>OX335685.1:4060000-8860000 GCA_946894065.1 Acleris literana | reverse complement strand
TTTTATTTTATATATCACATAAACTGATCTTCAGACAGAGTCTGTACTCACTTGTCAAAGCTTTGTTACTTGTCCATTTCCGAGCAGAGCCTGCCACAACTGTCAGTGCGCTGTCCGCAGTCAGGTTAACCGACCCACGGTTAAAATGCTCTGGTAAAAATCGGATGAACAGCGTGTTTCGCTTTTGTAAGTGTATAATCGAAATAGAATTCTGTAGTGTGAGAGCACTCACACTTGTACATCTCTCACGTAGATAAGATAAAAAATGTTTATTCAGTAAGTAGGCCGCACGAGTACTTTTACACGTCAAAAATCTACCGACGCTTCCCAAAAGGAGTCCACTGCGGTAGAGAAGCGCCGCGAGAAACTCAACACGTCGGTGAAACTGCAAAACCGCGTAACCAACAAATTTATTATAAGGCAAAATAAACCTTAACATCTTAGAGAAAAGGTGCAGTTTGCTTCTTATTAAAAATGTTTCTTACGCGGTTTTGCAGTTTCACCGACGAACAGTATTTTATCTACACTCATATCATAAGTCCTCTGTTATGCCGTAGGCAATGACTAACATTACCTGTGGAAGTAGGTGACAGCGATGACAGCTGTTAATATTGGAAGATGTTTCAAATTTGGATCTCATTACTTTACAATATTCGATAACATAATTTCAAAATTACGTTACAGCTGTCATCGCTGTCACCTACTACCACAGGTAAGGTAATGCTGTTAATTTTCCTATCGGCTTCTGAACCAATCTTAGAGTACCTATAATATGTGTGTGGATAAAGTATTATACGAGACTCTGCGTAATTAGCATTACAATACTCGTGTGATGCTTATTAATATAAATTGAACAGTAATATACTTTATGTAATCGAATCAATGTCTCGGTTGGTACAAAATAAACAAAGTAAGTGTAATTTATGTAAAAAAAACAAACATTCTTTTCTTAGTACTTTAAATTGGTTATTTAATATTAACGTAATTATGAAACATCTAGTCCCTTTCACTGTTGTAAGTACGTTTGGCTATTTTTTATTTCAAACATTTCCCAATCGCTCAAAGGTTAACTGGAAGAGATCTCTTAAAGGGATAAGTTCGCCTTTGTACGTACCTTTTGTTTTGCTGTCTATTTTGTTATTTGTTATTTTGCCGTTTGTACAATAATGTATTTACATGCATATTCTACAATTCAATGTCACTATCACTATCACAATATAATAATGCGAAAAATACATCGTAAAATACACGTAAAAAACTTAAACTTGCGAAAGATTCAATAGAATCCGCAAGGAAAGATTGTGTATTTTATTGAATAATACAGGAACGTTTGAAAGATACTTGTATTTTACAAGTCATTTTCAACGCTAGTTAAGAGTAGGTTAGGGTCTCCACCCCAACAACCAAAACTACAAATACTAAAAAATCTAGCAAATATCTTACTTAAATGAAGCACATATGAAGAATTTTAAAGGGCAATTATCATCTACTACACATTTCCGAGATTCCTGGTAAAATTTTAATTTTTTTAATGTCGTATTTTGACTGCCATATATGAATTGTGATAGCGATTAAAGTGACAAGGTACTAAAGTGTACACATATTTATGAACTCGACTGTACATACATTTTGGCTTGATATACATATATTATATATGTATAGATATAGTTGTAGCTTCATGAAAAGTTAGACAACAAAATAAGTGGAGTCAAAACATTGACTAAAATCGGTGATTGTTATGTCGTGAAGTATATTAAATATAACAAAAAGCTTTCGCAATTATAAAGTGTACAAGTACGTTCATAAGTAATTTCTCATCTCATAATCAAGGACTGCCTTTGTTTTATTGTCGCCATGTGTTTTCAGTTTTGTCGGGAAATGTCAAAACGTCTCAAAACTTTAATGATTACGAGGCGGAAAAGTTGTGCTCATACGTTCCTTCTGTAAGAACATATACAAGACTGTTCGACGAATTGTGACAATAAACGAATCTTGTTTATAGCTTTGAACCCAGTAATGAATAAAGTTATTCATTATTGGGTTCAATAATAAGACAACGCGGGTATTGACTCGTGATGAGAATGGGTATAATATTGTTTTTAGAAATAAAGCAATTAATATTGTCTATGATGAAGTGTCATCGTCCTAAGTATTTTAGTTTAAAAAAAACATTTGTATATTCATATTCATATTCTTTATTAATTATTGTACATACATCGTCAAAGTTAATAAGTTAATGAGTTAAAATAATTAAAACAGTGCTTTGCTAATATGATAATACACAATACAATTATTAATAAACTGCCATTCTTTAAAATAAAACTACTGCATTATTTTCATCACATCTAAATTCATTAATTAGTCATTTTATATACCTGTCTTAGAACTTATTCACTAAGGAACTCCTCAACAGAGTAGAAGCCTTTCCCAAGCAGCCAAGATCTTAGTTCTAATTTAAAACCCAAGCAGGTCCTACAGTCTTTTATGCTTGTAGCAAGCTTGTTATAAATTTTTGGGCCTACCATGTGCGTGAGATTGGCCATTATTATCAACCGGTGTCTAGGCTGCTCAAGATCATGCTGTCGAATATCTTCAAATATAGCACTGGTCCACTTCCTTTCCTTTTGTTTTTGGGAAAGTCATTTAAGTTATGCCTAACAAATTTGGCTACATCGAGGATAAACATGGAGGGCATTGTACTCGGAGATCAACAAACAGTTGGCGGGCAGGCGTGTCCGGCGCAACTCGCGCCATTAGCCTCAAAGTCTCTTTTTGGATTATAAAAGGGCGATCCCTGGCAGCAGCCAAGTCCCACAGGTCCAAACCGTAGGATAGAATAGAGGGAAGTAAGCATAATATGCCTTGAGCAAGTTTGCTTGGGACAAAAAAGGTACAAGGCGCGCTATGATGAAATATGCTGAATTCAGTTTGGCACAGAGTTTATCTACATATATGGTTATGCCATTGCAGACCGCTATCAAAAGTGAAGCCAACAAAACGCGCGAGCTCGGAGGTTGAAACCAACGTGGTGTCTACTTGCACTGACATTGATGGCAAGTTGTTAACTAAGATGTATCTTAATCTTAGTCGTAATCTTTATGAGAACTTAAAACACACGTTCCCGTTGTTTTCAGGTAGGTACAGATTTACCTTCCTATTAACGCACAATAACAAAACGTTGCTTGGAATATGCTTTGTCCTTATCTGTCATTGTAACATTTGAATTTGACAGAAGGGTACAAAGCTTATTTAACTAAAATAGGTTTATAGTGCGTTTATGAATTTAATTGGTAAAACATTATATGTTTGAAAACATTGTATCTAAATTTTACAACATTATTTGCTATGATTAATAATACAAACTTCATCTACGCTTAAAAAATCTTCATCATCAAATAACCATCAAATACATAAAAACATGCAATATAATTGCGACCCCTTTATTTAGCGCTGAAATATCTTACGACTTAACTGATTTTCATGAAACTTAGCTAAGAACCATTCTTTCTTTCCAAATAAACCGCGTCAGAATCGGTCAATCCATTTAAGAGCTACGATACCACAGACAGACACACATGTATATATACAAATACGCAGATACACAAATTAAACTTATGACACCCAATTTTGTCGGGGGTTAGCAAAATTATAAAGTAGGGCACAGATAAGAGAAACGGTTCATTTTAGTGATGTCCAGAGCGAATTGGCAGCTTATCGACAACCACTGGGAAAATCCGGCCCAGTTTATCTCCTTTCCGATATCGATAAACCGAAATTTCCTCAGAACGAGGAAGTGCTGCGATTCGGAATGTCATTACATGCCCGTTAGTCGCTTCGTTGTGTTTCATCACGTTCCATGTTTTAATCATGACGTATTCGTGTATGGCTAAATACTTATGTATGGTGAAAATATGGTTCTCTATTGGATGACATAAAATTATTTCTAATAATATTGTTACGTATAATTGCTTTTAGCCGAAATAGCGATGTGCATAATCATCTTTATGCATATATTTTTTCGCATAAATACAGAAAGCATAATCGTCATGAAGACTAACGTCAAATAGCATAAATACAAAAATTCATAATAATAAATTGGCATCATTACAAAATGCATAAGAGTAGGTATTGTCCTAAAAAATAGTCATGTACAAATGGCACATAGCAATACAATTGCTATAGCGAAAGTCGAAGACGTACTAAAAAGGTTTAGGAAAAGGTTAGTTTTGGTTTTGTGTTTATATATTTATATACGTGACCTAATTTAACCTTACCTAATATGTAACAACGAAACTGTGTTTTATTCATTTAGAAAACTGAAATTATGGTTAATGACAGATATAACAAATAATTATTAGCCCAAACAATAATATGCATAATGTGTATTAGTCTAATACAAATTAGTCTAACTGAAATTATTCTAATAGCGTAATATGCCAAAAAAGTATTAGGCCAAAGTGTTATTATGCTACAGTACTATTATGCCAATACAAATTATGCCAAATCAATTATGCGAAACAATAATTGTCTAAAACAAATTATGTGCACT
Organism: Acleris literana; assembly: GCA_946894065.1. NCBI lineage: Eukaryota > Metazoa > Arthropoda > Insecta > Lepidoptera > Tortricidae > Acleris > Acleris literana. The sequence goes on along the minus strand of OX335685.1, from coordinate 8,855,451 downwards.
AAAAATATAGCTGACGACGTTACAAAATAAAATTGTTATCTACAAATTACGAACGTACAGTCTGTGCCAATTGAAATGGGCAAAGATGTAAACACAACCAAACGAACCAATTGTCTAATTTAAAATTATTACTCGATAATCATGTGCTTTTATAGATCATGTGAGGTCTAACTAATGATTTATACCTACACTTGATCTTTACTTTCCTATTAAGTTTAAGATAAAATAACTATGAATTATACGTTATTTCAAATAAAAACAAGCTTAATGAATTTTTGAGGTTATGTGTCAAACAGTACTAATTTATTTACATCTTTGGCAATTTCAAATTACACAATTTCAATTTAATTTCTGTATCAAACTTGGCATGAAATATAATTAGGCATTACGTCCGCCATTTGTGCTTTTCTTGTGCAATTAAGGTTAAATAAATGATAAATATTTGTTCCATATATGCATAATAAGGTTCACAAGAGTAAAATTAGTGTCTGAAATATTACTGGAAGAGCAACATGTACGGTTATTTATTAAATACTAACGGAAGCCCGCGTCTCCGCCCGCAGAAAAAAAGGGGATATTACTCAGGGATAATGTAGCATTGTAATGGTGAGAGAATTCTTGAAATCGGTTGAGTAGTTTCTGAGTTTATTCGTTACAAACATACAAAAATATAAATCTTTCCGCTTTATAATATTAGTGTAGATGTAGATTAATAGCGCAAAAATTAAAATTGAGTACAAAAGGTGAACGTTGAATAATAATTTTGAAGTTATAATTATTTTTGTTTCTTATTCATTGTATAAGTTTACAATGATTAGAACTTGTGATATAAAAATTATCTCTTTGTCTTTGTACAGATTTTTACCTCTTACATACAGTTATCAAAATGTTTCTGTTTTAAAAACTGTTTTTTTACTCTTGATAGAAGGTTCTCTCAAAGGATCATCAAAAGTTCTTTTTTTATTTTCCTTTCGAAAAATGCTAAAGCATTTAACCAAATCGGTCGAGTTTCAGTAACTTTTAACATAACCAAAGTACATTAAAAATTGGAATTTTCGTTTAAAAAGAAACACTTAATTATCTCATGATTTTAAATTAGACTCAATTAGTAACACGTTCGCTTACGCGAATATATGCTTTAAAAAAGATTTTAAAGTACGTATGTATGTGTGTAACAAGTTTTTAGGAATCAATGGAAATTCATAAAAAAATGTGTCTGGGTAACTTTCGATAATGAATATTATGACTTTTACATTACTAGATACTTTTGCCTAGAAAATTTTATAAGATTTGAACTAAACAAACTAATTTTTATTGTACACCATACAATTACAATTTGAAACAAACAATAACAATTGTATGTAACACTGCAAACAACAGGCCGTTGAAACACTTGACAGTTCACTCATTTATATTTTCTTTTTACCGTAAGCGTATGTGATCAACGCATGAATGAACACACAGACTTTAATTAACAAACCTATAATTAAAGATTTAATTCTAATCATCTACATAGAACGAACATATTCACTCACGTATAACATACTCAACGATATTAGAACTGACTGCCCATTTTTATCCTAATAGATATTCGATACTAATTGGTAAAATAATCCGTCTATGTATTATTCCGCTCGATGTTAACAAATGGAATAACAGTATTATGGGTCCGTCTATTTACGAAGGGAAGCGCTCATTTGGCTTACTTATATTATTTCGCGATGGGCTCACGCTCGGATGGTAATCGTTAATACCAGGGGCCTATTATGATCGCGTTTATCGCTGTAGATAAAACGTGCGTCCCTTTCTGATGAATATCTAAGTGCGAAAGTGACAGATGCTTTATCCACAGCGGTAAACGCGACCATAATAAGCCCGCAGCAAATTACATTGTCGTTGGAACTGCGGGTCCTTGTGGGACGGCTGAAGACGCGGATCACTGGGTAAAAGAGACAACTCGCTACTCATGTCTTCTTTTTCAGGAAAGGCTTAACGTTGGTGATTACGTTGGCTAGGTTAGGATAGACTTGCTACCACACAGGTTTAGGTAGCGGTGGGTGCCTCGATATAACGATATCTAACTCTACAAATTGACTATCTTCTCCTTGTTTATTATTACATACAATAAAAAAAGTCACTTTCCGCGGCTATCTGTCTTTCTTTCTGTCTGTATATCCACTAACTCCTCCTAAACCGCGCAACGGATTTTGATGCGGTTTTAGCCATCAGTTAGATATTGTTCACGGGAGATCTTAATGTATGATAAATTCTGGTTACGTACAGGTGTTATATAAAACTCAGATTAACAGAAGCGACTCGAGGGCAGCTCGCTAGTATTCTGTAACAAAATGTTCATGTAAGGTATAGGTTAACTGGTAGAAAATGCCTTACGATATTAAGATTGCCTTTTGTATTTTAAGTGTATTCTTTTGTGAAGTAACAATTCAATAAATAAATGGATAATAGTACCAAGGGTACAACCATTTTTCATACAAATATGGACTACTATTCATTTAGTAAGTTAATTTAGTTTTCTAAACGGCAGAAAATATTTTTCCGCGAGAGATTTTATTTTTTAAACCTTTATATACAATCATACTGAAAATTAAGTAACAAGGTTATAAAGTAATAAACTAGAATAACACACACTAAAATTAATTAAGAAAATAAGTAAATAGTTTGTTGTTGTGAGTTTGACTTTTGTATTAATTTATATACAGGCTGATTCGATTTTCATTTGGTTGGTTATTGGTAGTGGTATTGGGGTTTCAATTAAACAATTAAAAGTATTAATTGTTAGTTTACGATCTGTGATTATTCAGTGGTTAGAACCAATGCCGTTCGTGCACTTGACTTGTAATCGCAACTTTTGCTTTTAAAACAATGTAAAAATAAAGAAAAAGTTAATTATATCAGCCCATTTTGGTTTTATACTGTTAATATATGGATGACATTATGACAGGTCAAGTAAATAAGAGCTATCATAATTTGAAAATATATAAACAAGATAGGATCCGTACTAAGTCCACTTCGTCAACTCTTTTTTTATATTATCATGTATACATCAATAAAATGTTTCATATGCAATAAAGTACCGCAATACGCTTGACTGCTGAATTAAAACATAAAAGGGCTGCTATATGATGCAGGGTAAAACTTTTGGCGGATCCACTTACCAATATACCGCTATTGGGTCTATAGCGGTAACTTTATCGCGCCTTCCACCCGAGTGAAGTGTAGGCACGAGGCTGGATGCCTCGAGAGTGTATCACACCATTATGTAACATGATTCTAATGGCTTCCAGACAAACGGCCGAACCTAAAATGAAACCGTTTTAAACAATAGATTCGATATTATTAAACTACCTAGGGTGATACAATTGCTATTTTGAATTTCTGGCAGCAGTAAAATTTATGTTATACTTTTGAAATTAGCTCCAAAATTGACTTCAGACAAAGAAAATTAACGCAGAATGTCAATACAAGCGGGCTGAGAAATTAAATATTAGTCCATAGAATATTGAAAAACGGTTTTTTGCGTGTCTAAAATACTTAAAGAAATGTGATCTTGCACATGAAGTTATCAGGAAACTAACAGGAGATTCGCCATTTATATCAACTTATGTAATGTTTTAAGTTAAATAATGAGTAGTTAAATAACACAAATCTAAATTACTAATAATTACTTTTTCATCGTAAAAGTTTTTAATATTTAGTACTTAAACTAGTCACGTATCTAACCCTCGATTCACATTTTCCGTTCGCGTCTGCTAGTCGGGCTAACTCTAAATTAACCCGACGAGTTTATCTCATTTCCAACCGAGGGCGCGATGGCGACTTCGATTAGCTAAACTGTGAACACCCTGTACATAGGAGTTCGTACGAATTGCTAATTAAGTCACGTTATTTTGAATTTGTCATATAAATAGTGTCATTAGTGAGATATACAAATTCGAAAACATTGCAACCAAGAATACATTAAGTCATTGTCTTATCTATTGTGACCTGCGTTTGTAGATACTCAAAGTGGATATTCCTAATACGATTCCTTCACATAAATGACGCATAGTAAGCAGAAGAGCTTTACATGTTTGGCATTCGTCTGAAGATTCGAAATAAATCCGGAGGAGACCTAAAGTGGCCCCAATAGTACGATTATTGTACAAACATCAGACTACTACCTACTGCTGCACTGCCTTGTACAGTATGTATGTTTTGAATATTTCTATCTATATTATTGATATGAATTTTCCCCTTCGTCCGCGTACGTAACTAAGTATTGTAACTAACTATGAACTAGGATTTTTTTTGTTGGTTTATACAAGGACAAGGTTTAATTATTCGTTCGTAATCCAGCTACGTAGAAGGAAATAAAAATTCTTTCATTGTAACCTTGTTACGAAGGCAAACAAAACCATCAAAGTTGTATTCTTCATTCGTAACCTGGTTACAAACCAAGAAAAAAATCCTAGTTCGTAGCTAGTTACAAAACTTAGTTACGTACGCGGACGAAGGGATAAGACATCTGTTGGTACGGTAAATGCTTATCAACGTAAGCCGTTTTAAATGCTGAAAGCTCCTTATAGTATTGTGTAGTAATGAGGATGTATTGATCGCACGCGGGAACGGTAAGTTTTAAGAAATCATAGATTAACAAACCAGCTACTTATGACATTTATAAATAGTTTGGCCCCCGAGGAAGATGCTTACTCTATATCTTAGAAGATGTTTTCCAGAAAAAATATATAATAAATAATACATTTTTAAAGAAAAATAAACGAATATTTAAAATTTGCTATGGTTTTTTATTAACCTAACTTAACCCCATGTGCTTCTGGTAAGTCCACCAAATTAGATACTCTTTAACCGAACAATTGTTCTCACGTGTGATATCCATGGACTTTTTTCTCTAATAAGTTCATGGTGATTTTTAAACTTCGACAACTCGACATTGGCGAAATACACCTTGTTAAAATCATTACGTAATCAAAGAAAAAAAACAAGCGTGGTACGTCTGTGAATCTCGCAACACGGGAAAGGAATTATTCCGTAACACCCTGTAAGCACCTACGTGATCCTCCTATTTGTTAAGTGTTGTCGAAAGCTGCCCTCGTGACCTTGACCCTCTTACAGGAAGCTCGGTTTTTGATGCTTCAATAGATAAAGAGCCCTCTTCAAAACTCATGATCTTAAATTTTTCTTTACGTTCAGCTATTATTACTTAGATAACACTTTTAGTAAATGAATGGCCGCTTGCAGCAAAAAGATCTAGTATTAAATTAAAGTAGGTACAGTAAAGTGGTGTCAAAACGTTATGAAACACTCTGTATTAAATTTTAGTTTTAAGATTCAAACTAGATTCAAGTTGTGACTAGTTTTGGTAAAGACTCAAGTCCTTGGAGTCTCCAATTCTAAGACTCGACTTAGTTTTTTAGACTCTAGTCATTGAATCGAAGCTCGAGTTCATTTAACTTGGGAGGGACTTGAGTCTTCTGTAGTCTTCTATACAGACTCAGTTTTCTATAGAGACTAGAGTCTTCTATAAAGACTCGAGCGTGTGGTTTTAAGTTTTAGTTAGTTCCTACTTATTGTTTAAAATCATTTAGTGTATTTATTTTAATTTTTATTTTAAAACCTTTCTGGAACATGCATGACATCGTGTCAATTTCATTAGGTAGTCATCTTTCATATATATTTGAATAGAAACTTCAAAAGTGAGTCTTCATTATAGAACTCGACTCTTTTTGATGCACAACCTACATATGAAAAAAACTATTAAAAAAATCGTATTTTTTATAGTTTTTTTTAATCTGTACATCAAAAAGACTCGAGTCCTATAATGAAGACTGGAGTCCTTTCTAAAACTTGAGTTGTGATTTCAGGACTCGATAAGACTCGAAAAGGACTCGACTCAAGACTAAAAAGACTCGGAAGTCTTTTAAGCTCAGAGTTCCGTAAATATGACTCGAGTTCTTACAATGTAGACTTCAAAAACTCGAGTCGTTACCAACACTAGTTGTGACCCTGAAAAGAAGACGTTTGCGAACAACCTATAGGTTGTGTAACACATTTTATGCATGGAAAGAGAATCGCTTTATTAGTAATTGCAGTACGATTCAATCCATCAACAATAGGGTTTCCTGACACAGTACACTGGCGTAAAACACTATCAGTAGGTAAAGGTACTTAGTGTTTTATTCAGTCAGTGAGAGCACTTATCACCAAAAACACTCCCTTTTTTTAGTGGTGGAATGTCCTTGTGTAGGATCCGTCCGGATCGCTACCACCATAGGGTAGAAGCCATTAAAGCTTGAAATAAGCATCAATAATACTGTAAAATTAAAAATAATATTCATAAATAGTTAAGACTGAAGATTAATTTAAAGATAAAATAAGTATAATAGTCGTATGTTTGTAATTTCATAAAGCTTTATATATTAGTTCAAATTTAGAGTGGCCAAAAACGGTGTAAAGATGGCCAAAACCTGTACTTCTACCCTACTTACTATCCAACCCTTTAACCTGCCGCAGCTACCCTTTAAACAGCATTGTTTACAATATTGTGTTCGGGGAAAATAATCGGTGAAATAACTAGCATAGAGGCCTTAATTGTGATTTTCCTGCTGTCATATCAAACGCTTGCTTGCCGATATTTTAACATATTTAATAGTGGGTACTATTGCAACTTTAAACGTGTAAAAACAATTCAAATAAATATCGTTAAATAATGCGGTCTTTAAAAGCGCAAAGTAATCCGTTAAGGCAAACAAAACCCAACATTGTACAAACAATTCGTTTATCGGTATAGTCTCTAAGGAGCTGCCACTTCAGACCAAAAAGTAACTATAGCACTCTACGACCAGAGTTTAAGAAATAGACATACATTGAAGCTAAGTTTGTACACATACGTAGGTATGTAAATATTTGTCTGTACGAGTCATGCCTTCATGACGCACTCGGTTTATGTAATATTCACTAGTTCAAAAACAATTCTATAAATATTATTCTAAGGAAGACACAATTCAAATAGACCGCCGTCGATGCCCGAGCAATTAAAGTTTCTCTGAAGCCGAAACGGTTGTCGAAACATCAAAAACAAGGGTACCAATTTGCTATGTACTTCGCGGTTCATTTTGACAAGGCTTGACAGGGAAGTTCTGTACGGTCAATACGCTAATTTGGATCCAAGTAATTAATATGTACCTGCCGAACAGAGTAGTAGTGTGTCTACCTGTGAGGCTCGAGGGGCGGCGAAGAAAACCGAGGTGAGCCGAGCGCTACAGTCGCTGTGACTCCGCGGTTAGTAAGCCGCGCGACGCGCGATGTGATGCACGTGCGTCACGCCATGTGAAACACATGCAAACCCCGCGTCACGTAAATTTCCCACACGTCAAACTTCCAAGAAACCTATCAAAAACCACGAAAAACTAACCAACCGTTAAATATCCAGCTGAATTTCGCTGTGCACGTGTCTAAAAGAACTGAAGTGAAATAAAACTGAGACGTGAAAAAACACATTCAGATAAGCCCGCGCGTGGAAACCATTTGTAGGTATGATGTATGAAATGAACATGACAAGTTAGGGTGCACTGATAACTGGGTAGCTTTTGCGTTTAAATTACAGTGCGTGGTAAATTATGACGAATAACCGCGCCATTATTGTGGGAACGGTTTGTTATTGCCTTATAGTCGGAACACGCTTTTTTATTTGAGTTGTTTCATTATAAGATTGTAAAATATTAGATTTATTTGTATTTGTGATAGAAGAGGAAACATAATAAATATAAATAAATAGCAACGCGTCGTAAAATAATTTCTATACGGCCTTTTTCTTTTTAATGCAAAATTAAACCTTATTTTTATATTTATCCAGATCTTAACACCGGTTCTTTAAATTGAGTAAAAACATCTACGTATCTGTAAATGCTTACCCTACTTTATTTTAATCTAGTGACCAGTGACCACCCAAGCTTCGTCCAGGTGTGATCTATACAAAAGGTATACATAAATTTTAAGTTAAACGGGACTTAATGCGATAAGACATGTACAAGGTCGATAATTACCTTTTTTAACGTCAGATTAAAATAAAAAGGAAATTTTTAACCTTCTTGTATATGCGTTAACGTGTATAGACCTGCTTAAACTTAAAATATGATTGTGAAGCACGAGAGTGTAAGAGTCGGCCTTGTTGTTAAAACTGTTTTCAAGACGTTTAAATAACGAAGTGATGCATGGTTTTTATTTCTTTTGTTTGGCCGGTGGTTTTTTTGGCTTATTTATTTTATATTTATATTTAAAAGCTACTTAAAACAAATATTTAAGGTCTTTGTTGTGCAAGTAGAAAAAAAAATTGTATAGTATTAATAATATCTTTGGAAAATACTTGGAATGTAATAATTTTTAAACTATACATATATTAAGAATAATAATCCAAAATAAACTTTATTTATACCTACTCTGGTTATTCTAATATTGATGCCTGTGACAGCTCATTTAAACACTTATTACACTTATTTATTTAACTTACATAAATACTACATCGGTACAAACCTAGCGACGCTGTTCAGGGGCCTGTTTTATAAAGCTACAAATTACAATTTACAGGTTACAAGTTGGCATTTGACAACCTCAAACAATGACGACCAGCCATTTGAGCAGTGTTGCCAATTTAGAACTGTAAAATTGTAACTTGTAGTTTTATAAAACGTGCCCCAGGACTTGAAATAATTAGTCGTCCACTTTTAAACACATCGCTTGTGAGTATAGTAAGTTATTGAAATTACGAAATACGGATGTCACAGGCATACTAGAATATCAGAGTATAGTCAGGCTGCTTTGTGATAGTGCTCCGAAAAGTTACGTTTTTTTTAACTACATCAAAACAAAATATAAAGAGAAAGAACAAGGTTTCGATTAATTTAACACTTAAACCATATCGTTTTCATGTTATTAAAATGATGGTGATACCAATTGGGATACTTCTGCTTTTTAACATAATTTTTATTGCGTTGATAACTGTTTTAAGAAGGCTTTCAGAATAACTTCTAATTTTTCGATCATACAAATGGTTTAATTAAAAAGATGTTTATGATGAGACTGAAGTACGATTGACAAGACAAATGACAGTTTCACCCAATCGTGTTTATAACTAAAATACCTAACTACTGCTTCAAAATAAGTCTTATGATAAATAAGATAACTGCCAGGTTTGCAAAGTACATAATCAGTGGTGAAAAATAGGACACTAATGAAATGGGCGTTACTGGCAACGTGATATTGTTGCTAACGTCAGGCAGGCAATGACAAGGTTTATTTTATGAATAAAACCAAGTTAAAAAAAAAAAAAAGAGTCAACATCATTATTTGAACATTATTTAATTGATAACTAGAGTAAGGATATAACAATTCTAAACAAACTTGGAGGACTTAACGTTAATTGTCATTTTCACTAGTATTTCCTCATTTGATAAAAGTTTTTTTTTTTATTCTTTCAAATTAATAATAATACGGTCATCTATAGATAAAACAAACAAAAAATAATAGGGAGATAGAGGTCAATCGCTGGTCAGTCCAATTTTTTTTAATACATCTGAGGACAATCACACAAATTCCCTTATTCAAACTCTTTAGGTACTACACATCGATAAATACGCTTTTTTAAAGAAACAATTACTAACAAGTAGGTAATGGTCTAAGATCCGAATAGGAGACGATTTGCACCGGGCTTTTTATTCGATTCGAGTATTTTATATCGAATTTAATACGCTAAATAATATGTGGCGAATAGATAGGCTGAAGAATTTCAGTCCTGTACTTATATCATTAATTTTTTTTATTAAAAATTAACTTATTTTTAAAATTACAAATACATATTTAATAGAAAAATTACATACTAATCGAAAGTATGAAGTCTATAGAATATGCAAACGTTAGGTTTGGTGCAAATTATTAGTACCGACTTACCTGTTTATACCTGCCTACCCAATAGTTTGACGGGAAAAAAATAGTGAAACTAACGTTTGCATATTCTATAGGCTTTAAACTTTCGATTGGTTTGTAATTTGTTTATTAAACAACATATTGCAATTTTTTAAAACAAAGTTAATTTTTAAATTTTTAATTAATACTGGACTGAATCTAATTAGTACTGGGCTGAAATTTTTCAGCCTATCTATTCGCCATATAATACTTAGCATATTAAATTTGGTATAAAATACTTTTTATCGAATAAAGAGCCCGGTGCAAACCGTCTCCTATTCGAATCTCTTACTATAATATACACAAAGAAAACATCTAAGACTCAGGAACTTTGTACCAAATGGGCTAACCACGTCATCAAATAATTCCGCGTCGACATAAAATACTCGATAAATAAATAATTAATTAAAAAACTTATAGATAAAAACAATGGGTATCCAAAATTTCTGAATTATTTGAAAAAAAAAACTTTAGAAACTTATAGTATTTACTCGGAAGCTTAGGGGCAAGCTCTTATCTTAAAGTTGCAATTCCACTGTGGCACAAGCTTCGCACGGGTTAAATTTCCACATTCGACCCAAATAACGTCACTGATACACGGCTAGAACAATTGATCCACGTGGCTCACGTTTGCAGCGTAGCATTTGCTGCAGGGGAATTCAGTCTTTAATTTGGATATGCATTGTTGCAATAAATAGCCTTCAGAGCCCATTTTGAAGATCATTTTGTACACAGTCCGTGAATATTACGTGTTTCAGCAGCTCTGCCACGCACATTTCAATCATACAATACGTTTTTGAATCACATTTATTATTCGAAATTATTTGTAGCCCGAATTTCTTAAATAAACCAACGTTCTTCGTTTTATGAATAATTTACCTTTATTATTATATATGTATGTAAACTCTTTATTGTACAAAACCCAGAAATTCAAATAAAACATTTACAGAATAGGAATGTACAAAGGCAAACTTATCTCTTCAAGGGATCTCTTCCAGATAACCTTTGGGTGTTTGAGGAAAATAAGGAAATTAGAATGTGGCAACGAGTAGATATAAGTACAAAAACAAAGTTACTAGTCGTTGGTGATACGAATGTTAACTTTAATGTCGAAGTTCTAGGGAATTTTAGTACCAAATACGGACACGGGGCGCTGATTCCAAACATGATTGTAAATTTTTCGATGTCCATACATTAACATATTTATTTACTATAAGAAAAAGATTCGTGCTCAAGCTACTGCTCAATTGGCTACGAAAAAAAAGCTCGTAGCACATACGTAGCACCCACGTGCTACGTCGTAAAAATTGTGTATCACACGTAGGGCCTAAATTATTCGATAGGTACTGCTTATCCAATAATGTTTTGAAAATTGCCTCATTGTAAGGTTTTGTCTATTTAATAAGGTCCCTTTTCATAGAGAAATTCACAATTCATTTATTTTAGCTCCAGTTTATGTACGTTTATTCTCCATTTCTATTTATGCATGAAAACATACGCTCATACTACCTCTATATACGTAAACATTATAAAGGTACCAGCAACGTTCTGTCTCTAATAATGCTTAGTAGCACCTAATTTGATGTAAGATGGTTTTTAATTTAGGTTTAGTCATTGCCGGTGAACTTTAAAAATAAAAGATAAACCATTTTATCGATGGAGAATGACAAACCTTAAAAACTGTTTTAATTCATTCTTTAGGGCCGAAGATGAAAAGGCGTCTAAATTTAAAAAAAAATTGGACATGTGCGAGTTGGGCTAGAGCACCGAGGGTACCGTACCACCACAGTAGATAATAGTATATTCCGATTTGAATTGGATTTCGAATCGAATCAGCGCGAGATCAACTTACACTAGAGCATTTTTAGTATTTGTAGGTTTGTATAGTCGAGTTCATAAATATGTATACACTTTAGTACCTTGTCTATTTAATGTCATGTTTAAAACTGCCATATATGACCTGGCACAACGATTAAAGTGACAAAATACTAAAGTGTATACATATTTATGGACTCGACTGTACTATAATCATACCAAATTTGACGCTCGCATCTTTTACCGCTTTTACTACAAAATAAAAAAATACGTTGGAAAAAACCGTGTCTTCATAACGTCACTTTCTTAAAAAAAAGTTAGTGAATTCGTAGTAAATATAAACTATATTATATTCTGGAAAAATATCGACCCGCTATCCATTTTGGTGCAAAAGATACAGTTAAGGACGGACGGACGGTCCCGTTGGGCTCCCTTCGGGCACGGAACTCTAAAAATGTGCACTAATTTTTTTTCCATTACTTAAAAAAAAGAAAATACGAATAAATAAATACAAAATATTGACAAGAGGGCTGTTAGGCGATGGGCTTGCAACCTGTCACTAATACGCTGGTAAACATCTTAGCCTGATTGTGCAAAATGTGGTTACATAGTTATCATCAAGTTTTTTAGAGTTGGTAATTCTGTAGCTCTGCCTACCCCACTCCGGGAATAAAAGCGTGAGTACAGTATATATGTATGTATGTAAAATATAGACATTCAGCTTCAATAAGAGAACAAAATAAATCAATATATAACTAATATATAAATAAATTATAGTTTTTTAATTTTGTGTATCTTCTTCGACATTAGTGTTGTAGTCGATTTGCCGCCCCTAGTTCTTTCCATTTGTTTTTAGAGCCGTCGCCCTTTTCCATGTTGGTCCAAAAAAAACATACACATATAATTAAAGGATTCCATACCAATCTTGTTTGGGATTCTCTTTAACTTATTTTTTTTATTTGTTGCTATAGCGGCAATAGAAACACATACTCCGTAATATTTTCAACTGGCTATCTACTACGAGTACGGCTCATGAGACTACGCTTCATCTGTCAGTCTGCTGACAGACGGACGGACAACAAAGGCTTAGTAATAGGGTCCCGTTGGCACCCTTTGGGTCCCAAATCCTCAAAAGATAAAAACGTTTCGTCTGAAAGACGCTTCATGTTGTTATTTCTTGAATCTGTCACTAAATACGTTACCGAAAAGATAAAAAACACTTTTAAATTAATAATTAACGTTTACTACGAGTAACAACGCTTCTACGCAATTTCCTTGGAGATCAAACAATTTCCTTTGGCCGATTGAAATGTCCAAAGCTCGGGAAGGAAAAATGACAAAGAGTAAAAAAAACTCGAGGAATATTTTTTAACCTTCATTTTTAATTATATTGGGAAACATCAATTAACATTCAGTTTGGAAGATATCATTATAATGGAATTAATTATAAGCAATTGAACTAATATAGAACTATATTTCGCTCGGACTTTGTCTATTTGAGTAATTTATAACCGTCAGTTGTTTTGTTTATGGTTCAATTTCTATTACAAAACTCCCGTTAGACTACCGATATGTAATGTATTTACAGTCGACGTCAAAGATATGTTTACACTTTAGTACCTTGTCACTTTATCCGCTATGACAATTTCATATGGCAGTTTCACATGACGATGAAAGTGTAAACATATTTATGACGTCGACTGTACATAATCGTAGTACCGGCTGAGGATTCACGACGATAATGCAATGACCATTATTTCTGTAGGGAAGGTAAGGTATGCGAAATATACGTCACGGAGTTATTTTTTAGCTATAAATTAAAAAGTATGTTACGGAAAATGTTAATAGGACTATGAAATTAGACCACAAAGTATTACAGGGCTTCGTTTATTCTTGTTTTAGATGAAGATATAACATATAAAGAAAGCAACTCGAGGAGCGTCCACCATCGTGTTACAAACAGTGTTGCCAGCGCGATACCTTAATTGCTAAGTTCACAGAAAAATATAAAAAAATAGTTTTGAAATGTGCAGATTGAACCCTTTCATATGGACACCTCGTTTGCTATAATCAAATCACTTTCATTTTGCTACACCCCATTCTAGACCCGTTTTCAAATATTTCGAATCCAGCGCGAACCCAACTCACACTCGTAATTTTTTTAGTATTTGTTATTTTTGCTTCACGGTTTGTATAATTATACCACATTCACATCAAAATAAATTCATTCACAATCACAACAATATATGGGGACTTCCTTTATTATTCCAATCTATTTCAGTATTTTTAATTGTAAGTAAATTTGTCGTTATAAAAAAACCCACTATCTATTACGGTTCAAAAGATAGAGTACCCTTACCATGAGTTACAATTTCCGTACTCACGTGCTTTGTCCCTCGCACTCTATATGGTCTAAGATCCGAATAGGTGAAGATTTGGACCGGGCTGTTTATTCGATGAAAAGTATTTTATATCAAATTGAATACGCTAAATAATATGTGGCGAATAGGTAGGCTGAAAAAAGTCAGTCCTACTAATTAGAATACTGCGAGGTCTGCGAGGGACAAAGCATTCACTCGCTAGCTAGTACGTTAATTTTAACTCATGGTAAGGGTACAGCTTTCTGAAGTAAAGACGGGCGGACGGACAGATAGCGTGGGCATAAGAATATGGACCCGTGTGGCTCGCTTCGGGCATGGAACCCCTTAAAAGTACCCTATATTACCGTCTCCCCGCTCTTTGAGCTTCCACGGCGAACAGTTAAGGCGTTAATCCATGAAAACGAAATAAACAAACAAACCAAAACACTTTCGCATGGATAATATTATCAATGAAAATAATAAAGAAAGAAAGAAAGACAGAAAGAAAAAAACATTTATTCACAACAATAACACACATAAATATAACATAAAAAATAAGGAAAAGAAATGACGGATAAGCAGCCTGCACACGTAAAGTTCGGACTGCGGGAAACGCCACGCGCCATTCCAATCTTCGCTCCCAACCGTACGTGTAAATGCAACTGTAGTAATAGTAAAAAACCGTAAAATAGTAAAATAGTAAAAAACCTACGGTTCGGACTGGCGCGTGGAATGGCTCGTGGCGTTTCCCGCGGTCCGAACTGTGCCGTGTAAAGGCCGTAATGTAATTGTTGCGAAACGGTCCCGACGCACGGGACGGGATATGTTCGAAGGATTTGGTTTAAGATTGACTTATACATGGGGAGAAAAAGTACGAGTACCATACAGTTAGCCTTAACTCATTTACGGATTAACACCCTTATTAAAAAAATCACTATAAACATTTGTCCCTTTCTGTAAAACTCAAATGTCGGATAAGGACAGATCATATCTCAAGCACACTTTAGCTATTGCCCGTTAATGAATAAGAGTGTTAATCTTTATAAGAAATGGTTTTCGAATAACGAACCTCGAAACATATCTTTTTTATTAGTTTTACTATACTTACCTCAATAAGTCTTGGAGCATTTCCTTTTAGTTTTTCGGAGGATTACGAAATCTTTTTTAATTATTCTATTAAAAAGTAATCTTTCAACTTAGCAAGTTAAAAGCGTGTTGAAAGTTAAAGAGCTCAGTGTTTCTGTTAGTTGTTATCCAAGACTTTCTGCAGGCAGTAAACTGTTAATGCTACGATTTTGGTTGTTATAGATTTAATTACGCGCTTATGGCCCCGAGAATAAAGATTATAATACCCTGTGCTTCCAAATAGTTATGATGAAAACTTGAAGTAAGAGCAATTAGTATTTTTTACTAACCAGCATCTTCGTCAGTTAATTCTAAATTTAATCATCTACATGGTAATGTAGAAGTCATCATCATCATAATCAAAATTCGATCATCTCGTAAACCGCTACCTTTTTGTTTATAAACGCACGATAGCTAAAGTGTGCATAAAACATGCTTTGTCCTTATCCTACACTGTGCCATTTGAATGTGGTTGAAGGAAACAAAGAATACAAAACTAAAACATACAACAGACACACAGTCCCCTACTATGTTTTAGTTTAGAATAGGAATAAGAGACGACCTTCACCTAGCTGTTTATTCGATAAAAAGTATTTTATATTAAATTAAATATGCTAAGTAATATATTTATAATAGGTTGACTGGAAAAATTCAGTACAGTCCTTATATGATGTAAAAAAAAAAACCTGAAACTAAACTTTTTTTTTATTTGCTATTGCTTGTTTAATAGACCGATTACATACTAATCGAAAGTATGTTGCCTATAGAATATGCAAACGTTAGGTTGACTATTTTTTCCCATCTTAACTATTGGGTAGGTAGGTAAGTCGGTACTAATAATTTGTACTAAACCTAACGTTTGCATATACTATAGACTTCATGCTTTCAATTAGTATGTAATTGGTCTATTAAACAAGCAAAAGCAATTTAAAAAAAAAGTTCATTTTCATATTTTTTTTAACTCATTTAAGGTGTGGACTGAAATTTTCCAGTCAACCTATTATAAATATATTACTTAGCATATTCAATATTATATCAAATACTTTTTATCGGATAAACAGCTAGGTGAAGGTCGTTTCCTATTCTGATCTTATACCAATAGGTTTATTGTGTGTCTATGAATAGAGTTTTATTAGAGCTATGTAAACCTGTTTAGATATAACGATGGTTTGTCTATATAAAGGTTTATTGTGGTTTATGGTATTTGTACATACCTGCTATATTTCGTACCCAAACGCCAAAGGGTAAAAACGGGACCCTAATACAAAGACTCCATTGTGCGTCTGTCTGTCTGTTTGTCACCAAGCTGTATCTCATGAACCGTGATAGCTAGACAGTTGAAATTTTCACAGATGATGTATTTCTGTTGCTGCTATAACAACAAATACTAAAAACAGAATAAAATAAATATTGAAGTAGGACTCCCATGCAACAAATGTGATTATTTTGCCATTTTTTGCTCGATATTAATAACGGCAACAATATAGTGTCTAATGTTGTATAGATAATGGTAAGGAACCCTTCATGCGCGAGTCCGACTCGCACTTGGCCAGTTTTTTAATTGTTATCTCTTTTCTTTGTAAAATAAAGTGTTTACATACATAGATCCCTCTTTATACAGGGCAGCCTGTATTCGTCGTCGGCGTCAAAGTATTAATAAGAGAAAATGAATAGGTAGTCATTATCATGAAAATTATTAATGCCGAATGCGTTTGTAATTTTATGTAGAGCATGATAATTGAATGCGATGTATTTTTAACACGTAATTACAAAATGGTTGTATTTGTTTTAAACTCGCAATAAGGCTATAATAACTCCATTATGTTAATTCGTAATCATGTGTCAGCTAATTAAAGCTCGACCTTTTAATAGAAATTTATTTAATGGTTAATTATATTGCAATCCTAGACTTTGTTTTAAAATGATAATGGTTTCAAAATAGGCAATAATGAACTGTAATTATGCTGTTAGTCGTTGTTAACCTTTCAACATAGTTATCGAATCATTCACCGTGGTCGTAATGGGATAAAGTTAGAATATAATTATAGATGTGTATGTGAATCTGAGACAAGAGATCGGAGTTTTTATAGCACGGTAGGACTAAAGAGAGATATTGAGTCGACATTCATATTACAACTCGCGCTATACTCATACTGAATCATTTATATCAATACACAATTTATTTATAGCTATAACAAATAAAAAAACAATTCTTTCTATTTATATAAATTGCTTGGTATACTTAAACATTATCTTATGAAAGGCATTATTCCTATAGCTGCATGCTTAATGGATAATGATACTTAGATACTTACATAACAATTATGGTTAGTTATAACTGTAATAAAAAAAAACGTTATTTATATGTTTTGTTTATACGTTAATTAATACAGTAAAAACAAAGCGATAGCTTTTGATATATTAATAATTTAATAATAATTGTAGAATGCTATAAATAATTGAGTATGACGCGAGTTTTTATTTTAATGCCGACTCCATTACTCGCTTTCGTGTTACCTGGTATGAAAACTTCGAACTCTGTAGGATACGATACCATAATATATTATAAGAGTTATCAGCTGATGATGGAGTCGGAAGGCATTCAATCATTCAATATTACGTACCTGTTTTAGGAATTCAACAATAATTTAATTACTTCTTTTTTTGTCTTAACTAAGCTTAGATGTAATCAAATATGGGCCCTTCACTGAAAACCTTGGAATATTGGTCAAAACGCTTCTTGGAAAGTGAAAGAAGGATCTTTAAAGACATTGATTTCTATAATAAGGTTCTGTAAGCATCCTTGAAGACGTCGTTACTTAAGGCCATATTATTCCAAGTACCGACGACACGTCTAGGCACTATCGCACCTAACCTTAAAGCTATAAAAGAGTGGGACGGAAGTAGCGGAGAAAGGTACAATAGGTCAATATCACGGTTTAAATGTCATCTATGATATTGTTATTCAATATTAATTCGACGAGTCCGTAATTATTTTTAGGAATCTCGGTGTCATATTATTGGAATATATAAATATGATGAGTTGATCATATACATTTTAAATAATTTAGACGTAATAGTTCTTAACTGCACATCCAATTTTCAATAAATGTGGCTACAAGTAAAAAAAACAGGTGCGAAGTAGACTCGATAATAGGTAGGTCTCATAACAAATAACAACGTTTTATAGGTATAACTTCATATTTAAAACGTTCATAAAATATAACAAACGTACATAACAACAAAAACTATACTTTCATTTAATGTTACGTTCAGTAGTAATGCTAATTCGGACTAATTTTATTTCCTATAATATTTATTCGATATATATTTATGAAACATAAGTAATAATGGTCATTTGATATAACATAATCCGGATGTAACATACATTTTGAAGCCCGTGTAAAGTGTTCCCTCTGGCCTATTTTAGGTTACTCCTGCGCCGCCGCCCTGTTAGGTTAGGTTAGGTTAGATTTGTAATCATGACTGCGCACGAGCCGAGCGAGCGGAACGAGCATGCCGCGGAAGTGACACCGAATTACATTTTCTTTTCAATATAAACTGATAGTGTTGAACAACTCTTTTATTAAATTCTGTAATGGTCTACCGCAAGCTTTCTTTTTCCAACTGTTTAGTTTGCAAATTGTTTTTTTGTTCTAAAACTGTTTACTACAAAGATTTTTTCAAAAGATCTCCTTTGTAACCTATAGGCTAAGTTGTTTGTTTAAAACGATAATACGTGTATAGCTTGAACGTGTGTGGCACTCAGGGTACACAACATTCGGTGCCCCCGACTTACTGTAGGCCCTGAGCTGCTGGCGCGGCTGGCACGTTGTCTTGCAAACTGTATTAACGCCCGGCACCCGCTTCGGCTCGCTGACTTGCCTTTGATGAAGAATTTACTTCTTAAAAGCTTCTGTTACATATTTTCTCCGGTTTAAAATTCAAAGCGTCATTCGATTGAAACGAAAAATTGCAAATTCTTTAACGTTGAAAATAATTTTATGAAGATTTTACTTAGAGATTGCGGTATTAATTTATGACATTGAAGAGTGTTCTGGTAGTTTGGATATTCTGATCAATAAACGTGTTGATAAATATAAAACGCAAATTAAACGTATCATTTTAAAATTTATGTGGAATCACGTGGAGGCAATTGCTAAAAAATACTCTCTGTGAATACTTAATTATTCGTATTTATGTATTTATCCAGCCAATTGTAAATGTTTATCCTACATTATTTTACTGGGTAATTGACTCAATTGAAAATTGTGTAGTATGGAATTCTTAACTATGATCAAATAATGGACACCGATAGATTTGATATTTTTCATGAGCGTTGTGTAGTCTCTGTACTCTGAATCACGAAAATATTCATGACAAATGTCCAACGCGTTGGTTCTAGGTTCATCATCATCATGTCAGCCGAAAGACGTCCACTGCTGGAAATAGGCCTCCCCCAAGGCTCTCCACTCAGACGAGACTGATGCCACTCAAGAACCTTCTGACCCCATCGGCCATCAGTCCTACGAGCAATGTGCCCCGCCCACTGCCACTTAAGTTTGGCTATTCTTCGGGCTTTGTCGGTAACCTTAGTTCTACTGCGGATATCATCATTTCTGATTTTATCACACAGAGAAACCCCGAGCATAGCCCTCTCCATAGCCCTCTGAGTGACTTTGGTTCTAGGTTAGATATATTATAAAAACCTGTTTTAGTATTAATTGGACGCTGGAGACTCTTCCTAGTAGAGACTTAAAACTTTGTACATCTTTTACACAGTTTACAACTTTAGGCTATTCTGCAACACCCTTTAAAAGGTATACTACTGTATCAATGTAGTCAGAGTTGCTAACTGTATGCCTACATTTTACTTTACTGTATTGAACCTGAAACCCATCATGTGTGATTATCACTATAACTAATGTAATATAAAAACTGACCAATTGCTTGACGAGAACGCATTTATTTAGAGTCCCATTCCATAAAAAAGTAATAAGGTCATACACATTCCCAAAAACAAAATTTGTCTCTCCTGTGGTTAAAAGTTAAAGGCTTATGTGCATATAAGTTATGTTTTTATTTGATAGGACTAAAGTAGACGTGAGGCCGTTTATGCGGATGCGGGTCCAGCCAGAAAATTACGCCTTAAAAACGTCAACTTTGCGTATGTCCACAGGAAAGACGGTAACCTAAATCTGTGTATGACCCAATAAGGTGTATTTTGATAATATCTAACAAGGTACGATCTTTTTTCTTGTAGAGGGATCAGCAATCATAATGTATTTCATATTTAATTCACTTGTTATGTAAACCCTAAAAAAACATTTTACCAACATACTTACACATACATACGGTCGACGTCATAAATATTTTTACACTTTAGTACCTTGTCTATTTAACGCCATGTTTTAACTGCCATATGAAATTGTCACAGCGGATAAAGTGACAAGTTCAAAGTGTAATATCTTTGACGTCGTCTGTACAATCACGTCTCTTTCCAGTAGGGGTAGGCAGAGAGCACTTCCTTCCACGATAGACGAGACAAACTTCCCTCGCTTCCTCCACACTCATAAGTCTCTTCATACACGTGCTTCGGTTTAGGGTACTCCTGACCTGGCCCTTTCTTAATACATCCCAGATCTGATCGTGTAACGTTCGCCTTGGCCGCCCTCTTCCAACCTTCCGATTTTCTCTTGCCTCATCATGTATCATGCATATGTTTCGTCAATCTCACTTCATCCATTCCTAAATACACAAAAATGGTTTGACGGTTCACAAAGTACCCATGTCCAACAGATGAACTTCACCCACATCATCCCAATAGTATCTCCGTAAAATGTCTGTGGCATACGGATAAAAAGCCCAAAAAAAGGAAATAATGAAATTATAAACATTTTTTATTAGGCCAGGGAACCCTAATAAAAGAGCTTACGAGTACTCGTCACGTACATTCGTGTTCCAGTCACTCGCTTTATGCCTTATCAGCTTAATGATTGAGTGGTCTGTCTTAAATGCGGTAAATTCCCATATTTATTGTAGTTCCTACAAACTAAACACCCTGTTACTTGTTCAATGTTAATGAATTGTATGAATATTTGAACAGTTCAGGTGTAAAAATGTCGATGGTAATGAGTAATACTTAAAATTGGTTGTGCTGGTTGTCTTTATGTTTTGATTATATTATTTTTTTGTCCAGTAGGCTACAATTTTAATAAGGTAAAGCAGATTGTACTAAAAATTACCTTTTTATAAACATCATGTTATTTTTTTTGGATGGACAATACAAACGAGCACACAGGCCACCTGATGGTGAGTGGAAACTCATCATCAGGATTGCAAATGTCCATGTCCATGTTCGCCGTAATTTCGCAAAAGAATGATTTTTTATAGCATAATTGTTTCCAAGAAATTAATTTATCCATTATTCTGGGTGAATAAATATGTAAAATTAGACCTTCGATCTTTTATAACATAGTTTGTTTATTGATAAAAAAAACTCTTTAATCAATTACCGTAAGTTTAGAAAAAACATTTTTAAGATACGCTTTTCGGATTACCTATACTTAAAATGCGTCGTTTTATAATTGACAATTTTGACAATTAATTAGTTTGTCGAAACGAATTAACCTATGTAGTAAGCCATTAGAAAGTGACAGAAGCTGGTTTTCCGCTCTATCATTCAGATCAACAATCGTAACTATAATAATTATTATATTTCAAATGTTTGCGTCAAAATCAAAACATAGGCATGACCTGTAAGCTGTAACCATATTATAACACCCACTACTCCATCCAAGCGTAACATCATGCTAACGCACATTTTATATGAAATATTCCCAACATGTGTACCCGTCGTGTTTGTATTCGGAAAGAAATGACGCCCTGTACTCTGTTCCAGGTGGCGGCCGGGCGTTGCTAAAACACTCCTGAATAATTCAAGGCGATATTAACCGTGTCCCGAACGAGCCGTGCGTGATACAGAACTCTACGATACTTAATGTTGAGAAGACTATATTATTCTAACATTGAGCTGAAACGTTTCAGTAATGACGTCATAAATCATTACTCAAACCGACCCATTTATAAGTACTTACGAAGTATTAGAGATTAACTTTCTAGATATGTCGTTACACTGTCATTCGATCAATAATGATTGGTGCAGGAAATAATTTTATCCAAAATGTACCTCTTTAGGCGTAGAATTTAATCAAATTTTAGTTAATGGTACGTGAAGCTAAGTAATTGTGAATAAAATTGGCGATGATCATAGAAAAATGACGTCTAAAGACTAGTGTTGAAAACCAAATGGCGTCTTAAACTACAGTGTTGAAAACAAAATGGCGTCTTAAACTAGAGTGATGAGTGTGATGAAAGGAGTGGTTAGGTCGTTGACCCGGCAAGTGGTGTTGGCGGTGGTGTCGGCAGTGCTCGTGGTAGGGTCTGGCGAGTGGAGCGAGGATGCTGAAGATTTGGGTAAGTATTTTTTGTTACGATTTGTTAAAGAAAAACGACTCATTAATGCATTTTAGCTGTTTGTTGTCATCAGAGTTGTGTCTAAACTAAAAAATTATTACTAAACATTCCCACACGACAAAGATAATACTTGCCAAACAGATGTAAATGTGAACCCAGCTTAAGTTTACCTCAGAAATGATTGAATACCTTTTAACTTATTCAATAGTCGCATGACTAATCTACAGAATCTGCTCCCATAACACTTAGGATGTATTTTAAATGCCACAGTGAAAGTAAGGACTGAAATTCGGTGGTATAAATAGTGTGCTGCATTCGTACCGTGTAATTTTTTTAAATATTTGACTATCGAGCTCAAATCATGCCATTTAAAGTGCTTTGGTTTAATGTCTCTTAATTTAAGTTTTAATAAGTGCTAATGCGATGCTATCAGCTAAATGGGGTTATCAAGCTAAATCAACTTTAAATTATAATTAATGACGTTGAAAGGAATCTGTACTTTATGAAACGCTACTTTGATTTATTAACATAGATAAGCATAACTTAACTTCGTTTAATTAAGCTTTTAGTTTTGGTTGAGAAGCGAGTAATGTAAATTTTACACTGTTTAATTAACGATGCGAATGTCTAGAATAACACGCAATGGTATTCGAATTGTATCCAAGAACAAACTATTCTGCTATTGCTTCGGTAACTTCAGGAGTAGCTCCACAACGAACAAATTCCGGAGACTAAAGACAATAGAAAACTTGAACAATTTAGCTTTTTATTCCCAAAACTATCGTTTTGAACAAAGTTGCTTTGTCCCGGCTTGAAGCAATCTTTGATCGGTCCGTATTTCCATACTGAGGCTGAAGAACCGCTCCGGTTTCTTGGTTGGCTCCACGCCAGCCGAGTTCTTTGTCTTGTCAAAGACTGGAGTACCATTAGTTCAGATATTCCCGTTACTTCTAAACTTATTGAATTCAGGAATTAACACGTGATTTGCTGGCGGTTTAATTTTATGATCACTTTGCAACTAGATCGTTTGTTATCCATTCAGATTATAACTAGTTATTGTTATTACGTTAAAGGGAAATGGTTGTCTATGATAAGCTCTGTGGTTTGTACTCGTGTTGTCTAAGGGATAACAAGGGAGATTAATTACAATGGCATTTAGATAATTGAATCAATATTCATTAGTCAAGCTTAATTTATAGCCGTAGTTAAGTATTGACCAGTAATGCATATTAAATGGTTAAGCCAAATATATATAACTATCTTCTCCCAGCAACTTCGTCCATGTAGAATTCAGATTTTTGTCATCCCACAAAAACCGTTCATTTTTCGGGATAAAAAGTAGCCTATGTTATTTCAGGGAAAATTAGCATTGTAATGGTGAACTTTTGAATTCAGTCCAGCAGTTTTTGAGTTTATTCGTTACAAACATGCAATAGTAGATTGTTCATCAAGAGATTAAAACAAGCCATAATGACACGAGATGTTTGTTATGTGGCTATAGTTCGAGTGTCACTATGGTTGTTTAGTCTCGCGTTAAACACTCTACTTTTCACTTTGAATGCGAGGAAAAACGACGTTCTATACAAAATTACAATATTGAACAAATATGTTACAAAGTTTCTGACAAATTTGTTTCGCGGTTGTTAGTTTTTTGTAAAGTGACACAAATGCTTGCATATTTAGCCAACAGATACAAACTTTAAAACTATTTGGACCATGCCTAATAAAATGAAATTAATCCTTAATATATTTAAATAGATTCATATTCGTAATCATTAATCGTGTTTCACGAAATTAAATCGTTGTTTTTAATATTTTTGCACAGTTGTCATTTTGAGGTTATTTCCACGGCCTAAAAATTGTATGAGCTTTAGTCCCGATGTGCAGAGACTAAAGTAACATTTAAGAGCATTAGAAGTGAAAAAATACAAAAATACAATTATTTCATCATCATCATTCTCCTGCCCTTATCCCAACTTATTTGGGGTCGGCGCAACATGTGTTTTTCTTCCATACTTCTCTAGTAGTCGTCATCTCGGTAGTCACTCCCTTTCTAGCCATATCATCTTTCACACAGTCCATCCATCGTTTCTTTGTTCTTCCCCTACTCTTATAGCCATCCACATTCATGCTCAAAACTTTCCTGACGATATTTTCCTCATTCCTCCGCATCACATGCCCATACCATGACAACCGATTTCCACACAACTTTTCAGTCACTTTAAGACTTCCTCTTATATAGTCATATTCTTATTCTATCCATTCGCGTAACACCACACACATATTACCAATGATATAATAATAGTAAAAAGAGGTAGATATGTTATACGCACTTCGATAGTGGCACCCTAAAACCAAGCTAATTGGTACACCTTTACTTAGTCTTGCGCCGACAACGGAGCCGTGAACTAGTCTGCAAAGCAACATACACTCATCTCTGTTTCGCTCCCGGAAATTAGCATACTATCCTGCTTCCACTTGTCATTTATGAATTAGTGTGTAATTGCAATATTTACTGATTATGTGTGCGTAAGCCGATCCATTTTTACACGCAGAATACCGTAAAGGTAACATATCTACCTCTTTTTATATTATATCATTGCATATTACCATATAAATATTTCTTCTTTATAATATTAGCGTAGATGACCAAGATTTAGCGGGAGGTTGGAACAGACTACCCTCCGCCGGCGACTTCGTTTAATCTTATTTTTTTGAGAGATTTATATATGAGCACATAAATAAATGTTTCCTATGTAACTATGTACATAATCAAAGAGCACTCCTACCTGCCTACCAACCTACCTTATACGTTTTATAAACCTCTTAAGTTAAGCAGCTTAGATGTGGACTGAAAATAAAATAAACTCACCTACGTCGTTACCGTATTTATGGTTCCATTTTTCGCCGGTAAAGCAATAACTGAACAAAACGTGTAATAAATTGGAAAAAGTCAATATCAACGTTAAAAGTATGATAAGATAAAAGTGATTTCCCTTTGCAACCCTTCCATAGTCTCACTTAGGGCCACTATCACCAATAATTTAACACTGGTTTAAGACGCTAACCCGAGTTAGTAAACGTCAGATTCATACGAAAACTGACATTTTAACTCGAGTTAGTGTCTTAACCCAGGGTTATATTTTTCATGCAAGTGGCTCTTTAGAAACTCATGTGAGCCGTTAGGCCTCTACAAGTTGCATATTATCGATCGTAAGTGTATTTATGGAATTGACGTAAGCTAACGATTAGACACACTTAACGTCATATTCATACATCTCAGGTTTGCTGTATACGTTACTATCAATTAAATGCAAGTAAGTTTCTTTGTTTTGTACGAAGGATCAGGTTAAAATGTACATCAATGCTGCGTTTGCAATTAAAAACCAAACACTTTTTTAAACAAAACACTTTATAATATTAAAAAAAAAGTGATAAATTTAAAGTGCTGTCCAATGTTTTTATAATAATGTAAAAATATATATATTGATATGTGTAACTATGCCAAATTACAGTTTTGTAGTACTGAGCTAGACTAGACTAGATAGACGGACAGATGAATATGGCCAAACTATAAAGACTCCTAGTTTGACTTCGGAACGCTATGAACTGAAATTCTGCTGCGGTGCACGCTCGCTCAAGCTCAAAACATGGAATTACTCAACTAGTATGCTACGTGGACCTATTTTTCTATAGTGTGTGTGTGTCTTTCCCTATTGAAATCGGCAAAGATGTAAATACAACCAAAGGAAACAATTTACCATTATGACTCGATAATCACGTGCTTTTAAAGATCAAGTGAGGTCTTAGCAATGATTTATACACTTGACCTTTACTTTCACATTAAGTTCAAGATTAAATAACTATTAATAATACACGCTTGATGAATATTGAGGTTATGTGTCAAACAGTACTAATTTGTTTACATCTTTGGCAATTTCAATTGACACAGGCTATAGGGGTGCGTAACGAACGATATAAAAATATTTTCTATAATATCAGTCGATATAACGCTCATTTGATATAATAATTAAATCATATAACAACATTTAATATATTTAAATATGATATAATTATCATTTTATATAACGATCACTTGTTCTAAAAATATTTTATATAACATGCATTAAGTATAATACATATTTACTATAATCAACTTATGATATAAAGCTAATTTCATATAAAGTACAGTTGGTATAAAAAAATATAGTAACCCCTATTGTCGAAGTTGTTGACCAAAAAAACACCCTGTATAGGTTAGGTTAGGTTAGAATTGTGTCAAGGCGCGAAGCGCCATAACTACGCGGAACTGGAGCTCCGCAAAGCGGAGCTCCGTCGACTTTGCCTCACTGTCAGCGTTGTACCAAAAAAACATGCGACAAAAAAAGTTATTCCAAAGAAATATACTTAACAACTACCAGAATAGTTATACAATATGATTTTTATACAAAATGATGATTATACCAAATGATGTTTATAATAAATAAACGATATACCAAATGATAATTATAGTAAATAAAAATAGATATTTTGATAATATACCAATCGTTTATTATATAAAATGAGTGATTATATCCTTTAAAATTATATCAAATGTTATTATATTAAATGAAATTATATTAATTATTTTTATACCGATCATTACACACCCAGGCTATAGGCGTATGTCAATGACGTCATTTTGTGTATATGTCACTCGAAGTTATATCCACGTGTGTGTGCGTAGCTTGCGCCGTTGTGGAATTCCGGCTTAACCCTACAGCTTGTCTAGCTAACTGATCAGAAATGCAAAGGTTCAGTTATTGGGCTGGTGTCGAAAGCGTAGCACCGGTCAGTGTGGTGTGGTGATAGAGAGAGGGAAAGAATAATATATGTTGTCGGTTTCTGTGTGTAAGTCACAGGTTTCACTCAGCAACTAAATAACATGTTTTTTTTTGGTTATCTGAAAATTGAAGCAACATTAATACAGTAAATGGGTGTCATTTGAAAGGGCTGTGAGTGCACATTCTAAACCATATTCTTTGGCGTTTTTCGTTACACACTTTATAATTTATAGCAAAATATACAAATAAAACTGTCAAGTGTGATTCAAACTCGCGCACCGAGGATTCCATATCGTCTTCAGGAATTTTGCACTTAAAGAAAAGTTGACTATGTTGGTTGGTAGGTTTTACCGTGGAGAATCTCAGCTCATTCTACTCGTATTTGATTTCTACGTGTATGGCCGCCTTAATGTTAATATATTTGATGGCAACTAAACCAAGTATAAAGTTAGTTATCGGTCTGATGCAATGGGTAATTTTAGTTCTGTGTAACATTAACATTTAAAGGTATTCGCAAAGTAATAATGAGTTAACAGTGCTCATATGGTTGGTGTTAAACCATTTTATTTTATTTCAAGAAAGGTAAATAAAATAAAGTGTGCAATACCGGAAGCGGAAACTCTAGGGTTGCCGCTAAAAAGGTCGAAATGACCACTTACATACAAGTATATAATTTAATTTTACTTTCCGTGTCGTTTGACCAAAATGTGTAAGATAACTTGACAGTTGAACAAAGACGGTAGGTGAAAAGTACATTGTTTATACACCGAAGGTATTTTTTGTTAATGACGGAACCAATAGTAAAAAAATAATTCAAGTAATTGATTCTATTACAAATTCATGTTGTTATCTGGCACTTGATTATCCAATGGACCCAGAATTGACGTCGTCTCACGCATAGACTTTAATTAACAAAAGAGCAGCAACAATGTGGGCCGCAATTTTCGTCAAAGTAAGCTTGTCCGTCATAAAATCCGGTTTAAACTGGACTTATCCGGCGACCGGGCAGCCCTACCGGCTCCCGCCACATATTTTGTTTGTCGAAACTGCGGGCTTAACCGGCAGAAATTAATTATTTGCCCGCTGTAATTACGTAGTTCACGTTTGGTACGGCGATGCAACTCAATATGACCCAGTTTTTGAATTATGTAACGTGTACTTTGGAAATTTTAAACTGTAATTATTTACCGACTGCTGGGGTGGATTCATGCTAATTTGCGTTGATGCTGGGGTGTTCTGGGAAATGTAAACTATCGAAAGTTCAGTTTGGTCAATAGATGGGAAACTTAGTCTTGCTGGATGTAGGTACTGGTTTAAATTTATCTTGTTCATGTTTTGTGTACCTCGGATTGTTCAATTTTCGTTTTTAGTTTAAATCATTGTCATCCCACGTCAGTTCTGCTGAACAATAGGCCTCTCGCATTGCAAGCCACAGTGAATACATTATATTGAGCCTAAATTCCTGGGTCCTGGTTCGAAAGAGTTAATACTCAATACTCGATACTGAATACTAAATATATTTTTTGCATTCCATCATAGGTCTCATTATTGTTGTAATCATAGGTACATGTCAGATTCATATAAGAACGAATTTTAACAAATTAACCTAGGTTTAACATTTATGTGCAAGCGGGCCTAAGTGATTTTCGTGAAATCTTCCAGCTCTCAGCTCTGCGCTGCGTTCCCATAACAACATTGTGTTTCGCTTGACGCGGTTTGTCTCTAACGTTAAGCTCTTCAAGCCGCTTCGTTGTCTTGGCTAAGATTGTGACGTCCCATTATTCTATAAATAAACCTTGTAATTTTTAGTTAATATTTTTACTTCAGTGCGTGTAAATTGGTAATGTTAAATATTATTCCCCTTACTAATAAACGTTGAGTAACAGTGGTATAGCTATACAATGTTTTGTCCTTATCTGTCATTGTGACATTTGAATTTGACAGATAAAGACAAAACATTGTATAGCTATACCACCGTTACTCAACGTTTATTAGTAAGGGGGTATATGTCCATTGAAGTTATTACTATGGTCAAATATACTTCAAGACAGTTTTAAGGGCTGCCTTAACTGAACCATACTAACATTTTTCAATTCGATCATTGCAATAGGGAATATTTATGTCTTTTTTTCGCAGCTGCAGTAAAAGCTGATTCATGTAACAAATAGGCGAGTTTTTTTTTTGAATAGCTATATACTCGTAAATTACCAAGATATAAGCCAACAAAAATTTGGCCGTATCTCTATCTAGCAGAACAGAATTTAACATGAAGTTTATATGGCCGACCTGTTACATGACATCACAGTGCATATCAGATATATCCGTCTAATCGCTGTCTAATTAGCAGTTTAATATACAGGGTGTTTTTTTGGTCGACAACTTCCAAAACGGGAGAGATAGTTTAATTAATGCTGAATCCGAATATCATATTAAAAAATTAAAAAACCTTAGGAGGTCAGAGAAATAGCATTTTCAATTTTTCCCATTATTTCACTTAATTGTGGTTACCATGCGCCGTGTTTACCGAAGACTTCAATGACGTAATCACCGTGCACAATTTTATGATCTTATGATTCATCTTTCCCTTCATACTTGTTACGGGCTTAGGACCGTCAAAGATTACAAACACGGTTTAGGTAAAAAAATGTAGATTATTGTTGTTAAAAGTCGTTCTGAAATGGCATTTAACTACAGAATAACGGTATGGATTACAAAACCGCAAGATTTGTGTTTGGTCTATTTAAAAAGGTGAACCAGCTTTGTACATCGATTGTTAAAAATTTACAAACCTTGAGCATGGCGTGGCATTTCAAAAGTGCCCCTCTCGAAAAGGTTGCTAGCAATAGACTACTAGTTGCTAGTAGTGTAGCGCGTAATGGCCTGCCGATTAGGAAATCGTTCAGTCCAAATTCTAACGGTGCCAGTAGTGTTTTGACCACTCACAAAGTAAATGTTTACAACATCAAACATTTTCCGATTGTCCAGAAGTAAATTTTCTTGCTGAGCCATTTTTTTAATCTATTAAATGATTTAACACTTCACTTAACAAGCACTCGCTTTGAAACAAACTCGGAACTGACATCGCTTGTGCATAGTTTTGTGAGGGTAGTATCAAACAATAACATAGACTGATCGTGACGATAAGCGGCCTACCCCCTTCATAGCTACAGAAAACAAGAGACCATGATTTATAAAATACCGCGGATATTCTTTCGAATTTTCATGAAAAATATTATTTTTATTATATTTTTTTGAGCTCAGAATCATGAATATAGTAACCACTATTGTGGAAGTTGCTGACCAAATAACACCCTGTATAAATAATAGTATTTCTTGGCCGATTTAAATTTTAATTTCACTTTTGGTGACCTCTATTACGGTACGGTAGTTTCATATTTTGTTGAGAAATGCGTTTAAAAAAATCCATGCATATTCCCTATTAGTTTTAAAATTACATTACAACAGACACTTCTTACAGCGAACTGTTTGAGCCTCAAAACTTTGAAATAAAACACACTTAAACTTAAGTGTACATTTTTCAAAACCCATTGGGAAAATAGTTCAAGCTTCAGTTGGTATTTCAGTTTGTCCAAGAGGCGAGATGACATCTGAAAAACGTTGCGGCGTGCGAGAGGTCGCTGCGCTTTGTCACACTCGATGAACCGCGGTATTCTGGAAAATCTCACCAATGCTTGATTGTTTTTAAATGTGGAACGCTTTATTACAGTGCTCTTTTCCACTTCTCAGTCTTAAAGTGAGTATTTAGAGCCATATTCAGGCTGACTAAAGTAGTACTACTTTTTTTATAAGTGTACGTGATTACAATATAAATATTATGTTTTTAGACGAAGTTGCTTTGGTCTCTTCATTGTCGAAAATAGAAATAAAAATTAAAAGGAATGCAATTGACATGGACTCGCAAAGAGCCTTATGTCAAACATTTGGCCTAATGTTGTAAATAATGCTCAATTTCGATGAATTAAGATCCAAATTCTGATGAGATGATTCTTCGAAAAACTCTTTCAAGTAAAAAACATTATTAAATAATAATTTGAAGTGTTAAGAGCATAGGAGACACTTTTTTGTAACTTAAATCTCCAAGATGTCTTAAATAAGCTTTGATTTAGTACAGATAAAAAAAAACAACATAAATCGACAATAGACTTACTCTGTTGATTATTATATTTATTATGCAACCTTCCAGAACTCGATTTAAAAACGTTTCCCTTACTATTTGGTCCAGAATAGGTCTGTGAAAAATCGTGGCGCGCGCCGGAGCGAGAGGTTAGCACTGTTACACTTACTAGCCTCCTTCGAAAAAAGAGCACCACTGTTATGTAATGCAACCTTTAGTACATTATGAACTTTATTTATAACAGTAAAAGATTGAATAAGCTTTAGTTTCAAAGTTGCATGTGCAACCTTTTAACTTAGAAATGTAGCGTAACCTGCCTCATTTCGATCTAAATACCTCCTTAGTCCGGTCCGTATTCTGTGTACCGTCCGAGGTTTTTCACATGGTGGAAAATACTGGAAAACCAAATTAACCAGATACAGTGGAAATTTTACTGTGCAAAAAGAGACTTTTGTTAACTCAACCCCGAAACGTTAGGCTCTGTTAATATTTATAAAAGGTATTTTTAACAGATTGCTAAAATAGGAGGAGGTTATTAAACCGACGGTTTTCGTTACAAATTAAGCAAATGCAATAGCCGACCTTCGATAGTACAGTGCAACCATTTTCATAATATAGTGCAACCATTTTCTAAATATAGTTCGGCAATCTTCGTTTTTGTATGAAACATGAGTGACAAATATACTGTCAGTTGCGAGTGCAAGGGTGATAGCGATAGCCAGCCGAACTAAGAAGCTGTACTGTACTACAGTCCTTAATTATACTTCTTTCACAAAAGGTCAGTTACCCGCTATTTTTGGATATGTTCTATCGAATATGTTCCTACGTAACTGAATATGTTCGTGAAACCAATAAACGATGGCTTAAATCAATAACCGATCTATCAAAAATCACATTAAAAAAGACAGAGCTGTATTTTATTTGTCACGCGCACAACATTAATTTCAAAAGTTAATGCACGCTAATTAATGCAGTTCAAACAACCAGATTACTGACAACATTATTTAACCGTGGAATCGCGTGAAAACAGCCGCTACATAAATTATTGCCATGTGTTCAATAAATGGAAAAAGGAATGTTTGGTTAATGTGCTCAATTGGAGAAATAAGTGGATAAACATGCTATTATAAATTCAATAACTACAAACACAAATTATAAACAATTTTTGTCGGTCGAGATATGGTCACCTTTATTGGTAGATAAAGCTTCCGTCACTCGTATTTGCATACGGGTCAGAAAGAGAGAGGTGTTTTCCCCACGTTTATCGATATCGATAATTCGGCTATAATAGGCAGCAGTAGTCAATAGGTGGATGCCTGCGGGCGTATTAAAGTTGCGTTTATCGCGTGACAAAACGTGGATAAAGCATCCGATACTCTCGTACGTTCTTATACGTGTCAGAAAGTTGAGGATGCTTTGTCCACATTTTGTTACGCGAGACTCGCAGCCATATTAGGCCCCCTGAAATAACGTGTTAGTTTTAAATCTTCAAAAAGCAATTTCTTTCATACATTGTTATTGCTTTTAAAGGTACATAAATTTAACTTTAATCTTAGAACTTTAAGGTCCTGTTGTTTGATCAGTAGTTAAACTAACTAATTGTTAAAATTCGAAAAAGGGATGGAAAATTTGACACATTTCCTTGAGATATTAACCATTAGTAACGTTTTTTGACCATTAGTTAGTTTAACTACCGATCAAACAACAGGCCATAAGTGAGCAATTCTTGTTTGTATATTCTTACGCACATTGGTTTCTTAGAAATGGCTCTATCGATTTTGATGATGACTGTATAGGGGCTTATCGGGTCGGGCCTTATTCCACTCTGTAAACCCTTTGGTTATCAACTTGTCAACGTTATGATAGCTCTTTTTAACTTGACTTGACAGTACAAACAGGGAGTTTTTTGTAAGTGGGACTTTGAATCTACCGTCAAGGCAATAAAGTTCAATTACGTTTGTTCGATAATGCCATTTTCAGGTTATGAAGATAGGAAAATAAACCTTATTCCCATTGCTACATAGTTCAAATTAAATTGCCTTGATTACGTACATTCTATTGCACACTGGGCCCAACGAGAATAAAAACAATACGATGACGATAAGTAGGGTACAGGCGAGTACAAAGATATGTATACACTTTTGGACCTTAAACTATTGAAATAAGATGCAAAAGTGTCTTTGATATATCTTTGTCCTCGACCGTACACGGAAAGAATATTATGTCTAGTCTACGTTTATTTTTAATGAGATTTTATGTCAAATGGAGATTTAAAAAAATCCTGTACATGAAAATTACGTACGAAATTATATAGTACCTAACGTCAAATCGCTATAATTAAAAAAGTTGCTAATGTGACTAGACATGTTCTTTTGTAGGTACCTGTCAGGTGTAACTCTCTTATTCATAAACGTACACTATCTAAAATGTGCTTGAAATATGCTCTATAACGTCCTTATGACATTTTAATTTGACACAAAGGGACAAAGAAAACTCTAACTAAAATAGGTTTATTGTCCGTTTATGAATACAGGGGGAAAGTAAAATTAGGCCCTAAATATCGATCCGTTTAGTTCTTATTTAGGGAAAAAGCGTTTACAACCCAGGGTCTACGTGTAGGATTAAAAAAAAAGCGTGGATAAGTAGGTAAGATTGCAAATCGTTTGCTTAGTTTTTACTAAGCACTCTTTTGAGTGCCGAAGAAAATATCTCTGCCTAAAAGAGCATAAATTGCTGCCTTTTAAATTTTAACAATTTAGGCCGTCGGCTGACTCATATCTTGGGTGTTTT
Source organism: Acleris literana (assembly GCA_946894065.1). Classification (NCBI taxonomy): domain Eukaryota; kingdom Metazoa; phylum Arthropoda; class Insecta; order Lepidoptera; family Tortricidae; genus Acleris; species Acleris literana. Next base: position 8,820,949 of record OX335685.1, on the reverse strand, counting down.
ATACATAAGTATTTATTTTCATGGCTGGGGATCCCCTTGGAACGCATATTTTTTTACGCATATTTTCTTTTCGCATATTTTTTTTTTCACATAACACCCTTTTAGGCTTACATTGCAGAATTTAATAAAAGTCTTTTTTGTAGATTAGGTTGGGTTACGGTAGGTTATTTTTTTATAATAATTAAAATAAAACCATTTCTACGATGGCGAGACAATGCAAATAATACAATCAAATTGACAATCATGACAAGATATTACTCGTAAATCTATAGACAATGTACTTATCAATTTTAATAAGTTTTAGTTTAACATTATACAGGGTGTTTGGTAGCGGGTTCGACAGCTTTAAGGGGGTGATAGAGCAGCTCATAAGCTATCGATTTAACTCCCATGTATGTTCAGCAATTGTTATTAGTTTCCTAGATATTGATAATTTTAATCGGAATTTTAGTAATTTTTCCTTATGTCCGTGTTACGAAAAACCCCTAAATTAATTTTTTTTTTCAGTGTTTTCTTGCATGATTAGAATCACTATGAACTAAGGAAGTTTTTAAAGCTACATGCCAGGTTTTTTTTATAATAACTTTTAATTGTGGTCATCCCGCAGGTTCACGCATGAACCTGCGGGATGACCACAACCCGCCGTCCGGGAGAAATAAACCGTACACGGTAATTGTCCATTCACGAGTACATTCCGCCGTGTGTACACGTAATTATACACTGGCGTGCTGAGTGCCGGTTTTCATGTCCTCAATTGTACGTTTATTTAGCGTAAATAGTACATCAGGTGTGGTTAATTTTGAGTGTGTTGAGTATTGTCAAATGATACACTAGTTAAAGTAATTATCAATGTATATCATAGGATACGGTCTCCCTACTGAATATAGTAGTACAGTCTGTGAGCACTTAGAAGGTGCCTCGGGCCTATTCTGCCCTCCTTAGAAAAATGGGCGTATGTCTCATAGAACCGCGTATTTATTAGTGACCTTATTTTTTAACACGGGGGTTAAATTGGCTTTGTCTATGAAATTGCGCATACGTCCTTTTTATTAAAAGGGCAGTGTACTTCTCCCTCACTTGCTCTTAACAAGAGCGTATGAGAACGAGTGAGAGACAAAGACAAACCCGAAGCACCTAAGAGCTATCGCACTGTACAATCTGGGGCCCTATTCTACTCGGAAAAACATTATTGCCTTTGACATGTTATCGTATTGTTTTTAACTAGGCGCCATTATTGTCAAGTTAATAAGACCTATTATAACGTGGATTATTTAATATAATATTACATGGACACATTTTGCACAATTAGGTTAAGATGTTTACCAGTGTGTGTGATCTTAGCCTAATTGTGCAAAATGTGGTTAAAGAATTACCAACAAATTTTTAGAGTTGACGGTAATTCTGTAGCTCTGCCTACCGCACTCTGGGAATGAACGCGTGAGTTTATGTATGTATGTATGTACTACATGGACAATAGGTTAACATATCCAAGGCAATATGGTTTTACCTAGTAAAAAGTAAAATAGAAAAAACTAGTTATCAACCTTGGGAGCGCGGGGGACGCGTAATCTTGAATTGAACGTGCCAAAATTAAAATTACAGACGGCAAAATAAAACCAGTCTCGATACTTATTTAAATGACGTGTTTTCCCCAAAACGACTAAAAGGTTGTGAAAACCCGTCGTCGATCGTCGTTTGGCGTTATCGCCGCGATCTCATTTAATCCCGGTTTGATCGCTTCGTGCGCCGAGAATTTAACCGTCGAACAAATTAAATTATAGTTGCTGGCAATAATAGGGCGGCGGCGGCATGAGTTCGTGACGTCATAAAACTTTTCTTACAAGTGTTTCTTCATGAGGTCAAACATAGAGTTCAAACATATATTTATATTCCTGTAACAATAACGTTATTAGAACGCATCTTGTCTAAAAACGTTATTGTTATCGAAAATGTATAGGATTGTAGTAAGCTGCCGGATGGTCGTGCCGAGCGCTTATGTCAAGTCTTATACATTTTGTCAGTTTGCGAAAAGCGCTAAAATTAGCGTTGTGTATCTTGTTCCCAGTGCTATTCTGGTAATGTGTAATAAAAAAATAAAAATATTATGTGGTTGTAATTTAGAAAACCACCCAAGAGTTCGTCTCCGACCCTTTAGGAGTTTCTGTTACCTATTACCACTCATGCGTCGATGTGCGTCGCTTGATACTTAAAGGATCACTTTCATTGGTCGATAGCTCGCTTGCTTGTAGCAATCCATTGACGGGTTGTTTTAACAGGTTTGAGCCGGGAGTTATTGCAGCGACGCAATTTATCACGAAAATCGTAATGCAATCGCTTAATGAAACTGAGTTTTTCTAAGCACGCAACTAAATGCTTGTTGCATCTTGTTGAGTTTTTTTATGAGCAAGCAATCCGCGCAATGTACAGTAGAACACACTTATATATGGCGTGTCGTGAATCTTCGTTCGCGCAGACACGAACAACGATTCCGATGATTTCCGAAAGCACGATTAAAACACACGATCAGACTTGTACGTAATAGTTATAAGGTGCAAAATAAATTGCATTAACTTTTTCCATCTCGCTCACGGCTGACCGAATGACACGTGGGCGCGCGTCAACATGGCGTCACTAATAACCAATAATAGCACAGAATACAGAGAGGATCATGCTGATTGGTTCCCGCGCTTCGAAATTTCGTCATCTGCGCAGGTACATCGGTAAGCCATATCAGTTGTGTTTTACTGTACAGTCACGAACTTAAATTTGGGACCCACCTTAGGTCCAAAGTCATTCTGACATTCTACAACAATAAGGTTAAATCTCAGATAAGTTACAAATGATTTAGCATCTCTCATGACATTGACGACTTCAAGCCTATTTTTCTTGAAATGGTCACAAATTGACGATCACGATAGTACATTGCACATAATTATATAGGTATCATTGTTTGAAGACCACAGTTTATACTGTGACGTGTGTGGAAGCACGTGTTATCAATTTGAATAATTAAGCTATTGAATATTTAATAACTTTGATATTGACGAGGGCTCACACAAATTAATACTCTGAAACAAAAATATTCCATCTGTTTGTGAATGTATTGAATGGCTTAAACAAATATATTGAAAGTAAATTAAAACGAATAAACTTTTTCGGCAATAATTAAGCTGCGTTTAATGTGCTTTTAGTAATGAATGCTTAGTGAAATTAACGTCAATTTAATGTTTATTAAATATATACTAGGGGCCCGCAAGCGGCATCGCCACGCAAGCCTTCGCCAGTTCCAAATTTTGTTTGCCAACAGTTTTATTTATCCGAAATTGCATGCTAGAAAATATATTTTTTTACAAACCCGTTAACTTTCCGAAATGTAATAGATAAACCTACATAACCTGTAGGTTAGGATAAGTTTGTTTTTTATAACAATGTAGGATAGTTAAACGGTTTCAGAATAAAATTATTTTCTAACCAATGACAATTTGGACGAACGGATCAGTTGGTAACCCTAGTTTTATCTAAAGTAGAGTCTGTCTAATGAAAGCTGAACCTGGGAAAAAGCGGCAAATTCAAAAAATCTTGATATGGTATTACCGATCAATGAAGGAATAAACGATATTGATACTTTTATTATTTTATTTATTTTGGTGGGCACAAAGGAAGAGGAAACGCGTACTATATTTTCATATATATTATTACGAGCGCTATATTTTGATGAAAAGCAGTTTAGGTAAAATACGATGACAGTGACTGGAGCACATTTGGTTTTTCGAAATATATTTGACATGAAAATATAGTGATCTGCACGTGTAGCACAAGTTGTATTTTCTCGCTTGTCGCTCTGTGCGTCTCTATCGTAACAGACTAGATAGTAAGGGAGATCCGAGCGACAAACAAGTCACGAGCAACTTGTGCTAGTCGTGCTGTTGATAGATTTCATTGATACGAGAGGTTTTCGTCTGTGTCGCACACAGCATAATAAAACAATGATGATGAGGAATATTATATTCAACCTTTTTAATAAAGTAATTAGAGGTAACATTATTCTCATCACCCTTACACCTCTATCTAACGACAATTATATCTTGGAGAAGAAGCGCCGCAAGAAACTCCAGCAGATCATTTTTTCCAATCATAAAATACAATTATTCTTAAAAGTAACATTACAAGGTAGTAAAGTAATTAATAATTATTTCTAACAACACAAACTTAGTCGTTACAAATGTACGCTCAATAACATTGAGTAAATTAAAAATAGTGACTAGGAGAACAACATGACGAGGTCTCTACGTCAGGAACGATAACTAAAATAACTAACTGGAAAACAGGTTCTTGCAAGCGTGAACAGACAGGACCCCACTGACAACACCCGTTCACGAGTATGACGCTGATCTCAGCCATCGCCTCCTCAACCATCTCTCTCTCTCTCATCTTCTTCTTCATCATCTCATCTCTCTCAACTCTGCCAATAAGCATCTGAGTGTAGGCACTTGTTTTTTTACAATATAAAATTCATTTATTTTATTTCGGATAGCTTGGATGTCAAAGCTATCCAAATTAGACACCGTGGCCTTGTGAGGTCGCTTTTTTCCGGGAGTACTAAAGACACCGTTGTTTAATTTTCCCTCATTACTTATTCTTTTTAAAGATGAAACACTGATATCTGTAAGAAGAAAGAAAGTGTTAAATAAACAGAACACCATTTAGAAATACATTGTGTGGTTGCGCAGTACAGCCCCATTGTACAGTCCGACAGCCCTAAAAACATTTGGGTTTAGGTGAAATGAAATTGCATCGGTGAGGTTCTAATCGCAACGGTTTAAGAACAAGGAAGACTCATATAACCCGAACATCTTTTATATCTGGCCGATCAAAAATGACATTAAATAAATAGATAAGGTACTAAAGTGTACACATATTTATGAAATCGACTGTACAGTGTACATTTGGTTCATAAACAACAAAATGCTGTTTGTTCCGCACACAGAAAATACATATCAAATAATATGTTTATGATATCTTTTAACTAAACACCTCCTTATTGTTTTATTGAAACTATTAGTGTCAGTTACATTAATCATCTGTCTATTAAATTAATTTAATAAAATTGTGAATGCTAAGAGATTCAACATGATATAGGGACAGACAATAGGTACCTACACCTATTATATAGGGAAAGACAATGATAATTTTAGTAATGACCGGTCATTGAAGATACTTCTTCCAAATATTTCGTCTGAGTCTGGCAGGCTAACTCAGTTTCCTCAACCTCTTTCAGCTGCTTTACGTTTTCCAGCACACTTTTGTCAACGTGCACGTCCAGGTTTTCTGAAACGAATTTAATTTCGTTTAATTTCTTAATCTCATCGTATAATAGACAGAAAAAGGTAAATTAAACTTAGGATTGCACATAGAGAAATAAGAAGTATCAAAATGAACATGCCGTACTAAAGCCGTACTAACCTATAAATTTGGTCACCGTAACTAAACAATTAATTTTTTGCATCAATAATGCTTTTCTTTCTTCTTGTTTTTCTTTGTACTTCTGTATAATAGTATACAGAATCTCCCGGACACCGCCTCTTATCGTCGACGGCATGATTACTCCGTATTTTTATCAATTTAGATCTCGAATTGACAAGTTTCTAAAAACAACAAAGTCCAAACGACATATTAAATAGTGTTGCCAGACTCGTCAGCCAAGAAAAATCCAGGTTCAGCTTTCATTAGACAGACTCTAACCAAAATCACAGCGGTAACAGCCGCGGGTGACAGCGACAAACTTGACAGTAAAAACAACAGCCTTAAAATATCCTCCCGCCAAAGAAACCAACTGTAGTACCTATGTGCATTGTTTCTTTATAATATATTTTCCGTGCCCTTTTCTATCGTAAAACACCCGGGCAAGAGCATGCATGCTCACTACAAGGGTTCCGACGCTGTACATACACAAAAAAACAACTCGAAAAACCACAAGTATGAACGAATTTTCTATTTAAAGATTTCAAGAATTGGTTATACAACTTTGACAGTGTAATTTAAATGTGTAAATATAAAAAATTACGTTAGTAAAACCGTGGAAAGACGGGTAGATGGATATGGCGAAAGTATAAGGGTTCCTTGTTTACTACAGAACCCTGAAAAAATACATGTTAGGACACCCTATCAATTATTTAAATTTGATCAAAGAATTAGCAGTAAATACGAATAAAACAATATTTTTTTCAAATAAAATGCGAGCTAACTTTGTATTCATGTTTATTAAAGTGAAATATAAATGAAGTGCTCTAGTCGACTCAGCTTATTAAGTTGTTCTTCAGACTAATTGAAGCTCGCTGAAGTATTCAGAAAGATTTGAGCAGTCTGACCGGTCGCGATCTTAATTATGCAGTAGGTACTATTTTAATCAGACTTTGAATTTCCTACTTAATAAAAGGTTATTGGAGGATTATGGTAAACGTAAATCTATTTGAGATAAATAAACAAACGTCGAGGGTAATGCGAACGTGCACACGGACCTTAATGTACTGACCTAAGGGATAGGTTTTTCCGCAACTCGACGACTTAATAGATATCTGCTTGTTTGCCTACTATACCATAAAAAAAATGCGCCTTTTTTGCGTGCTGGGTTGCTGGCACTACTCTTGCCAACCCAGTTCTACCAGGAAGCCTAGCAGACCCTTGACGTTGCCGACGGCATCTGGTAGCGACCGCGGTGTTCCGAGGTGACGTGCCCGGTATGTTGTCATCTCAGGGCATTCCATGATGACGTGGGCTGCGGTTTCCTCCGCCGTCATACAGGCTCTGTATAGGGGGCTGTGTGTAACACCAAATGTGAACAAGTGTTAAATGTTTGTTCAACCTAAGGGATACTGAAAGACGTACGTTTGTCGCTCTTGTCACAATGTGAATAAGAAATAAAAAGGTTCGTTTTTCAGTTTCTCTTACATTAGGTATAATATTATAGTCAACAATTTTAATTGTTAGTAGAACCCTGTCATCATGACAGCCTCATCAAGTTACGAAAAATAAATTAAGTAACCTCCAAACTACAGTGCGACAAAAAAAGTAGAAATAAAATAAAATGGAACTAAAAAAAATCCATACTGAATTGTTGCCATGTTTACGCATTTTACGTCAAAAATGTGACAGTTACGTAGAAAGTGGCGCCCTTATTTAATTTCCACTCTTTTTTGTAGCACTGTACCTAACCTCTGTTCATAATGGCGGCCGAGTTAGAAACAATACGATAAAATGTCAAATGAATATGGTTTTACCGACAAGAACAGAGCCCATGGTCATAAAATTTCGGCGACAAGGTTCTATAGTGGCTCAACAATAAAGTTATTGACTGTACCTACTGTAATGTAAACGGACCCACTACATGCTTCACTTGAAAACTATTTTAAATAACTCTATGAAAAGCAAGCTTTAAAAACCCGACTGCATGTTTTATACTGTCGTCGATATACCTACATATGTTAATAATTGTCACTTGGCCATTGTTGTTATTTCAATTTTAACAGTTTAGGTATCCAATGACACTCTCGCTGTGAAAACGAATCCAATGATACCTCATTTGTCAAAATCGTCCAAGCCGTTTTTGCTGTAGCGGGGAACATAGAACTGGACATACATGACGGTGAAAAACATAACCTTCCTCCGCAGTCGGGTAATAAAATATGACAAATAATGTCTTGCACAGTACTTTGGATGAATTATTACAATAATATTTGACTTAACAAATACGGCTATGAGAACTTCATCTACACAGTTACGGTTGAGGATAATAGTAGATTGTTCAACAAGGGACTAAAACAAGCCATAATGACAAGAGATATTTAGCCACGCGAGCGAGCGAGCGAGAGTGGCTATAGTTCGAGTGTCATTATGGTTGTTTAGTCTCGTGTTAAACACTCTACTTTTCACTTTGAATGCGAGGAAAACGACGTTCGACGTTCACTGCCGGACTAACCACGTAGCAAGATTAGCAAATGCTACGGGCCCCGCGCACCCACGTCTAACCTCTAAAAAAGCGGACTGTACACGTAGATTTCGGACCGCGGGAAACGCCACGCGCCATTCCAATCTTCTTGCCGAACTGTACGTGTAAATGCAACTGTAATAGTAAAATAGTAAAAATGTACGGTTCGGAGCGAAGATTGGAATGGCGCGTGGCGTTTCCCGCGGTCCGATCTTTACGTGTAAAGGCCGCTATTCTCCTGTTTTGGTACTTACATCAGTATGCGTGTACTCACCATCAGGGTTGACCATAGGATGAATAATCCAGTCGATATTCTCCAGCTGAATAACCTAAAACCAACCCCCACACAAAATAGGCGCATATCTAAGTCGCTCAGTTGCAGAAAAGAGCCCGCCACAACCTGTAACCTAAAGCGAACCGGGGTCTCTTTATAGATTTTGCTACGGACCCCGTGCTTGCTCAATCCGGCACTGACGACGTTCTTTACAAAACTACAATATTGATTATAAGAAAGTTTCTTACTAATGCGTTCCGCGTTTTTTTTTTGTACAGTGTCGCTTTAAATGCTTGCATATTTAGCCAACAGGCTCAAACTTGAAAACTATTTTAATACTAATTGCAGCATGCATAATAAAATGAATTCATCCTTAATATAATTAAATATATTCATATTCGTAATTATTATTCGTGTTTCACGAAATTAAATCGTTTTTTTTAATATTTTTGCACAGTTGTCATTTTGAGGTTATTTCCATGGCCTAAAAATGGTCCATACACAATCACTGAAAATGGCAATAAAGGCAATAATCCTCCGTTCACAAACACTGTGATGGGCTGTTTAGGGGTTTCCAAAGTAAATTAAAAAAAAAAAACTTTAATCCCTAGAGATTAATAAGAAGCTTTAGTCCCGATGTGCAGAGACTAAAGTAATATTTTAAGAGCATGAGAAGTGAAAAATCTTTTTTTATGCTTGTAAATTGAAACTGTGAAGCCTTATTCTTCATTGGCTTTCCCCTATTGTTATCGAATAATCGATGTTATAAATAGCTCCTTATTAACTTGGCAGTAAAGGCGGCTGGGTTAAATCAATACGACTCATTAGTTGCGAAAAAAATGACAAGAAAGACAATGTTGGGCATGCAATATTGTATCGATATCATGTTATATTGTTTTTATTCTATCTTTCCTTAACCTCGGTATTATTAGGCAACCAAATTTCTTAAACAACAAAGTTATGTAATTATGTGATGATAATAAAAATACCGGAGCAATATTCCGTCCCTGTTAACAGTTTCCTGTTAAAAGTTTAAATTCTCGGCCGCTATCGAGATTTTTATTTAAGTTTCACGTCGATATAATAAAGTTTTGCACGGACTATCTCATAAACTAGTAACAAGCCGGCGATGTTACGTACTGTTTTACTGTTAACTTGGAACTTGAAGTTACCAAAGCAATAATAAAAGTGCAATATCAATTTATGAGTTCACTATGCGCGTTCGAGTTGCTGCGGAGTTAGCAAATGCTCTTAAAAACAACTTTTATTTTTCTTTAATTACGCTTTATTGAAAGTTTTTATCCTATTTACATTTTTACGGTTTTGAAGTCAAACTTCACGCGTGGCGTTCGTTTTCTCCACCTGTATACGTGTTTTTGGTTGACTCGTGCCATGTACAAAACAAAAGACATCTATAGACTGTGTCAATTGAAATTGCCAAAGATGTAAACAAATTAGTACTGTTTGGCACATAACCTCAAATATTAATCAAGATTGTTTTTATTTAAAATACTTTTAATTAATAGTTACTTAATCTAGAAATTAATGTTAAAGTAAAGATCAAGGGTATAAATCATTGCAAAGACCTCACTTGATCTTTAAAAGCACATGATTATCGAGTAATAATGGTAAATTGGTTCGTTTGGTTGTGTTTACATTTTTCCCAATTTCAATTGGCACAGACTATAAATATAATATAGCGTGGTGTATTTGCACGCGTACTCATGGACATCTCTAGAGCTAAGGGGAAGCGCGCAAAATATCTCGATGGTATAAAAGTCAACACAATATGAATGGGACAGTCCACACGGTTAAACATCGATACATATTCACGAAGTAGTTTATAATGACAGTGTCTTAAATCATCATCATCATCATTCTTCTGCCCTTATTCCAAGTTATTTAGGCTCGGCGCAACATTTACTTTTCTTCCATACTTCTCTATTAGTCGTCATCTCGGTAGTCACTCCCTTTCTAGCCATATCATCTTTCACACAGTCCATCCATCGTTTAAATGATTTGCGGTTAAAAACATCAGACATACAGTGGTGGCCACATAAGGAAGCTTGCGTGTTTTTCATAACTGCCTTTAAATCTTGACTTATCGAGTTTGACAACCAAAAAAAAAGTATTTAAGAAGAGCGATTTTCAAAAAGATTGTCTCTAAATGATCAAAACATTGAACCTTTCAAAAAAATTAAACTAAACCACTTTGCGTCCCTAGCAATTTAATTATGTTCCCAGCTGTATCTTATTAACAAAAAGCTCAGTTCACCTAATATGCACTGCTAAAAACTTGGGGAAAGCTTAACTCACCAAAAATAGTTTTAAAACTTGAGCATTTGAATTTCACCGGCAGGAAAAGACGGTGGAAGAGTTTTCAGCTGTCATAGTCAGTGCGGTTGGTACGATGGTATTCCGTTTCGCAAAGTTCTGCCACGAATCTACCGAAAACCATTGTACATTGATCTCTAGACTCATAGAGATAACCACAAAATGGGGACCTGGTATGTTCAAAACGTAACAAGCATGTAAAGATCCTCCGTTTTCAACAGTTCTTAGGCAAAGAGAGCTCGGTCGAAAATGGTCCATAGCGCATATCAGTTTCAGTCTCAACGTTTTTGTTAGGGAATACTGCTGGCTGGTGTGTGGATCGCTATGCTGGCGAAGCGCCAAACAATTACTTTGTCTCGTCAAGAACGTTTCTTCGACTGATGGAGCCGCCATCCTTACGACTGTCTTCGACGTTATTATCTTTTAATGGATTTTTAAACGGAACCGGAACACCAGCTTCGGTAGGAACTATTCGCAATTTAAAATTGTTACTTTAATCAGCGAAGTTTTGGTAAACTTTGTATTTCTCCTACAGTTAAATCATCAATCATAGTAAATGTGGTACATACAACAAATAAATGGGTGTTCCTTTGTTTCGCAGATATAAATTTCATAGAATTTCGTTTCGCAGAAAATGTTTCATATAATATTTGGTTCCAACTACTATTTACTTGAATTAAACATATTTCAATGAATTTTATAATCTCGTTTTTTTATTTAACAAATTTATCAAACAGTAGAATTATTTTTAATCAAATATTATTTGTTTGGTAGAATGGGTTAGAAATCGCTACCACAAAAGTAGGTTCGGTCAAAACTGCTACCCCGTCAGAAATGAGCTGCTAACATAAAAATAGGTTAGGTTAGGTTAGAACTGAGACCTCGCCAGAAACGACTTGCTACCAGAAAAGTAGGTTAGGTTAGTTTAGAACTGTGACTCCACCAGAAAACATGCACTTGCATCAAAATTCTTGGTAATGAGCTTTACATTAACTAAATAATATGAGGATCAAGAATATTTGATTTAATACTCTTTGATATGAATATCTAAATATTGGCAAAAATAATAAAATAATAATAATAATTTTCATATCAAGTAAATATTCTGCGTATTAATTATTCTATGAACTAAAAATATGGTAAACATTTTCTATGAACCAAAAATCTATACAAAAATCCCTATAAAACAGTGTACAACCAATTAAATGTCATCTTTTAACTAATTTTCGGTTTTAAACAAGCACCATGCTGTCAATAAGTAAGTAAATTTTACCCTGAATCATTAATTTGGCTTTGGCTTTTATCATTGACTAGTTATATCAAAAACCGCAAACATCAAATGATGCCATATACCTATCTAGTTAGGAATATCTCTATAGTGGCAGTGGCAAAGTGCAGCACTATTACTGGATTCGGTTGTCCAAATTATGATAATTCTACTGCAATGCTATACAGGGTGACTTCAAATTGGTAATACTAAACACACTTGATTGTGGCTTTTTTTAAACTCGCTTGTTTAAATTAGCCTTCTTAAATTATCGTTTATTTTCTTAAAAATCTAATAACTAAAGTCCTTAAGTGTGGATATCCTACATATAATACACAACTGTCATACCTGTCACTCGATGTTATCAATCTAATTTAATTACATGGTAGAGTAACCGCGTTAGGCCCAAAAAAAATACAATAAAAATACAAATAATTTTAATTAAATTTGCAGCATGACGATTAAAAGAGGGGTTAATTGTTGGCAAGATGTGTGTAAAATATTGATTCTGTATTACCAATTTCAAGTCACCCGGTATAACGTTTATGCAAAGCCAAAAACAGTTGCTCTTCGCTGGCAAAACACGGCCCTATTAGCCGATGTAAATTCACGAGATCGGGCTCTCTCTGACAACGGGCTTAAGGTAAGCATTGAAGCTTGCCCGGTGGCCAATCGCCAAGCGCCTCTGTACTATTCCAGTTTGGAATATGATGGAACCAGCTAGTGGTCTAGCTATTACAAGCTTTTATCTGACTTTATCGAACCAAACCTGTTAATAGCCTATTGCCTACGCACTCGCAATCGCAATCGACTTCAAAGTGGAACTATTGTTTTCGTTTTGTATGCAAACTTGCCTTCGACTTTCAAAATTAAAATGATTGCGATTGCAAGTGCGTTAGGCAATAGAGCATGCATAGTATTAAACGAGCATACGAATTTGGTCAGAAAAGCGTGAACTTAGTTATTGATTGATTTGACCATTAATTAACTTGAAAAGTAAGGTGGATACGAATGTAACCAATAAAATACGATGTCCTATTATTTTTCTCTACATCTAACTAGCAACGTTTTGATAGCTCTTATTTACTTGACAGTACAATACCATAACACGTCAAAAACAATATGGTTTTACGGTCTAGAATAGACGCACTGTACTCGCCTGTCTATCGTAACACTTTTTCCGGTATAGTGAGAGGCTAAGTTTTATAAATATCCGTTAGATTAAATTTCCTTAAGGAATGTCAAAAATTGTATGAAGTTAGTACTAATATTTAATCTGACATATTTACAAATAGGTTTTTATAAAACCGGGATTTATTACTCTGGTTTTACTGTACCTGTTGTGGAAAGGGTTCAAATTAAGACGAGATACGCGACGTATTAACGTTTATACGTAAACATGCAAAATTGTGACGTCTAAGGGCCGTATTGATACACTGGCCTTAATTGAGATTTCCGACTCAAGACACGTCAATGTAATCAACAATTTAAAAAAGACTGTCATTTCTGACGTGCTTGAGGGAGGTGTCTCGTTCGAGATCAGTTTTTAAAACAACCCTGACAGCTAATCGCATGTGCTTCTGTTTAGTCCACCAGAGTAAATAGGTGTACTCTTTAACCGAAAAATAGTCTTCGCGTGTGATATCCATGCTCTAAGTCCTCTAATAAGTAAATTGTGATTGTCTAAAACTCGACAAATACCAACTCCTTGTTAAAACGAGGAGCGAAGCCCATTAATTACTTATGAAAAAAACCTGTCAACTGATTTGATGATAGAGCCGCAAGGTGGCAACAAGATCTCTGCAGAGTATTGTTTGACATCTCTACAGAGTATTGAAAAACTAACCTCCAAAATAATTGTCTTAACATAGGCTAACTAACTAACAAGAGTTAAGTTTCAAACAGTCAAAATTACGACGTTACAAAGGTAATCTTTTACCTTTGTAACGTCGTAATTTTGACTGTGATACGAGAATCTAGTAAACTTTGCACAAAAGAAAATAATTTATAATAAACTACGAGTTCATTCTGCAAGTAGGCCGCTCGTTTACATGTCTCGGTCTACCGGCATTTTCCAAGAGAAGACCACAGTTAAAAAGAAATGGTGCAAAAAACGTACCGTCAGTCTAATACTATGTAACATGTTAGCTCGAAGATAAGGATACAGTTTATATATTGTCACTAGGGACTTAAAGTTTTGACGGATTCTGTCTCAAAATTTGGATCTTTAAAAAATAATCGAACTATTTAGTTAACTAGGTTTTCCAATACTCAATATTTTTAGTTACTATTTAGTTTTAGTTTTAAATATAAACCTTCGTTTTTTTTCCAATTACAGAAAATGGTGACCATTTTTATGGATGAAAAATAAGCAATTAAATATAGAAACTACTTTAAACATGTACCTGCTTCAAATTAATCAGTTTGGGGAACTTTCTCAACTATCGTAGTCTAGCCGTATAAAAGATATTGTTATTTCAGTAGGAGGCCTTCGTATTACATGTTATTTTATTCAGCGGGGCTCAATATCGATGTTCAGAGGTAGCGGTGTAATCAAAAGAACAAAGGTTTCAGATTTCTGATAAAACGTATCTTTATTTCAAATATTGCTTTATTGGTTATTTAATATGGTTTCTTTTTCTAACTAGCTCTCATTGTAATATGAATGCTCTTCATTGTAGCTTAATTAAATTTCGTGAGTAATCAAATTGTTGATACACTTGCGTCCAATCTGTGACGTCAAATGGCTGTGTATTTTGTGTATCTGAGCCAGTCAATATATCAGTATAAAGTATTTATTCCTTGCGTTATGGTTGAACAATACATTATTTTTTCAAGAATAATTCGTTGAAGTTTTAATTATAAATACACATACAATGAAAAGTCGTAAGTAATCCTGCAGCTCTACCTACCCCACTCGGGATTACAGGCTTGAATCTATGTATGTATGTAATTAAAAGTCGTCATTAAGAATCCTTTTAAAGCCATCGTTATCGACTAATAATTCAAAAATAGTTTGTTTACACAGTTCGGTACCCCTTGTAGATTTCGACGACCTTTGAAGGCGCTAAGTTTCGGTGATGGTTCAGGAAGTGAACTTGCTCGAAAGGACGATATCCATTCAGACGTGCTTTGCCTTTTGTGCCCCTTTTGTGCCCCCTTTGTACCTCTTTGTGCCCCCTTTGTGCGTCGTTTGCGTCTCTTGCTGATAATCGCCACAATGGCCACGACTTTGCCATCGAACAAATATTGTAGAGGACCTGCTTTTTCTAAAGTATGAAGTCAGCATTTTTAAAAGTAGGTGATTTAAGGAGTACAAAAATGGTACATTAGTAATCTTTTTTAATTTTAGTATTTTGTGACTAAATAAAATGGTAGTACCTAAATAATTAATAAATCTTGTAGGTTGGTTTTTATTGTAAGTACAGTTTATTCATAAGATTTTATTTTTCACTTTACATGGCTTTCTTATTGTTCTTCTTAGGGTGCCATTCTTCTACTATTAGAGGTTGGCTGCTACACACTTGACCCTGTCTACGGCCAAGCAAATAATATACAGGGTGAAATCTAAATCGTGATCACAATGATCAACTCTTAGTCCGGGCGGCGGCTGCAAATTACCTACCCCATCGAGTAACAGAAAAATATCGTCTTCCACGAAAAGAACACCTAAAATAGGTAAGAAAAAATGGGGTCTTCCGGGGCTCAGCTTGGGGGGTAATACGGAATGAAAAGATATATGGTCCGCTTCTGACCATAATTTTACCTCATTTAGTTACCAAATGAAAACTTTTCGTTGGTTTTAGACACGATTAATAGAGTCTAAAAAAACATGTCTGCCAAGCCTAGTCTTGGAGGGTTCCGCAGTCCAACCATTTTTAGCAGCCAGATGGGGAGGTCGTTTTTACCCCATCGAGTTACAGAATGAAACCCAGTGCTCGTAGTACCTAAAATTATGCTCTTTAAATATTAATTGGTCTGCCAGCTCGCAACCTGGTAGTTTTTACAGTCCAACCAATTTTATAATATTTGGCTGAAAGATTTTTTTTGTTAGCTTGGTTGCTTATTTGCTTTATTTTTATTTACTGTCTTGTCCGCGCACGTACCTAGATTCGTAGGGTGGGGAAAGTATTGCAATGCCGAAAAAAGTTAAAATTTTAGTTATAAATATCTTCAGCTTATATCGGAAAACCAAATGCTTCTTTAATAATTAATGATTATGGCGACAAATCAATTTTAATGGACATATTAATTTTGCATCAGTAATTAAGCAAGATTTTTTTTTATGATGTCGTTGATGGGTTACCTCGAGCCGCGAGATCAATCTACCTGCTTGCCGGCGGCGACGACGACGACCGGTTAGCTGTGCGCGGGGCTTGAGGCACACAAAATTATAAAAAGGGGAGGGATATACTATACAACAAGGTGCTAGCGGGAAAGAAACGCTTCATCTCGCCTCAACCCAACTGTTGAGTGTCGACATCCCATTCATTTCATTCATTTTTGTATCGTCTTGGAACTTGGACACTAATCGCTCGCTCGTGTGTTTATTCCTCATTTACTTGTTGAAGTTATTGCGTTTAAACAATGACATTACATATAAACAAGGAGTAGACAGTCACTACTGCTCCCGAGTTGAAGCTTCATAAAAGACCCAATTGACCACTCTCGCTCTCAGTTCACACGAAACATGGCGACGAGACTGACGTGAGCCGAGGTTGAACAAAAATAAATAAAATGGCGTCGTGTGTGCTTCGGAAGTGCACAAATCACCAAATTAAAGTGAATAAAGCTCAAGAGATCACATATCACGCGTAATTTTACTAAATATTTGATTATACTTCGTATTAACAATACAACAAATATTAACAATTTGCTACTTAACGCTAAGAAAACTAAATGTGTTAGGTTTGTTTTGCCTAATGTTAGACCGGTAGAATCTAGTATATTTCTAAATGATGAGTGTTTGGAGATGGCGGACAAGGCGCTTTTCTTAGGGATAACTATAGACAAAAACTTGCAATGGAGTCCCCATATAGCAGTACTAGCAGGTAAATTAAGTTCGGCAGCTTATGCTGTTAGGAAAATCAGGCAACTTACCAATGTTGAGACAGCTCGCTTAGTTTATTATAGTTATTTTCATAGTGTTATGTCGTACGGTATTCTGGTTTGGGGAAAAGCTGCTGACATACAGACTATATTCGTGTTACAAAAAAGAGCCATTCGTTCCATATATAACCTAAACTCCCGTGATTCCTTAAGATTACTATTTAAACAAATTAGTATTTTGACAGTAGCGTCACAATTTATTTATGAGAATATTATTTATGTCATTAAAAATCAAGACTCTTTTGTTAAGAATTGTGATATACATAATTTGAATACAAGAAATAAAAATAAAATTGCTATTAAAAAATTTCGTGTCCGTAAGGTATATAAATCATTTGTTGGTCAATGCATTCATTTCTATAATAAATTACCTGACGAAGTTTTAAAGTTATCATTTCCAGCACTTAAAAATTACTTGGAAAAGTCGTTGATGTCGAAAGCTTATTATAGGGTCGAGGACTATCTAACAGATAAAAATGCTTGTCCTAAATTAAACACCTAAATAACTTAGTAATAGCTTAGTCAGGAAAATATCTAAACATTGTAGGTATAATTATTGTCTAGGGGACACGGTTTCTGTAGGAGAATGTATCAAAACTATGTGGTTGTTTTGCACCGTCATGGGTAAGTATATGTATATATATATATATATACATATAATTATTATTATTACTATTTAAGAGTTCATCTGAACATACTGAGTTTTGACACATTTTCCTGCTCAACTACGCATGATATATATATTTTAATGTTAAATTCATTGTTTTATATAATGCTAGGTTAAGTTCTATAATTGTATAAGTAATTTAAAAAAAAAACGACTGACTGTTGAGTTTCTTGCGGCGTTTCTTCTCAGCAGTGGTCTCTTGCGAAGCGCTGGTAGATTTTTGACGTGTAAAAGTGCCCGTGCGGCCTACTTACTGAATAAACATCTTTTATCTTTTATCTTTTTATCTTTTATTTTACTTAAATTAAATATTTGTTAAGAAAACGCGTGCTCAATTAAGAAAAGAGATAGAAATTTTAATAAATTGCGTGTTTGCTAAGGATGGATACATAGATTAAAAAATCAGATGCGAAATCGTTGGTATCCATTATATACGGGCGAATTAAGATGATAAAGTCGGTTGTGTTCCGCGATTTGGATTCTGGATCTTAATAACCATCACGCCTATATGTCTGTTCTTTGGATATATTAAACTTGGTCATATTTCTTTGAGACTGTTAAACGTGACAACAGAATTAGAAACAAAATTCTCGATAGTTTTGTTTTTCAAACAGGACACCTTTTTCGCTTGTTTTCGGTTGAATCTTCGAAACCTAACGATATCTAATGATGATTTTTGATATAATAGTTGAGATTTTGTAACTTCCGCGCGCGATAATATGGCAACTATTTATGAGGATGGTTATTAAGATCCAGAATCCAAATCGCGGAACACAACCGACTTTATAATATGTGGCCTCTTAATTCGCCCGGATATAATGGATACCAACGATTGCGCATCTGATTTTTTCATCTATGTATCCATCTTTATCATACACGCAATTTATTAAAATTTCTATCTCTTTTCTTAATTGAGCACGCGTTTTCTTAACAAATATTTAATTTAAGTAAAATACGAAGTATAATCAAATATTTAGTAAAATTACGCGTGATATGTGATCTCTTGAGCTTTATTCACTTTAATTTGGTGATTTGTGCACTTCCGAAGCACACACGACGCCATTTTATTGATTTTTGTTCAACCTCGGCTCACGTCTGTCTCGTCGCCATGTTTCGTGTGAACTGAGAGCGAGGGTGGTCAATTGGGTCTTTTATGAAGCTTCAACTCGGGAGCAGTAGTGACTGTCTACTTCTTGTTTATATGTAATGTCATTGTTTAAACGCAATAACTTCAACAAGTAAATGAGGAATAAACACACGAGCGAGCGATTAGTGTCCAAGTTCCAAGACGATACAAAAATGAATGAAATGAATGGGATGTCGACACTCGACAGTTGGGTTGAGGCGAGATGAAGCGTTTCTTTCCCGCTAGCACCGTGTTGTATAGTATATCCCTCCCCTTTTTATAATTTTGTGTGCCTCAAGCCCCGCGCACAGCTAACCGGTCGTCGTCGTCGCCGCCGTCAAGCAGGTAGATTGATCTCGCGGCTCGAGGTAACCCATCAACGACATCATAAAAAAAAATCTTGCTTAATTACTGATGCAAAATTAATATGTCCATTAAAATTGATTTGTCGCCATAATCATTAATTATTAAAGAAGCATTTGGTTTTCCGATATAAGCTGAGGATATTTATAACTAAAATTTTAACTTTTTTCGGCATTGCAATACTTTCCCCACCCTACGAATCTAGGTACGTGCGCGGACAAGACAGTAAATAAAAATAAAGCAAATAAGCAACCAAGCTAACAAAAAAAATCTTTCAGCCAAATATTATAAAATTGGTTGGACTGTAAAAACTACCAGGTTGCGAGCTGGCAGACCAATTAATATTTAAAGAGCATAATTTTAGGTACTACGAGCACTGGGTTTCATTCTGTAACTCGATGGGGTAAAATCGACCTCCCCATCTGGCTGCTAAAAATGGTTGGACTGCGGAACCCTCCAAGACTAGGCTTGGCAGACATGTTTTTTTAGACTCTATTAATCGTGTCTAAAACCAACGAAAAGTTTTCATTTGGTAACTAAATGAGGTAAAATTATGGTCAGAAGCGGACCATATATCTTTTCATTCCGTATTACCCCCCAAGCTGAGCCCCGGAAGACCACATTTTTTCTTACCTATTTTAGGTGTTCTTTTCGTGGAAGACGATATTTTCCTGTTACTCGATGGGGTAGGTAATTTGCAGCCGCCGCCCGGACTATCTGTGTTCTACCCGGGGATATGAACAAGTTTCACTATGGGACCAACTCTGAAATCAAGAAAAAAAAACAGCTGCTTCATACATTTTGGTCGAGTAAGTATTGAACTTTTCTCTGAAACAGCTGATTATTATTTCGGGATTTCAGAGTTGGTCCCATAGTGAAAGTTGTTCATATTCGTGGGTAGACCACAGAGGTGATCATTGTGATCACGACTTAGATTCCACCCTGTATAATGCTTTGCTTAAGATTTTATTAATCACTTTTAAAAGGCTTTTTGCACTTGCAAAATCACACAATACATTAAAAAAGATTTCAAATTACCTTCCCAATTCCTGTATTTCAGTATGCAGCCATTTTACTATTCACTTACCAAGTTATACTGATTAAAAGCACTTTATTTAGTTGCAAGTAGATAATTAGCGCTAGAGAATTTGAAACAATAAAAGACTCAAAGGCAATCGTTTAAAATAGATAGCGCCGGCTTCTCGAACAGCTCCCAAAGTTGTTACTTCAAAAAGAAGTCATTAGCGGAGTTACACCGAACTTCGACGCTCTAGGGAAAATAAATATTTTCAATTTGGTGCAAAACAATTGCGTTTTTGTTGACTTGTTTTGACAATATTGCTCAAATAAGGCGTTTATCATTATTAGGACGCCTTTGATATAAAATTCCGTTAGATAGTTCAGCCGTTTGATTGCTTTGAACTATAATTTGCCGATTGATTGCACTAATAAAGACGAGCAAGACTTATTTAGATCGACACTCAGAATTATTATTTATTCTAACATTGTTTAAATTGAAAATATATATTTACGCAAATATGTAATTAAACAACGAAAAAAAATGTCTAGACATTTCCACGGTCAACAATGAATCGTCGACGTACTAAAAACATTGCAAATTAGCCTAGTTTCCCACCGCAAGCGTTTCTCAAAGACCAGCTATACCTATATTTTGAACGCTCAATAAAAAAAGAATGGGCATTTCTGAAGTAAAACTGCGAGGAAGGAAGACATTGGAGTGACGTTAGTTTGATATACGACCGGCGCCTTTTGTGCGTCTGCCGTTAATATGGCGCACAATGCGCAACCCTGCCTGTAGGGTTGTCGGCTTAAGGATGCCGCTTGTTAGCAGTTTTTTTGAACTAAAAACAGCTACTTTCTTTGATAAGTTTTTGTATAAAATTCACTTTTGAGAAAATCTTTTCGGTACAGTGTAGTTTTATTGAGCAATTTAAGCTCATTTACGGTGGGCCTAAGTTAAAAACAGCTGAGGTCCTTTGGTGCCATCATTAGATCAACTCAAATACCAATAGATTGTCATCGGACTCATACTATGCAAATTTCAAGGCTTGGAAGATGTTTTTTTTTAAGAATTGATTAAATTTAAATCTTGTTATTAAAGAAGATATGGACAAAAATAAGGTTCACACTTTTCAAGTGCGTTACGGGATGCTACTTTTACCTTATAGTGGTTTATTTTACAATGTAAACTTTGTCGCTTGTTTGCGAAATGTGTTATGTTTTTAGTAAATTAGCTTTGGTATTCTTGCATGTAGCTTATAAACATTTTTCTATTGGTTTCCTTAATAGAAATACCACTTTGCATAGCGTGGTTCAGTTTCTGTTATGAAATATGTTTATAACTTTTATTGTAGGTTCATGTGAGGACCGAAAAACACGCAACGATCGACTCGTGCATTTTATTTACGGTTTTATACTAAGGGTGCCAAGCTGGACCCTGTTATTAAGCCTAAGTTGTCCGTCCGGACATCCTTATTGTTAAATAATATGTTTATTTTCATTACGCTGGCAACCCTACTATAGGGTTGTCCGACTTAAGGATGCTGCTTGTTACTACTCGGGTAACGTACGACACCTTTGTGTACAGTGTAAATAGGTGGGTTGTAATTCGACAGGTCTTGTTATAGTTGTCATTGACAAGATTATCTTAGTCTATTTTTAACCGACTTCAAAAAAGGAGGAGGTTATACGTTCCACTGTATGTTTTTTTTTTTTTTTATGTATGTTCACCGATTACTCCGTCAATTGTCGACCGATTTCAAAAATTTTTTTTTGGTTTGATAGAATATACTTTCGAGGTGGTCCCATTGTCACCAAATCTGAATCTGATGAGAGGATCCGTGAGGAATTGAGGGAACTCCTCAAATATTGTAGGCAAACATATAGCGATTTTAGTATTTTTAGTAACAAATTTAGCATTTGCATTCAGAAAGTATCATTTGGTGAAGTGGAACTGATGATGAAGACCACAGATGGCCACCGGAACTCCTTAACGGTACCGATTTCAAGGGTGGCGATAAGATATCTCGATTAAGATAGTTGAGCGACTACAACGAAGAATATTTACTTGTTAACCGACTTCAAAAAAGGAGGTTATTGAAATATGACTATGACTTTCCCGCGGCGTTGCTTGCGGCGCGCTTGAAATAACTTAAAGTTTCATTTCAACTAAGAAGTGGGACTACGTAACAGCGTATTATGATCACTAAAAAGTATAAAATAAAATAAATGTTTTAAAAAACAAAAAACCGCCTTCAAAAACGCAAAAAATAACTTCTTTAAAATTGTAGGCACCTAATAGGTTAGTCCAACTGAAGTCGGCGACCACAACATTTTCAACAAAAAGCCGACATCAGTTGGACTAACCTATTAGGTGCCTACAATTTTAAAGAAGTTATTTGAAATGAAACTTTAAGTTATTTCAAGCGCGCCGCAAGCAACGCCGCGGGAAAGTCATAGTCATATTTCAATAACCTCCTTTTTTGAAGTCGGTTAACAAGTAAATATTCTTCGTTGTAGTCGCTCAACTATCTTAATCAGCACTTATCTTGTTATGTCAGTAACAAATATACTGACAGATGCTAGTAGTTTACTGTGTGTTTGTGTGTAGGTTTTGTTCTTATCTTCTCTTAGCGGCCGGACGGATTTTAATAGAATAGAATAGAATAGAATAACTTTATTTCAGACTACAAGGCCCATATTTACAAATACCTTACAGACTAACATACATATCAATATATAACATAAAATGAACACGACTACTAATAAATTTTCGCGGTGTCTGCTAGATGGCGACCACGAAATCGCCGAAATATGACACCCCTCGGCCAGAATTCCTCCTTTAAAAAGGTCGACAGATCTATGGTCGGTACTCTCACCACAAATGACTTAAAATTAACCTTGTGGCGAGGTTCTAAAAATGGTTAATGTGTGACAAATGAAAAAAAGCATTATGTATAACCGAAAAAACATGAATATTCACGACTTTGCACCATATTATATGAGCCTAAAGATCGGAACGGTAATTGTTACTGGGCCAAAAACAGTTAAAGCGTGCAGGGACCAAATTGTACTGTCTTGATAGTAAATTGAAATGTTTATAGCATTGTAAATGTTGTAAATTGATTGAATAGTAATGTTCAATCAGTTAACGTGAATGTTTTGTTTTTTACTGTTTTTCAAGAACTTAATTGATGATACCTTTCGTGATCCGTTACTTTAAGTGTTTTTTGCTTTACTGTGTATTAGAAAATTATTTTTGCTAGTGAGGTATCGCTGAATTAGTATTTAAATACACAAGGATCTTCATAGGCCTTTGACACTAACGGATGGTTAATTTTTAATTCACGATAAATTATAGATCAAAGACTCCATTTTGAGTACCAACTCCTTATTTCATGTTTAATCATTTTGAATATGTATAAAAAGTTATTTTTATAATGGTGATTATTATTTATATCTTTTAATATTTGAGTAGCTTAGTTTTATTTTTATTTAAACACCTTTAGTTTTTATTTTTAATTGATTAATATCGAATTCTGTAAATATTACGTTGATTAAATGTTAAATATAAAAAAAACTTTGCCTACTCAATCTTTGTGGCCGTTTCTAATACAGTTACTCGAGTTACTTCTAAAAAAAACTTAGTTGCAAATTTTCACACCTACAACCTTTTTCGTTTAACTATCTAATCTAAATAACCGGGGTAAAACACATTACAATCTCCTTAAGTACCACCCTAAAAACGTGTCTACAAAGTGTCCAGTTTCATATAAGCCGCACCTTAACGTGTTAACACGCAAAGGGGTCGTGTTTTTAATTTTTAAAGCACACATTTACTCAAAAACGTCGACGAGGGTGTAGGAACGCTTAACGCAGACAGCAGCGAATAATTGTATGCACATAATTATTTGTGCAGCGCGGACACCAGCACAAAGCGCGGGCCGAGACGCGGGGAATCTCGCTCGTACTAGAGATGTAGCTGGCTGGAAGTGCTTTTTGCTTAAATTTGATAGTACCAATAGCTTAAGCACGAAAAGGGTTTGGGTAAAAGTGTTGTCATTTGTAAAAGTCATACATTTTCAAGGTGGGCGGCCATTCGTAAAAGTGTTAAATGATAGAATTATTCAAAATAAACAAATTTTGTCATGTAATGTAATACTCTTAAGTGCATCGGAGCCGATATATTTAAATATTCATACCTTTAGTACACTTTTAGTATCAAAACTGAATACTTAAATTTTTAATTTCTCGGCTCCGATATTATTAAACGCCATAAATTATTTATATATCTATGTGTATTTCGAGGTCCTCTAAATAACTATGTAAAAATCATCCGTGGCCGCTGAAAAAAAATATGACAATATTCTTCAAACAAATTTACCCAATGCCCTTTTCAAATAATCACCACGTTTTTAAATCGCCTTTTACTACTCGAAAACGTGATCTGGGGGGTTATTATGACGTAGCTATGTAGTTCAGTTTACGCTGAGAGAAAAGGACAGAGCTATACAACTTCTATAACTCTGTCCTTTACGCTCCCCGTAAAATGAACTGCATGTCATGTCATAATAACACCCCTGAACCTATCTGTAGCACGAAACCCTAAAATAGATTCAAATCTGCATAATATTTATTTATATAACTGGTACATAATGAAGCTTCTTAAGGTGCGAGTGCCTAATGCCTCTAAGGTCTGTTCATCCTTACTTGTCTTATATAGTAAACAACTTTATAACCTCAAAATGAAGCTTTTTTGGCTAAAACAGCTCTTTTATCGAAAATAAAATAAACCGAGTTAACATTTTGAACATCACTTGGCCAATGTATTGTCTGTGATTGCTTTATTTTGTTATAGCTGTCTAAATAGCTGTTTTAGCCAAAAAAAGGTTCATTTTGAGGTTAGAAAGTTGTTTACTATATAAGACAAGTAAGGATGAACAGACCTTAATGACAGGCACAAGTACCGTAAGAGCTAATTATGTGCCAAAGCATAGGTATATAACTTTTTCTATAAGCTTAAAAAGGAAACTACATAGTTTGTCGTAATTAGTTTAGTTCTTAGAATGGCAATCATCAATTTTCTAAATTGACAACGACCACAGAGAAAAACTATGGAGCCCTGTTGATTTATATTATTTATTGTTTTTTGTGTGTTATGGCTATCGAGAAAACACACGAGCGCTAAGGCCATCTGGTAGTTAGTGGGATCTGAAACCTATCTCAACTCGAGACGGCTAATACGTTGCCTACTTTGAGGACGTTGATGGAATGCCTCTCTACTAGTCATATTAAAAAGCTAGCTCGACTATAACGACGAAATAACTATTTAGTTATTTATTTATGTAGTTACCACAAACATTGCTATAACGTTTCTGTTTTCTATAGACTCTAATTTTGTTGATTGTCGATTTACCAAGGCCTCATACGAGTAACATATTCTTGTCTGCGCGGTTCGCTTAAAAGTTTGGCTAAACTAGTTCCAGGACAAACGTTAATACAATTAAGTCCTAGGGGGCTATTGTGACATGGCTATGCAGTTGATTTTACAGCAAGCGTAAAGGACAGAGCTATAGCAGTAACAATAGCTATGTCCTTTTCACTCACCGTAAACTGAACTGCGAGGCTAGACAAGATACTTAACGCTAACGTTAACGATTGTCGAAAACTGACAAAATGTATAGAATTGACACATAAGCGCTCGAAGCGATTGTCACTATCCTGTACATTTTCGATAACGACAACGCTCTCGCAAAGCATCTTATCTAGGGCTACTGCATAGTTATATCGTAATAACGTGACGTTAACGTACGTCGTGTTGCACGTTTCACCCGAGCTCATCCAGCTCTCGATAGGTCAGTGGGAGCAGCCGAACGAAACCGCAGGTGTTTCATTATTCTGTTTTAATGGCGTCAGCGCCATCGGGTCTCGTGTGGACTACAAATAACTGCGTGCCTCGGAAACTGAACAAAAAAGCGTACTCATTTGTTTCGCGAATGTCAATTTGACTTTATTGAACATGGGCTCTATTTTACTCGGAAAAATCATGTCAATTTTGACAAGTTAACATATTGTTTGTAAGCGGCCGCTATTTCTGTAAAGTAAATAACAGCTATGGTAACATTGATAATACGATAACATGCCAAAACAATATAGTTTTACCGATCAGAATACAGCCCTAGTTTGAAAATACGTTCCATTCGATATTGCGATCACTAAAATTAGACGTCAGAAATCAAATAGAAACCTACAACTTTATTGTTAGTCTAAAATCGAGTTCAGAGATTTTAATTTGAGTTTTAAAATAAAATGAAAGACAAATATTTTTCATTGAACACCACACTATAGTGAAAAATTTACAAAACAAAAATAAATGTTACACAGTGATTCAGTCTCGTCGCGATTTAAATAAAATAATCACACAAATTCACACAAATCGACTTAGTCCCAAACAAAGCTTTAAATTGAACAAAACAAATAAAAACATGGTACGGGTACCACAACAAAATACTAAATAAATACCTTAACTCTGAACATAAAAGCACCTAAGGCACACCAGTAAAACAATTCAAAGTTATACAATGTCACACTTATGAACCTTATTTTTTTAGTGCAATATGACTTTGTAATAAACCATAAGCTTATCATTTCACATCTCTAATATAATACGTAAGCAGCCCTTTTATCCTCGCAAACGCAGACATAATATTTCAATTTACACAAATTGATTCCATTATAAGAAACCGCTTTCTTCCCCTACAAATAAAATGTTATGTGGGATATAGTGCGGGGAATAGCGGCATATCTTGGCGGCAGATAATAATATGTTATTATGTAAATTGTTAGCGCATTCATTGTAAGAAACGGGGCGTCGGGACAGACTATTTTGGAACCAAGTTGCATTGCGGAACAGCGAGAAAGTAATGTTATTTTAGGTAAATTTGGCATATATGAAGATTGATTTAATTATCTTCTGTATTATGTCTTATGTCTTGAGAAGATATCCAGATTTAATGTATTTCTATAATTATTTTTACTAACGCGATTGTTTTAAGTACAATTTAAAAAAAAAACAAGTAAAGAATACAGCTTTAATATCTCGCTATGTTTTGTTATAGTATGATTAGCGTATAAAAAAGGTCTACAAAAACCTAAAGCTGTCTCTTTGTATCTTTGTAAAAAAGGTTGTGGTCCAATTGAACTAGTGAACTACTCCCCTTTATCCAGCCAGACGGCTATGAGCCTTGTTTGCCACAGTCTAAAGCCATCCTCAATGCGAATAAATAAATTCAACCCCTTTATGATTCCGTATCTCGCTTTTACAGCCCCCGTGCCTCCAAACGTGGATCATTCGGCGAAGATAAAAAAAATCCAAACGACGCGTAAGAAGAGAAATCATAAAAAGTTGATGGTGTTTTTGCGACATTAAACTCTAGCGTTGTTGCCCTAACAAAGTTTAAAATCATCGCTTAATTCTGCGTTTATTTTATCGGATTTGGAACAGTTGGTCTGCTACAATGACGTATGGGTGATTATATGTGTTTTATCGTTGTTATCTATAATGAGGTTGACATCCAATAATTTATGAACGTTACGAATATTGTTCGTTTGACTAAAAACGCCATTACCGTGGTATTCAATTACGGCGTCGCGGAATATTTACCGACTGCGAGCGAAGACAATTAAAAGGCAAAAACTGACGGAGAAAAAGTGAAGGGATCTGAAAAAAGTTCCATTAAACCCGGGTTACAAATGAGTGGAGAAGCGCCGACTTATCCCGGTTATCTCCCTGGGAACGGACCTGCCGCGAATTTCGGTGAATACCCACAAATTACACATATATACTAATGAAGTTCTTTTCAAAACACAATTCTTTTTCATATAGTTGTTCGGTACTTTTAATGCCCCGTGGAAGGTCTGACAAAGTTGACTGGATTTTTTGAGTTATTACGGCGACAAAGGCGAGTTTTGCACAATGGAAGAAATTAATAAGAAAAAGGCCTTTGTGAAGCAATACCAATGAAGAAATACTGAAATACTACGCCGTATATTGTACGAGTATGTCGTAGAACAATATTCTTAGCTTTTATGGATTTCGCAGCTGAATTATAACTACAGCTCGATCGAGATTAACCATTAAATCCATAATTGATTTATTGATTTTATTAAGTACAACGAATTGCTGATTAAAGTATATTTCCAAAAAAATCAAACGTATCATGCATTCCTAATTGGACTCACCAGTTGACAGAAAAAATATCTTTTCATTCTTAAAATTTCTTACTTCTTATTTATTTTTGCGTTCCTACGCATTTATTATAAACATCATCATAGGTTCTCCCTTTGGTTGACATGACTAAAGTTAAGAGATAAGTCAGCAGTGGACCTTTTTTCGTTGTGATTAATGAAAGCGACAGGGTGAATTTTTAGAGCAGTTTTTTAGATGTCCCAAGGCTTTAAAAAAAACACCGGTGAACAATCTATGAGAAAAAACTTTTTATACATTAAACAGGATAAAATACAACGAGGCATAACATTGTAAACACTGCTGTTTTAAACCATAGCCGGAAAAAAAATTACGAAATTTCAGAATACTAGGAGAAGTAAGTCTGTGAGGCCTTTCCCACTCGCGGTTTACTCCAAACAAATTATTATAACTTATAGTCAGCTTATTAATAAGTTATATACATTATTTCAAAAAAGAATAAACAACGCGTTTAAATAAACATTACTCATTGCTAATATTTTTTTGTAATTTGACCATTTTGTCTTTGTCTCACGATTAACAACTAATTCATAACGTTCAAACACCTGCTGTTATCTAATTAGTCGACAAACCTACCGCCATCTTTGCGATCCTATTGAGTAGAAATTAGTTCTGCTTCGGTCATTCAGTGGAGTGGACGAGCTTATGCCGAGCATGGCGACTCTGTCGAGGTGAGTCTTTCACATGACGTATTTGGTTCTCTTAAACGTCATTTTCGTGGATTATTATATAAGAATGTACAATGTCTTATTTCGATTCATCTTTTAATATTGAATAGGATACTTTGATATAATATTACGCGAATCGGTAGTTATCTTAAAAATACTTAATTGTCGTCATCTCGGTGGCATAAATTCTTACATAAATGACGATTGACGTTATAATATGTACAAAATGCACTAAAATGCATTATGACCACTGTTAAAAATGTTAACACTGTTAAAAAAAGTTATCATGGTCACCATGATATCCAAAACACGTCTAATGCTTGACATAGCCCTGTTTCGAAAATCATCACGATTGCTTCTGTGCTGCTAGCACCAAACTATCCATTGTATATAAAAACGATAGTTTGTTGGTTTTGTCTGACATATCTAATAATCATAATATATTAAGGTCGTAATATATAATTTCACATTGATTTTCATTGGTGGTGTATTTTTTTCCAAAATTTAATTTCTACTAAAGTATTGTCATTAAATCGGTGCCTCATATAATATATTTAACATTCTTATTTCAGTTAATAATTATGATCAAAATCGAAAAAAAAATGCCACCTAAATGACGAAACAACTTGCCGTCAAAAATCTACCCGACACTTATTAAATCGATCTAGGAAGTTATAATATAGCACAGCAAATAAAACCGTCTTTTTACACCTTTTACTTATTTGCCTGTGCTTCAAACGCTTTCAACTCTCAACGTCACGCTATACATCAAATGCGAATGTTTCATACGTGCTAAAGTATAGGTACATAGAGACAGTTATACTCGTATACGTGATAAAAAACCCGCGCAGTAGACATCTCGAAAACGACTTGGACAAAAGATAGGCGGGTCTCGCCTCGTTTGTCAAACCCATAGGTTGATGGCTCCTTCCATTTTCCTTGTCATTTTTTCAAAAGCGTGCTATTCCTTTTTTGTGTCAAAGTCAAGGTCAAACTTTAGGCTAATGGAAAGGTCAAGAACACCTTAGGTCATAAAACTTTTTTATAGTTTTCATTTAGTACTGCTTGCTAACTTTAGTGTTATTTTTTTGTGTATTCATATTTCTGCCTTCACAATGTTTTATTCTTTATTCTTACTAATATTATAAATACGAAGGTGTGTTTGTTTGTTTTGTAGTATGTATGTATGTAAAATACTTTATTGTACGAACGGAAAAATAACAAACAACAAAATAGACAGAAACACAAAAGGTATCAACAAAGGCGAACTTATCCCTTTACGAGATCTCTTTCAGTTAACCTTTGAGCGATTGGCGAATGTTTGAAAATAACAATAGCCAAACGTACAGTAAAACGTGAAAAGGACTAGATGGTTAAAATTAAGTAAATATTAATGTTTTGTAGTCACGATTCAACGCTTTAATCGATGTGAAAGTTGTTACTGAGATAGTTCATATAGCTTCGAAAAGGACACTCTTGCGGAGGGAATGCCGATAACTGACTTCTATGCGAACGGAGTCGCGCGCAAAAACGAGTTAGTATACTAATGTTTTGCTATAAAATGCTTTGTGAATTTTAGCGTATAATCATGATTAGTAAAAGTCGTCATACGTCACGTCAATCAGTCGTGTTCACTTCCATTTTACGAATATTTTTTATCTTTTGCCATCAAAATGCTTCACTCCTTTTTCACTGTAATTTATTGCGCTGTGCACGCAATTTCCAAATGTACAAGCCCTCGATGACGGGTTCGTAGACGATTTTACACAAAAGTGTCAAATACACTGCGGCCTCTTATTGTTGTTTTGTTATGAATAACACTAACAATTACACCCGACGGGCCTAAAATAGATTGCCTACCAAGGGACTAAAACGAGACATTAAACTTATATTGAGCTCGAATGTAACTCGGGTGTAAAATGAGTTTTGGCTCGTTTAAATTGTTTGCCGTTTTCATGCATATTATATTTTGTACGAATATTTAAAACGATTCTCAATAAAAAGAAGGGTTAAAAAAATTTTTTCGATCATTATCTACTCTGTTACTTTGTTATTTATAATTACTTTGGTTTATAATGAAAACCTAAGGGATAAAACTGATTTTATAGTACAAAAATATCTATTACGGCTATAATTCCCGGTCCGTAAGTGCGATTATTTGCGTAAAAAGCGAGAGTTTGTTCCTTAGTCATGGAAGTTTTTTATGTGTTTACGTATGTATTTCTATTTATAAGTAACTAGCGTCCCGCTCTAGTTTTGCTCCGGTTTAAACAAATAAAAATAGCATATGTCCATTCGGAATAATGTGCCATTCAAATTGTGAAGGAATTATTCGAAATTTGCACTCTCCGTAGTACCCAAAGTACCGAGGTACGAGCCTAAATTGGGTCTAGGTAAGTGTGTCCCTGATATTTGTTTAAATATTTATAATGTATTAAAAAAAGAAAGTAGTATCTTATTAACTAACTCTATTACCTTTATTATGTAATAATTACCGTTGTAAGAAGGTTTATAAACGACATCGCAGCACCATTATTTACTACCTTTAAAGTTCCCGCTTTCGGCGTCGTATTTCGCCTTTGGGAACAATTCAGCTAAAGCATGGCGGCTAATGGAAGCGTGCCTAAGAAAATAATGATACAAAGGATATTTACGGTTGTAAACTGGTAACACTATCTGTGTTCCTTAAATCATCGCCCCTATTATCAGGGCAATAAATAACAAGGTCGAGTATTATCTGCGAACATAATCGGCGATGTGCCGCTGTGTTATTTCCCGCCGCGGTTAAATACGCTTCCCTTGGAAAAGCATTTGTTTAACACCGAGTAAATAATTGTTTTTTAGGAGCGAAATCACATTTGTGTTCTGTGTCAATTAATATTATTTATAGCTGGCTACATACGTCAAGGGCTGTTTATTTAGAATTTGATTAAATATTTGCTATTCGACGCAACGGCTGTATGTACAGTCAGTCAAATAAGTTAGTAGTAATCAGGCAGTTCCGCGGGAATAAAATTTTACCTTCTGTCGAGTAAGTTACGCTAACGTAAATTGAAGTATGCTTAAACTACATACATACATACATAAACTCACGCCTTTATTCCCAGTTTGGGGTAGGCAGTGCTACAGAATTGCCAACAACTCTAAAAGCTTGTTGATAATTCTGTAACCACATTTTGCATAATCAGGCTAAGATATTTACCAGTGTATTAGTGACAGGTTGCAAGCCCATCGCCTAACAGTACTACAAGCCTTTATTCACGTAGTCGACTCTTACGACATCCACGGGAAGACACGGAGTATGAATATGTAAACTAATGTATGAAAAAGTGAGTTTGTTCAAGATGTTCGTGCATAGATAGGTTGAGAACACGTTTATGAATACTTAAGGTGATTCAAAATCGTGACAAATAATTTAAATAATCGTGCTCTAGCTACGGTACGATGTGTCTGTCTATTCGAAGGATCGACTATCATCGTCTAAGATCCGAATAGGAGACGACCTTCACCGGGCTGTTTATTCGATAAAAAGTATTTTATATCAAATTGAATATGGTAAGTACCGTAATATTTGGCGAATAGGTAGGCTGAAAAATGTCAGTCCAGTACTTATATAGTTTAAAATAATAATTAAAAATGTACCTTTTTTAAAATTGCAATTGCTTGTTTAATATAGAAACTAAATACTAATCGAAAGTAGGAAGCCTATAGAATATGCAAACGTTAAGTTTAGTGCAAATTATTAGTACTGACTTATCTGTTTATACCTACCTATCCAATAGTTATGATGGGAAAAAATAGTCATCCTAACGTTTGCATATTCTAGGCTTCATACTTTCGATTGGTATTTATCTATTAAACAAGCAATTGCAAAAGTTGATTTTCATATTTTTAATTAATTATACACCGTGCCCGGGACGTACCCGAAGGATTTTAACCATCGATTCTAGACCCTATTTGGAGTATATAATGTGGTAAATAATCCTTAAGTTAAGGTGGCAGAGTTCAAATTAAATTAACTATGGAATTGTTTTTTAAATAATAAAAATCTCGGAAATTATGCGATATTGGACTAGGTCCTGTTATACTACATTATATACTCCAAATAGGGTCTAGAATCGATGGTTAAAATCCTTCGGGTACGTCCCGGGCACGGTGTATATAACGTCCAAAACTAAGGTACGAATATTCGTGCTTACCTCACAAATCTGTGACCTTATCAGGACTCAAAACCAGTATAGTGGGATAGCTCTCGCACGCGAGTCTACCTGACTGTAACCGAACCCCTAACATTTTTTGAGGGCTATTGCAATGTACAGTCGAGTTCATAAATATGTGTACACTTTAGTACCTTGTCACTTTAATCCCTGTCACAGTTCATATATAGCAGTTTAAACGTGACATTAAATAGACAAGGTACTAAAGTGTACAATCAGAATGGATCATTTCGAAACGTTGTCACTGATATTGTAACAAGGCTCTATGGTGGCTCAACAATTACATCCATTAACGGCACATTACATTCAACAACTTTAATTGTGGAGCCATCATAGAACCTTGTCGTAATTAGAGAATCGAGTTACGAGAAATAAATTACGTCTTTATTAATCATTGGCCTTCTGCGGCAGAGTTCTACAGTGGCTCAACAATAAAAGTTGACTACCATTCTTGTCGATACCATAGTAGTAGTAATTGCTTTTCTAAGATAATATATAAACACGGTTTTTTTTACTTAGAAATACGAGTATACGAGTACAATGTAGTACTCGTAGTCTGACATGTGTACATGTTATAGATATTCTCTAAATGGAGCCAAAAGTCTCAACATATTATATTACGTGTATTTCTTTGGGTTCCTTACTACTGAAAGTTAGCGTTTTCTAAGAAAACATTTAACCGAATAACATTGTGAACAAGTATTCCTCGAAGTCACATCAATGTTCCATGTCTAAGCAACTTCTTTATTGTAATATAAAAATAACAAATAAGAGGAAAACTTAGTAGTGGTTGATATTTGAATACGCGATAGCCTAGTTGGTAGTGACGCTGCCTACGAAGCTAGCGGTCCCGGGTTCAATTCCCGGTATGGGCAAATATTTGAGTATTTGTTTCTGAGTCTTGGATGTTTTCTATGCATTTAAGTATTTATTTCTCTATATAAGTATTTATGTCGTTGTCTCGTACCCATAGTTCAGTCGACTAAAAAGAGATGTATCCACTTTGTCACCTTATTGCATTGTAATAAGGTTCAAAAGTGGATACATCTCTTTGTAGTCGACTGTACAAGCCTAGAGCTTAGTTTGGGACTAGGTCAATTTGTGTGAGCTCGTCCCTTGATATTTATTTATTTTATATAAATATAATACACATAGCAGTGCATTTGAAAGAGTTTAAAATGTATAAAATAAGTATAGTAATAATATGCAAGTTAAAAAAAAATACTTCGTAACTAACAAAATTGAATTTAATGTAAGTTTTGGAAATCAGAAATCAATTCAGAAATCATCGTTAGACAGGGCATCAACAATCGTACGTTTCTGGTCCCGCTGCGTCTCATAGAAGAAGGAATCATCGACACGAAAAGAGTAAGAACGTAAGTTATTCTTACTAAAGTAATTTATTAAAGTACAACCACAGATACAAGTTTCTTAATATAGACCATTTGCTTATCGTTTCTGAGCATATTGTAGGGAAGTTATGATATGGATGTAGATAAAATCCGTTATATCATCAAATGCACTTCTTCTTCTTATAGTGCCTCTCCAACTAGTGAAGGTTGGCAGTCAGCTCCGCATACTTCTGGCGGTCTTTGGCGAGGTTGAACAGCTCCGCTGCACTTGTGACTCCAGTCCATTCCCGAATGTTTCGCAGCCACGATTTCTTTCTGCGCCCGACAGCTCTTCTTCCAGCAACTTTGCCCATCATTATTAATTGCAGAAGTTCGTATCTTGGGTGCCTAAGTACATGACCTAGATAGGCAACTTTTCTCCTTTTCAAATGCTTCTGTACGTTTTCGGAGTTGCTTTTTGAGGGTCCAGGCTTCACATCCGTACAGAAGTATGGGCCATATATAGCAAATGCACAAAATCCTTTAAATCGAAACTCAAAAATTTACCATTATACCCTCGTTTAAAGTAAATCGGTGTAAAGCAAGTTTTAATTGTTTTTTTACAGCTGTATTTTTATTTAACTCGGTCGAATGCAGCATAAAATAACCGGGAGTGAAATGAAAGTCGGTAAATCATTTCTCGCCGTTCTGTCCACATGCCACGCCCGCTCAGACATGTAACTGCGTGTTGCGCAGATCATAAAACATTTTTGGTCCAAACCCGACGTAGAATGTTTTGTCTGTATTTGCGAGTGTATTTTTGGGTGGCGAGTTCATTATGGGTCAAATGTCGGTTGATGTAATTAAGATGGTTTAGGTTTTCCACTTTTTGAAGAAGTTATTTGATATGTTTAAGAAGATAATGCTGTCTATATTGGGATCCATAATGTTTTTGGTCCTATATTTAAATTCCCTAATATCGTTAGTCATAATATTTTTTTGTCCTAACGCACATTAGCCCTAAATGCGATTGTCTTTATATTGTTTTGTCGAATAATGTTTTGCCCTAACGCTAATATATACTTATATAGTATGTATTGTATGTACACGAAAAGCATAATATTTAATAGCCCTAATAGAGTTTATCATAATTGTAACCTAACCTGACCTATTGAGGGGTTTACGGGAGAGGGAATTGAGAGGGGAGGGAGAGGGGTTGTGCGGTGGTTTAGAAGGGGAGAAGTACCTGTCAGCTATTTAAACGTGCATTATGACGTTCATAATTAGTGCAAATAAGATTAGGTATTTAGACGCTTAGGTAATGAAAAATTAAGGTTACCTAATAAATAATGTTTTGGGCAAAATAACGTTATGACTACATATGACAAAAAAAACATTATGGCAAATGTATGTTATCCCAAACGTTACTTAGGGCAAACGTGCTATGGGATATGATTTTAGGACAAACGATATTATGAGTCGCGAATGACACCCAGAATATTGGCTCTGGCTGGAAAGTCAGATATAACTTGTAAGTCCTTTCTAACAGATTTGAAAACATTTTCAAGCACGCACTAAACTCTTTTCACAACATTTTTTCATATGCATGAAAGTACTAGATGTTTTCCGCGACTCCATCCACATAGAAGTCATTTATTGCTCTTTTCTTGGGAACAGTACACTTTTTCTGGGAATAACAGTATCCCATATCCTATTGCAGCCTATAATCAATGTCTGTACCAAATTTCATCCAGATCCTCGTAGCCGTTCTGGTATGATTGAGTAACAAACATCCATTTATCCAAACTATTGCATTTAGTTAAAATAGTTGTAAGATCTATCTATGTATCTTTGTGACCTAATCAACTAGACGACTTTTATTTATTGTTTATTTGCGCTATTTAAGTTAATAACAATGTGAATAAGACTGATTATTCGTACCACAAACCGAACTGCCGCGAACTCAGAAAATCTTATCTTTATAATAAGAATTCTTAATGGCTTCCGAAAACAATATTTTAGCTCCTGATAATTTAATCGTACCGCCTACGTTTAGGTGGATTTATTTTATGTTACTTTGTTAGCCTCGTAATAATATAATTTAATGGACATATTTTTTTATTCTTTGCCTAGCGGCCAGCGTTGTAGGTATGTAGCAACATGATATATTATTTCATTAAATTGGTATTGTCCGCGACTCGATAGAATTCGTTGGTCACTGTTTTCTTGGAACTGGCTTAGAAAAATAATGAGAAACAAATATTAACATTTATCATTCATTCATTTCTTTACTCGACTAATGTAGAGAATGCTCATGTCTAATTAGTTTTGCGCTGCTACGCCCATCGGAAAGAAATAGGGGGATTTTTTTTCGATGTGGGTCGAATTTCGAAAAAAATTGAGCCGGTGGGAGGTCTCCCACCTA
The DNA here is from genome assembly GCA_946894065.1 of Acleris literana. Taxonomy (NCBI): domain Eukaryota; kingdom Metazoa; phylum Arthropoda; class Insecta; order Lepidoptera; family Tortricidae; genus Acleris; species Acleris literana. The sequence continues at coordinate 8,783,898 of OX335685.1, read as the reverse complement.
TTGCAGCCTATAATCAATGTCTGTACCAAATTTCATCCAGATCCGTGTAGCCGTTTTGGTATGATTGAGTAACAAACATCCATCTATCCAAACTATTGCATTTAGTTAAAATAGTTGTAAGATCTATCTATGTATCTTTGTGACCTAATCAACTAGACGACTTTTATTTATTGTTTATTTGCGCTATTTAAGTTAATAACAATGTGAATAAGACTGATTATTCGTACCACAAACCGAACTGCCGCGAACTCAGAAAATCTTATCTTTATAATAAGAATTCTTAATGGCTTCCGAAAACAATATTTTAGCTCCTGATAATTTAATCGTACCGCCTACGTTTAGGTGGATTTATTTTATGTTACTTTGTTAGCCTCGTAATAATATAATTTAATGGACATATTTTTTTATTCTTTGCCTAGCGGCCAGCGTTGTAGGTATGTAGCAACATGATATATTATTTCATTAAATTGGTATTGTCCGCGACTCGATAGAATTCGTTGGTCACTGTTTTCTTGGAACTGGCTTGGAAAAATAATGAGAAATAAATATTAACATTTATCATTAATTCATTTCTTTACTCGACTAATGTAGATAATGCTCATGTCTAATTAGTTTTGCGCTTCTATGCCCATCGGAAAGAAATAAGGGGTTTTTTTTTCGATGAGGGTCGAATTTCGAAAAAATGTATCACTTGTGGTCTCCCACCGGCTCAAATTTGTGACCACCCTTTTTTGCCTCATTTTGAAATACTGAAAAATAAATGTTTTTTTTAATTCCCCGAAAAATTAATTAAAATTAAGGATAAATTATTTCATACTTAATTTCTGGAAAAAAAAAAGTTTTTTTTTTTATTTAAAAAAAAACTAAACTCCATGGTAGACCACAGGTGCATCCCTAGGATACCCAAGGAACATTCCTTTAAAAATTCAAGTTCCTAGGTTTAGCGTTTTATTAAAGAGTTTTATGTGTATAGAGGAAATAGGTATTAAAACAAAAATAAGGCTCATTTCTAATGAGTATCCATATTGTATTGTCTTTAAATCTACCGTCATTACTGTCAAGTAAATAAAAGCTATCGTAAAGTTGACATTATTATACAATTACATGTCAAAGGCAATTTGAATTTATCCAGTAGAATAGACGCGCAAAAACAAAAATATTTGATCTACGAAATTTCATAGACATTTGCTACGAATTTCGTAGCAAGTTACGGTGTAGCACCTGCTACGCAATTTGTACTGTCTCAGTACGTACAAGAATAAAAACAATGCGTTCAAAGTGTCCTCACGGCTCAGGGGTAGGAGGGATGCACTAGCCCCCCACGGGGGAAGAATAGGTCGTAAGGGCACTTGTGTACCCTCTTGTCTCGCTTAATAAGGGCCGCAAGGAACCCAAGAGGGCTTAATGAGCCTTTTCTTCAGTTACCATCGTTACTGTCGAGTTAACTCGAGTTCCTTTTGCTTTGTAACTTATTCGTTATTGTGCTACAAATGGTTCGAATAGCTGCGATGTGGTTTTACCCGAAATAAAATATGATTAAAATTGTGTGCGTTAAGTTTATTTTCTGAGAATGAGGCATTTAAAAGATAAAAATAATTATTATTAAGATAATTTAACGCTAAGGAAGGAAAATAATTTTTTTGTTAATTTAAGCAAAAAGCCGTAGTTTATACTGTCCAGTTTTGCGATAAAGTAACTATGAATATCGGTCAAGTGCGAGTCAGACTTGTGTATCGAGGGTTCCATAATTATTACCAATACACAATATTTAGTTAAGAATGCGATATTATACCAGTTAAGTGATTTGTATAACATGCTCAACTATCATTATTAACCACAAAAGCTGGTCAAAGGAGGATGGACAACCTTTGACGTAAGAAACCGCCGTTCTCTAAATAAAGTCTTTGCAAGAAAAAGTCATTATTGAGGTTCTTTGGATGAGTACAATGTTATTTTTATGTATTAAAAATCTATCATAACAACACATATTTTGTAAATAGAATCAACGGGTAAACTATTAACGGTTTAATGGTTAACATCTTCAAAGGTAGGACGGACAAACAAACGGAACGACAGACCGCGTGGCCTTAATAATAGGCTAAAAAAGGCTATAAAACTGCGGCAAAAACTTACAGGAATGATAAATAAAATGTATAGGCTGTCAATAAAAAAAAACAATAACATTTTAATAGTTAATTGTCTCTTCCACGAACCGTTGCGGCTAACGAGAACTAATAAGGAAACTTTAATTAAAGAGATTTCTAAGAAGATAAAAGCCCGGAGTAGCCGCAGACAGACAGCTAGGAAAAAACCTTGCTCTATTATAAAATGCTTTAAACAATTAGGAAAGGTTTTCCATTGATAAGAAATAGGCGTAAATAAAATAAGAAATAATGAAACTAAATAATTTAGTTTCATTATTCACTTTTATCTACATCCATATCATAACTGTATTAAGAAATCTGTATCGGTGGTTGTATTTTAATTAAAGTATTGCATGTCATTAATGTATCGGTCACCGATACTTTAATGTAAACATTAAGATACAGTTCAACCACATAATATACTGGTTTCTCACTTCCTTATTTTAGAAACCTTGTGATAAATGCATGTAGATAAATTTATGTATCCGACTGTACACATAATTAGGCAGTGTGGCCTTTCGGCTCGTTTCATTAAACCACACTCGATATGCCCCAGTCACATGATTACTATTATGGTTTCAAACCAGAATGTTTTACTGAACATTATTAACAACATACTTAGCAGTTGAAAGACGGACATATAATATGCTTTCCGATCAAAAAAACAACAACAATCATACGACCGCAAACATAAAATATACAACTTATAAATGCTTTACCTGGTAAATTTATTAATTGAATTATTACAATAACATTAATATAACATTATGTGTAATGTAAATTCACCAGTATTCAAAGTCGAAGTCAAAGTTGATTAGGTATTTTACATGATTTCACAGCGTGGTGCTAAAGTTAAAAATTACAGCATCTGTCTTAAGATCGTCGTAAAACACCCAAGTAGTTCCCAACAATATGGCAGCCGATGTAAAAAGCTCGTTTGGAGCTGCTCGCAGAAGAATGAAAATTAGTAATTTTCCCATTTTTGCCAGAGTGAAAGCTTTTTTATCTCACTATAGTTATTAGATACTCAGCAAGAAACTCTCTATAGCAGCTGGACGGACCTGAAACTTTTAAATATTACTTATGTTTTTTATTTGCATTCATAATATATTATACTATATTATAACATTTTTTTCTATACGCTTACGCGTTTTAAGTAATGATTTGGTTGTTGTAAAATTAATATAGTGTTAAATTTTAAATAATTAAAGAAAATCATATAAACACCCAGTGACTCAAAATTTATTTCTGACGAAATCGTTACCACAACCAGTTATTAAATAATGCATGTACATATGTAAAATACTTTATTGTACAAACAACAAAATAGAAAGACAAAAGGCGAACTTATCAGTGTCATTTTACAAAAAATAAGTTTATTTCTTTCTTTCTTTCCTTCCAAACCAATACTTTAAACGATACAAATTTTATCAAACGTAAGGGTACATTTACATGGGAAATTAATTTAGCAATGAAATGCCTGACGCCCGTCAACAGTATAGACGTCTCATTTTATTATACTAAATTAGAGTTAATTATGACAGGCAATTACTGCTCAAAAAACTTGCAGTGTAAATGCACCTTAAAGCGATCAAAGCATCAAAGGAAATTAAGTATTTCCAGTCTCCTGTGATCGACCATTTTTCCATTATTCCAATATCATTTTAATAATGAAGGGCCTATAAATTATCGCGAATGTGCCGTATTAGTGATATAAGGGCGAGTAAATGTCACGGATTGCCCTTGGCCACAACAGTGGGCTTCGATTGCTGGGAGGGAACAGTCGTTTGTGTCCATTACGTGATCGATTAGCCCATAAGTGTGACAGCGTATACCATATCGCAAATTACTATCAAAATTATAGCCTATGATTCAAACGTCAATGACATTACGATATTCTATAGACGAGTTAGAATGAAGGGTATTTTATCGTAGTAAAAGTGAGCTATCTTTTTCCCTAAAAGGAATTTCCTAGAAAAATACTTTGAAAATACTTGGTATGTTTTCCTCAATAATGGTATCAAAAAACTTTGGCATCGTACATTGTACAAAAATGGGCTAATTAGAAAGAACAAGCTATTGTTTCAACCTTTTCTTTTGAACTGGTTTACCTATCGGTTTCTTCTTATCTTATACATTACTATCTGTTACCCGCGACTACGTCCGCGCAGAAAACTAAAACATAGCCTATGCTACTCAGGGATAATGTAGCATTATAATGGTTAAATAATTTTTGAAATCTGTCCAGTAGTTTTTGAGCTTATTTGTTACAGACATACAAATACACAAAAAAATACAAATCATTACCTTTTACCTAGTCGGTCCTTAAGTTCTGTCACAAAGGTTTAGGCAATAAAAACTCACTTCTGTTTATTTTTTGATTTCAAAATATATAAAAATTAAAAGCTTAATTAATGTATATTTTTAAGAACTAATAATCATTCCACAAAGTCGTCGCAATTTCCGATACGATCTTCTAACCTTCACGGCCGGCACCGATTAAAATACGCACGAGTTTTCTGAAATTTTCACTTTTTGAAAACGCTTTAAGGGTTAGTATTTGTTAACTAAGAAACTTTTTTGTTAAGCCTATCATCTGTGGGTATGTTTAGAGACTAGCATTATTTTCTTAACCAGCTTATGAAGCTCGAAGTTTGGTCTGTTTTCGTATTGCTGCAAATTGATGTGAAATCGTAGTGTCGATTTAATGAGACATGAAGATTGACCGGTGTATAAGCGGATCTTTAGTTGCTTGGAAATACATTTGTATCAGAATTTAAAGATAAAACTCTGGTCAATATGTCACGCAAATTTCGACTCAATATGAGAACTCTTACAAAAGTTGTAGCCGTTATCAGTATCGTGGTCGTGCGTGATTTGAGCCATGATTTCCTGCCCCGAATGGAATGCTTAAAGCTCGTTCATCAAATGATTGCAATAGTAAAGAATACAAACTACGCTTCTTTTTATTCTATATAAAATAAGGTTTTGATTGATGTACTACACGTTTATGAAACTCTTTTATTTATTTTTTAAATTGTAATAAATCTCAGTGAGAGAACTTATGAACCGACCTTGTATAATATTAAGTGTAGATAAAACTGACTGGCTCATTGACACTTACTAACAGACAACCTTCAACCACTGAAAGTCTTAACTTGAAATTTGGAGAGGCTATTTCTTGGGTACTCTAAGGGTTGCGCTAAAAAGGTGTTTTTCGAAAATCTCATCCAATGAGAAGCGGAAAACTAATTCCACGCAAACGAATTCGTGGGCGTTCTCTACTTACCTAAATACTAGGTGTTGTTAGCGATTCTGTCCGCGCAGAAAATTAAAATATACCCTTATGTTACTAAGGGATAATGTAGCATTCTAATAGTAAAAGAATTTTTGAAATCGGTCCATTAGTTTTTGAGTTTATTCGTTATAAACAAAAATACAAATCTTTCCTTTTTATAAGATTAGTGTAGATGACAGGAGAAAGTATTTTGTTAGTGTTTGCTTTTTTTGTTTGCCTGTCAAATCAAGGCAATAGATCGCTGGGAAACTGGAAACAGATATCGTATTCCAGAGAACGACGTAATTGCTAATCGAAGTTGGACAAAGAACGAGGAAAAATGCAAGGAATATGACTTGCCAACAAAAGGAGATAGACGAAAGTGGGCCTAGCCGTTACAGTAATCTAACTAATAACAATAATTAATTATGTATTTTTTAACTACTATTTAAGTATCATACTTTTTTTCTATGGGATTTAAAATCTAACAATAATGAATAACATTGTTGATTTCTGTTACCGTAATATGTCGTAATGTCTGTTCCTATTCGTTCTGTCACTCTTATAAACAAATCAATTTACCATTATAACTCCATATTCGCGTACTTTTGAACCAAGGTTGAGCCTAGTCTTATTACATATATATTACACACTTATATATATATATATATATACACTTTATCATTGTCTTCATGTCCATTTTAAGGTAGTGTTCTCTATTTAATATTGTATTTTTTGATGAATGCACATTCGCTGAAAACACCATTACACTGACAGAGTCTTGTCATAAAGATATATTTTTTTCGAACTATTTCTGTCATTGAAAATGTAGTGAGGTTTGATAGATTTGATTGATAAGTGAGTTTTTCGTCTCTGTCGCACCCAGCATAATAATACGATGATGATAAATATATATTCAACCTTTTTAATAAACTAATTAGAGGTAACATTATCCTCATTACTATTTCATCCTCTATCTAAAGACAATTACAGTTAGGTATACTTGTTATTGTCTGAATAGGAACAGACATTAGTAGGCCATTAAAAGGAAAAATTGACAGTGTCAAAAATGTCAGTGGCATTCGCTTCGTTTCGCGTTTCCCACATTGTGGTGATTTGTGATTTCTGGTGCTTTAATCGGACTTTGGCAAGATGGAACAACACTGTATAAACTGTGCAATGGATATTACTCGCAATAATGCTATAGGCATACATCTTTTGGAAGACGAGGCAATCCTAACACTTGTACAACAGTGGGTTGGTCCTCTTGTGGTAAATACTATGTTTATTTGATTAGCACACTTACACTAATTATTTTGTATGAAAGAAACAAATACAAATACTGTGCCTGAACATCTGTACCATGATTATTTTATGATTCTTTAAATATAACTTATCAGTATTCATCGAGTTCTTTCTTGTCTACTTATTTTAGTTGATATGGGGAACCGTCCATATCTCTGCTTCTCTAAAAGCCAGGCCTATAATTTTTATACTGAAAATATCCTACATATTGATCTACAAAACGGCTTAAAAATCATTAGTGTAACGGCTGGGCCCAAGACTCTATGGATGTTCGCCGATCTCCTTTTTGACTTTAAATTTTGCGACAAAAGTATTTATCATAGTTCTAGATATACAAACACTCTATTAGCAATCATCTTACTAATCTTACTAAAATTATAAATGCGAAAGTTTGGAAGAGTGTTACTCAATCACGCGAATACGGCTAAATGGATCTGGATGAAAGGCTCAGAGATAATAGTCTAAAATAGCACATATATTATTTTTTATCCCGTAAAATATGACAGTTCCCGAGGGAATATTGAAAAGGGTAAGGCCCAAAAAGTTGGGCATGCTGACTCACTCAATTAAATTTTCTATGAAACTTTTCCGTTGTGACACGAAAATTAGCAATACAACTGTAAAGATACTTGTCGTCGCACAACGGAACTTTTTTCGACTTCGTTGTTTGTATGGTTAACTACGCTTAACTCTGGTCCAACTTTTTGGTCCAACCCCATAAACCACTTTTTAGCAGACAGAGACGCACGCATAATCAAGTGTTAAAAACTAAAAATAAATACATGTTTAATACTGATTTTGAATGCTTCTCACTTTTACAATTGACAGAACAGATGTTATTTCACAGGTCATTAAAAAATAAAAACTGTTTTAACAATCGATTTAATAAATGTACATCAAACGCTAAACGTTTCGTTCTGAATACGCCCCCGCCGAGTCGCCGCTAATACGTTTTTACAATCGTTCGATAGTAATAAAAAACTAGGATGGGGCTCCGATTAAGCTCGTAGATCATTCGTTCTGATGGCCCTTTTGCCGTAATCATTCATTTTTCTTCCCTCGATTTCTTTCTTTCAGTTGTTACGACAAAATGCTCTCAGCAATTATGTGTAGATAGATTAAAGTGGTTTTGTCATTTCATATTAATGTGACAGAACTATGCTTTTGTTTATTTGATATATCAGTTATTTGATTACTTTTTAAAAAGGCTAAAAGTTAAGTTCTAACGAATATGTTTTTAAGTTTCTATTATTTTATTAAAAAGTTGTAAGTTAATATATTTTTAGTGTAAGATAAGTTGCAAGCCTATTTTTCTTTGTCAAAGCAGAACTTGGAAATATAGTATGTTCTCAAGTATGCATAACACAAATAGATAATTTATAACCTTTTGCGACTTTTGTGATGTGATTCATGAGTTGGCTTCTTGCAAAAATAGACCTCCCTTTTGTTCAATGTTATTTAAGCCTATTTTCGTTTCGAAAACATTGTTTAATACAGTTCGATCGCATTTACTGACAAGTGACAAGCCATAATAACGTTAAAAATATGTTAAAGATGTGGTTTAAAACAAATATTTATAGAGTCCCTAGTATAACATTACTGCTCGTGTGCCTTCTACTTGCCATAAAAAACTACTCAGTCTACTCGCTCTCTTACGCTCTTACTAAGAGCGAGTGAGAGAGAAGTACAAACCCGAAATACCTTCTAAGTGCTCACAGACTGTACAAGAGTTTTCTTAGTTATAAGGAAAAATGCGACTATATAAAAATCATAGTGTTTTGTTGTGCAGCTAGAATATGTTCTTAGTAATGTATGTAAATAGTTTATAGTACAAAATATAAACAAAAACCATAAAATGACGACATAAAAATATTACAAAGGCGAACTTATACCTTTACCCTTTAAAGGATCTCATCCAGCTAACCCTTGAGACATTGAAAAATGTCAAAGGTTGTGCTTCTAGTAGTCAAGTGTACATATTTATTTAGGTAAACATTGCCAAAGTGGATTATTCAGGTTGAGTTTGCGAAATGTGGCACATAATTTATCGAGTTTATCAATATCGGACGCGCGAGGAACTAAAAAGTAAACAAAAGAAAGTCGTGGCGGCAGTCTCTAAATCAATTAGAGGCAAGACGCCGTCCCCAACGGTTTAATAAGAACTTACGACACTGCGCCCGCCATAAAACGCTGACCATCGGACCTTAACAATGGACGCCCAGATAATGGAAAATTGTCTAAAGGGATTTTTTTTATTATAACCCCAGTATCCACTCGAGTTTCATGAGAATTTGTGGCTATTCTTTCTCATTGTTCTTTGAACACTTTAGTTTTAATCGACTAGGTTTACTAGCTCGAGAATAACACTGAAAAGAATGGTCCTGAAGCAAATGTTTTTTACTCTTTAGAAAGGAAAAATACTTTATCTGAAACTCGTTTACTTATTTAAATGAGGACGTTTTTTAACCGTCTTACATTAAATAAGTAAAAAACCTGTTTTATAATAGTACTTTACTTAGCTTAACTAATTTCTAATCATTTCTGGCTAATAAGCAATAATGAGACCAGGTATTAAAATCATAAAGTGCTCTGCCATGCTGCTAGAGTATATTCTTAGTAATATACCTATGTATGTAAATACTTTATGGTACAAAAGAAAAACAAACACAATACTATGAAGATGAAAAAGTAATATACAGAGGCGAACTTATCCCTTAAAGACATTCCTTCCAGATATTTATTGAAACTCTCATAAATGTACTAAAATAGTTATGCATGATGAAAAGTTTCACTTGATACAGAGTGATCTTAAAATAAATAGTAAATGAATTTATTGTCAGCTAGAGAGCAAAATTGGTTAACGAGAAGTAAGGGTGTAGGTAAAAAGACCTTTCACCGCCCTGCACCTCCTATAAAAGGACTCAACCCACCACTAAGGGCTTAGAAAACAAAGAATCGAGTATTTCGTGAATCGTTAAAGTATATTGGTTTGTTAAAATAGTGCTGCACAAAAGAACAAGGTGATATAAAAGCAACATGATACAAATACTTCGCGTTTTTAAATTTTTTGAGAACGCGTTTTATATGAAATTCAATTCTTGCAGGAAAAATAGAATTTTATGTTTTGACTAGGCATGACACGAATCGTAGGTGACGAAATATCATGAAAGTGGTGTTATATCATAAAAAAACATTTTACAAAGACGATTTTATAAAAAATATATTTTGAAATGAGATGTTTATAATTAAATAGAACTTAATGATAACGCATTTTATCTGTAATTTGAAGTATCTGATTATTTAACTCTAAGTTTCGTCCAAGAAGATGAGCAAGAAGCCAACTGCTTGCTGTCTTCAAACTTAAATTTAGAGTGAAACAGCAGTCCAATCCAATTCCAGTCTCCAATTTTTATTGCTTATTTTATCTGCACTTTATCTAATACCTGCACAGCATTGTACTTTAATAGCTCATGCAACGTGTCTTTCGACTGGCAATCATAACTCTGGATTGGGAACAAGATTCTTAATATGCATACCTACATGGTATGATATACTCAAACAGCAAGAGGGGCCAAGTTAGGCTCGCCAGTTAATTTGCTAATGATATACGGGATAATTTCGCCTTTGTACAATCTTTTTTTTTAATCTTCATTGTATTGTTTTTATTTATATTTTCTACAATAAAGTGTTTACATACATAAATCCTACATACAATTACGAAACTGTCCCAAAAACATACATTTAAATATTTATAACATGAAAGTATACCCTTATTTAGTTTGCGTTTTATGATTTGTGTTGATCGTTAAAAAATACGTCAAGTACACCTATGTGTGGTGAATTCTCCAATACTCTGAGGTAGCACTCTCAAAGTGTTCTACCGCACTTAAAATCAACACGGAATTCTGTATCAGTACCTACCGGGTTCATGCAAAACGTCGGAACGAGTGTTGAGCTGTTTGCCAACAAACTTCGACTCGTAATGAAAAGTAAATTCTCCCGTCGCCTTTCCCAATACATCAATGAAACTATTTTCGCGACTTCCAGCGGGGGCAGGAAATATCTACTTACTCCGTTTCTATTTGGATGTGAATATTTTTATTGCTAACTACTGAGAGTTCTGTTTATTTGTTTTTTATTCATCCCCTTTCGCTTTGCGGGGTTTATTTTTAAGTATAATAACTTTTGACATGTTTAGTTAAAGGCCGTGTATGTACTATGTAGGCATGCACAAATAGACTAGTATGTGGGTCTTACATAAACACCGCGAGTTGCATGCGTCAATTTTAGTCTGAATAATTGTCGTAGAGCTTAACTATTACATCTAAAAACCGCATCGATCAAATTACAGGTCGCTACAGCATGTTTCTGAAACACGACGCTTGTTTATCCTAGTTGGTAGTGACCCTAAGAGCAAATATTTGTGTTATGTGATGAGCGATTGTGTTTGTTTCTTAGTCTTGGATGTTTTTTGTGTATTTAAGTATGTATTTCACTATATAAGTATGTTTATCGTTGTCTAGTGCTCATTGTAAGAGTCTAGAGCTTCGTTTTGGACTATAGGTCAGTTAGTGTGAGATTGTTTCCTGGTATTTATTATAATTATATTTATAATATGATTGTACCAGTCGTTGAACAATCCTTGCTGCTGCACAGCAGTGTATACTTTTTACTGATGGTTAATTTTATTACTTAATTGAAATAATATATATATACATACACATTTTTATTTCGGACTACAAGGCCGATGACTGAACAATATAAAACCTTTATCTAACTGCGCGGTTACGAAACAGGCGTAGCCCTTTAGTTTAATTTAATGCACCCTGTGTTTCGAAAACACGCCGTAGCAACCTGTTTATTAAAAAATATTGTGCGATAAATAAAATGTCAAGTTCAATGAACCCCAAGTATACAATAAGTGAGAGTTAATCTTGTTTTCTTGAAACCTCTCAAGTTACTTGCTTATTCGTCGAGACCGCCTAAGACGTTTAGGCGTTAAGCCGGCTATGCGTTCTACTTTTGCTAAGCTCTGTAAAGTGACTAAAGTTATACTTTGGTCCGAAGTGCTGTTCCTGCAAAATTTATCTTTGCGAGGTCAAATTGGCTTCATGTTAAAGATTGGTGTCTCAAAGCGTGGGCGTGTGGTCTTCAATGAAACGTTAAATCAAATTCAATACGATACCTAGAAACGTGAAAAAACGATAAAATGCAGTCGATAGGAGTTGCAAGCAATACAGGGAATCAGTCAGTTTAAGATGCAGTCTTGCAAGTTGCTCATAAAGTCAACACAACTATGTATTTATAAAATATCGTGTAACATTTATTATCAAACATATAAAGCCGCGATGCCAAAGTGATTACGTTATAGTCTGTGGCTATATATAGTAGAAAATACGAAACATAACTGACAAAACTACCTACAAATAAATTTCTTAAATTTAAAATTTACTTGTTTATGAATTTATCCAAATTCATTGAAAAGGAAATCTTAATTTCGTGATTTTGCATTTGGCAATGATATATTTCTGCAAAAGAAAATGACCACTATTATTGTAGTAACCTTTTTAAGGAATGGGGCTTCAAATTCGATTTTTTAAGTCTGCTTGTAATTTGCTAATGTGTCTTATGAATAAATAAATTAATAATTAAATAAATAAAAATGTTAAAATAAGCGAGTTAATTAAGAATAATAAATACGGACGTGGTAGTTAATTAATTAATTAGGTTATTACAAAAATAAAATACCCTTTCAACAAAATAAGGTTCAGCTACCTTGCTTTCTTGTATTACATGATTAGAACATAACACAAATATTAACGAAAAACAACTCCACAAGGTACGTAAGTACCTATATCAAAAACATTTTTTAACACCCTGTACCGTCTTCGAATATATCGGCATATCTAAATCTGTTCATAATAAGATCAGGTGCTCTAAGCAGGTATTGTCAGGCGGGCTGTCAACGTGTCGCGTCCTTTGCAAGGGTTCCCCAGCGCTAATCCCCAGGTCTTCGGTAAAGCAGGTGCCACTTGAGACTACTTGCTTTATGGGCTAGGGTAAAGGTAGGGAAACATTGCAAACCTATGTAGATATACAGGGTGCCCCGGATTTAATGACTTTTGAGTCAAGGGGTGATAGAGTAACTCAAACTGAAGCTGGCTTTGTGTTTTTTTTATTGTTTTAACTACGTATTTAAAATACGTTTTGAAATGATACGGTGATTTGGACATGAAATTGGTGTTTGGTTATTTTTAAAGTAAAACTATTTATGCAGTTAATCTGAATAAAAGTCAGCGGAAGATGAAAAAGTCAAACTTAAATATTAGTACGGTACCTATATCTACTATATTTTTGATTTATTTACCCGAATTTGCAGAATACATGTTATAAATGCAAGCCTGTTGCTGTTTTATTAGTAAACCGATGTCTTTTTTTAAGCCTGTGATTGTATCAAACTACTGGGCAAAGCCTCTCCTCTGTCTTTCCACCCGGCTCCATGGAGACCGTGGTTAATAATAACTTATTATTATGTATAAACGATGAAATAATTTTATTATAAACATACATAATCTCACGCCTTCGTTCCCAGAGTGGGGTAGGCAGAGCTACAGAATGACAAACATCTCTAAAAACTTGTTGATAATTCTATAACCACAATTTGCACAAATAGGCTAAGATGTTTACCAGCGTATTAGTGGCGTAAACAATTAAATTAAAAACAGCTTTAACCCCTATATGTAAAAATTACGATTGTAGCGCAACACTATTTTTAAGCGGGCGAAGTTGTGGGCAGAAGCTAGTCGATTATTATACATAATGATCTAAATACGGGTGCGCCAAAGTACATATAAAATTGCAACTCTGATTATTGGAACTTCAAAAATGTAATTTTTATACCGCTGGAACCGTTAACTTTTCAGAAGTTCTGAAATATTCAATGTGTGTGATTTACAAAAATCCTGAAAAAGTAACAGTCGCTGAAATAAATACATTATGAATAGCGATGATTGTGACTTACAATACGTTATGAGTAAAAATAATTATGAATGCCAATATGGACCCTAAATAAATACGCATGCTGCTGGATGGATAATAATGACATGCTGAACTTTGAATCAAAACATGTAACGAAACATTAATTGCTTATTATTTTATTTAAACCGACATTACAATAACAAAAAACATCTCCGTCAAACAATTTTCTCGTGTTTGTATATGTATTTAGAGGGTCCATATTGCCATTCATAATTATTAATGCCCTAATTAATGTGTATTAATGGCATACATTCGCGTTGCATTTCGAGAGCTTCTTTAACTTTTTTTAAAGTGTTGTTGTTGTTTTTTTTAGTGTTCTAAAAAAACTTGCTCACAAAAAGCACAAGGCCCATACGCTCATGGGTTTGTCACAAAAGTACAATCTTTTTTTGTTTATTATTTAGTGAGAAAATAAATAAACAAATTTCTGCTAAAGGTTAAAGAGCTTTAACAACACATGGTCTTTTCTACGTTACGGGTAATCTAAACTTAAAAGAACCAACCGCGGTTACAAACAAAATGACGTCATTTCGACAACTAGACCAAAGTGGGCGTACCAAACACTGATACTATTCAATATTACTTTTGAGACAAACCTCTATAAAGCGTGATTTCTATTAAAACACCGTTTGAAAAATAACCTTGTCGAAAAAGTCACCTCACGGCAGCCAGCAATAAAAGTAATAAACATATTATTTTGATCAATACTTTTTAAGCCATAACCAATTAACTGGCCAAATTGCGTGTCGTTTTCTTTTATAAACCAATATCAACTGTCATAGTGCTAAAGGCAAAGGCACTTTCTAAGAAATTTAACGAAAGTCGATTGGCAATATTGCTATGTCACTAATGTATTAAACAGTTTCTTGCCAGTTCTTAGATAAGGTTTTCTCAGAATCGATATGACTTTGCTAGTTACAATCCTTAATGTATTGAAATATATATATCTTTTGATTGTATCCGTAATTAAACATTTCTGCTGTTTATAAAGAAACTGTTTTTTTTAATAGTATAACATGTCATGATCATCGTGTTTTTCGTGACGATGGGATGTGTATAAGCGAAAATAAATTTAATATTACGTTGCAATATTAGTTATAAATAGGGTTGTGTCCTAAAAAATCCTAATTAATCCGTCATTTAACTACATTATCAAAAAATATTGACCCATATTTTATTTTTTCTCAATTAAACAAAAAATGACGAAGATAAAGTGTGTTGAGGTTTCGCGTGACGTCTGCGCACACTTTATACCACGTTTTATGTCGTGAGCCCCCACTCCCGAACTTTGATGCGCGTTATATTTGTCAATTTTGATTTATATGATAAAGCAAAAAATATGTGTTCAATATGATTTGATAATCTTACAGACGGACTAATTAGATTTTGTTTTTTTTTTACCCTGGACACACCCCTATTATGAACGAAAATCTGTTAAAAATATTTTAAATATGTCTGGTCCGGAAACGCGTTTAAATATTAAGGGCGCTGTTACGTAGTTTATTTACCGACATAATTGAAATTTATATTCCACCTCAAATATTTTCTAGCAGAATTGCTTTTGTGCTGTCAAGAATCCGCGACAAAGGCGGAAGCGATTCTGAGTGCTTCGTACACAATGCGTCATGTGTATTAAGTTTTGCTTTGAAACACCGTTTTAGTAGAAAGTTTTACGTTCCATGGAATATTCGCTAAAGGTACCTATTGTGTTTTAAAGTTATTTGATAACCCGTTTCTGCTTACGTTTATTAATTAAATATTATAACGTGAATACCAGAAACTCGTATTTGAGTTTATTGCCTTTATTTAGTAATTTTAAACGTCTCGCAGAGTATTTTTTTTTAAAGCAGATTAAGAAGTTATAATCAGCTGTCAGATGGAATAATATTATTCGGAACAGTTGTCAGAGCTGTATCATTGCGAAGTAATTACGGGAGATCTATCAACGAAAGAAGATTGAATGATATAGAAGCCCGTTGTCCTACGGCAATGCTTCTTTATCCGCTAACTGTCCCCAGACCGTAACTCTTCGTTACAGCGTTCTAGACCCAGCCTCACATTGTTCCTAATTGATTCACGGCGACGATAAGAACGACCGACCACTTAATTATGGAGATCTTCGTGAGTTATGTGACACAATAAAGGATCATACGATATATTACGTACTTACACGACAGATAAAATTGGAGCACCATTTATAAACCTTAACGGGTTCTGGTTTAATTTTGTTTTTGCATAATATTTTGTTACTGCCTTTTGACAACAAAGTCGATTGGTCACATCATATATTGCAAAGTGACACTCCGAAAAATAACACGAAAAAGGAAAACTACTACGACAGAGCGTTTAGCTTCCATATCGTATTCAATATATCACATCGTATATTGCGACGAGATGTACTTTTAAATCAATATATCTGCGTCGACGTGCCATGTCAGATAGGTACAAAATTCCCCCAACCTATACGGGGACGGTTAAGATGTTTGTTTTTTGCGGGAAAAATATTTTATCTCACCCTTGGGAGATAAGTTTTCAGGGAGTTTTATTAACGACAGTTCGGAGCAGTGCCAGGGAAGATTAGGCTTTCTATCATGTTCGAGTTTGCTCACTTATGTCACTTGCTTCGGGTGTTTATGGTTTTAGGGGACGTAATCGTTGGGTACACTGTTTTTTTTGCTTAATGGGCAATAAGGAAGAATTTCCGGCATCCTTATCTGAAACTGTTGTGCTATGCAAATAAAAAATATAATAGTAAGTTATTTTATATTGCTGTAAAGCTGAATGAAAAAGAATTTCAAAAGTTTTTGACAGTCCTTAACAAGAGATCATAAAGCGTTATAAAACTTAACATAAGTTGATTTAGGATGTCCCATGAGAACTGTTAATAAGACGTTTCAGAAATTAACGGCTCAACATGTTTCTTAGTATTGTTTTGTTATACCAATAAATCATACACCGGCTTATCACACCTGGGTCTTTATTCTACGAGTATATTGTCTTATTCCCTATTCTGATAGTAATGGTTTCCAAGATTGGAATATAGAATAAATGAATTAATGAATGATATTTATTTTCCAAAGTAAGTCACATTGTATGTTATGTCAAAAGTACAAGAAATTACATTGGAATCGTCAAAATGTACACAAATGTTAATATAATCATTAATAGAAATAATAAGTCAGGATAGCAATAACAATACAGAACTAAAGGAGTTATCACCGATAAGGGTCGTTAGAGCTCTTGGTTATCTATATGAAGGGGGGAAAACTTTCCTTCCTTCAATTTTACGTAAAAGAATTAGTGGGGAAAAGTTGGTTTTATAATGAACGAATACTCAAAGTCTATCGGTTTACGCTGTGCGTGGTCTGATAGTCAGTTAAGAATTTTATAGGATTTTTTTAAATGGATATGTATTAGGGAATGCAAATAACTGGTTTTAACCGGTTATTTTCATACAAAAACGGGTAATAACCGGTTGAATTGCATTCATTAATGGACATCCTTAAAGAGCGGTTCAATTATAGTCCATTCGCGTAGCTATTATATAATTCGACGAAAACTGCCAAATTCACTTGCGTGACACCCGCAAGTGAATTTGGCAGTATACTTCGAATTAAATTCGTATTATATTACAATGACCACAAGTACGTGCGAGTGTAGCGGCACTATCTAAGCGAATGGACTATATAAAACACTTGTGGCTACCTTGAAAGTAAACTGGCCGTCACTTGCAACGATCCAACAGGAAACGGTTGTGTTGTTCTGATGTTGCCACACGTCTCAATTAGTCTTTGTTAAGGTTTTTAAGTCTGTATTTATATTGTTTTTATTTCATCTTCTGTATTTCATTGTCGCTAGTGTTTGTTATGTTACCGATTAACTGTTAACTGTTACCCGTTTTATGTTAAAATTCGTTGAACCCTCTGAAAATCAGCGCCGCAGTTTCACTGCGACACAATGCTAAGAGGGATCCTGTTCAACGTCATGTCTTCTTTATACTTTATATTTTTCTGTTGCTTTTCTTCTTTTCTTCTGATTTTCAGAGGGACCCTGACTTAAAATGTACGTTGAATAAATATTATTTTCTATTTTATTCTATGATTTTCCTTATTTTAAATTGTTGTTTTTATAATCTGCTGCGTGCCGAACAAACCAAATATTTCCTACACCAATTTCCCTGATATCTTGCTAAAGCGGTTTCACTCCATAACGAAGCATCTAAAATTGCCCCGGTTATCCGCCGGCCGCTAAACCGGTTGCCCCCGGGCAAGGTAAGGTCTATAATCACCATGAAACAGCACCGCGCCGGGTCGTTTGTCACAAGCTCTAATAGACGTTTTTACCTAATGCCTCCATTCTTTCCGTGTCACTTTTTGCCCGGTCCTCACTTACTCGGCCCACTAGGCTGTGCTTCGAGGAACCTTGGCCTTAATTGGTCAATGCCCGCTGAAAGTATTTACGTGTCTACGCTGTTAGCACTAATAAAGTCAAAGCGGGATTTTGGTCTTAAAATATTTTTCTTTCATTCCGGTTCTTTTAATGAATGTGCTGTAAAGAAGCAATTAGGGTACAAGTAGCGTTCATTTCGGCCGCGGGGTCAAAGCGATTGTTCTTTTCGGAACGTCGCTCGCGACCGTAAAATTAAAGTTTTAACTATCGACTACCTAATTATCTAATTATACTTATACACAATTGGATTGTGACAAGTTTTGAATGAAATTAGTAATGTTAGGAGGACATCAATAAACATCCTTACATAGCCTCTGTTCCACATTAAATTTTCCCATGTTGCTTCAATATTATAATTATATTGTTGAAGTTATGACCGAACCAGATACCTAGACACAGGTTGAATAGGAAGGACTCAGGGCCTTATTAAAAAACTGAATTTGGGTGAGATTCCCGTCTCAAGAAACGTCAGAAATGACAGTTTTCTATGACATGAGATTTACTTTGACATATCTAAAGACCTGCAGGCCTTTTGCGTAACTCACTCGCAATCGCGATCGGCTTCAAAACAAAACAATTGGTTTCATTTTGTATGCAGACAAGCCTTCGATTTTCAAAATGAAAACGATTGTGATTGCGAGTGTTGTTACGCGAAAGGCCTGCAGCAGCTTAAATAAGATCATTTTGTTCTTACAGCCCTTAGTCTCACTTAAGCCTAGAACAAACCTTATTAAAGTGCTTCCCGTACGGCACAGCTCGCGGCAAGTTTAAGATACCCATTACCGAAGTAAAATGACTAAACAGCAAAGAAGTTAGCTACACTTCCATGTAAACAAGCTCAGGAATAGCATGATCCAGGCGTAATGCAGCAAACGGCGATCTTAAAATGAGCTCACGTTTCGTCTACATTGCTCGTAGGTATTACTTGCTTCTGTATCTTTCTCGAAGCTGACATAAAACCAGAAATTTAAGAGCCACGCTATCAATGAAAGTAATTCTATGTCAGTGCTTCTGTCGGATTTTTTATGTCGATGCTTGCATTGTAGCAAATGCAATTGTCTCACAGCGATCTGCAATAGATTCAACTGTCTTACAAGTTGCTGACCAGAATTCTAATAAATGGAATTACTTGTCTTGTAAACACATACATACCTTCACGCCTGTTTCCCAATAGGGTAGGCAGGGAGTAGGGTAGGTAGTGCACCGGTCTAAACATACCAACTTTCGCTTCCCCTACCTCCATTAACCTCAATAACTATTAGATAGACAAAAAGCCGCGATATTATGGTGACCCCTTCTTCCCGAGCTCTCTATATCTCTTAGGCCGGGATTACACCTGTAAGTTATTACGTAAGTTTTGAAACAAAGCTATATGCAAGAGAGAGATGCAGATATTTGCCACTCACTCTTACACATAGTTGCGTCTCAAAACTTACGTAATAACTTACAGGTGTAATCCCGGCCTTAGGCGGCCCAACCGATTTTGATGAAACCTACTTACTTAGCTTAAAAGCACTGCAAGAAAACCTGCTTTCAAATAAAAAAAAACGAATCCAAATCGGTTCACCCTTCTAAGAGCTACGGTGCCACAGACGGACACGCAAACATACACCGGTCAAACTTATAATACCCCTCTTTTTGCATCGGGGGTTAAAAATAGAATTAACTGATGAAAAATAAGGCTGTTTTCAACTTAACACTGCACGGCTTTCCATTCTTTTATGAGCAGTCACATCGTATGGTCAAAATTAATTTATATGTACATACTACGATTAAGTCTGGCATAATATGCCAGTAATAATATTATACTTCTCAAATCCAAAACAATGGGCAAATTACGAATGACTTAATGATGATTAAAACATTTAGATTCGAACAATATTAACCGATTAAAGGTCTTTTCGACACCTAATTAACAGTGACCGAACCCACGAAGAAATTAATTTTATAAATGAATTTGTCAAAGGCATACCGCCTTTGTCATCGCGTCTTTTGTTTTTTCGATGGTCTGAGGCGTGAAAAACTCACAATTTCTTATTAAGAGACGATTTAAATGGATTTTTATAATTCAATGCTCTCTTTGTTTGGCTTTTTTGAGGCAGGCTAAAATATCAATGAACCGTATAATGTATTTTTACATCCCATGAAACGATTTGACTACAACAATAAACATAAGTAAATCACATATAAATTTGAAATTTTCCATGTCTTCAGACTACAAAATCCTCGCTACCCTAATATCAGCGTCCGATTAGGTGCAAAATGCTCAAACTAGGTTCTTCAGTGTCCCCGTACCGAAAATCACCTCATAATACTCTCGGGACCCAGGTGGCATCACACTGGGGTAGAGGCTTAAGCGATTTGCCTTCGCCTAAAGCTAGCCATGCAAGCAATAAACCCCTAGTTTTCCGACAAAACGCAGCACTTATTTCGGATACTTTAGCTTTGTGCATTTTAAATAAGGGCCTGCACAGGTGCTTTAATGAGCGTAAATATTGCGTGGGTTACTTTGCATTTGCTTAGGACCAGTGTTTTAGTCTTGCTTGGGAAATATAATTTCATATTTACAATTTTTGTTCCCGGTATGGGCAAATATTTGTGTGATGAGTGCGAATATTTGTGTTTATTGTTGTCTGGGTAGTACCCGTATTATAGCTTAGAGCTTATTTGGGACTAAGTTAGTTTGTATGAAATTGTCCACTGACTGGTTGTGAAATTGCTTTATATCAGCGCCTATATTCTAGGTGGTAAAATTCAATGGTATTGTTTTTAACTAGGCCGCCATTATCTACTGTCAAGTAAATAAGACCTATCAAAACTTTGACAATACGATTATAGGTCAAATATGATATCGTTTTTACTGTGTTGAGTAGAGGCCCTGGAATCATGTTGAAATTAAATGTATTAAATTTGTAGACTTGCTTTGGCTTTGAGTGGGTTGGTCACATTAACATCCCGGAATAGAAAAAAAACGAGAGGTCAGCGAAAAACGTAATGTACTCGAACCGGACCAATTTTACAGCAAAAACTTTACATACATACATACATAATCTCACGCCTTCGATCCCAGAGTGGGGTAGGCAGAGCTACAGAATTACAAATATCTCTAAAAACTTGTTGATAATTCTATAACCACAATTTGCACAATTAGGCTAAGATGGTTACCAGCGTATAACGTAAAACCAGTGTAGCGTAAAACTTTAATCACACCAAATAAACCTTTATCTACATCCATATCATAACTTCCCTACAATATGTTCTGAAGCGATAAGCAAATCGCCTATATTAAGAAACCTGTATCTGTGGTTGCACCTTAATGTTTACATTAAAGTATAGTGCATCGTAATGTTTACATTAAAGTGTCGTTACCTAAACATTAAAGTATCGGTAATACTGTACCACTAACTTGAAAATGCAAGCCATATCAACATATTACAAATAAAGTTTTTTTTTAAGCTTCAGTACTACAAACAAGTTCTCAGTGACACTAACTTAATAAAAATACAGGCCATATCTGAACATAGTATAGAAAACTTATGATATGCATGTAGATAAAGTTATGTATGCGGCTATACATAATTAGGCATTAAAACACTCGTGTGATCTTGCTTTAATGCCACTTATTATGCACCATAAACTACTATTATTTCCTATGGCTTGGTCACAGACCAAAATATAATTAGGAAAAACGTGTAAAAGATAATTTCCCCAGCCGTATCCCGGTTTTATTAAAGATTAAAAAATATGAAAGTTTGACGTTCAGGTTAGAAATGAGTTTGTTCAAATGCGCGGTGCGAAAAGTAGGTATTAACGATAAGCCATTCATCTCAACGATTAACGTTCGGCGCCCGCGTCCCCCGGGACCCATGAGGCAGTCAAAGGTATAAAACTCACGATTCCGGCTCCCGGTAAAGAATACTAAATAATTTGTAAGAGGGCAGTCGACATCTTTTTGTGTGTAACGACATTGTAGAATGCAGAGGTATTAGCGACTTCTACAGGTTTTGTAAAAGTAAATAATCAATGGACCGTTCGCTTAAATTTAAACGTGAGTAAACAGGGTTTATTTTCCTAGTAAAAATCATATTTGATGTTAAATTATTACACACAAGGTAAAAGCACCTATTATTGTACAATGATCCAGTGATGAACATTAACATTTTTTTTAATGACACCTTATCAATACTGAACATTTTATTCTAATAGTGGTAATCCCGAATAATTTCATATAATCTAATTGTAACACTAAAAGCATTAAATCTCAGAAAGTTATATTTATGGGATTGTTCATAACTGGAGCACTGTCCATAACAGGAGCTTTTACATTAATTAGGTAAAGCATCATTAAATAAATTGGAAGGTATAAAATAATCCTCTGTTGAAGGTTGTCGAGTCTGTTTTTAGTTTAAGATGGATTATGTGTTAACTGTTACGGAAACCAGCTTACAATTAACCTTGGAGTAGAATAATCAAGGACAATGCAGAAGGATAGAAAAATTAACAAAATAACAGAAAATAACAAATAGTATATACATCAGAGAAACACGTAAAAAACCCTAACCCTACCCTACACTTACGCGTTTGTGGTTGGGACATTACATTGGACTTTATCAGTAGTTTACTTTAGCAGGATTTGTATCGTGGCAGGTGGAAAGAAGTGGTCTCTGCCTACCCCTCTGAGAAACAGGCGTGATTTAATGTATGTATGTAAAGTTAGCAATAAGGGGTCTGAATAGGTACCCTGTAGGTTCAATTTCATCTAAGACCTATGACCAATCTTGAACTCTATTCTCAAAAGATTATTATTAAATGGTTTCTGTTAATTTCTGATTGATTTTTTATAATATAATTATTGTGTACTGTATCATTATATCATTGAAACTTTATAAATTATTAATTTCCTGCCTTTTTCTATGACTCCGTTTGCGTAGAAGTCGTTGATCGCTATTCCCTTGGGAGTTGTTTTAATTTCCCAAATAATAAGTACCATTTGTCTGTCTCCCGTGTCTGTTCAAATTATATGTCCGCTCTCCAAATTGTCACTTGTTTCAAAGAATACCTACGTTAGGTGCATCAAAATCTTCAACAAGCTTCCTGACTCAATAAAATATCTCACTTTTTGGAAATTTAAACGTACATTGAAAAAATGGCTTATTGAAAAATGTTTTTACAGCATACAGGAATTTTTGGACTATAAATAGACTTAAGGTAACGTAATTTTTTACATGCCTGGAAAGGTAGATTTTGTGAGACTTTGCATTTATGCTATGTTAACCAACATGTTATACCTAAAATCATGTAAAATAAATTATTTAATTTCATTTCATTTCTGTACCAATTTTCACCTTGATCGATTGAATAAAATAGACTCAAATGTTTATTGAACATAAAATATAGTTTTTTTTTGTTGACCCTAGATAGCGGTTAACACGATGCGCGATGGTCAGCTTACGTCAATCCTATACATAGGAACACGTGTATATTTCAAAGGTCAGCTGTTAAACCGTGAACCGTGAACAAACAAACACACGTTAGGACTAGGACAAAGGAAAGGATTTAATTTAGTATAAGTAATTGACAAAAGGAACTTTTTTAAAAGAACTTTTGAGAGAAACCTCTATAAGGCCTCTATATATAGAGAATTTCTTAATAAATAATTGGGGTCACATTGGAAATAATGTAAAAATAACCTAGGCCCGTTTGTCAAGTTCCATCATAACATACAGCTTAATAATAACGAAGCGGAACGTCTATTTGCGAAAGCTCTAATTGAGCTTTCACTGGACTGCAGTAGCTTTCAGCATAACTCGGGTCGCCTAATATGCCAAAATATGTATAGCGGGGTGCAACATACACTCCGGAGCAATTAATACGGGTCAGTGCGTGTATGAAATGGGTGTTTAATGATGTGCGTAACAACGTTTGTGCTAATTTTCATTCTGCATAAAACGAATTGCATATTTTCGATCTGTAAAAGAAACAAACGATGTACAAGTTTAGAATTATAATGCATAGGTAACAATAAAATGCATACCGAGAAACGATCAAATAATCGTTCTCTGCTTTTTGGCCGAAAATTGTTTGGCAAAATGTATCATTTTCCAGCTGTTTCATTTGCCAACCCGCTTTTTTTCCGGTAACTGTAAATATTTCAGGATTTTTATAAAAAACTAACCAAACCTAACCTATAGATTCCCACACCATGGTACTGAAATAAATCCTGAAATATTTACAGTTACCCAAAACAAGCGGGTTGGCAAATGCAACAGCTGGAAGATGATATATTTTGCCAAACAATTTTCGGCCAAAAGGCAGGATACCTATTTGTCCATTATACCCGATAAAATAATAAGTACAATTTGTTTTCTAAGTATGTTTATTTAAAGACATCATGTTGTTACAGTGTTTCCCTTAAAATCGGCTTTTATTGATCGGTCGATCGAGCCGAACTCATAATTTTTCGAGGCGTATACGCTACCTTATTGAGAATGGACGCTCTGAAATGTTTTTCTACGCGCTGACGACCACGCCAACTTAAAGTCCGTTAGGCAATTCGTCCGTCGAGTTGAAAATAAATCCTTAAGAGAATAATAATACCGATATAGCTAACCATGTACCTATTTAATTTCAGCGTAATAGGGGTAAGTCCAGGGTAAAAAAAAATCTAATTAGTGAAGATTATGAAAAAAATTTGAACACGTATTTTTTGCTTTATTATATCAATCAAAATTGACAAATATAAAGCGCATCAAAGTTTGGGAGTGGGGGCTCGTGACGTCACAACAACGTGGTATAAAGTGTGCAACGGCGTGACGTCAAACGAAACTTTAACGCACTTTATCTTCGTCACGTCTTGTTTAATTGACAAAAGAAAAAATATCTGTTCAATATTTTTTGATAGTGTAAATGACGGACTAATTAATTTTTTTCTACTATTGTTAAGTAGTTTAATTTTCACCTTATTAGACTTCGAGTTGGTACTATAGCGTATTGTAATGTATTATTACAAACGGCCTCCAAATAATCGAGAAAATCTGATTGCTCATCCTCGCTCGGCGATTTAGGGCCTTAGGAATTAGTTAGTTTAACTACTGATTAAACAACAGGGCCTTAGTAACCATACATTAACCGTAGTTTAGCCGTGTGATTGCCGGCTCAGAATAGTGCCACTTCATGTCTTCCCGTGGAAGTCGTAAGAGGCGACTAAGGGAATAAAGGCTGTTGTATTATTAGGCGATGGGCATGCAACCTGATTGTTTAAAATGTGGATACAGAATTAACGAGTTTTTAGAGTTCTTGGTAATTAAGCCTACCCCACCCTGGGAATGAAGGAGTGAGTTTATGTATGTATATACCTATGTATGGACATTAACCGGTATTTTCTTGATAAGCTTCAGTCAAAATTACATAAATGATACCGAGTAATTAATACAACCCACACTTAATTATTTTATTGAATAAATTTACAATCTTATAAGATATGTATTCATTAAAAAGGGGGCATAGAGAAGGCGTAACAATAATAACATGGCAACAATATTACATAATAATATCTAACACTTGGCTCAAAATTATTAGAGGCATAAGAGCTTGTCCTTTGTTTATGAGAGCGCATTGTTGGATAACATGTTACACAATCACTGTTCGAAAGGTGACGACTGACTTGTAACATTTCTGTGTAATGTACCTACCACTTGAGATCCTTATCTATTCGCAACCATTAGATAAGGACCGCGTGTGATACATTACACTGAAATGATACAAGTTTAAGGTAACCTTAAAGAATGGGTAGAAAGCAATAAGTCAGCACCAAATGTAGCAGATACGCATTTATAATACAAGGCAGCCTGTAAAAGTCGATTCACCGCCCGCTCACCTTCACTTTCTTTAACCCAATTTCGTTCGTTTCAAATATCGTTTATTTAAAGTTTTGTTAGCGTTCAAATTGTACAGACCCGGTTTGGTATAGGGTTTGGGGAATTATTCTGAAAGTTAAGAACATCGTTAAAACGTGAAATCATTTTTATTGCTAAAAAACGGTTTATATTATTATAAATTCTGCTTGTGACTATCGATATACATAATTTTTTGATGATAATGTCCGTAAATCAACTCAAGTGTGTTATTAGGTTAACCAAATAACGTTAATTTCTACCGTAAGATATTGTATAACATACCAACTTCTAAGTATTTTAGACCTCAACCAAAACTTTACCCAAAGATATTTAGGCCATTGTAGCTTACAATATTCACACTGAATGCCCAATACCATTGTCTGTAGAACTAAAACAATAGACGCGTCGTAGAAACATCAAGCCGCAGTAAAACTATGCAACAATAGGATTTGAACCGATTAGTGTTAACGGAAATTCGTGTCGGGAGAAACGGGACTAGTGCCAGTGGGACACACGGTCGCAGCGAGCGGTGAGCAACACTGTTAGGTGCTCGGGCTAAATTCGACATAGAAATAGTGGTGGTAGAATCTTGCGCATGCTCCGTCTAGATCTCTACCACTATTTTATCGGGTATATAATGTCCGGCATAGTTTATTTAGTCATAATACATTATGACTAATTGTGTAGGTCATAATTATTGCAAGCCACAACGTATTTTTTTTAAGAAATAGTTCTTTTTCAGGATTTTTTAACCTAGCCTTATCAACACGTTAGATAATATTTAAAAAACTATAAATTTACGTTTACAGTGATCTACAAATTATATACTCTTTATAATTATTACTCTCAATAATTATGTAAACAAAGACATTTTGAACATGAAAAATATGGGAAGCCAGTCTGGGAATAAGACAAGACAACGACAATTTTACTAGCATATAGGCATTTTAATTCACCATACACCTACCTTATCTAATAAATAAACAAAACTCTCAGGATGCAACGTGGAAAGAATCGCCCTGACCAGCCTTATTGTCTTATTGCCTTTTATACTTAGGTTCAGATATAAATATTGTAAGTATACCCGAAAAGGGTAATAATGTTGATACTGCCTAAACATGTATAGTCAAGGTAAGAAAAGGTTCGTTACTTTTCGACTCTATTTGAATGCTATTAAGGTCCAAAAGTGACGAACCTTTTCTTACCACGACTACACACTATGGTCCTTGTATCTACATAGTTTTAAACAATAAATTATTATTATTCTTAAATCCCATTTTAACAATTAAGTCTAACTTAACTCATAAACAGACTCAGAAACTTGAGTCCCAACTACCTTGTACTAGGGCAACGTCTGACTATTAATCTCTGTTCGATATTCTTGGCACCAGTAACTTGTTGTGTAAAGTAATAGCGAAGTTATGGATAAAGCATCCCTTGTATACCGTATAATACGGAACATGGCTTTGCCCGTGCCGACCGCAGCCAATTCACGCCTTCGCCACTACATTGAATTGCAGACCTACCAACAAGCTCCCAACATAACCCCCCAGAACTAATTGTTGGTAGAAAACTAGACGCCAACTCGGAGGAATGTGCTTTGTATCGAATGTTAATTGGATTGCTAAGCCATGTTCTATGTAGCTAGTTCGTGCTATGTTGGGACGCTAAAATGTTTCGCGGTTTTGCGGAGTTTTGTGTTTTTGCGTACAACATATACGTACAAGCGACTATGGTATTTAATATAGAAGAAGAAGAAGAAGAAGAAATACATTTATTCACCAACCATAAGGTAACAGAGATGGCACGCAATGTATGTCCTCGCGGCGGTGAAACAGACACTGGCTCAGCAAAATGCTGAGGTGTCAGACATCTACAGCGCTGATTTTCAGCCAGTACCGGCAGTGATTCACGGAATGCTGTACAAACATACTATATTATACGTGCAAACCACTTACATAATACTAATATAGCGGAAAAATGAATGGGAAAATAATAATAAAAATAAAACGCATACATAAATACCGATACACAGCCTTGATAAAATTAATAATAATTTAAAGGGTAATTTTAAAAGCAACAGGTTGAAATATTAATGTCTGTAGGCAAGTGCTGGATGAGGGCTAGGATCTCTGGAGTGTCAACAAATAGCCCTTAAGCTTGCGCTTAAAGGTGTACCTGCTAAATAATAATTATGGCTCGTTACTGTTCAAAGTTGGTACCTATTATTTAATCAAAATACCTTTCAACGACCGTTTCATTACACGGAATTTTCATTTTATCGGTATTTCTCGCCGCATGAGTTAAATTTTTTTCGCAGTCACAAGTCTAACCTTTCCTAACTTACGTAATTAATGGAGACCTCCTGCAAATATCATGGATTAGCAGAATTTCGATACAATCGATGAAGTGAAATTATAACATAATGGGAACCATTTAAAGCAGAGGTCCCCAAACTTTTTTGTCTCATAAACCACTTGGCATTTGTTTCGTTTTTGAGTAGACCCCCTGCTTGCCTAATATTTACGTTATCATCAGGTAAAAACAAAGAAAAAAAATCTTCGGGATTTTTCACACGGATATGTTGGAGGTCTATCCGGCTAAAATTGACACAGGCAATAATGAAAATTTAGCGCGGAAAATATTTTATAAAAAGTAAAAAACTACACACAGAGAAGATTGAAACATAATTTATTTAGATAATATTTGTTTGCCTATGTCCAGCAGTGGACGTCTTACGGCTGATGATGATGAATATTTGTTTATTTATATATTTATAAGAAAGTATTACGTGAGTAAATAGGTACCTACTATCTGTGTGTGAATATGGATTATTCCATTAATAGAAAGCCAAAATTAAAATCATGACCTGCATAAATGGGATCCACTATCGTTTCCCCCCCCCCCCATTTTCATTTCTTCCATTTATTTTTTCCGCTCACATTGCAGGTCGTCGTCGACCCCTGGGGGTCGATATAGACCACTTTGGGGATCACTGATTTAAATTATTACGTGTGGAGTACCACAGGGCTCTATACTGGGACCGCTTTTGTTTCTGATTTACATAAACAACATACAAGATATTGCACTTAAAGGGGACCTAACATTATATGCGGATGGTTCAAGCCTGTTTTACCGTGGTAATTCCATTGATCTTATTATGAATGACATCCAAAGTGACCTATAACTCTTGAGTGTTTGGTTTCAATGTAACTTACTCACAATCAATGCTGCTAAAACCAGTTATCTAATATTTTCTGCAAAAAATAAAAAAATACACGATTTTACTCCCCCTACAATGAATAATAAAATAATAAGTAAAAAAACATCAGAAAAATATCTCGGACTTATATTGGATACCCGCCTGACCTGGAAACCCCACTTAGACAAAACTATAAAAAAACTAAGCTCCCTTACGGGAATGGTCCGGAGTATTTCACGCTGTCTTCCACGCAACATAAAATATTTAATTTATAACTCACTAATCAAACCACATCTCGATTACCTAATCGAAATATGGGGCACGGCAGAAAAAACTAATTTAACAAAAATTCAAACAGGACAAAATAAATTAATAAAATCTTTATTTAATTATCAGTATCTAACACCAACTCAAAAAATTTATAAAGGTACAAAAATTATGAACGTCTCACAAACATATAAATATTATACCTGTCTCCTTATTCGCAAAATTATTAATAAAGATATACAAACTAATATTTCCTTCATGAAAAAACATACAGTACAAAAAATAAAACTAAGAAATGCCGACAACCTAATTCTGCGTCATCCTAGAACAAATTATGGGAAAAAATGTATCAGCTTTGAAGGTGCTAAACTCTACAATAAACTGCCAAAAGCTATTAAAGAATGTAAGTCTATTGCTAGTTTTAAAAAAGCACTCAAATTATATATCCAAAATAATTAACTATATATCCTTGTGCACTGCAATACCTACGCTTAGAAAACTATGTTATATCACACTAATCATAATTACGTACAAATCACACTCTAAAAGCAAACAACTTACCAGATATTACTTACCCGTTATTATGCCACATCCACTCGCTAGCTTGCATCTTGGTTTATTTCAACCTGCTTACTTAAAACTAAGACGCTGCATTTACGATGTGAGCGCAACCGCATTATATATATTTTTTTGCGAGGGTTTTTGTAATGTACCCTTTTTTTTGTTTCTTTGTGTTTCTTTCTTTGTATTTGATGTAAGATTGCACTGTGCGTTTTGTCTTCATCGTCATAATGTTGTTAAAATAATTATGTTCTCATTTAAGTGAATTATGTAAATTCTTATGGGAATAAATGTCTTTAAACCTAAACCTAAGTATATCCACAAGAGTAACGTACAGGAGGGAAAAAAATAACAGGCAAATGAAAAGTCACCATGTATATGACTTAAATAAATAAACTCCATGACAAGTTTAACAGAAAGTCTGTATTGAGTAAAAATATTAATTAAATTAGAATTGTTAAAACCAGCGCGTTATTTTACGATATTTCCCTGCGCTGTCGATGTTGTTTCAACGGTTCTTGATTCAAAATTATCAAAATACCAGTGTTAAGTTTGTCTAATAACTTGTTGAGCTGCACTGTAACGCCATAACTTCATTGGTGCGACGAAAACTTGCGAAATTTATATTTAAAGCAATACAAAGTTAAACCCCCCCAAACTCCGCAGTTTAGAGACAATAGCGCGGCAAACAGGCGACGGGAAGGCGAGACACTTTAGAAAATTTTAGAAAATTTCCTCACGAAAACTTTGTAATTTTGCGCCGAGAAGCGCGTTTCGGACGCGAGACAACATAAATCATTGAAGTTGTTCTTTTGTTTATAACAACGTAAACTTATCAGCAGTGTTAACAAGCGGTACGTGAGCTACCTACTACCGGGTAATTGCTTTTCTACTCCCGGTAGAAGCGAGATTACGTGTAACATAAAAATAGCTCTTAGTAATTAACGTTGCAGATGAACCAATTTAATCGGAAACTGCAATAGTTTTGCTATTTATTGCTGACAAACTCAAAGTCTTGTATAGTTTTGAAACTTTCACTGTAAAACTTATACTTGAGTAGGCTATCTAGACGTTAAGAAGGCTCAGACGAGCTTTATTTTCAGAAAAATATTAGTTTTCTGTGTGGATTGTCAGGGGATGGCAATACTCTAATAGATAAAAGACATGTTTTTTAATTTTATTATCGTTTAAACGTATAGCTAAACGATGAGAAATATCTTTAAAACGTTACTTTGTGTAACGAAAAAAAATAAGACATACTTGCAATTTTCCTCAAATTAAGTAATCAAATTGCCAACAAATAGAAAATAGATTACCTATTTACTGTAAAATTAAATGTTACAGCATAAATTGTACAGCATGTAAAATTTTCATAAATTACACTGAACAAAACAAAATAATTTAATACTTAAAAATAAAATAAAATAGAAGTGTTTTCATGTTAATAAATAATAATTAAAAAAAAAAGATTTTTTCACCGTAAGGATCGTCTTGGCAAATATTGTCACATGAGTTGTAAAAAGCAGGCTTTAAAAATCAGACTGCATTTTTATCGTCTATATATTTAATGTATGTTAAAAAGATTAAACCCAGTGACACTTGCGGCATCAAGAAAAATCTAATGTCGTATTATTTATCAAAATCGGTTGATACATACAGGTCAAACACATAACCCTTTTGAGCTCCACCACTATCGAGTAAAAAACAACACAAAACTAAAATAACAATTAAAAAGAACCTTGGTTCAGCGCCTACTAAACCTTTTCAACCTGAAGCAGTCCATAGGCAGTCATTAAGTACGAATGTTACGTACCGAATTGAATATTCTGAATTGTAAGTGTTTGAAATGTTTATCAAATTAGCCGTTGCGTGCCACCTGGCCAACGCCTGCGTAAGCAGATCATAAGGTCGGTCGGTTAAACTCTAGCTGACGAAAGGTCATTAAGAAGACTTACTTCACACGTGACTTAACATTAGATAAGGTGTAGGTTTTTTTATGATTTATATGGTGGGTTAAAAGAGAACTTTTTAAATTATTTTATTGTATTTAGAAAAAACCTAAATGTTACAGTACTCGTAGTTAACTAGATACTGAACTAAATAATAATATTATTAACTTTATTTCATTTTATTAAAACCGCACCCTGTATCTGATTATTCTTTTAATGACTACGGAATAAAGCAGTATTATTTTTCTACTAATTGACAAAAATAATGAAGTCATTAGGTTCGTAGGAATTACAGAACAGTTGTATTGTGTTTCACTTCGACTTCTTTTATGTAGGTAATTATGGTTATACCAGGACAATAAAAAGTTTATTGACTCCGTAAGTCACAGTTACCTTAATACTGTTACAACGAAGCGATTACGATATGGTTTCTGCCAGCGTGCGTGTAGTGCGTGGTATTACAACAGAATTATGTAAGGCAGTAGACACAATTCCAAACAGTGTATGTAATGCAAACTTACCTTGTAATTTTTTATGAAATAAGTAAACGAAACGAAACTAAATTAAGTAGATCTTTGAACAGTTAACCCTAAGCGATAGAGAAAAAAGAAAATTTAATGACTCACGCAAGTACTACATTAGTAGTTTTCTATCTAGAAATAAATTCATTTCCATTTGAGTAAAATAAAAAAGGTCTATAGAACTGAACTTTCTTAAAATAAGATGCCATGTTTTTTAAATAAAATCTTTGGATCTGAATCTTAATGAAGGTATATCATCTCCCTAGTCTATTCGTAGACCTTTTGTAAAATAAATAATAATAAATAAAACTTAATTTAACAACAATAAAGTTTTATAACTTAAACAATCCCTAGTTAAGGCATTTGTCCGGAAATAACGTCTTTCAGCTATTACAATGATAATAATCATTAGAAAATAGTGAGTTAAAAAATAACCTCTGACCTAGTAGCGTTAACAGATTATAAATAGAGCATTTACAGCAGTACTCCCCTGATTTATGCCTCCAAATTGATACAAACAAACGTGTAAAGGAAAACAAAGATTTTTGCATAAGTAATGGCCCGTTCCGTTCCAAATACGCAGTGGAACACCTCACGTTAGGCGGCATATCTTTACTGCTGCTTTATTGTGCTAGCTGAGGT
Source organism: Acleris literana (assembly GCA_946894065.1). NCBI lineage: Eukaryota > Metazoa > Arthropoda > Insecta > Lepidoptera > Tortricidae > Acleris > Acleris literana. The sequence goes on along the minus strand of OX335685.1, from coordinate 8,750,648 downwards.
GCGAGCAGGTACGCCGCCCGCGTCCTACTCCCTCCCGCATCAATCTATGTCGCGTGCAACACAGCCTGTATTATTTTTTACGATACTTTTTGTAACATAGCTTTTATTACCGCGGGGAGAAATTCATTTATTCAGTGTCCCAAAGAGAATTTAATACTGTTTTATTCGAAAAATCAATTTGTGAATAACATTGAACATTTGCGTGTTGAGTTTTATTTGTGAGTACTTAAATCGCACTACAAACGTTTAAATCAAGCATTGCAATTTCAAGTTTCATGTTTAAGAGCTTTCAGTTTTGCGTCGCTATAAAAAGTAGTAAGTTTTTTTTTGTCAAATGCTTCTTTACGAGTCTGTTTACACTATTGATGAGCGGCAAACGGTTTGGTGAAAGAAATAAACTTAATTAAACTTAAATATTTATTTCTTTTTATAAAATGAAGTATAAGATTTTGCCGGCAATATCTTACACAGTTTATCTACTATCGCAGGCACATGTTGATTTTACACGATAAGTTTAAACATGGTCTATTTCACTCACGTCACATTATATTTAAAATCCATCTGCATAATGCATTATTAAGAAACAAAAAAAACAAAAGAACTAAATATCTTACCAAAATTTTAAACTTAAAATTATAGATAAATCATTTGAACCCATGAAAAAACAGGGTGTAAACAAATACGAACCGGCACTAAAACCAAAACAGCACCGACGTATAACTCCGTTCGTGATATTACAAAATTGGGCGAGGAGCGTAATGGGCCAAATTCATAGATTTCCGGAGTGCAGGCGTGCGTGACTGAGGGCATGGATCTGCACGTATTGCGACGATAGTAAGTTTATGGATTGTAATTGTTGAAAACTCTGGATGGATAAATTGGTGCTATTAATATTGTTAGGAATGAGTAAATCATCCTGTACTATTCAATAATATCACATTGACAAAGAAGGTGTTAGTGCAAATGAAGATCATTCATACATCGAACATTTACAAACCACAATCAGATTTTATTTTAAACGATCCTATCCTTGACACTTCGTACTATCAGTTCTATCTACGCAGTATTATTTAAACAAGTAAGGCCAGCTGTTGTGACTTCTAGGAAATGTAGGTATTTCTGATAGTAATTAGACAGGACTTCAGGTGACTCCCACTAGTTATTTTTTTTTGCGGTATTCTTTTTTCCGCGAGTAGCTCGTGGTATGCTTTTTTCCGCGAGTAGCACAAAACCGGTTGTCAGGGAGATCCTTGGGGAAGGGCCATGTCCAGCAGTAGGCATTTTTTGCTTATATGATGATGATGATGATGCTTTTTTTCCTCTGATGTTTATGAATTCAATTTAAAGTAACATAAAATTTCTACATTACTTATAATTATATCGGTAGCTCCTGTGCAGGGGATGCAAAGGGTTCAAGGGGAGGAGGGGGATGGGGTTGCAGGTGACGTATTATTAAACGCCACATGGCTCAAGTTTGACTGACATGATCAGTTATTGTGAAGGAAGAAAAGAAACAATAATAAAAGGCAAGCTTTAAAAACCCGGCTGCAATTTTTGATATTGTTAAATAAATGAACCCCCTTATTACTTTGAATAACATATTATAGGCATTATAGTCAATGTCATTCCCACACCCAAAACGAACCTAATGACACTTCTATGTTAAAATCTATCAAGCCGATTAGGTTGCAGAGCGTGCCAAAGAAATAGACATACATACATAACTACACTCGAAAAATATACCCTCCTTCTGAAGCAGTCAGGTGCATCTCTTTTCTCCATTTCAAGGAAAGAGATGAATGACGTGTGTGACGTAAGTGAAGGTTGTATTCTCTAAGTTCGATCTAAAGTTTGCTCGGCAATCTCCATAGTAAGTATGTAATGTAAGCTCCTTGATACAGGCCTTCTAATTAATTGTTGAAGTACCTATTTACTATACATCCATATGAACATAAATTTTAACTAACGATAGTTGTTAACGAAGTCAAAAGTCTTTGACCAGTGTGTGTTGCCAGTGATGACTTACGGATCTGAGGCGTGGGCGCTAACAATGGGCCTTATAAGGAAGCTCAAAGTCACTCAGAGGGCTATGGAGAGGGCTATGCTCGGGGTTTCTCTGCGTGATAGAATCAGAAATGATGATATCCGCAGTAGAACTAAGGTTACCGACATAGCCCGAAGAATAGTCAAACTTAAGTGGCAGTGGGCGGGGCAAATTGCTCGCAGGACTGATGGCCGATGGGGTCAGAAGGTACTTGAGTGGCGTCCGCGGACCGGGAGACGAGCTGTAGGTAGGGCTCCAACAAGATGGAGTGACGACCTTGTAAAGATCGCGGGAACGCGGTGGATGCGAAAAGCACAAGACCGGTCTGATAGTGGAGAGCCTTGGGGTGGCCTATGGCCAGCAGTGGACGTCTTTCGGCTGACATGATGAGTTGTTAACGATTAATAAAAATACCCGTATTATTATGTAAGTGTAAGTAACTCATTTTATTTGACACTTGTAAGAAGCAGACTTAGTTTCATTTCAATTTTAATGTTGACCTTATTTAGTGATTATAGTTGTTACTTGTTACCAAATTTACCAATACATTACGTGCCGACTTAATATGTATGAAAAATAGTTTTTTTTTAAACAATAGATATGTAATTATTTTCATTAGGACTTAAACTTCACCCCTTAAAATATTATGTTCGTATAAAATAGACACACTGTATACCTACATACATAATAACTTTGGCAAAGGTACTCCCAGCCATACCTTACGACCTTTTTATAGTTTGCTTAAACTCTTGCATGAAACAATTAATACCTGGACTGTTAACTGGCAATACAAACTTCGGTAACTAGGGTTGTCGAAAATCATAAAGTGATCCCAACTTAGGCTCATTTTCATAGGAAATTATATTGGAGCCAATTTTGTTTTAATACGGCAGGGATGTTCTCGGGGGTTAATTGGCCAGCCGAGGAACTTTGGTAGCCGTATGCGGTTTCTGGATTTGTGTGACCTCACCTGATTTCGGCAAGGTGTGCTAGTTTCTTAATTTCAGAGTTTTGACAAACTTATGGTTCGTTTTTGATTAATAGGAGAATTTTGAACAAAATAATTGATGTACAAGTACACATTGGCCTAGTGTTCATGTTTATCATGTTAACCATAGATATTGGATGCCATTAATTGGGTTCTAACCTACATTACTAGCATCATTTATTGTTTTTTTTAGTCTTAAGATTGCAGTTTTGGGATTGCAAATGTGTATGGATCTCGTATCCCGCTTACTATCCGGTGGCCCGACTGGTCCTTAATCTTATTTTCTGTAGCAAAACAAGCAACTTAAACGTTGCCAGTGACTTAATAAAAGAAAAAAATAGTAATTGCTTATTCAATCAGAGGTTTTTTTCGTAGGGTAAATCCTTATATTTACCTATATCCTTGTTGAACCTTAGTCCGTCTTTTTATTGTCCAAAGCAGGTAAACGTTCTCGTCAGTTTCTAAATATTGTTAACGTAGAAGTAAAGGAGGGGGTTGTAGACAATTATTATTATAATTATAACAGAGTTTAATAGAAGCCAAAGTAGTAACTCAAAATACAATGTATTTTAAAATTAACTTTAATACAACTTCTATGAACGTGAAATAAAACTAGCAAGGATAGTGAGATGATACTGTGATCTAGCAGTGCGTTTTGTTAGCTAAGCATGTCAGTATCGAAACAACTCCCTCGAGTACCATTTACATATTTTATTTCAATATTAATGGCTGAAACTTCAAAACTCTTATTATTATTATTTACTTAAATACTTACACTGTTGTATTTAACATGCAATTGATACACGTTTATTTCAAGTATTGCTACGCATAAATATATTGAATATCAGGTTAGTTTTTCAATTATCAGCAATTCCAAAGCTGTGAATTCGCATCATGTTATATAAAACGATGTCAGCTTTATTTACTAATAAAATTTAAAATTATTAAACGTTTAAATTATAATTCACTTTGCAATCATATTTTATTACTATAATTAATAAGCGATCGATATTTAATCTAACTTACCTAAGTATATGTCTGTGTTAATGAGAACAGAGACTTGTTTAATAGTTATTTCTATATGAAGCGAGAACTATATGATTTATTATAACACATCACACCCATGTGAGTAAAACTTTATAGAATGGAATTGTATTTAACGCTAATACCCGGATACACGGTTACCGCGAACTTGCGCCCCAGGGACGAAAGAAACCTTATTATTTCTGCTTGTTCATAAAACTGGAAGATATTTTCTTGAATAACGGAAGACGGAAAGGAAAAATATAGTGAACGTTTTAGTTATTAATAGAACCATGCTCCTTTTTCCAAAGCAGAATCCCAGTTACATCTATACACGAAGAAATAATGGAACCAAATAGGAAATCCGGAGCCCGGTTCTATTAAAAATAAATGAAGAAATAAATATCAGGGGATAATGTCACACCAATTGATATTGTCCCAAACTAAGCCCTAGGTGTATACTATGAGTACTAAACAACGATACAAATACTTATATAGAGAATCTAGCTGACCCGGCAAACGTTGTTTTGCCATATAAATAATTTAGGGGTGGACTACCCCTAACATTTAGGGGGATGAAAAATAGATGTTGGCCGATTCTCATAGATACCGGATAAGCACAAAAAATTTCATCAAAATCGGTCAAGCCGTTTCGGAGGAGTATGGCAACGAAAACTGTGACACGAGAATTTTATATATTAGATGTATACTTAAATACATAGAAGCCATGGATGTTCATGGCTCAGAAATAAATATTCGTACTCATCACACAAATATCTGCCCTTACCGGGATTTGAACCCAGGAACGCTAGCTTCGCAGGCAGAGTCCGTACCAACTAGGCCAGCGCAAATTAAAACCGGAGGATCAGTATTAACATTTTAGCAGCTCTGCCAAAGCGATACAATTACAGTAAAACCAAAGTATTCATGTTACTCGACTCGGTTGGCTACGGCAGATTTTATGATCGATAGAAAATACGGTCATGATCATCGACACTCGTTTTATGATAAGCTTTCAAACGTGACGTCTAAAAGCCAAAAATCACCAGTAGTTATCTATTAAAGTGTAAACAGGTCGGTTCACACTTCCTCCAGCTCCAACTCGCTCGACTTAGCAAGTTACCCGTCAACTTGAACAAGGCTTTTGAATAAAGACTCGGCATTTGCTGCTACTTGCTACAAGGGTGCAAGTTTTAAACGGCCTACATATTTTCACGGTTTATTCAAGTAGGATACTCGTCCTACTTAATGGAAAGTTATTGTTGAGGCGTTTGGTGGCTTGATGAGGCAGAAAAGGTTGTTAGTACTTTTGTGCTTTTATTAAAGACTGTTAGTGGGTAGGTTTTTATAATTGGCAGTGGTGGGTTCGGGGGTTTAAGCGTGAGTTGCAAATAATTGGTGCTTATTATCAATGAAATGAAGTGGTTGTGAATTGTTCGGAAAAGTGTAAGAGTATTTGATGTACAGTGGATATTATTGTAACTGTTGACGCCTACAGACAATATTATTGACATTTTTATGCCGACGCAAAAATAACATCAACACCATCATAATCATCATTTCAGCCCACACCTCATCCACCCACTGCATGGTAAAAGCCTCATTATTGGCGTCACTTCGCACGGTCCTGCCAAGGTCATGCGTCTTTTTCCGACCGTCAGCTATCTATACCCATTTTAATCTTCTACACCATTTTTAACAGCTGCTCCATCGTTTTTATTAATTAATTAAAGGTCAAGCCATCTTATCAGCTACACGACCAACGGTTGTCCAGTTACGCCAGCAAAAACGACGGCAAAGGTAACGTTCATACCGCAAATGACCCTGTGCAAACACCCAAAATAATTCGTAACACAATTATTTACCCGGCGGAAGCACGCGTGACTGAAGTATTATTAGGCTCTGCAGCGACCCCGACCTGTCACGTATGATCGTATGCGCCACACGCCCTCTTGTCGTCTGCCCTTAAACAAATTAGGACTTAATCCAACATCACGCGTGTTTAACACACGGATTATTTCATTACACACTCCATTTCTGTCAGCGTAACATAATGGTGAGTTTTGTTACCTACCGTTTTGTTACCTTTCCGTTTTGTTACCTTCCGTTTTGTTACGTTTCAATGCGCTTTAATTACTCTTTGATTTGAGCGCTAACAGATTTCACGGCACGAAGCGTAGGCAATTTAGAGACTTGATTTAAACAATGAAAAAGTATTATAAGTTTCTCTTTGTAATACAATTAGTAGGTAAAGCGATCGTGATATCATTAAGTACCTACCTATATATTGGAGACTAATTCTAATGATGCTTCCTACCATACCGCTTCCAAATTCGATACTTATTCAAAACTTTAAGGTGTTCAAATTGTTCACCTTATAATCAAAGCCATTACTGTCACTTCTAATCAAAATTAGAAAGCAGTTGAACAAAATTACGTCGTCTGGTGTAGGTGAGGTAATGTGGCGTATCGTTCAAGATCGATGTGCTCGCGATCGGGCTAACGAACCGTGCCTCGCCCTGCCTTGTCGCTTCTTAACGAGTCTGTTGCATATACTAAGGCGCTATGTAACTATAGGAGATGCTGTTTACATGCAAGATAACAAACATTATGAAGAACCTAATCACAAGTGAATGGTATCTATGTTTTAGGTTTGAAATGACCACAATTAAAGCCAAGAATGTGTTTTTATGAGATTTATTTGCGCAATAGAGTTAAGTGTGATCCTTATTTTATCAACAGACAAGTTAAACCTTCGAGATACTGACACGATATTACCCAATATAAATAATTTAAGTAAATAAAAGAAACCTTATTCATGTCAGTGGGTTCACCAACAATGTAACTAATTTTTATCCTTGATAGATACTCGTTAATGTACATATCGACATCTAAAATTCTCAGTGTACCAACCTGAAAACGGATAAAAACGAGAGCATGTTAAAAAATATAGATGTGATTTAAAAATGCTGCCTCCGCGAGATAACCATAACGCGTTATCCCACGCACACATAGAAAACTGTCGAGACCTCACACATGCATAAGTTGCTTACGCGAAGCCATATTCGAGTTTTGTCAACTCTGCATATTATTTTGAACCCAAACGTGAGCTTATAGATTAAGCTGGGTCCGCATCAAAACAGAATTTCGTTATGTTTGGGGAAAAACGCACGCACGCTCGAATTAGCCTTAGTTAGGCGTGAGAATTTAGGTCAAATTCACAATAGTACGAGTGTTCTGCAATACTTACACATTTTTCCGTTGTAGGTGGAAACCGCACAAAAATTGCAAAAATATATGTATACGAGTAAGTAAGTAGCCTACGTATAGCCACATATAAATAAACAATGTGTTATACGAGTATATGACTGGCTGGTTTATACATTATCATTGTTTTGGTCTCTTTATAAATTTTCCTGTAAGAAAAAATGATTTCTCAAAACTGAAAACTGAGTGAAATAGATCGGATAATGTTTTCAATCCTCAAGAAAGCGCCTCATCAATAGATTTTTTTAAATCGTGAAATCAAAGATTGGTATTAATGTAGTCCACTTACCACCTTATTCATAAACGCGCAATAGCTAAAGTGTGCTTAAAATATGATTTGTTCTTATCTATCATGGTGACATTTGAAGTTGACGAAAGTGACAAAGAATATTTCAACAAAAATAGGTTTATTGTCCGTTTATAAATAAGGCTGTTAGTGTTTAATATCGTACTTATTACTAAATGATTTATTCTTCACTGAAATTCTCTATCTTGGGCCAGTCCTTTAAGTTTTTTGTCGTTGCACTTTGCCGCAGATTTAAAGGGGGGTTTAGAAGCAGTGCGGCAACTGAATTTAATTAAAATTATGTAAATAACGTTCTCCAAGAAAAGGGACATTTATGAGGTTTGTTAGAGGGGCATTGTATTCTAAAGAGGACTTTGTACTTAAAAGACTGCGATTCCTTTGCCTTTTTACACTCTGATTCGTAGTTCTAAGTTTACTTTTTACAATTTAAAATAAATATTATGTACTTTGTCTCTATATATTTTTTGTATTTATATATTAATTGATATAGTTATTATACAGTGTGTGGAGGTTAAAATAACGTATATCTGTAACGTAACTGTGACATTAATTTTATTAATAAACAAATTTTCAGGCTTTGTTAACTTTCTAACAAAATTTTAATTGTCAGCAATGTAAAGCACAGCAATTTGACCAGTGTTAAATGACAGTCGACGGATATTATATGATTTGCCCCCGTACCACGACATGCCTTGTACTAAGTAACAGCGATACTGTTAATGATGAACACGCAGCACATGCACTACATTAAAAATGGACAGTATCCAAGAAAAAGAATAAGAAAATCAATTGTGAAGTTATTTTAATTATTTTTTAATTGATAATACTTGCAAACGATTGCTAAAGCTTAATTCGCTTAATTGCGTTCTGTATTTATATATTCTTGAGCCTAATTTAATTTTTTGCCATCCTCATGCGTTGTTCTCACCCTCAGTCCAAGGTTAGCCAAAAGAGATCCCTTAAAGAAATTAATTCGCACTTGCACTTTTTTTATGAAACTATGTATTTTTGTGCAGTAAAAAGTTTTCTTACTTTCTTAATATATTAGTCACAGTTTTTGTAGTAAGTAAGTTATTAACAGAGCATAACACACGTACGTGTTATCAAACGTTTTAACTTACCCAGTTCATTTTTATTTCTTTGAAATTTCCCTTTTTACAAATTTAAGTTTCCTTTCTCCAAGAATCTGAAATCTCCATCCCAGACACTAAAGTCCCACATTTGTCAAGCAGAGGGGTGGAGCTAGTTTACTTTGCAAGCACGTCTGCAAACCACGAGATCTGATGTTGTTTATTTTTAAAACAAAACATAGTCGCCTAGACAAAAGACGGCACTCTGATAACCCGAAGTTTTTCCAAGAGGTTTGCTACCAATCGTAAAGTAAGCTTTTAGCACCCAAATTCTGCTGTGTTTAGTTTTAACGGCGCTAAATAAAAATGCTAAGAGCTCTCTGACGAACTTTTACCTAAACACTACACGTGGCTCCTTAAAAAGGACATGAAAAGATGTTTACGGTGCTGGCAACGCGTGAGTAGTTTTTCTGGTTTATAAGCCTAGTATGACCTGCATTGCATATGGACACCTCAGGTTATTTCTCTTCAGGGCCTCTCTAATAAGAGCTATCAAAACGTTAACAATACGAGAACGGGTCAAAGCAGAGGCCCAGAGGGCCCTGCCAAGATGCATTGCGCTAACTATCGTTTCTATTCGATTAATTTTTAAACCAATCGCGTCACTGGTAGATGACGTGATACGAAAAGTCACGTGATCTATCAGTGACGCGATTGGTTTAAAAATGAAACGAATAGAAACGCTAGTTAGCGCAATGCATCTTGGCAGGGCCCTCAGGTGAACTTAATGCTTTTATGCTATTCTGATCTTATAATACAAACATTCAGTTTTGGTTGGGTTTCAAATAGCATCGCAAACACCCGATTTTTTATCGCTTTATCAGTAATAAAAAACCAATAAGTATAGTGGCCTTTACACGGTAAAGTTCGGACCGAGGGAAACGCCACGCGCCATTCCAATCTTCGCTCCGAACCGTACGTGTAACTGCAACTGTAATAGTAAAATAGTAAAAAACCTACGGTTCGGACTGGCGCGTGGAATGGCATGTGACGTTTCCTTCGGTCCGAACTTTACCGTGTAAAGGCCGCTTATGTCTAGAAAACAATTTTATTAATAACCGAAGTCAAACAAAAAAAATGAATTTTACGATCTACCTTTACATATTATTTAAAGGTAAAAATTATCACTCGCATTACTTTAACCGTTTCTGTTTCAAAACCGATGAAACATGTATAGTTACGCAAAACAATAAAGAAATACTTCATTATCTTTTATTACCCGGGTCCATGGCACCGTACTATGCCATCCTTGTCCTTAGCAAATCGAATAATTTGATACCTTACTAAAATTTAATATGCCGCACTAGAAATCCCAGGTAGCGGACTCAATAAAACTGCCATAAACATAATGGTACTATTTCGGTACCCACATCCGAGGGTAAAGTACGTGGAGTCACGCCATCGACGTCTGGAGTGAGGGTCGAGGCTGACGAGTGATTTTAAAGTGATGGAGGTACGGTGGAGTATTTGTTTTATGTGAGGAGGTCGATTGTTAACGCTTCTTTGACATAATATTTAAGCTTTTTTTGCTTGCGTGTCGGTAAAGCGGCTTGGATTTGTCACAAAAAATATGAATAAATTTCTGTTAATTTGTCAGGTTTATGCTGCCCTATCTTGTAGCAATGTTATACTCGTACTCGTACATAATTGTTTTTCTGATAAAGAAGGGTGGACAAATTCGCCTATATGACGTATCATCATCATCATCATGTCAGCCGAAAGACGTCCACTAAGCGATATGTCACCGGATAGGTAATTCTAAGTTGTAAAACTATTACTATGGCAGGTAGTTCGAAATCTTTGTGTGAAATAATTTATCGCCATGCAAAGACAGCGGTAATTCATTGTAATTATGCTAACGTCGTCTATGTAGGCGACCCGATGTTCCAGATTAAAAAAAAACTTACTGTTATTTGAGGTTTCCCGCTACACAAAATCATTGTAGAATTTAAAAGGATATCCGATGATATAGTGCTTATTGTTATTGGTTTCTAGGCCAGCGTTCATACATTTTTACCCATTCTCCTTTAATTAGAAAAGTTTGTAATTTAAAAGTAGTCCTTTAGTTCCTAGTACAATAAAACAAAGGTTGTTGTTAAATGTATTGATATAAAATGGAGTCACGCGAGTTTTATGGGAACAGGGATTGGCTTCCGAATAATTTCAATTTCATAAATTAGTATGGTGATTATGTTTGTGCTGAAAAATGAATGGTGTAATTATAGTTATTATTTTTATGCAAATGCAACGCCTATACTGACCAGCAAGTGTAAAAACACTGTTAGTTGTTTATACTGTTCATAGCGTATTTAGCAATTAACTTTCTTTTGTAAATTTTAACTCTTTAACTTAATTAGTACATTTGTAACTACAGCAGATCAAAGTAATAGTATTTATAATAAATACTAATCCTAAATCCAGAAGGTCAAACCCTACGCCAGTTGATTAACATTGTTTAAATAGACTTAATACATTTTCTAAGGATCGACAAAACGAATGTTGTCTTTGAGAAACTAAATTTCGCAAGGTCTAGTTTGTATTTATTTAATTTTGTAATATAAATTTAAATACGTTAACGAATAACCATCTCTCTCAGCTGCTCTTCCTAAGCAATATTCCGCGAGAATTCTTTAACAAGTTTTTTTCCATGTTGAATAGTGCCTCTATTAAACTTTGATAAAGTCCATATTGCTTCTTAATCGTAATATTCTTGTTAACTTTTAACAATAAGATTAGATCAGCTAAATTTAATTGTAATCTCTATTCTAATTTGGAGATACGAGTATTCTTCTTCTCTTTGCCCAAAATATTGATTTCATTTGTTTTTCATGTCACTAGCTCGGAAAGCCCTTTTTGTTTGTTTGATATCTATTGAGAAAATCGCTTTTTATCCACATGGTGAAGAAAGAGTTTAGCCATTTGAAGGCAGCTTTAGTGATATTTAACAGCTAACAAAACGTAAAACGTTAAAACCGCTGAATTTTTAACATCACAATTAATGAATTGCATCGAGTAAAAAATACTAAATACAGTCTTACAACTTTATTTTAATTCATAAATATCAGCATTCAACATTAACCTTCATTCTTGTTGTAAAAACGATTTATGTTATAAGGCGATTTGCGAACAAAACGAATCTGAAATAATAAAAAAAACTTAAGTCAAAACTTTTTAATTATGTCGTCAACGCGTAGAGGTAGTAAAGCAGTTTTCCTTCATCTTTGCGTCAACGTTAAATATTCGCATGTTTTTCTAGTTTGTTTGGTTATTAAAAATGAATGATTCGAGTGACGAAAGACGTATTAAAACCTGTGGAATTACGGGAAACCGTGCAAAATGCGGAATTGAGCTTTTTTTCCTCGCTGTAGTGAGGTGAAAAGTTTTGTGTTATACACGGGTGAAAAGTTATTTTACTCCTCGTGTGTTGAAACACTCGCTACGTTCAGGATTCTATTTTTGAACCACTCGCTTCGCTCGTGGTCAATCATAGAATCCTTTCGCTAGCTCGTGTTTCAAATGAACACTCGCAGGTAAAATACAGCTCTCCCCCCTTGTATAACAAATAACTATTTCATATTAACAAAATAAACACTTATATGGCTTACTTACGCCTTAAATACTATAAATTAATGTGTATTTAGAGGTTCTTTACGGTTGTGTAATTATGTGCATTAAAACTAATGTACCTACTCATTTTCATTTTGCAAAACACAAATTGCATAATTTGGATCTCTATTGTAAACTAACGATATAATTATTATTATGCATTACAACGAAATTCATAATTTATTAACCCCCTTACTAATAAACGTTGAGTAACGGTGGTATATTCAAATGTCACAATGACAGATAAGGACAAAACATAGTATAGCTATACCACCGTTACTATTTGTTTATTAGTAAGGGGGTAAATCATAATGTTCACAGATTAAAAAGTAGACATCTCTAACGTCTTTGATTACTAAAATAAATAAACGTATGAAAACCTATTCCAGCCCACTGCAATGCTTTTTTGAAATCGTCCTTTGCATACAAAATCAAAACAACTATGTAAAAAATCACATACAACCAACGTAATAAAACGCTGTCATGGTAACGGTCGTCCCCTGTTTTCAGGGCTTCTACAATAATGTACCATTGATCTGAAATAGATAAAAACTATATTGCGTAAAATTTGTATTACATTGCAAAAATCAGAATGTAAAGTCGGACTTCTAGGTTTACCCCCTTATTCATTAACACACAATAACGTCCAGTAACACACAGTAACCTATTTTAGTTAAAGTGGTCTTTGTCCCTTTCTGTCAAATTCACATGGCATAATAACGGATAAGGACAAAGTATATTTTAAGCACACTTTAGCTATTGCACATTTATGAATAAGAGATTTCATTAAAATCACGTCACTATAGTCACGAGAAGTCCAAATATGGGACCTATTTTTTGTTCAGTGAAGGTTTATAATAATATAATTGACAAAAGAAAGCTTGCGATCTCTTTTTATTTTAAATACCCTTTAGCCATTTTAATGGACATGAAGATTTGTGTCCAATGCAGTTGGCTCCTTCCTTATTCAATATTTCTGCATTTGAAAGAAGGCAGCTGAGATTGCACGCCCTTAAATGTGGTTTTTGCGCTCTGACGGGACAATTTCAACTCGCCGGTTAGTAATTGGTCCGTCGAGTTCAAGAGCAAGTTGTTGAGAGTCATCTTCCTGATATGAATTATTTAAATTCAAGTTATTTTAGTGCGCAGATTATAAACAATTAATTAATTAGGTTTAACTGAAGCGAATTCTTAAGTATAAAATGAAAAACGAAAAAACTTTCTGAACTTGTAATTGGTAGGTAGGTCGTGAACTAATACGTAAATACATATGAAAAGCGAAAGCGACTGACTGAATGTCTTCTCTAAATATAAAAAATAAAGTCGATATTTCTGTGTTCATCAGCAATATCTAGCAATGCGGTTTTTTTCTTTTGCGAGGTTTATGTTGAAATTATTAATACCCATTGACTTAATACCCAAGCAAAGTAATAATTATCATGTGTATATTATTTATGAACTTCTTTTTCTCTAGGAAATTATAAAAACTTTCTCATAAAACATAATATTGTTAGTTTACAAGGCGAGGCGAATGTTCAAAGTTGTTAAAATGAAGACAATTTAAGAAGGGCAGCAATAAGACGCGAAAAATATGGGATGAAAAGTTTGAACAACAAGTTTCAACACCCTGAGGATAGGCGGGAGAAGTCAGTCGTACTAAATTACGCGAAATAACTTGGAAAGTCCCTAATACTGCATATTTACGAATCTTTGTACCTGTGCGAACAAGTAATTTAAATGCTTTAAGTTATGACCAGGGGTCGGACAAAAAGTGCGGATGACGTCAAACCACTTATAGGATGATTTGAAATAGTATTTTTGATTTTCATAATCAATTATTATTACCTGTGTGGTCACCGGGTTAGAATTGTGCCACTCCATGTCTTCTCGTGGATATCGTAAGAGACGAGTAAGGGAATAATAAAAGCTAAACAAACTTATTAATGTAATGGATAACGCGAAATTTTGGATATATTTTTTTTCCCCTGTCAATCAATTGAGGAATAAAAATTAATTCAAGCATATTTTAAGTCCGTGACAACAATAATAGACTTGTTTGAAAAAAAGTCATTAATTATGCATAATTTCATTAAATAATAAGTATTTTACTAATCCTACCTACTGTTCCCACCTTTGAGTATTAAACCTATTTATCTGATGTTCCCACAGATTTGTCCTAATTAATTTTAAATAATCGTACCTTATGGTGACAAGTTTCGTGAAATTTATTTTATTCACTACATCACCCTACCACCTGTATTATTAATTCCATGGATTTATTTACGATTATTTTGTTACTTCATTAATACTACTTCGTTATTACATGTCACACGGAAGTTTAAATACAAACATCATCCTGTGTGCAAGATTAGGTACGTCATTTTTACGTCATCCGCACTTTTTGTCCGACCCCTGGTTATGACAAATCAAAATGTGGCTGTTCTCTTAGTAACAAAGGTTTGTATATTTTACCGACAGTAATTTTTGCTGAAATACGTAGGCACCCTAGCCAAGATGCAAATGTGACTAACATTTTTTTTTCTATAACTCAAAATGTATGGGATAACAGTTGACCACGTGGTTTATCGCAACGCACGAGAATGTCATCCCATACATTTTGAGTTATAAAAAAAATATTGTTAGTAGTGTTTTGAGGATAGCTTGAACACTGTAATTGCCACAATACTTCAAGCCCTGGGAGTGAAAATGCTGATTGAAGTGTTGATCCTAAGAAATGTTATTTTTCTTTAAAGTTTAGCAGTTACACCTATAATTGTTTTTTTTTAGCACGTACGTATTTATTCCAAGACATTTCATATAACAAATCACACACAATATCGAATTAATCAATGCCAAACAACGTTATGCTAGCATAATCATAGATAACGTTAAATCGAGAAATAAAAATACTCAATGACCAGAAGGGCTATTGCCTAACGCACTCGCAATCGCGATCGCTTTCATTTTAAAAGTCGAAGGCGAAACTGCATACAAAATAAAAACAATTGTTCCAGTTTGAAGCCGATTGCGATTGCGAGTGCGTTAGCAGCGACGCAGTTCATGAATATTATATCCGACCTCTTTACGAATCATAACAACAAGTTTAACAATAAGCAAGCTTTAAAAACCCGACTGTTTTGAAATACAGTCGTATACATAAATCGATAGCCATTTCTATCTAACGAAACCTCGTGTATCAAAATCGGGCTATGGGCTCAGCCACTATGAGGGAACAAAGTGCCAAACTTACAGGTCAACAAGCCCAAGAGAAACTTCTAACTGCATGTCTGTACAATCGTCCATGTATGGTAAATACTCATGTACTTTGCCTGAGACCTGCCAAATTGGTATTTATTTTACTTAAGTACCCGGTGATGCTTGCGGCCAATGATATAATATAAAAAGAGGTAGATATGTTACCTATACGGTATTCCGCGTGTAAAAATGGCCCGGCTTACGCACATATAATCAGTAAATATTGCAATTACACAATCATTCATAAATGACAAGTGAAAGCAGGATGGTATGCTAATTTCCGGGAGCGAAACAAAACCAGTGTATGTTGCTCTGCAGACTAGTTCACGGTTCCGTTGACGGCGCAAGACTAAGTAAAGGTGTCCCAATTGGCTTGGTTTTAGGGTGCTACTATCGAAGTGCTTATAACATATCTACCTCTTTTTTATATTATATCATTACTTGCGGCGGTAAGACGAGTCCAACGACACCTTGATTGTTGAAATCGGCCCATCCATCCAAGGGAAAAAAATCCATACATATAAACATACATAGGCACAGGTCAGAATATTACCCTCCGATTTCAGCAGTCGGCTAAAAATATTAACAATGCATAAAATTTGTAAGAGGAAAATTACGGAAATGATTGCGTTGTAAATTCCGAGCATTATGTCAACTTCAAGCTTATTTGGACAGTAATGGCGCGACATGTATAAATGTTTTGCTTCATTTTATATATTTGATTGTTTTTGTTTTTTTACTTGATTAATACAATAGGGATGACGTGGTAGCGCCACAGCTTATTGTTTTTATACATATATAATCTACAAACGTTAATATGGTTACAGAATTATCAACAAGTTTTTAGTGTTGTAGGTAATTCTGAAGCTCTGCCTACCCCATTCTGGGATTACAGGCGTGAAAGTATGTATGCATATATGTATGCATACATGCTTGATCGAGCAAGCAAGCAATGGCGAGCGAGCAATGGTTGATCGAGCAGGCGTTCTACGACCATTAGGACTTATATTTATATGCTAGTAAGCAAACAAATTAACTATTAATAAGGCGTTATGTTTGTCTTTACCTAATGAATACTGACTGATATTGTGATACTTTCCTATTATATGTAGGCATACCTAATAATATAATATTTTTTACCCAAAAACTATATGTAATTTAAATTACCAATAAAGATATGAATATGAATATGAATATGAATAATATTATGTAATCTACAAAGTGAACTTATTCCAACATGCACAACTATTTCACGGACACGTAACCTACGTAATAATATGCATCCTTATTAATTATACTCAACTACTGACAGACTGATTGACAGACAGATGAGATGACACATAACGTTAACTACGGAACTAATTGTATGTTATGTGACAACCAGTCGGTAGCGGAATAGTTTTATAAGTATAGATTATATTAACATGTTTGGTTTGGTTCTAATGGTTGACTGGAGAGTATGACTTATATTTATTGATTTATTTATTGACACATTTACACGGCATTACAGTGTATTCTATTGCACCGAGAAAACCAGATTGATGCTAAACAATTTACTTACACTAAAATACAATAGTAGCAAATATATAACTAAATTGTGGCGTTATCTATGAAAAGGGACCTTATTGTCGATGGCGCTTCCGCCATTTTATTAAAGATGCTCCGATATAAATACAACGTCGCGTGACGCAGTGGGGCGTAAGCGCCATCGACAATAAGGTCCCTTTTCATAGATAACGCCACAATTAAAAATTATAATAATATGTGACGTTCCGCGGGTAAAGGTACCTTATGGCGGGTTTTAGTTTCGGAGATATGAAGTGTTTTATAAAATGGTACGAAAATAACTTCGTCTTTTTGCTTATCCTCGAAGTATAGAAGGCTTAAAGTTTGATTATAAATATTTTTCAATGTTTGATTTATGTTATTCAGCTAAAAATATAGCCAAAAAGTTATTTGAATATGTCCTTTTTTTCCAGAATGTATTTTGAAGAATATTTTCAAAAAAATATATCTCCGTAACTGCATAACTTAGGGAGTTGGTTGTTTTTGTTATTGATTGCTTATGAATTGTAGATTACAGGGATATTCATAACTCCATACCGACCATAAGGTACCTTTACCCGCGGAACGTCACATATCTTCTCACAGAATCGTAAACATTCTCGGCACACAGCAGTCCATCTCCAATCAAACAAGTCGTATGCATTAAGTCCGTCATTGTACCTACTGTTATTTAAATAACCGACTGAATCGCTCTACAAAGGACTTTTGCGAGAGGGCGTCAGAACTATCCCAAAACCGCTAGTCAAGAGGGTTTGAAACGTTTCAAAAGTCATTTGACTCCTGCAACTGCGCAGAATATTCCTCCTATACGACAAAATTGACAAAATCGTCGTGTATGCGATAACATCGGTCTACAGAACTACACAGTACAATAATTGATTCAGCGCAGTATTCGGGTTTTATCAAAAATGTGACTGTATTGCGCGACACTGAACGGGAGTCGAGTCACGTTTGTCATACCGCCGGGACCGCGGGCCCACTGACCGATTTCGGATCTTCACGTGAGATGGATTCGAATACAATAATCGATTTACTGTTATATCACATCGGTGTTCAAGTTCGTTTGATGTTTCAGAGCGAATCCAAATTATTTCTTGATTCGCTTGCAAGAGTTTTTTGGAACACATACGAGTATAAGGAAGGACGGAATAATATTCGGCAAAACGATTAAGTACGAGTATATTATTTATTAAATTTATGGAAATTTTGTAAGTATATTGTAATTCTATTTACAGCCTGTTTCAGAAACGACAAGTAAAACATATTTGATTGATAAATGTAGCCCTTTCTCTTTCTTACACTTGAAAATAGTCAAGGAGAGAGTTAACTTTAAATGGCAGATAAATTTACTTGTAGATTGTAAAACAGGCCCTTAGACAAATAGGTAAAATTTTCAAGGTTAGAAGAAATGGCAGTTTATAAAATATTTCAAACTAATATTAAATAAAACATTCTCCTTGCAAAGTTATATCTAAAACTGAAAGTGAATAAAAAATTGTTTGTACGTATTAAATTAGCGCATTACGAGAAAATAAACGATTTCTACACCGCTTCTCGCCACGTCTTACGGCAAATTTGAAAATCTTCACACGATTTCATATAGATATCCGCGAAGCGTCAGTCAATACGTCTTACTTGCAAATCGCGTTACATCGCGTAATCGCTGTTGCGTATAACGCTGAAACCGTCGAGACGAGGCATGCATTATGATAATTCCTCCCCTAACCGCCGGAAGAGGCAGCCGCCGCAAAATTTTAACGCTCGATCGCACGTGAGACTCGGCACTTATTAAAAAAGTCGATTCGTATATTTTTAATCCTACAAAAACACTCCCGAAAAAGCATCCCTAATTCGGCCGGGGATTTTAAACATAAATAGACACGTGCTGTGCGTCACAAAGAGGTGGTAACGATGAAGAGGGTGGCTCACTTTAAAGGTTTAATTGTCTCACTCAATTCGGGAATGTTATTACATTTGCTCGATGTTCTGTTGTTTTTACATTTTTACTTATTACTTCGTTTAAATCAAACGTATAAAGTTAAAAGTAATATGTAAAAGTTTAATTAATAGGTATTCGATTCATCTGCTCCGTTGTGATGCTGAATGCACAGGCCTTGGCTTACTTTTGTCCCGTAGGTTTGGTCAGGTAACCACGCGAAGTAATTATTCCCTGATTCTTACGTCTGTACTCCGCCAGCATATTCCACATAAAGTTGGCAAGCTATAACACTTCAAAGATCGCTGGCAGAGTCTTCAAACAGACTATCTAGTCTCCAATTTCATTGTAGTAAAGTAAATGCACCGCTAAGGTCGCTATTAGCCAGCAGGTTATGAACGAACGTGCACACGGTACATAAGGACGCGGGAACGGAACGACCGACCGCACGCGATCACATCCGCGCCCAAAACACAATCTATTATAGGAAATAATATCACGGCCATAGTGGATGCATTAGTGATTGACTATTTAAAAGGTCTTAAAATAATGTTCTTTTCATGTAAACCTACCTAAGTCCTTCCATTTATGTCGTTGTTGTCTACGAATGTCAATCGAAAAAACAGCATTATCTTCGATGGCCCTAGTTGTCTTTGTAACGCTGACCGTAATTGGATTCAATCTGGTATAATGGCTACTTTTATGAAGTCTGAATTTATGTAAGAAACATTATTATTCAGTTTTATATGAAACTGTTTCGATTTTGAAATCATAAAAAGTAATTCCAACTGTCTACAAATCACGTTATTTTTCACAATCAACAACAATCTACCTTCCCGGCGCGCCGCATTCTCTGATCGAATCCAAAGACAACATTTTTTTCCTTTTACAACGCTTCCGATTACAGACAATGGCAACACCTTAAATTTGTTCTCGAATTCTCGCCTTGTTAACAGGCGTGTTTCTCGCAAAACGCGACAATGAGTTTCGTGCTAGTCGATATTATATTCACTAGACGCTCGGAAATCAAAATGAACACATCACAATAGCATTCCTACTGAATGCTGATGCTTAGGGGGCTCCTTTGTTGCCGAAAATTGAGTTTTGACTTGGTTTATTCGATTTCCCACAGTTCCGTATGACGTTTAGAATGAAGCGAGGAATATTTTTGTTTAAGTAGGTATAGAAAGCGTTTGTAGAAGAATGCTTCTTTCGTTTCATTGTGGCGTTTGTGAGCCCGCCTGTCTATCAGGAAATGGGTGTTTATCATGCTAGCGTTTACGTTACATGCTCCGCACATTATATTTGGGTTAACCATAGCACATACTTTAACTAAAAACATATGTGTTTATGTTTAGAATTGTTCTTTTCGCAAAGTAATTTAACACACAGCAAAACATTTTCAGCAAACCATGATAAGTAGGTCAGTTAACAAGGTCTCATAGACATTTTATTAATACGTATTGAGGGAAAACACAGGGCCCCAATTAACTCCGTCGAGATAAATGTCGGCCCTAAAACTGTAGGCAGTTGAGCCAAGAGCTTCATCCGACGTCATGGTTCTTTTTTATTAAATTACTTTCGTAATGAATAAATGTATTACACCGGGGATCCCTTTCCTCACTTTTTTCTCCCCTGCTTTATTATTATAAACCGTAGAAAACTGTCTTATGCTTCAATGCTATCTACTTTTATCTAGGACGTTATAAATTTTGTTTTAACGTTCCCTTTTTGAATTTATTCTAAAATGCAAATGGCTGACCCAGTACTGTCATCCGTCTTTAAATCGTATAATGAACTGGATACAGTCTGAATGAAGGAAAATTTAAATGTTTTTGTGTAAAAAATGTCTTTGTTTGTTAAATTAAGATGCTTGATTTGGAAACAGTCTTGTAAATGTTGCGTTGCAATTAAGGAAATTTACATTATTTTGTAGAGCTAGGCTATTTACTGCTTTAAATACAAATGTTATGCTCTTATGCTTTGCACAGTGATATTGGTAATGTTAACAACTTTTAGAAAAGCTTTCAATTAAATGAATAATCCAGAAACACGACAGTAAAGGCCAGTGCACTAACTGTGTGTAAATTTACACGAACCATTTCGTTCAGCATTTAATTTCAGAGTTTACTTGACAAATATACTTAAAATGAGATGTTTCAGACAAACAGCCTTAAACGAGCTGGGCTAGAGACAGTCAGATATAGCAAGCCGCGCACTAGGCATGCCTGGCTTTGGCCACACGCGATAGTATCCATTCTAATGAACCATCATGTAATGTATGTTCATGAAGATTACAACCTTGGAAAGTTTGCCCGCAAATTGCATGTCTGTATCATATATTAGTAGTAGAGAGTAGGGACTAGCTGCTAAATCTAGATCTAAGGACGTTTTAGGATTATTATAATCAACTGTTTATATTCGTTTTTTTTCTCTTAATTGTCTACCTAACTATGTTATATTTAATGCCCCCAGTTAGCTTAACGCTTAATAGTGTTAATAACTTAAAATTATGGTTGCAACTGAAAATCAGGGCTGTGGCTTCGCTGCAGCACATGCTGAACGGCAACCTTTTTGACGCCGCAAAACAACTCACCAAATGTTGTTTATACCTTTACCTACGTTTGTTGGCTTGTTTGTTGGATTATTCCTCCACATTTTGTAAATTAAAAATATCTTATGTTGTTTTTCTTTTGTGCGTTAAATAAACTTATTTTCATTTCAAAAAGTGACAAATAAGTTGCCCGCAACTTGTGCTAGCCATCCAATAAGACGAAGAAAGAGTTTGTGTTTTATGTAATGTATTCTTGTTCCAGTGTCGACGGTGGATGTGGACGCAGTGCTGGGCCGCACGGCGGCGCTGCCGTGCGACGTGGCGCCAGACGCTGCCGAGGACCGCGTCTACATGGTGCTGTGGTTCCGAAAGAGCGGCGGGAAGCCGATCTACAGGTAATTTAACTTTTTTATGGCAAGGAGAAGGCACACGAACACACAGGCGTATCAGGTGGCCTGTGTATACTTAGGTACATTACCATGACTAGAATGACTGCAATCTTAAGGCTGCCTTTCCACGCTTGGCCAAAGCAGAAAATTACAGGTAATTAAAAAAACCTAAATTAAAACATATTTTAAATAATTAAAACATCGCAATATATTTTCAAAAACAAGATCGCTTAAACAAAGTATTAGCTCTTGCTTTTGACATGCTATGGTATTGTGAACGTTATAATAGTTCTTATTTACTTAACGTTAAAGGCGGCCGAGTGAAAAACGATCCAAGAGCATGTCAAACACAGGTTTCCGCGAGTAGAAATAGAGCCACTGAGCATAATTATATTATTCAGATGTGATCTCAATGTGCTTAATTCCTTTTGATGGCATACTATCACCGAAATGCAAAATGATGAATACCAAATTAACCGACTAGTTCCATTATTAGCTGAATAATTAATAATTTATTAGTAAACAAACGAAGGAGTAAATGTAAGCAGTGTAGTGTAAATACATGATTTCAAGTATTTCAACATCATCCAAAACCAATGCGGAAGTTTAATTTATCCAACAATTAATGTTTAAATGAGTGGATGTCTTTTTTTATGTATTGTTTAGCATCATATAATTATATTATTATATGTTTTATATCATAAGTATTTTTAATATTCGCAGACGTTATGTAGACTTTACATGACACATAGATACATACTCGGAAGCCGATCATGTTCTAAGGTCCGTATTAATAAACTGATCTCGACTCTAACGCTCGTCTCAAGATGCGTTAAAAATGACAGTTTTCTATGACTTGACGTTTACTTTGACGTATCTTGGACGGACAGCTTGGTCAAGATGTGTTTATTAATACAGCCGTTAGTTATTGAAAAAATATAATAATTCGAATATACTTAATAGATAATTAGGCATTGCGGTGGTTGAGTTATAAATTTCTGACAAACATTGTTGTTTATTTATCGTTAAATCGTTAATTAATCCCCAGTAGCGTTATAAAATCCTGTCCTAGATGTTAAATGTACAAATTGACAGATAAGAAGGTAATTATCGTGTAAATACGTCGCGAGAGCGTATTTAAATATCGTTAAATCGGAACTAATGAACCGTTCCGAGCAACGGGAGCACGGAATTCAAAACCAGAGCTACTATAAACTGTATTTATAGGTTCATTCTGTATCGAACACTATCACGGTGACGATAAAATGCTTTAGAGACGGAGACTACTTTGGCTTGCGATATGTAGAAAATTTAAGTCGGACTCGCGCACCGAGGTTTTGTAGTTATTTTTTTACCGTGAAGGCAATAAAATTTTGGTCACGAGTTTAAATTATTTCAAGATCTTCTCCTAGTTAATTTTGGAGACCATTTGTGTTTCTTATTTAAATTTAAATTGAGACCGAGCCTTTTTAAGGTCCTTTTTCAATAGCTACTGTAATTGAGTTAATTATTTTTAATTAATTTGATATTTTTATTCCATGCAAGCGAATAAGTCGAACATGTCGATGATATGCATACTGGGCGAAAATAACAGTTGTAACATACGGATGCACTAATACCGAAGTGTCGCTTTAACGTGTAGTTACTTTTTGGATATGAAACTAAGTTTTTTTCCAAACTTGACATTCTTCAAAACACGTTTTATTGCTGACTGTACTCTTAATCGAAAGACCAGTTAGTTGACTCCAAACTCGATTTACTATGAGCCATTGAGAAGTTCTTATAGCCACCATCCGTCTCTATTATCCTACCAGCTCGATGGTACCATAATATTGTATTGTCATCGGAATCGCATAAGTATGCAATATTTCATGTCGTTTCTACTGCTAGAAGTAGGTTTTTTATTATTTATTAATGATCCAAATAATATATTTATCGCAGTCACAGAGGCTTGTGAGTAGTCAGTGAGTTCGGAGTAAAAAGCTACTATTGAATGTAGGTTTTATAAAGAACCGCTAATTGAAATTTCGATCAAGTGTTAAGAGTTATTATACCCATTGAAGTTACTGCCATTTGGGCTGACATGTTTACCAGCGGGTCCTTACAAAACCGGCAGGCCTTTCGCGTAACACACTCGCAATCACAATCGTTTTCATTTTGAAAATCGAAGGCTTGTCTGCATAAAAAATGAACCCAATTGTTTTGTTACGCGAAAGGCCTGCTGCTGGTATTATTTCTTAATAACTTAATTCCAATTATTTACGAATATGACAATCAAAGAATGCAATCCAAGTTAATACATGATATAAAGAACTTTTTTATACGTCTTATTGAGGTTGGAGAGGTATAAATCTTGTATGGTTTTTGGGTTAAAATTGACTGTCAAGATTTCAAGTCAAGGTTAATGTGAGTTAACACTCATATATAATCCAGAATTTATAATAGATAAAAACCTTCCTCTTCAGTCACTCTATCTATTGATAAAAACGGCATTATTAATCCGTTGCATAACCATATTTTTTTGTACTATCGCATCGCAGTCGCGTGCGTTTGTCGGGCTGGTCGCGACCCACCTAAAGGTTACGCAGACATAACCCGTCGGCACCAGATCAGCTCAAAAGTGAGCTTTGATCTGTGTAAGTACGGTACATTTTTCAGTGGACGACTGCTAGCTTGTGCCGAGGCGAGGCGTTGCCGTTCCGATGCCGATAAGTGTGAGTTACATTGTGGAGTTTCATATAAAGACTACTGAACGGCCCGAGTTGAGGTGGTACCGATCCGGTGCTGTGTGCGTCAACCTTTAGTCTATATTTAAGGTACGGTACAGACAAAAGTAGCTGCACACTTTAGTGCCTTGTCGCATTAAAGTCATATTTGAACATAGTGCACTAATCTGTTAATGGCGTTACAGCGACGAGGTACAAAAGTGTGCAGTTACTTATAAGGTCTACTTTACGACACCTTATAGTGACCTCCACTGTCTGAATCGACTGGAACAACCTATCCAATTAGCGCAGGGAAACATCTACATTAAAATACACTTAAGAAGTCGCACAAAGTCGTTAAACGCTTCGAGATTTGTCCAAAAGTCCTGTCGTGAAATGTTTTTTAAATTGGAATATCCTTAGAACCGTCAAACCGGATCTTAAGTACGCCGTTGGTAATTGGCATTTGATTCGGACAAAGGAATTGTATATAATCTGTATAAAGTACGGTCGACTTCAAAGATATGTGTTTTTTTTACCGTATCCCATTGGAATAGGGTACAAAAATGTAAACATGTCTTTGATGTAGACTGTACACAAAACGTGCCACAGTGCTTCAAATGATTACCTGATCATTTGCAACATTAATATAATTTTTTTTTATTGCCTATGTTTTGCTATGTAGAATAGAGCCCCTGGTTTGATTTGCTCCTGTGGTTGGCTGTGTGACGTTTTTTATTAAGTTAAACCTGAACCCTTCGACTGAGATTGATTAATAGAAAATTTTGATCTACGATAAGTATGAATAGACACAAAATTGCTCACTTTATGTACCTAAGTAACTGAATTTAGCTATTTAGCTATAGAAACGTTGAAAAACTAGTCTAATAAAAAGCAATCGTAAAAACCCAACTGCATTTTTTTAATACTCCTAAGGTGACTTCTAAGTAGCAATGTACAAGTTGCAGAATATTCTCAGAAGTTAGGAAATCTTCTCAATAAATTCCTGAGAATATTATCGGAAACATTTGAGAGCGTTGAGAAAGTTCTCTTTCCATACAAAATTTAAGAATATTGTTAGAAATTTTCGTGAATTTCTCATAAGAAACTTTCACAATTTGAGAAGTTACTTTTTGGTACAATGTTACTTGTAAGTCGTGAACCGAAATTATGGTTTCTAACGCAGCATACCGAGGCGAATTCATCGCATTAAATCTAAAATCCAACAATTAAACTTAAAGAGTAAAATTTACCAACGGTGTGGTCACCCTATTCTACTAGGCGAGTTATGTATGAGTCTGACAGCTCAACGTTAGAAGTAGGGTAACCATGAGACTTGGAAAATTTAAAATTAATAATTTTATTAATTATTACAAAATATATTTTTGCATAGTGTTACGAACGAGTGCTTTAACTAACGGTAAAAAGCCAGAAAATCATAATAATATTTGGGTTCACTACTTAGGAGTCATCCCTTATATATTATGTAAAAAAACCCTAAAGTATAATAGGGCTATGGCAATCCTACAACCTAGATGAATCTAACGGCACCTCATATGTTAAAATTTATCAAGGAGTTTACCGTTTAGGCTGCAGAGCATAGAAATAGACATACAAACAAACACTCAAAAAACATGTCCCTCTTTCTGACGCAGTCGGGTAAAAAGATAAAAGGACATATAATCACAAGCTTTTTTTTAAACACATATTTAAAACCAAGCTAAGACGCTATATTTTTAGTTGTTCAATTATCGGTTTATATTGAGGTCCTAATGATCCTTTTAAAATAAACAAATAACGATCAATAATAAGTACAAACGGGAGACTATAATCTACTTGGCCACGCGTATTGTCTAATGAAGCTGGCGGCAATGCCAATAACCCGCGAATTACAAAGGGAAAATACTTACCTTTATCCCTCAAAGGAATCCCTTCATATCTTGAAACATACAGGCATGAAACCTTTTTTGAAATATTTTATTCTTTTTATGAAAAGGTGTAAGTGTAGAGACGTTCTATTTCGTTTCAGAAGTACGCTTTCAGTTCAAGGTTGAATTAGAATTAAGTGAGTATTGTAGGAGCACGTGTAGCGTTTGGCAATATTATTAAATTAGCATTAATTCGTATTTTGGTTTTTGCTAGGCGTTAAAACGATTCTGGGAAATAGTTGAAATCATTTTCAATTTGCATAAAGGGTCATGGGCACTTTTGTATGGAAAGTGGGGGTGGCACAACAGAATTGAAACCTATATATTTAAAATAAAATTCGTTAAAACATAATTTTCTTACTATGGCCGCAAATACCTAGCTGACCGGAGAAGTAAAATATGTGAAAATACACAAATTACAAAAAAAAAGTGTTCAAAAAGTAAACACACATTTATAAAGCAATATATTATTAAAATTGCACACTTACACTCGTTTGAGTGTGTATGGGTATAAAATATTGTGTGATATGGGCATACATGTAAAACTTCAACTCTCTACTCTCATTTCTGTCGGTGCACATATACATTAAGAAAAACAAAGCGTTCACTCATGATTATTGCATGACATTTATTACCCATGATTTTGGTTCTAATAAATATTAATAATAACCTATCAAGGTAGTTCTTCAGCAAGAATTGTTGCTAAAAATAATTTCCCCTTTTTAGACAATAAACCTTAAACCCTGTAAGACGTGTCTGTTTTGATGAACGCGGCGAGCGCAGCGCTTCACACAGCGCGGGAGAAAGTAATTTTATACGGTGTGCACCCGCGGAAAATTTAAATCATCGACTGTGCGCCTGTTTACCGAGGCAACGATTACGTGAAATTGCAATTATAAGTATCTCGAAGGCAATAACCGGCAGAGGAACGAACGCTTTGCGGGGATAATACCGCCATAAAAAGCGTGCTTAAATTGTTAAATTTACCTGCGAACAGCAGGGGTGTACAATCAAATCATCTCTCTCAAAGCTTCTTGCTGTATAAATTAGGATGGAGGTCGGAAAATTGAGAAAAATGTTGCCTGTCCGGAAATTGAAAAACTTCACGGGGTTCGGGCGTTCTTTTATTCTAGAATTTGACAGTTTTTTTTGAGGGAAAATGAATTTTTGGAGCGGTCCATGTGACAATTTACGCGCTTTTATTAAACCCGGCTGGGCGCTGATTCTATTAGTTACGTTGTAAATAGAAGAGGGGCTTTGTTGACGTGACTTGGCAATTTTAAGAATACTCGTCCTTTTAGAAAGCATTATTTTTGTGCGAAGATAATCCAAAGTGAAATGATGTGGCTCGATTTTGTGGATGGTCATCGCTTTTGCATTGTTTATTTATTTGCTGTGCTTTCTTTTAGATCACGGTGGGGTTTATTATAGGAATAGGTAGAAATATTTTTTTTATTTCTGAAAATGCGGGCGAAATTTTAGGTTTTATTTCTTTTTAAAAGTTCACTGTTGTAGTAAAATCTATAATTTTATCTTTTTGTAAGGTATTGTTTTAGAGCATCGAGTTCCAACGTTATGCAAAACTGTTGCTACAAGGTGACTTCGGATTTGAACTCGAAACCAAACGATAACAAGTTAATGCTTTGGACTAACGTACAAATGTTCTTGATCGTTGTAGATAGTTAACTGTAGTGACATAATTATAAACCTACCACAGTCATTCATGTATATCATTACATCTTTTTACATTGACATATTTTCGTTTTAGTTTCCAATCATTGTTCTGCGGACTCCATCCTTAAGCTTATTTTTTACTCTACTGCCTAAGTTACTACCTCAGTGGTTTAGGCAGTAACTTAGGCGTTTAACATTCTTTTTCACTGAATTTAAGCCCTTCTTTCTTTTATCTATCAATAGTAATAATACTGTCGACGTTGTATCAGTGCCACGTACAAAGTAAGTAGCTACCGTAACGTCAATTAGAATTATGTGGTATAAAAACATTGTATAACATTTTCTATTCTAATATATTCTATTCTAAATAAAGTGGTAAGTATGCATTACGATACAATACACCGCGTTCAGAAACATTACATTTTACATTTCTGGTTCTTTGCTCCCCCAATTAAAAACGAAAACACATGCATGTATGAGTTTTAAAACTTGCGTTTTCTATTTTGTTTTAGCTTCGATGTCCGCGGGCGGTCGTTCAACAAAGCGCTGCAGTGGTCGGACCCCGGCAACTTCGGACCTCGGGCCTACTTCGCTACGGTCGCGCGGCCCGCGGCGCTCACTCTCAGCTCCGTACAGCTGGACGACGAGGGCACTTACCGATGCAGGGTCGACTTCAAGAACTCACCCACCAGAAACTTCCAGATCAAGCTCACGGTTATTGGTGAGTCCAATTCAAAATCTATACATATAAAACTCATCTGTGACTGACTGACTGACACAACTAGCAACTAGTGTTGCCAGACGATTTCTGGGGGTCGTCCCGATTTTCAGAGGTCTATGTCCACGTCCCGATTTACTCGTGATCGGGACGCCAATTGTCACGATTTTCAGCATATCGTTAGACTCTTCATATATAAGATATTACTAATTCACAACAACCGAGAAGGCCGAAAACCGTTTGTCACAATTGAGCGGTGATTCGCGCGATTTTTATGTACTGTCAAGATTTGAAAACCCAAGTCTCGATTTTTTTTCAAGCACTGAGCCGATTTATAATAGACTACACCTGGCAACACTGGACATAACGCACATCCCAATTCTCTGAACCGAGTAGCGGGGAAACTTAGGGCGTACGAAGTCGCGGGTGTAATTTTAGTCAGTGATGAGAAGTTAGGGGTCCATTTGAGATCAGCGGGGCTCACTCTTAGCTCTTTGCAACTGGATGACAAAGGCACCAATGCAGGGATCGACTCCAAAAACTCACTCACTGGGAACATCAGTGAAAGAGATACAGAGGCAGGAAGTCTGGGTCCATTTGCAGCCAGTGGCGCTCCTCTCAGCTCCGTACATCTGGACGAAGGGGGTACCTACAAATGCAGGGTTGACTTCAAGAACTCACCCATAAGGAACCCATGAAGACATATGAAAAACTCGCGGTTAGTATTCACATTCACCGATAGGAAGTTTGGGGATCCAAATGCGGCCATCACCTCGAAGATGAAAAAGTTTTTGAAGTCAAACTTGCAAAGTAAGGTTTGCAGGGTTGATTTAAAAATTCACCCACTAAGAGTTTTGAGATCAAGCTCACGGTTATTGGCATGAGTTATACCCAAAGCAAATATTATTTTCACACCACATGCTCGAAATTGCCTAATTATATATCATGCAAACCTCACCTAAAGTAAGTCATTATAGCCATCGGCTAACCCGCTGGTTAATAATAAGATTTGGATCGTATGAAAAATTAAAATTTGTACGATTTTTTTAAATAAGGTACTTTAAAATAAAACGCTGTTTCTAGTAAATACCCTTGCTTTTATTGTATCGCAAAAGGTAAGAAAAGTAGAGTATTCTCCTTTGGGGTAAACCTGTTTTGGCCTTGGGCTAGCTTAAATCCCTCGCTGCACTCAGGACTTCGTTTTAATTCTTCGCTTCGTCCAGGAATTAACTCGTAACACCCTCGCTACGCTCGGGAGTTAAATCTGGAGTCCCTCGTTTGCTCAGGATTCAATACCGCGCCCGTGACATAAAACAGTGCTTTATCCCCTCGGCGTATATTGTATAATCTACTACTATTTGTTTTTTATACAAATTGTTTTAATTATTTAGGCGTGACTATACTCACGTAATGCTCTCGAAAGTTCGTGACAAAGATTCTAGCTTCATTTGGTGATTGCATAATTTTAATCGTTAATTAATCTTGGTTCGTTAATAATTACTATAAACCAATTTCAACCGATCAAAACTTAATGATTGCTCTTCAGGAGGTAATAATATCTCGTTAATAGCTTTCGAACTGGCCGAAGGCGGGTCACACAAGAACGTACCTACACGAGAGAACTAACTTACCGGTGATTGCTCTATTTCAACTGGCAATTAGCTGTCTTGAATCTCGACTACGCGATGTGCCGGAAAGTTTTCGTATTAATTTAGGTCGATCACTTGGGTAACTATTTGTCTTAATATTATGATTCATGTAATCAATTTACTTATTTTTGCATTACGACTGCATCCATGTAGAAGTCGTTGATCACTATTTTCTCGGACCTATCCAATTTTCCGAGCAAAAATTACACTATTTTACACAATGTACCTACTGATTGAGTCTTTGTTTCTGTTTCGCTTTGTATTTTGTGTTTTTGTTGTTGTACTTTTGTTAAATTAATATTTATTACGAACTCTCTATAATCGTCTCCTTGCTAAAAAATAGCCCTGCTGCGTACCAAATTTCACGTCGATTGATTAAGGCGTTGAGTCGTGAAGACGAAACAAACAAAAACATTTTCGTATTTATAACATGAATATGGATTGACTAGATCGCAGTAGAAGTTTATAATTTTTGTATTTGACTATCATTCAAGTATTTTCATTACAAAGCAGGGGAAAGAAGTGGTCTCTGCCTACCCCTCTGGGAAACAGGCGTGATTTAACGTATGTATATGTATGTATGTATGTATTTAGAGTTAGCTAGTGTGGATTTAGTCGAGTACAAAAAATGTATTTTGAAGTTTTTGTAATCGACTGTATCACCATGAACTCTAATTTAGGCACAATGCAACCCTGTCATAAACACATAACATCAAATCACAGGAAACTAATGGCCACAAATAGTAATCATTGATTTTCTGCAAAACATTCGCCAGTAAACTCGCGTCCCCTTACAAACATGGTTTCGTATTTACTTAGAAACCGCATATCTAAATGAGTAATACTGTGAAGTTTCCATGGAATAGCAATCGCTGATACACAAAATTCTTATTTATCAAAAAGTACCAGAAATAAATTCACCGATTTTAAGTTTCGTAACTTTAACTTATTGCTGTATTTTTACCAAAACTAATTACAGATATGAATTGTTTTTATTTTCAAATTATATTATCTGCCTAGGCAATCAAAAATTAAAACGAAAGTATGGGGGCAGTCGCGTTCTGGGATGTGATTCTATTAGCGTATCACTTTTCAACTCGACGCAGCTAATATTAACTGGCGAGTTTTAGAAGTCCCTTCAGGACATGCAAAACACATTTTACCGCGTGCATTCTCAATTAGGCAGCTTTATACAAAATACAGCTTGACTCACTTCTTACCTCACGCAACTGGTGACACTTAACGTGTGTAATTTAGTAGTGTAACACACAATAACACCGATGATGTGCCGATGTGTGTGTGATGTGATGTGTGTGTGTGATGTGATGATGTGTATGAACTCTGCCGTCGTACAGAGAAAAGGCACAAGTGCAATTAATTCATAGAAGCATATTAAACTCTCAAGGGTTATAATAAGGTTGGAAGTGCAATACAATTCATATAGTAGATGTGCCTTTTTTCCGTACGAGGGCAGAACTAAGTTGATACATCTGTCACATTTGCTGGGAGTTTATTCCAAATGCATTGACAATCTAGATCTCTGATAAATCTAATTGAAACTATCTGAAAACATGATAATTCCAAGTAAAATTTAATTCTGTCAAGTTCCCAACTGAAATAAATAAAGGAGACGTCAAATAAAGCGCGGAACTTTTTATCTTGATGAAAATTTTATGAGGCGACGACGAGGAATCAATTTAGTCATTACGAGTGAAATGCGGCATCGCGGCTAATGACGCCGCGGACAGTTTAATTATGAACTGTCGAGCCGAGGTCCTGGCGGGAGAAGGATGCAGTAGGCCGGGTTTTTCTTCTTTTTAACAAATGAAGACTGGTATTTTCTGTTTTTAAACATAAACAAGCCTAGACACGCCTGAAATGGAAACTAGAGGTATAACTGGCTCGTTGACAAGCGAGAGGCATATTGGAATGGAGGGTGAAATGGAATGGAAAGATAGAGAGAGGAAAAGAGGAGCCCCTTGCTTCCCATTTTTTTGGTCATATCATGGTTGATAGTTATAATTTTTTATCGCTGGAACCGTAAACTTATCTGAAATTCTAAAATATCTATGGTTTTTCAATTATCTTAGGTTTGATTTATAAAAAATCTGAAGAGGTAACAGTTTTATAAGAAAATACGTCATGATTTGCGATGAATATGACTTAAAACACATTACGAATAAAATTTATTAGGGCAGATGAGACAGACCCGAGTGAAAGCCAACTGCACCTACAAAAACTAGCCAAATGAAACACATAGACAGGTACTGATACTAATTCTATATGTCGATGTTCTTTACGTGCGCTGCGTCAGACAGCACACCGATGTAACACTGGCAAAACGTAACCGCTGACTTTATTAAAGTCAAGTCTTGGTCAAGTTCTTTAGTTTATTAGCCACCAAACGGATTTGCAAAAATCGAATTAAAATAAAACATTGGAGTGTTTGGAGTTTTTAGTACCTACTCCCTAAATTCTCCGTTAATAATCAAAACAATCAATTTGATGTTTAAAAACATAGATTGTTTACTCATTGTATTAATTCTAGCATGTACTGTTACGACAAAAATCCTGCGGGACTTTTATGGTCGTGTTATCTGTCACTTTCTGACCAGTACCTATGTAAGTGCGAGTGTGACGGATGCTTTATCCACTGCGATAAAGGTGACTATAATACGGGCCCTGCTGTATACTTCTATGCTCTGTGTCGTCAGCTTCGGCCGCTGATAAAAACGTTGCTCGCCACGAACACAGATAAAATCTGCAGGAGGCAGGTTAAATGGAAAAGAAAATTAGTTTTCAAAAGATCAAAAATGTTTGAGCCTTATCAGTGGCGCCCGATAAATCAAACATTGTAAATCGCCTTAAATATCTGCTATGAGCTCTTCGACAGCCTTCTTTGGTGTTTGTTAAAAAATCTCGTTTTTAACATTACGTAACAACAGTATTTACACATTATTTTTTTAAATAACATACTGTTACGCAGTATGTTATTTAGCAGCAGTACGAGTATGCTTATAATAGTCACTAATGTGTTTTTTTTGCAGATTATTTCAAACTTGTACTTCTTTTTTATGAAAGTAAATCAGTATAGTAGGAGGTCCGAATAGGAGACGATTTTCACCGGGCTGTTTATTCGGTAAATAGTATTTTATACCAAATTTAATATGCCAATTGATAAATGGCGAATAGGTAGGCTGAAAAATTTCAGTCCAGTAAATAATTAATTAAAAAATTAAATATTAACTTTGTTTCAAAAAATTGCAATAGCTTGTTTAATAGAGAAATTACATACCAATGGAAAGTATGAAGCCTATAGAATATGCAAACGTTAGGTTGACTTTTTTTCTTTTCCCGTCAAACTATTGGGTAGGCACGTATAAGCAGGTAAGTCGGTACTAACAATTTGCACCAAACCTAATGTTTGCATATTCTATAGACTTCATACTTTTGATTATTATGTAATTTGTCTATTAAACAAACATTTGCAATTCAAAAAAAAATTCATTTTTAATATTTTTTTTAATGATATAGGTACGTACTGGACTGAAATTTTTCAGCCTACCTATTCACCACATATTATTTAGCGTATTAAATTTGATATAAAATACTTTTCATCGAATAAACAGCCCGGTGCAAATCGTCTCCTATTCGGATTTTAGATCAGTAGGTAAATCAGAATTATATTAGTTTTGACATGACCCACGGCTGGGCATTTTGGGGAAAGACCTCCATCTCGTAAGAATAGTAGAAATGTATTTTTATTGGTTTTTAAAACAAAAATGAGACAGCGTCATTAAGATTTACTCTTTCCTACTTTTAAGAAACATAAAATTACTCGTAGTAGGCTGTACACATAGCAAAAAAACGTCTTAGTCAATAATATTTCAACATATTGAAAAGATTTGCCTCGAAGCAATTGCCAGTTTATTATCGTTAAACTTAATACGAATAAAACATAGCGTTAAAAGTACGAAACCGTCACTACTTTCCGAGTGTTAAATTTACGGCGACCAATGTAAATAAACCATTGTTTTTATTTTCCATTGGCTCGCCGATAAAATTTATATTGATAATTTTCGTTGCTCGGACGCGACTTTTATATTCAAATAATTGCTATTATAAAAGTGTTACGAAGCAATAATAATTCAAGCGAAAAACATAAACACGTAAACGACGCTTGTAAAACGGGCAAACTATGGTCGGGCTTTGATAGAAATTTTCCCGTTCTAGGCGATGAAAGTGAGCAAAGGAGATGCGGAAAGTAAATTTCTTTTGCGCAGAACAAAGCATTTAAAGTAAGCCTACATCGCATATATGCAACTCCATTCAAACCCATTAGATCGCTCCAGACGAGAGGTAATTTCCAAGGAAGCTTTTGTTAGCAAAGGGACCGAGCCACAAAGAACGCTCACTTACGAACATAATAACGCGTTTTCATAAAACCATAAATTTCCAATTATAATCATTATGAAGGGAAAACGTGTATTCAATTAATTGCTTTTGATATTAATCAAGTAATACAGCGTACAATATCGGTGGATTGTAGAATGTTAGACTTACGAGGAGCAATTACTACTAACACGGTACTATTATAAATTGTAATCAAAATGTTACATACTTATGAATGTAGATATGCTTCTCGATTTTGTAAAGCTCAAATTAAAAGTGTATCGCGTTTTAGTTTTGGATTTTATCCTCTTTACAACTTTAGTACCTATTCATTTGTGAAGTTCGTAACTTTTCTCATCTCGGATAAAATAACCTTCATGCTCAGAAAAAATACTGGCCACTTATTTTTGAATACCATTAAGCGATACGTAAAAACAAAGTTTCGATTGTCATTTGTTATTATAAGCCCACTTATTTCGTATTTCATTTGATTCTTTGTTAGGTTTTTGCTTAGTTTTATAATAACGTACGAGTTGTAAATATTTTGTAGATATTATACTTAGGCTGTTACGAAATGCTAATTAAATCCGATATAAAAAACAATCTTGCATGCAGGTCAATGCAGGTAAGAAAAAAGAAAAATTCTCTAATAGAACGAAAACCAAGGAAGTAACTGGACGGATTGCCTATAAAATTGTCGTAATTCCTTGTTTTCGTAGCAATCACTTTATTTATAAATATTGGAAAAAGCGATGTCACATTACAGTGTGAAATAGTGTTTAACAATAACAAATTGTAAATTTGTTATAATTGGACCAATTTATGTGTTGTTTAATGGTTGTGATTTTTGCATCACGTACCTATTTAGTATAACAAAATAAAAATAAAATTTCGTTCCAGTGCCGTCACATCAAATGTTGCTGTATGACAAGTCAGGGGCCGACGTGTCGGGCGTTGTGGGCCCTTTAGAGGAGGGATCCGCTCTTGTGCTGGTGTGCGAAGTAAGAGGTGGTGAGTAAAAAAATATATTTGCTGTAAAACTAGTATAGTAGAGTCAAAATGACAGCTTTGTGCGGAAAAAACTACCATGTTTCGTCTGTAAGCATTTTTTTTTGGTCCTACTATTATTGTTATCCAGTTAGGTTAGGTTAAAAATCTCCAGTTCATTCGGAACTTAGTTTTAAATCAATTAAATCGATTACAAAATTTGTACCAAATATACAGAAAAAAGCGAGTGGGAACATTTTAAAAAAGGTGGTACGTATATTATTGTTTTAGAGGTGTGTGAGTTGACGACGGTGTGACCGTGGACGTTGTATAAATAAAAAAGGAGTACGTCTCCGGCCCTTTAGGACTATTTGTAACAGTATTTTCTAGTTTATTTTGTTAGTTTAGTTCATATTGTGTCATTCTTGTATTTTTATACAAGAAATTTACATTGTTCATTTTATTTTTTATTTTTACTCATTTCATTTTATTGCCACTCGGGCACTAGGGTTGCGACGATGCGCGTCGTTCGATACTCTGGCTTGGTGCGTCCTGAGGTGTGATTCTCTCAAAAACGCGGTCGGCCGAACGAACGAGTGAATGTCGCAGCGGCGACTTTAAGTAGTCAGAGCGAACAAAACCCATTTTAGAGAGTACATTTTCAATTTGGCAACATCGCTTCTGTCGACAAGATCGAACGTGTAAGGCTGCCTAATTGAGAATGCACGCGCTAAATGTCACTCGAACTCGCCGCTACGAAATTCACTCGTTCGTTCGTCCGACCGCGTTTTTGAGAGAATCCCTGAACCCCTGTGGTGGCTCGCAACGCGTAACGGACGAGGCACGTACGCACACAAGCCACACGATATACCTTTGTTTGAAAATTAACTGCTTATACTTTGCCGTCGGACGGCGAGTATGTCGAATATACCTTCTCAACTTGTCTCTCCTTGGCCTAATGGTTGACTGGTACAGAGTTCCCTCAGGCATTAAATCCGCCCTCTGCACCCGATTTGTGAACCGTGCAATAAAGATTAAATAAATAAATATTACCTTTTCCATCGAGGTAAAAAGTTCCATGAAAGACTTTTATAAATATTCATTGGCTATCCCGTAATTTTTAATATTTTTTGTTAAACTACTCAGCGTTGAGTTAAAGTTTACTCGGATTCGGTGGTTCTGTGATTTAACTGGGGAACCGATTGAATTACCGACGATCCGAAAGCTACGTATTCATCTATTGAAGTCTTATTGTTTTCAGGTGATCCCGAACATTAATTGAAGGGTTTTAGACGAACATATATAGACACTTTTTTATGAGATTATAATCTCAAATTGTGGAGTTTGCAATGAAATATTACTTATACATATAAATTTAATATAACTTATTTGTTCACCTGTAAGAAAACCTCTTTACGACATGGTTCCTAACTTTGAAATCGCGATATTTGAAAAAGTTTGCAAGGTGACTAGACAGTCATGTTCTTTCCTTGTGTACCCTTAAAAACGAATGTTAGGTTATGATAGACTACCAGATTTTTTTTTATTGTGGTTGAAAACACTTGTCGATGAAATTCAGTTCTACAAACAGATTATATAGTAGTTTCTTCGAAATGAGAGTCGCTGTAACAAATGCACACCTATTTTAAATAAACATTAAACAGCAATTTCATTTAATTTTGCTAAAAATATTAAGTAGTTGCGTGATTAAATTAAAAGAAGCTGTAAAAGATAACAGATATGTGTTATTAAAACTCTACGTAGTTACTTTTCCGCGCTTACAACCTTCTTTCCTTATGTCACCCTAACCTGGCCAATTTAATGTTCAAAATTTAAAGCTGTCATTAAATTGAGCTGCATAGCAATGAAGTGAAAACAGAAAAATGCCAATGAACTATTTCTAATAATATTGCCTTTATGATGTTTTCAGACCGTTGTTGCTCATAGACATTTGCTCATAGTGTGTTGAGTAAAAAAAAAACAACAAATTTATCTATGTCGCCTTTGTGACTAGGATACGAGGATTTTGTGCGATGACAACACTCAAATCGTGGACCTATAGAACCTGTCATGTGGATTACTACGGCCACTTCAAATATAAAGCTACAAAATTGTCAAATTTTTCTTCTTTAACTCGGTCTAGTAGATTACCGTGAGCGCTAGCATTCTTAGGGCCGAGTTCACCAACAATTAAACGGACGGTTAGCAAATTAACGGGTGTCAAATGTATTGATTAACAGCCGATTAAGACTTAACCGTCTGTTTAATTGGTTGGTGAACTCGGCCCTTAGGGTCTCATTTAATTTGAACAGCAATATGCAATTTTAACCAAAGGACTAACATAAAAAAGCATCGGAAAATATATGAGAATTTTGCGCAATTTTTTTATGTAATGTACACTCAACAGACCAAAAAGCAACAGAATCTTTTTGTGCTCCGAATCTAACTATTCTGTTTCAGTTTATTTTCTACATATTTTTTAAGGTTTGAAAAGCTGTAAACTGGATTTTATACCGAGGTTATTGTGTTAGATTCAGGCCATCGCTCGAAATTTTCAATATTCAATTTGGCGCAAAAAATCTATGTCGCAATATATTTTTTATTTGCAAACTAAAATTTGATGAAATTGGACTAGCTTGATGTTCGAAAAAATCTGGGTGAATCAATGAATAGTTAAGTTGAATAGTGGTGTCAAGGTAAAATATGTAGCCAATATTTATGGTAAAATTTACCTCTAAATTGTTAATTTTGATTTTATGACGGTTTGGACAAAATAAATGTTATTGGAAGTTAGTGGTTACGCTAATATTTATAATAATTAAATATACAACCAACTGTTTCTAGGAAAAACACATAAACGTTGGTTTGGTGCCAAATGGAAGTTTTTATAGGACTTCGGGTAATTTTATAGGTATTTAAAAAATACCCTTAAATGGTACTCAGATGAAAGTTTTCTAAAAATCGGCCATTTTCATATTTATAAACTTGGACGATAATATTTAGGTTTGTAATTATTAGCTAGAATTACTTAAGTGCATACAAATATCTTGTATGTATACCTACGACGACATAGCGACCATAATCTAAAGGTTTTAATTTATATTCATAGTGATTATAATGAGATCCTGTTGTGTGAATGTGCTAACATTTCTCAAAGAGCAAACAAAAACTCTAGGATATTCATTGTGTACAAAACCATTTCAAAAGTTTAATTACCGTATTTCCGAAGAATAATTTAAATCGATGCCATATTTATCTTATTCGCGAGATTATCGCGAAAACGAGCACAAATTTTGAATTAGTCGTAGAAAGTGCTGCATGAATTCCATACTTTTTTACGGGTTCACTAAAACGCATCTACAAATAATCAAAATTAAATTGTCGAAAGAATAATCGACATCGACCACATAGGTACTGATTAAGATACTGATCGAACATATAATTTTTTGTCTTACTTTCGTCAAACAAATGAATAATGCGTAAACTTTATGGTGGAATCTAAATTATACACCTACTTCACAACAAAAAGTGAACAACTTGCTGAAAATAAATAGAAATCATTTTGATCAAATTGTATTAGACACGTACACTTGCTTACACTATTTTTAAAGAAGCTAGCTTGGCACGTGTTGCATTATAGCTGCCACTCAAACGGCCGTACCGACCCATTATTCAATATACCTGGTTTTATTTTGTTCAATTCTAAAAAACATTTCGCATCATCAACAACAACCCATAAAATGCGTCGTTAAAATATCCAGAATAAACGGAATAATGAACAATTCAGTTCAATTTTTCTACTGCTTGATTTCCTTTATGGCAACATTGGAAGAGATATTCCATTCGAATGGGTTCATTGAAAAGTCCGCAGCATGGCCGCCTGGCGCCCCGCCAGTCCTCCGGCCGGATTATCTTTGCCTGTGTGCCCACCAATTGTGATGATGCAGCCGGGCGGACACTGGGGATTTTGAGTTCGATTCTCATATCGGATTCATATTTAATTAATGTTCTAGATCAGGTGGCTTAACTCTAATCCTTGATTAACAAGAGGTACCTACTTATTTGCCTTTTCCGGGCTTGCAAATGGTGTGCCATTTTGTTAGTTAAAAAAATTCACGGTAGCAAGAGGTACTTGCCTTATCCTGGCTTGCAAAGGTTGTGCTGTATTGCTAGTGCAAAAATTTCAAATCCGCTTTTTTCAAGCAACATTTTAAGCTTTTCAGTGTTGAAAGGTCTCAACGTTCTTAATTTCATTGTTATCTTATTTAAGTATTTTTCATTATAGGAATGGAGAAAAAAATCCCCTCTCTTTTTCATGTTATTTCAATTTGTTTTATGTGAGAAAACACATATCATGGCAGATACAGTCTCACCGACTTATTAAAAGTACTAAAACTAAATTTTTCAAATGTTGAAACTAGACAGATTTAAGCGAACTAATTTATGTTGAATTAGTGTCGGCATGTATTTTCCGGGTTATAAACATTATTTTCTCAAGGTAATGTTTGCAACAGAAATAAAAAACTACGTATTCGCGATCAACTCCACAACTCCTGTACTACATTTGATCTATTTTTTTACAGAGTTTCAAACTTTTCTTTATGTTTAAAAAAAAATACCCACCCCAAATGGACACTTACAATTAATCAGAAATCCATATAAACAAGTGTACTGACACTAATTTATTAGTATTAAACGAGAAATGAAGAATTTGAAACTTATATGACTTTTACGATTTCATTAACTTAATTTAACTTAGTGTGGCTTTCAAATCTTCGTATTTTATTTTTAGGACCTTATACAGTTATGGAGAATTATTAGTTTCAATATAATATTGAGTAGACGGGCATTTTTCACCGAGGGTGTGGTAATAATGTCAACTCGACAGTTTCGCCAGGTCTAGACTCCACGCGCTTGCTCGGCGCGGTCATAGAATTTTATGGAGGAGATAAACCGTTTAGTTCTACATTAGGGTTCAATATTGGAATTATATTGTTATTTAGTTCAGTATTTACCAATAACTCAATAATATTACTCCTTGAAATAAAAGTATTAGGCGCGAGCTTAAAATATTGTTAAAAGATCAGTTGTGGGAAAATATTTATTTTGCATGAATTTCTCATTTAATGTACCTAAGTATAGCATTTAATTTCACTCAGAGGAACAAAAAATAGGTAGTTAATTTTTTTTATCTACACACATATCATAAGTCCTCTATTAAGCGTTCAAAATCCGTAGGCAATAACCAGCGTTACCTGTGGTAGTAGGTGACAGCGATGACAGCTGTTAATTTTGGAAGAAGTTCCAAATTTGGATCTCATTACCTTACAATATTCGATAACGTAATTTCAAAATTACGTTACAGCTGTCATCGCTGTCACCTACTACCACAGCTAAGGTAATGCTGGCTTCGCGGCTCGTTTCATAAACCACACTCATGTTGTAATGCCTGTCATTACGCAACCGTCATGTAAATTACTAAATTTACACATTCGACATCTTTACTTATATACATATGAATGAATAAAAAGACTGCGTTAAATAGTAATTGACACTTCAAATTAAATTAGGTACTAGGTAGTAGGTAGTTGGAGTTAGCTGGCCACGCTCGCACAACTTTGCCTTAAGTTTCTTCAAAGAAAGTTGATTAAAGGACAAACTGTTGTAATTGCAGAGCCTTTAAAATTACGCAATTCAAGCACCTGTAGTCTACTTCGCTATTAACTAATTTACTGTTGTCCAAGACGTCGTTTTATAGAAATCATTTTTTTAAAGTTTCCGCAGCGTTCTGGGACATCCTGTTTTTTCCAATTTCTCATACATCGAGGACAACTTATAGCTTTGATAATTTTGACCAAATTATTTCAATTCATAGAATTGGGTAAAGGCACCCGTTGTCAGCCAGACACCAGTAGTCGACCTTATATGAGCGCGAAGACTGGGAAATATATCTTTCGTACTCCTCATATAAAGTATAAGCAGAGGCCGACTACAGGTCTCTGGCTGACCACTGGTGACTTTACCCTATAAGTAAAATTATTTCTGATTTACATTGGTCGTACATTGCGTCGTTACAATAGATCTCGCCTCAAACGTGAAACCAACTCATCAAAGTACCTATTTCTACTGGCATGCTTTTGCTGAACCGATGTAAATCAGCCAAGTATTTCCAATACGTAGCTATAATAGTTGTATTTTTCATATACTTATTAATAAGCTCGTAGTTTCGCATTGGTCCTGTAAGTGCCTGCACCACGCTGTCCAAATACTAAACGATATCATGCCGTCGACACATTCGGCGGTCTCTTTGGGACGATTCCAAGTCCCTAGTGCTGCACTATTTGAACATTATACAATTTCGCAGGAGTTATATCAGTTTTATTCCTTTTTGGGAGTTTCTTGTCTGAAGAATACAAGAAAGAAATAGAGCCCTGTTGCCTGCAATGTATTTCCTATTTGCCTGTCTGACACACGATTGTGTACCACAAATAGTTACATACATACATACATAAACTCACGCCTTCGTTCCCAGAGAGGGGTAGGCAGAGCTACAGAATTACCTACCTAAAGCTCTAAAAACTTGTCGATAATTCTGTAACCACATTTTGCACAATTAGGCTAAGATGTTTACCAGCGTATTAGTGACAAATAGTTGATTATTAAAAATCAAGTTTCATAATTATTTAGACCAAAAACAATGCTTTTTAATTCAGCCTTTGTTCACGATTGTGCGTCCCAATATTGGGAACAAACCTGCTTCCATGGCGAGAAAAAAAAGTTTTAGTGGTGGGACCATATGCAGGGTACGTCTAAATTACGACCAGCATCTTATCCTTTAACCTACCGCCAAGCAGCAGTGTTCGCATTGTCGTATTACGGAAACTTCATTGCACGATATTACCGAAACGTTGTTACGACCTACTCTTTTATTTTTGTGTAGTTATAGGTACTTATTTACTTACTTAGATCGTTTTCGTGCCGTGTTCGTTTCGGATCCCAAAAAATAGGTTTCGAAAGATTTGTCATGCTGATGTTTTATGTACAAAGGTTGTTTAAACATAACACAATTTATTCTGGCCATAAGGTCTACTGCTGGACAAAAGACTGTTATCACGATAAACATTATATTATTTTTGAAAAGGAAAATATACCTAGGTACCTTCTTACAAGCCAGCTATCTAAATATTTTTTCTAAACCTTCCTGGATAACTGAAACCGAGTGAAACTATTATGGTTTTTTATTGTTC
Organism: Acleris literana; assembly: GCA_946894065.1. Classification (NCBI taxonomy): domain Eukaryota; kingdom Metazoa; phylum Arthropoda; class Insecta; order Lepidoptera; family Tortricidae; genus Acleris; species Acleris literana. The sequence continues at coordinate 8,707,283 of OX335685.1, read as the reverse complement.
CAAAACAGAAGACGTTTATTTTGTGCCTATCGGTCCTCTTGTGCGGAATTCCGCCTCCAATGGCCTCGCAAGGGATAAGCCCATGATATTTCGTTGAAAGGATAAAACTCTAGTGATGTCCGCGGGATTTTAGGATAAAGGGAATATCTACCACACTCATATTTTTACAAAGTGGTTTCATCATCAATCTGTCATTTTTCGTAATGCTTTCTTCCATACCTTTTATGTGACTTAAAATAGCGCACAGGCCATTAGGAGGCCCTCCAAAGGCTTGTGCTCTGAGGACCATTAACGATTGCATTCTCAAGATGACTTGTCCATCCAGAGGACAAAGTTGGAATGCCTTTATACTCTAATACTATTCATTTCATTAGCTGTTTTGTCCTCCATACTAAAATGCTTGTATAACCTTGCCTTTACTTTTTTGGCCGTAGGGTTAGTGGATAAGATGGTGTTAGTTATTCTGACGGAACCTGAACATTGGGTATCATATACGTCAAATTATTCTTATGGTTTTGAAATAAGAACAATTATCGCGCTTTGTCTAATGACATGTTTATATCATTCGGTTTGGCCGGACTCGGCTGCAGCTCGCTACAGCTTTTGTGGTGGTAGGGCCTTATGCAGGAACCGTTAAGATTGCTCCCATGATCATAAAGTCAAAGTCAAAAGTCTTTATGGGAACACCAAATAAAATCATTTATTTCAGTATAACACATAAGAAAATAATACATTAACATATTATCAGCAACAGGCTTGGTCAAAACGTTTTACATAGGAATGATCATCGGCAACCGCTTCGTCAAAACTCCTTAACACTAACAAAACAAATTTTAAAACACAGACTTATCCTAATTACCACCAACCCTGCACCGTGGCTGGCTCAAACGTTCCCATTACACCGGCCGCATTGCCCCGCTGGATTGCAATGGAAACCTGCTGAACCAGCCACGACCCAGAACGAGGATCCCCCCCTCTGTCACGCAGACGACGGCCTAACTCCTTAAAAAGCCCCTTAGCTTCCAAACCCCAAGGTCCCGATGTTTCCACCGCGACAGGGACAAAATCGTACATCGGCTCCAAGGCAGAGTATTTAGAGTGCTTCATCTTCGCAGCAGTCTCCGCCGCGGACCCAGCCGCCCTACAAGTATTCTTCAAATGAGAAGCGGCGAAAGTACTCACGCAAGTCGCATCCCATAAAAGACAGCGCCCTCTCTGCCATAGAACCAACGTCAGACCGTCCGGTCTCTTTCCATCTGTTCGAGACAGACCTGGTGGTTCCAAAATACAGGGAACGATAGCAGAAACCATGGCCCGCCGAACGATGTCATTAATAGAGTGGTGCCTTGGGAACCGCCCCGCACACCTTTGGCAGCTTAGCCCGTGATGACCATTCTCCTCAACCATAGTCCCACAAATGCATCGGTGCCCCTCACAAACCTTGCCACCCAACCGTAACGCTACAGCAATTCTCAGGGAGCCATTGTCCAGCAATGTTCCCAATTGCGGAGATGGCAAAAGTCTTTATTGTATAACTGTGTACAACTTAGATGGTAGTAAGAATATAAAGATTTAACAGTTTGCCTCGGACTCGGACGTACAATATGAACTAGGTACTAATAATTAAAACTAATTACAACTTACGTTAAATAGTTATAATTATGTGTACACGCTAATTGCGTTAAACTATTATTGTTCTTCATGGTTAAAAAAAACATTTAAATTATAAAGAACTTTATTGATTAGCCAATCTTTCAATGCAGTTTTAAAGTTATTTACATTTAAAAATTGCATATTAACTATTCTTAAGTTTCTGTTAGTAAAAAATATTTTTTGTCTCCAGGTCGTCCAGAGCCTGTAGTGTCCTGGCTGATCGACGGCACGCCGGCGCCTCAGTATATTGGTGTTAAAACTGACACCCACGTGGTGGTCAATCGACTGGAGCTACAACATCTGAAGAGGGAAGACCTGAACACGACGTTCCGCTGTCGATCCGCTAACACACATCTAGTGCCACCTCAGGAGAAAACTGTTAGGCTGGAGATGAACCGTAAGTATTATGACGTATAGTCTTCAGTCTTGTTGGTTTAACGCCTTTGCAAGATTAGTGCAGTAGTGCCAACGTGACGTTAGTGACTAAGTACTGAAGTGTGCTATTATATGGTCACCGTACAAGAAATCATGGCAGCAAAATATCGTCTGAAATATTTTTCCGAAACAAGGTTTAGTCAACTATGCCATCATCATAGTAATTTCCATTCTTTTTTATAACGAGCCTTCTGTTTAATACACTGATACGGCACAAGGCCTACTTTTTCTTTTAATTGGTAAGTTCTTCTTGGTCTCGCTCTTTTCCGTTTTCCTTCTTTTTTTCTATCAATTATCATGTTAACTTACACGTCGTGCTGTAACAAGTACATACCATACACAAGTAAATAGAAATACTTTTCATCTTGGACTGTTTATTTTTTGATTAATTGTAGTCTTAAGAAAAAAAACCATTGATATTGTGCTAATGTACAATTCAAGACATTTATTCCTTTGCTTAATAGAATTTATTTCACAGCAAATTAAAGTACGTAATTTTCAGCATTTTGAAATGTCGCTTGTAAAACGTCAGACTTAACGATAAATACTAAATTTCAAAGCATACTTCATATATACTCGTATAACAGTAACCGTAAAATTGTTAATTTAATGTGAAACACTAAAAGGTGAAACTGGAGGCGGAGTGATTCGAAACTAGACTAAAATGTAAACATGTATTTTATGAACGCTCGGAGGGCATAATTTGGATTTAGTGCTGCGGCAACCTATTACGCAATTCTGCGCCGCAGGCTACTCCGCTACCAAATATTTCTAACATTTTAACATTTTACTGTTCCAGAGTTCCACTTTACGGGTAGTGGAACTCTGGAACAGTTACCTAAATTTCTCATAACCTCGCACAGCTATGGTGGATACTCACCCGTAAGCCCATTCATGGTGATAATTATAAAACGGCAAAATTAAATATAAAAGCAATTGGCTTAAAAATTTACTTTTGAATATTGTGTTGGAATCAGCAGAGTTGGACCCGTCTTTGACAACGTACTCGTACGTGATGGATATTCACGTTTCATCGACTGTTACTTACAAAGTAATTGAACCTAATTAACTTAATAATTAAAATGAACTTGAGAGTCAATAGCTTCACTGTAATAATCGGACTCGTATCAACCTTTACAGCATTCCGGAATCATTATAAAAATACAAATAGCAAATTAAACCACCATTACATACTTTGATCTTGTGACGGGCATCTCAGCCATGATGAGTGTATAAATACGGCCCTTGATGACCCGTGTGTTCGTTTCCCAAGTTCCAGTCTCAATCAAAAATAATCTGTAACATAACATAGTTTTACATATTTACATTGATAACATTAATAAGAGCTCAAGCTATATATACCGTATATCATGAGAAAAATGGCCGTTAACTCGTACAAGGACACTGCTCAGGCATTCCGAAGGTGCCGACGGCCAACCCGAAATCATGCTCTGAATAATTCCATCAAATACCTTACCGGTAGAAGCACCTCAATGCCTTTCGACTCCTGCATCCAGTCACGTCCGTCACCACAATTCGTTTAGCCTCCGCTCGTCACAGCTACCTAGCAGTCCTAGCACCCTGCCATGCAAAATGATAGCTAAGTGGTTTTTATTAGAGACTAGCGAAGTCTGCCCCGCCCCGATGTCGCTTGGATGGCAACTAGTACGAGTATGACCTGCGGGCCTAAACAACATGCATAAAGGCAAATTTTAGCAATTTTAGAAAAATGACAAAATGTATAGAATTGATGTACGTTGACGATCTATCGCGTCGGCTCCTTATGGCAATCAATACATATTGATATTTTTTTAAATGGTAAAGGTTACCGATGTATATCTGGTTGGCCCTGTGTTGTTGTAATCATCGTAACGTAGTTGCTTACAATCGAAATTTTGACATATATCTTGCTCGACATCATTCACGTGCTGGTAAGCTTTATACGGTAAGACGACGACCTTGGTGGACCTAAGTTAAAACTATATTAGGTCAAAAGGGGCTATAACATCAGTGGGGCAATTACGTCGAGTGGCTTTATCTCCATGTTTTAAATTTCGTATCGAAAAGTTACATGTATTGACAAGTAGATTTTATTTTCTCTACTTCACTCACTCACTTCTCTTTTCGATACGAACTTTAGAATAGGAGTTAAAGTCACTTGACGTAATTGCCCCACTGACGTAATAGCCCCGCTTGACCTTACATATAAAGAATAATGTACATTTCTGGAACAACCGTAGTTTACTTGTCATCATATAATCTTTGTATCCTAGTGGCTCCACTGTCGGTTTCTCTGGTGAACCGGCCTCAGCAGCTGATCGCCGGGGCAGCGTCCGCGCTGCGATGTATCGCCGAAGGCAGCCGGCCCCCGGCCCAGATCACGTGGTACAAAGACAATAGGAGCCTCGAAAGAGAAAAGGTAAAGTTTTATGCAACAATTTCAAATATTATGGGGTTTAAAAATAAATCTAAAGAATCCTTACCCTGCAATGGGTGGATGTAGGCTAAAATGATGATGATGATGACGCGGATTATTAAACTGAAGGTGACCTAATTATCTAATCAGCCCACAATAACTGCAAAGCATATGCCGACTCTCTCACGCGTCAAGGTGTCTTTGTTCTCTTAAGGACTCACGTTTTAACTCGATGGATGAATTATTAACCGGTAAGTTAAAGTTGTCCTGTCAGAGCGTACAAACAAAATTTTAGGGCTTGAATTGTAAATTATGTAGCTTAAAGCGTGCTTAAGATAATAACACCTCAGTGCAACGTTTGGCAAGGAAAGCGGTCACCTGCCCAATCGCCAATGCTTACATATGTAGAAATACAAAAAAAATGAGTTGGTTACCTATTTAATTTTCAGAAAGGTATCAAGTTAAACTACTAATTAAAAAAAAAAAAAACCTTTTTTATTATGCCCGAACACACCTCGTTTGAACTACACCTTACGTGTTTGAGTTAAAATATAAATTATTTGAAATTTCACTATTATATTACACGATTATTATTTTTTGTTAAAAATATTACAATATAGGTACAATATGTATAGTAACAGTAACATTGGTGAAAAAAACATGTTTGGTTTTCATCAAATGCTAACTGAATATCATGCTACAAACATTCGCATTCATAACTATATCTAGTTACAACAAATCTGGTTGCTTTCCGGCTAACCAGGTCAGCTGTCTAATCAGATCTATCCGTGGCCACGAAATGACTTAACACAATTTGCTGTAACATAACGCATCGTCATTACACGCAGATTGGACTAAATTAATTAAACAACGTTATTTAAAGACTGTGTTAGGTACGTCAAAATAAGCAATGTCTATCGATTTAGGCCTCCGCAATGAGTAGTATTTATTAGTACACAGGGTGGAAAAAACGAGCGCCATATGGACGGCAACTACCTTAAATATTGGAAATAGCAAGTTCCACGCAAAGGAGAATTACTTTTATTTTTGAAAACAAAAAGCATTTTTGGATTTTTCAAAAAAAATCCTTTTCCTCAACCAGGAATCGAACTGGTCAAATATGATAAAACAATAGTCGTATTTTATGACACAGGTCGAAAGGGTCATTGATAGTGATCATTTATGTCTATAACACACACCTTTAAATTAAATAAAGACCGTAAAAACATCCTTCTTTATTATTTTGTCATATTCGACCAGTTCGATTTCCGGTTAAGGCAGGCAAATTTTCATAAATCCATAAATGCTGTAATATTTATTTCAAAAATAAAAGTAAGTCTCTTTTGCGTAGAATTTGCTATTTAGAATATTTAAGGTAGTTACCGTCCATGTGCCGTACGTTTTTTCCATCCTGTATTAATTATTATCAGGTGGTGGTGAGACCTTAAACAAGGTTCGTCCGGATCGCTATTACTATCTTATTCTTTAACCTACCGCCAAGCAGAAGTGTTCGCATTGTTGTGTTCCGGTGTGGAGATAAAACAACCGGTGAAATTACTAGCATGCATTCCATGTTAGACCTCAGGGTTGGAACCGCATTTGCGGTTTATTATTGCAGTTTTAGGATTCTATTCTTGAGATTGCAAATGTCTATGGATCACAGATCCCACTTATTATGGCACTGTATGCCATGAAGAAGGCAAACGAGCACACATGCTATTTAATAGTAAGTGGGCTTTAAGGCTCATGGACATAGCAATTACAAATAATTATTTTTCAAATGTCTACTTAAAGCCGAGTTAGTGACCGCCACGAAACAAGGTGAGTGTAAAATGCATTAATTTTAGTCACGAAATGGTAAGTAGTTAAATGTTAATTGGTCAAGTTATTTAATGCACCGCCAAGCTGTAGTGTTCGCATTGCTGTGTTCCGGCGTAGGGATAAGACAACCGGTGAAATTACTAGCATAGAGGCGTTCCATCTTAGTCAAGGTAGCGTTGGCATCTTGCTACATACCAGGTGAAAGCAACGCGCCAACCAGAGAACTGGAGGAAGCGGTCAGCAAATACAAAGGTAAGAGAACACCCATTCTTGTGGGTTGCGATGCGAACTCACACCATGAGGTGTGGGGAAGCAGCGACACCAACAAGAAGGGGGAAGCACTTCTAGAATTCATTGTAAGTAATGACCTGGATATACACAACACAGGTACAACCCCAACCTTTGTAACCAGGGCAAGAGAGGAGGTATTAGATATAACGATAACCTCAGGGGAGATAGGCAAACATGTGAAAGACTGGAGAGTAGACCAGGAAGACAGCATGTCGGACCACAGGAGACTACTGTATGGCCTGGACTACTACACGGAAAGAACAAAAATTAGAAACCCAAGGAAAACAGACTGGGAGAAATATAACAGCATACTAAGTGAGTGGACACCGAGCCACAGAAGCCCAAGAACTAGCAAGGAACTGGACAGGGCCGCTGAGGATCTGAACAGAGCCATATCGAGAGCCTACCAGACAGCGTGTCCAGAAAGAACGTGCAACGGAGATAAAGGACAGCCATGGTGGAATAAAGAGATACAGAAACTACGGAAAAGAACTCGTAAGGCGTTAAGACTGGCTCTAAAAAAGGGCAACGATCAAGGCTGGAACGAATATAGGGTTATTAGGAACAAATATACTAATAAAAGAGAGAGACTAAGAGCACAAGGATGGAGGACCTTTACGGGAGAGATACAACGCTACTCAGAGGCGGCAAGAATAGTAAGGGTACTGGCGAACGAGAGATCCTGCCAATTAGGTAGCCTAATGGTAGGCTCGAACGAACTAACAGACCCCAAAAAAGTACTGCAGCACATGGTAAGCATACATTTCCCCGACTGCAGGGAATACTGCATACATGAGACTGCAAAGGATAACAGCAATGAGACAATAGGAGCAGGTGAAGCACGAAACCTAAGAATCAGCAAAGACGTAGGGGAATGGGCCATAAATTCCTTCGCCCCCTACAAAGCGGCAGGCCCAGATGGAGTGATACCCATACTACTACAAAAGGGACTGAAACACATCTGGAATAGCCTAAAAGAAATCTACGAAAAGAGTCTGGAACTAGGTCACATCCCGACCATCTGGAATGAGGTAAAGGTAATATTCCTACCTAAACCAGGAAAGAAAAACTACAAAGACGCAAAATCGTTCAGAAGCATCAGTCTTTCATCATTTGCACTGAAGGCACTGGAGAAGATCATAGATGTGCAGACAAGCATGCAAGTAGGCAGATTGCCCCTGCACGGGCATCAGCACGCTTACATAGAAGGGAAATCAACAGAAACAGCCCTTCACAACCTGACCACAAGAATAGAAAGAGCAATAGAAGATAAAGAACTGGCATTAGGCTGCTTCTTCGATGTGGAGGGCGCATTCGATAGAGCTACCTTTGCTGCAATAGAGAAATGCTTAGGGAGAGACGACATAGACCCAGCAGTTAGAAAGTGGATAATGGCCATGTTAACAGGAAGAGCGATCACGGCACAACTAGGGGGAGACTCGATAAGGATAAAGACGAGCAGGGGCTTCCCGCAAGGGGGCTGTCTCTCACCACTCCTGTGGTGTCTCCTACTAGACTCGCTCATTAGAGAAACAAACAGAGGGGGTATACATATGCAAGCGTACTCGGATGATGGGGTACTCCTAGTAAGGGGTAAAACCCTCAGCGTAATGAGAGAAGTCATGATTAGAGGTATAAAGCAGGTACTAAACTGGTGTCAAAGCAGAGGGCTAGACCTGAACCCGACCAAGACGAAATTAGTACTCTTCACCAATAAAAGGAAGCTGCCGACTCTGACACCCATCAAAATCAAAGGTGAAGAGATAGAAACACTCAAGGAAATAAAATACCTGGGTGTAGTACTAGACAGCAAACTGCTATACAAGACACATGTAAAGGAGCAATGCAGAAAAGCCATAATAGCCCTATGGCAATGCAGGAAAGCCATAGGAAGAAGATGGGGTCTAAAACCACTGATAACACAATGGATCTACAAAGCAGTGGTCTTACCCAGACTGCTGTATGGAGCCATAGTGTGGTGGCATAGAGCGAAAATAAAAGACATAGACAAGGAGCTGACGAAGGTCCAGAGACTAGCATGCCTAATGACAACCGGGGCAATGAGGACAGCTCCCACACAAGCCCTGGAGATAATGCTAGGACTGAACCCTGTACACCTCGAAGTGGAGAAGAGAGCCACAGAACAGTGGTATAGAATAAAAATGAGCAGAGAGTGGATCGGATCCGAGATGGACAAGAGACACGCAAGCATACAAAGGGAGTCAATGGTGGGCATGAATATGCTCATGATTAACAACGACCTAATAAAGAAAAGGAAGATTTTCGACAAGAAATATAGAATCCATATAGGACAGAGAGATAGTTGGGAGACAGAGATACCGGAACCCAGAGTGACATGCTTCACGGACGGTTCATGGAAGTCCTCAACAAAAAGAGCGGGGGCAGGCATTTATTACCAAGAAGCGAATGAGCACACAACGATACCACTAGGAGGCTTCACCAGTGTATTCCAGGCAGAAGTGTATGCCATCATGAAGTGTGCGCAGAGACTCAAGGAAAGAAGTAATATAACGGGGAGTCACGTTATAATCTACTCAGACAGCCAAGCAGCACTAAAAGCGTTAGATAATCCAGTAATCAAATCCTCCCTGGTGCAGGAATGCAGAGATGAACTGAATAATCTAGGCATAGCATCCAAAGTGACACTGGCTTGGGTACCAGGACACAGTGGAGCAATAGGAAACGAGAAGGCAGATGAGCTGGCCAGAGCAGGGGCGGACCGACAATATCTGGGCCCGGAACCAGCACTTCCGATATCTGCAACGGTAACGAAAGGAGTCATCGCCAGAAGAATAGAGACAAAGACAAATGAGGCGTGGATAACAACACAAGGGTGCAGACAATCCAAACTCATGATAGGAAGGGTAAATAGGAACAGAACAAGGTATCTACTAAACCTTGGTAAGTACAATCTAAGTATACTGACAGGGATCTTGACTGGACACTGTCCACTCAACAGACATTTGACGGTAATAGGAGCCAAACAGGATCCTCGATGCCCACATTGTGGCAAAGAGGAAACTAGTCAACACGTTCTGGCCGAGTGTGTGATGTACTCGTCACTGAGATATCGCACATTCGGGGAGGACGCACTGACAGCAGAGACACTTAAAAGCATTAACCTTCAGGACGCACTATTGTTCTGTAGGAAAACAAGAAGATGGGATCAGTGCTGGATGGGAGCGCCGCAGAGCCAGTAACCTGAGACTGGATCAAGGGGAACAGGGCGGAATGAATGGAGAGCCACTCGACCGCCCGCCTGCCTCGGCGGCGTCCCCACTCATCATCATCATCATCATCATCCATCTTAGTCCTCAGGGTAGGCAGCGCAATTGCAGTCCTAGATCCTGAATGCCGTAACAAAGTGACACAAATACCGCTTCAGGGTTTTTTTATGACATTACATTTTTATTTGTTTTCTATACCACCAGTTATGACTTGGGTGCCTTCAAGAAAAGAGCTTACATGTCCCTAATTGGCCTGCAACGCATCGACAACTCTTCTTGATTTGCTGGTGTTTATGGGCGATGGTGATTACTTCCCATCAAGTAGCCTCCTCGTTTGCCTACCACTCCTTTAAAGAAAAAGCACACGCCACCTGGTAGGAAGTAGTATCTGTGACACATAAAAATTATGCATTCTCAAGACTGCAAATGCGTTGGCAATCCTGAGAAATAAGTTGAATGGCTAATCGTTTCGCCGGTTGTCAAATCTCCACACACCGGAACTGAAACCGAAACCGAAAACTGTTCAAAATAATTATGTAAGATACTTCCCGTCACTTTAAAGCACAAATAACTTTTAGTTATTAATAACCATGACAGTTGGCAGCTTGACTTGAGTAGAATTGATCACAATCATGGTACGAGATTGGTGTCCGCGGGTAAGTTTGGTGTGCTTAGAGTCAACAACTATTACGGAGACGGAACTTTCAAAAAGCGCCTGCCATATATTCTTAACAGTTTACCTGAGGACATCCGTCTCTAGCAAAATAAACGTATATTTAAGAGAAAACTAAAGAAACATCTATTAGTTACACTGCCTTAGAATTATTTAACTGGTACCTACTGTTCGAACTAAACACTGTATAATACTAAGATTATCTGTTCTTTTAAAGTCTTCCTGCAGTCAAACTGTTCTAAATCAGTTTTGCAGGGCTTTTGTTTATTTGTAATTTTTGTTGTTAGTTTAATAAATAATAATAACAATAACGATGCGAACATTGCTGCTTGGGTACCCGCTAAAGGGGGAATGGAAGTAGCAATCCGGACGAACCCTGCACTTATATATATCCTACAACCACTACAACATAGGGTAAATCCGGGATAGATGCCGCAAAGGGATAGGCGCCTATTTTTCAAAAACTAAACTTCCCAAAATCGCAGCAAATAAATAATAGTCTAAATAGGGAGCGCACCTCAGCCCCCACAGGCCGTCGCGAGCAAAAGACGCGTCTCGCTTGTGTGTGTGAAAATCTCCGCGATGAGCGCAAAAAGTGCCTCAAATTTTCAAACGGAAGTATTTGCAGTTTCATAATTTTATAATGAGTATTAACTTCTGTTCTGTTTTTATTATATCAATATACTGGGTTCATTAAGTGTACAAATATGTATTAATTATCGCTCTTTTGTATTTGGTTTAGATAAAAAATAAAAAGGCACCGTTCCATATCAAAAAGGATAGTCGCCGGGGTATACGTGCCCTTGGAGCATCTATCCCCCCCATACTCCTATATAAATCGTAGCATATATGTTTTTAGCGTATAATGTTTTTTTCCAAAGGGCAACTATCCTCCTTAGAATTTTCATGGAGGGGCATCTATCCATATAGGTATGCATCTATCCTAAAAAAAAGGGTCCTGCAAAAACTCAATTTGTACACAATCAGTAATTATTAGGTCAACAAAAACAAGCCGTAATGTATGATTAAAGACTAAACTAGCTATATCGAAAGGAAATATTCATGGGAAATTGATAGTTTTGAAATTAGGAGCCCTTTTCAAAAAGTGTGGCATCTATCCCGGATTTATCCTACTCACTAAACCTCGTACACGTTAACTTTGAGGCATTATACGTTAAGATTAAGAGCGTGTATTCTCAGCTTACCCGCTTTACCCACCAAGAAGGCGCCATTGTATGACTTCGCTGACTCGATCGACCGTTTGACAGAAAGCCGTTTTTTAAATACCTCAGCATTTTTGTCAGTAACCGTAGCTCTACTTAGTAACATGCATACATAGACTCAAGCCTTCATTCCCAGAGTGGGGTAGCCACAGCTAAAGAATTACCAACAACTCTAAAAACTTGTTGATAATTCTGTAACCACATTTGGCACATTTAGGCTAAGATTTTTAACAGCGTAGTAACATGCATTAAACAAATAAATGAAAAAGACCTTTTTTGGCTTTCGCAGTCCGATAAGAAAGCATTAACCAACCAAACCGCGTGACTCAGTAAACAAGCCAATCCAGATAATCATTCCCACGCTGTCTATCTTGCAGTTTTCGTGTCCGTACCTCATTGGCTTACTCGTTCTTTGTATATAAACACCTTTAGAAGGAAAAGGGGCACTTACGATTATTTCGAGTAGTTTAAAATTTGATTTAGTAGCTTATAATTGTTTACATAAAAATACTAGCTTTTGCGAGCGATTTCCATCCGAGTAGAAGTCGTTTATTGATATTCCGCCGAAAACTGTCCGATGTTCCGGAATAAAAATTAGCTTATGTTGTTCCAGACTGTAATCTATCTCTGTGCGATATTTCAGCCACAGCCGTTCTGGCGGGATTGAGTAACAAACATCCATTCGCATTCATAACAATAGTAAGATTATTCTTCTTCGTAAATAATACTTTTATCATTTTGTAGCATAAAATCACATTTTATTACAGTGTATTTAAACATCTTGAATAATTCGAAAGTGCTCTTTTTCCTAGTAAGCGGGTGTTTTTATGAAAACATAAACGCCAAAATTAAATGTAAATAAATACGAGTGTGTGGGAGAGACTACGGCTGTTTCACATAACTAAATATTGAGTGTAACTAAATGGAGTGTCAGAGAAAATAAAACACAAAAGCTATTTTATTTTTATTTTTTATGACCATTAGTGGAATGTGTCAGAGCCACATTCAAGAAAGTTTAATAAGCCAGAGTTATAAAAAAGAACATACAATATTATGCAATATCATGAGGCTAGTTCGAAACAGTGTTATTAATTTAAAATATATGAAAATATAAAATAATAATTCTCAAAGTGTCTTGTTAGTCTGAAATTTTACGACAATTTTGAAAGTGGCCCCCATTAACCCTTTTTTAATTTGACACTAAACATAGCTAAATTCTTAAATTCTTACCGTGTGGTTAGCATAATTTGGCTTGTTTCCAATATTTTAACGATTGTGATCGATTTTGATCGTCATGATCAAGGGGGACACCCATTTTGTTGTTGTAGTGAAAAATGACAGTAAACCATTTTAGATGTTTTTTTTAATTTGATTTCTAAAGTTATTTCATACAAGTAAGTGTTTGTTCCCGACCAGATGTTATTCTGTTTATGTTGCGAGTAATTAAGAACATAAATAATGTTTATTTTATCTTAACTTGACTAATTAAATCCCCAAAAAACTAATTAAGTTTTAGTTTACTGTATGAGTTAATCGTTTAAGTTAATATGTTAATCCAACATAATATTTTACGAACATGTAGGTACTCTTGTTGTTAGATCAAGAAGTTTATTAGAAATACACATAGAAACTAAATATGGTATTTTTAATAATTTTAAGGAAAATAAAAATGACTTGTTTTTGTTTATGATGTTTATGAACTTGTTTTGTTTAGGTAAAAGTTTATTTGAAGTGATTTTTTTACTATGTTTATTACAGTATTTCATTTGGTAAATATTTAAATAAATGATATCTTGGACAGCTTTTAGATTATCTTAATTTTTTTGAAGAACTTTTTTTTCTCAATATTCAATACTCAAATAAATGAAGGCCAACCAAAAGATTTTCTTAAACAGGTATGATAAAAAAAATATCCACGAAAGCTGCTACCAACAACAGTGTAATAGTATTTTAATTATTTGTGTATAGCTCATACATATAAGACGCTCATTATTCATTATATATTTTTTTAAGGGTATAAGTATACTATTTAAGGGTATGAGTAGGTACACCCTTCCGACTTATTTTACTTTAAAAAAATATTGGCATCCTATTTTTCTATTATTAAGATTCCGTACTTTAATACGAAAAAATAACCTTTATAGGATCACTTCTTTATGCATCCGTTTGTCTCTCTGGTTGGTTTTTATGTAGTTAATTTCATTATTTTGTTAAGAAAGAGATATTTTTAATTTGTTATTACACTTTTAAGTATCTAGTAGGTATGCCTGTTTTTATTACTAAAAGGTAATCTTCTTCAGTTTCTTGCTGAGCTTCGTCTCAGCAATATTGGCGTTATCTTATCCGAAGCGCCTAGAGTGCGTAGATTCTCTTCAAATTACTGACATGCATAAAAAGCAAGCTTTAAAAAACCCGACTGTTGTTGCTAACCAACTTTAAATCATTATAAATCCTAAATTATCACTCAAAATGAATAATGATTAAAGAAACCTAAATATGATTTTTAAATACCTATTCAATGATATCCCATTTGTTGTAGTTCGTCGACTTTATTTTTTTCTTTTTTACAATATGGCGTCTAGTTGCCGCCATATTGAATTTTAAATACTGTCATATCTTTAGTGACACTCACAAGATTAAGACAAATCGATTGATATAAGAATCATCAAAATCGGTCTACGCGTTTAGTTTCTAGAATGCCACAAAGGAACAAACATACATATATATAGGCTGTGAAACACAATACCCTCCGGCAGTCGGGTAAAAAGTATGCCTAATTGGTAAAAAATCTGATGACGTATTTAACCTTTATAATTTCCTCTTAGATCAGTGACCACTTCAACGAGACCTGGTCAGTCAGCACGCTGGTGTTCACGCCGACCCCCCTGGACAACGGCGCCGTCATCAAGTGCATCGCGGCCAACCCCTCGCTGCCTCGGAAGGCTATTGATGACACCGTCCAACTTAATATCGTATGTAAGTGTCAATTTCATGTATTATTCTGGTTAATTGAGGCTGGTTCAAAATATAATATTTCAAAGAGACTGGTCTATATTTTAAGTGAATTTTTAAGGCATTTTTAATTATCTATTATAAATAATTAACAGTTTAGCGTCAGCACAGCCCAATATCAATCATTTTTAAATGAAGGACTAAACGACATGCTTTCAACTAGATTTTGTCGAAAATAAATGAGAGCCTAACAAGACGTATTATTAATTCATTACGTGCATTTTATTAAATCTATTTTTCGATTACACCGGAAAGCAGCCTAACCGAACCTTATAATACATTCAATGTACCAACCCAAGTGTGACAAGTGCCAATTAATGAATTGAGTTAAGTCGGACTTGAAGTACTTAAGTTATTGCCGAACTTAAATGTCCAATATATTAAATTTAACGTTTCCTCCCCAGACAGTCCGCTCGTGACCCTGACGCTAGGCAGCACGCTCAACCCCCACGACATAAAGGAGGGGGACGATGTTTACTTCGAATGCAACGTGCGCGCCAACCCCAGGGAGCACAGGATTTCATGGTTCCATAATGTAATGCTCAGTCCACTGGTGTTTGATTGGCAAGCGCAAGAGTGTCGCTTCTGTTTGGGTAGCTATATCACTTTAACGTGCAATTGCACCCTTTGTGCCTTGCATTTGCTTTGCTATAGACGCAGTGAGGCTAGACAAGATGCTTAACACTATCGTAAACGATTTTCGAAAACTGTCAAAATGTATGTGATTGACGTAATCAGGCGCTCGACGCAACCGTTTGACAGTTTTCGTCAATCGATTATGGATAACGATAACGAACGCCGAATGCGTTATTGTCTATGGCCTCAGTACCTACTATAAATTAGTAAAATAATTGAGTGTACCGTTGCCTACCGTTTTTGTTTTATAAAATCCGGCGTAGAGCTTAATACTTCCTTAATTCGTTTACATATATTTTTTACTACCCAGAAAATAACTAAACGTTCTCACTGAGCCTCTGAATTCTCTTCTTTTTGAATGTGGGTCAACTTCACCGCATCCTTACAGCAGAACAGTAGGTAACTGCTGGCTGTGTGTAGTGATCAGAACGGGAACGGAGCTGGCTAAAATTTAAATTATGCTCATATTTATACTACGACAAATAGAAGTTTTAAGATAATACGTTAAAAGATATAGAAACAATGCTAAAAAGCTAGGCGAACAGCTTGGTTTCCAACAAAATGAGCATTTTATGTGCGTAAAAATACTAATTGTTTTATGAATGTGATAGTACACCTCCAAATAGTGGGATTAATATTAGACCACCTAAAACAGATAAAATATCAAGTCGCTCATAGAAAACGGATTTCTGCTAGATTTAGGAACACAAGGGAGACTGAAATAGCAGTGTAAGTAAATAATGGTGCCGAAATAATTCCACGAGATTTGTACACACTTAGCAAATTAACATAACAATTATTACATTGCTTTTTGGGAAGCGTTCATCTAATATTAAACTTAGTCTTATGCATTACAAACCCGCCTAAGCTGGATCAGTTTCTTAGAGAAAAAAAGACTTAAAAGGCTTTGGGTGAAAAAACGTATGTTGAACTATCTATTGATACGAAATGAACGTAGTGTTGAAGATTTTTCCAGAATAGAGCAAGCAGAAACGGATTCTATTTCAGAGTCAATATACTATTTAAACGTCGGTAACGAATTTAAAATTACGTTCGTAAAAATGTAGACACTAGTTAAATTAAAAGAATACCGACCGAATACCGTCCTACCATAAATTTTTACATAAAAATGGTTTCAAAGCATCAATTTTAAGCAAAAATAAGGGTTGATTTTATATAAGTTTTTTTTGTATAACTATAGCGCCTTTTTTACTTTTGTTGTCAGCTTGAAGCAATTCTTGGTATTTCTTTTAGATTACTTGAAACAATTTTAGGAATAAGTTATTTTGGTTATACCATGGCCATTTGTTATGATAAAACAAAATATAAAACAGTGAGGTCATCCATAAATGTCTACTTGCTAGTATCTTAAAATTCCATTTCTTTAGAATAAATTTTGGGTCTATTTTATCCTTAAATCCCTAAATGTCAATTAAAAAATAATAATATGTTTAGTTACGCATTATGACAAGCCTAAAAGGTCGTTGTTAAAGATAACGCGAAAACCTGTAGACACTATATAGCAAACGAGGTAGTAAATACTATGTAGGATGACCTCAAAGTCAGGCTTGGTCAGAAGGGAGCGGATTGATTGAATTACCTTTATAACACTTCCCTTGCACTTTTTATGAGTGCCACGCCTCGCACGGATGAGGCATGATACCCGCAACGCTTATCTTCCACCTCTATCTAATTGTAGAATTTAATTGAAAGTGAACAAAGTGAATGAATTAGTGGAAACCCCATCGATTAGATATTCAAATAAAACATACATTTCAATCGGTAAACTGATTTATAGCTCGCAATGTTTCAGAGTTACAGTGGTACTAATTTCTTTTACTGGCAACGGTTTCACTTTAATGTCACACGTCAAAAGGCATCGTTATTTCTTCTGTCGTGTCAACTTTCTCTCTTTCTCTATGCGAACAAGAGTAAAAAAGATTGCGTGTTTTTTTTTAAAATGAATATTAGTTTCATAATGCCAAAATTGCTTTTTCAATGGAAGAAAAAGTGTGTATAAAATACAGTGCAAAATTTACTACATTTTTTTTAATAGGTTTGCATAGCATTTCGTCAAAAATATTATGAAACTTGTTAACATTTTAATTATTTTTAATAGCGCGGTCGCGTTGAATTGGCTTATATGTTTTCAATTTTTAATTTTTTGATTTTATGTAAAGACGATTACAGGAAAAACGCCATTTAATTGAAGTCCAGTCCATCAGTTATAATTATAATTGAGTATTTAAGTAGTAATTTTAATTATGATTCACATATTTACTAAGCCGTCTTAACCCATTATAGCCTGAATTGTCTGATTGTATAAAACTTACCTTGAATTTTAATCTATAGAACAATAAAGCACAAACTCTTACCACGAAATAGGGTGCCGAACGGCACCGCTAGGCTAGTGTAGGATTACATATTGAATATTTAGAATCAGAAAGAGATTTCTGATGAATAAATTGATGTTGCTGTTGTGCTTTTTCAGAATCTTCAATCAGCTTGAGAAATATAGGACGGATATGCAATAATTAAATAAAAAGGAAATTATTGTGGTCAATAAATAATCAATGAGCTTGGAAGTAGTCCATTTTATTGCCATTTTAACTGATTTTAACGACACTTTCTCAGGGTCCGTAATATACTTGTCAGGCTATACAAAAGTGTCACCATCATTACAAACTGTTTAAAAATTATTTATAAGCATAATAGCGTCGCATAAAATGTAACCTGTATTTGCTACATTTTCAATTACGTACAAAATTCG
The DNA here is from genome assembly GCA_946894065.1 of Acleris literana. Classification (NCBI taxonomy): domain Eukaryota; kingdom Metazoa; phylum Arthropoda; class Insecta; order Lepidoptera; family Tortricidae; genus Acleris; species Acleris literana. Next base: position 8,689,105 of record OX335685.1, on the reverse strand, counting down.
CTTTTCACAGCCTTTGATGTAGGTAGGTACATAGTAGCGCCTGCCGGTGCACAATCAAAGGCCATTTCAATTGACTAAACGTGCTCGGTCCTTTGTTTTGTCTGATTGACAGTCGCCCTAGCTTTTCATAACGAGGTCGTACTGTTATTGGTGGTGTCAGATTTTGACAATCAACAAAGCTTCGTTTAGTTTCAAGGAATTCACTGCAGCTGTAAATTTAACAAATAAATCTATCGTTACTTTAACTTTTACGTGAATATCTGTCTAATTGACAGACTACGCACCACGCGCAGCAGACTTGAAACTTGGAGGAATTATTTCTTAGGGCCGCACTAAGAAAGGATTTTTGGAAAATCAACCCCCAACGGGAAAATGTGAGGATAACGCGAAGTCGCGGGCATCCTCTGTAGTTCATATGCGTTGAGTTATGGTCAGCCATTTCATTACCTGAATCTTAAACCATCAAAACGCAAAACTATTTTAAAATTGCTAATGATCTCATTTTTAGGGTATATTTTATAATATTTATCGATAACCAGAGCCTATTCCTAATTGTCTCTACCCCAACTATTAACGTATACCTAGTTAACGTTATTTATAGCTTTTATTAACTTGACAGTAAAGACAGCCGTAGAAACAAATAAGATATCGAAATATTATACTATTAATATTTTGTGTACCACTTTTTCACCTTATTACATTATAATAAAGTTCAACATTGGATCCACCTCTTTGTAGTACTGTACCTAGAATACCTAGTAATAAAACCCAATAGCGGCCTGCACACGTAAAGTTCAGAGCGCGGGAAACGCCACGCGCCATTCCAATCTTCGTTCCGAACCGTACGTATAAATGCAACTGTAAGGCAACCATTACACGGTCAATCCAGATCGTGATCCAACCAAGGTCGCGGATCGCAGGAGATTTCAAAAAATCTAGATAATATGTGATCCGTGAATCTAACACGTTACATAGTCAATCTGGATCGAGATAACCTGATCACGATCACGGATTGCGATCTAGATCTGTTGTGTAATGGCTGGTAAAATAGTAAAAAATGTACAGTCCGGAACGAAGATTGGAATGGCGCGTGGCGTTTCCCGCGGTCCGACCTTTACGTGTAAAGGCCGCTTTTACCTCTCCATATCATCTAAAGATAATCCATCTACTAGGATAGACCCGTGACGCAGAACATGACGTCGGGCATCATCGTCAGCACCCGATCGCTGGTGCTGCAGAGGGTCACGCGGCAAGAGGCGGGCGGGTACGCTTGCAAAGCTGCCAACTCCAGGGGCGAAACTTCGAGCGAGGTCGTCCGGTTACGGGTGCAATGTGAGTTGATATTTTAAGTGTCAGTAGTTTCCATTTCTCTTACAACTAGCAATCAGTTATTTATTATTGTATATAAGACAGTAAAAACCCCATATAATGGTGAGCCCTACTTTCAGTGCTTGTCTCTTAAACGGCCTTACCGATTTAAATGAAATATAAGATATAAGCTATCTCCATTCCAAATTTCATCCAACACACACACACACACACACACACACACACACACACACACACACACACACACACACACACACACACACACACACACACACACACACACACACACACACACACACACACACACACACACACACACACACACACACACACACACACACAAACACACACACACACACACACAAACACACACACACACACACACACACAAACACACACACAAACTTTCGCATTTATAATATTAGTAACAAAATACCGGGTGCAAATCGGTCTTTCCGTTTAGGACTTACGATGCCAAAGATACTCAGCAAACATATGTATAACCAGACACACAGATATACAGATACACACTTATAACACCCCTCTTTTTACGTTGGAGGTTAAATATTCAGCGGGATCAAACTGGACGAATGCAGAATAAGCAAGTGACGTAAGCTACAAATTGCGAGCTTACGTCGATATATTTATGAAAACCTTATGCATGTTCATAAAAACATCGTTAATTTTAAAAAGAACTGTGACATACATAATGTTAATACTAGAAATAAACATAAGCTCGCAGTGCCCTTTACACGGCTTCATAAAATAAAAAACTCTTTCACGGGTAATTGTATAAGGTTCTATAATAAGCTCCCAAGTAGTGTTACTCATCTATCAGTAAATAAATTTAAAAGTTACGTTAAACGTAAACTAATTTTTAAAGCGTATTATAGTATCAAATATTATATGAATGATAACAATGCTTGGGACTGAATTGTTTGTATTACAATTATTATTGACCGTGGAGACTATATACATCTCCTTTGTATGCTTATTATTTTAATTTGACATCTGGAGACTCTTTACGTCTCCATAATTGACCGTGGAGACTTTCTACATCTCCTATGGATGTTTATTTCTTAAATTTAATTTTAATTTGACATTTGGAGACTCTTTACATCTCCATAATTGTATTATTGACCGTGGAGACTTTCTACATCTCCTTACCTATGTCTATTTTTAATTTTTATTTGAAATTTGGAGACTACATTTCCAATTTAAATTGAATATACTTTGAGTCTCATAATTGCTCCTGGGACCTGTACATCCCTGTGACATTTAAATTAGTTAGCTTAAGTTTATCATAGTAATAAGTTACTCATATAAAAAAAAGACTTCCTGTTGAGTTTCTTGCGGCGTTTCTTCTTAACAGAGTCCCTTGGAAGCGCTGGTAGACTCAGACATGTAAAAGTGCCTACAGGGCCTACTTACAGAATAAATGAATTTGAATTTGAATTTTGAATTTGAATTTGATTCCATATAAAAAAACCTTTTATTTCATTCATTCGTTTTGATAAAATTCAGTATGCCAATATGTGACGGGGTAAATCATTCAATAAATACTAACTACTGATACATCAAATTTCAATAGAAATGGTTTTATTAGCCGCTTAGTACAGCCACGTCGCGTCGTTCGGTTTGTTGACATTTATAATTCGTACCTAAACAAACAATAAATCAATAGGCCTAGTTTTTTCATATTTCGCGACGATTTAAGCAGCGTAAGAAAAATCGTTTCATTTGCTTTCCTTGGCGAAGACTTATATAAATCGATTGGAATAAAACTTTGGATTAGCGTAATAGTTTAATAAATATTTCAAGATTGTTTTGTACGTTTGTAGACATTAGGTATTCATAAATGACATTCTAACCTTTATGCTAAAGTTAGAATTTAAATTTTAAATCCAAATTCTAAACTCTACAGCCGCAGTTTGAAACAGAACCATTTATAGCGGAATGATTGTGGTCGGGTTCCAGTTTCTGTATAAAATGTCTTTTCAGCTTTAAATGTGCGCTTTATCTTAGTGACTAAAGCCAGAGCTATATTAATAATTAATCAGGAATCTATTTTTTATATAATAATTGTTATATGTGTCAAATTAGAAGTACAAGTTAGAAGTAAGAGTACAGTGTCATCAAACTGTTTTTTCAGCAACATAAATTGTATTTTGTCAAGACATTTTCATATTTTATACTTAAGTAATGAAAATGTAAGTAAATTACGAACCTTTTTTGAACACAATTAAGTTGTAATTTCTGTGTGTATTTTTTTTCAGACACTATATAGATTTAAAATAACTTGAACAGCGGAGAAACACATACAAGTTTATCTGCTACTGTGTTTACTCATGATATACAAATGATATAAAATATACATACAACCAAAGTAACCCCCACTAAAAATTTCAGTCGCGCCCTATTGGGCAGCGTCAAAATTGCGTTTTCCTTATATCTAGGTAATAACCATCAAATTTATTCGTATCGCTATGACATGTATCGTTACCATAAAATGTCACTGCGCAATATGAATTACTACGCTATAAATACCGAGGTGTCCGCAGTAGGTATTCAAATGATTGCGGTCGGATCGATGTATCTACCGCTTCCTTCCGCCGGCCGTCCGCATAGTAATTGCCGAGGAAAGTCGGTAAGGCCAGTAAATCATCGAAATTATACCCTAATATTGCGGCGATTCGCAGTCGCGCAATCTGTTGTTCCGTGGCTTCACTTTAAATCATAGAGCTTTGCTTTAGTTAACGCTCGCCCTAAATAAATTTCACGAACACCCAAAACGTTCGCACGTCCATTGTTCCTTTTATTTGTTTTCTCTATAAACATACCAGCGCAACATTATTTTTATTTTGCGCAATAAAAACTTGAATTGTGTACAAACTTGAAACTCCGATTTGCTGTGTAGTTTGCCAATTCTAGTTTGTTTTACCTATTTGCGACAGCCTTCACAAAACGTGTAATAAATTTAAAGAACTTTTGCGTTTTAGTGAAAGAAGTAGATTAACATAATGTTGCACAGGATGGTTACAAGAAAATGTTTGTTTTAGTTGAAGTTTTAAAGTCAGCAAGTCCCTTGAAGACAATAATACCTTGGAATAATTTAAATTCACATTGTTGTACACGGATCCCGCACCTTCACACCGGGAACAATGTAAATCAACAACGGCGTCCGGGGTAAGATTAATTATACAATTCTATATTGGCGTATCGAATAGCTTCCTTCCGCGACCACTGACCGACCTTAATTGCCAGCCAGCCACGTGAGAGAAAACGAAATAATTACGACCAGGAAAATAAATTCAACGTTTGATTTACATCCTTTTTACGAGTGGAAAATTGGTGTTTGGTTGTTATTCAATTTAAAGGTTCTTCGTAATATAAGGGGTGTTAAAGAATTGAGGGCATTTTTTATGCTTTATTGTGTTTGTAGGTATTATTCTTACTGGTAGATTTTTGACGTGTGAAAGGGCCCTTGCGGCCTACTTACTGAATAAACATTCTCGTCATTAATAGTTTTTTTATAACCGAATTTAAGTTAAGTTATTATTATTGAGGCGGTACTACAAATTTTAGGATTTATTTGATATAAGGGCACGTGTACTTGTAATGAATGGGCAGGCTATTAAAATCAGAATTATAATAAGTTATGAACTCTTAACAGTACCTACGTATAAAAATTCATGCGAGTCGAAGTCGTTGACTTCATAATATGTTCTTCAAAGTTAAGGGCAGGCAACTTAAAAGTAACAAACAAAGTTCGCTCTAAGTATTGACTTGATCAACTTCAAGAATTATTATTTCTGTTGATTTCGACAATTATAGATTAGATATAAAGAGCGGGATAGATACTTATTTGGCACTGTAAGCTTATTTATTTTTATTTAAACTACAGTTTTTTTACTTTATATCGGCTAATGGCCCACTTTTCTCTAACCTTAGGGTGGTTATACATAGTATAAGTTATTTTATTATATCGATCGTATCTACTAGTATTGTAGGAAAGTAAAAGACGTACGGTATTGAAGTCAACTAACCGTGTGTTTAATCGGTGGCTAATTTTGAAATCGATAGGTATGCAATATATCTAGGACAACGATTTATTTAGATATTCTAACCCTTAAACCTGCCGGTTGTAGGTATCATTGAGTACCAGTGTGGGGGTAAGTCAACAGGTCAAATAACTGGCATAGAAGTATTCCATCTCTGGGTTAGCATTGCATTTGCAGCATTGGGATTAGTCTTAAGATTGCAAAAGTCCATGGGAGAGAAAACTTAGCTAAGTGGCTTGTGGATTTTTTTTATTAGAAAAAAGAGGCAGACGATCAAGGGAGCCACCTGATTGTAAGTGATCATCGCGACCCATAAACACCCGCAACACCAGAGGAATCGCAGGCGCGCTGCCGGCCTTTGAGAAAAGAGTAGGCTCGTTTTTTGAAGGCCTCGAGTCGTATTGGTTCGGAAATACAGACGCCGAAAGCTGATTCCACATAGATAAGGAATAGCTTATTAATGGAAATAAAAATACAATATAAAATATAAATAATTATAAATATGTCATAGTTAATTTAGTAATGAATGATAGGAGGATTTTTATGGCCAGGCGAAGAAGGAAAACAAGTACACAAGCCACCTGGCAAGACGGATCAAGATAATGTTAACTCACTCACGCACATAAACACACGCACATACACGGACGAGGATTACAGTGGTCACAGGATCTGATTTGTATCGTACACACAAAATCTTATCTTATTCTTGTTTAACCAGACGCCCCGGTGTGTGCCGAGTCGTCTCCCCAAGTGGTGGGCGCGGCGCTGGACGAGGCGCTCCACGTGCGCTGCGCCGTTCACGCCGACCCCCCGCAGGTCGCCTTCCTCTGGGAGTTCAACAACAGCGGCGAGAGCTTCAACGTATCTCCTGCTAGATACGGTACGTGATCTTCTTATGTAGCTGCTTCTGTCCCAATGCTGGGGAAACGCCTCGCTTAGGCCTCTCTACTATATCCTAACCAGTGACTCCTGAGCCAAGTATTTACAGAAGTGTTCCAGTTCATCATGCCATATCTTTCTTGATCAGTTTAAAAACAATCCTATTATACCTACTGTAGAATGCATGGGACCAAAAGTAAATCATTTTAGCTAACATACGTCCACTGCTAGTTGCCACTGCCTCATCCGAGGTTTGCCACAAAGAACGGTGCTGCACGTTCCCTTAGCCACTTGTCGGTCCACTTTGTTGGGGGTCTAACCACGCTGCGTCGGTACCCAGAACCCACCCGAGAAAATTAAATATGACCCCGTCGGCCATCAGTTTTGTAAGCATTACATCTAGCAGCAATCAATTGAGAAATTACATAACGTGCTGAATAACCATAAGATAATCAACATTTATAAACCAAAACTTAAATAATGCCTTGACTTTATACTAAAAATGAACTGTGTAAACTATCTAATTCGGTGAAAAAAAATATTTTTTGCTACAACACAAAAATTATCCTATGTATGTCTATGAGTAACATGTATAAAATTTTGTTAGCTCTTTTAATACCGAAAAGAGGGAGCTCATTGAGGATGTACCTAACGTAAGTTTATTGTTTTCAATCGACCACGGCGGCACGTAAAATTAGACGTTGTACGGTTGCATCAATGTATAGAAAATAAAGTAGTGGGGAGGGACGTTTGTGGATTAAAAACACTATATCTGAGGTACATACTTTCTGAGAGATTAGATACGAGTATACTCGTACGTTGTTTTATAAGTAGCCCCGCAGGCACGTTCCATCTCTATATTATGTAAATTAAAACGAATGTTGTGCTAATACAGGGACAGTGAACAGCAGTATCAGTGAGCTGCGATATACGCCGGCGAGCGAGCGCGACTACGGCGCGCTGACTTGTCGAGGAACCAACAACGTTGGCATCCAGGCCAAGCCTTGCGTCTTCCAAATTGTGCCAGCAGGTTTGTTTTAAAAAACGTTTAATTTTACTAAGTAAGCAATCAAGCAAAGTTTGTAGACCTGTATTGGTAAGGACTTGTATTAAAAATATCGTAACGTATCGTGTCGTATCGTAAGCAGTTTTTGCTTTAAATTAAAAGGAGAATCGTAATTACAAAATGTTTAAATTAAATAATAATAATTAGGCTACTAGCTATATCTACAAGAAGCACATGAAAGTGAAGTAAAGTAACTCCGTCTTACCATATTATTATCCACTATAAATGCATATTTTGTATGATTTTACAATAACGGTCGTCTTCGTTTGTTTTAAACTTTCGCGACGTTCACACATACTGCAATAAATCTAAAACGGGACGTAATCGCGTCAAAACATTATATATTCCTCGACGTTTTGATCGTGATGCAACGGTCGTGGTCACGAGCAGACTCGAGGTAGGTATATATAATGTTTTTACGCGATTAAGTCCTGTTTCAGATATATTACAGTATATCGTCTTCATTGTGAAATTGGACTTAGTTATCTAAGTGAAAAGAAAAATGCTAGGATATGTACAAATAATAGAGTTACGAAGCCAACAAAAAAAAATATTAAAAAAAATATTAAAAGTCATCGTGGTGCTATGATTGTATTACCTAGTTAATATTTTTACATACACACTAACTATAAAATTATTCATTATTAAAAACTTCTGAACATGTTTAGCGCGACCGTCGCCTCCTCGCAACTGTACCGTTTCTTCTGGCAACGGGTCCAACTGGATCGAGGACTCTAGCGCTCAGGAGGCAGGGGACTCTCTGGTGATCCGCTGCGTCGCTGGGTACGACGGAGGTCTGCCGCAGATCGTAGTGTTGGAGGCTTTGGACTCTGACAGCGGTCAGCCGCGGTTCAACGTTACTACCAATGAGACAGGTGGGTGGCTTAATTGTCATCATGTATTTATTTAGGTTATTGAAGATTTCACAGTTGGGACGCGGGGAACTCTCTGCTGATCTACTGCGTCGTCGGGTACGTCTTTGGACTCTGAAAGCAGACCTCCACGGTTCAACCTTACTTCCAGTGGGACAGGAATGTTACCCTGATTTTTATGCAAAAATATAGGTTTCGAAAATGTCTTTAGTTCGACCTGGAGCATTGTTTTATTTAAAGGAAAATTACTCCCAAGTTGTGAGCTTTGTGTAATTTAAAGTGATATATTGAGCACTCACATTGTAACAAATCTAATGTACACTTGGTCAACGCTTCCCAAATCCTGGACAACGTGTACCAATTGTAACCTACCTACCTGCCTATCCTAAAGTTTTTACAAATAAAGCTCCTAAACCCTGATCTACGCAGAACTATTTATAAAGGCCTGGGCCAATACTCCTACTTTACAATCCTAGTCTCGGAGACACTAATAGTAGTAATACGTTTCCTTAGCCTGGACTTATATTTATTTATATGATGATGATATTTATAGTATCTAAAGTCCCTAATACTCTGCTCTACCTAACTATTTTTCTCTACAATTTAAATTTCGTACTTAAACATTCTTAGTTCTTAATACTTTTAATATCTGTCTACCCTACATCTAATCAAATGTAATTTCTATGTCCTACCTATACTAGCCTTATATTTTTAAACCTAATTAGTTCAGTATAATTTACCTAACTCTCTTATCCCTATCAATCCATTATAATGTAAATTAGTTTTGGCACGTGATTGTCAAGTAATTTAAAAGAACCCATTAATTGTATCCATAAGTAACCCTAAAATTCTTTAAGTCTTTGTTTTAATTCCTAACTTTACCTACCTAATACACCCTAGAAATATACCTAAATAATTACAACAATCTATTATTTATAATTTAGTTATCCTAACTGAATTAATGTTTCCTATCTAGTTGAAAGCCATCCTACTAAAAATATAATTCCTAAAGAAATTATTATTATGTTTCTATAGTATAACTTATGTGACCTAAGTCTAAAATAAAGCAGATCTAAGAATTTATGTTTTGTGGCCCCCGTAGGGAAGGAAGGCTCCACCATACGCCTTAGGATTGCTATCCCAGGACCTTAGTCCTCCTCAATAGACATCCACCATAGACAGGACAGTCTCCTTGCCAAATAAGTCCTATTAGTCAGTCGGTTGTATAGTAAAGGAAGATTTGGAATATGAGCATTCTTTACTCAAATATTCAGTAGATTATTTTATCCTTCATTAGAGTGATTTTCTCAAAATAATATATTTATATTATATTTATTAAAGTGACTCAAGATTGATATTGCTTAATTCACTTATAAGTCTTTATATGACTTGAGTTTTATATAACTATATGAGATGTTCAATTTCACCAAGTATCCATGTTTATCTTATATAGTAAACAGCGGGACACAGAAGTCATTTTGTCTTCTAGCTAGATTGAATCCTCATGTTAGTCAAGGATAGTAAAGAAAGTGATCAGACAATTCTCACTATTGTCACTCCAATATTTACTAGTATATTTGCTTTATATCTTATAAAATATTCACTCTGAAAAAGGACTTATCTCTTTAAGCTAACTATTGATATTCTAGATTTGCTTTATACTCATATAATACTCTCTATAGTATTTTGGTTAACTTATAGTATAGTTAACTTAGATGTTATTAAATAATTATTTTAATTAAGGACTTATTTCTGTCAGTTAACTATTGATGTTATAGTTTGGCATTATCTATTTTCTTATAAAGATCAAGTTTATATATTTTCCTCATGAATTACTATATCAAAATCAGTTTATTACTTAAGTATTTATTTATAGTTATATTTCTTTAGATCAGTTAATTACTAAAAGTTACTATTACTTTCATAAGTTAACTATTAGTTAAATTTATACTTCAGTTTATTTATGAAGTTAAGGTAATTTAATTCCTATTTCCTATTATCCCTATCCAATGAAGATAACCTAACACTACTTTCAAGGCCTAAACTAAAAATCTAAACTATGGGCTTACCTCTCCCAGTAATTAGCTAAGTCCCTAGGTAAACTGTAAAGTTCAGCTGAGTCGGCTGATAAAAGCAACCTAACACTCGTGTTCTTGTCCCCCTCCATACTTTTGATGAGCCGCAGCTCTCAGGGATAGTATGAATAGGACGCCCTATTGTGTGGTTTAGTATATATAAATAATAATAAATTTATCGGGACCCATTCTCAACTCCAAAAAGGCTTCCATGGGTGCGCGCCGGCATGCCAACTATGTGGACCCCATTTGTTCCTCTAAGGCTGACATTGAGGATAAGTAGGCTTTGTTGTAAATATCTGTGCCGATTTAAAAGATATTTAGGCTTGCCCAAGGCTTCTTTTTGACTCTAATAGTTCCAAATCAGAGGCTCCGTTAGGCTTCCTCGGACTTGTCAGACACTTACTAGTGGTAGCCTGATCTCTCGCTCTGATACAATCAAGTGCTAATCTAGCTGAATTCAAAACACATTTCCCCACCATAGTATTAATTATCACTTAAGCCCAAATAATTAATGCAATGTATCAGACGCAAGCGATAACCAACCCAAAATTTCCTAAAAGGGAAGTACACAGAAAATAATGATTAGTTAAACAAACAATTAATATCACAAATAAGCAAATGAAACCTCATTATTGCAACTCTGGCTATATGAACCAGAATTATCAACAACGAGAGAAAATAAATCCAACAAAGTTTAAACCTCACCAAGTTATTGATATAACCTGATACACTCAACGATTGTTATTGCGTTCTCCCTTCTATTTGATCTGTAACAGAAATAAAATTAATACATCCTAAACACTAGGTATTCGGTACCTAGACCTAAAGGCTCCCGATTCCTAAACAAGAATTACTGTTATTTAAACCCCCTTGCAATATTTAGAATTTAAAATTATTAAATTAATTTAATTTTCCAACTAATAATTTAATTATCTAAAACTCAATACAATAAACTAGAATTATTGCGCAAATTCAAACAAATATTACTCTCAAAACAACCCCAGCGAGCCACACGTCCGTACGTGACAAGCGACAAAAGTCAAAAAAACCCCTTCCTCCGCGCGCCATCGTATATAAAGCCACCTATCCTCTTCGGAGTCATTGGCGTCATCGGCGTCTTCGGCGTCTTCGGCGTCATTAGCCTCATTGGCTTCATTGCCGTCCTACAGAGCAGGCATGTGTCACTTTTTGGCAGCCATCTTTAAATTTGAATTTTGTATGCAAATGTTCTTATATTTTATTATTAGCTTTATTTGATTATTTTAAACGACTACATATTAATTTTTAACATAACTGATAATAGATTAATGACTTTTTATTCTCAAATCTACTAATGTTTACTCATTGTTTACCAAACAAAGAAATATGCTATCATAAATAATTGATATATGTCTAACTTTTCATTTCTTTGTACAAGTCCATCTGGAATCGAACCCTGGACCAACAGCTACACTAACTAAGCCATTTAAAATTAATGAAATAATATTTCTTTATTCTCTTATCTAAATATCTTAGTTCTTCTTAGCTATATAAACGATATTATTTTATTTATTATAAAACATTACTTATTTCCTTTGTTTTTTAGTTAAACTATTAGTCTCCTATAAATATAAATTTATTCATAAACGTTCTAATTGATAATTTTGTTTGTTCTAAAGCCATTTATTTCTATTACTTTTAAATTTCTTAAATGTAATATTAGATTTTGTTGGAATTAACTGGACAGACATCGTTTGTTCCGTTACACCCTGCCTTTAGATTTATCGCAAAATGTCAAATCTTTCTAGTTGGCATTTGAAGAGAAATCTACCCTAACCAATAACATAATAAGATGCCTTCAAATAAACTACTTTAATGATTTTAACAATTTATCAACACTTAGCCTTTCCTGATCAGAAATTCTGATAATTATGTGATGTGTTTTTAACCAATTCTAATTGTTAACATAACATGAATACTAATAGTCAACAATAAATGTCCAGACATAACAATGCAGTTACAATTATCAGATCATCCTTTTGTCTGTGGAAAAATCAAAAGTTGTGCTAGACTTTTAATCAGCTCTAATAGCACTCAACCAGTCAAATATAACGAATCTTTTGTATTTATGATCTGTATATAATTCACCGATTAAGTTTCCCAGACCAAAATACAATCCTTAAAGATAAAGCTTCTGTCACCGTTAAACTTTCCATTCTATCTACTATTTGCTTCAAATCTAGTTAAACAATTAAAAATTGGAGAATGTAAAGTTGTCGATTGCTAAGTATCTCCTGCCGGTATAGTGATGTCTCGCCAAAAAAAAGCATACAAGCTACCCTATTAATCTCATATTAACCATAATATGAAATTTTAATCTAACCTATCACAAATGGGTCTATTTAATTAACGAAACATTTGTATTGTGTTGTGTCTCCAGGCTAAATTTTGACAAACATGGCTGGATGCTTAGGTGTATGGTCTCGATTGTACCCCTTCATAACTTAATAAAACTAAAACTTACAAAGATCTGCTTACAAACATCTGTTTCACAAATTCTTCCATATTCAAAATAAATTTCATCAGAACCCCTCATTGGTTTTTCACACTAGTACAACCATGAACACAACCTTTCTCACATCAAACCATTATATACAAAGTTAATTTCACAAACTATGAAGTTTTTTCTTTTAAAACCAACCACAAGTTCAAAAGTAAACAAACAATGATAAACTTCAATTTAATTCAACTGTCACTTGACGTCCGTCCAATTGATTCCGTTTAAACAACCAAAAGTCGTTTGGTTTAATATAACTCTATTTAAACTTTTAGCGCGATTTTTCCAATAACTCAAACATTCCTAGATGTGCTTTTTGTTTATAAACTTCATTTGGCTCTAAAAAAAAAAAGTTTCTAATGTAAAGTTTTATGGTTTATATTATATTCTCTACTCATATCTAAAGACTTTGTCCCTTAGTATAAATAATTTCCTTCCTGAACAGTACACAACGTAAGGTCCCAACCACCAGACGATCACAGCCCAATGTCTATTGCTAAGTTTTTCCGAAACCTATTAATTAATTCCAAAGCTAAATTAATAAGCTGTTTACATACGTTCATACATGTATACTTTTTTTTTTACCTTTAATTGTACTATCAAACCGATTTTTTAATTCAAGAAAATTCGTCAAAGATATTAGCTCACTGCACTAAAGTTACTATAATACATTATTGGCGAGATATTTCCGTATTCCTAATTATTTGCCAATCTTTTTTACATACGCATATACAACTTGACAAACATACATAACATACATATAAATATAACACGTTTTGTATTGCAAAAATGGTCCCTATTTTTATGACTATGATACCCGTATTAATTGCAACCTTTTCATACTACATACATACGACACAACAAACTTACAAACACACATAACATGTATTGTGACTTTTTTTATTAAACTATTCTAATTTTTCTCAACCTTTAACATTTAAGGCATGTACATAGCAATAAATATAAAATAATTCAGTTCAAAGATGCTAGGTACTCAAATTGAAATTGGCAACACAGTCCTATTTTCACTCAAAAGTTAATTTTTGTATTTTTATTCACTAACATTTGATTATCCCTAATTAATTAAGATTATTGTAATTGAAATCCGATTATTATGAAATAATATTATCAACGTTTAATTAACCGCGCCTCTCACTCGTATTTAGTCTTATAAAACTTTTCTCTTTTCCCTGTCTCCTTAAACGCATTTGAATTATGAACGGAACGTACGCCATAAACACCATTCATTGCAAGCAATGACTTGACAGCTGCTACCCTATTGTTTTTTTTCCTATGGTTATTGTTAATCAAAAATAGAACAGAAGAGCTACCTATGTTTAACAAATTAGCTTTTAGTTATGTAGTATTCAATATGTTAATCACCTAATCGTTTAATCATATTTTACGAAATACCTGTTCCCGCCTAACAATAACTTGGTCTATCTTACTAGCAAAGAGAACTATTCATAATACGTAAGTAAACAAATGACTTCTTTTATTATTTTAACCTGTTTTAAATGTTTGTGAGTTAAAACTTATAGTATTAACCTTAATATATAAAATCGTGCGCAACTTTGCTATCTAAGTAGTATTACTCAATGACTTACTTACCTAATAAAAATATCTAACCTATCTAGCTTACCTAATGGTATATTTTGGTTTTGTTTCAGCTTTTGCAACCTGTATCCTAGTGAAATGATGCTGATATATAAGAGAGATTTATCGTGCTGACATAATGATGATGTTTTTCTGACTACAAGTTATAATCGAACTAGCATGAACATTTTGCCTGAGAAACCATTGCAAGCTAAAAGATTTGGTTTTCTACTTCTGTTTGAACTACTTAGTAAAGTGATGTTATAAGTGTTTTATTGCATTTGTACCATACAAATTGTGTTATCTACCTATCTTTTTGCACTACTTTATTTTCTTTGTACTATTCTTGGATTAAACAATTCCTAATTAAGTTTCTTAATTATTTTTCTCCTAACATACCTAACATAGCATGATTGGTTTACTTTACTAAACACATTGGTGTGCAATTTTATTTGATAGAATTCATTTACTGCTATGTTTCCTATTATGTAAGTGCCTGGTGTTGCCTAACTTTGTTTAACAAACATACTAGTTTTAAGTGAATGTTCTAACAATCTCTGGCTTTACTGTATGTAAGAAGTTTCAATTTATGACTGCGGTACTAAGTACTCCTATAGTACTTTAACCTTGCTAATCAACATCAAAGATCTATTTATACCTATTTTAAATATTATGATGATTATGATTAACTGTAAGGTCATAGTTCTTTTCTAATAAACAATTTACTAACCTGCTAGTTACCAAACTTTGTAAGAATTTATTAATTGGTTTCTTAACAGTTCAAAATAAAGAATTTCATTCTTATCTATTAAACTTCTTAATTTATCCTAACCCAAAGCAAAACATACATCTGTTCATCTAAGTTTTAACTAAACAATCCCTGACTTTTAAACCAGCGAGATAGTCTCTAAGTACTATAATATTGCTTATTAAATCCTATTAAGAAAGTGTTATCTATCAATTCATAAAATATTCTATCATCAGACCACTACTTTGTTAATTTCAGCTAACTTTTGTTTCTTATCCTTAAATGATCATAACATAACAGCTGTTTTTACTATAAACCAAACTAATCTACTACCTATCTCTTTCCTTTTTAGTCTATAGGCTTACTCTCCTATTATATCTCAAATAAGAGAATCACACAAGTGGTATCCTGATTAATTAAAATGGTAAATTTACTTTATTAAGTTGAAATTAAAATGTATATCTTATATGTTTTTTATGTTTATTATTTGTTATATGTAGATTTGTTTTTAAATACCATTTCAAAAGCTAAACATTCATAATTCGAAAAGACCTCTCCTGACCTAACCCTATTATAATCTGTGTCTTTTTTTTTAATTCCACAGAAAATACAACTTGTCAAAACAAACTTCGTCCGTTCTCTGACCGGCTACTCTAAACAAAGTAAACAATAATTGTTCTTTCCCTTTTTAAAGATAAACCTTTAACATTTCCTAATTTAATTGTGTTTTACCTAATCATATTTATGGTATAAATAGTTGACTCTATCTTTGCCTAATCAATGACTACATTTTGATTGTTTACAAACTCGATCACACCGGCTAACTTTTACTAAGGATTCAAAAGCTGATTCAAGGTAATGGTCAATATTATTTCTATCTCACTTTCTTGTATTTTAATTACTTTATAAGTACCTAGAATATCTTACTACTTAAAGTAACTATATGTTGTGAAACTATAAGAACTTTTAACCTAGTTTATTGTTTCCAACAATTTACTAGCTAAACATATCTTTTATAGAGATAGTTTATGTAACTTTAACTGAATCTACATAATTAAACAACAAGTTTTACAAACTATTTCAAATAAACCCTTTTATTTATCTTATTGTTTGATTTTATAAAAGGTTTTAATGTTGTTTTGTTCTTTTTTAGGTTGTAACAACATTAGTCTGACTAACTCAGCAAATGACAAGTGATTTGATCTCTAACAATTGAAGTCTGATCAGCTGTCCTATCTAACCACCTGGACTATGGCAACAGAAACGACAATATAACCATACGCCTCAGAAGAAAATGAATCCTTAAGCTAGTTGTACCTACTACTTTCAGGTAAAATAAATTTAAGCAAATATTTTTCTAAGGTCAAGTTTTAGTTCTAATAAATTTGTAAACTAACTTATTTTAATAGAAAAAATTGTAATTACTATTACAAGATTTCTGTTTTTTAAGTTGAGTGACATCTAACTAGAAACACTAGCTCCCTAGGTTCCCTGACATTTGAACTAATTAATATACTGAATAATCCTTATTTACTTTTCCAGTTTTGCAAGAGATACAAAGGAAGGAACGTAGAAACTTATATGAAAGATCAACGACTAACCAAGAATATTGTTTCATTTCAATAATTAAGAATTAAATCATACTGTTACCATTTTTAGTAAAGCTTCTCTACGAAACTAGTTTTAATGACTATAATTAAATTTACAAATTGAATTGGATCTACAATAAATTCCTTTTTAACTAGTTATTTCATTACCTGCCTTCGATTAAACAACTATTAACATCTAAAGAAACATAAGAACTTATGTAAGTTTATATATTTCTAGACTTTTCCTTTATACCATTTTAAAAGTTAGGATATTTTGTCTTTATTTAAATTTTATTGTTAAACGACAATAAATTCACTACAAGATAGTATTTATCCTTGCCTGACTTCATCTATAAAAATCAAACTACCTGCCTTCTAGTTTAAAACTAAAGATTAACTTTAGCTTCCTATCTTCACCTGTATGGTTCACAAACCACAATTAAAGAATTAACTGCTATTACTTAATGAAATTCCTACATAAATGAATAAAAATTAAAACAAAGACTTCCATTTTCACAGGCAACAATTGGACTTCAGTCAGAAGTCACTTACTTAAATTAAATAATTATCCCTGACTTAAACCTGGCATAAGGCACCAAAGAAACCAATCTAAAACCAGTTCTTTGAATTAACTACCTAACTTAATTAAAACTTATAAAATTAACTACTAAGCATATTTTTAATCCTGGTAAACGGCAACAATTGTAACAAATCTAATGTACACTTGGTCAACGCTTCCCAAATCCTGGACAACGTGTACCAATTGTAACCTACCTACCTGCCTATCCTAAAGTTTTTACAAATAAAGCTCCTAAACCCTGATCTACGCAGAACTATTTATAAAGGCCTGGGCCAATACTCCTACTTTACAATCCTAGTCTCGGAGACACTAATAGTAGTAATACGTTTCCTTAGCCTGGACTTATATTTATTTATATGATGATGATATTTATAGTATCTAAAGTCCCTAATACTCTGCTCTACCTAACTATTTTTCTCTACAATTTAAATTTCGTACTTAAACATTCTTAGTTCTTAATACTTTTAATATCTGTCTACCCTACATCTAATCAAATGTAATTTCTATGTCCTACCTATACTAGCCTTATATTTTTAAACCTAATTAGTTCAGTATAATTTACCTAACTCTCTTATCCCTATCAATCCATTATAATGTAAATTAGTTTTGGCACGTGATTGTCAAGTAATTTAAAAGAACCCATTAATTGTATCCATAAGTAACCCTAAAATTCTTTAAGTCTTTGTTTTAATTCCTAACTTTACCTACCTAATACACCCTAGAAATATACCTAAATAATTACAACAATCTATTATTTATAATTTAGTTATCCTAACTGAATTAATGTTTCCTATCTAGTTGAAAGCCATCCTACTAAAAATATAATTCCTAAAGAAATTATTATTATGTTTCTATAGTATAACTTATGTGACCTAAGTCTAAAATAAAGCAGATCTAAGAATTTATGTTTTGTGGCCCCCGTAGGGAAGGAAGGCTCCACCATACGCCTTAGGATTGCTATCCCAGGACCTTAGTCCTCCTCAATAGACATCCACCATAGACAGGACAGTCTCCTTGCCAAATAAGTCCTATTAGTCAGTCGGTTGTATAGTAAAGGAAGATTTGGAATATGAGCATTCTTTACTCAAATATTCAGTAGATTATTTTATCCTTCATTAGAGTGATTTTCTCAAAATAATATATTTATATTATATTTATTAAAGTGACTCAAGATTGATATTGCTTAATTCACTTATAAGTCTTTATATGACTTGAGTTTTATATAACTATATGAGATGTTCAATTTCACCAAGTATCCATGTTTATCTTATATAGTAAACAGCGGGACACAGAAGTCATTTTGTCTTCTAGCTAGATTGAATCCTCATGTTAGTCAAGGATAGTAAAGAAAGTGATCAGACAATTCTCACTATTGTCACTCCAATATTTACTAGTATATTTGCTTTATATCTTATAAAATATTCACTCTGAAAAAGGACTTATCTCTTTAAGCTAACTATTGATATTCTAGATTTGCTTTATACTCATATAATACTCTCTATAGTATTTTGGTTAACTTATAGTATAGTTAACTTAGATGTTATTAAATAATTATTTTAATTAAGGACTTATTTCTGTCAGTTAACTATTGATGTTATAGTTTGGCATTATCTATTTTCTTATAAAGATCAAGTTTATATATTTTCCTCATGAATTACTATATCAAAATCAGTTTATTACTTAAGTATTTATTTATAGTTATATTTCTTTAGATCAGTTAATTACTAAAAGTTACTATTACTTTCATAAGTTAACTATTAGTTAAATTTATACTTCAGTTTATTTATGAAGTTAAGGTAATTTAATTCCTATTTCCTATTATCCCTATCCAATGAAGATAACCTAACACTACTTTCAAGGCCTAAACTAAAAATCTAAACTATGGGCTTACCTCTCCCAGTAATTAGCTAAGTCCCTAGGTAAACTGTAAAGTTCAGCTGAGTCGGCTGATAAAAGCAACCTAACACTCGTGTTCTTGTCCCCCTCCATACTTTTGATGAGCCGCAGCTCTCAGGGATAGTATGAATAGGACGCCCTATTGTGTGGTTTAGTATATATAAATAATAATAAATTTATCGGGACCCATTCTCAACTCCAAAAAGGCTTCCATGGGTGCGCGCCGGCATGCCAACTATGTGGACCCCATTTGTTCCTCTAAGGCTGACATTGAGGATAAGTAGGCTTTGTTGTAAATATCTGTGCCGATTTAAAAGATATTTAGGCTTGCCCAAGGCTTCTTTTTGACTCTAATAGTTCCAAATCAGAGGCTCCGTTAGGCTTCCTCGGACTTGTCAGACACTTACTAGTGGTAGCCTGATCTCTCGCTCTGATACAATCAAGTGCTAATCTAGCTGAATTCAAAACACATTTCCCCACCATAGTATTAATTATCACTTAAGCCCAAATAATTAATGCAATGTATCAGACGCAAGCGATAACCAACCCAAAATTTCCTAAAAGGGAAGTACACAGAAAATAATGATTAGTTAAACAAACAATTAATATCACAAATAAGCAAATGAAACCTCATTATTGCAACTCTGGCTATATGAACCAGAATTATCAACAACGAGAGAAAATAAATCCAACAAAGTTTAAACCTCACCAAGTTATTGATATAACCTGATACACTCAACGATTGTTATTGCGTTCTCCCTTCTATTTGATCTGTAACAGAAATAAAATTAATACATCCTAAACACTAGGTATTCGGTACCTAGACCTAAAGGCTCCCGATTCCTAAACAAGAATTACTGTTATTTAAACCCCCTTGCAATATTTAGAATTTAAAATTATTAAATTAATTTAATTTTCCAACTAATAATTTAATTATCTAAAACTCAATACAATAAACTAGAATTATTGCGCAAATTCAAACAAATATTACTCTCAAAACAACCCCAGCGAGCCACACGTCCGTACGTGACAAGCGACAAAAGTCAAAAAAACCCCTTCCTCCGCGCGCCATCGTATATAAAGCCACCTATCCTCTTCGGAGTCATTGGCGTCATCGGCGTCTTCGGCGTCTTCGGCGTCATTAGCCTCATTGGCTTCATTGCCGTCCTACAGAGCAGGCATGTGTCACTTTTTGGCAGCCATCTTTAAATTTGAATTTTGTATGCAAATGTTCTTATATTTTATTATTAGCTTTATTTGATTATTTTAAACGACTACATATTAATTTTTAACATAACTGATAATAGATTAATGACCTTTTATTCTCAAATCTACTAATGTTTACTCATTGTTTACCAAACAAAGAAATATGCTATCATAAATAATTGATATATGTCTAACTTTTCATTTCTTTGTACAAGTCCATCTGGAATCGAACCCTGGACCAACAGCTACACTAACTAAGCCATTTAAAATTAATGAAATAATATTTCTTTATTCTCTTATCTAAATATCTTAGTTCTTCTTAGCTATATAAACGATATTATTTTATTTATTATAAAACATTACTTATTTCCTTTGTTTTTTAGTTAAACTATTAGTCTCCTATAAATATAAATTTATTCATAAACGTTCTAATTGATAATTTTGTTTGTTCTAAAGCCATTTATTTCTATTACTTTTAAATTTCTTAAATGTAATATTAGATTTTGTTGGAATTAACTGGACAGACATCGTTTGTTCCGTTACAACATCACGGTGCTTAACATAAGCACCAGGCATTGAGTAGGTATCAGTTTCGACTGTTATATGTGTGCATGGCACAACTTATAATCGAAAGATTAAGGCTTCATTTAAATTATCAAGTTGCAAATAATGAATCGTTGCTTACATAGATGGCGTTGCAGTATTTTTGGTGCCCATTGGAGCGCTATGGTCGGTCGCCGGCAGCCTACAGCTGTCGGTTCACGCGAGGAACGAAAAGGGGAACTCTGACCGGATTAGCCTGCATTCACTTGCATACCGGGGCCCTGAAAGGAGAACTGGTAAGATTGATGACATTTCTGTATTTCATATCCACACGAATGCTATCTTTACAACTTCAGAACATAATTATCCCAGCAATCTGCTTCATAGTCGTGTGTACGAAACATAAAAATGACTTACTTAACTAACTTTAGTTTTGAGGTGTAAAATATTTTTCTTATTGCAAAAATAACCGATAGGTTTATGAAAACCTCTGTGTTTCATCCATGTAATCCATGTTCAAATAGAAAGATTTAGATTTAATATAGATTTGGTTGAATACGAGACCAATCGGTTAAAATATCTAACGTTACCTTTTGTCGATTTTATATAATGTTTTATTTCAATTATTAAATCTAAATATTGCTTCCCATTTTACCTAGATAAAAATTACTTAACCCGGATTTAAAAAAAATAAGAATTTCTGACTTGGAATTAGATTTTGAAGTTTTAACTACTGCAGATGGTTAGGTTTTTAGGTCTTGTGCCCCGTCTTTTTTTGTAAACTGTGATTATATATACTGACATTGATGATCTTATTCTTACATAATATATTTATAAATGGTATGGAAAATTGTAGATTAATAGTTAATTAGGTACAATTTTTTTTATTGCCTGAACTTACTAATTTGCGACTAGTATTTAGAAGATTCGACTCAGTAGGTACGCACAAAAGGTAAATCATAAACAAAAATCATGTACCGAATAGTAGTGTATAAACACATTTTTCTTAAAGTAACATTTTCAAACTTCATTTAATGTAGACGTTCATAGCCTAAGCAAAGCTGAAATCTTTGACTACGCCTCTCGAGGGCTAAATTCAATTTTTAAAACATAATTACGTTCTTAATTACAAGCTACTTGAAGTAATTTTAAGTAAACGTATTTAAATAATCAAGTCTACTGAAAGTTGCTTTGATTACATGACTAAGTGCGTTACTTGTTATAAATACAAAGAGTTTTGAATTAAAATCAAGCGTTTGAACGGAATTTTATTTTGCTAAGCTTTTAGTTATTAAAAATGTTGTCATGTAGAATTTACTTGTAAGTTTATTTACGGTTGCAAGTATTCGAATGTGTACGGTTTCATTTTTCTGAAAATTTCCTTTTTATGTTTTCAAAAATCTCAAGAGAACACTTCTTCTCAACACATTACCGTTAAATAGAAAACTATTACTGAATACTACAACATAATTAAGAATAAATAACTAAAACATAACTAAAAATAGCTAGCAGATAAAAAAATCTTTAGATTCCCTAGTAAAACTTTATTTTATTGAAAATCACTCAGTTATATATTGTGCTCTCTCACCCCCTTAACAATACGATCGGAGCTTGTATCTTGTATATTTATTAGTCAATATAGTAGTAAGTTTATGGTCTTTAATTATTGTTTTGTGTAGATGGCGGCAGCAGCCTCATGGCCGGAGTGTCAACGACGACGTTTTGGGCGATCATTTTGACTCTCGCCATTGGGACGTGTGCCATCGTGTGTATAGCTTACTTACTGCGGAGAAAAAAGTAAGAAAAAATATTTACTCAGATTATTTTAAACTAACTAGGAAGTAATTGAAACAAGAAAAAAAACTATTGCGCATCGAAATTACGCGCACTGGATTTCATCTTTATGAAAATTAGTAACAGTTTTGCACTATGCCAATCTGTTTTCTATTTGGAACGTATGTATCTGTAGGAACGGTTTATTAAAAAAACACATTTAAACACAAAACTCCAAAAAATCAGAAGAAGTTCGCCTTTGCACATAATTTATATTTATATAAGTATTTTTTGTACAACGATTTCATTTTGTGCAATAAAGAGTTTGCTTACTTAGGTTCTTACTTACTTAAATATACATAGCAGCAGCTTTTAGAAAATAAATTTGCGAGACTCAATTCTCCAGAGACTAAGAGCGCCGGAAATTAAGATCACTACCATGTTTTGATCATTGACATTATTGATAGAGACATGCCACAACGTCTATCTTAAATTAATTCTGACATTCAATGTACATGACCTCACCCGACTGCGTGAAGCCAAAATTAGGGAACTCAGTTTAAAACAGTCTACATGAATATACGAGTATTATGTAGGCATAATATATATCAGATGAGCCTCTTTTGAATCTGTATATTGGACCTATTTTAATTATCATATGATTTTTAGTCAAGACTGCACAAGTCAGGGCCGAGATTCTACCTACACGGTAAAACCTTATTCCTTTTGACCTGCAGACCTATTTTAGTCGAATTTATCGATATGGATAAAACATCTGTCACTTTCTAACCAGTTTGCAAGTGCAAGAGCGACGGATACTTTATCCATCGCGATAAAGGAGACCATAATACGAGCCCTGTTATCGTATTGTCGAAGTTTTGAAAGCTCTTTTTTACATTAATGGCGGCCGAGTTAAAAACAATACCATAACACGTCAAAAGCGATATGGTTTTACCCAGTAGAATACCCCTCATCCATATAAACGCACCATAAAACTACATTAGTTAAAATCCCTTGCTGGCAAATTCAAATGTCAAAATAAAAGACCACGTACAGTTCGTTCGTTCAAATAGTGTGCGGTACAACCCTTTGAAGTCACCGACTGTTTGTGCGCGCCGCGGCGGCTTCTTAGTAGCAATTGTACCGGCACATCAAAGCATGCAAACTATTTGAACGAACGAACTGTATATTTTAAGCATACCTTTATTCGTTTGTTAATATGGGGATTGTTCTTAACTTTAAAATGATTGTGCAATCAGGGCGACGTTGCCGACGAAGCAGCAATCGCCGGAGCTGCAGCTGAACGCGGGCGACGGCCAGTACGTGGTGGCGTACACGCTCAAGCCGCCCAAGCAGGCGCAGCCGGACATACTTAACCCGCCACCTGGTACGTTAAAAAAAAACATTAGTCTTCATTTACCTTTGAAAGAAAGAAGAAGCCTTTCTCTTGAATTTAAACTCATTAAAAATCCGTTGCGTAGTTTGAAAGATCTAAGCGTATATACAGAGGGCCCTGCCAAGATGCATTACGCTAACTAGAGTTTCTATTCGATTCGTTTTTAAACCAATCGCGTCACTGGTAGATGACGTGATACGAAAAGTCACGTGATCTACCAGTGACGCGATTGGTTTAAAAACGAAACGAATAGAAACGCTAGGTAGCGCAATGCATCTTGGCAGGGCTCTCAGAGGGACAGACGGGGGGAAGCGACTTTGTTTTATACTATCTAAAGACTGTCACCAACACTATCTTTATGAAACCTACCTAGCGCAGAAATCAATTTCGTTCTAGTCTTTATTATAATCCTACAAAGTACATTTACCAGAGTAACAGGCCGGTACAAAAGGCTCACTACCAGAAAGCATTTTTAATTACCACTTTGAAGAAGAAACAATACTAAACTAAAATCTCGGCCGCTTTCCTCTCTTGCGCGTTCATTAGGGTTTTAGCACATGAATAATAATTAATTAAAGTTAATTGTGGACTTGTTATAAATTCAAAACCCTTTGTGCGGGTAGTTTCAAAGATCTGCGTTTAAGACTAACAGCTTTATTTATTTAGGACCGTCCAGCCTTGTTAATTCACTCGTTTATTTCCCCACAAATTATGACCGATATTCGATTTCCCATTAAAGATAAGAAACTCATTATTGAAAGTACTTTTATCATCTCAAAGTCGATCAGTTTTTATCACTTTGAAAATCCGCCCAGGTGTAAGCGTCTCGTTTGTTTTTTGTGTTATGTTTTTCGGTTATTGCTTTAACATAGCTAAGTACATAGGCGAAATTTACCTATAGAAAGTCGTTATAACTGGTTATGTAATAGGTATATAAATCTCATTGTGACGTGCTAGATTTTGTGTAATCCTTTAACCTTATCAGACAAGATCAAAGCCGCGGTTCTCTTCATCCGGTTTTCAGAAATGTTTACTATCGCCTTCTAGGTATTTTAGAGATATTTCTAAGAAGCTTTTTTTTGATTTTGCGTAACATTTTAGAAGGGAGACAATGGTTATTGACGTCATTATGAGTTATTTAGGAACATAATTGTTTAAGGCCGTATTTCACCAAACTAGAATAAGACTTACTCCGAGATTAGTCTATAGAAATTTGGCGTTTAATCTAGGTAGCTAGGTACGTCTATAAGACCTTATTCCTTAAGCTAGGTAGGTCTATAAGACCTTATTCCAGTTTGGTCAAATGCAACCTAAGAATTTCAACTATTACTTAGTGTCTTGAGCAAAATAGCGGTTTAAGATTTTAAAGTGCGTTTCATAGTCAGGGAAATCAAATACCCATTTACTTTATGATTTAGGTACGTCTTTTATAATAACTCTCTTTAATACCACATTCACAAAGAAACATGATTCTGTGGAGCTTAAGTTATTTTCTATAAATGTTTTAATGGCTGTAGAAATTAAGAAATACGCAGGGTAGGATTTTCGAAGCTGTCATGCGTTCCCTTAGTTTGTCCATTTCGATTTGACAGAGTTCAAGTCGTCAAGTTTTGCAGAGTGAAACTTGTCTAGCCATACGCCCGCCTTCTACTGCGCGTCGAGCGGGCCCCATACGGACTCTTCGAAGAGATTGACTCGCGGTGGAAACAATTTTAAGCCCAACCGAGTCCGTACGGGGCCCCCCGTTCCGCTCGCAGTGAACGGGGGCATTATCTGATAGTCTCTAAAGTAACTTATTAACCTTCTCAAAGACATTTGTAACAAGTAAATAATTATGTACTTTTATTCCTTAGACGGTGATCCGCTTTCAAAGCGGTGTCCTGAGGGTATGAAGAACGGGGCGCTGCACGATGAATGGCCGTCTAGCGACCGTGCGCGCGCGCCGCACGACGAACCGCGCGCGGTAAGTGCCTGTATTAATCATGCGCACATTTGTTTTTTTCTTTTGTGTGTAGTGTAGTCTTAGTTGGCTGCGTCACGATAAGTATTACTATATCCAAAAAAAAAACACCTTCACTATTTCGGAGATATTTTTTGTCAGGTAGCTCAAACAAACAACTTTTTTCTGCTTCTGGTTTATCCTCCTATGGCCCAGCATACAACGAAATTTGACAACGGAATATGAATCTATTATGAATGACATAAAGTCAATTTTCCAATTTCATCTTATGTCATAAAAACAAAAGAAATTACACTTTACTTTCTTTGCACCAGATCTTTATTTGATTGGCCGTATTTTGTACTAGTTTTAGTACAAGGAACCTCAGGAGTTTAAAAAGTAGTTCAAGAAAATTTCTCAAAAAACAGAATGTACTTAATTCACTTGACAATGAGGAATATGAATTTACTTTACTTACTTTAAGTTTATCATGAGTATCATCTCATCTATCTATTTAAAGCAGCATTATGCTTAAGTATTCGTAATTGCCATAAGCAACCTATTTTCGGAGACATATTTTTAAAATTCGTCTGCTAATATACTTTTTTAAATCCATATACAGTTTTGTCTTTAAAAATAAGTGATGTAAGTCTTTAAATCAATGTAATACAAAAATTTCACAAGAAGGTTATTAGTTGGAGTGTTTACTTTTTTTAAATAATTCAAACTCAAAGTTTGTTCTTGTAATTTGATAGGAGTCTTTATTTAATACTGTATAAAACCCAAGATAAAACTAGATAACACATCAGAAAGCTGCATAACATATTATCTAATAAATAATGGCTCAGCTTTACCCTTATTTGAACCATGTAAAGTATTAGGCCCATTCAATCAGTATAAGTTAATCATCGATATTTTATTGGTTTAATATATAATTATTTGCCCTCAGTCACTATCGCCATCGACCGCAATGGCGAGTAGACCGGCCTCTAGTACCACGACCCTCAGCAGGCGGGAACACCTCATAGCAGAGGAGATCCCAGGACCAGAGAGCTGTGTATAGAAAAAAAAACTAGTGAATATTCTAACGAATTGTGTACATAGTAAATAATTTAGGTATGTATTGACTGTCAAATTGTGATAAATAACATTGTAAATATTGTAAAACGAAACTATAAAGGAGGACTTCAATAAAAGCCTGGCGACATTTGAGTATTTATTTTTCCTGTATCATGCTGGATTTATTTGGGATGATTGAGGCAATACAAATATGCTCTAACATCAACATACATTGTTTAAGTTAATTACTGATGGATGAACAGGAAATTAGCCCTGTTGTCAATAAACGCACAATACCTAAAGCATGCTTGAAATATTTCATAAAATTTAACTTTGACATAAAGCATACCATAGCTTTCGTTTATGTAGGTTAAAAATATGTGTCACGTCTCTATTACTAAAGGCATAAGAGAATAAATAATTGCTAGTTACTTTACAAAAAAGAAAACTTTTTACTGTACCGAAAAAAATATGTAATGCAAAATACACTGACGCAGTGGTTGGCGATAATGATACAACTAGACCGATGAATCCTTGTGGTTTTCTTGTGTAGCGTATCGTTTTGGATAAGGCCATTGCGGAAATGAATTATTATATGCATACAGACAGATCATAGGGTAGGTGGCGCTCGCGCTTTAACCACCACTAAAGGCTTGCTCCGTGATTTTTAATTTAAAAACACGGCATAATGTCTACTAGAGTAATCGAAAGTTTAGTTCGCGAACTCTCCGAATCTGTGAGTGCACTAGTGATCAAAGTGAATAGTTTAGAATGCAAGATTGGCGACCAAAATAAGGTAATAGTGAATCAATCTCTGCTAATCCAACAGCTAAAAGATGGATTTTTGTCTCGCCCACCTACCCCCTTAACCACAAAGCTGAATAAACCGAGTCCTGCTCTACCAGCAGCGACTAAAGCGCTGCAGAAACCCGTACGACAAGCCCGCGCTAAAGCGGCCGAAGCTATTACGAACTTAAGTGCTGCGAAAAAGCGGAGCGCTGGAATTGCTGCTCGTCCGCGAACGTCTGACGAATCACCACCCGATGCCGAGCCGAAAACCCCCGAGCCTAGCTGTCAAAAACTTATCAGCCATAATGAAAGCGGGGCCACGAAATCAGATGAGACGGTTACATGCAACAATAAAAATATGGACGCGCCGTTACCCACTATTAAAACCTACGCCTGGCAGGCTGCCGGTGGGAGAAAAAACAAAAAAAAGCAACTGGTGTCTGTTGGGTCCGGAAACAAGATTGCTGATCTTCAGGCAGTTGAACAGCTGAAATACATCCAAGCTTGGTCTTTTAAACCAGAAACTACTGCTGATCAAGTTCTTAATTTCCTAAACGGTGTAAAGAGCTCTGATAAATATTTTGTCGAAAAACGCAAGATGAAGACGGATAGACACGCATCCTTTATTATCGGATTACCAGAAACATCTTATGACCAGCTTATCTCGCCGACGGTGTGGCCCCGAGGTGTCCGATACAGTAACTGGTTTCTCGCGAGACCCCGCCACCAGCGGGGAGATCTCAACAAGTGCGACAAGGACGGCAACGTCTCCGCTCCCGCTAACGCGCCCGCGCATGGCCGCGCGCGGCGAGGCTCTCAGTCGCCGTCCGCCTAGTGGCGATGCGCCTGCGCCGCTGACAACTATGGTCCATAATTCCACTACGCGTGCGTCGATTGTTGTATGCCACCAGAACGTGCAATCACTCAACAACAAAACCGACCGGTTAGAAGTGTTACTTCGTACCAACTTAGAGTGCGACGTATTAGCTGTTACTGAACACTGGCTTTCTGCTGACAATATAAAATGTATTTTATTTGATCGCTTTCATTTGATATCATGCTATTGTCGTAAAAAGTCAATTCATGGCGGGTCTTGTTTATACGTTAGAAATAATATTAATGCCATTAATGTGCCTGAGATATGTGACTTATCGAGAGAACTATCCTGTGAAATATCAGCGATTAACTTAGTAGATTTAAATTTAATTATCGTTTGTATCTATAGAACAAACTTAGTCAGTGCTAAAGAATTTTTGTCCAACCTTGAAAGTGTGCTCGAAAAAGCGAATGAGTATAATCAAGAGTTTATTATAGTGGGAGATATGAACATCAATTGCATCGGAGATAGGAATGCGGATTTGCAGCATTTACACGACTTATTGGTACACAATGATTGTAAAAATCTTGTTACCTTCCCGACTCGTGTCACCCCGGAGTCGTCCACGGCCCTTGACCACGTATATACAAATCTAGATGCGGATTCAGTTCTAGTTTCTCCCGTCGAGACTAACCTTAGCGACCATCACGCGGTCCGTGTCGAGTTGAGGGGTCGCCGTCGTTTACCATCTACGGTAACTCGCGTCGTCAGAGATTACTCTGCAATGAATCGTGCACACTTTGTTCACGCTATAGAGTGTATAGACTGGACCAGCGTTGTGACATGTAAAAGCTACTCTGCTGAAACTCTAGCTACTTCTTTAACCAACATATTGTTAAGCAAAATTGACATCTGTTTCCCTTTGAAAAAGAAAACTTTCTCTGATAGGGGCAAGTCTTGGGTTACCCAAGACATACTAAATTTAAAATCGTTGCTTTTCGAAATCAGTGAATTAGCACGCTCTTTCCCGTTTAATAATACTCTTCAAAATTGGGTACAAACTTTACACATAAAATACACGCGTGCAATTTTAACAAATAAAACTCAATTTTACTCGAACCGCATGAACATGTCCCAAAACTCGTCCAGGGCTATGTGGGATGTTGTCAATAGGGAGAGAGGGAAAACAAATAAACTGCCTTTCGATTTTACAGAGTCTATTGTAGACTCAAAAGGTTTAAAATTCAACTCAAAAAAAGATTTAGTTAATGCTATGAATGCTAGATTTGTGGGTGCTGCCGCCGCATGTGGCGCCCCCTGCGCCGACCTGTCTCGTATGCGAGAGGCGCTGTGTGCGGCGCGCGCGCCTGCCGACCGCTCCATGAGACTCACTCTGTTTACTTGCGATGAGGTATATCGCATAATCGCAACGCGTATACCGCACAAACCAACGAAAGATGTATACGAGGTCTCTATGGAGTTGCTGCATACGGTCGTTGGCACTATCACTCCTGTCCTAGTAAAGTTGTATAATACTTGCCTTACGGAGGGATCTTTCCCAAAAGCATTCAAGGTCAGCAAGATATCTCCTCTTTTCAAAGGAAAAGGGAAAAGAGACAATATCGACGGGTACAGACCCCTGTCTATTATACCAGCTGTTGCAAAGGTGCTGGAGAATGGCCTCAGTTCTCGACTTACGCAATACCTTACATCAATTGACGCTCTGTCCTCTCATCAGTATGCCTACCGATCCGGACGCTCAACGACAGATCTGGCGCGTGATGTGGTGCGCAAAGTCACGGAGGCCCTAGAAGGTAGACAGCAGGTCGCTGTGCTTTGCTGCGACCTTTCAAAGGCATTTGACGTAGCAGATCACAACGTTCTTGCGGCAAAGTTACTGCACTACGGCATACGTGGCAATGCTCACAGACTCCTCACAGACATTTTGCACGAGCGGCCGCAGGTCGTCATTGGTGACGGGGGAAGAACCAGGTCCGATCCGTTGACATCATCCATGGGTGTAGCACAGGGATCATCCGTGTCAAATATACTCTTTTCATTATTACTCAATGACCTTCCAGATGCGATTACAACTGCCGAAATTCTAATGTACGCCGATGACGTTGCTGGGATTGTGTCTGCCTCAGATGTCGACACGCTGGAAGAAAAACTGAGTGTTGCAGCTACCCAGCTGTCGCGCTGGTTTGGTTTTAATGGTCTTGCATTAAACCTAACAAAAACCCACTTCATTAATTTTCGCATAGGAGGCAGAGCACAGAGGGAAATGCGGGTTAGAGCCGAGGGAATCGCTATCAAGCAAGTAGAAGTAATTTCATTTTTAGGGTTCGAAATAGACAGGAAACTGACGTGGGAATCCCACATCGATAAGCTGTGTCGTCGACTAGGTTGTGCTTGTTTTGCACTGCGCAGACTGGCCCGGGTCGTGCCGCGTGACGTGGCGAGGACCTGCTACTTCGCAACCGTGCACTCGCTCCTGCAATATGGCGCTGAACTGTGGGGCTGTGCTGCTGAGTGGCAGCGCGCATTTCGAGCTCAAAAAAGAGCTGTGCGATCTATTGTACAGGTGAACCAATACACGTCAGCGAAACCCTTGTTTAAAGAACTTGGCATATTGACGTTACCGTCCGTAGTAATCCTGCAAGTGGCAATGTACGTGTATGTTCACCTCGACAGTTATAAAAAGCGCGGGGATATCTCGGCTCGCTTATTGCGCGATCCGTATAGACTCCTACCGGTGCAGCGGCGACTCGCGAAGTCCGACAAAGTAACCCACGTGATGGGCCCGTCGGTCTTTAACCAGCTCCCTGTTACAATCACCTCGGCGCCCTCCCTGAACTCTTTTAAGAGAAAACTCAAAGATTGGCTTCTCGAGCACACTTTTTACAGTTTCAATGAGTTCCTTGCATATGGATAATGGCGGTTATAGCTCAAGACCCACATATTATAATGATATATTAAATAATTGCATTATTATTAGGTATAAATAATTATGAAATGGTCTTATTATATTATTATTATTGTTTTCTTTTAAGTAAGAAATTGTTTTACGATTATACAAATAAGCTGACATGTAATATAAAATTTATGAATAAAATATGATATGATATGATATGATATACAATAAAAGACTTTAAGCTACTTAAATAATATATTATCTATATCTATTATTATTGCAAAGGGCACATATGGCACCAGAGCTTTTTGAACAACAAATTTGAACCCTTTTTGCTGATTTGTGGCGTTAATGTGGTAAACTACATAATCATTTATATGTAAATGGATATAAAAATTTGTTTTTATTTAAATTGTATTATTATGTTAGCCGTAATACAAATTCTGCTGAACATATAGGCCTCCCCTCACAGAAAAACTATAGGCCTTCCCCGGAAAAAGGATCGAATGACTGTTCTAGCTGACTGCCATTAGCTCGGCTGCGAAAAAACGAGGTTAGTGCTGCAACATTCTAATTATAAACACAGTAATAAGCCAAGACAATTCTCATGAACAACAGCGGAGCCCTAAATCCAAGCTATACCCATTATATACCTGCTTGTTGACGGGTAGTGGCTTTATAATATTTACATAACTTTTAGGGGGCTTAATATATATTTTTTTAAATCATATGTAATTTCAAGTTTTGATTTCTTAACCCTTAAATGTATGATGTAGGATGCATCCTACGTAACAAAAGCTCGAAAAAGTTTACCTATAATCAGCACACTATTACGTGCAATAGAACTTATAAGCGACAAACAAAATTAACTCATGCATTAAGAGTTAATTGAACTTGATTCTCTAAAAGGAAATGTATGTGTTACTTTACTAGCCTTAAAATAAGATATAAAAAAATTGTAAAAGTTGCTAGTGACAAAGTAAATCTATGTCGCATTGTTTTCTAAAAAACTTTCAGAAACATCTAGTTTCAGAAATTTTATAGGTTTGTTTTTTGAAGACAGTCATTTTCGGTTAATTTATTTTTCGATCTGTTTTTATGTAAATTAGCTCTACTCTACTCTACTATCCCCCTCTGAGGACGTACCGAATAACCAATCACCTTATATTGTGCGACCACGACCTAAATCGCAGGAACGTGCAATCAAACGAAGTGTCGATTTCCGATTACGATTTTAACATTCCTCATTACACTAAAACGTACGAACTGCTTTGAAATGTAACCAGTGTCACGTCGTGCCAGCCACAGTTCAATCAAATTACAGTAATGGAATGACCGAATCTCTTAATTGAAGATGCGATGAGCATACGTGTCGTATCCCTACAACCCAGCCCGTTAACTTTAATCACAATCTCTTTCCATGTATCCATGTCCACATCTCTGCTAAAACAGATGGGTCTTTATTGGAATCCCTAATCGTCATTTGTCCTAATACATCGTTTGTCCGAATTTCTGTTTATCATAAACCCATTCCCGCCTGAATTTAAAAACTTTTTAGTGTTGTCAAAATACATCCATAAGCTAACTTACCTTATTTTTGGAAGTTGTTTGACTCAACTGAAAACTAGTTTAGAATACACGATAATTGGGACAAACGATGCACGTTATTACAGTTTCCGAGGATCCGCATCAGATGCACTAGTAAGTACTTAAATAAACGTGAGAATTTATGAGTTGTCAGTATCGACGATTATTTTGATCACTTTATCGTAAGCTTTTAAGGCGGGCGTGCAGTCGGAATTTCATTTAAGCACACTGTAATATTGAACATTTTGGTAACGCGAAATGATGTTAAAATTCCTGTTTAAATTCCGTTTTATAGTATTAAAAATAATTCAGTCGCTACAAAAAAAAATGAAAGTAAAAAATCCAATCGGTATCGTTTTTTTTTTCATTAATGTCGTAATGATTATCTACCTTAATAGTCGCGATTGTTAAAGGCGAGTGATAGTTTTTTAAAGATAGTTTCCAAACAAAATTTAATATCAATATAACCCTTGAACAGTAATTAAAACGTGTATTTTTGAAAAAGCGGCAGCGGATATGAATAAGAAAAACTATTTAGATAATATATTCTAAATCAATTGGAAATTTTAGTTGAATTGTATACTTATGGTTTTATCTACGAGTCTCACTTAAACACCAACTTGCTGGTTGCGCCCTCTTAAAACAGTACAATAATAATGCATAGATAAAATTGAATAAATATAGCCATAAATATCCTCCAAACTAAGGTCTAGACTTTTGTTATGATTACTAGACAACAACAATAAAGATACCTAATTATGTTGAGAAATACACACATACACGAATACACAGAACACATCCAAGCACAGTAACAAAATACTCACGCTCAATCAGACATAATTTGCTTATACCATTCTATATTTAGATAAAGTAACGATTTTGTAACTTGGAATTTTAAGTTGATTTTCCAAGTAAATGCAAATAAACGAAAAATGATTAGCGTTTTTTCTGTTCTGATCACGCTGCTCTCGAGCTGCATGTATAACCAGGGGTGCGATTCTCTCAAAAACGCGGTCGGACGAACGAACGAGTGAATGTCGCAGCGGCGAGTTTAAGTAGTCCCGTCAGAGCGAACAAAACACATTGAAGCGCGTGCATTTTCAATTTGGCAGCATGGCTTCTGTCGATAAGATCGAACGTATAAGGCTGCCTAATTGAGAATGCACGCGCTAAAATGTGTTTTGTTCGCTCTGACGGGACTACTTAAACTCGCCGCTGCGACATTCACTCGTTCGTTCGTCCGACCGCGTTTTTGAGAGAATCACACCCAGAGCTCTGTCTAGCTCCAGCGGAGCTCACTCATCTGTGCTTCCTATCCGCGAACCTTAATTAAAATGTCTGCAGGCTGTCATCCCGATGGACCCAGCTCTCGACGTTAGCCAGTTTAAAATCTTAACTGAATATCCAATTCTCATAATAAAATTAAAACGCGGGCTTTCCCGGAAAGCCATTTCAATTTTTTCCTCATCAACTGGAGTTGGGGCAAGTTTAGCGACCACTAAATATTCACAGTGGTCTTTCTAAGAACTGCTCCTTGCTTACGTTGTGTCTTTTTAGATATGTTTATAATTATGATGACTGCCTAATTTGGGCTGTACGTTTTCACTGACTGACTACGTCTCTAAAAACTGTATACTGTAACAGAACAACAACCTTTCGCATGTCGCATTGCAACACCCTTAAAAACTCCAAGAGGCCATTCTACAAACCAAACGAAAATGCTAACAAATAAAACGTTTAAAGCATAAGCACATTATAAATATTGCAGTATGTTCCCTAATGCAGTCTGGGTTAATCGCGGCCGCGTATATTATGCAGCGCCCGCCAAGGGGAATCCCAAAAGCGCAATAATGAACAACTAGGGTAATCCGCTGCTTAACCAATTACCTAGTGTGTTTCCAAATGATGTCTTTTGTTATAAAGGTCGATTGCAAATGCCTCAACGTTCTGAAATAAAATTCTTTAGACGAAGTCGAGCTCAAAATGTATTTAGTTAGCGCGAAATAAGAAACTAGAGATAATCCCATCTCTGTGATAAATCTGCTTGGATGTTTTACCAATGAAGTTGTTTTTATTCGTTTATTTACATCGACTGTCTTTTGTAAGAACTTTCGAGAAAATATGTGTTTTTACGAAAAGGGATTTTCTTCTTTTAACTTAGCACGCGTAAACTCGTTTTTAAATACAAACATCGGGAAAAGACCCCTGACGGCACGCCTACGGACGCTGACACTCAGCGGCATGAATTTAAAAGAGGGGGAATTAAATTAAGTCTTCTAATGAGCAGTATATTTCATTGAAATTACGTTTGTCAGCGTACGTTTATCTAAGTTTAAGGAATCCTTACGAAAGTAAGTCTACGCATTTCTTTCCATGAAACGCCTCTGAGAATGAGCACAAAATTCCCCAGCGTGTGCTCGTTTAGCTCGTAATTTTTCATTGAGCCCGAGAGTCGGCGGGAAAGCCTCCAATTAAGTTTCTCTTTACCGTTTGGCCCCGGAAAAGGGGAAGAAAAATGAACAACAGAGGCAAGGGACAGTGGAAAGACCTACGTCTGCCGTATAAAGACAAATGACCCTGGCAACCGCTGACGCGCGTTTTTGTTTCACCGCGATCTAATTATTAGGTGCACATTTAGTCAAGTCATCGCGGACGGTTTTATTACTCACAATTTGTTAAGTACCTAAACAATTTCCTTGAAGGTTTTGTAACACAACGTAATGGATTAAGCTTTTGAATATTACTTTCTCAAACTTAAGAGGGTTGTAGCGACGGAGTGATTTTGACAATATTGTGATAATAACTAGTCGTATCAACTTGGTCGGTCGTGTTATCAGTACAGTAACAAACTACAACAAAAAATCGCAGCTATTGAATAATTTTGACTATCTACATCTTTCTGTGCTTCTTTTTTCTTGATTCTATATTAATCAGTTACATATATCTGCACTTTTGGACGAAACGGTAGAAATAAATAATATTTGTCATTTTTGCCTTCGATTTCAGTATTTTGGAAAATTATTATTAATATTTATTATTCCAGCTTTAAAACACAGCTTATTTTGTTAACAACCAAGTGTAATATCAACGCTATCATGTTCTGAACCGAGCGGTGACCGCGCGACTCCACAAATTTTAGTGTTTATTTTTAATATTTTGCATAACATTTATCAACTAAATAGGTTATCGAGGCAATAGAGGCCTTCTTCGACATAAATGGGTTTTACTATTATAATAATCCTATCCACTAACTTGTTTTCATATTTTGGATATTATGTTGTTAGTGTAACTAGGTAACTAGTAGTCTAGTTACCTTGTTGACGTTGTATGAAAAAAATATGTGACATGTAATATTGATATTATAAATAAATTAGTATGATATTATAAATATATGAGTATCTAGAGAAAATCTGCACGGTCACCTACAAGTACACGTGTCAGAAGAAAGCTTTGCCCGGAAAAATCATAAATCGAAAGAGAATTTATTAGTAACACCGCCGAGTAATTCATCCGTTTATGATGTCTCATAAAATATTAACCGTTGCTAAGTAAAGTCTTACAGTGAGGTGTAAATGAAACATTATTTTATTAGAGTTTGGACAATAAATCCACTCACCTACAAAGCTCGTAAAATTCGGTAGGTTGATTGAGTCAGTATTTTTATTGTTTTGGGCCGTGAATCAATGGCGAATGTTTCAGTAATAAAAACGTTTTACGATTGTTTTCACGGGAAAATTTGTGGCCCGTGAAATGCTCTTCCGCAGTCATTTTCTTACTGAACGCTTCGCTCAGGAGACGCAGACAATTGACATTCTTGCCTCCGCTAAGTATGAATATAAAATAATAGGTTTACGATCTGAACCAATTTGGAACCAAGCTGAGTATAATAGGGTGTTCTAAAATATTCAACAAAGCTGGCCTCGGAATAGTATTAACACGACCAAATACGGTCTAACGCACGCAAAAAAAATCAACACGAATTATGTAGAACATTTAATACTGGATTTTTTCGTTGCAGCTCGTGCACGTCCCGGTTATGAAATGTGTTACTATTTCACATTGTTTCGAGCAATTTTGTTCAGAAGTCACAATGCTTTGTGCTCAGTCGCGTCTGCGAATGGAACGCTACTGAGTACGTTTGTCAATGTTCATGAATGAACCTCCAAAACATGCTGTTAAAATTACTTTAAAGTTAATGAAACTGGAAACATAAAGGAGTAAAAATACCTACGGTAGGACCCGTCACTGACTTTGTTTTTTTCATAGTTCATTTGATATTTATGATCAACATATTTGCAATAGAAATCAATATGAATATAGTACAAAGAAAATGTGTTGTAGTGTTGTAAAGATCGCGGGAACGCGGTGGACGCGAAAAGCACAAGACCGGTCTGAGTGGAGAGCCTGGACTGGTGGACGTCTTTCGGCTGACATGATGATGATGATGACAAAGAAAATGACCATTAGTAATTCTTCTAAAATCAAATTTTAATTCGTAGAAACTCTCTGTTGTGATGTTCATTTCCGTTCTTATAATTTAGTTGAGCACTGGAGCAGTATACAAGTTCGTTACTTAATGAGCTCCCTGAGGCCATTTAAATAGCTAATTTGCAATCACCACCGATAAATCTCAGGTACTTGAGTGTAGCGATCGACTTAATTCAAGCGGACCTACCGCAGTAAAATTATGTTGCAGTAATGAAATTTAATCAGTTTTCGATAATTATGTTCCATTCGTGGCAAACAGTCAAAACCGTTAATCCGTAAAATGAAAAATACTTGTCATATTATTCAGTAGTTTTTTCCAGGACAGCCTACAATAGGCAAATACGAGGTCAGGTTCGACGAAACAGGACCGTTAAGGTTTTGGACTGTGGAATGGACTAAGGAACGACTTAATCGTTGTTAACAGACTTGGACTCTCCCAATACTCGTACTCATCACACAAATATTTTGAGGAATCGAACCTTAGACCGTTAGAATTGGAGTCAGGGTCATTCATTACCAAGCTAACCACCTCGTCAACATAATATAAGACAAAGTGGAATTCAGAGGGCCTTTTGCCTAACGCACACGCAATAACGTTCGTGTAACGTTTTCATTCTGAAAATCGAAGGCTTGTCTGCATACAAAATGAAAACAATTGTTCCGCTTTTAAACCGATTGCGATTGCGAGTACGTTAGGCAATAGCGACGCTGGTCCTTGGATATACCTCATTTTTTTTGTTTGTTTGCAATCAAAATATTGTGCAAGGTCCGTCCGGGTACCGCCATTTTATCGTTAAACCTACCACCAAACAGCATTGTTCGCATTGTTGTAGTGTTCGCATTCCATCTTAGTCTTAAGGGTTGGCAACGCATTTGCGGTCTTAGGATTACAGTGTTAAGATTGTGGTCTTAAGAATGCATATATCAATGGGTCACAGATCCCAAGTCGCCTTCTTCATGCGTTTTTTTTTTGGAATTTAACATATTATAATTTAGTGACAGGTCATTCGTATACTGCGTTTAGCGTGACTGTGGCAATGAGCAACGGTGAACATTGGGCGCGAGGCTATAATCCGGCGGTGAGTAATTAGTGCGGAATCAGGTGTTTGCGACCAATACTGTGTGCATATGGTTCAGCGGGAATATTAATGTGATCAGAATATTAAAAACTGTGGCGTTTACTGCACTGGTAGGTATAATTTTCGCTTTACTACTTTATGTTTATACATGTAACTGTGCAACGTCAATTTGCAAAGCAACGTCCACGGTCTTGGATCAAAAGCACGATTCTATTGTCAAGAGAATAAGAGCGTGAATTAAATCATTTTGAGCTTTTCGACTGTTCACCGCATTTTTATTGTGTAGTCACCATTGAACCTTGTCATAATAAAAAAACGGCAACTTATAAGAAACAACGGAAAAACTGATCATTGGGTTCAACCCTGTCAGCGTGGTTCTACCTACAGTGTGTGTCTTGCATACGAAATAAATTTTAGCTAACGATAGTTTAAAGCACGGTTAAGGACTAATTATAATAAAAAATAAATGTTTAAAAAAACAAAAAACCGCCTTCAAAAAGCAAAAATATCCCGACGAATTGAGAACCTCCTCCTTTTTTTGAAGTCGGTTAAAAATATAACAATTACCCTTGATAATAAAGATTAAGCGTAAGTCATTTTTAAAGTTTTCTCAACCAGAAATGTAATGCAAAGTTTTATATGACACTTCTGAGAAGCAGACTTATGGCCGTATTAATAAACTTGTCTTGACTGAGATGCCCATCTCGAGAGACGTCAAAGTAAACGTCAACCCATAGGAAGCTGTCATTTTTGACGTGTCTTGTGATTGACATCTCAACCAAAATGAGTTTATTAATACTGCCATTAGTCTCATTTCAGAGTTCGTTTTTACCTTATACGTTAGGTGTTACACTTTCAACACTTAAAATATCTATGTATGTATGTAAAGTCTTTATTGCACTAAAATATAAATATTATAAAAATAAAAATAGAAATAGAAACATTTATTCGACGAACACAAGAAAAAACCAGAATAAATTGAAAATAAAACAAAGAATGGCAACACAGAAAACAAAATTAAACAATGAAGAAAAGGAATTTAGAATAAAATACAATTGTAGCATAATGTTGCCTTGGGTGATTCTGGGACGTCGAAATTGACGCCACTCAGTACTATGTCACGGCATGAACCGCGACAATACAATACAATATTAATATTAAACTAATGTGCAAAGGCGAACTTATCACTAAATGTGATTTCTTCCAGCTAACCCTGAAGTATATGAGTAAATATATGACGGTCTGGAACTCTGTATAGTGGCTAAAAAATTAAAGTGCTGGTCTACACAACCCCTGACTAGTATAAAGTCGGTTGTCTGAATTAAAGGAAAGTTGACTTCTACTTAAAAACTGATCCAATTAAAGAGATTTAGGCAATTAACCTGAGAAAAAAAACGACTGACATCGAATCAGGCTCGATTTCATTTCTGGAACAAGACCATTTAGAGGATTAAAGTTAAATAGTCAAATAAGTTAATTCCTGATAATGGATGTATTCTTAATGGTCCATGTATTTACGTCTTAAGTTTATCGAAGTACGAGTACAATAAATACCTATAACTAACTAGATGACAAATAAATACGTAAAACGTTTATTTCTGTAATATACAAATCACACCATATACAAATGAGATTATAATAGAAATAGAAACAAATACGCTAAAATGCAAATCGTGGCACAATAGTTAAGACTGACTTAATAGGTGAGGTGCATTTTGCTTCTTATTATAGTAGTTTATGTGACTGTACATAATGAAGGGCATGAAACACGGGTGTGGGTTAATGAAACGAGCCGAAGGCGAGATCACACAGTGTTTAATGCCTAATTATGTACAGTTACATACACTACTTTATCTACCCACATATCATAAGCCTCCATGATGCATTCAGGAGCCGCATATTAAATTTTAACCGTAATGGCGGTAATGAAAAGATTGAAAAGTTTTCTGGCAGCTGTCATAGTTTTTTTTTAATTCAGAGACAAACTAGAGTCGGCTCCAACTATCATATCGTTCGATACCTTACTTACGTGTGACATTGTCCAATTTTGTATGCAAATTGAGAATTCATTTCGAACTAAACGTCATCTCGACTGATATTAGAATAGCGGTCAAATTAAATTTCTTTGTTTTTCAGAGATGCTCGAAATTTGAATGTCATAAGAACATTGAAATTGATGTTCTTATGAATCCATAAGATTACTGCCGCAGATAAAAAAATTGCTCTAACAACAGAGTTGATTATTATTATGCTGGTCATAATTTGCAGTTTCTGAACGCATCATAGAGGGTTTATGATATGAGTGTAGATAAAATTTGTTTGTAACGCGATCTAGCAGTATCACCGACAAAATGCAATAAATAAATCTTTATCTTCTACTTACGAGTATTATTGCATAGTATAAAACACAGTCGCTCCCGTCGTCTGTACGCTTAGATCTTCTAAACTGCGCAATGGATTTTAATGCGGTTTTCATTAATCGGTAGACTGATTCAAGAGGAAGGTTTGTATGTAATTCTGCTTTATACACGGGTGTTACAGAAAACTCACATGAACCGAGGCGAAGCAAGGGCGGATCGCTAGAAAATGAATAAATAATAAATAATATATACTATGTATACTATCTATACTAATACTAATATACTAATACTAATACTTTTCTATACTAATATTATAAAGAGGTAAAGTATGGGACATTGTAAGGAGTAATCTCTGGATCTACTGAACCGATTTTGAAAATTCTTTTACCGATAGAATGCCACGTTATTTGTGAGTGTTATAGGCTATATATTACCTAACCCAAAATAATATGTTTAGGGCCCAACGAAGTGGGCAAGGCAAAAGCTTATTTATATAAGTTGCCAAAGGAATGTGTAGGTCTGGCTCAACCTGTAGCTATAACCAGCTATTGTCATTGACCGGAAAGTTTCATACAAATACTCGTTAAATAAGAAACCGTACAGATAAAGGCGTACATTGTAGAGTGTTGACAAAGCAAAATCAAAGTGGGACTCAACAAAACAACATGGTCACAATATAGTAGATTGTACAACAAAGGCATAAAACAAACCAT
Source organism: Acleris literana (assembly GCA_946894065.1). NCBI lineage: Eukaryota > Metazoa > Arthropoda > Insecta > Lepidoptera > Tortricidae > Acleris > Acleris literana. The sequence goes on along the minus strand of OX335685.1, from coordinate 8,647,212 downwards.
TTTATCCAAGACTGTATCCATCCGAGCCAGCAGGCGAGGGTGGATAATTAAGTCGAGGATAAAATGGGATTTAAGACCGAGTTATACACTCTGCTTCTCACTTCGATTACGAGGAAATAAAACAATGATAATGTAAATTTCGTACCACAACAAGTTTTGCAAAGAAAACAACTATTTTTTTTCTTAATTAATGGCTTTCACTCCTTGTGTTTAATAAGGTGTATTTTGCCAGTATCGAGTTTTAGACAATCACCATGGACTTATTAAATAGAAATACTGAACGATACGAACGCAATACTGCCAAGTCATACGTTGATTTTGTAATGTTTTTGTTAATAATGCTAGCTTATAATAGTTTTAAATTTATTTTTTGTTAGATGCAACATAAAGGCAAATAAATTAAAGTTAATGTATTCAAATAAAAAGTTTATTTAATGCAGTCACCTCGTCTGTCTGGCTGTAGGGCTTAATTGCCTTAGTCTAGATGACGACAACTCTTTATGCACTAGTGCATAAAATGCAGCCTACACCATGACCATGACTTTACGAGCATGAGAATTGAAAATTATATTGCTTTACGCATCCTGTAAAGAGTGTAACGGAACAAACGATGTCTGTCCAGTTAATTCCAATATTACATTTAAGAAATTTAAAAGTAATAGAAATAAATGGCTATAGAACAAACAAAATTATCAATTAGAATGTTTATAATTAAATTTATATTTATAGGAGACTAATAGTTTAACTAAAGAACAAAGGAGATAAATAATGTTTTATAATAAATAAAATAATATCGTTTATATAGCTAAGAAGAAGTAAGATATTTAGATAAGAGAATAAAGAAATATTATTTCATTAATTTTAAATGGCTTAGTTAGTGTAGCTGTTGGTCCAGGGTTCGATTCCAGATGGACTTGTACAAAGAAATGAAAAGTTAGACATATATCAATTATTTATGACAACATATTTCTTTGTTTGGTAAACAATGAGTAAACATTAGTAGATTTGAGAATAAAGAGTCATTAATCTATTATCGATTTTGTTAAAAATGAATATATAGTTGTTTGAAATAATCAAATAAAGCTAAAAACAAAATGTAAGAACATTTGCATACAAAATTCAATTTTAAAGATGGCTGCCAAAAAGTGACACATGCCTGCTCTGTAGGACGGCAATGAAGCCAATGAGGCTAATGACGCCGAAGACGCCGAAGACGCCGATGACGCCAATGACTCCGAAGAGGATAGGTGGCTTTATATACGATGATGCGCGGAGGAAGGGGCTTTTTGACTTTTGTCGCTTGTCACGTACGGACGTGTTGCTCGCTGGGGTTGTTTTAAAGAGTAATATTTGTTTGAATTCGTGCAATAATTCTAGTTTATTGTTTTGCGTTTTAAATAATTAAATTACTAGTTGGAAAATTAAATTAATTTAATAATTTTAAATTCTAAATATTGCAAGGGGGTTTAAATAACAGTAATTCTTGCTTAGGAATCGGGAGCCTTTAGGTCTAGGTACCGAATACCTAGTGTTTAGGATGTATTAATTTTATTTCTGTTACAGATCAAATAGAAGGGAGAACGCAATAACAATCGTTGAGTGTATCAGGTTATATCAATAACTTGGTGAGGTTTAAACTTTGTTGGATTTATTTTCTCTCGTTGTTGATAATTCTGGTTCATATAGCCAGAGTTGCAATAATGAGGTTTCATTTGCTTATTTGTGATATTAATTGTTTGTTTAACTAATCATTATTTTCTGTGTACTTCCCTTTAGGAAAAGTTTGGGTTGGTTATCGCTTGCGTCTGATACATTGCATTAATTATTTGGGGCTTAAGTGGTAATTAATACTATGGTGGGGAACTGTGTATTGAATTCAGCTAGATTAGCACTTGATTGTATCAGAGCGGGAGGTCAGGCTACCACTAGTAAGTGTCTGACAAGTCCGAGGAAGCCTAACGGAGCCTCTGATTTGGAACTATTAGAGTCAAAAAGAAGCCTTGGGCAAGCCTAGATATCTTTATATTCGGCACAGATATTTACAATAATGCCTACTTATCCTCAATGTCAGCCTTAGAGGAACAAGTGGGGTCCACATAGTTGGCATGCCGGCGCGCACCCATGGAAGCCTCTTTGGAGTTGAGAATGGGTCCCGATAAATCTATTATTATTTATATATACTAAACCACACAATAGGGCGTCCTATTCATACTATCCCTGAGAGCTGCGGCTTATCAAAAGTATGGAGGGGGACAAGAACACGAGTGTTAGGTTTCTTTTATCAGCCGACTCAGCTGAACTTTACAGTTTACCTAGGGACTTAGCTAATTACTGGGAGAGGTAAGCCCATAGTTTAGATTTTTAGTTTAGGCCTTGATAGTAGTGTTAGGTTAACTTCATTGGATAGGGAAAATAGGAAATAGGAATTAAATTAGAAAACTTATAAAATTTCATAAATCTTAACTTCATAAATAAACTGAAGTATAAATTTAATTAATAAATAAACTGAAGTATAAATTTAACTAATAGTTAACTTATAAAAGTAAAAGTAACTTTTAGTAATTAACTGTTCTAAAGAAATATAACTATAAATAAATACTTAAGTAATAAACTGTTTTTGATATAGTAATTCATGAGGTAAATATATAAACTTGATATTTATAGGAAAATATATAATGCCAAACTATAACATCAATAGTTAACTGACAGAAATAAGTCCTTAATTAGAATGAATATTTAATAACATCTAAGTTAACTATACCATAAAATAACAAGATACTATAGAGAGTATTATATGGGTATAAAGCAAATCTAGAATATCAATAGTTAGCTTAAAGAGATAAGTCCTTTTTTGGAGTGAATATTTTTATAAGATATAAAGCAAATATACCAGTAAATATTGGAGTGACAATAGTGAGAATTGTCTGATCACTTTCTTTACTATCCTTGACTAACATGAGGATTCAATCTAGCTAGAAGACAAAATGACTTCTGTGTCCCGCTGTTTACTATATAAGATAAACATGGATACTTGGTGAAATTGAACATCTCATATAGTTATATAAAACTCAAGTCATATAAAGACTTATAAGTGAATTAAGCAATATCAATCTTGAGTCACTTTAATAAATATAATATAAATATATTATTTTGAGAAAATCACTCTAATGAAGGATAAAATAATCTACTGAATATTTGAGTAAAGAATGCTCATATCCCAAATCTTCCCTTACTATACAACCGACTGACTAATAGGACTTATTTGGCAAGGAGACTGTCCTGTCTATGGTGGATGTCTATTGAGGAGGACTAAGGTCCTGGGATAGCAATCCTAAGGCGTATGGTGGAGCCTTCCTTCCCTACGGGGGCCACAAAACATACATTTTTAGATCTGCTTTATTTTAGACTTAGGTCACATAAGTTTTACTATAGAAACATAATAATAATATCTTTAGGAATTATATTTTTAGTAGGATGGCTTTCAACTAGATAGGAAACATTAATTCAGTTAGGATAACTAAATTATAAATAATAAGTTGTTGTAATTATTTAGGTATATTTCTAGGGTGTATTAGGTAGGTAAAGTTAGGAATTAAAACAAAGACTTAAAGAATTCTAGGGTTACTTATGGGTACAACTAATGGGTTCTTTTAAATTACTTGACGATCACGTGCCAAAACTAATTTACATTATAATAGATTGGTAGGGATAATAAGAGAGTTAGGTAAATTATACTGAACTAATTAGGTTTAGAGATATTAGACTAGTATAGGTAGGACATAGAAATTACATTTGGTTAGATGTAGGGTTGACAGATATTAAAAGTATTAAGAACTAAGAATGTTTAAGTACGAAATTTAAATTGTAGAGAAATATAGTTAGGTAGAGCAGAGTATTAGGGACTTTAGATACTATAAATATCATCATCATATAAATAAATATAAATCCAGCCAAAGGAAAGGTATTACTACTATTAGTGTCTCCGAGACTAGGATTGTAAAGTAGGAGTATTGGCCCGGGCCTTTATAAATAGTTCTGCGTAGATCAGGGTTTAGAAGCTTTATTCGTTAAAACTTTAGGATAGGCAGGTGCAGGTAGGTTACAATTGGTACACGTTGATCAGGATTTGGGAAACGTTGACCGAGTGTAGGGAGGATAGTTACAATTGCTGCCCCGTGACCAGGATTTTGAACTTTGAGTTATTGCACAATTTTTAATAGTAATTAGACTTAGATATTGAGTAAGAATGGTCTCGACGTTTACAATTGGCGCGTCGTGACCAGGATTTTATAGTACTTCAACTGTTCAATTGTAACTGGTTGTCTAGTTACAATTGGAGCCGGGTGACCAGGATCCTTTGGTTACCTAAGTTTAGGATTCTATGAGTTTAAGTTAGGGATAATTATTTAATTTAAGTAAGTGACTTCTGACTGAAGTCCAATTGTTGCCTGTGAAATTGGAAGTCTTTGTTTTAATTTTTATTCATTTATGTAGGAATTTTATTAAGTAATAGCAGTTAATTCTTTAATTGTGGTTTGTGAACCATACAGGTGAAGATAGGAAGCTAAAGTTAATCTTTAGTTTTAAACTAGAAGGCAGGTAGTTTGATTTTTATAGATGAAGTCAGGCAAGGATAAATACTATCTTGTAGTGAATTTATTGTCGTTTAACAATAAAATTTAAATAAAGACAAAATATCCTAACTTTTAAAATGGTATAAAGGAAAAGTCTAGAAATATATAAACTTACATAAGTTCTTATGTTTCTTTAGATGTTAATAGTTGTTTAATCGAAGGCAGGTAATGAAATAACAAGTTAAAAAGGAATTTATTGTAGATACAATTAAATTTTGTAAATTTAATTATATTCATTAAAACTAGTTCCGTAGAGTAGCTTTACTATAATTGGTAACAGTATGATTTAATTATTAATTATTGATATGAAACAATATTCTTGGTTAGTCGTTGATCTTTCATATAAGTTTCTACGTTCCTTCCTTTGTATTTCTTGCAAAACTGAAAAAGTAAATAAGGATTATTTAGTATATTCATTAGTTCAAATGTCAGGAAACCTAGGGACCTAGTGTTTATAGTTAGGTGTCACTCAACTTAAAAAACAGAAATCTTATAATAGTAATTACAATTTTTTCCATTAAAATAAGTTAGTTTAAAAATTTATTAGAACTAAAACTTGAGCTAAGAAAAATATTTGCTTAAATTTATTTTACCTGAAAGTAGTAGGTACAACTAGCTTAAGGATTCATTTTCTTCTGAGGCATATGGTTATATTGTCGTTTCTGTTGCCATAGTCCAGGAGGTTACATAGGACAGCTGATCAGACTTCAATTGTTAAAGATCAAATCACTTGTCATTTGCTGAGTTAGTCAGACTAATGTTGTTACAACCTTAAAAATAACAAAACAACATTAAACATTTTATAAAACCAAACAATAAGATAAATAAAAGGGTTTATTTCAAATAGTTTGTAAAACTTGTTGTTTAATTATGTAGTTTCAGTTAAAGTGACATAAACTATCTCTATAAAAGATATGTTTAGCTAGTAAATTGTTGGAAACAATAAACTAGGTTAAAAGTTCCTATAGTTTTACAACATGAAGTTACTTTAAATAGTAAGATATTCTATTTATAAAATAATTAAAGTACAAGAAAGTGGGAAAGAAACAGTATTCACCATTACCTTGTATCAGCTTTAGAATCCTTAGTAAAAGTTACCTAGCCGGTGTGATTGAGTTTGTAAACAATCAAAATGTAGTCATTGATTAGGCAAAGATAGAGTCAACTATTTATACCATAAATATGATTAGGTAAAACACAATTAAATTAGGAAATGTTATAGGTTTATCTTTAAAAGGGGAAACAACAATTATTGTTTACTTTGTTTAGAGTAGCCGGTCAGTAAACGGACGAAGTTTGTTTTGACAAGTTGTATTCTCTGTGGAATTAAAAAATAAGAGACACAGATTATAACAGGGTTAGGTCAGGAGAGGTCTATTCGAATTATGAATGTTTAGCTTTTGAAATGGAATTTAAAAACAAACCTACATTATAACAAACATTAAAAACATATAAAATATACTTTTCAATTTCAATTTAGTAAAGTAAACTTACCATTTTAATTAATTAGGATATCAATTGTTTGATTTTCTCTTATTTGAAATATATTAGGAGACTATAGACTAAAAAGGAAAGAGATAGGTAGTAGGTAGTTTGGTTTATAGTAAAAACAGCTGTTTTGTTATGATCATTTAAGGATAAGAAACAAAAGTTAGCTGAAATTAACAAAGTAGTGGTCTGATGATAGAATATTTTATGAATTGATAGATAACACTTTCTTAATAGGATTTAATAAGCAATATTATAGTACTTAGAGACTATCTCGCTGGTTTAAAAGTCAGGAATTGTTTAGTTAAAACTTAGATGAACAGATGTATGTTTTGCTTTGGGTTAGGATAAATTAAGAAGTTTAATAGATAAGAATGAAATTCTTTATTTTGAACTGCTAAGAAACCAATTAATAAATTCTTACAAAGTTTGGTAACTAGCAGGTTAGTAAATTGTTTATTAGAAAAGAACTATGACCTTACAGTTAATTATAATCATCATAATATTTAAAATAGGTATAAATAGATCTTTGATGTTGTTTAGCAAGGTTAGAGTACTATAGGAGTACTTAGTACCGCAGTCATAAATTGAAACTTCTTACATACAGTAAAGCCAGGGATTCTTAGAACATTCACTTAAAACTAGTATGTATGTTAAACAAAGTTAGGCAACACCAGGCACTTACATAATAGGAAACATAGCAGTAAATGAATTCTATCAAATAAAATTGCACACCAATGTGTTTAGTAAAGTAAACCAATCATGCTATGTTAGGTATATTAGGAGAAAAATAATTTAAAAGCTTAAGTAGGAATTGTTTAATCCAAGAATAGTACAAAGAAAATAAAGTAGTGCAAAAAGATAGGTAGATAACACAATTTGTATGGTACAAATGCAATAAAACACTTATAACATCACTTTACTAAGTAGTTCAAACAGAAGTAGAAAACCAAATCTTTTAACTTGCAATGGTTTCTCAGGCAAAATGTTCATGCTACTCATGCTAGTTCGATTATAACTTGTAGTCAGAAAAACATCATCATTATGTCAGCACGATAAATCTCTCTTATATATCAGCAGGGGTATCATTTCACTAGGATACGGGTTGCAAAAGCTGAAACAAAACCAAAATATACCATTAGATAAGCTAGATAGGTTATATATTTTTATTAGGTAATTTAAGTCATTGAGTAATTCAAGATAGCAAAGTTGCGCATGACTTTATATATTAAGGATAATACTATAAGTTTTAATTCACAAACATTTAAAACAGGTTAAAATAATAAAAGAAATCGTTTGTTTACTTACGTATTATGAATAGTTCTCTTTGTTAGTAAGATAGACAAAGTTGTTGATAGGCGGGAACAGGTATTTCATAAAATATGATTAACTGATTAGGTGATTAACATATTGAATACTGCATAACTAAAAACTTATTTGTTAAACATAGGTAGCTCTTCTGTTTTGTTTTTGACCAACAATAACCATAGAAAATAGAAAATAAACAATAAGGTAGCTGTCAAATCATTGCTTATTATTATTTATTTATTTAAATGGCGTCTACAAGTTATGTAATTTTGCCAATGTCAAGTATATATAAGCAATTGTACGGTGAATCGTCGTTGTCGTCGGCGTCTTCCAGTCCCAGTCGGCACACCATTGAAGATGGCGGGCATCCACTTCAATGGCTTATTGGCTTGGAGTGTTCTTGATTGCTTGCTCATTCAGAATCAACTTTTCACTGATATTTTATTTGATGCATATTCTTCGTCAGTGTTGGAGGTTACTTCACAAAGTTGCCGTGGATTTGCGAACCAAAATCAACGATAAAGTAATTTACAAAAAATTAAATAAAAAGACAGATGTTTTCAAAATGACAGCTAGACAAGAACAGGCAAAGAAAGGCACAGGCACAGATTATAAGATTATAAGATATGTCTAAAGATGAAAGGTGTTTATGGCGTACGTTCCGTTCATAATTCAAATGCGTTTAAGGAGACAGGAAAAAGGGAAGAGTTTGATAAGACTTAATATGAGTGAGAGGCGCGGTTAATTAAACGTTGATAATATTATTTCATAATAATCGGATTTCAATTACAATAATCTTAATTAATTAGGGATAATCAAATGTTAGTGAATAAAAATACAAAAAGAAACTTTTGAGTGAAAACAGGACCCTGTTGCCAATTTCAATTTGAGTACCTAGCATCTTTGAACGGAATTATTTTATATTTATTGCTATGTATATTGCCTTGAATGTTAAAAAGTGAGAATAATTAGGATAGTTTAATAAAAAAGAGTCACAATACATGTTATGTGTGTTTGTAAGTTTGTTGTGTCGTATGTATGTAGTATGAAAAGGTTGCAATTAATACAGATAATTAACATCATAGTCATAAAAATAGGGACCATTTTTGCAATACAAGACGTGTTATATTTATATGTATGTTATGTATGTTTGTCAAGTTGTATGTGCGTATGTAAAAAAGATTTGCAAATAATTAGGAATACGGAAATATTTCGCCGATAATGTATTATAGTAACTTTAGTGCAGTGAGCTAATATCTTTGACGAATTTTCTTGAATTAAAAAATCTGTTTGATAATACAATTAAAGTAAAAAAAATAGTATACATGTATAAACGTATGTAAACAGCAAATTAATTTAGCTTTGGAATTAATTAATAGGTTTCGGAAAAACTTAGCAATAGACATTGGGCTGTGATCGTCTGGTGGTTGGGACCTTACGTTGTGTACTGATCAGGAAGGAAATTATTTACACTAAGGGACAAAGTTTTTAGATATGAGTAGAGAATATAATATAAACCATAAAACTTTACATTAGAAACTTTTTTTTTAGAGTCAAATGAAGTTTATAAACAAAAAAGCACATCTAGGAATGTTTGAGTTATTGGAAAAATCGCGCTAAAAGTTTAAATAGAGTTATATTAAACCAAACGACTTTTGGTTGTTTGAACGGAATCAATTGGACGGACGTCAAGTGACAGTTGAATTAAGTTGAAGTTTATCATTGTTTGTTTACTTTTGAACTTGTGGTTGGTTTTAAAAGAGAAAACTTCATAGTTTGTGAAATTAACTTTTATATAATGGTTTGATGTGAGAAAGGTTGTGTTCTTGGTTGTACTAGTGTGAAAAACCAATGAGGGGTTCTGATGAAATTTATTTTGAATATGGAAGAATTTGTGAAACAGATGTTTGTAAGCAGATCTTTGTAAGTTTTAGTTTTATTAAGTTATGAAGGGGTACAATCGAGACCATACACCTAAGCATCCAGCCATGTTTGTCAAAATTTAGCCTGGAAACACAACACAATACAAATGTTTCGTTAATTAAATAGACCCATTTGTGATAGGTTAGATAAAAATTTCATATTATGGTTAATATGAAATTATTAGGGTAGCTTGTATGCATTTTTTTGGCGAGACATTACTGTACCGGCAGGAGATACTTAGCAATCGACAACTTTACATTCTCCAATTTTTAATTGTTTAACATGGTTTGGAACGAATAGTGGATAGAATGGAAAGTTTAACGGTGACAGAAGCTTTATCTTTAAGGATTGTATTTTGGTCTGGGAAACTTAATCGGTGAATTATATACAGATCATAAATACAAAAGATTCGTTATATTTGACTGGTTGAGTGCTATTAGAGCTGATTAAAAGTCTAGCACAGCTTTTGATTTTTCCACAGACAAAAGAATGATCTGATAATTGTAACTGCATTGTTACGTCTCGACATTTATTGTTGACTATTAGTATTCATGTTATGTTATCAATTAGAATTGGTTAAAAACACATCACATAATTATCAGAATTTCTGATCAGGAAAGGCTAAGTGTTGATAAATTATTAGAATCATTAAAGTAGTTTATTTGAAGGCATCTTATTATGTTATTGGTTAGGGTAGATTTCTCTTCAAATGCCAACTAGAAAGATTTGACATTTTGCGATAAATCTAAAGGCAGGGTGTAACGGAACAAACGATGTCTGTCCAGTTAATTCCAATATTACATTTAAGAAATTTAAAAGTAATAGAAATAAATGGCTATAGAACAAACAAAATTATCAATTAGAATGTTTATAATTAAATTTATATTTATAGGAGACTAATAGTTTAACTAAAGAACAAAGGAGATAAATAATGTTTTATAATAAATAAAATAATATCGTTTATATAGCTAAGAAGAAGTAAGATATTTAGATAAGAGAATAAAGAAATATTATTTCATTAATTTTAAATGGCTTAGTTAGTGTAGCTGTTGGTCCAGGGTTCGATTCCAGATGGACTTGTACAAAGAAATGAAAAGTTAGACATATATCAATTATTTATGACAACATATTTCTTTGTTTGGTAAACAATGAGTAAACATTAGTAGATTTGAGAATAAAGAGTCATTAATCTATTATCGATTTTGTTAAAAATGAATATATAGTTGTTTGAAATAATCAAATAAAGCTAAAAACAAAATGTAAGAACATTTGCATACAAAATTCAATTTTAAAGATGGCTGCCAAAAAGTGACACATGCCTGCTCTGTAGGACGGCAATGAAGCCAATGAGGCTAATGACGCCGAAGACGCCGAAGACGCCGATGACGCCAATGACTCCGAAGAGGATAGGTGGCTTTATATACGATGATGCGCGGAGGAAGGGGCTTTTTGACTTTTGTCGCTTGTCACGTACGGACGTGTTGCTCGCTGGGGTTGTTTTAAAGAGTAATATTTGTTTGAATTCGTGCAATAATTCTAGTTTATTGTTTTGCGTTTTAAATAATTAAATTACTAGTTGGAAAATTAAATTAATTTAATAATTTTAAATTCTAAATATTGCAAGGGGGTTTAAATAACAGTAATTCTTGCTTAGGAATCGGGAGCCTTTAGGTCTAGGTACCGAATACCTAGTGTTTAGGATGTATTAATTTTATTTCTGTTACAGATCAAATAGAAGGGAGAACGCAATAACAATCGTTGAGTGTATCAGGTTATATCAATAACTTGGTGAGGTTTAAACTTTGTTGGATTTATTTTCTCTCGTTGTTGATAATTCTGGTTCATATAGCCAGAGTTGCAATAATGAGGTTTCATTTGCTTATTTGTGATATTAATTGTTTGTTTAACTAATCATTATTTTCTGTGTACTTCCCTTTAGGAAAAGTTTGGGTTGGTTATCGCTTGCGTCTGATACATTGCATTAATTATTTGGGGCTTAAGTGGTAATTAATACTATGGTGGGGAACTGTGTATTGAATTCAGCTAGATTAGCACTTGATTGTATCAGAGCGGGAGGTCAGGCTACCACTAGTAAGTGTCTGACAAGTCCGAGGAAGCCTAACGGAGCCTCTGATTTGGAACTATTAGAGTCAAAAAGAAGCCTTGGGCAAGCCTAGATATCTTTATATTCGGCACAGATATTTACAATAATGCCTACTTATCCTCAATGTCAGCCTTAGAGGAACAAGTGGGGTCCACATAGTTGGCATGCCGGCGCGCACCCATGGAAGCCTCTTTGGAGTTGAGAATGGGTCCCGATAAATCTATTATTATTTATATATACTAAACCACACAATAGGGCGTCCTATTCATACTATCCCTGAGAGCTGCGGCTTATCAAAAGTATGGAGGGGGACAAGAACACGAGTGTTAGGTTTCTTTTATCAGCCGACTCAGCTGAACTTTACAGTTTACCTAGGGACTTAGCTAATTACTGGGAGAGGTAAGCCCATAGTTTAGATTTTTAGTTTAGGCCTTGATAGTAGTGTTAGGTTAACTTCATTGGATAGGGAAAATAGGAAATAGGAATTAAATTAGAAAACTTATAAAATTTCATAAATCTTAACTTCATAAATAAACTGAAGTATAAATTTAATTAATAAATAAACTGAAGTATAAATTTAACTAATAGTTAACTTATAAAAGTAAAAGTAACTTTTAGTAATTAACTGTTCTAAAGAAATATAACTATAAATAAATACTTAAGTAATAAACTGTTTTTGATATAGTAATTCATGAGGTAAATATATAAACTTGATATTTATAGGAAAATATATAATGCCAAACTATAACATCAATAGTTAACTGACAGAAATAAGTCCTTAATTAGAATGAATATTTAATAACATCTAAGTTAACTATACCATAAAATAACAAGATACTATAGAGAGTATTATATGGGTATAAAGCAAATCTAGAATATCAATAGTTAGCTTAAAGAGATAAGTCCTTTTTTGGAGTGAATATTTTTATAAGATATAAAGCAAATATACCAGTAAATATTGGAGTGACAATAGTGAGAATTGTCTGATCACTTTCTTTACTATCCTTGACTAACATGAGGATTCAATCTAGCTAGAAGACAAAATGACTTCTGTGTCCCGCTGTTTACTATATAAGATAAACATGGATACTTGGTGAAATTGAACATCTCATATAGTTATATAAAACTCAAGTCATATAAAGACTTATAAGTGAATTAAGCAATATCAATCTTGAGTCACTTTAATAAATATAATATAAATATATTATTTTGAGAAAATCACTCTAATGAAGGATAAAATAATCTACTGAATATTTGAGTAAAGAATGCTCATATCCCAAATCTTCCCTTACTATACAACCGACTGACTAATAGGACTTATTTGGCAAGGAGACTGTCCTGTCTATGGTGGATGTCTATTGAGGAGGACTAAGGTCCTGGGATAGCAATCCTAAGGCGTATGGTGGAGCCTTCCTTCCCTACGGGGGCCACAAAACATACATTTTTAGATCTGCTTTATTTTAGACTTAGGTCACATAAGTTTTACTATAGAAACATAATAATAATATCTTTAGGAATTATATTTTTAGTAGGATGGCTTTCAACTAGATAGGAAACATTAATTCAGTTAGGATAACTAAATTATAAATAATAAGTTGTTGTAATTATTTAGGTATATTTCTAGGGTGTATTAGGTAGGTAAAGTTAGGAATTAAAACAAAGACTTAAAGAATTCTAGGGTTACTTATGGGTACAACTAATGGGTTCTTTTAAATTACTTGACGATCACGTGCCAAAACTAATTTACATTATAATAGATTGGTAGGGATAATAAGAGAGTTAGGTAAATTATACTGAACTAATTAGGTTTAGAGATATTAGACTAGTATAGGTAGGACATAGGAATTACATTTGGTTAGATGTAGGGTTGACAGATATTAAAAGTATTAAGAACTAAGAATGTTTAAGTACGAAATTTAAATTGTAGAGAAATATAGTTAGGTAGAGCAGAGTATTAGGGACTTTAGATACTATAAATATCATCATCATATAAATAAATATAAATCCAGCCAAAGGAAAGGTATTACTACTATTAGTGTCTCCGAGACTAGGATTGTAAAGTAGGAGTATTGGCCCGGGCCTTTATAAATAGTTCTGCGTAGATCAGGGTTTAGAAGCTTTATTCGTTAAAACTTTAGGATAGGCAGGTGCAGGTAGGTTACAATTGGTACACGTTGATCAGGATTTGGGAAACGTTGACCGAGTGTAGGGAGGATAGTTACAAGAGCCACTGGATTTAGGGTTCCGCATCCAGAGGGAAAAACGGAACGCTATTGCACACACTCTTCGGTCCGTTTGTCCGTTCGTATATCTCGGATCTATAGCTCGTAAGTCGAAACCGAATCTTGAATAAGAGAAAAAATATAATTATCTTATTCTGCTATTTTATTTTATTTTTTTACCTATCTACCATGGGCCATACTCTTTAATGTCTTTGCATCTATTGTTATCGTATCGTCAATGTTAGGATACCTAGCTCTTATTAACTTGAGAGTAATGGAGCCCGAGTCAAAAACAATACAAATGCAATACGGGAAAAGCGAATGTAGAATAAGGGCCCAGGAGTAGAAAAATAACATCACTTTTACGTAACTCTAACAATACCTACCGAAACGGACTTTACTGTTTTTTTTTAGTTTTTCTTGTTTGTAGCTTTCATATTTTCCCGTTTTATATTTTCTTTGCAACGGCGGCTCACGAAATACTGTTTCTATTTTTGAACAAACAAAGCATTTCAGCATACACATTACGTACGGAGAGGCCGGTTAAAAACACATGAAAGCGTTTTAAGTGTTAACAACAATTCAAAAATAGGAACTATTTCGTAGAAGCAACGCCGCACGAAGATATTTCACATTATATGTGAAATTAACGCCTTAACAATCGTGTTAAATAATCGGAAACTCAATGTGATTTATCGTATATAGGTAATCTATAAGAAAACATTTCAAAAATGTACATACATATTATACTTAATTATTTAATAGGCGTCAATAATTTCAAGTTTAATATAGGAAAACTAGAATAAATTACACGTACGTAATATCATGTTGCTATATGGAAACTTGAAAAGCAGCTTTTTTTTTTAAACTTAACTTTTAATTTTACGACTACCTATACAACGATTTAATTTTACGCCTTTTAGAATTAACAAGAAATCATAGAATTATGAGAAATAACGTGCTTTAATAGTAACGACTAAACCTTTATTTATAACTTATAACTTCTTATGTAAGCGGAATGGTAACGATGACAGGTACCTACTGATTTATAAACAAAAATGTTACGGTTTTTAATCATTCCGTGAGTGTATAGTTTGTTCAATCAGTGAAAGCGCGCCCCGCCACGCAAATCCGCTTTGCTCGGTTGTTTCAAATAAATAGTTACATAAAATTATTAAGGATAGGGCGCGATAGTAGATTAAAACACTTTAGTTGCTAGATAACTATTTGACGCTCAGCGCCATCTACCGTACCCTATGATAAACCAAAGTACAGGAAAAATCTGTATGTATTAGTTAATTACATAATAAGCGTACTGCCTGCGTGTATACAAAACTAGCCGATGTATCCAATTCCAAGTTGGTCTCTGAGAAAGCAGAAATAGGTGACCGCAGCGGAAATCCGAGCGCGCGGGTAATGCCGGGCCGGCTAATTAGCAGAGGGTCGGATGTGCGAACAGGCCAAATGAAGATTTATCATCGCCCTTGCGAACGATTGGGTTACGGCTATCAAAGTAACAAATTTGAAGTTATTGTTTGAGAGGAAACGCTACCTGGGGGTTTACGCCACGTTTAGCTAACTTTGCTATGACACCGTAGAATCACTTTTGACGAAATGACAAAATTCAAAAAAATAAAATCAAAATATTTATTCAGCAAATAGGCCACATGAGGGCTCTTTTACGCGTCGGTAATATAGAGTGAATCTACCAGCGCTTCGGACAAGACCATCATTGCGGAGAAGAAGCGCCGCAAGAAACTCCAGCAGAAGGTCATTTTTTCAATCATAAAAACTTAGTAATACTTAAAAGTAAGTTACATTAAGTAATAATAAGGTAATAAAGTAATAAATAATAAATTCTTAAAACTACCAAAAATAAACTTATTAGTAAGGTCAATAAACCTAAACTAAAAATAATGTCTAGGAGAAGAACACGACGACGTCTCTACGTCAAAAGCCATAATTAGAATAATTAATTGAACAATAAGTCTTTGCAAACGTGAACCGGACCCCACAAACAGCACCCGTTCACGAGTATGACGCGTATCTCAACCATCGCCTCTCTCAACCATGTGTTCGGGAAAGTGGCGACCCGATCAACGATGCCGCCGCGCCGTAAGCAAAGACCTTTGAGCGCGCGTGACATGCTCATGCTGCCGGACAACTAAATATTATAATAAATATTCTTTTATCGTTAATTTTGGTGCTTTAGAAGCGTTTTCAGCAGGCTGAAATATCGTTTCAGTCCGTTTCAGAGGTAGCTCTATCACATACCACATACATAATCTCACGCCTTCGTTCCCAGAGTGGGGTAGGCAGAGCTACAGAATTACAAACATCTCTAAAAACTTGTAGATAATTCTATAACCACAATTTGCACAATTAGGCTAAGATGTTTACCAGCGTATTAGTGACAGGTTGCAAGCCCATCGCCTAACAGTACTACAAGCCTTTATTCCCTTAGTCGTCTCTTACGACATCCACGGGAAGACATGGAGTACACATACCAGATTATCAAAATTTCGACCAACTTACCGTTGTTTTCAGGCGGCTGAAACATGTTTTCAGTCCGTTTCAGGCCACCCTCTATCAGATTACGCCATAACCTGAAAACCCATTTTCAGGCATTTTCAGGACCCCTTATGGGCCTTTGAAGTACATTTCAGTATATGGCATTTTTCCACTAAGAGTGAAAGAGATAGCATGATTAGAAAGAGACAGCAATACTGAGAACCTTCGAGAAGTGTGAAAGAGAAAACACGACTAGAAAGAGACAGCAATACTGAGAACCTTCGAGAAGTGTGTGAAAGAGATAACACGAAATGAGACAGCAACACGCGGAACATTCCAGTCTCATCCAGACCCGTGAGTCAAGGTCATTGCGATCGTAAAAACAACAAGGTAGCAAGGCGTAGAACATTCCAGCAACGAACAGTCTCGATCGACCTTGGCGGGGCGAAGTACATCGAACATTCCGGAAGGCGTTCTAGAATAATCGGACTCGGGAACTATAAAACGGCGGACACCGGTTGCGACGAGTCAGTCTTTACTTGGAAAGCGAACAGTGCGAGCGATCATCTGAGTATTCGAAGTTTATTGTGCGATAATTGTTTTGTAACGCTTTAAGTGAGTGCGTAATTAAAGTCTACTTTTGATTATCGGTGTATTCGTGCATTTCTATCAGTTACCTACCCCCACGTACGTAACAGTATGAAACAGCTGCCCGGCGAGAAACATCACAGTTTGTTCTCGTTTAAAAGCGTCTTGTAAACACAAAAAATAGTAACTAGTGACAGCGCCTACATGTCAAGCCTGACACCATGCTGGGTGGCAACCACTTCGGTGTTTCGTTTTAGATTAAGGACTACGATACTCTAAGTCGGTGATACTCTTCTTTTTTTTCTGTTGTTGCTGTAGTTTATATTTCTTTATTATAGCACCAATTCCATTTTTATAATGCTAATAATAATGCTAACAAATCTAAGCAAGATTGGCCTGGTCGGAACGGAATCTGAATATACTAGTATTGACGTCGCGCGAGACATGCGACATATGTATTCTTCTGTCTCTATGTCTTTATTGTTGTTCTTTGGTATGGTCAAATATTTAAGTGATGGATGAGCGCGAGTATTTTTTGTGGGTCTAGGATATTTAGTATGTATTTAAGTAATTATTTCTCTATATAAAATATGTTAACCGTTGTCTATTACCCGTAGCCTACATCAACGAATTCAAATGTGAGTTGCATAAGAGAGTCACCTAACTGGTAATAGTAGGTACATTATTGCCTAGGCATGGAAGTAGGCAGCATACGAAGCCCGCAATTGCTGTTCCTGCCGAGGCAAATACAGTGCTTTTCTCAAAAATCGCAAGAAAAAATTTGTGTTGGAATCAAATCTTCATCGCTTGAACTCATTTTTTGAATTGTATACAAACAGAAACTTCATGTGAAAAAACCATCACTCCTTACCGCCTTTTTGTTTATGACAAGGAGAAATGCAATTTTTGTTTTAAAAAAAACATAAGCTATTCCAGGCACAAATAAAAAAGATATGTTTCGAGTAAAATTTGGATGTATAAGACTTGTGCCCTCATTTTATTATGGCCCTTTTCATTTTTTTTAAAGTTACAAGCTAGATAGTAATGGAATTTGTATGCAACATTGCGGGCTTGTGTAGCGAGCACGCAATGTTTTTTTTTTTAAAATTTGAGAACTGTCAGTAAACTATGTACTTCGCGTCTCAATATTATGTAGATAGGAATGTCAACATTTCCGGACATTTCTGAGAAAAAATATTTATTTAGCTGTTCTCTCTACGATCTGTCTGTATCTTTATCAGAATCAACCCTGCATGTTACTGCATCGTACTTGATTTTGCAGATTTGCATTATTCTCGACGATACGTAAAAATGCTTTTAGATGTAGAACTCGTTTGATACGTGATTGGAAGACAAATGAAAGTAACAATTTGTTCTTTGCCACTTGATTGGATGTGGTACACACACGTAAATGCAAATTATTTAAACCCGGATTACTAGCTGCTGACTTCAAGATGTAAAAAAATATCGACGTTTGTTTTGCTGTTTTACTGTTATGCTGTTTGAATGTTGTTATTTTGGTAAGATTTAGTATAGCTTATTTATCTATCGGCTAGGTACGTGACTTATTTAAAAAATAATACTTTGTATCACTTTTTGCTGATTTTTAGGGTTCCGTAGCCAAATGGCAAAAAACGGAACCCTTATGGATTCGTCATGTCTGCTGTCTGTCTGTCCGTCCGTATGTCACAGCCACTTTTTTCCGAAACTATAAGAACTATAGTGACTAACTATCCTAAACTATACTGTTGAAACTTGGTAAGTAGATGTATTCTGTGAACCGCATTAAGATTTTCACACAAAAATAGAAAAAAAAAACAATAAATTTTGGGGGTTCCCCATACTTAGAACTTAAAGTCAAAAATTTTTTTTTCATCATACCCATAGGATAGGTCTTCAAAAATGATATTGAGGTTTTTAATAATTATCATTTTTTTCTCCACTGTATTGTTTGCGCGAGAAACACTTCCAAAGTATATGATGTACATTACCATGCGAACTTCCACCGAAAATTGGTTCGAATGAGATCTAGTAAGTAGTTTTTTTAATACGTCATAAATCGTAAACCGCAATTTACCTTTCACGGAACCCTTCATGGGCGAGTCCGACTCGCACTTGGCCGCTTTTTTATAATGTAGAACCACACTAATTAATAAACACAGTCATTATTGCACAGTCTTAAATTTATAAATATCAATGAAAAGTCCCACAAATTAGCTTAGTCCCACACTATATATACTAATCAACAATAAACATAGTAATGTAGAAAAATGCAAACCTCCTTTAATGCATAGTTACCATTCAAGTTTTAGCAACAAATACGAATGTCTTTCCCTGAAACGTTTTTGTATGTTGATGAAAAACCTATAAATAATAAATCGAATGATCGCACCGCACCTGATATGTACACTGCTGCATAATAACTTTCATAACCATTGTACAAACACTATTGGGCTATATTGATTACAATCAAAGCTGACAAAAACAGGCTCCGTCATAGCGAGTCTATTGTACGTTAATTTCAGACCAGAGGGCTTATTGCCTAACGCACTCGTAATCGCAATCGTTTTCATTTTGACAGCCAGAAGGCGAGTCGGCATACAAAATGAAAACAATATTCCACTTTGAAGCCGATTGCGATTGCTAGTGCGTTAGGCAATAGCGACGCAGGTTAAAACAAATGGGACGTTTTCAATACAAATAGCCGTACAGTTCTTTGTCTGCTCCTTCGTTGGTTACAAAATGACGTAATCACGATTAGTTAGGTAAGGTGATTCTCCTAAGTACTCGCTTTTTATTTCTTCGACCAATCATTATTCGGTGTGCCTGAGTTGTCTCGTCAGATAATTTACATTTTAGGTCATCGGTTTCATCGATGCTAATAAAGCTAAACTAGGTACAGTCAAAGTCATAAATATTATATTGACGACACGTTAGCATAGTCGATAGTGACCCTGCATTCGAAGCTATCGGTCCCGGGTTCAAATCCCGGTAAGGGCAGATATTTGTGTGATGAGCGCGACTATTTGATCCTGAGTCTTAGATGTTTTATATGTATTTAAATACGCATTTCTCTATAAAAATAAGTTTATCGTTGTCTAGTACCCACAGTAGTTACAAGCCTAGAGCTTAGTTTGGTACGAGGGCAATTCGTGTGATATTGTCCCCTGATACTTATTAATATACGTTCCCAAGGCGTTAAAAAATCTACACGCCCCTATGCCATTGATAGTAAGGTATAAGTTAACATATATTTGGCGCGATTTCCCTATATATACAGTGTGTTACCAGCACCCTGGCTTTTTTTAAAGGAGATTAAAATAATATATCTGTAACGGAACCATGACATTAATTTAATTAATAAACAAATTTTCACGCTTTGTTAACTTTCTAACAAAATTTTAATTGCCAGCAATGTAAAGTACAGCAATTTAACAAGTGTAAATGACAGTCGACGGATACTTTGATTATTATGATTCGCCCCCGTACCACGACATGCCTTGTACTAAGCAACAGCGATACTGATAACGATGAACACGCAGCACATGCACAACATTAAAAATGGACAGTATCTAAGAAAATTTATTGTGAAGTTATTTTATTATTTTTAATTGATAATACTTGCAAACAATTGCTAAAGAAACATAATTATCGGCAGTTTTAATAAATGCCCGCATGCCGGTAATACACTGTATAAGTGCATTAGACTGTCCCCTTTCAATTGTACGTGGTCGCGTGGCATCTCCCTGATGGACGCAGATGGTTTCCCGCTGGGTTTTAGCGGGTGTTCCGGCCGAAGATGCCACGCAACCGGTAATCCATCATTTTATCGAATTTCACTCATCGATTGTATCATTTCATCGAATTTCGTTTCATCGAACGCTATTTTCTGTCGAAACCATGATATTTTCAGCATATCTTAAACATCAATTACGTAGGTTAGGTTAGGTGAAACTTGTGACTACCAAAAAAAAAACTCAAGCGGCGAGAAATGCCTTTCGATGAAATGAAAATTCTGTGAAATGATACGTTCGTTGAAAGGTATTTCGATAAAGTAACAGATACTCCACGCAACCACAAGTGTAAGCAGTAGGAACCAAACTCTGCCTTATGTGCCTTACGAGGGCGCGGGGCAACTTTAGTTTGATGGTTAAAAATACTTCGTCGACGCACTGAAAAGCAAGACGTGAAAGAATAACAACCCGCCGTGTTACTTTTATTCTTAAAAACTGGTCGGCGAGGTCGTTCAGCAACAGTCACTGACGAGTAAAACGCTGACACTTCGTACGTATCTTGATCACGACCTTGAAGCGATTCTAGCGACACGTAGAAGACAACCATCTACGACAGCGCCCCCAGCGTCAGTAAGCGCAAATAACACTGACAGCGTGCATCATTGCGCTATCGAAGTTGCCCCAATCGGTTGCTATATTTCATGACACTCAAACTTGAGTGATGTGATCCTATTCGACTCAGCCAGCCTTTATGAATACTTACGGAGCGAAGGTGCTGACGTAGCGGCATTTCTCCCACTCTCCGCGAGGAGCAGTGACAGCGTAAAGCACTTAATAAAACTTAATAAGAAAAAGTGAAATAGCATTTACCTACTACATTAAGTACCTCATTCCGAGTATTGTGGCAGGGTTCTATGGTGGTAGGTACTCGAATGCATTTTGTTAACCGTATACAGCTTGCTCATTTACTTATAGATTCAATAGACCAAAGGTATATTAATACTCCCTAAATAAAATAAATAAAGTAATGAATTTCCTTTTCTTTGTCATATTAAAGAAAAGAACAGTGCTAACATTTATTATCTGACAGATCCTGCGAACTGAAGATGGAAAAAGCATAATTTCTGCTATGTATCTATACATTACCGGTAACAAAACCTTTAGCATCTTTTCCACAAAGAAGGTAAGCAACTATTAAATAAAAACATTGTGAAAATCCAACTTCTATTTCACTCGAGAGGTAAAAGAACAGCTGGCGCCTGAAACGGTAGTTTTGTATTGTACTGTATCGGCATAAAGAACGAGTTTTTTAAACAGCAAAAAGCACTTTCGAATTCAAACTAAATTCTTGTGGAACAAAGAAAACTCTAAGTTACGGTGGTGGTAAATTGGCAGGTTTCTTACCAGGGTCCTGCGCGAGTGGGGGGGGCATGGTCGTGAATACGTACTTGTTCCCCGACATCGCTTCGCCTGGGGACCGCTTAATCTTTCTGCGAAGCTCAGTGTTTCGTTAAGGCTTTATTTATATTACAACGACATGGCTACGGTGGAGACAAATAGTTTAACCTGGATATAAGGCTGCATCCAGGCAAACGCGGAGAGTTTGGTCAATTGAATAATTAGTCGAGATAATTAAAATCACTACGGCTGAATAATGACGAGTCATTATAAATAACTAAATGAAAAGTGTGAATCTGCTTAATATTATAAGATTTAAATAAATAAATGAATCCGGGGGACAAATACATACACACATATTACCTTCACGCCTGTCTCCCAATGGGGTAGGAAGAGACTATCGAACGCGAGGTGCACCACTTCCTCTAAATAAAATTCATCAACCTCTTCATGCACGGACGTCGGTTTCGGGTGCTTTTGATTTGGCCCTTATTTAGTAAGTAAATCGCTAATCTAATCACTGTATGTGCCGAGGCAATCTAACATGAATGGACATGGCCCGTTTTACTATGGCGCTGTGCCCCAGAATGTACAGCAATCGTTTGTATGTCAAATTAAAGCGAGAAATATGTACTTTCCAAATAGATTTATCCTTTAACATATAAAGCAGAGGTTTAAAAGTAATTTGGTATCTAATTATTTACATAACCTCAAAACACATCATTACGATCAAGGCGCTGTCACCTCAGAGAGAGAACTTTGTTTTGCGCCTTTAATCACCGCGTAGCCCAAGTCTTTCCGTAGAGGCCGTATTGATACCTCTTTTTAAAGCCCTAGCGGAAGGCACAGAGTGATAGCAGTCATATAGCTCTGTCCCTTTCGTTGCCTAGTACTGATCAGTTTTAAGATTTTTTAATACGGCCTCCAGGAATATAAAAGTATCTAAAGTCATGCATTCCATTAAAAACTGAATTAAAAAACATAGAAAATAAGACCTGCGTCGCTATTGTCTAACGCACTCGCAATCGCAATCGTCTTCAAAGCGGAACAATTGTTTTCATTTTGTATGCAGACAAGCTTCGATTTTCAAAATGAAAACGATTGCGATTGCGTTAGGCAATGGCCCCTCTGGGTATTATATACCATATCCAGTGCTGATAAGATTCAAAATTGACCTTTTTTAATAACACGCCAGCACGCGTATGTGTGCACGGCAAACTGTCAACTGGGTGGTTTCCGGCACACGATATCTTTTCTTAAACACTTTTTTTCCGCTGCTTTTACAGAGATTTAATTAATCTTACATGTAATTATTAATTATTTTTTGATTTTTTACATTTGTCTTATCCGTGTACAATTTGGGACACAAACGGGCCATGTCCTTTGATTAAGTCACAATCTGTACTGTGGGTTTACTAGACTTAGGTGTAAAGAGCCACCGAAATTGTTCTGTTCTTATTTAGAATACCCGTGACACTCACGATGTTAAGTCAAATCTATCGACACCTCGTTTGTAAACATTATGGCATCATTTCACCCACAATAATGGACAAACGGTTTTTCACGACATTCGGTTTTGATTAGGCTATTGCGCCAACACAAATTATTCATGTACATTATTAATTGATTATACCTGCAAGTACAGGGTGGTCGATTATGACTTATACAAATTAAAATTGAAATAATCATAGTTTTTATTAAAATTTTCATTACTTTTTGGCACAGGTACTTTTGGCAGTATGTCACTTACTGCGACTTGGGTGTTCTGCTTTAACAGAACTGTTCCAGACCAGATGTATTGACTTATTATGCCTTCAGCTCGCCTGGTAGCTACCGTCGCTCTCTACCGCCGATATGTGACTGTGGCGCAGCAATCTTTGCTTTAGATAACCCTACAAAAAAACAGGAGCTCTCAAAACCGAAATGAAAAATAAATGTTGTCCCTTAAGCTTAAAACGCTCCATAATAAGCTTTGAGGAATATAATTAATAAATTGATAACTTATACCAAATTAACTTTATTTTTCGATCTATTATTGATTCAATTGATCGGCGTTTCAGATTCCGCCAAAAAAATATAACACAAATTTGACCCAAATCTTTCCGCCACGCCATCCCCATACCGCACCTTACACGAAAATTGCCGTATCGGGTTCCCGGTAAAAGATTAATTTCATCCACGCCCTAGCTATAATATAGATAAGTAACGATAGTGCATTATATCAGAGGTAATACATAGCAGGAAAACTTTCATAGGAACCTTACTAGGTTAGAATAAAATGCTGTAGATAATGTGCCTCATTCCGTATTTAATTATTTTATATATGATGGGCATTGGGTAAGTTTTTTTATGAAGGAACATGATTTTCTTTTTTACACGTTTACACGACTGCCCAAAAAAAGGAGTGTAATGTTTTCAGGGTTGATTTATGTATGTATGTACGATTCCTTATTCCACCATAACTTCTAAACGCCTGAGCCGATTTAGATGTGTGTGGTATCGTAAGAATCTGTTCAACATCCCGGGTAACATAGGGTACCTAAACTGTTAAAATAAAAATAAAACCAATGCAAACTGTGAATTATTAGCAACAACAACAATTTAAAAAATTACAATATAAAAAATGCAATCGGGTTTTTAAAGCTTGCTTTTCATTTAGTTATTCCCACAAATGACTTTCTTGATATGTTTAAAGGACCTCTTAATACACATAAATTTATTATAATATATACTTTTAGGCGTTCAATAATATCGGAGCCGAGATATAAAAAAAATAAGTTTTTAGTTTTTGGAACTGAAAGTACGCCCTAATATTTTAATATCTCGGCAATACAAGGCTTTTTACAAATGACAATACTTTTACCCAAACCCTTTTAGATAAGGGTAACTTAACGTATTTACTTCAGTGAAACATTATTATTAGATACGTCGACCGTAACAAGATTTTACACGTGTGATAAATTGATGTACACCCTTGCACTGGTACTAGTGCAGGCGGTAGATTAGCCAATTTGACAGCAATTACACCCGATCAGCGCATGATTTACGCGACCTGTGAGCGCGGAGCGGCTAGCGGTTGTAAAACGCTGCGCGTAACACTGGAGCGGTTGCATGTACAGTTCAGCGAACAGTTACGCGCTAAAATTATTTATTTGTTTGACAGTTTTAACATAAAAAAACACAATTACAGTCCAAATTTGTCTACTTTAATGTGAATAATTTGACGTGAATAAATGAAATATAATTAGTCATGTAAGAAGCATTTTTTGTCCCTAATGTTCTCCTGTTAAATGTCATGCTAACTTGATTGTTAGCCAACCATTTATAATTGTATACCGAATCGAATTAAATGTTATAAAAATAAAGACGACAGCCTGAGAGCACCCAGTTTTCGCCTACAAACTAATTGTGCAGTTTGACATTGAAACATAGGTTACCTATTCCATGGCAATTTTATAAAATAAATGATTTACTTAAGTATTTACTTAGTAGCAAATTTAAACTACTTTATGTGCATTAATATCTGCTGTAGCAATGTACCTATCCATCGCTATCAGCTGCAAACTCAAGCCGAGCCGTCATATCCGTACGATTGATTGGCCAGCTCATCCGGTAGCTGGTGATTTCGGATCTACAACTATACTGTAATTATTAAACTGGCTGTGATTGATTTTGCCTAAATTATAGCCAGGGTTTGTTTAACTGTACTAAGTTCTACCTACGTTTTAGTAAATAAAAAGGCTGGTGTTTTGGAATTTAACAGAGGTCTGTTATTATAGAAAAAACCGGGCAAGAGTATGTCTGACCATACTCAGTGTAAGTTTCCGGGGACTTTAATACACAAAAACTACATCTATACACTATCTCAAAAAACCACAAGTATGAAGTAATTCTCTATTTAAAGTTATTTGGTGCTGTCTTAGGTCATTTTAGTAGATATAAACAATTTAGTCACCTGTATCTCAGGAACCGATCGAAGTCTACTTAGTCGTCATAGTTTCCTTTAAAATTCGTCATATTTACTTTCATTTAAGATATTTTTCAGATTTTTAGGACACTTGACTCTAACAAAAATTAGCGCTTTAAAGCTTAATATTTCATAAACGGGTCCCTTAATCGAAAAATTGTTTTCACAAACCCACAACATGAAAGACCTATCTAACGATACCCTACAATATGGGGTAGACGAGAAAAAAAATACATCCCCACGTTACGTGTAGGGGAGGTATATTAAAAAAAAAAAATTATTTTACCAGTTTTTTGGCGTGACTAATATGTATATGCATGCTAAATTACAGCTTTCTAGTACTAAGAGACGGAGTGCGGACGGACGGACGGACGGACATGGCGAAACTATGAGGGTTCTATATAGTTTGACTAAGGAACCCTAAAAATGGAATTCCGTTTATAGCAAGTTTTTCTGTGATCAACAGTCGTGTTTAATAAATAGTTACTTAATACTTTGCAACACCATGACGAACGTCATGTTCTCAGTTTGCTTAAAACAGAATAAGTTTCTTGCATGCGTACTATAATATAACCTCCTAAAGGTACTATAACTTATTTTATTTACGGTCCTGGTTGTCACTTTCTGTGAGTTGGAAATATCACAATGACAAATAAGGACAAAGCATATTTTTAGCACACCTTAGTTATTGGACGTTTATGAATAAGAGGGTTCAACTAGTTTTTTACTGAATAGATTGAAAAGAATACAAGTTAAATTCACGAGATTCTCAATTCATTAGGAGATTTAATGAAAACAACTTTCCTACGATATTACACATATTGTAAATAAAGGTTTTGTGGAATCTTCGAGCCAATGTAAGACTGCTTCTCATTTCTTTTGAGTCTTACCCTCTTCATAAAACGTGTAAACATCTCTTTTAAGAGACATTGCCTGCCCTGTGTTCTCTAATCTGTACTTTTCTGAGCATCTGCTTTGAAATGTAATAAAAATCGGCTTACTAAGACACGTATGGGTCTCGAATGCGAAAAGTACTATAGCACAAAATCTTTTTTGCCGTCGGCAAGGGCTGTTCTCTTGTATAAAACAGGAACTTCTTTCAGCGTAGGACTGGAAAAGGTAAACTTGTCGAGACATACTCTAGGAGTCACGTAGAGTAAACACGTTTTGAACATGTTCGCAGTTTTATTTCACCTTAAGGTAAACACTTTCAAATATGAATTTTTCTCTCAACAAACAAGATTTCAGTTTTTTAATATTTGCTCTTTTGACGGTGGTGTGATGTTTTTTCATCTGGCGTTAAGCCGTGGTGTATATTTTCTCTTATTTTAATATTTCTTTATTCTTCGTAATTGAAAAAACCTATATAAATATTAAGCTGTAGGAATGTTAAATACTTTATTATGCTGTAAACGAATGAATATTATTTGTCATTGATTTCAAAACTTAATAGCAGACTTAGGACTGTATTTTAATATGATCTTGAGTATGATGCTCTTTTTCAGACACGTCATAGTCTTGAGAATGTAAATATCCATGGGCCTCAGGTCCTACTTACCATAGCACGGTGATTCCGCTCCCATACAAAGGCGGTCATAAATACCTCAACTCCGAAGTAAGTTATTTCTTTGATTTTAAAGTATTAATTACTGTTCTAGGAATATTAAATTAACAATAAATTATATTTTTATATGTGTATAACACAAATATTGAATATTTTTGGAAATAAAAATGTCTCATGGTGATAATGAATGTTGTTTTGGACATATAGTCTAAAACATTATATTTATACTGCGATTTTAATGGTTGAAACCGGACAAGTGCGAGTCGGACTCGCTCACCGAGGGTTCCGCACATGACACGGTTAACTCAAGACCGTGTATTTTTTGTGATTCAATTAAAAATGTATGGTTTCAGATTTTTGCCTATACTCGTACTTGAAGTACAAGACGGTATTACTTGCCAAATTTCATTGATCTACGTCAACGGAAAATAACCTATACATTTTGATTCCCTTGAGAGTGTCGAAATATACGTTCTTTGCGGCAAAAACGGCCCTATCTTTTTTTACGCTAGTTTATAAGTTTGATTTTTTCACAATTTCAAGGGACTGTAGACTTGAGTATATGGTTTTAATTTCAACTCGATACCTCCACGCGTTCCCGAGATAAAGGGTCTTGACAGACAGACGGACAACAAAGTGATCCTATAAGGGTTCCGTTTTTTTCTTTCGAGGTACGGAACCCTAAGCATAAGTACGAGTAAATAAACGAAAATACCATCCACTATCCTCAATGGAAATAATTCCCAATAAATTGGGAACAAATCTTTAATTTCATGTAATCTAAGTTCATTAACTTACATTCAAGCGTAGAGCTATCAATTACTATTTTTAAAACTACTATTATTTAACACATATCAAATCAAGCACAGACTTAGACAATGCAGTTTTTTTTTAACTGGTAATCTAAATACACTGCTTTATACTTCGCTTTGCGTCAATATGTTCTATTACACCTAACCAATCTGAATGTTTTTCTAATAATTTAGACTTTGAACGATGTACTTTTGCCCAGTAAGATGAAATTCGTTTACATAAATTCCTTATTCTATCACTTAATGTCTCTAATTCAATATTTTCGATGTCATCCGAAAGTTGTGCAGTTTCTATCAAAGTATCAAGACCTAGATGAAATTTTTCATTTTCGTTTCCCTCCTTAGAATTCCAAATATCGAAAATGATACGTCTCGAATAGGAAAACTTGAAAAAATTGAATGAAACAAAGAAATATTTTTTTTACAAAAATCATATTTTTTGTCTATATGGACATGTATATATTTGCACCTCCATAACCTAAAAAGTTGCAACAAGAGGCAGATGAAATTCACAGAACTAATTTCATATATCTCCCTCTTTATAATGATATATGTCTCAGGGTCGGCATGGGTCGGCGAAATGTTATAGCTCTATGTGAAGTCATACTTCAGGAAAAATCAAGCGAAACAATAGACCTCTAGTAAAAAAAAACATATATAAAAAACAAATAAAAAAATTGTTACTTAAATATTATTAATAACTAAAGTACATACCTTGAACTTGCACTTTTATATTATTACCAGGTGGAAAGATGCTATTAATAATAATAACACACAATAACAAAGTGATTAAGTTGGGGCGACTCAAACGTACTGCTTATTAGAGTGGAGATGCGGTCACTTTCATTGCACAAAAGTGAATGATAATTTCATTTAATGACTTTGCTATTTATAGTATTTAGTAGGTTGGGTATTAGTGACTCGTTTTAGTAAACAATCAGACCAGGATACGCTCATGACTTTTTTGGATTTATGGCCTACCGTGGAATCACCGTGCATAGGGTGGCCTGCGTGCTCGTTTGTCTTCGCTATGCCATTAAAAAAAAATGGTCAAGTGCGTGTCATACTCCTAAACCGAGGGTTCCGCACTGCTGCACAGTAGGGGTATTATTATCCAATTTGAATTTGTTTTAGTATCGAATCAGCGCAAACGCAACTCGCTCTTGACCATATTTAAGCATTTGTTGTTTTTCTTCCGGGTTTGTTATATAATCATACCAAATTTGATGCTTTTATGTGTTACCATTTTTACGATACAATAAAAATAAAAATACATTGATAATAAAAACTTTTCTTGTATGGAGACCACTTTTTTATTTAACTTTATTTATAAAAATGGTCGTAATAACATATTCTGAAAAAAAAAAACACTATCTATATTACTGTTCAAAAGATACAGATCTTTGGAGTTTCGATCTTTGATCTTTGTAGTACGGAACCCTAAAAATGACGTCAAGTCATGATAGAAAACTGAGGGCCCTGCCAAGATGCATTACGCTAAGTAGCGTTTCTATTCGTTTCATTTGTTAACCAATCGCTTCACTGATAGATCACGTGACTTTTCGTATCTCGTCATCTACCAGTGACGCGATTGGTTTAAAAACGAATCGAATAGAAACGCTAGTTAGCGCAATGCATCTTGGCAGGGCCCTCTGTTATTTCTGACGTGTCTTAAGACAAAAATCTCAGCTAAGATTAGTTATATGGCCCTAGGCGAGTTTGAATATGACGATGTTAAGTTCATCCCGGGACGCATGAGAAAACGGCGAGTCGGGTCCGCCATCACTCAAGGGGACACTGCGAGTTCCGCCCGGATATTATTCGTTGACCGATTTTCTATATTAAGGCTTAGGTGCTCCATGTTATTTTCTTGGAAAATATTTATTCTTGGTAATAATCAAACTTTGGAAAAGAAGTTATCTCAACTATGAGGTAGATACTTATTTAACGAAACCGATAATTTATTAGTGAAATTGCTCACCTTTGCAAACAAACGCTTAAAAGTGCTGTTTTTGTATTTATTACATTTTTGACATTTTATTCAGGTCAATTTTATAAACAAGACAATAGACATAATGAACAGTAACAATGATTGCTACATACACAGGAATACATAGAATATAGGTACGTAATTTTTTTTGCATAAGTTATTGTCCTTTAATAATCAGCGACAAATAACTAAATTGTCTCTAAATTGGTTTAAAACTGACCTACCTATAGTACATTTAAAAAAATGCAGCATGCAAGAACGTCTTTCTATCTTATGCCAGCAAACTACATATTTATTTTTGAACATGTTTAATGTTTGCGTTTTAATATTTACAAACAAAAACAAAGCTAAATAAACAACATTAATAATGAAATACCGTCAATGAAATAAGCAAGATAGTCAGCACATACCAAAATCCTAACTAGGTACTTTTTTCAGTATCTGTATGATTAATGATCATTGTCGTCTCTTGCCGCTTAAAAAACCTGCCGTCTAGCAAGACCATTATGTTGGCAGCCTTGACGACACAGGATTCATATCCGGTGGCGGAAGAAGCTCGGCTGAATGATGGGATATTTTCAGCACTTCCGGTTAGCAGCTCCCGGTAAGGGTACTGTTTGTCGATGATTTATTATTTCCGCCTCTTTGTTCTTGGGTAGAATTATTTCTGTAATTAATTCTAGGTGTAGATAGTACGCACTGGAATAACGTTCGTATCCTGTTCATCAATCACAACTTTAAAAATTACGTGCTTAAATGCATTATAAATAATAGCTTATAAAAAAAACCTGTCAACTTAACTAGCTTTAATAATCGCATGATTGTGCAAAACAAAGATGAACAACGTGTGTTCGAGTGGTCTATCTTCAAACAATACGGATATAAATCGTTTATTTATTTTAGCAAGAATAAAGTATTAAAGTTTGAAACAATAAGATGCCTGTGTATCAATTCATCATAACGAGGCTGGTTTTTGAACAGATCTGTTTGTTTCTCACGCTAGAGACGTCTCTCCCGGTTTCGCTGAAACCTCACCGTTTGTCTTTGAACAATGCGCCGGTACGATGTACAATACGGTTTCAACTCGTAAGACACCTTTTGTTAGCTAGGTGAGTGTGTTTTATGTTACTACAATCATAACAAAATTAATATAATATTTCATTGGAAATTCAAGTAAGTCTACTACATACCAAACAGGATACCCTGTACTAATGAATACCTAACGATTTGAATAAATTAATACCTTAAAATATACTTAATCATACATGGCTCTAGAACAAACAAAGCTGGTAGGACTTAGTTAGGAACCTAATGTTAATTTTCTCCCTTTCTTTATTCGCATGAAAGATAAGGACAGACTCGAATTTATTTGTCAAAGAACTTTATTTAGGGATAGCAAAAATAGCCCTAAGTTCAGAAAAAAGTATCTATCAATTAAAGTAGACTCTCTGTTCTTCTTTTGTTACCCATGTAAAAGTAAAGGAAGGTAACATAAGCGGAGAGATAATGTTTATCTGGGCATTCGAAATTCAACCTTAAGGCGTAAAACGTCATTTTTTTAACCGTCTCGAAATCTGGCAGTTAAAGTTATCCATCTTATTTTCTTTTGGTATGTTAAAGATAACGTTAAAGCTTTAACTGTTAGACAGTATCTATCAGAGGTCTTAAAATCAGCTCTAACTTTCCAAATGTATCCAAGCAAAGTGATACGTAGACGAGCGCATTATCTCGCTATGATGCCGAGGACACTAAGCACCGATCGCCCGGAACGGAAGTTCCATTACGCCCCCGATATCACTCGATGAGGGTAATCATAGCACATGCCTCGTCTTAATTGTCGCTTAGGCCATTGGACGCAAGCGCACACCTAAAATGGCTCTATTGAAAACTACGGTTACCTACATATTGTGAATTGGCCCCAAGCCAGGAGATTATCCCCGGCTCTGCTGCAATATTTGTGTCTCACGTACTTGCTACTATTCAGAGGATCGAAAAACTTTTCTAATATTCTGGTTGGGACGAGCGTACTTCGGGGTAGAGATTTGCCTGATCAAGGTGATTTTGGAATGCAATGTTGGAAACAGTTGGTCGATGCAATGTAGACGCCATAAATATTGTAAAAAAAAACAATACAATTAAAGTCAGTTATTTAAAAATCGCCGTCTTTATTAAAAAATCGGATTAACGCTGAAACGTTCACAAAACGGTGTTTGACTGAATATAGTAAAAATTACATTCTGATTTTTATTTCTCGTAAGTAAAAATTATTCGAGTTACATCTATGTTCAAAGTGAACAAAAAATAAAGACTCATCAATTGCTTTACCAAACGTTTACAGCGCACTGTTTTCAATTTATTCAAACTACCTGTCTGCACCAATTTTGTAACAACCTTTGTCTAGTTTTGTACTATTTTGAAGCATACAAATGTTCAATAGAATGTGCTTTTAATGAAACTATTCAATGTCCGGATATCTATTCACATCGGAAACATTCTCCTATTTCTGATAATTCTGTCGTATACCTTTTGTCCACGCACTAAAGACAAGGACATAATAGGCATTCCTGCTTTGAACTAATATAAACGAACAGGGCTACCAGAGTAATTTGCCGTCTACATTCCTAGTAACTAATCCCCTTGAATTGAAGCCTTTATTCAAACGAAGAGATTTAAGGACGGCAGATCAGTCTGAAATTTACGAGATCTATGGTTTCTACAAAAATTGAATCAACGCGAAATTTAAACATTCTTCTTTTATCGTGTGTGGTTACGACATGTCGTACGAGTACCTACGTCATCTTCACAAGAAATCTTAACTTAAGGAACCCTAATACTGCCGCTTGTATTCGTAAAGCGTCTGCGCTTTCATGGACCCAGGGCGACCTGCAGACGGCCAATGTTAACACGATTTAACAAAAATTGAATTAGGAAATATTGTTTTAAGACAAAAGGCAATAGAACACGTGTTGTATAGGAGCAAATACCCTCAAGAGCGGCCCAGAGGCCCGCGGCCGCATACGTGACATCACTACCGTATAACCTACCTACATACATTGATCTATTGAATCATTTCACACAATTGTGCTGTAATACTGGGGCAGGTATACAGCGCTCGTTTGTAAGGATTGTCTGCCGAGAACGTTTGGATAATCCTCGTTTTCGACAATGGCATTGGATGGGAAATCTGTTCCTAGGTTTACAGACTCTATTACGCTTCGGCGTTTAAACAACATTGTATCGTGTAGACGCAATGTAACTGTGATTTTGTGCTGATTGTACCTGGCATTTAACTTAATTAGTCTCACTGTTGAAGTATGTGTAAATATATTCAACGACGTAATTAGATGATTAATTTTGTACTTTGTTACTTTCGCTAACAAGAAACTTTCATATGGCATTTCTAATATTAGGTTTAATGACAAAGAACAAAAGTAAACAGTATTGATTTTGTCAAAAATGCGGTTTGTTACTAAATAGTTAAGCAGGCACAGCACTTTACGACCGCCAGTAGCACAAAGATTTCTAAGCACTAGTGTCCCATTACTACTTCCATCACTTTATAATTCACCAAGGTAGAAAGTGACAGCACATGACTTAAGGCAACCTTAAGATTGACGAACGTTTGTACCCAAATGGGCAAAGTAGTAAAAGAATAACGTAAGGGCTGTGAAATAAGCTTTTTCTAAAACGTGCTTGAATTTTCTAAACAGTTTTCTGTGTCACAACAAGGCTTTTTGCAGTCAAATAAAATATTATTTATGACTTGCTTAACAAAAATAAAACTATAACGAATTTAGAAATACCGTGCCATTAAATACTGGACAGAACTAAAACGCCCCGCTGCATTTCAAATTAACCGGGCCGACCTTTCGGAAGCGAATTCAAATTTTTCAGTGGACACAGTAAAAACGTTGGTGAAACAGCTAACCTCTTTGCGGGAGAGCGGGACCGCGTTTATTGGCACAATGAAATTAGCATAGTAATGAAAAATATTGGTCGCCTCGCCGCCGCAGCCGCCGGCTTCTCCGCACCCAATTTATCAGTGTCCAAAATAAAACAAAATTTATATACGGGCTGTAGGTTCCGTCACAAATTAACTGCTCGCCATACCACACGGTCGGATAATTACACGATAGCTGTACAAGGAATAATGTACAGCCTGACCCGCTTTGTAACTGTTGGATTTTTGTTTCTTTATGATGTTAGCTGACGTGAAGCGTTGTTATGCGACTGAGGTTTACGTGTGCCATTTGTCATAGCTTTCGATTGCGTCATTCTTCTTTGATGCAATCTTATTGAACAAAGTTTGGCTAGAACTCTCAAGATAGGTATTCATTTGCAAAGTTTAATATAAAATTTGCAAAACTATCCTTTAAAGGAAAATTATACGGAACTTGCAAAGCTATTTGGTCGAGTACGTTCACTGTGTGAAGTCCTCGATTTGCATTAGACACCAACGTCATGCTAATAGTAATGTATGATGATTGCTCTCGAATTAAGGATAGTTGCTGCTTCATTTAACCTGCGGCATGTCTTCGAACGAAATATCTGTCTTCGCAGTAACCGTTCCGTTTTATTCTATCTCGCGTCTAGAATCTTTATTAAGTTACTATTTTGCAATTTCCAGCGAAACATTCTTTAGAAATACAAACACAAATGTAATAATCTTGCTTTTGAAAGCAAGAATCCTTGCAAAAAGTGTATTAAAAACGTCAACTAAAGAATAAATCTTAAAGCACGCTATGTGCAAATATTAACGAAATGGAGCATGATTTAAATGTTGAGCATTTTGGAGGAATGGTGCAAGACTGGTGGAGTAAACAATGCAACAATGAGACCGCGATAGCCCGCGTGACGCGGGTGTAGATAACGCTGACTTGACGCCAACACCCGCCGCGGGCAACTCCGCGTTCCGATACTGTGCAACCAACATATTTCTATTTTATATGTAGAAGTTTTAATACCTGTGACGGAATGCATATTTTGAGTATGAGAAGTAACCTTATTTTAAGGAATAGTCGTAGAAAATAGTTTAAGGAGTAGTTTTGGTAAAATTATTGCACCTTTCAAAATGAACTGTGTAAAATTCAGTTTGCTTTTTAATTTAAGAACAATTGTGAAAAACGAAGAACAATTGAGTTGTATTATGACCAAATTTTGAAGATTTGTGTACTTTTGTCGAGTGATAGGATTAATCAATGAAACGCAATTTAAACTAAAATATGTAATAAACAAAATGGCGATCTAATTTATAATTTGTCGTTGAACCCTAAAGTTATTAATTATAAAACATCGTTTATTTATA
Organism: Acleris literana; assembly: GCA_946894065.1. NCBI lineage: Eukaryota > Metazoa > Arthropoda > Insecta > Lepidoptera > Tortricidae > Acleris > Acleris literana. The sequence goes on along the minus strand of OX335685.1, from coordinate 8,611,664 downwards.
AGTATTTATAATGTGGTATCCATGTAATTTATACTTTAAATTTATATTGAGTAAGTAGGTACCTAATCAAATATAAATCAGAATCACCATATTTTCGATATAATTACGTATTATAATTCGAAAACCATTTAGAGGAATCGGTGTAAAACATTATTAGAATTTATAACAACCCTTTAATTAAATATGTATTGTTTTGCTCTTTTTAATAGAAATCAAAATTTTACGTCACAATTTAGAACATTAATTTTTAAATATTACTCATCCTTCGATTACATAATAGTTTACAATATTAACTACCTATAATAAACTTAAAAATTTAGTTTTGCGTTCATCCATATAATACACATAAATAAGTAAAGTACATAAAAAACGTACAACAAAAAAATAAGTTATAATTGCCTACTCTTCCAAATCAACTTACAAAATTATAGCATTTTTAGGTGTATACCAATTCAGTTAGCATTATACAACTTATACTTAGTAAAACGATATCCACTCACTTGACACGAACGTTCCAAGTATCGAACGCTCATTACCGTTTTCTTTACTCTTCCCTGAGACGCTAGACAGTCGCGAGAACCCCGAAACAGCACGTCTCAGGTACGCCATCACGCATAATCCGCAGATACGTATAATGAATGGGCTTCATAAAAGCTATTCGGTTTATTGTAAACAAGGTAAGAATTCATTAGAGGGCGCTAACGTGACGGCGGGACAGCTTGTACGTGACTGGGAGGTGATAAACGCCCCCGACCCGCTTGCTATCTGAAATTTATTAAAGGGATTGCTCATTACGTTCTTTCAAGGTTTTTAATAAAACCTGCATTATAAGCTTCTTCGGCGAAGTATGTAAAACGAGTTTAAGTAAAGTTTGCTTAAAATTTGGCGTTTGTTTTTGGAATATCGAAAAGTGGGAAAGTATCATAATACTCTTAAGGTTGCTTTTGTGCATTACTAGCTGTTTCCCACGACTCCGTCCTCGTAGAAATTGTTTATTGCTATTCCCTGAAACTGTTCTAGTTTCCGGGATAAAAGTACTCTTTGTCTTTCCGGGGTTTGAGCTATATTTAATTAAAATTGGTTTAGCTTTTGGCTTTGAAAGCGTAACAACGAAATACATACATACATACATTAAATCACGCCTGTTTCCCAGAGGGGTAGGCAGAGACCACTTCTTTCCACCTGCTACGATCCTGACAGATCTCTTTCGCTTCTTCCACATTCATACATCGAGTCATGCATGCACGTCGGTTTCGGGTACTTAAGATCCGGCCCTTTTCCAGTATTTCTCCGATTTCATTCGAAAAAGTACGCCTAGGGCGGCCCTTTCCGACCCTCCCACTCACTTTTACTCTGTATATCTCTTTGTCAATCTTCTTTCATCCATCCTTTCCAAATGACCGAACCATCGAAGCATGCCCTTTTCAATCTTAGTTACTACATCTTCTTTTAGTCCACATTTCATTCACATATAATTTCATCACATCTTCGTTTAGTCCACAGTCCAAATAAATAAACAGAGTTAATTTGGAATTTATAATGCAGTATGAATGTATTTTATAAATATTCGTTTATAGATTTCCCCCTTATTCGTACACGTATCGGGGTCGTGTGGTTGCCGGGTCAGAATAGTGCCACTCCATGTCTTCCCGTGGATATCGTTAGAGGCGACTAAGGGAATAAAGGCTTGTAGTACTGTTAGGCGATGGGCTTACAACCTGTCACTAATAGGTACACTGGTAAACATCTTAGTCTAATTGTGCAAGATTTGGTTACAGAATTATCAACAAGTTTTTAGAGTTGTTGATAATTCTGTAGCTCGACCTACCCCTCTCAGGGAATGAGGAGTGAGTTTATGTACCTATGTATGCATGTACAATAAACTTACTGGAGTTAAAGTCTGCTTTTTCACTTTCTGTCAAATTCAAATGTCACAATGAACTATAAGGACAAACGATATTTTAAGCGTACTTTAGTTATCGAGCGTTTATGGAAAAGAGGGTTAGTCATTCTAATTCCAAGTTTAAATTTATTTTAAATTAACTACGTCAGATCAATACCCAATAGAGAAAAGTTATTACCAACTAAGTTCTGCCTTTAGAATCCGATACCGATATCCTCTCGGGAATCGTTCAATATATTATCTGAATAGATGAGCCTATGATAATCTTCTCTATCTCCGTGCAAAAAATCTCATCTATATTATTGACTGTATGAGGTTTAAACCTAAGCGAATTACTAGGCTAGCAGCATGCTTCATAAAATTGTCTGTAATTCAATCGTTAAATCAAAGGAAAACTTGTCAGCTCCAAGATAACGACTTTGACTTATCATCGAGTCCAACCCCCACAAAGGATAACTCCCGCGTTTTATCAGCACTACGAGGACAACAATGGCACAACAATCGCTTCAATTATCGCAGCTTCAAAACGTTGAATAAACCTTAATCTTTTCCCGCGAAATTGAATTTATAGTCAACAAAGCTGTTTCCTGGAGACCGCGAAAAGATAAACTGAGATTTGCCAGGGAGCAATTAAAAGTTTACCTTAGAACTAACTTCGTTAGCAGACTAGTGTTTCAGCGGGGAGTTTATAAGCGCGGCCGAGAAATATGTCTGCTTTACTTTTCAAAGGGCGGGAAGCGGATTGAGGCGGCCGTCTGGCAAATTAAAGCATACAGTTAAACCCATGCTCTAATGAAACTGTCGCATGTGAATAAACTAGTCGGGTTTCAAAATAAACGACACGGCTGTTTGTTTATTGTTTGTTTACGCTGTTTGTATGTGCTTATCGATTACGGTTGCGATGGGAGTGTGTTGGGATTACAGTTTAATTCAACTGGTTAATAATTCACACAGTTTTTCTTTTAAACTGACGTAATATTCATTGTTTTGTTATTAAAGTAACAACCAGCGTTGGTTGGTTTACCGAATATTATTTGTACTAATGTTGACAATTACGAATGAACTTTTCTCCGGAATTTGTGGTTCCTAGATTCTTTTTCCCAAATATTTATAATCCAGATCGGTAAAATGAATATTCTGAATTATGAAAAGATAAACAGTTTCTTGGTAACACAAATTTAAGCTAAGCATACATCGTGCGATACTGTTCGACGACGAGTGCAGCGAGGTAGGAGTGTTAAGTTGAGTTGTGATGTCATACCAAACATGCGCGAGAGCAATAACTCAACTATTTATGTTGTAATTACATAAATAACCTATGTGTGTTACCAAAAATGACTTTAGCGGATTCGTTTAACAAAACCAGTATCATGACAATTCGGGATTCTGTATAGGAATAATCGGAAATTTTAAAAAACTAGTCTACGGGTTAAAATCTACATAAAACTGTACAATGCTCAAAAAATTCGTGGTTTTTAAATTTATACTAAAGTTGCGTTCGACACTCGTGGCCGAAGACATAAATTAATTGGGCCTTCATCTTAAAAACCTTTGCATAATTTATTTACTACCGGATCTGACGCAAGGACTGATGTAATTGTATGATCAATAATCAGACATGTATAGTAATTATTACAATTTTCAGGTAATAAATAATTAGCTAAAATTGTAACAAAAGTAAACAAAAAAACTCAATGAACTTTGTTTTAAATTGACTTTATTTGCAATCGCCATATTAAACCAGAGTCGGAAATTACTAATTATAGCATCGTTTAATTAAGCACAATTTGAGATAACATGCGCTCAACAGTCGAGGAACATTTTGAATGACTAAGCAGTGCGGAATTCTGAGTAATCCCAAAACATGGTAAAATGTTCCGTTAAGCAAATGCAAAGAAAACAGACAGCGAGATTGTTTGGTGAATGAAGCAACTTAATTGGTGTGGGGCCCGCTAAACCAACGATTTGGGATTTCTAAACCTTTTTCAAAGGAGGATCTTTATTGAATCCGAAATCTTTTGCTAGGTGATGGGTTCGGTAAGCGAGTTTGCTTTATTCAAAGGTGTTTTTTATATCGCAAGTGCGTTTTTCGACATTTTGCCTATTTAATTTAATCTATCGATTACTGTTTATAGCGCTGTGAACTTTGTATTTCTTGACACATAATAATAAATGGGCTCTTGTAGCTGTTTACATGGTTTGTATTTTACATGCAAATTTTGTTTTTCGTGTGCTATTGCCATTGAACGCGGGGTCGCAAAATTGACACGAGCTTTAATTTAAAAAACGTATAATAAATAATCATTACGAAATTTACGAAGAACTAGTGGTAATGGTACGAGTACATAAACATGAAGTTCACGGTTACAATCTGGCCTGTGCCGTGAGATGTAGGAGTCCACAGAGTTATCTGTCGGGACATCGGTTATTTCATTTTTATTTTAGTAGAATGTCTTTAATGTTTTAGAAACGTTTAAGTTATATTAAAATATAAATTATTAATAAATAAATAATAAAAACATTTGTGCCGCTTTAAAAACAAAAAACATATTGCATCACCATTATGTTGGCGATCTACTGTTACTTAGAAAAGGAATTTGTGAAAGTTGAGGCAAAAAAACTATTGTATTTTTAAGTTTGGCCAAAAATTTCAAAACAAAATTTTAAACTTAAAAGACTAAAAAGACGTACAAAACTTGAAATATAATACACATAATAATATATCATAAATACCACTTGGAGTACATTAACGGGTGGTCCCTGCGTAAAGTTAAGGCAGCTACAGACGGCGCTAAAGCGTGTTTATCTGCGATATTTGCGTAGTCAACGTTTTCGGCGGATGGATTTCGGCTTAGGGTATTGTGGTGATTCTACAAACGTAAAAATGCTGATAAGTCTGAGAATAGAGGAGGTATTTCAGCTAGGAGGCACCTTTCAGTGCGAGTTGCGAGACCTATTCGGAAAGAAAATAAATGGCTTCCTTTCGGGTAGGGGTGTACTGCTAGCGGCGGAAATATCTTGAAATTATCAAAGTAAATTCAGGGTGACAGACTATGTTATACATTTTTGAAATGCACAAACCGAATTTTTCGTAGTCGTTCGCCTACTCGTCACGTTAAACTAATTTTCAATATCTTACCGGACCGATGTTTTCAAAATATTTCTTGTCGGGCTTGTTGCCCATTATTTTTAATCCTTATTTAGCTGACTTCTCTTAAACCTTCTTAATTTTCTATTCTACTCTATCAGGAATATGCTAATATGACGTGACTCAGTACACAGTTTTAGCTATGAAAAGTTAGAAATAATAATTATGTAATGTTACACATTTACATAACGATGTCATGGCAAATGGAGTTTTAATTAAAGTTTTTTATAGTTAAAAGAAAACACATCCTTAACACAATAATAAAAAGTTCAAGTAATTGGTACATATCGAATGTATCTGGTTTAGTTTCAATTCGGAACTAAAGTACCTAAGGATTTCCTTTTACATTTGAAATAAAAAAACCGGCCAATTCCAAGCCCGGCTTGCACAAAAGGGGTCTGTACCACAGTACTATAGTAAGATCGAGCAAAAAACGCATAAAGAAAAACATTTTTTTTATTGGAACCCCTTTTTATGTGAACTTTATTATACTTTTGTTGTTATGGCAGCCATAGTAATAATAAAACACTGAAAATTTTAAGTTTCTAACTATTACACTTCAATAGATACAGCCCTGAGACAGACGGACGGATAGCGGTGCCTTAGTTATAGGGTCCCGTTGGCACCCTTTGGGTACAGAACCCTAAAAGAGGTACATAAGTACAAATATTCGCTAACAGCCGGGACACAACTTTTATGTGAACTAAGTTTTTGGTGAACCAATTATTTGCACGTGTTTGAGTCACCCCATTTCTTAGCCTTACTCGGCTCTTTGCTACGTAGATGTATTTTACTTAGGTACGAACCACATAGATCAAAAAATAATACATTTTTAGTAAAAAAATATATAGTGTACTATGTGTCTTATGGCACGCGCAAAGTACCTGAGAATGTGAAATATCTTTCGGCTATTTTAAATTTATGAGTGTGTTTATGATGGAGTGAGTAAAAATACATTGAAAATATTAAAAACGACAAAAATGCTTTTATTTATAAACGCACAATAGCTAAAATATGTTTAAAATATGCTTTGTCATTATCAGTCATTGTGACATTTGCATCTGATAGAAAGTGACATAGGTACAACACTTTAGTTAAAATAGGTTTATATTACGTTTATGCACAAGGGCGGTTAATATTCACAATGTACAGAGACGGATCCCGCTATTTATTTTACTTTACTTACGTATACAATTTCAAATTAAGGCCGGCGACACGATTAATATTTTGTAATAAATGTATTTCACTTACTTACGAAGGTAAGAAAGAAAGCAATTATTTTTATTTTTACAAACGGAACGAATATAATGTTTTACGTAGACGCCAACTAAAGTAGCAGGAATAATTCCGTTTTTTAACACCATATTAAGTTCCACTTGAAACTAAGATAATTCAACGAAAATTCTGGATTAAAAACTGCTAGAGAAAAGAGCTTGAAATTTATTTCGCACGACGAAATTGCCGGCGGTAGGTCTTCCTTCCTGCTAGTAGACGTATAAATAGCGTGAAATTTCTCCACGACACCTCGATTTCATGAATTTTTGTAGCTTCATATTTCTTGACAAATAGTTAAGAGCGGCTGCGGGCGTGCGCGTTTGAGGACGCGCCTTTGTGAAATACGCGGCTACTTGTGCCAATATTCAAGGTTTAAATCAAACTCCTTGTTTTCTATTTGTTTTTTTTTTCGTTTTCGATATATCACGGTATTGCGGCGTAACACAACACGTAACGTAACGTGTAACGTACAGGGGTGCCTAACGATCGATATAAAAATATTTCCTTTAATTTCAGTCGCTATAACGCTCATTTGATATAATTATTGAATCATATAACAACATTTAATATATTTAAATATGATATAATTATCATTTTATACAATAAACATTTGATCTTATAATATTTTATATAAGATACTTTAAGTATAATGCATATTTACTATAATTAACTTATGATATAAAGTTAATTTCATTAAAAATTACAAAAACTGTCTATACTAACTCGTACAACCACTTGGGTAGGTTCGTTAGTTACCTTGTGACCCCACAGAGCGGTTATGGAAGAATCGCCCTTGAACCCCTTGCTCGTGATCAAAACTAAGTGCTACCAGAAATGTAGGTTAGGTTAGGTTAGAACTGCGACCCCTGCAAAAACAAAGCGCTACCAGAAAAGTAGTTTAGGCTAGGTTAATAATACAATATATGATTTTTATATCAAATGATGATTATACCAAATGATGTTTATAATAAATAAGTGATATGCCAAATGATAATTATAGAAAATAAAAATAGATATTTTGATATTATACCAATCGTTTATTAAAATACTATCATTTGAAATTATATAAAATGTTATTATATCAAATGAAATTATATTAATTATATTTATACCAATCATTACACACCCGAAGTACAGTCTTGAGCTTGGTATTAGGTCAATTTGAGTGAGATCGTTCTGAAATAAACGCGCTGGCGCTTTAACGGGCTGGTTAAGTTTGATGTTGGCCAGCTTTTTGCTACGTATTAAGAACTTCGGAGATTTTTATTTCACAAAAAAAAATAGAGTTGACCGAGAAAGATTTTCTCTTAGTTCTATACCTAATTATTTTATTACTGATATCAACCAAAGCTGATAGTAACAACAGCAAGTTGTTTAGTGATTCAACTAACATCTTAGTTGATGTATCTAACGTCTTGTCACTTGGCTCGTATGGAATCAAGACGCTTATGCACAAAAATCACAATCCTGTTAGAAGCGACCAATTTTTTTTCATTGAGCTAGAGTATTTATTTTTGTAACTAATATTAATGAAAACAACCAAACTTCAGCAAATAACTTTCAGTAAAATGGCACATTCTAGGAAACGTTTGTCAATATGTTAAACATTAATAAGAACACATAAAACGCCAAATTAAATAAAACAAGAGGATCGCAAATTTACTTTCGTATTTATTCTAGCGTGTTGTTAGATCCACCCACTCTTCTTCCGTCATCTCAATATTTTACTTATAAAACCTATCTACTCAGTAGAATTCATAAAAAAACATCCATCATTAATCTGTTAACATACGCTACACCTTATTTTCTGTTAAAAATAATATAAACTGAATTGGACTGACAACCCATTTACGTCGACATGTGGAGTAAATTAATATATTAATTAAGTACCATTTACGTCCACACTGTTCCTTCTGAAATGTACGTTTCTGCTATAAAACTGAACTGCAAATTATATCTAATTACGTTTTAATGACATAACGTTCAGTTCAAATATATGCTTGGCGGCGTTTGTTTCCGCGATATAATTTGTGTTTTTCGTTAAGGTTTTTTCATGGAATTCGCGACGGGAAAATAAATAATGGTGGTGTTTATGCGTGCCCGTTTAAACTTCACACCGAGTTAATTTAACTTGGGTGGGTAAATATGAACAAATATCATGAAACTTATTTAAATTGTAGATTCACCAAATATTTAACGATGAAAAAATAAGGCTTCCGAAATTCCGTAGTTAAATTTTATTTCCTAATTTTAGCTTTATTTTAAATGTTTTCTATCAACTAAGAAATGTAATAATGAAATAACTTAATACGTAACCTACTATTTACCATCTACCTAGGACTTGATCTAACGCAAAACTAACTTAGCTTGATATCATATTATTAATAGGACATACAGAAAAATGTGTAATGTCCAAACGGGTTTCTCGAAAACATGGTAACCTTTCTCGTTGTACCAAATGTTACAATGAGCTTATTGTAAAAAAATGATTATCTAAACGTAATAAATTCACAGGTAATACTCATTTGGCTGTGCAAAATTTTTCTCAAGATTTAACCAAATCTTTTTTGGCATGAGTAAGCAAAACTTGCAAGAAACATAAATACTGCAACAGTAACAACAACCGCAATTCACAGAATTAGTAACTTTTCAACTGCAAAACACTTTAGCGCGAAACGGCGATAAATGAAGTGGCTATTAAGATACATTTAGAGTGAATTAATGGTCGCGTAATAGAGTGCGAACCGTCGGGCCTCCACAAAGAAAAGTAGGGGAGGACGCTTTCTTTGTTCTTAGTAAATCGAGTACCGGAGTCGTTTGTCGACCTTATATCACGTTGATTCGACGTTTATGGCCCGCCCTGCACTGTCTCACTGTAACTCTTGATTTGGAGATAGTTACGATCATATTATATTACTGCGCAATCTCCGTGAAAGCTGATTGAAAGTGTACATTGAATAAACTATGTAGATGTAGGTACTGATCAGATTTTTTGTACCGAGGAATAGTTAGTTGTTATTTTACTTACTTTTATGTACAAGGGTAATGAGTATAAACACAACTTGGCTATTACTCGCCATTGTTATTATAAACATTTAACGAAACGAAACTTTGTAACACATCGCCATAAACTTTAACTCACATTGACAGGCTATAACTATTGTTACAGAATTCAAAACTCCACCAAGGAAAACTCCTTCTTACACCAATCACAATACAGAGTGGTTCGTCTTGGACGTTTGTTCTCGTCCACGGAATTTAGTATCCATTGTGGTGCTGGGCAGTAAGAGATAGTATCGATCGTATAGACGGGCGTCATAACAGTCATTTATCATAGTTATCGCGCCGCCCGCACCCGCATCGTCTGCAATGGACCTTGCATGGTTTATATTTAAACAAAAACCAGGGTTTAGTTAGATAGTCAAATTGGATTCCAACTCGGTATTGTTTCTGTGCTTATTTATTCTTCTGCAACTAATAGATAGTATTTTAATGCGCTCTGAATTAACCGTCAACGTTAGCGACTTTATCATTTAGGAAGTAACAGATGCTACAAATTAAAAAATATCTAATGATGTTTTCAGTGGTTACTCATTTTCATTGTTGGATAATCTTTTCAGTCGCAGCACGTTTTACGTATTACTTTGTCTCGTATTGTATTTATTTCGTGTAAATTCCACATTTCTACGGTGTGAAATCAACAGATAAAGTCCTTCGGAAATCAGCGCTGAAGCTGCTGCGGTATTGTGCTGGCCGGCGCCTCATGTGGCGCTATTCACAGCTTGAATTACGTTTTTGATGTTTTTTTTTGTTTGTCCTTGTCCCAGTGTTGAGTGTGTACAACAAATGTACCCACTTACCCATTTATTTGTATGCGCACAATATGTTATGCCCGTAACTTCTTTCATTGTGATATTTGAATTTCACAGAAAACAACACTCTAACAAAAAAATATTGTACATTTACCAATAAGGAGCGTAGCCTTTTATTTGGCATATTTTTAATGAATCGGTTGCAATGGGTCCAAATTGGAATCCATAATCGTTATGTTTATCCTAATGCATCGTTTGTTCGAATTTTCGTTTATCTTAAGACCATTTCCGCCTGAATTTAGTTACTTTTTGTGTTATTATATACAACCCTAGCCTGACTCACCTGAAAATCAATTTATGATAAAAAAAAAATCGAACAAACGATGCATTACGAGAAACGTTTTTAGGGATTACAATATGTATTTGGACTTCGTTGATACTAGTATTTTCTCTAAGCACGTTATTACAAACATCCTGAAGTAATGGTTGAGTAACGTTAGAAATATTCCACTTAGTGTTTTCGTACAGCAAATAGGGGAATACGGAAGCCCACTTTTCAACAAAACATAAAGTACTGCTTTGGCTCGTTTACCACCTCTGCGCGAAGACTCATCTCCACCTCTTCAAGTAAAGCCTCTCTCCCACTTACTTTTTTTTTTTAAATCTCTACATATACATTGAAAGTTATAAATAAGAACAATCTAATTGTCAAAATAACGGTAAGAAAACGGAACTCATTATCCAAGTCCAAATGGCTACAGACGCAAGTTTTCAACTAAGAACTACCTAATAAGGACTTACTAAAATTGCGGACATTTAGCCACGGACATATGTTTCGGATGCGTAATCGTGCCTTAGAGTTTCACAATTAAGTATTACTATTTGTTTTAGTTAGTTGATCTGCTATAATATAACTGTTTGGATACAGCCTTATCATACTAAAAGAGTAAATACGAAAAATTGCGTGTTTCGAGTTACTATGTTTGTTATTCCTTTATGCTAAAACAGCTAAAAGGATATGGATGAAATCTGCAATTGCTTATACTCTGAACGAACACAGATGTTTACCATCAAATAGTATTTGTAAGAGGATAAAGCAATTCAGTGGTATACATTCGCAACAAACTATCAATTCGAATCAATTCAGTAAATTAAGAATAGTTTATCTTTTAAAATTGGTGGAATCAAAAATTTTATAAAGGTTTTCTTATTTTTTTACTGCAAATGCGCTGCTTAAAAACAAATTAGTGAATGCGAATATACTCACCTCGTGTATTTAATTTATTATTTTTTCGCGTGCTCTGGGTCTTGGATGTTTTCCATGTATTAATTACGAGTATGTATTTCTTCATATACGTAAGTATTTTTATCGTTGACTAGTAGAACTAGCTTAGAGCATAGTTCGGGACTAGGTTTTGTGACATTATCCGCAATTATTTATTTATTTATTTACCACTTAAGTACAAAATGTGTGAAACATTTAAATTATACGTCATATTTTTGAATCAACTTTACTGTGTCTGAGATTTTCCATAATATTTATTTTGCTACCTAAATAAAACTTGTGTACGATGCATTAATGCTGAATCCATAAAAGTGTTTGCTTCTCTGGCTAAGTTCAATTTATTGCCTTGATTTAACTCTCGAGAAACCTAACACTGCTCTTTTAAGACCAAGTATTTATGGCTTGCCTTTAACACACCGTATAATAAATAGAATTCCCTTTTATTATAAGTAGTAATCCACATCAAACTAATGGCTTGAAAACGTGACAACTGAAGTGAAAACTTGCGATAAAAGTAATCAAACTGTCGTTAAATTATTATTTTAGCACCCCATCATTCGGTGAACGAATTCCTTTCTATTGATATTTCTCCGTTAAAACTTTACAGTAAGTAAAATTAAAAGTTACTTACACGGATCACGGAATCTACCTGAAATAATATTTAAACGGCAGAAAGGTTTTCGGTACGCCTTTTCACAGGTAGCAGGCAGCCTTATAAATTGTACAGATATAAAATAAGTTATGGAATATTTTGTAAATCTTGACTGTTCGGCTTTGGGATGCAATCAGTATGAAAGTATCGATCCCGCTGGTGCGCGTACATAAAACATCGAAGATCGGCCAGAGTGAACGTCAAATATTTGTTTCATTTTTTCGCGTTCACGAAACAGTTTTCAAATTTATGACACTCGACTCGTCTAGTGCTCGGGCCCAAGGGGCTTAACCTGAAATGGACACGCGGCCGGCGGCGGGGAAAATATATTTCCCAGTTTACTGGTCCATAAATAACTGTAGAGTGACAGCCCGATGATACACTCTCGAGCGAGAGTTCATCTCACATCGCTTACTGAATATTGAACAAATGCGAAGCCCTATTGTAATTTTCCGGCTTATAAATTTAGAGGCAACGTTCACTGACTCTTAATTTATAGTTTCTGGATGGAAATAGAATTTGGAAGCAATTCTGAAAGTAAAATTTTTTTTGGAATAGAAAAAGGAGAAAGTTGTTATGATTTAAAAAAGGCTTTCATTCAACGGTTCTGATTTCTATTACTTAATCAAGAGTCCATTGAAGAGAGAGAATTTAAGAAAATATATTGATCTACAATGATAAAAAAAGTAAATATTAACCTGCAGAGTTTAGGGTTGTGTCCTTTTATTTTAAGCACGATAGATTATAAAGTAGAATTTTTTATACAAGTCATAATCATAATTAATTATTTATTCATTTATTAAACGTTATAATTTTAAAATAGATCACTATGTAATACCATTAGGCATACAAATAAAAGTAAATAAGTATACAACACTTCTGTCCTTAAATTAAACGATAAATAACGGGAGATGAAATAATAATTATGTAAAGTCTTCAAGCTAAGTGGTTTCCATTTTTGCAAGCATTTGTACCTAATTCTTATGTGTATTCTTAAGTTTGTTAAATTGTTTGCAAAATAAATGTATTTCTTTCTTTCTTTCTTAAATGGGAAAAATGGGGCAGACGAGCGAGAGGGTCACCTCTTAAATAAGTCAGCAAACCAGGTTTCCGTTCTGTATCTTAAGATCCTTCAACGCACTAATTTACAAGTCCATCTAATCAGTAACACAAGACAAGTGTTCACTTTGTAGCTCTGTACGTTACGCCATTTGTTGCTAGCCGCGGCTCGAACCAAGCAGTTAAAACTAGTTTTCAATGAAACTATTCCGACTTAGTTCTTATTCAGTGCGATGGCTGTATTTTATTGGTTTCACAGAACGGAGGCACCAAAGCCTGCACTAAATACTGTTCCAAAGGAAACTTTCTTTGTATCGACACTCTTTTGTTTACTCTGCAATTGTGACTGAAACAATACAAAAAGGTCCGAAATTCGCTAACAACCTAAGCCGTAGTCTAAGTTTTAATTGCATCGGAATAAGTGAAGCTATCCCCGGCTGTAGGGCTAGACCGGCCAACTTCGGAGAGAAACCTAGATTAATTGAAACTCATTTGCCTAAAAGGCTTGAATGTTTACAAGAAGCACATTGAGCGAATGTAAAAATAAACAAGTACGAAGAACAAAGTTAGGTGGGAGTAATTTGGAGGGTAAGATTGAAAGGTTTTATGATTTAGATGATATCTGAGACTAGAGAAAATTTTACAAGAATTTAAAATACACATTTTTTAGGATCCACTATACGCACCGGTCAGGTGCTTAAAACGGCGTTAACGCACCGTAAACGCAGTTACATGACTTATGCGTCACGTTTTTAACATTTAGCGTGCACACTGATACTTAAAATACGCTGAAGCACCGTAAACGCAATGACGTGCCTTATAAGTCACGTTTTTAACGCATACCGTTCACACCTATAAAGTAAGGCATGTCATTGCGTTTATGGTGCGTCAGCGTATTTTGAGCACCGGTGTCTGTGACCGGTGTGGGCGGTAGGCGTTAAAAACTTTTCAGTTTAATTATTACGACAGTACCCTCTCTCGATTTTCATTGCCCACTGAAAATATATGACAATTTGGCATCGGTCTACAATCTACTTCGTTGGAATTCCAAAAATAATTTTGCGAAAAAACGAACGACTACAAATTTAAAGCAAAATGTATTAAAATCCCCAGTTAATCGCTCCCAGTGCGCCCTATCGCAGCTAAGAGTCAATAAGCGCAGAACAGGTGAAACGTAACAAAGTTTATGAGTCCCAGCAGGTGCGCTGCGCCATAAATTTCTAAGTAAATAACAAGTATATTTATTAATACTAGTAAAACGTTTCCCCGTATGCGAGACAGGAAGGTTTGATAGCTTTCCGGATTATAACTTTGAGGAGTAAACAATTTTTTAATGCGAGCTTAACGTGTTTGCAGAGAGCTCAGCGTGATCCTGTGGGAAAGTCCATTTTCTTTTTGCTGAAAAGTATATTTTCACATTTTAAGCCTAAAGTAATTTCTGAAAACGGAAACATAATAATTACATGGAATGACGTGTAAGCATAAATGTTCCCAAATATGATTTGAATAACAGATTTCTGGGAATAATTGGAGAGTAAAATTACGATAGGATTCAACCGATAACTGAATTTACTACATTCTATGAAACGATTCGGGTAAATAAATTATTGACATTTCTACGAATAATATTATGTAGATATTCTGTGTAAGGTTATTACAGCATAATGGGGTTGACATGTAAAAGGGCTCTCTTTGCACATTCTGTAACTATTATCAGTATCCAAAATTATTCCAGAAATGTCCTCAAAGTTTGGATAAAACTCTTAATTCATTATAATAGATTTATTCATTGTAGTTTTATTTTCCTAGCCTATGTGACTATAGGGACTCATGGAGATTAAGGCGAAAGGCCTTTGCCCAGCAGTGGGACACTCATAATAGCTTAAGAAAAAAAACAAAATTAACAGTCTGAGTATGCGAGAAAAACATTTTTTTCTCTTAAAGTCACAGTGGTCTTACCTAGTAAATACAAAATAAAGTAAAAAAATTAATAATTAAATTGATTTCATTATATTATCTTCAATATTTGACCGGTATTACGTCCGGTATTACCCGAGTTACGTCAGTTCATCATGCGAGTCTAGTGACTACGTCATTAATTGTATAGGTGAAAAACTTAAGTAAATGACCTCTTGCATGTAGTCGCGTATAAAACTAATATGGAATTTACGTCAAATATAGAATGTCGAACGGTCTATACAGATGTGTTACTACTACAAGCAAGAGGTCATTTACTTAAGTCTTTTTACTTAGGTCTAATGTCACGATTATAATAGTCCCTATGTAGTTGTTAATACTGTCTATTTTAGTTCAAATTGTGCCATTATTGTATTTTAAAATGTTGTACCTTTAATGGAAGCTGTTTTCCGGAATTTAACTATTTAATTTAATTTTCGTTTCATTTAATTATATAATCGTAACATTAGACCTAAATAATAATCTAAAGTCTAATCCTTCTAAAGGGCCTGAATTCCACTTTTGTCTCAAACCATATATCGTAAATCTTTATCATTGTTCAGCTTTTAATCACGTTACAATAAAGGCGGCCCTTATCGTAAAAAAAGCAAAACGGTTTCGTAAACAAAGTGGGAAAAACATATTGAAAGTGTCCAGTCCATTTCTTGACTAACTAAAATTAATCAGGATAATTATTGTGTACACACATAATACTTCATAAAACATGATAACGATATGGTTTAAAACAAAAGTGGAATTGAAGCCTTATATAAGTATTTAAATCTTTAAAATACTCACTTATTGACTTACGAGTATACTATTTTTCTAATAATAAAACATGGCATAAGTACCTTTTTTCACTAAAAACGACTTAATACACAAAACCCAAACATTGCAAATATATCAATGACAAAGTTCAACTTAAAATACAGGAGGTTGCCGGAAAAATACAGAAATATTAGCACATTGGCAACGTTGTAGATCGTATGTCTGATGTAATAAGTACTTAAGAGTGCCAGGTTACGAGCACACAGCTGCGCCGAATTTACACATTCGTGAAGAAATACGGCGTTCCTTATTAGTTCATGTATTGCGTGGATTTCGTTCGAGTTCGCCGATGAAGCGGGACCGGATACACAGTGCTGGGACGGGCTACAATCTTATCGAGACTAACTATTAGATAGATAAGAACCCTCTTTTTGCGTCGGTGGTTAAAAACGGAGTCTTTTATTTTTCTTTAACTTCAAACGTAGGTCTCAAAAAACACCCTCACACACTGGATCACGCGTAGACTTCAAATGCGAAGCATTGACTCACTGAGAATCCACTTTTTAAGTATGTATTACATTATACGAGTAATATAGTAAAAAAAAGATTTTTCTCGTTTTTTCCGTCTTACTTTTACTTTGTTAATTGTGGCACCTAAATCTAGACTCGTCTCTCATCTCATTATAATAATAGTCCTAAGAGATTGCAGCTATCGTATCTGAACTTTACTGCAACTCTCTTAATGGACTGTTTTTTTAGATGACATGTCATATTGCTTGCATTGTCATATGCTGGCAGTTGGCTGGTGTAGCCAATCTTTGCGAGGACTAAAAATAATTATGTCAGTCAATATAGACCCTCCCAAACGTGATGAACTGACGGCCAGACCACCTGTGTCTATTACACCTGTACCAGGTGCGACGGCATATTCCTCGCAAAGATTGGCTACACCAGCAATGTGCCAGCATAATGACAATGCAAGCAATATGACATGTATATATCTAAAAAACCGTCCATTAAGAGAGTTGCAGTAAAGTACAGATACGATGGGTCTATATTCACTGACATAATTATTTTTAATCATAATGTATTTTAGGTCATAATCATCGCAAGTCATAACGTTTTTTTTTTTAAACTTTACTTTTTCAGGATTTTTATAAATCAAACCTTATCTACACGTTCGATATTTCACAACTTCTGAAAAGTTTACAGTTTCAGCGATATAAAAAATTATGACTATAAAAAATTATGTCAACAATTACATTATGACCAGTAAAATTATGGGAAACAAAGGGCTCCCCGTTTGGTAACTATCTAGCTCCTGTTTTCGCTTGTCCTCAAACCTCCACTGTAATCGATTGAAATATAACTTTAGTTCCTGAACTTGTTGTTTTAGGTTACTTATAATAAGTTTAACTTTACTATCATTAAAACATTCCGTCGTTATTATAAGTAATAACAATAAAAATAAATGGAGGTTTTAAAAACCCATGCTATATATCACGTAGGTATTACGTCCATTTTCTTAAATATATTATCACAAAAGTTTAGTTCGCACTGTTCACAGGGTGTTTTATTATATTAATCAACCACCACACCTGTGAGTCGAGCGTAAATACTCCTACTTTAAGATCTCCAATAATGCACCAAGTTGACTCACTCACGAGAAACTTCTCAGAGTTACGAGAAGCGCGTATTGGGACGTCCTATATAACTCTGATACACCGAGTTACGCGTAAACACGACTTACCAGCCTTGTAATTAAATGCCATTTGTAATTTGTGATGGGGTTAGAGTGATTGTCGGTAGTTTCGGGACGGAAGCGGGTTCAGGTACTGTTTCAGCTGAATTCATAGGGATGATTACTATGAATAAGATATTTTTTTCGCATAAACCACGAAATTTGTTTAAATTTATCGATTTTGTTTCAAATAATGTTCACGGAAATAGACAGAACAGGCGCATTGTAGCAATAACAACTTTAGAGTAGAGGATTCTAATAAAGCACGGCGTGACGTCACGGCTTCCTATTTCATACAAAACTCCATTTAACATGCAATTATTTTGACACTTCGTAGAAACTATCTGCCTAACTGATTTTACCTGTCAGTCACCTAGTCTACTGTCACTTTTAGGTACAGCAGTTTGTTTTAGACGTTTTTTTAATGTCTAGGTTAACGAGAGCAGAGGTAACAAATATGAGTATCGAACTACAAATAATACCAATATTAACATTAAATACCAATTAAGGTATACTTAGAAGTGTTGGTACCTATATGTATGTAGCTGAATAATAAATAGTTAGCGATGTTTTTTAGCTTTTGAATTACTTTTTCAGTTACCTACTATACGAATATGCACAAAGGAACTTCGCATATAACTTCCAATAAAATCAAAATACCGGATTCTTCCAAGAATATGTTATCCATAAATATGTTTCGTTACTATTGCGGCAAATTAGGTCTTGTTGACTGTTACATTATTCATAATGGTATTAGCAGAGACAATATGTAAATGTAAACAATAACTAATTTAGTATGACGACAAGTCAAACAAACCTGAAGAGGGCATGGATTTACCGCTGTGCCTCGTGAATACTAATTGTTAATAGAATTTATTAGTTATCTGGTTCCGTTACATTACATACTAGAATTCGTAAAAAAAACATAGTTTGTTTGTAATGTGCCGATTTTTTTTTTCCAGTTATTTAAGGTTTGTGCTAACGAATGATTACACCAATACTTAAATAACGATACTTAAAAATACAAAGTAAACCTAGTGTAACACCCACTTAAAGGTAAACACCGCATGAAATTCTTAATTATTATTTATTGCCCGAAACTGTTTTAGCATAACAGACTAGGCATAATCGGTTTTCAACGAATGGTAAATTGACACAAACTTATTTGGCATAATTTGTAACATCACGAAAATGAGTTAGTCCGAAATTATGTTTCGCATACTGTTATTATGACCGATATTTTTACGCATAATTGAAATTAGCGTAATTTTATTCGGCATATTATTATCGATTGTCCGAAACTAACTAGGCATACCTACAAACTTAACTGCTACCAGAAAAGTAGGTTAGGTTAGGTTAGGTTAGGTTAGAACTGCGACTATGTGCGGGCCATGTGCGAGTCGAAATCGCACACGAAGGGTTCTGTACCATTAACATAAACAACAGCCGACAGCTGGCAACACTGACAGCTGATAGACGTCAAATTTTTATCTCCGTATTTTATTAAAGGATATTTTTATAAAAAATACATTAATTGACCAGATTAGCATTGTAGATTGTAGATAACAGTTTTCCGTGGAATTATAACAACGAAACTTACTACTTAACAGTAAAACAGGCCGCTTGCGACTGCGCCTGTCAACCGTCAACGGACGTTTTCAAATTCGTCAAGAATCCTGGGGAGTATTTCTTTTATTTATTTCTTATTTACGCTGGTTTCGTATTTTTTTTAACACTGTGTTCATGTTCATACTTCACATTGCTCACTGTTGAAGCCGTGAGCGACGTCAAACACAAAACATTGGCACGTGAGAACTCTCTTTGCTTGACGAATAGTGGAAGCATAAGTTGAGACATCACATTCGCCACAGACATTGCCGTACACGATACACTGTTCACTAAAATCTATTCACTCACATCCTTGTTATAATAATCAACAACCTTCCTTTGCTCAAGTTACTCAGTTGTACTCAGTTGTTTTATATCTTTCAGTGCGTTTGTGGAGTTACTGTGAGACAATGAGCGCGTTGAACATGAAATCTCGCAAGGCCACTGCACGTCAGCAAGAAATTCAACTCAAGGCCACCTTGAAACAGCTGCAGGAAGCTAGGACCTTGAATGACCAGTTAATGGGGGAGAGGGATGACAGTGAGGAGGAACTGAAGAAATTGATGGGCAAGAACACGGTGTTGAGAAGCGACCTGGTGGAGTATGATTACAAGTTATCAGATGCTCAAGATAAGTTAGAGCAGTTGCAGTCTGTCATTGATACATTCAACCAGTGCGCTTCCACCCATGAAGTGGCATTAAAGCGCATCACAAACCTGGAGGAAGAACTTGGCGCAGCAAATGAAGAATTAAATTATCTAAGGAAAGAACGTCAGTGTTATGATAGTTTAACAACACAGAACCTATACCAAGAGCTCGTAGGTAATAACGACAAGGATAGTAAGAAATTAATATTTTTTAACAGCAATAATAAATTGAAGAAATATGTTAAAATTAATAATTATATTAGGCGTACACAGAAATTAATTAGGAGCCAAAAATGTATAAAAAGCTATTCTACAGTGAAATTAGAATTATCAATAATGAAAGATAGGGTGCGGCATTGCAATGAAAAGTTAGATTCCAGTAGGATAACATATGATTTAAATATCCAGAAACTGGATGCTGAGATAAATAAGTTAAAGGACCAGCTTGAAGTTACTTCTTTAAAGTATTTAACTGCTCAGAAGGAAGTCAAGGAGCATATCCTGGCTTTCACTCAATTGGTGGAAGAAAGTAGATTGAATGAAGAGCGCTTTAACTCTTTAATGAACAGTGGTTATGGTAATTGTGATAGATTAGGAACTTCACCAACTGCTGTGATTCAGCCAGATATGGCTTTTGATACTTCTAAGGAGTCCCCTAGACAAATTATAAGTAGGTATAAAACTATTGTTTATTCCGACCAGCTTGGATCTGGACTAGGTTTATTGTTAAATAACAAATTAAAACAAAATGTTACTAATTACTGTTACCATAATGCAACTCTTATGCAATTAAGTGATTTACTTTTAAAAGGAAGTTTTGACAGGACCACCACTTTAGTAATTTTGGTAGGAAATAGTCTTAGTGTGGACAAGTCTGGCGTAGATAAATTAATATCAACACTAAATACTATTGAAGGTAGGGGCATAGGTAAAATTATACTATGTGCGCTACCATACTCACAAAGCATGCCATTTAGTCATAATAATAGAATAGCACACTTTAATTCTTTAATATATAATGCTATAAGCTGTAATAATAAATATCATTTCTTTGATTTAAACAAATTTATAAAGCGACTTGATCTAACATCAGGAAAAATTCATTTGCCCAGGAAATATATTTTGACCTTGGTTGACCTATTAGCTTTTAATATAGAACCAAATACATACAGTAGTACCCAGCCCCAACAAGCCATTATTGGCAATAATGCCTTGCCTCATGATTTAAACTAAATTATAGGACAGCGGAAACACCCTTGAATATAAATTTAATTCACCAAAATATTCAAGGTTTTTCCAGCAAAGAACTAGAAATAGGGTTGTTCTTAGATAATGAAAATGTACAAATTATGTTCATTACTGAACATTGGCTTAGACAAGAGCAATTAATTTTTGATTTTTTAAATTTTAAATTAGTTAGTTATTTTGCCAGAAAAAGTGCCATTCATGGTGGCTCTTTTATAATTGTAAAAAGTACTCTTAAATCCAAAGAAAGAAAGGATATTGTAAAGCTATCGATAGAAAGGATTGTAGAAATTTCTTGCGCAGAACTAGAAAGTTATATAATAATATGTGTTTACAGACCACCGTTGGCTGACTTTTGCACATTTGAATCTACTATGGAACATGTGTTAAAATTAGCATGTAATACCCAGAAGCATGTTATAGTTTGTGGAGATTTTAATATTAACTTACTCGAAACTTCAAATAATACCACTAGGTTACTTAGTTTATTTAAATCTTTTAATTTAGGTAATCTGTTCTTAGAACCCACACGGATAGGTGTTAGTAGTGCAACCTGCTTAGATAATATTTTTTGTAGTTGCGAATGTTTGGATAAAGAAATATTTAATTGTTTTAATTCTGACCATAGTGGTCAGAAGGCATCTTTCATCTATGATTTTTATCAAAAACCTGATACAATAACATACCGACCTATAACTAGTAATCGTTTGGAATTATTCAAAAATAAAGTTCAGAGTAATCTTACAGTGTTACCGTTTTTACAGAATGAGTGTAATAGTATTTATAAAGACTTCTTCGGCGTAATTCTACATCAATTTAACAACAATTTTAAAATGAAAACTATTTCTAGGTCGAAAACAAAATTTAGTGAATGGGCTACTACAGGCATTCATAAAAGTAGAAATAGGCTTTATGACCTATATAGAGAGAGGGAGGAAAATAAGAATGCTGACTTTCTAAATTATGTTAGGAATTATTCAAGGACCTTTAAACAAGTTTGTTTAACTGCCAAGGCAAATTTTCTTAGTCTCAAACTTAAATCATCTGACAACAAGGTAAAAACTGTATGGAATATTATAAATAGAGAAACGGGAAAATCAAAAACTCGTGATAATCAAGTCACTCTGAACACAGGTGACCAACGAATCACGTCAAATAAAGACGTTGCCTTAGCATTCGAAGATTATTTTTCTAACATAGCCATTAATACTACGAAATGTCTTAAATCATCCGCGGTTGAAGCTCAATCATTACTTAGCACTAATGTCAGTAAATGTAATATAAACTTTGATTTCAGCCCTGTAAATTCAGATTCAATAGTCAAGATATTTAAATCACTTAGTTTAAAAAAGACTGAAGATTTGTGGGGCACATCAGTTAAGGTACTCTTTCATATCATAGATGTAATTGCACCCCATCTAGCATTAATCTACAATAATTGCATATCAGAGGGGGTCTTTCCAGATCTCATGAAATATAGTAAAGTAATACCTCTTTTTAAATCGGGCGAGATGAGTGATATAACGAACTTCCGTCCCATTTCCATACTACCAGTTTTAAGTAAAGTCTTTGAGAAAGTAATGCTAAAGGATATGTTAGGTCACTTTAACAGAAATAAACTACTTAACAATAACCAGTTTGGCTTTACCAGAGGTCGATCAACAATTGATGCGGCATCTGTACTCATTAAACATATATATAACAGTTGGGAGAAATCTTGCGATGCAGTAGGAATATTTTGTGATCTTTCTAAAGCTTTTGATTGCGTGGATCATACGACCCTTATTTTAAAATTAGAACATTATGGATTGTCCAACAAAGCTTTAAGCCTTATGTCTTCTTATCTAAGTGATAGAACTCAAACAGTTGTTGTAAACAAAACGCAATCTGTTGGAGCTACATTGAAAATAGGTGTGCCTCAAGGCTCTATTTTAGGTCCTTTTTTATTTTTGGTTTACATAAATGACTTGCCACCAACAGTAGATAAACTTTGTGATATTGTACTTTTTGCTGATGATACTTCACTAATTTTCAAGGTAGATAGAAAATCCGTAGACTACAGTAGGATTAACACCACACTAGTTAAAGTACTTAATTGGTTTACTAGCAACAATTTGCTACTAAATGCTAAGAAAACGAAATGTGTTAGGTTCGCTTTGCCTAATGTTAAACCGGTACATTCTAGTATTTTTCTAAATGACGAGTGTTTGCAAATGGTAGATAAGGCAATTTTCTTAGGCATAACATTAGATAAATATTTGCAATGGAGTCCCCATATAGCTGTACTGGCAGGTAAACTAAGTTCGGCAGCTTACGCCGTTAGGAAAATTAGACAACTAACCAATGTTGAGACAGCTCGCTTAGTCTATTATAGTTATTTCCATAGTGTCATGTCGTACGGTATTCTGGTTTGGGGTAAGGCAGCTGACATACAAACTATATTTGTGTTACAAAAAAGGGCCATTCGTTCTATTTACAACTTAAACTCCCGTGACTCTTTAAGAGAACTTTTTAAAGAAATTAATATCTTGACTGTAGCGTCTCAATTTATTTATGAGAATATTATTTACGTTATTAGAAATTTAGATTCTTTCACCAAAAATTCTGATATACATAATTTAAATACCAGAAATAAAAATAAAATCGCTATCCGAAAATTCCGCGTCCGTAAAGTATATAAATCATTTGTTGGTCAATGCATTCATTTCTATAATAAATTACCTGACGAAGTTTTAAAGTTACCCTTTCCAGCACTTAAAAGTTACTTGAAAAGGTCGTTAATGTCTAAAGCGTATTATAGGATCGAGGACTATCTAACAGACAAAAATGCATGGCCTAAATCCGAAACTTAGTCAATAATAATTTATTCAAATGCAAAATCTTTATCTTGTCTAGGGGACACCGTTGATGTAGGAAAACATATCGAAACTTTTATGTGGTCGTCTCGCACCATCTTATATACACATAAGTATGTGTTTTTTTTTTTTCTCTATCTCTCCCGTAAGATTCTTAATTGGCATGTTTTCCTGCTGAACTACGCATGTTATTTAATACTATATTTAATTTAATATTTATAGCTTTATATAATGCTAGACTAAGTAGTACCATTGTAATAAGAAATATGTTTAAAAAATGACTGACTGCTGAGTTTCTTGCGGCGTTTCTTCTCGGCAGTGGTCTTCTCTTGGGAAGCGCTGGTAGATTCTTGACGTGTAAAAGTGCCCGTGCGGCCTACTTACTGAATAAATTTCTTTTATCTTTTTTATCTTATCTTTTACTATAACAAAAACGTCCTGATACCAGAGAAGTAGAATAGGTTTATCGATTGACCGAAACTTACTTGACATACTTGCATCTCTCGATATTTCTTCATCAATCACGGGGCAATGGGAGTCCCCGACCGTTGGAAGGGGTATATGGAGCTGAAGCCAACACGCCAGTTTAATTTTTTAATGTGATGGCACACCAACCGGCGATAGAAGTATGCCACGGATAACCACTGGTTAGTGTAGGATTATTTAAGTAGGATTGCAACATTAATAGTTAATAGGCTCTATGAATGAAATTATATGGTTTCGTAATCTTGGCTATTGATGAAACAATGGCGCCTGCCTGGCCAATGCTAATTACTTTGGTTGAAATGGCAGGCGCCATTTCAACCAATGGGCCTCCCGAAATAGACGCATCTAGATATATTATTATTATAAGTGTAACAACTGTCAATAATATTAACATTTTGAAAAGTTTAATGTCTGTCAAATGGTTTAGTGAAATCCAATATAAATAAAGGAGAATAGCGGGAGAGACGAATTTGTATCTCAAGTCGTAGGAGCCGGAAAAGTGAAGCAGATTCGATCATCTGTTCAAAAAAGTTTGCATTTAGGTATTTTAGGGCTTTCATAACAGAGGCCCGTAGACAAGATGCGTAACGCTAACGTAATTTTTTTTCGAAACTTCAAAATATATGGAACTAGCTTTTGCCCGCGACTCCGTTCGCGTAGAAGTCGTTTATCGCTGCTCCCTCGGAAACTGTCCAATTTTCCGGGATAAAAACTATCCTATGTCCTATTCCAGGACCTAACTAATATGTGTGCCAAGTTTCATCTTGGTCCGTTCAGTGGTTGAAGCGTGAAAGACGGACAAACATACACAATTTCCCATTTATAATATTAGTATGGATTGACGTAAGCGCTCGATGCGATCATCCGGTAACTCTCGTCAATCCTGTACCAACTTTACCACGAAGTAACTCTTATTTAATCTGTGCTTATTCATATATTTTCTTTAACGGTAACGTTCTCGCAAAGCATCTACAGCCACTGATGCTCTTTTTTGGTTCAGGATAGCAGATGACGACCATGATAAATTTCGATAATTAGGCCTTATTTAATTGATTATTCTGTCTGTATTTAAAAAAAAATATATATTTAATTAACAACTTAAGTTGTTTGTTATAAACAACAAAAAAAATCTTTCCTTTCTCTCTGTATTAGATAATGATAATTGTAAACAAAACTGTGCGACGAAGTTTTGAATATAAATGCCCGTTACTTGGCAAACCTAAGCTATTCAAATTTACTGTAAGCCTGTCCTAGTTCTCTTACTACCTGTGCTGGGAGAACTGGCAACTAACTTTTAGCATAAAAGTCAAAGTAACATGACATGCGCGGAATTTGGCATCTGTTTGATACATTTTGGGACATTTTAACATCACTTACTCTACAGCGTTTATTACTCTCAACTAGCATGGAGAGTCTAGAAACATCTGAGAGACCTCGGTGTGGATAATTTGCAACTCAGAAGAACAAGGGCCATAATGTACAATAAGAAAAAAGTGCAATTGTGCCCTTGTCCTACCAAAGGTGCAAATTTGTGAGAGCTGACTCAAAATCTCGGGGCGAAAGGTGACAGCAGTAGAGTTGGCCTCGTTGTGCAATATATATTAATAACATATATTATACAGCTTTTGCACGTGAATCCGTCCGCGTAAAAGTAGTTTATCGCTATTCCCTCGGGAACTTCCCAATTTCAGACCCAAATATCCAAATGATGAAATGCATCCAGATGCGTTTAGCCGTTCTGGCGTGATTGAGTAAGAAACGTCGAAATTTTCGCATCTATAATATTAGTAAAGATTATCTTTGTTTCAGCATCCAAACAAGGTTAAGATCACTACGTCATTAATAGAAACAAAATGTGTACTTCTCCGTTTTGTAGGAACCTTATTTGAGGGTGATTTTTGGTTATAAATGTGTACTTTTAGATAATGGTTTTTAATTTTATTTACATGATACATTAAGATGTTACAAAATATCTTTATCTGATCAATCCGGTCAAGTTCTGTAAAAAATGTGACAACGAAATCTTTTGCTGTTTTATCTTCTATTAGAGTAAAGATAGCAAGTCAGCCTTGAGCCGAGCCTTTGCCTTCACGTGAAAACGAAGAAGGAATCTCGAATAAAATCTAGGCAACGTAAAACCCAGACTCGCGTCTGATATGATAATCGCCTTTGTGAAATTCACAAGGTCTGGAGCAGATGGTGCTTGCTAGTTTACTGAGTTATGCCTTGAAATACCTTGTTAATAGCGGTGTGAATTTGATGAGAAAGGAACCTGTGTTGCTCTATTTACCTAGTTTTACAGTAACATCTTTAAACCTATTTTTTTACACGCCAAACTTATTCTAGTCTAACAAGAATAGAGTTTGATTTTTACACTTTGAAGTGTACAGATACTTAAAATTAGAAAACACTGATCCGAATTGGCCCCAATATTAACTTCTTAAAACTCGATTAAACATTTTAACGTTTGCCAGGAAAAGACCAGGTTTCGCTCGCTGTATGAATTGCTGAATACTTAAGCATTATGTTTATTAAGTAGACAGCATGGTTGGTGCCTAAATAATTGCAACTTATTTTATTTTTGAGGTGTAAAAAAGCTTCTCATTTTTAACGCAATCGAAATAAACGAAAATGTATGTCATGAAAAGCTATAGGCACAGGCAATAAAACCTATAGGTTAGATTTTAATATGCTTTCTCTCTGTAATTTTTCTGTGTGGTGTACAATAATAGTAGATTATACACCGAGGGGCTAAAGCACTGTTTTATGTCTCGGGCGTGATATTGAATCCTGAGCAAATGAGGGACTCCCGAGCGTAACGATGGTGTTACGTTAATTCCTGAGCGAAGCGAGGGAATTAAAATGGAGTCCTCAGTGCAGCGAGGGATTCAAGCTCGCCCAAAACGAAACCAGCTTTCTCCCAAAGGAGAATACTCTACTTTTATCACCTTTTGCGAGACAATAAAAAGCAAGGCTACTTACTAGAAACAACGTTTTATTAAAACTTAAAGTACCTTATTAAAATTAACTAAAAATTGTAATTTTTCATAGGAATTCAAATCTCATAATATGGTACTGAATCTCATTATAACCCGCTGGTTAGCCGATGGCTATAATGACTTACTTAAGGTGAGGTATGCATGATATATAATTGGGCAATTTCGAGCATGTGGTGTGAAAAGTGTTTTATCTACACACATATCATAAGTCCTCTATTATGCGTTCAAAACCCGTTGGCAATGACCGGCATTACCTGTGTTAGTAGGTGACAGCAGTGACAGCTGTAACGTCATTTTGAAATTACGTTATCGATAATAAAGTAATGAGTTTCAAATTTGGAACATCTTCCAAAATCAACAAAAATTTAATAGGTCCAATTCTAGTATCAATTGAAACGTCAAATTGGTATATTTTTGGCAAAATACCGTACGACAGTTTATTTCGAACGACATGAGAACAGGGACTTTATTCGTTTGTCTATGATTTGAATAAAAACCAATCATATATTCTTGACATTGACACAGCTCCAGTTTGATTTGCCGCCATTTTTGTCGTCAAGTCGTCTGCTTCTGAACCCATCATAGGGCCATTAATAAACTAATCTCAACTCTAATGCTCGTCTCGAGATGTGTCAAAAATGACATTGTTCTATGGTTTGACGTTTACTTTGACGTATCTTGTGACGGGCATCTCAACCAAGATGAGTTTATTAATACGGCCCTTAGAGTACTTATAATATGTTTGTACTGTACATAATAAAGCCTTAACACACTCATGGGATCTTATTATGAAACTCGCTTTTGGCTCGTTTCATAACACCACACTCGTGTTTTAAGGACTCTCATTATGTATCAGTTACATAAACTACTATTGTATTGTAATCTAGTTTAACCTAGGTTATATTGTCTGTGACTATAGGATATTTTTCGTTGAGCTCACAGCACAATTAGTACCTATAGGAAAATAATAATTGTAATTTGTAGTTAAACCATACTTTTTTTTTGAGATTAGATTGATTTTGCAGTTGGAGCATTACCGATGACCATATAAGAGAATATTTTTAACACTTTCCGCCCTTCAGAGTTTCAGACTTACCAAATTTTGACCTATTATGAGTATGAAAGTGAAAAGCTTAGCTATTCCTAACCGATTTAGACCCAAAACATTCATAACTACTTTCTGAACCAAAAAGTATACAGGTGAAATTACATTGATAACGATAGTGTAAAGCTTAAAGCCGGAGGCGGGAGGCTATTACCTCCGTTTTATCTAGAACGCGCTACCCGAGACGTGTACACGTGATTTATGATGAGCAACAGTACACACTACAAACAATATTTCTCAGCTAAAACATTACTTTGTAAATGGAAGATAACGCATGTCAACCCCCAGCAAAAATCATGGCGAAGTCAACGCCTCTCCGGGATTTATCATTCTGCGCCTTACAAGATTACCTAAAACGACAGTGACAGATTGACTCCTCTACGACTAACATCCCGCTCTAGCACTAGCATTTTTTCAGCATCCATCTCGTTCTGACGTAGTGGTAATTAGGCGGCACCTGCATTCGTTGCCAGTGATAGTGCTTCCGAGACTTTATCTAGACAGGCTGTTAATGCCAAAAGATTGATGAATTTTATGGCTAAAAGAACCCCGTATGAAGCGGGAATGGAAAACAAATACTGGTGGAAGAATTTTCTCTTTTTGTGTAGGTATCCGTTATATGGAGACGGATCGCTGTCGGATTTACCTGATTATGTAGAAGATAGATGCGCATTATTTTATTGGCTAGTGATTTAGTTTGTATACGGTGTGACGAAGTAAGACCGGGCAAAAACAGCTGCCTCGGAAAGTTGACCCTCCATAATTAACGAGCATGATCCCCAATCAAATTTCCGACAGCTCGCTCTTTTAATTTTAATGTCATAACATTTTCTTTCAACACTTTGACAAAAAAACATTTTAGAAGTCCTTGAAAGTTTAAAACGAGCCCAATTTGTTTTAGAATTAATTAGCGAAGTTTCTCAAACAACAGTTTGAGTCGCTAAGACCGATGCAGGAAAGTTCCGGGCTTGACCGCGATCTGATATAAGCGTTATTGAGACGTCGGTACTTACTCCGCCGCACCGCGCCGCTGCTGCAAACAGTAGACCAACTTGGAACTTGTTTTTTAATGTTTCAGAACACCTTTTTAATTTAGTTTTAATGACGGAGCAAGATGTAGTTAAACTAAGTTTAACAGTGCTTATGGAAGAAAGATATTTATGCGAACACCTTTCCATACTAACGTTGCTTAGGAGTTTTTTTTTTTGCTGTTGTAAAAAATATAATTTTACTCACCTTTTTTCTATAGGCAGATAGTCACTGTAAGAAGTGTTGTTATTTTGGAATGTAATAAGGCAATAAATATAATGAAAAAAAAAACTAGATGTTGTATTTTTAAAACTTTAAACTTTCTTCTAATAAGTCCATGGGAGTCTATAAATAACTCGACATTGGCGAAATATACCTTAGCAGGAAAGAAAACAATTAATTAAAATTAGAAGTTGGCGACCGTTCCATTAGATGTTGTTGTAAACTCCGTGCACTATTCGATTCCCGGGCAGGCGGCCGCTAACAAAGACCTCCGGGGTCGGCGGGCCCACAGTAATCCTGGCCACTGTTCTGTCTGGATCTACTTTATTGCCTTTTAAAGTAACATGCTTACTTCTGTATCGAAAGTCAGTCCGCCGTGAAGTTAGATGTCCGCGTATAAGAGGGAAGCAGGTTAAGTCCGTACCTACTGTTGAACATAAAGCAATGATGAAAGACAGTATTGGAATTGCGTGGAATTTTCAATTCAAATTTAGATTGACTTAAGAAACAATGCACAAAGAAATTATCGTTGACCCAATCGGTCGGTACAATTAAATGGATATTTTCTGCAATTTTACTTGTTTCGATTACTCGTTAAGATAACCAACTCTCCAAAAATGTGTTTCCCTTGAGTACAATTTTCTATCTACAGTGTGTAGGGTACTCTTCAAGTTCCAGGTTCAATAGTCGCGATCACTCGGCACGTCAAGTAATATGACCCAACGAAATTATCTGTCTTATTTATATTTATTTTTAGTTATCAACATTCATCGTTCTATTAAAATGCCAACGTGTCTCATATACCAAAATAAATTCGATTATCTTTTTAAAAACACTTGTACCTCGCTCTTTTTTAGGCTCGATTAAATGATTTGGCTCTTTTATTTTTTAACTTCTTAAATATTCAATTTACCGTTTTTAAATGCTTAAATGCTTCAAAATGCCCCAAGAACTTCTAAGCGACCAAAAAAACACTACTTTAAAAAATCATAACTCGGTTTAGAGCTTCACGTCTCACCCTTTAGCTACATCTGCCTCTAAGTAATTTAATATCATTAAAGAAGAACTGTACAAGTTTCCATGAATTCCATGATGCCTCAGACAACTAGCCAAAAATGCTTAAGACCTCTTTTACTACTTATTAATAACTAGACATTATTTAACAACAGCTTAACATTACAAAACATTTACATAACATTAAAATTAAAACTACTTAACAAATCTCCGACTTTAGCAAGCTGCTCGTGATGAGCGGTGACTTAGCAAATCTACTACTATGCCTACACTCCTATATGCAGAAGGATAGCTTCATAGCACAGCTCTATTCAACAATAAGCTAAAGACATAACAAGCAAACAATTACGTCATGCATAAAGTCATCCTGAAAAAAAACAATCAATAAAAAAATAAGTGTCCGTGTAACGCGCGGTTGAGTATTGGAGTCACGTAGTCGTGACGCGTCCGCGGCACGGCGTTCCCATAAATAACGCTAATGACATCCGATTGTGTTCAGTTTGCTGTCTGAAAAAGAAAATAAAGTGTCCACGGGAAAGCGCCATGCTTTTTATTGTTAGTAGCCGTTGGAGCGTAAATGGATGTTCTGATGTATGTTTGTAACGACGTCGTCTGATGATGGCGAGAGATGACAATGTCATGTGTGCCAGACACATTTTGTGTTGTCTGTTGTCTTCATGCACAGGATGTCTTCCTAAATGTTTGATTAGGTGAAAACTTGTAAATGGCCTAGTTTATTATATACTGTAAAATTTATTTAATGACAAGAAGGCT
Source organism: Acleris literana (assembly GCA_946894065.1). Lineage (NCBI taxonomy): Eukaryota > Metazoa > Arthropoda > Insecta > Lepidoptera > Tortricidae > Acleris > Acleris literana. The sequence continues at coordinate 8,580,081 of OX335685.1, read as the reverse complement.
GTTAATTTTCCGAAAGTAAATAAAATAAAATAAAATAAAATAAAAGAGTTATTCACAAAACGTATCCAATTAAAGAAGAGTTGGGTTGTTGAGATGACTGTAACTAAACTAGATATACTTCTGTCACAAAAAACGTCCTTGGACATCAATAAATGACACTTTTATACCGCCTTAACGTACTGTTTTCTATTATCCTTTTCATATAAATATCATTATTCATCATACACCGTTTCAGCAATTCAGAATTTTAGTATGTTAAATTCGCTATTTGATTAGTTTCGTTTACTACGTTAAGTAAATAACAGTTACGAAAGGATCTTACAGACAGACGAATAAGTCGCATCATAAATACGGCATCGTTGTAAATAGAAGTTGCTATTGCTCTCGAATGTATCATGTGAAAATGGTCCCATTTCCAACTTCAAACAACATATTATCTCCGTTAATGCAGGGAATACACGTTAATTAAAAGTATTGTGCTAGTTTGACGGCGCATTCATCAATAATCAACGCACGGAGCGCACAATTACGGCGATTGCCCATAAATCATTGATATTCGTAACCTGTTATCGTGTGTGTCATTACGCAGCTAAATTTGGGTCATTTCACGAAATACGATTAAATTATTTTCACGGTAATGATTTTGGGGGAGGTATTTTTTGTGCGATAGATTGCGAATTACGTGCGTTGTACTGGGGTAAAGTAAATACGTTAAATAATATCACGGGACGATTGCATGCAAATTGACGCCGCAGTTCCAAACTAAGCTATTGTAGTTGCATCTTTTATTCAGTAACCATGTAAAGTACTAAAATGCATAATGAGAATTTATACCATTTAAAACAATTAATACCTACCTACCTACCTAATAACATATACATATAACTAACCTAATAGAAAGTTTCAGACCGTCCGTTTACGCAAGCGGTTTAAAAAACTGTTTTTTTGACAAATCAGAATCCGCCTGAGCTAAAACACAAATTAATTTATATTTTACCGTTGCGTAAAATACAAAGGCCGGAACTATTAATGCATCCCTGTAAATTGTACCAAAGGCTGTGTTTATACAAGATTAAGGTTTTTTTGCGGACTGTTTTAAATGTATCTGCGCTGGCGGACGTTGGACAAAAAACCTTGACGCCGAGCGGCGCCGAGGGCTAAATATTCGTTACGAAATCCCGCGAAAATACGATTATTTATATCCCAATTTAAACCTTAAACACTAAATAAATAATGTTTCAAATCACTTGATAGTAAATCTCATACCACCACTAGAAAAGGCACAAGTTAATAAAATGTATAAGAGTACAGTAGCCTATACTTACTGGCTAATTATAATTAGCAACGGTTTAATTCAAATTATGTTTTACTAAATGCTTATTTATATTTTAAGGTAATAGCATAATATGCGCCACGTTAAACACACGATACAACAGGTACTTAAATCTATTCTAGTGAGAGACACAGCTTCAATGTTATACTTCTAATTCTGGTAAATTGTGTGAAAATGTATATCGTATCTTTTGAAAATCACTTATTCAACAATTTTATCATTGCACCCTTTTAATAAGTGCCGCCTTAAATTTACAACACTATTAGAACGATGTGGATTGAGACAAATTAGAAAATTTACAATACAATTAGAACGATATGGATTGAGACAAATTAGAAAATTTACAATACAATTAGAACGATATGGATTGAGACAAATTAGAAAAAAGTGCCAGTGTGGTTTGTTGTTTTTTTTTTTAAATTGACATAACTACAGAGTTCCGGCAGTTATTTTTGGCCTGTAAAAACCTTTCTTAAATCATTAATTAACATGAGATTCATTCATGCATTTTCAAAGGAAGGCCTTTTAAATTAGCATTTTAATGCGGATATCAAGTTAACTGAAATATTAAAGGCGCAATAAATTGCTGCGTAGTCCTTTCAAAGCGTTAACGCTCCCAAAGCGTGCCTGTACGTTGTTAAAATTATATGAGACAGGTTATAAATTTAATATCGATGCTCCTGACGCAATATCGAATAGGCGGAAAACCTCATACATTGGAAATTGAAAATAAATTCCTTTAAGCTTTCAATTACCTCAATCGAGGTGATAAAATTTTCAAATAATATAACAGGATCCACATGACGAGAAAATTTTAGTCCAGATTTGATTGAACGCTTTATAATTTGTCAAAAATACGTATAACCGAACACTTAGCATAATGATAATTATGTCAAGTACATGATGATGATGATGATGATGATGATGATGATGATGATGATGATGATGATGATGATGATGATGAAATAAGAAAGACTTATTTCTAAGAAAAATAACATTGTTAGCTTAACTATTTCAGATATGATATGATATGATAATATCAATGATATAAAAAGCAATTCTGCAAGACCCTCCTATGTAATAAGTCGTTAGTATTTAACAGATAAGTAACTAGACTTTTCCGTAAATGTAAGCATTAGTTACAAGCAAACATAATCGATTGTATGACTTGTTTCGTATAACTAATATGGGTCCAATAAGTTGCCCCGGAGTTGCTAATGTTACTATTCAAAGTTGGCAACTTAAAGGACGGGCGTGGCGCCGTGTTGGGCAACTCTTATGTGGTTCCAAGGGTCACTAACTAAGGAAATGTCAAAACCACGTATCAATATTGAGCGATTAATTTTGGCTGTTGCGGCAACTTGTGATTGTTGAAGTGAAATGTTGACTTGGGTTAGGCTTGGATTAAGTTACAATTTGCTTGTAATGGAACGAAAAACTTGTTGAATAGTGTAGGTAGGGTGCTGGAAAGTTACCCGGTGGATTCGAAATGTAGCGAATGGGAAGTATCGTTGAAAATTATGGAGTGCGAGAAAACGATTGTTCTGTGGCTTGCGTATGGACGATGGAGACGATGCAAGCAAAGAAAAAAAATAGAATGCATTTGGTCTGCTCAATACGTCCTCTCGCGGCAACTGACAAGCGTGTAGTGGATGGTAGATGGTGGACCTCGATTTGCGCGCTACCAGCGTAGTGCGCGCAAGACGAGATGTGCATGTGGATGGACACTATGCGTTATCGCGTGACTCGAAATGCGCGAGTTCACGCGCGTAAAACGCCTCATCTGGACCTGCTCTTAGAGTTATAGTGCTCGTAGAATATATTTTATACATTTCTTCTTAGTAGTTTCTGTTTCAGTTTACTTTAACTATACTCTGTGTCATCAGCTTGATCCGTGTCTGATGCAGCGTTGCCGTTCACCTATGTTAAATAATATTGCATTTTTAATGTCCTCGTAAATAACTTTGGATATGAAAAACTTCACTCGTTTGAACGTTTCAATTAAAACACTAATAAAAAGTTAATAATAACTATCTACGTAGAGATAAATAATACTTAGGTTATTATTAATAACGTGCGACGATCTTCGTAACTGTAATAAATTTTAAATAGTTACCGATACGAGTATTTTATCATAAAATTTATAAAACATGCTCGTACTAATTCAAACACGGTTGATTAGGAAAAAATCCGATATTAGTCTTTAATTGAGGGATTTTGCTTTCTATTTAACACATTATTTTATATCAAAAGTATGTTTAAATTTTTGCTAATTAGTTTATTACAACACATAGTTAATGCTGACACATTTTAACCGGTGTTATAAAGACAAGATGCAAACGGTTCATCTGTTCATTCATTTATTATTGAACACTTCTTGTTCATCTTATTATAAAGTCATCATTCACCAGGCATTGATATAAATGGTCAGTGTCAGTATTTTTATAAGCATTTATCTTCTATGACAAAGAAAAAGAGAATGAGAATTGCAATAATCACAAAACTTTACAGCGCAATAGCGGCCTGCACACGTAAAGTTCGGACCGCGGGAAAAGCCACGCGCCATTCCAATCTTCGCTCCGAACCGTATGTGTAAATGCAACTGTAATAGTAAAATAGTAAAAAAATTACGGTTCGGACTGGCGGATGGAATGGCACGTCGCGTTTCCCACGTCCGAACTTTACATGTAAAGGCCGCTAATAGCTCTTAGAACGTCATTAGGGTTAATGCATATCGTCCTTATACACTCTTAAGCCAGTCTTATCAAATTATCTTTTTAAGGCTTTTTGCACACATCATTTCTGTAGTTGCAATCCTGAACCCAGCGCAACATTAGAGGCATCGCTTTCCTGGCAGAGGCTGCGGTTCCCACTTGTTTCGTGTGTTTGGCACAAGTCACGAGTCTTTGCTCCAATTAAAACGGATCAGGCTGCGTGGGCCGCTCGGGTTAAAGAATATAAATGGTAGACTAGGAACTAGGTCGCAAATGCGTAAACGATCAAATAATTTTCGAAGTAAGTAAATAAATATCTTGCAACCTGTCACTAATATACCCTGGTAAAACATCTAAGCCTGATTGTGCAAAATGTGATTACAGACTGCCTACCTTACTCAGGGAATGAGGGCGTGAGTGTGTATGTATATCAGGGGTCAACAATCTTAAACAAATTGTCCTAGTCCCAAACAGTAGGCAGAGTCACTACCAACATGCTAACATGTCGTGTCGTCAAAAAAGTTTATCTTTCATTATCAAATCCTTAAGACTAAACAAAAAAGGTAACGAAATTCACGTATTAATTATAATAATTGGTATTATAATTATTAATTAGTAGCACACATTCATTGTAATCGTAATTATTCTAATTAACTGTTTATTCGGCGAGGGAGAGAGCGACAATTTAGTTTTCATGATATCGTCTCATAAACAGCTTCTTTCTGCCATCTCATCAGTTTAAAATTCGTTTATCGTGGGTCCCTCGGGAGTGGTGTTAATTTCCGGGATACAAGCCGCCTATGATATTAAACCGGCACTGTGCAAAAAATTACGAAACCTGCTCTATTTTAACATGAATGAAACACAAACAAAAACACATGAGGAAGACGTTTAGAGGAGCACTGTTCATTTTAAATTTACGACTCTACCTAACGTCTGTCGTTTTTGGTTCCATTCCAACGGGTTCCTTCGAATGATTCGCTAGTTAAGTTTTACGCTTCCATTCGGCCTGACGGGCTAATTACCAACTTTGGCTGTTAACAGTTCTTTTACAATCCGCCTTGTGATGGTTTTATACTGAGTGAAGAGTATTCTTTAATATGCCTGAGTAAGCATGATAGAAGACTGGTAGTGGCACAAAAAATTACGTAATTTTAAAATATTTCATAGTAAATTAGATGATGTTATTATGATTTATTCCCATCTGACAGCTACCTACATGAGGACAAAGACACGCGTTCTTGAACTTTTTACTTGGATACAAAATCATATCTTCAACGCCTAAGTTTATGAATATTAAATAGACACCCTGTTATTAACATACAATGTAGGTAATCATATAAGATTCCTAAGAAACAAGATACGCTCCAATTCTTCGGATATAAATGAATATCATAATTATTACGGTAATGTTTTCAATTCAAGGGCTGTAATTATAAAAACACAAAAACTTTATTTATGACTTTTATGGGACTATGAATCGTGTACAGGTTGACCAAGTTCTTGAGAAATCGTGTTAGAAAACACGGAAGATTATAATAATAATAGCGTTTTATTATCAGATTATAATAATATTTAACGTTGACAATGTTCTAAAAATAGTAAAATTTTAACAGTTCTTGTAAGTACGCGATATTTCCAGTGTTTTGACCCCGTTCTGGCCTGTAACTAGGACCTAAAAGTGCGGCAGTGCTATTAAAACTTGGAGGCACCGGTCGTTAGAGCTGTGCCCGCGCTGCTGGCGCCGTGAACAAATTTCACGCATTACCGCGACCATCAGCAAGCGGCGCGTCGCGATAACTCCCCGCGATCTCAGGACATTTATAAACATGATGTATAAACCACACATTTAAAATACTCGTGATGAGTTTTATAAGCGTGCCGAAACATTTATATGAAGTGTAGCGATTTAGTGTGTGGCTATCCCTGGCATAAAATTCCGATGCAATATATAGGTAGTTGTCTAAGATAATTTTTAAAACCTTAAATTAAATGCTGTTTAAATAACTTCTAAAACTACTCTTCCTATTATTTTCCCATACAAACGGTTTTTATGAAATATTTTGTGAGAAATTAACGATACAAGTAACATTTACTAAAAAAGGTACATAACGACTAGGAAGATTATTCGGCACTTATAATTTTGAGTATTTAATTTACCTTAATGGACGTTTCTTCCACGTATAGATCAAAAATGTGTTAAGCAACATCTGCAAAATACTACCTAAAAATGTTTGAAGGAATGTTTTTTTTTTTACTTTACGTTACTTCCCGATAATCCGGCCCGTGTGTCCCTGGAGTAAAGGATGCAGGAACGTCTTTGCCAACAAGGACGTGACTTGCTTTGTTTAACAATATTAGGTGTTTCTTTTAAAGTGTACTTACCGAGTTTAAAGGAAACTTCGCTCGTTCACAGGATGTCCGAAAAATGCAACTAAAACGTATTTTTACTTAACAAACAAGCAATTAGTTGAACAAGTTAATGTTTGGCACAGACAACAGACTGAAGTTAATTGTGTTAGTTGTTTATTTTAGATGTGCTTTAGTTTTATAGTTAAGCTTTAGAAAAGCAGTACCGATTTAGGGTTCCGTACCCAAAATTCGCACTTGACAGACAATGGAGTCTTAGTAATAGGGTCCCGTTTTTATCCTTTGGGTACGGAACCCTAAAAAGCACCTCAAAAAAGCAGGTTTTGCTGTTTAAAGGCAAGAAGTTCATGGCTACAATCAAGAAAGATTATAAAAATTGCTGTCTTCTTTTTTATTTTCACAAAAAGTAAGCAAACATAATTAACTTATTTTGTTAATTGTAAGTTGGTTTAATTTATTATCAAGTTTGTTTTTAATTAGGCACGTCTAGCTTAATTTACATTCATAGTCCACCTAAAATAAGTAAATAAAAAGAAGTTGCTTACAATTTGCTTTATCACGTTACCGTGTCATAGTCAATTAAAGAAATATATGTAGGTACTGTATCTACTTAAACCTTTTTACAAATAATCATAGCGCATTACTTAAGTTGTTCATTTCATATTAAAGGCGTGAAGTTAGAACTTTAATGTACGATCCCCCCTCCCCGGGGTGCATTACTTCCATTACCCCCTTAATGTGTGCTCTAATGAAACACTAGTTTCGAAACTGTTCATGACATAATGTATAATGAGTTACCGGCGGCGCATCGATAATTCCTGTTAATGTTATTTATTGTTTTCGGCCTTCCTCCGATTCGTGTATTTGGCTTGGTCAACGGGAAAGTCAAACGACCACTGTAGTTTGCCAGTAGCCTTCATAGTCATAGAAGAATTGGAAAGTGTAAGATTTCAAAAATAACACCCTATTTTTTATGCAAGCGTGATAATAAAAGTCGATGATAATACGATAATACATCTTCAAATAAATTACCAAGGAGAACAAACGAATAATGACGCTCACAAATATACTCTAGCAATAACGAGCACAGAAACAGTTTAGTTGGCTGTTTCCACGAGTTATGCGGAGTAAGTGCAGAGTTAGCTCGAGATTTACAAGCTCATATGAGTCAAACGTGACACGTATTTTCTGCTCACGCTCTATCTTATGGTTAATGTGAAAATATGCCTCTCAATATCATGCTCCATTACTCATGTACTAAAATAAAATGAATATGTACAAGACAAAGGATAAATTTCCCTTTGGACCAATGATTGTGTTTTGTTTTGTGATTTAGTACAATAATGTAAGTACGTAAGTATATACATAAATACAATAAATATATTATGTTGTAATAAACCCTTACAGCGAAGTTTTTAAATAAAACACCCTGTTGCATTCATCAAATAAACGTGAAGTGATATATTAAGTCGTTATTATAATAAACTGAATGGGATTTTGCGTTTTTACTTTAAAATATTCGTTATTTTCCTCCGTCTGAAGCAGTGACGATTAAACATGAATTTCCATATTAGCTCGCCACTCTGCTAGAAAGTTACGCGCATAGCCATACAGAAGTACAAAAAGTCAAACTTTATCCGTTTGACCCAACTGTGATTCATTCAACGAGTTTTTAATTGCAAAGTTTTTAATTGCTTGCTCTATCAGCATGCAGGCTTATCTAAAAGTATTTAAAAAATAATCTTTATACGAACCAATAAAGGATTGTTATGGCAGCGTGAAAGCAGTTGACTTGGGTATCTACAACGTGTCCCAAAACTCAACGATAAGCCGGCACCAGAGGATGGAGCTGCTTATGATTAGTCGAGAAAAAATAAAAAAGATAAAAAAGATAAAAGAAATTTATTTAGTAAGTAGGCCGCTCGGGCACTTTTACACGTCAAGATACTACCAATACCAATACCAATAAGGAAAAGATATATTTTTTTCCTTATTTTTTCTCGACTAATCATAAGCAGCTCCATCCTCTGGTGCCGGCTTATCGTTGAGTTTTGGGACACGTGGTATAAGAAAAGAGAATTAATTAGTTCTTACCGATCCAGTGGACTTCAACCTCGACCTCGTCATCATTTTTCTTCAGGTGAGACTTACTCAGCTTTTTATGACATTAGGGGGGTCTAGCAGGTACATCTTTAAGCGCAAGCTTAAGGGCTATTTGTTGACACTCCAGAAATCCTAGCCCTCATCCAGCACTTGCCTACAGACATTAATATTTCAACCTGTTGCTTTTAAAATTACCTTTTAAACTATTTTTAGTTTTATAAGGCTGTTTATCGGTATTTATATATGCGTTTTATTTTTATTATTATTTTCCCATTCATTTTTCCGCTATATTAGTATTATGTAAGTAGTTTACACGTATAATATAGTATGTTTGTACAGCATTCCGTGAGTCACTGCCGGTACTGGCTGAAAATCAGCGCTGTAGGTGTCTGACACCTTAGCATTTTGCTGAGCCAGTGTCCGTTTCACCGCCGCGAGGACATACATTGCGTGCCATCTCTGTTACCTTCACTGTTTTCTTTAAAAAAAAATGTAGGCAATGTTATACCATCTGTTAAGATTTTACTTAATCGTCACATAAATCACGTGCTCGTAAGAATCACTACATAGTATAAAACAAAGTCGCTTCCCGCTGTCTGTCCCTATGTATGCTTAGATCTTTAAAACTACAAAACGGATTTTGATGCGGTTTTTTTAAATACCTAGAGTGATTCAAGAGCAAGATTTCTATGTATAATAAGTTTTGGATTATGTACGGGTATTACAAAAAACTGGCATAAAGAGAAGCGAAGCGAGGGCAGGTCACTAGTAATTTAATAAAAAAAACATCCTATACATGCAATAATATGACCAAAACCCATTTGAATTCAATGTCCTCATATTCCTAGCAATAAGTATTAGTGGAAACCGGGAGGCCATAAAACCGCTGCAGAATGTAAAGCTAGTTATGAATAAATTAATTTTGTGTAATCTAAAGATTACATGGCCCGATCCGGCTTTGTAGGAGGTTAATCCGTTATTAAAATGCAACTGCACACGCCACGGCAAAATGGTTACCATTGTTTTGAACTTGTTTGTCGTGCGTTATTAATTGTTCCTTTTTTAATTTACTTTTTATGGCTTTTTTGCACGTCTGAAGTGGTTTTACAATCGTATGAGCGGATGGGAATTAGATTTTCGATTTCTGAATGTTATCGCCTCACAATATTCTTTTCTCCCACATGCTCGTAAATGTTAACCTTACTGCCGTCAAATCAGCCCGCGAAGTTCTAAGTTCCAGGCCCAGGCAAAATTAAAAAAAACAAAGTTATTATTTACCAACGGCAGCGGCCGCGAAAAATGTATGAAATTTCATTACGTACCTGGTGATTTACTTTTTAAAACCATGTTTGGACTAGGATAACTATCTCCAAACAGCCAAACACTCGTGCAATCAAAATTCTTCCTTGTATATTTTACTTTTTAAATGTCATAGACTAAAAAGTTAAGCCTTTTCAAACAGCATTTACAACGTATTTAAAAGTGTGTCAAATAATTTGTAATTTTTTTAATAGAAATTCCGTTCATAAACAAAATAAATTGCGGAAATAACATAAACGCGTAATAAATGTTATAGTTTAAACTATATTTTATTCAAATTGAATTTATTACGTTTAAATAATTTGTGATTTTATTTAATACTTTATTTCAGTTTCATACTAAATCGTACGTTTCTGTTCTTTTTTTCAAGGAAATGTTGGGACTGTGTTTAATATTACTAACAATTGTGTTAAATTTCCTCACATCTTGGAGAAAAGCACTATACAAGCCTCGACCGGGAAGGGGGGTTGCTGGACTCGTATATATCGCGGCCTCGACTGCGTCTCGGCCACGCTAACTCTACTCGTCCCGCAACGGCCTATTTCCCGGTCTGTGCAGTAATGTACTATTGTCTAAGTTATTTCGTATGCAAAAACATGTGTACTATATATTTAAACACTTTATTGTACAAAACACAGAAATTCAAACACAATTATTGTATGTTCGTATATCCATATCTATACATAATTATAAAAACTGTCATAAAAATCTGCTCATACAAATGGCATGGCAACTTCGGACAAACAATTTTTTTAAAATCTAATCGTACCAAAAATGTATCGCCGTAAATGGGCTAAAATTTAAAAAAAAAATCGTTTTATTTTGTTCACTAAAACTCTCAATTTTAAAACGTTGATTGTGCGATCAATTTACAGTACGTTACGTTAAAAAAACCCGGATTTTGTATTGTACTAATTTAGTACCGTGAGACTTAAGCCCTTCGCAGAAAGTAACACTTGTTTAGGTATTTAATTTCTGTATAAAACAGTTCTAGACTCTGCGCTAGGCTAATTGGAATAAATGTTAACCAGCGGAATTTATTGTACTCAGTTTTGATTACACTTGATTTACGATTCCGTTCGTATATAATTATAGGTTGATCTTAGACCTCTAAATACAGGACATCCTGTAGATGTCTCACAGGGTTACCGTGTCATCGTCATACAAAGTAAAAACATTATAATATTATCTTTATATTTTTAACTTATTATTTTTACATAAATAATATTAAAAAGTAGCTTTCCGCGTCTTGCTGTCTTTTTGCCTGTCTTTTAATGCAGTTTTTTTATGAAACGTCTTATAGCAAACTCACATAAAACGGATCGAAGCGAGGACGGGGAGAAAAAAATACTAGGACACGATTAGTTCGTGCGCATTAACTTATTTTTTTTACGCGGGACCTTTTTCTATATTTTTATACAAAAGTCTTCTCAACTTTAGACTGTGTTTGTTATCACGATGATCATTAGAGTTACACAGTGAAATGTTTAACCTGAAAAACATATGCTTTAACTAACCAGTCTTACTAATACAGAACTCTTCGGCTTTATAGTTTGTTAAAGATATTAAATATATTTCAACGAAAATTCTCGTTCTAAAGAACGTAAGATATTAAAGAATATTAATTTTCTTACGTTCCTATCTCTTAAATGTTTACTGAACTCAGATTCTAAATATAAATTAAGATATTAATAGCATATGTGTGGATTTCTAGTTAAGGAGATACTCGACCTCTAATATAAGAGAATTATTAAATGGCTTCGTATTATAATTTTAAGCAAAATCAGGATTTAAATTTTATCCGTTGAGTATTTTTGTAGCGAGCTCAAGCTCGAGCTATTTAATTATCGTTAAACGTTTATCTTTAATAAACTAAAATAAATAAATGCTTTTTAAGTTTGTTACAAGGTAACAAATAAATTGGATTAACATTTTTTTTTTTATAAGAGATGAGGCAAACGAGCATGCGGGTTACATGATGGGAAGTAATCACCACCGCCAATAAACACCAGGGGGGTTATTATTATGCCGTTGCTATGCAGTTCATTTAACAGTGAGCGTAAAAGACAGAGCTATAAGAGTTATATAGGTCTGTCCTTTTCTCTCAGCGTAAACTGAAATGCATTGCTATGTCATAATAACCCTCCTGCAACTCAAAAAGAATTGTCGGTCCGTTGCTGAACAATAAGGGGACTGAAAGCTCTCTTCTTGAAGGCATCCAGGTTGGAAATTTCCACGTTTCTCACTTATTATATGATACACTATCTACCTCGCTGTGGTTTAAACAAATAAATAACAAAAAGCATGCTTTGAAAAACCAACTGGTGTTTGAATAAGGTCGTCAACATAATGTTAGTTTTCAAGCCGCGCAATATGGCGCCAAATATCCGCCTTTTTCATTTCCAATAATTTTAATGTAGCCTATGACCCTAGTGGTTAAGACGAATCTAACCACGTATAATTTATTACAATCGGTTTAGCCGTTTAGTAGTTACGAGGGAACATAGGGTCGGACATAGATACAGGTCAAACACATAACCCTCCTTTTGGGCTTTGCCACAGTCGGTTAAAAATACCCTATGTACGCACATCGGGAATAATGTACCTATAAAATAGGTTCCGTGGCTCCAGAGTTTACCATAGCTTCCGTGGCTCCAGAGTTTACCCGTCGAATAGTTACAAAATCACAAAACTCGCACGCTTTTTTTATAATCCTAAGTACGGATAGTATAGAATAGTATTATTTACTACACGTAGATTCACTAAAGCTGGCACGAATGGAATGAACAAAAGTAATGTCACCTATCACTATGTGTTCGAATTTCAAACCGAAAATCTGTTATTATTTTACACACTTGTTCGTTCACTCATTCAATCCATTCGTGCCAGCTCTTGTAAATCGACCTGTACGATTGATCAAATCAGCTACAATACCTGCTAATATTTATTTAATACCTAAGGGGTTCGAAAGCCTCTTTGAGTCATAATTATATAAAAAATAAAAAAATAAAAAATGCATTAAGCTTAAAACAAACTAACAGTCCGCCGGCTGACATTGGCCGGTCAGTTCATTGTATTAGAACAGACTATTCATCCACTTCATAGAGGTTCAAAAGTCCCTATGATTCATAATAAGTTACTCGTATATTAAAAATAAAAATATGCATTAAGCGCAAAACTTATTAACAGTCTGCTGGCCCATATTGGTCTCTCAGTTCATCATATTACAGCACTGACTAACTGTCCACCGGCCGATATTGGCCTCTCAGTTCATCGTATTAGAGCACAAAATAACAGCCGACCAGCCGATATTGGCCTGTCAGTTCATTGTATTAGAGCCCAAACTAACAGTCCACTGGCCGACATTGGCCTGTCAGTTCATTGTAAAGTCCACCGGCCGATATTGGCCCGTAGGCTTATCGTATTAGAGTACAAACTAACATTCCACCGGCCGACACTTGCCTGTCAGTTCATCGTATTACAAACACAGACTAACAGTCCACCGGCCGCCATTGACCAAACTTCATGATAATAAATTATCTTGTTAACAACGGTAATCCCATTAATCGAGTTACCTACCACGCTGAACATACTCAGTTTTACAGCTAACGGAGGTAAATAATTGCCCTTCCAGAAGAGTCAACTTCCGCGGCCTGGCCCTCGTCGGCGAGGGCGGCGAGCCTGGCCAAGTACACAAAGGAGCTAATTGTTTGCGACGGAACGGGCATCAGCAAACACCAGCAAAAACACCGTGAAACCACTTTTTTTGTTTTTTTTTACCGCGTGATGGATGTGGCTCTTTTGCGGCTCAAACGTTTCTTCGGCTGGGTATTAAATTTATGCGATGTGGATTCACTGCTGTAAAAGGTTAGGTTAAACCAACGTCCGCCAATTAGTAATTTTTTTAAATTTTGCGTCGATACAATTTAACAGATTTGTTTTTTAGGATACGTATTATTTTATTGAAACACCTTTTAACGAACGTATCGTATCAGAACTTTTATTTTATCTAAAAGCATTGCTCACCGCATCAGTTAATTTTTTTGGTAGTCACATGGCTAACCTAACCTAACCTACATAATTAATTGTAAACATTTATGGTTTCAGCAGAAAATAGCTTTCGATGAAATTATGAGTTACCGTTTTTTTATTATGTTATGTGTTTTGTCATCGTAGAGACGAGTTAGTTAAAGAGCTTATTTAATACTCTAACGGAAATGGCTCTAACGGTTTCAGGAAAAATAGTAGACATATGGTCAAGAAAAAACTCGGTTTTAACTCGAGCGATGCTAGGTACAATGGTTTAAAAATGAAACGGAGTAAATATTAAACGCATTGGCCTAACCCAAACTGGGTTAGGTTAGGTTAGGTTGTTTTAAGTACCATAAAAATAGAAGAGATCACTATTAAACGATACTACCGCCTGTTGACTCACTATGTAATCACGTAATGCTCATTCTTTGTATTATCGTTTCCGTTATCGTGTATGTGGTAATCAATAAAGAGTTTTTGCACTGTATTGTAGTGTAACCTTTTTATTTTCTTTAATCGTCTTTCAATTCTGAACTATATGTAAATTACTTTAAGTTAGCATACAAAACAAATTAACCTAATTCTTGCTTTGTGTAAAATAATAGAGGGTAAACTCGCTGGTCCGAATTTCTTACATCGCAACATTACGGCGTAGTGTTATTACACACTAATGACGGTTCAGGACGTTCTCTGTTGGACGCTCAAGTGGCGTATTAGACGCTCAAGCTGTGTAATCGAGATTATATTTACCATAATAAAGTAGTTTAAGATATCTAAGAGATTTAGGTTACTTTGGATAATGTTAGACTTCTGTTCGACTTGAAAACATCGGGCTGTTTTGTTGTTATTTTAGTGAATCTAAGTGATTATTTCAGTACAAGTTTATTGATTGGGGCTTGGATTGATATATAATAATTAAAAAAAAAAACCGGAGTAAGTGTATCTTCGATGAGAAATATATAACTTTGAAGGGTATTTTTTTTAAATATGAGTTTGAGCACCTATTAAAGAACACGTGCTCATTATTTTTTCATATTCTTAAACATTACAATCAAACCAGTAGGTAACTAGCAGTTCTTTTAGCAAATTCTTTACAGAAGTTACAGAGTTTAGTCACTTTTCAGTACTTTGGAGAACATTTTCTGCCAACAGGTTGAGATTGGGCAGCTAAAAAAAATCCGTATCTGTTATTTTAGACTACTTTCTAACATATATCAAAATAAACCAAATCGAAGCCGGACACTTTCCTTGTAAGTGTGTATAATAAACGAAGCTCGTATCACTTACACATGGTTTACTTGTAAGCTAAAGCTAAAGCGCAACATTTGTCCCCGACAAAGTAAAGTAATAAAGCTATTTTTGTAAAGGCTATAATAAAATGAATGTAACAATAATAATATGTTTATTTAGTTAAAATGTTTTAGCAGTATTTTAAGAAAGGAATACCTAAGTAAAAGTAGTAAGATTTCTAAAAAGAAAGACAACATTCAGTCTCCCAATAACTAATTATTTATTACCATTGATAGTTAATTTCACGTATAAATATTAAATTTTACTTCACTTATAGTAAGTACCTTCACCTCCAATGTACGATTCAATACATTGCCAGTAAATCTCAATTTTCCGATTTTCGGAAAAGAATACCGGACACCGTTCCGGACGCGACCTTAATACCGTAACCCGATTGGTCGCCGACAGACCGCCGTTTGACCGGTAAGCTCGCTCGCTTTACCATTCGTTACTTTAAGTTAATACTGGATTACGCGCGACTTTGACCATCCACGTCAATGGCTTGCCAGCCAGCTAGCGGACTAGAAAAATAATGTACCCGGGTTTTCCGCTTAGCAAGCGTTAAAGAATCTAGATATATCTAGAATAGTAGAACCAATGGCTTAATGTTATGTTATGCCTCAAGGTATTAAATCCGCCATTTTAACTTACTTTGTAAAAAAGTTTAAATAAATAAATAAATAAAATTAAAATTATAAAGAACATTTAAAAAAATGTATTACTTTTTTGCATGCGACTTCGACTGCGTAGAATTTCTTTACTTTCATAATCGTATGAAAATTTTTAGTCCTTCCCAGGAAAACCATTCCCTTAACAAATTGAATAAAAATCTGTTATATTAGTAATAGATCCTTACGTTGTAATCTTTAATATTTAAAAAAAAATAAAAAAATTGGCTAAGTGCGAGTCGTGTGCGCACGAAGGGTACCTATCGTACTATTTTTGTATGGGGAACCCTTTTATTTTTTTAATACGGCAATACAAATACCAACATCAACAAGTGACAACTGTGTCCCTATTAGGGTGCAGCTCCACTGAGGCGGAGACGGGCGGAGCGGAGCGGAGCTGTGCCAATATTAACCAATACAATCTAAACTAACGTGCAGGCGCGCTCGACGTGACCGCATGCGTCTTCTATTGGTTAATTTTGGCACAGTTCCGCTCCACTCCGCTCGTCTCCGCCTCAGTGGAGCCGCACCCTTACAGTTCAAAAGATACAGCCCGCTGACAGATAGACGGACAGCCTAGGCTTTGGCACCCTTTGGGTCCCTACGGAACCATAAAAAGTAACTATACTGTACTTTGCACTAGATCAATATAAAGTTCCTTACAAGATCAATTGACGCTTCAAGTTTGTTAATTAAAACATCACGAGCACTGGCTTTGTTCATTTAGAAGTCATTTCGCAAATTGCATCTTCAGCTTGATTAGAATCCTAGTTGTAGATATTGCATTACTGTTCTTTGGCAGTTCGAGAGATATTACATCTACGTGCAATGCTTTATGAGTTTAAATTTTATTCTGATGCCTAAGCTCGTTACAGATAAAATTATAATTAATATACAATAACACGATCGTGATGATTACCTATAGTAATTACAATGATTTATATGAAAAAATATATATATTGATATGTGTAGAAATTTAGCATAAAGCCAATCATAAGAAATGATGTAGGATTATTGACATCCTGTCCCCATATTTATGGTCCCCTTTAACGTGGTGAATATGAGTGGATAAAGCACCCGTCACTTCCACACTTACAAACTGGGGTATTATTCTGTTAAAAACGGCGCTCGGTCGATCGAACGAGTGAAAGAGTGAACGCGCCACACCGACGAGTTGCCCAAGTCCCATCAGAGTGCACAGAACATATTTTAGCGCATGCATTCTCAATCAGGCAGCTGACTTCTGTCGATAAGATCAAACGTATAAGGCTGTCTAATTGAGAATGCACGCGTTAAAATGAGTTTTGTGCGCTCTGACGAGACTACTTTAACTCGCCGGTGTGGCGCGTTCACTCATTCACGCGTCCGACCGACCGAGCGCCGTTTTTAAGAGAATAACACCCCTGGTCAGAAAGTGACAGATATTTTATACGGTATCCTATCGCAAACACTAAAAACGTTTGCCAGCTGTTTCATTTGACATAATTTTCATTACCTATAATTTTCATTTTATTCAGAACCCAAAAACTTTTCAATATGTTTAATGAGATATACTTACAGAACCTGTAGGTTAGGTTAGGTTTATTTAATAACAATTCAAGAAAGTTAAACGGTTTCAGAAAAAAATGACTTTCGGACAAATGAAAATTATGGCAAATGAAACAGCTGGCAAACGTTTTTTAGTGTTTCAGATGGGTAACCATTTTATACACATCGATAAATGCGCCCACTCGCGTGCCAACGGCGCGTCGAATATCTAAGTAAATATGGCGTAACTACCAAGACCTAAGTAAGAAATTAAAAAAGAAGACAATACGAAGCTTTAATATTTATTTCTTTCTTTTTTCTTTCTTTCTAAAGCGAATGATAGATGACCATAAGAATACAAACATATGGAACAATATTATCTTACTACTATTATACCTAATTGTGAAAGTTTGGATGGATGGATGTTTGTTACTCACCACGCCAGAACAACGGTACGAATTTGTATGAAATTTGGTACAAGATTATAGCCTGGAATAGCACATAGGCTACTTTTTATCCCGAAAAATTGATTAAGTTTCCGAGGGAATAGTGATAAACGACTTCTACACGGACGGAGTCACGGGCAACAGCTAGTTTATTTTATAAAACCATAATTATGATTTATTATTTAGTAGAAACTAAGGAGATACTCACCTTCTTATTCATAAACGCACAAAAGCTAATGTATGCTTAAAATATGCTTTAGCCATATTTAATTTAACATTGCCGTCGTGACATTTGAATTCGAGAGATAGTGACAAAGCGTACTTTTATTATACGTTTATGAAAAACCGGGTGACTCTTTATGAATAGTGTAAATTACAGAACTTGCCTATAAATGTACTTAATAGTTGCAATCCAAATCTAAATAAATGACAATTAAATTTTAAATGTAGAAACATTGGCATTTTCGTTCATTTAGAATTTAGTTTCACAGCTACTTATTAATAATCAATACATTTATTCAAAATTTGTCCAACATTAATCGCCGTTTAATTTTCCAATAGCAACCCCGCCAATCACGTATTCAAGCCACCTTAACATTTAAAACCCAATCAAAATCACTAATCCTTTGAAATTGATTTCATAATACGCGGACAAAGTTATAATTAAGTTCTGCAACAGCAAATCAGGTAATCGCGTTTTGATTCAACAGATTTGAACTAAATCACAATTTTCAGGAGTGTTCGCTCCCATTCCAGTTCGGGGTCAGTAATTACAATAAATTTTCATCACATAATTAGGGTTAGGAAAGACAAATGGGTGTCCCAGGAGGGATCGTTGTTTTCTGTCCCCACTGTCGCCCTGTTATGTGGTGTACCTATAACAGGGGGTAGTTGTAACTATGGGTACAGCCCTTTAAGTATATGGAAACGTGTTGAGTTCACGGGGTATTGTCACCATTTATAAATTTTGTGATGTTTTCGGGGAAAGTGTCTCTTTCAAAGCTTGTTCTACTTACAAAGAAATAGTAGGAAGATACCTAAATACCTACTTGTTTAAGTTAAACGTCTGAACGAGATTTAAAAGTAAAAGTTAAGTTCAGTCAGGATAGTAACAAAATATCAGGGCCCGTATTATGGTCCCCTTTATTGCGGCGGATAAAACACCCGTCACTATCGCAATTACGTATTGGTCAGAAAGCGACAGATGTTTTATTGAAGTCTACCCACATCGATAAACACATCATAATAGGCCCGCTGGGGATACGTAATCTAACACAAAATGACTTATGCTTTAAGCTGATACTATTAGTAATAAACAACAATTAACCTAAATATGTAAAAAAAAAAATACAACTTCTTATCTACATCTACACTAATAATATTATAAAGAGGAAATATTTGTATGTTTATATGTTTGTAACGAATAAACTCAAAAGCTACCGATATTAAAAAATCTTATACCATTATAATGCTACATTATCCCTGAGTAACATAGGGTATTTTATTTTTCTGTGCGGACGGAGTCGCAGGAAACAGCTAGTATGTATATAAGACCACAAATAGAAAGACACAAATATTTTGCTCTTAGCGGGAATCGAAACCGACATCGACAACGCCATTTTTGTAAACAGGGTCACTACCGGCTCGCTTTATCAAAACTGATGTTTTGTATGTGTTCTTTACATTATTTGAATGATTTCGTTATTAATTATGCATACATGGAGCAAAAATAACGATTATTTAGTTAGTAGTACAATGTATTGAACAAAAGATAAATAAAACTAAAACAATAAAGTTATAAAAATCATGTAAAAGGGTGAACTTAAATATCGCTCCACAGATCTCATCCATCTAACCCTTGAGACATAATATTGCTTTGAATTCTGTAAACTACTGGCGACTAACAAGCAAATGTCTTATGTTTTTAAATTGAAAAATAAACTTTAACGTTTTTAACAATTTCTGTAAAATCGGATCGATTCGAATCAGTGCTCTGTAATTTTTAATATCTGAAACCTTAATATTTAAACTTCAGAATCTTTTTAGACAACAATCTAGCTTGACGATTATAAATTTAACCTGTATTAGAATTAGAGAACACTGGTTCAAATTGGCCCAAAAACTAACAATTCTTGGATTTCAAAATTAAAATAAACTACGCCCTTTTTTAATGTAACTGTCATAAAGTGAAAGCAAACATAAAGTATCGGACCCTTTCCTAATTATCCCTTGGCAGATGCCACTGAAGCGTTGTATGACACATAAAACTACAGGCTTCCACTTTTCATATATCGCTAGAAAAACATTTTTTATTTGAATCTGAACTTAACCTTCTTCACAATAAGGGACGGCATTGGTTCTAATGGTGGCAAAAGTATGTTGGTTAAAGAATAGTTTTACGGTGTTGGATGTTTGGAAAGTGCAAGTGTTCAGTAGAAAGAAGGCTGTTTATCGCCTGCCCGGGGCGGCCCACTCGTTACACGTACCGTTTATGTACCTAATGTACGGATTGTGAAAGCTTCGCGTAGTTTACGTATCAGATAACTGCCGTGGTAACACTGCTGTTATTTTTTGTTACGGGATGAAACAACATTTTTTCATGCGTTAGTTATTTGTTCTATAATGTTTACCGAATAATTTAGAATGAATGATTATTGAGATGGGTTATTTATAAAAAAGAAACTTAGATTAAATATAGATTAAGTTCCAGTAGCTGTCCTCTCAATCTTGTTCAAAAACTTGTACTAACTTTTTTTTTCATTATTTTTATTTTTTGCTAAATATTTTTGAATTATAATTAAAACGAATAGTTTATGTATTGATATAAGATCAGTCACAACAAACAGAGAAAATGGTAAATTAAAAAAAAATGCGTAACGTCACTTAGCAAATTTTTGTAACGAAAACTCAACAAAACAACGTCCTTCGCTACCATCAACTCCATGCAGGTCCATAATACAATGGCCCGTGTATACTAAAGTAAAACCTATTAACTCAAAAACAACAACTTATTTTGATACGTTTATAATATCCATTGTGATACTATTAAGTATAAACCTCTTTTATAAAAATCAAAATACTCACCTACCTACACAAACCATTCCAAACAAACCGGGCGAATTTGAGTGCCACTGCGTGCTTTCGAATATTTTCGTAGATTAAAAACACGTCGTAGTTCTTCCTACGATCGATGTGTCCAGTTTATTTTGACTAAGTATCATAATAAACCGACAAAACATACTCAAATAGTCAAACATTGCATTTCACAATGTGTTGGCAGTTGACAGGCTAACTTAAGCTATTACAGAAATTAATATAAATAACTTAATTATGGACCCTGTTGACAGCAACATTAATAGACTTCAATGTTTTCAATAAGTGAAAACAATGAAGGGTTTTCAACTATTGAATCACTTACAACATATTACGCAAAGCATGTATTATCGACTTTAGAGTGCGGCTCCACTGAGGCGGAGACGAGCGGAGCAGAGCGGGGCTGTGCCAATATTAACCAATAGAAAGCGCATGCGCCAAGCGCCTTGAGCACGTTAGTTTAGATTCTATTGGCTAATATTGGCACAGCTCCGCTCCGCTCCACTCGTCTCCGCCTCAGTGGAGCCGCACCCTTATTCCAATAGACCGGTCAATAGTGGCTCCATCTATGGTCGCACGTGTGAACCTCGTCTTTGTGTTCACGCCGACACAAGCAACACAAGCCGGTCTAGATTGTTTAGATGAGTATTGCACAATGGTCCTAGATATATCAGCAGGTAATTATTGTTTATAAGTGCTACACTGGAATAGATAGGGATGTTGAGGATAATTCTTGATAGCTATCTAGTATTATAATAGCTATCAAAATGAGATCCTGTTGGTGTTAGTGGCACTACCCGCTAAGTAGTTTTTAGGGTTCCGTGCCCGAAGGGGCTCTATTAATATGCCTATACTGTCAGTTCGTCCGTCTGTCCTAGCTTTACAGAGCTGTATCTTTGAACCGTAATAGATAGCGGTTTTTTTCTTCAGAATATGAGTTATTACTGTGGATTTACTAACAAATAAAATGAGATAATAAAGGGGTCCCGCGCCTTGGCCTTCTAACCTAACCTAACCGAGTCGGTTCTTCCCTGATTCGTCTTTCTCGTGGCATTTTCTGGGTAGTTAAAACCAATTACAAGCAAGACCTTTCTGGTACAGTCGAGTTCATAGATATGTGTACACTTTATTACCTTGTCTATTTATTTAATGTCATGTTTAAACTGCCATAAGTATATGATTGTCACAGCGATTAAAGTGACAAGGTACTAAAGTTTATTCATTATTTATGAACTCGACTCTACCCGCTCCTTTCAGTACCTAGTTACCTACTTATTGAGTATAGCATACGATACCTATTAGATCTTAGAATCCTTATACTTAAAGATAATATATATTATGATCGCTATATGTCATGTATGTTATACGAACTGAAATTAGATAATGTGAGTGTTATAGAAAAAAACATTATATAAAATGAATATTATGTTAATTGACCGTTATTCCTTATAAAAATATTCATTTTGTTATTATAGCTAACGTTTATTATATCTTTTAAACGTTATTAACATGAAATTATAGATTTTGTAGTTATATCTCGTGAGACGCACCCCAGAATATTAAGGAGATATAGATATTATTAAGGAGCGTCCTCACTGAGAGCATTCGCGTGTAATGAGCATTCGGCGCGAACATCGAGTGGTGTATAAGCATTGTAACGCTCGGCTCAACGTCCACACCATTCGAATATTCACGCGAATGATCTCAGTGAGGACGCTCCTTAATAATATCTATATCTACTGCGAGGCGATACAGAACCCTCGGTGCGCGACGCAGACTCGTGCAGTTGACTAGTTTTTTTAAGTTCTAGAAAAAAATGCAGTCATAATAATATAGGTAAATATATATCATTGTTACATCCCCATTATAGATTAGTTCGCCTATTGTTTAAATATTGTACTGTTTTGTAATGTAAAGTACATATCTCTCTAAATTTTAAAAGTAAAGTTGTAACTTGTAGCATCGGAGGTCGTGGCTTAGAGTAACGACTCGTGATTTTAGGGTACCGAGTTCGAAGCCCAGCGGTTGTTTTGTAGAACTGGCATAATAGTACTCTAACCCACTATAGAACTGTGTCAATGAGACGTCAAAAATCAAGTCGTAAGAGTTAAGGTCTTCGCAAATTATAACAACTCAACGGCGACTCGATTCTATGCCAAATATTGAAATGTAAGCCCTATGTTATATTTTCTAGGTTAATTTCAAAAAATGATATTAAAGTAGTGTACGACGTGTGGTCTACGCGTCGTACACTAAGGTCAACTCCGACACGTTTGTCACGCGTTGACCACACGTCGTCCCCGCAGCGACTATGCGCTTGCGACTGACGCGTGACGTGCAACCATTTGCCACCGTTGACATCATTCCACTCGTTGACATTGGGTTGTCCATTAGTGACCATTGGGTGGATCAACTAGTTGACTACTCATCGAAAGTGTGAGTAGAGTTGCTGCCGCAGTGGCGTGGAGTTGATATAGTGTGCGAAAACCTTTAAATTGACTAAAAAAAGCCATTGTGACTCGACACAGTACTATGGTGGGTTGATTGTACCTAACCCGACGATCTTAGTATGAAGTAAAATAAAAGATATTCCTTCATTTTTCATAATTTCAATTGCACTAATTTCATTTGCCATAATGGTCACTGGCTATGACCTTCGTTTTCCCTAATATCACATACCATAATTTTTGAATGGCATAATACTCTACTGTCATAATGTTCAACCTCCCTAATATCAGATACCATAATAACACTTTCCATAATATTTACTTTCTATAATGTTCATAATCCCTAATATTATATGCCTTAAAACTTCATTTGCCATAATTTCGGAAAACATACCCAGACTGTATCAGTGTGATTCAGTGGGTATAATGAAGTACTGGTACAATCTGGATTACGTACTACTATTATAATAACTTACCTATTCTAACCTACCTACTGTAAGGAAGGTACTCTCACAAGTTAGGTACGACGATGAGCAAAGCGAGGAGTTTTTTTTTATAATACTATACTTAAGACACGAATTACGACTTCTGAATGTTTTAACGCAAATCATTATTATGGCGTTTAAAATTTATAGCATACAATTTTATAACACTTGATAATAGGGAAAATGAAAAGTATGGCATACTTATCGTTATGGCACCTAACAATTATGTCAAGTGAAAATAATTATACCAAATGATTATTATGGCACATGATTCGATATGGCATATAAAATTATGTCATATGAAATTCGGGCAAATGAAATTATTGAATATGAAATTTAATTCGGTCAAACGATAGAGAACCAAAATAAAATCGTGAGGACGCCTGCACATTCAATCAACTGAGTGTAAAATAGGTCTTACTACGCAAAACATAATTCACGGTCTGAGTTTACATGAAAAGGCATCTGCACAAAGATAAAATAGAGATAAAAGCGTAAATTAATTAGGTACTTACTCCCGCTATCTACGCGGTCTTTGCGTTCGTGTAAAATCAGTTGTATCGGTTTGAGAGTGTATAAAATAACGCAAAGCAACGGAGCAGCGGAAGCTACAAGGTCCATTAAGGCCTCTCAGCCACCAGCAATAATATACTATCCAACATTCGGGTCAAAAATATCTGACACGTCTTTATTGCTAGAGGTATAAGAGCGTGTCAGATAATTTTGAGTGCAATGTATGATAACATATTATTGCTGGTGACTGTACCAACTAACCTAAAAAAACGTACTGTCTTTTAAAGTATTATTTTAAACCAAAACATGAATGAATGAATGAATGAGTGTACTAAAATTCAACTAGTGCGGCACGGCAATTACGGAGCAAATTCGCGCAACAATGTTGTTTATTGATGAACCGCCACAGCATAGGTATTGCATACAATGTCAACTTGCTCAGTAAAAGCGATCTTTTCTCGAATCATTCGAAAGTCAAACGTATTCTTTGACACTTGCACATCAGAGGGGCTATCACGTAACACACTCGCAATCACAATCGTTTTCATTTTGAAAATCGAAGGCTTGTCTGCATACAAAATGAAACCAATTGTTTTGTTTTGAAGCCGATCGCGATTGCGAGTGAGTTACGCGAAAGGCCTGCGGGTTTACATTGTTTTATTGCTTGACAGTTATCATGTTATTATCAATTTGACTAAAGAAGAGAAAGAAGTTTAGAAAACCATGTAAAAAAATGCGAAATGTGAATTATATTTTACTAATTACAATTTCTAAAATTCTTTGCGTGTTCCAAAAAATAATTTATTCTTTATACATCATTCAATTAATTAATTACTTCTTCTTTTTATAGTGGTGATTATTATTTATATCTTTAATATTTGAGTAGCTTAGTTCAATTTTAATTTAAATACGTTTAGTTCTAATTTTTAATTGTTTTAATGTTGAATTCTGTAAATATTATGTTCATTTAATAATTAAATTGTACATTTTTAACACCTAGGTATTGAGAAATTGCCTGTTATAAAATTTGAAATTAACACATCACTAAACCAATTATCACTGACTCCAAAGTAGGTACCTAGTTCTAAAACATTGTTTTGTTATTCAACATGCCATTTTCACTGGTTTCCATTAATACTTGCACAATTCCCGCTAAGTGAATGTTGAAAAAACTAATAACTACAAAATCTAAGCTGTCACTAGCATCTACGCCACATATGCAAAATTTCGAAGCAATTGATAAAATATATTTATGTTTACCTACAAATGAAATTTAAAAAAAACTGTTTGGAATAGACACATCGTCGGAAACTTCGACAAATTATTTTCAGTTCTTTTTTTCAGTTTAAAATAATAGTAGTAGTACCCAAACGGTCACAATATACCTAAATAAAACGTAGCGGTATTGAGCTAGACGGTCGCCCGTGAATTGATACGCCTTGAGGAAACAATTTTGCCAACCCTCAGTAATGGTAACCAAATAGGGTTGACGCTCATCAACTTTGCTTAGCCACTTGTTTTAACGAGTTTTGTCTCCATAAAAGTCCTCGTCGATATTTTTATTTTAAAATATATTAAAAGTTTGGTGATTTGTAACAGATACCCTTCTCGGGTAATAATTAAGTTTCGCTAATATTGGTAGAATAAAAGTAAACGAACAAACTCTTAACAGTATTACGAACACTGGTTTACTTTTGCAATACTGTTATCATAATAATAAAATACTGATATTGTTATATTGTATAACAATACTGGCTGACTGTGGTGAGAGTTTATAACATGACAGCATTTTGTAATATTTATCCACTTTCTGACGGTAATTTAACTAAATTGTATCTTGTTACAACAATCAATATCTATAATGTTTCAAGCGTTTCCTAGTGAGCTAAAACAGATTGACGATTGAAGATTTACCCACGCATATCACGTACGAGGGATATTTTAACACAAAGAAAAACTGTTTAATGTTTAAAAAATCGTCGCACGCTTGTAAAACTTACGTGAAGTGGGACGATATTGCAATAAAAGTACCCACGGCTCCCCGTGGCCAACTATTTCTATGATCATCCACAGTAGTATTGGAAAAGTTTTTCGATCTACTGAATAGTGAGCCGTACGTGGGACATAAACGGTGCAGATGGGCTCGGTTCTTTTATTCTACAACACAATGTTGAGCGTTTTACACTCGTCTTATTTTAGGTGATGGAAGGTTTCGTCTTTTAAACAGTGCATAAAATTGCTGTTCGCGGGTTACTGTTGATTGGATTCTGGTAGATACAATGTTCACATTTATGTCGTTGTTGGAAAAATCCACGCTTTTAAAGTTATTCCTTGGAATGAAGCAGCTTTGATTGACGCAATTCTACGAATATAGCTATACAAGAAGTTCTCATTCAGATACCGTTTTAATCCAAATAGGTCTTTCAATTAAATACAAATTTCTTTGTCAATGAAGTCTTAGTATATTAAAACCAGAATATTAAATGTACTCGACTGTCAATCGCTACACTCTGTTTGATAGTTGTGTTAGGCCGGGATTACACCTGTAAGTTATTACGTAAGTTTTGAAACAAAGCTATATGCAAGAGAGAGAGAGATGCAGATATTTGCCACTCACTCTTACCCATAGTTGCGTCTCAAAACTTACGTAATAACTTACAGGTGTAATCCCGGCCTTACGGATAGGTGCAGAATAAGTTTTCGAATAGTACGAGTAGGTAAAGGTGATTAGAAAAAGGGACATAATGATTGAAATTAATCTAATTCTTAGTTATCAAACCTACATTTACCATTGCACTGCAACATTAAGTCACAGTAACATCCCGGGGGCCTAAGCCAAGATGCAAACGCTAATAACGTTTTTCTTTTCTATCGCTCCAAATGTATGGGATGACATTCTCGTGCGTTACGATGAACCACGTGAGGCCCTTGACAGTCAAGATGCATAACGCTAACGTAAATGATTTTCGAAAGGTACCAAAATGTATGGAGTCGACGTAAGCACTCGCAGGACTAATGATGTGCCAAAGGAAACTTTCCAAAATTGCGGAACATTTAATGTAGGAAAATTTCGGAAACTTCTCACAATTTTGTATAGGGAAACTTTCCGTTTCTTAAATTTAAATTTCCTATACGTCTAGCGAAAGTTTCCGTAATTTCCTAGAACTTTTCCAACTTTATGGAAACTTTTCCGCAACTTGCACATCAGTACGCGCGACTGTCCGGCAGCTTACGTCGATCCTATACTCGTATTTTCGATGTCGATAACGTCCTCGCAATGTATCTTGTCTGGAGCCCCTGATCAACTATCATCCCTTACATTTTGTTGTGTGATAGAAAAAAAAAAGTTAGTAGCGTTTGCAGCTTGGCTAGGACCCCGGAGTAGTTCCGGGACCGTGAACATTGTTGATGCAAGTACGGCACTACTTCACTAATGTCGGCCCGCGGCACTTTGTGATCGGGCTTGTACCGACGGCGCATAGGCAATACGCAACTCACTGCGTCTTATGTATGCGCGTTATGATGTGGAAGTTAGAACATAATCTAAATACAATATTGAATATGGTTATGTAGTACCTAATTAATTGCTTCGACTGTCCTACGCTTTTTTAACTTGTAGTCTTATACGAGTCGTATAACTTATAAAATTATACGTTAGCGTTATGTTATATGTTTTTCATCATACTTGCTCGTAAATAGTGTCCTAATATGCTAGAAAAATCGACTGTAAATCCAAAATAATACCCGCCGCGGGCCTTTTTTTACCATTACGCCCTATCGTGCGTAATAGCTTTTTTTAAATATAATACTTGGATTCAAACTATCATAATACGTCAGGACCCCAATTCTTGTGCCATTCGATATGAAGTTTCATTCGAGATGAAATCTCAGTTGCATACAATTTTCTGAAAATGTCGCTTATAAACTATTGATGTCGACTGTCACTAGAATCGGACTCCTGAACACGTTTGACATTACCTATGGTAAGTCATAGACAATGGTGTAGTCTGCCGCAAATTTATAAATAAATAAATGATTATAAACTGTGTGATTCCAAAATAATAATTAGGATGTCTTTGTGCACATATTAAAATTTATATATCAATAAAAACATGTCGTCATCAGAAAAAATGGATAATATGACTCCGCCGGACATCGCCAACGCGGCTAAAATTATTAGTGAGAATCGTAAGTTAAAAATATGATCTTTTGTCTGATTTTACTTTCATTTCCTCGCAATTGTGATGAAAAACATTGTATGTTACACGGATGGTAAAGGAAATACAAAGCTCGAGTCATTAAAGCCCTCAGCCTTCGGCTTCGGGCTTCTAACAGACTCTCGTTTCAAATTCTGTCTTTACCACCCTTAATACACAATGTAATATTACTTTGCAGCTATGTCTTTGCGTATAATTATAACCCATTATTTTTAAGTTACTATGTCTTAGTAACATTGTATTTGTATGACAACTTAAAAGGTGATGAAAAGATAACTATCCAACCATCTAATATATTAAATGCTTAAATACATAAACTTAATTTAAAAACTACACTTCAATTACCTTCTTTTCTGGAAAATTAATACTAAAGATAATCTGAAGACGTAATTCCCTACTTCACATAGCATGCAAGCTTTTGATTTAAGTACTTAACGCTGCTTCGTGAATCTAGATGTTGATGGGAAAATTAAGCACGATACAATCTATGTATTTTGGTGTTTATATATAAGTAGGTATCTAAAATATTCCCCTTTGGAATTGATGCTTCAGATGCTACTTGCCTTTGAGAGTTCAATGTTCAATGTCTCAATTACAGCCTGAGCTCAAAGCTAGTTCGGTAATGATTAGTTTACGAATGTACTGCTTATATTGTAATGTAACAACCTGCGACGTCTCCTAATACACACATCTAAAATATTACTACATCATATTGATATTTTGCAACTCAGTATCCATAGAAAATTTTGGTGTGTGTATATTTTGCTCTTATACCGCAGGTACTTGTTGGATAGCAACTTCTTTTATGCACATGCACCCAATGCGAGATGGCATATAATAATATTTTTAAACACTGCCTAAAATAATTATGTTACTTTTTTTTCATTTCGTTACAGCACCATATTGACAACTCTAGTCAGTTGTCATAACTCCTTAGCGAACCATGTTTAAGTTATCAAATAAAAATCAGGCAACAATGTGACAAGTAAGACATCGGCGGCGTACCTCGGGGATCGCCGGGCTGCTCAGGAATGCGCAAGTTAGTGGATGCCGATGTTTTCAACCCCGAAGCGCAAATAACATTAGCATAGTTATCGAACGCCGGATGAGACCTCCGTAAAGGTCCCACTGGGGCCGGGACGGCTCTTAAACCCGCTTTTCCGATAATGACTATCGATGATTCCGCCCCAAAGAGGCCGGCGCACAATATTATTACGTAGTTTCGCCGTTGTGGGAAATTGCGAAATAAAACATGGCCCAGCATTCAGTTATTTGCGTTAAGGAATTTCAAAGATAAAATGCGGCGGCTTTTTGTTGGACAATTATTTTAAAGCTGGTTTACATATTGCTTATCAATAATTATTAACGCTGCAAGTCAATGTTGAACATTGACGCGTATTAAACTTTGACTGGTAACGAATTTTATCAGAAAAGCATTGTGACGTTTTTTATCAATCTGAGCATAATATATTTGGATGTAAATAACTAAACTAATGAACAAATTAAAATAGGCAGTGGTCAACACTTTTGCTTAGAAAATCAGCTACTTGTCACGCTTTCCAACACTATTTTAGAGCCATAAAAGTCAAACTTTATCCATCAATGACGCTGATCTTGTTTTTTTCTATTAACTGATCTAAATAAATTTGAGAATTGCATATCAGTCACATTCAATTTAAATCCACCAGAATGTCGCACTTGCGATGAACTCTTTTTACTCTCCAAATAACTTTTACATTCATTGAGAAGCTTTGTTGTTTGTGTCTGCTACAATTCTGAGTTTTTTTTGTTAAAGTGTATTAAAAGAAGAATTCTGTCTATTGAAGTCTATTGTAAGGCGTTCATTGACTTTATTGTTAAAGTTTTCGACTATTTTGTCTAGTCTGACCAAAGACATCGTGTCTAGACATCGGATAGTCCGAAGTTAATTAACCTAAAATTCCGTAATGTCGTCCAAGTTTAGTGTATTTACATATAAAATCCATACTTACTTTCATTTTAAATACATTCTTTGTAGCAATGATATACACCCCATATATTACACCCCCTTGCAAAAAAACGAGCACTTGCGTTTTTCCCCATACCATTGGCTACAAATATGACTTTTCAATTTTGACTACCAATCAAAAAGTTCTTAGCCAATTTTTTTTAGTTACGCTTATCGTTAACTAATAATCTAAGGTTTAAAATTATGTACAATGTATATCTGTTGAAAACGAGTCTTTCATTGTATATTATAAGGATTTGAATAAATGTTTGGCGCTCATACAAAATTGTAAAACTTTGTATGGACGCGTCAGCACTTGGTTTTTAAATCGCTATAAAATTATAAGGTCCGTTCTTAACAGAGGTTCACTGTTCATCAGTTTAAACGTTACTTAATGGTCTGATTTTCATTGTTGGTCAAAACTGAAGTCACACCTATTTGTAGGCAATTGTATGGGGAAAAACGCAAGTGCCCGTAAGACATTACACGCTTGCCGCAAGCAACGCCGCGGGAAAGTCATAGTCATATGCGGGAAAGTCATAGTCATATCAAACAATTTTTATCGCCACCCTTGAAATAGGTACCGTTGAGGAGTTCCAGTGGCCATCTGTTATTTTGATTACCAGTTTCACTACACCAAATATATACCAAAACCTTTTCTAGAATCTAACAAATACTTTTCTGAAAACCGCATCAAAATCGGTTCAGCCAAACGCGAGATAATCTCGAACAAACGTACATATACACATACTCCTTTTTTGAAGTCGTTTAATCATACATAAGTTAGGTATAAAGTTCGCATTAAGACGAATGAATAAGAGAAAATCCGAGGTAGCTACTGTAATCCGCTGAGGAGTTCCCTCGTCTGTCTTCCGTCTCCGTCATCAGATCAACATCAAGTCTCCGTCATGCTGTAGTGTCATTAGAATTACATAATTGTGTGCTAAGATTGAACATAATCTGTTCACGGGTGAAAATTCATTGGGTCAACTATCAATCATTCCCTATTTTTCTACCATTGAGGAGGGGAGGGGGTTCTAAATAAAATGAGACCAATTTCAGTATACCCTATCCTAAAAAGAACTATCGAAATCGGACAACTGTAATAAGTAATGGGTGGTCATACATAAAAAAACCGGGTACGAGTAGGTCGGACCGTGCTCAGTGTAGGGTTCCGAAGCCGTTACTACAAACAAATTAGACCTCGCGACAAAGTTAATTTTGCCGTTGGAAAACTGTTATCACCATAGATCGACATAGGTCGCGGTCAGTTTACCAGCACCGCAAATAAGTTTTAGGTAGGTATAAACATTTAAACCGTTTGTAACTCAAGAACCAATGAAGTCTACATGGTAGGTTAATAGTTTTTCTATTAAATTCATTATATGTGCTTTCATTTAAGATATTTTTCAGATTTTTTGTATTTGTAGTTTTGGCTGTAGGGGGGGCGGACACTTGACTCTAACAAAAATTAGCGCTTTAAAGCTTAATATTTTATAAACGTGTAACTTAATCGAAAAATTGTTTTGAAAGACCTATCCAACGGCACCACACACTATGGGGTAGACGAGAAAAAAAAACATCCCCACGTTACATGTAGGGGAGGCATACAATTTTTTTTTTTTCTAGATTTTATTATACCACTGTTGTCGTGACTAATATGTATATTCATGCCAAATTACAGCTTTCTATTACTAAGACTCTCTGAGCTAGGCTGCGGACGGAAGGATGGACATGGCGAAACTATAAGGGTTCCTAGTTTGACTACGGAACCCTAAAAAAGGGTTCACTTGAGAACCTCCTCCGTTTTTTTTGTCGGTTTAAAATAACAACGCTTAGCATTTTAACTTTTCACAGCTAAGAGTAAATAGTAATAGCAGTCCCTAACGTGATAAGCGCGCGAAATTCCGAAATCACCCTCGGTAGCAACGGCGATTATTAATAATAAATGTGAAATAATAACATCAATTCAGCGTTCTATACAAATCAAAACAAATGTTTGTTAACGGGGAAATTTTCGATTAACATTATTTTCGTCGCATTAAAGCGGCGATGGAATAAAGGATTGAGCAGGCGTGAGATCCAATTTGTTACAATCCTCGAGGAAACGATTTCAAATGAAACATTTTGTGTTCCGTGGAAGTTAAATTGTATTTCTTACAAGAACCTTGTCGGTTGGGCTTGTTTGCGCCGCGGATGAAACTTAACGTAAGCCCTTTTAATACCTATCCGATTAACGTTACCCAAATTTTAAGCGGTGCGCTTAATTCAGCAACGTGATTTCTTTTTGCTTTGGGATATTGACCTAATGTAGGTATACCTTGGCTAAAAAAATATTTTAAAAAAACGCTGTTCAAAGTAAAATTAGATATGTGATCCGGTTTTTACCCAAAATCTGCTGCTTTTCCGCTTATTATTTCATCTGTCACGTCTAACTATTTATATTTATATTTTTGCTTATGTCTATATAATGTGTGCCTGGTGATTGAGTTTGATTCTACTAATATTAATTCTAAGATTTTTAAAACAAGTGTTGCAAAATAAAATTCCTAGATATAATTCTAAACAACATCTTCAAATGTTTTTTAAACAATAGAAAACTACTGCGAGTATATTAGAAAAAAACCGGTCGGTTTTTCTCGCACGGTTATTTTTTAAATGCTTTCGTTTAATATTTATAATGTAACGTACATCGTAAAAAATAACATGTAAAACCTACTTTTCATTTTAACATTGAGTCTTAACCAAACTAATAAAAAAAAGGAATTAAGTCTTGATTACTAAAAAGCTATACCTACATATTCTGCACGAAAGAAAACGTGCGTGAAAATACAAAATAATTCTCCGCAAACCAAGCATCAGGCTGCGGAGGTTTGATTAAAATGCGAACACATTTGCGATTCAAATCTTTTTTTTACTTATCATAAAGTATTCAAATGCTCAAGTTAATATTTCCGACACGTTTGAGGGCGGGGTGGTTTTATTTTTCCACCCCCCTCGCGCCTGGTGGCAGTGCAACGACTTATTGTGTCACGGCGTATGTGGTCAGTATTGAATAATAAAATACCTCCACATTTAAAAATGTTTATCCGCCTTACTTTGAGTCATTTTAGAGACGATTATCGATTACGAAATCGTCACTAAGAAACGATTTAATTGTCGTTAACTGAGTCTGAGTGCGGCCTCATATAGAAATATAAATAAAAACATTTATTCGACGAGCACAAGAAAAACAAAAAGGATTACTTAAACATCATAAAAAAATGGAAACACAGAAATCAACATTAAACAAGAAAAAAGGAAACGAATAAAAATAACGCTACAATAGAACTTCTGTTGTAGCGTAGTATGACATATTTTACCGTAGCGTAGTAGTTGTGTCACGAGAGAATGGCTTAAAAAAAACGTAGTTTAGGTTATCTCCTCGTCACTTTTAGAGGAGGCATTCTCCCACGTATTCAACGTACATACACTTACGTATGAGTATTACTTACTTACTTATCTAGCCGTTTCTGTCGCACTGCTGGGCAGAAGCCTCCCTCAGTCAGTATGAGTATTACAACTATTATTTCTACCCCACTTTTCATCGCATAAAGTTGACTACCGATTGCCTTAACTAACACAAAACACCCCTATTTATCCCGAAAGTGAACAATAATGGAGTAAATTCTACTAAATTCGCCGCAAAGTAAATAAACAATCAATCTTATAAGAGCATTCGGGCCTCTATTATACTCGTACAAGTCCTCAATACGTTACGGTCATTTGCCACCCCGGCCATCCCTAACAACGGCGATCACTCATCCAGGGGAATTATTTTCCGTACCTTATATCATCAAATGCTCTCACAGTCTACACTTTAAGGCTGTATAAGTGAACCATTCGAGGGATGCGTCGTGATAGTGTACTGGTAAACCCCACACAACAACGACGGGAGACAAAACTGACGCACACAAGTGTGAGATTGAATGAGAGTTGCGATTGTTATTTACATGTATATGTTTACGCACACGAACGTAAACGCGAGGCTGGAGCGATTTATGTATACTTTCTGCTGGCCCGATATCCCCTATTCGATGGGTGAATGAGGCCCATAGGAAATGACGAGAGTGGCGGTCGCCCATCAGCGTAATGTCATCCTGCGACGCCGAAGCACATTGAAAGCTTTTCTGATATACTCGCGTGTTATATTATTGAAATTACACGCTGGTGTCGTAAAACCAGAATATGGCTCAATCTGCACGCTGCTCCGGGTAGGCTCGGGAAAATGATAAACATTTTTAGTAAATGAAAAAGGTTTATTTGCAATGGACTGAGATTTTTTTATTCTATTACAGGTAGATGTCTATATAAGTAAGCAAGCTGTTTAAATATTTATTAAGGGCAACATGCTCCAAAAATTGAACACTAGGTTAAGACCTTACTCGAGTTAAAATGTCAGTTTTCGTATGAATCTGACTTTTACTAACTCGAGTTCTTTAGTGTCTTAACCCAGTGTTAAATTATTGGTGCCAGTGGCTCTAAGAGTTTGGGCATCGCTTACGTATACTTATACCTATTTCTATTAAAATCTCGAGTTATATTTTATAGATTTTATACTACAAAAAATCCAATAATAACCTAGGACTATTTTATTCGCTAAAACCACATTACTTTTAACAAGTTTTCGTATTGTCAACGT
Source organism: Acleris literana (assembly GCA_946894065.1). Lineage (NCBI taxonomy): Eukaryota > Metazoa > Arthropoda > Insecta > Lepidoptera > Tortricidae > Acleris > Acleris literana. Next base: position 8,544,855 of record OX335685.1, on the reverse strand, counting down.
TATCATAGATAGCTCTTATTTACTTGACAGTAATAGCGTCAGAGTAAAAACAATACGATAACATGTCAAAAGCAATATGAATATATGGTTTTACCGAGTAAAATAGAGCCTCTACTCGGATTTAAATAAAGTATTATTTATCACAAACTAAATGACATGACTCGTTCATAGTAGCGCCCGATGCTAATAATAATATTTAATCACCGCCAAGTTAAATTGTTCAGTTCACCGAACACATTGTAATATAGAGATGCCTCAAGTATCAAATTTGCGAAGTCTCGCAGTAATTATTAGAACAAGTATTAAACGCTACCGCTGACTTGCTGGTAAGGAAGCTGCGTTTGACTGGTACAAATTAAACTAAGTTATAGGGAACGAATAAAGTTGTACAAACTAGTACCTTTGTCAGGTCGCTTATTAACACTGGTAAAGTGTTCCGGGGGGTTCCGGAATTGGGGCGGTCCCCGCCGTCAAGAACCTGATGCCTCGTCGACATTACATTTACCTAATTAGTCTCGAAGCTTTACCTGTGTAACAATGAATATGACATGTTACAACTCGGAAGTTATTTAACATTTGCATTCCTATATTTTACCAAACGTTACGTTTTTCGATCATTATGATAAATAATAGGAGGTACGGTTGATCTAGTAGATGTATATTTTAGTACCTTGTCGTAGCTATTGATACACGAAACTGAAACCGCTCTCTTTAAAACGTTCATGCGACAAGGGTTCAAAGATAATTTCACGATATTTCATGATAAAATCTTCAATCGCATTGTAAACTTAGCATTGCCAATTATACCGATCAGAGACAATCCTCGCAAATGGCAATCAACGACTGGCAATTAAACAAATCGGGATGTCGTCGAAGGCCTTGAGTAAATAGTGTGGACCTTCGTAATTAAATTCGTAAGTTTCACCGATCTCATTTGATACTTACCGCTACTAAGAGCTTGGATCACGAATGGATAGCTTCATGTGCAATGTTTTTTCATACGAATTGAAACAACCTCCTTTATGACGCGTCTGTTAAAGATCACCTTATATAATCAGCAAAAAGTTTTCTTCAAATCTGTTACTAAGAAACCCTGAATGTGTGTCAGTGATATTAAGGCTTATTTTCTCTCAATTTGTTTTTGAAATATTGTCAAAGTTCTTGTAAATTTTTCAGTAAAGGTGGCAGTAACGTAATAGAGCTGTTCGTGTTGTAAGATGTCTGCTGTAAACATATTCTCTTAACTATCTATATACCACTATAGTGGTGACACAGCAAGCATGTGATCAAATATACGTCTAAATGCAATTTTGTTGTCAAGTGCATTAGGGCATCCAAATTCCATCATCGGATGTAGGTACCAAAATCTATATCTCCTGATATCCTGATTTTATCATATTGTGTTTAACTCGGCAGCCATTACGGTTGAGTAAATAAATCTATCATAACTACTGATGTGCCAAAGGAAACATTCCAAAATTGCGGAACATTTCATGTAGGAAAATTTCGGGAACTTCTCACAATTTTGTATAGAGATTGAAACTTTCCGTTTCTTAAATTTTAATTTCCTATATTTCTAGTGAAAGTTTCCGGCTTAGAACTTTTCCAACTTTTTGGAAACTTTCCGCAACTTACACATCAGTAAATCATAACGTTAGCAATACGATGACATGTAAAAACAATATAATTTTATCGAGTAGAATTACCCTTGAGAACTTCTTCGTAAGAAATCAAACAAAATGGCCGGTTACTTGTGAATAATGTTAGCAGAAACACACGGTAAGGGCCAGCCCATCGGACCCTGCCACGTACAAATAACAAGATCATAAAGTCAGTGATGCGGAACAGTTTAGCAAGTCCGCATCAAATCCCGTCCGAGTCAAAGAGTCACTTTGATAACATTGAGACCCGCAAGCGTAATTTGTATAAATCAAATTTGGTACCGTTTAACATAGGCGCATTTCGTTATGGGGCGTTGTGGATTTAATTTTAGTTATTGAGTTGGAACGGCGTAGCTGTGAATTTATTTTATCTACAAGGTGTGTTTAATTTGACATACTTTACAGGTAATTTTATACATAGAGCTAAACATACTTACTACGATATGTTTAAGAAACTGTTGGTTGGCAATTAATCTTAAATAACCCCTTTTTATAAAAATCATTGTGAAGTGTAATAATCTATTTAGGTAGACTGAAAAAAATATGCGAAAACGATAAGCATAAAATAATAACTGAGGAAGCGTAGTAAATTGCAATAATTAATTAATACACAACATGACGTTTTCAATTGGTCGATTGTATATTATTTTTATTTTAAATCTAACGTTCTAGTGAATAAATACTCGTTCTATCATACCAACGCCTAATTAGCATTTTTTTAGATAGTATTCATTAAGGTTTTCAAAGTTTAATAGCGTTATTTTAAAACAATACTGAAAAGTTCAATAATTCATGAGAACATCGCTGTGCATCCGTGATATTTCGGGAATGAATGTTAGAACTAATAAAAATTTGTTATTTCAATGTAAAATGCTGTAGTTATTTTAAAATCGCAGAACCGCAGTACGTAATAATATGAAACTCATACATAATGTCTTCAAACTGTTCCCACTTAACCCACACAAACGAAAGTTATAGCACATAACCTACAGGTGTGTCTACATTACCCACACCTTTGTGTTTCTGCAGAATGGAATCACGTAAAATATGATTTTGTCGAACGTGAAACGGAACGTTGCAAAATACACTACTACGTGTAACGGAACACCTGCAAGTGAAATGCGCTTTACCACAGTCACGTCTATCCAGCCAATGCAACCAGCCATAACGATTGCAGAAAATGAAAAACTAGTGCACTGTTAGTTTCAAGGCAATGTAGGGAAATGGTAGCTCCAGTTAAAAAAAAACACATATTCAGATACAATTCAAATTGCTAATTTATTTCGGATATTTGCATTACGATAAGGTGGGGTAAAGTGAATATGCTGTATTATTAAAAACCGATCAAGCGTGAGTCAGACTTGCTCAGTGATGGTTGTTTCATTTTTTATTTAGTCTTTGATAAAACTTAGGATATATCGTCTTATTAGTTTTTAGGTCTATTTTCTGTTTATTAACATTATATTTTGTAAACATTTAATACTCGTTTATTTCGATATTTTCATAAAATATAGATATAATTAATGATCAAAATATCATATCTTTGGTATGATTATTGAGATTCGCGATTTGACGATGCGGTTAGATTATTAGTGTGCTTACGAAGAAAGCGGTCCCAAGTTTGATTCCCGTTAAGGGCAAATATTTGTGTGATGAGCAAGAGTATAATATGTATGTAACCCATAATTAGGCCAATTTGTACAATAGGCAATTTTTGAGCTCATAGTAGATATTTTTATATTACATAAAAATCAAAAAGTATGCTACGAACAACATTTTTCTTCTTAGCGTGTCGACAGCATATTAATATTCTGCCACGCGACCAAACGAACATCATGTTTTTTTAAGAATGTGCTAATAACGCACTTTCATATGACATCTGAGTTGTTTTTAACAACCTCACATTTTTTAACTCCTCATTGAAGACCCCTAGTCCAATATGTTATTATTAATGTAATATATAAAGTAGTTTCCTGTTTTTCTATTTAAGATAGATAAACAAGCAATTTCTGGCCATATTTTTAACATTTTCTTAACGATATCACCGAATGATTTTTACTATACGGCATTTAATAAGAGCTATCATATCGTACAAAAAATATTTATAAATGCTACAATCTTACTAGCGTGCACCTTGTCAGATTAAAATGATTTTTGACAATGTAATAACAGCAGGCATCGTCCTGAAAATTGAACATGCGTTGGTTTGATTCCTGGAAGACATTAATTTCTTGAAAGCAAGGTTTTAGAGGAGAGAGATTGAATGGAAACCACTCAACCGCTGTCTTGCTGTACGTTTATATAGTAGAATAACCAATTCAGCGCCACCAATCAACTGCTCGGGTTCTTTATAATTGAACCATTTGTTCGTGGAAATTATAACGAGACGTTGGTTATTAGAAGGAAACCTAATAACGTCGCAATAAAAATGCTACAAAACCTTCTGAACCAATGATTTTATTTGTAATAAAACAATAAAAAAAAGTTTTTACTGAAGCATCAACTTGGCTGTCACCTGGCATTGCTAATTTTTATGGGCGACGGTGACTGCTTGCCATGAGGTGGTACGTCTGCTCGTTTGCCTTTTATGTGTATATAAATATACAATATATTTATTTATTTTTTTATTTATTTATTGTTTAATTTGAGCTACTATCTTTACAGGGTTACCCTAATACAATAGTGCCTTAAATTAACTTAATCAATCACATATTTTTTACATATAAATAATACATTAGACATTACATAGACAATACGTACAAAGTTACATTTAAAAACTCATTATAATTACAAAAAAAAATATCCGTTCTATCGGCAATTTGAATTGATCGCTTACGATTCCAGTAGGATAACATATGATTTAAATATCCAGAAACTGGATGCTGAGATAAATAAGTTAAAGGACCAGCTTGAAGTTACTTCTTTAAAGTTACTTCTTTAAAGTATTTAACTGCTCAGAAGGAAGTCAAGGAGCATATACTGGCTTTCACTCAATTGGTGGAAGAAAGTAGATTGAATGAAGAGCGCTTTAACTCTTTAATGAACAGTGGTTATGGTAATTGTGATAGATTAGGAACTTCACCAACTGCTGTGATTCAGCCAGATATGGCTTTTGATACTTCTAAGGAGTCCCCTAGACAAATTATAAGTAGGTATAAAACTATTGTTTATTCCGACCAGCTTGGATCTGGACTAGGTTTATTGTTAAATAACAAATTAAAACAAAATGTTACTAATTACTGTTACCATAATGCAACTCTTATGCAATTAAGTGATTTACTTTTAAAAGGAAGTTTTGACAGGACCACCACTTTAGTAATTTTGGTAGGAAATAGTCTTAGTGTGGACAAGTCTGGCGTAGATAAATTAATATCAACACTAAATACTATTGAAGGTAGGGGCATAGGTAAAATTATACTATGTGCGCTACCATACTCACAAAGCATGCCATTTAGTCATAATAATAGAATAGCACACTTTAATTCTTTAATATATAATGCTATAAGCTGTAATAATAAATATCATTTCTTTGATTTAAACAAATTTATAAAGCGACTTGATCTAACATCAGGAAAAATTCATTTGCCCAGGAAATATATTTTGACCTTGGTTGACCTATTAGCTTTTAATATAGAACCAAATACATACATTGCCATTATTGGCAATAATGCCTTGCCTCATGATTTAAACTAAATTATAGGACAGCGGAAACACCCTTGAATATAAATTTAATTCACCAAAATATTCAAGGTTTTTCCAGCAAAGAACTAGAAATAGGGTTGTTCTTAGATAATGAAAATGTACAAATTATGTGCATTACTGAACATTGGCTTAGACAAGAGCAATTAATTTTTGATTTTTTTAATTTTAAATTAGTTACCTAGTTATTTTGCCAGAAAAAGTGCCATTCATGGTGGCTCTTTTATAATTGTAAAAAGTACTCTTAAATCCAAAGAAAGAAAGGATATTGTAAAGCTATCGATAGAAAGGATTGTAGAAATTTCTTGCGCAGAACTAGAAAGTTATATAATAATATGTGTTTACAGACCACCGTTGGCTGACTTTTGCACATTTGAATCTACTATAGAACATGTGTTAAAATTAGCATGTAATACCCAGAAGCATGTTATAGTTTGTGGAGATTTTAATATTAACTTACTCGAAACGTCAAATAATACCACTTGGTTACTTAGTTTATTTAAATCTTTTAATTTAGGTAATCTGTTCTTAGAACCCACACGGATAGGTGTTAGTAGTGCAACCTGCTTAGATAATATTTTTTGTAGTTGCGAATGTTTGGATAAAGAAATATTTAATTGTTTTAATTCTGACCATAGTGGTCAGAAGGCATCTTTCATCTATGATTTTTATCAAAAACCTGATACAATAACATACCGAACTATAACTAGTAATCGTTTGGAATTATTCAAAAATAAAGTTCAGAGTAATCTTACAGTGTTACCGTTTTTACAGAATGAGTGTAATAGTATTTATAAAGACTTCTTCGGCGTAATTCTACATCAATTTAACAACAATTTTAAAATGAAAACTATTTCTAGGTCGAAAACAAAATTTAGTGAATGGGCTACTACAGGCATTCATAAAAGTAGAAATAGGCTTTATGACCTATATAGAGAGAGGGAGGAAAATAAGAATGCTGACTTTCTAAATTATGTTAGGAATTATTCAAGGACCTTTAAACAAGTTTGTTTAACTGCCAAGGCAAATTTTCTTAGTCTCAAACTTAAATCATCTGACAACAAGGTAAAAACTGTATGGAATATTATAAATAGAGAAACGGGAAAATCAAAAACTCGTGATAATCAAGTCACTCTGAACACAGGTGACCAACAAATCACGTCAAATAAAGACGTTGCCTTAGCATTCGAAGATTATTTTTCTAACATAGCCATTAATACTACGAAATGTCTTAAATCATCCGCGGTTGAAGCTCAATCATTACTTAGCACTAATGTCAGTAAATGTAATATAAACTTTGATTTCAGCCCTGTAAATTCAGATTCAATAGTCAAGATATTTAAATCACTTAGTTTAAAAAAGACTGAAGATTTGTGGGGCACATCAGTTAAGGTACTCTTTCATATCATAGATGTAATTGCACCCCATCTAGCATTAATCTACAATAATTGCATATCAGAGGGGGTCTTTCCAGATCTCATGAAATATAGTAAAGTAATACCTCTTTTTAAATCGGGCGAGATGAGTGATATAACGAACTTCCGTCCCATTTCCATACTACCAGTTTTAAGTAAAGTCTTTGAGAAAGTAATGCTAAAGGATATGTTAGGTCACTTTAACAGAAATAAACTACTTAACAATAACCAGTTTGGCTTTACCAGAGGTCGATCAACAATTGATGCGGCATCTGTACTCATTAAACATATATATAACAGTTGGGAGAAATCTTGCGATGCAGTAGGAATATTTTGTGATCTTTCTAAAGCTTTTGATTGAGTGGATCATACGACCCTTATTTTAAAATTAGAACATTATGGATTGTCCAACAAAGCTTTAAGCCTTATGTCTTCTTATCTAAGTGATAGAACTCAAACAGTTGTTGTAAACAAAACGCAATCTGTTGGAGCTACATTGAAAATAGGTGTGCCTCAAGGCTCTATTTTAGGTCCTTTTTTATTTTTGGTTTACATAAATGACTTGCCACCAACAGTAGATAAACTTTGTGATATTGTACTTTTTGCTGATGATACTTCACTAATTTTCAAGGTAGATAGAAAATCCGTAGACTACAGTAGGATTAACAACACACTAGTTAAAGTACTTAATTGGTTTACTAGCAACAATTTGCTACTAAATGCTAAGAAAACGAAATGTGTTAGGTTCGCTTTGCCTAATGTTAAACCGGTACATTCTAGTATTTTTCTAAATGACGAGTGTTTGCAAATGGTAGATAAAGCAATTTTCTTAGGCATAACATTAGATAAATATTTGCAATGGAGTCCCCATATAGCTGTACTGGCAGGTAAACTAAGTTCGGCAGCTTACGCCGTTAGGAAAATTAGACAACTAACCAATGTTGAGACAGCTCGCTTAGTCTATTATAGTTATTTCCATAGTGTCATGTCGTACGGTATTCTGGTTTGGGGTAAGGCAGCTGACATACAAACTATATTTGTGTTACAAAAAAGGGCCATTCGTTCTATTTACAACTTAAACTCCCGTGACTCTTTAAGATAACTTTTTAAAGAAATTAATATCTTGACTGTAGCGTCTCAATTTATTTATGAGAATATTATTTACGTTATTAGAAATTTAGATTCTTTCACCAAAAATTCTGATATACATAATTTAAATACCAGAAATAAAAATAAAATCGCTATCCGAAAATTCCGCGTCCGTAAAGTATATAAATCATTTGTTGGTCAATGCATTCATTTCTATAATAAATTACCTGACGAAGTTTTAAAGTTACCCTTTCCAGCACTTAAAAGTTACTTGAAAAGGTCGTTAATGTCTAAAGCGTATTATAGGATCGAGGACTATCTAACAGACAAAAATGCATGGCCTAAATCCGAAACTTAGTCAATAATAATTTATTCAAATGCAAAATCTTTATCTTGTCTAGGGGACACCGTTGATGTAGGAAAACATATCGAAACTTTTATGTGGTCGTCTCGCACCATCTTATATACACATAAGTATGTGTTTTTTTTTCTCTATCTCTCCCGTAAGATTCTTAATTGGCATGTTTTCCTGCTGAACTACGCTTTATATAATGCTAGACTAAGTAGTACCATTGTAATAAGAAATATGTTTAAAAAATGACTGACTGCTGAGTTTCTTGCGGCGTTTCTTCTCGGCAGTGGTCTTCTCTTGGGAAGCGCTGGTAGATTCTTGACGTGTAAAAGTGCCCGTGCGGCCTACTTACTGAATAAATTTCTTTTATCTTTTTTTATCTTTTTTATCTTTTACGTTGAAAATCTTCTAGATAGACCAGGGGGCCTTATTCTATATTATTTTAACCCCTACTTTAACCATACGATGTTTTTAAACTCAGCTTTCTTTATTTTCTAGTTAGATAGTTATAATCACGTTGACGATACGATAACAATAAGAGTAAAGACAATAAAGACAAAGGCTCTGTAGAGCTACTCAATTTGTATTTGACGAAATCTAATAACTGTAGTTAGAAATCTGTCAAAATTTATGGATGTGACATATTTAGGTGAACGAATGACCGCTTACGTCCTTCTATATATAGTTTTAAATTTCTTAAGTGGTGTTACGCCGCAAGTGAATTTGGCAGTTTACATCGAAAAATATTTGATTCGATAAAATAACCACAAGTACGTGCGAGTGTAGCGACACTATCTAAGCGAATGGACTATACTTAACTTTCGCAGATCCCATTGTTTTTTTTTTTCAATATTTCCTCTATAATATTATAGTACACTTTTTTACAATACACTCTACTTTGTCTGGTGTCCAAGTATGTGAGAATTTTCCGTTTTTAGGATTTCATTTTATAATAAGCTTTCGTTGTCCGTCTGTCCGTCCTTCCTAATTTTAAAGAGCTAAGCCAAAATATCTTACGCTAACATTAATCTAATTTCGAAAACTGTGAAAATGTATGTATACGTAATTGACATAAGCGCTCGGCTCGACCGTCTGGCAGATTACGTTAATCTATTTTCCATAACAATACGAGTATCGTTCGCAGAAGACATCTTGTGTGGAACCACTGCATCTTTTGAACAGTAACAGATAGCCGGATGTTTGTTTTATGTGTAATGAGTTTGTGTTATAACGGCGGGTTTCTTAGCACATTCAGTGCCAATGACTCAATATCGGGTTAAATGTTCGCTACATAGCGGGAAAAACGCTGTCTGTTAGTACGTAGATGTCGTTGCTAAGCTTCGCCGTAGTGTGCGTGTCTATACGCGTTAAAACTAGAAGTATGCGCTCCCGGCTTTCGTGAGATAAAACAACTAGGAATCTAAGTATTTAAATATCTCAAAGGCATTATTGTGAACTTAAAGGGGTGACCCTTGTACTCCAATACCTTTAAGCAAACAATTAAGTTATATTATTAAAGAATTACTCCGAGATTAGTCTATATAAATTCGGCGTTTAATCTAGGTATAAGAGCTTATTCCGGTTTGGTGAAATACGGCCTTATACTATTTCGAGGTTATACTATTAATTAACCATCTAAGCATCTTTTAGGGCTAACGTCAGATATCGATAACATCGATCTTTCGTGCATGTGAATTGCTACGTGGTACCTACAACATAAAAACTAATAATTGTTGTTTGAAAATAAACGAGTTGATAAAATATACGTAGGTACCTAGTTTGTTTTCGTTACTTTTTCTTATATTTGTTTTTATTTAACTGCCTTAATCTAATAATAGGAAATAACCGCTCTTTTTTCACCTAAGTATTACCCTATTCTTTTCATTTTGACTTTATTGTGACTTCTTGATGCGGCCGACAGGTGCTAAAGGTATAAAAAAGTACTGACCATATTTTAAGCAAAGAATCAATACCCAGAGACAAGCCATTGAATAATTGTAATGTGCTGTAACTATATTATTTACCACTACAACTGTCATACTATTGTAGGTATTTAAGTATAAACGGTTCCCCTTGCTGACTGGTATAATTAAATACTGAAAAAACCAAACATGAAGTCATGCTATAATAAAAAGTATATTAAAAGAATTTGATTCATAGGCCACTATAGAACTTTATCAAAGCGTCTTAAGCGACGTTATAATTAAATCGTAAGATGTCTTTTATGATTTCAATAATTACGTCACTTTAACATAGTTCCATAGTGGCTATTATTCAAATTGGTTGACGGTACGCATTGAAAAAAATACTTTTACACTTCAGGCTCTAGGTCGTCTTTAGGTTAGGTTTGATTTATAAATCTCCTGAAAAAGTAACAGTTTATATAAAAAAACACGTTATGACTTGCGATGATTATGACCTAAAGCACATTATGACTAAAAATAATTATGTCAGTCAATATAGACCCAGTATTTAGGCCATTACATAATCATTCTTTTGTAACATAAAAAAAACGTAAACTGCCCTGCTTAAAATATTGTTTTTACATTGATCTCTTTTTGTACGATAACCTAATCGTGCTCGTCCTCGTTAAGTGAGAAAGACCATTCTGCAGACTACTTCATTTGCTACTCTTATGACATTACCAAACTTTCATGACAAAAATACTAGGGTGGAAAGAAAAAACAGAAGTCTTCACCCTGATTGAATTGTACAGCGGTTGGGAGTCCTTGACGAAATTATTTCTATTGGAACATTTTGTTCGGCGAGAAAGTTAAATTGGATTTCTTATGGCGGAAGTGTCTTGTGAAAGTGGCAACAGAGTGGTTGCTTTTATTCAGCCGGAGGTGGTTTATATGACAGAAAGCACTTTTTTACATCTTGGATGACTCGTGATTGCAAAAACTTTGGAGTTTAAGGGCGTCCTTAGAAATCTTAGAAGTTTGTAATTGGTTACTGTGATAAGACAAAATTTAGGAGCTATTTTGTAAGTTTTATAGTGTCAACGGCTTAAAATGGCTGTCTCTTTTGTTCTAAATAAAATATATTTGCATAAATTAGTGTTGTTTCGACTGCACACACCATACGACGAAAACTTTTAGCGTCATTACTTAGCCATTTTGGTATTTTATACTTGAGCTTCATAATGTAAATGCCTAAATAATTAAAATAAAATCCTAGTTCTATTCTTGTCTAAAGTCAAATAACTTGAGAGGTCGTGTATATTTCTTAGCTCCGTTTAGTCGTCTCGTCTGTCGGTTACTCGAATCTTTTAAAGCCGTACCTACACGGCCACGTAAATAATCTTCTTCGGTTATCATGTTAAGTAGACTTAATGCCTAATTAAATCGAGTTTTAAGGTTACTGAGGTTACCTTAAAATATTGTTTGCATTTGTTACTTAAGAGTGCTCGAAAAATGGGTTTAATTTCGTTACTTTTTATTCGTTACCTCACCGTAATGACAAATGTCGTTAATGATTACAGCAACGCTCTGTGAAAAAGGTTGTACCTTGAAATTGATATAGGTATTTGTCATATTAAGTTTAAAATAAGTTTGAGAGAAGAGAGAAGGCCTTTTTAAAGGGCGTTACGAGGTTGCAGAATTTGGCTCAATTTTTTTTAAACCGTAATTACGGCATAATTAATTTGTCTCAACGACAAATTAAAATGCAAATAAAATTAACAAGGATAGTGCATAAATTAATCATTAGAATAGTTAGAAATCACTACAGTGGGTCGTGTGCTAGGAACCCCTCTGTTTCCTTTAACACAGGGATCAAGAACAAAATAAATGAATCATTGATAGTGACATATGTGGACATTTAAAAAAACATCGTGGCGGTCACGTACACGAAATGTACGTGTAGTGTGACCCCGCCTAATGCCGGGCCCGCCACGTCCAGGCAAAATACGATAAGTCTGGAATCACGTAAAGTATGATTCCACCAGCGGCCTCCCTGATGCTCACTACGTTTTTACGACTTCCATCCTCAGGGTATCTACGATCAACACTACTTTACTTTACCTATCTTAAATCAAGCGAAAAACGGGCTGTGGAATCACCGCCTTTAGGTATGTAATTCGTATTACGAAGCATAGTTTAGTCAAAATGCATGATTGAAAATAATTAATAATAAGTAATTTGAACAAACATTTTTTTGGAATAAAATATTTGCCATAGGAAAACTTAATAAACGTTTATCTTAATAAAATTTGATAAAGTAAAATGATGCCAAATGATTATTTGATCAAATGAATAAAATGCAAAAGGCATATGTGCTAAAGATTCGTTTGGGAAATGAAACTACTGCGTAAAGTTTTTTGGGAAGTGAAATTTGGCCAAACGGCAGTACACGGTAATTTGAGATTATCAGGCATTCATGTCGTGATATTTTTTTATGTTATGGTTGTTCTGGTTCAATACATTGATTGTCACCGCCCGGACATCTTTTACCTGCTATCAAACGAGTCCTAAATCGAAGGGCCCAGTTACCTAATCATTGGTATCAAACTTTCATTTCCATCATCACATTGTACTGCTTCGAACTAAAAAAAGTAAGAAAAAAAGTCAGTCAGTCAGTTTGAGTAAGTCATTTCTATGAAAGAGGATAAAATAATTAAAAATGATAAAATACTTTTTAGATAAAAGTTAATATGTGTGTAAACGTTTAAAAAATGTGCCAGCTTTGAAAGTAACATAAGAAACTCAAACTCATTTGTTTAATCCAAATAGTTGTACAATTCAAGGGTATTTACACGGACGAAGGACCAAAGGATCGTCCAATAAATTAAACTTGCTAGAGTTGTTCAAAGCGACTCAATTTAGACATTCATTGCTTCCTTTATTACTGTAAACATTACAAACAAAAGTCATCCGCAAATTCCTCTGGATGAAGTCTAATTGAATTACGAGCCCCTGCAGCTAATACCACAGCCCTTTATCTAAACTTGTTGGATTATTTGGACAAATCTGGAGTATTTGGCGCTCCAACCAGATTGCAATGCCAACCATGCTTTGGATGACGCTCGCTTATTCTACGATGTGATGACTTTATTTGGTGTTTAGGGTAAATTAACGGGTTTTTTAAGTGAGTTGTTTGGTTTTAAACTGTTGAATTAGTTGCATATTGGTGAGCAAATCAGTCACCGCTATTATTGAAAACCCTTCCATCAAAGAATTTTTGGTAGGCGTTTCCTATACGAGTCGGAGAGGAAAATTGAGAGGGAGGGCGAACATTATCGTGTTTTCAATTCGTATGCCAAGGCGTAAAATTTCCTTTCATTTACACAATTATGCAACGTAAAATTATGTGGTTGGGTGCGTCTTTGTGGCTTAAATGACGAAAGACACAATAAAAATACTACAACTTTACACCAACGTATAAGTATTTTAAAAGGGTAGTCAATACTTCCCCAATAGAGCAGGGCCTATTGAATATTCATTGCTAATGTTAGCGATGAAATAATTCCACGAAATGATTTTGATGGGTTACATTTTGGACATTTTATTGCATGCGACTGATACCGCATCGCAACCACTAGCCCGTGTAAACCGAATGTTTAAACAAAAACACTCGCAAGATTTCGTCAAAGGTATTTGCAAAGCCTCGACTGAGCCATATTCAACCAAGATTAGCGATTAGTAATAAGAAAACATCTACACTAACGAACGATGAAAACTGGTCGCGGCGTACGGAAATTTAAACGTACAGTGATTTGTTTTTATTGCTCATGAGTTGAATTATCAATACGAGAATGGATAATCGATACTGATTCCAGTAGCTGTAGAACGAGTTTAGACAAATTCATGGAATAACTTTACTAATATCGACGAATAATGTTAACACATTACTAAAATAAACTTGGCTAAAAGGCAGCTGCGTTTTGACTTTAGCTCTATGTATGCCTTCTAAAGATCAGATATTGTAATAATATCTAAAAAATATTTCTGAATTTTGCTAAAGTTTAAAGAATCTGACATTTCACCGCTAAAATAAACCACTTACAGAGCATTTGCAATAAAAGTCTTTCGGGTTTGGGTTATGTAGGTTAGAATAACGTAAAAACGTGTAGGAGCGAGTGAAAGGAAAGTACAAACAGTAACTCTGGCACGAACATTTCTATCATACATCACGTTTTCGAATCGCCTTTTGCTATTCTAGAACGTGTACTTTTACGAAATCTATCCGTTACTGGAACTCCTGAAACAGACTCACGTTTCCAAACATTATTGTGAAGTACCGATACTTCACCTATACCTAGATGACGATACGAAATTTAACGTCAATGTCAACGCACTAGAGCAAAGGGCATTGGGTAAGTTTGTATAACATAGTTATCATTTTGTTTTCAGAACCCATGGATGATTTTTTTTAATGGTTAAGAGGACCTCTCAATAAAAATCTCATCAATTCACCTCTAAATTCAATAATATCGGAGCCGATGCCGATTGAAGATTTAAGTTGTACCTAAGTTCTTGGTATTAAAAGAATATTTAAATAAATATATCAGCTCCAATGAACTTAACAGTATTACATTGTATGACAAACTATATTTCTTTTGAACAGATCTATACCATAATACACTTTTACAAATGACCGCTCACCTAAAAAAATATGACTTTTACAAATGACAACACTTCTACCCAAACCCCTTTTACTACTAAATACAGGCGCGGCTAGAGCGCTTCAGGTACCGAAGGTCGTCTTAAGAGCTATAGCAGCTCCTTGGCACCCCTTGTGTTCTAGCAATAATTTGTGCTATTCGCTCTCCCGTCTTCCCTAACGTGTCTCACCGGGGCCCGTGCCCTATCTCCCCGGCATCTGACCCGCGGTGCTCCTACAAAGGGCGCTCCGATTGTGCCACATCGACGTGTCGTCATTGTTATATCGTTTACAAGATGTTCCAGAATGAGTTGGAGTGCTATCTCCGGCAGCGATCTGTTTTGTTGGAGCATGTGCGCTTGGTTGATCAATTAGGTATGTATAAACGATGAATAGTAATAGTGACGCTTTCCTTAATGCACGGAGCTGAGTTCAGCTACTATTTGGCTTTACAATGTATGTTCTATTTTTTTTAAGGTTCCGTACCCAACGAAACCATTTATTACTGCTTAGTAATATGGTTCTGTTCGTCACCCTCTGGTTATGGAACAGAAAGACGGCGGTCCATGTTACGGCGGATTCTTTAATGTAATTGTTTATTTAAATAATTACAATTAAAAATAATGATTACATATTCGCTGTTGCATATGTATAATTACATCACACTAGGAGTAGTTTACCTTTTTTAAAATCCCCGACGCAATTGCGGTTTTAAAACTGATAATTTACATACCTAAGAACCAACCCAATAAAACCAGATTTCTTTAAAACGATTGCGTACGAATCGGTCTGAACTCCAACTAACACAGACAGACAGGTACACGGACAGACTAACAGACACACACAAACAAGCGTAGACGTCAAAATTATGACCTCTTTTTTTTGTCGGTGGTTAAAAATTAAAGAACTAGGTAAAGTTTTAGATCTAGTGTAGTACCTATCAGATATTACGGCCAGTGGAGTGGAAAAATTCAATGAGTCCTATGGACGGTGAACAACATCTATTCGAGGAAATGCAGCGTAATGCAAATAAAATTGTATGCACATTTTAGTAGGTACTTTACGTTATATAACGATATTTTTATCTTGTGCGCTTTGTATTTCAAGGGTCATTTAACAATATCCGGATGAGAAGAAGCAAATTATTTGATGTTATTTCCTTTGAAACGTAACGCGATGAATGATGGCCCTCCGATGTTGTAAAGATGTCAAAATTCAAAACAAATTAACCTCATTTCTAATAATAGAATTTGAAGATAAATGTTGTTTGAAAGTGCTTGGATCGATTTTGAGTAATTATGACTTAGTGCTGTCGCGTAAATAATAAATTTTGCTTGAAAAATCGACGCAAAGAGAATGGACACAGAAAAAGTCACACAAAAGAAAACGAGACTTTTTATAATTTACGTCGTTTGGTATAGAGTTAAAGCTTAAAGATCGACCAACAACTTGTGGTTTTATTGAAACAATAATTTCCGCTGTTTGTGTCTTAGGGAAGCGTACTACTAGTTATTTTTCTGTCTGTATGTCCCTCTGCTAGTCATTACCTAAGGTGAAAACAGGGAAACTGAATTTAATGTGGTTTTTTTTCGGCGCTTGTTCTTAGCCATGTTTCATAAAAATCATTCGGGCCAATCAAGGTTACGCTTTTGTATAACTTATAAATTAATAAATAATAACGGGAAATAATGTGACACAAATTGACCAAGCCCCAAACTAAGCTCCAGGGTTGTACTATAGGTTCAACTCCACCGCCACCTTCCGGAATACATGGTTGAGGGAGGCGATGGCTGAGATATGCGTCATACTCGTGAACGGGTGCTGTCTATGGGGTCCGGTCTGTTCAAGCTTGCAAGGACCTGTTGTACAGTTAGTTAAGTATTTTAATTATCGTTCCTGACGACTGACCTAGTCATTTTGTTCTCCTAGTCACTATTTTTAATCTAATGTAGTTTACATTTGTATCTGTGTAAGTTTTAAAATAATTATTTATTACTTTATTACCTTGTAATGTTAATTTTAAGTATTATTGTATTTTATGATTGGAAAAAATGACCTTCGGCTAGAGTTTTTTGCGGCGCTTCTTCTCCGCAATGATGGTCTTGTCCGAAGCGCTAGTAGATTCACTCCATATTATCGACGTGTACTGTTTTTTTTTCGAAGTGACATTCCAATCTTAAATACAAAAAACCTGAGTATTTATAGTACTCAGTGGTCTACCGTAATCACTCTCTCTCTGCTATAAAAATATACTTTCAGATGCCAGAGACAATGTGACAGCCGAGCGATATAGACCAAGTAATATCGGGTTTGAAATACTGTACAAATGTGGCATACTTTTTTCTCAAAGGCCGGCAACGCAGCTGCTAAACCTCTCCTGGTGTTGCCCGGAAAGACGTAACCCTAATGTGCTTTCGCTATAGTAACTAAGTGTGGGGTCCAGACTTGTTTGAGCAGTAACAAAATGGCTCGGGCATGTACTTAAATAGTCTGCAAAGTTTTACTCTGCTCAATAAATTTGATCGACAATCAAACGAATTTATTTTTACGAGAACAATACAATGAATCAATTTTGCCGGACGTTGCTGTACAACTAAGTTCGTTAATAAATAAACAAATAATTACAAAACAATAAATAATAATAATAATAAACAAGAATAAACTATCAATGGTCTATTGTGTAACAATGCAGATGTTACGCTGCTTACCTGCGCACCTGTGCTGCAATTTATAAACAAATAACTTTAATATCACTTCAATTTCAATCATATTAAAAAGTAACTTATTTTTGAAAAAAAACTGTGTGCTTTGTTGTGATGAGACCGCCATTTCTTTTGATTTTAACTCTGTGGTATGACATAAAGAGAATTATTGTTTTGTAGTATTCTTCCTTGTCTGTGACCAGAAATTAGAGCTGTGTTATATGCCCATTGCTTTACGTACTAAAAAATTCAATGCTGCGGAGGAAGACTTCTTGATTTTTGTAAAAAGCACGCGAATTAAACATTCATTATCAACAGCTAATTTTGCATCTCCGTCATCGTAGCTGATTAAGATCACGTCTTAAATATCAGTTTTAAGCCTTTTTCAGGTAATCCACCAGTTAAGCTTGCTTTCCTCTAACGCGAAATCGGATGGGAAGGTGCATAATAAACACACATCGCGTAACACCACGATAAAAAGTGGCGCAGTCTCGTGACTCTGTCGCAAAGCACCTTAAGAGGCATTTCTTGCCATAGATTACAAGCAAACAGACGGTCCTATATTTTTAAAGTAACGTAGGAACTACGTCTTAAATTATCTTTATGCATGTATAATTGTTCATAAATGTGCTTTGGTTTAATTTAACTAAGGTATCAATGTTTAAGAACGTCTAAGTGTTACAATGTTGTGTCCTATTACGATTTAATAGGTGGCTAAATTATTTCTGGCATTAATGAAGGTTTTGTGTTTTCTAAAAAAATATTAAGGCTTATTAATTCCTTTAGGTTTTAAAGGTGTTATTCTTAAAAAAAAGTTACCTATAGAGTATTTCCCAAATTAAAAATGTAAAGGTCAGTTTTCTGTATTTTATTAGGATAAACATCTGCAGGTAGCTGATATTTGGGTTAAAGTTTGATTCACTTTTGAATTTTTAGTAACAAAAAAAACATGGGAATCATACCATAGGACATTTAATTTTTAGTACTTACTTGTTTATGACTTTTTACTACCTACTCTCCCTAAGGATTTACCACTCTGACAGCATTTAAAAAAAGTCATTTTTTTAATAATTTACCCCAATCCTTTGAAAAAAATCGCACGGCCTGGCAATCCTTAATTTTAACTAAGGCTACCTTAGTGTCGAGTACGCTTTGGAAAACACTCTTCCCGCTGATTTCAGTAGATACCTAACTCTATTTTTATACTGCTTAACACTAACCCTCTTATTCATAAACACGCAATACCTAGTTTGCTTAAAATATGCTCTGTCATTATGACATTTGATGTTGACAGAAAGGGACAAAAATTATACTTTAACTAAAATAGGTTTATTGTTCGTTTACGAATTAGGGAGTTAGTGTATATTTTTTTACAAGTAGTTAAATGTTTAATTTGTACCGTCTATTTTCAATTATTCTTTGTCAACCTAAGTCCCTAGAGAAAAATTACAGGACCTGTAGCAAACGCACGGGGGAGTATTACTCACCGCAACTCCGCTCCGCTCGCAAGGGCCCCGTTAGGGTGTCGTGTACACTTGCCAGAACATGCCCCGCTGATTGCGGTACCTGCAACTCCATGGGTATAATTTTTAACCTGTCAAACTTTCTATAAACTTTTAAAAGTTAGTAAACTTTTCATGATCATGGCTGGAAACGAAAAATTTGACAGTTTGAGCATACCTGCGCGCAGTCTGCATCCGACATCATACGGCTGATATACAATGTTTAAGGGACGTTCTACCAAAGTTGACACAGCCGAGTTTTGGATTATTATTCGTATGCATATTATGTATTCTGATTTATCAAAACGTAATATTACATAGAAAAAATATCGTCATCACACATAAGCGACGGGTTACGCTATACCTTGCGCAAATATTTTTTTAAACTCCGTTTTACAAGGTTACGTTTTTGGAAAAATAGTAGAATAGTCTGGAACTTCTATTTTAGTTTTCATATAACTTTATTGGTGTCTAAAGGTGACAGATTAATATTAAGTTTAGATTAAAATAAAGTTAAATCTGTTGAAGTTTTCATTAAAATATGTTTAACACGTTTAGCAGTCTGATGTAATAAAACAGCTTTTGTATTAAATTATACCTCGAAACAATTTAAAACAAAATGTAAACGCGAATATTGAATTTTTGTTACGTCGAGTAGGTAATTCATATAAGTAGGTAGTTACTATTTGATGTTAACACAAAATTCATTAATTTTGATAAGATAATGTTAATATTATTACTATTTACTTGCGAAATTCTGTAAGAATACATTAAAATACCTTAGTCATTCACTGTTCAGTAATTTAGTATTGTAAAATTATTCCTTACTTAATAAATAATTAAAAATGTAACAGATTTTGTTAGACGTTTTGGCCGACCTAAAATATTAAATGAGATTAAGTCAACAATGCGCCAGCTAACGTAGATATAATCTATAATCTAGATAATCTTTTATTTATCAATACAAAACATTTTTTTTTAAACCTAGATCTAATTTTTTCAAGTCCCGACCTTTTACAGACTATCAAAAAACAAAACAAAAAGGATCATCGTCACGTTTTGTATGAGGATCATTGTCATGGTTTTAATTCAATGTAAAGCAATAGAGTAAATATTAAAAAAAGTAATCATTGTATGGTTTGTAATTTGAAACATCTAACATCTGGCGTAGTCGATGCTCCCAAAAACATTAACATAATTAGGTCCCCTGCACCACTTTCTAGCAAAATTGAGGAGAAACCCAGCGACTTGAGAATCTCGCATGATGGATTGCGACACAAACTATTATTCGAGGAGATTTATTTATGGTCACAGCTCTCGGCTAGAGGTCGAGTTATCAGGCTCGGGACGTGCCTTATCTCTCGCGCTAACCAACAAGCCCGCTCCAAATTCGCCTTATATTATCTTTTATAATTTACCGTTGTTGGACCATCTAAATAACTTCGGTTAATTGATCGAGAATTTGCACTTGGAATCACGGTTTGAAGTTTTTTATAGGGTAAAATATAGCATTATTAACTGGGCCCCTTCATTCATTAATGTTGGGATGATTACAAAATATTTTATGAAATTAAGGTACGTTACACAGCAAAAAAAATGTGTTTTTAGTAAAATATTTTAATAATATCATAGAAAATAAATTATTTTTGCAGTATTCTTCAAAACATTAATATTAATAAATAATGAACGTAATGTTGTTTAGGAGTCCGTGCACATTTAAAACCAACTACCTACTTATAAGGTTCTGTTAATCAGTGAGGCTCTCTATTCTGCAACGTAAAACAATATTGTTTTTGCCTGTTAAGTATACAAGTAACAATACGATAACAAATCAGAAGCAATAGGGTATGACGTCGTAAAGGTGTTTTTACATTGACAGATTAGAGATCTACGTTTTTTTGGAACGAGAGTCATTAACACATCCAAACCTTGCTTAGCATTGACTACGAATGAAAAAATAGTAATTGAAATACAAAATAATGATAATAATATTGGACATAATTAGATACTATACTTTTGTATAAACCTGTGACAACGAAATGACTACTTAACCTATCCGAATAAAAGTACGTGATAAAACCAAATTGTTCATGCATGACACAATTCAGCTAGTCTCTCAAAATAAAAACAACCAAACGGAGACCTAAATAAATTCACTATTGCATCTTTAACATTAGTATATGTAATTACTAACGATGCCCACGGCTCGACATCAGGCATCTTACACAAATATGAACCATCCCTCCTTTTCTCGCTGGCCCCAGAATCTTATAACGGTCCGTAAAAAGGTCAAGCGACGGTTATTTCATATTGTTTGAAGTCTATTAATATTTATTGACTATATTTCCTCGTCCTATTTGTTTAGTCGAATCAAAGCCAATATAAACAATGTTTTAGTTGTTTATTTGCTTAGTGGATGGGTCGATGGGGTGATTGGAATTTTGTTGAGCAATTGTAACGGTTTTGTTTCGAATGGCTGCGGGCCGAAAATCTCTTTGTGGTGGCGCCCTCTGCCGCGTGATTTCGCCGAATACTTGGGATATTCCGCGCTACGGTCACGTGTATTAGAAAAGTTTTGAACCGAATCGTTATTACTTAATTCGATCGGGGTCAAAGGGAATTGACAAATCATTGCATTATGACGGTGAATAGTAGGTATTGTTTGGGTAAAGTTAAGCTTAAATTTTCATCAAGCTGAGAGATGCAGAATCGTCAAGGGACGAATGCCACCTAGTTTTGAAACTAAAAAAATGTTGTCTTACTTAGCGAACAACTCTATCATAGGCAGATTAACTTCTTTACAGGACATAAGGGGCTTTAGAATACATTTGAACGAAGTTTTTTCATTAGTCTGACGTTAAAATTAAGAAAAAGCATCGTTTAGTTACGTTTGGCTCAAAAAAATCTGGAGGTTGATGGTGATGACGTGAAGTCTGTGCGTTGAATAGCCGCTTGCATGTGCCAGTAGGAGATGTCTCCAGTAGTGCTCAGAGCCGCGTTGGCGAGCAGGAGAAGAGGAGTGAGTGGAGTACACAGTGAGTCGTGTACCTGCTCGTGAAGTACTCGTAGTAGGACGCAGTGAGTCGCGTACTACTACGAGAACTGACTGTAGAAACTTCGTTAGCGCGATGTAAAACACTTTAGTTGCGCTGTCTGACGCTGGTGGCGCTAGCGAGGTAGCGAGTTGGTTGATACGTTGCCGTTAGATGTCGCTAGGTCGCCACAATTTACTTGACAGTTAAGTAATGGCGGCTGAGTTAAAAACAAAATGGTTTTACCGAGTAGGTAAAATAGAGCCCGACATACTTTTTATGAAGTGTCAAAAAGACAGTTGATGGTTTAATATGAAGTAGGTACTTACATATGACGTCATAAGTGACTTTATCATAATACCATACTCTGGGCCTCTATTCTAGGCGGTAAAAACCATCATCTTTCACCTATTACGGTACTTATTGTTTTTAACTCGGCCGCCATTACTGTCAAGTAAATAAGAGCTATCAAAACGTTATCATTACGATAACAGGTCAAAAACGACATGATTTTTCGCCTAGAATCCCGGCCCTGCGAGGTTTGCGTTCCGATGAATAAAAAATCTTAAAGGACACAAGAATAAAGTTATGTATACCTAGGTCAATATATAAAATAATTAAATTGTACAATTGTACAATCTGGTACATTATTACTACCTCAATTACGAAAACCAGGTATTTTTTTATGAAGTTATCTATTTTAACATCTGGTTTTGCTACTAAAATAACTAATATTATTTTTTATGATATGAAAAAAAAATGCATTTTTTTATGCAAAACGTGTCACCTGATGGTAAGTGCGATCTGAGACCCATACACAGTTAAATTCCCAAGACTACCATCTCAAGTCCGCAATCCTAAGACTGAAAAAACGTTGTCATCCTTGAGGACTAAGATGGAAAGCATGTATGCTAGTTTAAGTATGCTAGTATCAATAAAATAACAAGCAATAACCCACCTTTATTTAATTTGGCGGACACCCGAAACCACATCACCACATCTCCACCGTTAGTTATTCCAAGCCAAGGTTCGAAGTTACCAAACTCTCGAGTGGGCGCTCGGCTCCAACACACACCAAGTCAAACAAGACCCATCGCTAACCAGGATTTAACACTTTTTGATTAAAATTCGTCATCCTGTTATGTTTTGTGTAAACAAGAGCAAATCGCTAACCCGCCGTAAGCCGGGCGGCGCTCCCACCATGTTGGGCAAACAAACAAATTTAATTACCGAGGTGACTCCGTTGTGTAGAAAATGTGGGAAAATTGTATTTTAAAACTCGAGTAGGACTGTCAATGGAATTTATTCAGAGTTTTCTTCTCGCTACACTTTTAATAACTAATATTGAATTGTATACGATTGCGTGCAAGGTTTCTAGTAATTATTTAAAACATACTCGTAAATATATTTGAGTTGACGCAAAGGATTAAATCAACAAGTGTGGAAAGTTCGGCTGCAACCTACATTGCCTAGCTGGAATAAAGCGTGCATAATCTTTTTAAAAACTGTTTATAAAAAATGGTATTTAGAAACATGATAATAAATGGAAGCAAAATTTAAGGATAATTATTTGGGTTCAGATTAACATCATTTCAAACAATCAGTTTCTATATTTTTACCAAGAAATGGCTAAGAACACCTCGATTTCGTATTTTTCGCCATAATCCAATGTTTACCTGACATCTTTGTAATACAAATAACGATGTCATGTTCCCTCTGCTCTGGATAGACATAAGTTTGCTATTTATACAGGGTGTCCAAGAACTTAACGTAAATATTATACGATAAGAAAGCGCTTTCTTTACCGGTCTTGTATATGGTATCAACTTTCTAATTTAATTTACGAGTTATTAAGGTTTTCATGATACTCGTAAAGAACACTACTTACCTTGCAGATTTTGCTTCTCTTGGCTAAAAATTACTATAATTTGTGATTCTTAAATTTATTTTCAATAACGTAGCAATATATTGAATTATCAATGCGATTAAAAGAAATCCATACTTCCCAAACCACTAAAGTATTTCTCGTTTTTAACTAAACAATTTCGACCTACGTATTGAAAAAAAAATGCTCTAGACCAAGGTGGCATCTTATCTCAAAAGTACAAGATCAAGAATTCGTAATTATACAACAAGTATCTAGTTACATAAACAAGTTTTAGTATCCTTTAATGTTATTGTCAAGTTCTGGGACACCCTGTGTACAAACACCCAGTATATACTTTCCCGAATATTTATAAAGTAAAACAATGCGGTTTATTCAAATTACAATCGTGTTGAATATTTTAAATGAAAATGAAATTAAAGGGCACTAGACCAAACACATGGTGCACGCTATTTTAAGTACTCGTCAAGGCAAATACTAAACGACAGGTAAGATATGATCAATTATGCATAAACTGAACATGGTATTTAAATTAGAACTTGAAAACTTTTATACTTGTAAAACCGTACTATTAGTGACTGACAGACAACTCAAAACCTACACTACTGAATGTGAATTCGTAAAGGTTGTAAATTATACGTTTTTTTTTATGCAGTTATAAATGACAAACATGCAGACGTTTCACCTGGGGCCGGTTTTATAAAGCTACAAATTACAATTTACAGGTTACAAGTTTCCATTTGACACAATCTCGACCAATGACGCCCAGCCATTTGAGCAGTGTTGCCAGTTTAGACCTGTAAAATTGTAACTTGTAGCTTTATAAAACGTGCCCCTGATGGTAAGCGTCATAATGGTCACCCATAAGATTTTTTTTACGCGTTAGAAATGTCACGGGCACGGCAACTGCTGCATTTCAGTAAATACTTTTTCTGTGCTGAAGAGACAACGTGGAGGGAAGCTGACGACGAGGATGTCCTTTCTTCCTTGTTATTTGAAACTATGGAAGGACCTTGCGTCCACTGGAAACTTACTTTAGTCTATTCTAATTGTTCCACGCAATATGGATGAATGGCGGCGCCAGAGTTTCGATAATATTGTTTCTATAGGCATTAAGCTGAACAATCTTCCAGAGCACTCCCCGTAAAAGAGCCAATTAAATATGCCTTAATGATTTCTGGAGTGACGGGTCGGGTGTTTACCAGCGCCAACTGTGCGGTTAGTTTGGAATCAAATCGTCTCATGCATGACGATGGTAAAAGACCTGATGTACTATTTCTGGGCTGATGAAACACCGTGGAGAGAAGTTCAGTCCATAATTATAGCATCAAATAATGAGGAAGAAAGTACCTCTAGAAATTAATTCTTGTTGATTTTAATGGTTCCAGGTAATATGGTTTAACTTTACTCCGGTGGCCGGTTCGAAAATAAATTGGTGCTAAAGGCACAAGCTGAAACATTTTTCAGAGCACTGCCAGTGAAAGGCCACGAGCTCATTTTTTAGCTTGCAGCACTTGGTTAAGGAAGAACATTCCTCAAAAAAATAATGTTTTTTTTTAAAGATCATATGGCCCTAATGCACCTTAGTTACTTATTACAAAAATGCACTTTTTATACTACACGACTCCCTTCTTTTTAATAGTATTAAAACACATGTCATCCTGATCTCAAAATTAAATAAAACCCATTTTTGTAAAAATACACAATGGTAGGTAATGCATAAAGTGCAGTTGCTCTTTGCGGGCTGAAAGAAGCCCATTACAGCTAGAAAACGCTCTGTGTTTATTCTTGAAATATGAAATTCCTCACAATCGAATCGGGATGAGGCCGAGGGGATCCGAAGGCAGCCGAGGATGCACGAAATCCTCACCTTTGGATAACGTCGGTAGTCGTCCAATGCCGAATCAGTGCCTGCCGGCGACCCGTGCCGCGCGGACGTGTCGCGCGCGCTCGCTGATCACACCTGCTCGCGGTCTCTAAATTAATGAACATAAATTAAAATTGGTGCCCTGTGTAATAATTAGTCACTTAGTAAAATATAATTAATGTGCAATTAACTTGCGAACTTAAGTAGATGGTAATTGGTTATGAAAAAAATAGTTTATGGAGGATGTAAACAATTGAACGTTTTTGTATGTAAAACATATAAATTTTGACTTAGTTCCCAGTAATAAAAGATGTATGGATTTGTCTACTGTGTCCAGTAAGTTTTTAAAAGTCTGTAGGATTTTATGCGTTGATTAAGTTGTTACAGCAATTATTTTTATTTTATTTTATTTTGTTTTTTATTTTATTTTATACACTTTCTAAATACTTTTGTTTTTGTTATTGTTTTTACTTAAATTATTAAGAAAACATGCATACGTACAAAGCAATAAAACATTTTTTAAACGTCGTCATAACGAACTTTTATTACTTAATCAATTAACTACATTGCCTATACATTTTTAAATTATCTTGGTCTGTTCGATAAATCTTAGTTTAGTCCCTAAATATGAAGTCAAGTAACTAGGTTCTATAACCGTCTCTTCTAAGGTATGGTTGACTCTGTCGTTTTACAGATATTCTTCGTCACGGACAGATAGACGTCTAGATAGCATTAGCTACACTCTACAGGGTTTTTAAGATCCGTTGGATAATCAACCCCCAGTAATCATTCCTACGTATGGAGTACAGCAACTTGCTTACTCATTTACCCTTCACTAAGACTATACCTCTATACCGGCTGTTGCCGGCACCAATACTTGGTTAAGATTAATAGGGCAAAGTTGGGTCCACTAGGCTAATGGCACAGCCAATGCAACCCCAATACAGCCTAATTAGCCAGCCATATTTCATACTGTCCATAATTGCCCAGTGTACTCTACGCTCGACGGTATTTAACGCGCTCAATAATAAACCGGCACAAATCAAAAACAATGGAGCTCGATTTTAAATTCAAAAACAAGTCCATAAAATTCAAAGTCCCACTAGTTGTGCTTTGAATTAAGTCACTATATTATTAAGCGCTATGGTTGCGTGAACTAACCAAAAATAAAACGATGGCTTAAAATTTAAACACTGGCTGCATACAAAGTGTTTTCGGATTTTAAAAATCGAATGGAAGTATTGTCGTTGTCGGTTAGTAATATCGATAATATCAGCGTTTTATGTTGTTTGAGATTAGCCTGATTGGAACATTTGGAGATATTCAATGGATCTTTAATATGGTTCTTAGAATTATTACTCACAAAGTAGTTTAAATTATTAGAAAACCTCACTAACAAAAAAAATATAGACAGGAGTCATTTCTATTTAACATTGCCTAAGCGATGACGTAACTAGTTCGTTCGTTTATGACTATTTGGTCTTTTACACAATTAAATTGCAAGAAAGAATGGCTTAATAAATGATTTGCTTTTTGACACATACAAGGCCGATTGAACATAAAGGACTTTATTTGTAAATTCGCAACTATTAATAGAGGGCTCCAAGTACTATTAGGGTTCAATATTTGAAAACCTTTCTTAACGCACCTACACGTAATGACACAAGTGTTGTTTTAATAGTGCTCCTACACTGCGGATAGAAAAAATTAAAGAACATTGTGAGAACTTCATTATTTTTAGATTTAGTAGAATATTATTGTAATCTTTACTGTTTTTTAAATGGAGCGTGGGAGTACCACTAATATATGTTTTTACGTTTTCAACACTGACACAGCTTTACGAAAGTCGTCACTCACGAAGTCGGCACGCCAAACCTTACGTCGCGACGAACTTATACGACGTTGCAGTTTAACCTGTAGTACGGATATACCCGTCGTCAGATATATCCGTCGTCCAAAAGGTTAACGATTAGTAGTTTTATATGTACGAGTATATATGAACGTCAACCGAAGAAAACGTATTAAATTGTACTTGGTTATATATTCAGTCAAGGCTACTCTCATGTATTGTCGTGTTCGTAGTTTGACTTGATATCGGGCCACTGTATATTTTATATCATCAATACAAAACGTCCCTGTAGTGGAGGATCTTACGGATATAAATTGATAATTACTTCTTAATTTCGTAATTATAAAATACTTGTCTATTAGTCATTTTCATTAATTAATAATTAAATACCAAAATTAACAACTGTAAAGCTCTTAAACTTTGTGTTTATTTAAGCTCTGTGTCAAATTTCCTTTAATTCTTACCTCCATTTATGTATGAAAAACAATAAAATGCTTATACTATAATAATTTTACTAAAAAAACGTTGCTTGACGAATTATCTACACCATTTGAAATAATGAAAATGGCGACTATATTGCCAGCACAACAGTTAAAAAAAGTACACAGAATCTCCATCGTTTGGTATGCAATGGTACTTAATAAGCTCTTATGATATGATACTCGTGTCTGCTGTTAGAACATTTAGCCACTCAAACCGTTAGAGATTTCATTATTTGACTGTTGCATAATAATAATTATTATTTATATTTATAAAGGAGGATTAATAAACCAGGGAAACCTGTTAAGAAACTCTTTGGATTCGTAATGAAACGCAACTTAATAACGTAAGAAAATGTATTTTTTACCTGGACGTTTGAATAGTATTGCAACGACGGTGGGCACTCTGCCTTCGTGTTTCCAACTATTTATGTGATAAAATTCTTGTTCTCTCACAGCTTAACAATAGGCAGCTATATGAAAACCATCTGTGTTTTGAACCAAGGGCACCGTATTTTGAGTGTTAGTAGTCACCATTAGTGTTCAGCTGTAAAACT
Organism: Acleris literana; assembly: GCA_946894065.1. Lineage (NCBI taxonomy): Eukaryota > Metazoa > Arthropoda > Insecta > Lepidoptera > Tortricidae > Acleris > Acleris literana. The sequence continues at coordinate 8,516,163 of OX335685.1, read as the reverse complement.
TTGTACGGAAGGGAGATTTTAAGGTTAACCTTTGTAGCAATCACTTTAAGCATTTAAAATGTCCGTAATTCACTTACTAAATTGCGTTGCGGTGGCGTCTTAGCACGTCAAGCAGTGTGGCTAATTGAATTATAATTACGGTATTGCGCTCTTCTCTTTAACATGGTCTTGGACCAAATATCTACACGAAACTTGGAAAGTAAATACGTACTTGTAATCGATAAAATAACAGTCAATCTTTAAGTGTGACGACGTGCTAGCCTAGTTGGTAGTGACCCTGCCTACGAAGCTAGCGGTCCTGGGTTCAAATCCCGGTAAGGGCAGATATTTGTGTGATGAGCACGAGTATTTGTTCCCGAGTCGTGGATGTTTTCTATGTATTTAAGTATATATTTCTCTATATAAGTATTTATATCGTTGTCTAGTACCCATAGTACAAGCCTAGAGCTTAGTTTGGGACTAGGTCAATTTGTGTGAGATCGTCCCGTGATATTTATTTATTTAAGTAGAAATAAGAATCAGGTACACAGCAGTAGATTGCTAAAAATATGAAAACAGACCCTAAAGCTATTTGTGTCTGAAATCAATAAACAAATTGACAGTTGATTATGTACCACTTAACATTTAAGTGTTTATTGTTAGATCCTAACTTTATTTAACCATTAGTTCATTCTCAGCGGCCATAGTATGCCTGATAAAAAGTTATATAAAAAAAACCGGATAAGATCGTGTCGGAACATGCTCCGGGTTCCAATACCGTTACTACAACCACAAAAACTATCTCAAAAAATAATGTATGATCATCATGATGATGAGTAAAAAACAACTACCAACAACTAACTAACTATATGAACTAATTATTCTATTTTAAATTATTAAGTGCTGTCTTAGATGATTTTAGTAGGAATAAAGATTTTAGTGGCTATATCGTCGTATATATCTCAGGGACCAATCAAGCCCACTCAGTCATAATAATTCGTTCGTTTTAAATTCGTTATATGTGCTGTCATTCAATATATTTTTCTGTTTTTTACTATGTGTAGTTTTGGCTATAGAGGGGGGGGGACGATCAACTTTATTACACTTTTGAAATTTCACGGTCCCCCAAATCTAAAGAATTATAATAACAAATACATAATGTTTTTCAATACTGCGGAACCTTCTGAAAAGGACGCTCTTAGAGTTAATTTAAACTTGTTTCAGTATGTAGGGACCGCAGACCCATTGTTTTATCCGGTTGCGAATAACAATCTTTCCATTTTTAATTCCATCAGACAGCCTGTCGATTTAAACAAATATTTAGATACTTTAATAAATAATTCATAGAAGATCCACTTCAAAAGATATCAGAGCCACTTAGTTTGATTGATCTTTTATTTACGTTCAAATTGAACACAAAACACAATTTGTAAGAATATGTACCTACAGTAATATTCTTACAAACCAGTTTGATTTCTAGGCGACTATGGAGTATGTTTTTTTTTTGGACTTCTTATAATTTGGTTTACAACGTCAAAATCCATAGTGGTTGACTGTACGCCAAGGGCTAAATTCCATTCGATAAAACCAAATTGATTTTGACATGATATTATCGTATTGTCAACGTTACGGTAGCTCTTATTTACTTAAAGACAATACAATAGAATAGAAGAGAATCATTTATTGGGCTTAAAGATAAAAACAAAAAAACACATACATTAGAGAAAACAAAAGTAATCTATTTATAACTAATTAAGACCAAATAGCCGAAACGGTGTGTCACAATACTATAATAAAATGTCAAAAGCAATATGCTGTCCTCCTACGGAAAAAGGCATATCTACTATATGAATTGTATTGCACTTTCAACCTTATTATAACCGTTGAGAGTATATGCTTCTATGAAGTATTTGCAGTTGTGCCTTTTCAGTATGGCTTTACCGAGTTGAATAAGAGTGCTCGGTATTTGTTAAAAAGCCATTTATGAAAAAAATATTCTCAAGCCAGATAGAAATGACGATGTTGATATCCCTCCGAGTACTTATTGTTCGGAGAGCTGAAGAAATATTAATATTCTTTGTATCAATATCCAGATATCTGAGATCTTTAATTACAACATTCATGATAGCTTTCTGATTTTTACCCTGCCAATGTTTTGAAACGACATTTTTTTTAACGCTAACCACAGGCAAAATAGCAAGACATTTTAACTTAGTCATTCGTAGTTTTCGTTCACTTCAGACATATAAGGGCCTGCTGTTACATCAGTAGTTAAACTAACTAACCGTTAATAACCGTAACTAATGGTTAAATGTCAAGGAAATGTGTCAAATTATCCCCACTCTGGAATACAACAATGCAAACACTGCTGCTCGTAGGTTAGGCTACCACCACTTAAGCACTATTAAGCCCTACTTAACATTTTTTCACAAGTATTCCTAATCTTTCCAGCAAAACATTGTGGAAGTAAATATCGTTTACCTAACGGGCCACATGTTTAGTTGATAGGGAACAAAGGCTGTTGTTACAGTAAACACTGTTTACGGGTAAATAAATGAACCGGCTCCTACCACTGACCCTCCGCTCGAATTGAATAAATCCACGCCGTCGTACAAATGCCAACGAAATGTTTATTTTGCACAAAAAAGGATTTAGGTAATTATGCGTTTAGCGATACAAATAATACAGGTGATTTATATGTTCCACGTGCAAAAAATCCTTTGATTAAAAATTTGCTATTAGGGGTTACAAATGCGCATTTGGAAGCGTTATATAATCTTTTGGTAACAAAATAAAACAAATTATTGATAGAGATAATACACATACATGCTAATAATAATTACTTTTGTAAAAAAAAACTTGAAAAACTTTATATTATACGGAGGCTCTTTTTGTAGTTGTTAAATCTTTAAAGCTTTTGACATTTATCGTTTTATTATTAACTCGGCCGCTGTTACATGTCAAAAGCAATGTAATAAATAAATAATATTAAATATCAGTAATAATAACATCTTAGCCTATTTGCACAAATTGTGGTTACTGAATTATCATCAAGTTTTAAAGTTGTATGTAATAGGCGAGTGTCCTAAAAAATTCTTATTAGTCCGTCTTTTACATTATCAAAAAATATTGAACATGTATTTTTTCTTTTGTCAATTAAACAAAAAATGACGAAGATAAAGTGCGTTGAAGTTTCGCGTGACGTCACGCCGCGGCACACGTTATACCACGTTGTGACGTCACGAGCCCCACTCCCGGACTTTGATGTGCGTTATAATTGTCAATTATGATTGATTTGAAAAAGCAACAAATACGTGGTCAATATTTTTTGATAATCTTACTGACGGACTAATTAGAATTATTACTTTTTTACACACCCCTATTACATACCCCTGTAGCTCCTCCTACCCCACACTGGGATTACAGGTGTGAAGGTATGTATGTATGTATGTATGTATAAATATCAGGTGACAATCTCACACAAATTGAACTAGTCCCAAACTAAGCTCTAGGCTTGTACTATGAGTACTAGAGAACGATAAACATGCTTATATAGAGAAATAAATACTCAAATACAGTCATATAAAACATCCATGACTCGGAGACAAATACAGGTGCTCATCAAACAAATATTTACCTATACAGGGAATCGAACCAAGGGCCGCTAGCTTCGTAGGCAGGGTCACTACCAACTAGGCCAACATGTCGTCAATGTAGTTAGACTTAGAGCCCGGTACGAGTACTGCAAGCGTAGTGTAACATAATGTGCTACGAACTAATCGTCGTAGATACCAAGGGCTACGTGAACGTCGTAGCGGCGTAAGCGCAACAAGTCATAGTGCTACGCGCTTGCGCTACGGAAGATTTATATTCTAACCCATACCCTGAGCATGAACTTTTACTATCGAGCAAGTAACATTAACGTATCGTAATATCGAGAAAATGTCGATGGCGATTGGTTAAAACGTCCGAATTTAGTACTAAAATTTGACAGCAAGTTGAAATTGACATTGACTCGAGTATGAAAGGTGATTTATACGTAAAATAATGTATAAAGACGTGAGTCTGTTTTCAAGGTTCACGCTACAGATGGGTGGAGAACACGTTTTTGAATAGTAAAGGCGATTCGAAAACGTGACGTATGATTGAAATGTTCTTGCTCAAGGTAGATATACATAAACATGTTCCCAGATAAACATTATTATATTGTCTTGCGCACGTTTTGCGTGTGAGTGGGATAAGTTATATTATTCGAGCCATCTCATATTATGTCGTTATTTCTGTATCAAAAAAGAAGCTCTATTGACATGCTTTTGACTCGTGCTCGTCAGGAAATCCCTTACTTTCCGCGCCTAGGCAACCATGTACTATTACTAGTAACCAATAGGTAAATTGTATTTATGTGTGTATGTATGTATGTAAACACTTTATTGTACAAACGAAAGAGATAACAATTATAGACAAAAATATTACAGGGATTTACAAAGGCGAACTTATCCCTTTAAGGGATCACTTCTAGTTAACCTTTGAATGATTGAGAAATGATTAATGACAACGAATAGCCAAATAAGTACAACACTTAAAGAATTTAAAATAAAAAATTGAGTTTTTTTTTAAATTGTATCTGGTATACCGTAACGTAGCAATATTTTTGTTTTCGTGTAGTCAAACTGGTTCGGCGAATTATGGATTTTTTAATTTATATAAAAAAAAAAAAAAAAAAACTCACTGCAAAATTCTCCTTTAAGAAGTAGCTTAAAACATGAAGGTAAAACTCGAAAATATTGTAAGTAGTTAAACAGCACATATTTTTTTCCAATATGTGACGAAAATTAATCATTCATGTATGATTAATTCTCAATATACACAATGGAAAAAGCTAACGTTGTCTCAATTAAGTCTTTAACTACTTACAATACTTTTAAAACAATTGAGTAACTAATAAACAAACCATTTAACCGTGGACAACAGTAGTAGCGGTGTAGAAGACAATTACAGCGAGCGCGCTGTTTGCCCGGCCCGAGAATTCTTTCAATCCGAATTTCCCGATACGGGCTTCGTGACTCCGTGTTGACTTATGTCGCTCGTGCTCCGTGTCGGCAACCGACGCGGCATTGTGCTCGCTATTCCTGTTTTTGTACGATTTAAAATATAAATAGGAACTGAAATATTGGCTGTATTTTGTTACACTAATAACCTTTGATTTTTATTAGGGTTCCGTAATCAATGATGTTGGCTATTCGTCCATCTGTCCGTCTGTCTATCTCACCTTTAAGATGCCGTATCATTTTAATTTATAAACTGTGTTTTTGTGGACGATATTCTCCTGGATTTATTAACTGTCCAATTTTTTTGTCAACCAAGAGAAAATATTTATCGGCGGACTCTCATTTTCTTGAGTGATATTTCATATAATTCGGTTCATGGTTTAGATATGAAAGCGTAACAGACAGAGAGACAAAGTTACCTCTACGCTTATAAATGTATTAGTATGGATTACCGAAACATTTAACCATGGACAACAGTAGTAGCGGTGTAGAAGACAATTACAGCGAGCGCGCTGTTTGCCCGACCCGAGAAATCTTTCAATCCGAATTTCCCGATACCATCTTCGTGACTCCGTGTTGACTTATGTCGCTCGTGCTCCGTCTCGGCAACCGACGCGGCATTGTGCTCGCTGTTCCTATTTTTGTACGATTTAAAATATAAATAGGAACTGAAATATTGGCTGTATTTTTTTTTATATAAGGATTTTATTTTATATTATAAGGATGCATAATTATCATTTCTAATAATTAATTATTTATCCCAAAGAAAAAGCGATATACGACTTACTAAATAGAGTAGCAGGGAAAAGCTTGGAAAAGACAAAAAAAGATAATAAGAAAACATGATTTACCCACACTCATTTCATAGAATGTTTTACTTCGCCGAATTATCATTTCATCGATAGGCTAACGAGGAGTTATAATTTTTTCGTGGTCATAGGTCAGATCTAACCTAAAAAACCCAAGCTTAAGATAACCTAAAAACATTAAAGTTTCAGCAGAAATTATCTTTTGATAAAATGATACATTCAATCAAATGAATGTCGTTGATTCAAGAGGATCCCAAGGTAACATATAAACAAGTACAACAGCTGCCTGCTTGTCTCGGAGCGATTCTTTTCTTCCTCGCAGTCCGGATTTCCTGATACGGGCTTTGTGGCCGCGTGTTGACTTACACCGTTACTGGACGGTCGGCGCTCGCTGGCGGCATCTACGGGACGTTGTACGTGTTGTTCGAGTTCTTTTACGGTTCCAAATAGAACATTGTTGGTCGATAATGTATTTGACGACGCGATTAGCTAAGTTGGTAGTGAACCTGACTACGAAGCTTTCAGTCCCGGGTTCGATTTCTGGTATAGGGAAATTCTTGAGTTTTGGATATTTTTTGTGTATTTCTTTAAATACGTAAGTATATTTATCGTTGTCTAGTACCCATATTACAAGCGTAAAGCTTAGTTTAAGATTAGGTCAATTTGTTTAAGGTGGTCTAAGCAGTTATATCTCACAAGGGATACGGAAATGGCATTGTTTTGTATATGTTAAGGGTGCGTATTTACTAATTTAAAGACTAATTAACCTATTTTGTCTGTCTTGTAAATGATTACAAAGTAAATAAAAATATTATTTACTTATAGTTATAGCAAATGATGGCCTATGAGCAAATTACTTTTAGAAATAGAAATAGAAAATGTTTATTCAAAGTACACAGAATAACAAGAGAAATAATGATAAAGTAAACAGGAAACATTACGTTGAACAGGACCTCTCCCAGTATTGTGTGGCAGTAAAAAAGCGGCGCTGATTATCAAAGGGACCTTACTTAAAAACCTAACTTAACCTAACCTAACGTAAATTATACAGAAAACAGGTAATAGTTAACAGGTAACATAACAATCACTAGCGACAATTTGGTACAGAAGATTAAATCAAAATAAAATAAATTAATGAATATAAATAAAAAACTTAAGATATATCAATTGATTATTTGTGTAGCAACACCAAATCAACACAACTGTTTCCTGTTGGGTTGGATCGTTACAAGACAAGTGACGGCCAATGTAATTTCAAAGTATGGATTACGCATTTAACCATACTAAAACTATAAAACGAGACTTAATCGCGTAACAAAATGAAACATTTATCTCAACGTTTCGACTGTGTTACAACAGCCGTGGTCACGAGAAGAGTCTTCCCGTTTTATAGTTTTAGTATAAGTGAAAATCGTGTCTAGTTTAAAGCAACGCATTTAACCAGTTTCATACATTCCAGAAATGATAGTTCCCAGAACTAACAGTAACCTTTTATTTTCAAATAACTTTGATTAACATGAAATATACCTTTATTCTGTAAAACACGCAAATTACTTTATAATTGTATAATTTTTGCTTGCTCTTAATCATGCTGTACTGTGCCATGCAGATAATTAAAAAACTCAAAACTCGATTACCATAAAATTACTATTAAAAAGTTGTATTCCAACAATACGATAAATTTATTAAAGCGAAATCGTTATCAAAAGCATCTTAATAAGCCAAGCTTAGGGATAAATCCTTGGAGTTTTTTGAAAATGAAATTAGCCGAAAAAGACTGTGCCATTAAAATTACATTAACATAAATAAGAGGGATGCTAATCTAAGGAAAATAAATCTCGGGGAGAAATAAAAATAATCCGGCCATTCAATGACACCGTGACGGATTTACTTTATGGCCTTCCTTGTACTTATATCTAACCTAATTAATTTGTATTGTTAGAGCTTACATTTTTTATGGTTGGGCTACTTTACGCCTATTTTTTATTTAAACAAGGCTTTTATTTCCAAATATTCTTGATGATTTTTATTTCCAAATATGAATATTTCACTATTTCATACATGTGTAGGTATATAACGATTTATAATTTTATACATAACGACGAAATTAATTTTAAAACAAATCTTTGCCGTCGGTTTAAAAATCTCTTGAATTTTAGTTTCGTTCAATGGTCAGCTACTTCTGTGTCATTTTTTAGTACACCCATGGTCTACCCATTTCATTCACGCTCTGTTCTCGTTGTTGACAATTGCTTAACAACTCGACTGCATAAACATTGTTTCGGCACTAAATAAATATCAAAATAATAACACTCGGAAAATCATTTTATTACGCTTTCATTGCCAAATACAGGCGTTCAGTCCAGGCTTTAATCCAAGGCTTGAAGTAAATGATTAAATAAAACAAACACGGTTACCGAATCCAACTCGCTGCCAATAATTCATCATAACTCTGCAAATAAATCTGACATTTAAAATATACAAACGTCCTAACAGCAGTTCCGGAAAGGTATTTCCTTGGGGGCGGTATATTGCAAAAGCTTTGCCCAAACGCGTCCATCAGTTAAGACCAAGTTTAACACTCTTTTATTCTAATTAGCCTTTGGGGGAAAAACTCTGCGGGTTTTGGGAAAAGGATAGAAAATGTTGCCTTGACCCGTGGGACACTTGTTCAATTTTAAGGGTCGTCTAGACCGGCGTTTTGCCAACATTTGTGCTTAGTTTATGCATACATATTCAACTCGCTGAGCCACTGGTTAAACGGAAAATGTCTATTTACATGCTTATAGATGTAAATTAATGTAGTCTTGACCTAAAAATGTATTTTGACAGGTGATTAACTTGATAATGAATGAACGAGCTAAGCGGTAAAACGTTTATTATTTCCAAATTTAATTAGTTACCAATGCAGACGTAAAGACTTTTTTTCTACTTTCTATGTATTTTCAACCTACATTGACTACAATAATGTCACGGTTCATGAGAAGCGACGTGTTTAAGATCTACGGGACGCGAAAATAATAACAAAAATAATAACGCTCGTCCTTGGCAGGATACGGGCCAAGATATAAAAGGTAAGACGCTGTAGTCTTACTAGAAATTTATGATCGGTATTTATTTTACTTCGCTTCATAAAGCTGTAGTAATACTAGGAATATACACAGACATAGGCAGATACGTGTAAGTTGCCACTAAACGTTAAAAATTAAACATTAGCTCAAACATTCTACAGCATGTTCCGAAAACCATGTCCAGTGATAATGACGGGCGAAAGTCCGGCATGACCTCAAAACCCACCGAACACCGCCAGAAACGGGCGCCAATGCTCTAGAAGAACCCTCTTTCGGCAAACGACAATGCTGAATCTTTTATTAGTTTCGTGAATGGACGCCCAGTTGACATAACCGTCGTCGACATCTGTTGTGATATTACGCCATCCTTTCCAGGGCGTAGTTCCATCGATCCGGCTCGAGCGGGTCCACTATTTTTGGCCACGTGGAATAGCTGAGGGGCAAAAATTGAATTCCAACGAATACGTGCGGCCCGTTCCGGAAGAATCCGGCGAATCGGCAAATGCTTAATCAGCTCGTCCTGCGCTGTTTTGTTAATATTAATATGAAACTTTTCCTGTGCGCGGCCACGAAACAAACTCGCTGCGCAAACTTATTTATGTTTCATTATTCGTTTTTATTTATGTTCAAAGCTAATTGCAACTTTTTAGAATGAGTCAAAACACCCACACAATGTATTTGTCCCAAAAATACTTCCTCATTCTTATCCTGCGGAACAAATGTAATGGCACCAGAATAAAAGAAATATGTACGGGATCGCAAAGTTACAAAATAAAGTATACATCAAATAGCAATTGCCAATTCGAAATAGGAAAGGTTCGCCCTATAAAGTACGTGAGGCGGTCAAAAACAAACTTGTGCAATAAATAACCCGATCGGATAAGAGAAAGGCTATTTTATTTTCAATAAAAAATAAGGTACCTACATAAAGCTCAATTGACATACAGACGCAGGGCATTCGGGAAGTTTGTAGTAGCCAAGGAAGTGGGTTCTCATTGAAGAAATAACAATAATAAATTTAAGCACGAATATTTTTTTATGATTTTAAAATGTCAATCATATTATAGACATCTAAAATAGTTTATAGGAATCAATTTATTTGCGTCCTTTTATATTTTTTTAACAACTGAGTAAGTTATAATTTTGCCAAAAAAAACAATTCTTAAATATCACATTCTGTCAATCTACTCGTACAGCTCGCACTCCTTTTTTGTACAAAATCTAACCTAATTTCAAAACGAAAATATTTTCGTTCCAAAACAGATTATCAAATGAAACACTTGTAACTAAAGATGCTTGAATACCTACATAAACATAGAGAAAAACTTTCAGTTTCCCTTTCATTTGACGACCGTTGTACAACATAATCGAAGAATAAATTTTTGTTACTGCTAGTAACCTTTCCCGGAACTTTTATTCCCCGGGACAAGGGTCAGCGGTCCAGGAGAGATTAAACACATTATTTACCCAAGTGTATGCGAGCAAGCGTCAAAGTTTTATATTTCTGACAGGGGACTGAAAGACCGTTTACACGCGCGCCGACACACGCCGGACGATTAAATTAGAACTTCCTTTAATTTAATACACGCCTAATTAGAGTTTTATAGGGTGTAATGATTTTCCGGATCCCTGGTTATTTTAGGGCTCGTCATGCTTTAAAGGGTTCTGCATTATTGTATTTTCCCTCACGCTGTATGTTACCTTTTCCTGTAAATATTTAATATAAATAAATACTAAAAACGTTAGAAACAAAATAACACTTGGATTAGTTATGTTATTACATATGATACCTATTCATAAACTGCAAATATTGTTAAAATATTCTTCTCGCCCCGTCCAAGTATTTTTAACAGCCATCCGATTCCTGGTCAATGTCCTATAAAAATGATTTATTTTATATGGATAATTTGAATTCCCGGGCAGAATGTACGAAATATAATGTGTTCTCTGTCAAGGTCACGGGAAAGGACGAGGATTCAAATTAAAACTTCAAGGTTTTTTTTTAAGTGCTGTTTTTATTGCTCTACGCTGACAATATTAAAAATACCTGGATGACCAAGCTTTGTTCGGTATTCTTTTTTTGGTAAGTTTTCTAAAAATTAAACCTTGGTAGATCGATTTATCGCCCCGAAACCCCTTGCATGCTAACTAAATTTCATGAAAATCGTTGGAGCCGTTTCCGAGATTCAGATTATATGTATATTTCTCATTTAAAGGTATTAGATAGATATCAACATAGTCAAGATACCCATTCTAATTAAAGTACCCCTGAAAAAATACATATTAATATACTCTATGTGCCCATTGCCACATTAAAATCATAAATCATTACATTTAATAACCTACTGAAATACAAAAAACAAAACAAAACAAACATCAAGCATACAAAATTTAAAACACCTCTCTTTTTCTCGCCGGACAACATTTTACTCTACATAAAAATACAGACACGAAATTTGTTATTTCCGCATCGGGTAACAATTTACCATTAAATAACTTGACCCTTGAGCAAAATACCTATGTGAGGAATCTTAAAAGCCCAATGTAAGTCAATTTCCTGCAGGAAATGACGTCCGACGTCTCGTTTCGTGCGGTATTAGGGAGTGACAGTTGAAACGGGCAGGGACCTTGCCCCTCTGCACTTGATTTGATTGCCTTGTGAGCTGAATAAGCATGACTTAATGCTTAATGCTGACGTTGGGTCTGTTAGTCCTTAAGATTTCTTTGACTGTGACGAGGGATGTTGGATTTAGAAACGGCGGTATAGAAAGATATTAATACATTATTCCTGTATCTGTAAGATCGTCGATGAACATAAAAGAATTTAAATTAAGATAAGTCATATCGCGAACATACTGTTAAAACTGTTTCATAATACAGTCATGTTATGTATTATTAAACTGGTTGTGCCAAATATTAGTGTAATATTTTGTAACTATGAAGGCCCGTGTGTACAAAGGTTAATCTAATGATTTGAAGTAATTGAATTCTATTTCTTTTTACCAATAACTTTTTTATATTATTTGCGGTTATTTATTAAATTAGTTTGTTATTTTCATTTTCAGACGTAGTTTGACTTATAAACAACCAAACAAACCAAATTCGTTAAAATTTTCACTTTTGTAGTAATATTGGGTGTGAATTGTGTTGACGTTCTGAATATCCAAACAGAAACCTAATGTTATAATGTTTAAACTTACTACAGCAATTTATCTTTTTAGTAAAATCCTACACAAATTCAAAAACAACAGTGTTTTTTTAACTTAAATAAAGCACTAGAGGATACTGCAAATAAAATGAAACCGTGGTTCAGAATTGCGAATTGCCGACTTTAAAATATATGAAGGCTGCGCTGCGTAATGCGGCCGGTCCTTTGGGAGCCAGTGTCGTGTGGAGTGATTGTTATTCAAGGCATAATGTAAGGATGTATTAGTTTACAATGTGCTCGGTAAAGTGGCTGCAGCTGCTGGTGATGCTGGCGGCGAGCTGGGCCCAGGAGGGCGAGTGGAGCGAGGACGCCGAAGATTTGGGTGAGTTTCAACTTAAGGATGTATATGCATGCCGACAAAATGGGTAAAATAAAGAGAAAAATGGCAGACAATGGGTAGTTGATTTACGTGCAGGTTGACTTAAGAAGGCATAATATTATTTCGCCGACATGAGATGAGATTTATGTTATGAAGCCTGGTTTGCAACGTACTTGGGGCTTAAGAAAAGATGCAAACGCTACTAACGTTTTTCTTTCTATTGCTCAAAATGAATGGGATGACAGTTGACGTGGTTTATCGTAACGCACAAGAATGTCATCAAATACATTTTGAGTGATTGAAAAGAATCACGTTAGTAGCGTTTGCATCTTGGACAGGGCTCCAGTTTAGTTTGAACATAGTTATTTACTCGTACGTGCACAGTTATCAGTATTATTATTAGGTATGTGTTACTTGAAATAGTACATCATTTTGCGTTTGTTAGAAAAAACTGGGGCCTGTTTTATTAAGCTACGAATTACAATTTTACAGGTCTAAACTGGCAACACTGCTCAAATGGCTAGTCGCCATTGGTCGAGGTTGTGTCAAATGAAAACTTGTAACCTATAAATTGCAATTTGTAGCTTTATAAAACAGGCCCCTGGTAATTAAAAAAAAAACGGATATCCTTGAAGTATGAACTGAATGATGCATGTAACGTGACATAAAAACATACGACAATATTAAATTAAAAGTCACAATATCCAATGCATTTGCATGTCGAGTTGAGAGTCGAAAAGTAACCGAGACCGATTTTATTACATTACTGCTCGATGGCACACCTCGCAATGAATCGCCGAAGCGATCAAATGAAACAAAATGGAACAAACTCAAGTGGGAATCGAGCTCAACCCATTAAACGCGATTGCTTGTCGAAAATGAAAATGGGGAAATATATATTCGTTTGTTCGGCGGCTCGTTATTCCATGTTTTTTCTCTGATTTTTATGCAATCCATCGGGGGCCGCGTTTGCACGCAGCAAATTGCTCACTTTTGATTGGACGCAATGAATATTGAATTCGTCCACCTGCACCGATACAAGATAATTGAATCAATTATTAAAAAGCAAATAACTTAGGATAAAAACACAACTTATCACTTATACTTACTCAATCGTTGTTGTTACGAAAACTTTTTGTTCTACTAATTATCTAGAGCGTCTTTGAAACTTTTAGTAAAGCAATGACGTAATTGTGGTAGCAAAAAGCACCCCTAAAGTGTTCGCGCGGGCGGGTATACTTGTCGTAGGTACGAACGGGCTAAGAACTTGCTCAAGTTCGATTTCTCGTTTGGATGGCTGCGAAAGGAGCAAAAAGAGCGGCCCAATTAAAAAGTGTTCATGCATGGGCAGCTCTATTCGGCTCCAATTTTATTGGAACGATTAATTTTATTGCAAAAATTTCTGGACAGCGGAACGAATGGGAAGTGGGGGCCCGACGTGGCTCCGCCGACCTTTTGTGGTTGCGCGATGGATGGGTTTGTTCAGTACAGAATCTAATCAAAGAGCAGAGAGCCGAAAAAGCCCTCGCCACCCAGTTATTGCGACCGTGATGAATGAATTTTAAATGTAATTGGAAACCGGCAATGATCGAGCGCTTGTCAATACTAATGCGACAACATAAAAACGCCCTAATAAATATACCTGTCACAGTGAGATAAAGAAAATAATATATTGGGTTACCCATTGCGTGAGTACATTTATGTTTGTACTTACTGAACAATTTACCAAATGTATTAAATATTTATGGTTAACATCTATTTTATTTGTGGGATATAATTGGAATGATTTTAATGGGGGTTCTGACGCGTTTTTCACGTGGGAGTACCATCAATAACATGAACAATAAAAATGAAAACGTGGCAATCGGTATGTGACTTTGCCTTGATTCGACGTGATACGATAAAAGCATCGTTATCTTTTTTTATTCCATGAGACTTCTTGAAGGAGCGATAAGTTCATGTCGCGACTCTGCCTACGAAACTAGCGATTCCGGGTTCGATTCCCTGTATGTGCAAATATTTGTGTGATGAGCACAAGAATTTGTTCCTGAGTCTTGGATGCTTGCTATGTATTTTATCTACCGTTGTCTAGTACAGTCAACAGCATAAATAAGTGATAATTTATGTACCTTGTCACTTTAATGTCGTGTTTGAAATGTCATACAAAATTGTGAAATGATTGAAAGCGACAATGTACATAAATGATCACTTATTTATGCTGTTGACTGTACCCATAGTAAAATTCTAGAGCTTAGTTTGGGACTAGGCTATTTCTTGTGAGATTGTCCGATATTTGTAATTTAAAAAAAAGGATCCCGAGCGAGTAATGACATCAGGATAGTAGGTATCTTAATAATTTTTGATTCTAAAGTTATCGATTTCCATTCCTGGATGAATAATACTTACTCGTAGCAATACCAACTACGAAATAATACTATGCAGGGTAGGAGGAGGAGGTACCTATAATTCTAGCATGTAAAAATAAAAAGATTCGTTAATTGCATATTGGACCCGGCTTGCTTATTCCGTACGAGCTGAATCCTCGTGTTTTTTTATCAGTAACCTAATTAAACTCCGCGCCATATACAGAAGAATTGTAAAAACCAAAGATTATGAAACCCATGGAAATGGTACTTCCATTATTCCTTCATTATCTCGCTTGAATAAATACGAACAACAATTACCAAGTAACGTTCTATTACTTCCGAAATCAGAACACTTTGATGTTAACATAAAAGGAAGCATACAACACAGTCGCCTCAAGTGGTTTCATTTTGTTATGTGATTGTAAGAGGATTTCGGTACCCTGAAGATAAGAAATCGTTTAATGTTATTGTTGAATGAAAATGAGCAGGTTTTAAATTCACAGAAGCTACTCAAAGGGTTTTAATAGTACATTGTGCATCAAAAGTAGTATGAAGGGAATTACTAACGAGAGTGTTAGAAGCCCGACGCCGAAGACACAGACAGACAGATAATAACTGCGTTTAGTTTCGACCTGGATTCGAGCCAGATTTAGCCAATTTGATAAAAATGTATAATTACTAAAATTAATGATAAATGTTGATATAAACTTGAAATAGGTATAAAAATAATGAAGTTTAATGAAGCGTATAGGTTTTGTGTAATGTAAGTTAGTCTATAGCTAATTTTTAAAGATGAAATTAGAAACCGATTTAATTTGTGGCTGAAAATTAAACCTCCTTAGTCAGAAATGATGTACGAAAGAGTTGCAAATTTTAAAAAGAAAGTCATTACTCCCTAGGGATGACAAACTCGCCATAATTCCCGCGGGAACAATTTAGGCCATTGTCCTTCTGTATACAGGCATGGAATAACACCATTTACGAGCAAGTGTGATGAAAAAGTCATTGGTTGTGTTTAATCGATACCAGTAGGGTGACGGCACCAAGGATGGACACTTTTAGCTGACAGGCACCAGTAATGGACACTCTTAATTCAAATTTCATAGGGTCCTAAATTGATTGTTGTAAAACAAATGAATAACCCTTATATAATAACTTTAACAAAAAGCAAGCTTTCAAAACCCGACTGTTCAGTTAGCTAACCAACTTTCAATCGTTATAAATCCTAAATGATCATTAAAAATGAAAAATGATGAAAGAAACCTAAAGATGATTTTTAAATCCCTGTTCAACGATACCCCACTTGTCATACTTGGTCAACTTTTTTTATTTTATTTGCTCAATAATGGCGTCTGGTTGCCGCCATATTGAATTTTGATTACTGTCATATCTTCAGTGATACTCACCAGATTCAGACAAATCGATTGACATAAGAATCATCTAAATCGGACAACGGGTTTAGTCTTTATAGTGCCACAAAGGAAAAAACATACATATGTAGGCTGTGAAACACATTACGCTCCTCCTTCGGCAGTCGGGTAACAATAATAAATCAAGTGTCGATCATTGGTCCTTGTCTATTACTGTTTCCATCACACTAATAACCTGTTTTTTAAAGGTTCCGTACCCGAAGGGAGCTCAACGGGACCCTTTTAATATGCTTACGCTGTCTTGTGATACGCGGGTTGTTTTTTTTTCGAATATGTGTATTACGGTGAATGTACTATCATATTTTTTTACTTCATTACTAAATTTTCTACATTTTTTTAATATGAAGTCGAGTAATAATGTAGTGCCCTATACAAGAAATATTTGTTTTTTCAACGTATTTTTATTTTTGCTGTATCGTAAAAACGCTAAAACACAAGCGCTTGTAAGATTATAGTACAAAAACTGAAGAAAAACAACAAATACTTAAAAATGAAAGTGTAAGTTGGGTTCGCGCTGATTCGATTTGAAATCGGAATATAACTCGTTTGCCTCCCTCTCTTATAAAAAAAACCTACCTTGCGGCGTTAGGGAACTCCACGAGGCCGGTTATTTTTGTTTCAAAATGTTTGATGGTAATTTAAAAAACTATTGTGAACCGTCAATCAAGCGTATACCAACGTAATGTTTTGAAAACCATTGTTCTATAGCTCGAGCATGAACATTTCAACCATACGTCATGTTTGCGAATCGCCATGACAGTTCGGAAAAGTGATCATCCAGCACGAACCCAAATAAACTCACGTTTTCTTACATTGTTTCACATATACACACATCAAAAGTGCCTAGGGATATTTTTTGTCCCAAGTTAGTTTGAACATTTCGATATAGCCATAAACCTACTGAGTCAAAACATCAAATTTGTCTAGGGATACTGAGTATCCCAAAACTTTTTTGATGTGTGTACTTCACCGTTACTGTTCGGTTACGATATGAAAGTCAACGTCAATGACAACTTGCTATCTATAGGGTGCCGGAACCACTAATGGACAAAGAGCAATGATGGACACTTGATCCTTATTTTACGGAAGATAAGGGTTATTCATTTGTTTTGCAACAATCAATTTACGACCGTATGAAATTTGAGTTAAGAGTTAAGTGTTCATTAATGGTGACTGACAGCTAAAAGTGTCCAGCACTGGTGCCATCACCCTATGTTCCTCGAATTATATGAAATCTCTCTAAAGAATTGTTTCAGTGATGTTATTTTAGTTTAATACATAAATTAAAAAGTTCAGCTTATTCTGCTTTAAATTCCGAAAAAAATACGATAGCCGTATTGGCACACCAAATCTCATTTTTATGGGATTAATTGTATTGCTATCGTTTCTATTTAATTTCTATATACATACATACATACATAATCTCACGCCTTCGTTCCCAGAGTGGGGTAGGCAGAGCTACAGAATTAAAAACATCTCTAAAAACTTGTTCTCTAAAAAATTCTATAACCACAATTTGCACAATTAGGCTAAGATGTTTACCAGCGTATTAGTGACAGGTTGCAAGCCCATCGCCTAACAGTACTACAAGCCTTTATTCCCTTAGTCGTCTCTTACGACATCCACGGGAAGACATGGAGTGGCACTATTCTAACTCGGCAACCACACGAGGTTTCTATATATTTTTACCATAAAGTCACTCCTCTATCTGAAAGCAATTCTCATTGCGATCTTTGTAAATGAAATCGAGGAGGTCAATGCCGAACCACTTTCCATTATCGGAAGGGACGTTAATTGTTCTCCATTAATAATGTTAACCTGATGCCAATGCAATAACTCTGGGCACGTAGTGAAAAAGGTTATAAGTCGACTTAACTCGTAATAAAATAGGCTTTATATAACTAAATAAACGGACCATACAAGACTTAAACCCTTTTCACTAAATCTTCAGAAGACATACTTGGACCTCAGAATTATAGATAGTGTTTAAGGGAGGATCCCTATTGGATCGCATAATTTTTTAATTTAACTTATCTTTACGCATAAAATCGTTTGACCTAAAACCGTTTTGACAATAGACATGGTTTTATTTTAATTGTTATAAAATAATAATTGTTAATTAATAATTGTTAGTTAATTGTTGTTGGCCTCGTGTGGTTGCCGAGTTAGAATAGTGCCACTCCATGTCTTCCCGTGGATGTCGTAAGAGACGACTAAGGGAATAAAGGCTTGTAGTACTGGTAGGCGATGGGCTTGCAACCTGTCACTAATACGCTGGTAAACATCTTAGCCTAATTGTGCAAATTGTGGTTATAGAATTATCTACAAGTTTTTAGAGATGTTTATAATTCTGTAGCTCTGCCTACCCCACTCTGGGAACGAAGGCGTGAGATTATGTATGTATGTATGTTATAAAAAACTAACCTAACCTAATCTAATCTACAAAAAAAGACGTTTATTAAATTCTGCAATGTAAGCCTAAAAGGGTGTTATGCGAAAAATAAATTATGCAAAAAGTAAATATGCGTAAAAAGAATATGCGTTCCAAGGGGATCCCTTTAAGGGATAGGTAAAGCCTTCTTTCTTACGTCGTACGCGTTTAAACTTCAACGCTAAAATAACACTATAAAATCGTTATCAGCTGCGTGAACTTTATAGATTAATTAAATATACACTCACGTAAGTTACGACAAGATTAATGTTACGTCACTTTAACATATCAACCAGCTTTCCCTTAACCATACATGCGAGTACGGTCAGATTAGTGCATGTAATTCAATACATCTTTACAAGTGGGTAAACGATCTTAATAATGATGTGCGCAGCTGTTTCCCTACTCACTAACTGGGAGTAGTGGGAGCTCGGATCGGTCACAGTTCAGTAAGCACAGTAGCTCGATCTTACGTGAGTGTTGTCTCACGAGTATAGTTCTTCCGATCACACAATAGGGAATATGCATGGATTTTCAAAATCGCATTTCTCAACAAAATATGAAAATACCGTAAAAGAGATCACCAAAAGTGAAATTAAAATTAAAATCGGCCAAGAAATACGGATGATACAAGCATTTTAAACTGCTAATTAGACAGCGATTAGACAGAGATCCGATACGACGATCATGTAACTCTTCGTCCATATACGCTCCATGTTAAATTCTGTTGTGCTAGAAAGAGATAGGAATCTTTGTTGGCTTATATCTTGGTTATTTTTATAGCTATTCAAAAAATTATCTTTCTCAACTGTTTGATACATGAATCAGCTTGTATTGAAGGTGTGAGAAAAGTCATGAATATTCTCTATTGACATACTTATGATACAGTTAGGAAATGCAAATAACCGGTTATTTATACGTTTTTGTATGAAAATAACCTGTTATAACCGGTTATTTGCTTTCCTTAGATACAGTGCATTTTCTTTACATAGTATAAAACAAAGTCGCTTCCCGTCGTCTGTCCCTCTGTTTGTACGCTTATATCTTTCAAACCATATTCTTCCACAACCATATGCATGTATGGTTAATGGAATATGGGATATAATTGCAGTTTCCATTAATACGTAGAAAGGGTGATTCAAGAGGAAGGTTTTTATGTTTAATAAAAAAGGAGGTTCTCAGTTTGACCCGTATATATGTATGCATGTATGTATGTGTGTATGTTTGTACCCGATTATCTCGCGTTTGGCTGGACCGATTTTGATGCGGTTTTTGGAAAAGTATTTTTTGTTACATTCTGGATAAATGTTTTAAAAATCAAAAACCGCCTTCAAAAACGCACAAAAATAACTTCTTTTAAAATGGCAGGTAAGAGGGTAAGTCCAACTGAAGTCGGCGACTCACAATATTTTTAACCAAAAACCAAATAAATTCATATTTAACTTTCATAATAGTTATTTAACTTAAGCCAATAGTCTAGCCCAATATCAAAGTGAACCGTTAGCTACCACAGACCAAAACAAAGAAAACTAAAAGCAAAGTGATGAATTTCATTAAAGTTTATGTAAATGAATCTGTTTCTCGAACTTACTTGGACTAGGTTTTCGTGGTTTTTACTATTATCTATTTAAATCAGAGTTCAATTATAAATGTACCAATACTAAACTTTTTTCCCCATTTTTGTCTATTGTACAGGCAAACAAATGGATTTTAGGGCCATAATGGAACTAAGTCACAGTGACGTAGTCAATCTGTAGCTGTAGCACGCGTTTTCGAATCAACTTAACTATTCGAAAACGTGAACTATATTTTTAACGGATCTATCCACAGCACTAACCCCTTAGGATAGAATCACAATACAACATTTTACGTTTACTTAACGCTCGAAAATTTTAGCATTCAATACGGACGAGGGGCGCTGCTGCCAAACGCCATACACTGTTTTTAATGACGTCACGTTAACCGTAGAGGTACAGTCGGCCAAGAAAGTGGTCTACCAGTTTTGAGTAAAGTTTCTGTGAGTACTAATTATCGCTAAGGTTGACACTTGTCACTTTCATAATATTATTGCAAGGGAAAATCTAACTTGTTGTATCATGACGTGCAAATGAACTAAAGTTAAAACCTTACGGTGGCAGACCACATTTTTGGCCGACTGTACAAATCTTAAGAATATTTTTAGGATTTAACTCATTGCATCACATTGACGTAGTTCCATATTAGCCGAGAGATCCATTTGTTTGTTTCCACTTAGTACATGGAAAAACTAATTTGTCAGCATCGAAGAGATTTAAATGAAGTGCTACTGCCCCTCCCGTACTGCGGAGTAGGTCAGGCCGACGTGTCTCCACAATAATTTTATTAATATTACCCCCGGAAGCCTGTCACGCGCGAAACCGCCGCTCGTATATCTTCAGACCGGGGAAAAAATATGATATATTGAGAGGACGAACGTAAGAGCTTTCCTTAGCTTCTCTTGACGGGGCTTAGCGTCTTTTAGTGTTCTTTAAACCTTGTAAGATACTTTAGTAAGTGAAAATGGTAGTACCCGGGAAAAGTGCTTGGTTTCAGAAGTTTGAAGTTATTTTATTGTAAGTATAGTGGCATTTTGCAAAATATAAGGGACAGTAAAAAAAAATCACGCACTGCTATTGTCATGAATAAAATACTGTATGTTCACGTTACTAAGAAACTTACAGAATACGCACGGTTTTATGTACCCACAGAACTTTCTGTGATTTGGTTTCTTGACATTATGTTACCTGATAAATTTCATCATATTCCCATCATATTTCATTATACCTAAACTAACTCATAAATATAGAACAAGCCAAGGTATCGGAAACATAACTTTTGCCCCATTTTACGTATCTTTAACCAAATAAAGTTAATATCCTAAAAGGAAATTCCATTTAATATCGCGCGATCTTCCGTATGACTATCAAATATGTAGAGTAGAAAAATTTGGCGGCGGAAGGTATGCTATCATCACCAAACGCCCGCGGAAACTGTCGACTATATTACGAAGCTGATATTTTTTATTAGGTATTCTCACAAAAGGGAGGTCCCGAGGATTTTCGACGTGGAAAATCGGAATTTTAGGATTTGCTGCGGGTGCATATTATCAAAATGGGCTAACCTAAACGTTTTGAGAATGGCGGTTGTGGTGGCCGGCTATCATATAATTTGCTTTTTACATACACGTTGAAAACATAAAGCAAATAATTATATTAATAAAGCATTCATGACCAAAGTTGTGAGTGTTGTTTGGAAGCAAGCAACCGAAACTTGAAACTAACTCGGTTAAGTAGTGTAACAAGCAGGTATGATATCTTTCCGCGAAAAGCACGAAGCCCGTCTTAAGTGAAAGCATTTGAACTGTAACTCTTGTTAATTGCGAAGTTTACGTGGCACTCCGTTTCTCAGGGACATTGCATGTCGCGAATGTACTTAGTTATAATGTAACATTTTTCATAGCAGCTTGACAGTATGCAAATAGAAAAGTGCAATTTGCTCAAAATTCACCTCTTACCTCGTTGTTAAAGAATGTGCTACTCAAGGGGAACTAGAAAATAATGTTGTTCGCATGATTTACTGCCATGGCTATGAAATACGCCGTGACCGAGAGCGGAGTTAAGTTCCTTATTACGTCACGGACTATTTTTATTTTGGGTCGAGGGCCTAATAATATTTTGAAGTGGCATAATAAGTTGATTAAGTTTAATATGATACAACAATAGCCAATTTGAATATGCTCAATTAAGTAAACAAAACAATCATAATTTTCCGCGAATTTCTTCGTACTCGCACCAACGAATCTAATGAGAAAATATCTGGAAAAAATACTAACTCAATTCAAAATTTGTGTAGATAAGTGAAAGAGTCGGAAATGTAGTGAAAAAATGTAACATCGTAAAGCGATGTTAGGGCAAGAGGGTCGTCATTAGGCGGGTCACACACGGCCCGACGTCGCACATGTCGTGTCGCGCCGCCACCACTCACCGGCCACGTTCGACACCACGCCAATGAGTGGCGCTATTCTTTAGTGCTTTGTGACACGACAAGCTTGCGGCCGCGACCCGGGCCGCCATTACACGAGCAAACCCCCAATCTAATATAATTTATATTTCCGATACATTATGCGTGACGTTCACAGTCGAAACTCGGCTTTGTCAGAACAGCTTTATTGTGAAATTATTCTAAGTCAAACGCCCCGGTGACATCGAAATAAAGGGCGGGGGCTGATTTGGAATTTCATTTCTTCGCTCTTATCTTAATGCGAGTTGGCGCGGTGTGGCGTTAGGTGGGATTTCTGTTTTCTTTTATTTTTATTGAGGGGTTTACGCAGAACACTGTGTAAGCATGGATCTGAGTAAATATTTTATTCAACCTATCTATTATTGAACAAAATGAGAGAATGATCTCATTTTTTGTTCAATTGTTTTTACAAGCTAAGTTTTGTTTAAGTAATTGTTTTACAAGCTTTAATTTGAGTTCCCGTGTGTGTTTAGACAAATCTAAAGACAACTTTTTTAATCACTTTCAGTTAATGAATTAAGCTGACATTTGGAAAACACATAAACCCGACGACAATACAACAATATACCGTGGCATAAAAAGCTGAGTGGAGACCATTTTGGGCCTGATGCAATTAAAGTATAATTATCTAGAACAAGCCAATTGAATTGAGGAAATTGTATAATTTTAAGTGCTTTAAGTGCCAAATATTTTTTATTTAATTTCATTACATTTCATAATATGGTATTTGAGAGGTAATGGAGTTGAAAAGTTACAACAAGATCCCGGTTATAAGAAACGTAGACCCACCGAGGAGGGTCTCGTTAGTAAGGTCTTGCTGAGCAGATGATGACTGCAAAAAAAATTGTCGGAAACAAGAGCTTGTCCCAAAAATGTCATTTTGAACTGATAGTAGCTACACACTGTTTTACTTGAACGCCTTTGATTAGTCCATGACGTTAAAGTGACAAAGCACTAAACTAAACTGTGCAGCTACTTATAAAAACCGATGGCACATAAACCTATTTTTCAGGTCTGAATAATAATAATAAAACATTTTTAGCTGATGCGACTAATACTAGCTTGAGGAAAGTGGCATGATGAGGAAGAGGTCTGAACCCAATTACCTAATAGTGGGTGGATACGGGTTGATTGGACAGATGCGGAGCTTTACGTCAAATGTCCAGTTTCTTTTATATCTCCTAGTTCAAAAAAATCAAGAAATTTTTCTCTATCGTGTTTTTAATGTTATTTTATTGAAACACTTTCCAACGAACGTATCACTATGCAGAATTATTATAGCATCGAAAGATATTTCTTGCCACAAGAATAAATACCTTCCAATAAACGTATCACTATGCAGATAATTTTCATATCATGGAAATATATTTCTCGCCGCAAGAGTAAATACCTTCCAACAAACGTTTCATTACGCAGAATTTTCATTTCATCGCAAGGCATTTCTCAGCGCAAGAGTATTTTTTTTTTGTAACCGTAAGTTAACCTAGCCTAACCTAACCTATCCTATGTAATAAACGTATAAAATAATGCTGAAGACATTAGCAGACAATAGAGTTCGATGACATGAAATTTGATCAAATGATACGAGAGATATGAGCCGATGATGGGTTACCGTTAAAATGATGATCTCTGACCGTTTTCTTTGTCAAATATCAGCAATGTAGTCGTGGAAGCTCTTTTAAGAAACAATAGACGTAAAACGCAATTCCTCCGCACCTCTTTTTATTACTACTTTCTCGAGAGAACATTGTAAAAGCGTTACAAAATGCTCATAAAACTAATTACTTAGATTACCCGAAACACTTTGCAAAGGGCATTGTTTGCTTTGAATTGTTTTATGCATTTATAGAGATTGGGGTAAGCAACGTTTAGTTCACCAGTAATCACTGACAATTTTTAAGTTTTATTTGAAACGAATAGGCAATTTTAAGAAACCAATGTCGTTTATTTTGCATTTGATTAAGTCGTTTTTTAAATAACTTTTTCTTTCATTGAATTATTAGTAGGCAAAAGTAGGTACTAGTCAACCAAGGGGTCAAATACAGGCACTCCACTTGCCTTTGCGTATATAGAATATTTGCAAATAATCGCAATGTTTAGACGGCATAGTTGTCAAAACGTTGGCGTTAGTCTATTTGACAAATAAATCCAACCACACACGAGTTACCGAAACATTCAAGTACCTTTTTTGACGCGCATCTAAAGAGGGAAAAAGATACAAATACGCAGTGCGAAGCCGTCTTCACATGAATATATTCATATTAATTCTAAATGACAAACTTGTTTGACATTCATGAATAGTTGGTTCTATGGGTTGAATATTACACATTTGTCAAACTGATTCCGATACCCATACACCAATACAACGCCAAGAAGAAGAAGAAGAAGGTAGCCTGCCACGTTTTGACAATCCAACTAACGATGAATTAGAGCGTCGGTGGCGTTATGTCTTAGGGGGTCGACATGTGATCGTAAGGTACCGAGTTCGAACCCCCGCGGCTACATACGTACCAATGAGTTTTTCTAACTTAGGAACACTACCCGATGCTCTTACGGCGAAGGAAAAATATCGTGAAGTAACCTGTATATTCGAACAACTGAGTGTGTAAGAGGGTGATTGCACAAAAAAACCCGAAGAGGTCGAACTGTATTAGAAAAGGCTGATCTTTAAGATAACATAAGATAAGATACGACCTACTTGAATCCATTGCAGCAGCAGTGTACCTTCATATACGTATAAACACAACTCGACTAGGGAGTTGCTTCAGCACAGTGTCAGGAAAGTGACACGTGCACAAGGTTACCGCGAGACCAAGTAATCCATCTTTATTAGGTTAGTCTTCACGGGGTAAATTGAAAATTCCCCCTAAGTATGACTGATGGTGCATATTACTTGCCCTCAACACGGCGACACGCTTTCTGAGAAGAAAAAGGGATTATTTCATGCGGTGTGGGAAACGGAGCGTTTTAATATTACGTCTATTTATATTCATGTCCCTTTATTGTCGGAGGGAAAGAAATCTAAAAACCATATCGGTGTAAATAAAGAGGGAACAGAGATATTCACTTAGACATTCTTTGTGTTAGAGGCACAGATTCGGGACTTGTTACTGAACCGAGACCCGCGAAATGTTTTATGCATACGATTTGAGGCACGCAAATTAGTTTTTATTTTTTGCTTTTGAGGCGTAAGTGGCCCTTTGAAGAGTAAGATGCTGTAAAGTAGTTGCAGTGCGCGAATTTTGCGGGTGGAGTGCATGCATTTTAAGAGTAAAGGAGCTTTTATGTTGCAAATAAAGCATTTGCAGCGACTGGAGCATTGCTCTGAAATATTGGTGTCTGGCTAAAACGACGGTTGTGTTGGATTAAATTCTACTTGAACAATAAGATTTGAAATTGAAGATAAACGGATGCTAAAGCTTTGAATACGTAATGTAAAACGTTAATTGTACGCGCTAGTAGAGAATGAAAATCTAATAAACAACTTTTAATTAGTATTGCATTAAGCAGTGGCGGTCCTACGTTTAAATTAATATTAAATATACTTAATGGTACACGTTAATAAAAAAAACTACTTATCGTGACAAAGAAATCTTTCAAAATGAACGAGATTGACTTATGCAAACATCAAGTATTTAAAAGCTAAATTACTTATTCTTTGATTTAGCTGCACGATGATGTTGCCTTATGTTTGTTTTATGCCATAAAGAAAAGAAACGGTTAGTTTGTTAAGGCCCATAGATATAAATTGAAATATCAAGACAGAAACGCAATGCAATTGCGTTAAATCTTAAATATTAAGATTGAAAATGCGTTGCAAACACTGAGGATTACAATGTAACCCTCTATAATGCTAGTCATGTCAACTGTCTTATTCCCACGCTAGTATACAACAAGCCTTAAAGGTAAGACGGTGGTAGACATCAGAACCCTACAGAAGTTCCTACGCACAACTTAAACCTTCCTCAATTGGTCATTCTTCTTCTTGCATGATAATATTATAATTAAATTTATTTGTAGTTAAACGGGAGTTAATCACGTAAAATAATTTATTAATTACTAGCTTCTGCCCGCGACTTCCTCCGCTTACATTTCGATTATCGTTATTCCATTCGGCCATTTAGTTTTTCCGGGATAAAAACTTTCGCATTTTCAAAATGAGTTGAATTACGACTCGACGTTGTGACGTTACTGACGTGATTATTTTACGCTATTAAGTCCCGTTTAACTTCTATATGAATATCGCAAAAGTTTAATATAATCAGTGCCAACAACCTAACAATCGGGTCCGCTGTTCGTAGCACATTTTCGCTACATAGCGGAAAAAATCTGCTACAAGCTACAGTGTAGCACTCGTAGCATTCCTGACGCTAAGACAATCTATAATTGAGCATGTCTCGTCTTGTTTCAGTGTCGACGGTGGATGTGGACGCGGTGCTGGGCCGCACGGCGGCGCTGCCTTGCGACGTGGCGCCCGACGCTGCCGAGGACCGCGTCTACATGGTGCTGTGGTTCCGCGCCGGGAAGGCTCACGGGGGGAAGCCCTTATACAGGTTGGTGACAATCTTATCCACTCCACGATTGAATAGGGAATATGCATGGGTAAAAATCGCGTTTCTCAACAAAATATTATAATACCGTAAAAGAGATCACCATGAGTGAAATTAAAATTAAAATTGGCTTAAAAATACGGATGATACAAGCATGTTAAACTGCTAATTAGACAGCGATTAGACAGAGAGATCCGATATGCACTGTGACGTATGTTACACGTGGACCATATAAATTCCATGTTAAATTCTGTTTTGCTAGAAAGAGATAGGAACAAATCTTTGTTGGCTTATATCTTGGTAATTTTTATAGCTATTCAAAAAATTATCGTTCTAAACTGTATGTTACATGAATCAGCTTTCATTGAAGCTATGAAAAAAACAACGTACGGGCAAGCGTAGTGTGGGTAGGCCGCCAGCTAGATGGACGGACGACGTGAGGAGGGTTGCTGAGAGCGGTTCGATGAGGGAGGCCCAGGATCGAGGCAACTGGCGAGCCATGTTAGAGGCCTATGTCCAGCAGTGGACTGCGATAGGCTGATGATGATGATGATGATGATGATGATGATGATGATGATGATGATGATGATGATGATGATGATGATGATGATGATTATCATGGTGATGATGATGATGGTGGTGATGATGATGATGATGATGATGATGATGATGATGACGATGATGATGATGATGATGATGATGGTGGTGATGAAGGAAAGTCATGAATATTCCCTATTATTAACTATTGAGTTTAAGTTGTCCCGTCAGAGCGTACAAAGAAGGTATATCGCTAACTTGTTTATAATATGACTTCGCCCGCTCGTTGACCGTTTAACAACCAAAACTTTTTCAAGCGATTAGTACCATGGCCCTAGACAAGATGCTTAACGAAGCTAAGCGAATTAACATAAGCGCTCGAGGCGCCGTCCGGCGACTTACGTCAATCTCATACATACAGAACCCTTACCATGAGTAACAATTACCGTACTCGCTAGCGAATAGAATGCTCTGTTCCTCGCTCTCTATAAGGTGACTCTAAATACTGTGAGGGACAGAGCATTCCACTCGCTAGCGACTACGGTAATTATAACTCATGGTAAGGGTACAATTTCGATAACGATAAGGTTAGCAGAATGCCTGTGAAACCTTGTCTGTGGCGAGTTAGTAATAAACTGAGTCCATTACTTTGTAATTACCATGAAGGTATGCCGAAATTATGAAGGATGCGAGATATAAAAACCTGGTCAAGTGCGAATCGGATTCCGGAACGACGGGTTCCGTACCGCCGAACACTAGATATTATTATCTGATTTGGAAGCTAATAAGCTAATCAGCGCGAGCCCAACCCACACTGCTTTTTTGCGTTTTTTTCAGGCATTGTACAGTCACGTTCATAAATATGTATACACTTTAGTACCTTGTCACTTTAATCGCTGTGAAAATTCATGTAAGGCAGTTTAAACAGACATTAAATAGACAAGGTACTAAAGTGTATACATATTTATGAACTTGACTGTTACTATTGAAACTTGTATTTTTAACCGTTTTCACGATACATAAAAAACAAAAATATGTTGAAAACGTTTCTTGTAAAAAAAGAATTGTTAGTAAAATAACCGTAATAACACATATTTTAAAAAAACCCGCCATCTATTACGGTTCAAAAGATACAGCTCTCTAAAGTTAAGACAGATAGACACACGGACGGAGAGCGTAAGCTTAGTAGTAGGGTCCCGTTGGACTTCCTTCGAGTACGGTACCCTAAAAAGGATAATTATTTTCCTTTTATAAGGTTAACTTCGTACCCACCTTATTGTATAAAGATTATATTGCCCGTCAAAATGCGGGCACTGGGTGGCTGTGTTTGTAGGTTGAAACTATAATATAACATGAAACTTGTTCCAGGGCCAAACTTACAACTTCATCCTTTCCATTGTTTTGAATTTCGGGAAACTTGCCAGAACACACTTTCGACTAATGTTATCTTTATTAATCCTAACTTGCTATCCCAGCTCCTCGGCTAACCAAGTAAGTACCTAATATACGAAATTCAAAAACGTGTTTGTATGACTGATCGTGTCTTCTTTATGATAACGTGGAGCAATGAATTGATCTGTTTTTATTTATTTTTAAATAATAATATGCAGGCTAATTTATTTTGAGTTTTAACCTAAATAGCTTTTATTATTTGCAAGCAAATATATTTCAAAAACCTTGTGATAATTTCAAGTATATTCCTCAAAAAAAAACAGAGAAGGCAAACGAGCACACAGGTCACCTGATGGTAGATAAGTGAGATCTGAGATCCATAGACATATTTAACCATTCATACCTCGGGGTTTTCGGTGAGGGAATGATTTGAGAAGGAGTAGGGATAAACAGATAGGTTAGACTGAGAAAAGTCATATTATGCCTAATGAACAACTACCTCTCTGCGAATTGTATACTTAATTATATGTAGGAGGTAATTTAGCTTTACTACAAAGCCTTATGTTATGAGATAATAATAAAAATAACATTAATTAATTACCTGCAGTATTATTAAAGTCCGGTATCTGAGAACTATTTACTTATGAATCAGTAGGGCCTTAAAGAGGTTGATAATGACTGATCTTTTTCATTTATATTTTTAAGTTTTCATGTATTATTTTTTCGATTAATTATTCATTAGGTAGGTAGAATCCTGCTAGAGTACATTCTGTATTTTATGTCAATACCTACTTTTTGGCTAATGTCAAACATTCCCGCACCGAAAACCCAGGGGTTTGCATTACATAATCAAAGTCTGATGAAGGTAGGTAGGTAGGTACCTAAATTCTACGCAAATGGAGTCAAGTATGAAGTGAAATAGGCTGTGGCGTAGATAGCTGCCGGAGGGCTTGACGGCAAGCTCAGGGGGCCCTCGAAACCTGACCAAAAAAAACTCAAATTAAACTAGCAGTAAATTTCCAACCTTCAGATTGTAAATAAAATAGGTTGCAAGTTTGGTTACCTAGCTACGCCTGTGCCAGTTGATAACTAGCGAACAGTACGTACAAGAAGATTATGTGTTTATGTATTATGTACATGGTAGGAACACGATCTTTCGTGCAAAGTACTACAAGTGCGTGACGTGGAAGCCTTTAGAACGTCGCTGTTTACGCGAACTGCAGCGCTGCGGTGCACCAATTATTACAACCAATTAAAATAAATCCGCATAATTATAATGCAGCTTCCAGCATACGTTTGTATATCAGCTTAAAATTTTGTGGAATGTTAATTAATTGCATTCTTGTATGGATGTTTTTATATAACTATGTAATTCAATACGCGGTTTTCTGTGTTATTTTCATTTAGTGTGAAAGCGGGTTTTAATGCCTATAAGCGCGTAATACGCTTTTGAGTAGACAACTTGGTTTCGACAAGAGATTTGTGATCATCTAATATATTCATGCTATCCAGATGGGGCCTTTCGGATACATTTTACCCCTATAAAATATAACTTCCACTTAAATTAACTACAACACTATAAATCGTGGACTTACATGTACCGCTAACTTCCATTTCCAAATATGGCAGTAGCTCAAAAATATAAAATACTTTAGTACTTGAATATGAATAAGTGAGTTAGTTACAAACAAAATTGTTTCTCGTCAGGTCGCCGGCCGGGCCCGGATCTCCGGCCCGCGCGCTAAATCAATCCGCCATTTTTATCTGCGGATACTCTCTCATATTTCATATTTATCTCTGCGTTAGCGAATATCGTAGGTATTTTCTTCGTGTTAGGGAATGCACAGGTGCGGCGCGGTCAATTATGGAGATTACCGAATGATAACGAGTAACACGCTTCTCGGGTTTGCTAACGTTTGCCATAATTTTACAAGTCATAATGTCGTTTGATACGTGAATTGTTATTTATAATACAAGGTAAACTGTTGGCATTTCAGAATGTTACAAAATTAATATTATATCTACACTACTTAGTTTAAAAATTAAAACAGAATTACGTTTTTATGGGGACGCAAGCTAACTGGCAACTCTTATTTGCTTAGCTAACAATCTGTTTGATTATTATCCTTACATTTTGTAATAAAATGAGTCTGAAATTATATAGAGACCTTTTTCTACCTTTACAATACTTAGGTAGGTACTAAAAAGACTTTAGCGGTTGCCCGTGACTTTGTCAGCATAGAAGTCGTTTTTCGCTATTCACTCAGCAACTGTCGAAAATTCCAGCATGAAAAGTATCCTGTACCCTTCCCCGGGACTAAAGCACTCTTGATACCAATTATCATTGAAATCAGTTAAGTGGTTTAACCTTAAAAGCTTAACAAACAGACAGACAGATACAGTCAAATTTATAATATTAGTATATGGATTAATGATTGCGTGGTAATGTTATCCTGTTATTACTAGTTTCAAACCGTTAAATAAATACCAACAAGTCATAAGTTCAGAGAAGTGTAATATCTATTTACGTATGCAGTAACGTTGATACTGAAAGTTGTCTCAGTTGTTATTCTTACCTTAACGGGAATTCAAAAATACCTTTTGCCAGTTCAGGGACCTTTTTGTTAGCACAAATAAAAGGTCAAAAAGGGCATATCTTCTATACATTTCTATTTGGTAATACGAAACGAAATACTTGTCATCAAATGTATGCGAGCTGTTTTTGATGCTCGACTTTCACGGTTCTATTTATGACTTAGCCCCTAAATTGGTTTAACATAAATTGAGATTAAGTATTTTGAGAGCAATGGCCTCAGGTAGAGGAAAATACTCAAAGGAATACCGGCATGAATTCAGCGTTATTCAGATTTCAGTTAGTCAATTCCGAGCCCAAGTTAGTTAGGAGTTTTTATTCTGCGGGCTATTCTCGGAATACTCTCATTTCACAATTATGAACTCAATCTACGTCGCTATTGCCTAACGCACTTGCAATCGCAATCGGCTTCAAAGTTGAACAATTGTTTTCATTTTGTACGAAGACTCGCCTTCGACTTTTAGAGTAAAAACGATTGCGATTGCGAGTGCGTTAGGCAATACCCGCCCGGCAGGCCAATTAGTTACATAACTCACTCGCAATCGCGATCGGCTTCAAAGCGGAACAATTGGTTTCATTTTATATGCAGACAAGCCTTCGTTTTTTAAAATGAAAACGATTGCGATTACGAGTGCGTGAGGTAATAGCCCCTCAGGTTCGAGAGGAAAACCCTAATCAATAGAAGGCATAGTACTAAGGCTCTATTGTATTTGGTAAAACCATATTGCCTTTGACATGTTATCGTATTATCAACGTCACGATAGCTCTTATTTTAATCGATAGTAATGGCGGCCGAGTAAAAATAAATAATATAACCAGAAATCGGACAAATAGGCGTCATTACTCGCAATAATGTGAATATGACCCCAAAGATTTTAATTGAACAAATTAAATTACATTAATTGATTACTTAACTTAAAAATATTTTTGATCCTTTGCAAGGCAGTGATAAATAAATAATACAAAGGCTTGTTATTGTTATTAAAGCAAATGAATAGTATTTTTTTTTATTTTTCCGTGGTTAGTTTATTCCTTTCCAGGGCTAAAATAAACTTATGAGGTAAAAATCTCCTTTCGCAATTCACGCATGTTAATGGAGCAAACTTAAGTAGATTAATATAATATTAATGGCCACTCCTCACATTTTGAATTATTTATTTATACTGTCCTGCAAAGGATCAAGATTAAAGTTCAGGTAAGAAATCAATTAATGTAATTTAATTTATTTGATTAAAATATTTGGAGTCATGTCCACATTATTGCGAGTAATGACGCAATTGTCCGATCTCTGATTATATCATGTCAAAAGTAATATTAATTTATAGTTTACCGAGTAGAATAAAGATAATGTGATAGCAAGTAAAAAGTTTTTCGGGTTTTGGTAAAGTCGGTTACGCTCGCATAAGAGAGTAAGGGAGACGTATAGTCGCGGGATGAAAAGGTTCGTCACTTTTGGACCTTAACAGCATTGAAATAGAGTCGAAAAGTGACGAACCTTTTCGTACCGCGACTGTACAAATCCGAAGGTAGCTTTAAGAGCTAACGCACTGTAGTTATAGACACAGTTAAAATGGTCGCGTACTCAAATCCGGATCTTATATACTGAATAAACATTTTTTATAATTTACATTCATCTGGCATATTTTCTTTGGCATAATCATCATTTGGCATACTCATGATTTGGCATAATCATCATTTGGCATAATCATCTTTTAGCATACAGTCTTTTTCAGGATTGTTATAAAATAAACCTAAATAATCCTAAAAAATCACCGTTTCAGAAAAAAAAACTGTATGCTAAAAAATGATTATGCCAAATGATGATTATGCCAAATGATGAGTATGCTAAATGATGATTATGCCAAAAAAAGTTATGCCAGATGAAGGGTACCCATCCCTTAAATATATTTTTTACATTTATTTCTTTTGGCATGTTTTGTTATCGTTTTGTTTTTAACTCTCCCATCTTGCGTCTATGTCATTATCATATTATTGAGGTCTTATACTTAGCTTTCGCTAGTAAATAAATAAGAGCTACCAAAACGTCAACAACATTATTAAGATAAAATAGATTTGTTAAAACAAAGTGGAAAAAGAACCTCGTCTCTCCACAAACTTCGTCGAGAGTAGAAGTCGATTCCACTTTTTTTTCATAGATGACACCGACTTAAATGCAAATTATCTTGCACCACTAGTCAAAATAATTTTACGGTATCCTATCGCAAGCCCGAAGTTTGTTTCCCTGCTGTTTTACTTGTCCGGAAATTCAGTAGAAAATGTATATTTTCTGAGTCCATTGACTTTTCAAAATGTTTAAAGAGACCTCCAAAACCTTAGTCTAGGTTAAGTTGGATTTGTTTTATAACAATGCAGAAGAATTAAACAGTTTAAGACAAAAAAACTAACTAACGAAAATCTTGACAAACGAAACGGTAACCGAAATTTGAATAATTGTTTTGTATTGAACCATAAAAAAAACTGTATGTTCTTTGTTAATTTTAAAATCATATATATTAATTAAATTATATTGCTGAATACGCTTGATGGGATCATTTAATACTGGATGAAATATTATGTCGGAGTTAAATTAAAATAATTAGTATAACACAATTAATTGGACCGATTGGCGCTGTGAGCCAATTGTTAAACCACAAAGTCCAAAGATAGTGAGTTCAATTTTGTTAGGTCAGAGCTCGTATCACAAAGAGGGTTTACCCTTGAATCACCAACTCTCATTTCATAAAATAAGATTTTACTTCGCCGAATTTTAATTTCAACGAAGTCATTTATGGTCTAAGATCCGAATAGGAGACGATTTGCACCTGGCTGATTATTCGATGAAAAGTATTTCAATATCAAATTTAATACGCTAAATAATAGGTAGGCTGAAAAATTTCGGTCCAGTACTTATATCATTAAAAGAAAAATTAAATATTAACTTTTTTTTAAATTGCTAATGTTTGTTGAATAGACAAATTACATACTAATCGAAAGTATAAAGTCTATAGAATATGCAAACGTTAGGTTTTGTACAAATTATTAGTACCGACTTACCTGTTTATACCTGCTTACCCAATAGTTTGACGGGAAAAAAATAGTCAACGTAACGTTTGCATATTCTATAGGCTTCATATTTTCGATTGGTATGTAATTTGTCTATTTAACAAGCTATTGCAATTTTTTAAAACAAAGTTCATTTTAATTTTTCTAATTAATAATATACTACTGAATTTTTTTAGCCTACCTATTCGCCATATATTACTTAGAATATTAAATTTTGGTATAAATACTTTTTATCAAATAAACAGCCCGGTGCAAATCGTCTCCTATTCGGATCTCCTACTATTTTACATACGCAGGAGTTATAATTTTTTTGTGATCACAAGTCTTACCTAACCTACGTAGCCTATGCTTAAGATAACTTAAAAACAATAAGGATTAAAAAAAATACCTTTCGATGCAATCAAAATTCGATTAAAATGATACATTCAATCAAATGAGTGTCGATGATTCCAGGGGCATGCCCACATAAAAGCCTTTGCTGGGGCCTGTTTTATAAAACTACAAATTACAATTTACAGGTTACAAGTTTCCATTTGACACAACCTCGACCACTGACGACCAGCAATTTGAGCAGTGTTGCCAGATTAGACCTGTAAAATTGTAACTTGTAGCTTTATAAAACGCGCCCCTAGTGTTGTGGTTTGGTCAATTCTGCTATTATCATAGTTTGTTTCAAGATAAACTTACTTCCTCATCGAAGTATGTATTATGTTCAGTACAATGTTCATTGTATAAGGAAAAAAGCCGGTTCAGCGCTAGTAGGACTCGCGCACCGAGGATTTTGAGCCATCGTTGTTGTTTTTCTTAGGGGTTTGCACTATTTTTACACTAATGTTTACATGTGAATGTATTACCGTTTTGATGATGCTTACAACAAACCAAAAAAATGTAGCAACGCAATCAACTGTCTATGTATTAGGGCGCAGCTCCACTGAGGCGGAGACGAGAGGAGCGGAGCGGAGCTGTGCCAATATTAACCAATAGAAGGCGCATGCGGTCACGTCGAGCGCGCCTTGCGCACGTTAGTTTATATTCTATTGGTTAATAATGGCACAGCTCCGCTCCGCTCCGCTCGTCTCCTCCTCAGTGGAGCCGCACCGTTACATTCCAAAAAGTACAGCACTTTAAAGATAGGATGGACAGACGAACGGACGGACGGACGGATAGACAGACGGACAACAAATGCTTAGAGTAATAGGGATTAAATGTTAATAGTGTAGAATGGTATTACTAATGAATTCAGACCGTTTCAAAGTGTCAAACTAACTGCAATAAATACATGAAGACCATTTCTTTTTAACTTTGTAAATGTATTGCGTGAACTCAGCCCTTTGATCAAAAAATCCACCGTAACTTTATAAATGTATTCCATTGAAAAGTTTTAAACCTTTTTATCACGACACCAATATACAGGGTGTTGTACACAAAAAGGACATTTGCGAGGCGATAGGTAAAGTATTCCCATGTAAACAAAGTGAGCCGAGTGGGACGACGCAATAAATATTATTTTGCGGTGGGGCTGGAAACTGGTTTATTGTGGAACAGGGCACAATTAGATCCTGTGTTAATGTTACTGGCATCAGCTATAATACCTGTAAGCCTATAGTGTATGTAAGAATAAAGAGGTGAGTGTGATAATTAAACACTTCGAAATACGAAAATTCTAATTAATTATTTTGTAATTTTAACAAACTCAGCTCTATGCAAACCGAGGTCAATAAAGCCAGTATTTTATATTTAATACCTATCGAAAGTAATTAGTAGCAGAAAAAATGATTTCAGGTTTAACTTACCTATATTTATGTCAAATGGTTCATTTACCACACGAAAGTTCTAAGTTTCCTGACTGAAATTGAACTTATTATCTGGTTCAGGTTAACTACCAACAACATGTAGAAAGAACGTGCAACGCCGCTAATTATCATTAAAACTGTCGGTAAATACTCGTATTGTAGCGGCAGCATTGCACTAGCGCGGCAAGTTTACGGTTAAACCATTCATCACCGCCTCCATTATTAGGGCAACTGCCTAATATCTACACCCTGTATAAAAGCCAGTTATTGGCCTCATGTCGGTAACTACTCCCCACTGATTGAACCGTTCACGAATTGTATTCGCCCCGCGTCCAATATTTCGTAAATGTTCATCCAATAAATTGTAGAACGTTTTTCAAAGCGAAAACTTCGCAATATTTTTAACAACCTCTATCGCAGACACGTTCACACGATGATTTAATTATATTCAATGAAATCAATGTTTTGATTCAGCGTTCGTTTGATTTCATTCGGTATTCGAACATACCGTCGCTCTGAATCTCATTAATAACTGTTTTTAAATATACTCGTATAGAGACGTTTCGGTGTAGTTTCGAGCGCGGCGCTTTGGCGCTCGGAGCGCGATAGTAATATCAAACTATGCGGTTTTCAACCCCAGAGCTCATAACGCTATTCAATTATACTTCGACGACTTTAATGAGAACTTGGCGTGAACGAAACAAGCTTACTCAACGCCATTTAAAAGTCAATATTAATAGATTAAGATTTTAATTGCCTTTGGCGGTATAAAAAACTTGATTACTGGTGGATATAATTAATATGCAGTGATTACGGTGGAGTATAATAGACCGCTCAATTAAATAGGGTTTCGGTCTGGCTGGGCTGGCCCTCGCCCGCTTTAATGTTGTGTATACTGATCCACGAAGCACTGCGCGTTATCGAATCAATTCCGAGTATGCAAATGCTTCCAAACAAAGGGTAAACTGTTTTACTCATGCTATCCGTCCTAAGGTGTTTACGATAGAATGTATACAATGTTTGATGTGTTTTGTCACTTGAAAGGACATGACTTTTTTGCACTTATTGTGAAAGTTGCACGCGATATGTTGCGTAGCTTGTCGCTGGTTTTGGTATTTATAGACTGTGAAGATTAAGGTTGCTCTAACAATGCCTTTCTCTAAATAATAATTATTTGAAACACATAGAATTGTATATTGAGATTGCCAGTGATCGTGATCATCTTTAAGATGCGTGTGTATATTGTTTTTAAACAAATATGAAAACCTTCAAAGCAAGAATGAAATACTTGAAAAAATAAGGTTTTTTTTGTAGGTATTCAAATTTTGTGAATTAAAATGTACTTACTACTCTTAAGTAATAAAATAAGGAACAAAATAAGAATGGAGGTGTCCGTGAATTATTTTCTGATAGTTTCAGGTAAGAAGCGTGTCACATACACAACTATATCTACACAATTATTATATAAAAATTATATGTGTTTGTTTGTTACGCTTTCACGAACGATTTGAGTGCATTTTGGAATGGAGTTAGCTTGATCCCCAGGAAAGAACAAGTGTTTTTATTTTGGACATTTAAACCGTTTTCAAGGGAATAGCGATAAACGACTTCTACACAGACAAAGTCGCGAGCAACTGCTACCTATTTATAAACATAATGAAAAACAAGTCATCTAACGTTATACTTCTACACAAATAATTTTAGAGGGCACTACGCTTGAAGTTACTGGAGTGTTCTACGTCATAGTTATTGGGAAATGTAGCGTATTTTGTTTTAAGTTACAGTTATTCGGAAATGTAGTTATTTAACATGCTGTGGTATGTGTTTATTTTTATCGAAGGACATTTTGTATTGTACTACCAAACCGACCAGTAGTCGCTTCAATGTCCAACGCAAGCCCCATTGTGTGGACTAATCGTAAATATTTGGTATCGGAGATCTTAATCGGTTATGCATTTGATAACAAAAAAATTGAGGTAAATAGGCTCTGGCCTATATTGTCCATTTCTTGTTATTGCCGTAGTTGTAGCTGTTGGTTTTTTCTACTTTTCCTTGTGATCAATAACGCTTTAACAATGAATGGTTAATAAAAAGCCGTTCAAAGTTAAACTATCTATTAAAGCTAAAACAATATTAACAAAATTAGTATCCTAAAATTGCTTCTTCCTAGAAAAAAAGTGGAGGATTTTTTTGGGATACCGTCAATTTTTTAATAAATCGCTTCACTACTTTCACTGATCATTTTTCTATATGGCATCGAAATGGGACATTGCTAACACTGAGGACTTAGATGGACCGCCTGTTATGCTAGTCATTTCACTGGATGTCTTACTCCCGCATCGGAACATAACAATGTGAACGCTGCTGTTTGGCAGATTAAAATATAAAGTGGTGGTAGCGATCCGGGCAGACCCTGCACAAGGTCCTGCTTCTACCTCTAATATAATATAATATAATATAATATAATATAATGTTGCTTGTATTTCTGCACTGTTTTTGATACTCTCGTGATGTTCTGATTCTCACAATACGGCTATGCCTAGTTACTGCTATCCTAACCTGCATTAACTGTGTTTATTGATGAATAAATAAGTATATTTGTATGTATATGTTTTAAACTTTCGCAGCGTTCACACATACTGTTATAAATAAATCTAAATTATATAATACTACCCGCGCTGGGTCTTGTTTTCGTTTTATCGGAGTACCCACTGACCGGCACACAACACTCAGTGTCCACGGATTTGTCCGACGATATAATGATGACGCTTGCACTTGCTAATCACCAAGTCCGGACCGTATTTCAAACCTTTTCCATTTGTTCCAGTTTCGACGTGCGCGGGCGCTCCTTCAACAAGGCGCTGCAGTGGTCGGACCCGAGGGCGTTCGGGCCGCGCGCGTACTTCGCGACGGTCGCGCGGCCGGCGGCGCTCACGCTCGACACCGTACAGCTGGACGACGAGGGCATCTACCGGTGCCGGGTCGACTTTAAAAACTCGCCGACGCGCAATTTCCAGATACGGCTGTCTGTGATTGGTGAGTGCTTTTTGTACCAGCAGTATTGTTGCTCGCACCCGCAATCCAACGCGGTACTTAAAAAAAACAGAAGTTTTACTACTATTGTACAGTGTTCGATTGTACTTTTCTACCGGGAATAATAGAAATTACCGGGCAAGAGCATGTCCGACCATGCTCAAATAGGGTTCCGAAGCTGTTATATAAAAATCTCGAAAAACAACACGTATGAACTAATTCTCTATTTAAATTCATTTGATGCTGTCTTAGATGATTTTAGTAGGTTTTAGTCGCCTGTATCTCAGGAACCAATCAAGTCTACTTAGTCGTGATAGTTTTCCTTTAAAATTCGTTTAAAGTGCTTTTATTTAAGTTGTTTTTCAAGATTTATGCCAAGTAACAAGAACTAAACGTCTCTGACCTAAGCTGCAGACGGATGGACGGTTATGGCGAAACTATAAGGGTATCTTAGTAACACGCCATTATAAATCGCGACAATCACGTTACCCCGCGACCCGTTGCGACAGTCTTTTTCCGTTGCAGAGTTAATAAACACTCTTAATATCAGCAACCCTGTTCAATAATACAACAAATATGTCGATTTTCGTCTCGCACGTCCTCGCCAATCTAGACTATTTCCACCGGAGATGAGCTAAGAGAGAATTGAAATTATGCCACACAAATTCGAATTTACTTCAATAAATTCCTCCCCTCGCCTCATCAATCGAAAAGCACCTTTAAGCAGTTTAACAATACAACTCGTACAGTGCATAATTGTGCATAAATTTGAGGGCAACCCTAACAAGTTTGAGTAATTAGAACTATAACAAATTAAGCATTAGTAATGTGATCTTCTAACGCTATAGTTCTTTCAAAAAAAGAGCATAACGTGTACAATTTCGACTGATCATTTTAATAACTGTTTTTTTCCGAAATATCTCAAAGTTATTAAGGGTAATAAAAAAATATTATAACGCTTTTCTCAGTATCATCATGACCTTATTTAACCTATAATTTACCAACTGGCAAGATCACAGTAATGAATTAATTTAATTTAATATAATCTAAATTGTTGGAAATTAATCAATAATTTACTTTAATTACTATAATCATGGTACCTTCACGGGCAACAATATGGAATGTAGCTTCATGTCAATTTATATTCAACAGAAACGCTTTACACTTTTTGCAGCAGAAATTAAAATCAGCAATAGTTTTGCTACAAGCTAACTTTTTTATCATCGCGTAAACCGCTTTGTAAACGAAAAAATATGAATTCAATATCGAGGCTTTTTTATTGCTCGTGTTTGGAAGTTAAATATAATAAAGGATTATTATTAAAAAACTGAAATTGTATTTCAGATATGAAAAGCTGTCGAAAAAATTTCTGTACCGAGTGTCGAAGCTTTGCTTTGCAGTTACAGAAGTGTAACACTAGGTCAATTTGATTTACGCAATATTCAATATTCAAATAATGCATAGTTAAATTTCACATTTGTATAATTTGAATGTGAGATAATATAAGGACGGTGTGGGGCCTTCGAGTTTCCTGATGATACATTTACCGACAGCACCTACGTTTCTTACTGCCGAAAATGAAATACGGGTAATTCATGATTAAATGATGACTTAGAAAATAAAACATTACGTCACAAAACAAATACTTTATAACAATGTAAACACATAGTTTTAGTAAACGGACGATAGCAAACTGGCGATGCTGTTAGCAAAACTAGAATAAACAATATGGCGTTCGATACGTTAATTGATTGCAGGTTGTTTTCGTCTATTCCTGTGTTAGTTTGCGTAATTACATCTCTCATTAAGGGGTGTATATTAGTAAACATTCGTTGGCATACAAACCGAAATATGTCTACAACTGGACATAGGTCTTTTCTAGGGATCACTTTAATAAACGTGTTTTATCATCATCATCATTATATCCGAAAGAGGACTACTGCTTGATATAGGCTTGCGCCAAGGATTTCCGAGACAGTCAGTTTTATGCTAATGGCATCTTCTGGTATAAAAATTATTTATTTATTTATTTATTTAGGAGATAACATAGAAACATACATAGAGTGTAACATAATTTGAAAATTGGTACTATAGATACAGATGCTTCCCTGAATGTATCTCACTATGAACACAGGAAATACTAAGTTAAAATTACAGCATGCAATGTACTTAATTAAGACTTAATGATAAAAATAACATTAAACAACAGAAACACAGTGAAATATTAATGTTTATATAAATTTAAAACAGAAGCTTTAAACTGGGCGCGGGATTGTGAAAATAGGTCTATGTCATTAAGAAATCTATTGTAATGGCCACACAGCCTATATATGGGTGCACGTTTCCCGGCGTTAGTCTTAGTTTTGGGAAGACTGAAAAGGTGTTTAGACCTCGTTGATCTAAGGGGAGCACGGAGATGTATTCTTGACAGGAGTTCTGGGCAATCGACGTCGCCCACAATAAATAAACTTAAATAAATATAAAACAAAAAGTAATAAACATGTCAATAATTCAATTAAAAACCTGTGCCTCACAACAAGCCCCTCTTAAACAGTTAAACCGCGCCACAAATAACTTCCCCACGAAACGCGTGCCCTCGAAATACTAGAATGGGAATCGCACCAGCTGTTCGCATTCCCACACTGAAAAACTTTAGCGTAGAATGTCTGCCCTATGCTGAAAATTTATAAGAGAACCTTATCTAAAAAGCCAGCCTTTCAACGGCTTTCGCCGCGCGAGCGATGCAAAACAAAGCTTTGTTAGAGCTCCTTTGAATTTCGGTAAGGAAAATGAGAGGTTACACACGGCCGTGGTCCCCATCAAAGAAGCTTCAGAGTGGTGTTATTACAATAATGTACTGCGATACCACGGTTGGAGTGGCGAGGCTTTTAGTGCTCCGGATGCGAGAACCGAACCCGGCCATAAACGCGTTAACTCACTAAAGAAAACATGTTTTCTTTACCACTTAATGATCTGGCCATACGGCTTGGTTCTTGCACTGGAAATAAGACTGCTGTTGGCTTCTGCAAAGTCACTCAAACATAAGTGAAACACAATGCAAACCGGCAACGAAAAACTAGAACTCTTTGACAAAGTCTAAGTAAAAAATTAGGAGGCTTAGAATCTAAACTTGAACTTTTCTTCAATAGATGCTCTGATTTATGAATCTTATTGGCATTTTACTTGTTGTATGTTTTGTCATCGTTCAGAATTCTATTATTTGGGCAGCGTAATATCTTCCCGTTTCTTAAAATAGTCGGCAGGATTGTCAACAACACTTGACTTTCTGTGAGTATGTTTGAACCCCTCGTTTCTTTCCGGTTCGTTTCTTATCTTTATAATAATAGATACAGAAATAGAAGAATATAGACATTTGGAGACTTGTCTTAAGAAGTCCATATTTATAGCAGGCAGTTAATTTAAATGTAGAAATTTTTGAAAATAAATTTCCCTAATTATTTAAGAATAACCTCTTAGTTTATTCAGTCCTCCAAAAACGTAGTTATATTTGAATTTTTGCAGTTATATTTGAATTTTAGAATGGAATATCTTTTTTCTGTTGAGCTCGTGAGATTTTGTTTTTTAGTCGTTTTAATTGGTTATACCTATACAACATTACTAATAAACGTGGAGTAACCGTGGCTAAACTATGCTTTGTCCTTATCAG
This sequence comes from Acleris literana, assembly GCA_946894065.1. Classification (NCBI taxonomy): domain Eukaryota; kingdom Metazoa; phylum Arthropoda; class Insecta; order Lepidoptera; family Tortricidae; genus Acleris; species Acleris literana. The sequence continues at coordinate 8,472,836 of OX335685.1, read as the reverse complement.
AGTTTGAATTTGACAGATTCTGTCAAATTCAAACGTCACAATGACAGATAAGGACAAAGCATGGTTTAGCTACTCCACGCGGTTACTCCACGTTTATAAGTAGGAGCAATAGTGTTTTAACTAATAACTTAAGGCATTACTTATGGCCTATGGTGGACACTATGATGATGAAGAAGGAGATGATGATATATGTGAATATTTTGACTAAACCATATAAATTTCACACGCTACCTATAGTATTTATGCATTTTATTTTATTTTCTATAATCTCGTGTTCGCTATGAACTTGGTAGGTAAACACCAGAGTTTGGCTGAAAACCAGCGCTGTGGATCCGCCTGCAGCACATGCTACGCTGAGTCCTTTTTGACATCACACTTCTACAGCGCAACGCCTCTAAATTCGCTACTTGTATATAAATGTTTTTATGTTCTATCCTTTTACTTTATAGTTGTATCGATTAAAATTATATTTGTTGTGTTGCAGTTTGTTTTTGTCAAATAAACGTTGTGAGTTTGATGATGAATGTAAATCGTGGCAGTAGGAACTCGTGCAGGGTCTGTCCTGATCCCTACCACCATCTACCCTTTAACCTTTCGCCAAACAGCAGTTTTTGCATTGATGTGTTTCGATGTAGGGATAAGACAACCGGTGAACTTATTAGCATAGAAGCATTCTATCTCAGTCCTCAGGGCACCGCATTAGCAATCTTAAGATTGTAGTCTTGAAAATGCAAATAGCCGCGTACTGACTGAGTGAGCAGCCTCGGTCATGCAGCCTCGGACGTTTGCCGCGCAACGTTTGCCGCGCGAGGCAGCCTCGATCAGTAAGATTTGTTGCACAAGGCTGCGGCGCGCGGCAAGGCCGAGCTATCGTGAGGCTGAGCCAAACATAGAGCGCTCAGTTTAACGTGAAGTCGTATTAAGTTTAAATGATATTAGTATAATCGGGACATATCGTATCCTATTTTTATTTTATTTTATTTTATTTATTTGGGGCATCAACAGCAATACATTTCATAAGAACAAATTAAACATGATACAAAACAATAAGCCAATCTATAATCGTCTATATTCACCATATAGTTGTATTAATTTAAGGCACTGTTAACATGTATTCAACGGCTAACATGCGACGAACGAGCGAGGCAAAACACAACCGTCTTGAGTGAGCGAGGCAAACGTACTGAGGCGCCTTTGAGCATGGTCAAAAAACCGACAACGCTCGGCTCGGGCCGAGGCACGCTCGGCCGAGGCCGGACATGCGTTTGCCTCGGGCGAGGCACGTCCTGACTAACCGAGGATTTGCCTCGCGAGGCTGCCTCGCCGAGGCTGCTCGCTCAGCCAGTACGCGGCTAATGTCTATGGGTCCCAGATCTCACTCACCATCAGGTGACCTGTGTTATATTATAAACTAGCAGTTGTCACGACTCCGTCTGCGTAGAAGTTTATCGCTATTCCCTCGGGAACGTTCTAATTTTCCGGGATAAAACAAAAAAACAAATTTTATTAAAATCGGTTGCGTGGGTTACTTGTGAAATCGTAACAAACAAATAAAGAAACAGAGTTACTTTCTTATTTATAACATCATTATGATGAGTACCAACTAATTATCACACCCCTTTTTTGAAACATCAAAATGTCAAGATGTCATCAACAAAAACTACTCGTACCGCCATAATACGAATAATCGCTGGCTAACCTCAGTTCCAAACTCTAGGCGGGGCCCCGGCGCGGCCGCGGCGGGCTGGCTAAGAATTTATTGCACCTCCCCTATCTACATGTGTTTATCATGGAATTTTAAATTGTAAACGAGCTTTTATATTTACTTGAGGTGCAGTGTGATTAACTCAACTAATAAAAGGTGTGTATATAAGAATAATAACATTCAATTTTATTTTTATTTCCTAGTTTCAATAGCAGTGAGACATCTACATATATGTTAACAGAACATATCGGACAAAAATATATACCTCTTGAGTGTTGTTTAAATCCTAAAAGCAACACATACTGGATTTAAGTAACATTACCTAATGCCATTTTTATATAAATACGAGTATCTGATATATTTAAATCATTGATCCATTTTTAGATATTGATGTGTAGGTAACTAATTAACAAAGTGTAGAGCTCCGCAAAACAATGAATACCGAACTGTGTTGCAGCAGTACCTACTCATCGTTCTAAGAGCACTATTCCAACAAAGATGCACGCTGAACTGCTCCATAATAATATTAATAAAGTTAAAACCTATTAAGGTTTAGTATTATCATGTGGAAATTATGACATTATAAAAACATTAAGTAACCTCTCTTCACCTTTTATGTGTTAATAACTAATAAAATACATATGTCAACTTTCATGCAGAGTTAATCTGTTGATCTGCTTACCCTGTTAAATGTTTTATCCCATCGCATAGCCAGCCAGGCCGGGCATACCGCAATCGTTTCTCTCCTTCACGAATCGGCAGAAAACCTATTTGTTTTTATGCAAGTTCACTTTATTATTTGCCGTTTAGCAAGCGGTGCAATTTATACAGCTCGGCGTGTAATGTATCTGTGTTGGCGTACGAACATCCGCGGCCTGCAGTGTACTTCCGTACGTAATTCTTTCTCGGCCGGGTTTTGAGTTAAGCGAAGCAATATGTAACGGTTAAGTGGGGGCTGCAGGCGTGATCGTAAGTCACGGCGTCGACGCCGCGCCAAGGAATCCTACAACAAACTTATACATCATACTGCTTAAACAAGCCAACCTCTTTATGAGTCAGCTATTCCGTGCGTAACTTACTTGAACAAGTTTGCTCGCTTGTTTGATCAATGATCGTATGAAGGAAATATTGATTTTTTGCCGCCATTGAAGACGGAAGCGTTGAATTATTTTGATTAAGTTCAGTGAATGAACGTTAAATTAAACATGTTTTGTCGGTCCCGGAAGTTATACGTTCTGAAATGTTTGTGTGAGGCTCCCGAGTGAAGTATAATTCTTCAGGCATACTTCGGATAGTCGAAGGGAAATGTGCGGAACGCCTGAGCTTTGGTACGCAAAATGGGCCATTGTGCATGCATGCCACCTACTTTCAGCGGAGCTTGACGGTTATCTCGATCGTGGCTCACGGCGAATGAATGATGAACGCTACGCTCCCTCCTTGAATGCGTGGAGGTATTTATTGTCGTGCTTTATTACGTTGTTTACTTATTTAAACTGTATTAGAATCACGTTGATTCCTACTGTTTTTGGAACATTTTCTTCAGACTCAAGAAGTTTCACATCTACTAGAGAGTAGAACTTCTTGAGTCTGAAGAAAATGTTCAACAACTCTTTGTTACTCAATAACTTTTGATTATTTTATAAAATGTTTTTTACTATTAACCAAAAAGTCAGCCATTTTAAAGTAGGTAACAGTTATCGCGTTGTTGTCTTCCGCTGCGAAGGTGAGGGTGCAGCCAGTGAAATGACTAGTATAATAGATGCACCCCATTTTAACCCTGGCACCACCTCGCACTCGTATCTCATCGATATCAAAGAAGTTATATAAAACATTCGTATGACCCTCAATTGATTATTATTATGATACAATACGTTTGAACACCCCTTCCTAATATTAATCGCTATATTAATGTTTCATCTGAAGCATAGATAACGGAGCAAAGTATCTGTTTCCTTTATTATGAGAGTTTAGGAGCGTCCCATACAGGCGGCGCAAGTTTCAGCTCCCAGAAATGTGATTATTTAGGAAACTTTAGGTGAATGTCTAAACATGAACTTGCGAAACTTAATTGTTGTAATATAATCGGTTTAGCACTCAACTTTGCTTTTATGTAACGATATGACTATGTCACTGGCACCTATGCTTCTCCATTAACTTCGTGTAGCTCGTAATAACATTCCGCTTATGAATAAATTTTGCGCTAAGACTGTTGGTGCTAGTCTCCGAGGCTTTACTCTGAGACGTTTTCAAAACAAGACGCGGTTCGTACGAGTTTGTGTTTCCAATGGTACTTTTTATTACATTTTATATTTTCGTTACCTTGAAAATGTTTTTTGATAAGAGACAAGTCTCTTTAACTTAAAATGTGAGAAGAATATGTTTTCTTTACTTATTTTATCAATGCAGCTACTAGTAGGGGATCCGAATAGGGGAAGACCTTCACCGGGCTGTTTATTGCATAAAAAGTATTTTATATCAAATTTAATATGCTAAGTAATATATGGCCAATAGGTTGACTGAAAAATTTCAGTCCACTCCTTACATGAGAAAAAAAAACTGAAAGTGAACTTTTTTTAAATTGCTATTGCTTGTTAAATAGACCAATTACATACTAATCGAAAGCATGAAGCCTATAGAATATGTAAACGTCAGGTTGAATATTTTTTCCTGTCATAACTAATTAGTAGGGAGGTAAGTCGATACTAATAATTTGCACTAAACCTAATGTTTTTTTTAGTCATATAAGGACAGGACTGAATTTTTTCAGTCAACCTATTCGCCATATATTACTTAGCATATTAAATTTGATATAAAATACTTTTTATCGAATAAACAGCCCGGTGAAGGTCGTCTCCTATTATAACTATAAATAAGTGCCTTCATTCTTCTTCATTTTAAACCATATGCCCATCAAGTTATTAAAGTAATGTAATTAGCTCTTATTCATTCAACAGTAAAGGCGACATAACGTAAAATACGCAAAATAATTTCGAAAACAGAACGGAATAAAGACCTTTACTGTTAACGTCACGAAGCCGGTGCAAACGGTCGTCACACAATATAACTTGTCAATTATCACAATCTCATATCGCGAAACCCTTTCCGACAGCTTCGGAATTCTTTAAAACTTCCGTCCGCCGCGCGGGGACGACAAGAATATAAAAACCAGCTGCCGAGTCTCAACGTGCGCGGAAAACGCTCGCCTGAATTAATAAGTACAACACGAAATTTGAATTTAATGAAACAAGTTGGCGGCTAGCAGCTGAGCGGGTATCGATTTTACTTATAAGAAATGAACTCGTCGATGTACACGTAAAACGTTCGTATACTCGATTCTGAATTTAAAGCGACGCTTTGAGATTACAATGCCTTTGTGAAACTTTATTTGTGATACGCTGAATTTTACATGACTTAACTCATATATGACGCCTTTTGATAAAAGCAGAAATGAATCCCTTTTCAATTCAACAGTGAGTCGATGTTTATAGCAATGGAAGAGCGCTGTAATATAATATGAGTAGGTATATACCTTCTGGAGACAATTTGGATTACGTTAACGATTCTCTTGACTTTATACCTCGATGGACGAATCATTAACCGGCAAGTTTAACTTGTCCCGTCAGAGCGTACAAACATTGTTTGGGCGAGCATTCCCAATTAGGCAAATTTAAGGTATCGTATGACTTCGCCAGTTCAAACGAAAATGACATGAAGCCGTTTTTAAAAGAATAACACCTCATACATTTTTAATTTCAAATATAGGTCATCCAAAATGTATAAACGTGGAGCACGATTCTATTTCGAAACGGAGATTGGTGATTACAAATTATCTAGGATATACAGTTTAAAATAACACCCCTGACCCTGTGTTGACAAGATTTTCGAAATCTGACAATATGACGCAACCGTTTGACATCTATGCATCTTGCCTAGAACCATAGACACAACATTGTTTTTACAATTGTCATCGTATTGTTATCAACTCAGGTTCTGTATTCTACTCGAGCTAAACCTAATTGCTTTTGACATGTTATGGTATCTATCAACAAAATGATAGATCTTATTTCCTTGACAGTAATGACGGCCTAGTTGAAAACAATACGTCTAGAGACAAAGTAGAATAAGACCCAAACCCCTATTACTCTACAAGATGATAAGAGCTACCGTAACGTAATGGGGTAATGATACTGTTAAATAACGCCCCCTTTCAAGTGAATAAAAACTTCTACGTTGGTAATGACAATAATTACAATATTATTACCATAACAAGTCCAAAAGAGTTTTGTAGAAAGTAAAAGAGCCGTCGTGTCCTTACTTATGAAGTCGTAAAAATTTGCAACAAGTAAAAAACACATCCCTACTGCATCATGTCTTTTTGCATTTCTCTTAGGGTAAAACCGCACTTTGGTGAAACTATACTGCAGCAGAACAACGCGGCGTAGTCGTGAAATGTCGGTTGAAATGCGTAGTTGTAGTTTTTCACAAATGTCCTTTCGTTTAGTCGTAAACGTCGCCACTCGACCAAAACTACAGACGCATTTGAAATATTAAAGGAATTAAAATAGTAGTTTATGCAACAGTTGTATAAGTGAGGTCAAAAAAGGCGAGTGGCGTGGGTTATGAGGTGAGCCGAAGGCGAACATCGTAAAGAAAAAGACGCCACGAGCGTTTTTTGACTTAGTTATACACCGTTGCATACAATACTTTTTCTACGACTTGGTTTTAAATAAAATGTAAAATTAAAGAAACAATAAATGAGCGGAAAACATGAAAATGACAATTATTAACAAAAAATATGTCTATGGTTAATTTTGTTTTTATAACTTATGTTTGGACGAGGGAAACCAACTCGAAACACCCAAATACTCGTACAAAGTTCTACGAAGTTTCATTTTTACTTTTTAAAATTTTATAGACTACACGGCGTTTACAGCGGTTTTAAAAGGGCCTCAATTAGCATTTACTTCTTTTTAAACATTTTGCGTTCATAACCGAAATAAAATAGAAAATGAACTTAAAAGTGGTATTAAGGAATTATTTATATTCCGAATTTATTAAATTTAGATTAATTTTATTTAAATATGTGATTTTATTTAATGGTAAGATTTAATTTTATACTACGTCGCACTTATTATTTCTAAACGAATATGGCATTGTTGTAGGTTTAAAAGTAATCTGTGGCAGCTTGGTGGCAGCTAGGCGTATCGTTTTAGCTCAAAAAAGCACAAGTGCTGTTTTGGGGAATAGACTAGATAGACTTTTCTACTGATTATTCTACGGACATGTTATGTATGTTCTAACATTAGTGTTCGCGACTATATAAATGACAAATAAAAGTACAGGAGTAGGAAAAATATATAAACGCATTGGATTTGTTTTTGTTTTTTGCTATTGTATATAATTATACATATTGATGGGTATTAGATCATTCTACATTTAGTAGTCAATTACTTTAATTGTTGAGCCAAATTAGGACCCCGTAGGTTGTTAGGTCGTAGAAAGCTACTTAGTAATTTTGATGCAATTTTTTTCTCGTGAATTGACGCTGTCATTATGACAAGGGTTCTATGGTGGTTAAAGGGAGGCCCCGTCGTTCGTCTACATACGAAGATTTCAGGAACTATTATTTCGTTTTCTAACAGCATTAGCTATTTTTAATGTTAAAAATATAATAAACCAACAGGTTTCTTCAAAAATCACACACAAACACACACAAAATGTTCTAATCTTCCTACGTAAACGGTAATCGTAAAAGGAGTAAAGGGGATGTGTGTCTGTATTCTATAAAATACTTTATCCCAATTTGCAACCACGAATAAATATACGTAAGTTTATTTGTTACTGATAATAAATACACAATATTATCCTCCATTATCTTTTTGATTTATGTAAGCCCTATTGGATCTATTATTAGCAGAATGAGACAGGTTTCCTCGTAATGTTTTTTCTCCGGCAGTGACTTAGTACGAAAAATATTGATACACGGCGGCCATTGAAGACCGAACTCAGCACCTCGCCATCATGAGCTCAATAATGGTTAATAATTAAGTTGACCTGAAGAATTGGCAGGAGATTATTATACAACTTCGGTTTAGCCCATCTTGCTTCTATATCGTAGTCATAATGTTTATGACATTACGGCTCTTACTGTCAAATGATTAAGAACTGTCATAACATCAGCAATATAATTGAAACATAAGCCCCAAGGTTCACGTGAACGTATGTACGAGTGTGTATGTAAGAATCCTACTGTACAAAGTTCATAGAATATAAAGACGTACAAAGGCGCACTTATCTCTTTAGGGGTTTCCTCTAGACCACTTTTAAGCTATGCTGGTTGTACCGTAAGAAGATTCTCATATCTCAAGTATGGCATTTTCGGACTGGCTCCCACTTAGTAACCAGACAACTTATGAAACCGGGCACCGTCCATATACGTTAAATGAGTTTAAACTCATAAGCGATTGCATAAAAGCGATCTTGCAATAAACTTGGGCAAATTGTGTACAAATTGTCAGAGTAGTCCCCAACTGGGGCCCGCTCCATCAAGTATTTTACAACCCCTACCGTGTTACAGTTAATGCATTATGCAGGAGGCATAATTTTAACTGTAGTCTGAGCTATGCGATTTATAGTCACATCAAACGGGTAAGTGTGCGTTAGAGAACGATTGAGCGGTACGGTTTACTGTATCCTAGTGTATCGTGCCACCTATGTGTCACGGTTTTATGTGTTGCGTACGTTTCAACCGAATCTGTTCAGGGACGTCGTAAAACTGCTGATTTGATTTAGAAAACCTAAAAGCATGAATTGGAATTGTAACATATGGCGCTGTGGGAATTTCTGTATTTTGAACGTTAAACTTTAGGATTGAGGTTATTGTACAAATCAAATTTATTTGCAGCTTTTATTGCTAAACACTTGAAATTATGAACGTCATTGAATACCTAAAATTTTATCAATATATTTCCATGTGTTTTGTGAAGTTTTGACTTCCTAGTTTGTTCGGGTGACTGAACAGGAGTGCACGGAATTCTAGTAGGAGTTCACAACAAAGTTCGCCTTGTGGCTGGTTGTTTAAATTTATTAGCTATATTTTATGCTCCTAGTTCTGTATGCAGTTCTCTAGTACCTACATTTAGGGAGCACCGCGTTGGCTCAGTTAGTTTACATGCACATTTTGGTTTTGAGAATGTGTGAGTGACTATAGTTAATTAAATACACAGTGAGGCCAATTCGAATCAGTGTTATTTTATGTTAAAAATATATAAACCTTGAACTCTATTATTATGAAACTATAATCGAGTTTGACGTTTATAAATTTAGGTTTACAGATATCTGAAATTAGAAAACACGATCCGCCCCACTGTGTATTTAATTATTCGGCCGCTTTTTTACTGAGAGATAAGTACACTTTATAACTGAAAAGAAAAACAAAACAATACAATGGAGATAAAAAGGAATGTACAAAGGCGAATATATCCCGTGGTCTTCCTGGGTATTCCTGTTTCAAATGAAAATGGTCAGAAGCAAGAGTGTGATAGATATAAACAGCCGAAAGCGTTTTAGTGAATAGACGTACTTTCACGAATGTTATTGCCAATTCGAGTGTATGATTGGCTCGGCGCTGACAGCGATACGTAATGAAAAAGTTGATGACGGCGGATCAATCTTACGAGTGGGAGTCTGTGTGCGTGTGCATTTTACATTGGCATTTGCACACTTGGTTTGGTTGTCTATTTTAAGGTTTGATTATTGTTTTAGTTCACGGTGTGATCTTTAATATTGAATTTCATTAATACAGTTGAATGACTGTTAAACCTAAATTCATGGTTTTGTAGTTAAATAAAATAAATATTTATTTTGAGATACACAACGCGATGCCAATAACATGGGTACCTACTTGACAACAAATTAATCTTTAATCGTCTGGTAAGTTATTTCAAAATGCGTCATTTAAGATTATAACGAATTCTCAGTCTAAAAACTTTATTAGATTAATCTGCTCTTACTTATCAGTAAAACGTTTTTTCTCACCTTAATCTTAAATTAATAGCTTTGAGGTTTTCAAAACTACTTAGGCCGTCTCTTCTCCCGAATTTCAGGTCGAACGGTAAAGAAGAACAAACAAATAATAGACACTTTCGCAATTGTAATATTAGTAAGGATTTATAGGTGCTCGTAAAACTTTCACACTTTTTAAACAAGTTTATAGTTAGTATCATTTAATTTAGCGAAACACACAATTACCTTAAAACTATATTGACATTGAAATAATAATGGTAATTAATAGTTTATCTAATAAAAAAGTGTGAAGGTTTATCTACAGAACTTACCTATAAGACCCCTTTGTGATGAATTTTGAATTATAGAGTCTATTAGACTCCACAATTTATTTTCAAAGAACTTTAATTAAAATAACTACCTAAAATATTGTTGTACTTCAATCAAACAACAAACGGCCGACCGCTAATGAAATAATTGAATACACAAATTGGCTCGGACGAGTCAACGGCAGTGTCATATCTCCGCGGTGGTGGTTAATTGCGCTTGTCGCCTATGAAATACCCTTTAAATTGGACGCTATTCCAGCCTTTGATTCGGCCGTGGACGAAGTTGGCGAATAGCTGCCCATGTAACGACTACTAACTAGTCCGGACGCGGTCCGACCGGGCCATTTCGGGCTATCGGACCTACTTTCGCCACCGATAGTCGAAAGGGCTGAAACTGTTAATTTGGTTTGTGGTTGGATTCCTAGCGAACTTTTGTTGTTTGTGGGATAAGTAATTAACAGTATTTATAAGCATATTTAAACATTCATTCATACTTGGCATCATTTGTTTAATAATCGAAAGTGAATGAAATAGACTGGTTTCTGGATTAATTAAAGTCTTTGTGTTGATCGTTAAAAATGTTACATCAAGGTGTACGTAACGCGGGCTGACTTCGGATAGTGCAAGCTGGTGCACATTGGGCGCGTCCTATATCCAGCAGTGGACTAACATTTTCTGATGATGATGATGATGATGATAATGATGATGATGATGATAATGATGATGATGTACATACGTACGTTTCCTGATTTGTAAGGTGCCATACCAAAAGTTTGCCAACAATTATTTACAATCGGTACTTAAATAAATAAATCAAATGTAAAACTCGCCCATTTTTCAATTGGCCATCTTCCCTCCCTAACGGTTTCCGAATCTTTAAGAACTTCGTACTCGGCCATTATCAAAATGACATGTTTTCCGAGTCCTCTTTGACAAATATTTACTTAAGCGTTCGTTCGACCAAGCAAGGGCGTAAATGCATGTTTAGAATAATCCTCAAATCTATGTATTGTTTTTGTACCTGTTTGTTTCTCCAATAAAGTAAATAAAAATGATATATATATTCATATTAAAGTATCTACACTTAAATAAAAATAATTCTACTTCGGCATCCTAAAAACAGCAAAACCTATCAGTTCCGTAGCAAGTTGCTAAGGTCTCTCTGTGACTTAACTTAAGACAAAGTCAAACATTGGCCCCGGAAACAATCATATAATCATATGTGTCGCATTCGAGCTCGGAACGGACAGCCGCACTAACACTAACGGTGCTATATGTTACAAAAGGACACAGCGCTCATTATGCAAACGTTAATAGAACATTGTCATTGAATAAACAGGGAGAGCGCGAGAGTGGCGACGGAAACCCTCCCGCCCCCACTTTGCGGGACAACTGGCGTTTATAGCGGGTCTCCTATCACTTGTAAACGCTTTGTACTACACATACCGCGATCCCCCCACAATATAACTAACGTGTAGACCTACAGGCAATTGAATAATGCAACTCACGGGGCAACAATAGGCGGCCGTAACGTCATCCCTTTGAGCAGGGTTCCTAGCTTTGTTACAAAAAAACAGAGGGACCGCGATCTGGATAAAAGTTCCCGGCCCAATTGTTATTGGTAAAGCCACAAATATTAGAGTGTTTGGATCCATTTCTATCTCCCGGAAGAAATTAAATAGTTCGCGGGCCTTTGTCCCCTGGGGCTCCTTTTGGATTCCGGGGTAGGACATGCGGTTTTATATTAGGGTCTGCGCTACGCGGTCTTGGATAGGAATCATGCGCTTATCTCATGAAATTGAAACACACTTTTTGCTGGCAATTTGTGGAAAATCGTCCATCCATGGAACGGCAGTTTCAAAATTCAGAGTACACATAAGCAAAATGTTACGACAAGCTTGAAAATGCTTCATTTGAAGTTACTTTTGATGTTATAAAATTAGCGTTTTATTTTTGTTATTGTTTTTGTCACAAGATTTTCTATAAACAACGGTTAATCCTGGTTGGCATGAGGTATGTTTCGAATGGTTGAAGTAGTGACTAGTCAAGTTGACAAACAGATAGCCTGGCTGCCGACTCGTGCCGGTCGAGATAAAGTGTGTACAGTTGGCACTTCGTCTCGAATGAAGCTTCATCATGAAATGCATGGTAATTGGTACCCTTTGAACAATATATTGTTCAAAATCAGGGTGGCACATCATTTTAGAAAACATGGAGAGCAAGTTACCATATGAAACCCCCGATGACGAGATAAAAATGTTTGATCTTAAGGTGCTTAGGTACATGGGCATTTTTTTTATCTTTTACACAGAATTAGATCAAGACAGCTACTGATGCCGGCTATAAATTACCATTAAATTTGCTCTTGAAAGTGCTACTTTAGAAAAAAAGTGAAATTCTACTTTGAATCACTCTTCATTTAGGATGTAGTAATTATTTATAAAACATTATAAACGCAGGGTAAGAACGAAATACAAAGTTATGTAATATTCAACGCTTTTTATAATTTAGTCACGAAACACGAGCAAATGCGATGGGGCTTTCGAAATATTAAATTTCGTGTTTCATAGTAACTAACGATCTAGTAACTGGATCTTGTTAATTTGATTAATCAAAGCTATCTGGAAGAGATTGCTATTCAGTTTTAAGATCGCCTTTTGTATTTTAAAATGTATGTTTCATGTTTTGTTTTTTTGTGTTCAATAAATAGTATTTGTATTGTATAGTATTGTAATAAGTTGAGCTGATGTTGTTATTTATTTACAGTGCCCCCCCACCAGCTGATCCTATACGACAAGTCGGGGCGCGACGTGTCGGGCGTCGTCGGCCCGCTAGAGGAGGGCAACGAGCTTGTGCTGGTCTGCGAAGTTAGAGGAGGTAAGTGATATAATATGGCTTCTCTTGAATCACATAACGAGTTAAGCAATTTATTACTACAGAGTAAAACCTACGTAGTTCTAAATAGCACTCGGCTACATAAGTAAAAAAACAAAGGCGAAAGAAGGACGTTAAAGAAAGACGGGGACTATAATGAAATTAATGAAGTATTTGTTTTTTTTTTTACTTTGGAATATTAACGGTAAAATTTGCAAACCTTTCGTTTAAAACTTGACCAGAAAAAATAAAAACCTCATCATACTGCGGGAATTATATGAACTGTCATTTCTGTTGCAATTCACCAAACACAGATAAAAAGTTTTAGTGGCGACCCCTTACAGGTTTTTTATTTTTCTAGTCAGGCTTTAATAGTGTAGTTAATACTGGTTATAGAAGCGTCTATGATTTTCCAATATCTAATTTTGAATTCGTTTATGGCGAAAACGTGTGCAAAATAACGGTCACTTAATTCTAATCTCTAAAAAACGTATAGGTACGTACAATCTAGTCATCAGTAAGTGCAAGTGAGAAAGTGGGTTCGGATAAATCGTTGGACATTGTGAGGTGTCTGTCTGCCTGTATGTCAATTCGAATAAACAAAACATGATTAAGAGGGCCATTCTTATTTTTGATCCCTAAAAAAACGTCTCTTAACGTGAACGTTTGTTTAAAGTAATAATTTTCAACAAAATTACATGACATTAGAAATGCCCACAATTTTCAGATTTTGATCTACGTACCTGAATAATTTTTTATACCAAATTGTGTGGGGTTGGGTAAAAAAAGGCTAATATAGTAACGCAGTGGTCGTTATTTGCAAGGGGACGTGGAGACTGGTAACGCAGTGGAAATTTTAGCAGAAAATTATTGTTTTATATAGAAAAAAGATCAAAAATAGCGGTAAAATTACAGTAAAAAATGAGACCTGGTTAAGACTTAACGTTTCGATTTTTTTAAATGGGTCTTACATTTTCATTTCTATTTTAGGCATCGAAAAGTAGAATGTCCCAAGAGGTCGAAAAACTCGCATGACAAGCAGACAAACACCCTCCACGTCAGTTGAGGTAAATGTTATTTATAACGCGATTAAGTCCCGTTTTTGGGGTTCTGTACCTGAAGGGAGCCCAACGGGACCCTATTAATATGCCTACGCTGTCCGTCCGTCCGTCCATCCGTTCCTCCGTCCTAACTGTAAAGAGCTGTATCGTTTGCACCGTAATAGATAGAGGGTTATCTTATCATAGCGAATTTTACAAAAAAAAAGAAATTATATAAGAGGCAAAGAGGTCCCCATATTTTTTTTCAATTCATTTTTATTTTTGTTGTATCCTAAAAACGGTAAAACATTCAAATTTCCGTATTATAAAATCCCTAAAGAGAAACAACAATTACATAGGTACTAAAAAATGGTCACGCGTGAGTTGGGGTCGCACTGATTCGATTCGAAATCGAATTCCAATCAAAATATAATAATACCTACCATGAGGATGTACAGTCAAGGACTTTAATTGTTATGCCACTATGGAACCCTCGCATGACGTTAATCATTCATATAAGCGTAATTTCTGTCATGTGGTTTGACGCTGTCATTATGACAGGGTTCCATAGTGGCATAACAATTAAAGTCCTTAACTGTATGGCAACCTCGGCGAGCGAGGCTGACTCGCACTTTACGGGTTTTCATAGTATTAGTTAGCGTCAATTTGAGAGTGCCCAAAATTTGTGCTTATTACACGAATAATTATTAAATTGCCCTTACCAGTGATCGAACCCAGGACCTCCGGCTTCCTAGGCTACCAACGAGGCTAACCTTGTCGTTAACTAAAATAATATCCAGCTATTAATATTAAGCCCTAACAGAGCGGGAGCAGGTGGGTGGCACAATATTGGATACTGTCAGGATCACAATACATAGCTTCCACGGTTTTAATTATACCCAAATAAGTTAAATCTACGCTCAAAACGATATTGAAAACAATGCTTATTTAAACGTTATGTCGTTTCAAAGGTAAAATAAAGCAGATTATTTCTGGTTTTGGTTGATTTTCGTGTAATTTTGAGGTTCGCGTATTCTTGATCAAAAAGCCTTTAACCCTTTCTTTGACGATGTTTATTACAAGCATTGATCGGAATAGGAAGAGTATATTAACCTAAGGTTTGCTAAGGGGCATGATATAGAGTGGTTACAACCGGGTGAAATATTATTTTATTTTTATTTAGTTCCGGATTTCCGGTATTTTTCTGGTACTAGTAAATGTAATAGCAAGGAAGTCTCCAGTTTATGTCTCTGTTCTACGAGGTTTAGGTAAATATACTCCACCTATTATTTAAATATTTAAAAGAAATGAGTTACAGGCCCCTTTAATCATAAACTAACATATAATATCCCATACCGTAAGTAAATATTACGTATATTTAGCATTAAAAATACTGGAAATCCGGAATTCAATAAAGATAAATTTATATTTCATCCGGTTGTAACTACTCTATATTATGTCCTTTTGCGAACTTTAGGTAAATATACTCTACCTATTCCGATCACTGAATAAGATAAATACATAACCATAACAATCACTTTTTAGATATGTTATGTTATTTAATTTTTTTGCTGTTTTAAAATCCGAAGAGGCTTGATTCCATGTATTTTTTATAGTTGCCAAAAAAAGGGTAATATGAGCACTCCACAACCGTGACATTCATATTATACTTATATTTTATAAAAAAAATACTAGGTATATTTTCGACAAATTGAAAACCAGAATTTCTCCGATCGTTTTTTTTATGGCAAGGAGCAGGCACGCCAGCACTCAGGCCACCTGATGTTAAGGGGGATCTGAGACCCATAGTTAATATTACCTAATGAAATAAGTAACGCGGCTAGTTACGGTAATGTTAGGTTATATTAAAGTAATTCTATGAATTTCGTATCAACTCTATTAAATAATCACATAAATTTTACAAATTTTAATAATTTTGATAATTATCTCAAATTTTGTGAGGTTTATAAATATTAGAAGCAAGCGTACCAAATTATGTTTATCTTTTTGGCCACTCCTAATTGCCAGATTATAAGAAACACATTATTTTGGGTTGGGTTTAGATCCTTCGTCCAAGTTTGAGCGTATTTTATAAAAAGTTTACCTTTAAGCTGGGAGATACCTTATCTTGTGCGGGCGGTATATTTTTGGCTTAATGGGTACGTTCAGTATTTTAATACTGAAGGGACACGATATCTTGGCAGGATCACCATGTAGGAACAGGGGTTGGTATATTGAAACATCGCAAGATCTGTTTTATTTGTCCGAATAGTCATAAGTTAGAAATGCATTATTTTCAATCCATTAACTGATCATAATTATATAAAGAGTACCTTTAAAACCTAAAGATTAGGTTCATTTATTTTATAACAATACTGGCAAGTTAAATGGTTTCAGTTAAAAATGCATTTGTAGCTAATGAAAATTCGGATAAATGAAACACATTACTAACGAATATTCGACCTTATAGTAGGTAACCATTCTGAATACATAAATATTACCTAAATTTTGATGTAAGTGCGGAAAGTGTCGCTCATACTCGTCCCCTCGAGGGTGTCGTGTAAAATGACAGTTCCGCAAGTGTATATGTGTGAAACAAAAATAATACAGTCATTAAAAGAGATAATTTTACTTAGATCTCGGTCTGATAAAAAGTCACAGTGCAATTTTAACAATGAAGAGTAAAATAAAGAAGTAAAAAACACAAGTGCGAAACAATCAACTTTCTGCACGATATTCAGCTACAAAAAGTACCATTTTTTATCAACTGTTTTAAAAAATCCTTTCTTAGTGAACCCATGGGATACCTGAAGAGTATTCCCTCCATATCATGCATACCAGTAACATGCTGAGCAGGAATCATTTTACTCCGTCTGGCAATACTGCCCTCCTTGGAAAAAAGGGCGTATGTCTGATAGATCTGCGTATGTATTAGTGACCTTATTTCTTAAGACCGGGGGTAAAATTTACTTTTTCTATCAAATTGCGTATGCGTCCTTTTTATTTAGGACGGCAGAATAGTTCAGACATGTTTGTGTTTATGTTTTTGTTTTATAATTTGTTCTTCTATACCTACTTGTATTAGACGTAAGCAAATAAACGTTTTTTCTTACTTTCATATTTCCAAATTCCTAGGTTCAGTGGCTTAGGCTGCGCGTTGTCTGCCTGCCTGTCAGTCAGTCAGTCAGTCACAGAAGAGTTTTGTTTTAATACCTATTAGTCATTCATATTCTAGAGAAGAAGACGATTTTAGTTTGAAATAAAAACATTGTTTTATTTTTATAAAATTTAATCAAATTTGTGTTGAAGCCCCGTTTTTAATTAGCGATGGCTAGAAAGTAATCATTTAAGTAGAAACGATTTAATCAAAACTTTGACCTTTATGTTTTCTAACGTTTATTTATATACATTTGAAATGTAATGTTGCGAGGCCCAGTAACCCACTAAGAACAATAACTTTGCTATAATGTTTCCGTTTTCTACTATATTTCGTGGTACAAAATTGTAAAAGTAGTGGTGTAGCGCAATCAACTTCGAAACTGAAGTAAATATTTTCGGCCATATTCGTATGAGGCTTAGAGTGAGAAACCGTTGACTTCCCAGACGATCTCCAGGTTATCGTGCCATTAAATCTACAGTGTTATTATAAGTAAGTATCAACAATTTGCAGCCCTAATAAAAGCATTACTCAATCCGAAAATTTTACTGCACGTTCTTGAATTTGGATAAAACCGCAGTTATTTCGTGTTGTTTTACAAGTATTAAATTCGGGGACTTATAAATGTTATTATGTCTACACTTACGAGCAAAACAATTGCATCACTTTTCATTTTTTCATGTCCACCCATTATCTTTGTAAACCGGCTTCTCTTTCTGAAATATTTAAATGAATTCATGTTTCTTGTAATCTAAGTTTTACAAGAAGTAAACAAACATGGAAATTATTGAAACATTATTTTATTAAAATATTTCAATATATTTTAATAAAAATACTTAAAAACCTAAGTGAAAATCTTTGTTAAAAAAAAAATCACTTAAATCGTATATTTTAAATTTGAATTTATTTGATGAATATATAATTTAGTATGGGGTATGGAATCAAACTTCCACAAAACAAGCTGTGCGATACCTAACCGTTAACCGCTTTTTGATAAAAACATTTGATAAGAAAAATGGCTAAAATTGATAAATGATTCAGATACCATAACGCTATATTTATATTCCTACGATTACATAAAACTGTCCAAATAAAAACAAGTGTCTTAATGAACCGCCAAAGATAACAGTCGAGTAATGATAAATTGCCAAATTTCCGACTCAAAAAGCTAACTTAAAGCTAAAAAAATGCCGGGCGAAAGCTAGGGCGGAGCTTTCCAACCCGGGCTGACCTCGATTTCCCCGATAAAAATGATCTACCGAATCCCGAGTATAATTTTTATGTAAACGTAAAGGGAATCATTTACATAGACATTAATATTGAGCGATATAAATTGAGACAGGGAAGCAACATTTACTTTACCCAAACGGTCTAATTGGCTATGATATGGTGATCCCCAATAAAACTAGAGTTATTCTATTTTTTATTTGAAGTACGTCTTTGTTATGCTAATGAGACACGAAATAACAACCTGGAGACCTAAAGAAGCACTCTATCGTTTCTTATAACGTGCTTAAGTTATGATTGTAGATTGAATTTGGTTGCCATTATAAACTAATTTCTGCTTATGAAATCGAATATAATTTGTCATACTTAATTATTTAAATTTTACATACATTATATTAAAAAACATCTTGAGGATACGGAACACAGTTTTTTAGCGTTATTTTACAGAATTTAGGTCGTTTCAGTAGGATGATATGTCAAATAAACTACTAACTTCATTAACTTAGTCAACTAAATATAATTAAGGCCTTATCCATTTAGTCACAATCTCATACAATTATTTTACAAACTCAATTAAATAATTTATCATGCTTTACTAACACAGCTAACCCTCAATTTTGTTATTTCATTACATATTAGCCATTATGGACACACATAGTGAAGAGTGACAATCTAGATCTAAACTTTACCTGTATCAATACTCTGTACCATTTCCGACTGTTACTTGTTTTGTGAGCCAAATAAATAAATAAATAAATGCTATATGGTTTTACCAAGCAGAATAGAGACTATGTAAATAATGCTGGTGTAAACGATGTTTAATAGTAATAACTTAACGCTATCCCATACTTTTTGACAATTATTATTGTAGTCCAACGTTTGTGTATATTTTTTTGCAAGTAAACTATTTATTTATTTTTAATAAAATAATATAAATACAATTTCTGCATGTATCGAAAATAATATAATGATAATGTTGTAATTATTTCATTATCATTTATTTTGAAGTTTTATACATTTAAATGTATAAAAATTAACAATTCATTAAATGAACATAATATTTATAGAATTCAACATTAAAACAATTAAAAATTAGAACTAAACGTATTTAAATTTAAATTAAACTAAGCTACTCAAATATATTTGTGTATTATATAATTACAGAGGAATAAATAAGTTATTTATCACAAAGCAATAAAAAGACGGTCACAATATATTATTGTTTTTAACTCGGCCGTTATAACTATAAAGTATAAAAGAGCTATCGTCACGTTGACAATACTATAATATGTCAAAAGCAATTTGGCTTTACCGAGAGAGAACCCCTGATGTGTACTTGCCGTGACACTAAAGGCACTGTAGCATCGTAAGTGCTATGGAATATCCGATCAAGCGACAAAGTATGCTACGGCTGTACGCCGCTACGCCGCGCCGCTACGCCTGTGTAGAGCCTGAACGCGGAATATGCTAGTATGCTACGCTTGCTGCTAAATTGTCAAAGGCCCATACGTCACTTAGTGATGCTTCAATATATTCCGATAATACGCGCTACGGTAAAAATGTTTATTTTGAAATAAAATACTTTTTGTTACAATTTTGTGTATAACATAAAATACGTAATAATTTGTTGTTTGTATTTAAGTACTTTTGGAATAATAATTACTCACTTTTATATTAAATTCAATTTACAAGAGCTGGCTGAGGTTAAAAGAAATAAATGCATTGTGATTAAGTGAGTAACAGCGATTTTTGTTAATATTTTACGAAGCTTACGTAAATTTTGTTACGTATTTATTTATTTGTATAATCTTTATTGCACTGTTTAAAGGTGAACTTAATGCCTAATGGCGTTCTCTACCAGTTGAACTATGGGCAAACCAGATTTTTTTGTAGGCGGTGCAATATTGTACGAATGATAGCATCGACAATATACATAATATGGGTACTAAAAGGACAAGTTTAAGATGTCAGTTCCTCAGATAAGAGTTTAAAGATCAATTTTGACTTAGATTTTTATTTTTATTTTGCACCAGTATTATCAAGAAAACTACGAATAGTGTAGGCAAAAGAACACACATCTAAAAGGATAACAATTACGTAAATAGTTTCAGGATTGGGTAACAAACACTAATTAATTTACGCTTGATTAAGATCACACTCAACTAAAGTTAGTTTGAAATTAGCAGGTCTAAGGTAGTTTATATCGTTACAAATCACGACGGTATCAGTCAAGGAATAAGCATAAGTTCTCTCCCAAGTGAGAGATGAGAAATTAAACCGATTACTTTGATATATCGCCCTTAAAGTTACCGATAAGTCACGCTGTGAGAGATCGGCTCCAAATGGCACCCGGTGTAAAGTTATCCATTGCCTCGAGGCAGATACGGGGCCGAGGGAGAGGCGGGGGATCCCAACGCAGAATTAGACGCCCCACTAGGCACCGCGTCCCGCCGCTCAGCTGATTACGTCATCATACTCACAGCCCTGACAGAACTAAAACATGTTCACAAGAACTCCATTCAATCCGAAACGACGCAAATTGAAAATTTCGTCAATCGAAATATCACATTATACCCCTGACTGGCTTCGTCTTTTTCGATTTCATTCGCCAAATTATTTCGTAGCTGTAGAAATTATACAAAATCGTTTCCGGCGGTGCGTCATTAAAATAAAACTGGCGGGGATTCTGCGCGCACGTACGGCGGCGGAGCGGCGAAGGAAGTAATTTAGAAGTTGTGTGAGTAACAAGAATTTTAGTCAAGTTAGCGTATAACATGACACAAAGTCGGGAAAATCTTCATGTATAAACAGTTGCTAATCCTCCGAAGCGCTTAATGTTTCGGCTGGAATTATGCATAGCCTCAGGGATTAGTGGGCTGTCATCCCGTGCCACTCTGTGGTCGACTTTGCTAAATAATTTTAGGTCGGTCGTTGCTTCAAGTGCTCTTACAAATCGAGGATGCGGTTTTGCAAGAAAAGGAAATGTTTACCTTATCTTGCAAATAACAGCTGTCGTTTAATGATTAAACATCTTTTGATAAGTTTAGTTAAATAATATCGTATTTGTTTAACCGCTGAGGTAGAGTCAAGCTTAACTTCACACAAGTAAAGTTAAAAAGCACTCACTCTGATTGGACTTTGTATTAAAAGCTTCATACATTTATACACTATACAGATTAAAATCCCATTATAATTCCATAGAAACAATGACAAACTTTTATTTAGCTTTAATAGGCGTAACTAATGTTTAATTGTGTATAGACCGAAAAATCTTGACGTTATTATAGGCTACAGTGAGTCGCAGGTAAAAGTTCAACTTGATACTTGAGCGGGCCCAGCCCAGAACTGTTCGAAACTTATTAGGAAAGTAAATAAAAGAAGTCTAAGGTTCCGTTTACATAACATTTGATATTACCAATACCAACTTTGAACGTCTTCGTGAAATAATTTATCACGTTTTGTATTACGAGAACTGAACAAATTCAGGGTTACATTCAAAATATTATGTAAATATATACATAATACGCGTATAACCTAACATTATTGTCAAACAGAGGTTCATAAATTTATATGTGTATTTAAATAAATCACGTGTCACGGAGGTCTAGCAAGTATAACAGTCAGATCATTTTTTTACCAGTCTGCCAATAAGGATTATGTTTTTTGCGCGCATACCTACCTCGTATACCCCGTGTTATCTAAATAGATATTCGGATTTCTTAAATTAAGTTACCCTTGAATTTCTCTTCGCAGCCCAAGTGTCCTAGGTCACATGAAAAAATATCAGAATGACGGATTTTATGTGTCATTGTGTGTGGCTCTATTTTTTTTTCAAGTTAATTCATCAGGGTATCAAAATGAACAATATTAAAAGGTGAACCATTAACCATTTTTGTTTTACCTCCTGAGGTTCCTTGTACTAAAACTAGTACAAAATACGGCCATTCAAATAAAGATCTAGCGCAAAGAAAGTAAAGTGTAATTTCTTTTGTTTTTATGACATAAGATGAAATTGGAAAATTGACTGTATGTCATTCGTAATAGATCCATATTCCATTGACAAATTTCGTTGTATGCTGGGCCGTAGGAAGTACGTAATTTTGGTGAAGCAAATTGCAAATTGAATACTTTAATTGAAACATTCTACTTTTACCTCAAAATTCACAAACTAGTCCCCCCAGAAATAGTTCATTCAATAGATCTTGTTTATCACTTTTTTTATTTTATTTTCTAATCTTAACCCTTTATAGGGCAAAACTAAAAATAGAACTGAATTCTAGCCTCATTAGGTTTCTCCTATTCGCACAAATTTCTTTTAATAAAAAATACAAAAAGTATCAGTTATAAGTGGTCATTTTTAGTACCAGGTTTTAAAATTGCCCTATAAAGGGCCATGTAAAACCATATTTTTTTATAAACAATAAAATCAAATAAAAGGGTGACACATTCTATCATGGTAAAAGTCTGGATTGCTATTCTACATTAATTCTAGTTTTAATTAATGTCTTTCACTCCAGATAAGGTGTATTCGACAATGTCGAGCTATTTTAAGACAATTGCTTTGGACTTATTACAGAAATATTTATTTGCCAGTAAACACAAGAACCAAAACATGATCAGTACAATATGTATGTAGCTTATATATTTAAATACTTAGGTATTGTGTTACTATATCACGTGAGTGTGATAAGACAATGTTCCTTACTCCCCGTACTAGTTAAAACTGTATCACGTTAAGTCTCTTCTAAATAGTACTTAAACATATTACTATCGTAGTGTCAACGTTATGATAGCTCTTATTAACTTTACAGTAATGGCGGCCGAGTTGAATACAAATTAATTACGAGAAAAGTCAATGTAGAATAACCTTCTCATTCATAAACGTACAATAAACCTATTTTAGTTAAAGTTTTCGCTATTCCTTTCTGTCAAATTCGAATGTCATAATGACTGATAAAGACAGAGCAAACATCAAGCACACTTTTGCTATTGCGCTTTTACGAATAAGAGGGAGACTCCAGCTCCAGACGTGTTTACCTTTGAATGAATCCTATAGCAAGCGATTTAGTACCAATTTCACCAATCGATGTTAACGACTTAACAGACGATTAGACTATTAACAGCTGTCAAAATGTATGAACTAACAGTCGATTAACATACGGTACGGTATACGGTTATTAAGTCGGTTAAATGTTAACATTGATTAACATTTAACATCGTTTGGTGTAATTGGTACTTAAATAGTACCAATTTCACCAATCGATGTTAACCACTTAACAGACGATTAGAGCGTTAACAGCTGTCAAAATGTATGACAAACAGTCGATTAAGATTGATTAAATTTAACATCGTTTGGTGAAATTGGTACAATCAATACAATTGGTAGTCAATCAATTTGAAAAAAGAACGTTACTTTTAATAATAACGCTTATTTTTAAGCAAAAAATAATATTTTTATATCCTGAATCAGATTATTCTACAGCTTAGGAGCAGCTGTAAAGTGGTTTGCCCCCATTATTATACCATCTTAACCATACCAACGGTTTGCAAGTCGGTTCGGTGTCCGGAGTGTATTTTATGGTTACAAAATTTAGACCGCTTTGCGGACTCTCTCTTTTAAATGGTCCATAAAATTATATTGCCCTACGTCGGCAGAATTCTTTAAGATAAATTGCTACAAATTTTATTGACGCGATATCAAGTGCTTAGCGGGTATTTATATCGGGTATTTGAGAATTTTGAAGGTCATTTCATGTTGATCATACGCATTTATTTATAATATCAAATAATATATAATTCAAGTTGTAATATCGTTACCTGCTTAGACTAAAAACAACACAAAATCTAAAAAAAATATCAGATAATCAAAAAAGTTCGGGTTCAAATTAATATCAGTAACATTGCTTTGTTACCTTTGATGAGTAAAATATAAAAATATTTTTATACACTTTAAACTTTTGTAATAAACAAATGAGTTTTTATTTACAAATTGCAATCGAGTACACGAAATTGTCCCTTGCGCCTTATTCCTGGGTTAACTCTTGCACCACAATTTTATAATTGCGGACGAAAACTAACTTGATTTGGACGAATTCTATAAAACGTTATTCTACTGTTATTTTAATTTAAGAATAAGATTAAATCTATGACGTATTGTAAGTAAGCTTAAACTGAAAAACTTCAGAGCGAATTGTTTTTTTAAGAAATCCACCCTTATAATATATAAATAAGTATAAAAAAGCAATCACCTATGTTTTACAGTTCAAAATACGAGTATACAGCTCTTTAAAGTACGCATGGAAGGACGGACGGACAACGAAGTTAGTAATAGAGTCCCTTTGGTTACGGGACCCTAAAACTGGCCTCACGGCATCGTCCCAAAGATGTTATAATAAAAACAAGTAATGTGAACTGCGCCTCAACCACCCATCACAAAAATAATACACGAAAGTTTCAAACAACAAGAAACTTGTAATAAGTGACGTCGAATGATCAATATGGCTAGCGGCAAAGTCGGCCACATCGACTTAAGTATAACGCGCCGCACATTGTTACTGAGTCTGGATCTATCAATTTTCGACTGTTTTGCTATAGCTTAAAGTCCACGGCTGCTGCAACGTCGGTTTGTCGCGTAATGGTAGTCTGCGACCACGATAACGTAATTATAGCTAGAGCCTCGCCCGGGCGGGGGCTGCCGAACTCGTTCGTGCTATGTTTACACGATTCAGCCCGGCTGTGATGTCACGCAGATGACTAAACTGAGCTGGTTTTAATGACATGCTGAATGGATAATCCAGATTTTACGTTTAGCTAATACCATAGTCCGCTTATAATGACAGCTTTTGTATTCTGAGTTTCGATCGATCGATGATCGATGCTATGCAGTGGGGTTGTCCTGATTTTCGTGTTCTTTTAGTAACTTGGTTTTGTATTGGGCTTAAAAATAAGTTAACTGTTATTTAGTAGCTTATTATGTAGTAGAATGTACATTTATTTACAACAACGCTCAAGAAAAGAAACAAAAAACATTAAAATATATATATATATATACAAAGTTGCACAGTTGTTGTGAAACGGTCCCAACTCAGAATGTGCCAGCTGTTAAGTAGTGTTAAGCCGGCGCCGGTCTTCCGTTGGTACGCTCAAGTAGACTTAGTTACCATAACATCTTCCAACCAGACTCTTGCCTTCTTGCTGCGTTTTCACCTCCACAATATCTTCTTTATTATACTTAGACATGTTTATAACTGTATTTAAACTAGATTCAATACAATAGAAATAAAACCATATGGTGACCAGTTAAACACAAACATAGTACAATTATACATTAAGGTACATATAAAAATGGTAGCCTTGCTTAATAGCGATCTCTTTTAGGCAACTTCTGTTAGATAAATACGCTTAGAACAAAAATACATAGCAGACGGTATAACTCGTCACAGTTGAAATAAAGTTATAATACTTTACAGTCTGTTAGAGAGGGACCACTTTTGAAACGCAATATTGTACTGGTTCCAACCAATAATAACTTATTTACTATACAAATCATATTAAAATCCAATTAGCTTTACTGCTTTATCGGCAACAGGATGCAAAGGAAATGAATTAAAAATGCTCTTTGAGGTTTTCTCTATGACGCCGTTCATTCTTCACACAAACAGAATTATTAAAATACCTGCTCAATCTCCTCTACACAAAATATAATATCTATTTATTTACTGTAATTTTTATTTTAGGTTACAATTTCCTCTCATCTACACTTATATTATAAAGAGGAAAGATTTGATTTTTTGTTTGTTTGTTTGTTTGTTTGTTTGTTTGTTTGTTTGAATTGAATAGGCTCCGAAACTACTGGACCGATTTGGAAAATTCTTTCACCATTAGAATCCTTCATTATCCCTGATGAACATAGGCTATAGTATATTTTCAAAAAAGTTAGGGTTCCGTATGAAAACTTCGGTAATGTAACCCAAGGTGTGAAAAAAATACCAAAAAAAATCCTTATATCGCGTACGCTGCGGAAACTATTGACAATAGAGCAAAGTAATGTACTAAAGTTTTATAGAAGATATCAATTTCTACAAAAAAATCCGCAATACTATATATCTAACTATTACAGTAATGTCACAATAACTACTTTTTCATGTTAAAATATGCAATTGTAACGCCTTTACTAACTAGGCCCCATTATTCGTACCTTGGTATTAATCCTTATCCAAATAAATTACTTCATTTTCAAGGCTATATCAGTACCTGTAAATTAATTTTTGTACTATTCAAATCGGACATACCATTCAAAAGTTATCATGAGTGTAATAATTATCAAAATTGAAATTTAAGAAACAGCCCTCTTGACTTTAATTGGTTTTATCTACAACAGAATAGATAGATAGACACGTACAATTTGGCGAATGGTTCCTGCATATTGTGTTAATGAGTGTAACATCACGCCTATATCCCTCAGCACCTCAGCAGAGCATCAAAATACAATATACATACCTACATAGGTACATTAAATCACGCCTGTTTCACACATGGGTAGGCAGAGACCACTTCTTTCTTTTCACTTTCAAGACTGTATGTGATGATGAGAAATCTTTTACTTAAGTATCTAAACATTTTATGAAACTTAACCGATGCATCTCTTCTCCTAATCTCTTCTCTAAATAGTATATAGGTAAAGTCACTTTGCACCTGTCTGCCTGTTTCTCCGCTAACTCCTTCCAAACCACGCAACGGATTATGATACGGTTTTCACTGTCATTTAGAGAATTTATTCTAGATGGTTTATATGTAAATTTCATTTTAATTACGTTTTAATATAGTTGAAAAAACTCAGTGTTCTCCTACCAAGTCGTCAAAAATCGTTTTTCGGGCCATTACATAGCTTACGCTGGGCTAACCTTAAGAGATGTGTCAAAATAATGTACTGAAGAATTGTAGTTCTTTGAAAAACCTAGAGAAAAGTCCGCCATGGCATATGTTTATCTCCTAAGATTGACTCACAGTAACCGTTTTTTATGTTTATGATTTTATTTTAAAATATTAGGTTATAGCGAAGCTATTCTGTTCGATTCAGTATTAACCTTATCCAGATAAATAAGTTGGTTACCTTGGGCATTTAATGTAGATTAATAATATTGTCCCGTACAATATATTATGTTTAAATAAATACTTTAGAAGATATGGCAGATTCAAAATTACGCGCTACATCGATTAGAACTCAAAACAAATATTATGAGAGTTTCTCTAACCGGTTCTTTGCAGAGTTGTTGCTCAAAATAGGAAATGTTCAGATGCCCCAAGATAATAGGAGCATTAATCTTCAAAATGAAAACTTTTGCGTTTTAGTAAAAGAATTAGTCGACAATGTTTATTCCGAAATTAATAATATTAATTCTAAGACTGTGCTAAGGAGAGAGCTATTTTATCACCAACTAATAGTCAAGTAGGTATAGAAAAAAGGCTTAATTCTATCGAAGATCAATGCACCGACACAAACATAAACATAATCATACATACACACATACACACTGTGCTCGACCTGGAAGAGGCTGTCCATTTCCCAACGGAATTTCTCAATTCCTTGCAACCTTCTGGATCGCCCCACATAAATTAGTTTTGAAAGAATGGTGTCCTATTATTTTACTACGGAACCTTAATCCACACAAATAACATCTTTAAAAACGTTCATAATAGAGTGCACAATACTGACCGGATGTGCGGATGGAAAAGTCGTTTTAATTCCCCGGGTCCATAAATACCAACGGATCTACCTTTCCAGTTAAAACGACTGCAATGTCCAGTAAAATTATCGTTTTCAATGACAATTTACAAGTCACAACAAGGTCAAACATTCAAAGTTGCGGGCTTAGACCAGCCCCCTATTTTACCATCCCGATAATGACGGTGATAGGTGACATTTCAGTGTACATAGCGCAGCTTATATGAAACCCAGTCATGTATCAGCGTGTTAACTTTGCAATGTATACTGAATTGTCACCTGTCACGTGTCATTATCAAGATGGTGAAATAGAGGGCTGAGCGTTGAGTTTTTTTCCCATGGACGTATGTAGCCCTTTCGCGCGTCACTTCCAGGCAAAATTTGTTTGTATTGAGCAATGAAAAGTCCGCTGTAACCATTGTATATAGAGAGATTCTGTGATAGCTGGCAGTCATGATTTGAATTGAATTTAAAATCTAACGACACATCAAAAACTCAATTCCGCAAAAAGTGTCCTATAGGACGTCTTTCTAAAATCGTCATGAAATAAAAACTCTATGCATATGCACCTATCTATAATTTGAAAAGTATATTATTCCAAATGAACTTGGATTATTTTAACTTATAATATAACCGAAGCGAAGCGAGGGCGGGTCGCTATCACTTATAAATTAAAACTAACCTATCCTGCGTGGAGCAATTGAATTATGCATTTAATCTAAAACAGCTCAAGCATAACATAGCTTTCGAAAAAAATAAAATTCGGTTAAAATATCTTTACATAGTATAAAACAAAGTCGGTCCCGCTGTCTGTTCGCTTAGATCTTTTAAACTACTCAACGGATTTTAATGCAGTTTTCAGTAATAGATAGAGTGATTAAAGAGGAAGGTTTTTATGTATCATAGATTCTGGATTATGTGCGGGTTTTACAGAACTCACATAAACCGAAGCGAAGCGAGGGCGGGTCGCTAGTTGATTAATAAACTTCGGAGATAACCGGCGGGCGGTCATTTTTTGTACATTTTTGGCTATAAATGAAAAAGTACCTACATACACGAAAACTACAAAAAATATAGTTTTAAATGTGCAGATTGAGCCCTTTCATATGACCCCATTTGGTATACTCAAATACATCACTTTCCTTAATTTCTTTATTCGTTATTGAATCCGCCGTAATACATAGATTCTGAAAAAAAGAACACTATCTATTATGGTTCAAAAGGTACAGCTCTTTAGAGTTAGTACGGACGGACAGCGTAGGCTTAGTAGGTTTCTTTGGGTAAAGAACCCTAATTATAACCCTACCTAACCTGAACCTGTACTCAGACGCTGCAAACTTCTCACGAGCTCTTATCTTATCTTATCTTATCTTACAGATGGGCCCTTTCGGATACACTTCGACCCTTTAGGATCTTTTGTGCAATTACCCTCTTACACACTCAGCTCTTCAAATGTGCAGGTTTCCTCACGATGTTTCTCCTTCACCGTAAGAGCATCGGGTAATGCACTTAAGTTAGAAAAACTCATTGGTACATGGTGACCGCGGGGGTTCGAACTCGGTACCTTACGATCACCAGGCGACCGCCTAAGCCTAAGGCCACCGACGCTCTCTTCTCACGAGCTCTTACAAAAATAAAACAAATATAAAAAATACATTGATTAATAAACGTGGAACAATCTGAAATAACCTGGAATAACAAAAATACTTGCCGGCTTGCGGCTTGTGGTTGCCGCGTTAGAATAGTGCCACTCCATGTCTTCCCGTGGATGTCGTATACGAGGCGACTAACGGAATAAAGGTTTGTAGTACTGTTAGGCGATGGCCTTGCAACCTTTCACTAATACGCTACTACATCTTAGCCGATTAGTTATTGTGCAAAATGTGTTTGCGGAATTGTTAACAAGTTTTTAGAGTTGTAGGTAGGGTAGTAGTACCGGTTTTGGCCATCTTTACACCGTTTTTGGTCAAATTTTAGCTAATATGTAAAACATGAAATTACAAAAAAAAAATCTTAATACGAGGGGTGATCCATAAGTTTTGAGAATCAGTAAGAACCATCTACATAATGATATTCTTTTAATGTGGACTATACTATGGCACCAATGAAACTTAAATTAGAGAAAAAAAATGTATACATTATTCATTTGTTTTCCTGTGATAGCTAAACAACATCTGTATTAACAATTTTACAAAACGGCAAAAATAAGAGTTAGTTTTGTAATAATTTGGAGCGGTGCGGTACACTAATAAAAAATATTGTTATTGAAAATGAAACCTTGATTTATCATTATGATTTAAAGGATAAATAAGTTATCATTGCAGTGGATTTTTTTATCTCCAGCTCTGTCACCAAAATTTAGGGTGGTTTTTTCGGCCTTTTCCAGGATTATTGAGGCCTACAAATAAAGTAAAGTGGCCACAAAGGGTAATTCTACCCCAATTCTGTAGCTCTGCCTACCCCACTCTGGGAACGAAGGAGTAAGTTTATGTATGTATAAATAAAAACACTTTTGCCCCAGGCCGACCAGCACCTACGGTTCTGTGGCTCATCGACGGTCAGCCAGCACCACAGTACATCGGGGAGAAGACTGACACTCACGTGGTGGTCAACCGGCTGGAACTGCCGCACCTTAAGAGGACCCACCTGAACACCACCTTCAAGTGCCGAGCGTCGAACACCAACCTCGTCAGTCCACAGGAAAAGACTGTTAGACTTGAGATGAATTGTAAGTACAATCTTATATTTCTATATTTTTTTATGCTAGAGGCAAACGAGTTATCGGCTCACCTGATGTGAAGTGATCCCCGTTGCCCATGGACACCTGCAACACCAGGAGAAGTATTGCAGCCGCGTTGCCGGCCTTAGATAAAAGAGTATGCTCGTCTGTTGAATTTCCCCAAATCGAAAGTCAAAGTCAACACGGAACTTTATTAATGTAAACAAAAAAAATATACTGGCATCTCGCAATTTAATCCAATTTGAATTACTTATATCTTTTTAATATTTTTTGTTCACAAAAAACAACTCATTTACCAACACCACACTCGTTCACCACACACGTAATATTTACGTACCTATTTACTTTAAAGTTGCTACAACAACCGACAATTGTACGATTTGTATAGTATTGTTTCCAAAAAATAATACGGAGTTTATGAATAAAGCAGAAAGCATCGAAAAAAAAAACCTAGAGACAATTATTTCGATTCAGTGCGTCTTGTTCGGAGGTTAGTTAAATTAAATAAAAAATGGCCTGCAGTAAAAATTACTCAAACGCATTCGTTTCTCTTACCATTTTTTATTGAAGCCAGTGATACAGTAAAATGCAATACGCAACTGTTGCACAAATAGACAATTCAGATGACTGAGCACACTCAACTCGAGTTTCATTTATTGACTGGCAATCGTGATACTTCGCCCGGAGCCAATTCTTTTTTGCTTTGAGATCAGCGCTCTAGACCTTCAAATAAAAATACTGAGCTCAATAAAAATGTAATTGAATTCCTTAAAGTGATTAGTTATTCATATTTTGCATACTCTATTTGACTTAAATAATGGAACGCCTTATTTGATACCAATAACATCCTTCAATGAAACGTATCTAATTGAGGTTGAAATAAAATAAAACCATAATTGAATATTGATCAGTAAGTACAGAACCTTCAATCGGCGTTCCCTAAATAATAAAGAAACTTGTGCTTAACCTAAAAAACATATCAGATAGTTACATACATAGAATGTTCATTTGATGCTTCAATCCCACACATGTATGTGACATGGATAGAATTAATATAGTAATACCTAATAATACACGACCTTACAAAGTAAGAAAAATCCCAGTAGCATGTGGGCGCCGCACACAGCAGTACAGAGGGGTCATAACTCAGCGTATAAAGTTACTTAAGGCATTAGGATCCCTTTAATTAACTTCAAGACAAAAACAAATCATCACATTAACAAGATATATCGGGACAGGTACATAATCATGACGAATACACACCCTGTCAATAACTCGGTTAACCCATAGTGCCTTTCACGTATTATAGATGGCATTGTTTTTAACTCAGCAACCATTACCGTCAAGTAAATAAGAGCTAACAAAACGTTGACAATACGGAAACACGTCAAAAATAATAAGGTTTTACTGTGTAGAATCTCATCTGGTCGTTTGTTTCGTTGTATTAGGTCATGTAATCTTAAAGTAACGAGAACATTTGAACAAGATACAGAAATAAAATAACCCGGAAACATCGTTCCGAGTTCATAAGTATACGTAGTTGCGGCGCGCAGTGCTTGCCAGCATTCATTTGTAGAAAGTTGCATTGAACTTTCCTTGTTACACTAATTTGAACTTTGTAAGTTTGTAGTTTTAAGCTAGTGATTGTAGTCTAATAAATACGATGAGCTGTTCTGTTTATGCAACTCTCAGTTAAGAAGTTCTTCTAAACTCCCCTTAAAATATTTATAAACATTATTACATTTTGGGAAATTTCAATTCTGTTTGAAGCCAATTCCTACAACAGATGGAATGACTAAGGTAATTAATTATTCCGACTCTAGTTTATACAAATTAGTTATAAATAATCCTGATAACAATTCTAAAAACTATTTTACAGACAATTGCATTATATACAATTCAATTCGGTGAAACGTTACATCCTGTGAAACGCAAAACAGGGTATTTTGTACCTATATAATTACGATAAATACAAATCTATTACGTCAGTTATTAATTTCATTTTGCATACAAACAACAAGCACTTCTCTATTAGTTATTCAATAAAGGCTTAAGATTTAAAACAAGGAAACTCAAACATCTTTGAATTCGCATTATTTATTGGACTGAACAACCATTTTCATTCGCAGTAAAGCCAACCCGTGTGGAAATACAGAACAAACAAGCCACGCTGTCATCGGAGAGATATGTCAGTTTGAAATGCGTGTCGGAAGGCAGCCGACCCGCGGCTCAACTCACTTGGTTCAAGGACAATAGAAAATTCAAAAGGGGCAAGGTAAGCATATATTTAGGAAGTTATTCACGAAATTCTGTTGTTGTTGTTTTTTACTCTTTGTTTAAAGAGCTTGGCCAATATTGTGACCATGCTGCTCCAGAGCAAGTATATTATCTCCTACTTATGGTCTATGATCCCGATCATAAGAATAAACAATAACTACACGTAGAAGCGAATCTCCTTTACCAAGGCCCCAAATGCCGCGCTTTAAATACCTACTTCCCCCTTCACCCCGCTACGCCCCTCTGTCTTCAGCGCCCAAAGTTAGGGCTGTCACTTGCAAAATATTTATTGCGGTGAAACACATACAAATACAACGACCGCGCCGCGCCGCGCTACAACGCCTAAAGCCCATAACCAACGGAGCTATAATATATATTAATATACCGGAATATATAACATTATAGCAAAGAACCAGACATTACTAAGATATGAAAATATATCCATCCCATTCATTATAGTGGCGAGGGAAAGAGATAAATATATCTTATAGCAAGGTCGATTAAGGTATCTTAAGATACCTTGCTATAATATAAATATATTATAGCAGCGTGTGTGGAATCTGTCTACTAGTACGGAAATATATCGTAAGATGCATTGCTACAATGTATATTTTGGCATATTAATATATATTCCGTGTGGGACGCCCCTGACTGACTAGACACCTCAGGTGTCGCCAGGCGGTAGGTATCTAACGCGCCGAGCGCGCGTCGGAAGCCGGGAGTTTCGCTTCTACGTGTAGTTATTGTTTATTCTTATGTCCCGATCTATTTGGTGGACCCCTCACTCTTTTTCCAGGCGAAATATATTTTTTAAACAATAAAACATATTAACAAACACGGCTCAGGGGGTTTATCACCAAGAATTTGCTCTAGGATATTTTCAATTTAAAAAAAAAAAAGTATTTACACTTACAACTTATACCATCAAATTTATAACATAATTATCCACATTTTGACACTATTGGTCCCGGAAAACGATACGAGCAATTAACTACTTCAATTTACCTGTTTATACGTGGATGTAAATACGAAAAAGACCGCCAACCATATGATGGCATTTTCTACCAGTCTACTTTTAATGGATACTAAGTTATTTATTTAACAACAGCCTGGAGCACAATTTTAGTGACATCCCCCCTGGGTCGTTTTTGTTAATAATTATGTTTTCTTGTTTAAAAATTTATTTCGCCTGGAAAAAGAGTGAGTGTCTACCACATACATCGGGATCTCCTATCGTTAAGCCTACTACAGCCAGTTTATACATTTGTTTGTCACCACCAGGCAATGGACGTTGTTTGTGTAGTATTTTTTGCACAAAAACAGATTTGACACGATTACCCAAAAAGGAGTGTGATTTTTTGAGTGTATGTATTGAAATTGAAAAAAAAAACTTTATTTTACAATTTTTAGGTAAAAAAAAGTTGTTGAGGCCGCTTAGTAGATAATAAGTTTATCTGTAGCAGGAGATCTCGCTGCTCTTCCAAATTTAGTACAATATTATTTACTAAATGTATGTATGTGTCCATGTTTCTTTGTGACCTCCTGTAGGATAAACGCCTTGATGGATTTTAAATTGGATTGTTATTCACCCAAGGAGTGTCACAGGTTAAATTATATAATAGACCCTCCTACCACTGCAGTATCAGAACTATCTAATGCTGCAGTGTTAGAGGGCTTTCAAAGCTTGCTTTTTTTACGCTTGTTGACTATAAAAAAGATGAACGCGTAACCTTTTAGACGTTAAAATCTCGTGTACGTACTCGTAAAGGCTGAAACAGAATCATGAGCATAAAACTTGATGTGCTATCTAACGACATTACGTATACCTAACGCCGTCTACGCACCTTTAATTTAAGGCGTCATTTAATACGAGCATAATACTTTACTACTAACTGCTTATCCCGCGCATTTTGATTTACAATTGACAAGGCTGAGCCTTATAACAAATGCTCATAAAAATGAACATTACACCATGCATGCATGCTTAAACTCATGACATGCATAATAGGCTAGACATTTTTTTTGTGCCTCCGAAGTTTTAAAGAAACAGTTTGATTTTTATGGAATATAACTACTAGTGATGTGACTTTTTTGACAACGACGAAAATCATAATATACATCGTATGACCCTTATATTTATATAAATAGGAAAAAACGAAAAACCACTCAGTCTAAACCTCCTAGGGACTTGAAATTTGGAACAAATATTTGTTGGAATATTTGGTGCGCTAGGGGTGCACAAAAAAGTATTTATCGCTAATTAACCCCCGACGGGAAGAAACTAACTAAACGCGTACGAAGTCTCGGGCGTCCTCTAGTTTTAAATAACAGGGACTGAAGGTAGACAAGGAATTTTATAAAGCCTTCTTGCAGTTAACAGAAGCCATGAACGGGACGTGGGTGAGCAGCCTGATGGAGTTCATGCCACTGCCCGAGGACGACGGCTCCCAGCTTAAGTGCCAAGCGGACAACAGCGCGCTGCCCGGCCAGAGCATCGAAGACAACTTCAAGCTGGACGTTGTATGTGAGTACAGCTCAACCACTGCTAGCTGACGTGTGAAATACATATTCAAAAATAGATGACGATCGCATTTGTCATTTTAATATTACACTAGTATAAAATAAATTAATTAATTACAAGCAGAGCTAACTATTTTTGTAATTTTATCGGTTGTCTTATCCTCACACCGGAACTTCAAAGGATAAGATGGTGGAAACGATCCAGACGGACCCTGCACAATTGCCAATCCTACCACCACTAAATATGGTCCTACCGAGAAGCAAAGGAACACTGATGTTTTCAATTAACACTTGCTAAAACTCGATTTAAAATACCGTAGACTAGAGGTCACAAGTAATCAGATATTCTATAATCTGAATAGAAACGATGAGATAAAAAATATATTGAAGGTATACTGTATACTGAACTTTTTATTGATTTATGGCTTGCAAAACTTTTTAAATTTTAATTTAAGCTTCATAACACTTTAACGTGTGTATGTATAATGAGCCTCTTTACGCCTATTATTAAGTTTACGAACATTTACGAAACATCTCCAGTTGCTCAAATTATTGAGCAATTGAATTTACCGATTAATTATAAACCTGTGATAATGAAATAATTTATTTATCAGTTTTGATTATGCCCTAAATAACTTTAAAAACAAAATCCACTTTTTGTTCCAAAGTATTAATAAAATTCGCTCAGAGCCGTAAGCAAATTGGCCGCTGATTGCTTTATAATTTTGACAATCAACTGCCTAACTCGGTGAGCGTAACGGAATTAGCGTTCCTTCTCAATTTTGGAAGCATCATTCCCGAAACGAATATTGCTGCAGAGTAAGCAATAAAGGAGTTCGGGCTTAACCAGTTAGCACATCTGTAAGGTCGTTAAGCTTAATTATCATTGCTACTTAGCACTCGCTCAGCCGCGTCCCGCCATGCGCGACACTGCCATGGTGCTAAAATTAGCTATCTCGGTACCGTATCGCACACAAAGCGGGTTCGTTTTGATATGGGGAGCCAGAAGTTCACCTTCGTACTTAGTCTGTGAGATGCTTGTTGTAAGGTGGGAGCTGGGGAGACATTATATCAGAAAAATGCTTTCTTAATCTAAGTATTTTGCAGTCGACAGCCGTGCGTTTCTCGTCAACCTTTTTGCCACATACGTAGTAAGCATTTTGAAAGTATCTAATCTATTTAGGGTTATAAGTAGTCGGATAGTCAAACACAATGTTTTTGCTTGTTTGGAATTGGAATTGGATATGTCGGGCACGTGCTTCGGAATGAGATACCAACTTCTTCAATTACTTATGATAGGCAAGGTATAAGGCCAGAGACGCACTGTAAGGCGTAAAAAAATCTGGTTGTGGATATGAGGGAGTGGATCGGAATCGTTAGCGCAGAGCAGTTATTTCGCTTGTCGATGGTGAACCTCCAGTATTGGAGGGGCACCCTAAACAGAAGAAGCAATGTTTGACTTACAACTATTACGAATTATTAGAATTGAAGCTATTACAAAATATAGCCGATCTATTTTAGTCCAACTTAAATAATTTGGGGGAAAAATCCTTAACACAACTATGCATCAATCTAATCTATTCGTTTGTACTTACGGCTTTTCAACCTTGCTGGGGATCTATTCTACCCGGTATATAACTATATTCTAACTATATTGTTTTTGACTTGTTATCATATCGTTTTTAAGTCGGCCGCCATAACTGACAAGTAAATAAGAGCTATCATAACATCAATAAAATAACATATCAAAAGCAATATTGTTTTACCGAGTAGATAGAGACCCTTTAGGCATAACGTGACGTGAAATGCTCTTGAGGGATTTTATGAAGCTGGCAGCGGGCTTTCGATTACTGTGGCGTTACACGTGCTTACCAAAAACTCCATCAAAAGCTCGTTGATAATTAATAATAACCTCATAAGGCCCACCATACTAAAAACGGGGAGTTTTTGTGAATGGGACTTTGATTCTACCATCAAGGCAATAAAGTCCAATAAAGTTTGTTTGAAAATGAAATTTTCAGGTTATGAAGATAGTAAAATAAACCTTGTTCCTATTGCAACACAGTTCAAATTAAATCACCTTGATAATGTACATTCTATACAACATTGGGCCTTACGAGGATAAAAATGTAAACAACAACCAAAAATGGAAGATACACGGGAAACGTGAACCTTACAAATACCCGACATATAAAAGAGCAGTCCGAGTGAAACTGTGCCACGTCCTCCCGCTGCATATCAACAAGAAACCAAAAACGCTCAACGAGCATTGCGAAAGGACAGACAAAAGGGTGGCAATGTACCACGCGTTTTGAAAGGGTGGTCGGAAGTAGATGCGGACAAGAAAAAGGGATCCTTTGTCCGTCGAGCACAATGGGCCGAGAAATATATCTATCCCCACTCAACGCTTAATATCATTACTTCTTGTCTTTTTAGGGACGCTAGAAATATTTCCATGTACGACTTAACTGGAACGAAACAACAATAGAAATCGCTTTATGTTTCGTAAATATTCCAAGAGCATGAGAAAAAACTCGCACAAGTTTTTGTAGACTTGTAGTGTTTTTCACAAGACCTTCACCTATAAATGGTGTTGAGATTAGTAACAAATTCTAAATTCATTTCAAAATTCAAAATCAAGGCTCATATTATATCACATTACATGCAACAACAAAAAGAACAAGGAACTGTAGTAACGTTAATAACTACAGTTAATGTTAATTGATCAGCTTAAATCGATTTTATGCTCGAGTAGTCTTGCCTAAGAATTAGCCACCAAAGCCCTGTGTATGATTATCAACTCTGTATGTATTTATAACAATTATAACAGATAATTCAGGGTAAAAGATTTAAAAAAAATGTAATAGTTGATCTTCACAAAACTGTAAATTAGTGTCAAATGCATACAATTCGACCACGAATTGGTATTTTGAATATCAATGAACCGGTTTTAACCACCTCGATGAGCATTTTCATGAGGTGAAAGTTAATTTATACATACAGATACATTGAGCCCCTAGCAAACACAACCGTGCACAACGCTGGTTTTCAGCGGCAACCATTTTACTATGACTCACGACAGATGTGACCATAATTGGAGCGACTACTCAACAGCAAGCTTAAATAACCGAGTAATAACGGAGCTACATTGATGCCGTGGAAACTGGGTAGGGCACTGGGATGGGACGCGACGTGTGTTGACACATTCGCCGTTTCCCACGTCCAGTCAACCCGTAATCGGGCCGGTGCAGCAGCTGATCAGGCCCAAACACTCACGCGCCGCAAATATTCGTCATTATTAATTAATTACGAATTTGTGGCGCTTGCAGTGGAAACCATGGGACCTTGGTCAGCTGACATGAAAAGCTTTAAGTAGTCCCTGTCCTCCCGGCTCATAGAATCCTCCGGAGATCCTAGAGCTGGTGCTTACCTCTCCCAAAAGATTGGGCTAGCTATCCAAAGAGGTAATGCAGCCAGTGTCATGGGGACCGTGCCGCGAGCGGACCTGCTAGAGGGGGTGCTCTTTTAATGTTGGTGATTATTATTTATATCTTTAATATTTGAGTAGCTTAGTTAAATTTTAATTTAAATACGTTTAGTTTTAATTTTTAATTGTATTAATGTTGAATTCTGTACTTAGTTGGATGTAAGTAAATGTCGATTTCATGTCGGGCTTTTAATTTCGATTTGTTCTGTTTACAGATTTACTCTACTTTACTTTTGACAAAATCACAGCGGAAAACCGCGATAGACCGCCACTTATAAAAAAATATTGCGAAATTAAGTCGTAATGAAACCAATTCAATTCACCAAGAATAATGACATAAACTGTTGTTGGATTTTAATTTACTGATAATCATTACATTTGACAACTGATGAACCTTTAACCGTTAAGTTATTGGTAAACCAATAGACATTAATCATTCATACCATAAAATTTTCGTGAAGTAAGTAATTAAAATGATTAAAGGTTAAATATATTCTGTAGGATTTTTTTTGGTATGACTTTATTTTTAACTTTCTATTTTTTGAAATAATGGCGGTCAATATCCGATAATAATATATTAAAAATTAATTGATTAGCTTTTTCATGAAAATATGATGGACAGAGCAGCTGTGATATTAAAGTTTTATTCCTCAGTAGACGTGAGCCATAAATTTAAGTTACCACATGGGTTTCAGCGTACCTAGCATAGTTATGCATTTGCGGTCTCAGGGTTGCAGTGTTGGTATTGTAGTTTTGAGAATGCGAATGTTTATGTGCCACAGATTTCATTTACCATCAGGTGCCCTGTGTGCTTGTTTTTCTTCGCCAAGCCGTAAAAAAAGAGAAAAAAGGGAACTAATAAGTAGTACACATCTGCAAAAGAACACAAATTAACACAATACAACACCAACAATGTTGTGACTGAAGTATAAAATCAACTTAAGGACCGCGTGGGGACTGTTGCCAAGCCCCTTCCGTTATGAGAGGTTGCAATTGCAGTCTACACTTTGATTGCAAGGGCAATGAGACGTATAAGTACACAGGGTGTTACATAGAAGTAAAGCAATAATAGTATCAGACTATACTTCTAAGCTGAAAAGTTGTATGTTAATAAATTCTTTTGGCTGCGGAATACTCGTATCTATATACGCCGCGCAGATTCAGATTTACTTACATTTACTGGGGCTCTATTCCACTCGGTAAAGCAACATACTTTTGTCATGTTATCGTACTGTCAATGTTATGATAAATCTTTTTACTAGGCCAGGTTTAGGCCGGGTTTTTTTACATAATGAGCTTTATATCTGATTTGCTCACACGTCAACTGGTAGAGAATGCCATTACGCATTAAGTTCATATTTTGTACTGAAATTTGTATTTTTGTGCAATAAAGCTTAAATAAATAAATAAATATATGTATACTAGCTACCCGCCCTCGCTTCGCTTCGGTTCATGTGAGTTTTCTGAAACACCCGTACATAATCCAGAATGTATGATATATAATATAAACCTCCCTCTTGAATCACTCAATCTATTGCTGAAAACTGCATTAAAATCCGTTGAGTAGTTTCATTGATCTAAGCGAACAGACAGCGGAAGCGACTTCATTTTATCCTCGTAAGGCCCACCATACTACAAACAGGGATTTTTTTGTAAGTGGGACTTTGAACCTACCATCAAGGGAATAAAGTTCAATTACGTTTGTTCGGAAATGCCAATTTCAGTTTATTAAAATAGGAAAATAAACTTTATTCCTATTGCAACACAGTTTAAATTAAATTGCCCTGATTATGTACATTACATCCTATTGCACACTGGGCCTTACGAGGTTATACTATGTAAAGATTATGTATAGTTTTATCTTCTTGAAGAACCAAAAATATACCTAAATGTCACTATTTTTCAGCTCAGCTTATTCTTCTTTGCCTCTACACGTATTGTTTTTAACTCGGCCGCCTTTACTGTCATTTAAATAAAAGCTATCATAACGTTGATAATTACATAACATTTTAAAAGCAATTAGGTTAAGCCCTAGTAGAACATATCCCTGAATACTGGTCTGAAACAGCTCTGTCAGTTTCTAATAGACCGTTCCCCAACTTGTATATAACGTAAAGACTAATAATGAGCTTTATCTATGACAATATTAACTAGCATACTACATAAACAAGCCTAATCTAATCATGCACAAAATGTGGACGAGCGTTCTGGTTTGGATTTGTATAGCTAGCCAAGGCAATGTCTTTAACATCCTACAAATGACGAGATTGAACTTCAGCCCTATGTATGAAATGTAAGAGGATTGTGAAGCGTCACTAAAATCACATAACTAGCTGTCAAAAAAAACCATACAAGCTCCGGCCGATAACGTTTATCAGCCCAACAATTTGTTACAGTCTAAGAAATATTTTTTTGGAAAGGAAAATGCACAGGCAGTTTTTCATGATATCTACAACATATAGTGTGTTACACTGGCATGAGGGCCTCTGCTTTAACTATCGATAATATGTTGTATAAGTAATTATTACAAGTATAATTAAGTCGAACTTAGCAAACGTAACGCTGCAATTTACCATCGTAGATGTTAACTACCATCAACGGATTGGAGCTATGTCTAAGTATCGTAATCAGTATCGTTATTACTTGGTACAAGGCATACATTGGTACAGGGGCAAAACAAGTCAAACGTCAAATATGGGGCTGCTGCTATTTTAATTAACTTTAACGCACAGTGCACTTTGTTTGCAATTTATTTTTTGTTAGAAAACAAGTGTGTACTATTTTTTATTGTTTTATTTAAAATAAACATGTAGGTACATTAAGGAGTTGCCCATTGTTACTCTATATCAAGGAAAGGTAACATACTGTATACAAAAATCGTAAAAATTGGGCTAGGTTTAGGGGAGAGAAACCCTATCGCATTTTGTATGATATTTTTTAGCTTCACAATCCTCTTAAGTGTCTTATTACAGGATAAAAATATTTCTACGTTAGTTTTTTAAAAGGAAACGCTGAAAAGGCTACTCGTATTAGGTCGTAACCACACAAAGGGCAGTAAACCCGGGGCGCGGAACTACGAACCGAGTTAACATTAAACATGGAAACGTCAACGTGCATTTAATTAAAGGCGAGTATTCAGCCTGTTCCTAAACAAATGCTTTAAGTGAAAAATAATGTTTACGCAACTTCATTTCCATTGTAATTAAATAATGATAACATTTTAACTACGCGGTAGGCCTAGTTGGAAATGATCCCGCCTAGCGATTCCTGGTTTGAT
Organism: Acleris literana; assembly: GCA_946894065.1. Lineage (NCBI taxonomy): Eukaryota > Metazoa > Arthropoda > Insecta > Lepidoptera > Tortricidae > Acleris > Acleris literana. The sequence continues at coordinate 8,430,475 of OX335685.1, read as the reverse complement.
TCCCGGTATTTATGTATTTATCTTTATACCCGTGTGGTTGCCGGGTTAGAATAGTGCCACTCCATGTCTTCCCGTGGATGTCGTAAGAGGCGACTAAGGGAATAAAGGCTTGTAGTACTGTTAGGCGATGGGCTAGCAACCTGTCACTAATACGGTGGTAAACATTTTAGCAAAATGTGGTTACAGAATTATCAACAAGTTTTTAGAGTTTTTAACCTCAGGGAACGAAGGCGTGAGTTTATGTATGTATGTAACTATCTTTATAAGTATATTTCTATTTTTCTAGTACCCTAGCTTGTACTATACAAGCGTAGAGCTTAATTTGTGCCTAGTTGGCCTAGTCAAGATGTATAACGCTATGATAGCCATTTTCGAAAATCGATAACATGATTAGGATTGATGTAAGCTGATGACCGATTATGTCAACTTCATACACATATTGAAAAGTTAGCAGCGTCAGTATCTTAGCTATGGTTAATTATAATTATGAGATTGTCCTTTTATATTTATTTATCATTTCCTAGTAGGAAAAACAGATAGGACAAGACGAAATGTATTCTTTGAAAGTAAACGATAATAAAAATGTACAGAATTGACGAAATAAATAGACTTACTTCAATCTTATAAATATTCTCTGATTTTTGCAACTTGTCTAGCGGTAACCTTTGGGGAGGGGAGATGGCCTCGAAATCTCTGCGAAATACCGCGGTGGACCGCTTTTAATACATAAGATAAAGATAAGAATGTTTTATTATTTTCTCTCTTACATAATACAAGGTTAATTAATAAAAAAAAAAGAAACTTGTCTTCTACTGGTTAAATCATCAAAGTATAACGAGCGTGTCGCCGTCAAACGAGAGGCTATAGATGCAAATATGCGTAATGTTGCGTATAATTTATCGCGTGAAGATTACTCCCGTGGGGCGGGACCGGGATACATCATTCTCCGCCAGCAGGGAGCAAGAACACACGTCACCTACCAGATTCTAATTAAAATTTATTTTGTACGTTCCAATGTTTGTTTTATACCCACCGAGTTGTTTATTTTGAAACCCCGCGGGGTCGTGGAACCAGAACCTCGATTTACAGAAGTGTTTCGCTAACCGGCTTAGGTTTATTTAGAGTTTAGACGTTTACAGGGTACTTTCGAATAATTGTATAAGGTATATTAAGGGTACACTAAATAATTCCGAGAAGTCATAATTCCGAATTGATCAAAATTCCGAAGGCAATTTCTTGATAGAATACTTAACTTTTTGTTATCGCTTATAAATACCTAACCTAACCTACGTATGGCAATTAAATTATTCATTTAATTTAAAATTGCTCCAGTGTAACATAGCTTTCGGAAAAATAAAAATTCGACAAATGAATACCTATTCGGAAAAAAGTAATTCGGAATTTTAAGGTGTTCCCGTATAACTGTCCCGTACAAGCTTTAGCATAACTGTCAATAAGCAGAAACGCATATGACATAAGTAGTATTATTTCGCAGAAATTATTACGCATAAATTACGTTGGTCGAATAATCCATATGCAAACCACGATCGTCGAATGTTTGTTATGAATAAACAATGAAACACATTTGCAGAAATTATTATGCATTAATTTCGTTGGTCGAATAATCTTTATGCATAACATAATCGTCGAATGTTTGTTATGAATATACAATGAAACGCGTTCGCAAAAATTATTACACATATTACGTTGGTCGAATAATCTTTGTGTATAACATGATCGTCGAATGTTTGTTATGAATATACAATGAAACGCATTCGCAGAAATTCTTACGCATAAATTACGTTGGTCGAATAATCTTTATGCATAACATGATCGTCAAATGTTTGTTATGAATATACAATGAAGCGCATTCGCAGAAATTCTTACGCATAAATTACGTTGGTCGAATAATGTTTATGCATAACATGATCGTCGAATGTTTGTTATGAATATACAATGAAGCGCATTCGCAGAAATTCTTACGCATAAATTACGTTGGTCGAATAATCTTTATGCATAACATGATCGTCGAATGTTTGTTATGAATATACAATGAAGCGCATTCGCAGAAATTCTTACGCATAAATTACGTTGGTCGAATAATCTTTATGCATAACATGATCGTCGAATGTTTGTTATGAATATACAATAACGCATTCGCAGAAATTATTACGCATACATTACGTTGGTCGAATAATCTTTATGCATAACATGATCGTCGAATGTTTGTTATGAATATACAATGAAGCGCATTCGCAGAAATTCTTACGCATAAATTACGTTGGTCGAATAATGTTTATGCATAACATGATCGTCGAATGTTTGTTATGAATATACAATGAAGCGCATTCGCAGAAATTCTTACGCATAAATTACGTTGGTCGAATAATCTTTATGCATAACATGATCGTCGAATGTTTGTTATGAATATACAATAACGCATTCGCAGAAATTATTACGCATACATTACGTTGGTCGAATAATCTTTATGCATAACATGATCGTCGAATGTTTGTTATGAATATACAATGAAGCGCATTCGCAGAAATTCTTACGCTTAAATTACGTTGGTCGAATAATCTTTATGCATAACATGATCGTCGAATGTTTGTTATGAATATACAATGAAGCGCATTCGCAGAAATTCTTACGCATAAATTACGTTGGTCGAATAATCTTTATGCATAACATGATCGTCGAATGTTTGTTATGAATATACAATAACGCATTCGCAGAAATTATTACGCATACATTACGTTGGTCGAATAATCTTTATGCATAACATGATCGTCGAATGTTTGTTATGAATATACAATGAAGCGCATTCGCAGAAATTCTTACGCATAAATTACGTTGGTCGAATAATCTTTATGCATAACATAATCGTCGAATGTTTGTTATGAATATACAATGAAACGCATTCGCAGAAATTATTACGCATAAATTACGTTGGTCGAATAATCTTTGTGTATAACATGATCGTCGAATGTTTGTTATGAATATACAATGAAGCGCATTCGCAGAAATTCTTACGCATAAATTACGTTGGTCGAATAATCTTTGTGTATAACATGATCGTCGAATGTTTGTTATGAATATACAATGAAACGCATTCGCAGAAATTATTACGCATAAATTATTTTGATTGAATAATCTTTATGCAGACAATATGAGTAAAATGTTTGTAATGATTAAACTATGAAAGGCATAAACTTATAAAGCATAATAATGTTTCAGCGTAAACATTTCAACAGCAGCAAGATGTTTCCGGCTTATTAAGAAAAAATACCTAACAACCCGTAAATACACGGCACCCGTTCTTGACCAAGTTTTAATTATCATTGTATAATACAATTTTTTGTTTTTAATTGCGCTTAGTGCAAACTAATGCAAAATGAGTGAAAGAGAGAATCCAGAGATTTCATTGTTAAAACATACTCATTTCGGACTCATAGATGATAAACTTAGGTTCCGCGACACTAATGGACCTTTGTTGGTATTAAAGTACCTAATTAGTATTGGCATTATGTTACGACCTTCCGACTTCAGGCCCAAAAACATGATCAGGACCGAGATTCTAGGCGGGTAAAACCAAATCGTATTTGACCTGCGCCTCTATTCAACACGGTAAAAACATCATCGCATTTGATCTGTTATCGAATTGTCAACGTTTTGATAGCTCTTATTTTCTTGACAGTAATGGCGGCTGACGTCATAACAATACCATAACAGGCAAACTACGATATCGCTTTTACCGCCTAGAATAGAGGCGCTGTTATCGTTTTGTCAACGTTTTGATAGCTCTTATTTATTTGACAGTAATGGCGGCCGAGTTAAAAACAATACCAAAGCAGATTAAAAACAATTTGGTTTTTACCGCCTAGAATAGACATCCAGCATTTCTTATTTCTGTATCTTTACCACGTTGAAGTTATACGCCTACTGTCAAGTAAAAAGGAGCTGTCATAACTTTATGCCAACAATTTTCTTACCATGTAATGGGGTGTGTATATATAAATTAATAATAAATAAAAAAAAACATTATTTAAGTATTAACCCATCAATTAATTAACTAATATTAATATTATCAAACACTCAAACATTTGATATTCATAATTTATATTAATTTATTGTAAGCATTTCCCCCCAAAATAATAATAAAAATTCATGCACGCATGAACAACTGTTGCCTTACTTGCTCAGTCTCTTACCAAATGACCAACGTCTTTTCCGCAACACGGCGAAGAAGTCATCCACTCTGTTCACGGCAAACATGCCGGACGCGCTACACCGCCACGGCTATGCATAACAGCTAATGTACTAATTTTTTCAACCATAATATAACAATTATTTTGCGTCGTCTTGATAACAACGAAATGCATAATTTCTTGAAACATACATAAATAATAGACTAAATAGAACAGACAAAGACATTAAAATAGACTCTATTTTAACGTCTTTATCTGTCCGGATTAAAAAGTAGCCTTTGTCCAGCTTTGTTTGTTTGTTCGTTATCCAAAGTACAAGCTATTTCAATTTCAAATCTCATCCAAAACCGCCCAGCCGTTGCAGCGTAAGGGAGTACAAACTAACATACAAACTTTCGCATTTGTAATATTAGTAGGATTATGCTAAAATATTTTATGCAAAATAAACGATACCCAATATAAGATGGGCCCAGCGTGGTATAAAAGCCCAGGGGGGTCTATATCGGTTGATCTAAATTTTTTTGGCCTATTTTCGTTTCGCATCATATTTTTTTGCATACCAACGTTTCGTCTAGTGATTTAAATGTCGAAAATTTTTTGATCGAAATTGTTTTGCATAATATTGTTTGGTCGAAAAATTGTTTAGTATAACATTTTTTTTGAATAACTTTTGAGGCGAAGTCGACGGAGCAGCTCCTATTCCGCGTAGTTGTGGCGCTTAGCGTCTTAACACAATTCTAACCTATCCTAACCTATAGATTAGTTGAGACCTAGGTGTTTTATACTTGTTTGGTCGAAAACAATATTATGGATTTAGCCTTTTAGTAATTAAAAATTTAGACCAAACAATTTTAGACCAAAAGTGCTTTAGACCAAAAAATATGTATGCAAAAAAATATTTATGCTAAATAAGAAGTATGCCATTCAATATTATAGGAAATATTTTCGACCAAAAATTTTTAGCACATAATATTTTAGGTCAGTCGAAGGGCACCCCTCTTATTTACTTGACAGTAATGGCGGCCGAGTTAAAAACAATACCATAACACCATAAAGATAACATGGTTTTAACCGCTTAGAATAGAAGCCCAGGGCCGAGATTCTAGGGGGCAAAAACCATATCGTCCCTTTAATTTCTCAACCTCCTGATCGAATATTTGGATAGGAAAGTAGTCTTAATAAACCTTGGAACATGGGTGTTTTTTCTAATTAACTATTCGATCAGATACGAGGTTGAGAAAGTAAAGGGACGATATTGTCTTTGACCTGTTTTCGATTGTTAACATTTTGAACGCTATTATTTACTTGACAATAATGGCAACCGAGCTTAAACTAATACCAACACGTCAAGGACAACATGGTACCGCCTAGAATTTCGGCCCTGGACATTTGTCCTGTAATTATCTGAGCTCATTTATTAATGTACGTACCTACGTCCACGTCCCTTAGTTTCCAAACATCCGCGTTGGTTATTCATGGCAGTGTTTGAATGCGTGGCGGGGGCGTGATGTGTGCTGAGAAACTTCCCGCCGTGTCAGTACCCTTACCATGAGTTACAATTACCATACTCGGTAGCGAGTTGAATACTCTGTCCTTCGCACTGTATAAGAACACTAAGAGGTCTGTGAGGGACAAAGCATTCGACTCGCTAGCGAGTACGGTAATTGTAACTCATGGTAGAGGTACAGCTCGCCCGCAACGGACTTGTTGGGAACTAATTTGGTGTAATCTAGTCCCGCAGACCCGCAACTAACGGACAGTCGTAGACACGGGCAGACACTCGTAGACCTTAGCAGACACCCGTAGACCCACAGAACTTGTGTTGCTCTTTGGTTATATTTCATTCACGTAAATTTTGACTTCTTATTAATACGTACTTGTAAGTAAATATTAATTATAAGGTTTATTTTGAAACATTTGGGTTCTCTGGGTTATAGAGTTTATTTATTTATTTATTTATTCAAATTCAAAAGTAAACTTAATGCCTCGTGGCATGATGAAAATGCAATGAACTATTCTTTTTTCCCTAAATACTTTTGTAGAGAACACTGTTTATTGAAACCGATCAATAACAACTGTACTAACACCGATTGGTCGATTTGCTGTTTCTATTTTGTTATTATCCTGAACCAGCTCCGAATAAAAACTCGCTTGTCCAACATATGCCAACAACGCATTCTTTCATTATTTTGGGCACACAATGCGCAGAGGCATCATATATCTGGAAAAACTGATTGTGGTTGGGAACACCGAAGGCAAAAGATCGCGCGGTCGTTCAGCAACAAGATGTACCGATCAAGTGAAAGAATTGTCATCTTTCAAATTCTACTTGGTTGTAAGAGACGCGCTGGACAGAAACCGGTGGAGGCACCAAACGCTCCAGATGCAATCTTGATACTGACCACGCTCCTCAGACATGAAGGACCGACCCCAGAGAGAGACACAAAAGCTATCGTAAAGTTAACAATACGAAATGTCAAAAGTAATATAGTTTTCCCGAGTAGAATAGAGCCTTGGCAACACTGGACCGAAGAACGTTCAAACGCACGGCTTACGCTGGCTCCCGGGTGACACCCGGCACGAGGGATTAATTTGGCTTTGTCCGTCTTAGTTCTGTTGTTGTTCGGTCGATTCGGGAAACAATGTTATTAATGTTTCTCATACTTTATTTATTATGTATTATTTACATTTAGTTATATTTGTGTTTGTTTTAATATAAATAACGGTAAAGTGCAACAGCATCGCGCATCGTTGAAATCGAAGACAATTGATATGTGACAAAGATTTAACAGAGTTGGCAAACATTATTATTTATACATACATACATACTAGCTGTAGCTCGTGACTCCGTCCGCGTAGAAGTCATTTATCACAATATAAAGTACCCCATTTCCTTTCTCGGGGTTTAAGCTATCTCCATACCAAATTTCAAAAAAATCTGTTTAGTGGTTTCGCCGTAGAAGCATAACAAACTGACGAAGATACTTTTACATTTATAATATTGCTATAGATTATCTGTGCCAATTGGATAGGTGTTGTGTGAATATTAGATTGTTATCCGTCGCAAATTTTGCGATAAATAGAGGAGAGGCAAGCTCCGAATTAAACCTTAAATACTAATTAATTAACTAACTAACTACTTTATAACTCTCTCTCACAACTATCTCTCAACTTCTCTCTTAAGTGCTCGTTTGTATCGTTTTAACCAACTGGCTGGAACAAAAAATGAATTGTCAAAAACGTTTTTAAATTTCCTCCGAACTAGGACCCGACATTTACCAACATTACCAAATTACGTAAAGCGAGATAAACGAAACGTTTCGTTTTAATTAACTAATTTTACTAAAGTGGTATCTGTGCAAGGGTCCGAAGGGCACTGCCAACACAAATTTATAAACATTTGTAAGCAGAGTATTCCAACTCGTAATAAAAGCTTGTGTGCGAACAAGAGAAACTCACTGAAATGTAATTAAATGCTTGTTAGTGTTGGTGAGACAACATCAACAATTAACATCCGCGGAGGACAAGCCAAAAACTATTTCTGACACCGAATTGTTTCGCGTGCCGCTCAAAATAAGTACCTTTACAAAGTTACATCACATAAATAATAAATACTAGTGGACACTATCACACAAATTTACCTAGTCTCAAACTAAGCTCTAGGCTCATCTAATGGGTACAAAACAACGACAACCATACTTATTATAAAGAAATACACACTTAAATAACTATACATAAAACATCCAAGACTCAGAACAAATACTCGCGCTAATCACATAATATTTGCCCATACCGGGGATCGAACCCAGAGGGCTCAGACAATTCGTTTCGATTCGTTTTTAAACCAATTGCGTCACTGGAAGATGACGTGATACGAAAAGACACGGGGTCTACCTGTGACGCGATTGGTTTAAAAACGAATCGAATAGAAACGTTAGTTAGCGTAGTGCATCTTGTCTGAGCCCTCAGGACCGCTAGCTTCGTAAACAGGGTCACTACCTACCAACTAGGCTAACGCGTAGGCTAGCTTTAAGGCAGGAATTGGAATACAACATATTTTTACAACAATGGTCGTTCAAAAACCATTTCGATATGCACACAATACACTTATGGGTGCCCCAGAATACGAGTATGCATAGTAAAAGTAGAAGCATTTTCAATTTAATGCGGTTACCAATAGAGTATAGATTACTTCGAACTACATTGGAGTTGGCCTTCTTTGGGATTATTACGGCAGAACAGTCGAACAGGCCATAAGGGACGAAGCTATCTATTAGAATGAGAAAGTCATAAACATCTCTGTTCTAATCTAATACGGAGAACTGACAAGTCAAAGTTATTTACTTAATTACTTTTTTGAAAATGTATGTATAATTTATTAGTTACGTGTCTTTCGTATCTCTTGTTGGCTTCCACATTAAACAAAATTGCCATCTGATTTGTGTTTTAGTCTATTAGGAAACAGACGGTGGATACATACATACATAATTATATACTTACACTCAAAGAAACACAACTCTCCCCTTCAAACAGTTGGCCCTTCAAAAAGCGTGCTTATGTCAAAAAAAGGTTTGTTCTTTTCTCTTTGACAATCTCAGTGGAAATAATTTAAAAAACTTTTTATAGGTTATTTTATTTCGACAAGGTTAAAACGTCATCCTCATAATAAAAGTCGGAATTCAACATTAGCTCGTGAAGTCTTGATTAGCTAGCGACCCTAATGTTTTATTTAAGTAATTAGTACGGTCTGAAAGAGGCATGTTGGTACTTACTGACACTGAGAAGCAAAGAGAGATGAAACTTCTTCTTGGTCACAAAAGCGTTTTTATCACAAAATTGCCATTAAAAAAGCATTATTTTTATGGTTATCAGATTTATTTTTAAGAAGGAAATCATGATTTTTATCATGTCAACCAAATAAAGACAGTCCAATTAATTCTTACCCAGTTATCATCTCGGCATCGTTGTTGAGCTGAAGGTACTTTATCCAAAAGGTATTCAGCTAACCTTCCTCAATTATTTTTAAAATAAATTCTTTAGAAAGCCGTCCTATTTAACCGTTATTACGTTTATATCTTAATCCCATTTTTTCATTAGCTATCACCCGCTATTCCGGTCCATTTACAAATATTATTAAGCTAAGATTTATTCCATCTGCTTCTTTCCTTACATCTGTTTTATCTCATTAGTAACTTGACAGAAAAATTCCGTAACGGGCCGGTCACTCGGGGAGCGAGCAAGCACGCCAGCCATTACGACAGAGGAAATTAATTTCCAAATATAAATAAATTCCATTTGCTTCTGCTCGGCGAACCGTAACACATTTAGAGCGGGAGAATTTCTCCCGGCGCGAATCGTTTTGGCAACAATTTAAGGAGGAATCGCAAATGTTTATTTGTAGGAGCGTTCGCGGCGGCCGCGGGGCGGCGTCGTTATAGGTCTTTAATGGCCAATAAAATGTCACCAGCGCCGCAGATAACGCTCACCTGAGCGACCCCGCCTTGCACTTTCGGGGCGCAAACAAACGCGCTCGCTCGCCGGGGGATAATTAGCTCCTTCCTTTCAGCTCACATTTCTTATAGTTTTCGGTTAATTATTAGTCCATCAAGGGAACTTTACCTTTTTTTTAATCAGCTAATTTTAAGGGTTCTGTACACAAAAGGTGCCTAGCAGGCACATTTGATAGATGACACTCTAATTGATAGCCGTTGATTTTTTTTGCAGGCATACGGCAGATTTATATTACAGATAATAAAAAATAAAAAGTTAAGTAATAGTACACTTAAAGTACATTTTTTAACGTTTTTGTTTTATTGTCGAAACGATTATACATACTTAAAACCGTCTATCCTCGTGTGGTTGCCGAGTTAGAATAGTGCCACTCCATGTCTTCCCGTGGATGTCGTAAGAGGCTACTAAGGGAATAAAGGCTTGTAGTACTGTTAGGCGATGGGCTTGCAACCTGTCACTAATACGCTGGTAAACATCTTAGCCTAATTGTGCAAATTGTGGTTATAGAATTATCAACAAGTTTTTATTTTGGTGTTATTATAGTGCGAACCCTAACAAAACAACAAACAATAAAAATCGGCCAAGTGTTAGTCGAATGGTACGGAAGGCTTGGTGCGCACGTTTGACACGCACTCGGCTGGTTTTTTTTTAAATTATGCTTTGGAAAGCAAACGAACTCACAGGCTATCTGATGGTAAGCTGTAAGACCCATGAAGTTTCGTAATCTCAAAATAGCAATTTCGTTTTCAACCCCCTCCGGCTTTGCTAAGAGAATGCCTCTATACTACTACTTTGTAACTTAATTATTATACTCGTAGTCTAAGTACGAGTATGTCCGATTAGTGAAGGTTTTATCCCTCAGGGCCGTCATCCTTCGGGAGAAGTACCGTTCGAAGCTATTTGTGAGAGTTTTAGAATTTGAGCTCATAACGCCTGGGTTAACGTTTCAGCCGGACCGCCGAGCAAACACTAAAAGTTTACAGTTTTAGGGACTTCCATTAATCCCAAATTCAGCAGACGCCTATTGGTTTAGTGTTTATAATTAGTGCTTAGTCGTTACAACCGTAAACCTCGTCTTGTTTAGCTACAAAATCATAGATGTATTTTAAGAATACGACATTTACAATACACTACAAAAACTCTTTATTAAGACCCGTGATCCAAGCTACCCTAAGTGTAATTGTGTTGTGTAATGTTTTTTAATAAGTACCTGCCTAAATGTTGAAAGTATTACAATTATTAAGCGTTGGATCTTTGTGTGTAGTGAAATATTGTGTTGTGGACATTTATTTTCAAGTACTTGAGAAATGTAATTTGAAAGCACAAGTGGAATTATTATTTCAGTAGTAAACTATACCTATTCGTATTCCTTATTAATTATAGGTCTGGTAGAAATAATAGCCTGCTCGTTCCATGCTCGAGCGCATTTAGTCGTGTGAGCGATTTAAATTAAGAAACTCTGAACTCGCTGTTGAAACTAATGATGATTTAAATTAATTTTGTAGCAGCATCGTCTTCATGCAACTCGTAATGAATCTTCTTAATTAAAAGTTTTGATGATTATAATACGTAAGTGTTTAGGTTTGCTAAGATTTGGTTACTTTTTGGCTTTGCTTTCTGAAATAATTACAATAATTTAAGGTGATTTTGATGTGCACATTCAATAAAAAGAACTTTTACTTATTATCACTTTACCACACGAATATTATTCCTACATCAATTTTATTAAAATCCACCATTTTAATTTAACAAAATGAAAACAACTTGCCAACTTGTCATTATAAATTCAATCTGTTGCTAACGTACAGTTTTGAACGTACCTTCAAGTTACAAATTTGCGACCCCAGATTGGCAATACTGATCAAATATTCCATACAAGTGACGCAAATATTGCCTCTTTACACCAGAACGAACGGTTATAACTTGTAGCTTTATGAAATTGGCCTCAAAATATACCAAGCTCAACGTCCCAAACAAAAAAGTACTTAAATCTTGCACCCGTATACCACACCTAATGACCAGACTCTAAACAAAGTAGAGACTATCTACTTTATGATATGTTTATGTAGGATAGGTGTCATTTAAATGTTCTCCAACACTACAGTATATTTATAGTTTTATTATTAATTATCAGATCCTCCCGTGGTATTGCTGTCTTTGGGCAGCACGCTCAACCCACACGACATTAAAGAGGGAGACGACGTCTACTTCGAGTGCTCCGTTCGCGCCAACCCTAAAGAACATAGGATATCTTGGTACCATAACGTACGTATACCATAAGTAGTATGGCCATAGATGGTCTTGTTTTGGGTCACAAAACGTCACTTATAAGGACAGATCAAGAATGTTTTTCTTGGCGTGTTTGCTGATTGGTCGAGAACATTGTTGTCCAACTTTAAGAACCAATGAAAATCAATCAATCCATTTTTGTGTCATAGCTCCTTAAAATGAAAAATTTAAATCGACCAATCAGAACACACCATTTTGTGTCGTAAAATATTAGGTGTATTTTTGCTAAAAGATACACAGACTAAAAACTATATCACTGTTTTTTTTTAAATGTAATTCGAACTTGGCCCCTACTCTCGAACCACTAGAGATAAAATTACATGGGAGATATGGCGAAACAAATACAATTTTATATGGAGTTGACATCTTCATCTCGCATGTTAGTTTATTAATCTCGAGTGCCACGAGAATAGGGGTCCCGATTTAAAAAAAAGTTATCTATGGTAAAATTGGCGGTGATGTCACATTAACATGTATTAAAATTTGAGTTTAGAATATGAATTCCTATTTTATTTCCTCTCAGTAGTTGTAAAAAGCACTATGTCTGCCTCGGTAGAAAGTGCAATTTATGGACTCGTACACTCGACTCGTCCAAAAATCGCGTACTTTCTATCCTCTGCAACAATGTAGCCTACCCCTGACTTAATACTATGTCTACAAAGATGTGAACAATCTTATTCTTATTCTTATTCTTATTCTTATACTATGTCTACAAAGATGTGAACAAATTTATTTATTTCTTAGGATAAGCCAGTGGTCCACAACCTGACGTCTGGCGTTATCGTGAGCACGAAGTCTCTGGTGCTGCAGAAAGTGACGAGAGACCATGGCGGGGACTATGCCTGCCGCGCCGCCAACTCCCTCGGCGAGACGCCCAGTCAGCCCGTTCATCTTAGTATACAATGTGAATAGAAATTTTTACTTCTCTACGGGTGAAACCAGACGAGCATAATTTTGTGAGTTGTGAGTATCGTACACAAAAGTACAGCTGATTCTGCGTCGCCGTGTGAACCAAACAGGACCTTTGTATGAAACCGAATGCAGCAGAAATTACGCGACCGAAAATACGCGGCTCACAACTCACAAAATTACGCTCGTTTGGCTTCACCTTTCCATATACAAATAGCTTTTATAGCCATGTACCTACAGGTGGACTAAAATTACATGTTTTGCTTCTAGTACATTAATTATAATTTTACTAGCCGTCCGTGCCCGGCGCCGCCGCGGCAATACTAACATCATACAAACCTTGTCCTGATCGGATCGAAATCGGTCGAGCCATTCCCGAATTATGACGTGATCGCGGGAAACAAGGATTCATTTTTGTACATACATATATTGTTGTTAATGCCATAATTATAGCGTGGAATGGAGATGCAGGTTTGATCAAGTTGTATAGGCTAACTATTCTTCGGAAATATAATTTCTTGCGCTATGCTTGGTTTAACATGACCCTCAATGTAATTTTCCGCTACGAACGTTATTCATTAAAACACGTATACATTTTGTAATAAACGTAATTACAAAATAAATCTACCCTTACCTTGCCGGACCTAAACTTACCTACCTGACCTTGCCCACGGAATACAAAAAGAGCCTCTCGTTGTGTCCGTTGGGTTGATGTGTATGGATTTAGCCTCGTGAGGCCTAATACCTATTTTAGTAACATTGTAATTGCAACCTTGTCGAATAACTATAACCCTATAGTATAGCCTTTTATGTTTGGTATTATGCCCTTAAGCGAGGACTTAGGGACTCAGGAGGTTAATATCTGTAACCTGTTTATACATTCCTCAAGTTGTGACCAAATTTCATAATATAATATGCACTAAATATTCCATCAAACAAAATTACCTGCCACGTTGTTTATTTTGCGATGATTAACAGCACAGCTCGATGTTGATAAAAATAGTTATGCACTGTTTGTGTGATTGTTATCTTTGTCCTTAAAATGCTTAATGCTAAGGATAGATTTTAATTATAATTATAGAACACACGTTCGAATTAATACTGTTGGGTTCAATCAGAAGCCTTTTTGTGTTTCACAGCCTATATATTTATATTTGTTCTTTGTCTGACTATAAAAACTAAACCCGTTGCCCGATATCGATGATTCTTATGTCAATCGATTTGTCTTAATCTGGTGAGTGTCACTGAAGATATGACAGTAATCAAAATTCAATATGGCGGCAACCAGACGCCATATTGCGCAATATTGAAAAAAAAAGTCGACCAAGTTTGACAAGTGGGGTATCATTGAATATGGATTTAAAAATCATATTTAGGTTTCTTTCATCATTTTTCATTTTGAATGATCATTTAGGATTTATAACGATTTAAAGTTAGTTAGCCACAATCGGCTTTTGAAAGCTTGCTTTTTGTTAATTTACATTGATTTTATTTTCGTCTCATTTATAAACGTAAAACCGTAAAAGAAAAGGCTTATCATCATAGGCATCATAGTTTATTCAGCAAATTAAAAATGGTAATTAAAAACACAGAAATCACTCCTACAACCAGCCGAGTTCAAAAGAACAACTTAGTTTAGTTTAGTTATTCATCAATGTAATCTAACAATATCAATTGCATTGCCTGTCAAAAAATAGGAATACGAATAATTAAAGAATACAAAAATAATAAATATGACTCACTATGATTAAAATGTATTAACTATGTGCAAGTACCCGTTTTTTATGCGCAGTTAGATTCATTACATCACAAAACGCGAATTAAAGTATAATTTAATATTTTGATTTCTTTTATTAATTATAATGAATCTAATTATACCTACTCATAGAATCATCTGATGTAATATACTATAAGTAACATTGTAATATTCTAATTATTAAAATAAATTAGGTACAAAATTTCTCGTTATGGTTTGATTGAGAACTTGAGCCTTTGACAGACTGACAGGGACGTAGCGACAACAATAGGGCTTTACTTCGCAAACTTTGGGCTCGGAACCCTAAAAATTAAGTCTTCGATAAGTAAATTGAGACAAAGATTACTTTTCCGATCAAAATTGGAGAGTCTTTTGTCCCCTCATTGTCAACAGAGTGCTAATAAATTTCGCTCCATCCCGAGAGCGGCTTTAAATCTTTTGCTGGCTGCAGTATCAATCATTCTCGAAAGATCTCGACGAAGATTAGTAACAGTCAACGGGTTGAAAGCAGCGGAATCCATTGAGATACGAATTATTCACTTTTCGGTAAACAGTGGTCAATATTTGAACCTATTCGATTTCGTCTTAGGTTTGTGCTGGCTCATGCTAAATAAACCCACCAGGGTATCTACTCAATCAATTTAAATTCTAAGCGAAACGTACAAGGGTCGTCTCACAAACCTCTCTGACTCTTTTGTGTGCTAGTAGTCAGTTTTACACTATACTTGGGCTATCATGTTATTGGTTTTACTTTAGTACAGGTTTTGAGGTTAGCAAACTATCTTGCAAGGATCCATCAATCAATGTAATGGAAACTATATCCGAAGGTATTAATTAACTGGCAGTTCTGATCAATGTGGTAGCGAACAGAGCAAGTTCTATTAGGAAGTAGTGCGGAGAGAGAATCTCACCGAGCGTCGGAGAGTCGCCGAGCGAGCATCAATCATTGAGGAGGAGGCGCGAAGATTAACGCCGCCTACGTCACCGCGCACGACCATCTGAACGACGACAAATGTGCTCTTTGTTCCATTCCTATTTGTTACCTCACCTCGTTTGTTCCAGTTCCGTACGCGCGACGGAACATTTGTTTGTATTGCACAGTTACAAATCTTAACCTCCAAGGAATAGCGCAATTTACTGGCAGCCGGCGTTGATCACAAAACAAAACGGGTTACCTTAATCACATACATATTTTCATATTCCCGCCCCGTTATAGTAATCCTTCGTCGGAAGGGTTGCTTAACGCGAGCAAATATTTGAGAGTTTAATGAAAATCTAAGGCAGCCGGAGCGCAGTTTTGCAAGTGTATAAATGAATCACGGCGCCTGCGCCGGCTCCAAGGGGAACAGTTGGACGATAAAATTTATAATATCGTCTAACTTCTGTTATGATTTAACGAACTGGATTCGGGCTCTCTTTGTCTTTGTGTTAATTATTACATTCCTTCTTGTAATTGAAACACGACGCTTTAGGAAAGCCGAGCCATGCATCTACTCGACGTCGTAATTTACCTTTTACGAAACTCCGGCCAAAGTGGGAATGCTTTTATCGTTGTTTTGTAAATTTCGTGGAATCATTGTAAGAGTATTAGGTACATTAAGTGGATACACCTTTATTAACAAAACAAATTGTAATTCACATCAACATACTTGCATACCATTAGTTACCGCAGGTATTTAGATAACAGAACATGATATTAGATAATTGTCCCATTAAAAACCAGCGTTCGGTTTCGCTGGCGTGACATTTGGTTCAATACGCAGGACAGGAATATACGCGTCTGGTAGACGTGCTTGTTCATAAAGAGCCTTTATCAGCTTTTGCGTGTGTATACACAGGTATATCCCTACTAATTCAATGTGAGAAAAATAATCTGTATTTTATGTTAGATGTATTAAATGTTTAGTTCTGTTTCTGTACCTATTTGTCCTATTGTATTCGAGCAGAGACAGTTTAATAGTATATTGTAGACAATATCAGCATTAAGGAAAAAACATCAATAAAATACATATAACATCGAATCCTCTCTTAACATGTTTGTAAATAAAAGCTTCACTTTTTAGGGTTCGGTACCCGAAGGGTAGCCCAACGGGACCCTATTGATATGGCAACTCTGTCCGTCCGTCCGTTTTAACTTTAAAGAGCTGTGTCTTTAAAATTATAATAGATAGCGGGTTGATTTTTTTCCACAATAATTTTATTGCAGCCGATTTACTAACAAAAAACAAGTGAAATAATAAAGGGTTAAAGGTTTTTTCAACGCATTTTTATATTTGTTTTGTTGTAAAAACGATAAAACATAATTCTGAGGTCCTAGTGAAAATCAAGTGAAAAAGGGTTCAAATCTAGTATACTCCGTTTATGTATATACCCTTTTGTAGAACAAGTTAAGTCGACTTATACCCTTCTTCACTAGATCTCCAGAATTATGTAAAAGCGTCAAATTGGTATGATTATAGTACAAACCCTGAAAAAAACAACAAATATTTATTATATTGAATACGTACTGTGCGTTGGTACGGTACCCTCGGTGCACGAGTCCGACTCACACTTCACCAGTTTTTATTTAGTCACATAACAAATATGTTTTTCCTCGTTGTTGCGCAGATGCGCCAGTATGCGCGCACACGTCCCCGCAAGTGTTAGGCGCGCAGATGGACGAGTCGCTGCGCGTGCGCTGCTCGGTCTCCGCCAACCCACCGGACGTCACCTTCTTCTGGCAGTTCAACAACAGCGGCGAGAGCCTCGAGGTTTCGCCTACCAAATTTGGTAAACACTTTTTTTATGATTTCGAGTTTAATATTGTAGCGAAAGTTTCATTTCATTTTTAAGGTCAAATAAATGGCAAAGATAAGGAACTTAAAAAAAATATTATAATATACCGGGTGCCTCTAGCTTTAAATGCAACGAACTCGCTACTCGCTAAACTGAACTACTTTTGTTCTGCAACATTAAAAAATAACTTAAGTTTAGATAACTAATTGATGTTTAAGTGTAATTGTAAAATCAATGATTAAATCATAGCTATATAATCACTATCTCATGGTCTCAGGGGCGACATTTCCTTGGTATGAGGGCTAAAGTAAAATGGAGAATTGGATCGCGTACATTTAACTTGTATGAAAAAAATAAAATTTAAGTTGGACATATTTTAACAACTTACAGAACAAAAGAAGTTCAGTTTCAGGAGTAGAAACGATCCATGCATTTAAAGCCCCGAGGTCAGAGGCACCCTGTAGGTAGGTATACAAAATCGGAAAATATAGTATAATCGAATTTTGATCTAAACTATTTTTGTCCTTACAACTACGTCTTAAGACAGTATTTCTCTAGTGATATACCTACATACATTTCAGCTCGTGCAAGCAACAAGTTATCCAATGATTGGAACAGTATTGCTGGCCACAATTTATTTAAAAGTAAATTAGAATTGCTACCGTTGCAAGAGAGATTCCAGTCAACTTGGGAGTTTATGAATTATTTATCAGTACAAACTCAATAGCATTAGCGAAGAAACTTTAAGTAGGTAGTGTTGTTGAATTAAAATAGAAAACATTTGATAACGAATGTAATTTGAGAGAGATTCTTGTAGTTATTTTTATTTTTTAACCGGTTAAAAAAAGGAGGATGCTCTTAATTCGGTTGTAATTTTTTACATCGATGTGTTTGGAACGTGTTAGATTTGAATCACGGACTTTTCACACTTGTATTTTTAAGCTGTTCGTTCCGTACTAAAGTTATGTAATTATGTTTGATATTATTTCTTTTGTAATAGATAGGTAGGTTTGTTTCTTAACAAAATGTTGCAAACGTTTTAATTTTGTATACGCAATAAAGTATTTACGCACAAATATACATTTTTGTCATATCATTCCAACGCATTGTAAGCAAAGGTAGCACAAACGGCACGACTAGTGGGATAAATTAGTTATCGTTTTGTTACGTTTAGCTTCACTTGTAGGTAAGTAAAAAACTTACTAACTAAGGACGAGTATATATGCAAACAAAAATAGGATGTCGATTTGACTTGAAACTATGCATATTAAATTGCGATGTTAATACAGTCATTTTTCCATAAGAACTTCTGAAATATTTGAGGATCAAAAATATCCCGACATTAATTAATGATCGTCCTATTATTTATTTGGTTAACTGGAAGAGATCACTAAAGGCATAGGTTCTTTATAAACCTTCTGACATTTTATTTATTGTTATCTTTTTTTTTGTACAAAAAGTGTTTACATACATACATACATACTAAAAAATAATGTAGGGATATTTTGATCCTTGGGCGTTTTTGATGTGTGTATTGACAGTAGATCCCTCAAGGTAGAACTAGTTAGTCTTATCTTTAAATACAGTTACAATCTTACGGGTCCGGGTAAAATTGGTGAGAGTCGCATAAGAGCATTATGAGAGCGAATGAGAGAGAAGAAACCGAAAGCTAAGAGCTATTGCACTGTATTTAACAGTGAAATCAAATAATATATTTTTTCTACTCGCGTACTATAAACTGCTAATATTGATATCGTTAATGGTATCAGAATACCACGTATAGCGTAACCGAAGCGTGAAACAATTCTATAATAAGCGTTGCCATGGTAATAAAAGTTATGTAATAATTATTATAGCATTGTTATTATCATGGTTACGGTCATTCCGGATATCAGTCTTGGCGTTTAGTGAACACTTGACATATTAATTTGTATAATAAACCGTTTAAAATATTTTAATACCAACTGAAATTACGTGCTTTAAAAACAAAATTAAGTTTTAGACTAAGTATGTGTTTAAAATTACATTTTTATTAAATTACTAAAAATAGACGATTAGTATCCACCGATTTGTTATTTGGTTACCATGGTTACGTTCAATATGGATGTCAACAAAATGGCGTTTCGTTTGGCATTCCAACTTGTATGATAAATTGACAGAACTGTTTAAACAGAATGGTAGGTAACTATTAAAATTTGCATGAAATTTGTAAATATTTAACAATAACATTCACACACTATTATCGCCAATCGGAATAATGAAAATTACTTTGCCGACAAGTAATTTGTTAGCAGAAAAATCGAGGAAAGTATACAAGAAAAGTTAGCGATTGTTTATTTTTATCATTATCATTTTAAGCTTGTACAAAAAGTTATGTATGCAACGGTACATAATTAACTCTTAAGGTACTCGTGCCTGTAATTAAAGCGCTATCAAGCTCGCGCTCTAACCTCGGCGCTCGTACCTTAAAAACCTTCATTATGTACCAGTTACATAAATAACTATTATAGTAGGAATCATATTTTTTCACGAAGGTACTCTGAGCGAGCTAATATAGTTTGTGTTGTAATCGCAAAGGTACCGCGAATGGTAGCACGAGCGAACTGAGCTACAAGCCGCAGAGCGAGCGCGACTACGGCACGCTGAGCTGCCGCGGCACCAACGGCGTCGGCAAGCAGACCCATCCCTGTGTCTTCCAAATTGTACCTGCAGGTATTTATAGTAATATAGCTTCTGCCCGCGACTTCGTCCGCTTAGATTAAGAGTATCGTTATTCCCCTGGGAACTTTAAAAAAAATCCGGTGTGAAAATTAACCTATGTGTTAATCCAAGGTATAAGCTATCTCCATTTAACTTTCATCCATATCCGCCTAGCCGTTGCAGCGTGAAGGAGTAACAATTTATACACACAAACTTTCGCATTTATAAATGAGTAGGATATTTAAAAAATACTCAATTTCAGTGCTGAATCGTATTTGAAATTTATCAATCGGTTAATAATGCGTTTATTTAGCTTCATGCACAATAGATTAGAGCAGACCACGATTTCAGGACGGGGCGGTAGCGGTGATGAGAACAAAAAAATGTACCTACGAAGCATTGTACGATAAGGCGACTTCGGCATTAAACCACTGTCAATTAAAACCTACAAATGTTTTCATTTAAAATGTTATGACGTGATATTAGCCACGCAGAATTGTTTTACAAATGTGTCACCTTCTAGCCTAGCCTAATTAGTAATTACTACTTACTTTATTAACGCAGTGACAATCAATTTCTTTTAGATTGAAAATAAAAATCTCATGCTCTGGTTTGTGAATAAGAATGCCTTATCGACATTCCAAATCTACGAAGCTTTCATTCCAAAACTGACAATAGCCGCAACAAATAACGGGCACAGTCATTTGAATCAACAACGCAAGAGCCGAATTGGCTGCACGTTTTCTAATTTCAGCTTGCGGCTTTTAGCCGTGTACGCCAAATCTCATAACTCAGCGGCTTCAGCGCGGTGGCACAGCGAGTGTGGCCGCTGGAAGTGACAACCAATTTAATAAAACGTTAGAAAATAAATCGCTTAAAGGTTTTGCTGCGATGAAAGTGCATCGGTGATATTTAAGAATAAATTATCCCTTACCGCGCTGCTTACTATTTTGTATCTTAAAAAGGGATAGTTACAAGATAAAATATTAATGAAGATAAAGACTAAATAGACTTTTTTAAATGGCTTCTCATGTCGCATTGCAATAGCGGCGTTGACCGATTTCTATCAAATATTTCTGACGTAAACGTACTTAAAAAAAGAAACTATGACGTAGAGTAAAACTGGCTCCAAATTGTGACGGCAGAGTGCCAAAAGCAAGAAAGCCCATATTTCGGACGGCATCGCTAATCCTGTGGGCTTTGTAAGAGCCAACTTTTTTCACCGCTTATTATTTTGGCTTCACCTACTTAGCAAACTACATGGGGGGAAAAAATACAATAGGTAGGCGATATTATTACGTTTTACTCGGACGTTAAAAAATATGAAATATTTTGCTTATATTGACGACGCGTTAGCCTAGTTGATAGAGACCCTGACTACGAAGCTAGCGTATCGTAGTCGCTATTGCCTATCGCACTCGCAATGGCAATCGGTTTCAAAGCGGAACAACTGTTTTCATTTTGTATGCAGACAAGCCTTCAATTTTGAAAATGAAAACGATTGCGATTGCGAGTGCGTTAGGCAATAGCCCCTCTGGGTTCGATTTCCGATATGGGCTTATATTTGTTGTTATGATCGCGAGTATTTGTTTCTGATTCTTGGATTATTTCTATGTATTTAAGTATTTATTTCTCCATATGAGTATGATTATCCTTGTCTAGTACCTAGTGCTAGCCTAGACATTAGTTTAGGCTTGGTCAATTTGTGTGAAATTGTCACCTGATAATTATTTATTTATGTATTTTTCCTACTCCTGTAGTTTTATCTGTCATTTATATAGCCACGAACACTAATATAAGAACATACATAATATGTCCGCAGAATAATCCGTAGAAAAGTCTATCTAGTCTATTCCTCAAAACAGCACTTGTGCTTTTTTGAGCCAAAACGATACGCCTATCTGCCACAGACTACTACTAAACCTAAAACAATGATATTTTCGTTTAGAAATAATAGGTGCGACACAGTATAAAACTGAATTTTACCATTAAATAAAATCACATATGTAAATAAAATTTATCTAAACTTAATAAATTCAGAATATAAATAATTCCTTTATATCGCTTTTAAGTTAATTTGTCATTTTATTCCGGTTGTGAACGCAAACATAAGTTAAAAAAAATAAAAAACGTACTTAAATTAATTTTATTAAATTTGCAAACCTGGCAAGTGGACATCATTAAAAACAAAGTTAACCATAGACATATGTTTTGTTAATAATTGTCATTTTCATGTTTCCCGCTCATTTATTGCTTTTTTAATTCGACATTTTATTTAAAACCTAGTCGTAGAAAAAGTATTTTATGCAACAGTTGTATAAGTGGGGTCAAAAAACGCTCGTGGCGTCTTTCTCTTTACGGTAACCCTCGCCGCGTGCCTTTTTTGACCCCACTTATACAACTGTTGCATAAACTACTATTATGTACGTTTTGTAAATGTAGGATAATAATCCGCTTACCAAATGAATGTGTTTTTAATGACTCCGTCATAAACCACATCAAGTTTGTTGATGTAAATGTTACAATAACGGCTAAATATTTCGCAACCTTCTGTTTCGTTATAACCTTGTTTTGCAAAACTCTCTGTATATTGTTGTAAAATCACAAAGAGGCCCGTGATTTTCTTTAACTCCACGTCACAATTGCAAGTGGAAATATGAGTTGGCTGGAGCGAGGTGCAATGGAATACGCCGCTACCCGCAGAGCGTTTAATATCCTTGCAGTTTGTTATATAGCACGTTAAATTGTCACCCCATGCCTCAGCCGCCACAATCCTGGGGCTGCACTTCATTATCCACGCACCGAGTGGCGTTTAGACCTTAGTCTACTGCCTTTGAGGGTTCACCTTTAACTCTGTGCAAGTGGTGCTTAGTCTACTAACTCTTTGAGTTTTGCCGTTTCCTTGTATGCCATTATAATCCGGTTTTGCTGGTATTTTTAATCGTCGATGCAAGCAAAAGGGTGTTATAATATTACGTCTTTATCTATGTGTTTGTCTGTGGCATCGTAGCTAATAAACGGGTGGACTGATTTTGACGCGGCTTTTTTTAATAGAACTCTATTTTGTTCAGGGTGGTTCTTAGCTTTGATTTAAATTAATTTGATAAAAATTTGGTAGGGCCGTTAAAAATGGTAAAAGATAAAAAATAAATAAATATCAGGGGACAATGTCACATCAACTGACCTAGTCCCAAACTAAGCTCTAGGCTTGTACTATGGGTTAGTAGACAACGATATAAGTACTTATATAGAGAAATATACGAGTATATTGAAAACATCCATGTCTCAGAAAAAAAATTCGCGCTCATCACACAAATATCTGCCCTTACCGGGATTTGAACAGAGGACCGCTAGCTTCGTAGGCAGGGTCACTACCAACTAGGCCAATGCGTCGTCAAGATGTTTGATAGTAAGTAGGCCACACGGGCACTTTTGCTAAATGTACGTCATAAATCTACTAGCTCAGCTAGAAGTTATCAGCTGTCAAAGTAGGGGTTGTGTTTATATCCGAAATACTTATCAATTTAATTCATATTATAATTGCGAAAGTTTGTGTGTGTGTATGTGAGTGTTTTAGTTTTTTCCTCCTTTCACGCTGCAACGGCTGGACGAATTTGGATGATATTTGAATAGCTCATACCCTGGATTAACAAATAGGCTACTTTTAATTCCGGAAAATATAAACGTTTCTAAGGGAATACCGATAATCTAAGTCTACGCGGACGAAGTCGCGGGCAGAAGCTAGTAATAACATTATCATGTTAATCAAAGAGAGATCAACTTTAATTAAAAATATAATTCCATCGAGAAACATCCATTACGGAAACTTGAACTACTGTTCTAGTTAGTTACTATACTAACGGCATGCTTGTCACTCCCGGAAGCTGTCATCCAAATAGGAGATGATAGCTTCCCAATAACAAGAAAGATAGTATGGGTAAGGAGTTTGCTGGAAGAGATTCTTTAAAGGGATAATTTCACGTATGTACATTATTTTACATTCATTGTAATGTTTTTTAATTACCGTAACTGAGACGATGAATCGAATTTCCGATAATTTATGCATTTTACTAGAGGACACCTGCGACTTCGTACACTTAGAATTAGTTTCCCTGTACTCCTTCTACTCCCTCTCTTTTAACCCCTTAGGGGGTGAATTTTGAGTAATCCTTTTTAGTGCACCCCTAGACCTCATAAGGAACCTACGTGCTAAACTTGGAAACTCTAGACCCAGCGGTTTGGTCTGTACTTGTTGTCAGCCAGTCACTCAGTCAGTGTCTTTGTTTATACTCGTAGATGTAGATTACTCGTATTTTTACTTTCCTTAGTCAATTTAAGCTACTGTAAATGCATAAAGTGCTACATCAAAAATACTAGGTATACAAATTACTAGGTAACTCACGCTAAATGATTTCCCTAGCGCGTCCCAGCGCCCCGCGCAACTGCTCGCTGCAAACTGGCAACAACAGCGCAGACGGCAGCGGCTGGCTGCGTGTGCGCTGCGTCGCCGGCTACGATGGCGGGCTGCCGCAATCCTTCCAGCTGGAGGCGCTGGACCCTCTGTCCGGCCGAGCGCGGTACAACAGCAGCGTCAATGATACCGGTAAGTCTTTTTAAACACCGACGCAGAGAGAAGAAGAGGGTGTTATAAGTTTGATCGCTATGTCTGTGTGTGTGTGTGTGTGTGTGTGTGTATGTGTCTGTGTCTGTCCGTGGCACCGAAGAAGGTTTCCTAGCGGTCGTTTTTAGCTAGGTTTCATGAAAATCAGTTGGGCTATGTAAGAGATATCGTCCCTTTACTTTCTCAACCTCGTACATGATCGAATTGTTAGATAGGAAAGTAGTCTTTATTATTTGGGGAAGATGAGTGCTTTTCCTATGAAACTATTCGATCAGATACGAGGTTGAGAAAGTAATGAGACGATATTAGGTCTGAAAGAAGGGGTCACCATTAATGGGAGGTATTTATCTGTCTAATAGTTATCACTATAGTCCTTCCTGCCGGAGGTACTATACGTGCTTTAATAACAGTACCACACACAGACACCAGACAGACCAGATGATGATAGTGACTCTAGGTGAGGCTAGCTACGCCAAAATAGGCCATATTCCTTTCTACTCTAAGTACAGTCAAAGGCTTTTTGTGACCCGCCTTAGGTTCAAACTCAATCTGACATTCCACAGCAATAAGGTTTAGTTTCCTATAAGTTACAAATGACTTGGCATCTCTAATGACATTGACGACTTCAAGTTCATTTATTTGAAATGAATCGTAAGGCGTTCGTGACCATTCTAGGCAACGTCACAACGACTGGTGAGCGACAAAAGTCAAGTTGACAACGGCAGCTGGCTGGGTGGCCAGTTAAGACAGCGGACAGTCATTGTCCTTACTACTGGAAGCGACGAGAACCATTTTTACGGGAATGACTGGGTGCCTGGGGTGAAATAAAAACATTCTTCATGAATAATTGAGGTTAAGTGTCAAACAGTACTAATTTGTTTACATGTTTGCCAATTTCAATTGGTACAGACTATAAATACTAGACACGCTACAACGAAATTGTTTTTTAAATGGCATAGAGAAGGCAAACGACCACACAGGCCATGGGGGGGGTTATTATGACATGACTATGCAGTTTTTTGACGGCGAGCGTAAAGGACAGAGCTATAGCAGTTATATAGCTCTGTCCTTTTCTCTCAGTGTGAACTGAACTGCATAACTTTGTCAGTGGGATCTGAGACCCAACGACATTTTCATTCTCAAGACTATAATCTTAAAACTGTAAATGCGTCGCCAACCCTGAGGTTTAAGATGAAGTTTCAACATCTACATGAATCAGAAGAGCATGTAGAAAGACTTCAAATAGTGACATCGATTTAACGTATCCCTAATCATATCTAATTTGTTGGGTTAGTCAACGAACTTGCCATTAATTACCAATTTGTGTCACACCCAGGCAGTCACATACGCCCCATTTTCACATTTATCATTTTGTCATAACGGTCTAAGATCCGAATAGGAGACAACCTTCACCTAGCTGTTTATTCGATAAAAAGTATTTTATATCAAATTGACTATGCTAAGTAATATATTTATAATAGGTTGACTGGAAAACTTCAATCCAGTTCTTACATGATTTAAAAAAAAACTGAAAATGAACTTTTTTTTAAATTGCTTTTGCTTGTTTAATAGACCAATTACATACTAATCGAAAGCATGAAGCCTATAGAATATGCAAACGTTAGGTTTAGTGCAAATTATTAGTACCGAATTGCCTACCTACCCAATAGTTAAGATGGGAAAAAATAGTCAACCTAACGTTTGCATATTCTATAGGCAACATACTTTCGATTAGTATGTAATTGGTCTATCAAACATGCAATACGTCGGTGAAACTGCAAAACCGCGTAACATTTTTAATGAGGAGCAAAATGCACCTTTTTTTGAGATGTTAAGGTTTATTTTGTTCTATAATCAATTTGTTGGTTACGCGGTTTTGCAGTATCATCGACGAATAGCAACTTAAAAAAAAGTTCATTTTCAGGTTTTTTTTAAATCATATAAGGACTGGACTGAATTTTTCCAGTCAACCTATTATACATAATATATATTACTTAGCAGATTAAATTTTATAAAAATATTTTTATCGAATAAACAGCTAGCTGGAGGTCGTCTCCTATTCGTATCCCCTACTATAAGTCATAAGTTTTATCATCCCACCATTGAAACAGTAATTTTCACCAGGATACAACAAGTTTCTACAGTAACATACGGTGTTTTTTAAAGTCTATAACAAAGACCTGTCGACTCTTATTCATTTGTTTTGCCAAAAGTATCATGATGTTACAAATACCGTGATACCGCAATACCGCAATACCGCATAACTAACAAATTAAATAGGGTGCAAAATACACCTTAGCAAGTAAGTCAGTAAGGTACATTGTGTATTTTTTTTAGTTACGCGGTATTGCAGTAGGGTGGCGGCACCAATAATGGACACTTTTAGCTGTCAGGCTCCAGTAATGGACACTTCGCTCTTAATTCAAATTTCATACGATCCTAAATTGATTGTAACCAAACAAATGAATAACCCTTAGCTTCTGTAAAATAAGGATCAAGTGTCCATCATTGGGTTCTTGTCCATTACTGGTTCCATCACCCTATTACCGACGAAATCTTACGTTAGCACATTGTTAACAGATGGGCTAGTGACGTTCAAGCTGGACTTGTCCCAACTGTCTTCCGCTGGCGAAATGGAAGGTTCCACCTTCAACCTGCTCATCTACGCCAGGAACCTGAAGGGGGAATCGGAGAAGACGCTGCTGGAAAACATCGCGTTCAATGACGCGGCGAAGAGAACTGGTGAGGAATTAAAGCTTGTTAAAGAGTTTCATTTTCAGTGTAATTATTTGTTTATACAATGTGTTTAACAATATTTTTTGTTATTGTCGTATCAAACGTCAAAAAGTCTACCTAGTAGTCTATTCAGTCTTTGTTCGTCGTAAAGGTAGATTGGTAGATTCTTAAAGGCTCACCATTTCTGTTTATGTTTTCATTAGTAGCCAATTAAGACCCAACTATTATTACAAAGGTACCGTTTGTTTGTAATAATAGTACAAGTAAGGTACAAAAAATAAACTACTTCATAGGTTAGAACTATTGTTGTAATACTCGTTATGTTTTACAAATGTTGACCCGTATACGTAACTGTAATAAGTAGGAAACATACATTATGATGTATGTTACGATTAACGCAGACGCCGAGCTCCCTTCAAATCTCCCGCTAGTACCGGCATAAATTAAAGAATGATTACCACGCAACTTCCGGTTTCCGCTTCTGAATATTTCATATAAACGTTAATTAAGGTAAAGCCATGAATGTATACGGAGTAACGTTGTTATTATTTCGTTCCTATTTATAAACGGTTGCCTGAATAATTGTTTCATTCGTTTGAAGTGGACGGTGAACCTATCGTAATTTATTAACAATTAAAATAACCATTCGCTTGAACGTCAAACGTCTATAAGCAATTATGCGTTGTCAGCCTTGGTTTGGTTTGTTCTTATAAAACAGACAAAGGACAATGCAAAGGAGGGCCAGAAGCCTCGTAGAAAATCGGGCTTAAAACTTAACTCGTCGATAAAAATAGGGAAATTAATTTTATTTTTAGATTAACGATCGTACCCCGCGTTAGTTGAAATGACATTTTCCATGGGTGTGATAGACGTGACCTCGAACACATAAGCCCTTCAAAATAATTAAGTTGGACCGGCCGTTAAAAGCAAAGTTTGTGAACAGCGAGTGTTCAAGACTCAATCGAAAGTAATCGGAAGGGCCGGAGTAATTAGCTGCGCCTTTGAAATATTTATTAATAAATCGAAATGTATTGTAACTGGAAATTGAAAATTTTCAGCAATATGGTTTAGCTTGGCGTCTGCTAAATCCATCTCCTAAATATGATTCCAGAAAATCGTTTAAACGGATTTAACTAGTTTTTTTTATCGCTTGGGGTTTCATTGAAAGAGATCTTCTTAAAGATTAGTTCACCTTTTGTGTTACTGTTTTAATAGTGTGTTTCATTTTTGTGTTTGTACAATGAAGTGTTTTACCTACATTCATTTTAATTACAAACAGTATACAGCTACAAGTACTTCGCAAGTTGATACTCGAACCTCAACCGGATGGATATTTGTATTTCCATGCTTCGATAATAATCTACCTTAATCCGTTATAGTTAGCGTGATTGAAAAACAAACGCCTCCCACGTTCATATTTACGTACCGATATACGTACGTCATCAAGCTGTCCAAATCCATTCTATTGACCTCTCCAAAGGAATATGTATCACGTGTGAATGATCGAAAATTGGATCGCAGCACGTTTTTACCGGCCATCTTCAAAATGTAATTACTAACTTTATTAATGTATTCGATTTTTATAAGTGTATCATGACAGCTTACTACTTACTTTCTTGGATATTAGAACCTAAGCATACCTACCTTTTTCCATAGAAATGAAAGGCAATTTATTATCCTACTCATAAAAGTTCATTATAAACAGGCTGTTCAAACGTTTCCATACTAGCCTATTCTAGCATCATAACGTGACGCCATGGGACCATTGCGCATTGTCGTCATCACAAAGCTTTCATTCACGTCACCAAATCATGACCAAAATGATCGATTTTAAGTAGGTTTACATATTCTTTTTTGTCATACCCATTTCAACTAATACAGGGATCATTTTTCAAGTGTGTTTCCATCTAAATTCTTATGTAGGTTCATAAAAACATGCGCTGACTGAAAACTAAATTAAAACTTGAGCTAACCAGGCTCCTGTCTAGGTATCATGACCTTAAAATGATTGTTTCTCCCAGATGGCAAGAGTGCCATGGGTGGCATGACCCTAGGCGTGGTGGTCGCTGCTGCGCTTGGGGCAGCCCTGGCCATCGGGGGTATAGCATTGGCGGCGCTCTGTGCGCGCCGACGCCGCGCGCGCCCCCCACACAAGCACCCCCCAGGGGACATGCTGGAGCTAAGCGATGGTGGCCGGCGCTACGTGGTCGCGTACACAATTAAACCCTCGCCAGAGCTCAAGACGCCGGAACCCCAGCCCGATATATTAAATGCACCAGGTACTAAGTAGATTTGCATGATTATAATGAAACCATATCTTCGATACTGGTCAAGATAAAAATATTAAATTGCCTATAAGGGTTCATGTGTGTTTTAGTCGGTTTGGGTACAATTCCTAAAAAAACCCTTTGATGTAATAATAAGTTACAAAATATTTCCTATACTCCTCTGCGTATCATTATCGATTATACCTAATCTTTTAATATATCATTTTCTATGCTTTAGGAATACCTACACTATAGATAATACCCTTGATATTTCAGACGAGATCTTTTTTCTAGATTGCGAAAATCAAAACGCACCCCCCGTAGAGGAAGCGGACGAGTGGCCTAGCATAAAAGAAGTCCGAGGTGAGGTCTAGATTAAACATCAATTTATACTTAAGTTAGCAATCAAAATATTGAAATGGTTAATATACTTTTTAGATAGACGAGTGATTTAAATCAATTTCCAATATTTGAAGGTTGGCAACGCCATCTGAAGACTAAATTATCATTTGTTTATCGAACAGGAGAGTGGACCAAAGCCGGAGCAGTGTTCTCAGCAGAAGACTTAGCCCTGCTCGACAGCGCAGGACCACCACAGCAAGTGAGTAAATAGTAGTAGAAGTACCTACTAAGTGACGTTTTACATTGAAGATTTAATAAAATTTGTCAATATAATTTTACCCATTCATCCAATGTGAATTCAACACAAAACTCACCACATCACTTTATCGACTCATCACATCATTTTATCGCTTAGCATAGCAATGGGAAAGGGATACAGTGGACAAACTATTGCACAGGCCACACTAGTAACTGGGATCTGAGACCCACAGATCAACACTTGCATTCTCAAGACAGCAAATGCGTTGCTAACTCTAAGGACTAAGATAGGATGCCTATATGTTAGTCATTTCACTGGTTGCCTGACCCCCACACGAGATCACACCATCGATCAATCCAACAATCACCATCATTTACCATTTATTATCAGCACTGCTGCCTGCTTCAAAGTGGTTCGCTTTTAATTTAATAATTTTCCTTGTCAACAGCTTACACCTGGAAATGACATGGTGCCTAACAGTAGACAAGAAGATGTTCTGAACCAGAACCTTGCTCAGTCAGCGTTAGCGAATAATTTTAGGTCTAATTACGTAGTTACTAACAGCCCGACTCTGGGCAGTCCTAACTTTGTTTGCCCCAACGGCAACGTTGGCTCCCCTTTTGGCAGCCAGACGTTGACCCTCAGTGGGCCTACTCTTAGCTCTGGGAGTCTGGCGACTTCAACACTGCACAGGAATAAAGGGAAAGGCAACGCGCGAAGAAGAGAACATGTCCTAGCTGAAAATTTACCAGGACCCGAGAGTTGTGTGTAATTTTTTTGGAAAGTTAGAACGAATACTTAACGGCAAATGCATAGCATTTTTTGCGAATTACCATTAGCTTATTCGCTGAATAAATGTCGTTAGTTTGTTATTTTTAAAAGTCGCGGTTCTAATAATATCGGCCTATGCTCTATACTGATTTGATTTTTACTAAAATTCAATAATGTTTGGAAAATAGTAGGGGAAATAGGAAAAAGTCAACAATAAATTCAGTTTTTTTATGCTCGCAGAGCACCGCCTTATTTTAATTGAAAGATTTTTAATTCGCTCTCGTCTTTAAAGGATCTTCGGTGGACAGCCGGCCTTATTGTCATTGTCTTGAGCAAACTTTCCGTAGTCTCTATTAAGATCCCCTTGGAACATTGTAATACAATGTTCTCTTTTGCCAATACGAGTGTAAAATATTTTTTAAATGTACTCAAATACTTTAGTCGCGGCCTATCAATTTGTGAGCCAAAGTAGAAAAAATACAATAATTGTAACTAAGAAACAATGAAAATGTAAATATTAAATATGTGCTTGTAGAAAATACTATTTATTTTAATAAAATTGGTTGTGTGAATGTAAATAAATCCTAGATGAATATAACTGTAACTTATTAAACATAAGGTCAAGCTATTGCTGTCAATTTATTTACAATGAACTTGAACATGTACATACCAGCGGCTGCGTTAATTAGATTTAATTTTCTATCTAAAATATTTGTGAATGTTTCCATTTTGCGTTGATTCTATATAGAGTTTAATATTGAAACTGACTTTATATGTATGTTGTAGTTGTCGATCTCAACGATGCGGTCCTAATAACAATAATATGTTCTGAGAATTTTGTATAAATAAATAAACAATTTCTAATAAAAACGGTTTCATTTCTTTACATTTTCCTGGCCATGATCCCACTTTTTTCTGTAGTTCTGTAATTGTAATCGAAGTACCTGAAATGAACAGCGACGCAACGCAGTTACATCTAACGAATCCTCCTTCGTTGAAGTTGAGTCGTCTATTGCCTAGGGACTAAAGAAAACGCAAACATACATTAAAAGATAAAAAGGTCTATTCTGTAAGTACTAATACTCACTACTAATTTCTTCTTCTTAGCGTGTCGACGGCGTTTTAAATGTGAGCTGACCAATATTCTGCTACGAGAACGGCATTGTCAGTAGCGTCATACAGGACCTGCCGCGTGCAGGTGTCGGGGCACGCGGGGCAGTGCAGAAGATGCGTACTAGTTTTTCATAAACTATAGGTATTTCAATAAAATTAGAGCGTGGAGTTAAGCATCTTAATGGTTACTTAGATTCTACCAACTTAGACCTCTATTCTAGAAAAAATGAACATGAATGCTGAGTTGGGACCGTTTCGCAACAATTTCTGTATCTATATAATCTCTGTCTTGTTCTTTTTGTATCTATGTAATGTAACTTTGTATCTTTGCGAATAAATGTCTCCTTATCTTAGGCCCGATTCTCGAATTGGTAGACCAAGCGAACGAACGAGAATTCTATGCATTATCTCTTACGTTTTCTTTGTAAAAATAAAGACAAAACATGTTCTAGAGCGCTCCTTCGCTTGGTCTAAACGCACCTTAAATCATAAGCTGATTCGCTTCGCTTTTTTAAAAATGAAATTTAGCCTATAGATAATGTCTGTGGTAACGTCTTATTAAAGATTTTTTTTAGTTCCAAAGATTACCCGCTTATACCCGTACAAACAAACACACCATTTCGCCTCTTGATAATTAATACAAGTATAGATATAAGATGGCAAAATGCAAGTTTATAATTATCTTTTACTGTAATCAATCAAAAAAGGGACTTCATCGCATAGAAACGTACAGTATTCCCAGATTCTTAATAGCTTTCGGCTGGCTATCGCTATCACGCTTGCACTCGCAACTGACAGTATATTTGTCACTCGTTGTCGGTAGAAAAACGTCGATTGCCGATCACTGGTAGCACTGTAATATATACTCGTACCTCGACGTTTTGATCGTGTTGCAACGGTCGTGGTCACGAGCAGACTAAAAAGGCTGGTACTTTTTTATGTTGAATGGTCTTTGTTATTATTGAATCGGAAGAAAAAAACTATGGGTACTAGATATTAATAAACATACTTACTTATTCAGAGAAATACATACTTTAATAAAATAGAAAACCATCCAAGACTCAGGAACAAATATTCACGCTCATTACACAATATTTGCCTCAGCCGGGAATCAAATCCAGGACCCCTTGCTTCGTAGGCAAAGTCCAACTAGGCTAAACGTCGTTAAAAGCCTCTATACCAGTAATTTTATCGGTCGTCTTAATCCCACACCGGAACACAATAATACGAACACTGCAGCTTGGCGGTAGGTTAAAGGAATTGTTTAAAGAAAGCGAGAAAGAGAGAACGCGAGTAAAAGAATAACACCCCTGTACCCGACGGAGCCTCTGGGTATATAAAAGAAAAAACCTCGTGTGAAAAATTGTCTAACTGATGGTGAAAACCGCATTAAAATCCGTTCAGTCGTTTTTAAGATTATCGCGATCATACAGAGAGACAGATGCGGCGGGGGACTTTGTTTTATAATATAACTAGTGGCCCGCCCTCGCTTCGCTTCGGTGCATATGAGTTTACCGAAAAACCCGTACATAATCCAGAATTTATCATGCATAAAAACCTTCCTCTCCTCCAATCTTGAAAAAAACCGCATCAAAATCCGTTGCGTAGTTTTAAAGATCTAAGCATACATAGGGACAGACAGCAGGAAGCGACTATGTTTTATACTATGTAGTGACTAGTGACGCGAACTCGCTTCGCTTCGGTTTATGTGTTTTCCCTAACACTCGTACATAAATAGACTTAAATTATACATGAAAGGTTTCTCTTGAATCACTCTATCTATTTGTGAAAACCGCATTAAAGTCCGTTTCGTAGTTTGAAAAATTTAAGTGTACAGTCAACAGCATAAATAAGTGATCATTTATGTACCTTGTCACTTTAACGTCTGTTTGAAATGTCATACAAAATTGTGAAACGATTGAAAGCGACAAGGTACATAAATGATCACTTATTTATGCTGTTGACTGTACATACATAGGGACAGAGTCTTTGTTTTGAACTATGTAAAGGAGTGAAGACAACACCGGTGATTGTCACGATGTAGAACGGTGGCATTATACATAAGTAGACGATTTTCTAGAAGACTTCGCGTTCTGCTCTACCTAATAAAATAACTAACACGATGGACATCGACCCTTTGACTTTATAAAAATGTCTAAATATTACGATATTGGAGTAGATACAATGTTTTTTCGCTTCAGAATTTCGTCTATATTTTTATATTAAATTACAAGTTCGTTAGCCAGGAATTGCAAAAACAAATAATACTATTAAATTACCTTTTACGGCGTAGTGAAATCTAAAACATACATTGATGTATTTAGTATATCTGATAATTCATATTAACTTTACTAATTGACTCTCGCGAACTGAAACAGCAAGTCCACACTATGAAAATGTGTCAACGTAAACAACAACTTGTAGGTACATATTTTATAGAATTATTTATCGCCGCTGAACAAAGAATGCAATATTTCACAGAAATAATTTTGATAGCACTTAAGTAAATCTACTTTTCTATTCTACTTAAAACATAGAGGTTCCCATTATCCTGCATGATATCGATTGTCCGAAATGTACTTCGCAGAACATTTATCGCAGAAACATTTTTAGCCGAATGATACTTTAGCATAATAGTATACTTAACATAACTGTCATACGCATACCATTCATTTGGCAGAATTTTGAATAGCAGAATACTTTCATATATTGCCGAATTTAATTTCACAGAATTGTATGTAGCAGAATATAACTTCCACCGAATTTATTATGACATAATTGTACCATATCATAATATTAGTAACGAACTGCTACCGGTTAAGTAGGTTAGGTTACGTTAGAACTGCGACCATAACCGAATAAGGACCGAATTGCAATTAGTGGAGTATTTAGGATGAATAAGATTACAAACTTTATAAATAGTTACAATAACATAATTACAATAAACGAAATTATGACAATCAATTTTATGCAACATATTAGTGAACCAAAACATAATTTCCCGTCGCAATAATGATTCCATTGCGCGCCTGCTGGTGCAAGGAAAGGTTGAGGGAGCCAGAGCACGCGGAATATCGCCCTTGAGATGGACAGATCAAATCAGAGGGCTCAGACAAGATGCACTACGCTAACTAACGTTTCTATTGGATTCGTTTTTAAACCAATCGCGTCACTGGAAGATGGCGTAATACGAAAAGTCACGTGGTCTACCAGTGACGCGATTGGTTTAAAAACGAATCGAATAGAAACGTTAGTTAGCGTAGTGCATCTTGTCTGAGCCCTCAGAGCTGCAATAAATCGCCCCGTGCATGAGTGCACTAGAGCGGGAACAGCCCGAGAGGAGTGGCGCCGTATTACCAGGCTGGTCACTCATAGAGACAACAACAGGGAAAATGCATGATTTTTTTAAATCACAGTTCTCAACAAAATATGAAAATACCGTAAAAGAGATCACCAAAAGTAAAAATAAGATTAAAATCGGCCAAGAAATAAGGATGATACAAGCATTTTAAACTTTATATTAGACAGAAATAAGACAGAGAGATCGTATACGCACTGTGACTTCATGTAACAGGTCGGCATATAAACTGCATGTTAAATTTTGTTTTGCTAGAAAGAGATAGGAAGAAATCTTTGTTCGCTTATCTTGGTTATTTTTAGAGCTATTCAAAAAATTATTTTTCTCAACTGTTTGTTGAAGCTGTGAAAAAAAATCATGAAGATTCCCTATTGACGACCACGACCACTCTATTAAGAGTGCACTGACTATGAGGAAGAGAATAAGATATAATACCTTACGATTACCAAAGGAGTAGGAAAGTGACGTTTACAAGCGCCAAGTGGCCGCTAGCTTTTCAAATATTGACGCGGCCTAACAAATCGGCTGTCGAACTGCCGTGTGGCTGAACAACGGCTTATTAAAGGATGTTGAAATATTCAACGGATGGTTAAATTACATATGGCCTGTTGTTTGATCGGTAGTTAAAGTAACTAATGGTCAAAAAACGTTACTAATGGTTAAAATCTCAAGAAAATGTGTCAAATTTTTGATTCCTTTTTCGAATTGTAGTAATTACTTGAGTTAACTAGACTTTTATTAAGCAGCCGACTAGCCATGGTTTTAGGGTATAGTCGGAAACCTACGAGTACTCTAAAGCTTGAGATACCCAGGATACTCGACACAGGCTTGGCATTTGATGCCCGTGTACTACCGACGGCCAACCGACGAGCCAGTCGTTTAACGAATATTTTTTTGCCATATCATAATGTATTTGCGTGCATACGTTCTCAAAATTTCTTAAATATTTTACATGTTGACAAGGCTAGGTTAGATCAGAATTGTGTTATAAAATTCCGTAACAAAAACATGTGGCATTAAAAAACACTGACATGCGATAATTATGGCTTAAAATACATTAGGGTGTTGGAACCAGTAATGGACAAGGACCAAAGATGGACACTTGAGTCTTATTTTACAGAAGATAAGGGTTATTCATTTGTTTTGCAACAATCAATTTACGATCGTATGAAATTTGAATTAAGAGTTAAGTGTCCATTACTGGTGCCTGTCGGATAAAAGTGTGCAACACTGGTGCCATCACCCTATAACTAAAATAATTATGGCAGACAATATATACCCATAACAAACCGGTCAATTTGTGTCAAATTATCCCATGATACCTATTTATTTGTTTAAATAAATACGGGTTATTAAAAAATCCCTCATTAGCAATTAATAGCAAATACATACAACGAAAGCAGAATAAATAATGTAACTCATTTGACATTGTTGCGAACCGGCTTCTATACGTCCGGGAGGAGACGCGCGGGACGACGACACGGCACGTGACGTCATCGCGAGCAAGCGCGGCGCGACCACTCACCTTAGCAACAGCCACGACGACGGACGAGCTTTCGATAACTGATATTCTAATTTACCAACTGTCTGACCGGGATATATTTTATATCAATTTGACGGGATTATACCAGCCCCTATTTTAATACAGTCCGCTTGTTTCATGTTACGTCCAGTAGGAGCCTAACAATTGAAATCACATTTCTTTACCACTTAGCACTGCCCACCCATCGTCTAAATGTAATCCGACCTACGGGGGTAGTGGTCTGTCTGCTGACCTTTAACCTAGTTCGCCACTCTTAAGCAGCCTTTGGCCACCTGCCTGCCGTCCCTTGCTCGGTACACCGCACGTCTCCAGTATTCTCCCTTCAATAGAAAAAGGCCGTATAAGAGTGTGAAGTCGTATGCGTATACTTCCTTTTTGCATTGAACGGTATTGTAGCATCGCTGGCTTGCCAACATCGGCTACTGTCGCCAGGTGTTTAATTTCCTTAGTGATACATGGGGGCATGCATTTAGTACGACATTTGTATCCGTGAGTAACAAACAGAGACGCATTCAGAGCGTTTAAGCGTAAATTACACAACAGTTGAAATAAATTATATTTACATATGCAAATAATATTTATGGTAAGTAGGTGATTTTCTAAAACAACTGTTGAACTCGACGGACCAATTATTAACAGGCGTGTTGGAGTTGTCGCGTCAAAGCGTAAAAACAACATTTAAGGGCGTGCATTCTCAGCTTACCCGCGTTACCCGTCGAGCCGTTTTTAAAAGAATAGGTAACACATCTGCAATATAAGTGTTAAAAGTCATACAAAATCTTAAAACGCTAATCACAAATTGTAAAAATTCTATATCTGGTTCTGGATCTGGATCTGGTTCTAGGTGCGGTTGCCGGGTTAGAATAGTGCCACTACATGTCTTCTCGTGGATGTCGTAAGAGGCGACTAAGGAAATAAAGGCCTGTATAAGTAGAAATTTTATAAGCTGGTCGTAATCCACTTGAGAGTATATTTGCAATTTCAACCTTGTGAGTTGTAGAAAATGGTAGCTATTTGTTTGCATATGTGTTTGGATAACGACCACCTTATAAAATGTCTACTATAGTTTGTAGTACGAGTACCTACTACTGTTAGGCGATGGGTTTGCTACCTGTCACTAATACACTGGTAAACATCTTAGCCTATTTGTGCAAAGTGAGGTTACAGAATTATCAACAAGTTTTTAGAGTTGTAGTTTATTCTGTAGCTCTGCCTACCCCACTCTGGGATTACAGGCGTGAAGGTATGTACAGTCACCCAATAAAAATGTTGAGTATACTTAGAACCTTGTCATTGTGACTGCCATTGTTATTGTCATACTTGACATTTGATGTTCAGTTTGAAGTTTATTATGACAGTGCACTAAAGTGCTTAACATTTTCGTTGGGGTACTGTACGTCTATGTGTGTGTAGATCTCATTAATACGACCAAAAGGTAAGCAATGCTTTATAGTTACTAAAGTTTATTGTACAAAAACCAAAAATACATGACTATGAAAACAAAACATTAAATACTCGTACATAACAAAAAAAATGGTATGTTTAGTCTAGAATCTCAGTAACATCGCAGGCAGCCCTAGCTTGATTATTCCGTAATAACCTTTACCTTAATAATTAGGTTACTACCTCCCAACTACGCCCACTAAGAACGCTAGTATAATAAATAATATTATTATAACAACCCGAAATGATTAAACAATGAAATATTTGAAATAAAAGGAAATCATCGTTTTAAGACAAATTGTTATGTCTACGAACACGGAAATAAACAGAAGAGGTTTGAAAAAGTAAATCTTTGACTTTACATTAATGAGATTGATAGGTAAGTCTATTGTTGCCAGACGTCCCGATTTCGGCGGGACCTCCCAATTTTCAGGGGTCTATGGACACGTCCCGATTTACCCCTGATCGGGACGCCAAATGTCCCGATTTTCAGAAAATTGCCAATGTTCATTGATAACATACTAATTTCTAACAACCGGGAAGGCTAAAAACGGTTTCTCACAATTGGCATTGCGAGAGGACTCTAATTCGCACGATTTTTTTGTACTGTCCCGATTTGAAAACCCAATCCCGATTTTTTTATTTCACAGTCCCGATTTATGATAGACTAGACCTGGCAACACTAGGCACGTCTCAATAAATTCAAGAGCATTTTTGGATTATAAATATAGGGTTCCGACGACAAACAAACTACAGATTGTTGGTATTTCAAAATTTTCTATGGACTAAAATACGAGTACCTAAATTCCGCTGCAACATTTCAAACCGTGTTTAAGGTTATAAAATCTAACCCAACTTCAAAACTAAAAAAGTTTCAGATTGATAGGTACGTTTCTGCAAACACTTCATCAAAGATTTATTTAAACCTGTTACATTATACATTACGCCTTAAGTACAACGAAACAAAGCAGACAATCGGGTTCATGAAAATTAAACGTCTTAATAAAACACAAGGGTGCATTACGCTTGATAAATACGAGTAATTGTCGCGTAATCCCATATCGCCCCTAAACGGAATAAGGCTCATGTGTGGAGGGAGCGTGAACGACAAATTCCTTAATACAATGATGGCGCGATGGCGCTCCAGTTTATTTGAGCACAAGTTAAAATGCGCGCCTCCGTAGACGTGCAAACGCGGCCGAGTCTTAAATGAAATTAGAATGTGTCAGAAATAGGCTTATTTAAGGCTCGCGCTCCTGATTACGCTTCTGTCTGTTAACGACTGAGACTCCGGCTTTATTTGATCAGCCTCGTTGAAAAATCTTCTAATGAATTAAAATGGCAGCGTCTGCTTGAACAGTGAGTTTCGTATATTTAACCAAACGGCGCGGAGAATGGTATTTTTATCCGACTGCCGAAGAAGGAGAGTAATTATTTTGATATGATGTTTTTTATCTCATAGAGGCTGAATGGATGGAACTTATCTTACGTATTTTTCACGTAGGTTAGGTTGGGTTAGACTTTTAAGGCTTGTTTTTGGTTATACTTGTTACGCTTCTCTTAGTAAGGCTCTTTGAAGATTTTCCGCTGATAATTATAATTGATGCTGATTGATGCTGTTTTAATTTACAATATCATAAATATACGTAGATACCTATGTAACGTTTGGATCCAAGAAACAAGAATCCTTGGTAAATTAACGTAATCATTTATTTATCTTGGTTAATCTTAAATGAGTTTGAACAAAACAAAATCCAAAGTTTAATTTTGTCAGTTGTTTGGCAACGGATCAGGACAATGTTTTAACAATATAAAACGCAGTAAAGGCTTTCCTTTGTTATTGTAAACGTGTTCCAGTATTGCAATATGGTAAATGCAGATACAACCGCGAAAAATAGTCATCGGTTTCTTTTTCGAGTTTTTGTTTATCGTCACATGTTTGTCATCATATCTAGTTGAAATTTTGCAAGACAGTTTTCATACGTTATTGTTTTAACAGTGAAGTATTATTACCACCGAATGTTTTGGTTTCTGTTTGATTTTTTTTTACTAGTAGAGAATTCCATTAGATGTTTAATGTGTGTTATGTGCAAAAAAGATTAAACCAAAAATATACCCGATGGTCAAGAGAAGATTCAATGAACCTGATCTGATGATGTACTTTATTGAGATCTACCCCGTTTGAACCAATCGTTAGTTTGTTGTACATAAGCAGATTATGGCTGTTCAAAAATAGTACATGCGGCCAAAAACTTGTCCCAAGAAAGGTGTTTTGACGAAAATGTAACATTACTTTTATGT
Source organism: Acleris literana (assembly GCA_946894065.1). Classification (NCBI taxonomy): domain Eukaryota; kingdom Metazoa; phylum Arthropoda; class Insecta; order Lepidoptera; family Tortricidae; genus Acleris; species Acleris literana. Next base: position 8,389,573 of record OX335685.1, on the reverse strand, counting down.
TGACATATAGCTCTCTCTGGCTATCAATACTTAACCAAAAGGATCAAAGGTAGCGACTAGAGAATCGCCGAGAGAAATATACTTGCATTGTTGCAATTACAGAATAACAAAATAATAATTTCAAACAAAAAGGTTGGCCAAAGAATTAAAATTTCACCACTTTCACACGTTCAACACTTTAGGTTTAAAACAAAGGTTAGGGTATTTATAGGTAAAATAAAACAACGGTTTTAATTTCGTAATTTTAATAAACAGCTTAAACAATTAAACGTTTTGCTTATTAATATTTAATAATGTAAATTTATTAAAATGGACCTTATATGTAAAATGTCGCTATAATGTTAGTTCATGTAAATTATAGCCTCAGGCTTGCCGGAGTTCTAACTTCTAGCAAATATCATATCTTGATGCTCAACTAATTTAACTGTGTGTAATAACAAATACGAAGTCTACTGATAACATACATTGTAGGTTATTAAGTTTAACCTCTAAAGTTCCTTTGTTTCGTTTATTAAGTTAATGAAGTGTACGAGTATAACCATAATTATCGCACTGTTAAATCAAACCAGCAACAAATGAAAATACAATTGTATTTTAAAATCAACTTTAATTCAACTTCTATGAACCTAAAATAAAACTAGCAAATTTTTTGAGTTAATACGGTTTCGATCGTGCGTTATGGTATAACCTTAGTACAGATGTAGTGAAATATCCTTTCACATCGTATTTTCTCGGAAATGTTCGTATTTGTCATGCTACTTCAGGCTGACTCAGTACCCATCCAGACAACGTGGGGGAACGTCGCATTGCGAGAGTGATAATCGATATAGAGTGGTTAATACTTTGTTACTTAAGATTAAGTAGGTTTTCAGTTATTTTTAATAGTCATGCCGAAAGCATTAAGACCTGGGAAACGTTTAGATTGACAAGTCTGTGAAATTATTTTCAACATTTATTTATATTTCTTCTTGTTTACCTACACCTAATTTCTATATATTTGGTCGTGGTGGTTTTAACATCTCGGTGTGATATACTTCAAACTCGTGGTTTGACATTTGACACTGATAACTAAGGTACTCTATTTATTTAATACAAACATGTCATTTAATAATTCAATAATTCATAGACACGTCGGCATCATTCGGAAGTAGACGTGAGTTCTGAGTTTCACGATGTGAAAGGATTATTCGCTAGATCTGTACTTATTGTTTAAGTATTTCACATACAATCTCGAACTTATTTTCCCTTTTAAAATATAATAACGACAACTTTCCTTAAACAAAATTATTCAATACTAGCCAGTATTGTCCGCGACAACTTCCAAGTAGATTTCGATTATCGTTATTCCCTCGCGGGTAAAAATTACCTACCCTCTGTCCTTCCTTAGGGTTTAACCTATCTCCATACAAAATTTCATCGTAATCGGTTCAGTGCTTTAGCCATGAAAGCGTAACTGACAAGCAGTTACTTTGGCATTTATAATAATAGCTTTTACCCGCGACTTTATCCGCGTAGATTTCGATCATCGTTATTCAGGGTTTTTAGCTTTTGCCATCTCCATTTCTCATCCAAATCCATCCAATGTTACAGCATGCAGGAGTAACATTCTAACACACACACACACACACACACGCGCGAGCACACACACACACACACACACACACACACACTCGCACTCACACACGCACACGCACACGCACACGCACACGCACACGCACACGCACACGCACACGCACACGCACACGCACACGCACGCACACGCACACGCACACGCACACGCACACGCACACGCCCGCACACGCACGCACACGCGCGCACACACACCCACACGCACGCACACGCACACACGCACACGCGCACACGCGCGCACACATACATACGCACACACTAAATTACGAATTTAGACATTGTAGTATCAGAAAGTGAATAACTTACTCAAACCTCTAAAATTACAAGAGTACAAAAAGGTTGAAAGAACATGTTAAGTTAATTGAAAGTTTTGTTTTTGTCCTTAACCAAAAAGAGCACTGAAACTAAAAGAAGCAAACTCAATGGATTACATGAGAATTAAGTTGACTTCACCAGACTAATGAAAATATGTAAATGTCACCATCTGTTTGACTAAAAGCTGAATAACAAGTTCTTTGCTCTCCTACACTCTGCTCGGCGGGAACTTTTTTATTCTAGTCTTCTCAAAATTACTTTCCAAGTTGGCCTTCACTTTACACTCCAATGAAGCTACAAAAATAATGAAATTTGTATTCAAAATCGAGCCAATCAAAACTTTGGATAGGTACCTAACTGATCAAAGAAGCCACGTGTTAGCACTTGGCGGTTCACTGATGAAGTAACAATGTACATAGATACAGGGTGACCCAAGTCAAGTCAAGGAATCGATTAGTTACTTTTGTTATGTAGAAACACATGATGTTACACATTATTGCTTAATTATTTTATGATATTTTAGACACGGCGTCCTGAATTACGCGTTGATACGAAATAAATTTATGATTAATATTATGTTAAATAAAATTTAAATGTTAGATACTCCAAACATAAACAATGTTATTATTCTTGAGAAGGAGGCAGCCGTCGCCAAAGGCACTCTTAAGTTTGTAGTAGTAAAATAATCTTGATTCAAAAATCTACATTATTCTCTAGCGCAAATTTAGTTAAAATATTTCAATAATATTTTAAGTTGTTCATTTTATTTTATAAAGATAAACCTTAAAAAATATGATTAAGTAAAATCATAATTATTGAGTAAACTTTGCATGCGGAGTAACAATAAAAAAATATTAGCACGCAGACAACATTTACATAAGTTATACTCGTACAGGTGAATTAAAACAATTTCAAGTGACTGTTCCTATCGTGCCCACTCGATTATGAGCACGCATATACCAAACCGCATACAATATTTTAGTGAACCCAAAACTTATTAAAAATCTAACCGCAATCCGAATGTAATACGAAACTTACCAACGTAATCTACCAATGACTAATTTGGTAAATTCTCTTTGTGGTGCACTCTCTTTAACACGTGTAGGTATTAAATCAGGTGCATGCTACTACAGTTACAAACTTTCGCCAGACGTGAATTGAATCTTGAGTTAATTAACAGCGGATTTTAGTTTGGAGCACACTGTATAAGTGCACATAGTACCGCATGATTAATCTCCCCGTATAGTTAGAGACAAGCGTAGTGAAGTAGCCGGGTCCCGCCAGGTGGCAGGGAACACTCAGGTCAAGATTGTTTTCAGACGGAGGCTCAGGGGCTTAAGTTTAAACCTCTTGGCGGGAGTTTGGTCCAGACAAAGGCCGGGCCCGCCGGAGGTCCTATTGTCGCACCCTCTATAAAGCCGCGTGCAGGTAAACTACGACAATCTGTGCAATGTGTTAAGCACCGGAGTGTTCACGTCTACCTGTTATAACTGCAATATTACATATTCAGTTAGAACGCTATTCATATCTTCCCAATGTTCAGATAGACGCTAACGATGAAGAAATGTGTTCTCATGCTTTTACTGTTAGCTTAAACTCATTTATATTTTCGCTAACTTTTTTAGGTACTTTTAGACGTATTTATATACAGGTTGAGCAATCCAAATACGTTAGTAAAGGGAAGTCCGTTCCCAACAGATTGGGAATTTCGTTGTTAAGAACTACGTCCTTGATTTTTGGAATTAAAGAAAATGATTTCTTAAAGTCTCTTACACGACCTAGTAGTTATTATATATAGTTAAGTATACATTGTTTTATTGCTACAATTGGTAATGTAAGGGGTTATAAAAGATTCTTGCGTTGTATTGTAAGTCAAATTAACTGGTGTGAATTCCAATAAAATTGTATATTTAATTATAATTTATCATAATTCCAAAATTGGCAATAAACCACAATGTCCGTTTTAAACTATTGCTAAAAATAGAATGTACCCATACTTACCTATTTGAATTGCCCTCTGAATATAAACCAAAATTTCTGAATTGAAACTTGATGGGTTATTTTTTTTTGTGAAACGTCTACGAAGAAAACTGCAAATTATAATATTTCTATATACGTATAGCTGGACTGTTAAGCCTCAGCAGTAAGCAATCTCCGCAAGCACAGCAAGACGTTGCTCATTTCACAAACTTATGAATACCTATTAAATGAAAAGGTCTTGCTAAAAACACACGACAATCTGATTGCTTTTTATCCTCTTATAAACGCTACACAAACTTTAGTTAAAAAAACAGTGTGCAGAAAATAGAAAAGCTTAAAACAACAGTCCGCCATTTTCGGGCAATCATAACTATGAGGTGTCAAACACCAACATAACCTCATACATATTCATGAATAGCAAATTTCAGTGAGCAAATGCGCAAGTATTTCAGACACGACACACGACACTATTTCACGAGATTCGAAGAATACCTATACTGGAACTAACCACGTACAATCGTATTTAAACTTTGGTTTGTTTCACTGCTTAACTATAAAACCAATTTGGCACAAAAAAATTAGCTTTGGTTGTTGCAGCATTGTATAGACGAGAAGCTTTTCAATTTATGAACATTTCTTCTAAAGACATTATCGGTAACTTCAAAAGATATTCTTAAATTTTCTATGGAAAGCGAAGATTCTCAATTATCTCAAATACTCTTTCCATCTACTACTTACGTGTAAAATATACTACCTTTTTTAGGGTTCCCTAGTCAACAAGGAACCCTTATAGTTTCCGTCTGTCCGCAGTTTAACTTAGAGACTCTTGGTACTACAAAGCCGTAATTTGGCATAATTATACATCTAAATTACGCCAACGAAGTCGTACAATAAAATATTTTTTTATTATTTTTCAAGTATCTCCCATATCCATCGAGTGAGGCATCATTGGATAGGTCTTATAAAAAAATATGTACATTACTAACTATACAGAAATACTACGCACATGTGATCATTATTTTTTAGATTTGAGGGACCGTTTAGGATAATTATATTACCATAAGCAATAAAATCTGAAAAATATCTTAAATGCAAGCACGTTGTACCGAACTTTCACTAGCTAACTAACTACCATGCAAATAAAACTTGTTTTGTTTCTGAGATATAGGCGAGGAGACTAAAGTGTTTATACCTATTAAAAATCATCTAAGACAGCAAATTACTACGAATAGAAATTTCGTTCACACTAGTTATTATTCGAGTAGTTTTTTGTGTTGGCATTAACGGCGTCGGAACTCTGACATGCTCTAACCCGTTTGTTTTTGCTTTAAGAACAAACTGCGTATTATAACAATTGATTACAACTACTCGATATGACAAAATTTTACCTCGATCGGCTGCCAAGGTATTAGTACAATTCAATTGCTTGCAATTGATTAGAACTTCCTAGGCAAACAAACATTGCAAGTTCAACAAAGGCTTGCAAAGGGAGGACATGAAGATGGCCTCGGGGACGATGCAACCCTGGTTATGTATAGCCGAGGAAATTGGCAAAGGTGGAGGCTGGAACGGCACGTAACTACTCGGTAAGTTTCACATGCTATTCAAATAGTTAAGCTCCATAGTTACCCAGTAAGCTGGTTATGAGCAAGCCGGCTGGAACCGCCTCTTGTAAACTTGATAGATGTTCCGAATTAAAGTTCAGTTTTTAGAATATTACATAAGTTGAATGAATAGTGTTTATTTTTTAAATTTTTAATTCGGCTTCTTATTTAAACCCTACGTAACTTTTAAAACTAAACTAATGTTTTATTTCACTCAGACGGATTCGCAATACTATATGTAAAAATTATGCATGGTGCACATATGCACTTAGCTATTGCTTTAATAAAATTAATACGCTGTGCTGTCTGAATGGACAAGGAATTTTTCAAACCAAAAGATTTAGAAATTGCTGTAAAACTTTGGTAAACATATGATACAGACCAAGGGTTAATCTTCTTCAACATCATCCCCTTGCCCGTATCTCAATCATCTGGGGTCGTCGCAGCATGTCTTTTTCATCCACAAATCTCTATTAGCCGTCATCTCTGCGTTTATTCCTTTCTCATATCACACTTCACGCTATCCATCCATCTCTTTCTAGTCTTGCTTTATAACGCTCTCATTCATACTCAAAACTCTTCTCGTAATGTCCATTCTCTCTTACCATTGAATTAGTATATTTATTCAGAATAAACCAAAATAACCCGTATAAAAAGAAAACAAGGACAAATTACTGCAATCTTATTTAGGTAAATAAGTTCCCCCACTGATCTGTTTATTAAACACCTTACAAATCACTGGACATCAATAAAAGATTGGGCTACCAAAACGGCTACCTGTTTGTTTCATATTCATCGGGCCGGTTCTGAATTACAGACCCGGTGACCATGTTAATGTTGAACCTCGCCACCTCCCGTGAATATTTCAGCAGAATTTCAGGGGTCATTTAACGCTACGTTCGAGGCATGAATATAGCTATTAAGTAGACCTTTTCATACTAATATGTTAACTGGTTTGGGCTTTCAAGTAAGTCGAGGAAGGGTCAAGGTTAAGATGTTCGTATTAACTACTGATAATACAAAAATGAAACTATTAAGTAAGTTCAAGAAAAAAAAATTGTTTTATTAGGCACTGTGTGAAAGCTTCAAGTATTAGTCATAACGGTAAAAAAGATAAAGCCCTTTGACAGATGGACGTACAGCGGAGCTTTAGTAATGGTCCCGTTGGCACCTTTTGGGTACGGACCCATAATACTAACGATTCTAAAAAAATCTTGAATATTTGGAATATTACGAAATACATTCCTTTTAATTGTTGGTACAGCTTATTTTTAGAAAAAATGGTCAGATAAATAACCTGTCCTAAATTCATTACTTATTTACATATGTAACAATTTTTAAAATTAATAAATGTAATTGTTTTACCTTTGTTTGACACGTAACGACATTATTCTGCTAATAACTTCCTAAATTGATTAGTGTTATCCTACTATCCTACTATAACTATAAAAGCGAAAGTTTGTGTGTGTGTTAGTTTGTTACTCCTTCACGCTGCAACGACTGGACGGATTTGGATGAAATTTGGAATGTAGATAGCTTATACATTGGATTAACACATAGGCTACTTTTTATCCCTGATCATTTAAAAGTTCCCGATGGAATAACGATAATCGAAATCTGCGCGGACGAAGTCGCGGGCAACAGCTAGTAAGACATAAAACATAGAAATATTAAGGAAATTGCAATTTATGGAGATTTTTTTTATTCTGCGTACCAAATTACTACAGCTACATTAAAAAAACCTTCAATTTCTCAAAGGAAGTTATTAAGTTAATAATGCTTCTCACTGACCTAATAAACCGTTACTTCTTTGCGTTCCTGTTTTATATTTTTATGCAGCAACCGACAAAATCAAGAGTGTAGTTCTACAATTACTTTTATATAAAAATTACTCACTTTTTTAGTAGTCAGGATGTACTACGTAGATGTAAGTAGTACTCGTTAGGCTTGTCATTTATCTTTCGCATAGCAACCAAGTAAGACGTCCATATAATCGCTAATTAAACTTCCCCCTCTTAGACGGATAAGCCAATCTTGTCTCATTCATCCAGTGGATACGAAACTGCGAAAATCAGAAGATCAGATAAACGGCAAAGAGCGAGACTGAGTGTACCGAACACTTGTTAGATTTGAAGGCTCGGGCCTCTGTGCAAATATAAGGAGGGAGCGGATTTTATAATAAACGATTACTAAATAGGGTGACGGCACCAAAGATGGACACTTTTAGCTGACAGACACCAGTAATGGACACTTCACTTTTAATTCAAATTTCATACGGGCCTAAATTGATTGTTGCAAAACAAATGAATAACCCTTATCTTCTGTAAAATAAGAATCAAGTGTCCATTATTGGTGCCTTGTCCATTACTGGTTCCATCACCCTACCCTTTGACTGAACATTATTATTATTATCTAATACTTTATTTTTGTAAAGGTAATGTAAGTGCTTTTAGTAAGAAGTACATACATTACGTAGTGGACAACTTTCGTATACTTGGTTAAAGGAACATTTTTTTAGGGTTCCGTAGTTAAACTAGGAACCCTTGTATTAATCATTAGCGCATGAGCATGGCTGTATTTAACTTTTGCAGAATGTGTAATTGTACCCTTAGAGTTCTAGACAAAGGACATGACGCATTCCGCAAAAGTTAACGTCTGCAAAAATTTGTCGTTCTACTTATACTATTAACAAAGGTACTGTTGGATCAAAAAACTCACACCATATGCTAACATACACCCTTTAACTGAGTCAAAAAATCTATTAGCTGATTAAGTCCCACTTCAATTAAAAAAGGCGTTATAACATCATGTTAACTTAATCACATGTTTCTTGGCAAAGCAAAGACAGATCGTAGTTTTTTTGAAGTGTAAAAGTGCCCGTGCGGCCTACCTACTTATCTTTTATCTTTTTTAGTGTCTTATGTCCATTCCCAATATTCAGACCAGCAGGCCTTTCGCGTAACTCACTCGCAATCGCGATCGGCTTCAAAACAAAACAATTGGTTTCATTTTGTATGCAGACAAGCCTTCGATTTTCAAAATGAAAACGATTGTGATTGCGAGTGCGTGTACGCGAAAGGCCTGCGGAATGGAAAAGGTTACTTCGAGTTGAAATTTAACACATTTTGTATCTAGCAAAAGTCAAATTTCAACCCTAAGTAGTGTATCCTAATCTATCACACCGACGCGTAAAATACGGTGACGTTGCGTAAACAAAAGAATAGGTAATTACATGGCGTCAATTTTGATAGACCGTTATTCACGCACCGTTAAGCTCCGGTGTGGCCGATCGCTAAGTATTTGGAACGAACATTGAGTCAGCCACGCCGGTCTCTCGTCACTCGCGCCTCGGCGATGCAGTGAGCTATCGAAGTCGGCTTACAACCTCGTTCACTTCCAGCCAGCTTGTTCAGAGCGGTGCGGACGGCCGCCGTGAAATCCACGGTATGCTACACTATTATTGACGTAACGATGCTAGTATGACGGTATGAAGGATTTTGGAGGAAGCAGATTTAAGATTTGCTGAAAATATTGTCAGTAAATTCATTCCTAAGTTAGAAACCACTTTTGGGGGTAAGTAAATAAATCAATTTATGTTCATAACTTAATCAAACCCAACTTGCATTGTAATGTTGCTGTAAAAGATCTTCGATACTTAGTGAAAAAAAAAACCAAATACTTACGAGTCTCAGATCACACTTACCATCACCCTTTGTGTTCGTCTGCCTTCTCCGTCGTGTCAAAAAAAAAGTGAACGTCTAGTCGCCTACATAAAACGTTCAAAGTAATAGGTATCTAATCAATCATGTTAATGTTTATTAATGCACGACAAAACTGATTCAAAAAAACATGACATTTATTTTTTCTAAGCCCCGCATAACATGAAGGGTCGCTCGACCACGCCGCCCAATTATGAGTACGGCGTTGTTTGCTCCACACTTCTGTTCAGGTTAATTAAAAAGTTTTCATTCAACTACAGCAACTTCATTTCAATTATCCTCATTATTAAAAAAATGTGGACACGTGTAACAGTAAAAATTGTTCTAAGTTTATGGAGAGTACGTATGAACTCACCTCGCTAACTTTTTGTCGTTCTTCAATGTACAGATTTTCTTTGGAATTTTGTTAGCTTGCCCTTCGACATTCAAGCGTGCTTATAACAAGCGAAAATTAAATAAAGTTAATTGTAATTTGCCGTCTTTTAATTAAGTGTATCATTTAAATGTCGCTTACCGTGGTAACTAAAAATTCTGGTTGCGAAGGAATCTTTTCGAGTGAATTTTACGTAAGAATCATAAAGTCCACATATTATTTTTGAAAATTAAACATTCTTTTAGTACTTCATAGCAAAGCAAAAATTAAGTGCATTATTAAGGAAACCTTCATTTCATGGGAAAAGGTGATTTTTAAAGGGAAAAAAATCGATAACTTCGTCTCTTGCGACTCTTGGTCCGGTGCCCTGTGCTATAATTGACCTTTTTAACCGAATATCAAAGGGCTAATAAAACCGGCCAAGTGCGAGTTGAACTCGCGTGGAGAGGGTTCCGTATATATATTTTTTTGATGGAATTCTTATAGGTTTTCCTGTAATCTACAAGCAATGAACTATATTTTGTATTTTTTTTTCAAAATTTAAGGCTCAATCGTTTCAGAGATCAGGGGGGAATGGTCAATTTTCGTCTTCTTTCATGAAAAATATAAAAACTATTTATTTTACAATAATAAAAATATATTCGAGATCCTCATAACAAGCCCTTTTATTTGTTATATGACACAGAAATACTTTTTTTTCTTAATTTGGTCCCGACAAAGACATTTATTTAAAAAAAAAAAACTTTCTCATGTGTGTTTGGGTCATCAATTTACATATGTGTACCAAATTTCAACTCAATCGGTCCAGTAGTTTCGGAGCAAATTGGCTGTGACAGATAGACGCACGAGTGATCCTATAAGGGTTCCGTTTTTTTTATTTTTTGTACGGAACCCTAAAGACAACCAAAATCCCATATAAGCGGACCAGTTCATCGGCCAAGGCATTAGCATTGTTATACAACCAGGAAATGCTCCCAGCACCTGTAGAACTTTGCCGTTTTTTTACGACTTCTACGCGGATGGAGTCACGACCAACAAGTAGTATACCCATAAATACTACAAATAAATTATTTTTTACAGAGAATATGACGTCTTTTTAATATAAATAATGTGTTATGCAAAGAATCCAAAAAATAACTTACAAATAATTAGGTAGGTACGTGGGACGATTTACCCATAAGTAGGGCTTTTGAAAAGGTTTGGTAAGAAACGCTTCAAGGGATTCGGTTGAACCAGAATATTATCTCGTATCAAACACCACACAGTTCAGTTGGAAAAATTGAACGAGACCCCTGTCAAAGCCTGTATTACCTTCCTAGTATGATTCATTTTTCTTTAACTCTCAGCCTACAGTTTCCCTAACCGTAAGAAAAAGCATCGTTAAAATGTTCCCACTCTCCCCCATCGTGCCACGCTGTGGGAGGTATCATAATATAACTGATATTGCACTCTAAGTGGGAGGTCACACCCGGTGTCGGAACATGAAAATCATTAAACGAGCTATGAATATGACAGACATTACTACAATGAACTGCAAAGACATAATTATAGAAATATTTTTTCTTTCCCTAATACAAAAAAGTGGACTGTTATATTTGAAACTTCTTTCCGTTCATGTGATATCGCCTAAAACCCGGGATTTAGTTTGAAACTCGCTTGTGCGTAGAAAGTATTAATCATTTTTCCATATCCGATCTTCCGACGGAGAGCTACCCTATGTCCATCTCAAATTATACTTCTATCAGTTAAGGCGTTTAATGATGAAGACGGAACAAACATACAAACAAACACACATCGGCATTAATATTTATTAGACATGATCAGAATAAGGAGTCTGATTGTTTCTCTTGTCAGCTACGTTTGATGAAAACAGCAATGGTTAGGCCTAATTAAGCAGTACTTGAATTTTAATTACAATTATAAAAAGACTTTCTTACCGCGAATAACGCCTAAGTGTCCATATCAACCATAAGTATTCTTCCATTAACATAAAGGACGTAAGGCCACAAAAAGTGTCATTATTACTTGATATATGAATGAAAGTTATATCGCGGTTCAGTGTATCGCCCGCTGAGCGCGCACCAAGAATGCGCCGTAATCTCTATAGAGGCCAACAGATGGTCTCGCTGCCGAGAAACATTACCCTTTTATCGTATATCCAAAAAGTACCCTCACGCAAAGATCTTTACCATCAAAGACACAAGGCACAAAATAAAATGAAACAAAAGTAATCAGCGACCAGCGGGAACATTATTGAGCTAGAAAATTTTCAGCACACAAAATCTCACAATTCCTTTCATGTGAGAACAAAATGGGTCCCGTTTGTGTTCATAAAATATAGTAATATTTATAATCTAACCTATTATATTGCTTGGCACGAGGCTTTTTTTAAATTGAAAAGCCTCGAGGTTTACTGCCCTTTTTCCTCAAACATGTTTGCAACTATTACCCAACCTTGCATTTACACTATACATATTCAAAATATGTAGTCATAAAAATGCAAAACTCATTACACTAATTTCTCTACTCATTATCAGATTAAACCGTTCCTACATACTTTACTAATTGAGGTACCGATAACAATACAAAGTTCACAATATTTATAATGAAGTGTAAGTTACACTGTTTCTTAACAAGACTACTTTTCTTCACAAAAAAGAAAATATTTGGTCGTAATGCTATATTTTGTGTTATCATTAAACCAACTTATAAGCTTTAGCTAATTATAAGCTTCGTTTCAGCAGAAATTCCTTTACGCAGCCTCACGCCGAGTTAAATTAACTGATACCTAACTCCTTTATCTATCACCAATAAAATAGAAGAAGCCTCGTATTACAATATTATTAGAGTAATATAGAATATCTTACAGACATTACAGATAGTAAAGACAATATTTTCACACAAAAACGGCTCGGAAAACGTTCCCAAGACACTGGAGTGATGTTCAGAAAACCATTTGCCACGTTCACCCTTTAAATGGGCCACACACGAGCTAGATATCACCCGAAATTGGTCTAATCTTTAGTTATGGCCCCTCGTAGGAGTTTACTTTTTCAACGCGCAGCGCTCGCTATCGAGAAATGGAAAAGTTTAGTCGGTCATGGGAATAAACCGACGCAACATTTCCCTTAACGATAAAACTGTTCCGCTAGTTTGTTGGTCAGTAAGAAATAATGGAGTATTAATATTTATTTCATCTTATGATGTCGAAAGACTATCTGAAACTAAATCTACGTGGTAATAACCAGTTGTCAAACCTAAGTACCTCCCGCAATCCTCGAGCCCGAGCAAGTCAAACAGCAGAGCAGCGATGAGTTAGCGCCACTAATCTACTTGACTATTCAATGCTCAAAATGTAATATTCCACAAATGAATTTATCAAGGCGACTATGCTCAAGCGAACGTTATTGAAATTGTAAAGTATTTCTAAGTTTGAAGTGGCGGCAAGTCGGAGCGAGCAAGGCACATGGGAAATGATTACCATATTCAACGCATTTCCTCGGCACACCAGAGGTAGGCTTCTTAGGAAATTATTTGTCATATTAACGTCACTCCAAACCGAGTTTCGACGTCGAGATGTTAATATATTAAATTATCGCCGGAGGTATTCTAATGTAATTCGATACCGATACAATGGCAGGAAATTATTAAGCTCTGCATTGGCGTTAGTGATGGCGGACGTTCGTGCCGTGGCGTGTTGTTGCGATGGGGGCAATTGGCTTCAGTAGGCCTAGGCGGGTTACTTTATACCGACCGAATTGATTGTGCAACATTAAAAAGATTAGAAATTAACAGTATAACGTGCAACGATTTACGTCAATCAAATACATCTATTCTATTCTCCAAGAATGTAACGTGTTCTGAGAAGATACGTTTTGGTAGCCGTATCCCAACAAATCATTAAAAAAATAAAAACCTGACAATTTTAATGAATAAATAGGCCGGAAATTATTTTTCAAATATGGCGTCTTGTGTTCTGCGGGCGCAAGCAACGAGGTGTGACTCCGTGAAAAGTGTTCGTCATTTATAACCAAGCTGAGCATAACAAGGTAACATTTTTTCCACTTTAATTAAACCGCAGTCGCCACACCAAACAAAAACCACGGAGCCAACAAATCAATTTCGCTTCAGGAAATTACTTTGTAAAGTTGAAAAGGGTTGCGCGATACGGTACCAAATTGAAATTCTTTTGTACGCGCCCCGCCTTTACATGTTCAAAATGTTACCTGTCTCTGCATCATAGCACAACGCAATTTTACTGCAAACTATGCTGCCGACCATACAGACTACTTTAATAAACGTGTCAACACATCCCTAGCACTTAACAACGTATCTTCTCAAGTTATTTCGAGCTAGAATCTACGTGCCACTTTAGTGCCATTCGTCTAACTTTCCCAATTACAATTACATTTGCTTAGTTGACGTAATAAATGTCTGGTTGCAAAAGAAACTTCACTCCGTCCCTAATTATTCCTTAATCATTTTAATATAAGTACTTAGGGATGGTTCTGAGCTATTTAAGAAGCGCTCTAGAAAAGCAAAAAGTTTTGAAGCTCGGAAGTTCATTAACAAAATAAGCAATCGGGCTAAAAGCATGGGCCCATCGAGGTAAAAAGCAATTAGGAAGTTATGGAGTGTTCTCGACGATTATTTACTTGTTACAGGAGACTTGTAACCTCTCGTGCCGCCGATAAATTATTTTAATGCTATTTTCATAATTTAATTTGCAGCTTTACACCAATTATCAATACAACACTTCCATAATAATTATGGGCAGTTAATGAGATTCATCCTAAGTAATGCGAAAATGTGAGTGTTAATTTTTTTACGCTTCCACCGATCGATGTAAAATTTGGTACATAAATATAGTTGATAGCCCGCAAACTGATAAAGGAATTTATCCCTGAAAACCGAATGATTCTAAGATAGTGATTAAGCTCTGTGCGGACAGAGCCGCGGGCAACAGCTATAGTGTCTTCGGTCGATGACGTCTCGCCATCCTACTTATTTTTTCATACATCGACGCAAATGTCAATATCACTGGCGGGGCGCGCCTTCGTGTATTGAAAACATTAATGAATGCTTGGCCGATTGCAGTAAACTGATATTATTGATAATATATTAGACCCAAACCGCGAACTTTAGACTGTCAAATTGGAACTAATTACACAGGATGTTCCAAAAATACTTATAAATACTTAGGTATATTAATTTACATTAACCATTTACCAGGCCCTGAGACCTTCTTGTGCTGTCATATTGATGTTTACTTTCAGAGCAGCCTTAGATCCAAATATAAAAAATAAATATCGTAATCAATGAACTTACTCAATTAAAATTTTAAGAAAAAACTTAAATACAATACGTACTTGAGAATATATTAACTAGATGTTACGCCTTGTATTCAGCAATAATATTCAAACATTTGATGTGCATAATTTTCGTATGGTAGACGTCCAAAATATTGTACCTAACACCTAAAATTAAATACTTTTGACTTTCATACTAAAGTTCCATCTATAATAAATTAGGTAGATAAATTAAAAATGGTTTCATACTATGACACTATTAGCGTTTAGCCTATGGCTGCATCGGTGCAATAGCAGTGCCTCGTAATCAACAACCAAGGTTTTTATTTTACTCCGGCGAGGGCATCACTTTCACCCAGTTTATGTTTTATAGTCTCCGCTTCTTCGCCACACATTCTACAATTTATTTTGTCATCACTCCAAAGTGATCTAAGTATATGAGGTAATATAAGCGCATAGCATCATAGTCCTCGTTACTAAATGACATTTCTTTATTACTTATTACTACGTACTTTTTGATATTTACCTTCCCGCGAATATTGTGCATAACGTCTTTCCTATTAATATAAAAGCCACTGCAATCTTTCCTTAGTTTAGCTATCCTCAAGAGACATACCGCCATCTTAGTACCTATAAGTTCGCAGCACGGCTAGCACAAGTTGCCCGCGACTTCTTTGTCGCTCGGATCTCCCTTCCTATATAGTCCGTAACGATAGAGACGCACTGAGCGACAAGCGAGAAAATACAACTTGTGCTACCCGTGCTGAGTTGATTTATACTAGAGCAACCTAAGGAAAAATCTCTGAGTAAAAAACTTATACGAAACGTAATTGTATGAGGCAAGAAACCGGATATAAGTCATACTGCCAATAAAGCCCCACAGCGAGGGACGTCGTAAAAAGGGACCTGAACAATAAATATTAGAATTATTGACTTCATTATTAGAAATGGTAGGTGGCGCCGGTTCGACATGTCAGCCGGTGTTTTTGCGGCGAGAACCGGTTAGTTTGCGGGATTTGTTGTTCGCTATTGCTAATTTGGCCGTCCAGTTGGTTTGCCTGTTATATACCACTATGCACACTCGCACACACGTTGCCCGCGACTTTTTGTAATGTAATTAATACACTGTTATTCCACAACTTTTCATTATACGACATCTAACTAAATTTAACTTAAATTAGTCATGCATAGAGCGTAATGACGTGTGATTACACATATATGTTGATGAAATGATCAGGTAGGTTTTTACTTCTCTGCTGACAAAGTTATAATTAACATTAATATTTGTGTCAATCTCCCCGTCTTTAAACGTTTATTTAGTAATCAGTAAGTAAATACGTAAATAAGGTAAGGTACGTAGGTAAGGTAGGTTAGAGTGTAAAGCTGTTTGGGCAATAAATCATTTTTCTTTCTTTATTTAAGGTTAACAGTGTTCGGGCCTCTTTTAAGGTTAAAATAAATTACTAAATAAAAGATAATATGCGCATGAAATATCCCACAAACAAGATTACTCGTGCTACCTCTTTATAGAGGATACAGGATGCTAACGAGTTTATAAAATTTCACGTAATTACCTCAAAATAAATTCCAATATTTAATATTTTCCCAAACCGCAAACGTAAAATAATAAAGTATTCTGTGGACATTTTGTTGAAATATAAGTAGCTAGCACGAAATTCAATTTGTAAATGGCACGGCGATTGCTAATCTAGACCCTATTGTTTTAGGTAAGAAGCGGAAGTTGATTGACGTTGTTTCAATGTCGTCTAGTAATTTTCGAATATAATTTTGATTTTATTATAATTTATCTGCTATTTCAAGGACGACGTTTCTCTTACTTTGGACTAAAGCACTCAGGTTCTGTAACACCGTTAGATACGTGTAATGTTATATATATTTTTATTCTAAGATGACAAACTTCTATCATAAATTAACGTAATAACATGATTTTACAATCTGTAAAAACCCATAGATTATTTAATAATAGTTATCTTTGAAATGTTGGATTTAAGTAAAATATTGATTAAAAATGTTTTACTTTTACTGATAACACTATTTATTATTGATGATAAATAAACATAATATTTACAGAATTCAACATTAAAACAATTAAAAGAACTAAACGTATTTAAATTAAAATTAAACAAAGCTACTCAAATATTAAACATGTAAATAACAATCACCACTATAAAAAGAACACCCCCTCTAGCAGGTCCGCTCGCGGCATGGTCCCTATGGCACTGGCTGGGAGAGAGGTAATCTCTATGGATAGCTAGCCCAACCCTTTGGGAGAGGTAAGCACCAGCTCTAGGATCTCCGGAGGAGTCTATGAGCCGGGATGACAGGGCCTTAATAAAGCTTTACTTGCTCTCTTTTGACAGAAATAAGCACAATCTGGCGTATTCATCGAATCTAATAATATAACATTAACACTTCTTCCATCCATTCAGTCTGAGAATCGTGAGTATCGTGAGTATTCTGGCTGAGGATCGTGAGTATCGTGACAGCTTCTAACTACCGCTCTATTATTTATTTAAAGCTTCCTCGGGGTCATCGATCTAATTGAAAACTAGAACTAACATTTTCTTGAGCCTTGAATGTCTATTTTTTATTTATCTAAGAACTTATGTATCTTTAGAAGCATGGCAGTAAAAATAGTATATTTATATTTCGGACCGAATCACTTTGTGTTAGATGGTCCCCCAATACGTATTTATTGATATTATGCTGGATATATAGGGTGAACCTCACCCTTAGGGGAACACACACTTAATATTGAAAACAGGTAATTTGCATCAAAATAAACATTTATTCATGTTCGTAAATAAAAAACTATATTTAAAGGATCTAAGTAACTAAGCCTGGTATCGAGCCACCTAATAAAATGCAAATAATTTTTACACATGCAATTTTTTGTGTATTATCCGACCAATTCATTTATTTTGCATATTTAGTACCTAAGTTCAATAACCTCAGGAAATCTCACGAATCCGTTTTAAAAGTCTTTGTGTAGGTATGTAGTGTTTTCGTTAAAAACATTAAATAAATGATTCCTACAAGCAAACTTTGCTATATTCAATATTTAGGCTACTTTCCCTCCAGGGAGCATTGTTTTGGTTAACGTTGTAGGTATACCTACTTAGGTATATGTAGATTAAGCACTTTGGATTCTAAATCTCTGAAGTCGTTGGAGTACCAATTCGAAACAAACACAACAATTATTTAAAACAAGATTGTTCCAATATACATCATGTTGCTTGTCAATTGATTTACTGTCGATTGTGCAGAAGATATGTTTTTGTACATTTGACCGGCAGAAATAATTATTTGTTATACAAGGGGGGAAAGTTGTATTTTACCTGCGAGTGTTTATTTGAAACACGAGCTAGCGAAAGGATTGCATGATTGACCACGAGCGAAGCGAGTGGTTCAAAAATAGAATCCTGAGCGTAGCGAGTGTTTCACCACACGAGACGTAAAATAACTTTTCACCCGTGTATAAAACAAAACTTTTCACCTCACTACAGCGAGGAAAATAAGAAAAAAGATCAATTCCGCATTTTGCACGGTTTCCCGTAATTCCATAGGTGTTAATACGTCTTCGCGTCACTCGAAACACTCATTTTTAATAACAAAACAAACTAGAAAAACATGCGAATATTTAACGTTGACGGCTTAATTGAAAAGTTTTGAATTAAGTTTTTTTTTATTATTTCGGATGCGTTTTGTTCACACATCGACTTACTTGGACAGTCAGAACATTTTATCCGTTTTTAAAACAAGAATGAAGGTTAATGTTGAGATTTATTTTCATTTTATACACTTTCTCAGAAAGTCGACGGAGCTCTGCTACCGCAGAGCTCCTATTTCTGGGTAGTTTGGCCCTCCGGGCCAGCTGAAGACCTAACATAACCTAAACCTACCTCATATTTATGGCACTAAGGGGTGCCTTGGGTCTGGAATTGAAATTTTTCATTAGTGTATAAAATGCGAAAGTGTATAAAATGAGAATATACCAATGTTGAATGCTGATATTTATGAATTAAAATAAAGTTGTAAGGCTGTATTTAGTGTTTTTTACTCGATGTAATTCATTAATTGTGATGTTAAAAATTCAGCACTTTTAACGTTTTACGTTTTGTTAGCTGTCAAATATCACTTAAGCTGCCTTCAAATGTCAAAACTCTTTCTTCACATGTGGATAAAAAACGATTTTCTCAATAGATATCAAACAAACAAAAAGGGCTTTCCGAGCTATTGAGATGAAAAATAAGTTAAAAAGACTTCTTATGAAAAAGAAGTAAACTTCTTTTTCATAAATTAACTCTAAAACAGATATTAGCAATTATCGTTTTATGTTACGCATATGCATGTACATCCAACCTACTATTCGTTCTAAACAGTGTTACCACTCGACTAACTTAACTGTTTTTAATTAAGATTTTGATTAAGTTTATATCAATTGAAATGTTTTTATAAAGAACAGCTACATGGCATCGTCACGCGTTTTTCGTTTTCTGTTCTCGCCGTAATAATTACTTTATTTTTGGCAGTACTGCCCACAAGCTTTATAACAAAACCCCTCATTAAAAACAATTAAATTTAATTGGCACTTAATGCAACGAAACCTCATTCATCATTCGTCACTTAGGTTAAAAGCGTTTTGCAAACAGCGCTCCACCGGCAATTGTTGCGTAGCGTACACGAGCCTTGTTCAGCGCCATTTATACGACTATTATAGCGCAATTAGTGTCGCCGTTTCTTTACTATACGTCTAATTTGTAAACGTATCTTTTGCTGGTGTAATAACAGTGTTTTTTTGATTTCTAGTCGTTCGTTAAAACTTGTGGTAGCTCTTCTGAATTGAAAAATGGAACGTGGTTGTGTTGTTGCTGTTAATTAAAGTTAATTTACGCTTTTTAATTAGTAATTAATTACTAAAATACACGCTGAGAACCAAAACTTGTATTGAATTGATTTTTCTTTCATAATTTCATTAAATCGAGATAATTATTTTTAAACGTAACCAATTTACTATTAAAAATGCAATCATCAAAAAGTAAAAGAGTCTGGGCATTTTTTCGTTCGCGATCTCCGGTGTTTGCACTAATAAATTAACGCCTGGAACTCCCTGTTCCCTCCAAGCAATTAAAAATTGAGCTTTCGTAGGTAAAAAAACCTTTTTCAACTCGGTCGGAGTTGGATCGTGTTTATAAAACGGCCAGTCCTTTGAAAGTGAATAGATAAGTTTGTTTGCATTTTTTGGAATTTCCTCTCGATTCAAATTGTACCTTTCACCTCTCTCCAGGGCTTGGGAACGGTTCGAAAAATACCGGTTAATATGGTTCTTAACCAGGTTTTTCGTAAACGCTCGCTGGGAACGGAATCGATTCGCGAGCGTTATGGTCGCTGGGATTAACCTGGTTAATTTGAAATGACAAGTGAGTGGAGCATCGTTCGGCCGATGCTGCTTGGAATCATATAATCATAAGTCACGCGAGAGTTATTTTATTAGTTATTTCAGAGCTAGCTACTAACCTATTAGGAAAGACGAGAAAAAGGTGGTGGGACTGGTGGGCGGTGCGAACAAATTAGAGAGCGAAATTAACCGGTTTTTTGAGCAGGAACAGTTTCATTTTGCTCTTTGATCAAAACCGAAATAATATCGATTCTGTTCCGAGCGGAATCGAAATGAAAATGTTCTTTTTGAAATATATGGCGTTTCTGACGAGCTGGTTAATAAAATTAACCAGGTTTCCGAGCCCTGCCTCTCTCCGGAGTAAAGTTATGCTTGTGTTGTTATTAAACGGTTATGTTTAGGCTTTCTATTATAAGTTACTGACACCTAATACGGGCTCGATTAAAACAAGCTCAAGGGCTCTATTCTACTCGGAAAAACCATATTATTTATGACATGATATTATATTGTTTTCATTTCTCATGCTCTAAAAATGTTATTTTATTCTCTGCACATAGGGACTAAAGCTCCTTATTAATCTCTAGGGACTAAAGTTTTTTTAATTTACTTTGAAAGCTCCTAAACAACCCATCACGGTGTTTGTGAATGGAGGATTATCGCCATTTTAGGGCGTGGAAATAACCTCAAAGTGACAACTGTGCAAAAATATAACAAAAACGATTTAATTTCGTGAAACACGATTACTGATTAAGTATGAATATGAATCTATTTAATTATTTTAAGGATGAATTCATTTTATTATGCATGGTCCAATTAGTTTTAAAATAGTTTTCAAGTTTGAATCTGTTGGCTACATATGCAAGAATTTAAAGCGTCACTTTACAACAAAAAAAAACAACCGCGGAACAAAGCATAATATATAATATATCAATATTATATATTGTAATTTTGTATAGAACGTCGTTTTTTTTCCTCGAATTCTAAGTGATAAGTAGAACGACGAAGTTTAACGCGAGACTAAACAACCATAATGACACTCGAACAATAGTCATCCTCGCTCAGCTCGCGACGCTAAACACCTCGTGTCATTATAACTTGTTTTAGTCCCTTATTGGACAATCTAACAAATTTAACGTGGCCGCCTCAACTGTAATGTAAATAAGAGCTATCATAACGTTGACTTTACTATACGATACCATATCAAAAGCAATACTGTTTCACGGAGTAAAATAGAGACCAAGGTGCGTTGCCGCGTTTTTTGGTAACTCAGAGCACAGAATAAGTAATAGTACAGTCGAGTTCATAAATATGTATACCCTTTAGTACCTTGTCTATTTAATGTCATGTTTAAACTGCCATAATATGAATTCTCACAACGATTAAAGTGACAAGGTACTAAAGTGTATACATATTTATGAACTAGACTGTACAAGCACTGGGTAAACACGTCGCATTTGACAAAAAAAAAACCGGTCAAATACTAGTCGGACTCACGCACCAGCTCCGTTGGTACATTATTAATCCATACCATTAGTATTTGCTAAAATTGGGCGCGGTGAGTGACGGACGGACAAACTGATAGATAGAGTAACACCATGAGTGTTTCTTTCTTACCTTTTTATGACGGATCCCTAAAAATATTATTTTAACAAAATCCTGGTATGTAGGTACGGGGTGGAACCATCCAATCAATGTCGAATAGTTGGTATAAAATACTTTTCACGTAAAAAAAACCGTGATTTTATATACGTTATCTAAGCTTATGATCTTACGAGAGATATTAATTTTAGTTAATCTCCTAAAAAGCCTCTTTATCAGCCGCACTTAACTCGGTCCTAAGGAAACTCTCG
Organism: Acleris literana; assembly: GCA_946894065.1. Taxonomy (NCBI): domain Eukaryota; kingdom Metazoa; phylum Arthropoda; class Insecta; order Lepidoptera; family Tortricidae; genus Acleris; species Acleris literana. The sequence goes on along the minus strand of OX335685.1, from coordinate 8,367,375 downwards.
TAAAATAATGCCGTCCCTGCAAATTTAATTTCGTCAACATTTTTATTCTGCTTCTAAATCGTATTTCAAACGAGTTTGGCACTGTCGTAAAGCCAGACTCATCAAACTCATGGCATATCCACTGTCAACGCATGTATGGCGATAAAAAAATTCAAATATTACAATTTTTATATTAACAGTGTCATCTTACTGGGCTTTAACTGCTGTTACTTGTTTTATATGTGTTATGAAAGCGTAAAATCGAATGGCGTCGGGAAACGCGTATTTTTTGGCTTCACTTCAACATCAGAGTATTATTAGCATAGAAAAGACAACCAAGCGCTCAGCCACCTGAGGGCCCTGCCAAGATGCATTGCGCTAACTAACGTTTCTATTCGTTTCGTTGTTAAACCAAACGCGTCACTCGTAGACCACGTGACTCTTCGTATCACGTCATCTACCAGTGACGCGATTGGTTTAAAAACGGATCGAATAGAAACGCTAGTTAGCGTAATGCATCTTGGCAGGGCCCTCTGGCCTAGTGACATGGCTGCGTTTGTCGCGTGACAAAGTTTAGATAAGGCATCCGTCACCTTTTGACACGTAAATAAGAACGACAGTGACAGATGCTTTACCCACATTTGACACGCGATATAGACGCTGCCATGCTACTAGTCTGATGGTTAATGGGACCTGAGACCCATAGACATAAATAAATCAGGGGACAAATCTCACACAAATGGACCTAGTCCCAAACTAAGCTCAAGGCTTGTAATATGGGTATTAGACAACGATATACTTAGGTACTTATGTACAGAAATACACACTTAAATACACAGAAAACATCCAAGACTCAGGAACAAATACTCGCGCTCATCACACAAATATCTGCCCTTACCGGGATTTGAACCCGAGACCGCTAGCTTCGTGGACATGGTCACTATCAACTAGGCTAACGTCTCAAATAAGCAAGAGTAAATACCTACCTACTCAAACGCGTAGTCAGACAGATGTTCGCTAAACTTTGGCCGTCATGTAAACCCATTATATATTTTATGTCTTCGCTACCCAATAGCACCATTATATGCACCATATAGTGTGATCTTTTATTCACCATTGTAGTTCTTTTAGGTACATAAAACAGCCAGAAATCAAAACATGGAATAATTATAACCTAGATTACACTCCAAAACAATGTACACAGCCTCCGCAAACAAAAAAAAATTAAACCATATTTAAGAACTGCTAAGAAGCTAACTGCTTAATCAAGTTAATAAACATTTTCCCCCTTACTTATGAACCTGGAATAACCATGGAGTAGCTAAATCATGTTTTGTTCTTATCTGTCATTGTGACATTTGAATTTGACAGATAAGGACAAAACATGGTTTAGCTAATCCAAGGTTCTTCCACGTTTATACGTAAGGGGGTTAAAATATATAAAATTTTGACCTAAAGAGAACCAGGCCGCGATTGACAGCCTACTAGGAAGTTTATTATACTCCCTACACATGCGAACAACAGAATAATTGTAGAAGAAAGTATAGTAACGAGCACAACCATCATCGTCAGGACCGTACCTTAACCCGAAACGTCTACCAAGGCAGATAACAGCTAGAGTTTAAGTTTCAATCATTCCAGTACCTAAAGCTGACCTAGTTGCTAACGCGAAGCAAGGCTATCTAAATAGTTTAAATCTACAACACAATGTTATCTAGTGAGAAGCCGCAGAAGTCGTGCTAACAAGCTTCCTGGACCGAATGGAACAAGTTGGGGCAAGTCAGCCGAACTCACAAATGGGGAGAACTGTATCTCCCCAAAGCTGTCCACTTACCGCACAAGGGCTCGGAAACAACTCCATCGGAAATAATAATAAACATAAATTTATTAGTTACATTTATCATCTAATTAACGAGCAATCACATGTGCTTAATTAATCACGTTACTGGTATTCGAATTGGAGCCATTCAAATTTTATTACATCGAATGATCCATACCACTACACCATGCACAACACACACAAATTTTAAACGATTTCACAAATAAACATTTGCTATTTATTATTAGTTTGAATATTGATAATTAACCGGGAGGATTTAAACAGTTATTTTATTAAACCACTTAAGGCAAAGATCATTTATAGTGCAATTTGATCTAGCAACCCTAAGATAAGCGAAGAAGGGAGTAACTTTAAACATAGTTTGAGTTGCAACACTAAACAGGAGTACTAGGTATACAGCGCGCTCCACGACAATGAGGTCCGAGCGCTGCACCGGAGTGCCCTTCCCGACCGCCCGAGCTTTCTTATTCAATCTGAATAACTTCCGAGAGCAGCGCAAGCAAAACTTCTTGTTACTACTCTTTAATTTCTATCTCCTTATTATTTTATTTAGCCCTCCGACTGCAGAAGAGATGGAACTAAGTTTAAAACAAAATCTACTAAACCCAATAGCCAACTTTTGTTCGTGTTAACGTTATTCTTTGTGTATTTTTCACCCAGAAACGGTCCTGAATTTTTTACTCAGCCGTCTGAAATAACTTGCGGTGCGAAACTATTTGCGCTCGCGTTTTATTCCGGGTTCCTGCGCAAACGGCACACGTCAGAGGTCATTAGTGACCGCCGGGCGTCGCGTCGCCTGTCGATGCTTAATTAAACTCGTACTAAACTGTTCTTTCTTACGGCCCCAATTACTTTTTCTACTTCCTTAATCGAGTTTCCCTTATCCCACCTGAAGACAGTTACTAAGTTTGTTGCGGCTGCCGACTTCTCAGATAGCTAACTTTTATCTGCCCGTTCGCCGCTAAACAAGGCTTTCCGTTTTCTCGTGCCACTGTGGTCCTCTGTTGTGTTGTGACGAAACTTGACTCAACTTAAATTAGTTCTACCTACAGTATATATACGTGGGTGTCATCGACGTCAACTGTCAGCTTTAGACGCTCTCAGAGATCTTATCATTTAATATGTCAATAATGTGGTTATATTTAACTAAACAACTTTGTCATGAAATCGATAATTTATTAGCAAGTTTAGTAAGTACAAGTTGCAGAACTTTCCCAGAAGTTTGGAAACATATTGAAGAAATTACTGAGAACACTCTCCAAAACTTTTGTATTGAGAATGTAGGTACTTTATGAATACAAAAAATGTAAATATTCTTAACAGTTACCAAGCATTCACAATTTGAGAAGTTTGTCGTCGGAAGGACGCGAAATCCAAAAATTTGTAACTTTATATTTAAAATTTGTAACCCAAAGAGGTACCTAACTTTTAACGGCCAAATACCTAAAAAGAATGTATGCAACCAATAAAAACAATCACATATTGATATAAAGCTTCTGTGAAATCGCATTGCTTTACACGAATTTATGAATATAGCTTTTCATACTTTTTTCCTTGGACGCAGATCGGACGGGTCTCTCGCCGACCTTTATGTGCGATCGAGCGCACACAATGTCCGTAATGGCGGCCATTAGGAACATCAATTTGTTCAAGCGTGACGTTACACTTGTCCCGCTGCGCTCTTTCTTGTGCGAGCTGTTTAGCACAAGTGAGGCGCATGCGAAAAAAAGGTCTGACCGCGGCATAGAACAAGCAACGTGCCGCGTCTACTAAGTGGATATATTAACCTACTAAAGGCCGGGTACCACAGGTTTTAAACATGTACACTCGCTTGGTTGATAATAATAAAATAAAATAACTATCATAATTAGTTATTTTAACCGAGGCTGAGAGTAAAAATATTAAGATCATTTTGGATTTAATTTACACCTTGGTCGATGTATCAAACGTCTTGTTATCATAACACTCTATTCTATCTTGTTAGATACAGACAATTAATTTTCAGTGTAGAGTTCCTTATTAAAAATATAGGTGATCAAATTTTGCGTGCTGCCGAGGTCTCTACCACACTCTACCACATTTATAAAGCAACGAAAATGTTTGCCGCTTTTTATTTTTCATTTAATTTTTTTTTTTAAGTTTTACAGCAAATATCGTCCATGTAGAGGAAAAAGTCACGATGATGTGTGTATCTATTACTACTAACTATACATATAGAGGTAATAACTTTATAACGATGAATCATTTCAAAAACGATCGTTGTTAAATGAAACAACTTCATTCCATAGGTATGTTAACACTTACATCTACATCTATACTCATATTTATAGCATCAACCGCGAACGACGCACCCACACAAGAATCGTTATTCAGCAAAACCAACAAGTCCGCGCTCTCGCGTCCTGCCTGACCTATTTATCATCATATTATAGTATATCTCCGAGATACGATTCTGAATCCTCCGGTTGTATGCGCTCGCGTGTTTGATTACAATAAGAGCATTCTGTCGCGCCGACTCGATCCTCAAATTACACGTAGCAGCGGGCGAGCTTTGAATAAAGTGAAATTTCTTCTTGTTATTTTCAGATTGTGAATCACAATTCAGCGACCAAATGTGGGCCCGTATTTACCGACCCGCAGGTAAACTCCGCCAGCAGTTAAAAAGGAATTCGGGGGAATTTTATCGCTCGTTAGAGACCTTAAACGGTAAGAGCATCCGGACCCGCGCGGCACGCCGGCCGCCCGCGCTGATCTCCTTATGTTTCCTTACGGTATTATTGGCTAATTCTGCCGCACGTGAGTTTTAAGAGCGTTCGTTTCGACTAATTGTACCAACCTTGTTCTAACTTTGATTAATCACCGGCGTCGGACTTGCGTACAATCCGCGTCGGAGCCCCGGCCCTGTACGACACTGAGTTAATTTGTTTAAGCTCCAGACGTAAACTTCAATAACCGTCTTAGCTTCAAATAAGATAAATAAGTTCTGCCGGTGAAACCTACTTAGTGAACTTTCTTAACCCCATTATGGAAAGGGAATGGAGGTTTTTGTATCGGCGCAGCCATCGTTACGGTCTAGATAATCCGTCCAAGTTCGTCGAACAATATTGCGCGGGCCGTGTGATAAGGTGTTGATAGATCGGCCGCGCCCGCACGCCATTCTGACATTTGCTCTTCTTTGTTATATTGTTCTTATTTCTATGACTAACCTGTCTTCGCGTTGTTTATATTTCGAAATGCCGATTTTCAATTTCGAAAATAAATACAAGGAGATAAATTATACGCATTTTCCTGTTGTTTGACATGACTGGCATGTGATTTATCCGTTCCCAGAGGTACGCAAACGAAAAAAAACGGCAAACACGGAACGACATTAAAGGCCAGAAAAGCCACAGAGATCAAACAACCCAACCCGTTAAACAAACAACAACATATCGAAATCAACATACAGTACATCAAGACAACCTGAACCGTAGCTGTTATTACAGCTGTTGTTGCTGATAAACTTCGACTTATCGCTGGTCTGTGCATTGAAAGCAGAGTTCTGTTGCGAAAATAGATGAAACAGATCCAGGAACTTATTTTGCGAGCTGAAAGGGAGCAGAAACCTAACAAGGGATAGGTAATAATTAGAGGTTCTTAATATTATTGCGTTTACTTCATGTACAAAATTACATACTGACAGCCGCATTCAGACATGTAACGATTACGTTCCTTAGTGATGATTTTTCATACACAAGTTTGATAAAGGAACGAGTTAACTGTATCAAAAGATACTGTTATAAATCTAAAACGGGACTTATTTAATTGCGTAAAATCCTTATATTTACTCGACTCGAGAAACTCGGGACTTGGTATGTGTGAACATCGCGAAAGTTAAGACAAACAACTGTCTTTAAAATGTTCCGTAGTACGGTGGTTAGTCGACTAGCAATTTTTAATGTTTTAAGTTAAACATGTCTACATAATGACCAACTGGATATTGACCGCGATTTCCTTTCGCTTTATTATTGAGCTCCTGATAATTCAATGCAGATACATGCGTCATGATCACGGGTAGACTGAAGTAATCTCGGATAGATGTTAAAGTTGTGTACAGTAAATAAAAGCTCAGTATGCGTAGTAGTCGGCCGTCTATCGCTGTCACCCTCACTCTAGCATCTGCCAGTATACCTATTATGACAGAGAGCGTGTAAAAGCAATAGAAAGCGAAGTATCTACTATTTATATTCTGGTTTTGGTTATTTATATTTTGGTTGTGAAGTTACAGGTACATAATTGTTGTCATTCATCATCATCATCAGCCGCAAGACGTCCACTGCTGGACAAAGGCCTTCTCCAAGGTTTTCCACAACGATCGGTCCTCAGAGGGCTCAGACAAGATGCACTACGCTAACTAACGTTTCTATTCGATTCGTTTTTAAACCAATAGCGTCACTGGAAGATGACGTGATGCGAAAAGTCACGTGGTCTACCAGTGATGCGATTGGTTTAAAAACGAATCGAATAGAAACGTTAGTTAGCGTAGTGCATCTTGTCTGAGCCCTCTGCTGCTACTTCGTCGCCGACACTTCGTCTCCCGGATCGCGGTCGCCAATCTAGAACCTTCCCGCTCCAACGGCCATCAGTTCTACGAGCGTTGCTGTTATTATCCCGTTAATATTACCTATGTCTAACCGCCGTACATCAGAGATAAGTAACTCGTTTCTTTTTCAAACTTGTGTACGGAAAATAGTACCAAGGAACGACTTAATAAATAAATAAATAAATAAATATCAAGGGACGATCTCAGACAAATTGACCTAGTCCCAAACTAAGCTCTAGGCTTGTACTATGGGTACTAGACAACGATATAAATACTTATATAGAGAAATATATCCTTAAATACATAGAAAACATCCACGACTCGGGAACAAATACTCGTGCTCATCACACAAATATCTGCCCTTACCGGGATTTGAACCCAGGAATCGTCATTAACTAACTCTGAGTGCGGCAGTAAGTATTAAAAAGGTAACTTACACAGCAATGTGTACTCACTTTTATAAAGTAATAAAGATAATGCTAAGCTTTCACGGTTCTTCCCTAAACAACTTATATCCAACTTTTTTATAAGGCTTTCTGTGAACATCGCTTAAAGTTGAATATCCATGAAACTTATAATGTAAAAACAAGTTGTTTTCCGACAATGTTTTACCCATCTTAAATCAACTTTGTTACTCCACCCTCATTACTGTTAACTAATCGCTATTGAGCCTTATTGTAAGGTGTCAAGATTCACAAATGGTCAGTTAACTGTGTTGCTGATGGTGCTAATATTATATTACAAATGTGGAATTGCGACCATCGTTCTACTCGTTCATGTGTTTAACTATCGTGCAAAACTACAGTGAGGTTACCGTAATGCGCGGAATAGACTGGCAATAAAAAATGCAGAAGTTGATCGTTGTCTTACTTTAACGTCAGTTCTAGAGCAAGAAGCACAGTTTTGCTGTCTTCTCTCTTTAAAGTTAGAGTAAGACAGCAGTCAACTTCTGCAATTTTATTGCTAGTCTAAACCTCGCTTTATACGAAAAAATATCCGTTACTTCTAATAACAAAAAGAAGGTTACACAAATAGGTTTGTTTTGGTTACCAATGCTCAACAAAAATTAAACCGAGGAACCGAGAAGCAAAGCGAATTTATTATGATAACAAGGCGGTGGGGACAGTTCTCACTAGGAATAATAACAGTTACATTTTACTTACATGTTTGGATTAAGGTTGTACAATCAGTATTGTAAACAACATTGATACCCGTACACTAGTAATTTGAGATTATCTCATAATACTATTTGGAATAATATAATAAAAAACATCAATCCTCATCTTAATTCGTATTTTGAGCTTACTATCAAAGATTTCGCTATAAAAAATAAGTTTTTTAATGTGACAGAATCTAAAATAGTAGAATTCCCATAACCGTTACTCATACCTAACCAAAATATGGAACTGAAATTGTAAAACTATTATTGTATTGTAATTTTTGTTTTGTATTGACATCGAATAACGTGAACATTTAGGAGATGTTTAGGTAAGTGTTGTGATTTTAAGTATTGAGTTTTATTTTTGTATTCTTTGATTATTAGTATTCATGTTCTTAATCTCTATGTAATTCCGTATTTTTGACATGCAATGCAATAAATTGTATTATTATTACATTGAAGAATGAATAAACTAAAATAAACCATAAAATACCCTTTCCCAGGCCCCTCCTCGTGGTAATGCTTCTCATTATAAGTAAGTTCTCTTAAAACATAAGTAGTAGCTATATTAACCAAAGATTGTTCACATAGTGCGACACAATTTGCTAGTAACATAATGAATGTGAATATCTTCGGGCTATGATGGCTTTCGAACGATATTAATATCTTCGTCGCTCGTGCAGTCAACTGGCTTGTTAATAATACCTTTACATCACAGTCCTGTTAATAATAACCTTACGTCAGTCTTGCTTACTACGTATACGTCATGAATTTAGTGAGTATGGCAACATTGTTGCCATACTCTTTATACGTTAATATGGACAATTTGGAGTAGAATTGGCTTCCATTAAAATATTTTTAATTAATTTTAATTATTTAATTATTTTAGCCAGAATCTTAGAATAGGTGTTCAGAATGTTAGAAATTTGATTATGCATGATTTTATTTACTTAATCCAAGCTGCATCAACAGCGCAAAATTCATTAAATGGCGTTCTTTTGGACGTGGCCACACAAGGCCCGTATTACGATCGCCTTTATCGCGGTGAATAAAGCTTCCGTCACTCTCGCGCTTACATACTGGTCAGAAAGTGACAGATGTTTTATCTACGCTTATCTACGTCAATAAACACGACCATAATCGGCCCGCAGGTTAGCGTAAAAGAAGAGCGTAGAAGAAGAAAGTTAAGGACTGAAATTAAGGAACTTTAACTTTGTCAGTTTTGGCGGCCGTCAATGTATAGCTAATTTTCGTCACAAAACTGACAAAGTTAAAGTTCGTTAATTTCAGTCCTTAATTGGGTACACTTTTTCGTGAAATGCCCAAATACGGCGTACTTACTCGCCCGTCTATCAACCCTTTCATACATGACGCAGTAGATGCATCATTACGTAAACGTTGCGTCATTTAATCTTAGGTTTGGTCGATCCTTTTAGGGCTTAGACATTCTAAATCAAATTTGTAAAACATTTCACTATGATAACAGCTGAAATTTATAATGTTTAGCTACATGGTTCTCCCATCAGCTCGAACTAAATTAACTCATTGACACAAGATGGCGACCGAAAGTACTAAGTTCAGATGAGGTTTCTATCAAACGCTGTTTACTAAAATGGCGAGTTCGAGCCAACCGCAGATCATCCTGCTTTCCGATGCTTCATGTAAGTTTACCTAGAGCATCATTTCATTAAAGTAATCTAATCAAGGTTATCGCTAAACTTAAAACATGTTAACAAAATGTTAGGCTTCATTTTTCGTCACGGAAGGGATTTCGAAGATCCTAATACCTTGATCCTTCTGTACAATTCATATGTAAGGTCTTGTTTGGAATATGCTTCTACTGTTTGGAGCCCTTTTTATTTAGTGCATATAAAAACCATTGAAAAAATTCAAAATAAATTCATAAAACGGCTGAAGTATAAATATCCAAACTTTAATACTTCTAAAATCATTTCATTAGAACTACGAAGAGAGCACAGAGATGTTATATTCTTATATAAGCTATTAAGCAATTTAATTGAGTCCGACTGTCTTCTTACCAAAATATGTTTTAGATGTCCTAGTTTTAGAACTCGCTCTAATCAGTTATTCGCCATCCCTACTTGTCGCACTAAATATACTAAAAACACATTTTTGATACGAGCGTGTGCAACTTATAATAAGAAATACTCGCACATTGACCTATTTAACATTAATACAAATCGGTTTATGTCTGCAATCAAAAATCAACTGAAACCAAAGTAAACTTAAATTAGATAAGAATTCAATGCATATAAATAAATACGTAACTATAAATCTTAATATAAAACCTAAGTAGGTATACATGTACATAACCTTACTAAAGCATCTTTATAACTTATATGACTAGTTAATTAGGAGTCTTAATTAAGATAGTTAATTATTAGTATAGGCATTTTTCTTTTTCCTTTACCTTTGTTTCTTAGATCATTTTATAACTTTGTAACATCAAATTATTCTTATTATTTTTCACGTCATATTGTCGACCTTGAGCAATTGTATCTTACTTTAAGTGGAAACTGCTTTGGCTTACTGTATTATCCCTTATGTTTGTATATTGTGTGAATTTATGTACGCTGTTTGTTTCCCAATAAAAAAAAAATTAAAATTAAATTAAATTAAATACATTGTGAGCACGGACCTAAAAAAAATACGGACGTAAGGTTACACTAAAAACGTGTGAAGTATGCAAGGTCTGTTATTTCGTTCCGTCATACACGAACTACCGTCTCACAAATGCACTAGGTCTGTTAACCCGCCGCCATTACGCGTCGAACCACAGCACGAGTGACATTCAATTTTACGCCGAAGAAAATGTCGCATTGTGTTGTAAAAACTACATTAGTAAATATAAAAAGCCACACGGTATCACTTATCACGTGTAAGTTATGATTATTCATGTTATTTTTCTTAAATATGTGTTTATCTACTTTGACGCAAATTACAAACAAAAATGACAATTTGTGTTGCCAGTTTTTTCACGGATTTTTTTTCCTAAAAGATTAAGTTTTTAAGTTTAAATAATAAATTGCTTTATTTTTTAAATGTATCTTTAATCACTATGTTCATAAAAATGTGGTTTGATATATCAACATTATTAATATTATTCTGTCGTGCAACCGTTGAAATTTAAATTGTCATATAATTTTCTCGCCTCTAGGTCCCATTATTTTTTAGTTGAATTTGGTTTTGTCATTACAAAATGAGAAAACCCAATTTCAATTAAATTAAAACGGTTGCATGACACAATCGAACCCAATGCTGAAGTAGTACATAAATGATAACATTAAATTGTACGAAGTTTTTGCAGCGATACAATCGCGATTCAGTCTCGATACAGTATCGATACAGTCACAAATCGTCTAGGTTTAGTCGGGATACAGTGCTGCGGCTGTCGAATGCGCATTTGTATCGCTGCAAAAAGTTGCAGTTGGTAAAAGGCCTTAAAATAAGAAAATTGACGATTTATATGGAAACCCTCAAAGCACGCACGCTCGTAAACGGACGGCCATTTTGTGTGCTTCACTCTTGATTAGACTAGGTTACGTCCGTATTTTTTTTAGGTCCGTGATTGTGAGTATCAATTTAAAAAGAAACACATATTTTATCAGTTCGCTAAAAAAAATTTTTTTCACTTCGGTTTAGCGGTGGCATTTCATAATTATTATATTTTATTCGATTTTATTTTTATTAAGGAAAACAATCAGCTTACATTATACATTGATATTACAACACAAGGGAGTAATTTATAAGCCAACAAAGTTTTCAATGTATGTTATGGTTTTAGGAATTAACTACACAAAGCTAGCATCTTCTATTAAATTAAGCACTTACCTATAACTTTATTAAACAATGAAGTAGGATAATGATAGCAACAAACTATGAAAGTAGATGGCGTACTCAAGACTAACACTTAAGATTAAAATAATTTTGATACATCATACTAATAGATGAAATGAAATAGTTTCCAGATAAAAGGTAACTAAAGTCAAAACCTTAATCCATGACACAACTTTGACAAATCATTCCTCACTTCACGTTAGTAAATTACTAGTGATTTAATTGCTGTGAAGTTATCCCTGGTAACCCTTTATCCGTCAAAGTTGTCTCACGGATTATGGTTACGACTTTAATTACAAAGTCATTTAACCGCACTTACACAGCTGCCAAAATCGTTATAAAATATGTCAGTATATTTGTAATCATGAGGGGAAAAATGGGAACGGGCCATTGTGAGGAAGCGACTTTTCGAATAGTTGTTCCTGCAAAATTGTATAGCGAACATATTTTCGGACCGAGTACATAAACATGAGCATTAAATGAAACATTTCTGAGGAGATATGGATTATGTAGAGATTACTAAGTAATCCATGTGATGTTAATTTTACATCAAATTTAAAGTCTTTATGTCACTCACAACAGATAAAATAGTGAAATCAGCGACTTAGGTATAAATAAAACTTATCCAAGGCTCTCTCTAACACCATCCTAAATTGTGAATCTATGTGCAAAAGATTGTACATTCATGAATACCAACTGGAATTAACTGTGTATCTCTTTGTGCCAAATAAATAAACATGCAGCTCATCTGATACCTTGACAAATGAAGTCTGACAGCGGCCCCAGGGTTTGATATAACCTGACTGAACACAACTTTGATCGCAATGGGATTAAAGTGACCCAAATCAAGTGAAGAGTCCGCGACACGGCCGCAACAGTTGGGTGAGCGTGGAGTTGCACTTAGTACCTATTAGCGACCGACCGATGTCCGGCTGTCGAACCCCGGCTAAGCCGTGAAATCAATTAAATTTAGACTAATCGTCCGGCAAGGGCCCGTCGCCATATTGCGGACCAGCTAACGCTATTCGTGTGGAGCTTCAAGTTTTGTCATAATGGGGATTTAGTTGGTGTTTCTTGCGGTAGGAAGACGAAACAGTATTTAAATATAAATAATTAAGTAGTGTTATTTACACGAAGAGAAGCAAACTTATCGAAGTTAAATTTAATAAAAACTTTTTTGTTTTTTTAAGAGTCCTGTGAAGTAAGCTGTGTATTCTGTAATTCGTATCATCATAATTATTTTAATTTAAAAGGTCTATTTGAAAATGGCCAATAGAGAATCATTGAAACAATTAATCGATACCGCAAATTAAATTTACCTGGAGCTCTATTCTATTGTCAACGTTATGATAGCTCTTCTTTACTTGACAATAATGGCGGCCGACTTTAAGATAACATGTCAAAAGCAATATTGTTTTACTGAGTAGAATAGAGCCTCTGTATAAGGTAAATATTGTTACGCTCCAACAATATATAACAATATCTTATAGAAGTCAATGAACTTTACGCAATAAGGGCTGAAACAGTTGACTGGATGAATTATTCGCCGAAGGATCACTTGACGTGCGGCCCTCACGTGAGCCGGGATGGCTCTCCCAACCAAAGTGTCACTCGGAACAGAACTACTAATGGACGTTCTCTATAACCTATCTAGTTTCGAACAAACTTCCGTCAATGTTAAATTTGAGCTAGATAATTAATCGACTTTGAGTTTTACGAAACTCCGTCGATCCCCGATCTGTAATTAATTATGACGTAGTTAAGCAAAACTCGTAACGATCCACTAAAGGTCGACTAAACAACTATCAACTGTAATCCATATGCATATCCATGTTGATATTATAAACGCAATCTTGCTTTTTTGTACTATGTCTGTTGTGTGGCAGTGTGTTTTTATCAAATAAATGTGAGATTGCTAAGTGCTTAGTATTTCTTTGTTTGTCTGTGTATTTTATTTATTTGTGTTTCTTATGGTACGTGAATTAAGGTGTTTTTTCTTCTTCTTCTTAATTTCTTCTTCTTCAGAACGGCTGAACGGATCTTCATGAAATTTGGCAAGGACTATATCCATGGGCAAGACATAGGACTTCATATCCCAGAAAATTAAACAATTCCCGAGGTAAAACCGATAAACAAACTTTTGACGACACGTTGGCCTAATTGGTTGCCTACAAAGCTAGCGGCCCTGGGTTCAAATCCCGGTAAGGGTAGATATTTGTGTGATGAGCACGAATATTTGTTCCCGAGTCACAGATGTTTTCTGTGTATTTAAGTATATATTTATCTATACAAGTATTTATATCGATTCTAGTACCCATAGAACATTATACATATAAAAAAAACTAATAATCAAATACATAACATCAACTTTACATTATAAATTTACGTTTTCTTGCTCAGCTACGTATTTTATTTTTATTTTATATTCATTGTTTTATATACTTAATGCTAGGTTAAATATTATCATTGCCATAAGCAATATTTAAAAAAAATGCTGACTATTGAGATTGCGGTGTTTTTTCTCAGCAGTGGTCTCCTCTTGGGAAGCGCTAGTAGATTTTTGACGTATGGCCTACTTGCTGATTTTTTATCTTTTTATATTTTACGTGACTTCTGTCCGAAAGATATCGTTCCGGCGGTTTCGTTGCAGCCAGCGACGTCTACGATGCCAACTTTGGATGACTGGACCCTGTTTTGTCACCGCCCGCGGTGTTATTTTTAACTTTTATTATTATCTAGGTATGTTAGTATGCAAGGTATTTGTAATTATAAGCCTTGTTGCTCGAAAAAACGAAAAATTACTACTCAAAAAAACTCTATTAACAACGATACTGCCACTAAAAGGAACTTATTCATCTTTACGTTTTAAAACTGACATTTTATTTCACATCATAGCTATGTACAGATGGAAACATCGCAACCCTTTCAGCTTTCATGCAAAACGCTGCCACTCAAAAGCTGAGCCAGTTAGGTCTAAAAACGTTAAGTTAATCGAGTAACAAGCGTCAAGTGCTGTCGGTCCGAGGGCCCTTGGCAGCATGTGGCTGGAACACTCCACTCTCTCCCGGGTTACAAAGACTGCCCACGGTAAGTCCACTCTGTTTCGGCAACTATTAGCCCCTGCTCCGATTTAAAAGGATACAACCATGCTTGAAAGCGAACTGAAATTTACTGGGGACGTAGTAGTCAATTTTAGCAAAGGCAAATTTGTATTTCCACTCTTTGAAATATAAGTGCTTTCTATCGTGGTTTATATTAAATATGCATAGACTGTTAGTTTTTTTTACCGCCTTTCATAAACTCCTGTGCACTTTTGAGAGCTGGACTCTCAAGTGCTTAACTGTACTGCGTGTTTTGCAAATAAATTGTCCCCCACACTGTTTTTATGGCATAAAGATGGAAATTCATCAAGTTGATTTGAAATATCCTACGGTATAAATACTTGTAGATCCGTCGTCAATGAAATAAATTCGTGAGGACAATAGAGAGATCTCTCTCCAGGCGCGTGTTATGCCTGGGGACCAAAATCAATTGGGATGAAGTTGGAAGTTGTATATAAGTATATCAACTAACTGTAGAAACTTCGTTAGCACGGTGTAGTACACTTTAGTTGCGCTTTTCTGGTCGCAATAATAAAACCATAATAAAACCAGTCGATACAAATGGTTGTATTTGTTTATGTGCAATAAAGAGTTTACATACATATTTTATTCCGAATATTCATTTGTCCTAATTTTCATTTTTCCGGAAGCTATGTTACGCTGGAGCTATTTTACGTTACATGCATAATCCAATTGCAACACAGGTAGGTATGTAAGGGCTTGTTTACGGAGACGCGGGGCGTCGCGCGTAGCGTTGGACGGTCTGCACTAAATTCAAACATGTGGCGTTGTATAAAAGCGTTTACGGAGAAGCGGATTTACACGCGTTTGCTTCAAATACAGCGTTGCGGTGGAGCCCGCGGATGGCATCGCCGCGTTGCACGCAGCGTCGCACGCGTCGATAACGGCGGTTCCCGCCACTGCGCCCGCAGTGGGGCCCGCGGCGGCGCCCGCGACGGATCCGCGGATGCAGCGGAAGGCACTGCTACTCTCTATGCCCCGCACCACGCGCCGCATCACGCCCCGCATCTTCATAAACAACACCGTATATTGCCATATGTTTGAATTTGCGCGTGTGATGACGCGGTCCCGGTCACGGTCGGTAAACGGAAAAAACGCCCGACGCGACGCCAAGCCGCACGCCACGCGCGACGCTCTGCGTCTCCGTAAACAAGCCCTTAAGAAAAGTTTGATTTATAAGCGATATCAAAAAATTAAGTATTCTATCAAAACATTCGAAATTATGAAACTTCGGGATGATGACTCTTCGGAGTTATGTAGTGTTCACGCCGAAAACATACATACAGTCGAAGGCTTAAATATTATAGACGTTTCCAAGACGTTAATAATATCTACATCAACATATTATTATGCTACCGACAATATGGTTATGTGTATACATATAGCCAGCGTGGTGACTGTGGGTACTAGTGCTTTTGACTGACCTATTCTATCTTTGCATCAAAGTGCGATTAAATAGTCGTAATTGACGTATATTTTCCAATTTCCCATTCAAAATTAATTTTTCAAACCAAACATCCCGTCAACATCAAAGCATCGCAGCAAAGCATGTGTAACTTAAGGGAAACTCAATATGAACAGTAATTCTCAATTTGCTTTTCGCTTGGAGCGAAGCAAGCGCACATATTAGTGAGATTTGATTAAACGTGTAGTACCTACATGCATTACTGGCGCTGTACAAACTGCAAATGCGCCATTTGCGTGGAGGATGCGCCAGTGTTGACGATGTATACATGCAACACTACTTACTCAATGATGTTTACTTTACTGTCGATTCACTGATACTCCTTCATTCCTAGTACCTATTGAATAATTGTAATCGTATACAAGTCTAACAAAAAGCAAGCTTTAAAAAATCCCAACTGCTGTTTGGATAATGTCGTCAAAGTAATGTTACTTATCATGTAGAGGTATATATTTTTATTTCGCCAATTTCACATTTAAATAATTTTAATATAGCCTATGACACTCTAGTGGTTAAGTCGAATCTAACTACGTATAATCGAATCGAATTTATTAAAAGCCGTTTAGTAGTTACGAGGGGACATAGAGTCGGACATATATACAGGTCAAACACATAACCCTCCTTTTGGGCTTCGGGTGAAAATACATCTCATTTTTAAGATTACTTTCCCGAAACAAGGCTCCCGTCAACGGAGCCCTATTACCGTAAGTCTATGCTATCTGTCGACCGTCGGTCCTTATTATGAATCGGGTTTGGAATCAGCAGGTAAGCGATTGCCATTTTCCTAAAATAATGTGACAATGTGGCGGATTTTCTAAACAATAATAACAAAAATGAAAATCTAAGACACGTTAAACCCCAGAATAATGATTAAGTTATAATTCAAAACAAAATTCTAACAAAAAACATGATTTGTAAACCCGACTGTTGTTTGAATAATGTCGTCAACATAATGTTAATTTTCATGCCGCGCAATTTGGCACCAAAACTCCGCCATTTTGATTTCCAATATTTTAAATAGAGCCTATGACACTTTAGTGGTTAAGACGAATCTAACCACGTATAATTCATTAAAATCGGTTTAGCCGCTTAGTTGTTACGAGGGAACATAGAGCCCGACATACATACAAGTCAAACACGTAACCTGGGCTTTGCCACAGTCGGGTAATAATGTTTTATCTAGTTGTCATAGTTAAAAATAGTTTACACCTTATAGTTACCGACACTGGGTAGCAGTAGCCATAGGTATAAAATAATATATTTGTTAATTTGTTAATATATAATAATTACTAATATAGAATAAGATTTGATGCTTACTAGCAACATTTGGAACTGGATACTGAAATAAATTTGAAAAAAAAAAAGTTAACAACAAATACCAATCACCTGTCAAGCTGCTATAGTTAATTACGAAAATGTAAAATGAAATTATCTAGATGTTTCCAAATAATTTTGGTCTGCCTTGATGGTTGTACACTTTTAACGAGTATTAAATTGTTAGTGCCTATCATTCACTTTAACATCTAATTACTTAGCGTTAATGACGTATATCATGTCACACCTAATTACAAACAAATTACCGCAATTACCGTACGAAATCGGGTGAAAGGGAACCAGAGGTAAGCATTTTTCGCCTTTAAATCTGTACATTAACTCTTTAGTAAAAAATGTTCTGGCTGAATTCTGACGTGCGCCACTGACTGGAAAGCGGTCACTGTCACCCGTAAACGTAAGCAATGTCAAAGCCTCTGTTCTGCTGGGTAAATCCATATTGCTTTTCAATTGCTATCGTATTTTAGGCCTGTTTTGAATATGATATTCCGTTTTCGTCCACGCATTGACTTAACCGCAGCTATGCGCAGCGCCATGTAATATTGTTTGCATTAAGTACCTAATCTTATCCGGGGTTCTCAAAGGGTGAAACCTTTGACATAATAATACAATAGACTGACTGATATCTAAAGTACAACTAATCACTAATCAGGATAGCTATCACGTAACACAGAATATTAATGATTTTGTTCCTTGTTAACTTTTATTGCGGTTTTTATTTTCTTTCTTTTTTGTTTTGTTTACGTTGGTTTAGTGTGTGCTATGTGTGTGTAATATATTCAGTGGTTTCACTGACTGGTTCTAACGGAAGACCAGCGCTGGGCTTAACGGATACCAGGTATCTTGTTCATGTCAGTATTTTGTTGCATTTTGTTTGTATGTTTATCACGAATAAATGTTTATTCTATTATCCTATCTATTCTATTATTTTTGACTCGGCTCCCATTATTGTCAAGTAATTAAAACTAATGTAATATTGACAAATGAAAACATGTCAAAGGCAATATCATTTTACCGAGTTAAATAGATGCCCTGGAGCGCAGCCAAAAACAATTGACGAACGATTTACTCCCTTATTGCACTCATACCTCCTAGATCAAGCACTAAAATTGAGAAGTTGAGAGCTCAAGCCCTTTTAAGCCGCTCGATAGTAGCTGTATAAGCAGTTGGATTAAGTTGTGTGCTGTTATTTTATCCCCCGCGCAAATGTTTACCACGTAAAAACGTTTCAAACCGCGCATTAATAAAAATATCAAATAACATACGTAACACAAGTTGTCCCGCGAAGAGCAACTTCGCTCCGCACTCGACCCGCTGTTTGCGACGAAAATTTGTCAAAATATTTTCATTGTCAACAAAACACTGAGTCAGCGAAAACACTGATCAAGCGAGAAAGCTCGTCGAACAACTTTACTATACACGCCAAATAATGGGGCATGTCTAGACCTAGAGGTTTCATCAAAATGAGCAACAAAAAGTTATCGTCACGACACGGTATTGACAATACAACGAGCGCTTCACAAACTTTTGTAGACGTTCAATGTTATCATTTCCGATAAACTTACGCTTATTTACAATCAAATATGTTCATTGCAGTAAATTTTGTTTTTGAATAAATACACATCGGATTTTTTCAAGGATATACTTTCTGTCATCTCAACTAACAAAACACTTTTTTGTACCAAACTTTTTGTTTTTATTACCAAAACGTCACGCGTAGCATCAGCGTGATTCATCACATCAGTGTAACTAAGAAAACATATTATGATGTAGCTCCAACGCACCGCGACCAAATATTAAGCGCCGACTGAAATTTTGAACATAATTCAATTAAGGCCGAACCTAACATGTTGCGTACACGTGGTAATTAGATTATGAGAATCGGCTTTCGACTGGTAAATCAGTCCGAGTACAGCTACCCGGCGGCCGGCGCGCATTAACGCGAGCCCGATTAATCAAAGCAAGCACCCATCCACACAGTTAACTGGCCCATATATACCGAAAATGGGAATTAGATTAAATGACCGTTATAAAGTTAACGTCTCACCCAATAAAGAATGTGTTCTTGTTATACTTTAATAGGCAATAATTCATTAATACCGCCCTAAAATGTTACTGTTTTCCGAGGAAGAGATTGTGTTGAGACATTACGGCGGCACTTAACTGCTACAGCTATCATTTGAATGGGAAACCATTACGCGTTTATGTTTAATGATTATTTGAAGCTCCTCATAATTTTGCGCCATTTGTAATTCCGCTCCTCGAATGTCTGGCTCGTTAAGGATTGCCGCTGCGGTGTAATTGTTTTGTATTTTTCCCTCCTAGTATTCACTGTGTGTCCGACAGTTACCGACGCGGCACTACCAGTACAATAAAAAGTTAATTAACATCCACAAAGAATTACATCATGCCGGCTGAAACGCTCTGCACTGTTTTCTTTTCCGTGGTTGCACAGAGCGTTTGAAACGTTCTCAAATATGTGGATTACTCGCTGTCATCATTTCATAACACAATCCCAACATTTTTAAACCAAAGGAATTAATAAAAGCTACAAAAGCAGTGTATTGTTTCTGCGCGGCTAAACTACATAAAACTGTGCATATGCTAATATACCAGTTCTTTAAATTAGTTAGCGCGGTAGTTATAGAATTAAGCCGAGGTCCGGACGTGCCGAGGAAAGCCGCACTTAATACTTGCCTCGCTAATCCCCGCATGCTTTTTCGCTGCTTATCCTTCCATCCGAGGCGAGGGAATTAAATCGAACGTTGTTAACGATAATGTAGCAATTCGTCAGTGACTGCTTTAAATCCGCAGTGGAAGTGAACATCCGTTCGCAATTCTTTTAGCGCCGACGTGGCAATAAGTAACGCTTAGCTCGCCCGTGCCTGCGCTGAGCAAACCTAGTCTAGGGCGGACCATACATTACACTATCTATCTCTGCACTAATATATACGTACGTGAGGATGTTTCCGTGTTTGCACGCTTTATAGATCGATATCTGCAAGCGAGCTAAGTGCAAATGATGAACTACCGTGGAACAAATGAAGTTTGCTCTGCAGCGCTCACTACCGTTACACAGCAATAATGTTGCATCACTAAGGATTGTTTTCTAAATTATGAGCACGACATGTGTCCCGGCTAGGTCCGGCCGTCGTTCCATTTTGTAGGTGTCCGCTTCCAGGAGACATGGAAATATGTGTTTTACTGTACACAACCGAGGCGCTTGCGGGGGGGGGGATGACTTATGGGCGGTCTGAGCGTCTCGAGGCTTCGTGCAACATTGACTCTAACAAAATTACAAATGTCGTTCACTGTTTCCCGCTATTGCAGCCCGACCACTTTGCGCAATGCAATCAGGGAATGGGCACCGAAACGTAATCACTACGTACAGCCTAATCAGTAGTTATCGACCGCTAACTGCTGCCCGCGGCCAACTCTATGATCAGAGGCTATTTGTTTGGTGGCAGCGATCCGTAGTTACGTTACGTAACTTTTGTGTCAGTCATATCTGATGTGTAACTACTCCCGCGGTTCATTTTGATACTAGTTTACTAGCGTAATCAATGTCTTTAATGTATATAACACATTTGTTTTATTATATACCGATATACATATGTATATAAGAAAATAGATTGTATCTGTAACTTTGAAACCCGTTCTCTGAGAGATTTCAAAATAAAAACTCGAAATTTGCTAAGCACTATGAACTGCAACGTCACTGAAATTGTTTTATCTCAATAGACTCTCGCGCATTCCCACATCCAAAATCCAAATTAATTATATCAAAATGACTGTATATTAGTCATTTTAAATGTGACATGTAAGTAAATATTATCTTTACGACTCAATTATCTTGTCTTATCTATATCTTACCTTATCATACACATATGCACTCATTTATACATACATACAAATACGTAAACATTCACATAAACACGTACACATTCATACAGTCACTTTGTATAATCACTCCACTCTTAACGTTATTTTATCATTCTGTTTTTTATTTTAGTTTTAATCATCTAAATTACCCCATGCAAGTCAGTTTTCATAATTGTGCATTCTCTCCGCGTCTCTCCGCGTGCATTGTGCGTAGTGCGCGTATGCACGATGTTACGCTCACCCCTCTCCGCGCGATCGAGTGATCGCGACCCGAACGTAATGAATAACATGGCGACTGATCTTAAGTGTGCTTCCTGCCAGGTGGTCATAAATGAAATGTTAGCTTTCGTGGCAGACAAAGTTGACACTATTCATGACAAAGCAATCATACAAATTTGCATGACTGCTTTTACTCCAGAAGAAATAGAGACTGCCAGACAGTTGGCTTTCTCTCTAATAGTACCGAACAAGAGGCTTATGAGAAGAAAAGAGGGGTCAGATGAAAAGACTATTAATGAGATAATTAAACTCATAAAAGAATGCGAATTGGCAAGTCTTCCTATTTTTGTAGCTAAAACGCTGTCGAAATTACCTCCCGTCACCTTTAACCATGTTGATGTCACGGCGTTTCTTAAAGAAATGGTATTATTGAAAAAGGAATTGGCTCAACTAAAATCGGGCATAAGTGTAGAGGCACAAAGTACTTTGGCCACAGATATCGTGTCTCTAAAAACGGACATTGAGGAGATCAAACTTACATTAAATAATGCCTCTTTTAGCGCTTCCAACAAAATAAACAACATGTCAGCGGGTAAGCAACAGCGCGACAAAGTACCCGCCGTAACAGATAACGACACACCGCGGCGACAGGCGAGCTCCGTCCAGCGTCGATCGGCCGCATCGAATGAGTCATCGCTAGCGCATACGCGCACTCACACTAGCCCGATAGTTGACGATGTCCCATACACTCATACTCCGAGTTATCGAGATATGATTGTCAACAAAAGACAAAGGAATGTAAATCTTAAATCTCTAACGTTAAATGTAGGCGAAACTTCACAGCCGGATAGTTTTACTTTAGTTGAACGACAAAAACGGAACAGGAATAAAAATAGGAATAACTTGTGCGGCTCTGCACCGAGTTCTAGCAGAATATTAGTAGCCGAGTTACCTACGGCTATATATGTATCGAGGCTTGCTAAATCCACTAATGCTATGCAACTTAAGGAATATGTACAAGACCTTGGCGAAACGTGTATAGACGTACAATTGCTCAAACAAAAGTATGAGACTGACTTTAACTCGTACAAA
Organism: Acleris literana; assembly: GCA_946894065.1. Lineage (NCBI taxonomy): Eukaryota > Metazoa > Arthropoda > Insecta > Lepidoptera > Tortricidae > Acleris > Acleris literana. The sequence continues at coordinate 8,344,845 of OX335685.1, read as the reverse complement.
GTTATTATTTCCAAAAATAAGTTAAGTAAGTTTTTAAGTAATGACTTCTGGCCTGAGGGCGTAAAGTATCGGCTTTTCCGTCAGGGACATGTTAATATTCAAAATGTTGGTAACGAAAGCAAATTAAACCATCATGGGTAGTACATCGCATACGAATAATTTTACTAAGACGACCTTAGTGTCCTACAATTGCAAGTCGATCAAAAGATCTGTGTCGTACTTGCGTGACTTGTGCCGGGAAGCTGACATCGTCGCTTTGCAGGAGACATGGCTGCTTCCGCATGACCTTGAGTTTATCCACACCGTTGACGCGGACTTTGCCTGTGCTGCAACCTCGTCGGTTGACACGTCAGCTGGTGTGTTACGGGGGAGACCGTACGGAGGCCTCGCTTTAATGTGGAGAAGATCTAAGTTCCCTCACGTCTCCACTATAAAGTGTGATAGTGACAGAATTGGAGCCATCCGGATTACATTGGACTCTCGTACCATACTGGTTTTAAACATTTATATGCCGATAGACATCCCAGACAACTCAACAGAGTTTACCAATTGCTTGGCTATGGCGAGCGCTATAATTGAGGAAAATGACGACGCGGAGGCAGCTTTTGTATTGGGTGACTTCAATGCGCATCCAAGCGCGAACTTCGGACGCGAGCTTTTTAGCTTTTGCAACGATCAGGATTGGAAATGCGCGGATGTTGAAAGGCTCGGGTTGGACTCCGGTACCTTTACCTTTATAAGCGATGCAAACAATGCCCACAGATGGCTCGACCATTGCATCGTTACAAAAGCTGCTTGGGACACAGTTACTTCGGTGGATGTCATGTGTGAGGTGTCATGGTCGGATCATTTTCCCTTGCGTGTGTGTTGCAATTTGGGAATAGCCACAAAAAAGGCTAATACAACTCAGAACGTGAAAGACATGGATGGAGTGCGTTGGGGCGTTAGAGACTCAAAGCAATTGATGAATATCGTAAATATTGTAGCTATAGGGTAAATTATATAGACGATAATTTTAAATGTGATAACTGTGATAGTAGAAATAAGTGTATTTATTTGAAAGAACATTATGCTTTTATTGATCAATTATATTCGAATATTACGAGTTTATTAATTAAGGGAGCCAAACACACGAAGAAGTCCAACTATGTAAACAAAAAAACACATAATTATGTTACAGGTTGGAATGTTCATGTAAAACAAAGCCATATATTGTACAGAACGAACTTTAATTGCTGGCTTCTTGCGGATAAACCGTCTACTGGTCCACTGTATGAAAACATGTGTTCAAGTCGCAAAGCTTTTAAAAACAAACTTCATTGGTGTCAAAAAAACGAGGATAAAATTAAATTAGACATTTTGGCCGTAAATCGGAAAGATAAGAATTTTATAAAGTTTTGGAAGGGTCTGAAAAAATTTGATTTTAAACAGGCTTTACCAGTAAGTTTAGACGGTTTTCAACAAAGTGAGCAGATAGCCGATATGTTGAGTAATAAGTTTAAAATAGCTCCGCAACCTGTGCCGAATTGTACGCCGAGGGAGCCATACGTTTGTGGCCGTGAAGAAAGTGTGGAGCCCTTACGCTTCACCACTGAAAATGTCGCCAAAGCCGTCAAGGGTATGAGTCGTGGTAAATCGCCAGGGCATGATGATCTAAGCCTGGAGCATATAATATATGCTGGGCAAGATATATTTAAGAAATTAAGTAGTTTATTTAACCTGTGTATGCGATATTCATATCTACCGTCCGATATGATGCGTACTGTTGTCATACCTGTAGTCAAGAACAGGAAAGGTGATTTATCATCTTCCAGGAATTACAGACCTATTTCATTGGCTACCGTTATGGGAAAGATCTTTGAGCGGTTGTTGCAGCCCGAACTTGTGAACCATATTAATATTGACGATGCTCAGTTTGGTTTCCGTCCAGGTCTCTCGACGGACTCGGCCATCGTCAGCCTGAAGCATGCCGTTAATTACTATCTGAGACACGACACATCTGTCTACGCGTGCTTTCTAGACCTTAGCCGCGCATTCGATCTAGTAAATTATGAAATTCTCTGGAGTAAAATGCGTGGCTCTGGTGTTCCTCGGGAGATAGTAAGGATTTTCGAGTACTGGTACGGAAATCAAACTAATTGTGTGAGATGGGGCGACACGACTTCTAATTATTACAAATTAGAATGCGGGGTGCGCCAAGGAGGACTTACATCTCCGGACCTCTTTAACTTGTATGTCAATGACCTGATGGGGGAACTGAGGAGGACTAAAACTGGTTGTCACATAGGTGATGTTTGTGTAAACAGTCTTAGCTATGCGGATGATATGGTGCTTCTCAGTCCCTCCATCAAGGGTATGAGTAAGTTGCTTTCAGTCTGTGAGAAATATGTCAACTCTCACGGACTGATCTACAACGTTGATAAAACCGAACTCATGGTTTTTCGGGCAGGAGGAGGTCCGGACAATGTACCAGAGGTCAAATTGAGTGGTTCACCGGTTCGGGTTGTTAAGCAGTTTAAGTACTTAGGTCACGTACTTACGGAAGACTCTCGGGATGACAGTGACATGGCACGCGAGAAGAGGGCCCTAGCGGTAAGGGGCAACATGATAGCCCGAAGGTTTGGTAGGTGTAGCAAACAAGTGAAACTAACTTTATTTAGTGCATACTGCCTATCATTCTACACCTGCCAACTCTGGGTCAGGCACACCAGGAAATCGTACGCCGCCATCAGAGTACAATATAATGATATATTCCGAACGCTGATGGGGCTGCCGAGATACTGCAGTGCCTCGACCATGTTTGCTGAAGCCGGGGTCCCAGACTTCTTCGCCGTTATGCGCGCACGCATCGCCTGTTTTTGGGACAGATTGAGCCGCTCTCGCAATTCAATCCTGCAGAGTGTGTACCGCGACTTGGGTAGCCCTATGTTTAAATATTGGCTGGCTGCTCACCAGAATGGCAATATAAAATAAGATTAAGATTTTTACAATCTGCATTAGCTAGTAAGACTAGGAGTTTATTGCTTCTGAATGTATTTTAATTGACGTTGTACATTTTGTGCCATATCTTTGTATTTTTTGTATTATGGGTTTTTTTGCCTGCAAATAAAGCTTATTATTATTATTATTATAATTGACGTTTGTCAAAATATTACATTACTCAACGCGTTCATCATCATCTTATTATATCCTATATTAGTCCACAGCTGGACATAGGCCTCTCCTATTGCACGCCAACGGGCACGATTCGTGGACACTCTCATCCAACTCCTGCCAGCCACCTTGCGAAGATCGTCGCTCCACCTAGTCTGAGGGCGTCCTACACTACAACGCATATTCAACGAGTTAAATAACCAAATATTTGTTAATCGTCAAAGTGTCAGCCCACGAAACAGACCTATCCTAGCGTGGGGGTCAGAGATAATTTTAGTCTTTAAATAACGACGCAGTGCGTAACACCTTATTTTAGTTTTATCTTCTGTTCGTCATTTATATTCTCACGGTAAGTTAATATATATATTTAATTTGATTTGAAACAAAAATATTATTGTGAGCTATAAACTAACGAGCCATTATAAGTATCTTTAGTTGCATCTAGAATACACTCAGTTCTGAAGTTATTTAACGGCGAGCTTAAAAAGCAGAACTTGAAGTCGACTCGTAATATAAAAATGTTTATGCGGCGCTTACGTAAAATGATCTCGGAGCACTTTCGCACATTGTGCAGCGAGTACGGAGGCAACAATTCAATTTCTCACTGTCCGGGCGAGTGCAGTGACTTTTTGTACTTTATGAGATGGCTTGACCTCAACTCGGCTAGCAAAAAGCAAGCGCGGGCGACCTTATTTACGGGTACATCGATTGTGAATAGGTTAAAAATTCAGTTAGGGAGTGCCTATTTGCGGTTTGCTACGGCTGTGTCGGTTTCAGTAAGCTAAAAATAGAATCTTACAAAATGAGCTTGCATTCACAGCCCCATAAATTATTATAACATACCTATAGGTACTTATAGTTATCAAAAAAACAGTAGTATTCTTTTTGTTATATTTTAATATTACAATAAAAATGCTGGTTTGATTGATGTAGAAAAAAACAACGTAACCGTTTATACTTTTAAGCGTGCTTTAATTTTCGTAGCATTGTCTGTAGACGTGCTACGTACTTCTACGACGTAGCACTTCCCGTGAAGCACACACGAATGTACCGAATTTAATACTAGAATGCATCAAATATACAAATTAAAATGATAATCTGATATGGATGCTATGCAAAGCGCATCCTGGAGGATATTAGTTCCCATTGTGCACGGTGTATTATCATTCCAGTGCATTCCGTATGTCAGTTAGGTCACATAGAATGCCCGCACCGAGCCAACAATGAAACATCGTTAGAGTTGGATTATATTTAATATTGTAATCTATTTTTTTTTATTTATGTCTGCATGAAAAATTAAAGGTATTATTCATACCTGACAGTATCTATTTTTTTTTCATTTTAAAACCAAATTTAAGTAATTATAATAGGTATTGTATAAAGTAACTCGAAATTGACACCAAAACAAAAGAAAGAAAGTTGGATAAATTGAAGGAGACAAATGAGTCTGTCAGTTACTGAGCCGTCAGCTGTCAGCGGCGGACAGTCGATGCACTAGGATTTATTCAAAAATCTTGCAAACTCGCAACGAGTAACATTTTGTTCAAATTTTAGGTAAAAGTCGCTTATAACAAACATTAAATAATACAATAATCAGAGTGAGACCTACGAGTTCAGATGCCTCTAGCGTTGGTTTAGGGCCACTTTTCCCAATAATTATCGATCACAATCAGATCTTTTCCTGAAATTTCTGCGCGATGCAACGGCAGGTTTTATGTTTTAGTTAAAGCTTTGTAAGCAGTCTAACAAAATCTGTGATGGCAATACCGCAAAATTCGGTTTCTCATGTTTATTGAAATAAAATTATCAAAGGTAATGTGTCAACACTGTTCATCTGGAGACCCTGCCAAGTTAAACTGCTCTAACTAGCGTTTCTATTCGTTTCGTTATTAAACCACTCGCGTCACTGGTAGATCACGTGACTTTTCGTATCACGTCATCTACCAGTGACGCGATTGGTTTAAAAACGAAACGAATAGAAACGCTAGTTAGCGTAGTGCATCTTGGCAGGGCTCGTGGTGTATTTGAATCAGTGTAATGCAGTATTTTGTCGGTATGACAGTTCTTTTTAAATAATTTAAATCTTTAACATAGCTTTATTATCTCGCGCACATAGAAAAATAAAGGACACATTATGGCGAAATATTGTATTGATGTATTAAACACTTATAAGCAAGCCAGACAAAAACGAATAGATTAAATAATAATAAGAACACTTTGATAATGAAGAAATACGACAGTACGTGACGCCGCCAGTTTAGCTAGTAAAGCTGCTGATAGACGAGCATTCACGTGAGCGTTTGCAAGAATGATCGACGAAATGTGGGCATCAATTTTTCAAACAATCAATCGGAACACACATTTCGTTGATCATTCTATCGAACGCTCAAGTAAATACTCAAGTCTATCCACACGTTAAAATTTATCTTAAAGTCGCAAATGACAGCAAAAATCCGTCATGACAACAACAAACTTCACTTAAGAATCCTAATCTAAAGACCGTTTAGGTAAATAAAGTAGAAGGTAAATTCTGGAGGCGTCTGTTCAACAAACAGTAAACTAAACATACTTGCAACCACCTGCAAGACATTGCCCTTACCAACGACTTAATCCCCACAGTCTGTTCCACGTTGCCAGAGCAAACAAAGCAGTTAAAAGAGCATTTAGAATGCATCTTTGTAACTGCGCGTTTAAGTTGGGCGTCAGGCAGACGACCGCAAGTGAAAAATAATGGGCGCGGTATGTCATGCGGGAGCGGCGTGGCTTCAACGAGATGTTTTGTAAAGAAATAAAGGTTGATGTAATAAGATTAGTGCTGAATTACGAACGAAGACGTCCATTGATGGACATAGGCCTTTCCTAAGGTTTGCCACAAGGACCGGTCTTGCACTGCTTGCATTCATCGGTTTCCCACAGCCTTGGATCTTGGTGAAGGTCTCCCACGCTGTGTAGATTATTATCATCAAAATATACTTGAACTGTAAAGCCCCGCGCTTTTATGAAGAGGCTCTAGAATCCCTACGGATCTTTATTAAAATTAACGTCACGCCGATTGGTTCGTAACGCAGTCATGAAATATTTTTATAGTAAACGATATTGAATTTTATATATTATCAAATTATGCGATATTGAAATTCCTTTACGAAATTTTACAAATAACAAAATAAAAGAGATGGATTGCTTTTATAACCATTCAGTAAATTTAATTTTTATGTTGAAAATCGAACGTTAACCCGCAGACAAGTCGCTGAGTACGCCTTTTGCGACGGGGAAGTAAGTGATCTTGCTCTGAAAAGCACGTTTTGCAAAATTTTATCTCATGTTAAGCATTGCCGCTATAATCAGTACCACATATATATATATTACAAGCACAGTGAAGTGGTTACTACGTTAAGTGGCAGCATTATGCAAAGTCGGTCCTGTCCTCCATCCAGCCTCTATGAGGCGATGGAAGGCTCGAACATAGATTAGGTAATACAGGTAGAAAGTAAACTCATTACGATTGCCTATTTTGTTCTAATTGGGCTTATGAAACCAAGTAGTTATGGGCAGTATTTGTATAGAAAATGTGAATAAACTCAAAGTGTTAGTGAACCCTAGCTAGTTAATTGATTTGCCTTTACTAATTTAGTTGTCGTTGTACTTATTTAAGATCAGTACTTATTAGATAGACCTCGTGGCGGATTTCACCAAACAATCCAACAGGCCTATTAGATCATTTTTCGGTTTCATTCATCTCGCTAATGAAATTATAGAGACACACCACACTATGCGCCTAGTAGGTGCAGCGACCAGAAATAATAACTAAAACGTACAGTTTTGTGCCTAATAGACTATCTGCAAGCTAGATGCTCTCGCAGCGTCCCGTTTGCCGTGCGAGCGCTCTTGTTTCCACCGGGATCTCGCGTCGCCATTTTAAATTCCACGGATATCCGTCTTTTCGCAGTTGGAAAATTTAAAGTGCGTCCCGCAAAACGAACGCCAGTGGCACTCTGTCGCATTTCCCGAGATATCGCCGGATTTACTGGGTCGAAGGCTTTGTGGCGCTGAAATAAAACGGCCCGCTGAGAAATCCACCGCATGTTATTAGGAGAATGCTAGATTTATATCTTGTATTCAATTTGCGTGAGAGCTGTTCGGGGATGCGACGTCTTTTCTGTGAGATTAATGCGTGCCGTGCGAAGCATGGATTGGATTCAATATAATCATATTTTCTTATTATTTAATTTTTATTGCATGGAGATGACAAATGAGCACACGGGCCACCGCATAGACACTGCAATTTCAAGACTGCGCATGCGTTGCCAACTCTGAGGACTTAGATGGAATACCCCTATCATTTCACTAATTAATACGAAAACTGCTACTTGGCGGTAGGTTAAAAAGTAAGATGGTGATAGCAATCTGAACGGACCCTGCACAGGGCTCTTACACCACTAAATGATAAATAAGTTGTCATGCTACTCGTAGATGCTACGCGTTTATAATACGCGCAATTCCAGGCCAATACTTCCCAACTTTGGTCTCTAAGTACGAGTCACGATTGTCATGAAATAACAACCTTTAAATAATATCTCGGCGAGCAGCAGAAGGCCCGACTCGTCCGTGTTAAAGCGCAACGACTGCCATATTGAGCATTATCTGCGTTACGGCGGCGATGGACAATTCTTAAGCCACGCTCTCTGCTATCTAAGAGATTTGGCATCTTTTCGCAAAGCTCAACCGGTCATTATGATATTGAGAAAGTATTTTCTGCTTTTGTGGGAAAAAATCTGGTAAAAGCGTTGCTTATTACGCTTTAACTCAACATTGTTCGTCGGTTCCATGATTTATTTTAGAAGTATTAGTTATTTTTGTCAATCGTGATCGGTGAAAATAATCAAACATCAACAACATAACCTATCTATTTGTCTCGTGATCAGTGATTAGCTTCGCACTAAGAAAGTGCGAACGAAGGCTTCCATTCAAGTGACGTGAACTAAAAAATAAATAAATCAAGGGAGCGGGCGCAGGGCCGCGAGGGCGCTATTCTGTGATGAAGAGGGCGTCGTTCTCCGCATCTTTTCCGCGTCATTTGCGCGGGTCGCACACGCTCCGGCTGGATAAGGAACGCTCTACGTCACCAGCGAGCCGTTAATATAGCTTCGCTTCACTGGAGACTCCCGCCAATTTATGCCAACTCCGCTTTTTTCCTATCGACGTATTTTTACCTAATTCCCCGTCCGCAACGACCTGGTTAATCTATCGGAGGGTGTAATGTGTCTGATAATTTTTCAGGGTTACTGTACAATGAAGGGTTTTATCAAGTTATTATTGCTAAAAATGTTCCTGATTTTCTTTTATAGAGAAATACGCGTTGTCTTGATGTTACTCTACTTCATTTAACACTGGGAATGTTATAAAAACTTTAAAATTAAAGTGCATTAAAAATAAATTTAAATTACAAGTCTTTATTCAGTAGTATAATAGCGCGTGCGACACTAGACGGCAACAGAAATGTAACTAACACGGAGATACTCGTATAAGAGTTTCATAGCGCCTATTGTTTCCCGCGCGCCTCACGTCGAGAACTCATTTCTAAATGCAGCATCAACTAAATTAAGAGTTGCGGTGTATTTGTCGCATTTTACCGCAAAAATACAGCTCAGAGATATCAAAGAGAATGTATCTTTAACACCAAGCAAGCTAACTGCAATCAGCTTGTTGGACTAAATATGACTAAAAAAAATTAGAAAGTATTTAAGGGGGTTCTGTGGTCAGCCTATTTGTGTGTCACAGTCTCGGAAACGTTTAAAGTCAAAGAGCGAAAGTTTTATACTAACATAGATATTTTTATAGCGCACAAAGACCAATAAAGAAAATAAGTTGAAAAAACGTACTACTAGTGCATAGTTACGGCGGTGGCAGCCCATGCTAAACATAGCGCGACATATTTGTTGACCGGTATTTTTAAACAAATCTTGACAACTATGTCACACTAGCTTCCGCCCGCTACTTCGTTCGCGTACCTATATTTTGATTATCGTAATTCCCAAGGGAACTATGACATTTTCCGGAAAGAGAATAATAGCCAAGGTAGGTATATCTGTTCCAAATTTTATCCAAATCTGTCAAACTAATGTAGCGCGAAGGAGTAACAAACTAACACAAAAACTTTCGCATTTATAATATTAGTATGATTGTCGCAGTGGGCCTGGTAAGACGCTTCTTTGTTATTTTTCTTTGTATCTGGTGAAGAAAACATAAATTAATTTGCAGATACATCCGTTCATCTATTTTACTGTCGGATGTCACATTTCCAGCATCAGTCTAGTTATAAATAGGCTACCTAAGAAACACCTTATCGTTTGTCTACCCACTCTCTTGCTCTCGGAGCTTGCGATTAATCCCTTTCAGGTGCTAAAATAACTAGCATTTTATTGTTTTGAAGCTGACTTGACCCTGTCGTTCGAAGTGAAACTTCTTATTACCAACTCACTAACCGGATCATTATTAAAGTTTAGTACTCTTTAAATTCGGTGAGTTAAATTAAATCGAGGTAGTTCGTCGAAGTTCGAGGTAGCTTAAGTTAGCCTGTCAACTGCCAACTCACATTGTGGAATGCAATAAACGTTTGAGTATTTGAGGCCATATGGTACAAGTGAGGGTTAAATGGGAAAGATATTTTCTGAAAACAAAGCAACGTTTTAAATCGGGATACAAAACCAAATTTAAATAAAGCAACAACACTAAATAAATAATAAATAAATATCAGGGGACAATGTCACACCAAATTGACCTAGTCCCAAACTAAGCTCTAGGCTTGTACTATGGATACTAGACAACGATATAAATACTTATATAGAGAAATATATACTTAAATACATAGAAAACATCCATGACTCGGTAACAAATATTCGCGCTCATCATACAAATATCTGCCCTTACCGGGATTTGAACCCAGGACCGCTAGCTTCGTAGGCAGGGTCACTACCAACTAGGCCAGCGCGTCGTCAAACTAGGTTTGCGTCCGTCTGAGATTCTTAGACGCATGTTTAACTTGTACTTTTGTGACCCTAGACAAATGCATTACGAGATCGTTATCGCTATCGAAAACGTACCTATAGGATTGACGTAATTTGCCGGACGGTCGCGTCAAGCGCTTATGTCAATACCATACACTATGACAGTTTTCGAAAATCGTTTAGTTTTCGATAGCGTTAAGCATCCTGACTGTCTGGAGCCTCTGTTTTGTTTTAGTATCTGTTCCAGCAATCTAAGTTCAGTTACAAATCGTAGCCGTAAATTAAAAATATTCTTCGCTACATTTTATCCTTACAAAGTCGTTTGTTTTAATTTGATTCAGCCATTCTGCGAAAACAACTATGATAAAATGTTGGCGCGGGAATTATTTGCCTTTATAAAATTGTCCTCAATATTGTTTCCAAAAGAATATTCAGGATTAATTTACTAGGACAGTGTTTCACCCTGGCGGAATTTATCAGTCACACAAATGAAAAGAAAAACATTTATTCACAACAATAACACACAGGCAAAAAAATAACAAAGCCAAAGCCTTGGCCAAAGGTACCTATTGAGCACCCATGCGTTTTTCATACAAAAGTCAAACTTTAAAAGGTGCATTTATATCTTTTATTATAGAAAGTTGTTTATCGATCGGAAAGATTAGTCATATTTATTCCGGGAAATTCCGTGAAAAAATATACAATTAATTTTATTGTAAAACCTAACTTTTTCTACCTTCAGTTTTCACACGCAAATAGCTACTTCGAAACGATATCTACTAATAATTTGCACATGTTCAAGTACTTTTTTATACCTATATTTTACGTCTATGTGTATTTTTAAATTGAAAAATAATACTTTTTTTATAAGTTATAAAGGAAAACGTAGGGTGCCCAACACCTTTGGCCATCGCTGTATATAAAGAGAAGGAAAAGGAAAAGAGACTTCATGCTTTAGTGATGATTGTTGCGAAAACGGTCCCAACTTAGTATACGTGCTGTGTATCTGTACTACATTACAGTCTTGAAGGTAATGAGTAGCACTTCACTACGGAGTATGAAATAAATTTAAGAAAGAAAGAAAAAATGTATTTGTTCACAACAACACACTAAAAGAAAATAATAATAAAGAAAACAAATAATGTATATTGTTGCAAAACGGAATTTTACTTAATGAACAAATGAGATAAATTGAAATGCATGGTATGCAAAACAAAAGTTACCTACTATTTACGAAAGATGGTAGAAATCCATGGCTGCCAACGGCGACTTTTTTGTTATGGATATTACGAAATAATGATTTTGATGAAGTAATTCAATTATTTTAATTAATTGATGTATGGACCGCATTTCACAAGCGCATAAAAGGCTCGTGTGTTCATTACTTTACTGCGTCTGTTTTTAAGTCAGTTCATTTTTATACCGAGTTCTTGAAACTTGTAGGTATTTACCTAGCTCAATAGGTATTATCTTATGTTACAGGGGCCCTTTCGGATACACTTCGACCCTTTAGGTTCTTCTGTGCAATTACCCTCTTACACATTCAGCTGTTCGAATGTGCAGGTTTTCTCACGATGATTTTCCTTCACCGTAAGCGCATCGGCTAATGTACTTAAGTTAGAAAAACTTATTGGCACATGGTGACCGCGAGGGTTCGAACTCCGTACCTTACGATCACCAGGCGACCAGGGGGTCGACTGGTGATCTTTGAAATTTTGAAAGTGTTTAATACCTAATGAGAGAGCGTCGGCTTGTGGCTGAGGGCAGCCACAAGCCCACCGACGCTCTCTCATTAGGTATTAAACACTTTCAAAAATTCTGTAAACCAATCAGGAATTCAAGATGTCAGCTTATCTTCGATTTCGGCCTAACCGCAAACGAAGGATTCCGGTCGTGTTGCATTAAAATACTTCCTTACGTTGTACGCGGTACGAAGCTTTAAGTCAATGCGTGCTCGACGCTCAAATGGCCATTGTATTTAAATAAAACTGCAAAATTCATGCTGAATAAACAGTCGGAAATACATTTATTTCAATAAGAACGCTATTAAAAGAGAAACCTGCGTCTAACAGAATGACTTTTATAAAAACTGTTCGCAGACAATTAAGGGGTTTATTAGGAATATCGCGGCAATTAATTTGCAGTTTCTCTGTTGGCGAGAGGTAAATAGACTTTTACGTAATATTTTTCACATCTTTTTTAACGTTTTATGCACTCCGTCTTTAAATTACGCTATCGCTTTGTCTAGAACTGAACAGAAGACGTTTTCTTATCTTAATCAGACTTAAACAGAACTTTACCTTTTACATAAAGCTCGTTTTAAAAATGGTTTAAATAAGTACCCTGACTAGCTGCTGAGTAAATCATGCAGGGAAACATACGCCCAATTCATAATTTAGAAACCCAATTTAAACCTATCACCAATATGACATTCTACCTCGAATTTCATTTCGTGTTAATGAAACTACGCTACGTGTGAATCAATTGGGGCAACTCAAATTGCTATCTGAAATCGTTGGCGAGCGCAATCGCGCCAACCAGCATCCAAGAATCAAGTCATTATTCCCTAACGCCAGAGAGTTACGTTTCACCTTTGTTTTAGCGTCGGAAATCGAAGACCGTACGTTATAGAGTTGATTGCAGAAGGAAGTAAGAAGGAAATCCGGATTGAAAAGTTAAAAGGTAGATTATACAGGATGTAACATATAGATCGGTATTGGAAAGTCTGAGACTATAAGACATACGAAGATCTGTTCTCAGGAACCATGTCATCGATTTTAGTAACAAGAAAAACAGCATTCATACATTTTAAAAAAACGTGGGGGCTGGGGGTTGTACTGAGCTCTGCCAAAGTCTACTCTGTTTCGTTAAAGAATAACACCCCGTGGGAATTCCTCCACAGGCGTGGAGAACGAAGCATAAATAATTCTTTTCGGTGTCGCGGTAAAAAGGCACAGCAATCGTTAGGTGCTCACATCAGTTCCGCGTCATTTGGCTCCCGCTCCGAGCCGCGTTTACACATGCCACTCCAGTTGGTAGTGTAAACGCGCGTTTGCCATTGCAGGTCGTTAGTGCTCCGTCGCGAGTTATTGGAAAGAAAATTGTGCTGACTCCACGGCCGTCGCGCTTTATCTCGCTCCTGCTGAATCGTTATGAGTCACGTACAGCCGTGTCTCGAGCACTGATAGCTCAGTTGAGACCGTTCTTGTACGATTCGATCCCAGATTGCGCACGGCGCTCAAAGGAATCTCTCTAATGCTAATCAATCTCGAGCAAAAGTCATAAATCGGGCTACGGCAAGTGCACAAAATAAATCTAAATACACTTTTCCGTATGTAGATTGCAATTTTTTTTGCTCCTTTCATTCCAAATAGTACGAGAAGTGAACAACGATGGTCAATTAATTTTGACTATCCACTTTTGAGAGAAAACCTCGTTTTTAGGGTTCTGTAACAAATACTGAAAAACCGAACCCTTCTAAAAAAGCCTATTTTTTAATGAAACGGCTAAAGCTACCGTGTTGAAATTTGGAATATTTGTATGTACCTAGTATTTAGTGGTCCAAACACAGCCTCATTATTAGAAAGGGGCTTGAGTAAAAGTGATGTTATTAATTTGTAAAAGTCATACATGTTTTAGGTGAGCGGCCATTTGTAAAGGAGGTATAATGTAATACTCTTAAGTGCATCGGAGCTAAGATATTCAAATATTGATGCATGGGCGAACTGGTAGTACCAAAAACTTAACACTTTAATCTTTAATATGTCGGCTCCGATATTAATTAACTCATTAAATTTTTATATGCATGTGTATTTCGAGGTCATGTAAACTATTGTAAGAAAATCTTCCGTGGGCGCTGAAAAGAACACAATAATCTTCATACAAACTTACCCAATGCCCTTTGAGGTTTTCTCTGGCAACGATTACTTTAAGCTCTGAAGTTATACATGTTCCTTGGTGCGTTGGGACAGCACCAAGGAACACTAATCTCTACCGCTACCAGAACCAACTCATATACCCTTGAGCTCTGACTATTTGGAGTGCTTGAGCCTTGCAGCACCTTCAGCAGCGGCACTTGTTGTACATTATCATTTAATTGTTGTATTTTATTAGAAAACGCCAACCCAAATTTAAAATAATCATGTCATCCATAAAATGTCTGCTAAATAAATAAAGATATTAAAACAAAACTATTGGGTCAAATACAAATTAATGAAATTTTGGTCTGTTATAATTACCTATTCTCGCGAATTAGAATGTAAAAACGGTGAGTGTTTTTTTTTTGTTCTAAATCAATTAAATTCACATCGCGCCTTCTGCTCGTTTAATCAGCCTAATTTTTAAAACCTTTACAAAACTGGACAACGTTTGCACCTTTTTAGAAAGCTTATGAATTAAGGAAGTTATTTCCGTGATTGGTATGCCAAGTGCTATACATTTTTTTGGAGTAATCCCGTTCGACAGAAACGAATTTTTCAAGAAAATAACTGACTTGTGATTTAACGTTTTATTTCTAAGGTTTTTGGAAGTTTTGCCAAGTGTTTTTGTTTGAAGCATTTGCTTATTCATCATCTTTTAGGAAAATGCAGTTTTAGTTTCCAGAGTGAAGTATTTTTTTCACAATCGACAGTTTTAAATCAAAAGACGGAATTTTTTTGAAATACCTAAAAAGTTAAATAACTCGGAAACCAGTGACATTAGACCTCCAGTTAACTAGGACCAAATTATTGCAAATTAGCTCTAGTATAACCCCTTTCAAGGAATAGGTCGAGTTACCAGTCACCCTGTATATAGAGATATTAGGGCAATAGTGTGGAACGCAACGAGAGACACCCTGTCCCCCAGTTGTTTCAGAATCTACTAAACATGAAAATTCCAAAAAAATACTTAAACTAGGGAATATTATATAATACAGAAAAAAAGATTGAAAACAATTGTTCCACTTTGAAGGCAATAGGCCAGCAGTACTTTATTGGGTTTCTAATATTTCAACAAATACGACGTAGGTACGGTAACCTCGGTGCTCGAATCCGACTCGCCCTTGACTGGTTTTTTTTTTAAATTAAAACTTACATCGGAGCATAAAAGAAGATGTACATGAAAGCTACTCACGACCTCACTTTGGCTATACAGAATGACTTCAAATTGGTAATACAAAACACTAGAATGTGGTTCAGTTAATAAAGAATAGTCTATTACACTAACTCAGTTGTTTAAATTAGCCGTCTTTAATTGTCGTAATTTTTCTAATAAAACTAATAATAAAAGTCCTAAAGTGTGGTTATACTTACTTTTAATTAAATAAGCACCAAATTCAGCGAAGATGTGTGATTGATTTTGTATTACCAATTTGAACTCACCCAGTATATCAAGCTAACTATTTTACTACTGGTTTTTTTCGTAGTTGTATTTAAATAAATAGAATATTCGAAATGATTCGAGAAAAAAATGCTTTAATAGTTACAGTAACCGCTTTGCAGCCGAGCTATGAATAACAGCGTTTAAATAATAAATTAATCTCCGTGTTTCACAGTCTGATACAAATTAGATGAGATTTAAAGCACATATAACATGTTTTTTGGACGTAAGACGACTGTTATTTGACGCCATAGTGCATTACAAGTAATTGTACGGCATATGTATCGCAGAAAAATTGTAAACAGTACAAAGATTTCGCTTACGTAAGTCTGCAAAACTATACAATGTTTCAATGTTTTCTGAAGGCGGACGTATCACATACATACAGGAGAAACAAACAGTAACAAACAGTATAGCATACTTACAACAGCAGTAAAGTTTATCTGGTTGTTCGTGATTCGGCGACAAGCCAGTCTGGTCTAAGAGAGCCCTAACGACATAAAGTGTTTAGAGGCAACATCATTACGGCAATGCAACCACTACTTGGCTCGCTTTTACTTAAATGCGCTTTTGACATGATCCGAGGACAAAGGAGGTGCTTCTCTGACGTCTTAACAATGGATGCAGAACCATTAATTATTTAACTCTGAATCGTATTGCCGACAAAGAGAGTTGGCGCGAACATTAGATGACGCTCTCAAGTGCTTACGATGCTTGCGAATGATCCCAAGGTTCACTAACAACCTCTGCAATATTATTTGTGTTACGAACTGCTGACGTGACTTGCTTGTCTGTAGGTTCTGTAGATTTACAAGCAACCATTGGAATATCGTACATGGTTATTGCTTTGTTAATGTGGCTTTTATCGACGACTGAAATGTATGAAAACAAATTGAATAAATAATATTTATTTTTATTCTGTAAGTAAACTCTACTGGTTCTTTTACAAGTCAGAGTCTACCGATGCTTCCCAAGGTGAGACATGGTTAAAACGGGACGCTGAAAAAAAACAACACAGATTTGGTTCACCTATTAGACTATCTAAGGTATTGTTTTGCATCTTACCAAATTTAATTTAATTGTAAACACGTGATCGACGTTTTGAAGACACACCAAAAGAATGAAAACACAAATAAGTAGGTACTGATTCTATCCTTCTAACTATTTATTTATTCCATCTATTCTAATAAGAAAAACTTTGTTTTTAATCATTCCCGGCTTTTAAAAATTGTAAACATCAGTGATGATTTTCTAGAGGCAAGATGCAACAGCAATGAAATAAGTTCAATTCAAATTGTTTACCATCATATGCTACAGGCTAACTGTGAGTATTCCTTGGGGGATATCTACTAGGTAAATTTAAAAACTCCATTTATTCCAGAGTTCCGTAGTAAACCAGAAACCCTTTTGTAGTTTCGCCATGTCTGTCTGTCCGTCTGTCCGTCTCTGTAATTTGGCATAATTATACTTTGAAATTACGCCGTCAAAGTATAGCAATGGTTCAATAAATATTTTTTACATTATGTATTGGATTGTCTTAAAAAATCATTCGCTAGAGTTACATGTCCCGTCCCCCTCCCCCATACAGCCAAAACAATAAATAATAAAACTGATTACTTTCTGACATATAGGCAACTAAATTAATTGTACCTACTAAAAATCATCAAAGCTCCAAGATCGTATTTGTTTTTTTTCGAGATGGTTCTTTTATGTGTTTGTAATGCACGTGCTGCTCTAGTCCGGTTTTTTTCATCATAAATTGGAAATAAAACGTGCCTACTTACAACTTCGTAAACTTTTCGTTGAAACGTTCATAAAGCAAGGCATTAATGAGCTGTGTTTGGGCTAATGACGGCCGACTGTTTCGTCATAGAATGAGGAACTGAGGGCACATTAAAGTTTGATTGGCTTTTCATAGAGCGGGGTAGTAAGAGCGCCGTTAACTTTAGTGTGGCCACAAATCGCCCGCCCATTGCCGCCGCAGACCGTATGGATGGAAATAAAACTGCACCCATATACACGAAGAGGCTCGTTCTTAATACATTAAACCGCACTTTTATCACTCATTCTGAGATCTGGACGCTGTTTTGCCTCCTTTCAGTTATAATAGGTATTAAAACTATCTAGTGCTTATTTGAAAGTTTGGTGAAAATCGTATCAAACGTAACGTAACGGTTTGTTTTGTTAGATTTGCTGTACTTACCTTTTAGGGTTCCGTACCCGAAAGGAGCCCAACGGGACCCTATTAATATCCGTCCTTACTTTAAATAGCTGTATCTTTTGAACCTTAACAGATAGCGGGTTGATTTTGTTTACAGTTTTTTTTATAGTAAGTGTGTAAGGGGCTCCCATACAAAGAACATTTTTTTTTTCAATGTAATTTTTGTTGTATCTAAAAAACGGTAAACTATACAAACGTCTAATTAATTATGATAATATTGCAAACTCTAAAAAAAAACAAATACTATAAAAATAAGTCTTAGTTGGAAAGAGTCGATTCAAAATGGAATTCAAATCGGAATATAATAATGTCTACTGTGCTACGGAACCCTCAGTGCGCGAGTCCGACCCGCACTTGACCGGCTTTTTTTGCTTAAATTAACTGACGCTTTTTTTATTTAATACGTTTCTTTGGTCTTTTGGCTCATATATTTTATTCAATGGTCTATTAAAATTTGCCTCGTTCTTACTTTTCTATCGCTGCATGGCGCTCGAGCTGAACTATTAATTAGAGTAGCGGCGTCGGCAAATTTAATAGTTTTTGCTCTTTCTTTCACTTGCTGGCATTTCTATTGCATAACACCGTCTATAATTTACTCCTATTGCTATGTATGTAACACACAAAACAACGTTACTGTAAATACTACATGACAAACTAGAGGTATAGTCCATGAGAAAATACATATAGCTAAAAAACTTAAGTAAAGCTCCTCTTCCATGTACCTAACATATCTTTTGCCTTAGACAAAATGCATTGCGAGATCGTTTCGTTAACTGTCGAGAATTGGATTGGATTGACGTAAGCTGCCGGATGGTCATGTCAAGCGTGTATGTCAATTCCATATACTTTGACAATCTTCGAAAATAATTTTCGATAGAGTTCAGCATCTTGTCTAGGGCCTCTGTGACCATTCGACATTCCATATTTGAAATTTGATGTAAATTCCATATTCGTTATTAATTTTGTATACAACTACATACACAAGGGGCTCCACTTTAGTTTTTTACCTATAGAGTAACCAAAACCTTTCGACAGGTTTAACAATCTATGATTCGTTTAGTTCGTTTCTATTTTTTAAATAAGAAATATTCCTACGCTAAAAACAATAACTCTTCATATAAATAGCACGTAAAGTTGAAACTAAGAAGACCGATTGCTACAGTTGCTTGCGAAGTTGGTTTCCGCGCCGCGACTACCACCTATTTCTTTAATAGAGTTTGCCAACTTCATAATACTTTGCCTACCAACTAAAACTATTAATTACGTTTTCTTTTCGCCACCGCACAAAACTCGTTTCGTCCAACTGAAAATTAAGACGCAGATTCTCTTATTAAGATTATTCTTTCAAAGACGTGTTGTAACGCGAAACTTTTTCTCCGCGCCTGTAAATCGGTATCGATTCCATATTTACCCAATCGAAAGTTTGATCTCTTAAATCTCGGAATATTCTGCTGGAATTCAGCTTATTGGAAAGAAATCCGGGATAAAATAGGATCATACGTGTTGAAGGCACCGCGCCGCCAAACGCTCCTCAACCGTTCTCGCTGCACTTATTTTTACCTAACATGAAATACACTTGAATGATATTAGACAGGAAACTGACAAAAATTAACAAATATGGCATGTTTTAAAAGGTTTGCAAAAGGCAATATGATATCACGTACTTACTATGTTTTTACATTAAGTTAATGATAACTTACTACTTAACTCGGACTTTAGAATTGAGGTGTAGGTAGTGTAGTGTTTTAATAGCTAAATAAATAATCTTTATTCTTTATTGCTTATTTATTTAAACACTTCATTGCACAAAAAAAAGTGTACAATGTTGAGCAATTTTGTATTATTTAGTTCTTAAAAATTTGTTAGAAGTAAATACATATAACACAATAAAAACGTTACGTAATTAAATATTTAGTTTTACACGACTTGGAGACCTATCGAGACACCGCCTCTATCACAAACTTTCAAAAATACTATCAATATTACAAAAACCTAAAGGTCAATTTGGTAATAACTATATAACACAAAACAAAGTATTCGCTTACTAGAAATAAGTAAAGTTAGCAGCAAAATAACAACACTTTATAGCAAGTAATATTGGATAAGACTTATCTAAATAGAAGAGCGACTGCCATCGTATAGTAAATACTTCACGATAGCCTCGGCGTCCGGAGCACCCATTTCTTTAAAACGAAAACAATAGGGACAGAATAACTGCACAAAGTATAGTCTGGAAAATAAATAAAACTCGACCCGGCAAATCCTCTCTGCGACTGAAAAGAAAACACCTCGAGCGTTCTGACATTTTAGTGTTTCCGGTTTTATTATTGAAAAGTTATTATTGCACTTGATTGTAAAACGATTTATTATAAATTAATATACAGATAGAAATTAGTTTCAACTTAAATAAGTTTTCGTATTACTGACCAAAAAAGTATAAAGTATATGGCGGTTGAGCAAGCGGGAATTTCGGGCTGTTTGCACTAATGCAATTACTTATAAATGCATTGATTCTGAAAGAAAAAAGCACTAGAATCAGGCGTGACAGTCAACTACACACTACGTTTCTACTTAACTCTACTTTTCGCCTCTTTACTATAGTTATTTCTATTACAATTATTTTATCTCACGAAAGCAGATTTTCCATACTTGTAGTTGTAACACGTATAAACTACCACACTATGACGTCGCTTAGCAAACTATCGCGCTAGCTGCGACAGCTACGCACTCAGAGACAAAGTGCACGTGCGTCTACATACACAAGAATGGCAAACCCGTCTTCATGGGAAAATACTTTACAATTGATTTATATCTAACCCTTAGTCTTCTTTGCTTACCTCAACTGTCAAGCAATAATATTGTTACTAGTTTTTGCCCGTGACGTCGTATACGTACTTGTAACTGTTCTAATCTTGGATCACTCGGGAGCTGAAGTAAGTACCTACTCAGGGCATGGACAACAGTGTTAGTGCTGAATTTCATTCAATGCTAGTTGTTCATGCGTGATTGAAACTTTCTCGTTTACAATATTATACGTATGGTAGGAGAACATTTGATATTTCGGTTTATTTTTCGTCTCCTTCATATGTTAATTCTTTTTTCGAAGAGCCTCTTTTGATTATGTGTCTATTTAAGCCTATTTTCTACTTAGGGCCTCCAGACTGCAACGCATTTACTGGACATCACAGCCCAATGAAATAAATTATTTACATTCCAAACTCATTCCAATAGGTTATTTATTAATACCAATACGGTTTTGTTGGAATGACAGACTTTCCTCACAAGCAAAAATACGTACTATTGTGCGATAGTTTGATATACGTTATGTTAGTTCTATTTTTCCGCCCTAATATTAACCAGAAAACGTTTAAACTGTGAAAATAAGTTCGTTAATGTTGGTACGCCCGAAGCAGTGAACTGTGGAACTATTTAAAAGCGCAGGCTGCTTTGAGCGTCCGTCCGTCCGTCCGCGCCGCGAGACGCACTCCCCGAGCCATAAACGTATCTCAACAAAACTACTGTGTTCACTGCAGTTGTTATTTTAACTATGAACCGGGTAATTTACCCGTTTGTTGTGATAGTTGTTATTTTATAACAGTTTGTCTGCATCTCTAACATTAGTCGTGATAATAAAATACCAACTCAACTCAAGCACGGCTCCGTAAGCTCCTTAATTCTTGCAGGTGAATTGGTGGACATGCACGTTGATTCACTTTTCTGATTCAGTACTGTATCTAATTAAGAACTTTGTCGACCTCTAAAAGGGATAGGTAAAACAGAGCACTATTAAAAAATACTTAAGAATAATATTATGTAATTAAGTTCGTCTAAAGGCTGCATGTTGATTTCGGCTCCATGTACGCCTTCCAAAGGTCCAGGACCCCCATAGTCCCGTGAATGGTAATCTCATTCGTTTTATCAATAAAGGTACACGGGCGGACTCCGCCCTAGCTTCGCAAATTTGAAATATTTCTGTCAATCATTGGACTCCACCATATTTTAACAAAGGTTGGTCTTTCAAAAACCAGAGGGCTCAGACAAGATGCACTACGCTAACTAACGTTTCTATTCGATTTATTTTTAAACCAATCGCGTCACTGGAAGATGACGTGATACGAAAAGTCACGTGGTCTACCAGTGACGCGATTGGTTTAAAAACGAATCGAATAGAAACGTTAGTTAGCGTAGTGCATCTTGTCTGAGCCCTCAGTTCGAGGAATAGGATTTGTAAGTTTTTTTGCAGATTTTATATATAGTTCTAAACCTTCCTCCAAATAGTTTGTGATGGTGAAAATTTTGCGATTGCTTAGTGAGCTAACACAGGTTTGAATTTATTATTGATTTTTACTTTTGTATAGAAACCGACGTGATCTCGTGTTTCAAAGCAAAACGGTTTCTGGACTCATTTATGTGGACAATGCGATCAGATGTACATTTATTGTAATAGTAACAAAATTAATTTGGACCGGCTCGTACAAATTCTTCTTTTAATTAGCAATTAGCAATTAATTAAAAATACAAGATAATTCGTCACCATTCAGTTCTGTAATTTAATATTCTTGTGTCTGTCCCCTCGTCCTTCTATTAATTATGACGAACGAATTTTGATTATTTGCCAGCGTACCTTAGAGGATTTGCTATACATTCAAGTACCAATTTCACCAATGTTAAATTTAATCAATATTGATCGACTGTTTCATACATTTTGACAGCTGTTAACTCTCTAATCGTCTGTTAAGTGGTTAACATCGTTTGGTGAAATTGGTACTAAAGCAATAGGCCAAATGATTTTGTCATTCATTACAAAAGATATGTCATCGACGTAAGTTTACAGGCATTAAAATGCTTGGAATTCAATGTCACCGCTTGTTTTTAAAAAAAATTAATACATTCTAGATGTACTGTAACGCGTGTATATTACCCGCTATACATTAATATATAAACATAATAATCATTTTACATAATGTAAGAAATTACCTAAAATTTATATTGTGGCATTCTTTGAAATCCTACAATTACCTTTAACAATAAAACTTTACAGACAAACGAAGCCGCTTCTGGGATTTCTGACTCTGCAGCTGCAAGATTTCTTTTGTCTTAATATTTTCGCTAGATGGTTAAAAAACAGACAAGGTGTTGAATAGCACTTTATGACGGGCTTTTATAATTTTTCGAACTTTGCTTGCTTGAAACGCACATGTGCGAGATCCATTGTAATAAATATCTACTAGGCGGCCATAAAGAGTTACGTTACATTTTATATGACAGTAGTTTTCGGCATT
This sequence comes from Acleris literana, assembly GCA_946894065.1. Classification (NCBI taxonomy): domain Eukaryota; kingdom Metazoa; phylum Arthropoda; class Insecta; order Lepidoptera; family Tortricidae; genus Acleris; species Acleris literana. The sequence continues at coordinate 8,321,827 of OX335685.1, read as the reverse complement.
AACAAAGAACATAATTTCTTCTAATATAGCATGTTGCGCAAATGGGTTTCGAATCTTTTGTTTTACTAGGAATAAGAAAGTCGGAACGCATATTTATTACTTCCTCGGGGTAAACTGTTTCTAAATAATTTTAACAAAGAAAAATATCGTGAGAGAGTAATTTAGGCACAGATGTTGATGATTTTGACGAAGACAATAGGGCCTGGGCGTTAACATAGTAGAACGAGTATTGATCACCGATTGGTCAAATGTGGTATTTAGCCAAGCCTACTTTTAGGGGAAGTTGAAAATTTAGATTCGGGAGAAGGGGTCTAAGAGGTAACTAGGAGAATTGGTAACAAACCTAGGGACAGTCAACCACGCGGCGCGAGTAGAATCGGATCTCCTATTTCTATCTAAATTTCCAAGTTACTGTATTTTAGTAATTCATAAGAGTGTTGATCTTTACTTCGCTGTAGACGGGTTTTGTGTGATTATGGACTATTAGTTTAAAGGACTGTAATTGTGTGTGAACTGTAATTGTTAACTACTAGATAGTTATTTAGAGTCAGTGTTTATACACGGTTGTATCTATTTTATATATTTGATTTGATTTTATGTGTTGGATAATTTATGTCTTTTAGTATTAGGGGCGCAGGGGTTCTTATAGTTTGAGTCTTTGACATTACTCGTAGGGTTAGAAGTTTTATTTAAGTCTTCTAGATAACTAGGGATTAGAGGGAAGGTTCATTAAGTATCATTTAATCTCAGCTAATTCGACAAAGAGATTGTGAAAGAGAATAGTATGTGTGTAAGAATTATGTGTAGTGTCTAAATTAGATTAGGTAAATATAATATTTGTATGCTTGCTTGCTTAATTAATAATAGGCTTTGTTATCGCAGGCTTTATGAAACAGAGAAAGGAGCAGGTCTATCTTACTCACTCTCTTTAATCTGCCTGACCTCTGTTTTATTGAGTGTGCTATAACGCTTCATTCTAAGTAAGTTTTGTACTATGTTTGTGACGAGCTAAGGTATATAACAAAAAACTAATTTTGTGGTTAACTGTACATGCATTCAGTTTGAACACTCACTATCAGCACACGTGAGGTCAGCCCAGATAGCGGCTTGAAAGCCTTGCGACTCTGGAAGTCTAATCCCACTGCAAGCACTAGGAATACATCTCTTGCCATCTCACTTTCTTGCCACCATTTAGATTCAACAACTTGCATTAGTTAACGCACTATTTACGTCATACCTCTTCACAGGCACTAGGTACTCACTCAAGACCTGGGTCATTTAGGTGTTTATAACTCTATACTAGTGGCCCTGAGGTGTAGACCCTACGACCCGGCCACCCTGGCCAGTGTGAAGTTTGGTTAGTACGCACTTATGTTATGGGGTCACCCAGTAATTGTTAGACTCATCTCAATGATATTCAGACTATCTTGACCACCTTCGACAACGTACCTCAGTCGTCGTCACAAACCGCGGCAGCGTAATTCGGAATAAGGGACGCGTAGAGTCATAGTTTTAAGTGCATAGTATAAGCGAATAGCGTAACTGCATGGGCGTGCTTAAGTATATTTCATTAGGGACTTAGGAAGCGAGATAGCGTGGCAGGTAGGTTTAGTGAGGTCAATCCCCATCCAAGCAAAGGACCTGTTTGATTTAAATTCTTGTTCATTTATTCAGTCAATCTAAGGTCAAATAGGTTCTTGCTGTAACCGACCTCATTCTCCGGTAGGGGTTAGGTAGGGAACATTACTCTATATCATTTTCTAATTACTCTATTTTCTTATTATTTATATATCTGATCTATACGCACTCCGGTACACGGAGGCCTCACGAGCAGGCAGTCAAGGGGTTATTGATACTCCAGCTATATTCCGATTGAGCAGGTACCTGAGAAGATCCTCGGTGAGTCGTACTCATTTAACAACTCTCCTTTGTTATTATTTTATGACTATCGTGATTGTGGTATATTTTGTTTATTAAGGGTTTCCAGCTTGTCTATTAATTGAAATAGGTTTAGGGTTATCTTGTTCACAATATTATTTTACACAACGTAGAGGGTCCTAACTTAGACATATTTAAAAACTAGACGATCACACGTTTTAATTCGAGGCCAAATTAATTTAATTACACAACGTAGGATATTTTATCGATTCTATGTAGCCCGGGGGTAGGAGTGTTACAGTTGATGCCGCGTGACCAGGATTTTGAGTCATTAAAATTTGAATTTATTTAATTCAAATACTTATTAAAAAGAACTTGGGTTACTTACTACTTATATTTTAAAGATTATGTCTTATTAGTCTTAGCGGCGTTATGAGAATAATTTTATTACTTGTTAGGAAATTATAATGGTATTGAGCATTTCAGGTAGAACTGTAAATAAAGGTGCTTTATGACTCATTTGTGTTGTGGGTTCGACTCCCATCAGTGCTTGATGAATGAGATATTTTATCTAAGTTAAATATTTCCTATTGGGTGTATGTTATAATCGTGGGTTCGATTCCTACGAAAATGCTTGTTGAATGAAAATAAATTAAAGATTTGGAAGGCAGCGATTTATTTTGTTACAATTGTAGGTTCGATTCCTGCAAATTAGCAATATTATTGATTTTGTAGCATTTTGTGATACTACAAAACTCTTAAGCGTGGGTTCGATTTCCCGCGTAATTATTTTGTTCAGAGTTGGTGTTTTAAATTATGCTTGCATTATTAATAGTTTAGGGGCGCAAATTTGTAAAACTTTATACATAGTGGTTATTTGTATTTCCTACTTGAGACGCGGTTTCGATCACCGTTAAATATTTTTCCGGTTCAGTGAATATATCAAATTAAACTATAAGTCGAGCAGGCAATAATTTATTATTATTAATAGAAATATAAAATACGGGTTCGAGTCCCATTTAAATATTCTTTATAAGATGCCGAAAATAAATAAAAGAAATATCCAGTCTAAGGCACGGAAAAATATAGAGGCAGGACATCAATTAAGCAATAAATTAGTACCAACTTTAAGAGATATTGTCACAACATCAATATCGCCAATCGTAGAATGGATTGGAAACCAGGAACAAAATAATGATTCGATCGTAAGTCGCGACACATGCGACCAATTATCATTTGGGACGGAAGTTCAACCCAAGGTATTAAATTCTCAGGTTATGTTACAAACTAATACAAAACCTATTTTTGATGGAAATAATAAAAATCCAGTAATATTTTTAGAAGAACTCGAGGTTTATTTCTCAAAACTTGACGCACAGGGATCCAATTTAAAACTGATAGTAGATTGTTTGTCAGGTGAAGCCAAAAGCTGGGCAAAGATTTTCTTAGATCAGTGGAAGGATTATAAAGATTTTAAGAACAATTTTTTAGATCAGTTTTGGGACAGTAATGCTCAAAGAAAGGTTAGGGACAACATTGTAAATGTGAAATGGGATCTCCATGACAAAAGAAAAACTATGGTAGGTCATTTTGTGACATTATACGAGCAGGTAGAAATGTTAACTTGAGTGAAATCATGAGTCATTTTCCTCAGGAGATTCGTAGTCTGTGGTATTTCATTGGTAGCGGCGAAGCTACGACAGCAGTGAAATTTCTTAAAAATATGGATCGTAGATCTGATGATGTTGCCAAGCAACAAGAAATTATAAACACTCGGGTAGAAGTATCTACACAAGTGCTCATCGAAGAAATTAAAATTGTCGAGGCATCTGCAATAGTATTCAGTTGTAGAATTTTAAGTACTAGGAAAGAAAAGCAAAACAATGTAGATCAAAATCAAAAAAGTCAAAAATACCGCGCAAGGCGAGTTAGACAGAAGGTTAAGAAGCAATTTTATAAATCACAAAAAGAAACAGGTTTTATTAAATTAGAAACACCACTAGTGTAAATCTATAAAAAAAAAACGTTATATTTAATTACAGGTAGTTATTAAGGTAACGTTAGGTAAGGTTAATATGCATGTTTAGGTTGATGATAGACAAGAGTGTGTAAATATGTATGTTACTTTTTTATGGCATATTTTGCAATTAAGTTGTAAATAATTAACGTTTCTTAAGGGAGAAGTATGTTTTGATGATAATGGCAACGAATCTAAATAATGTTATAAGTAGGTATTGTCATTATCACAAGTAAGCTCTTGATTGTCGATTAAGAATCAAAGAGATAATTAAATGGGTTAAACAGATTACACAGAGCTAGGGGCGTAGGTTTTGAAAAATATAAATATGATTAGTGGTATCGTTGCAGTTTCTCATGGATTCGATTTCCATGCATTATTTTTCCTCTATTGTTGTAATATTAAAAGGCCATGAAAATAGCACAATAGTTCCCATGATAAAGAACTCTGAATAACTTAACAGTTACCTAATGTGCGTTAAGGTTTATGGATAATTGTCGTTTTAAACGAATGTAGGTATGTGTGTTAATGCTATTTAGCTAAGGATTTTGCTATTAAAAGTCTAAAACACAGATTCGATTACTGTGAATTATTTTGTTGGAAAGGGTGATTTACAAAAGAACTAAATAATCAATATTTCTATTTAAGGTAGTAGCACAGCTACATATATATAGTTTAGGTAGTAACACGCTGGTTCGATTCCTGTGTATTTTGTTTTTTTTTTGAACTGCCGTTTGCGAATTATTACTTTTGATAACTGACCTGTAGTGTTTAGTATGAGAATACTAATTGATAATAGTGTAGGTATGTATGTTTGTTCTTTTGACAAGTATGTATGACGGTGATGTATGTAGGTATGTATAAATAGGGTATGTTAAGGAGGTCACCGAAGTTGATAACTGCCAGTTGAGATCGAAATTCCATAAGTATTGGCATTGTAACAACTTCATTAACGAATATCTAATTACTCGGACTAGGGGCGAGAAATTAAAATAAATAAAACACAATACAATAATATAAATAAAAAAAAAGGGTAGGTAAGCAAGTTAAAATATTATTAAATATATATAGTTTAGGTAATATATTGTTGATTTTTCAAAATTTAACACTACTGGCGCTTAAATTTCTCAAAATCAAAGGGGCGACTGTAACGCGTGTATATTACCCGCTATACATTAATATATAAACATAATAATCATTTTACATAATGTAAGAAATTACCTAAAATTTATATTGTGGCATTCTTTGAAATCCTACAATTACCTTTAACAATAAAACTTTACAGACAAACGAAGCCGCTTCTGGGATTTCTGACTCTGCAGCTGCAAGATTTCTTTTGTCTTAATATTTTCGCTAGATGGTTAAAAAACAGACAAGGTGTTGAATAGCACTTTATGACGGGCTTTTATAATTTTTCGAACTTTGCTTGCTTGAAACGCACATGTGCGAGATCCATTGTAATAAATATCTACTAGGCGGCCATAAAGAGTTACGTTACATTTTATATGACAGTAGTTTTCGGCATTAACAAAGAACATAATTTCTTCTAATATAGCATGTTGCGCAAATGGGTTTCGAATCTTTTGTTTTACTAGGAATAAGAAAGTCGGAACGCATATTTATTACTTCCTCGGGGTAAACTGTTTCTAAATAATTTTAACAAAGAAAAATATCGTGAGAGAGTAATTTAGGCACAGATGTTGATGATTTTGACGAAGACAATAGGGCCTGGGCGTTAACATAGTAGAACGAGTATTGATCACCGATTGGTCAAATGTGGTATTTAGCCAAGCCTACTTTTAGGGGAAGTTGAAAATTTAGATTCGGGAGAAGGGGTCTAAGAGGTAACTAGGAGAATTGGTAACAAACCTAGGGACAGTCAACCACGCGGCGCGAGTAGAATCGGATCTCCTATTTCTATCTAAATTTCCAAGTTACTGTATTTTAGTAATTCATAAGAGTGTTGATCTTTACTTCGCTGTAGACGGGTTTTGTGTGATTATGGACTATTAGTTTAAAGGACTGTAATTGTGTGTGAACTGTAATTGTTAACTACTAGATAGTTATTTAGAGTCAGTGTTTATACACGGTTGTATCTATTTTATATATTTGATTTGATTTTATGTGTTGGATAATTTATGTCTTTTAGTATTAGGGGCGCAGGGGTTCTTATAGTTTGAGTCTTTGACATTACTCGTAGGGTTAGAAGTTTTATTTAAGTCTTCTAGATAACTAGGGATTAGAGGGAAGGTTCATTAAGTATCATTTAATCTCAGCTAATTCGACAAAGAGATTGTGAAAGAGAATAGTATGTGTGTAAGAATTATGTGTAGTGTCTAAATTAGATTAGGTAAATATAATATTTGTATGCTTGCTTGCTTAATTAATAATAGGCTTTGTTATCGCAGGCTTTATGAAACAGAGAAAGGAGCAGGTCTATCTTACTCACTCTCTTTAATCTGCCTGACCTCTGTTTTATTGAGTGTGCTATAACGCTTCATTCTAAGTAAGTTTTGTACTATGTTTGTGACGAGCTAAGGTATATAACAAAAAACTAATTTTGTGGTTAACTGTACATGCATTCAGTTTGAACACTCACTATCAGCACACGTGAGGTCAGCCCAGATAGCGGCTTGAAAGCCTTGCGACTCTGGAAGTCTAATCCCACTGCAAGCACTAGGAATACATCTCTTGCCATCTCACTTTCTTGCCACCATTTAGATTCAACAACTTGCATTAGTTAACGCACTATTTACGTCATACCTCTTCACAGGCACTAGGTACTCACTCAAGACCTGGGTCATTTAGGTGTTTATAACTCTATACTAGTGGCCCTGAGGTGTAGACCCTACGACCCGGCCACCCTGGCCAGTGTGAAGTTTGGTTAGTACGCACTTATGTTATGGGGTCACCCAGTAATTGTTAGACTCATCTCAATGATATTCAGACTATCTTGACCACCTTCGACAACGTACCTCAGTCGTCGTCACAAACCGCGGCAGCGTAATTCGGAATAAGGGACGCGTAGAGTCATAGTTTTAAGTGCATAGTATAAGCGAATAGCGTAACTGCATGGGCGTGCTTAAGTATATTTCATTAGGGACTTAGGAAGCGAGATAGCGTGGCAGGTAGGTTTAGTGAGGTCAATCCCCATCCAAGCAAAGGACCTGTTTGATTTAAATTCTTGTTCATTTATTCAGTCAATCTAAGGTCAAATAGGTTCTTGCTGTAACCGACCTCATTCTCCGGTAGGGGTTAGGTAGGGAACATTACTCTATATCATTTTCTAATTACTCTATTTTCTTATTATTTATATATCTGATCTATACGCACTCCGGTACACGGAGGCCTCACGAGCAGGCAGTCAAGGGGTTATTGATACTCCAGCTATATTCCGATTGAGCAGGTACCTGAGAAGATCCTCGGTGAGTCGTACTCATTTAACAACTCTCCTTTGTTATTATTTTATGACTATCGTGATTGTGGTATATTTTGTTTATTAAGGGTTTCCAGCTTGTCTATTAATTGAAATAGGTTTAGGGTTATCTTGTTCACAATATTATTTTACACAACGTAGAGGGTCCTAACTTAGACATATTTAAAAACTAGACGATCACACGTTTTAATTCGAGGCCAAATTAATTTAATTACACAACGTAGGATATTTTATCGATTCTATGTAGCCCGGGGGTAGGAGTGTTACAGTACCTAACACTGACAGTTCCATAAAAAGTAAAGTCAAAAAAGTAAGTCAAAAAAGTAAACTGGAGTTTATTTTATGACTATACTTAGGTAGTATGTAGAATTGGAACTATAAAATATATAAGGTATTTTTGATTTAACAAAACAATATGTGTATTGGGCATATGGTTTTGCCAAGTAGAAGAGAGGCGCCGGTTGCTCAAAATAACTTGACTAATTATAGTACTGTGGCCAGCGAATGTTGGTAAATCAAAGCGAAACTATTTGAACATTTTATGACTTTATTGCTAAAAAATAATGTACAAAATGTATACGTAAACACACATTTATAAACTCGACAGCATGCTCCAGATAAAACTACTGGGTCTGATTCAGCTCTCGCATCCAGCACAATCCTTTTACGCGTTTAGAAATGATTGCCATGCACTGCATGCCTTTCAGTCCTACTTCCTATTTGCATTTGAAGTCATTGCGTGAACGGTCCTTACATTACAGGCGTCGGGAACAAAGGCAGTAGGAGCTGGGGTTTTATTCTCTAACGTTTTTTTTATAGCAAACAGAAGGTACACGAGCACGCAGGTCACCTTTTGGTAAGTGGAATCTACCCCATGGACTTTCGCACTTTCAAGACTACAGTCTTAAGAGTACGATCCTAAGACTGCACACTCTTTGCCAACCCTAGGACGAAGATTAGCTTCTACCTCTACGCTAGTAATTTCACCCTAGCTACTCCCATGCCCTGCACAAAGTCCTACCACCACTAAAATTGTATTGATAAGCTTTAGGGATGGAGAAGGCAAACGGGCTTACAGGGTACAGGTCGACACACGTAAAAAGAGCTTCGAGCGGCTAGTAGAGGGGATAAGTTTGCGCATGTTGTCTACTAACAAACCGATCATAGATATGTGTATATTAGTGGGAACCAATAGCGTGGTAGTAAAGCGAAGCGCTTTACGCTCCCCCCGCCGCGTCTACCAATTTGGTCCGTAATTTGCTCGCTGCGCATGTAGGTCGCTCAGGTCTTTTTACGTGTGTCGACTTGTACCTGGTGGTAAGTGAGCTCTTGAGACCCCCAATGGATAAACAGCGTTGATTTGAATGCCAGCATTACGCTGAGTTGAACATTTTGAGACTTCACGCTTTTTTACGGATTTCTTTGTTTCTTGTTGATGTTTGTCACGACTTTTTTCTTTTTAATCCTTTCTTTCCCATGCCCCCATGGATATTAGAAATCTGGAGATTGTAAATCCGTTACTTACCGTTAAAATGAATTTTTTTATGATAGTACTGGTCATTTCACCGTTGTCTCAGTCTAACAGTGGCCGCAACCTTTTAGAACTGCGAATATCGTTGCTTGAATTAGCGAGTAATTGTATTATAACTATTTACGTGTTAAAAACCCCCGATATTAGGGTAATTCATACCTGTTAGTTATGAAACCTAGCTAAAAACCGCGTCCTAATCGGTCCGTGCGTTGGGCTTGGGAATTGGGAAGTTGGGAGCAACGATGCCAAAGACTGCCACACATATACACAACACACACACACAGACACACACATAAGCACGTTAAACGGATATACATATTCTTTCGTCAGGGGTTAAAATCGAGTCGAACTAGCGAATTTTAAGAATACCACCCCTTCTGTGGCTGCTAATGAACATTCTAAGCCGCGAGTCGGCCTACAGCCGCGAGCAGCGACCTCGCGATAACATTTTTTAAAACCGCACCGTCTGCTTGAGGATAAAGAACTTGCATTCGCCAACTTACGAGTCTTTTCCCAGGAGAAACGACATAAGTGTTCATATGAATCAGGTCATATATTGTAACTTTAGTTTCTGGTAACCTAAGGACGCAGGTAAATAATCGGTGAAAAAATACGTTTAACTTGTAAGAATAGACTGGCCTATGTTGAATTCGTAGTTAACTCAACTAATGGGCTAAATTCAAAAATCGAATCAATAATGTGACTTTTTGGGTCAGATTTGACAATTCGTTACGTAAACTTATTAAAATACGTAATAAAGAACATACTTGTACTTTTATAGTTCCACGAGTATACAGATGGGGTGCGTGGTAGACCGCAACTAGTTGAAATGATAAATTATGGAGTATAAAGTTATAAACATCGTAAAACTGAAAGCATTGTTATGCTTCCTGTCACTTTTTACTTTTATTTGATAATTAATCAGCTTTAATTATAATGATTTGTTTATTTTATTATTATTAGCCAACTCGAATTAATGAATAAATCTAAAGTCAGCTCTACTTGTATCAGTAATGTCCATTGTTGACGTAGGACAAAGTTCACAATACTGTCAAGGCTTCAACCGGTCTCTTGAAACACTGTCATAAATGTAATTGACATTTCCTATATCGTTCGATTTAGTATTAGGTATTAAGTACTATTGAGCAGTTTCAAACAGTTTCATTTCAACAATTTAACAAACCTTTTACCCTCGTTCATAACATAACACAATGGAAGCCGGTTGCGCACACGTTATTATAATATCGTTTGATAAACGAGATTATAATGCCCGTCCCTCACGCACACGGTAAACATTTTTACTTCGATTCGTACATTTCTAAAGGGCTAATGAGGACACGTAGATAAGGATAGCGCACGCGGGTTTTAGGTACTATTCTGTAACGAAGCAGCATCGGGTTTAAAACGGACGTTGCTGTAGTGACCAATAGACTCGTACTCGATGGGACCTTAAGTACGCTATAGTCTGTGTCAATCGAAATTGACAAAGATGTAAACAAATCCAAACGAACCGTTTTACAGTTATTACTCGATTATCACGTACTTTTAAAGATCAAGTAAGGTCTTTGCAATGATTTATCAACTTGTATACTTTTATATTCATTTTTAGACGAAATAACTATTATTATAAGTTATTTTTCTTAAAAAACATGCTCGATGAATATTTGAGGTTATGTGTCAAACAGTACTAATTTGTTTACATCTTTGTCAATTTCAATTAGAAATATAGTTCCTCCATGTAGTATTACCCCCTTTTATCGAAAAATGTCAACCAGTCCTTGAAAACGGGACCTTATTAATATGCCTACGCTGTCCGTCCGTCCGTCGTCCGTCCGTCGTCCGTACGTCCGTCATCCGTCCGTCCGCCCTAACTTTAAAGAGCTGTATTTTGTGATTTCTTTTTAGTAAATTAAAAAATAAAGGGGGTTCTCATACATGAAACGGTTTTTTTTTCAACGTATTTTTATTTATGCTGTATCGTACGGTCAGAGATACAAGTATCAAATTTGGTATTATAATAGTTCGAGTATATACCCTGAAGAAAAACAACAAATACTAAAAAAAGCGGCCAAGTGCGAGTCGGACTCGCCCATGAAGGGTTCCGTGAAAGGTAAAATGCGGTTTACGATTTATAACGTATTAAAAAAAAACTAATTATTAGATCTCGTTCAAACCAATTTTCGGTGGAAGTTTGCATGGTAATGTACATCATATATTATTTTTACATTTATCATTCCCTTATTTTAGAAGTTACGGGGGGGGGGACACACATTTTTCCACTTTGGAAGCGTCTCTCGCGCAAACTATTCAGTTTAGAAAAAAATTATAATAGAAACCTCAATATCATTTTTGAATACCTATCCATAGATACCCCACACGTATGAGTTTGATGAAAAAAAAATTTTTGAGTTTCAGTTCTAAGTATGGGGAACCCCAAAAATTTATTGTTTTTTTTCTATTTTTGTATGAAAATCTTAATGCGGTTCACCGAATACATCTACTTACCAAGTTTCCACAGTATAGCTCTTATAGTTACGGAATAAAGTGGCTGTGACATACGGACGGACAGACGGACAGACATGACGAATCTATAAGGGTTCCGTTTTTTGCCATTTGGCTACGGAACCCTAAAAATCGTCAAGTGTGAGTTGGGCTGGCACTGTTTCGATTCGAAATCAATTTATTATCGGAATATAATAATACCTACCGTGCAGCGGAACGGAACCCTCAGTGCGCGACCTCAAACATGAGCGCTTTTTATAGTATTCGTGGTTGATAGCAGCAGTTTTGCGTTAGGTAATAGCATTGCTGTACGCCGGCCTTGTCGCGCGTGCAAATCAAATTATCACTACCGGCGGCCGACGGGGTTCGAATGTTAATTGTTCGTTCAAATAATAATTATGGGGGACAGTATTTACAGTCGCGCTCCAAAACCATGCCGGAACACTAATTTGTATTTCGTTTTTAGTGTGTACAGAGTGGCGCTTTTTAATCCGAGTTTATTTTATTTGCCCTTGCTAATTTCATTCGGGCGTCCTTAGAATCTTATATGAAGATTACCAGAGGTTATTTACCGCTCCTTCTGCATACTCGTTGCTCGGCTCTTGAATTTCAATTCTTGCTTCTCTAACAGCAACTCCCGTCAAATGCACTTTCCACTAAAGAGAACAATGAACATGACGATGATGAAGTCGGTTAAAAAGAGCTGTTGGCCTCTCTGTGTTTCGTTTAAGAGATAATGGCACTAGGAAGTATTCTCAATGTCTCAACACATGTTATAAGGTTCAAAAAAACAACTTCAGAACATCTCACTCGCACTCGGTGATGGAACCACTAAAGGACAAACACCAATGACGGACACTTGATTCTTATTTTACCGAAGACACGGTTGTTCATTTGTTTTGCATCAATCAATTAGTAACCGTATTATCTTTGAGTAAAGAGTAAAGCGTCCAACATTGGTGCCATCACCGTTATTAACAGTAATTTATATTATGCCATTATCGAAGCAATACAGCGTTAAAGGCGAGTACAAACGAGTTCGGCGTCAGCACACGTGAGGGAAGATTATCCGTGCGCCGTAAAACGTACTCCAATTACCCACTTCGGCAGAGAACTGGCGGATTAAGCTTCTTAGCCGTTTACTTAACGGGGATAATGGGTAGACAATAAAAACGAAGTTTTCTGCAACTTTACGCTTAATGATACGCTTTAAAAAAGTTAATTACGAACGTGTTTAACGGAGCGCGCACGCAATTACAAAGTTAGACATCTCTACGACGCTAATACTGAGATTTAGGAATCAAGTTACCTGGTTCCAGAATTTGGGATCCCATAATCAAATTAACCACAAGCTTTGTCAATTAACTGAAGCTTAAATTAGTTACAGACTCCCTCTCATAGTGAAGAGTCGAAATGCATGTGTCTGTTTTATGTATACTACATGGAACTTGCTTCAGTCCACCATAATAGAAAGGCTGCTTCGAATCGCGTATCATTAGTGTGTGCTACAGAAAGCGGTGGAAATTCAAGCATGGCGGACTGGCTTGAAAAGCACCCGTCATTGGGTGCAATCCAGCGTTCATTAGCTGCATCTGCATCGCGTCTTGAATTAACTATTGCGGTATACCTTAGACCCGCAATGAAGGTCTTACGTTGTTGGCAATAAAAGTAAAGTTTCATTTAGGTACACTGGTACTTATGCTACTAAGTTATATAATGACACAATTACTTTATCATGTAGGCTACGGAAAGTGTGTTTTCTAAAAAATCATACTGTCTTTTATGTTGTAGAAAACAAATTATGACTAATGATTTGAGCCAACAACATGGCAACCGTTTCAGACTGACTTAACTTAAATGGAATGAAAACAAAAAAACGGACATCACAATATGTTACTAAATTAGCAAAATTTAAAAAGTTCGTTTGGGTTTACGTGAATGGATATCCAATGAGTGAGGATAGGCCTTTCCAAATTTGTGTTCAATTGCCTTTGTTTTTCTATGCACCTGTGATGCTTTTGTCTGGCACCGGTTTATACAGGGCCATTTTTTTCTAGTCTACAAGTTTAAATTTAAAATATCTGTCTCGAAAACCATATGAACATCGGCTTAGACATTTCACAAATAATAACAATAGCAACAGCAATAATTAATCCAGCACTGAGCTGAACTCGGCCTTACAAACGTGAGCGTCTTGAGATGAGTGATCGCGAGCACGCCGAGGAAACGGAAGCCGCCTATTCCTGGAGCCTCGCCATTATCTGCACAGCTAATGCCTTTTGTCTGCTCTATTCACATCGGAATAATTAATAACGTCAGTGGCATTGTGGCGTCGCGATCACCGCCTGGGTATTGTCGGTACCGATTCGTCATTCGATGCACATTCGAAGTACATAGTTGGTAACGGAAAATTGGTCACTAACACATTTTGCAGAAAAACATCAACTGTAGATTCCCACACGGAGACTTATACAAAGACGGAGGGATCTTAATGATTACATTTTTGTTACTTTTTTACAGAAATAAATCAAACTGTTTTGCAATTAGACCGATGATGTTTCTGGAAATATTTTAACGTCTTTATTTCTACATACATATATTGCGTTGTTTCTAAGTGGTATTTCCTCCATAGCTTAATCAATGCACATTCGAGGAGCAATTGGCCTTGATTGATACATTTCTTAAAAGAAATGGTTAGCTCTACCGCTCAATGGTAGCGCTAACCATTTATTTTAAAGTGGCTTACATGGTGATGAATGGTGATGGTGATGGATTTCTCCAACATGTTTAATTAATAATGTCTAATAGAACGCTTACCGTTCTCGTTTTCGATTAAAATCAATGTTTTTGAATCGGAAACTACGCTGCAGTTACAGGATCTGAGTGTCTAAACTGGATGAGAAGATGCACCATGATAATCATGCTAGGCTAAGTCAGATAGAGTTTTAGTGGCTAGTCGATTAGATTGTAATATTTATAATACCAAACATATAATTCGACATCATCTAACCACCTAATAGCAATAAAATAATAATCAAAGCTCTCAAATATATCCAGTTTTATTAATATATGTATGACTAAAAAATATATGCATAATCATAATTCCTTAAAACGTGTTCAGTATCGTGCTAAAAACAGAAGAACGTTATTTTTCAGTAAATTCTATTTTACTTTTCGCTGTTAAAAAACAATATTTCATTCTTTAATTTGAAAAATAATGGTCGTTCATAAATACTAAACCTGTAAGGTGCTCTACCCACGACTCTAAAAGCCTGTTTTCGGCGCAAACGCATCAGTATGCTAGTTGCCGCTGATTATTTCTGTGCCGCAATAAAATGAGTCTTGACGACTGTGAAATCGCCAACATTATGTAAAGAGTAAACACTTGGCGCCTGTCCAAGAGGTCGGCAATGGCCGCAAAAACGTGTAATTCCGCTCTAAAACGTGCAATGGCGCTTACTACATGCTTTGACATTCCTAACGACGCCCCGCCATAATAATATACAGCCAGCTTGATACAATTGTGAAAATCCTATTACTTTTCTGTGGAACAACTAAAACAAAAAAACTAGTATCATACATAGACAAAAACAGTTTGAGCATTTAAGTCGCCTTCACTGTTATATTAGTTGCAACAAAAGAGGTTCGTAATCCGTAAGTGCAAATAGGATATCTTGAGGGATGTAGAAACAAGATAAATTAGATACATTAATTTCAGAGAGTAATACTGGTTCTGGTCTAGGTGAACATATATGTAGCAATGAATATTAGTGTCATCTGACGAGTTTTTCGTTATTCTGTCCGCAAACTCTTTAAGTCATAAATTGGAGATCAAATCTTGGAACCATAAATAAAATAAGCAAATATCTATAATCGTTAATAGCGTGACAAGCTGATAAAGCACCTAGCGGCAAACATACAACTACTCGCCTTAATGCAAATTCGGGAATAAATCGGCTGCGGCGATACCTATCACCGAACTCGCGCACGAATTGAGGAAAAAGATCCATTTAAATGTAGATTGTCTCCAGTAATACTTCCATTTGTTTTTGTCTCGAAAGCCTCGGAGATACGACTGTAACCCGTACCCGCTTTGCGGTCGTTCGACTAGAGACGCACTATGCAGCATTACTCAGTACCTTTCCGCGAATCCAACTTGTTTTCTTTCTCTCAGTTCCTGTTTCTTTGCATCTTGGACTTTAATATAATTTCAATATTAATCAGGTTATGCTAGAGCCATAACCAAGTAAAATTAAGAATTTCGCGTATTTAAATATTTCAAAACGACTAAATATAGGGCATACGGAAATTAAAAGTACAGACCTAATTTTCGCCTGAAAATGTAAAGTGCAATGTTCTATTTAAACGGGTAGAGGCAAAAACAACATTTATTAATTAAATCGTACAAAGATTCGTTAAAAATTGATCGCCGGGAAATCTCAATCGAATGAACCATGTTTTAAAATAGCACCAGATTTTTACCTCGCCGAACATTTGAAAAAAAAACCGTAAAAACAGCTAAGCGATTTTAAATTAAAGTTCGAGTCGACTATCCACGCGATATAAATCGCGGGCAGAAGGCCATTGTGAAATGCAATTACTGGAACTGAAACCAACCCCTCTTCTACTATTTTAGACATAATTCTGCGTAATTGAGAGCTTCTCTTATAAAGTCTGTTATTCAAAGCTAAATCTAGATTACACTCCGACTGTATTTCATGAATATTGAGACTTATTGAAATTGAAGCTTGATTTTTCTTAACGAGCGGCCAGATGGGCGTATAATAGTCAAACAAAATGAGCATTCCAATACCGTCTAAGAAAATATTTCTAAAATTTCTTTTGAGTTGGATGGATACAAAGTATTTCACGTGATGAATGATATCTCTAACAAAAAATCTCATCTCAACTGTATCTTAATTTTCTCTCAATCATGCTCGACTTTTTGGCTTGGCTAAAATTTTGTTTGTTGTAGTTATTTATCACCTATCTTTAATAACCATAAGGATGGAGGAAATATTTAGTCACCTTTGGGACACTTTTAAGCGAAAAGCAGTTAAATCTACATCAAAGCACTGTGTTTATTTCCACACTATTATTAAAGCGTAGCTCAAGACAGTAGGTACAGTAGATAAGAACGGAACGAGCATGCCTACAACTTAAATTAATGTAACATGCCAAAAGACGATATCGATCTCGGTGCCAGTCACCTTGAGGAACTCTCCACAAGTTTATGACATTACTCAAGGGCCGCAAAATTAAACTGCCATTAGACAAAACTAGTTCCCGGCCTACCGGCTCTGCCCGCAAACTTATCAAATAACCTTCGCCTATTTCCGTGACTACGAATAATGTAAATGAAGAAATCCTTCACCGTGGAGCCGAATCGCCGCATTCAATCCATTTGCAACCAAATTGCAGTTCGTTTGTTGTAATGAAAGCGGTTACGGCACGGCGATGCGTCTCGTGACTCTAATGCGCCTTAATAATATTGTTGTTGGTCGGCATTTCAAATTACCTATGTGCCAATTTAAATGTAGGTACGATTTATTTTCCCTGATTAGCTTGCAATTTGTTGGTCACTTAGAATTCGTATTTTAATGGCTAGTTTTCATAAAACATATGTATTTCTAGGTAAAAATTTAAGTGGATGTCATTATATTTAGGAACAAATACTTAACTTGATTAAGTTAAGGTACCACGTGATTTATGATACCGAAAGATGAAGAATGCAGGTACTTGCATATTCACGCTTTTACAGTTAAACTTCTTCACATTTAAATAAAGTGATCGCCGAGGGGGTAATAAGTTTGTAACCTCGTCTACTGCGGAACCTTGTTAAGGGAAACGAAAACTCTTGGAAAGCTCTTAACCAGCGTGGAAAACATAAACCAGGCACACGGGCGCATTTTATAAAGTTAAAGGCAACTCGATTAAGGAAGCAGTCAAAGAAAGTTGCAAGTGTGAAGTTTACTTTGACGACGACGGATCGAATCCGCGGTGGCGTCTGCGCACCTTATTGTTCAGCGCCTGTCAGTAGTATATAGATTACTGTTTCTGCGGCAGGGTGGGGCACCAGCTGCGCAGCAGATTTTTTTGGGCTTTTTTTATTAAAAAGAAGTTTACGGGTTGCGCGGCGGAATCATTTTTTAGGTGCGTTTTTTTTTGTTCTGCCCTTTGTAAAAACGGGTGTTGTGATAAGCTGTAGAAAAAAAAAAAAAACCTTAACCTAACCGACTGTCTATTATTATTGATGTGTACGACAGGTCCTATTGTTGTTTTTATTAAAATAGATTACAATAAGTGTTTTGGTGTGTTTTCTTTAAAACGTTTTATGTTTATTAAGGATCAGGTTTTTACCTTCATTCCCACGCGAATGCTACAAGAATTATGTTGAAATGGCAATAATTTATACAGTCACGTTGACATGGGTCGTGAGAGTAAAAATAATGGATGTAGTATATTTAAAACGATCAATATCTTTTTATATTACGATTTGTCTTAGTTTTCTGTATTTTATTACAGATTAAAATCAAAAAAGACTTTAAAGTTAAAGCAAGTTTAAACGTGTAGCATTAGGAATTTGGATGAGAAAATAAGAAAAACTCCGAGGGATAAAGATATTTGATAAACCAAGCAAGTTATAACGTGTCATATTTCGAACCAACAGGTGTTCCTTTAAGCAAGTTCAGACGAGACGTATAATTACCAAAATTATGCCGAAATGTCAATAATTTATACAGTTACGTTGACATGGGTCGTGAGAGTAAAAATAATAGACGTAGTATATTTAAAACGATAAATATCTTTTTATATTACGAAATGTCTTAGTTTCTGTACTTTATTACAGATTAAAATCAAAAGGCTTTAAAGTTAAAGCAAGTTTAAACGTGTAGCATTATGAATTTGTATAAGAAAATATAAAAACTCCGAGGGATAAAGATATTTGATAAAAACAAGCAAGTTATAACGTGTCATATTTCGAACCAACAGGTGTTCCTTTAAGCAACTTCAGACGAGACGCATAATTAATTTGTATTCAAACAAACAAAAAAACTTCGATGCTCCACAGATATCGCGCTAAGAAAACCAGTCTCGACATGTCGCATCCAACAAGCATCTGTTTTTGTTTATCTACGATGTTAGTACGGGTGTTTCTGAGTATGTGTGCTTCCTAATAAAAGCGGAGCTTAAATCGATAGGGCCGTCATTCGTGCAGATTGGTCTGTTGGAAAAACAGTGTAGGTTCTTCAAGTGGTTGAAAGTCTCGTAGTGCCGTGTGCATTGTTTTTGGGTTTAAGTTTGAAAATCTGTATCTACGAGATAAAATGGAGGTAAGCTTTATACACTAAGTGACTATTGTATACATGTATATAAACATTATATATATATATATATATATCTCTATTTCTATTTGTATCCATCGGCGTCTCATAGATCTTGTCTTTTTTTGTTTTTAGATATCGAATGAGGACTCACTTGAGTACACTATGAAAAGTTATTATTATGGTAATTTGAGTGAGGATGAAACCCGAACCTCGAAACGAAGCAACAATATTGATGTATTCTTTGATAAGCCTAAAAAGAAACAGGCTATCGAACTTTACTCGACGGTTGCACAGTCTTCAAATGGAGGTACCAACTATATATCTTCTCGTGTAGATGATATTTCAAAGACCACTCATCTAGTTAAAATTGACATATATGATACAAAAAAGTTGCGAGGGATCCCAAAAGATCAGCACTGGAAATTGGCGGATACTAGGATCAAATACTACACGCAAACTGAGGACGATGACTATTATTGTAACGCAAAAGAATTAATTTACAAGATCACCAAACATATTGCAGGTAAAAACGACTGCAAAAAATATTTCTTCGATGCAATGAAATAAAATTAAAAAAAAAAAGCCATAAATCACTTCCAACTGCCGCCCACATCGCAACCCCCCACCAACGAACAAATGATTTTTGGGCTATATATAAGCTGCGCAGAACAAACCATGCCGTATCACGATCAACTAAGACCATACGACTAACTACGACCACTGCAACATGGATCTACAAGATTCGCTCTACGATGAAGACCTTTACGAACGCTGTCAGGACGTTTCAGATCTTAATAAGTCCCTTTTCGATAATGAACTCTATCAACGTTGTGAAGAAGTCGAGAATCAGTCTCGGTTTTCGTAAGTATTATTAACAAGTTTAGTTTTATTGTTATCTAGTAGTGGGGGAGATGAACCCAATATAAGCAGCATTCTTAACAAAAGTTCATAGTATTCACCATTATGATGTCGTTGACTAGTGAAAATATTACAATGTTTAGCAAATCAGTGTTATTAAAATGTTTTCATAAAAATTTAAGATTGTGGTTTATCAGTGGTAAGCTCGATGCAACAATCGCTAGTGATCCTGATATTAAACCATATATCACCCCTTGTATCGGACACTTTACCGCTGTTTCATCATTAAATTCAGATTACGATGAAATAGATGGTGTATTACCTATGGAAGCGTATTGTTCCATTTGTCAACTACATAAATCAGGTACCTATTACCGTCCCTGAAGTGACTATACATATCGCATCATTGTATATTTTTCACCTTTATGTTTTTCATTTTATTTTCAGGAATATAACACGTGGAGTTAAAAGGAAACTTGTATCAGAAGAATCTCGTGATTCTCCATCTACTTCAGCACACGTCATAGAACCGCTACTAGACTTCGGGTCGCAGCAACCGTCAACTTCAAGGGCCACAGTTGAACCACCGTCTACTCCTGTTGTTGGTGATACCGTTGAATGCAAAACGTGCAATCGGAACGTGTCTAGAAGGTACTATGCCCAGCATTTAAGGAGTAATATTCATAAAAATAATTGTACTAAATTTAAACATTCTCACCCCAACGTAGAATTGATTGAAGCTGCATTTGGAAATAGGTTGTTAACTTATAGGATAGTGTCAGAACAAGAAAAAAAAAATACCTTGAATTTGAGACACCTGAACTTTTTTTTGATAGGATTAGAACGTCTCTCAATACACTTATAGACGAGACCATAAACCAATTAACTATTTTTAAGGCTAGTTTTATATTGCATGCAGAATTTGTACAAGAATCAAAAGGGATCAACAACTTTTTCGATTTTAATATTTTGAGTTGGACCGTTTGCAAAGGTGACGACAGGGAAACGTTTCTTGAAAATTTAAAAATCTCAATATCTAATAAGATTTCAAATTTTGAAAAAAAAGATAGTGGCTGGAGTCTTAAACACATAAAATACCTAGACTTGAACATTAATAAATTTAATCCATTGCGTGGTTCTTCATACATTGATTTACCGCACGATATAAAAACCAAAAAAGCAATTATTAACGTGCAAAACTATGACCACGAGTGTTTCAAATGGGCACTACTTTCAGCGTTGTATCCAGTTAAGGATAGTTCTCAGAGAGTATCTTCTTATATTACACATCAAAACAAATTAAAGTTTGCAGATATACCATTTCCAGTTAAATTAAAAGATATTCATAAAATTGAAAAATTAAATGATATAAGCATCAATGTCTTTGGATTATATTATAATGAAAATTCAAAATCACATGAAATAAACGGTCCACTCTACTTTACGAAATGTCGTAAATCAACGCATATAAATTTACTTTACATAAATAAGGGTAGTCAGGGGCATTATTGTTACATAAAAAATTTATCCCGATTAGTAAGCCGTCAAATATCAACCACGAATTATAGCTTTCACATTTGCGATGGTTGTTTATTGGCATTTTATTCAAACGAACAATTAACGGATCATCAAAAAAATGATTGTAGTCATGTTGTTGTTGAGCTTCCAAACCGTGAAAGGACTAAAATAAATTGGTTCGGTGAAGAAATTTCAAGTGATAAGCTTTATTTCGATAAATACCAGCGGAAACTGAAATTACCGTTCGTTGTGTACGCGGACTTTGAGGCATTTTTAAACCCGATAGCATCATGTGATCCAGATGCATCTAAATCTTACACAAAAAACATTCAACAGCACGAAATGTACAGTTTTGGTTATTTCGTTAAATGTTCATTTGATGATAGTCTCTCACGATATCGATCATATACAGGCCCTGATTGTGCTAAAGAATTTATGGATACCCTTTATAGTGACTTAGAAGAAATCAATAAATTCATTCGCTTTCGAAAAAATCCACTCCCACTAAGTCAGAATGATTTGAATAAAATTGAGGACGTTAATAATAAATGTTTTATTTGTGGTAATGACTTAATATCTCAAAGCGTTTTCAGTCATGATTGGACTACAGGGAAATTCCAAGGAGTAGCACATAAAGCATGTGATTACAAATTCACTCCTCCTTCACATGTTCCAGTATTTTTTCACAATCTCAGTAATTATGATTCGCATTTCATTGTAAAAGCTTTGAATTTTCGTGAAGGAGCTATCGATATTATTCCTCAAAATAAAGAAAAATATGTTTCGTTCCGTAAACAACTGAGATTTGATAAGAGATGGTTGTCACTGAGATTTGTCGATTCCTTTAGGTTCATGTGAAGTAGTTTAGATAATTTAGCTAAAAACCTTCAAGAACATCAATTTCATGAACTAAGAAAACAATACCATATTAATGAAGATTTTAAACTACTGAAGCAAAAGGGGATATTTCCATATGAGTTTATGACATCGTTTGAATGTCTTGAAGCGACATCTTTACCTAGAATAAGTGATTTTTATAGTTCTCTAACTGATAGCAGCATAACAAGTGTGAATTATGAACATGCAAAAAACGTTTGGAATCATTTCGATTGCAAATCAATGTTGGATTATTCTAACTTGTATTTAAAAACAGATGTACTTCTATTAACAGACATCTTTGAGAACTTCAGATCCGAATGTCTTAAAACATATGAGTTGGACCCAGCTCATTACTATACTGCACCTGGTCTCAGTTGGGATGCTATGTTAAAAATTACTGGCGTAAAACTTGGACTACTAACAGATTTCGATAAAGTTGCATTTATAAAAAAAGGACTTCGCGGGGGCATATCACAATGTAGCCATCGATATGCTAAATCAAATAATCACTACATGTCAGAGTTTAATCCTGATGAACCATCATCCTATCTCACTTACCTCGATGCAAATAACTTATATGGTTGGGCTATGTCACAGCACCTTCCCGTTGGTGAATTTGAATGGGTTGATCCTAACACGGATTTTAGAATTTCTAAAGATGCTGACTATGGATACATTTTAGAAGTAGATCTTGATTACCCCGATTCTTTGCATGATTCTCATTCAGATTTTCCATTTTGTCCTGAACATATAATAATTGATAAAAGTAATCAAAAAAAATTGATTCTAAATTTGAATAATAAAAAAATATATATTATTCACTATAGAAATCTTATACAGTGTTTAGAAATTGGATTAATATTAACAAAAGTCCATAGAGTCTTAAAATTTAAACAATCTGACTGGCTCAAAAAATATATCGATTTGAATACAGCATTAAGGACAAGTGCTAAAACCGATTTTGAAAGAGACTTTTACAAACTAATGAATAATGCAATTTTTGGAAAGACTATGGAAAACATTGAGAAAAGGGTTGATGTTAAATTACTAACGCATTGGGAAAATCATGGTCACATCAAAGGAATCGAAAGTTACGTAGCTCGCCCTGAATTTCATAGCATTTCAATTTTTTCAGAAAGCTTGGCAGCTGTGCAATTAAAAAAAACTAAATTAATTTACAACAAACCTATTTACTTAGGCTTTTGTATATTAGACCTATCAAAAACTTTAATGTATGACTTTCATTATAAGTATATGAAACAAAAATTTGAAAATAATGTTACATTATTATATACAGATACGGATAGTTTCATATATCAAATTTTTACAGAAGATTTCTACGATGATGTCAAACACGATTTAAAGAAATATTTTGATACATCTGACTATCCATTAAATAATATTTTCGGCTATCCCTGTATAAATAAGAAAAAAATAGGATATTTTAAAGACGAAAATAAAGGTAAAATTTTAAAAGAATTTGTAGGTTTAAGATCCAAAATGTATGCTTTAAATGTTGAGGATAAAATAGTTGCTAGGGCTAAAGGTGTTAATAAATGTGTGACTAAGAAGTTTCAAATAGATGATTATAAAAGTTGTTTAAATGAGAAAAAAAATTTTTTTTCGGAAATGTACCGATTCCGTTCCATTAAACATGTAATTTTTACACAAAAAATAAATAAAATCTCATTATCTTGTTCTGACACAAAAAGATATCTTTGCAAAGATTCTTTTAACACGATAGCTTGGGGTCATTATAAATTAAGGTAGTGTAATAAATATATGATAAATAAAATAATTATTTTGTATAAAGGATATGTTAAAATAAGATTAGAATAGAAAATGAATCTAATTAATGTAGTTTTTCGTGTGATTTGTGTAAAAATGTAAATTGAATGATTATGATAAGTTTATTGTGTACTGTTTTTTATTTGAATAAGATGTGTGCTTTTTAATAAATTATGAATTTCTGTCGGAAGTAAAACAGTTTTATTTTCCTATTTATATATTCTTACTTAATGAATACCTACTGGTATTACATGGTGTGTGTATATATATATATATATATATTCATATTTTCATATATGCTTTATTTAGTTGCTAAAGTTTAAAGAGGAAAGACATTTCTTTTGTGATGAATCATTTTATCCACCCATTTACGGCCATTATTGCAGGTCCAAGTGGTTGTGGAAAATCAAACTTTGTCACAAACTTTTTAAAAAATGTAGTCCAAATGTGTAATAAGGAATTTAGTAAAGTACTGTGGTGCTATGATGAAATGCAACCTCTTTATAATTTGAATGGTATTGATTATGTTCAAGGTATTCCGGATTTAAGTATGTTTGATGGAAAGCAACCTAAACTTCTTATAATCGATGATTTAATGAGAGAATCAGATGGTCGTATTGTTGATATTTTTACCAAAGGCAGTCATCACAGAAATTTAAGTGTTTTTTATATTACACAAAATTTATTTCATCAAGGAAGAGGGCAACGTGACATATCATTGAACAGTTCATACATTGTTTATTTTAAAAATCCCAGAGATAAAACCCAAATACGCTACTTGTCACGACAAGTTTACCCGGAAAATTCTAAATTTGTTGAAGAAGCCTACAAAGATGCAACCAAGTCAGCACATGGTTACCTGATGATCGATTTGAAACAGAACACTGATGATATATGCCGTTTTAAAACTAGAGTGTTTCCATTTGATAGATGTTGTACGGTATACATTCCAAAAAAAGGGTTTAAATATGATAAAAATCAACCAGTTTTGGTTAGTTCTAAATGATGCCTGACAGAGTAATCACATATCAAAATTTACTTAGAGCTCTTCATACACTAAAGCCAAAATATAGTAAAGCTTTACTAAAAGCTTGTGATGAAGATGAAATAAACATTATTTGTGAGTGTATTTATAACGTTTTAAAAGGAAAAGTTCCATTAGATAATACAAACAAAAATAAATTAAAGAAACATAAAAATATATTACGTAAATTAGTTTCCAAGGGGAAACAGAAATTAAGGAAAACTATTATTGTTCAAAAGGGTGGTGCGTTTTTGCCAATTATTTTAGGAGCCATTTTGAGTAGTTTGTTTAGCTCACTAACGTAGTTAAAATGGAGAACACGAAGAAAATGATTTTAGTAGAACCAGATTTTATGGAGAAGCTTAAATACAATGAAAATATACCTTTAAACCCTTTATCTCGTTTAGACGAGGAGATGCAAAAAATAATTAAAAGTAAAATGGAAGATCGTGAAAAATGGGCATTATATTCTCAAGCACTGCAACGATTTTTACATTTCACTGAAACAGATCGGAAACCGTTTAAGGTACCAATCGTATTTGATGATGTAAATAATATTCATGAAGTATATGAGAAATCCATGGTTAAAAAGGAGGAAAATGAATATAATAAGACATTATCCAATCCGACTCCGTTTGAAGGAGACGCTGTCAGTACACCTTCGGATCAGATTTACCCAACGCAGTTTACCCCCTCTTATATAGTACAATTGATTCCTAAAACTTATATGAAAAAAGGACAAACTTTACTTGATAATATTATAAAAAATAAACAGAAGATTTGGTGGAAGGAGGGAGGGGAAATCGTCGTGAATAATCAAGTTATCCCAGAAAGTAATATAACTGATTTGATAAGTGATACGGTGAGACCCCTAAAACGAGTAAAACCAAATGGTTGGAAACAATTTGCTTCAGTGTTGAAAGATATCGGTGTTCCTACATCTTGTATAGGTAACCCAACCAACCTAGAATATATAAAAGGTCTTCAATTGGACGAGGCCCGGGATTCTCCAATATATAAAAACACCAGGTCAACATCAATCCAAGCAAGAGGACAGTCAACTCCTATTTCCAGCAAAACACCTGAATTATCAAAAAAGAAGATAGATTGGGAAAGATGGACCCCTTAATAGATATCAATAAAATGTATTATAATGTTTCTAATCCAGCTGGGTACAGTAGTATTGATAAGTTAGTTAAAGCAATGCATGGTCAAATGAACAAGGATCAGGTAACAAACTGGTTAAGGGCTCAAGAAACATACACATTACATAAACCGGTTCAAAGACGTTTTACACGAAACAAATACATTCTGTCAAACTTTAATGAACTTTGGCAAGTAGATTTAAGTGACATGCATACTTATAGTAAATATAATGATGGTTATAAATACATTTTGTGTGTTATTGATGTCTTTAGCAAATATGCTTTTGCTAGACCTATGATAAAGAAAGACTCAGAAACAGTAAAAAAATGCTTTGAAGATATATTTACTGAGGCTAGAGCAACTCCGCGTCATATTCAATCTGATAAAGGTACTGAATTTGTTTCCAAAGACGTAAGAAATTATTTTAAAAGTAAAAACATAAACTACTATACAACTAATAACCCTGATATAAAGGCAAGTATTGTCGAACGATTTCAGAGAACATTAAAAATGAAAATGTGGCGCTATTTTACACACAGAAACACTTATAAGTACGTTAATATTTTACAAGACCTCCTTTATTCATATAACCACAGCTACCATTCAAGTATTAAAATGTGTCCGATCGATGTTAATTTTAACAATATTATGACGGTTTGGACTAATTTATACGATAGACCTAGAAAAGAACTTAAAACATTTACCAATACTAGTTTAAATGTTGGTGATCATGTGAGAATAACAAAATATAAACACATATTTCAAAAAGGTTATGAAACTAATTGGAGTGATGAAATCTTTGTTATCGAGTCAGTCATTAAAAGATCACCGCATCTTGTTTACACCTTAAAAGACTTACAAAATGAACCAATCACTGGTACTTTTTATGCTAAAGAGTTACAGAAAGTTACTTATAACCCCACCATCACATATAAAATAGATAAAATAATAAGCTCAAGACGAATTGGTAACAGAAAGGAGGTGCTTGTGAAGTGGAAAGGTTATCCGAATAAATTTAATAGTTGGGTGTCTGCATCGAAATTAGAGGAAATATGAGTGATGATAGTTTTTATTTAACTTTGTTAAGCAACAGCTCAATATCTTATTTCCCCGAAAATACAACAGCAAACTTTCTTACAAAACTACCAAAGACAGTAAAGTTAGAAGGAGAATGGGTTGTAGGATTAGTCGAATTTCACTACCCGTGTTCAATGTATAACGTTCAAGAACATGAAAACGTAGTATATATTAAAAAGAAAGTAGCATTACCAGGCGAAAACCTGCCTGCGGTTGTTGAATATAAGTCACATATTCCAGCAACAACTTATGATGATATTGATCACTTCCTATCTGCTTTTAATGAAAACTCATTATTGAAGAACAAAGTCAAATTGAGCTATGACGGGATATCTAAAGTTGTTAAGGTAACTTCCTCAAAAAAAGAAATTATTTCCATACATGCCACGCCAATACTAAACCTTCAATTAGGTTTTAAACCGAACACAAACCTTATTCAATGTCAAGTTGGAAAATATCCTGTTAATTTATATTTGGGCCTACCATCACAATTGTTTATATATACAGATATCGTTCAACCTCAAGTGGTGGGGGATGTTATGACATCGTTAGTAAGAATAATACCGCTTGATCCGACAAAATACATTTATGGAGCCTATAAAATGCATGGGTTTTCTCCTGCACACTACTTACCTGTTTTGCGTAGAGAGTTTGATACTATTGAAATTGATATAAGAACGCATACGGGGGGAAAGGTTCCATTCCAGTTTGGAACTTCATGCGTGAAGCTACATTTTAAACGAATAAAATGAATCATAGACATCCGCATGTTCCCTGCCCATATGAAAATTATTATTCTCATCAAGCTGGCTCTGGGGTAGGGATTGTTTACAAAGGTGTTCCTCACCAGAGAGGACATGGTATAGGAAGTTTTTTAGGAGGATTGTTCAGATCGGTATTTCCTCTATTATCTAGTGGTTTCAGAACGGTTGGGAAAGAAGCATTAAATGCTAGTGCTGGCCTATTGTCCGACATGATGAATTCACATCCTATCGATGAATCAATTAATTCTCGTTTTAAGAATGCAAGCTCTAATTTAAAAAGAAAAGCTGATGAAAAAATCGCATCTTTAATGTCAGGGTCTGGGTATAAAATGTCACGAAAAAGGCGAGAGCGCACCATTGCATCCACACCATTGCGGGAGAGAGGTATAAAAAGAAATAAAAGAAAAATAAATACCATCGATATTTTTTCTAAATAAACCATGTCATTTTTACATAACCATTCGTGCGAATGCGCTAAGTCAGAGTTAGATTTATTTGCTCTTCCGTCAACGCAAACAAGTATTGAAAATGGGCAGTGGATACATTATAAACCTATTTCATCACTAACCGATGATGGTCCCATTGAATTTCAAGTTCCAGGATCAGGTGATGACTATATAGACCTGTCACACACATTACTCCATGTCAAAGCCCAGATATTGAATCAGGATGGTACTAAGATCAAATCAACGGAGACTCATGTTGCACCAGTCAATAATTGGTTACATTCACTTTTCAACCAGTTAGACATATATTTAAATCAGAAACTTGTATCACCACCTAATAATACATATGCGTACCGTGCATATATTGAAACTCTACTAAATTATGGACCGGCAGCAAAAAAGTCTCATCTTTCATGTGGACTATGGTATGAAGACACTACGGGTCGTATGGATACAACTGATACGAATAACAAAGGATGGACTAAACGAGAAGGATTTATTAGTGATAGTAAGGAAGTTGAAATGATGGGTCACTTACACGGTGACATATTTAACCAAGAGAAGTTTTTAATAAATGGCGTTGAAGTCCGTATCAAATTAGTACGGTCAAAAGAGTCGTTTAACCTCATGTGTAGTCAAGATAAAAAACTTAAGGTACGAATAACAGATGCTAGTTTAATAATTAGAAGAACAAAAATAAATCCAAGTGTTTTGCTCGCGCATCAAAAGGTTTTAGCTTCAACGACTGCTAAATATCCTATCACAAGAGCTGAAGTTAAAGTACTCACAATACCATCAGGGGTACAAGGGAAAACACTTGATAATATATTCCTCGGTCAAGTTCCAAAAAGATGTATTATAGGTTTCGTTGATAACACAGCATTTAATGGTAATTTAAAACATAATCCTTTTAACTTCCACCACCACAATATGAACTTATTTAGTTTGTATGTGGATGGTCAACAAATTCCTTCAAAAACATTACAACCATCTTTTAGTACTGGTTTAATAGTATCAACATATCACACATTGTTTTCTGGAACTGGTATTCATTTCTTTAACGAAGGTAACTCAATAAGTAGAGAGGATTATGGAAATGGTTATTGTTTGATGTGTTTTGATTTAACACCTGATTTATCAGCGAGTTCTACTTCTCATTGGAATCTTGTAAGACATGGTAGTGTGCGGTTGGAAGTTCGATTTGAAAGCGCCCTTACCACAACTGTTAATTGCGTCGTTTATGCAGAGTTCGATAATATCATCGAAATAAATAAACATCGAGATGTAAGTGTAGACTATAACAGTTAGAACATGTACACATGTTACATCGTATATAAACTTAGGTTTTTCGAGACGTTGCCCCACTAGTTCCCAAACCTTCGTAATGCATTCATCAGAAAAAGTAAGATTTACTTTGTAATGGACACCGAGGAATTACAATTATGCATGAAAAAAGTTAATCCTACGATTGAATCAAATGTGTTTCCAGCTAACAGAATCCCTGTTTTCGTAGATCTTCCGGTTTTTATCATAAGCAATTTAGATCCGGATTACAAACCCGGATCTCATTGGATAGCAATTCACATTGATATTGATGGTAACGGTGAATACTTTGATTCATTTGGTAGGAAGCCTTCTGGTTATCACAAGTTATTTTTAAAAAGGAATGCAAAGAAATGGTATTACAACCATATGTCTATTCAAAACCATTTCTCATCAGTTTGTGGTGAATACTGTTCAGTTTATATCTATTTTAAGTTTAAAGGTAAAACTATGTTTGATTTTATAAGTTTGTTTTTGGGAAATACCATATATAATGACTTGATTATAAAAAAAATGTTCAGATGTATTTTTATGAAATAAATAAATATTTTTAATAAACAATGTCTTTACTTTATTTTCTTATAATATTACTCATCATACCCACTTACACGAGATAACCATGAAATAAAAATGCAAGAAAATCATTTTAACCATTTATTGAAAAAAAAAAAAATGGATATTGTAGAAAAATAGTTACACAAGAACTTCTTATACATAGAAATATATTTTTTTAATCAAAATTTATTACAGTTATTTATTCAGCAATCTTCTTGTTTGTTTTCCCACTGCATTAACCATTCATCATTTTGTGACACTGGTGAAAAACACGATTCATGATGTATAGGTTCATATGCATCTTCACTGAGAGAAATGGTATCCATAATATACATTTCTATGTCTTCTTCGTCTTCCCATTCTATCAGAAGAGGGTTTCCTATATACGTTAAATAAGGAGTTTGTGAAGCTGATGAATATCCATTTAATTTATGATGCAGCATCTCGACTTCTTCACAACTTTGATAGAGTTCATTATCGAAAAGGGACTTATTAAGATCTGAAACGTCCTGACAGCGTTCGTAAAGGTCTTCATCGTAGAGCGAATCTTGTAGATCCATGTTGCAGTGGTCGTAGTTAGTCGTATGGTCTTAGTTGATCGTGATACGGCATGGTTTGTTCTGCGCAGCTTATATATAACCCAAAAATCATTTGTTCGTTGGTGGGGGGTTGCGATGTGGGCGGCAGTTGGAAGTGATTTATGGCTTTTTTTTTTTAATTTTATTTCATTGCATCGAAGAAATATTTTTTGCAGTCGTTTTTACCTGCAATATGTTTGGTGATCTTGTAAATTAATTCTTTTGCGTTACAATAATAGTCATCGTCCTCAGTTTGCGTGTAGTATTTGATCCTAGTATCCGCCAATTTCCAGTGCTGATCTTTTGGGATCCCTCGCAACTTTTTTGTATCATATATGTCAATTTTAACTAGATGAGTGGTCTTTGAAATATCATCTACACGAGAAGATATATAGTTGGTACCTCCATTTGAAGACTGTGCAACCGTCGAGTAAAGTTCGATAGCCTGTTTCTTTTTAGGCTTATCAAAGAATACATCAATATTGTTGCTTCGTTTCGAGGTTCGGGTTTCATCCTCACTCAAATTACCATAATAATAACTTTTCATAGTGTACTCAAGTGAGTCCTCATTCGATATCTAAAAACAAAAAAAGACAAGATCTATGAGACGCCGATGGATACAAATAGAAATAGAGAGATATATATATATATATATATATATATATATATATATAATGTTTATATACATGTATACAATAGTCACTTAGTGTATAAAGCTTACCTCCATTTTATCTCGTAGATACAGATTTTCAAACTTAAACCCAAAAACAATGCACACGGCACTACGAGACTTTCAACCACTTGAAGAACCTACACTGTTTTTCCAACAGACCAATCTGCACGAATGACGGCCCTATCGATTTAAGCTCCGCTTTTATTAGGAAGCACACATACTCAGAAACACCCGTACTAACATCGTAGATAAACAAAAACAGATGCTTGTTGGATGCGACATGTCGAGACTGGTTTTCTTAGCGCGATATCTGTGGAGCATCGAAGTTTTTTTGTTTGTTTGAATACAAATTAATTATGCGTCTCGTCTGAAGTTGCTTAAAGGAACACCTGTTGGTTCGAAATATGACACGTTATAACTTGCTTGTTTTTATCAAATATCTTTATCCCTCGGAGTTTTTATATTTTCTTATACAAATTCATAATGCTACACGTTTAAACTTGCTTTAACTTTAAAGCCTTTTGATTTTAATCTGTAATAAAGTACAGAAACTAAGACATTTCGTAATATAAAAAGATATTTATCGTTTTAAATATACTACGTCTATTATTTTTACTCTCACGACCCATGTCAACGTAACTGTATAAATTATTGACATTTCGGCATAATTTTGGTAATTATACGTCTCGTCTGAACTTGCTTAAAGGAACACCTGTTGGTTCGAAATATGACACGTTATAACTTGCTTGGTTTATCAAATATCTTTATCCCTCGGAGTTTTTCTTATTTTCTCATCCAAATTCCTAATGCTACACGTTTAAACTTGCTTTAACTTTAAAGTCTTTTTTGATTTTAATCTGTAATAAAATACAGAAAACTAAGACAAATCGTAATATAAAAAGATATTGATCGTTTTAAATATACTACATCCATTATTTTTACTCTCACGACCCATGTCAACGTGACTGTATAAATTATTGCCATTTCAACATAATTCTTGTAGCATTCGCGTGGGAATGAAGGTAAAAACCTGATCCTTAATAAACATAAAACGTTTTAAAGAAAACACACCAAAACACTTATTGTAATCTATTTTAATAAAAACAACAATAGGACCTGTCGTACACATCAATAATAATAGACAGTCGGTTAGGTTAAGGTTTTTTTTTTTTTTCTACAGCTTATCACAACACCCGTTTTTACAAAGGGCAGAACAAAAAAAAACAAAGAAAACACACCAAAACACTTATTGTAATCTATTTTAATAAAAACAACAATAGGACCTGTCGTACACATCAATAATAATAGACAGTCGGTTAGGTTAAGGTTTTTTTTTTTTTTCTACAGCTTATCACAACACCCGTTTTTACAAAGGGCAGAACAAAAAAAAACGCACCTAAAAAATGATTCCGCCGCGCAACCCGTAAACTTCTTTTTAATAAAAAAAGCCCAAAAAAATCTGCTGCGCAGCTGGTGCCCCACCCTGCCGCAGAAACAGTAATCTATATACTACTCCTGTCGGTCAGTTTTTGCAATGGGAACAATGTCTGCAAACAAACAGAGAACGGAGCAACGGGTCGCAACTCGTTCCTATACTAAAACATACATACATAATATAAAAAGAGGTAGATATGTTACCTATACGGTATTCCGCGTGTAAAAATGGCCCGGCTTACGCACACATAATCAGTACATATTTCAATTACAAACTAATAATTAATGACAAGTGAAAGCAGATGGTATGCTAATTTTCGGGAGCGAAACAGAGACGAGTGTATGTTGCTCTGCAGACTAGTTCAAGGTTCCGTTGAAGGCGCAAGACTAAGTAAACGTGTAACAATTGGCTTGGTATTAGGGTGCCACTATCGAAGTGTGTATAACATATCTACCTCTTTTTACTATGTTATATCATTGGTATCTGCCATTTCATTTAAGAATCCCGCTCCGCAACGCGCCTCCTCCGCTCTCTATGCTTTGGCGGCTCAAATCACAACGCGGAATCGCAGTACTGCAGCTCATACGATATGAATATATGATTCGCGTGAAGGCACTGTTAACTTATTTGAATCCTAGCTAGAAAACATAAGAGACCTACTATGATTTGATTTACGTTACGTTGACATAGTCCTATATTGGCCTAGGAATCAATTTGCTTGACTGCACTCTCAATGTCAATATAGATAATGGATAGCGTGCATTTTCAATATAATTTAAATGTCTCTTAATGCCGACGACCAACAATTTTTTTTGCTCATTAGTCATTAATTGAAAAAAAAAACCAACTGCATAATTACACAAAATTCCAAAATATAAAAAGTAAAACTCCATTTTCAGTTTCTTCTCAAAATGTACAATGTGTCACGTATACCAACTGGTCCCTACACTAGGCAAGCCTGTATCGTGGAAAAATTAATTAACCTTCACAACCTTCTTTTTCGACAAGTATATCTACTTAGAGATCTGTAACAATACCAATATAAACATTTTTTTTATGGCAAGGAGAAGGCACGCGAGCACTCAGGCCACCTGATGGTAAGTGGGATCTGAGACCCATGGACATTTGAAATCTCAAGACTACAATCTCAAAACTGCAAATGCGTTGCCAACCTTGAGGACTAAGATGGAATGTCTCTAGTATTTTCACCGGTTGTCTTATTCCCACACCGAAACACAGCAATGCGAACACTGCTGCTTGGTGGTGTGTTAATGGTTAAGATGGTGGTAACGGTCCGGACGGACCCTGCACAAGGTCCACCAAGGTCTGTCAAGGTGACCAGAAATTGATAATCAATACCTTTTTTTGTGAGCTAAGACCTAAGACCATAATATTACATTATTCAGCATATCATATGAACATCGTCAGGAAACTAGTTAACTGTGATAGTCGGCAGCGGCAGTAATAATACATAACGACACTATAACTGTGGCTGTAATGATTTATATTGCAGTCGAATGATAAGACTTGCAATAGCGTAGTTAAATTTGCAAATATTAAAGCATGATATGTCCGAAGTACCAAACTTCGCTATAGGGTATCTATTCGGCATGAACTACTGTATAGATTTACTACTCTTAAATAATGCTAAGTTAGAAGTATAATTTGCGTAAAGCTTTTTACTATTTTTACTTTTTACTTTGTAGTATTGTGTATAGGACACTTTTTATAATTACACTTAAGAGGATTGAAGTGAAGCTGAGAATTTCCATACCAAATGCCATAAGGTTTCTGTCCCTTTAAACATAGTACGATCTTTAATTTCCTTCCCAAGAAAATATCTCTTGAAAAAACCCTAAATAAAGAAAAAATAACGTACAAACCTAGTTTTTCATAATATCTACAACACATTCAAAAATCATGGAATTTAGACTTGATTTAGGGGGTGATAAACGTTATCGTCGTCGTCGTCGTCGTTATCGTCATCGGCGTCGTGGTTATCGTCGTCGTCGTCGTCTACATTTGTATGGATTTTTTTGACAGCTACGGGATTAAGGCGTCGCTTTAAAATCCTCTTAGTAAAAATATTATAAGCTAAGTCTCACTCTTGAAGTTTAACTTTGAAACTCAACCTTTAACGCGAACCTTACAAGTGCTGTGCGGAAAACTCTACAAGAGAAAGCGGAGCGGCCGTATCAAAGAGGCGTCAAAGGAAATAAAGCAAACCCCAACAAATACTCGTACACGTAGAATGTTATACGTCGGTGGAATTGTTAAGGGTGAGTAAAACTTAAGTGAGGTCGTAATATCTGTTGGAACAAACGCAGATGTAAATTTATTTATTGTCACATGATTATTTATATATTGCATATGTACTATTGCAATTATAAAAGTATGAATGAGTATTGTCTGTATGTATCTGCATTTATATTTTATATACTATATCGTACATTTGTTTTGCGGATATTTTCTCTTTTCAATGCCATTTTTCTTCGCACCGACCTTGGTTTTTTCCATTCTGCCTACTGGTTAACTGATAGAGAATGCCACTAGACATTAAGTCCGCCATTTGTACCTTATTGTGTTTTGTGCATGACTGCATTTTAAATAAATAAATATTTTTCTTTATTAATATTTAGGACAGATTTGATGTTTTTTAAATTTTACTTATACTCGGCTCTTTCTTTAAAACGTTAAACGCTAAGAAATGGAAACTGGGATGTTTTAGGTTAAACAATAACAACTGCACTCACGAGTCATTTAATGGGAATTAAGTCAATCTTTAGTGACGAATTTTCATGCACAAGTTTGAAAAAGAAACGAGTTAATAGGGAATATGCATGTTTTTTTTTTACAGCTTCAATAAAAGCTGATTCATGTAACAAACAGGTGAGAAAAAACATTTTTTGAATAGCTATAAAAATAACCAAGATAATTATACCTAAGCCAATAAAGATTAGTTCCTATCTCTTTCTAGCAAAACAGAATTTTACGTGGAGTTTATAATTATGGCCGAACTGCACGATGACGTCACCGGTGCACTTCCGATCTCTGTCTAATTAGCATTTTAAAATGCTTGTATCATCCGTATTTCTTAACCGATTTTAATTTTAATTTCACTTTTGGTAATCTCTTTTACGGTATTTTCATATTTTGTTGAGAAATGCGATTTAAAAAATTCATGCGTATTCCCTATTGTGTCTAAAATGTCTCTAGTACCGCGGTCGATGTGCTTTGTCTTGCTTAGGTACACTTAGTTGTTGATTACTATGCTATCTGACACGAGCGGACAATGCTCGTTGATGTGTTATTATTAAACATACAGCGCACGAGTCGAATTAATCGCCCGTGTCCGAATGTTAAGCCATTCGGCTGCAGCCGGTAATGGCAGCTTACAATCAATGTTCTATGCTATTCGGCTATCAGAACATAGACATATCACTATTATATACCTGCCTAGGGCTAATGACTAGGGTGTCCGCTCCGTGAGACGGGTTGAAAAGCATATTTTTTTTGCGACATGGAGAAGGCAAACGAGCACACAGGTCCCATTAGTGGGATCTGTGACCCAGGGATATTTGCATTCTCAAGCCTACAATCGTAAGACTGCAATCTTAAGTTCCCAAGTGCGTTGCCAACCCTAAGATGGACTACCTCCATGGAGGTCCATGCTAGTAATATCACCTGTAGTTTTATCGCCACGCCGAAACACAACAATCAAACACTGCGGCTTGGTGGTGGGTTTACTGATGTGCAAGTTGCGGAAAGTTTCCAAAAAGCTGGAAAAGTTCTAAGAAATTTCTGGAAACTTTCACTAGAAATATAGGAAATTTAAATTTTAGAAACGGAAAGTTTCAATCCCAATACAAAATTGTGAGAAGTTTCCGAAATTTTCTTACATGAAATGTTCCGCAATTTTGGAAAGTTTCCTTTGGCACATCAGTAGGTGGGTTAAAGGATAAGAGGGTGGTAGCGACCCGGATGGACCCTGTACAGGGTCCTGCCACCACCAAAACTCACCCATTTTCCTAATTTTGTTTAGTTACATGGTATCGTTTTAAGTGAAGCTTATGCTTTAGTTTAGAATGAAGCATAACTCATTATGTCATTTCTTATTTTTTAACAAGCCGAGACCACTGTTCCGAAGAAGCCCTGCAAGAAACTCAACACTAAGAAACGAATAGAATCAAATATCTTCAAAGTCCCTATGCAGGCACATTTAAACGAATAGCAAGAACAAATAAATTATGCGCAAAATAAAAAATAAAGTGGAATCTTTATTATAAAATTCACTCCTTTGGTTTTGTGTATAAACCTTTCTATCGTCTTAAATAATGGACAGCCTTTATAAGAAATCCTATTGTTCTCTAAATTATTTCTAGGATCAGCTAAAAAGCTTCTTTCATGACATGCCTTTTAAGTCTCTAAACTTATTAAGCACAACAATGTTTAAGAAATTGACCCTTTTGAGTTTATTTACGCTCAAACATTTATAAGAAATGTTAGTTTTTGTTAGCAAAATAAAACCAAATATTACACCAAATACGGACATACGGTGATGCGTAAGGTTCGTCAGCAAAACACGTCATCAAACTAATCCTACAATTGTGTCAGCACTGAGTAAACTTGCGTTGAAACGACAACGAGGCCCTCTAATAGAAATTCGGTGTAATTGTACGTGATATCGGCAATTGAATGTGTTCGCAATGCGTACTGCGGATGTTTTTAAACAAATAGCAGTAATTAATCCTATTATTTGACCGGAACGGCATTCTCTCAGAACTAAATACTAGTTAGAGTCGGATGAATATTCACGTTAGCTCATTTGGTGCACCGTGCACTGTGACTCGACTTACGCTGGGTTGCCTGAATTCAGTTGAAGCGATGAAGTATTATTTACTTGATAATTTAGGAACGAGTCCGTTTAGTGAAAATTACACCACCCACCTCGGATTTAGGAGCATTTTGATAGCGGCTGAAAATGGGTAACAAAAAAGTACATGATACCATAACCAGTGTTAGAACCCATATACAAGGGCCTTATTCCACACTGTCTTTACACCTATTGTTATCAAATTGACAACGTAGCGATAGCTCTTATTAATAGTAGGTACACATCAAAGGTAACTAGTATGGCTTTTCCCAGTGGAATAGGGGCTAGAAAAGTTGTTACAGGAGTCGGCCATCTTTACAGTCAGGGATATTATGACATAGCTTTGCAGTTTAGTTTACGCTGAGAGAAAAGGACAGAGCTATATAACTGCTATAGCTCTGTCCTTTACGCTCGCCGTAAAAAGAACTGCATAGCCATGTCATAATAACCCCCCAGTGCTGTCGTAAGTATTCGAAATTTAAATTCTCTATTTGATAAAATCCATCTCGCGAGTTCACTGACCTGTGTCATGCCAGATGTTTCCCTTTCATCACTTAGTGACTCTTTTATTGAAT
Organism: Acleris literana; assembly: GCA_946894065.1. NCBI lineage: Eukaryota > Metazoa > Arthropoda > Insecta > Lepidoptera > Tortricidae > Acleris > Acleris literana. The sequence goes on along the minus strand of OX335685.1, from coordinate 8,283,623 downwards.
GAAAAACTTCAGCGAGCTCCTTCCCCGCTATAAAATGCAGTCGTTTCTTTCATATTAGCTACGACGACGACTGTATGAAACGGAACTAGGTTACGTTACGTTACTTAAGTAATTGGCAGAGGCCGACACTTGAAATTATACAGTCATATTTATCTCCTAACTGCCCTAGAAAGAAAGTAATGTTTTGCAGCGTGTAGGTACGTTTGTAATGCGGTATTTGTCCTGTATAAAAAGTCCTGTGAGATTGTCTGTGTCCGACGAGTTTTGAACTACAGGTAGCATCTAAAACTTTCACCTTTGATCCTCTAATTCTGATCCTGCAGAGGAACTTGTAACGGTCTAGGCATGCCCGTTATATTCACAAATATAATTTGATTCAGATTAAACTCAAACGAGAGATGATTAATATATAAATTAAGTTTTTAATAAAGTAACATTGTATCTAAATAATACTATTTACAACCAAATGTAATACCCACACACTTACCCACACTCATACTAACACACACATACACTTTCACGCACACACACACACACACACACACACACACACACACACACACACACACACACACACACACACACACACACAAAGAGAGAGAGAGAGACAGAGACACACACACACACACACACACACGCTATTCTATAAGTATCCTAGTACCTAAACTCACTAAATATTGTAAAAATTTACTTTAATTTCCTAATGTAATGTTGCACACCATTCAATCTTGTATGTTTACTCCACGTCTGTAATCTGTTCACGGTTCTCATGACACAGGCCTGTCCTAGTGTGAGGACCATTGAAATTCATGCCTGAAACCTTTTTGTTAACACTATTACTTAATTTACTATATTATAAGATTTAAAAGGATTGTTCTAATTGTTTGAAATAAATAAATTTGAATTTGAATTTGAATTTGATATCAAAAAAAATAGAATTAATATTTGCAACCTTTTTGCTGGCATAATGAATGCGCTTTGTTTTCATATATTTACGAACGCGATTGGGAGTGGGAAGGAACTACATAGGACGTCAGTATAAGTGCGAGAGTGACGGCAATATCTGCTGTAAAAGATGCGACCGTAATACAGATTCAGGCGGCTACTATTTAAAAATTATATAAACGAATGCAAAGAAAAATGTACTGTATAATGGGTAGCATAAGGGTTAATTTCAATTATGTAATCACGCAATAATTTTGAATTTGAATTTGAACTGTTCGAATTTTGAATCTTACGATACAAGATTGTAATGTCAAAATGACTTAAGGGATTTACACGAAATTTAAGAATATACTTTATGTAATTGGCGTAAGAACTATTTTCAGAGTTATGATCTGAAAGGTTTAAAAGGCATAGGAGGCACAAAAGGCAAGAAAGGTCCGAAATACTGAAGGGAGAGAGCGGTAGGGAGTTTTTAGTTATTGAGAGGGAGATAGAGTTCGGAAAGGATAGGGCATTCAGGCTGGGGCTTTCGTGACGGAAGGTTCTTCTTCACGTTAGTATTTGCCAGTTTTTGGGTTAGTTATCACTTGCGTCTGATACATTGCATTAATTTGTTGGGGTATAAGTGGTAATTAATAATAAGGTGGGGAAATTCGTGTTGAATTTAGCTAGATTAGCACTTGATTGTATCAGAGCGGGTGATCAGACTGCCACTAGTAAGTCTCTGACAAGTCCGAGGAAGCCTAACGGAGCCTCTGATTTGGAACTATTAGAGTCAAAAAGAAGCCTTGGGCAAGCCTAGATATCGTTTTATTCGGCACAGATATCTACAATAATGCCTACTTATTCTCAATGTCAGCCTTAGAGGAACAAGTGGGGTCCACATAGTTGGCATGCCGGCGCGCACCCACGGAAGCCTTTTTGGAGTTGAGAATGGGTCCCGATAAATTTATTAATATTTATATATACTAAACCACACAATAGGGCGTCTTATTCTCACTGTCTCGACTGCGGCCATTGTGAGGAGGGAGACAAGAACACGAGTGTTAGGTTGCCTCTATCAGCCGACTCAGCTGAACTCTAGAGTTTAGTTAGGGACTTAGCTAATTACTGGGAGAGGTAAGCCCATAGGATGTAGTTAGTAGAGTAGGCCTAACAGTAGGATTAGGGTAGTTTCAAACATAGGGAAATAGGGATTTAGGCATTTAAATCAGTAGGATCTTAACTAGGTATGTAGGAATTAATCTTGCGTGTTGAATTAATCTTTTAAATTCGTCTGCGTCACGTCTTATACCGCATTTATATAGGGAAACCGCATTTATTGTAGGAAGTTTTATTTAAATTTATAATATCCGTCATAACTATAATAAAATTTGGGGAAATATAATACTCAATTCTACCCTAAGGAGTTCTCAGTTTATTGTGAAACAGTTGTATATTGACTTAACTAATAACGCTTTAGCAAGTTAATCAGAAAGTAAATATTTCTAGTCTTTATCAGACAATCAGCATTCAATAGTAAATTTCATAGTCATATTTATGAGTTGTACTGTCTTCCCTCATTTGATCTTCTGGGCGGGTGATTTGCTATGCATACTGAGTTACGACTCGGCCGTCACTGCTTACGAGCATCGGCTAGTCACTGTACAGTAATTTCATTCAGCCATTCCCATGGGAATTTATGCATAAAAAACATGCACTACAATGACCGAGGTCACTCCTTCTAGTAAATGTAACTTAAAACATCAAATAGTTTCAAGACTGGAAAGCTTTACTATAACTTCAAAGCTACATTAAAAATGTTTAATTGAGACTAAGTGAACTGGTTTCTCCTTCCCATAATAAATTGAATATCTACTGCAATTACTGTTACTGACAAATTATAATATCAACAAAACAGCTTGTGCAAAGTAAGCCTCAACTTGTAAAAAATATCAATGAACAGTTAGTTCATTATAAACGACAGTACCAGTATATCTAAAGCTTGAGCAAAGTAAGCTAAAGATACGTGATTATTTCTAGTCTATGGCAGATAGCCAAATATACTTCAACAACGAAAGATCCAATGCAATCGACTGATTTCTCTCAACTTATATTGAATATTTTACATCAAGTGATTTCTCTGTTTACGCTATGGGTTACGCACCCTGCTTGGTTGTTCTCAAGGGAAAACCGGCCTTATAGTGAGTGAGCAGTTGAAACCACCTTACCATTCCTACGGGAATATACTTCAGCAAATAACTACGAATTATGATTGAAATCATCATTAAAACCAGCATTCATCTTGACTAGAAAGATTCACTATCATAAGAGTGATTATCAAAGATTTTATTTGTAATGAATATTTTACATGGAGTGTTTTCTCGGTTTACACTATGGGTTACGCACCCTGCTTGGTTATTCTCAAGGGAAAACCGGCCTTATAGTCAGTGAGCAGTTGAAATCACCTTACCATTCCTATGGGAATATACTTCAGCAAATATCTACAAATTATGATTAAAATTATCATAAATACCAGCGTTCTTCATGACTAGAAAAATTCACTATCATATGAGAAATTATCATTGATATAATCTAAACAAAACTTTTCATGGTAAATGCAGGGTATTGAAATTAACTGAAACTTCATAAACTTGAACTTATATGACTACTTACCAATTCTATGGTATTATATGACTAATTACCATTACCATCTACATCCTGCCAGTTTGTCTTAGACATGTTCAAGCTTCATTAACTTGGCTTATATGACTATTTACCATTACTATCTACATCCTGACAGTTTGACTATGAAATAATAATAATTCAGCTCCTAGTAAATTTAATATGATTTACATACAATACCATAAGATTATCATTCTATATTTCACTCTTGCATTGAGTATGGAGCGTTTGTATACCTCTTGTCCCTTGATGACTGATGACAGACTATATCTGGCTAAACTACTACTAACAACTGACAAAGACTGTAAAATCGATTATTTCCCCCCCCCTGGAAAGAAAGTAAAAAAAAAGAGATAGGCGCTGGAGGGATGTCCAGTCTGGTAGACGAGTCCCACAGTTATGAGCGGGGAGTTTTGGGCTCTGACCATAGGCGCAAGATAAAATGCCTTAAGCATACTTTCCAGGTTCAACCATACATCCTTAACTAGTTCCAAGACTTAAGACTGATTTATATTAATTATTAAAATAATTATCATTTTATACAAATCTTCTCTTTACTTCTGATTTAATATACTAGACTGATAGGTTATATATATATATATTCATTTTACTATACCATTCTTATATGCATGAAAAGTTCTTAGGTTACTAACTATAACAGGTTCACAATGTAGGTTCCTAGACTCTAGACGACCATATGGCCAAATCAATAAAAGTTACCCTAGCATTCTTACTCTGATGCTTTTAAGGTTCTGGACTGAAAAGGACGAGGCATCAACATAAATGGCGAGTATATCACTCACCTTCGATTCGCTGACGATATCGTAGTCATGGCTGAGACCATGGAGGACCTCAGTGCAATGCTCGCTGACCTCAGTGGAGTTTCTGACCGAGTTGGCTTGAGGATGAACATAGACAAGACGCGAGTTAGGTAAAGATTTTATTAGTTTTAAAAGGGGAGGGCTACAAACTGATTATCTAAATATAACGCAGGGTTTAGGGTTCATTTTAATTTCATGTGAAAGATATAAAGCAAATACTAATTTTGCTAAAAAAAGTTTTTTCTTTTTGCGGTTGTATTAATTTACTGTTATAAAAAGTATATTGATGCGTTTTTAGTGAAAAATGTTTCAATATTTTACTTATATTGGTGATTCATCGCACGTTAAAAAACAGTAGAATGTTATTCCCTAGTAATCATTGGGATACTATGAATAATGGTCAAGAGTCATGGCCTTGCTTCGATAGTATTTATTAATGTTTTTTCTACTCTTACCGGTCTAATTTATTTATTTAATAATTTATTATGTAACATACACCATCAACAAAGACAATAATAATAAATTAGATATGATACTAAAATCTAATATTATTTATTTATTTTAATTTTAATTGCACAAAATAATAATTTTTAATATACAAAAGACAAACTTAATGCCCTAAGGCAAATTACATTCATTACAAGTTTACACGACATCTATAATTAGTTAATAATGTTAATCTATTTATTACATCTCGACTGTAATTATGTTAGAGACTTGACAGAAATGCGTGGACTCATTTCTCTTATAACTCCATGGAAGTGTCTATATATAACCCGACATTAGCGAAATACAGGCCAAATACACCAGGCTAAATACACATAACTAATAAAAAATAAAAATAAAGTAATTGTGTTAATCCCAGCGTTATGTGGGCGGAGATAACGATACAGTTTTTCCAATCATAAGAAGTTTATATACGCGTATTATGAGTTCTAATTCACGCCCCTTTGTTTTACCAACAAGTTTTTCATCGAATGTATCATTTCACCGAATTTCACTTCATCAAAAGCTATTTAGAGCTGAAACCAAGCTTTTTCAGATTACCTTAAATATTAATTACGTAAGTTAGGTTGTAACTATCACAACACCTAGCCTCCTGGGGCCTAAAAAAGCCTGTTGACGAAATGAAAATTCTGCGAAGTAATACATTATATGAACAAATCAGGTATGAGTATGTTGGACCATGCTCAGTGTAGGGTTCCGTCGCAGTTACTAAAAACACAAAATGTTTTTTATGTAACTACAAATCTACGGTTTCCGGTTTTTTCTCTTTACTTGTGCTATTTACTCCGGGTGATCGGGAAGTGCCCTATAGGTTTTGATTCCCTTGCGAGTGGAAAAATACACGGCATATGTAAACGGCCGAATCTTTTTCACAGCTCAAAGGAATTGTAGACTAAGTATTTGATTATAATTTTAGATTAATACCAACGCGCGCTCCTTAAAAACAGAGTCCTGGCAGAAAGACAGACAGAACGGACAACGAAGTGATTAGGTAATGCAAATTAACCGGTTATTAATCGTTTTTGTATGAAAATAATCAGTTAAAACCGGTTATAACCGGTTATTTGCATTTCCTAGAAGTGATCCTATATGGGTTCCTTTTTTCCTTTTGAAGTACAGAACCCTAAAAACAAGGGTAAATAATTCTAACTTTATGGCAGAACATTAAAAAGTTTATTTTTAATTCATAACGAAAGAATTGTAACACGGTTATAAACAAACGTGGTAAAATTTAAACATAAGGTTATAACAGACGGGGCGCGACGCGGCCGCGGGGATAATGTAATTTTGCGCGTGTCAACGTGTCGGGCGCGTTTTGTGCCGCATATGGATGCGATTGCCGCCGGTACCGGCTGACAAACGCATGTCGCAATATTGTCTCCAGAACGCGTTAGTTCGTTCCTACACGGAAATTGCTAGTCTTGTTGACTTTGGTTAGGTGACGTTGGTCTAGACTAAACTTAAAAAAACAACGGACCATCTTACACAAAGTAACCTAGTCCCAAACTAGGATTGTGCTATTAGTACTAGACAGTGATAAAATATACGAGTGTGTAGAGAAATCAACAAAGAAAACGTTCAAGAGTCAGAAAGAAATATTCATGCTCATCAAACAAATATTAACCTTACATTTGCAAATTATGATGGTCGAAAACTGAGACATTTCTAATGTTTTTGGTAATTGCCGTAATTGGTCCTAAAAACATACACGATTAAGCATTTTATTTTCTTTTTACCCCTATTCTTTAACAACGAGTACCACATGTCATTAATTGCATCAATAAATCTACATAGTGATAATATTATCAATACTATGTATCTATTTAACAAAAACAACAAAGTTGTATAATACGAGCCATCAATTAACTCGCGTTCAAGCCGAGCAAAACAATTACACGATAATATTAAGATGCTTGCGGCGCGATGTCGCCGCCATTCCGCCACCCACTGGAGCCGTTGCAATGATCTCGACTTAGCAGTTTATAATGAGGTCCCTCGGCTTCGCCACACGTCGTCTCGAGAGGCTGGGGCTTGCCGACATCATGTCCTTATTAGCGAGCGTAATGTATTCTATCCCCATGACATCTAATATTCCCTGTAAACACAGTCTATAATCTTGAAATGTGATTCTTAGGAACCAGATCAGGGTTAAACTTACTAGATGTTGGTTTTTAGGGTTCCGTACCTCAAAAGGAAAAAACGGAACCCTTATAGGATCACTTTTTGTCCGTCCGTCCGTCCGTCTATCGGTCAAGAACCTTTATCTCGGGAACGCGTGTAGTATCTATCGAGTTGAAATTAAGAACATATACTCAGGTGTGTACGAATCAATCTTCTAAGTAAACGTAAAAAAAAGATACGGCTGTTTATGCCCCAAAAAACTTATATTTCGACACTCTTAAGGGAATAAATTTTCTGTAAGCACAAAAGCGTAGCTTGTAATTTAATTTCAGCAAACTCAAATTACTATTGCCCGAATAGAAAACAATCACCGTTCCAGGCGAATACGGCAATCCTTTATCTAAATCGCGGCACAATCAGTCCCGCGACGACACGACACGACATTAGCGCGCTCATGGATGCCGGCACGGCACGCCATTTTGTACAGGATCGAGAGCGGGCGTTTCTTAACCCATAAAAATATATTAACTCCTATAAATTTAGCATCGTCAGCGTTTTATTCTGCGCTTAAGCGATACGCTCTCGTAGGTCGTAAACAGGGCTCATCAAACTGGGGCGGATTATTGCCAACATGCACGCCGATATAAAGTGAAGCTTTCTTTTACAACGGTGAACAGGACGCCGCAAAAGATTTAAAACACTCGATGCTAGACAGTATTCGATAAAACTATTTGCATTAAAATTGAAAACGGGTTTTGACGTGCACGTTGGAGATTTCCCGGCGGGGAACAAACGTTTGTGTCAGATTATAGAGAACGTGTAATGTGGATTGAAATGAAGGGGAATGCGCGCAGTGCGCCTTTTTTAATTTCGTTTTCTAGATATACATAATATGCCAGTTCCAAGGGTCCATGCCGTGAGCGGACCTGCTAGAGGTTTTTTTTTAGTTATGTTTGATTATTATTTCCATCTATTAAGAATACAAGCGACCGGATGTCCGGAATATTTTCCCGACATCTTATAATTATGACAAAAATTGGATATGTTTTTGGGCAAGGTATCCTTTATTGTGCTTAGAAATTATGGCAAGTACAGCTTAGGTTTGTCTAATTTTGAATAGGTTGCGCCACATGAAAACGTCTGTTGCAAAAATGTAGTCTGTTAAAAGTTTAAGCAGTCTTCACCGGGTAGGTACCTATAAGCCAATCTGCGGATTGGCTACTGTGGCTAAGGCCATAATATATGTATAGTATGTGTTAATTATGAAGTAAGCGTTCTATATCCTCTTAAAATGGATAATCTGGTGTATTGCGAAACTATGTTAACCTAAGGTTTTACACGAGTTTAAGAATAGGCTCGAACTTGTATCCAAACCTAGCTCACACTTTTTAAGTTATTCAAAGAAGTCTAATCCGCACCGGACCTTTGCCTTTGTGGGGACTTTAGAATAGACTTTTTAATCGTTAAAGGCAACCTGGGTCCCAGCTGTGGGACATGTGTGGACAATCGCATTACGCTATTGGGTATTTATATCCCCTCAATCCCAAATGCTTTGCAAACCTGTCAGTTTTGATTTATGCCTCGCGCAACTAGGAAATACTGATCTACGAGAAAATATTTGCATCTCGGCTTTAATGGAAGCTAAACAAATGTCAATTTGCATTTACAAATAGGTATTCCATTTAAAAGAGACGAAAGGAAAACATCGGCATGATGGATGTTCCCGTCATCGCAGGCTTCGATTACATTTCACGAAATGCGATATATCTACCGACCGGAATGCATTAACATTCGTGCTGACTCACTCCGACACCGATCGGAGATTAATAAAATGGTATCGGTGGGCAGACACGACAACCCGTCACAAATATTTAGCTTATACTTATGAAGCAACAGAAACAAATGAAAGTTAATTATTGCCGCGCCATCGGAAAAATTGAAGATTAGCTCGCTCATTCGATATTTAAAATAGCAGTATCTATTTCCACAAGCTATAATATTTGAGGACGACTTTGTGTAAAGACTTTACAAAGTGACTTGTTATTATAACTCCACGACTTATATTTTCGTAAATAGTAATAGAGATTATAGAGAGAAGTGGAGGACATAATATTGCATCTTTAGGTAATACTAGAACAAGAGCCTTTCTCTTAAATAAAAAGAAATCCAGTATGTTTTCCTTATTTACTACTTTTATCTATATCAATGTAAATTACTTCAACGGCACCAATTATTTAAAAAAAATGCACGTCTACGCATTTTTCTACTCCCTGCACCGCAGCACGTGAAAGATTCCACGTAAACTACCCTATTGATTATACAGGTAATCCTTATAAACAACTAGTAAACAACTATGACAGTGATGGATTACCAACTATTCAGTTCCGAGTTAATTTGATTTTGGGATTTGTAATAAAAGTAAATACTTAAATACAATACACCCTGTATTGTTGTTCCTTTTTAAGGACAGTCCTCATCACTGAAAAATGGTTATGTAGCTAACCTTTTTAAGTACTTAATATATTTTCAAGATATCACCGTATACCTACAATCAGCACTTGGAAATCTTCTATCTTCTTTCAAAATTATAGAGTAGTAAATTCAACTAAAACTTGCATAATAAATTTAGTTTCGTGAAATATGGTGAAGACAATGTCCAACTCGACTCCGTATCCGGGAACCGGCGAAACTTGAAAACTTTGCTGACTAACGACACTTTAGCAAAAAGGAAAAACGTTTCCATTCAACCAAGTTATTGATTTTTAAAACGCCTTTAAAACTCTGTGAAATATTTTAAAATTCCATAACTGTTTACTTGCTGTAGAAGTATTTACATGATAAAATGATGTTAGATATACTTGTATTATGTACGAGTACCTGTTTGGAAGAAGATTTGGGTCTCTATTCCACTGGGTAAAAACACTTGCCTTTGACTGTTATCTTATTGTTTTTAACTCGGCCGCCTTTATGCTAATATAAATAAGAGCTATCTTACATAATCGCACGCCTTCATTCCAAGACTGGGGTAGGCAGAGCTACAGAATTACCAAAAACTCTAAAAACTAGTTGATAATAGGGAATATGCATGGATTTTTTAAATAGCATTTGTCAACAAAATATGAAAATACCGTAAAAGATATCACCAAAAGTGAAATAAAAATAAAAATCGGTCAAGTAATACGGATGATACAAGCATTTTAAAATGCTAATTAGACAGAGAGATCCGAAGTGCACCGGTGACGTCATCGTGCAGTACGGCCATATAAACTCCATGTAACATTCTGTTTTGCTAGAAAGAGATAAGAACAAATCTTTGTTAGCTTATATATCTAGGTTATTTTTATAACTATTCAAAAAATGTTTTTTCTCACCTGTTTACATGAATCAGCTTTTATTGAAGCTGTAAAAAAAAACATGCCTATTCCCTATTCTGTAATCACATTTTGCACAATTAGGCTAAAATGTTAATATGGTAAACGTTATATTTAAAGCTAGGGTGAATAGGCATCTTCTGGGTGAACTCGCTTCATCGTCGACAAAATCTTCGTCTTCCAGGGGCAAGAGTTAGACCAGAGCAAACCCAATGCAAAAAAAATGGTTTTATCACGTAGAATAAAGTCCCAAAATTCTTGTGTTAATACCAGGTGTGTAATATGATTTTCTAATAAAACTGTAAGACTAATTGATAACAAAGTTAATGATAATATTACACACCTTGTCAAATTATGTACACGTTTTCTTAAACTGAAAAACACAAAATGCAAAGGTTTTACGGAACCAAATGTCTCCCCAGCTTACAAGCGTGTCTTGGTATTCATCTACCTGTAGTCACAGCGGTAAGACTTGGGTAAACTCCGCCGTGTCTTTGTTAAGCCTCGCGTATAACACAAACCGTCCTAAATTAACCAGATTATTGTCTCCCACATTTGACAAGATCCCGCAACAATAGAACAAATTAAGAATATTAGCAGTGGGATCTGGCACATTGTTCGTAACGTGGAAATAATGGCGGCGCCTGATTGCCGACGTCACCTCGCCGCGTCTTGTGAATACTGAACATGCCCAATTAATTAATATCAGCGGTGTACTGTTCGTCTGCAGTCGACTCATTAGCTGCCTTCATGTGTAAGCCACTGGCTTACGCATACATTTGGAGGTTAGGCGTTTTCGGGTTCGGTTTAATCCAATGGTTCTGGTTAACCGGTGTTGACATGTTCCTAAGATTAAAGGCTAAGCTTATTTGTATATTTATGTGTAAAACAAATGACAATTAATTGGTATAGTTCATTCAATTGCTCGTTATGACCATAGAAACAAGGGTGTCAACTGTCTTTCCTACTACATTAATCATGATACGTCCCACATTGGCCAAATTTAAGACAGACGAAGACGAAATGTCCGTTTCGACAAGCAAATACTCTACCCTTTCAATGGGACCCAACGGACCCATGGACTTACCCTCACGTAGTAAAAAATTCACAAGCCATACATCGAAATAGTTGCACAAGGAGACAATAACTGCAACGGCTTGGAGACAAAACGACCAGACAGCGGCATCCTCTCCGTAACACTACGCTTTGTGTCACTCCAATCTCAAAAGGGTATTTGAATGTATCGGACTTGAGAGAATTTCACTCACATCGAGACATTCGATGGATACTTTCGAAAATTCCAAGCGAAATTTCCACATAATCTCAGCTCAGCCGGCTCCCTGGAGAGTCATTGTTTACGAAAATAAGAGGCGTGACGGAACCTTTATAAAACTGATTGGGATTGGCTCTCAGCAAATAAATTTGGTATGGTATGGAATTATCCATAACAATACGCTTAGAAAAACTATTTTCTTATCGTAGTGGTCATTTACTTATTAATAAACAGTTATTAAATAGCGTTTTCAGTTCAAGACGGCTCGAGGTCATTCAAAACAAAACGTTGCGAAGTTGCGTGTACAAAAAACTTAAGTATTGGGGCGGAACTTCGTGGGTTGAAAACACTAAACGTGAAAAATTATCCACAAACTACCCAATAAAATTGTCTCCTACAAAACCATACAATCTTCATGAAAACAAAAGCATCTTTATTTGCCGCATATTTTAAATCAAACATTTTACTGCGACTTGGAAAATAAATAGTACAAGTACACAAAGATAGCAATAAATAAATAGTACAAGTACACAAAGATAGCAATAAATAAATAGTACAAGTACACAAAGATAGCAATAAATAAATAGTACAAGTACACAAAGATAGCAATAAATAAATGAACAATGAACTTTTAAAAAATATCTCTTTGTGGATTGTATTCCTACTTTACGAGTATTTACATAGTTTAGTTATACTTATAAGTTTATTTATTTAAGTATTTTACATATCAATGAAATGATGCAATATCCTGTATATTGAACCATCCAAATGGGTCAATATGGGGAATCCAGAAGATAAAACATATAGGGTTATCATTTCTTAGGAAGCCTCGATTTTGGAAGAAAGAAATAATGCATTTAAAGGCTAAAAACGGAGGCTAACCGGGAATGTAACCCAGCCTTTATCCTCTTATTAATATTTTGCTTATATAACGTACAGAGCTTCAATGCCAATCGTTCTTTACCACTTACTGTATGGGAAAACTACTTGGTTAGATTTCCGGTTAGTAGCCAAGTTTCTTTTCTTTAAATAGGTTGGTTCCTTTTACCATCAAGTGTATAAGAGCTACCATAACTTCAATAGTAAGATGTGCTAAATGGAATACAGGCCCAACCTTTAAATCCAATTCGAATTTCAAACTTAGAGCGATCACTGGCCACGAACTGACTTCATTACAAATTAGGACTCTCGCACACTCTTCTCCATGTTCGGAAGTTAGACTTCTTAGTAGTAAACACTTGGTGTCCCCGCGGCCCCGTGTTTACAGCGGCCGCGGCCAACTAGCTCGAGCCTTGTTTAATTAAGATAACTTTCCCACTCACAGTAATGCGCATTAACTAGACGAATGTTGGCCACAATTAAACCGGCGACTCTCGAGCAACGCGCTAGTGACGTGACGTAAACGATACCGTTTTCCAAATAGGTACTACTCAGGTAATTACAGGATATTTTTGCTTTACTTACCTACCTAAAAAGTATGCGTGTCACTAACTTTTTAGTGTGTAAATACGTAGGCATATTACATAGTATAGTTTTGTAATGTGCAAGTTATACTGAGAAACACTTCTCTAATTCTATTATTTATAATATTATAATGTAACCTAGCGGCCCGACCCGACTTCGCAAGGGTTGAACAATTATCTATATTACAGTATATGTTCATCTAAAATAATCCACCTTTCAAACAGTTAGAGGATTTTTTTATTTGGTGCAGTTGCTACGGAGACTTTTTTCATTTTTAAAAGCAAGCTAAAGGACAATTATCTATCGCTTCCGTAGTTTTTCTATGATTTCCTTTATTTCTCTTACTATCCTATGACCTCGTTTGTTATCTTTGTTTGGCTGATTTCTAGAATTTATGTATATACATACATACATAATCTCACGCCTTCGTTCCCAGAGTGGGGTAGGCAGAGCTACAGAATTACAAACATCTCTAAAAACTCTTTGACAATTCTATAACCACAATTTGCACAATTAGGCTAAGATGTTTACCAGCGTATTAGTGACAGGTTGCAAGCCCATCGCCTAACAGTACTACAAGCCTTTATTCCCTTAGTCGTCTATATATATATATAGTATAGTTTGAGTTCTGAAGGAATTAGTTTACACCGCCTGCCATGTATTTTTGTCTTTTTTATTTCTCTGTCAAAGGTTGTCTGGAAGAGATCGCTATTACGCGGTAAGACCGGCTGTTGTATACCTGTAGTTAAAATGTACTGTTCGGTGTTTTATTTTCTTGGTGTTCAATAAAGAGTATTTGTATTGTATTGTATTGTATTGTATTATACACACAAAGTCACAAAATTCGAGCTATCTCTGTATAATATTGTTTAAGTTGTTTAAAATAATATGGAAAAGTTTGTATGGGTCTTTGGATTTTTGTGTGTTCAATCAGACCTTAACGGCTGAACGAATTGGGATGAAGTTTGGCATAGAGAAAGTCTGGATCCTGATTTGACAGATTTTATTACGAAAAATTGTATGTTTTCCGAGGGAAAAGCGATACCCTACTTCAACGCGGACGCAGTAGCAAGCTGAAGTAAGCTATCCATAATTTAAATTTAGAGCAATCGTCTTTCGGTTTGTGTCATTAAGTTGTATGATGTTGAAGTGATCATTTTTGGGAGAAAGTGCTCTTGACCCCAAATTTGCTCAGGGTGCAGAGATAGGGTCTACGGCGGCACAATATTACTCGTAAAAGCCTTGCATATTTACCATCTAAGTTACATAAAGTTTTGCGTTATAATAACATAGTTGACTTGACAGAAGCGCGTGGAGCTAACCCCATGTGCTTCTATTTAGTCCAACAGAGTAAATCTCTTTAACCGAACAATTGTCATCGCGTGTGATATCCATGGACTTGTTTCTCTAATAAGTACATGGTGATTGTCTAAAACTCGATACTGGCGAAATACACCTTGTTGAACACGAGGAGTGAAAGCCACTAGTTAAAAAAAACATAGTTATTAAAAACATTCGCCTCACACAAGATAAAGGCTATATTCTACGAGTACTCGGTATATCGATATTTATTTTGTCATGTTATCTTATTGTTAACGTTACGAAACTTCTTATTCATTTGACAGTATTTGCGGCCGAGATAAAAACAAAGCCATAGTCGTACGATAATATGTAAAAAGAAATAAAAGAATGATGCCCTTGTACCACGAGATAGTATTCTCATGTACTTTGTCTTTTTAGCTTTAGTCTCAAAATGTAGACTTTTTCTAATCAAAGGCAAAACACCGCCTCTGCCTGCAGTCACGTAAGAACCTAGGTAATTTCATATTATGTTGAGTAAACGCTTGCTTCAAGCACTTTGTCTGAGATTTCTTTGCGAGACCCTGCCATAACAATAGCTCTTCATGCAAACATTATTAAATCATATACCTTTGTTGCAAACAAAATACTGGGTGCAAAAATTGCTTGTTATTCAGAAATCGATCGAAACAAGTTCTACCGTAATAAGTTTCTAACAAAAAAGCATTTTTGGGACAAGCTTTTGTTGCCGACTGTACTTTTTTTTGCAACGTCTTTATCTGCTTATCAAAACCAAACGAATGAGTCCCAACACGGTGGGTTTACGTTAAAGGCCCAGCCACACCGCTTGCGTGACGTGCACGTGCACATGCGCGTTCACTTTCCACTGCGTTGTATAGTGACATGTCGTAATGAGAATTCATACTATACAAGGCAGTGTTAAGCGAACGCACACGTGCACGTGCACGTGTGGCCGGGCCTTAAGTATAACAGAGATCCTGTCGCCGCCTCCCGACTCCATCTTCAGATCGGCTCTTAGATACGATAATATTGCATTGTTATCGGCTTTACATATGTGGTCCAAATTTCAGCACATTCCGTTGACGGAAAGTGGGTCAAATTTAACTTGCAAGATTTGACCCGTACATACATACATACCTTGGAAGTTAAATAAAAGCTTATAAAAGAGTGTTATTATGAGAGTGGTTATGATTAATACCGTCAGAACCATTGACTCCATGGTGGGTCTATTTCGTTTGGAAAGCAGAGAACTTGGCACTAGTGTTAAAACCGAATGTAACACACGTATGTTTCCCGGACATTTATTATCTTCCCCAGCCGCGGGCAGTGCTGCAAGTTTAAATTTCCAGAAGTAATTTATGGTACTGAAAATCAAAATATAAAAGGTATTTCCGTGTTGGCTATTGTTAATTACCACTCGTTGTACATGTTTGTACTAACAATGCACCATTTTTGTAGTTATTAAATTAAGCGAGATGCAATTACATTACGATCGTAAAATTATTTATTAGCTAATTGAATTTTCGCATAGTTAGTTTGATAACTTTCGACACACTTAACGCTTTGGAGTGCGGCACTGCGATTAGAGGTCAAGTTGGCATTCTTACTTGTCGTCTATAGATATCGCAGCTGAAAGTGCACAATACACAAATACCTACACGGCAACACAGACAGTAGACAACGTCTTAATGTTAAGCAAATTTTATGTTGATAATGTACACACATTACAACACTCTGTACCGACTGTCGACATAGAGTGTCCAGTATATATTTTTTTTATTTATCAATTTTTATTATTTCAGAGTCTAAGTATAACGTCTCACTGTTGGGTAAAGGCCCTTCCTTCGACGCAGCCCTGTCCTGGGCAGTCTCCCAACAGTCCCAATGGAAGGCATCAAGCTCATCTCGCCAGCGTCCTCTGGACTGCCGCGACGCCGAATTCTATTACGTGGGATCCATTTAGTACACACTTTAGCCCACATTTCCTTCGGCATGAGCTTAGCGGCTGCTTGGGCTACATCAGTTATTTTCGTTTTGGAGCGTAGTATTGTATTCCTGATACGGTCCGTTAATTTGACCCTCAAAATACTACGCTCCATGGCTCTCTGACAAACCTTGAGGACAGATTTCAGAATATTTGTCAAAGACGAAGACTGCGCTCCGTAGGTGAGGATTGGAAGAATGCACATGTCCATGAGTTTACGCTTAAGTGACGTTGGAAGGTTTCCCTTCATGTATTCCTTCATCGACCAATAGCTCCTCCAGGCGTTCTCGGTGGGTCTTGCACCCTCTTTTTCTTATCGAGCCTGGAAGGATACTATTTGTCCTAAGTATGGACATATTCCATTCCCCCACCGTCCACTTGCATCCTACTTTCTCTACTGTTGGTCATAAGCTTGGTCTTTGACATATTCATCGTTATTCCGATCTCAAGGCTTGCCCTGCTTAGATCTTGAAGCCTCGATTTTACCTCCGTCGCCGAGGATAAGAATATGACTATGTCGTCGGCAAAACGCAAACCTCAAAAAATAACAGGTCGGTCAAATAACACTTTAAATTTCGTTATAGTGAATTTCTATGGACATCAAAGTTCTCATACCATGGTTTCCTCTTTCATTACATATTGTACGCACTACATCAATTAAAGACGCGCACGGGTGCCAAATTCATTTCATTTCATCACAATCGGATGCAATGTGAAATCGCAGTTATGGATCTACATACCTCAGCGTTGAAGCCATACATTCGTTTCAGTTTAGCAGTTTGAATAATGCATCGACTGATAGGTAACACCTACGGATATTCTCGTGGAACAAAAGATATTCAGAATGCCGAGCAAACCCAACTTATAACAGTAAATTGCGTGGAGGCTCGAACACCTGCATAATGTTCCCGTCAATCATACAGGTGCGTGAAATTGAATCTCATGAGCGCAAATCACACAACCCTCTATTACCATATTATACGACAATGTCACTCACCCTGGGTGACGGGAAAGAAATAAAATACAACCTTAGAAATAACGGTTTAGGGTCCATTGCGTTTGCTGGTAAGAAAAGAGCTGAGACTGAATAATAAACGGACCAGAGGTGCTCGCAAGTAATCTGTTTTCTTTATCTTGTGACATAGGAATAATAATGGAAGTTGTCAAAATATTAGGAAGTTACCGCATGAAATTCAACGTTTAACGTTTGGTGTTTTATTATACAATTGACGGAGCAGAGTTGATGAAAACCATTCACCGACGGGTGATTGGCCATCAGTAATTGATTGCTTATTGATCTGGAAAGACCGCCACATTCATTGGTCAGATGGCAATCCATCGAAATGTGAGCCAATCGAATAAATTCAGAGCAATTGGGCCAAACGTTCCTAGACAAGATGCATAACGCAAAATTTTCGAAAACTGTCAAAATTATAGAATTTGTCATATTTGTCATTATCTATTTTTGTTATCGATAACGATAACGTTCACATAATGCTTCGAGTCTAAGCCAAATAATTAGATAATTGTAAAGACTGTATTTCAACGTCGTCTTAAAATTGAAATCGGACAGTGTTTTTTGTATTACAAATGAAAGCACAACATATAGGACATTATCACACAGTTTAATAACAATTTACCTTCGCGTTATCAACTTAACGGAAAAAAGTTGCCACCTTTTCCCGTTAAGCTGACTACTCAAAGGGTAATTGTTATTAAAGTTTTTACGTATCCCATAAATTATGTTTTTACTTGTGCTACAAAAAGCATAGTTCGATTCCAAGGAAATTCTGTAGTAAATTAGAAAACACAATAATAGTACCTAATGAGGGCGCCACTGGACGGTCGACGTTTGCTCGGTGCAGTCCTAATACCACGCAACCCGATTGTATCACTGACACGTACTGCTGCAAATTTAAAGCAGACATTCTCCCGTTCACTTAGATGGCAGACATTCTACCATAGAGTCTATGGTAACATTTCAAAGATACAATGTTATCTATACCCATACTAACACTAAAAATGTGGAAGTAACTCAGTCCGTCTGTTACGCGTCCATGGCTAAACTGCTCAAGCGATTTAATACGGAGATAGCTTGAGTCCTAAGGAAGGACAAAGGATACTTTTATCCTGTAAAATTTAACAATTTCTGAGGGATATAAATGTGCTATGATTAACACGAATTACGACACTCACGCCAATTTCATTGGCTAGAAATATGAACACAAATATTTTATTATTTGTTACGGATGTGGCATCAGCTTGGTGATCAGATTATCAAAAATATATTCACTAATTCAAATTAATACATCCGTTATATCTCATTTACGTGTACTATTAATAAAATGTACCTATTCCTTCATTTCTTTAAGAACTTATTTACTGGTCAGAGGAAGTCAATTATTTCAGCTCTTGAACCGCATGCTTGTTAATATTTAACGAGTACCTAGGTACTATAAATCTAAGTAAATATTAGAGCCAAGATTAAATAGGTTATGTCCGTTATATACAATTTTCTATGCTTTAAGTGTTTTAATTGCACACGGTGCAAAAATACGAATGTGTAGAAAAGATTGTCTGTATAAATAATTAACCGCAGGTGCCTAAACACTAAATACCCGTAAACAGCCCCCAAACCTAACATGTATGCAACGGGATAAGTTTAACAGGTGCCAGTAAAATAAATACATTTAAGGTCGTCGGGCGGGGCTATTCCGACGAAGGGGAAAATGAGTATATTAAAGATTTTTTAAGGAATAAAACGATTTAACACACGGATTTTTATGGTTTAAGATGGTTATATCTCAAGATATTTACAAAATCATTTGCTAAGAATACCTATTTGTCTTAAATTTAGATAAGAGACGGTAGCATGCATGTTCAAGTCATGACACAAATTAATAGAGTAGGTGGTAGCGGCGAGAATATGTAATGCCTTTTTGTTTGCATCTACTAAGTTGCACCTATGGGCCATTTAAACCAAACACTTACATATTTAATAATACAAAAAAATATATGAACAAAAACATGTCTTTTTAATAACATTAATAGGGAATATGCATGGTTTTTTAAATCGCATTTCTCAACAAAATATGAAAATACCGTAAAAGAGATCCGTTGTAAGAGAAATACGGATGATACAAGTATTTTAAACTGCTAATTAGACAGCGAGATCCGAAATGCTATGACGTCATTATAACAGGTCGGCCATATTAAACTCCACGTAAAATTCTGTTTCGCTAGAAAGAGATACGAACAAATCTTTGTTGACCTTATATCTTGGTTATTTTTATAGCTATTCAAAAAATTTTTTTTCTCACTTGTTTGTCACATGAATCAGCTTTTGAGGAAGCTGTGAAAAAAAACATGAATATTCCCTATCGGCTTTGGTAATTCATTATACAGGGTGTCCCAGAACTTAAATATTAAGTAGGTATTAAGGGATTAGAAAGTATTTTCTTTATCGGACCAGAATATAGTTCTTTTTAACTTTTCAATATGTTAATTAGTTAATTATTAAAGTTTTAATGAAACTGCTAAAGAACATTACCTTGTGGTACACCTTTGCCTCTCTTTGCTTAAAAAAGCTATAATTTTGGAATCAAACCTTAATATCCAATCCTCAAAAACGTAGCAATGTAATGAATTATACCACAGTTCCAAAACATCAACACATTCTAAATAAATCCATACTTTCTAAGGCACTGAAGCATTCCTCGTTTTTCATTCAACCACCTTGATTAATCGCACTGGAAAATAATGTTTTAGACGCCAGAATTGCCATTCGCGGATATTTTGAAGTCCCGCGATATAAGGGGGCGTGGCGCGATAGACTATATCAATATTATCAGATACTGGTATGTCAATATTATCGCAAATTTCAAAATATACGTTTAACTCTCATGGAAGTGTGATACGCATCGCGATAGGCATGTATCGCGTGATCATATTGATAGTTTATCGGGCCCAGTCGTGATACCATCCAACAGTACTCGTTCTACAGCCATGGAGGAAGGAAGTAAAATACTCTCCGAAATATCTCCGTCGCCACCAGAGCAGAGCGACTACTTAAAAGAGTTTATACAAGGCTATGAGGCATGCCCATCGTTATGGGACCCAAAAAATACAAATTATTTGAATAAAAACCAAAAAAATAAAAGCTTGGATAAATTGTTGGAAATATTTAAACATCTTAAACCAAACGCGACGAGGGAAGATGTGAGGCGAATAGTAAACAGTCTTCGCAGTAACTACAGGTACGTCTTTAGATGTTACTTTACATTTTTCTGTTGAGTTAAAGCGCTCTTTTACTAAATTACCGGGATGTGTTATTTTATTTTACATTGTTTTGGTGGCGAACAAGTTACATTATGCAACTTTTTCGGTGGTGTTTCCTATAAATGGTTTGCTGTCAATCACCATGGCCGCTGCCAGTGCTGCCAATATCTTAATCAAAAACAGCATGCTATAGAAACGAGAATTTCATAAAAGTTAAAATAAATTTGACTTGAATTTTAAAAAAGAATCCTCGGGATAAATTGTTGCAGTGTCACTGATTCGAATCAACAAATACAAGACCCAGTGCGGGTAGTTGGAGAAACTTGGGCGACCCGCAGACTTTGATTCAATGCGCTCCTCTTCAGTCTTCTCGTGTCCACGAACGTTGTTCGAAACGTCGAGATTCAAATTGATAATGTTTAGCCCTTTAACTACCTCTATAAATACCTATGTGATTTGATTTCAGCCACGCGGATAATGTACGTACCTACTATTAGTAAACATTCGAACGCTTGCTACTCTCAGGCGTTCGCGTTAGGCACATTTTAGCAGTGATATTTTAGATGCTATTTGTATCGTTTATTTTAATAGAGAGCTACGTAAGAGGTAATAAGAACTATAACACATATAATACCTATGTGTTTACACATGAATTACTTATATAATCGAATAATTGTAAGGCCAGGTACTTCATCTTGTACTTACCATGTACTTCAAGTCTTTTTTTTTCAGGAAGGAGTTAAAGAAAATTGAACAATCGAAAAAGTCGGGTAGAGGAGCTGATGATGTTTACAAGCCAACATCCTCGACGTTTCATTTATTAAAATTCTTGGCAAAAATTGAAAAACCTTTGCTGACTAAGGTAAGATCCTGTCTACTGTTAGGTTTCCATACAAACAATCAGTACACATTCACAGGTTAACTAGGTACAAGATACATTTTCGACGATTATTCGTAAATCATTAGAGTAATTTTCTAAATAAATAAATTTTGCACCAAATGTTTCAATGGAAAAGTAACTAACCTGACTTTATGAACATAATAACAAAATTAACTTTCATATTAATAACCTTTACTATCAATATTATTAAGTAGCTTTCTGAGAAGACACGATTCGTCTTCTTTCTTTACCGAAGAAATGTTTTCGAAATTTCGCTCTACTTCATTTGCTTTTGTTTCGTTTCAAATATGCTGCAAGATTACACATCGAAGTTGTTAATTGTTTGAACATATTGTGTTTTATTATGTTTAAGAAAAAAAACTACAATTAACAAGTAGCAGTAGTCACAAATGTAACGAGAGTCGCTTTTTCTGGTTCCAAGTCAATTGGCGTATGAAATACACGGAATTTGTAGCCAGCAAACCAAATGCACATTTAACTACTCGACGAGCATACAATGAGCGTTTATTAAGGACTATTTCTTCGGCGTCGATACTTATTTGTGAATACGGTTTTAACAGATTAACGCCGAGAGCATACATAGGTTTCTCAGCTGAAAATACATATGTCAAAATCATAGTACTATTGGGCGTTTCACATGGGTCTGGTAAATTTATTGTCGGTTATTCATATAATTTCCAAAATTTTGGTAACTTAAAATTCCACCATCTAAGACTTTTCCGTAGTTTCCGACATTAATGTCACTTTGTGTCAATAACTAAAGCCATCAGAGCAATGCTATAAATAATCTTTATAATTATAATAAGTATAAAGGATCTGAATCTTCGGGTTTAGTATGTTTTACATGTTTTCCGTGTAAACATCCAATGCACTGACAGAATTAGCACAATATTCCAAATAAATTTGCTATTTAGATTCATTCTACGGCTATGGCAGTCGTCGGCATCTGAAATGTAACAAATAATATTTTATTTTCTACAGGAAAATTCTGAGAACATAAGTAAAGAAAACAATTCCTTTGTGTTGTCATCTCTTACAAATGAAGGAGCGTCAAGGAAACATAATAAGACCACGAGAGGGCCTATATCTAAACAAAATAAATTAATTAGTAGAGCCTGCACATTATTATCCCTGCCAGCAGAATCTCCACAACAAAATGTCAATCCACTCGTTCTGGTGTGGTCAGAAAAAATAAAAAATCTCAATCCAACACAAAGATTGTTTGCTGAAAAAGCTATTAATGATGTACTTTTTGAAGCAGAACTTAACAATTTAAGTCGAAATTCCGTTCAGATCAACGGATTTGTACCAGTTTTATCACCAGCCTCGTCATCAACACCCTACGCAGGTACGCCATCAGCACCTGTCATCCAATAAAAAACCTCTAACCGTACCTACTTTGTTTTTATTATTTCTTACCTGAAGTAAGAAACACCACACGACTCTTACCTTTTATACCTAGGCCTTGAGAACACAAATCAACGCTCGGCGTTGCAGCATGTCTCATTTGCGTAATATGAATTAAAAGTATGTGTTGTAATCGTCCAAATCGTCACCCAATAGCATTTCTTACGAAATGTTTGAATTCAAAATCAAATAAACCTATGGCGACTTATTTGTTTTCATTCTAATATTTTTTATCTTTCTTCTTTTCTGTATTTCTTTATACTTCAGTATTACTCCAATCGTGATAATATTTTCAAAACAGTATTCACGATAATCAAATAATATCAATAACCAGTAACCAATGTTCGGTAGTATTGGTTGTTAAAATAATACACAACAAACCCCAAGGAAGTATTTGTTGGTGTATTGTGTTTGTGCTGTTTGAAATTGAGACACTTGGACCTTGAACACAGTATACTATGCCTTGAGGCAATGGGCCAGGCGCGAGGGAAGTCTTTAAGATTTTCCCGCGCCTCACTGACGTTTAGGGTAACCCGAGGGCTGGCAGCTAATGGCCTCGCAGTTCTTACGGAATGCTGCCAGCTTCCGGGCACCATAAGTACCTTACCCACGGCAATCTTACCTAGTTATTTTATTTAAAAAGGTTAGTTATTTAAATTAATTTAGTTGTAGGTAAGTTTATTTTTTATTTTTAAGGGATTTAGTGTTAGTTTAATTTTAAGTAATATGTTTTGTGTTAAGAAAAAAAGTAAGTTTATGAAATTATGATTAAATCATAATTAATCTTAGAAGTGAAAACAGTAACAGTAACAATAGGTTTTTAATGATTATTTGTTGATTAGTATAAAGTTAATATTTTGAAATTAATTACATTTTCTTAAAAAGGTTATCAGCCTAATAATATAGTGAACTATGTACAATGTAAAGTAAAGTTCAGCGGCTCTATTCAAGACGGTAAAAACACTATCGTATTTGATCTTTTATCGAATTGTCAACGTTTTGATAGCTCTTATTTCCTTGAGAGTAATGGCGGATGACGTCATAACAATACCATTACAGGAAAACTACGATATCGTATTTACCGCCTAGAATAGAGGCGCTGAATTATGGTATGAAAGGGCACTGTGTAAATCTCTATGAAAAAAACATTGTGAAGTAAATATTATGTAACTTGCATACACCTGCGAATTAATTAAAGCTGTGAGTGACCCGCTGTTATCAATTAAGGTCACAGCTCATTAGAACCACCCGGCACCCGACCAGCACCGCCTTGCCTCGAGCGGTTAGTATTCTTTATATTATGGATTTGTATGGGCATGCGCTCACTACATCAACTACGCTACGCCGGGTGGTTCTACGCTACGTAGTTGAAGTCGTGAGCTCATGCCAATACAAATCCATATAAAGAATACTAACCGCTCGAGGCGAGACAGTGCTGGACGGGCGCCGGGTGGTTCTAATGATCTGTGACCTTAATTTATAACAGCGTGTCACTCACAGCTTTAATTAATTCGCAGGTGTTGCGAGGCGAGGCGGTGCGGGTCGGATGCCGTATGGTTCTAATGAGCTGTGACCTTTAAAGCTGAGGGCGGCAGTGCATATAATATGGGCGTTTTCCATTTATGTACCACCCTCATACGCCAATCTCTCTACATCTGTCTGTATCTCACATTCAATAACCGAAGTAGTTTCAATCCTCACTCGTTAGTTAAATGGTGGCATTTGCTACAGGAGTTTCGTCTGAGATGCCAATATTTGTCTTATAGCAGTATAGTTAACTGTCGTGACGTAATAGAAAAGTAAGAGTTGTTAATTTTAGTCTTTAACTATGAGTACGCCCATATCCTGGATTGTGTAAATTACAATAAGCGTTGTGAATTTCGAGTTCATTTTATAATATTTAATTGTTTTTAGTGGCGAAGTTACTGCTAGACACCCAGAAGAGCACACCTCTAGTACCAGCAAGTTTATATAGTAGGACATCCGGATAGGAGACGATTTGCACCGGGCTGTTTATTCGATAAAAAGTATTTTATACCAAATTTAATTGGCGAATAGGTAGGTTGAAAAATTTCAGTCCAGTACATCATCATCATCATCATCATCATCATCATCATCATCACCAGCCTATATCAGTCCACTGCTGGACATAGGCCTCTCCCATTGCACGCCAAGTAATAATTAATTAAAAAATTAAAAATTAACTTTGTTTTAAAAAAATGCAGTAGCTTGTTTAGTAGACAAATTACATACCAATCGAAAGTATGAAGCACATGTAATTTGTCTATTAAACAAGCAATTGCAATTTTGAAAAAAAGTTCATTTTTAATAAAAAAAATAATGATACAAGTACTGGACAGATTTTTTTTAAATTTGATATAAAATAAGTACTTTTCATCGAATAAAAAGCCCGGTGCAAATCGTCTCCTATTCGGATCTTAGACCAATATGCACTACAAAGATATAAAAAGATAAAAGATAAAGATAAAAGATGTTTATTCAGTAAGTAGGCCGCACGGGCACTTTTACACGTCAAAAATCTACCAGCGCTTCGCAAGAGACCACTGCTGAGAAGAAACGCCGCAAGAAACTCAACAGTCTTGACAGTGAAAATAGTTCTCCATGGTTATCTGCGCGCCATAATATTTAATTTTGACACTATGATACTATATTTCTCATGCATGCATGTTAGGCCTGCAGTATGAAAAACCCCACAAATCCTTTAAAAACAAAGCATTTACATATTTTGCACAGAAGTTAACATGCAGAAAAGGTCTTTTGGAGTATTTAATTACCTATTTTCGCTGCTTTGAAAAAGTAACTTTTAATTAATTTTAACAGGAATATAAGTTTCCTTTAATCTTTTCTTTTTTCACTCCGCTAAATTAAATGTGCCCTGATTTTTAACGCCGAAATTAAGGTCAGCCTGTTTGCTTTGAATGTTTCGCTTTAAGGGCCAAAGTCCTGCTGTTTAGGGTTCCGTAGTCAACAAGGAACCCTTACATTTTCGCCACGTCTGTCTATCCGTCCGTCATGGTTATACATTACTCCTGTTCCGCCCATACACGCAAAACAGGGATTTTTTAACTCGTCCATTTCATTGTGTAGAATATCATCGGATAGCTTGTCCAAAAATTGTGGTGATATGTGAAGAACATTTTTGATTCGGGAATCCGTTTGCGAAATATGAAGCTTAAAGTGGTAATTTTTTTTAGAGTCCCTACTATCACAGGCCACAGCTAAGTAGATTATACAAGTTAACGAGCAATAGTCGACCACGTTATAAACTGAACCCAATACTGTGCGTGGCCAGACACGTTCTTGGCCTGGTTTCTTTTTGCAATAAATCATAATAATATCTCGTTTCCTTACACCATATTTGAACTCCTCGAAATAATATACATATATGTACGAAAATATCGAATTTATGTGTATAGCACAAATAATTCCAAAAACATACACTGGGAACTTGCTCAATTTAATATTTATTTTTGGGGTCACCCAAATACTATGGGGTAAGGCAACAGGTTTTCCCATGCGGAGCCCTTGTGTATCCTTCCGTCGCATCTATTGTAGCTAGCGACAATTGAGTCGACTCGCTTTCAATCCGATCGGTTTTACTGTCGACATAAAACATACTGTACAAGTATACCCACGCGTGTATAGCTTATGCACGAATCATGTTGGATGTAGCAGATATTTTCCCCATAAAGTGTACCGTTTCAGTATTATGGTGGAACAAAAGACTTCTATTAAGTAAGCTGATTCTTATATCTACTTTATGACGTATCAGCATTGCAATGAAAAGTTAGATTCCAATAGGATAACATATGATTTAAATATCCAGAAACTGGATGCTGAGATGAATAAGTTAAAGGACCAGCTTGAAGTTACTTCTTTAAAGTATTTAACCGCTCAGAAGGAAGTAAAGGAGCATATTCTGGCTTTCACTCAATTGGTGGATGAAAGTAGATTGAATGAAGAGCGCTTTAACTCTTTAATGAACAGTGGTTATGGTAATTGTGATAGATTAGGAACTTCACCAACTGCTGTAATTCAGCCAGATATGGCTTTTGATACTTCTAAGGAGTCCCCTAGACAAATTATTAGTAGGTATAAAACTATTGTTTATTCCGACCCGCTTGGATCTGGACTAGGTTTATTGTTAAATAACAAATTAAAACAAAATGTTGCTAATTACTGTTACCATAATGCAACTCTTATGCAATTAAGTGATTGACTTTTAAAAGGAAGTTTTGACAGCACCACCACTTTAGTAATTTTGGTAGGAAATAGTCTTAGTGTGGACAAGTCCGGCGTAGATAAATTAATATCAACACTAAACACAATTGAAGGTAGGTAGGTAGGTAGGTAAGAAGGTACAGCATTATACTATGTGCGCTACCATACTCACAAATTATGCCATTTAGTCATAATAATAGAATAGCACACTTTAATTCTGTAATATATAATGCTATAAGCTGTAATAATAAATATCATTTCTTTCACTTAAACAATTTTATAAAGCGACTTGATCTAACATCAGGAAAAAATCATTTGCCCAGGAAATATATTTTGACCTTGGTTGACTTGAGCTTGGGCTTGGTTTGAGCTTTTAATATAGAACCAAATACATACAGTAGTACCCAGCCCCAACAAGCCATTATTGGCAATAATGCCTTGCCTCATGATTTAAACTAAATTATAGGACAGCGGAAACACCCTTGAATATAAATTTAATTCACCAACATATTCAAGGTTTTTCCAGCAAAGAACTAGAAATAGGGTTGTTCTTAGATAATGAAAATGTACAAATTATGTGCATTACTGAACATTGGCTTAGACAAGAGCAATTAATTTTTGATTTTTTAAATTTTAAATTAGTTATTTTGCCAGAAAAAGTGCCATTCATGGTGGCTCTTTTATAATTGTAAAAAGTACTCATAAATCCAAAGAAAGAAAGGATATTGTAAAGCTATCGATAGAAAGGATTGTAGAAATTTCTTGCGCAGAACTAGAAAGTTATATAATAATATGTGTTTACAGACCACGGTTGGCTGATTTTTGCACATTTGAATCTACTATGGAACATGTGTTAAAATTAGCATGTAACACCCAGAAGCATGTTATAGTTTATGGAGATTTTAATGTTAACTTACTCGAAACGTCAAATAATGCCACAAGGTTACTTAGTTTATTTAAATCTTTTAATTTAGGTAATCTGTTCTTTGAACCCACACGGATAGGTGTTAGTAGTGCAACCTGCTTAGATAATATTTTTTGTAGTTGCGAATGTTTGGATAAAGAAATATTTAATTGTTTTAATGATTTTTAGCAAAAACCTGACACAATAACATACCGACCTATAACTAGTAATCGTTTGGAATTATTCAAAAATAAAGTTCAGAGTAATCTTTCAGTGTTACCTTTTTTACAGAATGAGTGTAATAGTATTTAAAAAGACTTCTTCGGCGTAATTCTACATCAATTTAACAACAATTTTAAAATGAAAACTATTTCTAGGTCGAAAACAAAATTTAGTGAATGGGCTACTGCAGGCATTCATAAAAGTAGAAATAGGCTTTATGACCTATATAGAGAGAGGGTGGACAATAAGAATGCTGACTTCCTAAATTATGTTAAGAATTATTTAAGGACCTTTAAGCAAGTTTGTTTAACTGCCAAGGCAAATTTTCTTAGTCTCAAACTTAAATCATTTGACAAGGTAAAAACTGTATGGAATATTATAAATAGAGAAACGGGAAAATCAAAAACTCGTGATAATCAAGTCACTCTGAACACAGGTGACCAACAAATCACGTCAAATAAAGACGTTGCCTTAGCATTCGAAGATTATTTTTCTAACATAGCCATTAATACTACGAAATGTCTTAAATCATCCGCGGTTGAAGCTCAATCATTACTTAGCACTAATGTCAGTAAATGTAATATAAACTTTGATTTCAGCCCTGTAAATTCAGATTCAATAGTCAAGATATTTAAATCACTTAGTTTAAAAAAGACTGAAGATTTGTGGGGCACATCAGTTAAGGTACTCTTTCATATCATAGATGTCATTGCACCCCATCTAGCATTAATCTACAATAATTGCATATCAGAGGGGGTCTTTCCAGATCTCATGAAATATAGTAAAGTAATACCTCTTTTTAAATCGGGCGAGATGAGTGATATAACGAACTTCCGTCCCATTTCCATACTACCAGTTTTAAGAAAAGTCTTTGAGAAAGTAATGCTGAAGGATATGTTAGGTCACTTTAACAGAAATAAACTACTTAACAATAAACAGTTTAGCTTTACCAGAGGTCGATCAACAATTGATGCGGCATCTGTACTCATGAAACATATATATAACACTTGGGAGAAATCTTGCGATGCAGTAGGAATATTTTGTGATCTTTCTAAAGCTTTTGATTGCGAGGATCATACGACCCTTATTTTAAAATTAGAACATTATGGATTGTCCAATAAAGCTTATGTCTTCTTATCTAAGTGATAGAACTCAAACAGTTGTTTTAAACAAAACGCAATCTGTTGGAGCTACAGTGAAAATAGGTGTGCCTCAAGGCTCTATTTTAGGTCCATTTTTATTTTTGGTTTACATAAATAACTTGCCACCAACAGTAGATAAACTTTGTGATACTTTTTGCTGATGATACTTCACTAATTTTCAAGGTAGATAGAAAATCCGTAGACTACAGTAGGATTAACACCACACTAGTTAAAGTACTTAATTGGTTTACTAGCAACAATTTGCTACTAAATGCTAAGAAAACGAAATGTGTTAGGTTCGCTTTGCCTAATGTTAAACCGGTACATTCTAGTATTTTTCTAAATGACGAGTGTTTGCAAATGGTAGATAAGGCAATTTTCTTAGGCATAATATTAGATAAATATTTGCATATAGCTGTACTGGCAGGTAAACTAAGTTCGGCAGCTTACGCCGTTAGGAAAATTAGACAACTAACCAATGTTGAGACAGCTCGCTTAGTCTATTATAGTTATTTCCATAGTGTCATGTCGTACGGTATTCTGGTTTGGGGTAAGGCAGCTGACATACAAACTATATTTGTGTTACAAAAAAGGGCCATTCGTTCTATTTACAACTTAAACTCCCGTGACTCTTTAAGAGAACTTTTTAAAGAATTGAATATCTTGACTGTAGCGTCTCAATTTATTTATGAGAATATTATTTACGTTATTAAAAATTTAGATTCTTTCACCAAAAATTCTGATATACATAATTTAAATACCAGAAATAAAAATAAAATCGCTATCCGAAAATTCCGCGTCCGTAAAGTATGTAAATCATTTGTTGGTCAATGCATTCATTTCTATAATAAATTACCTGACGAAGTTTTAAAGTTACCCTTTCCAGCACTTAAAAATTACTTGAAAAGGTCGTTAAAAAAAAATGACTGACTGCTGAGTTTCTTGCAGCGTTTCTTCTCGGCAGTGGTCTTCTCTTGGGAAGCGCTGGTAGATTCTTGACGTGTAAAAATGCCGGTGCGGCCTACTTAATGAATAAATTTCTTTTACCTTTTATCTTTTTATCTTTTATGAATCAAGTTGATTTGTTTAAAAGATGTTTTGTTAGTTTTATTGAAATGAAATGAGGTTTAATCTGTACGTTTAAGAAAACTTTTTTTTAGTATTAGTGTCCCATTGCTGGACAAACGTCTCCCTTCTGCCGCCATTGGTCCCTATTTAGTGCGTGCTCGCCACTCGCTTCGGAACAACAGACTTATTTTATAAAACTAAATATCAACTTTATATCAGAATTCAATATTCATTAGTTATTTTCATATAAGTAACGTATACGATCCATTTTTATATCACTAAAAGGATGGTATCGCCATTATTTTCCAACACTGGTAACTGAAAAAGCCTTTTACTATTTAATTAATGACATTTGATATTTGTGTAAATTTCCATATTGCTCTCAGAATAACAAAACGATCGAGTGGATATTCGAGTAAAATGTTTTTCTCGTTTGTGAAAATATCTATTATTATCATAGAATGATCCATTTGCATCGCAAATTGGTGGCCATAGCGCCGTGACTTGTATGCCCCAATCAACAATTACGTGCAAATACGGAATAAATTAAACATTTTTGGATTATGTATCACAATGCGTAAAAGCGGAAGAAGCATTAGGTGTTTATGTGTACATGAAATAAAATAAATATAATATTATTCTGGGGACAATCTTATATAAAGGGCATTGGGTAAGTTTGTATGAAGAAAATTGACTTTTTTTTTCAGCGACCACGGATTATTTTTACGTAGTTATTTAGAGGACCTCTAAATACACATAGATATATATAATTTATGGCGTTAAATAATATCGGAGCGGAGATATTAAAGATTTAGGTATTCAGTTTTTGGTACAAAAGTACGCCCAAGTATGAATATTTAAATACCTCGGCTCCGATGCACTTAAGATTACATAACAAAATATGTTTATTTTTAATATTTCTATCATAATATACCACTTTTACGAATGGCCACTCACATTAAAAATGTATGACTTTTACAAATAACAACACTTTTACCCAAACCCCTTTAAATATCCCAATCACTTCTAGGCGTGTACTTTAACGTAGACAACGGTAAACATACTTGTATAGAGAAAAACATACTTAAACACATTTAGAACATTCACGACTCAGGAACAAATAAATACTCGCGCTCATCAGACATAAAATATTTGCCCTTACCAGGAATCGAACCCGGGACCGCTGCTTATTCCGTACGTAGGCAGGGTCAACACCAACTAGGATAACCGATTACAAAAATATTAATTGTCATGATTGTGTGTTATTAAATAGTTTAGTCTGCTAAGTTTTGGATATTACCTAAGTATAAGTTTGTGTTTCTCTTTACAAGTATATCTACTTATCATCGTCTAATGTAATACCCAAAGTATACACCTGAGGCTTAATTTGAAACTTCAATTTGTTTTTAAAGTTTTCTTATATTTATTTTATAATTTATCATTATATTATATTGAGGTGCCATAAAGTTGAAATTCGCATTTTATTGTGAGAAATGTACTCGTAACCCGATGTCATTTTTAGGGTTCTGTACCCAAAGAGAACCCAACGGGACCCTATTAATTATTAATATGCCTTCGTTGTCCCAACTTTTGAAGTAGTTATCGCTGTTCTTTCGGGATTGTCTATTTTTAGGGTTCCGTACCAAAATGGTAAAAAAGGAACCCTTATGGTGAGACTTCGTTGTCTGTCAGCAGTTTTTCTCAGAAACTATAGAAGCTATCAATTTGAAATTTGGCATAGTTGTATAACTTGCTTGCCCGCATCTGTTTTTTGTAAAAAAAATATGAAATTATTTTTCTAAGTATTTGTTACGGGGTCTAGAATGGGGGGTTAAAAAATAAAAGTTATTTGATTATACCAAACGGGGTATTATATGAAAGGGCTCAGTCTGCACATTTTGAAACTATTTTTTTTATAATTTTTCGGGACCTACTTTTTGATTTATAAGCAAAAATTTACAAAAAATGACCGTTCCCCCGCCCTTATCTCCGAAGTTTATGGACCAAAAAATCTGAAAAAATCCTGATTTAAAGATAATTACTTATATTTTACAGGAAAAATAAAATGAAGTTGTCAAACTTTACAGTTTTGGAAAAAATATCAAAAAGCTTTAAAAATCTGTATCAAAATTTAGGCTAGTCAAAATGGGCCTTAATGCATAGATAATAAAGTTCATAACAAAGTAAGTATTTTCTTTGGCTTTTTCCAACCATATTATCTTAAATACGGTTTTTTTTTTATCTCCATACAAAAAATTTAATCGATCAGCGGATAAGCTGTGAAAGCCTAACTTGTTTAAACAAAACGTTGAAATTATAATAGAAGTATCCATAACATCATCAATCACTCGCGTCCATTTTCAAAACACCCCTAAACACCATACACTGAAACTTATACCCACTATTATTAAGAGAATGTATACAGGGGTTAACAATAATAATATACCAGGCAATAGTCATAGAGCTAAACTATCCAGCGAAGGCATTGTCCACGCCTATGCAAATGGAGTCTGTTCAATAGCGATTACACACAAACCCACTCGCTATTCGATGTCTAATTGACGAGTACCTACACTGGGCTATTGAATTACTGCCAAATACCGTACCTAATGATTGAATACCGATTAGCTAGGATAGCTCACACTTTATCCCATTCATGCTTACATACAGGTGAATAAAGTTTATGGTTATCCTGCATGGCTTTTGGTATC
Source organism: Acleris literana (assembly GCA_946894065.1). Lineage (NCBI taxonomy): Eukaryota > Metazoa > Arthropoda > Insecta > Lepidoptera > Tortricidae > Acleris > Acleris literana. Next base: position 8,250,278 of record OX335685.1, on the reverse strand, counting down.
GGGTAAAATTTGTGTTTAAGGTACTACTCATCCATACTAGTAGTATTATAAATGCAAAAGTAACTTTGTATGTCTGTTACGCTTTCACGTCTAAACCACTGAACTGATTTCGATGATATTTAGTATGGATATAGCTTAAACCCCGAGCAAGGATACATTTTACCCGCGATAAACGACTTCTACGCGGACGGTGTAGCGGGCGACAGCTAGTGTATACAAATGTATAATATTTTTGTACAAAATTTGGGAATTTACAGGGGCATCCTTTCGTATTAAAAAAAACTTTTTTATGGCAAAAAGAAGGCTAACGAGCACACAAGACACCTGATGGTAAGAAAGATCTGAGACCTATAGACATTTGCATTCTCAAGACTACAATCTTAAGACTGCAATCCTAAGGGCCGTATTAATAAACTCATCTTGGTTGAGATGCCAATCACAAGACACGTCCAAAATGACAGCTTTCTATGGATTGGCGTTTACTTTGACGTCTCTCGAGATGGGCATCTCAGTCAACTCGAGTCGAACTCAATGCTAGTAATTTCACCTGTTGTCTTTCGTAAGCTGAATTATCCATGAAGTATATCGGAGTCGGTGGCATGAAGTCACGTTGTTTACTTCACGCCGGCATGGATATATTTCAGATAATCCAGTGGATAAAATTACACAATTTGTTTTTATGCTAAACGTTAATTATGCTTTTCGTGTAATTCAATAAAATTATGCTAAATGTTTTTAGATTGATTGAAACGCAGCGGTTTCTTTTAATGCTCCTCATCAACTTTTAATAAATAAATAAAAAATATTTTAAGGCAAAGCAGAGTTCTGCTAAAATATGTAAAGTTACCCATGAATTGGTTAACACGAGCTCTCTCCGTGAGGTAACTTTCGGTGCGAGACGAAGCGGTGGAGGCTGGTGCCAGGGGTCACTAACCCGATTAGCCCGGGGCACAATGAGTCGACCTCACTCGCAAGGTGCTTCTTGTCCTGAAAGTGGCCTCAAAATTGAATTTACGCAGACACTCCCAGCTTCTTAAGAGCGTTCGGTTGGCTATTGGTGTTATCAATCTTGATTCATAGAAAAACAAAATGGCCGATCACTATTTAAGAGGACTGTGAACCGACGCCGACGCTAATCGCGTAGCTGTCAAAAAATAATCCATACAAAAGCTCCGGACGATAATGTTTCTTTCCCCTTAAATCAAGTTCGATTTCCACGATTTTTGAACATGTTGAAGTAAGTTATTATGATATCTACTTACGATTTAGTTTTTTTATTTAAGTATTTTTGAAAACTTTCCGACCGGTTTTTCATGATATCTACTTTTTTATTATTATTAATATTATTTAGCCTATTTTGGTGTCCCACTGCTGGGCAAAGGCCTCACTCATATTGAAAATCGTAAATATCGGACTAGTTTTAGGGGAAGAGAAACGTTATCGTATTTTATATGGAAATTTTCAGCGTCACAATCCTCTTAAAAACTGTTAACCTTTTCTTTTCAATTTACGCCAAATCAATCAGTTTGTTTGATATTTTTTTATTTACTTGGAAAATAATTGCCGTAATATTTCATTTCAGTGTACAATACTTTTGAGTTCCTTACGAGTATAATAAGTGACGCAACCTTCAACGAGGCTAAATGCAAGTCCCAATAAGACGTGACTAAATGGTCCATCAACATTCCAACGTTAGCTGGAAGAGATCCCTTAAGTTCACTTTCGTACGTTATTTATTTTCACATATATGATTTTTTTTTGTGCAATAAAGAGTTTACTTATATACTTATTTACATTAATAGAAAATGTCGTATAGCGAGAAATATCTACATAGTTTTAATTAACTTAAAATCATTAATTAATTACATATCTGCCAGTGCAACAGTACTCGGTCCCAGTAGTGCACTCGCGAACCATCGACATTCGGCCCGACCCACAATTACGCGCGACTAAAAACATGCGAAAAATATGATCTGAAATAAGCATCCTCTCCGCAGTTTATTAATGTGATAGACGTTAATAAAGTGGGGCTTGGTGGGCTTAAACGCAAATGGAGCCGCGAATGCGCTTAATTAATAAAGATTTTATGTCCATTAGGTGGGTATGCGTTAAATATAAACAAGCCTACGATTGCTTTTCTTGTTGCTCGAATTTCGGTGATGATTCGCATGTTTTAAATCGTTTGTATTAGCTATGTGCTGAAATCCAGCGGGGCTATTTTTTTACTCTTAATAAAACGGTCAAGTGTGAGTCGGACTCGCGCACCGTAATTAATATGGTACGTATCAGAACTATTTCTCAATTTTGAGTGTTGTTTTAATTCCATATCCAAAATGAGTACCTACAGCTTGTGCCATCCCATCAGTCAAGTACGTAGCTAAAACTAACTAAATTTGTTAATACTCGTATCTCAACGACTGTTTATTTTTAAACCCCGTTATAATTTTTCGGTAAAATTTAGAGAAATGGCTATTAGTCTGAATTATTTCAGATATTTCGGCCCGTAAAGGGCGGTCATTTTTTGTACAATTCTGGTCATAAATCTAAAATTGAATGAAAATATAAAAATACTTAAAGTATTGTTTAAATGTGCTACTCAAGCCCTTTCATATGATACCCTATTTGCTATACTAGTTTTACTTTCATTTTTAAACCCCCCTTTTAGAACCTTGTTTTTATGTATGTAAATTAGTGCGGGCAAGCAAGTTATATACCTATACTAAATTTCAATTTGATGAAATTACGCACAGGCAGACAGATACCGAACTCTCATCATAAGTTCCTTTTTTACCATTTTGATAAAAATAATGGTGTTTCATTGTGTGAAAACGACTACGACAACATTCATTCAAATGGAATGTATAACTAGTGTATAACTTTTACATTAAAAAAGTGTCATGGTGTTAATTTTGCCCATTGTTTGATTATACAACACATTGATGTTTTGGGTTTTTATGTCACATAACCCAAAAAATCATGTCACCCTAAATTGAATGATTACTTTTTCTGTCCTTCAATTATCTTTGCGCAATCACGTCGAATCTTTGCTCTGTAATAAAGGATCAATCATGCTTTCGCAAATATAATATTGAGGTAACAAATTATCCCAAGTCCAAGTCAAGAGTTTTTCCCAGCATGTATTCAGTTGGTGGTAGAAAGTGGGGGGTGCGGTTTCATTAGTCACGGCATTTGCATGCTATTCATTATTCCGGTTCGCCGGACCGGCGAATAGCACTCCGCCGGCACCGGAGATACATTTCAAACGCCATATCAGTCACCATAATAGAACTAAGGCAGGGCTGGTCGTGATTAGACTTGTCGCTTATTATTATATTGTATCCAAAAAAGAGCCTACTCAATGTTTATGTACATAACTAACGCACGAACTTTTCTACTTTACAATGATATATTAGACCGGGCAATTTATTCCCTCGGTTATGTACACAAAACAGAAGTTTTAAAGCTCACAAAGGCCGGTCCTTAGGTATGTTTTATTAATGAGATCCCTTTTTATGGTATTTGTGTCAGTTTTATTACTTTGAAGTTACTTCGGTAAAACATCACTCGGATTACGTAGTATATGTTTTTTTCTTTCATATGATTTAATAAAGTTCCCTTATGGTATTAAAAGGGTGGCAGCGAGTAGTATCAAGTGCCCCGCGGAGTCCCTCAGCGTCGGGCGCAACCTGTGGCGTGAATTTTTGCATTTATTTACATGAGTCGCCCGCCGCGTGCTCGCTTTATTCATTCATCGCGCTTTCATTCCGCGCAGATTAACTTCTTTTGTAAAACAATCTGCTCACATTTATGCAGTTAAATTAAATAACTCCTTTTCTACTAAAGTAATAGGATACAGCCCCAACAAACGGAGAAGACTCGGTGAAGCCGATCTGGCACTTCGCTGGAACTCGTAGGGTGGTCATTACATTGGTAATTTGTTAGATCAGTGGTTTGTGAAATTGTGAAACAGCGCTGGTCTCTTACGTTAAGATTCATCAACAAAAATCATTTTATCGTAAAAAGGTACTCAATTGGAAAACTTCATTAAATTTTCTTTAAAGAAATCAAATCATCGCAAATTCGGTTTACTTATTAACTGCGGGGGATGTCCCACTGTAAAACAACAGAACTTCAAAGCTCGGCGGGTGAGGAAAAAACAATTCTCGTTTTAAACTGTTCCCTTTTAGAACTGCGAGAGAACAGTGGGCTGAGACAATTATTTATTTAAGGGGTTTTGACGGAATGAGTGAGGCTCTGATTGCGCGGGCGCCTGCCGACGTATCTGCATCACAAAGGCAACTCTTTTTAATTAGGTGACTATTCTAAAGTCGCCTCCGCATACAAATGAAGGAAGATTAGCACGGTCTCGCGAGGAGTTCACTTTCCATTTTTCCTTTGACGGGGATTTGAAGGTTCTGCTTTATTTGGGGACTTAATTCAACGAAATGAAGAGAATGGCTTTTTCATTTCGTTTCCAGCACCTTGACAGAAACAACCGAAAGTTTTTATAGTGTTTCGCAGTCGCCCGACGATCGTAACTCTTGAATAGATAAGGTAAGGGCACCTATTACCGCTCCCCCCAAAATCGGCACCCATTACCGCGTTATTTTTAAAACTGCGTTTTATGAACAAGTCGATTTACTCACTAAGAAACTTATTTTACACGAGCAAAGCTCAGTTTGTAGACTACCGGTTTTTTTAGCGCTAGTATTTATGCATCAAATAAACAACTCGCAAACCGCAAGTAACCGCGACGCCGGCGCAGGAGCAGGTTGTGCCATAGAAACGCGAGACGCCACACGTAAGAAAACTCACATTTTATTTAGTGATTTGCGTAATAGTTATAATAACTAAGCTAATACTAAGATTTTTAAATGTTTTCTTTGCGACTTCCAAATACTATTTATGTGTGTTTTTGTCTGGAAATACGTTAAAATTAGAATATTAAATACCGCGTTAATCGGTTTCGTTTTTTGCTATGGCTCCTAAATCCGAGGTATAATAATAAATAAATAATAAATATCAGGGGACAATGTCACACCAATTGACCTAGTCCCAAACTAAGCTCTAGGCTTGTACTATGGGTACTAGACAACGATATAAATACTTATATAGAGAAATAAATACTTAAATACATAGAAAACATCCATGACTCAGGAACCAATATTCGCACTCATAACACAAATATCTGCCCTTACCGGGATTTGAACCCAGGACCGCTAGCTTCGTAGGCAGGGTCACTACCAACTAGGCCAGCGCGTCGTCAGGTATACCACGGTAATAGCTAAAATGGTACTTTAGGTTCAATGGCCTTTATTTTTTATATCTTCTGTCGGTTATTAACTTTTTTAGTGTTATAAAAAACTTTACCTATCTAAGCAGTTAAACAGCAATTTCCGTGGTATGAGAAATACTAATAAAGGCCTTATTTTTTATTAAAAACTAGTGCACTATATTACTTAATTCCTTAGAAAGCCCTAAATTTTTGAGTCGTTTATGTAAAAAGATATATTTAAAGATATTATTATTAGTTTTATGGGTTTAGTTTTATTAGATGGTTAAAATGTTAAGTATTTATTTGTTTAACCAACGTCACGACAACTTTATTTTTTTATGCGTCGTAATTAGGTTTTATAGTACCGTGAATTATCCAATTACCGAGGGTAGGAAAAGATAACCCTCGGTAATAGCCTCGTAAGCCCCACCATACTGCAAACAGGAAGTTTTTTGTAAGTGGGACTTTGAATCTTCAATTACGTTTGTTCGATAATGCCGTTTTCATTTTGTGAACATAGGAAAATAAACCTTATTCTTATTGCAACACAGTTCAAATTGCCTTGATTATGTACATCCTATTGCACACTGGGCCTTACGAGGTTAAGATGTATGGGAACCTAGTTCCGAGGTATTTAGGTTTTTTTTGGGTCGGAGTTAGGATCCCATACTATCTCCTATTACCGTGTGACATTAAATGAAATAACAATGTTAGGGTACCTTAGTCCGGATTCCTTAATAAAATTAAGATTTTTTTGATAGTAAAGCTTACCTGTTGGAAACTGTTGTACTAACTGATGGTACAACGCTTAATCTGGTAGACTGGGTTTTTATTTTAGTCTTTCGAAATCTGGGATAATAATAATAAGCGTATGTTTATTTTGTATTTCAAAAATTTCGGTAGAACTTGCTCTTTTTATAGTTTTAATTTATGTTTTGAAGTCAGCGGCATCCATAATGTACTTACATTATGAACACAAGTACTTATTATTTTAAACTCAATATCAAACGTGGATATTCATAGCTACGCACGAGAGAGTATATCGTTACTACTTTAGAAAAAAGTCGTATCTGATATTTCGAGATGTATATGTATCGACTACGTCACTCTGAAGAGACCCCAGTATATGCATCTGAGCAACTAACCCCGAAAGCAGGCCGCCTTTATTTCTTAGCCCGAGAACTTAAGCGCCAAAATCTATTTAAATACTGTTGGACAGCGTATGGCAGTGTTTATCTAAGGCAAGATGATGCTTCTCAAATCATTCTCGTAAATAGCGAGTCACAAATAAAACAGCTCTCAAGATCAACCTGACTATCGCTGCTTCAAATAGTGATAAGTATGTTAATTATTATCCATTTATATCGTAGTTTTTTCGCACTTATACACTATTTTTTGTCTTTTGCATGCTATACTTTAACACTCACACACACACACTCCACTCACATACACAATAATCATAAGCGCTCTGACAGGCACACACACAAACATACAAAACACATTAAAACTAGATTAAAACTTAAATTCACTAATACACTTAAACTGTATTGTAGTATACACATCCAAAGTGGCTACTATGCGACAAGGTATACTACGTATAAGCTGGGTCCGCATACCCAGCCGGGCTACACTTTGAAAATAACGTTAACCTACATTAAAAATTCTAGACTACACACAAAACAAAGACACTCACCACTGCTAAACGACCCCTTGTTTTTCTGCATTTATCCATTATGATTTGTAGTACTAATATTTTAAATGAAATTGACAACTCTCAAATTGCGGTTTCCGTACAGTGTGACCCTCAGGATCTCCATATATATGTACCAGTAGATAAATCAAACTTAACCATAGTTTCGCAAAATATCAGGAGTGTATATGGTAATTTCGATGATCTAATATTGAGTCTCTCCGAGTTAAAACTTGAGGTGGATATTTTGATTCTGACTGAATGTCGTATTAACCCCAACTTACCGTTACCCGTTCTTAACAACTACTCCTGCATAGCTACTACTTATAATCTAAATCAGAACGATGGTGTAGTAGCGTATGTAAAAATGAACTTAAATGCTAGAGTACAAGAAATAAAAATTGAAAATTCAACTTGTATACAAATTAAATTCAGTGACAGTACCGTCTTAGGTATCTACCGATCACCTTCAAATTTAAACGCAATAACTTTTATCAACTCCTTAAATACCTACCTTGAAAATAATCATTCATCGAACATAATAATAACCGGTGACATTAACATTAACCTCATCCCCAGACAGAATGAATCAAAATATACAAATTTAAATAGACAACAGTACTTAAATATGCTTTCTACACATGGTATACTACCAGGTCACATTTATCCAACCAGACTAACAAATTGCCTAGACCACATTATGATAAAAATAAATAGTTATGAATCCTCGGCTTATTGCGCTATTCTAAATACCTCAATTACAGACCATCTTACAATCCTTTTAACACTAACGAATAACAGGTCAAAAGAGCGCACATCAAAAACGCAAAGTACCGCTAACTACGAAGAAGCAATTAAAAAACTTATGGAAAAAAACCTTGAACTCCTTCTTTTCAGTAGTGACCCGAGATTTGTTGCCGATCATTTGATACAGAAACTAAGTCAATCCCTAGAGGATAGCAGGATTATAAAACCTATACCTAGAAACCAGCGCACGATAAAGCCGTGGATAACTCCTGGTATACTGCGATGTATAAGAAATCGTAATAAATTACAATTAAAGGTACGATCCGAAATATATAATGAGATTCTTAGGATCACGTACAAAAGATACCGCAATTTTTGTAATAATTTAATTAAAAAATTAAAGCGTAATTACGAAAGAAAACAATTAACAAATGCTTCTAAAAACTCTAAAAAACTTTGGAAAACACTAAAAGAAATAATTCATTACAAATCTACTAAGACTTCTAACCTCGATTTGCTAACCATCGAATCAACACCAAATGACTCAGTCAATTCTGTTAACAAGTGTTTTGCTGATGTGGGCAAGACTTTAGCTGAGGATATTCTCAAAAAATGCCCTAACAGAAGCGTAGACCAATTGCTGGACTATAACCAAACTGAACCTGACCGGACAGCCTCCTCATTTGTACTTTTAGATACAGACCCTCAGGAAGTATATAGCATTGTCATGGGCTTGAGATCGGACGGTGCCGCTGGATGGGACGGCATCACAACTAAATTCCTAAAAATGGTCGTGGCTCAAGCTGCTCCAGTAATTAGTCACTTGGCTAACCTCTGCTTTAAAGATGGTATCTTTCCAACACAGTTTAAGCAATCCATAGTTACGCCAGTTCATAAGGTTGGGGAGAGAGATGATGTCAATAACTATAGGCCAATATCGGTCCTGCCTGCTGTTTCCAAAGTTATCGAAAAACTAATTAATAATCGCCTTATCTCATACCTTAACAAGTTTAATATTTTATCAGATAAACAGTTTGGCTTCCGTCAGACTAAATCTACTGAAGATGCAATACTTGAACTAACTAAGTTGATAGCTGGTAGGACTGATAATGGTGACAAGTGTCTAGCAGTGTTTTTAGACTTAAAAAAGGCTTTTGACACGGTCTCTCTTTCCACTCTTACCCGCAAGATGGAGAGGATTGGTATAAGAGGAAACCCGCTAAATTTGCTAAGTGACTATTTGCAGGGGCGAACTCAAAAAGTTAAAATTGGTGATTTTATTAGCCAGGAAGCTGACGTAACTTATGGCGTCCCCCAGGGCTCCGTTCTGGGGCCCACATTGTTTTTGATCTATATAAATGACTTGACAAACCTTAAACTGCAATGTGGGCACACCTTTTCTTACGCTGATGACACTGTCATAGTCTTTGAGGGGCAATCCTGGGAGTCTGTGTTTGAAAGTGCAGAAACAGGTATGACCAGAGTATTCTCCTGGTTAAAATGTAATCTTTTAACACTAAATATTAATAAAACGAATTATATGTGCTTCACTAAATATAATAGTTCACAACCAAATAACAGTAAAAATCTAAAAATTCATACTTGTATCAATTCTGACCATATTTCTTGTAACTGTATAGAAATTGTGAAAGTTAACTCTACAAAATACTTGGGTGTAATGCTGGACCAACGCATGTCATGGTATACTCATATTGAATACGTTAACACCAGAATACGTAAGCTAATTTGGATATTTAAAAAACTTAGACATATAACCACAAAAAAACTTTTAAATCAACTGTATTTAACTTTAGCACAATCTGTCATGTCCTACTGTATATCGGTATGGGGTGGTTCAGCAAAAACTAAATTTTTGGAGGTTGAAAGGGGACAACGCTGTCTTATAAAGGTAATGCACTCTAAACCTTATAGATTCCCAACGGATGAACTTTACCAGCTTAGTGACTTATTATCAATGAGGAAACTGTACATTCTTTCTGCAACGCTAAAAGTGCACAAAACCTTAAAATACAATCCTATTTCACAAACACGTAGACGTAAACACAGCGTTGCCCCCGTCCCAGCAACTAAGTCAGCATTTGCAAAAAGACAATTTACAGCACAATCAGCTCACTTGTATAATAAAATAAACGAAAAATTATGTGTATACCAGTTACAATTGTATAAATGCAAAAAAAGTATGTCTGAGTGGCTCAAAACACTTAGTTATAACGAGACTGAAGCACTGTTATATCGGGTCATAGCATAGTTTTTGGAGCTCTTGGCTGCAATGGTGTTAAATACAATAAAATAAAATTTATGTAATGGTAATGTAATTTACTATAATAAGTGTATATTTGTGGTGTTAAAATCCATTGTAACATTTACAACAAGTAGTAGTAGCATAGTCCATAGTAAACCTAGCCTAGTAATTAACACACACACACACACACACACACACACACACACACACACACACACACACACACACACACACACACACACACACACACACACACACACACACACACACACACACACACACACACACACACACACACACAAACACACACACATTTATTTCTCTATATGAAAACTAGTTGCTATGGAGGAGCGGGGCTTCCTGATACAGGTATTGCATACTTAATAGGAAGTCTCCACCTAGTAATAATTTACACTTAAGCTTTAACGAAATAAATATATTTTTCATTTTCATTTTTCATATGTTTGAACTTAATTCTTTACTAATGTGGTTTTTCTTGTTAAGAATCAGACAATAAAATGGTTAGTTTTTACATGACAAGCCTGTTAGTTAGCCAATTTAGGGTAAAACATAATGTTGAATAATCCGCTTCCAGTTATCGCATTGATTTGACATTTTTATATACATAATATGTAAATCGGATGACAATACAGTCATCTTGTACAGTCAAGGACTTTAATTGTTATACCACTATGGAACCCTGTCGCATAACGTTAATCATTCATTTAAGCGTAATTTCTGTCATGTGGTTTGACGCAGTCATTATGACAGGGTTCCATAGTGGCATAACAATTAAAGTCCTTGACTGTACTTATCGAAATTGTTACATTGAATTAAGCAGAGATGGGCTTTATATTCTATTAAACAAATATGTTAAATATCAAATGTACGGAACCAAAAATACTTTAATCCTCTACCCTCGGTAATAGGAACCTCATCCGCGGTAATAGGGTCAAATCCCGTCCAATACCTCGGTAATAGGAGAACCAGACTTTTTGTGTTTAATATTTATTTTATCCCCTATATTCACCTACAATAAGCCCGAAAAGGTGCAAATTACAAAGTTCAATCACCACACTTTTATAAAAAAAATCCTTTCGGTCGTTAGGGTGTCTTGATACCCTTAATTTCTAGCTCTTATTTGAAAACTACCTTAACTCCCACGGTAATAGGTGCCGTTACCTTAGCATAGATAGCGCCACCATTTTTTAACGAATGAAATCCTAAAACTTCATTCGGGTTTGTAATTCTCTCTCACTCACTCCTATACGCTCGTATCGCGAATCCGCATAAAAATAAACCGAACCCGAAATACATCTTACTACCTCTTGTGCAGTGTATTTATTATGTATTATTTCCAATGGACGATTATCAAGACAAAAATAATGACGTGAATCAAAAGTAGTCCTTACTTATAAAACAACAAATTTAATAGAAATAACAAGTTAACCAAATAAGCTGATCTAAAACGGCTTAAACTTAAGATACATTTTACTCCACCGCAGACGAGATTATGGGCGGCAGCAAAAAGGACAGGACGATAACTTGATCCTCTAATGATCAACTTTCACAATAGCGACTCAAGTTGTGTGTCTACGAACGTAGCGAGGGATAATTGAAAAGTTTGTCTCGTCCAAACTCCTGCCATTTAACCGCTGTATTTTTAAAGTGAAAGTTCCACTTAATTCTAAAATAGAACTGTGTACATTGTTAACGAACAAAACCTCAACTTGAGCGCTTGTCACGAATGAATGAGCTCTGCAATAAACTTGGACATAAAAAATACAAACTAATGCGCAGCTTTGTTAACTACGTATTTTATTTTCTTTTAGTATTTTGTTCGTGTAAATTTAGTACTATAATATGTCACAAAGTAAAAATAGATATTTTCCTTCCCGCAATGTCTCCGCAGAAGTTCGCCGCCATAACGTCTGATCTCGACGAAAATAAAATTTACTACGTGGCTGAAACGGATGTGTTTCGTTGCTCTTGGAAAAACTTAAAAAGATTACAAAGTTTCTCGTGGCGGGCCACCGCGGTGCCCCGACTTTTGGCGGACGGTTGTAACTGTAATAAGCGTAGAGCGAGCTTAGTGAAAGCAGCTTCCACACTGAGTAATCAACAAAATTTATAAACCGGTACATGCATACGTACATATATGTATAGGTACATACTTACAATACATGTTTCAAATCACAGTAGGTCATCAATTTCTGACTGTCTTAAGTGCCTGTTTGTGTCCGGACTTCTGGTCAAGGGATATGTGGTCCACGGCGTCAAATTTGGTAAATCAAGACCATGCTGTACGTTATTAAGTTTTATATAGAAAGGTATGTATGTTAGTCCATAAGGTAAGTATATGTAAATGTGGGCCTCATTGCCTGAAATAAGTAAACGTTTTGAATTAGAATTCGCCATATGGAAATATAATAGTCAAGGTTTCTCAGTATAGTTCGCGGGAATGTACTACATGCTCTCTGGGCTATTCAACTGGATTAAATCATATTGTCTTTGACGTGTTATGGTAATGTTTTTACATCACACTTGCTTGTAAATAGTGGTCTAATATGCTAGAAAAATCGACCGTAAATCCAAAATAATACCCGCGGGCCTTTTTTTTACCATTACGCCCTATCGCGCGTAATAGCTTTTTTTTTAAACATAATGCGTTGACTCAGTCTAGTATACTAATACGCCAGGACCCATCAGAAGAAATGGATAATGCGACTCCGCCGGATATACGCGGCTAAAATTATTAGTGACAATCGTAAGTTAAAAATATGATATTTTGTCTGATTTTATTTCATTTCCTCGCAATTGTGATGAAAAACATTGTATGTTTCACGGGTGGTAAAGAAAATACAAAGCTCGAGTCATTAAAGCCTTCTAACAGACTCTCGTTTGTAATTCTGTCTTTACCACCCTTAATACACAATGTACTATTGAAGCAGCCGCCATTCCCTACAAGTAAATAAGAGCTATCGTATCGCCAACGTTACGATAACACTTCAAAAGCAATATTGTTGTACCGTGTTGAAGACGTCTTTAATGCTGGCTCCAGGTCAAAGACGTACAAATATCACTTGAAATCAAGTTTATTTATGTGCAACTTAGCATTCTCCCCGGTAAACTATCATGTGGTTAATGCGCTACCTACTTTAGTTGTAAACTTTCAATAACTTACTAGGTATAAACCGAACAAAACTAAGTTAACCCGCAATTCTTAGACGTTTACTTCCCAACCAATATAACTTCTTATTTCTTTATTCGCTATAACAAGTCCTTAGAGAAAGCGAAACTAAAATCTAAGGCAAGTTTATCCAGCTCGTTACGTCTAATACTCTGTAACCCTTGCTGATATTTCCTGATTTAATTCTGGATACGGAAGCAGTATTAACGTCACCCAGGGGACCTCTGCTCCCAAGGAGCTCGGGGCCGCAGTCAACGCTGGGAACCATGCGAACTTATATTTATAGCGGTTTAGGAGAGCCGTTAGGAAATTAAGGTCATTTTTTATTACAGAATATTATGGTATTATACTCGTATAGCGAGTTATAGGGCCACCGCCTGACAATTTATAAATTAAATGTATGTGTATAAACCCTTTACTGTACACAGTACGAGTAATGGGCATTAGTCGTTACTTTTGAAATGTTATTAATAGTTTTATTGAATTTAATTGAATTACTTGTAATTAAATTAAGTGTAATAGCACTTGTATATTGAGAAAAAGTTGATATTTTAAAGAAATTTAATACACCAATGGCCTCGACTCTGGTAGCAAGATTTATTTCAATCCCAACTTTGATTAATAACGTACCAAAATCACACCGAGTATTTGACGAAGTGTTCGAGATGAGAGTTGATTTAGCTAATTTGAAGTAAAAATACCTATACTTGAACTTTGACCTGACATATTTTAATCTGTAAATTTTGTTTCATTAAATAAAAGTTAAATTTTGGTAATTCCCAAAGAAATTAATTTTAAATTTCAAATAATCAAAAACTTGTTGTTGTATTTACAAATTAAATTTTGTAACTGTTAATTTGGAATTCAATTACTTTTTGAATAATAATTATTTGAAAATACAGGTTTATACAAAATTCTTGAACCTATCCCCCTGATGGTTTTGAGATTGTTACTTTAGCGCGGTTTTTATAGCGCGTCAATTTCGTGCGCACTTCTCCTATCCCGAGCGGGGAGTGCGGTAAAGCGCGGGGAGTATGGGCGGTAGTAAACGCCACCTAAATGCCACAATTTTTTTACTTGAAACCATTTATACCTGCAAGCGCTCTCATTAATTCGTTTTCATTCATCATCATATTTTTTATCAATTCAAATGGTGGGGATTAAAGTGTATTTACTGTTTTATGATTTAAATAAATTTTTGCTCGCCAAAGGGATTCACGATCAAATAACTCAAACAAACAAACTCTAATCTAAACAATTGTTGGACAAACCGAAAAATGAAGTGAAGTGAAATTTTGGTCAATGACTACCTAAATATAATTTTATTGTCGCGTAGCAATTACCAATCTTTTACCAGCCATCTGTGTTATTTGAATCTCAGTCCATCACCCGTTTAGGGTCTGCTAAAGAACAATAAACCAACACACTATTAATCTTATCCAAATGCATATTCATCCCGATCATCATCATCAAATCAGCTGAAAACCGTCCAAACCTATAAATAGGCCTCACCCAAGGTTCGCCACAACGATAAGTCCCATGCATATTGATTGGGGTAAGATTAAACAAGACTGTGTCCGCCAAAATAACGGCCTTAAATCCGATGTTTCAAACATTTTAGTTGATGTTAGTGTATTATTTGTGGGCGGGGCGGCTTATCCTGAAGATACCTGCCCGCTAACAAGGGTAGGTCTGTAAGTCGGGTTCAAAGATGACACCCACCCACGTCATGCCCTCGGAGGGCACTCTGTCCACAGACAGTAACCAACAGCTGATTCATACGTTTAGCGAAATGGTTAAGCGGAAAAAATACAAACATACATACATGCCTTCACGCCTTCATTCCCACAGTGGGATAGGCAGAGCTACAGAATTACCAACCACTCTAAAAACGTGTTGTTAATTCTGTAACCGCTATAAAAAATATTTTAATAAACCTTAAATTTGTATAAACTGAAAGTGAATCGTTAACGTTATATAGAGCTTTATGACAACGTTCTGATATTAAAAGAAGATGTATTATTATCTTCGGGACGGATCTTCTATTATCTTTTGATGAGTTCCTATGGCACCATGAGCTTGATAGTCATAGTAAATATTGTATTGCCATCGAAATTGCATAAGTATGCAAATTTTAAATCAATGCAATGACAATAAGTATGTAACCCTCCCTAACAAAACCCTTGCGCTACCTAACTAACTTCTTAGTAGAACCTAAGTAAACCTAAATCTCTGAAAACTGAAAGCTGTAAAAACCTATGTAAAATTAAATTATGTAAAGCTACTCTACGAAAAGCTACTATTAACTTCTTGTCTTTAAATATATAGAGTAAGAATGAATAAATATTAATGAAATGGCCATATGATCGTCTAGTGTCTAGAAACCCACATTGTGAACCGTTTAGATAGTAACCTAAGAACTTTTCATGCATATAAGATTGGTATTGTTACATGAATAAAGTCTAACGTTTTAGCCTACAAAATCAAGTGAGAAGTAAAGTGAAGTAGTAAAAGAGAATGATAATTGGTCTTATAACTAATAAAGGTCAGTCAAAGTCTTTGGGTCTAATTAGTGATTGTTAGCTTGAAACTGGAAAGTATGCTTAAGGCATTTTATCTTGCGCCTAAGGTCAGAGCCCACGACTCCCCGCTCGTAACTGTGGGACTCGTCTACCTGACTGGTCATCCCTCCAGCGCTTAAAATATATTTTTTCTTTCCAGGTGAGGTAATTGATTTTACAGTCTTTGTCAGTTGTTAGTAATGGATTAGTCAGTAATAGTCTGTCAACAGTATACAAGGGACGAGAGGGTTCCACAAGGCTCCTTTCTCCATTGCAGGAGTGAAATATAAAATAATAGTCATATGGTATTTTATGTAATTCATTCATATAAAATTTACTAGGAGCTTAATTATTAATATGTCAAAGTCTAACTGTCAGGATATAGATAATAATGGTGAGTAGTCATATAAAGTCAAGTTTATAAAGCTTGAACATGTCAAAGCCAACCTGCCTGAATGTAGATAGCTATGGTAAATAGTCACATAAGACCATAGTAAAGGTAAGTAGTCAAATAAGTTCAAGTTTATGAAGTTTGTGTTAATTTCAACACCCTGCAATTTCTATGAAGAGTTTTGTTTAAATTATATCAATGTTTATTTCTCATATCATAGTGAATCTTTCTAGTCATGATGAATGCTGGTTTTAATGATGATTTCAATCATAAATTGTAGATATTTGCTGAAGTATATTCCCGTAGGAATGGTATTGTGGTTTCAACTGCTCACAGACTATAAGGCCGGTTTTCCCTTGAGAATAACCAAGCAGGGTGCGTAACCCATAGCGTAAACAGAGAAATCACTTGATGTAAAATATTCAATATAAGTTGAGAGAAATCAGTCGACCGCATTGGATCTTTCAATGTTGAAGTATATTTGGCTATCTGCCATAGACTAGAAATAATCACATTTCATTAGCTTACTTTGCTCAAGCTTTAAATATACAGGAACTGTCGTATATAATGAACTATCTGTTTCATTGATATTATTCACAAGTTGAGGCTTACTTTGCTCAAGCTGTATTGTTGATATTATAACTTGTCAGTAACGGTATTTGTAGTCGATATTTCATTTATTATGGGAAGGAGAAACCAGTTCACTAAGTCTCAATTAAACATTTGTAACGTAGATTTGAAGATATAGTAAAGCTTTCCAGTCTTGATACTATTTGATGGTTTTAAGTACATTTACTAGAAGGAGTGACCTCGGTCATTGTAGTGCATGTTTTTATGCATAAATTCCCTTGGGAATGGCTGAATGAAATTACTATACAGGGACTAGCTGATGCTCGTAAGCAGTGACAGCAGAGTCGTAACTCAGTATGTACAGTAAATCACCTGCCCAGAAGATCAAATGAGGGAAGACAGTCCAACTCATAAATATTACTTTGAAATTTACTATTGAATGCTAATTGTCTGATAAAGACTAGAAATATTTACTTTCTGATAAGCTTGCTCAAGCGTAATTGGTTAAGTCAATGTTCAATCGAAACTCAATAAACTGAGAACTCCTCAGGGTAAAATTGGATATAGAAATAAGTAGTATATCTTCCCAAATTCTATAGTTAAAACGGATAATATATTTCATTTAAATCTTCTACACCTTTTCCTATATAAAAGCGGTATAAGACCTGACGCAGACGGGTTTAAAAGACTAATTTACACCCAAGTTTTATTCCTACATACCTAGTTATGATCCTATTGGTTTAAATGCCTAAATCCCTATATTCCCTAACGTTTGAAGCTACCCTAACTCTACTGTTAAGGCCTACTCTACGAACTACATCCTATGGGCTTACCTCTCCCAGTAATTAGCTAAGTCCCTAGGGAATCTGTAAAGTTCAGCTGAGTCGGCTGAAGAGGCAACCTAAGCACTCGTGTTGTGTGTACCTCCCCTCTCTCTTTTGGTAGACCGCAGTCCTCAGAGATAGAGAGAGTAAGGCGCCCTATTATGTGGTTTAGTATATATACATAATAATAGATTTATCGGGACCCATACTCAACTCCAATAGAGCTTCAGTGGGTGCGCGCCGGCATGCCAACTTGTGGACCCCACTTGTTCTCTAAAGGCTGACATTGAGAATAAGTAGGCATTGTTGTGGATATCTGTGTTGATAAAAAGACATCCAGGCTTGCCCAAGGCTTCTTTTTGACTCTAATAGTTCCAAATCAGAGGCTCCGTTAGGCTTCCTCGGATTTGTCAGGCACTTACTAGTGGCAGCCTGATCTTTGTTCTGGTACAATCAAGTGCTAATCTAGCTTACACAACAAGCTACTTCTCCTCCCCCCACTATAATAAAATTACTCTTTATTCTCCAACAAATCAATGCACCAGACACAAATGATAACTAGCCCAAAGCTAAGGGAAGTACACAGAAAGAAATTAATTAAATAACACAAAACAAATAAAGTCAATTAAAATTCACACAGTAAAGTTAATATAAAAAAAGTGTCTCGCCAAAATACCCAGATTATTTATATTTATCCAAGAACCCAATCCCTGTTGTCTGAATTAGCCCTAGAATACAAAAACTCTTTACTAATGTGCAAACCCCAATCATCCCCTTACATACATAAAAATACAGAGCTTTCACGCTGCATTTCCATACATGACAAGAGGGCAATACCTCACACAATAGATCCTATTACCAACTACTTATTCCCTAAGTAAACCGTTTTCCGTAAAACCTCCTGAATAGAATGTAATAAATTTGTAGACCAAAATCCCATTTTTATAAAATAACAATATTACTTAACTTCAACAAATAACATGATTACCTACACCGCTATAACCGTATACTACAGAACCGCTGGTGAACTAACAAGAATCTAACGTGAAACGTTAACGCTGCGCTATGTCTCCCGACGACGAAGAATATCTACACGACTCCGCAATATTCCTTTCATGAACTAAAATATAATCACTAATATAATAATACAAGGAACCATGTTAAAGGTAAAGTTGCAACACGAGTCTAAACTACTACTAACACTCTTAACCGGTCCGCAAATATTAAACTGTAACTAGTAAGCTAAATATCACTACTAGAATAAATAAAGAAGTTATACTGTTAACGAAACGCTCTTCTCCTACATGTAAAATCCCCGGCAATATATAACCGTAATCTACACAGAAAAATGTAACTATCCTTAATACACGAACTCCATAACGCGAAATAAAAACCAAAGTAAACTATCACGGAAAATAAGCACCTAAATATACCGTAAATACCAACTATACGTAGCGAATATTGAGAGTATAAATATCGAGCGCGAGCACTAACAGCCTAGGTAAGTAGTTGTTGTCTCTACGAAGTCCCCCGCCAAGTGTGTCTCCTCCGTTCTTCCAGCCTTCCTTTACCCCTCCCTTTTTGGTTGAATTCATTTCGTTTTCCACAGTGTGGAAATTTCTGCAATTTCATCCTAAATCCTGCAATTTTGATCCTTACACACCCCATATAGAGTGCATTACATAATTTTTTTATTCTTTTTCTCTTTCTGTTGTATTGCGTCACTCCTCACAAGGACACGTCGCCAAGCCATGTTACGTAATTTCGTCTTGCTTAATCTAAAATAAACTCCAATACGCTTCTACATAAGGTTTATTTTCCGATTTCCGCACTTAATTTTATAAGTAACCAATACTGACACTTAAGACTAATCGTTACACTGACCAATATAAGGTACATTTCTCTTTGCTTTTATTATTATCATTTTTACGTTACTTAAGGTAAATGCACGTTTCTCCGAATACCCCTTTGGTGAATTGGACAAGCCAACCATGTGGATCGCATCAAGTGAACATAATAGAAAAAATAGTATTTAAACGTAAAAGTTTTGGTATAAATACAAATTTGACATTATTAATAACAAATAGAACCATTGTTTAGTCATAAATCGGTACATCCGACCCTTGCCATAATTCCGTTTTAATGTCATAAAATCCGTAAAACAAATATATTTCAAACAAAGTTTACAAAAGAAAAACCTAGTTCAGTGATTTTCGGTAATTACTTTTAAAATTTCATATAGTTTTAGTTATTGGAAAAGCATAGTTGTGTATATAATCAGCACATGATCATTCAGTATAAAAACAATCACATGACATACACTTTCCCTGACTCCTAATGCTATTCATTGTTTCGTTCAAGTAAAATAAAAAGGTTGACGCTTCATCGAATTCGCTTTGTTGTCAATTTCTATAAATATCACTACACTAAACCACATAATTAAGCAGAACACAAACTAATTAAATAACAACACAGGAAATCCCTATTTTTCAATCACAAATGCAGTGTAAAACCGTTTTATGATCTTAAGAATTATACGCAATTTCTTAGCGTTTTTCACAAGTACTACATCACGACGGTCAATCGACTCTGTCAGTCAGTAATTTATCGGCTTTACCCCGTAGTGGTAGGGATGAGTACTTTGGTTGCGAAAGTAATAAATCATCTAATGTAAATACTCTACTAATAGTTTTAAATATTGAAAATTCGGCGATATGGTAGGTTCAGTGAAATGTACGTTTACCCCAACCCCGACAAAAACATGCCGTCTTGTCTAGACAACGCCAGGAGTAGCTCTAGAATACAAAGGCTGCGCCGGCGACCCGACGTCTCGTCGCCTATTCGCAGAGACCACAAACGCTCTAGATCAAAATAGTATTAACTCAACAACCTACTATTCTTGTTTCAAGTTTACAGAAGTTGTAATAAGGTTGATTTTAGAATACAGTCGTATTTCAGCAGTGCGATAAGTAATTCCATCCCTTTTCTATATATCAATAATCTCAATTTTTATGTTGATATTTTAAATCTGTTCCTTAATTGTTAATGAAATTCTGTTTAGCTCACCTTCGTACGTGCGAGAAACAAAAGCGCCCTTATTATGATAGCAGTAAGGTTGTATTTCGTGATTCAAATTTTTGTCATCATGCTTGATTGTAAATAATTACATTTAGATATAATGTTATAAAATAACGAATAGAATTTTTATACTAAACTTTAAATGTTTTATGATTTTTACTCTCGTTAGAGCCTAAACTGAAATTAATTATATTTGCGAATTAAACGGGCATTTCTGGACCGTTACAATCAACCCCCAAAATTTACATAGGTGACAAAATTGCTTAACCGGAGTAAATTTTCCAATCTCTCTAAATTCGCAAATATACTCTACCAATTTGTTAACACTATCTCTCAATTGTAAAAGCCATTACAATAATGGTGTGATGTGTATTGAAACCAAAAGAATAGAAACTGATTACAGAATGTAACCCTCAACCTGTCGATATGCCAACCATGAACTATCATCACTCTTCGCAAGGAACACAAGGTCTCAGCAAGAGGAACCTGGGTTGTGAATCCAAATCTACTCTAGTAGTATGATCTTGCCCCGTCACAACAATTCGGCGACCACATTGCCCGGTCTGTGAATTTGACTTACATTGCCCAAGCCATAAGTGACCTGACAAAACCCCCCCTCTAGAAACCGAATGCCTTTGATAGCTAAAATGCTAACAATCCAAAAATTATTATATCCAAATTAAGAGTGCCACCCCATTATCAATCTCTATATCCTTTGGAGCATGTGAAGTTGCCGATAAAATATGACAAAAGCCACTGTGGGCTGCCGGTAGAGTATGAGTTTTCTATGGAAGCAGACTTAGAAACTGCACTTTGATCTAACCTAACACCTATTCCACAGATAACCCATTGTTAGTGTAGTGCCTTGAGATATAGTGTTAATAAATCGAATTCCATTTTACAAGAGCTATTAATTCCTTAGAGCTCAACCTAATTTTTTTTTGTAGCACTCAAACCACCCCCTTTCACACAACCTCTTACTTTCCTCTGAAACCCCAGTGTCCTATATCATTGATATAGCGTACATCCAACTAATTCACTTTCCTCATTCTCACTTTCGAATTCCCTAAAAAATCATCAGCTCCGTTTAAAATGAAAAGAATAAAATCTAAATAAAATAACAATTATTATTACATAATTTACATCCGTACAAACAATTAATCCACCTCTCAAGTAACTATGCATTGAATCTACAACCCCCCTTTCTTATAACGACTTTACTCCACAACTTACTTTTGGATGTCTTATCATATTAAAACAAAAGTTTTTTTTCTTTTTTTTTTCAAAATCTGCAAAACAACTCTACCATTCAAATAATTAATCCACCCCTCAAGTAACTATGCATTGAATCTACAACCCCCCTTTCTTATAACGACTTTACTCCACAACATACTTTGGATGTCCTATATGAAAAATAATTTTATTACCAAAACCGATAAAACATTTCTTGTCTAGCTTATAATAGGTACCTAAGTTTTTTTTTTTTTTTTTTAACTCATCATTGCTGATGGTAACCAAAAATGATCCAAATGCAAAGAAAAATATACTTCTTAAGTTAGTTAAAATACTAGCAAACAAAATTTAAATACCGCCCCTCTAAATTCTAATTTAACTTATATTATTTTTACCTTTTTTTACAAAATTCGTTTGTTAAAATTGTATTTAAATTAATCGTTTCGCATTTGATTTGAAATTAAAAGTAAAATGTCTCCCATTAAATACATAAACATCTATAAATATTAATTGTATTGATTACTACCAAGTCTCTATTACTTAATTTTCCCAAAGCTATTAATTAAGTTCGAAGCTAAATCAATGTGCAATGCTTACATACACCGAAACCTCATAGTATTTAATTCATGCGTATTTATTCTATTGAACTATCACCATCATAATTTGTATGGAACAATCTTTTCGTCAATTGTTAGGTACCTATAATTATCATATAAATACGTCTGTGGCGACTTAAATCGCCCCGAAGGTTGGCAACACTTTTTCTTGTCACTCAGACAGAGCATCACGACTCCTGCCCTGTGCTCGCAAATAAACTTTTAATAATATTAGGATAATTGATTGTGATATATTATAAACAAGGTCCTCTCGAAGTGCTCAACTTCTTTATTGCTAATATCATTTAATGTGTTGTATCTTAGTAGATATTTACAAAAACGGTGGTGTTTTATTTTGGCGACGTCCCATCGTCGACCTCGACCGACGTCCTGAGACGGGATTCAACATCCACACTTCAATCTAATCCGTTTTATTCTAATTGCCCTATCTCGACTAAATCGACAGCTAAATCAATCTATTCTATTGAAAGATATCTATAGCTAGGTAGATACTAATGTTACAAATGTAAAAGTACTCACCTAAACCGATTTCGCTAAAATCCAATACAAAGACAACCTAAACCCAGAGGAAGAACATAACGCACTTTACCCGCGAGTAAAGGTACACGATCTTAACGCAGACGGAGTCGCGGACAACAACTAGTGTTGATACTATAAACAACATTGGTTTTCCTTTTCAAACAACCAGATTTTCCCATACGACTAACGATAGCGTATGTAAATCTTTTAATTGACAGATATCGCCATCTAGCAATGATTTGTGTAAACTACGGTTTCCCAAAAATACGAAACGTTGTCGGAGATTTAAATAAGTTCAATCTTCCACCTTATGAAAGTACAATACGCATTTTAAACCAGAATCAAATACATACATCTCAACTATAACTCCTACCTGAAAAGCATCTAAACCGATTTTTAATCCACGAACTTGACATAGACATTAAACGCACAGTATTTTTTAAATATCGGTGTGAAATAATTCTCGTGTCCTAATTAATCGCAAAAATTTTACATGCTTATATTAGGCTTATATAAATCAGGTATTGCAATTTAATGACATAATAATCTAGTTCAGTTCAATGACGCGACTCAAAACGAAATTGGCACCATGACCCATTTTTTTACACAACTGTTTTCGTATAATGATTTTTATCACTAAACTTTGTTATTATTAACTTTATTGAATTTGTAAATCGACTTAATATTAATAACATTATAATTTTAATTGTTTAATTAAACGCGCCTCATACCTATTTTGTACTAGCGGACTTAACATTAATTCTAGTCTACTCAAACGTGTTCAGGTTTTGGAACGGACGGTGACGAACGCCATGTTTTCTCTGTGGTTAGGTTATTGTCTTGTCAAAATAAAACAGATCCTATGTTTAACAAATTAGTTAAATTATACATTAAACAGTGTTAAATGCATTAAACACCTGATCAGCTGATCACACGATGTAATAATTGTACCGAACAAGGTGGATAAATCATGGAATGTGTTCCCATCTAACGACAACTTCGCCTATCTTACTAAAACCAAAACTATTCGTAAAACGTAAGTATACGATCGACGTCTTTTACTATTTTATGTATTTGTCAGTTTAAATTTATAGCATTAATCCTAATGCATGTTGTCCCGCGCAACTCTTTTATCTAGTTTTATTCTAAACTTAGAATACTTAATAAGGATACAAGTTAGTTGTTATGATTTTTACCTAATGTTGTTTTCAGTAACTAATGAATCTCTTGTTTGTTTCAGTCTGCATCCTACTGTCTTTGTGAAATGATACCCCTGCTGATATATTAGAGAACTTTTACCCTGCTGACATGACGATGTTAATGAAGGTTTATCTGTCTACAAGATATAATAACCGAACTAGCAAGGATTGTGCTGCAAGTAAAAACCTGTAGTACCAATGCAATGGTTTCCTACTTCTGGTTGAACTTCTAAGTAAAGCAATGTAATATGAGTTTATGCATTTTATCTTAAAATAAATCCTATCTTTCTGCACATTTTCCTTTTTTTATGCACTAGTCTTGGATTATACAATTCCTACTTATGTGTTTCTCATTTATTTTTTTCTCCTAACATACCTAAACTAGCATGGTTTGTTTACTATATGCATCGACAGACAAATTTCAACTTGAAAGAATCTGTTTATAGCCTTGTTTTCTATTATGTACGCCTGGTGATAAATAGCTTTGTTTAATATACATACTAGTTTTATGGGAATCTTCTAACAACCCTCTGACTATACTGTATGTGAGAAGTTTCTAATTTGTGACAGCGATATTAAGTACAAACTACTACAAAAGTATTCAAACCTTGTTATCCGACATCAAAAACCTATTTATCTATTTTAAATACTATGATGATTTTGATTGATTGTTAAGTCATAAGTTTTCTCATAAACAAATTACTGATCCTGTAAGTACAATACAAATTTTGTAATAATGTATAACTGGTATCGTAGCGGTTTAAAATAAGGTATTGCATTCTAAATATATTTACTTCTTATTTTATTCATACCGAAAACAAACATACATCTGTACATCTAAATTCAAAGTTGAAACTAAACAACCCCCCAATTATTAAACTAGTGACATGGTCACTACTTAAATATTGAATAATAAATATTATTGAGTAAGTGATAGCTATCATTTCTTAATACCTTTTATACTAAAGTCACTGCATTAATAAATTACAGCTATTTTAATTCTTTTCCTTAAATGTACATAACAAGTACCTATCTAGCCTCTTTTACTTTAAACCAGACATATCTACTTTATGCAGTTTTTTCCTAGTTTCTAGTCTAGACATACACTCCTAATATTTTCAGATGAGAAGAATAAGAATCATGCATGTGATAACTAAATCACTTTAAATGGTAAGTTTCCAAAGTTGAAGTTAAAATGGTTTTTTTTTATTACTTTATGTTAAGAAAAGGCAATAGAAACTATGCTCATTCTGCCAAGTCTACACTAATGAAGTCAATGGCTTTATATAACTAAATAAAATTGTGTCCAATACAATCGTTAATGTAAGAAAAAAAAACAAAAATTGATTTTTAACCTACCCAATATTCAGTAAAGTTATAAGTATATATATAATCTATGAAAGCTTAAATTATAACCACCTTTAATTGGTTAAGTGTTATAAACAATTGAAATAATTCTGCCAAGATTTTAAGAAATTTTTTTTTTTTATAATTTACCTACAGTAAAATTGTATAGAAAAATACGTTTATGAGTAGTTTCTAGGGTTTTCATAAGCAACAAGCAATCTTTATAAACTTTATATTTCTTATACCTAAAATATTTTAAACCTTTCGTAATTTAATAAATGATTAAATTTATTTAAATATGAGTCTTAAATATTAGTGTAACGAAAATTACCATCAAATATTTATTACTTATTTTTATTTCTGTCAAAGTTATGCAATTTGCTCTGTAAACTACCTTTGACCTAGTATAATCTGTGACAGTGTCGTCTCGTTAGTGTCTTTTATTTATTTATTTTCTTACACCTCACAGCAAATCAAAGTTAAATAAGTGTTTCATCTAAAAATAATTTAAGTACTCGTAAAGTAAAATGTAACAGTGAATTTAAAAACGAGCGGTTTCGTGTTAACCTGGCCTACTACCTATTAACATTACGACTTTACGTTTATCGTGTTGTGAAACTGGCAAATAACGTGGACGAGAATACATTTTACAGTGATAACGACTTATCAGGGCATAGATGGAAGACCAAAGACCAAAACTAATAATAGTGAAGTGTTTAACGCGCCTGAGGATCTACAAAACGTTAACGCGACCTAACCTTTTGTATTATTTTTGTGAATTATAAGTGACGTTTTCAAAATTTGTGTTTTAAATTATTTAATCATTAACCGTGCCCCTAAGCAATAACCATACCAATCTTATACCATTACCCATTCTCACGACAGCAAATTACCTACCTAAATCATTCTTACTCTTCATGTAATAACAATTGAAAATTAACTAGAAAAGTGTAATAACAAAGTTCAATATCCTGGTCTATGGCACGCTAAATTGTAACCCTCCCTAACAAAACCCTTGCGCTACCTAACTAACTTCTTAGTAGAACCTAAGTAAACCTAAATCTCTGAAAACTGAAAGCTGTAAAAACCTATGTAAAATTAAATTATGTAAAGCTACTCTACGAAAAGCTACTATTAACTTCTTGTCTTTAAATATATAGAGTAAGAATGAATAAATATTAATGAAATGGCCATATGATCGTCTAGTGTCTAGAAACCCACATTGTGAACCGTTTAGATAGTAACCTAAGAACTTTTCATGCATATAAGATTGGTATTGTTACATGAATAAAGTCTAACGTTTTAGCCTACAAAATCAAGTGAGAAGTAAAGTGAAGTAGTAAAAGAGAATGATAATTGGTCTTATAACTAATAAAGGTCAGTCAAAGTCTTTGGGTCTAATTAGTGATTGTTAGCTTGAAACTGGAAAGTATGCTTAAGGCATTTTATCTTGCGCCTAAGGTCAGAGCCCACGACTCCCCGCTCGTAACTGTGGGACTCGTCTACCTGACTGGTCATCCCTCCAGCGCTTAAAATATATTTTTTCTTTCCAGGTGAGGTAATTGATTTTACAGTCTTTGTCAGTTGTTAGTAATGGATTAGTCAGTAATAGTCTGTCAACAGTATACAAGGGACGAGAGGGTTCCACAAGGCTCCTTTCTCCATTGCAGGAGTGAAATATAAAATAATAGTCATATGGTATTTTATGTAATTCATTCATATAAAATTTACTAGGAGCTTAATTATTAATATGTCAAAGTCTAACTGTCAGGATATAGATAATAATGGTGAGTAGTCATATAAAGTCAAGTTTATAAAGCTTGAACATGTCAAAGCCAACCTGCCTGAATGTAGATAGCTATGGTAAATAGTCACATAAGACCATAGTAAAGGTAAGTAGTCAAATAAGTTCAAGTTTATGAAGTTTGTGTTAATTTCAACACCCTGCAATTTCTATGAAGAGTTTTGTTTAAATTATATCAATGTTTATTTCTCATATCATAGTGAATCTTTCTAGTCATGATGAATGCTGGTTTTAATGATGATTTCAATCATAAATTGTAGATATTTGCTGAAGTATATTCCCGTAGGAATGGTATTGTGGTTTCAACTGCTCACAGACTATAAGGCCGGTTTTCCCTTGAGAATAACCAAGCAGGGTGCGTAACCCATAGCGTAAACAGAGAAATCACTTGATGTAAAATATTCAATATAAGTTGAGAGAAATCAGTCGACCGCATTGGATCTTTCAATGTTGAAGTATATTTGGCTATCTGCCATAGACTAGAAATAATCACATTTCATTAGCTTACTTTGCTCAAGCTTTAAATATACAGGAACTGTCGTATATAATGAACTATCTGTTTCATTGATATTATTCACAAGTTGAGGCTTACTTTGCTCAAGCTGTATTGTTGATATTATAACTTGTCAGTAACGGTATTTGTAGTCGATATTTCATTTATTATGGGAAGGAGAAACCAGTTCACTAAGTCTCAATTAAACATTTGTAACGTAGATTTGAAGATATAGTAAAGCTTTCCAGTCTTGATACTATTTGATGGTTTTAAGTACATTTACTAGAAGGAGTGACCTCGGTCATTGTAGTGCATGTTTTTATGCATAAATTCCCTTGGGAATGGCTGAATGAAATTACTATACAGGGACTAGCTGATGCTCGTAAGCAGTGACAGCAGAGTCGTAACTCAGTATGTACAGTAAATCACCTGCCCAGAAGATCAAATGAGGGAAGACAGTCCAACTCATAAATATTACTTTGAAATTTACTATTGAATGCTAATTGTCTGATAAAGACTAGAAATATTTACTTTCTGATAAGCTTGCTCAAGCGTAATTGGTTAAGTCAATGTTCAATCGAAACTCAATAAACTGAGAACTCCTCAGGGTAAAATTGGATATAGAAATAAGTAGTATATCTTCCCAAATTCTATAGTTAAAACGGATAATATATTTCATTTAAATCTCCTACACCTTTTCCTATATAAAAGCGGTATAAGACCTGACGCAGACGGGTTTAAAAGACTAATTTACACCCAAGTTTTATTCCTACATACCTAGTTATGATCCTATTGGTTTAAATGCCTAAATCCCTATATTCCCTAACGTTTGAAGCTACCCTAACTCTACTGTTAAGGCCTACTCTACGAACTACATCCTATGGGCTTACCTCTCCCAGTAATTAGCTAAGTCCCTAGGGAATCTGTAAAGTTCAGCTGAGTCGGCTGAAGAGGCAACCTAAGCACTCGTGTTGTGTGTACCTCCCCTCTCTCTTTTGGTAGACCGCAGTCCTCAGAGATAGAGAGAGTAAGGCGCCCTATTATGTGGTTTAGTATATATACATAATAATAGATTTATCGGGACCCATACTCAACTCCAATAGAGCTTCAGTGGGTGCGCGCCGGCATGCCAACTTGTGGACCCCACTTGTTCTCTAAAGGCTGACATTGAGAATAAGTAGGCATTGTTGTGGATATCTGTGTTGATAAAAAGACATCCAGGCTTGCCCAAGGCTTCTTTTTGACTCTAATAGTTCCAAATCAGAGGCTCCGTTAGGCTTCCTCGGATTTGTCAGGCACTTACTAGTGGCAGCCTGATCTTTGTTCTGGTACAATCAAGTGCTAATCTAGCTTACACAACAAGCTACTTCTCCTCCCCCCACTATAATAAAATTACTCTTTATTCTCCAACAAATCAATGCACCAGACACAAATGATAACTAGCCCAAAGCTAAGGGAAGTACACAGAAAGAAATTAATTAAATAACACAAAACAAATAAAGTCAATTAAAATTCACACAGTAAAGTTAATATAAAAAAAGTGTCTCGCCAAAATACCCAGATTATTTATATTTATCCAAGAACCCAATCCCTGTTGTCTGAATTAGCCCTAGAATACAAAAACTCTTTACTAATGTGCAAACCCCAATCATCCCCTTACATACATAAAAATACAGAGCTTTCACGCTGCATTTCCATACATGACAAGAGGGCAATACCTCACACAATAGATCCTATTACCAACTACTTATTCCCTAAGTAAACCGTTTTCCGTAAAACCTCCTGAATAGAATGTAATAAATTTGTAGACCAAAATCCCATTTTTATAAAATAACAATATTACTTAACTTCAACAAATAACATGATTACCTACACCGCTATAACCGTATACTACAGAACCGCTGGTGAACTAACAAGAATCTAACGTGAAACGTTAACGCTGCGCTATGTCTCCCGACGACGAAGAATATCTACACGACTCCGCAATATTCCTTTCATGAACTAAAATATAATCACTAATATAATAATACAAGGAACCATGTTAAAGGTAAAGTTGCAACACGAGTCTAAACTACTACTAACACTCTTAACCGGTCCGCAAATATTAAACTGTAACTAGTAAGCTAAATATCACTACTAGAATAAATAAAGAAGTTATACTGTTAACGAAACGCTCTTCTCCTACATGTAAAATCCCCGGCAATATATAACCGTAATCTACACAGAAAAATGTAACTATCCTTAATACACGAACTCCATAACGCGAAATAAAAACCAAAGTAAACTATCACGGAAAATAAGCACCTAAATATACCGTAAATACCAACTATACGTAGCGAATATTGAGAGTATAAATATCGAGCGCGAGCACTAACAGCCTAGGTAAGTAGTTGTTGTCTCTACGAAGTCCCCCGCCAAGTGTGTCTCCTCCGTTCTTCCAGCCTTCCTTTACCCCTCCCTTTTTGGTTGAATTCATTTCGTTTTCCACAGTGTGGAAATTTCTGCAATTTCATCCTAAATCCTGCAATTTTGATCCTTACACACCCCATATAGAGTGCATTACATAATTTTTTTATTCTTTTTCTCTTTCTGTTGTATTGCGTCACTCCTCACAAGGACACGTCGCCAAGCCATGTTACGTAATTTCGTCTTGCTTAATCTAAAATAAACTCCAATACGCTTCTACATAAGGTTTATTTTCCGATTTCCGCACTTAATTTTATAAGTAACCAATACTGACACTTAAGACTAATCGTTACACTGACCAATATAAGGTACATTTCTCTTTGCTTTTATTATTATCATTTTTACGTTACTTAAGGTAAATGCACGTTTCTCCGAATACCCCTTTGGTGAATTGGACAAGCCAACCATGTGGATCGCATCAAGTGAACATAATAGAAAAAATAGTATTTAAACGTAAAAGTTTTGGTATAAATACAAATTTGACATTATTAATAACAAATAGAACCATTGTTTAGTCATAAATCGGTACATCCGACCCTTGCCATAATTCCGTTTTAATGTCATAAAATCCGTAAAACAAATATATTTCAAACAAAGTTTACAAAAGAAAAACCTAGTTCAGTGATTTTCGGTAATTACTTTTAAAATTTCATATAGTTTTAGTTATTGGAAAAGCATAGTTGTGTATATAATCAGCACATGATCATTCAGTATAAAAACAATCACATGACATACACTTTCCCTGACTCCTAATGCTATTCATTGTTTCGTTCAAGTAAAATAAAAAGGTTGACGCTTCATCGAATTCGCTTTGTTGTCAATTTCTATAAATATCACTACACTAAACCACATAATTAAGCAGAACACAAACTAATTAAATAACAACACAGGAAATCCCTATTTTTCAATCACAAATGCAGTGTAAAACCGTTTTATGATCTTAAGAATTATACGCAATTTCTTAGCGTTTTTCACAAGTACTACATCACGACGGTCAATCGACTCTGTCAGTCAGTAATTTATCGGCTTTACCCCGTAGTGGTAGGGATGAGTACTTTGGTTGCGAAAGTAATAAATCATCTAATGTAAATACTCTACTAATAGTTTTAAATATTGAAAATTCGGCGATATGGTAGGTTCAGTGAAATGTACGTTTACCCCAACCCCGACAAAAACATGCCGTCTTGTCTAGACAACGCCAGGAGTAGCTCTAGAATACAAAGGCTGCGCCGGCGACCCGACGTCTCGTCGCCTATTCGCAGAGACCACAAACGCTCTAGATCAAAATAGTATTAACTCAACAACCTACTATTCTTGTTTCAAGTTTACAGAAGTTGTAATAAGGTTGATTTTAGAATACAGTCGTATTTCAGCAGTGCGATAAGTAATTCCATCCCTTTTCTATATATCAATAATCTCAATTTTTATGTTGATATTTTAAATCTGTTCCTTAATTGTTAATGAAATTCTGTTTAGCTCACCTTCGTACGTGCGAGAAACAAAAGCGCCCTTATTATGATAGCAGTAAGGTTGTATTTCGTGATTCAAATTTTTGTCATCATGCTTGATTGTAAATAATTACATTTAGATATAATGTTATAAAATAACGAATAGAATTTTTATACTAAACTTTAAATGTTTTATGATTTTTACTCTCGTTAGAGCCTAAACTGAAATTAATTATATTTGCGAATTAAACGGGCATTTCTGGACCGTTACAAGTACCTACCTAGGTTAAAAACGACTTCCTTGATTTGTTCACATAGTTAGTAATTTAATTAGTTAGGCTAGTACTATGGGTACTAGGCAACGATAAACAAGCTTATATCGAGAAATTAATACTTAAATACATCGAAAATATCCAAGACAGAAAAAACTAGTTAGTAAGGAAGCGAAGCTAATGTATGTTAATTAAAAAAACAATGGACCCAAACTTACACTATGGATACAATAATATCACTACTAGTTTTGAGAAATGTCCATGATCGGGGGACTAACATTAGCAAAGAAAAATTGCGTCCAGTGAGATTCAAACCTACGGTCCGCACAGGATGAAGGTTACCACTAAATAAAATTAGCCCAGCTTATAAACCTCAGGAATTTCCATGGAATGCTTGCGCACTGCGCTCTCTTATACGGTATGCTGCTCTCTTCCTTTATGATCGCTCATTCGACAGTGTTAAGACTGCAGATGCTAGTCGGTTGTCAGTTGCTTTTGTTTTTATTAAAAGCAAAACTTATTTCTTGTTCTCTGTACATGAGTCTGTTTATAAAGTCCTTCTTCATTTATGCATGTCACAGCATAGAATCAATAAGCAATGATTAAAATTTCTCAACTGGAAAACTAACGCGACGAAGCGAATTTAGAGCCTAGTAGTGTTTTCTCAATCCATTATTGCTGTCTTTGAAGTGGTTATTAATGTTACTAGTTATGCCATTTATGCTAATTTCATTAACTTTATCCGCATTCTATTCATCTCTATTAGTATTTATTAATATTTTAAACGACATTTAACTAAACGCAATAGCATCGCATGAATTAAGTTTTGATGTTATGATTATGAGTCATTGTAAACTTGTTCAAATTCTAATTTGATTAATACAGTTTAGATTCATTTACAACTCTACTGATTCACTTTACGCTAAAACTAAGTTACAGAACTAGTTCATGAATATAGTCATAACTCAAATAGTTTCAAACTGAGCTAGCGCACACGTACAGGATTACCGTAATGGATTGGTTTTTAGAAACAAACACGATTGCAAGCAAAGTTCCCCCCAGGTGAGCGGATACGCACACATCGATGGTGCATTAAATGAAATATAAATAAATTTCCTTCTCCCCTGAATGTCTCGGAGACGACGTTTATTGGTTTGTTTGTGCGAAAACTTGGCGCCCTGTCAACTACCCGCCGCGATGCGGCTGCCGGCGCACTTGCTTTATTATAGTTTTTCATTGTTACCGTGCATCAAATACCTGAAGATCGCAGCTAGAGTATCAACGGTTAATAACCAAATTCTGATTGTAACATTTTATCCACATTACAACAAAAAGTTTTTGTCGCTTTGTTTTTTATGCTACAGCCAGGCAGTAAGTACACTGTTCAAGAGGTGGTACAGTCAAGGACTTTAATTGTTATGCCACTATGGACCCTGTCATAATGACAGCGTCAAACCACATGACAGAAATTACGCTTAAATGAATGATTAACGTTATGCGACAGGGTTCCATAGTGGCATAACAATTAAAGTCCTTGACTGTACATCTAGCTTAACCACGTTTTTATTATTGTTCTGAAACATAAAAAAGTCATTCATAAACCTTCGCATTTTTCTTTCAAAACTTAACGTTTTCTTTTTTGTTCTTTCAAGAAACATTAACTTAACAGCACGGCGAGATAATAAATTCGCCCATCAAATAGACTTAAGGTAGCTGTGTTATTTTCATTTTGCTTCTTATTTCAATAAAAATGTTGTTTGTGATGTTGGAACATAAATCGGCCGGCGCCGACATTTTCCAACGAATCGCAAGGAGCTTCATGAAATAACAATAATTTCCCCGCAATTTAACAGAGGAAGAAACAAAATCATACTTATTTCCGCAAAAATAAACATCTGTGTTCATGTATAATTAACTTTCAGCGGTAGACGAAAAACCCCAAATCCATTGAACGGAATAAAGAAGTTATATAAAATAGGGTTTCCTTGGGGAAGCGAGGTGAGTGAGGCGTCCAGAAAGTTCGGCAGGTTGAGCGATAAATGTGAATTTATGTGCGCGTTGCCCGCCGCCGCCCGCTGCCGCCCCGCCGTCGTGCCGCGCAACACGCGCCCGCAAACAGTCTGCACTCGTAACCACCACCGCACGCAGAGACATAAGCAGCCCCCTTATCTTCCACCGAGAAACGCTGTTCCAAACTAACTTTTAAAACAATGCTGTTTTATGTTTAATTAGCCCATTTTCAGCTGTGAGATATCTATGGAAACGCCTGCCGTTTTTATTTTGGACAATGACAGTTTCAACACAAAAACCTCCTCTGGACCGCATGATTCGTAATGTTAAAGTCACCGAGTTGACTGAATTTCTAAGCAACTTTGTTTCCAGTTTGGCACAGTTGTAGACACGAATGTAGCAACAAAAGCGAGTTAAAATAACAAGATTCACGTTCTAGCGGGAAGCGGTACCGATATCAATTGATCACAAAGTTGCAACGACACAGGCTGCAAACAGTAAAACCTTCGCGGTGAATTCCGTGTACCGTGAAATACTTTGTGTGGCGAGCCGGCCATTTGTTCTGCGTCGGCTCACTAGCCCGCGCCACGCAGTAATCAACAAAGCCGACCGACACTCGGCAATCACTGCGAATGCTTGTGGAATTGAATCTTCATGTTTATACCTTTTATACCATTCACTGTTTGTTGTGAATACGTATATTTGAATAAACTTGCGAGTGGTAAATCCATTGAAATAACATTGTTAATAAAAGACTTAAAAAAGAAAAAGTAATTTTCGACTAAAGTTAAATGCTTGAAAAAAGTATATTAATGCAGAAAATGATAACGCTAACAGATAGACAAACAGTACAAATCAGACCCAATTTAGCCAGAGCCATTATTTCAATTGATATCGATTAACTTCCTACTTAGCCAAAGGGGTCGCTGAATCGCCATCTTGGTAATATATATATGGCTGTCTATGTACCAACAAAGGATTACGAAGCGCAGATGAGTCACTTAATAAATGAAATTGAACGCTACAGCAAATGCATAATTCAAAGATAAATGTAAATGTTTGGTACGGCGTGATTCTCGCCGCGATCCGCCGCTACATGAGACGGACTTGTTGTTTTATGTATGAGGCCTTTTCAATTCATTTGGGCAATACTCTTGTACCTTTGTCCTTTCCGGGTCAGTTATTTATTGCGCGTCATTTGCACTAAATCTGCCAAAACATACATATTAGACCGTCCGTTGACTCAACAGGGCTGAGATTCTAGGCGGTAAAAACCATATCGTCTTTGACCTGTTATCGTATTGTCAACGTTTTGATAGCTCTTATTTACTTGACAGCAATAGCGGCCGAGTTAAAAACAATACCATAGGCAAGCAGAACAATCTCAACAGAAAATCAATTAAAATAGTTTCCTTTTTAGGGTTCCGTATCAAACTAGGAACCCTTATCTATAGTTTCGCCATGTTCGTCCGTCCGTCCGTCCGTCCGCAGCCTAGCTCAGAGACTGTTAGTACTAGAAAGCTGTAATTTGGTATGAGTAATATTAGTCATGTATTGTATGTAAAAAAAAAGTCGTTATCAAGGGGTGTCGTTGGATAGGTCTTGGAAAAATATTTTTCGATTAAGGTATCCGTTTATGAAATATTAAGCTTTAAAGCGCAAATTTTTGTTAAAGCCAAAACTACAAATACTAAAAAATCTGAAAAATATCTTGAATGAAAGCACATATAATTAATTTTATAGGAAAACTATCACGACTAAGCAGACTTCATTGGTTCTTGAGTTACAAATGGTTTAAATGTTTATACCTACCGAAAACTTATTTGCGGTGTTGGTAAACTGACCGCGACATATGTCGTTGTATGGGGATAACAGTTTTCCAACGGCAAAGTTAAGTTTGTCGCTAGGTCTAATTTGTTTGTAGTAACGGCTTCGGAACCCTACACTGAGCATGGTCCGACATGCTCTTGTCCGGTTTTTTGTATCACAGTTCTAACGAATCTTCAAATGAAAAATAAACATCCACAAATCTCATTCTAAAAATATATTCCTCTATAAAATAGTATTTTGTACGAGCAAATGGAAGTTGTATACGCAAGGTAAGGATTGCCTTCTCCGCCAATTTATTTCAATTTAAACTAAGCCGCTTGTCGATATGCTCGGTTCGAAATAGGTATCTTCCGGAATCTTGGAAAAAACACAAAAGAAGTAATAAATACATAGTGGTATTACATTACATGTGCTTTAAATAGATATATATTTTATGTGTTTGTGGATTGATTGCTTTACTTGAGGAAAAATAATGAGAACATATGTGTTGAGTGGTTGAAATCTGGCGTATTCTTAATGTGTTTCGACGCGTAAATCAACGTAGGTAAATTAGATTCATATGATTTGTGATAATCCAAGCTTTTTGCCAACAAGCATAGTGGAATTGCTCTTAAAAATACTTTCGTTTTTGGATAAAGTTGATTATACTAGCTAGAAAGCGTATGAGAGCGAGAGTAAGAGAATTACTAACCCAAAGGTCATTTTAAGAGTAGAATACGTAAATAACTACTTATAGCTTGACCACTTATACTTACAATGTAAATACAAGTAAACGACAATTGTAAAGGACTTAAATCTCTTACGAGCGCCGTGACGTGTGCCCGTTAATTTTGTCGTTGATCTGACTGCTACACCCGATAACCGCAGGCATCCTCGATTCGGTAATTTCCTTTCAAGCCAAAAAACTCTTAAAAAAACGTTAACAAGAACAGAACACGTTCAGGTTCGTTCGGTAATGGTTGTTTGCTCGTGACAGGACGGGTGACGCAGCCAATGCGGGTGCTGTTGACAGTCGCACTTCTCCGCGAATCCCGCCACTCCGCCACTCCGCCACTCCGCCTCATACCGAACGCAAACACCGCCTAAGACCCCGCTCGATTGAACGTAACAGTAAATTTATGCCGTATGTGGGAAAGACGATATGGGAAAGAATATATCGGAAGCGTAAGAGCGGTTTGATGCGGGGCATAACCGATGAACCTTGTTGATGATGGTTTAGTCGAGACATACGCTTGTATAAATTTGGTCATTGGCCAAAGTGTACACTATCTAAAAGAAAAAGGTAGTTTAAAGGTAGTCACGCAATGGCAAATACGAGAATACTGTCTGTTGTCAGGGCAGCAGATCGTACCGTCTATTTATACTTTGGTAGGTACCGTGTTTAGTAAGTGTAACCATGTAAAACATGGACATGATAATATCATTCAAAAATTGAAGTCGTCTTCGTGAAACAAAGCTGCTAACAGAAATTCACATATTGATTTTTAACAACACTTCAACTCGCGCTTATACTCATAAACAAATACTATAACCGTCTGGAAATCGAAGGGCAGGTAAACTAACCGAGATTTAACTCCGCCGGGCGTAACGGAGGAAATAAAAAGTTGTATGTAGTACATCGGCAAACAGGCAATCAGTAGCATTTGCGAGCGCGCGCTGAGCAAACACTCCCGCGCCGGAGTGCTTGTCAAAGACTGCTCCAATTCTTTTTTGTTCATTTTAGATATACTTAACAGATAATAATATAAAAAGGATTTGTCGTTAGTGCCGAGAAACGTCTTTCAATTTGTGTAACGAAGAAGCTTAATTTCTGAGCACTCTTGAACGATCTTAACGAACATAAGAATATTACGATCGAATTCCTATCATATTTCAGTAAATCATTAATAGGTATGAAAGTAGGCGATATTTGTAGGTGTTTTGTATATTTGTTATACAAAATAACCACCCTGAACCTCGTTATAATATTACAAACGCGAAGGTGATTCACTGTTTGTGATTCTTTGACAACAAAAAATAGGTTATAAGATAGTATTAGGTTAGGTTAGGTTAGGTTAGGGTTAGGGTTATTACGCAGGTGTCCCAGATGATACTGGGACGGCTGGGGGGCGCCCAATGGTAGCATCATTAGCAGCCCATGGCGCCCCCATCATCAACAGCCCGTGAAGTGCAAAGGCCGCTGGGGTTTTAGTGGGTATTCCGGCCACTCTGGTTGGTGAGTCCCACATAACCATCCCCCCTGGATGGTATGCGTAAATGCATTTCCCCAGCGTAACAAAAAAAAAAAGGTTTAGTGTTATTCCAATATACATGTAAGTATATCCTGGAATTTCTTGCGGCGCTTCTTCTCTGCAATTATCTTCTTATCCGAAGCGCTACTAGATTCACTCCATATTACTGATGTGTAATATGGAGTGAATATAAATAAATATTTTTAATTTTGAATATCAAAAATCGATCATTTACGCAACACGAACAAAGGATCCATGCGCACATGTAACTGCTATTAACCCATAGTTGCTATAACTATAGTTCCATAAAATTGAAACATACCTTCTTAAGGCTTGAGCAAGACATGGTCTATTAATTCAATTAATTAGACACACAAATAGTGGCACAAACATGCATTGATCATGAAAAATGATAAAATAGTCCTGTTTATGAACAATTCGCGTTTGTGAATCAGCATTAGCACAGACGGGAACTAATCAAACAAAAACTAAACATTAATCAAAGGACAAGGGGCAAAAATATCCCACTAACAGAAATGTCTCAGTCTATAAGTCTTGCCAACATGACGTATTTTTTCTATGACGACGATCGCCC
Organism: Acleris literana; assembly: GCA_946894065.1. NCBI lineage: Eukaryota > Metazoa > Arthropoda > Insecta > Lepidoptera > Tortricidae > Acleris > Acleris literana. Next base: position 8,211,625 of record OX335685.1, on the reverse strand, counting down.
TACGTATCGTGTTTTTCTTCGAAAATCATAATCAAAGCGTATACACATTCTTGCCTTACTTGCAGATTGAGAACAATTAACAATTAGTGGCAGTGAGTGTAGAGGCTTATTTGATAGATAACTTATGCTTGCATAAACGAAGAGACATGGAGAAGTTTAAAATTTTTACTTCACTTTTATTTTTTTAATTCTTGCAATGGCACCTGGATCCCCTATTCTACGACGTTAAACAATATTGCTTTTGAAGTATTAACTTAATTGTTTCTAACTCGACCGTAATTACTGTCAAGGAAATAGAAGACATCAAATCGTTAACAACACGATAACATGTCCAAAGCAATATTGTTTAACGTCGTAGAATAGAGGCCATGGTTCGTAATAGTCAAGCGCAAATCATACTCGCGCACCGAGGGTTCTTTCTTCGACTCTCTTTTGACTGGTTATATTTATTTTTTGTTTTGTTTAAGGTTACGTTTGTATGTATAACCAGTTTACAGTTTTGTTTTTGTTTTATTTTGTTTAGTTTAGTTTAGTGTGTGTGCTATGTGTGTGTGTACTCTGGCGTGATTTCACTGGATGGTTCCAACGGAAGAACAGCGCTGGCTTGAACGCCAGCATAACGCTGAGTTGGAACCATTTCGTGACAACAGGCCTTTTTTGTCTATGTTAATATTTTGTCGCGTTGTTTGTCTGTTTGTCACGAATAAATGTTTTTTCTTTGTTTCTTTTTTCAAATATGGGCGCAGTATTAGTACCTATAAATTAAACATGTAATGCGATATAGTAATGAGAGTGTTAATGGAGAAACGAAATGGCCAATCACTATTGAAATGCCACACGACCCAACAAAGATCGAAGCCATTCCTATGACCAGAATCACACGATGATCATCCGGCGTGTTGCGCGTGTTGCGTCGCGTCGCGTTATAGTAGTCTGTTTTGGCCATTACACTCTCCAAAAACGCTTATGCCACTGGGCATGCCCCCGAATCGCGCCGCCCGACGCCTCACACATCGCATCGCCGTTCCCTGACCGAAGCTTTAAAACGCTGGACACTGAACATCAAAGATTCCTGATCGTCTGTGGGAAGTTCTGTGAAACATTATTTATTTCATTTAAATGTTAAAATATTCAATAGCATAGAGGAATGTAAATGAATTTCTGATACGAAGAACTTCAAACAACCATTTGATTCATTCAAACATTTTGTAGCTATTCTTGTTTTTATTAACACTCTTAAAGCATTACAACGATTTTATAAAGATAAAGATGTTTGTTCGGTAGTTAAGTACTTTTCACATCAAAATCTACTAAACGGTGACCACTACATGGTACGAGTACCTATGTTAAGAGCTTGTCTTTATTATCTATGTCTATTGTGTAGTTTATCATAATTCTTCTAAGCTCAACGATCAGCGAAAATGCGAAAAAATACTTTCGCCGTTTTCGATTGGGGAAAACGTACGAATCAATTCCCAACTAAATTATGCGCGGCATGGATTCATGAACTCCCACGCCGACTTGTTGCTCATATTTTTATGTTTATCCCGACCGTAACGAAACAAAAACTTTTCATAGTGACATAACATACTTGTAATGTTGTTGTGTTTGCACAAATTAGTGAAGGTGGTTTCGATAATTGAATACGTATCTTTAAATAAGATCACTTGTCTATAAACAGTAATCTATTGAAACAAAATACAATTTCGTGATTTGATTCATCATTTAATGTTATAGTCATCATTTGATGCATCATCTGGTACCTCATCATTATCTTTTAATGCATCAAATAAACGTTTTTTTCTTCTTCTGCTTGCCACTCAAAGTGTCAGAGTATTCAATTTACTCAGAAGGTGGAGAGTCTAATTCAGGATGATTGCTGTCTGCCCTGGTTGGATCTATCTGGGTACAATTATATTAATATCTAAAAGCAAAAATCATAAATAAATCCGTCACCGGTGGCGGCGGAGCAAAACACTCCGGCAATGCGTCAAACAGCAATAACATATTTTTTTCAATTACGATGCAATTCCCATGAATCATGTGATTCATGTGCTGTGGCGCTCGGAGGCGCGCTGGTACGATCGCCCGAATTGGAAATATTTGTGCCGGCCTTGCAAACTTTCCACTTGAACATTGAATTTATTTTGTATTTAGTCAAAGCAACGCCTATATATTCAAAATAAGAATCATTAATTACCTAAAATTAATATACATATATTTAGAGTTATTTGGAATAACGTGATGAAAAGTAACTAGTAATTGGCCAAGTTGGTCGCTTACTCGAAACGAATATTTATTTAACCATCTTTTAGCATTTTATTTAAGAATAGTCTACTCTTAATTTGTATGAATTACGCCAAGGATTTTTTACTACATACATCCTTCCATATCTTAAAAAACCCTAACTGTAAACACTGATATTCCATTTGCTAATCTTAATAATGGTTAGATCGTAAATTTTCTTAAAGCAAATCTCTTTTGAAACAAGTATAAATAATTACAAAAACAATTACGTAACAAAACATTAAGAAGGAGCCGTAGGATGGAATAATTGAGTTAATGTCGGGGCTTATGGGCTGCCAAATATTTGGGTTGGATAAGATAATCGCCGCAGATTGCTATCTCGGCCCTTTGTCGGGAACAATGCACCAGGAAATGGCCCCGTGCTGTTGACTTTCTAATTAACGCTCTAGAGGAGCCCGCCGTACCAACGTATAGGTAGATCAGTTGAGGGATGCGGTCTGGGAGTATAGTGGCAACGCCAACACGACTGATATAAAACAAAATTGAAGCACATCGCAGCTTCAGAACAATAGTGACCTAATTCAGAAATTTTAAATTTCGAGTTAGGTCTCTATAGTAATAAATTTATGACTTGAAGTTTGAAAGCTGAAATTTTGAATTAGGTCACTATTGTTCTGAAGGTGCAACATATTCATAGTACACTCGAGTTCATAAATATGTGTACACTTTAGTACCTTGTCACTTAAACCGCAGTGACAATACATGTATGGCAGTTTAAACATGACATTAAATAGATAAGGTACTAAAGTACAAATATTTATGAACTCGACTGTACATGTGTGAGATACACTATCAGTTCTCAGTGTCATCTATTTGTGTATGCTTAACGACACATATCCAGACATAAGCCCAGAGCGATTTAGTTATATGATCTTTAGCTACTTGTCAGGGTTATATGGGATTTAGCCACGTTGAGTATTTAACAAGCTTCGATGCTTCGTTGAGAACTTCGCTGCGCAAATGCAAGTGCAGTCAATAAATAAATTGGGGGACAATCTCACACAAATTGACCTTTGACACAAATTGGGTAGTAGACAACGATAAACATAGGTATATAGAGAAATACATAGAAAACATCCTAGACTCAGAAATAATTACTTGTGTTCATCATACAAAAATTTGCCCATACTGGGTGTTAAACCCGGGACCACTACCATCTAGGATAACGCGTCGTCAAATGTTAGGCCCAGTCACACCGCTTGCGTGACGTGCACGTACACGTGCGCGTACGCTTTCCACTACGTTGTATAGTGACATGTCGTAATGAGAATTCATACTATACAACGCAGTGGAAAGCGAACGCGAACGTGCACGTGCACGTCACGCATCCGGTGTGGCTCGGCCTTAATGGTGAGCTGTTTACGCATTTTGACTACGATTACAGAGTTTACATGATTGCTCTGATTCAAAGTTATGAGTTTGATTCGCGGCAGGCTACTCGTATTGGTTCGCATTCCCTGCTGCCAGCTAGCGATTGTCTACTACTCAGATACGAAGGCGTGTATAAGACAGGCTGTCCGTATGTGATGTGAAATTATCTTACAATGTTATTTGTTCCAAGATCAGATGCTACGGTACATTATTAATTTTAGTTATATTTGGACATGATTATACTGGATCAATGTAAATATTTTATCAAGTAGAAACACATACACTGACATTAAAACCATTCCAACACACGGTACCAAATTCACAAAGTCTAAATTAAAACGTCTGTGGCCACAAAGCAGAAGAAATTAATAAAATGACGTTACGCACACATTTCCAAGCATCGTTATCATTTGAATAAAGCCGAACGTACCGTCTGCGAAATGGAAAATTAGTTTTTTCAATTCGAACCAATTAATTTTGGACATTATTACGCTCAAATAATCTTTTTTGCTTTCAAAGGGTCTAGATTGCCCAATTAAAACTTTAAGCTTATTACTTCCCGCGCCCCGTTTTTGAATACGTTTAATTAATTCGCCCCTTACTTCGCCTCGGTTTCCTGCCTCTGCTATCAGGTCTCAGAGTAATCAAAAATCACTTTTAGAGGGATTATATTCATCTTATAAATCCGTTCAAAGATAACTTTATTACTGACTCGGGATGTATTTTTTTGCACATTTCATTCAGCATTATTTGAAGAGAAACTCTTTAACTTTAATGATCTTCCAGCTTCGCTGGTAGACTAAGTTGATTGCATAGTTGTTCCGATCTAATAGTGAATTCGAAAGAAGTAAAAGTCGGTAACAAGTTACCCAACGTTAAGATACAACTTCTACCTTTACTTTTGCCAACTTGGAAATAGATTCATAATTTTATTATCAATTAATAATTTTAATATCAATCAAGAATTGACTACACACACACACACACACACAGCAGGTAGTAGTTATTTTTTTACCAAGAATTTCCATTAAGCAAAAGTGGAAAATTGAAATATTTCTTATAATTCCTTCAAGGAGGTCTGATCATATGATGAGGAGCTCTGATCATATCTGGAGCTGGTTATACCGTTCTATTACATCCAGTTTTACCTAATTTTTAATCTTAAAAATCTCCAGTCTATGTTTTTATCTGATACCCAGTCCTGAAAATTAAATTTATCTTTAATGAAGTCCCTGAACGAGCGTGTTACCTGGCAGTTATCGGTCACCGACGAGTGTATTTCCTGCGGTATCTGCCGGCAGAAGTTGATTTCCTACCCACCTCGGCCGGATATTGGCCGCCCGACCCGGCCCCGTGCCTCATAATCTGTCCGGTCATAGCACGATACATTATACCTACGTACGTTATTGTCCATGAAGGATGTTTATTTTATACCACAGGAAAGTTGCCGAGCAAAGTTTGTGAGATAAAAGAAAGTTTGTTGTCGAGATAAAACTGAAGAAAGGTTGATTTCTAGGAGGTAACTACTGCTAACAGAAAACAACAGTTCTTACAATGTACGAGTGGTCTTTTTAAACGATCTTCATTTATTTCATTAGAGAATATAGAAAGGCGATTGCAATAAGAAACTTAAATCGTAAATACGAGAAATTCAACCAAGAATTCAATTTACACGAATTATACATCTCTCATACATCTCTAGAGCGTGCTCTTAAGTGAGCACGCTCTAGCATTTTTACTTAACCATATTTCTGAGGATATAAAATGTTCCAATATGTAATGGTGAAGGTACTCTAACTTCCCACATTGCAAGAGTAGTATCCTGCAGGCCTTTCGCGTAACTCACTCGCAATCGCGATCGGCTTCAAAACAAAACAATTGGTTTCATCATGCAGACAAGCCTTCGATTTTCAAAATGAAATGATTGTGATTGCGAGTGTTGTTACGCGAAAGGCCTGCTGATTAGGTAATAATAAACAAAAAGAACACAACAAAACAAATGATCAATTCAGCTTCACTCGCATCGAGATAAAAAAAATACTGCTCCTTCAAAGCGGTCAATCAAATTAGAGGTCATCGAATACTCATTTACATTGCATAATGTTGAGGGCAGTAAAACAATACCTACTGTTATTAGTTAGGTATGGTCACGAGCGTTAATTTGGGACCCATTTCAAGAAAAATGAGTTGCTAAACTTCAAACGAATTTAAAACTTAATTTGATTGAAAAAAGACGCGAATTCCGTTGTCTTTTTGCATGGACTTATCCGAGTTTGAAGTTAAGTGACTCAAATACGCTTGAAGTCGTCAATGTCATTAGACATGTCAAGTCATTTGTAACTTTTAGGAAACTCAACCTTATTATTGAAGAATGTCAGATTGACTTTGGACCTAAAGAGGGTACCAAATTTAATCTCGTGACTGTACTATTTCTTCACGCGCAACAAATAAGTTTAGCACTGTTTTACTGCTGTCAACATTCTTCAGAAACTTCATGGTTGTGTAATGTGTCAGGATTGACTTCTTCTCAGCCTAGTACTATAGACACAAACACGGTTTGACCATACTTTTTGGTAGCCCTAAAATATGATAGGGATGGCCATGTCTAAAATTCTTAATATTAATTTGTACTAAATTATACCGTTTAACGAGTATCATGTGTTCGATGCTGCGAGTGTGTGGAATGTATAAACAAGTGCTCGGATTTAGTGGCCCAATTAGTGCCGATCGTGCAGAATGATTTCATTAAGCATGCAAATTGTGTATAATCGCGTTTGCGTCGTTGTACGCCGACAAGAACATGTATTAACGCCCTGATATTACAATCTCTATCAACACCCTGTACTAATGTTGTTAAACCAATCTTCCTAAATCCGTGGAATAAGCATGATTTGACCTTATCCTTTAAGCAATTTACTGTCTTTTACATGTCAAATTGCTGTCTGAACGACGTTAATAAGTCTGAAATCAAGAAAGTTAGCGGTGACGAGTTGTCGCACGTTCCGCTTTAATCCTACCTCCTCTGCGACAACAAAGAACAATTGTTAGAATAATAAACGCCGTCGACGCGTCCGCGCCGACAGACAGCCGTAATCCAAACCTTATTTCGTTCAATAAATTATCCACTCGAACAGAGCGCCTGGCGTATGGTAACCAAACGTAAAATTTTCGATTATAGTCCCTTTAGCCGAGGTATATCTTGACAAATACCCTAATAAAAAGGCTCGCCGCCCAGCCGGGACGTTTGGAAAACCATTTACAAGCTTTATCGCCGCCATGGAAATAATAACTGGGGCCGTTATCGTCCTAAATTGATCTAATTTAAAATTATTGTTATAGCAAACCTTTTAATTTTATTACGGGGATCATAACATTTTTTTCACAAAGCGAACATGTTATTTTACTGGGGGATTGAGCGTTTCTTTTATGCTTTTTGTTTTTATCAGTGACATACAAACCCGGGAAACGAATCATTAAATTACGCGGACACTCAACCGCTCCGTCACTGCGCAAAATGCTCGATAAAATGTCACAATAACCGAATCCCGTTGGTATCTCGATAACTTTTTAACGAACTTCCACATGTCAATTATTCCGTGCGAGATGAAATCGGAACATTAATTTGAGCAGGTTTGGGTTATTTCGGACGCAATCTGCCGAGCAGTCCCTCCCAAGCGAGCTCAATACGGCCTCTTTTGATTGACGCCACCTATATTCACTTGTAGACGCTATAATTGCCTCTTAAGAGGAGAAAACATTGCTCCAGTGATAAAATATTATTTGTGTGTGACAGGCTTTGTGGTGGAATGTGTACAGGCCATATCTCAAAGACACCCGTTGTAATTAAGTAGACAATGAGAGTTCATATTTGGCGGTGGGCGGGAAGGGGCGGCCTTTGTGCTCGGCTCGTTATCTGCAGACCAGTCTTTTTAGCTTTGTACAACAAAGTGACTGCCTCCCGCGATTTGTGAAACAGTTTGCGAGTCGCGGCGATCGTTTCACACGACCAGTCTACGTTTTACATAGAGACATACGACTCATAGTGGTAATAAGCGGCAAAGCCGACAGCGATGGAGACTTGAATTGTATGGCGGAGCGGACTTCAGCAGTCGCCCTTCCTCGATACCACAACCCCAGACATATTCCTATTCTTCACACATATGTATGTACCCCCTTACTAATAAACGTTGGGTAACGGTGGTATAGCTATACAATGTTTTGTCTTTATCTGTCATATTCAAATGTCACAATAACAGATAAGGACAAAACATTGTATAGCTATACCACCGTTACTCAACGTTTATTAGTAGGGGGGGTAGTGTATTGACACTATTTGGTCACTTTGAACCGCTGCTGTTCATTGGCCAAATTGTTAGTGTCGTTATAATAATATTGTCAGTTTGATCGAGCTGTAACAGATTGAAATAAAGAAAATTATACTCAGATAGATTAAATAGGTTCTCATAACATACGTGACTACTCCCAGCAACGATTACCTAGCGGCTCAATGACCTATTCAATAAGCTGGTATTCCAATTTATATGAATGTTTATGAACGTAGGTTAGCTACTTTACAGCCCAAAAATGTTTTCAATCAAAACGTAAAAAATCACAAAGTAAACGAGTTTCCCGCGATTTACCGGCGGGAAAATATAATTATACAGTCAAAAGTCTGAATAATTGCGTCTCCAAATAAAACCGGTTGGTGACGGGATTGCCCGATGTTATCTCGCGGAGCAGCTAATGCTGGGGAAGAGAAAAAGTTTATTTTCTTGTATAAAATAGATACAAAGAGGGAGATTATCCGGATTTTAGGGCTGGCATCGATTCAACGGCGCGGAAGGCAAACAATCGTCTTTTGTTGTCGGTGCCCATTGAAGTTGGTAATTAATTATACCGACCGTCATTTCGCAGATTCACTTCGAGCGAGATTGACTCGCGCGCCGGTCGAGTGTCGACAGTCGACGGCGGGCGACACTGGCGACACCCGCGGTCGTGGCTTCGAGCGGTCGACGCGCCGGGGATACGATATCGTCCTATAGTAAAGGTCATGGGGTGTGACAATATCACCTGTGTCGCTTGTTGTTTTAATTTAATGTTTGATCTGCTATTTTTACCGCCGTACTCAAAGACATTTATAGAGACAATTAAATCGTTCCTTTTTGAATTTGTAGGTATGAAAAATTAACACTAAGGAACGACTTAAGGATCTGACACCTTTAAATGACTCATTTAAAGCTATCGATTAAATGAATAATTAATGTTCCATAATGTCAAAAGTTTACTATATGAATATATTTTTCAAAAGCGCTTTGTAAGTATCAAGCTGTACAATTTACTTATCAAATTTAATAAGGTAGGTACGATTTGAAAGAAAGTAAAAAAAAATTGAGCAATAATGATATTAAAACGCTGAATTACATGAAACGATATAACCGTGACGAGTAGGGTGTTCACAAATTCTGTTTTTTTATATTAATTTGGCCGGATTTTTCATTTTTCGCCGAATTTTCATTTTTCTGTTATGCTAAATCTAGTTTAGATAAAATGCATAGTTTCATAAGCGATTTAAAAAAATAAAGTCTCTTACGAGTTGCGAAGAAAATGAAAACAAGTTTAAATCGAAATTTGTTGTTTTTTCAGTTAATTTAGTTTTATGTTAAACATTTAGTTTTTGTTTCTTATATCTATAGCTATAATTTCTACTATTTGGCATTAAATTCTACTCATGTTGTAAACACATCTCGAGACTTGGTCTCTGTTGAGGTCTTAAGGATTAAGCTCCGACCAATAACTGACATTTAATGTAGCAATGTACCGCTATACGTTCTGTTATTTCAAACGCAGTACCTATTGAACTTTTTTTTCAACACAGTGTTATAAATTTAACGTATTTATCTGTATATCTGTGTGTCTGTTGCATGGTAGCTCCCAAACAAATGGACCAATTTAGTCGCAGTTTAAAATGAAGGTTTAATCAGGGCTGTTCTTAGCTAAGTTTCATGACTATCATTTGGATCCGATCCGATCCGATAGTCGAGTTCACTATTCGTAGCAGATTGTGGCTACATAGCTGCTACAGGCTACAGCGTAGCACTCGTAGCTATGCTGGCACTGAAGGTGTTAGGCCGCATTTACACTTTCAAGTTATTGCTATAAGTTTTGAGACGCAACTATAGGTAAGTCGCCAAATATCTGCATCTCCGTCTCGCATATAGCTTCGTTTCAAAACTTATAGCAATAACTTGCAAGTGCAAATGCGGCCTTGAGAGATTAGCTCCTTAGGTCGCCAATATATCGGGGGTTTTATCTTTTTTTAGGGTTCCGTACCCCAGAAGGAAAAGTCGGAACCCTTATAGGATCACTTTGTTGTCCGTCCGTCCGTCCGTCCGTCCGTCCGTCCATCTGTCTGTCAAGACCCTTTATCTCAGGAACGCGTGGGAGGTGTCGAGTTGAAATTAAACCATATACTCAAGTCTACAGTCCCTTGAAGCTGCGAAAAAATCAAACTTCTTAGCTAACGTAAAAAAAAAGATACCGCCGTTTATGCCGCAAAAAATATATATTTCGACACTCAAAGTAATCAAAATTTATAGGGTATTTTCCGTTGACCTAGAACTATGAAATTTGGCAAGTTATACCTACCATCTTATACTACAAGTATAGGGAAAAATCTGAAAGTATACATTTTTAATTAAATCACAAAAAAACAGGGCCTTTTTATGCAAGGAGCGGCGGTCCAAGTTTTGAATTGGGTTAACCGTGTCATGTGGGGTATCGTATGAAAGGGCTTCATTGGCACAAACTTAAATAGATTTTTAATTATTTTGCCTTAAAATAACGTACATTGCAGTAAAGAAATGTAATACAAGCATTTCGTATTATCTCGAGCTTACTTGAAATTAAGAAATAACATCTTATAAATATAACGTTTGCAAGGAATAAATGAATGAATATGAATACTCCAAATTCGAAGGTATATAGGTGAAAAACTTAAATTAATGACCTCTTGCATGTAGTTGTGTACAAAAGTAATATGGCATTTACGTCAAATTTCAAATATAGAAAGTCGAACGGTCTATACAGATGCGTAACAACTACATGCAAGAGGTCATTTACTTGAGTTTTTCACCCATACATACAATGGTTCACAGTTGACACGAATAACAAAAACATTGTTGTTGTTAGGTTACGATTAAAAGCTGATGTTATAACGGTTGCTTTTTATACCCGTATTGAAAACCAATAACTTCATTAAAACCCTGACCGCCTTTTAAACGGAATTAGAGCTGAAATTATTTCCCTACACAGCAGTTTTAGTCGGATGATATCGGGCTGCCTAAACTGAGGTGCCATGCATCGTTTTACAAGCCACAATTAAAAACTCCTGCAGATATTTGTGTTGACTTTTTAGGGTTCCGTTGTCAACAAGGAACCCTTATAGTTTCACCATGTCTGTCTGTCAGTCTGTCCGTCTGTCATAAGATAACTCAGAGACTCTTCGTACTACAAAGCTACATTATATTTACGCCGACAAAGTTATGATTAGGGTTAGGACTTTTAGTAGCATATCGTGGTTCTAGAATCCATGGAGTCGCTATTTCCTAATTATTATATTACATATCACTTTGATTTTGACCTTCAGTATTTTAATATTTCAAAATTCATGTATTCATTAAACCGCTTAATCAATTTAACTGAGTTTTGGTATGGAGGATATCTCTGCTGCGAAAGCATTACATTAGTAGTTATGGAATATGTTATGGATTCTGGAACCACGATATGCCACCAAAATTCCTAACCCTAGTTATGATATAAAATCTTGAAAAATATTTTTTTTAGGTAAGTACGCGTAAATCAAAGGTATTTTTTTAACTTTTTGACATGAATGAGGTATCACTGCACATCTTAATGTGACTTTTCTTTATCCATTTTTAAAAATCTCTACATAAAAATTACGTACTAAATTATAGGGTTCCTAACTAGCCAATGTCTCAAAAAGTTACTAAAAGACTAGATAGGTAGTCAAGTACTTTCCGTGTACCCATCCCTACCCATCCATTTACTTCACAACTTAGCTACGCAGTTGTAGCTTGCTACGCGCTACGCTCATGGCGTAGCACAAGTAGCACAACACAACCACCTCTACAGAATCTAGCTAGACAGACGCGAATCCATCTCGAAGAATAAATATAATATTTCTACAATTCTATCGCTCATAATTAAAGCAAACCAATTCCAGGAGTTAATTTGATTTAATTACCAAGAAATATGATTACTTCTAGAGTCTGTGAGAATTTTAATTTTAATCAATTCTGGGAGCTCGGGCGAAAGGTCACACGACGCGGTTAAACGTACTGTTGAAATCATTTTAATTTTAACTCAAGCTTATCGGAAGCCCTTTGCGTTAATGGGCAACATAAAGGTATAACAATACGTGCCAAAAATTGCATTATAAAGTAAACAAGTCGGTGTATTTTGGAGATAACAAACGAACGGACGGGACGGCGGCAGCGCAGCGCCCCCATAATACCGGTCCTTACGATTCTTACTTTTTCCCGCATTATTTTATCCTCGGGGACTTTCTTTGTAAGTATTGCAAACGTTTAAAATTTCGCAAATGGCTGAAGTTTACTTTGCTTAATTTATTGTTCAAGTGACTGAAAGAGTCAATTAAATAAGGCAAGAGTTTATTTTTATTGATGTTCTTATTGTACGGATGGATTATAATTCTTAACCTGATTATATTGCTCTCAGTCTACACTGCATTTGAAAACGAATGCGATTATCTGTTACGTCATTTAAGTTGACTCTAATTTTGGAATCTTGAGAATCTGAGTTATCTGACGCTTCCAAAATAATATAAATAATAAATATTGGTAAAGATACATTTATTTTCTCCATCAATTATTATTATATCAAATTATTTATCTCTATTTAGGTATATCTATTGTATAGACCCTTTTTGCAATCTGGGCCATGTTGCCTTTGACGTGTTATCGTGTTTTTAACTCGGCCGCCATTACTGTCAAGCAAATAAAAGAGATAATAATGATGACAACACGCTAACATGGCAAAGGCGACAAACGTAACCATACAAGGCCCGCAGGTCTCTTATACAGGGTGACAATGAGATATTCATATTTTTAATCGAAATTTTGGTGATTTTCCCTTATGTCCATGTCACAAAAAATTCTTAATGTCATGTTTTATTTCAGGTTTTTTAGTGGCATTTTACATTATTAGAATCATTACAAATCAGTGAAGTAATCAAGTTTTTAAGTAATCACATAAAGTTTGTTTCCCCATACTAAGAAAAAAAGTTGAAGGCATTCTACGATACCTTATCCCTGTTCTAAACCTGTGTTTCCCGGTGATAAAAGTTAAAATCAATAATAGGCCAAGAAAAATAAACTGGCTTTCTAAAGATTTAAAAAGATCCTGTAAAACAAAAAGAATTCTCTATTTCAATTATTAACATAAGCCTAAAAATACACAGAACAAATTGAGATATAAACGATACACTAATATTTTAAAGAATTGTCTTTTGAACGTGCAAATGATTAAAAATAAACAAAACAGTAAAAACAAAGGGAAAGCGACTTGGAACATGATTTCTCCCTTAATATCAAATAATCAGCATATAAATGACATTTGTAATACTTTTAATAATTATTTTGTTAATTTGATTAATTCTCATAACTCCTTACCAGGTGGGACATCCCAGCATATGCTAATTGACCAATGCTAAAACACCATTTACCTAAGGCCCGTAGATGCAAATGAAATTTACAAAATAATACTTCATTAAGAAATAGTAAGTCGAGCGGGTTTGACAACTTAACCACAATAATTTTAAAGTCATGTGCTATGTGTGTGTGTGTCATCCTCTGCAACATATAATTAATATGTTGTTTGTCGAGCGAGGTTTTCCGCAACAATTGAAAATAAGTATAGTTAAACCACTTTTCAAAAGCGGGGAGAGAGATGACCCAGGCAATTACAGGCCAATATCTTTAGTCCCGATACCATAAAAATAAACCATAACTACACGTAGAAGCGAAACACCTGGCTACACCTGAGGTGTCTAGTCAATCAGGGGCGTCACAGACTGAATATAATATATATTAACAAAGATATTGTTATTGTGTCTTGAATTGGTTTTCGTATTTATGTTGATTTTAGGTTTTATGGTTGAACTAAGATAGTGTTTTAAAAAGTGAATGACTATTTACGGCAAAATAATTAGAAACAGTTAATTGACTGAATGAAGGAGTTTTATTTGTTAAATAGTAAATCCCCTAGACGTTGAACATAAAAAAACGGAAACATTAAAAACAAAGTACCTAATAGATAAGAATAGTATTTTGTAATAAAGCTTTTTCAACTTAATAAAAATTGAAAGTAATGGTCCGGAAAGGAACGTAAAAAGATCCCAGACTATACTTAAACTTACATACATAATCTCACACCTTCGTTCCCAGAGTGGGGTAGGCAGAGCTACAGAATTACAAACATCTCTAAAAACTTGTTGATAATTCTATAACCACAATTTGCACAATTAGGCTAGGATGTTTACCAGCGTATTAGTGACAGTCGTCACACGTCACAGTCGTTCCCTTAGTCGTCTCTTACGACATCCACGGGAAGACATGGAGTGGCACTATTCTAACTCGGCAACCACACGATACTTAAACTTATTGAGTTTAAAAGGTTGTTTATTTATAGACTCGTTTCTGTGTTATAAAGATGATTAATAGCCACATAAGCCATTAAATTTTCTGGAAATAATCTTAATATCATCGAAAATATTATTACCTAATTTAACGTAAATTTACAAAACACATTTTGCAACAATGTTTCCACGTTGAAGGAAAACAAAAATAAAATTTCGTGACTAAACTTGTATAACACATCCATAAACCGATTAAAATATTTCACAAGTGACAGCCCTGACTTTGGGCGCTGAAGACGGAAGTAGGTATTAAAATCGCGGCATTTGGGGCCTGGGTAAAGGAGATTCGCTTCTACGTGTAGTTATTGTTTATTCTTATGCCGATACTCTCAAAAGTGCTGGAAAAAGCTTTGTATGTCAGATTGGATAGCTTTCTGTCCAAGCATGGGATACTTCGGCCGGAACAATACGGCTTCCGTAAAGGTAGATCGACGGCACAAGCATGCTTTGACCTAGTCAAATATATCACAGAAAGCCTTAACAACAAAACTCCAGTAGCGTCTATCTTCTTAGACATGACAAAGACAAATTTGACTATGTAAATCATTCCATATTACTTAATAAGCTTCAAGCCTAAGGAATCAGAGGTAAAGCCCATGATTGGATTGAGGGTTAGTTAACGAACAGGTTGCAATGTACGGAAATAAGCAAAATAATTGAAGAGGACAATAAAATTGTAAAAAAGACATACAGGTCGCAATTTAAGGCAACAAATACTGGCGTTCCTCAGGGAAGTATTTTGGGGCCTTGACTCTTTCTCCTCTATATTAACGATCTAGCAATAGCAACAACTCATAAAACAACCTTATTTGCCGATGACACAACATTAGTAGTAAAATGTAGCAATAAAAATACTTTTGAACGTGACGTAAATAACTCTTTACAGAATGTAATTGATTGGCTTGTACTAAATAACCTCCGAATTAATATTATTAAAACCAAACTCATCCAGTTTATATCTTATAATTCAGAAAGCCTACCACTGAACTTAACTTACAACAATGAAAAAGTGGATGAAGTAGTATCGTTTAAATTCCTTGGTATCACGGTTGACAAACACCTTAATTGGAAGGAACACATTGATAATGTCTGCATTAAAATCAGTCGATTTGTTTTTGCCTTAAAACGATTAAGAGACACTATTTCCGCTGAAGCTGCATAAACCGTATACCATGGTTATGTTACATAACTTATGTATCATCTATACTTTTATATGGACTGATTCTATGGGGTAATGCAGTGGATATGGAGAGGGTGTTAAAAATTCAGAAAAAATGTGTCAGGGTCCTCTGTAATGCATGGTGGGACGACAGCTGCGTTCCTCTTTTTAAACGCTTAAATATTCTCCCTTTGCCCTGCTTGTATGCCAGGAGTCTGTATTTTTGTTGTCTCTCACCCATCATATTTTAAGAAGCGAAGTGAAGCCTTGCATAGACAGACTAGGGAAAAGATTATGAACGTTTTATATAAACCTCCAACCCACAAGTGTATTTATAAAATAAATGTTTTTAATATGTGCATTGTTATATTTAGCAAACTACCCATAAACCTGAAAACTTTAGAAGGTAACGATTTTAAGCGCTCGCTCACAAAGTGGCTTCTGGACAAATGTTTTTATACTGTTAAGATGTACCTCGAGCATGATAGGAATTAAGTAGACATTTTATTTTTATTTTATATCTTTTTATTGTATAATTTTTGACTTTATAAATTCATCTGTTATCATAAACATTTTGCACGCCTGCATGAAGGCTGCATACACTGTACCCAAAACATGTAACACCTTTATGACTGTATTCCAGCAAATAAACGCATTTTGATTTTGATTTTGAAAAATAAACACGGGAACACCTAGTATGGAGAAACAAACTTTATATCATTACTTAAAAACTTGATTATAAAAAAACGGGTAAATGATTTTAAAAACTTCATTGATTTGTAATGATTCTAATAATGTAAAATACCACTAAAAAAATTCTGAAATAAAACATGACATTAAGAATTTTTAGTGACATGGACATAAGGGAAAATCACCAAAATTTAGATTAAAATTATGAATATCTCAGAAACTAATAATTTTCGGTCAGGGTACTCCATGACCTAATTTGATCCAAATGAGCTCTACTATGCCCCCTTAAAAGGATTGTATCGAATATCCTGTCACCCTGTAGATACCAGTTATAAAGAATAAATTCAACACAAAAACTACCCGTGACATATCGACGAATAATATCGCAGTATTTTGACAACTCTTAAAAAAACAAAATGTATCACAGACAACGAACACCGTGTATCCGAGTGCCGACATAGAACAATACCTCCTTTGCAGATACAAAGTAATTGTTGCAGAGAAAAATTACGCGGAGAGAGCGTTTAAAAAAGAATAGAAAACTGTAATTGGTTCCGTTGCAGAACAAAAGCGAGCTTCATGCGTTCTGCTGCAATTATTGGAGGTCCCGCACGAAACGGGTGCATGCAGCGCTTTATAATCTTCTGAAATTGCATATTTGGTAGAGCTTTTGGCGTGTATAAGGTCTGTTTAAGCTGGTCTTTAGCCATTTTTACCCCTGACAAAAAGAGGTGTTTTAAGTATAGCGTGCGTGTCTTTGTACGTGTGTGTCTGAGGCATCGTAGTTAACAAACGGATTGACCGATTTACATTGTGTTTTTTTTCAAAGATGATTGTGTTTATCGGCATGGTTTTTAGCCGCGTTTTATGAAGATCGGTTTGGCGGTTTAAGAGATATACGCCTAAGGCCGGGATTACACCTGTAAGTTTTGAGACGCAACTATGGGTAAGAGTGAGTGGCAAATATCTGCATCTCTCTCTTTCATATAGCTTTGTTTCAAAACTTACGTAATAACAATAACTTACAGGTGTAATCCAGGCCTTAAAGAAGGGGTCGTCTTTATATCGGGGGTTTGATGTATTGAATAGTTATTGAGTTACTGTCTTTTGTCCCCATTCGACACTTTATACATTTCTCGACTCTTGTGATGCAAGTGCATTGTATTTTTTTTTGCTAAAGTAATTTGGGCATTTGCGAGACGTTTTTAATAAATCCAAAAAAAAACTTTATTAATTTGCTTTTTATTCCTGAAATAATTGGTGACTTAGTTTAGTTTTATCGATTAAAATGTTCGATTATATTTGTTGTGTTGCAGTGTGTTTTTGTCAAATAAATGTTGTGTTTGTTTTTTTAACTAGACCGTCCGTTTTACCAGAATTAAACTTGGGACTAACGGAAAACTTTTAACTTTTATATTTAGAATCTAACTACATATAAAGATTTTTTATTGTTACTTGGGCTAACTTTTGGAACTTTGAACTGTTTATAATTTTTGCTAAATCGTCAACGGAAAAGTTAACATGTATAATTTATTTTTGTAAGTGTGTAATGTCTCAATGATTTGTGGTTGTCTGTCGCCGACCTAATACTTAATTAAGTATACACTAAGTGGGTGTAGGTAATGGTATAGACTTATATCCGGTTCCTATTTATATTGAAACCGCGGATAGATAAAGCTTACTTCAGATTAATATTTGACACATTTTGTATTGTTAAATGTCAAATTTTAACCCAAACCAAGTAAGCCTTATCTGCCTGCCGTTTGAATATAGGAATCCACATAGGAACCCGACATTAGAGCTGTCATTAGCTTTTACGGTTATCTTTTTCTGACAACCTGGAGCGTGTGGAATATACACGTTTACGGTATTCAATTCCGTAGTTTTTTGCAGATTTGTAAAGTCGTTGATTTAATCGATGTGATTATGTCAAGTCAGTGTTCATATTTCATACGACCAAACGACGCTTCGAACCCACCGCTGAACGGCTGTTGAGGAAGGTCCAAAGGTCCATCATCATCCACCGCGTGCAGCAGTAATACAGCCAGTCAGGATTACACTAGCGATTATTACGCACATAAATATTGAATTGTAAATAAATATAGAAAACGAATTAGTTGTAGTGACGATAACTATATTTTTTTAAACAGATGTGATATTGTAAGTAAGGTAACTTATTTTCGATTTTTTTTATTTGTTTCAGCTAGATAACAATCCAACAGCTAGGTAAAAGAAGCACCTCCAAAGTCCGTCCAAAGCTGTGACCAACAGTGATAGCCAAACCCAAAACAAAAAGTTACATCACATAAATGCACCTAAAGATAAACAAGTACTCGTAAGTAATTCAAACAGGCAAGAAGCAAAACAAACACTCCCTTGACTACATTACATTCATTTTCTCAGTAAATAAAGAATCACGAGAGAAACCGACCGCTTCCAGCCTTCCAGGCGCTCTGGACGACACCTGTTTGCCAAATGGCCCATTAAAATTCTACCCCAGGAAAGTACTGTATGAATTAGCCAATTACCTTTTACTTATTTATAAACAGTTTTATGACCAGAGACATCATTTTAACGCCGCCTTTATAATTCGCTTGCGGTTTTAATGATTAATAATAACCGGGTTAATTTATTTTTTTGTTATAAATTGCCAAAGCTAAATGAGCAAGAGCGAAAACAAACGAATTGCGGATGCGTTGCTGTTGCCGTTTGAAAAGGAAATCTTGGAAATAAGTGGAGACGAAAAAATTTAATGGAGATATATTTGACATGGCGGTGACCACTTCCTATCAGGAGGGCCGTCTGCCTGCCTGTCCGTCAATGTCAAGAAAAAAAACACTGTGGTGGAACAAACATCCATAATGATATGCTAAACTACTTCTATTTTCTGAGCATGAACGGTACACGTACTTACCTCGATCCAGTCGTACGGCCACAGCTTGACTCTACCACAACCGATACGTCTGTTAGAAAGCGCAACGTGTTGCTTACGAGTAGTTACAGTCAAGGAAATTGATTCCTAGACAACTTTGGGCTATGTCAAAGTGATGTAATCAACCAAAACGTAAGAGACTTCTTATGATTTTATTTGCTGTTTCACTTTGACATAGTCTAAAGTGGTCTAGGAATCAATTTCCTTGA
The DNA here is from genome assembly GCA_946894065.1 of Acleris literana. Taxonomy (NCBI): domain Eukaryota; kingdom Metazoa; phylum Arthropoda; class Insecta; order Lepidoptera; family Tortricidae; genus Acleris; species Acleris literana. The sequence continues at coordinate 8,192,222 of OX335685.1, read as the reverse complement.
CTGTACATTAAATTTATTCCAATTTTTTTTAAAGCATAAGTAAACCCATTCAAAAGTTAATTAAACAACTTGTCAAATTATAACAAACACAAAAGCAATATTTAAGCTATAGGACGTACTACTCAATGTTATCTTAAGTCCACACACCGCAAGTAATTCGCCGCTATCTGACGAGCGTGCAAACGTTCCCGAAAAAAACAACTTGAATAGAACACGGAATGGGAAGCAGAAGGCGCGGCCGAGATAACGGCTCTTCAAAAAGGGGAAATGTTTAAAACAAAATTCAAAAGGGAAAAAGGAAGTACCTAAGTAAATTGTAAAAGTGCTACGAGTGGCTTTTGTTTACGGGCCTTACTTGTACCACAGTATAAACGGTAGTTCGTCTTCAAACAAAAGTATATCGCGCGGCTTGCATGTGTGCGTGCTTTGACCGTACGCGACATGAGCCACCACAAGCAAACTCAACAGGACGCACCAAGCCGGTTTAGCCGCGCCGTAGCTGTCGCCGCGTTTGATTGCGTACATATTAAATATCGAGCGACGCGCATCAACGCAACCATAGCGCCCGAGCGGCAATAGGTAATAGAAACTCCCAAAGGACCGGATACGAAGTACTTTTATATTTATACTATGCTTGCCCACTGGTCGTACCGTTCCAGCCTGGTGTTTACTGCTCCACCTAGTTATTTAAATCACAGAGTTCAGCATCAGTTAGCATCCATTACAGTTTCACTGTATTAGAGCCGTAGCCTTTTATTCATGGCCGACCTTTTGTGCGCGTTTCAATGGGTTTTAGGGCTGGCTACTTAGCTAAGGCTACCAAAGTCTAACCACTGCGCTACGTAAAGGACGCTAGTTATTTATGTGGTGTGTACAGAAATTTACTTCACTATGAAACTTATCATTAAGTGAAAAGACAAACAACAGCGTAGCATTTTAATAAAACCCCTTTGTTATACGCGCTACTTTTGTGTTTTGCAGTTTTAGATACTCTAGAAAAAAAATGTTTTAATTTTAAGTCTTTTTTGGTCCTCAATCAGGATGTTAATTGGAAGTAAAAAATCCGATTAAAGGCAGTTTTAATACTTTGTGAATATTAAACGTATCGTAAAGTTTATCTGTTTTTGCGATGTAACGCAAAAAGCTCGTAAAACATCAAGTGGCGCTGCCCATATAGTTTTTATAAAACCTGTTTGCTATTGTGATTTTCATTGGTGTAAAGGTTCACGTCGACACTAGACACTACACTACACTTGGTGTGTCTACATAGTGTGTGAACATGATCAACTTAAAAATTGCTTATCTTGAAGACGTCAGTGTGCAGTGACTTGTGTTTGTATTGTGTTGTCGTTCGTATTTTAACATTTCGAGACATATACCAAGTAGGTGAGGCAATGAATAGTCTTCTAACTCCTCAAAAACTGCGATCTTCATTTCGCTTTGGTTATCCAATATGACAGAGTTTACTCGCTGTAGGCGGCAGATGGGCGTGGAGCGCGGAATGCGCCCAGCGGTTTTCATTAGAGGCTGTCATTTGCATGTTATTCATTACCTGCCTACTAATCTATGCCGAAACCTTTAAATTTATTTGTAAGGACATTTCGAAGCGACTCTTGAATATTCAGCTTGGTTTCAGTCGATTTGAGACAAGTTATTCAAGGGTGAATGTTTTCGGATGTAGATAACGCGAAGTAAGTACGCAATTACAGCCACTACCTAAGATATAACATATCTTATTATTATACAATCCTTTTCAACGAAGATCATTTAGGATGTGTATAAAAAGGTGCCATTTTTTATTAAGTATAAAACAATGCATAATGATAAATAAATTGAATGAAAATTCTACGCTTGGTTGTCTTTCTCTTTCATATTGAACTATAAAATGTTAGTTATAACTTATAAAATACCAAACACATTGTAGATAAATAATATGTGCTGGCACTTAAATCTGTATTTAAGTTTCAGCACCCAGGGGGTTACCATGACATACTAAAACAGTTCAGTTTAGGTTGAGAGAAAGGGACAGAGCTATATAACTGCTATAATTCTGTCCCTTTCTCTCAGCCTACACTGAACTGCTTTAGTATGTCGTGGTAACCCCCCAGTTAACCTTTTTTTTCCTCGAAATGTTTATAATATCAATTCACTGTTAAAAATATTGTTATGGTAAAAGAACTGTTATAAATTAATTAAGTAAATCAATGAAACGATTCGAAAGAAGATTATTTAGGTACTACAAAAAAGAATTATTCATAACCTACAATTGTATTCATACTTTCTTATTAAATGCATTATTATTTCATATGATTCCCTAAAGAAATATTTCACTAAGCGTAGATTACTTTGAAACATTACTTGAAAGTATGAAACTTTAAATAAATTGCCTATTATAAAGAAAAAATAATGTATACTAGCTTAAACAAATTTCGCTTAGCAGCCATCATAAAATACTTGATGTTACGAGTACCTATGTCATGAACGTTGAGAAAGTCTCTCGATCTTGTTTTGAAATCATTTCAGGGTCTTGAATCCGTATAAAGTTACACAATAGTAAAAGTTAGAATTTCCCGAGTAAAGAAACACATAAATAAAAGTTCAAGTACGAACATAAAAGGTACTTCCACATCTCTTTCTTTGCTTTGAGGACATAACGTAATAATCATGAAACTCACTTGTTAAAGCGTTAATTTTCACCAATAATTTTGGTAGCCTTTAATCCTTTTAGCTAAGCAATTAATTTGTCCGCATTACATTAAAACGCGTTTAATATTAATCCTACATAATCTGACACTATCCAAATGTTAAATAACGAACAACGGGTTCAATTAGAGCAAACAATGGACCAATACCTAAATTAATACATTCTCCTAATATTAATTTCAATCTACAGATTCGATACATGTTTGGGAGGTAAGTGAACCCTTCGCTGAGCTTTGATCAATCTCGGAAGTGTGTGGACACTTCACATAATCCGCCCCATAGGAAAAGAGGTATAGTGACCTGCCTTTTCCGTAATGCCAAACATATGGTCGACGGAGTATAAAGGGACGGGCGGTTACACTATTTGAGTATTTTTTGTAATAGAGCAAAAGAAATGTTCCCTTAGTGCTATATAGTTTCTGGAGTAGGGTAGCTTATTGGTTGATCGGGTTTTAAAGTTGGACTGAATGTTGGCTATGAGTAGAGAATCCTTTAATTAAAAACGTGGCATATTGAAAAATTAAGCGTGCCTGATATATTTTAAGCTCGCCTTTGTTTTTTGTTATAAATTATACGTCGTACCACCTCGCAGTTGTGATGTGAAGACGAGAAAAAATAAACGAGTCATTATAAAGCTTTTCACGAAGTTATAGCTGAAATAACGAACGTGAAAGCTACCTATTCATAATTTTATATGAGTTACGTGACTTGTCCCTGTTTGAACCCGTAAGATAAGCCAATCAAATTCTTAAACACATAATAAAATATTGTTGAACTCTTTTTATGATCCGATTTTTTAACACACGTTGGTATTTTTAACATCACTAGTTTAACTTTAACACTTTCAGCGCTCGCTAGAAAAACCGCACTCGCCAAAAAGAGCTTTAGCTTCACACATCTGATTAGTGCAAGTACATTCGCATTTTTAAATACAAGTGTAAAATTACGTAGTCTAATCCGGAACAAAGTCCGTCCGACAAAGGATTACAAACGGCAACGCCGGGTCAAAAAACACTTCTTGATTAATCCGTCGTAACCTCAGCTATAATCCGTGGCCTTTGAAATTAAAGCACTTAGCGGCTTCCTAAATGATGGGCTGTTGGGTACTTATGATATTACATCGGCGATAAAGGCGGCTGAGCTCGTCGGCTAACTGCGAACGGATAATCTGCCTCGCCGGAGCTTCGAACCGTTCGGATCCGCTCAACGGTGAAGTACTCTACACTACAGCATATTGCTGTAGTATCTATTGGCTTTATCTATGTATACAAATAAATTCCGTTGCTGACTGGCAGACGACTCACAAGCTAAACCATTGAACGTAGATACATGAAATGTGGTATATACCTACTCGTATGCTGCCTTTGGTGCACTATGAAAAAGTTTTTTCTAAATTCAACCACTATTAAAAATAAATTATAGTGGGAAATGAACTCTATGCGTACCACAAGTTATATTATAGTCCTTTGTGTCAAACAGTAAAGGTAATTAATAACGTAGGTTTCATGAAATCACTAACTTTACTTTTAGCATGAGCTACAAGATCAAAGCGAAGAAATTGACAGTTCAGCCGACATACATAGCAAATTAAAGTCTCTCAATGAAATCCAGTGAACAAGGGACGTGCAACGCTTCGCACTTGTTGGTACTGCGCCCACCACACATTGCGTCCGCTACATTCTTTACGGCGGCGCCGCGAGCGGTGGTGTAATGACGGTCCGCAGGCGCTGCATTCACTGCGCCCACTAAATTTATGGTCGAAAATACTGCAAGTTCTCTTCACTTTACTATTTTTACCGCTTTAACTATTAACTTACTGAAAATTCACGAAAAACGCTTGTTTTATGAGGATATAATGACGTAAATTGTAGAGCTAAGTTCTAAAATTAGCTAAGCGTGTTCCAATCACGCAGAAATATGTTCGCGACAAAGTAACGTTTTCTCAAAATGAAGGCATTAGCTTACACTTTACACGTTACCGCTTTGTGTAAGTATAAAGTAGAGTGGGCCAGTAAACCCACCTTTGAAAGATATTTATACCCGTAATATCGCATTCAAAGCTCCGGTTTTGTGTCGAAATATCCCAATTTCCAACCTTATTGAGATGTTTCGCGATAATAAATTGTGAACCGCTTTTAAGAAATTGCCTCTATCCCATCATTCACGTGAAATAAACAAAATATACTGGTCTTGAGAAACATTTAAACCCATACGTACTTATGTTTATTAGGTTTTTCAAAAGAGGAATTTTATTCAACAACTCCTCAAAAGCTTGTTTACGGAAATATTTATATTGCCAAGTTACTTTGCGATCTTTCAGATCTGTTCGCTTTGAGTTGGTGCTTTTAATTTATTTTGTGTTTGACATACATACAATACAAACAACAATACATAGATACATTAAATCACGCCTGTTTCCCAGAGGGTGCTAACGAATAGTTTTTTCTTATCGTTAGATGCAGCTGATAGGAAACCAATCCGGCCTTTGATATAAGTCATTTTACATATTCGTGTTTGAGTTATGACTTGTTAATGTGATTAGTAGTCGAGCCAACAAATGGATAAATTTTGCTAAAATTGCATATGAAGTACGAGCTAATATTGCCGCAGTTCTAAAAGGCACATACACTCAAGCTGTCCACTCTTCGCCGTCCAAACTGTAAACTACTCCAAGAACCGTTTACTCGCAAACTAAATCCAATTCAATCTGCATGTCGAGATGTAAGCGGCGTATTCTCTCATTTTTGCCCCCATATTTGTCTTTGAACGAATTGAATGAACGTCCATCCGTTCGCCGGGTTAATGAAAACGCCACAAGCACGGGCTGCGGTCGTCATTTCAAATCAACAACTGTCCCATTTGCTTTCAACCCCAGGGTAGGCTAGTTTGATTTGAATTAGTTTTACATGAATAGCTGTGACGTCAAAGTAAATTTGAACGCGTACGTCGACCGTCAGCAAAGTTCTGTCAACGCACCGAATTAGGCCGGCGCTCGTTAGCATTCTCCTTTGTTTTGATTATAGTACACGAATAAGAGCAAACTAACGGAACTTTTGCTGCTTGCACACACATATATAGACAAAGTCAAACAACCGACTAGCATGAATATTTCAAATGTAAACAAAGTTATAAAAGACTCGCATAAACAGAATCAAGATAAAATACATTATTGTGGAAGAACCGCCTTTTGTGAACGTTTTTAAAAGCTGTAATAATAACTACTCGGAATATTTTTCATGTTTTATGTGCGCTACTCGGAAACTGCCGTGATTTATTAAAATTTAAGGTAACAAGTGCTGTCTCGTTTTGTAGGTAAATTAGTCGACTCATTTATATTACCTATATATTAGCATAACAACCCATTGTTTTCAAAATTTACATCTCGGTTATATCAACCTTACTCACATGCCCGATGATTATTCTATCTGCTATCAACATAAAACTCATGCTATAGGAAAATGAAAGTTTTTAAACTACCGTAAGGTAAGAGGCTTTCGACCCATCGCTATGAAAAATAGTAGGTATTCATATGACTGTCTGCAAACTGACTTAACCTTATAAAAACAGTCTGCAAAGAGACTACATATTGTAGTACATACTGTAGTTATCAATCGCATACATTTTAATCCCTTTAATACTGTTAACGTCGTACGGTTTAAGTTAAAAGCAAACCCATTTACTTAAGATTAGGATAACGCCGTACTAATGCATAGCAAGCGAAAAAGCTAGGCTAACATAAACATATTCAAATCGATAGAACGTTTCTCCGCTTTAGGTAAGCGTGGGCTAGTTTATTCGCAACAGCAAGTTGCAAGGAACGTGCGGAATATCCCGCGTCCCGCGGCTGCCTGGATCGGGGACCAATAAATATGGCCGGCGGAGACTCGAGTTAGCGCACTTCCGTCTGCCCCGCTCACACTTCAAGCCATGAATCCGCTGAAAAATATCAGCTACCTCAATTTGGCCTCCAACTTTCAATAAGTTATTTATAAACGGTATTACAGCGGTTCAGCGCAGGATTGTTTATAAATTGAGAAGGCACTGAGCTCCAAACTGGAACTTTTTTGATCCCTGTGCCACTAATATTTAAAAGGCAAAGTTTGTTTCTGTTAGTCGAATGAATGTACGGATTTGCGAGTACTGGGGGCACTGGGCATTAGTTGCAAACAATTACGACTGTATGCAGATTGAATATTGTTTGCCTATGTTATTTTCCTCTGAAATATCACCGCTTTGACACCTTATCGCGTTTTCAATCCACTAAGCGACTTAATGCAATTAAATGCAACTGTTTATAAGCTTACAACTTAACACCCTTAGTACGTTCATTATCCCTCCTGACGCCATTTTGATAATCAATTAAACAATGTTAATAAGCTATGGCGTAGAGCCAACTCTTAGAGTGCTACGATCTGCCGTGGCGGCGCATTTACAATTCATATGCGTCAGTCAAGTAGTCTGGCTCGGCGATCTGGTATTGAGGGTAAACATGGCTCAGCCACCGATGAGACGCTGTACACGCACGATTGTCGGATAGCCCGCATGCTAGTGCTGTTGAGTCACTAATATAATATAGCTATCGCGTCAAATATCGATGTAGAAATCTTATCGTCAGTGGCGTATAGATATACATGATACGTCTGTTTATTAATGACTTCGATCGTACATTATCTCGCTGCGATAGCTTCACTCAATAGCGTGTATATTAGTTGGCCGATATATTGTCACAATCATGCCTTCTTTGAACCATTTAAAATACTCTTTTAGAATAATACCCATTGGTTTATACGATGAATCGTTGGCGGCGCAATGCCATATCGTGTTTCATAGTAGAAAGGTTCGAAGTTCAGCGGTCGCCATATTTTTCTGAACTCTTGCGGTAACTGTCCCGACTAGTGTTGCCAGACGTCCCGATTTACTCGGGACGTCCCGATTTTCAGAGGTCTATGGACACTTCCCGATTTCCCCTGAACGGGACGCCAATTGTGCCGATTTTTTGCACATTCCTAGAGTGATCAAGAATAATAACAACTGGGGCACGTTATATAAAGCTAAAATTTTACAGGTCTAAACCGGCAACACTGCTCAAATGGATGGTCGTCATTGGTCGAGTTATGTTAAATGGAAACTTGTAACCTGTAAATTGTAATTTGTAGCTTTATAAAACAGGCCCCCGCAGGTCTAAAATGGTACGCCACATTGGTGGGGAGCCTGCCGTTTGGCAAAAATATGTTTGCCAAATGTATCATTTCCCAACTTTTTCATTTACCAACCCAATGTTAAATACATTTTTCAGGATTTATTTCAGTACCATCGTGTAGAACCCTATTAGGTTAGGTTAGGTTATCTTTTATAAAATCCTGAAATATTTACAGTTACAGAAAACAATGCGGGTTGGCAAATGAAACGGTTGGCAAACGATACATTTGGCAAACATAATTCGCCGAAACAAAGGTAACCTGGTTATAAGACTGTTGTAAGACGCGCGATTTTTCAACTGTATTATTTGTACTGTCCCGATTTATAAACCCAGGTCCCGATTTTTTACTAGCCCAGTCCCGAATTTCGTAGGACTTGACCTGGCAACACTAGTCCCGACAGTTACCGCTTCCTGGCTGGAAAGTGGTCATCGCTCATCCGTAAAAGTAAGCCTCTATTCTACTGGGTAGAACCATATTGCCATTGACATGTTATAATATTGTTTCTAACTCTGCCGCCATTACTGTCAAGTACATAAGAGATATCGTAACGTTGACCATACGATAACTTGCCAAAGGAAATATGGGTTTACCGAGTAGAATAGAGGCCCCGCGGGCCTAAAATAGTTGAATTTATCGCGTGACAAAATGTGGTAAAGCATTCGTCACTCTCGTACTTTTATATACATGTCAGAAAGTGTCGGATGTTTTATTCACATACTGTCACGCGGTAAACGCAGGTCCCCTGAACGTGTATATGTACAACCATGATCCATTTGGCCTGGGTCTTCCCGTCATAAAGCTTACAGAGGTCATATGAAAGGTGCTCCACTCTAATAAAGAAATCTACCAATACTGGGCTGACGGCAGATTAAGGCATAGTTATTGTTTAATTTGGTTAACAACTATTCTGCCTGCATCAGGCGTGTGACTGGATGTATATCATTGATAGAAATAACGATTTATGACACCGAGGCAAGTTAAAAAAACGTTTAGTTAGAACGCCGTAAATGCTTGTTTGCAATAGGACCTTACGCTAACAAGAGCGTCGAGATGTCATATCTTTTTGGGTTCAGTCCATAATTTCTTAGTTTTATGTTTATTATGTTCATATAACACAGGGCTGATAAATTGCGAATAACTTACAGTAAATTATAAACCATATTTCTCATTAATCATTTAAACAGGATTTAAAAAAGGAAGTATTTACCAGAACATTATAAAATTCAATTTATGTGCATTGTCTGAATAACTGCATCGGACTAGTTGTTATAAAAAAATTACGATATGCGAGAAATTGATATAGTACATTACACAATTAAGGGTGGTAAAGACAGAATTACAAACGAGAGTCTGTTAGAAGCCCGAAGCCAAAGGCCGATTCTCAATTCGTCTGTTTTTTTTTTAATGTTTGTTACCTCAGAACTTTCGACTGGGTGAACCGATTTTGAAGATTCTTTTTTTATTTGAAAGCTGGTGCATTGGTCCCATTTTTTTCAAAATGAAGATCTGTTGGTGGAATCCATGAGGAATCGACGGAACTCTTCAAAATTTATAGGCACACCTATAGCGATTTTGGTATTTTTCATTGTAACTCGTGTATTTGGTCTTAGAAAGCACTATTTGGTGAAGTGGAACTGATGATGAAGACCACAGATGGCCACCGGAACTCCTAAACGGTATATATTTCGAGGGTGGTGACAAGATATTTCGATTAAGATAGTTGAGCGACTATGACGAAGCATATTTAGGTTTAAATATATGACTATGACTTTCCCACGGCGTTGCTTGCGGCGAGATTGAAATGTTCTATTGTTTCTTGAGAAATGGGAGAATAACAGCATAATTATTATCACTAAAAAATATAAAATAAAATAAAAGTTTAAAAAAACAAAAACCCGCCTTCAAAAAGCAAAAAATAACTTCTTTAAAAGTCGGCGTCCAACAATATTTTAACCAAAAGACTTCAGTTGGACTGATCTATTTACCTACCATTTTAAAGAAGTTATTTTTTGCTTTTTGAAGGCGGGTTTTTGTTTTTTTAAACTTTTTTAACTTACGATTCTCACTAATAATTTTAGCCGCGTTGGCGATGTCCGGCGGAGTCGCATTATCCATTTCTTCTGATGACGACATGTTTTTTATTGATATATAAATTTTAATATGTGCAAAAAGACACCCTTTTAATTATTATTTTGGAATCACACAGTACAGTTTATAATCACTTCAGTATTTATAAAGGGGTTTGGGTAAAAGTGTTGTCATTTGTAAAATTCATATATTTTCAAGGTGAGCGGCCATTCGTAAAAGTGGCAAATTATGATAGAATTATTAAAAATAAACATATTTTATTATGTAATGTAATACTCTTAAGTGCATCGTATATACTTGGGCGTACTTTTGTACTAAAAACTGGACACTTAAATCTTTAAAATCGCCACACTCACTATCGCTCCGATATTATTTAACGCCATAAATTTTATATATCTATATGTATTTAGAGGTCCTCTAAATAACTACGTAAGAATCTTCCGTGGCCGCTGAAAAATAAAATTACAGTATTCTTCAAACAAATTTACCCAATGCCCTTTACGGCTGACTAGGTATATCATTGTCTATGACTTAACACAGATAATGTCAAATGTGTTCAGGAGTCCGACTCTAGTGACAGTCGAGATCAATAGTTTATATGCGAGATTTTTTGAAAATTGTATGCAACTGACTTTTCATCTCGAATGAAACTTCATACGAATAGCACAAGAATTGGGGTCCTGACGTATTATGATAGTTTGAGTCCACGTATTATATTTAAAAAAAGCTATTACGCTCGATAGGGCGTAATGTTAAAAAAAGGCCCGCGGGTATTATTTTGGACTTACGGTCGATTTTTCTAGCATATTAGGACACTATTTACGAGCAAGTGTGATGAAAACAATAATACCTACTTAAAAAACAACTATCCACTCGCTTGTTATGGAACGATGCCTACCGACGCTCCATTTTGTCTGTGCTTAGCTCTTTATAACTCTATGTAAAGCTTAAAAAATTTCTATACCTATGTATAGCTCTGTAGACTAAAATTATGGTAAGTTCTCGAAAAGATTGGAAAAGTAGCACGTGCGCGGCGGACCTAAGCGTACGCAATCCATCGGTTCCTAGCTGATGTATACCAGGCAAACATCCTCGCCGTTATCAGCGCCTTGCACCTGCCTTATCCGGTGCGACCGTGACGATGCACTCTCTCCTAAGCCGCTTTGCGATTTGATGCATGCGAAATGTCAGGATTGTGGCGCGACGCCGCCGGAAAGTTTGCTTTGTCGCAGGTAATTTATCAAGTCTGTTAGTGCTGCGTTAAACTTGTTCTCTGGGATTTATGGTGTCCTGGTTTTTTACCAGGGTTTTTAAGAATTCCTTGTTATCTAAGTTAGAAACATAAAAAGATAACGAATGGTCAGCGGAGGTAAGTTTACGTTTGACTCGGGCTAAAATTGTAACAATAGCGCTATGTTGTACTGTATTTGATGTGGCTGTAGTATTTTTTTGTAATTTCGAACTATTATCGTTTCCATAACTTTAATAGATAGGCTTAGTATAGTCAAATAATCTGTATGTGTTACTGTAAAGTCGGTACGGATGATAATTTTACGTGATAACGTCATAAGAAAACACACAAGCCGAACGCTCAGCCGGAACGTGACAATGAGGCGGAACGTGACACTTTTTCGTACGTGCAACCGGCGTTAATCGATTTATAAGACGTTATCACGTCAAAACAGTTAAATTAAATATATCCTAAAAGGTATCATTCGAGAACACTAGCGATAAGATTCCATGGTATTTGAAAAACATGGTCCAGCTATCTCTATGATTTAGCTTAAAATATGCTAAAAAGAAACATTCTTAGGGAAGGTGGTTAGTAGCCATTATTTATTTATTTATTTAATTTTTACTGCACAGTACAAAAAGTAAGTACGAATAAGAAAGAAAGTAAGATTAGAATAGAATAGAATATAAAATAGTATTTATTCAACGCACACAGAAGAAAAACAATAGAAACATAAAGAAACATAAAGTAATCATTACCCTTTCTTTGCTTCGCCGTAGTTGGGTAAAAAGAAGACATTACCCTCCCTCCCCCCGGATCCCTCTCAGAATTGTTTATTATTTAATCGTATGTCAATAACAAAGAAAAAGTACAGCTTCTCACAAACGGCGGCGGCGCTGATTTTCAGAGGGACCTTGACTTAAAACTAATCTAACACAAACAAAAATCGGGTAACAGTAAACAGGTAACAGGTAACATAACAAACACTAGCAACAGTTATACACAGGAGATGAAATAAAACAATATAAATACACATTTCAACACTACCAACAAGGCCAACGCGTCGACAAATTCACAATTTTTATCAAAGTACCCAGTGACACTCGCGAGTCCCGGCGCTAAGACAAATTTAACGACACCATTTGTCGAAATCGGGCCATCCGTTCCGTTCTACATGTGAGCAAATAAAATAACCATACATACAACTCACATACATACCTACATACGTAGGTATACATTTTACCCTCCTTAGGCAGTCGGGTAAATAATTATGAAATTCCCAAGGTCGTGCCGTGAAATACAGAAGTATGTAATTTGCATTAAAATAATAATAGATCCAAGTTCACAAACAGCGCATCGTAGGTATTATAGTACGGAAGAGCGAAGCAACACTTTACAAGAAACTTGTTCAGAAGTTTGTTCTCTATTGTTTGTAATGTATTATGAGTTAGGGAATTCCACTTCAACTCTACTCCGTAGATTCAGGGACTTGTTTCATGTCATAACAGGTATTCTAGGAAAAACATAAACTGACCAGGGTATTCATTTCGTACAGTTTTTATTCGACACATGACTATATGAAAAAGTGGTACGTCAAATTATGGCATTATGGATAAGCTCGCCTATATACATTTTATTTTATCTAAATACCTTTAAACGAGCAATTCTTGAATATATGTAATCTGAATCACGGAAACGGGTCAAATGATTTTCATGAAATTTAGAACCTATGCAGGGGGTTTCGCGGGCGATAAATCGATCTAGCTAGGTTTCATCATTAGAAAACTTACCAAAAAAATACCGAGCAACTACCGGTACTGAAATCTAATTTGTGAAACATTTAGTGGTGCAATAAAGAGTTTGCATATATACCAACATCATCACTACATATTATAAAACAAAGTCCCCCGTTCGCGACGAGCTCAAAACCTACTGAACGGGTTTTTTATGCGGCTTTCATCATCAGTTACATACATTTTCACGGAAGGTTTTATGTATAATAATTTCAGATTTATGTGCGAGTGATACAGAAAACTTACATAAACCGAAGCTAAACGAAGGGCTGGTAGCTAGTACATTATAAAAAAATCGTTTCTACTAGATTTCTTTCAATCCAGAGAAGCTCATTACAAAATTTGTCAGCAAATTAAATACCTAGTCCTTCCAACAAAGTGACGTCTCACTGAGACCGTAACAAAACACATTAGACGCCGCAATTGGCAGTAAAGACAGATCACAATTGGGCGCTGGTAGCGTCAGCACATTAGCGAGGACGTGATACAGTAAATCGAGGTGCAAAGAAAGTCCCAAGTCGGTCCCTGTCCGTAGGATTACGGCCACCGAATGAAAACGAGCTGCTAATGAGGACCGCCGTTAATTGCCGCGAGGGGGCGCCACTATTCAGTCAGGGCACCCTGAATGCTGATAAGACTACAATGCTCAACCCTAAGGAACTCCCAATGAAAAGAAAACGTGGCGAAGAATTTTTATATCTTTGATGAGGTCGAAGATATAATAGTTTAGATTCAAGGCTGTGCGAGTTCTTGAAACATTTTTGTCGAGAATGGCGTTGTGTACCTAGATCATTTAACAAATTGTATGATTTCTCTAGATGAATATCATTTATATTTTACTTTATACTTTATATCTGCCTGGATATAATCTCCATGAATGCGCCAGAGCCTATGGTATTTCCATGACGTCGTTAATTTCTGCTCCGCTAATGTCAGGTTTTTTGCTGTTTCTCATAACGCTACGTCAAAATAGCCCCGATGTGTTTACTAGGGCCCTTGCCAAGATGCAAACACTACTAACATTTTTCTTTTCTATCGCTCAAAATGTATGGGCTGACATCCTCGTGCGTTACGACTTGGTCCACTGTCATTACATACATTTTAATCGATAAAAAAAAACCATAACCCTGTTGAACATACTTAGAACCTTGTCAATCAATGTGTAATTTTGATTTATTTTTCTCATTCTACAACCAGTTTAAAATGTATCCTGACAAGACACCAGTGCCCTAAATAGGGCGGTGCACCAGTGCCCAGGCACAGGGCGTAAACTCTGGGGTCGCAAGAATGGCCAGACCAGGCAGGACTATTATTTTTTCGGTTTGCTTCTGATAAGTTTCCGCTGCGCCCCTAGTGCTCGATTCCAACATGAAAAAGAACAAGGGCCCAGTTATAAAAGCTCGCACAAGGCGCAGAAAAGGCTATTTACGGCACTGCAAGACAGTGGTATAGAACAGATTTTCGTGTAGATCTTGAAATTACAACTAACACTATTCCATCCCCAAAAGGAAGCATAAAAATAATGAGTCAAGAAAGTATTTAAACGCGTAAGCAATTGGTCCGGTAATATTTTGTAAGGTCTGCGACTGCGTGTGACAGGAAATCTAATACTCGTAGCCCTTGAGTGACCGCACTTCTAGGCTATCCCTTTTGTTATCGTACCCTAATTTCTTACTGGTTTTCCAAATCTCCCTCTAAAATACCCTAAGTGGCAGTTTAATGAATAAGAGTAAATAATCCTTGAAATGCCTCAAGCACCTCCGCCATTTCTCAATAAATTAACTTGAAGCTTTGTCTCCGCAAAAAATAAATGGCTCCATGGAGACGACAGTTCACCTGAATTTTCTTTTCCACGGGAAAAATTCGTTATGGCTGTAAGCAAATCACCAACTTAGACGAGTAAATTGTGACTCCTTCAAAATCGACGCCTTTTTTAGTTCCAATATGGCAAAACTCGAGATGAACCTTTATCAACTACATTTAAAAGAAATTAGTCTGGGTAATTACTCAGAAAGACGAGATTGACACGAATGTTTTGGCGCCAGAATCAGAAACCAAATATTTATTAACATTACAAAAAACAAGGTAGGTACTTAGTATTGGTAACTAAGTACCTACTCGTACATTAGTCTCACCTGTCATAATATACATAATTAAAAAACGATGATGTCTGAAAGAAGGAACAATATAAATATAAATTAATGTAAAATCAGGGGACAATTTCACACAAATTGGCCTAGTCCCGAACTAAGCTTGTAATATGGGTACCTACTCGACAGCGATAAACATACTTATATAGAGAAACACATACTTAAAAAGCATCCATGACTCAGGAACAAGTACTCGCGCTCATCAAATATTTGCCCACCGGGAATCAAACTCAGGACCGCTAGTTTCGTAGACAGGGTCACTTCACTACCAACTAGGCTAAACACGTCGTCAATGAAATAGTATATTAGGTAACCTAATTGGTTCACTGATGTTTGACCAAAAAATTATTGACAAATGTTCATTTGACAAACAACGTTTCACCAAATGATCATTTGGCAAACGAGACATTTGACAAAAGTATCATCTTACAAAAACTCACTTAGCAATTGATCAATTAGCAAACACTACACATGGTAAATGTGTTAAATAATAAAATGTCAATTGACCTTTTTCCATTTCACCAAATAATATGTTTCGCAAATTAAGCATTTGTCCAAATGTCAACTAAAGGACCCATATTTGGTTATGTAACATTTTGCATTCAACATTAGTTTCCCTATTTCTGGGCAGAAAAAAAAACAACCTCGAAGGCCAAGGCGGGAGCTTTGCTCCCGCCTTGGCCTTCTAACCTAACCTATCCTTATCGGTTCTGCCCTGATTCGTCTTTGTGCAAATAATACATTGTACCAAACGTTTTTAGACCAATAGTAGTTTTGTCTGATAACTCAGTTGTTTAATGTTCAGTTTATCAATTAATCATTTATAAAATGTAAATTTAACTGTTGATCATTTGGAAAAGTAAATCATTTGTAAAATGACTATTAGTAAAATGATCAAGTGACGAAACATTTTTTTGTAAAACGTTGTTTGTCAAGTGTCATTTTGTCAAATGACTTTTGGTCAAACGGCAGGACACCAACCTAATTATAATAGACTTAAATTTACATCCTTAAGTGCAATATGCATGTTATGTATAATATACACAGACCTACGTATGTACCATCAAGGACTTCAAATGTTAAGCCACCATAGAAGGGTGAATAGTCGAGCGTTTCAACCGCCGTCATTGTTGTCTTCAATATATTGACGAAAATAATGATAACTACGAGCAAATTTTGATGTCAAAATCAACAGACACGGGAGCAGTATCCATTCCATTTAAAAGAACAAGAAAGGGTATAGCCGTGTTAGGAAGGCAGTTTCGCCTTTGGCGAGAAAATGATTTTCCTTCTACTCCGATAATTTGCCTTTGTTTACTTTGTAATTTCACCAAATATTAGCCGCAAAATGGCAGTAGTTTTTTTTTTAATTAAAAAAGAAGAAAAATCGTTTTTAAATTTTTTTTACTAAACTAGTGGACCGATTTTCTTGAAATTGGTATATATTATGTAAATAGTTAAGACATAGTTTGGAACCTACGTATGTAGTGTAGGAAAAGATATGTACGAGATGTTACAAATTAGTATTTTTTAACCTTTGGATACGCGTGATATTTTTTGGAAAAAATACATGTGGTACAGTATTAAATGGTTCACAAAATATCTAATATTGGAAGGTGTCGCCACCTTGCAAGTAAAAAAAAAAATATTTTTGAAAATTTACATAATATATACCAATTTCAAGAAAATCGGTCCACTATTTTAGTAAAAAAAAATTAAAACGATTTTCCTTTTTTTTAATTAAAAAAAAACTACGGCCATTTTGGGGCTAATATTTGGTGAAATTACAAAGTAAACAAAGGCAAATTATCCGACTAGAAGGAAAATCATTTTATCGCCAAAGGCGAAACTGCCTTCCTAACACGGCTATACCCTTTATAAAGTTTATCTTGAATATTGTGCGAAGACAATAATGACGGCGGTTAAAACGCCGAATAATCACCCAGAACTTTGTCATAACAACAGCGTCAACTGACGAGATAGAAATTACATAGGAATTAATCGTTGGTTTTATGCGGCAAGGTTCTATAGTGGCTCATCAATTAAGGTCCGTGACCGCACGTGTGATTGATCCATGCGACACGCACGCAAACCAAAGGTGTGTGTAAAATTAGAGACGGCTCGTGTAGATAAATAGTTTCGGGGCGGGCAGGGACCACGGGACCACAGCGCCTGCACGCCACGCGTCGCATCCGTCCCTGTCTCGCTCGTTCCGACTACTCAGTTAAAATATGTTGGTCAAGGAGCGGTCATTACCCGTGGTTCACCTGATTAGTTCACCTGAGTATTGTAGCAGACCTTAACGAAGTTAACGGAGCTGCGCTTTCGCGGAGCTCCTATTTCTAGGTTATTTTGGCCCTTCGGGCCCTCTGAACATAACCGAAACCTACCTGTTAATTTTGACCATTCTATTCTCTGTTATCCACATAGGCGAACAACATAGGTGAACCACGGGTGATGACCGTCAAGCGGTGGTGCGCTGCTCATTAGCCTGCAGTTGCAAGCATTTGCTGTTTAATAATTATAATTATATATCAGGGTTATTTATATAAAAATTAACTTAGTCCTAAACTAAAATCTTGCTTTTTCGCTTAACGCCTTCGACAGATTAGAGCACCAGTTCAAACATGACGTTAAAGACACAAAGCACTAAAGTGTTCAGAAACTTATAAGGACGACCGTACTATGAGTACTAGGTACCTACGATGAGGATAATAAAATTCATATAATTATACACAAAATATAAATACTAAGTATCATAGAAAAAATCCACGGCTCAGAAGCAAAAACTCAAACCATACACGCAAAAATGATCAGAGTTTGAATTAGACAATTCTGTCTGATCGATGTAAATACACGTCATTTGATGCAAGTTGACCAATACACAGGGGTTATTGCCTAACCCACTCGCAATCGCAATCGTTTTCATTTTGAAAATCGAAGGCTTTTCTGCATACAAAATGAAAACAATTGTTCCGCTTTGAAACGGATTGCGATTGCGAGTGCGACGCAGGTGAATCAATGCAGTAAACGACCGAAACCAAAATTCCATAAGTGCACCGGATATCTTCGAAGTTCATAAAAATATTTTTTTTTTGTAAAATTAGGTGCGTTAGTACTAGCTAATTATAAAATCTTGTTCGCTTTTGTGTATCCTGAGATACCTGAAGTACCCAAGGAAGTTCTCGTTCGACAAGGAAGCGCGAAATACTTTAATAACTCCTAAACCTAATTAACAGGTTGAAAAGGTACTATATTCTAGACCGGTAAGGAAAGGGCTTTCTTATCCGTTCATATTTACGTCAAGTTCTGGGACATCCTGTATATTACCAACCATTTTCTATAGACAGACACAATATACTTCATCGTTCAAGTCTGACGAAACATTTAAGCGCCGGCTGAGAAATCTTTTGTTGGAAAATCCACTATACTCAGTCAATAAGTATGTGGATCTTGACATGTAGATTGATGTACGTTTTTGACTTTGTATACATATAATTCTGAGATCCTAGTGAAAAAGGTTATTCACCTGAAAATCAACTAAAAAAGGGTAGGTACAATACAAGTCTATTACACTCCACCCATTTTCACTACGTCCCAGAATTTATTTCTCTATTATTGTTTTAAGTTATATAATATGTTTTTGTAGTTATTAGTTTAGTTGTATTGTGTTGATTCCATTCATGTGACAATGTTTACTTTGACGACCCTTACCTACGGAAGAAACTACTTAGGTAGGTACTCACTTAATTGTTTTATTATTAACACACTTCTATTATTATTTCCAAGTCTTAATATTTCATTGTTTTATGCTTACTTATATATTTTTATTTGAAATTCTGACTTCCTCAATGTAATTCATAATAATTTGACATGGTGTACAATTTATGCTGTAAGACTATATCAGCAATAAATCGAGTCAAATCGAAATCATCGGTTTAGTTTTTTACTTAAATTATTTGGTACGGAACCCTATAAAACTGCCAAAAATTGCTGAAATTGTAAAAAGGACAAAATTTTCTGAATTTGTTCCTGTAACCTATGCTAAAGTACAGTCGCAAACAATAATATATTATTCTATAATAAAGTAAAAAAAAAATACTCCGATAATTATAGATAAGCTTTCTCACATCACTACCAGTGTGTATTTTTAACAAATAAATACTACTAGTTTAAGTTTGAGTTTGATGTGGTAGTCAAACCCAAACTCAAACTAACAACATTTGGAAAATGTCTAAATGTAATGAAATAAATGAATTTGATTTGATTTATTTTGATTTGAACATTTATTTGACAAAAATACTCTGCAACATAACAAACATAATAAAACATTTTGTAAGAAACTACTAAAGAGTAAAAGGAGAGAACATAGAGATATTTAGATACCGATAGCGAATTTAGAGATGTCAGATTTTATATTTTTTTAATACAGGTGCTCAAAAAGTGGTACTTTTCGTAGCTGTATATCGTGCGGAAAGTTGGGTTTTTGTCGCACTAGTGCTTTTTACTTTTTCTATTTCGCACTAGTGCGTTTTACTTTTCCATTTTTTTTAATATAATAAGCCGTGCATCCAACCAAAGAGTTTGCATGTTTAAATGAAGTACCAGAAGTCCAGAGGTAATTAGGGGGCGCGTAGCGCAACTTAGATCGCAGGCGATGACGTCATGGGGTGTGGCGCAGCGGCGCGGCGGGCGGGTGTTCGCACCCGACACAGCGCGGATGACTTAAATAGGTACTTCTAATTTATGCATTCCTGGTATCTGACGTTATAATTTTTGTTTTAATAATTTTATTAAAATTTAAGTAATTTCGGACAGAGTGTGTTCACACATCGTTATCTCACTTCAGAGGTCCGGGGGGAAGAGGAGAGACACAGACACCCACATACACACATAGGTACACAAATACACATTTTTTCGCAAATGTATTAAAAAACGTCGTTCAATACACAAGAGGAAATGGTCATTCTTCACTCGTCCCGAGTCTTGCCACGCGCCTACGGCTCGTGCCAAGATATATCGATATCCGTGAAGTAATGACATACTTTCCGCACTAGCATCGAAATGTACTATTATACGCTAGGTAGGTTTAGGTATCAAAAAAATAGCAGGTGTGGTGCCCGAACAGCTGTAATGCAACGACGCACCACAGCTCCTGTCCACAACTGTGTGATAACGCCCTTACATACCGCTTATAATAAAGACGTAAATAAAAAATCAAGCCTCGTACGCGTCCGGGTTATACGAAACATTGTTGATAAAAGAATTTCTGTGTACCTACCTACGGAATGACGTGTCCCTTAAGATCGTAATTCGTAACTCATCGCGCCTTGCTCATATTAGGGCCTGTCCACATCACCACGGCGGCGCGGCGGCGTGCCCACAAAGCAACGTAGGTTCACGTAGGTCCAATCCGCGCCGTGGTGATGTGGAAAGGCCCTTACTTTCAAAAGTCGTTACGTTACTTAGGTATACGTTACGTATCAGTTGTGAAATAAGAGGCTACATCATGATGTCACTCCCACCCAAGAATCAACAGGAACCAAGAACTTGAGATGGAGATATGCACGCGCCTTGCTTGCAGCATTAAATTCAAATAATTGCTGTTTACTTTAAAACTACAACATTTATTAAGAAAATGGTTTACCAGGATTAAGAAATTATAAGTACACAACTATTGAATAAAAAATCAATGTTAAAGCTAGTAATGTTTCGAAGATTCATCCTTTTGGTTGCATGCGAAAAAGTGACATATTTGAAAAGTTAAACTTTCGAGGATTTTGTTTCAAATCTTGTTTTCACGTCAGTCTCAAAGAAATATGTATAAGTTTAATACATCCAAAGAATATCACATAGGCGTTATGGTTATTGAGATCCAAATCGTGGAACACTGCCGGCTTTATCAGTAACTTCGAAGTGGAAGTGTGTTATTTTCGATCACAAACTTTAAATGCAATTTTCTCGACGCGAATTTTCTAAATTCAAAAAAAAATATTTTTTTTGAATTTTCAAATATGTAATGGTTACATCTATGGTCATGTGTTTTCTAAAGATAGCAAATTGTATCTTCTTTATAGAGATATTCATTACTCAATACCTGCAAAGTGGTCTCTTTCCCGGAACCCTGCCACATATGTTGACGCACATAATTACTTAGTCATTGCGCAGTTACTAATGTAATTTTTCATCTCACTAGCTCGGAAAGCCCTTTTTGTTTGTTTGATATCTATTGAGAAAATCGCTTTTTATCCGCATGTGAAGAAAGAGTTTTGACATTTGAAGGCAGCTTAAGTGATATTTGACAGCTAACAAAACGTAAAACGTTAAAAGTGCTGAATTTTTAACATCATAATTAATGAATTGCATCGAGTAAAAAACTCTAAATACAGTCTTACAACTTTATTTTTATTCATAAATATCAGCATTCAACATTAACCTTCATTCTAGTTGTAAAAACGGATAAAATGTTCTAACAGTCCAAGTAAGTCGATGTGCGAACAAAACGCATCCGAAATAATTTAAAAAAACTTAAGTCAAAACTTTTCAATTAAGTCGTCAACGTTAATATTCGCATGTTTTCCTAGTTTGTTTTGTTATTAAATAAAAAAATGTGATTTGAGTGACAAAGACGTATTAACGCCTGTGGAATTACGGGAAACCGTGTAAAATGCGGAATTGATCTTTTTTCTTATTTTCCTCACTGTAGTGAGGTGAAAAGTTTTGTGTTATACACGAGTGAAAAGTTATTTTACGTCTCGTGTCTTGAAACACTCGCTACGCTCAGGATTCTATTTTTGTACCACCGCTTCGCTCGTGGTCAATCATAGAGTCCTTTCGCTAGCTCGTGTTTCAAATGAACACTCGCAGGTAAAATACAACTTTCCCCCCTCTTATAACAAATAACTATTTCTGCCTAGGATTCTGGGGACTGTCAAAATTTCCAGACCTATCTGCGTCATCTGTATGCCTATTTCAAACGAATAAGTAAGTAGGTATAATATAGACGAAGTATAAAATCGGGTCGAATACAGACATACTCGTCGCTGTTGCTACAATTAATTCTAATTATAACCTGTGTTATAACGTAAAATCAAATCGTTTCCCTCCGTTTCGATTTGCTATACGTATTGTAAATAATTGATTAAGCTGCCACCTAACGATTATTACCTGAACTAAGTATCATTTGCTTTCTGCACACTTATGGAGCTGTCTTATGACCTATAGACATGGTTGTTATTTTGGCAAAAATCCGTTAGGTGGCGCGCAGTTGTATGAAATGTTTCAATAAAAATGAAATTTTTCCTTCCATTCCATTACATTACTTGCTGTGTCGTGCGCGAGTGAGAGCGAACTAAATTGCATGAGATCCTTGTGTTTTACTATTGTCTTTTTTTATAAATTGTATCATGGCTGTGGAAACTTATAATGAAAATAGTGATGTTGCAGCGATATTTTTCGATTTAGACAATACACTCATACAGACAAGGAATGGAGATAGCAGATCCTGCAATAAGGTTTGTAAAATTTCGATTTCATGACATGACATTGTCACGGTCATCTGTGACCCAGTGCGCGCGCTGTCATCGAGTATTTTTTACGTATTAGTTGAGCTCGCTGATTGCAACCGCGTGTTGATCGCTTACGTTCCAGTCAGTATGTATGTTTATAAATAGGATATTCTTGGTTGGAGAACGTGAGCTCTACGTCCAGATTTAGATAGTTTGGTAGAGAACTCGAGCTAAATTTAAACGTGATGTAGATCGAGTCGGTCTGAAATTCAACGGTGTGCGGCTCCTTGTTGGCTCTCAGTGGGTTTTAGTGGAGCGCGAACCGCGACGCATTGTGTTCGCCAAAAGTGTTTTGTGACAATGGGTGATATATCGGAGCCAATTAAGAAATGCGTTCTAATACTGAAGTCCGCGAAAAGCGACACAGAGAAGTTCGCCGCACTTTTCATGGTGACGAAATTAGTGAAAGGTAAAGATTGCAACGCAAACGCTAAGAAGGCGCTATTTGAGGCCATCGGCTTCCAGTTCCTGAAGAAACTGCTGACCAATGCCAGCATAGATGATGATTGCCCCCCTAATGTGTACAAATCCGTTGCACTCTCTGTACTCACATGCTTCTGCAATGAGCCGGAACTTGCTGTACACCCGGATATGCTTTCCAACATACCAGTGTTCCTGGACATTGTACAGACGTCCGACAATGATGACTATGATGACAACCTCATTATCATCAGCGAAGCTTACACATGTCTTCAGTGCATTGCTGAACAACAAGCGGGACAGAAAGCACTCATTGAAGTTGGTGCCATAACTAAAATGTCCGAGATCTACTCTCATCAAAGCTTCCAAACAGATGAAGCACTTAATATTCTTGTGAAGTTAGTCAGCAGATATGGTCCCGAGGCATGGGGAAACGACCCCAAACCTTTCCATGCTTTGGTGAACAAAATTTCGCTGGACTTTGCTACTGATCAATCGGAAAGGAAGTTTGAATTGGCCACAATACTGAGTGCTCTTTTGTACAGTTGCAACAAAAGCACAGTAGTACCTTCATCTTCTGAAGAAACTTGGCCTTTGAGTATTTACAAAGCTCTGCATGATATTCTTACTAGTAAGATTGGGAAGAACCAGCGTGATCCTGCTTTGAAGCTAGCAGCCAATATTGTGGATCTACTTGGGATCGAGTGGACTTTTAATGATGATGAGAATCCTAAGAAATTCTTCCTGTTATTACTGCAGCTTTGTGCGATAGAAGTAAGGATGCAGTTAGATGATAGGAGTTTCAAACAAGCTTTTGCTAATGCTGACTTGGTCACAGCATGTTTTATCGTATTGGAGTTATCTGTCAACTACATGGCTACGGACCAGCTAGACTTGGAACAAAAGGAGAAACAATCTGTTTACACCAGCCTTAAGGGAGCATTCAATGCCATAGTATCTATACTGGGCAAAGTATCCAATGATAAGAACAGAGACAAACTTCCAGATGCTGAAAAGGTATTTGTTTGTGCGATGGTAAGAGTTCTGTTTGCATGGATTGCACAAGAAACTACAGCTATGAGGGAACAAATATATGCCTTACTTCCATTTATGTTCTCCCTTGCTAATGACTCCTTTCATGCTTATCGGTCAAGGAAACTATCAGAGAAAAACAAATCTGAAGGAGAGCCAATGGATACTGAATCAACATTAATGGGTCAAGTTGATTTGCTGCGCCTGATGCTGCCAGCTCTTTGTCATTTGGCTGTAGAAGATAAAGCCAGAGATATAATGTTCAACTTGAAACAAGAAGACATTCTTTATGAAGCTACTAATTTTCACTGGTCAATAGTACACTATGTAAAACCCCCTGTACCCAAATCAGAGAGGGGCAAAGTAAAAACTCAACCTGAACCTGAAATTGACCCCGGAGTATTAGAAGACATGAAGGACTCTAGGGCAGCTATGGTCAGCCTTTGTAACATTTTCATGAACCTTACTGTGCTTGCTCCAAAAGTTGTTGACAACAGCGCTCTTTTTAACACTCTGCTGAAGTTTATTTTTAACAATTTGCCAGAGTTAAAAAATATTCCTGAAAATCTAGTTTTATACGGACATTTGGCTGTGCTTGGGCTTCTTTTACTCAAACAGCAGGCTAGTAAGGTGAAAAAGAATGATTTCTCTATCTGTAGATATATCCAGTCCACAATTAGGTTCCTTTGGGATGCCTACAATGTTGATGAATCAAATGATCCTACAGCACTTGTTGTTGCCATGAGTTATAAAGAAAACTGGGGCGAAATAGCTGATCTATGGTTCCTGGGCATGCAAACCATGAGTGGAGTTTTGACCATTGTGCCCTGGATATCAGAATTTGCTATTGAGAGTGGCTGGGCAGAGGGCATTGTAGTAATGCTAGCTAAAGTTAAGGTTGGAACACTCCCAGCCAATGTTAAGTCAGCATTTGAAGACTTCCTTTCTCGCTTAGTTGATTCAAATGATACTGTCATTCCTGTCCTGAAAAAGGCAGGTGCATTGAAAATGTGCAGAAATCATCGGTTAATGGAACTGGGCAAACTATTATTTGGTGACTAATAATTGATAAAGATAATAATTAATAATTTTATTACTTATTAGTTAGACACTTCTTATAATTTTTTATACTAATGGTACTTAATTTTGAAATTGTAAAATACTGTCCCTTTCTTCGTTGTGATTTTGTATAGTTACATAATACTATGTATATAAGATAGAGCATTTTTATGTTTTGCTAGTAATATTGTTTCTTCAGCTGCAACAGTGTATCTAGAGATTCACAAAACTGTTTAAATAAAACTATAAATGTGGAAGTATTAAATAAAATTTGAATTCAATAACTTCATATTTTTATTTTGACTAAAATTATATGGCAAGATACGGTCGGCCTTATAAATAGCTGCACACTTAGTGCTTTTTCACTTTTACATCATGTTTGAACTGTTAGACTTACCTGTCAAAGGCGTTAACGCGATAAGGTACTAAAGTGTGCTGTCACTTATGAGGCAGACTACCACCTACCTACTGCGCCTCTATTCTAGGCGGTACAATCACAATCCAAAAACGATATGGTATTTACCGTGTTGAATAGAGGCCCTGAGTGGTATAACAAACAAACGTATTTACTTCAAAGAATGATGGTAACATTATGTAGCACTTACTATTATTTATTTATTTATTTACACTTTGTTGCACAATACACAAAGTAAGTACAAATGGCGGACTTAATGCCTTGAGGCATTCTCTACCAGTCAACCATTGGGCCAAACAGAGACATGTAAAGGTTGGTGCTGATGACACGTTAAATTAAGAAATTACTTATGTCATATACATAAACAACATATTTAGATAAGAGCAAATATACATAGATACATAAAAATAATATACATATACATACATCTAAATAAAAATACTTACATAAACATATACTTACATATAATATAGCCGTACCTGTAGACCGTGACATTATTATATGGGTATTCTGTACCTAAAGTGTTATTACTAGCCAGTGTTTAGTTTGTAGACTCAGGTCAAAATAGGATTTTAAATAAATTACTATAGATAACTAAATGTATGTGTATGCATGTGTATGTAATAAAACTTATAGACCAGGGATTATTGCATATTTATATTAATAATAAAACACTCCCCTACCGTATTTTCAAATAATGTCCTAAGGTGTAATTAATGTATAAAAAACAAAAAACCTTAAAAAACGCAAAAAATAACTTCTATTAAAATGAATAGGTTAGTTTTTGATTTTAAAACTTTTATTTTACACTTTTTAGTGATCATAAGCCATAAATAATTAAATGTTCTTCGTTGTAGTCGCTCAACTATCTTAATCGAGATATCTTATCGCCACCCTTGAAATCGGTAGGTACCGTTGAGGAGTTCCGGTGGCCATCTGTGGTCTTCATCATCAGTTCCGTTTCAGCAAACGATACTCTCTGAATGCAAATGCTGGACTTGTCACTAAAAATACTAAAATGGCTATAATGTTTGCCTACAATATTTGAGGAGTTCCCGCAATTCCTCACTGATCCCCTTATCAGATCCTGGTTTCCTTATCATTGGGATATCTCCTTCCCAACAAAAAATAATCATCAAAATCGGTTCATAAACGACGAAGTTATCCGCGAACACACAAATAAAAATTACGGTCGAATTGAGAAACCTCCTTTTTTGAAGTCGGTTAAAAATCTGCGAACAAGCTTTTCTAGATTATTGATGCTCATAAACAAGTAGCAATGTCAGTGATTAAAGGCAGTATCAGCTTTCGGTTAGGAAGCTGTGCCAAATAACAGGTGAGTGAACGCAGCCGCGGACCACTCCGACGAACGTTGACCTGAAGCTATTCCGGGAGTATGGCTTCCGTATTTATCCCTATAAACGTGCCATCCACCGACATCAAGACATTTTAATACTGGTGGTAATGTTCATACCTACCAGAAGTCTTTTATTTGTACCTCTAGGTAGAATAAAGACGTCGACTCCCCATCTTGCATCTATATTGCTAAAGTAGTTAGCATTTATTGTTCAGTTAATAAGAGGAGGCCCAGGTCAAATCATCTACCTTACCTATAGAAAGTGTCAAAACGATAGCTTGTATGAAAATTTACATGAAGTTCTGACCTGTAGTTGATGCGGATCCAGGTGGGGCAGGGGGCCTTTAAACCTAGGCTAACCCAAAATAAAGGAAACGAGATCTGACCTAAGGAGGGCTAGGTTTAGATGTCATTAGGGCCCTCGCAGGGACATTACAAGTCTCCATTGCCAAATACCTCACAATAGGCAATGACTATCAAAATAATGATTACAAAAAAGTGTTTACTTAGGTAGGTTTTAGGTAAAGTTAATAGTATCATATAAACTATGCTACCTAAGGCAATGATATTTTGTATTAAAATACGTTATGCTCATACTAAACGCATTCAAAACCCGTGACCAATTACTGACAGAGACAAAGACGGCAATCCATAGCGAACGCTATTGTTAGAAAGAGATAAATAGATAAAAAGTAAGGCAATTTGCCTTCCTTTTTGAGGAACGTTTTTCGCGCAGATGACGTATCTTTATATAAAATATCATTGAACTAAGGCATAAGGTCCATTCCAACTGACTTATCTTATTTAGTAAACAATTTTATAACCTCAAAATGCCTCATTTTTGGCTAATACGGCCGTTTTCTGCTGAATAAAGTAACTAGAGACCATATTTTGCACACCATTTTCCTGATTTTACATCATGGATGGTTTTTTTATGACAAAATTGTTATTTTAGGCGGAAAGGGAGCATTTTGAGGTTATAAAAGTGTTTACTAAATAAGACAAGTCAGTTGGAATGGACTTTATACTATGCTATTTAGATACCTATAGTATACTATGCTAGAGTCATGCATGATCCATCCTCACTGGAAACTTGTCTTAAACACTGCTCTCTTCTAGTAATTTCTAGTGTCTCATGAGGAAGGAATTTAATTAGTCATAGATGTATTTTGGCACGGGTTTAAAGATAATAAACTGCCTCGTTCAATGACTGTGACATTGTCTTACGAAACAGATAAAGCTCAGTGAGTCAGTTTCGTGCGTAAAGTAGGCAAGTTAGATAAGTACTAAGTACCTATATCTAGGTATTTAGTTCTTCGTTGACATCATCTATAACTACAGACAAGTAAGTACACGTGACTTAAACGATCTTTACCTATGTTTCGTATTGCATAGATAATTGAATTAGATAGATCCCTGATGACTATTCCGCAGTAAATTAACAGTGTGTATGGAAAACCCATTAACAAATCAATTAAGTATACTAACTACCTAGTGTCATTTATCAATTAGGTACCTACTAGTAGGTTTCGCCCGCGACTCAGTCCGCGCAGAAGTTATATATCGATATTCCCTCGGGACTGTTGGTATTTCTTGATAAGAGTAGGTACCTACTTACTTTAGTGGTGGTGGTGGTGTTCTTGTGCAGAGTCCATCCGGATCGCTAACACCATCATATCCTTTAACCTACCACGAAGCAGCAGTGTTCGCATTGTTGTTTTCAGATGTGGGGATGAGAAAACGGGTGAAATAACTAGCATAAAAGCAGTGCATCTTAGTCCTCAGTATTGGATTGGAGGCATTTGCAGTCTTTGGATTGCAGTCGCTTTTTGTTGTTCACAGAGGAAACTATTCCATTCGGGAAAAAACCTACTATATACCTACTTTAATGTCATACAATTCATTGACGCACAAGGTTCTTTGTTGTACGTTTTTACCTTCCCTGTATATTTTACCTTCCTACCTGTTAAACTATCGCGGTTATTGTATGACACTATTGTAAACTAGGTTTACTGTGGGTAAATGTCAGGAACCGGTGGTGACGTAGGTCAAAATTAAGCGCAATTCGCACAGCGGGCGGGAGCGGGTCGTGCGCTCGTGCGCCGGGCGGGTCGGGAGTTCGGCGGGTGTTTTAACATGGAGTTATATGGAAGCATTCACACACGCGGCGGGCCGGGTCGGGCGCGGGTCGGGACCACCGCACCCGCGACGGGCCCGCCGCGCCAGCCGCTGCCACTACTAGCGCGAGGGTGCGGCGGGACCGTCGCGGGCCCGCCGCGGGCCCGTCGCGCGTCGGTCGCGGGCGTCCTTGGTTGTAATAACACGCATTGTCCGATAGGCATTCTCACAGAGCGTTGTAAATTCTACTCTATATACTCGCCATTAACATCCTATCCCGAATGCCCGCCTGCGGTCACCCGGGCACACCCGCGCGGGGCCCCTGCGTTTCGGCGACGGGCCCGCGACGGATCCGCCGCACCCGCGCGCTGGTAGGTAGTGGCGGGCGGTGAGCGCGGCGGGCCCGTCGCGGGTCCCGCGATGAAAACGACATGCCCAGCGCCCGACCCGCACCCGCCCGCTGTGTGAATTGCGCTTTAAAGTCGTAAGTTTATCGAATAAATCGTTTAATCATACAGCGTGTGTCCGCTATTGCGTCGATACACCGAATGTGCGGGCTAAAGGCCCGAGCCTACACAGATGCACGTCACAAGTGTCCACACAAAAAAAGGGCCAGACCATAGGATACAAACTAAAGTGCGCCTGTATGCAGTTAAACAACGTAAGACTTACAATCTAGTATTTGTATTACATTCGTATTCTATTTAACATAATATAAACTAATAATCTTGTCACTATCCTTCTAAGTATATTAAAACCACGTACTTACACCATCTGATATATCCACGGTTATATAAATCACTAGCGACCCGCCCTCGCTTCGCTTCGGTTTATTCAAGTTTCCTGTAACACCCGTACATAAACCAGCATTTATTATACATAAAAACCTTCAATGAAACATTATCTAACTGATGGTCATACGTTAGGTAGTTTTTGAAATCATCTCGTACAAACAGCCGGCGGGAGGCGACTTTGTTTTATACTATTATGTAGAGATGACACAGTATTTGGGTACCTAAGCCGGGACAGTCACACAAATGTAGTTTTTTTTATGGCGAGGAGAAGGCCCGTGAGCACTCAGGCCACCTGATGGGAAGTGGAATCTGAGACCCATAGACATTCTAGGCCATTAGGGAACTGAGTAAGTACCTATGTATAATCCATAAATGAAATCCTAATAAACGTTTTAGCGTGTCACTTTGAATAGTTCCATAGTGGCCTAGAAATCCAATTATTTAACTGGTAATGAGCATTAACTTAGCGCGCAGTGTCTATCCGGATCGGCACCACCATAGGATTTATATTACCTAGTATAGTTCAGGAAAATTGGACGTCTGTAGTCTTCACTAAAGATCTTTTTGTTAATTTCAAACAAAAGTTAATCGTAAAACTGTCTCGTTCTTCAAACAGCACAGTAGGTTGAAAGGTTTCGATACTTGAGTCACATTGTCTGGTAAGTCTTAACGCAGAAATAAAGATCGCAAAGTAGATAACAGACGGCCAAATCATATTACCTAAAGTATAACCCTATCGACAAGCAGCGTTCACTTTGGTATTTCGTTGTGGGCGTAAGATTAGAAATTACTCGCATACAGTCATTGCTTTATAGTATAGTTGGCAACGCATTTCGTCAAGGACAGCAAACTGCGTAGTTAACTAACAAATTTAAATAGGCGCAACAATGACTATTTTTCTTGTTTGCTTTGTCGAAGTACGCAGTAGATATTGTAGTACACTATCCCGACACAATCTTAAGATTGCATATCCAAATTCCAAGTTAGCTATCTCACTCCATTCAGTACCTAATGAAATGATAAGCGAGAGGGACGGGACTTCGGGAAAACGCTTAGTAATTGTGTTGTGTTGCAGCTTGTAGATATCCTGGAGCACCAGTACGGCCTGCCCCGTGAAGCAGCCGCGGAGAGCGCCACTAACTTCCTGCGAGCCTTCAGAGCTCGCCCCGATGACGACTCCTTCGCCATTGACGAGTGGCCCGCGCACTTGTGGCGCAACTGCCTACCTAAGAACTATAGGCATATCGCCAGTAAGTAATTTTATTAACGTAAATAGTTTTATATATCCCATCCTTAATGCTACATACACATACATACATAACTTCACGCCTTCATTCCCAAAGTGGTGTAGGCAGAGCTACAGAATTAAGTACCAACAATTCTTAAAACTTGTTTCCCAAAGTTGTGTAGGCAGAGCTGCAGAATTACCAACAACTCTAAAAACTTGTTGTTAATTCTGTAACAGGGCTCAGACCAGATGCACTACGCTAACTAACGTTTCTATTCGATTCGTTTTTAAACCAATCGCGTCACTGGTAGACCCCGTGACTTTTCGTATCACGTCATCTTCCAGTGACGCGATTGGTTTAAAAACGAATCGAATAGAAAAGTTAGTTAGCGTAGTGCATCTTGTCTGAGCCCTCAGTAATCACACTTTGCACAAATAGGCTAAAGATGTTTACCAGTGTATAGTTATTAGCAGAGGTCGGAATAGGTAGTGCTTATTAACCTAAACTTGATGCATCTTCATTCAATAACGTATTTCCATCTCACTCACGCATGAATGAACATGAGTCAAGTTTAGGTTAATAAGCACTACCTATTCCGACCTCTGGCTATTAGTGACAGGTTGCAGCCCATCGCCTAACAAATACTATACAAGCCTTTATTCCCTTAGTTGCGCCTCTTACGACTTCCATGAGAAGACATGGAGAGGTACTATTCTAAGCCGGCAACCACACAGCTCAATGCTCAATGCTACATAGTACAAATTCGCCATTAGACAGTAGTTATTAAAAGTTAATTTAGGCGACGGCAGTCGTCAAGTACCTATTGAACTTCGTATGAGTAATTAAAAATAAGTAGGTACCTACATATATTAAAATTTATTCTGGAAAAAACCGCGCTGATGACATGATGAGGATTACCACACGATTTTCTAAAAATAATATTAATTACATGTACCTACTTATATCTTATATCATTGACTTATGACTTGTTTTTATACTACTGCCAATTGGCTATAACGATTTAACCTATTCAGCGCCATATAATAGGGAATATACATGACTTCTTTCACAGCTTCAATAAAAGCTGATTCATGTAACAAACAGTTGAGAAAAATCATTTTTTGAAAAGCTAAGTAACCAATATTTATGCCAATAAAGATTTGTTCCTATCTATTTCTAGCAAAACAGAATTTAACATGGAGTTTATATGGCCGACCTGTGACATGACGTCACAGTGCATATCGGATCTCTGTCTCTAATCACTGCCTAATTAGCAGTATTAAAATGCTTGTATCATGCGTATTTGTGGCCGATTTTAATTTTAATTTCACTTTTGGTAATCTCTTTTATGGTATTTTCATATTTTGTTTAGAAATGCGATTTAAAATCTATGCATATTTCCTATTAATATTTATTAAAGACGCCACGACGACATCAATTACTAATTTTGTTAACGCGTTTTGTACCTACCAGGTGCTAAAGATTCTAACCCCCTTACTTATAAACGTGGAATAACCTAGGATTAGCTAAACCATCTTTTGTCCTTATCTGTCAAATTCAAATGTCACAATGACAGATAAGGACAAAACATTGTTTAGCTACTCCATGGTTATTCCACGTTTATAAGTAAGGGGGTAAGTAATTATGTGTACCTACTTATTAATAATAAATACTATTTATCGTTAGCATCTCATTACAGACCTACTTAACCGGTTTTTCTTATTCAAAATTGACCGTCTTAAAATGCCACCGTTGCCAGATTTAGGCAATGATTTGGATTCCTAATTATAATGAAGTATTCCTACCAGTCCTACCTAGGTGGGAAAGTTTATTATGTGCACAATATGGCACCTGTCCAGGTCTTTGTGGCGCGTGGTGTAAGTAGGTGTAGGCACAATGAATTGTAGGTATAAACAGGACAAAGAGTTAGGATTGTGACTGAGCAACAATGATTAAAGTAGGTAGGTATATAGTTATGATACCGAAGTCACTACAACGTAGTTTTTTTTATCTCCATCATCATTTACGTAAACAGTTTCATCAGACGCATGCGCCCCCACGCGAATAGGTTATTACGGGATTTTGTAAACACAGAGTGGTATACTTACAAGCTAGAGTGAAAACGATGGAACCAATGCTGTCTAATATTATGTAATTGATAGGGGTACCTATTATTGCTTTATATCAAATAGATAGGTACCAGTTGTGTTTACGAATTTTAATCATTTAGGCTGATGTATTTTTCCATTTCCCAAATTCAATTGTGAGTTGTGACACGATGCTTTTCGAACGGTTTACTTATAGAAGTTTTTACTACGTAGGTTTCTAGTGAGAAAAATACGTTATAAACGAACTTAAAATCAAAACGCTTCACTATATGCACGAAGACATAATTAACTAGGTACCTCCACGTAGATTTTCTTTACTTCCAAGTTAATGTTTTCCGTTTGATTTAGGTTTGCTTCCCACTGAACTTGGGCATTTCTCAGGTTTCTCATTTACCTACTTAGCTACATAACGAAGGGCCTTTTGCTGCTTGAAGGTAAACAAACTTTGTAAGAATGGGTATTCTTCCAAAGTTTATTGAACAATGGATTTCGTTCAAAGGGAAGTCCTTGATTGCCAAGCGTTACGAGGTGGTTACGAGTATTCTGATAAATTTGTCTCGTAACCTTAAATAAAACAAGCACCTAACTAGGTACTTGAAGTTCTCTTCTAAACTTAAGTTTCGTAATCATTAGGTTTTTAAATTATTATTTTTATTGATTAAGTAAATCGACTTATTAACAAGTACTTTGTAAGATCTTCACGTGATCACGCTTATCTTGTTTATGGGTATAACAGCGATGCCAACTGGAAAATGTTTCCAGCGGACACATTTTCCAGCATCGCCGTGATTTTCCACGACTATTATTAACTCAAGGCGACGGAGTCACGTTTGACCCGACTCACTTCGGTTTCCACACCGATTATAATGTTATTTTGTTATTTATTCCAAACTTTTTTCTTGTTCCAGAAAATATATCTACCGAATGGTTAAAATTGAGATTTCACTATTTGTCTCTAACGCCCGATGTTATTCATCTACTAGAGACGTTGAGGTAAGTTATTTTCGATACTATGTAATTTTATTTATATTATGCAGAAATATTCAATGCGAAATAAGGTAGACGCCTTTTACTTCGTTGATAAACATTATTTCTCCATGATATAATTATATTAGCTCATCTTGTTCATTATATAATTTGTGATGTTAATGAGGCGATTTCTTTGTTATGTTGCTAAATATTGCGATAACGTAACGTTTGACTAATTTAACTACGCACAATATTATTACCAACTATAAACAAAGAGATAGTCAGATGTTATGTATGGTGCACCAACGTTATTCTGAGAACCACCTTGCGGAAATAGAATTTCTGCGCACTTAACTCAACAAATGGTTTATATCAAAATTGATGGTACGTACTGTTGACGTCATGGGTACTCATGAGTTGGGTTTAATAGTGGCGTTACCAATACCGAAAGATCAAGTGCATATTTTTGGAATAATCTTGTCTTAAAAACTCGTTAAACAATCTCAGGATCACGGAGGTAAATCTGATATAAATTTTGCATGGTGTTATGTGGTGTATAACTGATCTGTAGGTATCTACTTAGTCTGAATCACTAAGGTAACCTACACGTGTTTAATCAACATAAATCATTTTAACTATCATTTTCAGAGATTACCATCAAGCATGCAGATGTTTGGCGTAATGCGCTCAGTCGCAAGCCACATAATACTATGGATGTCAGAGCACTTTATTAAATGATTCTAGAATCTACCACGATAAAGTCAGCACCGAAGTGTTGGGAAGACATAATTATTATTGAATAAAGTATAATGAAATGACCTGATAAATTGCAAGATGCCTTCCCAACCGTGTCGTGCTGACTTTAAGCGCATGTTGCTAATTAAATACTTGTTTTTCAACAGTTCAGTTGTTGCTCATCGAGTGACTAAACTCGGGCGCCGCGTGCGCCACCCTTAGGTTTGAATTGTATTTGTAAAATATATGAGGGAGTACATCATGGCGAAGGTAACACCATACCTCAACAATTTCATAACAACTATGAAGATATTTTTGGACCTACTTGATTTAATCTTACGATTCAGTGCTTATATGCGTTTTTAGTGACATGTGTAAAATATTTAAAATATCTTTATAGTTGCAACCCTATGTCTTTATAACTAGTGTCTTGTTTATACAACAAAATAAACGATTCAGAAGCCGTAAATGGGCCGTGTTTGCATTATAAATAACTAGTTTACGTTGCGAAACATGACATTATAACCTGTGTTTTCATGAGTAATTTATAGATGCTATAAATTGTGCGTGAAATAATAATTCATGTGTCATTTCAGCTCATTAAATGCTCTTGCACGGCGCAAAATGAAACGGCAATAAACTTTGCTATTTTGAAAACGTGGCATGTTCGCGTGCAAGACCATTTGCTAAACATACCGTGTGCTGAGTTTCAGCATTGTTGCCTCGGGCTCGCAATAACGAAAGGCGGTTGAATGAATGTGGCACAGGGCGGATTACCTTCTGGGTCTGATCACGAACGGGCCTTCGCGCGCCCAGTGGCAGAAGATCGAGCGGCTCGGGCTGCGCAAGTACTTCGACTGCGTGCTCGTGTCGGGCGACCTTCCGTGGGAGAAGCCCGACCAGCACATCTTCCTCGAGGCCTGCAAGCTGCTCAACGTCGAGCCGCGCAACTGCATCATGGTTGGCGACAAACTCGAAACCGATATTAAGGTGACTAATCTAAACTAATTAATTACCCATTCTACTCTCTTGACTACTATTTTATGTTATGGATGTATGAATCCACATATGCGTCATGCATGTTGTAAGGGTTAAGAGGATTGTCAAGCGAGGATCTAATAACACAGCTGTCAAAAAAAATCCATATAAATTTAACTCCGGGCATAATGTTTCTCACTCCCTAAATCAAGTCAGATTTTCACGATTTTTGAAGATGTTGTAGATATTATTAAAAACTAGGATGTAAGTTTTCCTTTCCAAGAAAATATGTATTGGATAGAAACAACTTAAAAAAAATGGAAACGTAGGTACGTACAGTCGACTACAAAGAGATGTATCCACTTTTTCACCTTATTCCATTGCAATAAGGTCCAAAAGTAGATACATCTTTGTAGTCGACTGTACATATTGGACTAGGTTTAAGGGGAGAGAAACGTTATCGCATTTTGTATGGAAATTTTCAGCTTCACAATCCTCTTAAGTGCTTCCGGTTACAAATAAATAGACTTTATATGTGCCAACAGCAAATTCTCAGCCGAGAATCGTGCATCAATAGACTAACTAAAAATAGGCTAATGATGATAAAATGACATGTCCTAGCTTAAGTGACATCTAGCGATTTGTATTTACTCGTCGTGGGACGATCGTAGGTACTTAAAGTCTATTTCCAGTGTGACCAGATGCTTTTGGATATATAAAATAAATGACGAAGAGCACACGCCATAAGGTGCTATTAAATTAAAAACTCTTCTACGTAATAATACTCTACATGTTTTAATCTTCGAACAACTCTCTCAAATTAGATACTCTACTACCCTACAGGTTCCTGACTGGACATTTAATTTTAATTGCAGGGTGGTAAAGAGGCTGAGTTGGGAGGCACAGTGTGGATCCCACTCCAAAAGGATGAAGAGTCATCAGATCTGCCAGACTTCACCATTGATAACGTGACAGAGTTACCAGAGGTGCTTCCAAACTCCCCTAAACCAAAGCGGTCGATTGGCGTTACTGACAACGTCAACATTTGTTGACGACATTATAATTTCTTGAACTTGTTATGCGATGTGTCGAGTCGATGATCATCTGCAAAACTATAAATGAGTATGTTGAAAATAACTTGCAAGACTTGCGAGTACACTACCAACATATTATGTTAGTCAAATTATTACCCATAAGTATATAAGTACCTATATTTTATCTTCCAACTAAACTGGTATTTCATCGTGGTTATTAACCGAGCGGTTATTTTCCTAGTGAAATAACTATTAATTTTCATAACATGACGTGACAAATGGGTTGAAACATAATTATTATAATATTTAGGGATTTTGCCAATTAGGTACAAATAAACGCACTAGCCAAAATTCCGAATACATGTAAGCAAATAAAACATGCATAGCTCAAATTTAAGTTTAAAGTTTTGTACCGTTATTTTAACAGTAGTTGGAAGGCATCATTATTGTGATTTAGTTTCCGTTTATGTATTTTCTAGAATTTGTGATTTAGTCTCCCCAGATGGGGTTAAAATGATCACATTCCACTGTACAACGCTGAAATTTTATTTCCTACTTTTAAATAGAAACTGTACAATAATTATACATAGAGTTCACCTCATGTAATGAGGCAACAGCCCCGGATCTAGGTCGGGGGTAACTGGAAGATCCTGCCCCTGGCGGCAATTTCAGATGCACTAAATGTATATTCAAAGAAAAAACTTGTTTCATAACACTGGAGCTGGAGGAAAGGGGGCGCCACTATTAAGTTCTGACGCCGTTCTGAATAAACGTAGATCCGGGGCTGTGAGGCAATACATATGCACTGGGACTAAGATAATATCTGACCTTTACCACTAATAGGATAAAGAAGAGATCTCTAAAGGCTGAGGTATTTTAAGGTCCCCTTAGATTGTGAGTAAGCACACATTCACGATTCATTTAAGTACAAAATTAGGTTTAGAATGTAAATATATTTTCTGTTGTGAAAATGTATTTATTTTTTAATGTCCAGAGCATGTTACCATCCAAATCTGTTGCAATTTGAAATAATGTAAGCCTGGATTTATGAGATCTGAGTTGTGAAAGCAGAGAGATGATTATATTACTTTATTTTTTGAAGACTTGTATTAAGAAATTATTAGAGTTATTAGATATTTTTTTATATGGTAGGAATGTGTACGGGGCTTTGCTTTTCTTGTATTTTAAATAGTATTGACTTGGACCGTATGCATAAGATGGCCACTTTATCAATGTGATACAAACTTTTAGGAGGTAAGTAGTTTTTTGTTCTATTACTAGATTAGACTTATCAAGGTGATTTGACTGACTGGATGGTTGCTACCCTTTCAAAAGTATTTAAGTACAAGGTTGTTAAATGTGTTGTTTATTTTTTTGATATGTAGTTTGTAATTGAACCTTGTAGACTGTTTATAGATGTAGGATATTTGTGGCTGCACAAATCAAAATAGTTTTCCTATATGGTTATGATTTCCTTTTGATTTGGACTTCTGCATTTGTATATTTATGTAACTTGAGACTTCATCCTATAACTTGACAAACTATCAATATGTAATTTAGAGGCTTTATTTTATTTTATTGTTACCAGTTGTATGTTTGTGTACATCTTGACTTCTCATACTGATCAAGTATGAAATTGAACATGGTTTCAGATTTGTAATTGTATTATTTTGATCGAGTGTTTGGTGGGTCAATAATTTATTCTTTACTTAACTTGTACCTTATGACATGGTGGTGATGTTGAGACAGGTGGTTTAGGCGACTCCAACAGGGTACTTACTTGCTGAATTGCTGATGGAAGAAGCCATATCAAAAAAAATACTTTCTAGTTCACCAGAGATAATTTGTGCCAGGGAGTAAACCCCTTATTACTCTCTGAATGTTGAACAATATATGATATTTTACTACAATATGCCTTTCATTTCCAAAATAAATTTAAAAACCATTTACAAACACTTGGCACTTACCATACCTACACCATTTTGGGGTTTCATACCAGATAATACAAGTACATAGCAGCCTGTTTTTCTTTACACATGACTGGTTAATGTTAAACTGGTTTTAAAAACAGAGCATTAAATTAAACTAATAAACAAACAGCTTGACTATCTGAATTCTATATTTAAATATCAATGCATAACAAATCACTAATGCATCTACCAGCAAGAAACTATGCTGTCCTTAACATTTTGGCTTCCCTCTTTTCTTGTAACATTTTCTTCTGATCTTCTACAGCCTGCTTCCTCTCAGCCAAGAATTCTCCATACTCCTGAAATATGTTACAAAACTAATTATTATTTTGAATCATTCCATTCCTATTGATTGTCATCAAATAAATTATAATTATAGGTATAAGCTTATTGAAATAGGCCATTGCAAGATAACCACAGGCTTATAAAAGAAGCCCAGGGCCATGGGTTACCAGCACTCAGCAGGCACTTCATTATTGCAACTACAAATAGTTGCATATTCAATTAAAGTACAGTTTTTATGTAACTAACTACCCAATATTACCTTAGCATCCAATTCTTTGACAATCTCAATCCCACAAGTTCTGGCAGTAGCAATTAACATGGTGCAGATTTCTTCCAATGACCTCCACTCAAGGGGTGGATCCTGTTGCTTTATTTTGGCTATTTCATACAAATGCTTCAGTGTTATTTTGCCACTAATCTCCTTGCCTGCAGTAAAGATTATATTTGTTTCACAAACAAAGATGCAATGTCCTAGACCACAGTATTTGCTCCTTTACTGCAAGTAAATACCCCAAATAAAAAATATATATAAAGGAAACTTACCAGACTCCATAGCACCCCGATTTATCCCCGCAGCTTGCATTAGAAAATAACTGGCTGGAGGCTGATGAATGGTAAGTTGATAGGACCGGTCTGAGTTAACTTTGACTCTTGTCGGCAGTGGTATACCAGGTTTAATATTAGCTGTCCGTTCATTGAAGTCTTTACAAAACGCAGCAATATTAATGTTTCGCTGAAATTTTGTACATTAATAAGCGACTGAATTCATTTCTTAATTTCCTGAAAAGGATCTATTGTTACCTGTCCAAGCATAGGTCCCAGAGGAGGGCCAGCAGCAGCCATACCAGCAGGAATATTAGTTCTTAATTTAGAAGAATGATCAATTTTATCAGCTACTTTTTTCATGGATTTTAATCTTGCTACTGATTTCGACATGATAATTAGATAGTCACGGCACTAACTAAACGTAGTTCTTCTGTTATTTATTTCTTTATAGAAGTTAAGAAAGATGAGAAACAATCTTTATTTTATTTCATAACATAACCTACAATCTGTGAGTGATTCGTGATAAAGTTGATAAACGTCACAAATGTCAGAATCAGTATACGAGCTGTTCCAGATACCACTATAAAAGTCCAATAGGACTGTATAACATGCTGATTGGCTTAGATCGTAGTCAGATAAAGTGACAAATTAAGAATAAAAAGAGATCTGTCAGTTGAGTTTTGTCATCACTTCACTCATGTCCGTCATTTATTCTTATTTTTCTCGTAAATGTTTATCAGATATTTAAATGGTGTTTTAATTAAAATCAAATAACTTTATATTAGAGCAACGTTCCTTATTTATTGAAATATTAAATAGCGGCTCGTAATATTAATTATGTATTCCAGTTGAAAGTTACTGTTGATATTAAGCGCAATATGTGGTCATTTTTCTCGAGAGATCCTACAAAGGATTTTCCTTATGAAGTGGGTGATCCAGTTCGTGGCTTAGAAGACAAGACTGTGTGGTCTTTGCACAAGGGCAAGAAAAGGGGAACGCAGGATGAGGTGTCGATATTCTTGTTCGACGTGCAGAAGAATTCGGAGACTATGTTCGACGTAGCAAAGGCCTCTCTCAAGAAACTTAAGACTATGAGACACCCTAGCCTTTTACATTTTTTAGATAGCTGTGAAACTGAGAAATTTTTATATTTAGCTACAGAATACGTAGAACCTTTAGCTACACATATAGATGATATGAAACTTGAAGGCCAACAAAAAGACTTGTTCTTAGCTTGGGGCATTTTTCAAATTACTGTAAGTGATTTTTTACATCATTAACCTGAGTAATAAAAAAATCTATTTGTAAAAGTACATGCTTACTCTTCTCTGTTTACCAAGTGTATAAATCACCACAGAGACAATAATTAAAAATAAAGAAAACTATTAAGCTGGAACATTGTTGAACTGCCTGAAAAAAGTACATCAGTATTTTATTTTTATTTCACAGAGAGCATTGTCATTTTTGAATAATGATGGTAATATGCGACATAACAATGTGTGCCTGTATTCTGTGTTCGTCACTCAAGCAGGGGAGTGGAAACTTGGTGGCTTTGAATTCTTAGCCTCACAAGGGCAGGACACTTCAAACCCTATCCCAATTAAAATTTTACCAGCCCTTGAAATCTACGACCCTCCTGAGAAGAAGGATCCGAGTAAACTGAAGTCAGTCACTAAATGGTAAGTCATAAGATATCTTTATTTAACAAAAATATACACTATACAACAGATTTAGAAAATAATAATTAAGATTTAGTAAGTGCAGTTTGAATGTAAAAATCCAGAATGCCACAGATTTGTATCAAATATACTTAGGAACTTTAAATGTGTCCTTTAAATATTAGTGCATCCGATGTTCTACTGATGATGTAATTTAAAAAAAAACTGTATAAATGTATGTATAGACATTATATAGAAAATGCTTGTCACTTTTGGACTTTAACTGCATTGTGTTAGAGTTGAAAACGAACTTTTTCTTTCGGGAATGATATTTATGGCAAAACCTAATCAATCATGTAGATTTATCATCACTACAATTAAGAATTGGCCAACTACCCGTTAGATGACGCAATAACATCTTCAAAGCCAGGGAAGAGATTGGATGCGCACGGCCCATTACCTAACCTAATCCAGCAGTGGATTGCACCCGGCTGATGATGACGATAAGAAGGCTGTTTTCTTGTTAATTTTAGTAACAATGTATAAAATCCTTAAAATGTTTTTTTAATAACAGCTCATCGGATATGTGGGGCCTAGGCTGCCTTATCTGGGAAGCATTCAACGGTCCCTTGAAAACCCAACCAGCACTTAAAACACTGGACTATATTCCCAAGCAACTATGCACATTGTACTGTGAGCTTGTCAGCGCTAACCCTACATCACGACCAAACCCTGCTGATATAATTACAAGGTAAAAAAAAAAGTTAAATTATTTATTATCAGTCTTTTTCTTTTATTGTTGGGCTGTCCTGTGTGACAATTTTTCCAATCCCAAATGAAATGGAATGTACCATTGTGGACTGAAAAGGACATGGTCACATAACCTCTACAATTACATCATGTCAAAATGTTTACTAATGTTATAAATCTGAAGGTGTGTTTGTTTGTTTTTTCCACCTTCACAGTTCAACTCCTCAACTGATCAACGTAAGCGATTTACAACATCTGCTCTGACACAGCCTGGATTAATGCTATTAACTAATAATTACATTCTTGCTCCACAGATGTCGTAAAATAGGTGGCTACTTTAAAAATGATCTGATTGATACCATGCTGTTTCTAGAAGAAATCCAAATTAAAGACAAAGTGGAGAGAGGGAGGTTTTTCTCAACACTGAGCTCATATCTAGACAACTTCCCTGAGTCTGTGTGTGTTCATAAGATTCTGCCTCAGTTACTTACGTCATTTCATTACGGAGATGCTGGATCTGCTGTTCTGGTACCAATGTTCAAGGTATGTCAAGTCAACTTCTTAACACATAAGAACGACTGCTAGTGAGATTAAAACAATCCTATTATGAAATTAAAAATGTTGGCAGCCAACATTTTATGGTTTTATGGTTTAAGATTTAAGATATTTATTTCTCCAAAGATTTACAAAATCACCTGGCCTGCGTAAACTGGCGGACGGGACGGCAGAGGATATTAAATTTATCAATGTATATTTTTTGCTATTTCAATTGAAATAAGGTATACATTTCAATGTTTTGAGACCGACCTCGGAGCATCGCAGCGGATTTGACTCCGCGGCATTGAAGAGCAACTTAGGGGATACCGCGGCGGTAGGCGCCGTTATGCGGCCATACCAGTGTGCGCCGGTGTAGCGGGGCCACGGGAGAGGATGGCTTAGCGCAAACCGGCGGACGGAGGTGGAGAGCATGGGAAAGGATTTTATGGGGCCAGCGCACACTGGTGAAGGAAATCCCTTTTGATACCGCAAGGGCCTAACAGCCTGCGCTACAATGCCGCGGCAATGTTCGGTTGGCTTTGATTCCGTTCCACTAGCGAAGTGACCACAGGGCACAATGGCGGACTCCGGCGCATACCGGTGGATGCCTTCGCATACCGGCGCCTCCCGCCGCAGTAGTCTCTACGTGCTCCTCAATCACGTCTCGGAGCGCGCCTAAAATATTCCTCTACCTTCCCGTCCGCCAGTTTGCGCTGGGCCGGAGCACAAACAGGGGCGCACTCTGCAGTCCCGGGCGCTGAACCCGAGCTGGCGGACGCTCGCGGTATCATGAGGGATTTTCCCTCATCAGTGTGCGCTGCGGCGGAGGAAATCCTCTTCAATGCTCTCCCCTGCCGTCCGCCGGTTTGCGCAGGCCATTAGATACATATTTGTCTTAAATGTAGGTAAGAGAGGGTCGCATGCATGTTCAAGTAATAATATATGCGTGAATGCATATCTATAGATTGCGCTGACCTTACACAGGCCGTCCAGTAGTGCTGTGTTTACTATTATTTATTATGTTTTATAAATCTCTAAGAAAGACGT
Source organism: Acleris literana (assembly GCA_946894065.1). Taxonomy (NCBI): domain Eukaryota; kingdom Metazoa; phylum Arthropoda; class Insecta; order Lepidoptera; family Tortricidae; genus Acleris; species Acleris literana. Next base: position 8,148,444 of record OX335685.1, on the reverse strand, counting down.
ATGATAATGAAGAAATAGGATTAATCTTTCGAACGCCAGTCAGCTGTCGACAGCTGAAAGTCGTGCCACTGACGTCACCTTCGGCTGCAGCCGACACAAGTTGAAGATTAAAAGAGACTTTGTTTCGTAGGAATTAAGTTTTAATTCGCAAAGCCATAGCAAACATGTTTGGCGTGTGAGTGACACATTCTGTATATGACGTGAGGAGTTCAAAAGGTTGATAATCCCGTAATTAATTACTTTTTTATTATTTCAGCTGGGGAAGTTGCTGGACGAGGCAGACTATCAGAAGCAAATAGTTCCTTGTGTAGTAAAACTGTTTGCTTCAAATGACCGGACGACTCGATCTCGGCTGCTACAGCAATTAGACCAATTCATAATGCATTTACAGAATGCTACAGTAAGTTATTATTATAGTTGTTGACCATGATCTTAAGAAATGGGTCATTATGAAACTGTACAATAACGTAAAATGTCCATCACCTAATATTTTTTTCTATATTTTTGTTTTATACAGGTGAATGACCAAATATTCCCACAAGTGGTGCATGGTTTCATGGACACTAACCCCGTGATTAGAGAGCAGACTGTAAAGTCCATTGTCCATTTGGCATCCAAACTTAACTACAACAATCTCAATGTGGAAGTGCTGCGACACTTTGCCAGGCTACAGTCCAAAGATGACCAGGGCGGTATAAGGTAATTTAAATCATAAAGAGTTCTAAAAGGTATAAACTTGACGTTCGTTTGGTCTTTTGACTTTCTACATATATTTTTTTCATTAATTTGCACTGCAATTTCATGGTTAAATTTCAACCTGATTGCTGATTATTGTCACTAGAAAATAATTATCTAATCGTTAAGTGCGATTCAATTGACAATCCACATGCCAGGGATACCTACTTCACTTCTTAGGTACATACATAACGATAGCTTGACTCATATATGATAAAATGCCTCATTGACACGTCCATTATGATGCGTCCAATGTAATAGTTTAAAATACAAATTGATGTTATAATAAGTTTCTCATTAAATAGCCTATATTAGCTAAAGATAATGTAGCTTTCGATTTGTAAAAGAATTTTTAAAATTGATTTACTTGTTCGTGAGATTAGTTACACTTAACTAACAAACACAATTTTACCAATGAATGATAGAAGTGTAGATGAATCTGGCATGCTGTAAACGCACATACGCGCCGAAAAGACGTCGAATTCAGGAAAATGCTTACATGCTATCCGCACATTACTTGAAGTTTACTTAGTGCTTCAAGTTTTTATAACATTATCATGGGCTATATGACTGTAAAGCAATTTTTTTTTTCGTGACTTGTGCCTAACTATAATAATAATAATTGTGCCCAACCTAATCTTACTAACCCTACTACCTACTTTATTTCTTAAATTGCACAGTGAGCCAAGGTGCAGGCTAAAAATCAGCGCTGCGATTATATGAGCTTTTGCCACCTCAATGTTTTGTCTCTCTACATTGTATTTATTATTGTGCTTCTGTTTGTTATTGTTTTTGTGTTTAATGTTTGGATTGTCTGATTGTGCGATGGGTGGATGTGAAATGCCTGTATGTTGTAATTTAGTTTGTTTTTGCGTCCGTTTAAAACTGAAACCTAAAGGATATTTGAATAATTTTTTGATTTTTTTAAATTACAATTCCAGAACAAACACAACAGTGTGTTTGGGCAAGGTGGCGGCTCACCTACACCCGCAGATCCGACAGAAGGTGCTCGTGTCTGCGTTCGTTCGGGCCACGAGGGACGCGTTTCCGCCCGCGAGGCAGGCCGGCGTGCTGGCGCTGGCAGCGACCCAGCAGTACTTCCTGCTGGCTGAGGTGGCTAACAGGGTCCTGCCCGCGTTGTGCCCGCTGACCAACGACCCGGAGAAACAGGTGGGTTGAACCTAATCTTTAACCACTGACAGTAAAAGAGAAAGAGACAAAAATGATTTGTTACCACATTTACCACATAATACAAAAAAGCAAATGCATAAATAGTAGGTATGGCTTGTGGTAAAAGGAGCCGACCCAGCAAAACAGGAGTGTTAAACCCTTTTACGAGTGTTGACATCTATCAAAGCATTCGAGAACAGAACTACGACACTAATTCATAAGATTCATTTTAGTTTTATTATGATGGCAAATATATGCCTCTAACCACTCAAGGGTTAAAATGTGTACTTATAAAAAAATACTGATTATTTCTATAAAAAGGAAGGTACAATACTTGTCAAACTGAACATCTTAGGGGGTATTCCACCTGTCCAATATCTTTGTCCAATTTCTATATCCAATATTTAATCAAATTTCTTTACGCTACGTAAATAGTGTAAAAATTTGAACCAATATATTGGATAAGTGGAATGGGCCTCCATCAAAGAAATTTGATTAAATATTGGATATAGAAATTGGACAAAGATATTGGACAGGTGGAATACCACCCTAATCCTTATTTTATTGTAGTATAATGTGTTTCTGTCTGTGGCATCGTGTTTTTTAGACGGATACGGAGCGGTATATTTAAAGTAAACTAGGTTAATCGGGATGGTTCTTAGCTAGGTTTTATAAAAATGGTTTCGTCCGTTATGAAGATATCAGCTTATAGTAGGGATCGTCATTATATCGGATGTTTTTATTGGTTTAATAGTTGTTAGATTAGAAGAATAAAGAAGGCAAAGGAAAACACAGGCCACCTGACGGTAAGTGGGGTTTCAGGCCCATACATATTTACAATCTCATAGAATCATGGAATCATTTAATTTTATTGCTATCAAGTTCATTACAATTATAGGGTGGTTAGTAAGTGGTATATTCTCTGCACACTGCACTGCCCTACTAAGCATAATGGCGTTATCTCAAACAAAACATCTGTAGAAATTGCAACCTAGTTACAAACAGAAGAGAGTTGAATCTGCTTTGGCTATTGAATTTAGTTATTGCATTTTTGCTTAGGAGGGCAGTGCAATGAATGATGGTCCCTGAAATTCTTCGTAAGGTATGCGGAACGCGGGAGGACATACCCTTGTCGAATCAGTCAGTCATTGTCACAGCAAAGTGCTGTGATGATGATGATGAGTGGGGAAGCCCGGCCGGATTAGGCGGGCGGTTGATCGGTCTCCCGGTCATTCCGCCCAAAGTAAAAGCAAAGAACTGTAGTTCCAGACCATGAAAACACCGGCGGTTTATGGTCGAGCAGTACCGTTACTGTATAAGTTCCATATATTACGTGTATATGTGAGTTCCAGATTTATCAAAACTTTTTGCCTACTGATTGTTGAAGATCTATAGTAAATTTCATCATCAGAAGACAATCTTTTCTCCTCTTGGTAACATTCACTATAATATTGTTAGTGTGTTTTGATGATTGTGATGACGTATATGTAACAATTTCAAGAACATTTATCTGACTTCCTTCCCCAGCGAGATAATTATTATCAAATTGAGGTTTTAGGTTGCCGAACTCATATGACATTGATCTTTAAATGTTGATACTGCATTCGTTAATGTAATGCTTTGACCAAACCGCTCCTATTTGAACCATAATACGGTGAAAGTAGATTCAAAATTGCACTTTTAATATTTCTAGTTATGCCGCTTGTGATTTGTATAGTATTTAATGGTGCGTTCAATTAATTTGACCTTAGACTTATTTCAATTTACATCGTACCATGCCTATTTATTAGGAGTTGAATGACTTTGTGAGCTCCGCCACACCAGGCGTTTGAGAACAGTTCCCCGTCGCATAGTACTTGCGGGTTAGAACCCGCGTGTCATCGATCCCACGTACTATGAGCGTCTAGCCGCCAAACTTAAAAATGTACATTCTGGCGAAGCATTTAAACATCAAATTAGAAATCTTTTATTGGATAAGCCATTATATATATATATATATATAAATATATATACTTTGTGGATGAATATATGGAGATGGAATTGTAAATTTATTATTGTATTGACATTTATTAATCCTTGTATATTGACATCGGACGAGTGAATATTTATTAGATGTTTAATTGTTGTTATTTGAATTATTTTTATATTATTTAACATGCAATGCAATTTATATTGTTATATAACATTGATGAATAAATAAAATAATTAAACTAAACTTCTATATAAATGGGTCTATGGTATTCCAGGTCCGTGACGCTGCGTTCAGGACCATCAAGGGGTTCCTTGGAAAACTAGAAAAGGTCTCGGAGGACCCCAGTCTGAAAGAAGGAATGGGTAAGTGTTTAATTAGCGTAAGTTTCATTTTATACTAGTACAAATGCCAAAATCATTTTTGACTATACATAGGTGAAAAGGAAAATCAATTCTATTCTCCTGTCCCTCAGCTGTGCAGAAGCAGTGGGACAGAAATTGCTAGATATAATATTTATCTACCTATTCATATAATACACTTCGTAGTAAGTTCGTACGTAAACTTAAGATTAACATGTACAATGGCGAACTTATCCCTTTAAGGGATCTCTTCCAAACCTGACCACTATTGAGGAAACTACAAGGATAGGCAATGTAATAAGACCAATCAATGGTGTTGAAAAGGTTATATTTAAAACAACCCCATATTTAAGGTTAATTTTAAGTCCTTTGTGGTGAGAGTACCAACCAAAGATCTGCATTCCTTTTTTAAAGGAGGGATTCTGCCCGAGGAATGTCATATTTGGGCGATTTCGTGGCCAGCGGCTAGCTCACACCGCGAAAGTGTATTAGTTAATTTTAAATTGTATATTGTTATGTATGTTACTCTGTATGGTATTTGTAAATATCGGCCTTGTTGCCTGAAATAAAGTTATTCTATTGTATTCAATATCTGTGTTGTTTGTGCGCAGAGGCGGACGTGCACACGGCGACACCGTCACTGAGCAACGCGGCGGCCACGTGGGCGGGCTGGGCGGTGACCGCCGTGACGGCCAAGTTCTACCGCTCGCACTCCGACACACGCACGCAGCACTCCGCCAAGTCCGTGCTTTCCAAGCCCGGCTCGCTCGGTGAGTACCATCGACGAACCTTGCAGATTGACGCTCAATGGAAACAAGTCTAACAAAAAGAAAGCTTTAAAAACCCAACTGCTATTTGGATAATGTTTGGTAATGTTTTTGAAGGTTATTATCTAACACTTACACACACGCATGCCTAGACACAGTCTTAACAATACATTGCCAGAAACACGCCCTCACACGCATACTTATCCTCACTCACACAAATTCCCAAACCTACGTACCTTACACACACACATTATTGGCTTGAATATCGTATTATGCTCTTTAATTTAAAAGAAGATATAAATGTAAAATATGTCCATTTGCTACTCATGTTTCCTAGTTAAAAATACCTATTTAAAAATGTAGCCTGCACTAGTGCCAGAGGGGCTGTTAACTGCTTTTTGTCAATCTGTCATTGTATTGTGGTGTTCGCGAGACAGGCCTAGCCTAGTGGGTAGACAGCAGGAAAAGTTTTCTTGTATCTGTTCTTGGTAAATAAATAAATTTATTATTATTATTATTTATTATTAATGTCGTCAATATAATGTTAGTTGTCAATGTTATCATTAATCGTATATATATTTCTTTAACTCGCCAATTCCACTGTCATACCCTGTGACACCCGCCACGTTAAAATCAAAATCGGTCCATCCGTTCAACCTTTACAAGGGAACAAAGAACCATACATACATACATGTCAAAAACATTACCTTCATCCTTCGGCAGTCGGGTAAAACTTGTCTCGCGTTGTATCTGAACCGACAAGGCTGGCGATCCAATCAGCGAGCAATTTAGAGTCATGCACCAGGAATTATACAAATTGTGGCAATATCTATGTAAATGGACCTTATTGTCGATGGCGCTTACGCCGCACTGCGTCACGCTACGTAGTATTTATATCGGAGCATATTTAATAATGGCGGAAGCGCCATCGACTATAAGGTCCCTTTTCATTGATAACGTCACAATTGATTGTACGAAATAAATATAAATACCGTAAAATGGGGTTAGTTTGATTAATTTTAAAAATAAATCTTCTGTAACTCTCGCATTTAATCGTAAAATAAATTATTAAAAATATTGTATTGGCGACTACTAATTTGGAGTAATTTAAATCAGCTAGAGGCAGACTACCGTAGACGGCTTAGTAGGAAAAAATAAAAACGTAGCTAAAAATCCCGATTCATAAAATGGGGCTACTTTGATTATCCCTGTGTTTACATCACAATATCAAAGTCACCCCTGAAGCATGTCAAAAAATAGTGGTTTTTTGTTTCGAAGGTTTTAAATACAATTTGTCTGAAAATACTTGAACCTCTAATATTTTGCGCTCGCTTATGAAACATATGAAAGTAATGTCGCGAAAAAGCTTAATAATAACTCAGACATTGCACAAAATCGATGATTCAAAGAAATATCAAAGTCGTCTCGCGTTTCCAAAGTCACCCCATTTTACGGTACACAGCAAAATGTAAAAAATAGGAAAGTACAAAGGTAAACTTATCCCTTGCAAAGGATTTGGCACTTTAAATCCAACAGTCACGTAAAATTTCGAAAAAAGCTTTTGTTTGAGTTCTTTTTTGCATAGTGTCACGGTTGGATTAAACGTGCGATATGGTAATGTCGTTTAGAAGCCAGGCCTTTGTGAACAGTATTTTACTGTTTTCAATCTACGAAGACGCGGTCCACTACTTTATTTTAATTAATTCGAGTGGCCGTGCGCACCTTTATAGAAAACACTAAAGCAGTGTAACCAATTTTAAGTAAATATCAAATGAAGAAAACATAACTCTCTTGGTCAGTTGTTTCAAAACGTTCGCTCGAAATTAATGCTCCCAACGTAAAAAGGTTGTGATAAGAAATTTATGGATTTCTGGCGTTTTATGTTCAAAATTAAACACCTACGTATTTACGTCATTTTACAGTAGCTTGATAAAGTAGACTTTAGTTCTTACTCTGAGGTAGTATTGAAACGAAAACTATAGCTTCGGCTGTCATTCGTGTTACTTTATCCTTTTTTGTGCCGCGGACGCCGGCCGTCAGTGAGTTTTTCTACGCTCTATACATTTGTGGCGTAACGTCATGGCGTCTAAAGCACATATAAATAGCAATATTGACACTGTTTGTATAAATTAATTATTTAATAACTAACCACGAAATAAAACTCCAAATACACGAAAATATCCAAACATTATACTTGATTTCTAAATCATAAATATTTTAAATCAAGGCGCATATTAAGTTGTTGAAGCGGATAACGAACCCGCTATAACCTATAACATAAATAGTGTGGTATTATACAATACAGACTTCTGACGTCACACTTCTTTACATACGTTCAATTCAAGCTATAGTTAACACTTTGCTGAAGTTAAATGTTTTGACCTGGAAGCCGATGTTTGCGAGTAGTACAAAACCGACTGTCTCTTTTTCAGACAACCTTTTAAAACTTCCTGTTGTCAGTTATAATAAGTAAATTATTATTGTTATCAGTCTAGTGAGTTTCGAAAAACGGGCCCTTTAGGTTGAACTGTGGGGGCCCTGGGGCCCATTTCTCGAAACTCACTAGACGAATAAAATGTAGCATTATCTATGTAAAGGGACCTTATTGTCGATGGCGCTTACGCCGCATTGCGTCACGTGACTTTGTAATTATATCGGATCATCTTTAAAGTAATGGCGGAAGCGCCATCGACAATGAGGTCCCTTTTCGTCACAAATTATTTCACTCAATACAAATTTCTACAAGTGTACTTGTGAAATGTACCGCATGGACTAATATTATTAATCTAGTGAGTTTCGAGAATTGTGTCCCTGGTGTAACGGTAGTGTTATTGCAGAGCAACCGTCGTCCAGCAGCATGTCGACGACGACGTCGTCGGTGACGTCGATGACGTCGCTGGAGCACAGCGAGTCCGCCTCCGACTACGACCCCGACCACTGGGACATGGCCGCCTGGGGCGAGATCGACTCCAGCGCAGGTCAGTCACAACACAATGCTTACTACTATTATATTTATATGCGTATCGTCATTGCTTTGAAAAAATCTCATATTTCGTGACGTACGATTTTAAACTTAAACATGAAGAGAATTAAGTTCAAACTCATACATCTCGAAATATCAGATACGAGTTTTTTCCAAAGTAGTAACGATATGTGAAAGTGTCTTTGCTTATTTAAATGTTACGTTTTATTCGTTCAACGCAGAGGCGTAACGGTAAGAAACACTGGAGCCCTGGCTGTTACGCCTCTGCGTTACAATTTGAAACCTTTTTTTACATTCCGAAGTTGGGAGAACGTTTCATTTAGTTCAATTTGATTATTCCCTCGGGAACTGTTTAATTTTCCGGGATAAAAGTATACTATGTCCTTCCCCGGGACTCAAGCTATCTCCAAAACAAATTTCATTAAAATCGGTTCAGCGGTTAGCCGTGAAATCGTAACAAACAGACATTTATTTTCACATTTATAAAATTCACTGCAGTCAGTCGGATGAAGACATGGGCAAATTTGATAAGCGTGACGTCAATCGAGAGAAATCAAACTAAAAAATATAGTAATTTGAACATCCTTATTTTAATTTTCGCAAAAGTATAAATTAATCCATTGTACTAGTTATATCCTTTTGGCGTGTCACAACTTTCCTCCAACGACCTGAAGCAAATGAACACATTTGTTAGTATTAATCAAGGTTCAAGGAAACGACCAGTTTGTAATACGCGAACGCGAGAAAATACAAGAAGAAAACCATGAAGTTTCCGGATATTGATAATGTTGACAGCAGTAAAAGAATGCAATGACTTATTTGATGCGTGTGAAGGAATAGTAATAACAGCATTATTTACTGCCGTCAACATTATCAATATTCGGAAACTTCATGGTTGTGCAATGTATCATGTATGTTTGTTCTTCTTATCTTGATTTGTCTGAACTTGAGGTGAATCTCATTTATTTCATAGGACAATTAATTTTGTATTGAAGTTCGTCGGATGCAGACTTTACGTCATATCTCAATACAACCAAGTAGTTCAACGGAACAAGAAGGAATCACACGGAGTTAAATTAGCCGGGCGGAAACTGGTCAATTTACTCTGTTCGACCCTTCAGCGGAACTTTTAGATTCTTAATAGAATCTCTCGCGAGTCTAAAGTTCGTTTTACGAGGGCTGCTACTTATGTATCCGGAATCTGGGATTCCAACATTTATAAACGTTATATCTGACCTCCATGGTAAAATTTGAACTTTTTTTTAATACTGGCCGCTATAATTTTTTTTCTTAAGTACGCTAGTCTTTTGTTTTTGGCGGGATCAAAATGTCATCTCGCTGCAAGAATGGAACTCACTCGTGAAAATATTCGTGCTATGATTTATTATGATTTTCGGCGTGGTTTAACGCAACAACAGTGCATAGATCAATTAACTTCGACTTTTGGTGATGAAGCTCCATCGAAAAGCACTGTGTACCACTGGTTTAGTGAGTTCAATCGTGGACGTAGTATGCTCACGGACGAAGTTAAGGAAGGTCGCCCGAAATCGGTCGTTGTACCACAAAATATTGAAGCTGTGCGAAAACTTATAATGCATGACCGTCATGTTACATATCGCGAGATAGAGGCGACTCTGGGCATATGTATGACGAGCATTAATAAGATATTACATGATCATTTAGCTGTAAAAAAAAATTGTTCCCGTTGGATCCCTCACAATTTAACTAAGGATCAAAAAGAGGCTCGCGTCGAATGGTGCAAGAAAATGTTAAAAAAATATATCCGTGGTGACTCAAAAGCTGTTTATAATATCTACACAGGTGACGAATCCTGGATCTATGCGTATGATCCGGAAACTAAACAACAATCAACAGTGTGGGTGTTTCAAAATGAGCCGAACCCTACGAAAGTAACTCGTGCAAAAAGCACCTTGAAGCAAATGGGCGCCTGCTTTTTCGGTATTAATGGCCATGTGGCTACAGTGCCACTAGAGAATCGTAAAACGGTTAATTCGGAATGGTACACGACCATTTGTTTGCCGGAGGTATTTGAAGAAATACGTAAAAACAACCAGCGACGCAGAATCGTTCTTCACCATGACAATGCCAGCTGTCATACATCACGCGAAACGACTCGATTTTTGGAAGGTCAAAATATAGAATCAACGGGTCATCCGCCGTACAGCCCTGATTTGGCACCCAATGATTTCTATTTATTCCCAAATGTAAAGAATAAATTACGTGGTCAACGATTTTCGACCCGTGAAGATGCAGTCGACGCGTTCAAACAGCACGTTTTGGAGATACCTCAGTCAGAGTGGAAAAAATGTTTTAAAAATTGGTTTCAACGTATGCAAAAGTGCATCGATCATAAGGAAGAATATTTTGAAAAACAATAAAACCATATTTAGTCATATACTTTTGTTATTTTTTTCTATTCCGGTTACATAAGTAGCAGCCCTCGTACCCGGTACAGGTAAAATTTTGAAATATGCTGTATGACTTACTGATTTAAGCTATAATGCCGTCTGAATACACGTCTAAATTAACGTTTAAAATAAAACTGTCATTTATGGCGTATTTTGAGACGAACATTTCAACATTTTAATGAGATTAATACGGCACTTAGGACCTTAGGACTGTCAAAAATGACAGTGTTCTATGGTTTGACGTTAACTTTGACGTATCTTGTGACGGGCATCTCACCCAAGATGAGTTTATTAATACGGCCCTTAATTTCAAATTGGACCCATCTACACTAATGTTATAAAGAGGATACATTTGTATTTTTGTACGTTTGCAACGAATAAACTCAAAAACAACTGGACCGATTTCAAAAATTCATTCACCATTAGAATGCTACATTATCACTGAGTAACATAGGCAAAGTTTCATTTTTATGCGCGGACTGAGCCGCGGGTAACAGCTAGTTAGGGACAAAGCTTCATTCCCGAGATACCAAAAAAAACCAGACGCAGTATACTGGGATCCCATAACTAAACATTTAAATTAGGGTAGGGAATCTGATAAAAATAATAGAGGTATTTTGAAATTGTGGTATTTTGTGAATGGGTGGTTGAAAGCTGGGTTTGTTCCAGGCACGGGCGCGAGCGCGAAGTCGCCGGCGAGCAGCGGCAGCGCCGCGGCGCCCGCGCTGGCCGCGCTCTGCGAGGACGACTGGGACAACGGCGAGTGGGGCACGTTGCAGGAGCAACCGGTAACTGTGCCCTGTTATTTAAACTGGGGCAATATGGGGAAATCAGAAACCGTAGTCAAGTTTTTGGTCAAGTGTGGCTGGTTTGAAACATAAGTTTATGCTTAAAAAATAATATGTGCTGATTGCATTTGTTCCATGTAAGGATTAATTCATTTTATGGCAAGAGAAATATAAAGTTTAAATGGAATGAAAAATTCGGGTCAGGAGAAGTTGCTCAAAGGCAAGGTGTAAGCCTGGTGAAATTGCCATTGGCGAAGTGGTTTTCCTCTTACTAGAATATTTCTTATAATGTATGATATAGGTCTCAAATGCTTGTGGTTTAAGAGTATTTTGTTGTTGATAAGATTGTTAAGCTAAAAATTTCCATACAAAATGCAATAATGTTTCTCTCTTCTTAAACCTAGTGTGATTTTTACGATTTTTCAATATGTTGTAGATATCATGAAAATCTATATCTTACAATGAAACAAATATAAAAAACCAGAAACGCATAGACCTAGTTCTTTATAATAACAACAACATATTCAAAAATCGTGGAAATCATAATTTATTTAGAGGGTGAGAAACGTAATCGCCCGGAGCTAAATTTGTATAGATTTTTTTTGACAACTACGTTTTTTTACCGGCGCTTCACAATCCTCTTAGGAATTGATAATAGCTTCACTTCCAGCGTAATATAAATAATAATAAAAGCCAGTAGTTCATATTAAGTACGAATTTGTTTGATCAGGCGGCTGAATCAGAGCTAGCGAGCCCGTCGGAGACGTGGAACAACGCGGTGTGGAGCGAGCCCGCGAACAACGCGCACGCCACGTTCGTGCGGCCCGCGCAGCGGCTGGCGGCGCCGCAGAGCAGCGGCGACTCGCTCGGCGGCTGGGAGGACGGCGAGTTCGAGCCCATCGAGGAGCACGTCGACGGTAATGCCCACGATACTACATTATTGCCCAGGCCCGGAAAATAGGGAATTACCTGACGAGGTAGGTAATAGGCGAGCCGACCCTTGGCTAGGCCTGCTAAAATCCGAGTCATCTATAATGTTTTCTCAAACAATGAGAGGAAATGATACAAATGCATAATTTTAAGTAAGTATTTGTAAAAAGCTTTCGAAAAATTCAGAGAATCTTTTTTTAGAAAATACGAGCCCGCCCGCCGCCGCCGCTTAACATGTCTGGGTGTGTGCAAGTTGGGTATATGGGATTTTTTCATGGCCCTTTCGATTTGATACGCAATAGAGAGCATTTTTGAATAAAATATCGCAGCGGACAAGAATGGGATTTCATACGTTTATTTTACTCCTAGGAAGTAAATAAGGTTCTTTCTATCTTCGTTTTTCAAAAGAACAACCACCCTTTCCGAGCATGTTTGGGAAAATTATATTTTTGTATATCCGTTCCTTGGTGTAAAGGTAAATGTAGATGAAAGAAAGTTCCAAAATAGTACATTCTTGCAGAGGATAGAAAGTACGCGATTTCCGGACGAGTCATATAGAGTAGCCCTCTAGTGTAGGAGTCCATAAATTGCACTTTCTACCAAGGCAGACATAGTGCTTTTCACAACTACTGAGAGGAAATAAAATAAAAATTCATATTGAAAACTCAAATTTTAATTCATGTTAATGTGACATCACCGCCAATTTATGTTGTTACAGTTGTTATTGTTGACAAGTGACATGACATGACAGTCAGTTCTGTTTCTGTTTAAAGTTACTTTATTTTTATTTTATATCATGCTAATATCACGATATCAGTATTTCTAACTTTGTATATACGGTGTTTTTAATGACTATTTCTTTGATAAATTATAAACGACAAATTTAAGTTAAACAAAGAAAAACCGCTATACACGGGTAGTCTAATTTTTAACCAGCTATTATAAAGGCGAAAAAACATTATTTTTTTATTGTTGTCAATTGAAAGAATAGAGACAGGGGGAGTAGTGGAACAATAATTCTACGCGTACGATGCCGTCCTCTACTCTGATCCCATTTTATGGTAGCTTTATATCGACCAACGTACTAGTGCGATTTAAATAGTTGAAAAGTTGTCATGTCGCTATCACTCCTCTTGAAAAACAGGACACTAGAAAGAAAGTTTGAAAAATCACAGGCATACAATTACTTGTTTCCTCAACTCCTCAACTCAACCGGATTTGGCCTAGGCGTTGTTCAAATTGTGCCATTGTGAACTCAAAAGAGTGTATGTTTGATTTTGAAAGAGAAATAAATATATGGTTATGCAGAACCTTGTTTATTTTTTTACAGAAAACAACGCTTCAAAAATGGAAGAGCTGCGACGCAAGCGAGAAGAGAGAAAACTACAGCGCCAAAGAGAGATGGAGGCGAGACGCAGCGCGCGCGGCCAGGGGCCCATGAAGCTGGGCGCCAAGCTCACCACCGCGCCGCCGCCCTTCTAGCCACCGGGTACCACCTTAAACTGTTACGGACGTCAGTACATTCCGATAGGCGGCGTTGACTTGCCGAACGATGACTAAATCGAGGAGGCTAAAATATCGACAAGGGTTTCATATTTTATATATTTGTAGAAACCTGTAATCGATTAAATTTTACTATACTCTGTCTCCGTGGGCGATTAACTAACAAACAAAATCACGTGACTAATTATGTTAGCCCATCGAAATGGACCACAGATAATTTATATATTATTTTGTATCTGTGGCCTGTTTGGACTGTTTAGTCGAGTCACGTGGCATTCATTGTTTACGTTTAGTTAACAAAGTCTTGAACTAAAAGTGCATTGATAAAGTGCAATTAAGACTGGGACAAAATTTGGTAATACTTTTTTCTAATGTATGTGTGCTGTTACTTATTATTATAAGGTATTATGGCTGATAAGTAACGATGATTTCATGTGTAAAATTGTATTGTCGTCTTGCCCCAAAGTTCTAGCTCTGGCGGAGGGGTTTATAAACTGTAAAATTAAAATTGAAGTTTTACAAAGTGATGCGTTTTTTGAAACGTTTGTCGATATTTCAAACTAAGCGCGTGCGCTTTTGCGTTTTGCACGTGGAACTATTGACGCACTGAACGGTAACAGTAAAGCCGGAATGTCACTGGGGCGCACGCTGCGCTCGCACAGGCTGATCATATGAGCCACGTGGTTCAATAGGGAATATGCATGGATTTAAATCGAATTTCTCAACAAACTATGAAAATTCCGTAAAAGAGATCAACAAAGGTGAAATTAAAATTAATATCGGCCAAGAAATACGGATGATACAAGCATTTTAAACTGCTCATTAGACAGCGATTAGACGGAGAGATCCGATTTGCACTGTGACGTCAAGTATCAGATCGGCCATATAAACTCCTGTAAAATTCTGTTTACCTAGAAAACAAATCTTGGTTATTTTTATAGCTATTCAAAAAAGGTTGTTTACATGAATCAGTTTTTTTTGAAGCTGTAAAAAAAGGCGTCATGATGTATTCCCTATTGTTATAGGCGTGTGTAACTTACGTTATTTCGTGCGCGCACCGCTGTAGGAGTGTCTACATACATTTTGATACGAAGCGCATTTATACACACGCGTGCGTGCGGAGCGTGTGCCGCTATGGAATTCCGCCTTAGAGACTTTTAACTCAGAACCACTGACTTTTTCGGTAGCTGATTTGCTGATAGAAAATTTTAGGCGTTAGCCGGTCACTTACTAGTTTTACTTCTAAAGTCTAAGTCAGTAAATTATCCTTTAGTATCTCTTCCACGTTTATTATAATTCAAATCCAATTTCTTAAATGTCCCAGGTCCAACTGCTCAAAGTTTCCAAATTCCACTGAACTCTCAAATATTTTTAGGACTGGCTTGACCCTTATAAAGTAAGATAGTTTTGCGATTAAAATAGTTACGACATCTGTTGGTAAGCTCCAAGATTTCACGTCCATATCGGTGTCGGCCGGAGAGAGTCAGAGAAGTGTTTTCCCGTACGTAAAGCATCCATCCCTTTTGCGTCAACATACTCATACTGAGATTTGCTTTATATGCGCAATATAAAATAGTGTGCTAAAATAGTAACGTGGTTTCGTTTCACTAGCTACAAATAATTTGCAGCTAGAATAATACTGCCCTCATAAAAAAGGACGTATGTCTCATAGAACCGCGTATATATTAGTGACCTTATTTCTTAAGATTGGGGGTTAAGTTTACTTTGACTATCAAACTGCACATGCGTCCTTTTTATTATGGAGGGCACACCACGATGTTTCAAACTACGTTAGCACGTTCCATTTCTCTCGATCGCCTATATTACGGTATTGAATCTAGGCTCTCTTATAAAGCGCACGGCACGGCAGCAAAAGCAGTAAACTAGGGTTGTCATCTTTGTGAAATTGAAAAAGTTTTGTTGTTATAATAACCAAAAAGTTCAAGATGGTGGCTACTTTTTCTCAATCTGTTAACGGATTCTTTGTCGGAGACCACATATATTCCCAGATATCGATTTTGAAAACAATCGGTTGAATAACTAAAAACTTCAGCGTATCCTTTCATCTCGACGTGGCACCCGCGACTGACAGCACTGCGATGTCCGCTTAGCAGTCTTATTGAGGTGTGCCTTTGTGTGAGTGCGTCGTCTTGAACGTTTGTACATAGTTTCTTTACTGCTTAAGCTATTTATTAAACTGTGCTTTTGACTTGATCAAACACTGCGGTATATTGGACGAGACAATATTATGGCGATAGCTAGAGCTAGAACTGTGTATTCGGACTCTCTCCGCAAAATAAAACTACCGAATCAGATGCGGTGAGAAAAAGCTCATCCAGATGCTTTAACAAAAAACAAAATACGTATTTAAATTAGTTACGTATTAAAGGCTAGGCCCAAAACTGAAAAACGCGTCTCTAAACAATTCCAGCGGCAAATCATGTAAAAGTCGGGGTGACAAAGTTATCAGAGGGTTTTGGCCCTGCAGAATACGGATCTGCCTTTTCAATACGGTATACCGGAAAAGGTGCAGGCCATACAAACATACTGGTCGTACATTAATTTAGTAAATCGTTGTTCCGGTACCTCAAAAAAGGTCCAATTCCGACAGGCATATCCGTATTCTGCAGGGCCAAAACCCTCTGATAACGTTGTCACCCCACCTGTTACAAAATTTCCCGCTTGCATGCTACTTCTTCAAAAATCATCCTACTGTATTAGGAAATAATTTCGGATCAAGTTTCTTAATTCAATCGCATCTTAACTTTGAATTAAGGAACACTTGTGTGGTCGACAAAAAGCCTCTGATCGAATGAATAAAGTGATAAGTATATCAGAAGGACTCCAGTTTATAAATATGACGAATACTGGTGATAATCAACTATAAATTTCAAGGTTTACATGTGACCATACTTCGATTCGAAAAAAAAAACACAACAGTATATGGACTTACGGCCTTTTTGTATCGGAGCTAACAATGTATTACAAATATTCACCTGTCACCGGACACTACCAAGTATGGGCAATAGAGGCAGCTTAAATAACATGTGGCCATACTGCCGCCCAAAAGAAAGCCACATAAGAGTATGAAGTCCATATGATCTTACGGCTTTTTTGCTTCGGATTGCAGCATACCCATAATTACGGTTTGTTGCCTGTCACGACGCCTCGATCGGCTGCGAGACTTAACTCGCAGAATAAATAGATACCAAACTCTACTAACTTGCAAAGTGAGTAGGTAGAAAGAGTTTAACAACAACGCTGCCTTTTAGAATGCTAGGAACCATAGTTAGATATCGTGTCAGTTCAATTCGGTGCGCTTTGGGTTCGCCAGCCAATGAACTGACGTCGTTAAAATTATCGTGTCTAGAGGATACAACATCGTTATGTAAATCTAGTGTTGTCTGCAGGACATACTCGCTTTTTGAATGAAAACGAACTCGTGCAATGGTCCTACCAAACATTGTAACCTCTTCTGATTAAATTATAGACATATTGTATTGTATTGTGATTATTTATTGTTACTCAATGGCATTATTAGTGTTTTAGTTATAAATAAAAAAATAAAGTATTGTATAGGTAACTATAATGATTGTACTTAGATCTACCACATATTATTTGTTCACTACGATGCATGAAATTGTTATATGAATGTTGTCAAACTCTGGATGTTCGGGAACAAGTGTTGAATAAACTGATGCACCAAAATATTGAGCGTTCAAGTGAGACTAGAAGCCATTAAGGCGTTAATATTTTAAATTTGTATATTAAGATGATCTTCGCAACGCCTATGAATACAAACAGGTTTTGGACCCGATGTGGTAATTTATTAAATTGTAATTGATATTTTAGCGGACTCTAAGCTGTTATTAGATAGGTGAAAAGAACGTTGTCTCCATGTCTTCTGTCACGTGTCTATTGACAGTTTGTGACGACCCATTGCCATGTTTTCGAGTAGCTTGTAACTTGGCATTGTACAAGCTTTGTCGGGGTGAGACGGGGTCGAGTGCAATCGGTCAAATGAGGGTGTCAATTTGGTGTAAGTGCTTGTGTGAGTGAGTTGCTGTTGTTGGCGTCCCGGCCGTCCTTCAAGTCGCGTGTATATCTCTTGCCTGTATTGTATTTCGGTATTAGCCTTTGACCGCGATCGTCCCCTTGGTACAGTCAGAAACAAAACGGAGGCAGCAGCCAAATTCTCGAAAGAATGTCTACGACTTTAATGTCAAGATATTATGAGCGCTTGTACTCGTTTTTTAGAACTTCCTCTGCTTGCTTTTAACTATAGCGTGGCACTTCAGTGTACAGGTCGACACACGTAAGAAGAGCCCTGAGCGACCTACCTGCGCAATGAGCAAATTACGGACCAAATTGGTGGGCGCGGCGGGGAGAACGTAAACCGCATCGCTTTGCTGCCACGCTACTGGTTCCCAGTAATACACTCTTATCTATGATTGGTTTATTAGTAGACAACATGCGCAAACATATCCCCTCTACTAGCTGCTCGGAGCTCTTTTTACGTGTGTCGACCTGTATGTAAGGTAGGGTCAAGTTAGCGTTTCCTACTTACCGCGGTCAAAGGGTTCTAACTGTACGGATAAATTGACAATTTCCCGTACCGAGTTGTATTTAAGATTTTTTACTCTGTCTCGTATTCTAAAAAAATATGACTTAGGTGCCGAACCAGTTTTTGCTTTAGGAAGGTTAGTAAATGAATCATCGTACAATATGACGTACAGAACAGACTGAGGCGGTCTATGAATTTTTAAAAGTAATTAATTATTTTTTATTAAATCATGAATTTTTACAAATTATTCGATGTTACTAGAATATTTAGGATCAAACATATTTTCTGTAAAGATGACACATTGCATGGATTTGCTCATTGAAGATAGCTATACAAATATTTTAACCTATCCAGTACGCTTTAGGCCCCCGAACTTGGCTTGTATAACACTGCATTACTTTAGCCAAGAAGCACGCTAGTGCGCCAGAATTGATATTACGTATTTTTCCCATACATTTATTATCCTGCTAGTAACCATATTTCGTCTATATAGAGGAAAAAAAGACACTAATTTATTAGTAAGATATATGTACCTACTTAGTGAGTTTTCCTCTATGTGGACGATTTATTTAACATTAGTATATTTCAGAGAAGTATGCTGCGTTATTGTAAGAGTAAATTCAGTGTGCGTTAACGTGAATTGAGAAAATGTCTTCATATTGTAATCCATGACGGAAACTAATCAATTTCAATGTAAACTGTATTGAAAAATGTTATTCGAATGGTTATATCTGAAGTATTTGTGACGTGTTGTGATTTCGAACCATTAAAGGAAGTCGAATTATAAAACCATTGAACCTGTTATCGCGTGTTCGTTGATAAGCCTCTCATTAATATTATGCAACTGATTCGATGTCGGACATTTGTCGCGCGGTAAAAATATTATTCAATCTGCTACTGAAATTTACACTTCTGTAAATAAAATATAAAAATAAATATTTGAATTTTCCTTTGTGTTGTCTTTGTTCGCGAGCCTTAAGATGACGTGTTAATAAATGAAACAAAATATAAAGCATGACAAGTTATAATAGCAAAAAAATAATCAAATGTTAGCAACTAAATAACTATATTAAGTACATGAATTTTGCACAAACATACTATAACTAATTTACGGGTATGAGTATAAAATATAACACATGATTCATTTTATGAGCTTCGTGTCTTACTGAAGCACTATCTATAAACATAAATTTACAAAATATACGCAATTACAATTGCAAGCATCTTGCGAGCGAACTATAATAATATAAAAATAAAAACATATTTTATGCTAGGACATCCATAGTCAATTAAACACCCCATCGAACGCGTTTTTCCACGTGGCGTGGAATAACATTTTTGATGGATAGCAGAATTGACCCTGCAAACTGTAAACACAAGCAACCAAGCAGAAATCACAACTCAACAACTGGACTAAAACAGAGTAAAGTGTGCAAAAAAAGGTCTATTACAATTTAAAAATCAGCCGGTTTCGGTAGTTAACTGGTTTTCTGACAAAAGTTATAAGTTATGAGTAACGCATGCCTAAGGCCGATTTTTTTGTTTTTTCATTCAATTCTTTTGTTTTATACATACATACATAAACTACAAAATTACCAACAACTCTAAAAAAATTATGATAATTCTGTAACTAACCAGACTGCCTAAGAAGAGGGTAATGTTTTTGAGATGTTTGTACAGTCGCATTCAAATAAAATTATCTTAACACTTAAGCTGCTCAAAAATAACTGACAAGACTATTGTTAAAGGCGGTAGAGCGTGTTTAGGTACGTTTAAGCACCGCGTATGCTCATATATTTGATGGGGCGACTGTATGTATGTGTCCATGTTTGAGCTGAAGAGTAGACGAAACGGCTTGACAGATTTTAAAGTGCGGGTTAGCGTCTGATTGGTTTTTATCTCAGGAGAGGATGAGCCTTTATTTTCGCTATTAACATTATTATGTTGGAAGGGGAAAGCCAAGGCGAACGTTCCACGATAAGATCGGGCTGATCGGAGACTTATTAAGAAAAGGCCAGGTCAGGAGGACTCTAAACCTACGCACGTGTATGAAAAGACTGAATGTGGAGGAAGCGAGGGAAGGTTGTCTGGATCATAGCAAGTGGAAGGAAGTCTGTCTCTACCCCTACGGGAAAGATGCGTGATTGTATGTATGTATTAATATTAATAGTTAGACGATATCAATACACAGGCAGTCTGGTTTTTAAATCTGGCCTTCTGGTAGACATATTTATGTGATATAAAAAGGGTTATTGACATTTGATGATAGTACAAAAATTGAATGGGTATAGCGTGCGTGCGGAGAAGGCTTGGCATGATGCGAGGCAGGTGTTGCGAAGACTGCTCGGCCGACGGCGTGACTTACAGTTTAGAGCGCAGGTCGGACACCCCAGCGGCTAATTGTCAAGAGGGATCCTCGAATCTGCAATGTTTACATAATTCTTATGAGATTCACTCTACTATTGTACCTGAGTCGATTTAGGGTCAGTATCAAGAGAGGCCTGGTTGGTTTTGACCTTGTTAACGAAGCTAGTTACGCTGGGACCGATCCCGAGTTTTTTTATCTTATTTATTAATAAGATAACATTTTAATTACTCGTGAGACAATTGACAACAGGTTTCTTTAAAGGTGTTCTTAAAAAAATCATCTTATAGAGACTTGTCTCAAAAGCACACTTTTTTATTAAATTATTATTTATTGAAAAAGAATTGAATATTATCAGTATTTGCTATGCTCGCTTTGGTATAGTAGTCGGAATGACGTAATGTTGTTTGTAACCGCGTTTTGTTTTTCTAAATCTAGCACTGGGTACTGTAACTAACACCCGTATTTATAGTCAAGAAAAGTAATTACTTGAGTATTAGTAATGTCAAAAGTCATATAAAAATCGTTACTTTAGTCATTACTTGTACTCAAGTAATTACTTTTCTTGACTATAAATACGGGTGTTACAAAAGGCCATGTGGCGTATAAACTCTTTAGCCATGAGCAGAAATTAGTTTATTTATTTTCTCGATAAATAATGAACAAAAAAATAGTATGCTTTTGAGACAAACCTCTATAAGCATGATTTTTACAGAAAACCTTTTAAAAATAAACCTGTTGTCAATTACAAATTTACCAGCGCGAAATAGTCAATACCTTAACTACAAATAAGATTGAAAAAACACGCAATGGAAAAGGATGGATGGCGTTAGCACGAGACCGGGCAAAATGGCGTGAAAATGAAGAGGCCCTTACCCTACAGTGGGTGGATGTGGGCTGAAATGATGAAATGCTGACACACGCAATAACCTTAAACCTTTAAGAATTATTTTTACATTAAAAACCCAAGGTCAGATATGAAGTTCACAAAAGTTCTGCAGAAGAATCCTTCGCAGAACGGCTCTGGGACTGACCTCATGTTCATAGCGTTCGAGTTGCCAGGCTCCATCTTGTAGCCGAGGGTCTCGTAGAACTTTATCAACTTGTCCTTGCAGTCCAGGGACATCTTGTAACAGCCCACTTCTTGGGCCAGCAGGGATACCGTTACCACGATCCTGAAAATCAGATAAAAGTTAACCTCGCGAGATCTTAGATGTCGTTATCGTGTGAGAAGCCTAGTGTTTTGAATCCAATTGTCGCTGCACGGTTGTGACAATATACGTAAAATTAAGTAGTTGGGGCGGGACTTCGTAGAATAAAAATACTATAGAGTCTGTCTAATGAAAGCTGAACCTGGATTTTTCTTGGCTGACGAGTCTGGCAACACTATTTAATATGTCGTTTGGACTTTGTTGTTTTTAGAAACTTGTCAATTCGAGATCTAAATTGATAAAAATACGGAGTAATCATGCCGTCGTCGATAAGAGGCGGTGTCCGGGAGATTCTGTATACTATTATACATAAGTACAAAGAAAAACAAGAAGAAAGAAAAGCATTATTGATGCAAAAAATTAATTGTTTAGTTACGGTGACCAAATTTATAGGTTAGTACGGCTTTAGTACGGCATGTTCATTTTGATACTTCTTATTTCTCTATGTGCAATCCTAAGTTTAATTTACCTTTTTCTGTCTATTATACGATGAGATTAAGAAATTAAACGAAATTAAATTCGTTTCAGAAAACCTGGACGTGCACGTTGACAAAAGTGTGCTGGAAAACGTAAAGCAGCTGAAAGAGGTTGAGGAAACTGAGTTAGCCTGCCAGACTCAGACGAAATATTTGGAAGAAGTATCTTCAATGACCGGTAATTACTAAAATTATCATTGTCTTTCCCTATATAATAGGTGTAGGTACCTATTGTCTGTCCCTATATCATGTTGAATCTCTTAGCATTCACAATTTTATTAAATTAATTTAATAGACAGATGATTAATGTAACTGACACTCATAGTTTCAATAAAACAATAAGGAGGTGTTTAGTTAAAAGATATCATAAACATATTATTTGATATGTATTTTCTGTGTGCGGAGCAAACAGCATTTTGTTGTTTATGAACCAAATGTACACTGTACAGTCGATTTCATAAATATGTGTACACTTTAGTACCTTATCTATTTATTTAATGTCATTTTTGATCGGCCAGATATAAAAGATGTTCGGGTTATATGAGTCTTCCTTGTTCTTAAACCGTTGCGATTAGAACCTCACCGATGCAATTTCATTTCACCTAAACCCAAATGTTTTTAGGGCTGTCGGACTGTACAATGGGGCTGTACTGCGCAACCACACAATGTATTTCTAAATGGTGTTCTGTTTATTTAACACTTTCTTTCTTCTTACAGATATCAGTGTTTCATCTTTAAAAAGAATAAGTAATGAGGGAAAATTAAACAACGGTGTCTTTAGTACTCCCGGAAAAAAGCGACCTCACAAGGCCACGGTGTCTAATTTGGATAGCTTTGACATCCAAGCTATCCGAAATAAAATAAATGAATTTTATATTGTAAAAAAACAAGTGCCTACACTCAGATGCTTATTGGCAGAGTTGAGAGAAAGCATCGGTTTTACCGGATTGTATTTTATGATTGGAAAAAATGATCTGCTGGAGTTTCTTGCGGCGCTTCTTCTCCAAGATATAATTGTCGTTAGATAGAGGTGTAAGGGTGATGAGAATAATGTTACCTCTAATTACTTTATTAAAAAGGTTGAATATAATATTCCTCATCATCATTGTTTTATTATGCTGTGTGCGACACAGACGAAAACCTCTCGTATCAATGAAATCTATCAACAGCACGACTAGCACAAGTTGCTCGTGACTTGTTTGTCGCTCGGATCTCCCTTACTATCTAGAAAATACAACTTGTGCTACACGTGCAGATCACTATATTTTCAACTTGTGCTACACGTGCAGATCACTATATTTTCATGTCAAATATATTTCGAAAAACCAAATGTGCTCCAGTCACTGTCATCGTATTTTACCTAAAGTGCTTTTCATCAAAATATAGCGCTCGTAATAATATATATGAAAATATAGTACGCGTTTCCTCTTCCTTTGTGCCCACCAAAATAAATAAAATAATAAAAGTATCAATATCGTTTATTCCTTCATTGATCGGTAATACCATATCAAGATTTTTTGAATTTGCCGCTTTTTCCCAGGTTCAGCTTTCATTAGACAGACTCTAGCCTCCTAAGGGCCCTTGTACAGTCACGAACTTTAATTTGAGACCCACCTTAGGTCCAAAGTCATTTTGACATTCTACAACAATAAGGTTGAGTCTCCTATAAGTTACAAATGATATGGCATCTCTAATGACAATGACTACTTCAAGCCTATTTTTCTTGAAATGGGTCACAAATTAACGATCGCGATAGTACAGTTGAGTTCATAAATATGTAGCTAGGTATACACTTTATTACCTTGTCACTTTAATCGCTTTCATAATTCGTATATGGCAGTTTGAACTTGACATTAAACAGACAAGGTACTTAAGTGTAAACATATTTGTTAACTAGACTGTACTAAAAATAGTACATGGTACGCCCATTGAAATAAAGATCTAGTGCAAAGGAAGTAAAGTCGAATTTCTTTTGTTTTTATGACTAATGATCAAATTAGAAAATTGACTTAATTTCATTCACAATAGATTCATATTCCATTGACAAATTTCATTGTATGGTGGGCCTTTGAAGGATAGACTCGTGTAATGATCGAAATAGTACAGCGAACGATTGAAAAACATACAAAAATACTACAAAATAGTGGAGTCACTGATGGACTGTCAAAATCGATTTCGTGTGGAAACTGAAGTATTTTAGTAATTAAGTGCTGGTGGTATTTTTGTATTTGTATTTCGAATCTTTTCCGGTTTTTCCCATCTGTAGCCACCCGCACACTTTTGCCGGATGTATGGTTATAACAAAAGAACGCTGGGTGGTAATAACTAGAGATGGGCCGACTAGTCGACGATTAGTCGGGAAAGCAGACTATTCGGCATCATTTCTAGTCGGCGACTAGTCGGCAACACACGCAATTTTCTTTTCGACATAGTTATAAAAAGCACTAGGTAGTCCGTTTTAATACTATAATTAGGGATTTAATTGTTTTTTTTGTCATGCAACACGCCAGTACAGAAAAAACGTAAACAAAACTGGTCAAAACATGAACGCATGGTAGGGGTAGGTAACAAATAGCGAGATGGACGAAGCGAAACGAACGTTTCTGAGTTAACCCAAAGTTAGCAAAATCCTACCATCGGCATAGCCGACTAGTCGGCCGATTAATCGGCAAATTGGACACCAATTAGTCGGCCGACAGGCCAGTCGGCAAAATCCGTAGTCGGCCCATCTCTAGTAATAACCCATTATTTTGTATACTTACAATTTACCCAGTTGCTTTCCTCTATAAGTGTCGTTGACAACTACATCTTCCAATCGCCCGCGCTGAAACCATACATAAACGTTATATTAACCACCTATAAGCGTTACTTTGTCAAGATATACCACAATAGTATAGCTTGACAAAGTTTGTAAAGATTAAACTGCCGTCAAGTCAAATTGTTAACATAATCCTTTATAAAACTGCTGCTTATGCGGTGGTTGCCAGGGTGACCTCGTTTTTCAGGGTAGTACAATATAGAAAGGGGTTTCATACTGTACCCTGAAAAACGGGGTAACAAGCAAAATAAGGTACTGAGTAAAGAAAACTCCCGTATTTCTAACGTAACTAACTCGGCTGCCGCTGTGTAGTTTGAAATTGTGCTTAATTTTAAACTGTCATCAATAAAAAAAACTTGACATTTCGGCATAAAACAATGCTTTGAAATTAAGTACCGTAAAAAACTATTTAACCCGTATTTTGATGCTGGAACCTACGTAAGTATCGGCTCTCTGATAATATGTACAGCTATAATTATAACAAGTATTCAGGAGGCCTACTTTGACAATCAAAGTTTGAAGTTACTACTCCATCCTTTTCCTACGGAGGGTATCCGAATTTTCGACAAAGAGTCTTTTATAGTAACCATCCAGTGTACGGTATGTTTCTACTTTAACAGAGAGAAGCAGAAAAACCAATCACATTGTTTGAATAATTTTTTGTGTTTAATCTAAATGGTCCTTCTCACTCTTCTCTTCTTAAGTGTAAACAAACCCAATACTTTGTTTTGTAGATTGGTTGTACATACCAGAGAGCAGTTGTGAATGAATTTCTGCTCAACCGTGAGGGTGGCGGCGCCGATGAGCTTGGATATGCGGGTGTCCTCTATGACTGTGACGTAGTACCCGCCAGATTGCTTCATCTGAGTAAAGCGTTCTGAAATAAAAATAAACTTCAATAATTACTGTCCCATCACTTTACTAAATTAAACTTGTCTGAAGGGCCTCTGCGTGTTGGGTTCAGCTCCATGTACGCCTTCAAAAGGTCCGAGACTGCCATAGTCCCTTGGTAAGGCATACTATACTAATTAGTAGTTCTTCAATCAATGGCGAACTAGGCTCTTGAGCCGTACACGTGCTAGGTAGCAGCGTGTCTATTACGTTTACGCAGGCTAAAGGACGTATTACACTACGCGGTATTTATGGAGGCCAGTTACATGGGCGGTTCCTCCCTTTCTCTTACTACACCATCCCGATTTAGAGGAAGGGTCCCTGAATACCGCGTAGTGTATGCCCATATCCTCGGGTACATCAAATTTGATAGTACAAATCCGCGGGTATCGCCTTTGTTGCAGGAATACATTTTACGCTTTATTTAATGTCAACATGGGTTTTTTTTGTTACAGAATTTAATCATTAATTACGTAACATATTCCAATTAGTAAAACATTACAAACGCGTTTAATGTTTAATGCCATGTTTAATGATATTTTAAGCACAGGATATTGCAAATTGCGAAAACCAAGAACAGGAAGATAATCAAGGTCTAGTCCAGAGAAAGGTTATCATTATTATAACTTATAACTCAGCGCCGCCGGTTTGCCAAGGTCACCCAGTGGCTGACATTTATAAATTGTAAATAACTCCACATTCCAGCAAAACAAGTTTTTATCAATAAAGTTCGTGATTGTACATATTGATATCTAATAGTCGCTTCCTGAGCAGATTATATTTGATACATATGCTTTGTTAGTCAAAATTACTTGGCTAATGATGCCCTGAGCTACCGCTCATTTACCCGTATTTTTTTTAATTCTGTACACTAAAAACTTCTATATAAAACAATGCAGCACAGCTTACCATCAAATTGTTTTTGAGAAACATCTCCAACGCTTGTCAGCTGACCAAGCAGCTGTAGGAAGCCCTTGTCATAGTCTGAGCGCTGCAATGGCCGCACCACCATCCAATCCTCGCCTGGTTCTGCCGCACTAATTTTCGGCTTGAATGTGGCTGGACTCTTGCTGAAATCTAATCTTTTCAGAAGCTCTGGAGGATACAGGTACTCCGATGGTTTGGCACCCTGGAAATCAAAAAAAATATTATTAGTTACTATCAAATAATAAAATAAAAAGGCTGTGATCCTCTTGAAAAAAAAAGATATTTATTGAGTTAAAAGGCCGCATGGGCTCTTTTACACATCAAAAATCTACCAGCGCTTTATGTTACTGAATGTGAGCCGATATAGTTAGTTATTGGATGAGGAATGTTCTATATAAACTACCATTTCTATTGATGATTTATAAATAATTCTTATCAAGCATAGATCTAACACGGTCCCAACAATTATTATCTAATCTCGATCTTGCATGTAATCAGTGCTATCAGTGTATTAGTCGCTCAATATTCATAATAAAGCTTTACTTGATGTTGTAAAACCAATTATTGCTTCTTACATCACTTATTCTGCCTGCCTACTAAATGAAATACTAATAGCTCAAGTGAAATTTTATTAATGATTGCATTGAATGAAAATAAATAATGTTTTTAACTATATTTAGTTTCTAATATGCCTAAGTTCAGACCAAGGTGCCAAAGTGTGTTATTTGTTCCAGAGTACTGAGTCTACTGTAACCACTGGCTGTTGACGATGTGATATAGAGGAGATTTGATTATCACCAGTTTGTCACTGCTAGTGCTGATGGTAGCCATAACAGTACGCGGGACTTATGTTAGAAATGACACAAAACAATGATAAATTGACATTTTTAATTCCTAACTGTAACCCACAATGTATGGCAAGTTATAAATACAGCAAAAGTAGCACGCTTTAATTTAAGATTTTTCTCCCATGGAAGATTAATAGAAGGCTTTTAAATTTAAATACTGTTGTAATTATTTTACTGTTGTAATAATTTAAATAAATAATTATTCAAATAATCATTAGATCAGGATTAGACAATTACCTATTAGGATCACACTGATCTTAGTGACAATTAAAAAAAAATGGATTTAAACATTTCTAAATTATAGATAATATAAAAAAAACATACGGATTATTATAATCCCAGAACATTGGACAATTCCTGCAGGGGAGTTACGTGTTTAATCTACACCTCTAATCCAGCAGAGGCCACTGTTAATAACTGAATTATCTCCAACTAACGTTGAAATACTTTTATTTAAGCACTTACCGAGGTATTTCTTTCCAACCCCATGGCGAAGTTTCAGAGTTGTGTTAGTTTAGAGAAGTTTAAGCAACTTGCATTTTTTATTAGCCGATTATTCCTTATAGTCTTACTACTACACACTACGTCGACAATCCCCAACTAGTGTGACGTGACAAATTATTATGTGATTAGATCTACACCGATTCTTGGTCTGCACGAGTTGGCAAAAAGTGAAAGTAGTGTATATACTCCTGTAACCTCGAAAAACATCGAAAAATCAAAGTAGTTACGCGTCATTTTGACAGCAAAAGCCATTTAAGACATTATAAAAACTGATCGTAGGTATCGTGACGAGAAAAAGGGCGGGAAACTTTGTACGTGGCTGACGCGGTTTTTTCACCTTTTCTTAAATTTTAATATATTAAGCGAAAAAGGATTGGTTTTTGTATTTATTGTATATATTTAAAGTGATAATAGTGTAGTTTCTGTAGTTAGCTGTATATATAGGTAAGTGTTTATATATATTTCAATAATTTAGTCCGTATATAATCATGGGGGATGAGCCCCCTGACCCTGGAGGGATAGATTCTCTTCCTCCAGGGTCAGAGGATGTTCCATCTAAGATGGATATTTTAATAGCGGCTGTTGAATCGTCAATGGACACGGACACGTCCGTTTCCAATATTACTGACAACAGGCTCAAAAGAAAGTTATTACCACGCGTTTGCGCGACATGTAACAAAAGAAAGAAAAAAATAGGAAGTGACGGTAAAGTCAGTCTTAATAGTTGCCAATGTGAGAATAATATTCAGAAGAATAAAAGTCTGAATCCCCCTATCCCAGATACGATCCCCTCCTCAGAACCCGCAATCCCTACTCCCAACTCTTCTTCTCCTCGGGTGCCCATTGGTCGTGCTCGATACCAGGATTCGGATATTGGACCATATGTAATCCACATTCAAAAAGAAAGCAGCACCGATGGCACAACTCTCCATCCTGTAACCTTTGGTAGGTTTTTAAGGAAAAATAACATTAAGGGAATCGACAATGGGAGTTTAAAACGTGTGGGTCGAAATCGAATCAGTGTAACATTCACCAACTACACCGATGCCAACAACTTTTTAACACTCCAGAATCTAGAAACAGAAAAATACAAAGCTTTTATCCCAACATTTCATGTCACACGAATGGGTGTTGTGAAAGGTGTTCCAAATGACTGGTCAGATGAAGAAGTAATGACATCCATGAGCCTGCCACTTGGCTGTGGCCCTGTCATTAAAATAAGGAGGATTAAAAAAAAGATTACCATTAACAATAGCAGCCAATTTATTAATACAGGTACTGTTATTGTTACATTTGACGGTCAAGTACTACCTACCCGGGTTTATATGTACTACACTGCTTTACCAGTCGAACTATACATTTACCCTACCGTGCAATGTTATAACTGTTGTCGATTTGGACATGTTAAGACCCAATGCAGATCAGTACCCAGATGTTACAAGTGTGGCCAAGGTCACTCTGGTGACAACTGTGACATTGAAGAGGATGAATGCTGTTGTTGCTTGTGCAAAGGATCTCATCAAGCTATTAGTAAGGCATGCTTAGAATACAATAGGCAAAAAGGAATTAAAGAGACAATGAGTAAAAGTTGCGTTTCATACATGGAGGCAATTAAAATGCATCCTCCTGTGTCTAGAGCCTCATATGCCGAAGCCTTGCTAGCAACACCAGCATCACCCTCTTCCTCACACATCATACAACATAGTTCACATAAACCGACCCCAATTCCAAATTATATTGCATCTCAATCACACAGAAAAACTGTATTCTTAAAACCACGAACACCCCCAAAACTTTCCAAAGGGTATGACCGTTCCGCCCATTTGGAAATAGTTAGAGAACCAGAACTTCCTAAAGGTAAGCCCGTTTTTAAAAAAGATAATGAACACAACATGAGCACTGCAGAAATCATCACAATTATTATTCAATTACTTACACAAACAAACACAATTCCACCGTCCAACGCTGCCGCAGTCATTGACGCTTTATATAAAATTTCTAACAATACTAATTATGGATCAGGGGGCTCTCTTGATTCAGTGGAATTGTCTCAGTCTTAACAGTAGGAAACAAGATTTAATACATGTTATTAATAAATATGACCCTTTTATTATATGTCTCCAAGAGACATGGTTAAAAATGGATTCTTTATTTAAAATGCCAGGCTATGTCTGTTGCAGAAAAGACAGGCCAGATGGCTATGGAGGGGTAGCTATACTAGTTAAAAACTGTCTAACTTTTTCACCTGTCTCACTCCCCATCCATAGTGATAATTTGTCTGCTATTGCAGTCATTGTAAATAGTATTTGTTATGTTTCAATATATTTTTCTCGCCCTAATAATGAAATATTCAGTGAATTAAATCAGCTTTTTAATGTTTTGCCAAAACCATTTGTATGTTTAGGGGATTTTAATTCACATCATCAATTGTGGGGTTGTGCTTCATCAACGTATTATGGAGAACAACTTCTGGAAATAATTAGCTCTCATAACTTATGTATCTTGAATACTGGGTCACCAACACGGCTAGCACGAACTCCAAGTGCACCTGATTTGTCCATTTGTACACCTGATCTTGCTTCTTCTTTGTCCTGGTCATCTGCAAAATTAACATATGGTAGTGATCACTATCCCATCATAATCACTTTTCCATTTACAAAACCCCCAAAGCATGTAAGACAACCACGTGTAAAACATAAATTAACAGATGCTAAGTGGAGTTTATATAGAGAAGCCGTTAAACAGAAAATAAACAATTTACCAGAAATAGACCATTCAAATATATTACATTGCTCACAATCTTTAGCAACAGCATTGATTGATGTTGCAGATGCAATCTTTCCCTTAAAAAGTTGTGGTACAGGATATATTCCATCCCCACCATGGTGGGACTCTGAATGCACCACAGCAGTCAAACAAAGAAAAATGGCAGAGAAGCAATATTGCCAAGACATGACTGATGACAATTTTGATTATTACTTACAAATTGCTAATTCTACTAAGGAGTTACTTAGGACAAAAAAGTTTGAAGGATGGCGTAGTTTTTGTAAATCACTAAACCCTAATGTGTCACCATCAATCGTTTGGCAAAATATTAGAAAGTTCAGATCTGCTTTTAAAGACTCAACTCAAAACAAAATATCCCCAGAGCTGGCAGAACAAGTTATGGATCGTTTAGCACCTCCCTATGTACCTGAGGCTCCTATTGTTCCACTATTTAACGATACTAACTATAATGTACAATTAAACTCACCTTTTACTCTTCACGAATTGAAGGGTGTTTTATCATTGACCAAAGATACCGCCCCGGGAGAAGATGGGATTCCTTATTCTTTCCTATCACATCTTGACGATAATAGCCTCAGTTATTACCTTTCTTTGATCAACATTGTTATGATTTCGGGTATCATTCCTCTAACATGGAGAACTCAAACGTTGATTTTATTACAAAAGCCGAATAAACCGAGTTCAGACCCGACGTCATATAGACCCATAGCGCTGTCATCTGTGTTAGCTAAAACTGCCGAACACCTAATAAAAAATCGTTTGGAATGGTATTTAGAACATAATAAATTGCTATCAAATAATCAGTTCGGTTTTAGGAAAGGTAAATGTACTATTGACAGTTTGAGCATATTTACCACAGATATAAGATTAAGTTTCTCAAATAATGATTCCTTGATTGCTGCCTTCCTAGACATAAATGCTGCTTATGATAATGTCAACATTTCAATTCTAAAAAATAAAATGATAATATTAAACATCCCCACCTTATTAATTAATTTGATTGTAAATATGTTGTACGAAAGATATATAAAGTACCCGTTAGACCAGTCTAACAACGAATTTATTCATAGAACTGTATGGAAAGGCCTGCCACAAGGTTCTGTTTTGAGCCCCATACTGTATAATATTTACACGTATGATTTAGAATTTTTTGTAAATAGACACGCAAATGTTCTCCAATATGCGGATGATTTACTTTTATATGTTTCTGGTCGTTTTATACAAAACATTAGCGAGTCATTATCATTAGCATTGTACGACTTAAAAGATTGGTTGAATAATAATGGTTTAGATTTATCACCGTCTAAAAGTTCTGTTGTAGTATTCTCACGAAAGCGAATTCTTCCATCTATTCATGTTTATTACAATGGCTTCTTACTACCAATTAAAGAACAAGCGAAATTTTTGGGATTAATATTGGATTCGAAACTTTCTGGAATACCTCACTTTGAGCATATATCATTAAGATGTGAACGAAATTTGAATATTTTACGATGTCTCACGGGAGTCTGGTGGGGTGCTCATCCTTTCACTATGAGACTGTTATATAACGCTTTAATTAGGAGTGTTTTAGATTATGGTACATTCTTATTACATCCTGGCAGTACAAGGGCAATAAAAAAATTGAATTCCGTCCAGTCAAAGGCTTTAAGATTGGTAACAGGTGCGATGAAGTCGAGTCCAATAAATTGCCTACAGGTAGAATGTTGTGATCCACCTTTAAGTTTGAGAAGACAGTTTCTTTGTGATAAATTCTTTTTCCGTACTTTACAGTTAAGTTCACATCCGTTATTTCCGAAGGTTAGTCAACTAGCACAAAAAATGGACTCCTGCAATTACTGGACTCATAAAGATCCTCCATGTTTAGTAAAAAGTCATAGAAAATATAAAAGTCTGGAAGCACCCACTTATCGAAGTGATATTCTCCCTCTGTATCAACACAACTACAATAGCCTTATTTCGGTTCCACGAGTTAAATTGGATTTAGGGTTATCAAAGAATGATACCAACCCAAAGCTTGAATTTTTTAACATTATTAATAATGAATGGTCTGACTGGCACTGTATATACACAGATGCCTCTAAACATGCGGATAGAAGTCGTGTTGGCGTTGGGGTGTACCATTATCAATATAAAGGAATTCAACTAATTAAGTTTCCTCCTGAAACCTCTGTTTATACTGGTGAATGTTACGGTTTACTCAAAGCAATTGAATACATCCTTATGTTGAAAATACCAAAAACAATTATTTTTTCTGACTCGCGCAGCTCCTTGGAGGCTATTGTGAGGTTTCCGTTTAAATCTCATAAACAATCTCCAACTGTTTTCGCAGTTCGAAATCTTTTATATGAGTGCTCACAGAAGGGTTGTGCTGTCGTTCTGGCTTGGGTGCCCAGTCATGTGGGCATTCCTGGAAACGTAAGGGCCGACCAACTGGCAAATGAGGCTATATGCTCAGGGGATACTGTGCCTTACTTTAATTATTGTCATGACTTAGTTAACATGGCAAAAGTGTATTTATATGAAGAGTGGAATCGACTTTGGAATAGTGGTTCATCATCAACGGGCAAAAGTTACAAAAAAGTTCAGACTACAATTCCGGTGAAGCCGTGGTTCCACAAAATGTTATTCTCCAAATCTACTACATCTATTCTGTGCAGAATGCGACTGGGTCATGTTTGTACCCCGGCTCATTTGCATAGAGTGAATGTTGTGACGGATCCCAATTGCTCCTGTGGGGAGTACGGAGACCTAAACCACGTTTTCTTTGGGTGTAGCTCTTACGAACGTTCTACTTTCTTTTCAAGTCTTCAGGCATTGCGCGTACCTTTCCCAACATCCATAACTTGCTTATTATATACAAACTCATATGATATATATAAAATTTTATCTGTATTCATAGAAAAAAATGATATTAAAATTTAATTATTATATACGTACTCCAGTAAAACCCAATCCTTTAGTTTCCAAATTTCCGTTCCCTTGAGATGTCTATTTAATGACAATATCCTGTTTCCCTAACTTTAATCCTCGTAGTACATGACATTGGCTAATCCTTGCAAAGCCAGAAGAAAAAAAAAAAAAAAAAAAAAAAAAAAAAAAAAAAAGGTATCGTGACAATAGCTAAACAGCTGATCAAAATGACATATGTTTTAAAGGTTATGTAAACACAGTTGCGAGATTGTTTCATTGTTTATTTCTTAAATGTAGTTTAATTTGTTTACATATAAATAATATTTTGCAGTTATTGTGATTAAGTGTAGAAAATGTCGCTCCTTAAAAACAATGTTGTAAATTTACGTCAATGTTGTCGGGCATACTCAGTCATAAACAGATCCTTAGGTAAAGATTTTAAATTCAGAAAAGCGACTCCAGTACTTGTTACTACCCAGCGTTGGTTGTTCTGGGAGAGTGGACGCAAAGGTGGATATGACTCTAAAGAGAAGGTATCAACACTGACACATATCAAGAGCGGTTTTAAAGAAATAAACTCCGAAGTCAGGTTATGGTTGCAAGAAATGAAAGAGCTAGCTGTGACAGACCCACTTCTTATTGCTAGACCAGGTATGACTTATGCTTGTTTTGTAGGTGTTTTATATAGATTTTCAACACTGCAGTTAAAAAGGTTAGAATGGTTGGATAATCTATTGCATGGATCCTATGTCTCTGTTCATTTGTAGCATCCATAAACAATTCTTCTGTTAAGTTTTGACCTACAGAATCAAAGGCGACAGTGCACCACTGCGGCTTTAATTTCATGTCTCATCTCCTTGATGATGATTATTGAGCAACTTATCATTGAGCACTATTAACCCCACAAGGCGTAGTAAGATGCAGAGTTATTTGTGCGGACATACATATTTTAGTTTTGTGTAATACTGCCTGGGTGAAAATATCTACCTAAAGTCTACTCTTGAGAGCTTTTCGACCCCCATATCTACTCAAATACTTCTACCGCAGAGTAGGTTACCTTTAAGGTTCAACCATTGTTCTGTTGGCTGTGCCTCAATGTGCTGTTAACTGGCACTTGACAAATAATTCAAGTTTTGGATCTGAATGAGACAGCAAGAGTGCCAACTGGCATCATATTCAATTTCAAACTTATCCTTATCCCTATCACTTCTAGGTATTATTATATGTGCAAAAGTGAGTTTATTTATCCGTTCTTTATACCTTCTCCATTTCACCGCTGATCCAATATGACCAAAGTAGGACATAGAATATATTTCATTATAGATTGTTTATAGCTACAGGGAATAAATAGCTCCGAGAATATAATCACGGGCAAGAAAGCCAGCATGCAACCATGAAATAGTGATTTTAATCATAATGGGCATAGTTTTATAAGAACCATATTGAAGCATTGAGCAAGTAAATAACGAAAACTTTGAATGTGGCGTTATCTATGAAAAGGGACCGTATTGTCGATGGCACTTCCGCCATTATTAAAGACGCTCCGATATAAATACAACGTCGCGTGACGCAGTGCGGCGTAAGCACCATCGACAATAAGGTCCCGTTACATAGATAATGCCACAAATGGTCTATCCCTTTCATCTTACTGTTTTGACATGTTTGAGAGAAAGAGACAAAGCAAATATAAAACTTACTTCATAAGGTTTGAGTTATATATGGTTATAAGTTATAATAGCTTCTTCTCTTTATGTAGTTATTTATGACAAGTGAATTAGGTTTACAATTTTGAAATCTAAATGTTCCCATTATTTTGCCCTGAAGTTGATGCCTGGCCTAATCAACTCTCGCAACAGCGTTTATTTTGGGTAGCTCAAACGGTTGCGTCAGACTTATCAACCTAAAAAAATGTGTATAGCATCTGTGGCAGTAAAGAAAAAAATAAGGCGAATGTCATATGGTATTTAAAAATATCCGTTACCTATATAAAATAAGATCGGTTGAAACTTCTGTTTTTGTTTTTACTCCTTTTATTGTGGTCCGTGCGTTGGTGACGAAAATAGAAAAACTAGTCGTTTGTTCAGTTCTGTTTATGTGTATAAGAATCTTTGAATAAGCCTGTAATAAAGCTCTCACGGGGCTGAAGCAGAGGACGAATGTTGTCAAATATTGTTACTTTCGATTCTTCGCCGGCATTTAACAAAAATAGGAGTCTGAAGAATATATACCAGAAGTTTCAAACCCTCCTCGGCCGCGGAGCCGATATAGACATAGGCAGCTGTGTTAAAGACGACATGTTGTCAGCAAGAGGGAGCACGGTGACATCCGATGACAGCTTCATGACGCCGGTGTCGTCATCGGGAGACCTGATGTCGATGTCTCCGCAAGCTGGACGGCGCGACGCGGACCCGGACGTGACGAGTGATCTACTCACGGGAGCTGACTTCGACAGCATCTGCGACGTGACCATGCAGGAGGTCCCGGTGTACGACGACCCTTTGTTTATCGACCCGACGAGTATGGACTACCTCGTCAAGTGCGCCGAATCCAACCGTAATCACAACCATGTCGACCGAGGTAAAGAAAGTCTATTCATCAAATTCGACCCACTTTATGCAAGGCAGAAACATGGTCGTCCAGGTTCCACGCCCTCTGATTCTCTGCCAGATTCTACAGAATGTGATATTGGTTATGAAACTGGTAGTGCTGCCTCTATATTCGCTGAAAATAGTGTTGCCTCTCCGAAGCATTCAGTATCTGCAGGATCTATAATATGTGGATGGGAAAAGCCTACTCAAGTGGTCCCACCTGTAATGAATCATGAAGCTCCTAAAACCAATCCAACTGAGGTTAGGACAACACCTATGCTGGTTCGTAGTGCTTCTGCTATTTTATCATCTAGTCATGTGGCTACAGAACGACTTATCAACTTTGCTGGCAGCACCCCGCCAGTGGCAGCACCCCGCAGCCCTCACCACCGCTCTCACACACATCAAATTGACAGACTTCATTCCCTTCGAATGATACTGCAGAAACAAGACAATGAGGCTTTGATGCTCAGACAAGAGAACAAGGACCTGAAATCAATGTTGCAGAGCATTGAAAACAAGTATTCAAGTACAGTAGAGGACCTGGAGTTGAAGGTTAAGAAGCTTACTGAAGAAAAACACAATCTGATCGAGAGGGAGAGCCAGTTAATTCAACAGCTCAATGATAAACATCTTAACAACAAACAGATGGGTATAGTGATGGAGGAGTATGAGAAAACTATATCATCATTAATTGGTGAGCAGCAAAGGGAGCAAACCCAGTCCCGAGAGGTCCAGGACAAGTTAACCATAGAAAGAGATCAAGCATTGAGTCATCTCTCCAGCATGGAGGGCTCATTTAATGACCTGTTGTCCAAATACGAGAGATGTAAATTGATTATTATGGAAGATAAGGAGAGAGAGAAAATATTTGACCAAAAAATTACTGAGTATGAAGCAGGCTTGAAAAATTTTGAACAATTATACACTAACCTGAAACAAGTGACTTCTGAAAGTTTATCCAAGGCAAATGAAACACTAGAATCTGTCAAGAAAAATCATAGCATTGAGTTAACTAAGTTAAATGCCACAATAAAAAAACATGAAATTAAGATCTCATCTTTAGAGGAGTCATTGATTCAGAAAACCAGGGACAATGAAGAGTTGACCAGGATTTGTGACCAGCTCATAAATGAAGTGCACTGATTATACTCACTGATATGTAGGATTTTAGAGATAATTAATTCTATACTGTGGTCTTGAAACTCTTTCTGTGATGAATCTCAACGTTATTACTTTCTTGTGACTATGGTAGATGTTTGTATATATTTTGGATACATTTTTAACTTAATTAATTGATTATAGCTTTGAAACGAGAACAGTGAAATAGCTTTTAAAACATCGTTCAGGTTCGGGTAAAGTTTGTCTAGCATAAGAGAATAATGAGAGTGAGTAAAAGAGAAATACTCATAAAGACTGAAGGTGTTTTCAAGAGCTATTGCCCTGTCTTAAGCTCTATTAATTATTTTACACAGGTCTTGGTACTTGTTAACTCATTTTAGAAATGTATATTGTGTATTCACTTAATACCTAAATTCCTTAGAAATTATGAAGAAGTCATCTAATTATTTTTAAAATAATATTAACATAGAAAAGAGATAAAATTACTAATTCTATTTGTAAACATTACTAACATATGTTGTATACTAATCATGTTTGTGTCCTTTTCTGATTGTTAATTACTATTTGTTTGGACTTTTTAAATGTTTGACTTAAATTATTTATTTCATTGTGTTGTTTAAACAAGTTTCTTTGTATTAATGATATTATTGATATTTTTAATTCTTATTGCGTCCTGCTTACCGCCTACTCGTTGTTTAGACGGATCAGACCATCAATATGGCTTAAACATGAGATTGAGGTTCTGCTGCTTCGCTACAGCTCTCATTCTGTAATATCAGTGCTTAATGTTTATGGAAGATATCCGTCTAAGCTGAATGTGTCTATTTCTTTGTATTTAGACTACATTTTATCAATAAACACCTGAAGCTATTTTTGCGTTTTAAATTATTCACTTTTGCCATATTCACAAAATTGCGGCTATCTATCACAGCTGGCATCTTAACAGTTCCCTATCTCATAAATCAAAACGCAGTTTTGTTCCTCGTCTGATACGTTCACGAATCAAATGCGTCCTTTTGATTTAAGTTAACATACAGTAGTATGACGTGGACGTATGACACGATGAAAATGCATTTTGTATGGGCAGAGGGAACTTGCCGGCAGGTGGCAGTCAGCAAGCGCTCTGGCGCTCGACACTGGATGGTTACTACGAAGCGCTACATTCGGAACTTCGGATTCCCCGTCCTTTCATTCCTCATTCGTGGCTAAGTCGAGAGAAAAGGATAGGGCTAAGGTAACTTCTAGCTTCGGTTTTCAAAGTAGGGCTCCTGAGCTGCTCGTGTGCCAGTAATTGGTAAATATGGCGGCTATATTGAAAACAACTTCGCACCCACGCGCACGCGCTGCGCTTTAAGCGAACCTAAAAATGCCTTTAAGCAAACTGTATCCAAACACGAAATTGTATGTTTACTTTTGTACTTTATCTTTATTAGTTCTTGTGTGTACAAGACGCTTTTAAATGAGAGCACACTGTGATGTTTCTCGCCGGACAGCTATATTACACAATATTACTTTTATGTTGTCCGGCAGCATGAGCACGTCATGCTCGCTCAAAGGTCTTTGCTTACGGCGGCGTCGTTGATCGGGTCGCCACCTTCCCGAACACATGGTTGAGGGATGGCTGAGATATGCGTCATACTCGTGAACGGGTGCTGTTTGTGGGGTCCGGTCTGTTCACGTCTGCAAGGACTTGTTGCTCAGTTAATTATTCCAGTTACGGCTTTTGACGTAGAGACCTCGTCGTGTTGTTCTCCTAGTCATTATTTTTAGTTTCATGTATTTGACATGTAACCTTTTTAATTTTTACATTTATTTATAATGTTTTTAATTTTGAATTTGTATTTTTTTTATATGTGATAGTTCTAATAATTTATATTTGTTGCTTTATTACCTTGTAATGTTACTTACTTTTAAGTATTATTGTATTTTATGTTTGAAAAAATTACCTTCTGCTGGAGTTTCTTGCGGCGCTTCTTCTCCGCAATGATGGTCTTGTCCGAAGCCCTAGTAGATTCACTGTATATTACCGACGTGTAAAAGAGCCCGTATGTGGCCAATTTACTGAATAAATATTTTGATTTTGATTTGATTTGATTTGACGCGCGATTGGTGTGCAGAATCCTTTAGGTTAATCCGTTTGGCATTATTTGTTAGTGATAATATTTTATTACAAATTTATTAGGTACTTACGTACCACTTAACGATTCTCGCGATGGTCACTTACCATCAGGTGGCCCTCATACTTGTCTACTGTGTTGTGCTCAACCGCAGTGATTTCCACGTTTTTTTTATGTCGCAGACAACCGCTTTTCCTTGGGTTCCGTAATCAAGAGAGAGAATCAACAAGGAATCCTTATTTATAGCTTCGCCATGTCCGTCTGCGGCGTCGTCCGCCCGTCAGGCTTGGTAGATACTACTAGGTCCGTTATCCCGGAAAAAAAAGACTGTTCCCGAGGGAACAGCGATAAATGACTTACGCGGGAGTCGAGGGCAAAAGCTAGTAGAATATAAGGACTTACCTCAGATAAGTGGAAAAAAAAATTCACCTCAGCACCTCAAAAAGGCAGGTTTTTCTGCGTGCGTGATTATTTAACTGAAGAATTACAGTCTAGGAAATGTATACGCGTACGTACCAAAGTAGAACTATGTCGTAATTAAATGGCGTAACGTATGAAACGCCAACTCATTCAAATTTGAACGAGGCATGGCATTGAGAAATGTTTCTACACGAATAAATTTCACCTTTGTTCAAATATATTTTTGAGATTGAATACGCATCCTTATTTGCCATAAAGACGAGCTGAACTTTCCAGGTGAAACCGAACTGGTGTGGTGTTTCAACGAGCCCAAGGTCCTCGAAAAGTTCGTGACGACGTGTGACAGCGACCACAACCAGGGCCACAGCACCTGTACCCTGGAGATGAGCCGCGCCGGCCGCGCGCTGTTCCACGGGACCCTCGACACCAGAGTGCCCAAGGACGGCCGCATCAAGAAAGCTGGTTATTGTGCGATGAGATCGCAACGGACTCGGGTCAGTTATAAAATTTTAACTTTTAAACCACACAGTTAAGAGGATTGTGAAGCTAAAAAGGACTGTTACCCTTTGCTCTTATCTTGGAAGTTTACAAGCGGCAAAATAAACCTAAGTACATTGTACTACTACCAGAGGCCCATTTTACGAAGCTACAAGTTATCAATTACAAGCGGAAGTCTCTTTCTATCTCCTTTTGCTAGAAAGAGAGTTCCGCTTGTAATTTGTAACTTGTAGCTTCGTTAAACGGGCCACAGGGGCACGTTTTATAAAGCTACAAGTTACAATTTTGCGGTTCTAAACTGGCAACACTGCTCAAATGGCTGGTCGTCATTGGTCGAGGTTGTGTCAAATGGAAACTTGTAACCTGTAAATTGTAATTTGTAGCATTATAAAACAGGCCCCAGGGGCATGTTTTATAAAACTACAAGTTACAATTTTACAGCTCTAAACTTACAACACTGCTCAAATGGCTGGTCGTCATTGATCGAGGTTGTGTCTAATGGAAACTTGTAACCTGTAATTTGTAGCTTTATAAAACAGGCCCCAGTTACCTAATATAGTCATCGTCAGTCTTCGTTTTTCGTCAGCAGCGAGAGTGAGGCAAAGTAAACTTTAATTTTAAAAAAATGGTGAGAGCAGTGCGCGAGGTTTATATTTTACCCTGTTGTATTTTTACACGACTGCCCAAAAAAGGAGTGTAATGTTTTCAGGGTTCATGTATGTATGTATGTATGTACGATTATTTATTCCAC
The DNA here is from genome assembly GCA_946894065.1 of Acleris literana. Lineage (NCBI taxonomy): Eukaryota > Metazoa > Arthropoda > Insecta > Lepidoptera > Tortricidae > Acleris > Acleris literana. The sequence goes on along the minus strand of OX335685.1, from coordinate 8,107,008 downwards.
CATAACTTCTAAACGCCTGAGCCTGAGCCGATTTAGATGTGTGTGGTATCGTTAGAAACTTTTACCTCCCGGGTGACATAGGATACCTAAACTGTTAACACGTTCGGCGCCAGTGACACAACGTCTGTGATCAAAAAATTCTGACTCCTATGCCGGTGACACATATGTTGTGTTTTTATTTTCAAGCCTTTTTCTCAACAAATTTCCAATTTTTTTTAAAATTAAATGTACATTTATGTTATTGAAATATTAATCGAATTCCGCTTTGGTTTTAAAATCTGTAAGTTTTTTAGATTTCATAAAAGTTACCCTTATACAATGCCGATGACACAAATCTGTGTCATTTTTCGACACAAATCGGCGGTTTTCAAATATTTTGCAGTATTTTTTCCAGCATTCCACCATTCGAATACACGTTAGAAAGACGACTGACGCCGCAAAATAAAAATAAATGCATTTTAATATTTTACCTATAAACTATGCCAGTTGACACGTATTTGTGTCCATGTAATTCGTACCCCTATGCCAGTGACACAAATACGTGACCACGATAATTTCACCCGGCATAGCTTAGGGCTCAGTGAATCACTGCCGGTGCCGGTTTTCAAATATTTTGCAGTATTTTTTCCAGCACTAGCACCGTTCGACTACACGTTAGAAAGACGACTAACGCCGCAAAATTCAAATAAACGCAATTTAATATTTTACCGATAAATTATGCCAGTTGACACGTATTTGTGTCCATGTAATTCGTACTCCTATGCCAGTGACACAAATACGTGACCACGATAATTTCACCCGGCATAGCTTAGGGCTCAGTGAATCACTGCCGGCGCCGAACGTGTTAAAATTGAAATAACAACAATGTTGTTGGTAATTCTGTAGGTCTGCCTACCCCACTCTGGGAATGAAGGCGTGAAGGTATGTATGTAACAATGGCAAAGTGACAATTATTATATAACATACATAATATATCGACGACAGTATCAAAAGGTGCTGTCGGGTTTTTAAAGCTTGCTTTTTATTTAGATAGTTATTTTCCTTTAGGTATTATGTTCTCGCTGCTGAGGTGAATAGTTGTATGCTACACGAGACCAAAGTTATTTGCATCTCGCATCTTTGAATCCTTCACTTACTCGGGATCCAAAAACACTCGCAACAGAAAGCAACTTTGCCCTCTTGTTGCACAAATAACTATTGATGCGCGAGTCCGCTTCGAACTTGACCGGTTTTTTACTAATGCTCATTATCACAAAATCGTTGCAGAAATCTTTCAAACGTGAGTCTTCATTCAACTGGCATCTCTACAACACCCTCGTGCTGAAAGTGCGGGGCGACGGCCGGTCTTATCTGCTCAATTTATCTTGCGAGGGCTATTACGACATTATGTGGAATGACATCTATCATTACGTGTTGTATACGAGAGGCGGGCCATACTGGCAAATTGCTAAGGTACGGCCAGCTATTTATCTACTTTAGTACTTTGTCGCTTTAACGCCTTTAACATATTTGTGTAGCCGTTTAAACATGACTTTAAAGCGACAAAGTAATAAAATGTGTAGCAATTATGATGCTGACTTACACGGAAAAATATGCTGCATTTACCTGATATTACGTTCGGTTTATTTCTTTGTCTAGCTTTTGATTGTTGTAATGATTTCACACTTATTATATACTTTGTAAACGTTATATGTTGTAATGTTACGTTATGTTATAACACCGATTTTGACTTGTGGTCATAAGAAGACCACACACGTTTATGTAACACGGTCGAAACGTCGAGGCAAATGCTATTTATTACGCGATTGAGTCGCGTTTTATATGATACTAGTTTCATATGGTTAGTATAACCCAGTGATTCATAAACGCAAAGTAAACCTATTTTGTTAAAGTATTCTTTGTCCCTGTCAAATTCCAATGTCACGATGAAGAATAAGAACGAAGCGTATTCTAAGCACACACTAGCTAATGTGCGTTTATTAATAAGAGAATAGGGTTAGATTGTACATGTTGTTAGGCATGCGGAAAATGTGTGTACTCTCATACAATACAATTTCCTTGTTTACAGATCCCATTCTCAAAGTTTATCCTTGGTTCCAAAGGGCGGGTACAAGACAAACAAGTTAGGATGCGGCTGGACCGAGTGACGCATTTTGGTATCACTTGCTGTGATAAAATTAACGGAGAATTTAATTTAGAAATAGAGTATGTAGGTAAGTATTAGTTGCATTGCACATCTTGTTCCTTCTTGTTAACATCTCTAGTAACTTCTAGTAACTTGGTTAGTGCCTATCCAAGTTACTATTTAAACTTTTGCTAACATCAATGGTTGGTCTAACATAACACTTCTTGACTAGAGATTTAGATTTATGCATAAAATTTATGGATGTTTATGATTTCAGGTTTGGAGTTTGACCCGACGCATGATGAGGAATTCGCTTACGAAATGTACAAAACAGAACGATACATTGTCGGTGTATAATTTAGTCAATAAAATATTTAGTCCCGAAACTGTGCATCTTTCACCCTTCCTCACAATCAGGCGGAATGAATAGCTTGAAAATATTCGGTAGATACTAGAAGAGACTAGAGACTTATGCCAAGGGTTCCGTGAAAGGTAAATAGGGAATATGCATGGATTTTTTAAATCGCATTTCTCAACAAAATATGAAAATACCGTAAAAGAGATCACTAAAAGTGAAATTAAAATTAAAATTGGTCAAGTGATACGGATGATACAAGCATTTTAAACTGCTAATTAGACAGAGAGATCCGAGGTGCACCGGTGACGTCATTGTGCAGTTCGGCCATATAAACTCCTCGTAAAATTCTGTTTTGCTAGAAAGAGATAGGAACAAATTTTTGTTGGCTTATATCTTGGTTATTTTTATAGCTATTCAAAAAGGTTTTTTCTCATCTGTTTGTAACATGAATCAGCTTTTATTGAAGCTGTAAAAAAAACATGCATATTCCCTATTGCTGTTTACGATTTAGGACGTATTAAAAAAAAAACAATTTTCGGTGGAAGTTTGCATGGTAATGTACATCATATATTTTTAATCGTTTTATCATTCTCTTATTTTAGAAGTTACAGGGGGGGGACACATTTTACCACTTTGGAAGTATCTCTCGCGCAAACTATTTAGTTTAGATACTATGTTACTTAAGAAGAATTATTATTTTTTGTTCATTCTTTCGATTGGCATCATAAAAATACGGGTGATTTTTTTTCACATTTAAGTCGGTTCGATTCCCAGACGAAGCAAGTAATTTTTAGAATATATTTGAATGCAGTATTACTAACTATAAAAATAACATAAAGTCTTCTTTCAGCAAAATATCCTATCTACGATATTTAAGGTACTTTCCCTTCATGTCCCATAGTCTTGGGACGCCCTGTATATCTTTACGTATAAAAGTCCCTTCCCGCCGTCTGTCTCTCTCGCTCGGCGTCCGGGCACAGTTTCATTTCAAAATGATTTCAAAAGTTTTTAAGTCACCGGTCGCAGCTCAACTAGTTACCCATTCTTTATATCACTGAGTATAACATTAACAAAACGGTTGACATGTTCGGGTTCTAAGCTCCAAAATCCGAGAATTTCACACTCCTTGTCCAGGTTACCAGATTGTAGAGATGGCAACCCTAAATGTAGGTAAGTGTGATACAGTCGGCGTAAACGGCTAAACGGATTTGAATAATATTTCGCAACAGGCATGATTTTACCTACACACACACAAATGTATTTTTCAATTGGAAACGGCGTGATGTCATCATATGACTTTATAACTTATATTATAATAACATACTTGTAGATTTCATTTTAAAATAAATAAATATCAAGGGACGATCTCACACAAATTGACCTAGTCCCAAACTAAGCTCTAGGCTTGTACTATGGGTACTAGACAACGATATAAATACTTATATAGAGAAATATATACTTAAATACATAGAAAACATCCACGACTCGGGAACAAATACTCGTGCTCATCACACAAATATCTGCCCTTACCGGGATTTGAACCCAGGACCGCTGGCTTCGTAGGCAGGGTCACTACCAACTAGGCTAGCACGTCGTCGCTATGACGACGATTGTGTTTAGCTAACACTGTGCCTGCCACCTAGACCAGTGGCCCGTTTCACGAAGCTACAAGTTACAAATTACAAGCGGAACTCTCTAGCAAAAGGAGTTAGAAAGAGACTTCCGCTTGTAATTTGTAACTTGTAGCTTCGTGAAACGGGCCTCAGACCGCATTTCACAAAACTAAAAGTGTTGTGTAATTTTCCATAGCAATAATTGACAATTTAGTCGATTTGCATGCCTATAACTGTATACTTGTAAAGATTCACGGGATGGGCTGTACGGAGTGTTTGGTTTTTGTACGGTGTCTTAAACTGTACACAAACCTAAGCAATACAGATAACATTAAAAAATATTCGATTTCGTGTGGTCGTTTTGTTTGTTTGAGAAGATGGCTGTCTCACTATTTATTATTCCTTTCCCTTTAGGAGATAATGATAAAAGAAAGAGTGGCAACACAGTTTGAAATGTCAGTTTCACTTTGTCTATGGTTTAGCACTAGCAGTAATTGGTAGTGGACTTGACTGATGTCATCATCGTTATTTCCTTATAAGTTTGTACTGTGGTGAATGTTTATTTAATTATAACGCGAGGACATTAACAAACGATTCAAACATCATTCATAATTTGTGGGTGCTATCATCAAAGTACGCAGTTGTTCAAGGACATGCGGTAAGTTGTTGTTGGCTAAGGTTTCTTTATGATCGAATTAGGAGTTATAAATTTCCGAGCGTAGGATGTTGACCTTTTCATTAAGATGCTTCGTAACAATTCCTTGTCCCCTAAGTATCACGTTAGCCTTCGTTTAATTAGGACACTGAGTCAAAGATTTTGGTAGATTTACTTTAAGCTCTTGTGAATAGTTTTATTATTGTTGCAGGTAAAAGATCCGTCAATGAACACTGTTTACAATATAGTGTGAACTTTTGAGCAGTACCATGTCAGGTACGGAGCAAAATATAGTGAACTCACTGCAACAATTGTCTGTCCAACCAAATCAAAGTGGTTACACTGAGAAGCCTACCCAGGTGGTCACCCCTGCAGTCAATAGAAGTCAGCATTCGTCGGCTACGAAGGTCACTCCTGTGAAGGTGAACACTGTGTCACCAGCCATTGCCACAATTGATAGGCTCCTAAGCTTAGGTGGTAACACTCCTCCCCCTCCAGTGGTGACTCGCCCGTCAGATATGGACCCACACACAGTCGAGCAGCTGCGAGCTGTTAAGGAATTACTTACAGCACAAGAAGAAGAAGCACAGAACCTAAGAGATCTTAACCGTGAGTTAAGAGATCGCTTGGAAGAGACTGAGACAAAAATAAAAAAGTTATCAGAACAAAATGAGGAATATGCTGAAAAGGAAAAAGCTCTCTCACAGCGTGTTGCTGAAAAAGTTAAAAATAATAAACAGATGAGTGTAGTAATGGAGGAATATGAGAGAACGATTTCTTCCCTCATAGGAGAACGGGAGGCTGAAGCTAAACGATGGACTGAAGAGAGAGTCACGCTTGTCAGAGAAAGAGATGAAGCTGCATCACATTTAGCATCCATGGAGCATGCTTTCAATGATGTACATACAAAATATGAAAGATGTAAAGTGATCATCCAAGGGTACAAAAGCAATGAGGAAACTCTTAAAAGGTCAGTGGAAGAGAATAACGATGCGATACAGAAGCTGGAAGCAAGATATGAAACATTACGACAGCATGCCATGCAGCAGTTAAACAAAGCTAATGCAGAGTTAGATTCAGTGAAAAAAACACACCAGTCTGAGATCCTTAAGTTGAATGCCATGTTGAAGAAGAGTGAAGTACATGCCTCTTCCTTGCAGGAGTCCCTTGTACAGAAAATCAAGGACAATGAGGAGCTGACTGCTATCTGCGATGAGCTCATCAATAAGGTTGGATAAACTCTTATGAGGAAGTACAGTCAACATCATAAATAAGTGATCATTTATGTACCTTGTCACTTTAACGTCGTGTTTCAAATGTCGTATAAAATTGTGAAACGATTGAAAGCAACAAGGTACATAAATGATCACTTATTTATGCTGTTGACTGTACCAGTATTCCATTTCCATACAAAAGAAATCAGTTTAAAATCTCATCTACTGCAGGTTTTGATTTATCGGTCTTACATGGCCTGCTTTTGGGAAAATAACTTTAAAAAAACTGTATTTAATTTCAGTAACAAATAAGTAATGTTTAGCTTAGTAGGAAGTAAAGTTATCAATATTTTTTTATACAAGACAAACATTAAATCATTTTTATAACAACTCTTTCTAAGTAAAATTATGTACTTAATTGACCATAATAAAGAAATGAAAATCTTTGCAACTAAGGTTTTAGACTCCTTCCTTTTGTATGGAAACTGCCAGAAAGCTTTCAACCTTAATACTTAATGTATTTATAGGTACTCCACATTTTCATTACACTAACATGCATTTATAACATGTATGTAAAAGTAAAAAATAAACTGTGCTTACACATGTTGAAATTAATTAAGATTACTAACAATATAATTGTAATGAGAGCCACTGCTGTTACCATTTCTTCATCAAGTGTATATTGTAAATATTCTGTGCAATCAACATTTAGTGTGCCCTTTTTATTTTTGTACAATTTTTATAATTTTATAGTTAAGTTTTAATGAATGTTGACATTGAGAACAGATTATCTATGAGGAAATTTTATAATTTTGTAATTCAGTATTGTGTTTGTGTTTCCTGTAATTTATTGTCATAAGTTATTAACTAATTAACCTGGTACTCTGATTGTGAGAATCATTTTATGATCTGGTTATTGTTTCATTAAGAATAACTTCATTTATAAAATAGTAAATCCAAAGATTTAGGTAAAAGTGGCATTGGTTTGCTAAAAACAAGAATGGATAGACATCCTGGAGTAACTTTGTAACATTCAGACCTGCCATATTTTATTTGAATGTTATTTTTGTTAGTATTATATTTTGTAGAATTCACATAACTTTGCTTTGAAATTATAAGTAGTTGAATACCCAAAAAACTTGATTGGAGGAGTAGTATTGAAACATCGAAAGCTAATCCTAACATTGCTCTGCCGTATTTTGTATCCTGGGAATACAATTTGATAGCGTCTAGTCTATTTATAATTATTATAATGTAATTTTGGCTTAAGGAAAGCTTGTTTGCAATGGCTTCTTTGTGGAATTATGAGAAGCATTAATTTTATTTTTAAAGGTACTCTATAGACGCAACATTAGAAGGTGCGAAACTCCTAAAAGGATAATAAATAATTAAGGGTAGATGTTCTTTCAGACATGTGTGTTGAACAGATAAGAATATTCAAGACCTTGAAATAGAAGCTTGAAAAATGGAGGCTATTGACAACTGAACGTTAAAGGTTGTTTTAATTCAGCAGTGAGATAGACAGTGGACACTGCTGGAATTCTGTACTCATACAAGAATTTCTTGCAAACAGACTAGATGAGACAATGAGACTTCTTAAAATAAAATCAGTTTAAAAAAAACACATTTTAAGAGGAATAACTTGCTAAGTTATTGGTAAGTTATACATACTTAGTGAGTTATCCTCTTAATAGACGTATTATATGCTAGCTTTATAGATGAGATATACTTTCCATACAAAATGTTAACTCATTAACAATCTTCATTATCATAAAGTTGTTTATTTCCCTTATGGTGTGATACAAAACATTGAGATTACACTGTATTAATTAGTCATTACCAGACGGATCTTTGCGGACGTATAGTTGTATGTGTACGATTCTATGTCTGTTTCTGTGTAACCTCCCATAGATAATGTTGTAATTGGTGTTTACCCATATATTTTACTTCTGATGCTGCAGAGGTATTACGTATTTAAACCGTAGGGTTTAGGGTTTGTTTATTTTAATTTCATGTTGAAGTAAAGCAGAGACTTTGCCACAGAGAGTGCAGAGTTCCAACTGCTTAGACCTGGAGCTGCAGAGATAGTTGGGCTTTTGTCCTTTTGGTTTTGCGTAAAAAATATGGGATCAAACGTTTTTTATTAATCAGTAAATTTCAAAGTTCATGAAATCAAATGATATTTTGTATGGAAATGGATCACAATAAGTCAACCTATCATTTATAATCAAATCCTTTTGGTCTGCAAATACTGTAGTTAGGCCCATCCTAAGCCTGAATGTTGTCCAAATAAATACTAAAGATCTTATTTCACTATCACAATACTGATATTGAGTACATTGTGCCTTTGAAATATATCTTCTCCATATATCCGGTCCATTAAGTGAAATATGATTGAGATTCATAAATGTAACTTATATAAGTAGTCTTAAAACACATTACTATAATATGTTAAATGTCAGGAACGGTATTTCATACTTTACTCAAGAATTTGATTAAAATGTTTGCTAAAGATTTTTTATAATAATCAAGTTAGATTAAGGTTTTTAAAACCAGTCTATCAGTTAGATAGCATTGGCTTCATACTTGAAGCCAATGGCAAGATAGTATTCGTTCTGAGGTGTTAACAACCGTCTGTAATATTCGGGACGGCTAACAATAATTTCTATTTGTTGCAATATGTATGTGATAATGATTAAAGTTTACTCATTACTAACTCAAAACATATTCGACATTCCACAATGGTTAAGGGGGTTGAATAATTTTGTTAAAACAATAACTGCTCAGGTCAGCATCTTAAACAAAAGTCTCCTTTACCGCGAAATTCATGGGCGACTAGTCAAAGAATTCTGATAGAACCTTGTTGTAATAAAGAGACGTACTGACAATTATAGTCACTTCTGTTCTGTGACAAGGTTCTAAAGTGGTACTTGATTATCTTACGACGTAACTAGACCCGGGTTCTTTATCAACGGTAACACTTCTATATGCATTTAATAACGGCCAGTTATTTTGAGTAAGATTTCCATTGAACGAATCGATAAAGGTTCCGTGGGTCGCGGCAGATGCGACCATCGCGCGAAATGTATTAAATGCCTGCTATAAAAATGTGCGCGATTCGTTTTGTTAGATGTTGAACTCTAACCAACGTAGCTGCACTATCGAATCGGCCACGGTCGCCACGGAGCCTAGTTTCTTTTGCACCGGCGAAGCGGAAGCGGAGGGAATTGTTTATATAATTTAAATTCGCGTCTCGCCAACGGAAAATCGCCAGTGTTTCGCATCGGTCGCGATCTACGGAAGTGTATCTTTTAGCTAGTGCACTTAGCGCGGTTTCATCGGTGGGAATCATACAGTAGTGTAAACCGGTATTATAGTAGAGTTCAGTATTTTTAAAACAAATATAAAACTTATCTGCTTTCCCGACTTTTGGCCTTCAAAATAGCTTAAATTTTAGGCAAGAAACTCCTGTCATAAATAATTAAGTTTATTAAGCCTGTGTGTATCTCTGCTCCTGCCTCTTCTGTTTTATTCTGTAATATTTCAGAAGCGGATACGTTATGGATAACATTTTGCCTAGTTAAGTATAATTTTGTAATCATATATTTTTATAATAACTATGCGTAATTTATCATAATAGTTTACTTGCAATTTATTCATATGAATAGAACGAAATAAATCAATTCCATATTTGTAATGATTGTATTATTTCGCAAGCTTTTTAAGCATCCGAATGTCATTCTGCTCCTCTATGTATTTTAACTCACTCAGGACAGACGTCCTTGCAATATCTAAGGGCCTCCGCTAAGTCGCGCACGGGTGAACGGAGTGGGAGCGCGCGTTGAAAAATTGTATGAATAAAATACTTCACACGCATCCGCCGCCGTTTTTATTTGGCGTGCAAGCCGCTCCGTGCACCCGCGCGACTTAGCGGAGGCCCTAAGTGATTTTAAAATACATTTAAGTCGCCCCGCCATCCGCCACCGACTTGATGCATAAGTAATTGCGTAAAGTCACCAGTAACCGTCCTGTGGCACTCGCTCGGTATGCCCACCAGTCTGAATAGGTATATAAAAAAACTTCAATTTTTTTTTTTATGTAGGTACCGTTTAATTACACTTTCCTTACACCAGATATTAAAAAAATTGAGGAAGACTACTTGTAAAAAAAAGAATCGGCATTTGTCAAACCAAAACATTCACTTTTTCTTTTTTAATATTTTATATGTGTCCTTACTAACTAAATAACTGACGGCCGAGACGACGGTGGAAGCCGCGGTGACGCCCCACAGCGCGTGCACGGCGGGGTGGTCCACGAAGCCGAACACCGGGGACGCGAGGGTTGTACCCACCTGTATCCATTCAAACAGTGACCCTTACCTACCATTTTCCGCACAGTCCCTAAGAGCGATGCCACACGAGCGTTGCCAGTGCGTTGCGACGTCACAACGCTGTAATTTAAATATACCTACAGCGACGCAAGTGTTTCAACGCATAGTGTGGCATGTCGTTCTAATTTATATATAAAACGATGCAGTGGCGACGACGCAACGCACAGTCAACGCAGCGCTCGTGTGGAATCTCTAATTGAACGTACTCGCAAACATTTTATCCCGTATGTGTGGGTAGGAAACGAGTTGAACACTATGTCATAGACAAAAAGCATATCTTTTTAGTTTATTACAGTTATTGATGCACAGCTCTGGCCCTAGGATAGAGCAAGAACGGTCGCTCTAGGCACCAGGTAGCAAGGGGCGCAAAAATTCTATATGTGAATACATAAAAATTTCGAGCGAAAAATGTATGTCATGGGAAAGCGTCTACAAAAGGGCACCGAAAGAGAAACTCGCTTACCCTGATCAAGAAAGGCTAAGGCCGTCGGCGTAGTTTATGCAAATTAACTCCACTTAGTCTGACCAGTGAGTGGTGACCCAAAAAAATGGGGGCAAATTTAAAATATCACTAGCTGGTAACACGAAATGCATAGCGACTGGATAGGTAGGTGCTCATTAATGTGACAGCTTGTTTCATAGGTAAAATTGTTGCCATGTTAAGAATTAGAAAAAATGCTTGTGTCACGATTTGCTAGTCAGACTAGGTCAATTATTAATAATTATTAAAAATGAGAAGGCAATAAGTTAATACAAACCAATAACAGTTGGATAGCAGTGTTAACTTTGCTGATGAATGTTGGAGCAAGTTGAGCAGTGGCCCGCGATACATCGAAATATCTGCTGAGTGTAAACTGTAAAAGAGGAATTGGAGAATGACAATACATTTCAGCAGACAGCAGCAGCAGACGGCAACGGCAGGCGTCGCTGACGCCCAACAGAACACCCGGTAGTGACTGCTGTTGAAGTTTACTGCTTGCGGTTGGTTTTGGAATCACTACCACAGACAGCTGTAGCGGGCGTCAGACTCTTGCTGTTGCCGTCTGTAGTCAGCTGTGGAATGACACCTGAATTGTGCATTTATGACTAAGTGTAAAAGGTCTATATTGTTATTTCACAAAAAAATACCAACTTACTGGAGGTGGCAAGCTCTTGTATCTAATAATAAATCCAGCAGCAACTAAGGCAATATCACGTCCTACAATCAGAACTGTGAGCGAAAGAGGTAAAAGGTTCTGCCATGTGAGAGACACAAATAGGGTGGCTATGAGCACTTTATCAGCCAGTGGGTCAAGGAATGAGCCCATCCGGGAAGACTGGCTCACCCACGTCCTGGCTATCCACCCGTCCAACTGAAATAGAAAATATAAAAAATAGTATCCCTGATTTAGTAATACTGTCTTTTGAAAAATACCAGTTTCTCAATGTACCAAATTGTTTAACATAAGATGAAATGTAATATTTCGGCAAAGAAATTGAATATCAGTTTATAATCTGCCTACCTAGGGTGATGGATCCAGTAATGGACAAGGCACCAATAATGGACACTTGATTCTTATTTTACAGAAGATAAGTGTTATTCATTTGTTTTGCAACAATCAATTTAGGACCGTATTAAGAGTGAAGTGTTTCATTGGTGCCATCACCCTATCTACCTACTTTGAGAGAGATTTACAGGCATGTTAGATAATATAAATCTTTCTCATGTAGAAAAATTATCTGCTGCCTTGTGTGTATTTTATCTTAAAGTAAAATTTGTATTTAATCTCTTTTTTGGTGATTAATAAAGTGTGTATAATATGTTGTATTGTATGAGGTAATATTATTTAACTCACCAAGTCTGTAACACCAGCGAAGGCCAACAGGCCAAGGGCTAAGTTATAGTCATCTTGCAATATTACATAGCCCAAATAGGGTGACATTGCTATCCTGGCAACACACAAAAAATTGGGTATTGTGTAGACCCTATCTCTCTGGAAAAAAAGAAAATATACTTGAAGTAAGGAAATAAGTCTTTAATATACCAATTTAACGTGTTTCTCACCTCAACTACTTCTTCAAATGTCTCTTTAACTTTGGCCTTAGTTTCAAGAATATCCTTCACTAAGTGCTCACTTTTTTCTCGAAGTCTCTGGCCCGTTATTTCCCTTTGATGCTTAATATCTCGCACCAGTTCCTCACCCCTCTGTCGAATTCGATATTCAGTATCTTTTAACTGTTCTTTCCTATGCTCAAATACATCTTTAAATACCTCAGCTTTTTTTTCCAAGTTAATGAAGTTCTTTTTGTCGTCGGAGAAATAGGTGCAGCCCACTGGTAGAAGTCTCAATGGGCTTCTAGTGAGAACAGACCTATATTCCCTTATAAATACATTACATTCGCGATAACTATTCTTGTTTGTTTTACAGTAGAAAGTTGATATTTGTTTCAATGAAAAATATCTCTGCATTATTCGCATGATGCTGAATAAAAAAGCACTGCAGCAGCAACGTGTAAACGGGATATAACTGTTTGATTTTTGTGCAACTGAACTTACATATTTTACGCCAATGAATTAAAGTTTCATCTCACATCGTGAATTTTTCGTCTAATACAGGAACAAAATGTCAATGTCAAATTGACATTTTCGAAGTACGCTTGAGAATGTTTAGACACATATTTAAAACGCTCCAAATGTATACATTAAGCTCTTTAAAATATTACATTTGAGTTTTCATATAATTAGTTCTGAGGTAACAGTCGTAGGTGCCGCTTGGAATTTTCTTATTTCTTTGCTAGTTTTAAACTGACCTTACATAGCAAACTAGCAAATGACAATATGCAATACTTTACTTTCAAGCAGGAAAACCAGTAGCTGAACAATATATTTTCGGATTAAGACGATGACAGATTTCTTATCTGTGTAGAACACCAATTCTAAATAGTGATGTAGTTTATTTTTAACAAAATAAAATAAATACTATTACCGTGATAAGACTTATTGCTATAAGTGTGTAATATGTTTAATTGTTACCGCATTGCAACATCACATTTTTTAATTTTTTAATTAAATTAGGGTGAATTTGTTGTATTTGAACGGGTTGTTTTGGTTCATATCTTTGTTTTGTACAATCTTCGTAAGTAGTTTGTTCGGATTGTGTTTGTTTTCTTACGCTCCAGTAATTTTCTGTCTCGCCTACTGGCACTATCTATATAGGAATAAAATATACCGCCAGTGAATGAATTGCTTTTGACCCGAAGGAGGGTGCAATGATAAACAAATGACATAATTAATCTGTTTACTGTGAGGATGTAATATACAATTTGTTTTGCAGTGCCGTAAGATTATTAAGAAACTTCCAGTTGATTATAGTAGTCTACTGCATTGGGTGAAGGTGCTGGGATGTATCAATAAAATGTCTGGAAGTGAGAAAATGAGGGAGGAGGAGCTAAAATATGTGTTACGCCTACTTGACGACCTTTCGACGGAAGTCTTCGAGGTAAAAATATTTTTACACTAGTACAAATGGGTTAAATTTAATGATATTACAGAAATGGTTGAAGTTATAGTACCTATACATCATTAAATATCAGCAAATGAGTAACTGACTTATTGATACAACTTAACTTAACTTTATATAGTGATATAATTAGAATGTGATTAAGAAATAATTAAACTGGGGACTTTGATTTGGGTCTTTAATTCAGTAACTAAAGCAGTTCCTAGCCTCTCCTGAGTTTTCTGTTAATAATGAGCAGTGGTCGGTATAGGCAGTGCCTATTAACCTAAACTTGATGCATGTTCATTCATGCGTGAGTCGGATGGGGATAACTTATTTAATAATCATGCATCAAGTTTAGGTTAATAAGCACTACCTATTTTGACCACTGGTAATAAGTGTGCAATTGCTATAGAAATTTTATCCCAGATGCCATTATTTGGCTCAGCAGGGCAGTATAGTCCGAATTAATTTTAAACAAGCCGACCTGGCAAACTTAGTACTGCCTCAGAAAGTTTTGCTCGTATGTTTTTCTGATGTTTTAATAGTTATTCTGCTATATGGGGCAGAGACACATCCAACAAATCAAAGATCATAAAAATCAGTCCAGCGATTCTTGAGTTATAAATATAATTATGGTGTAACTAACATGACTTTGTTTTATATAAATTTTTTGTTTGTTGTATATATAAGATTAAGCAGATTCAAGATTCATTCTTATTTTATGGATTTTTCCAGGAACTTATTCAGTTCTTCTATGATGTGGAAGAAAAAAAAGCATCTAAAGATATTTCAAATGAAACTTTATCATTTTTGAAACAAAACCTAACAAGCAATCCTGTTACCACTTCTATAATCCTAAGATATCTGCAGACTCATCTTGCAGAAAACAAATTAATTTCAAACAAACTACAAGAACTTTATCTAGAAGTGGTCAAAAATGAGCTATCATCATCTGACAGAATAGATAAAACTATTACACTGATGTCCCTTGTGAAATGGGAAGATCAGTTTTTACCTCAGTTTATTCAACAAGTGCTGAAACTTGTCTCTGATGATACATACAGACAATATAAAAAACAAATTTTGATCAGCTTGGTGCCTCAAGAACGGCCAGAACTTTTAAAGATCACATCTGAGTTCATACAGCAGAATGAACCCCAGAAAGAATTTAAACTAACTCCCGAGTACATGCTGGAGCTCTGCTACCAAGACAAAACACATTGGCTGCTAAAAGCTGCCCAGGTCTATAAGAACCAGCTACATGACATGAAGAATGTGACTTTCAAAATTAACAATTTCACCAAACAGATACTTATCATGGTCCTCATAGACCTTACTAACAGCCCAGAGACTTATGACTTGCCATCTCTAGTCCACCAACTGACCAACATATTCTCAATACTGGACACATACTCCACAGCAGATGAACAGTTGCAGTTCTATATAACAGAAGTTAAAAGAGAATTGACTATAATAAAATTCTGTTTAGAAAACAACTGTAAAATTATGACAACATCAATTTTTAGTCAAGCTCTTACACAAAGTGCTCTATCTTTGATATCACAAGCCTGCAGGCTACCAAAAGTGGATAGGTACAAAGTTTCTAGGGTTTTGAATACCAACAATGACATTATAACAGAGTTGCTGACACTGCAAGGGAGCACTCAAAAAGTAAAGGGGGATAGTTTAAATTGGGACATTGTTACCTATAACAGCTATTGTGCACTATCAAAAATTATAGACACCATATTAAATGCAGCCGAGGGCCCAGAGGATGCTGTGGAGATAACATCTGCTCTAGAAGAGGTTAAGCGCATTGTTTTATCTATTCAACCTATGCAATTTTGCATTGAAGTAATTGAAAATATTTTTGCATGCATCTTTCTGAGGTATGAGTTCCTATCCCGTCATGAAGATAACCAAGAATTTCCATGTGGCACACATTCAGATTGCTCATATTTCTATGCAAAAAAACTAGTGAAAAACCCAAAAAGCAACATCACTGCTACCTCAGGGTTTGTGTGTAATGCATTGACTATGCAGATTATTCTGAACACATTGAAGTTGATTTTAGAAACTTTAGAAGATAAAATTGTGATAGAGACCAAAGATAATGTGGTGATTTCTAGACTAAAACGACTGGTAAAGGTGGTCAACCACTCTCTGTGGAAGTTGCAGTTGGTGTCCACCCTCCCTCCTGACACAGGCCCACTGCAACTGAAACTCTGCTTGGATTACGTTGAGGTCGACGAAAGCAGCGAAGAGGAGGATCGCGACTTTGATCTAAAGACCTCTAGAAAAAAACTGAGAGTGAGGAGACGGCACACGAACCCTAAACCAGATCTAGACCATGCAATGCTGGCATCCACAATCTCAGCGAATGATGATGGTAAGATTTTATGACAAAGTTAATCATTATTGGTAATCTTACATATACCTACTTAAATATTTTAATAAAAACTTAAAACATTTTTACAGCTTGTTTTTCAACCAAAGGAAACATTGACTTCATCTCAGTGATGCTAGCTAAGCCAAACAGCTTAGTAGCATTAGCATTGTACCACAATGATTTCTCGAAAGCCAATCAAATTATAGAGGTATGTGGTAATATTATAAAATAAACCTATTTTCTTACAAAGTCTTTATTATATGCTCTAGCTTGTCATAGGCCTCTTTCTCCTTATCCGATGGCTCATAAACAATGTCGCCCAACTTGTCTCTAAGGATGCCGGGAGGGTTCGCGGCGAAATATCTTCTTGCGTTGTCTATAGTTTCATGGGCCTTGAAGCATTTGCAGCAGAGACAGCAGCAACACCAACCTAAACTTTGATAAATGTGTTAATAATATATTACAAATAAGCCTAAATAATAATAATTAGGCAACCGCCTGTTTTTCTAAAAACATTATCTGTTTAAAGATAAGTAAGAAGAAAATAATCTCATTATTATATTTCTATATTAGTAAAAATTATGAGGCAAATATCATTTTTGTAAAAAAAAAACCGCTCTATCAATTTGCTACTAGCTACTCGTATAAGATTGAGGCACACGGAAATAAATAAAAATAACCCAGATTTTTTTTTAACTATAGCACACGTTCAGATTACGCAATTTCCTAATTTCCCGCTCCATTGGCACCACGAAAACACCCTTTTTACCTTTTTAAAGGGAAAAATAAATGACAAAATTAAGAGGATTGTGAGGCTGAAAACGATTACTTTTCGTTTCGTTTTAAGTACGATTTTTGAACATGTCGTCGATATTATGAAAAACTATGTCTGTACGTTTTCATTTCCAAGAATATATTTCTTAGTACGAAACAAATTCAAAAAACAAAAACGTACAGGCCTAGTTTTTCATAAACACTACAACATATTCATAAATCGTGAAAATCGGACCTGTGTCGCTATTGCCTAACGCACTCGCAATCGCAATCGGTTTCAAAGCGGAACAATTGTTTTCATTTTGTATGCAGACAAGCCTGCGATTTTCAAAATGAAAACGATTGCGATTTCGAGTGCGTTAGGCAATAGCCCCTCTGATTTAGATTGTTAGAAACGTTATCGCCCGGAGCAAAATTTGTATCGAAAATATTTGACAACTACGCGATTTAAGCTTCGCTTCACAATCCTCTTAAGTACTACCCCTCTTTTTGAGTAAAGGCCTGCGCAGGACGGCAGGGGAGAGCATCGAGGAAAATTTCCTCCGCCGCAGCGCACACTGATGACGGAAAATCCCTTTCGATACCGCGAGTCCGCAAGCGCGGGGCCGGCGGCAGGGATTGCAGAGTGCGCCCCTGGTTGTCCTACGGCCCAGTGTAAACTGGCGGACGTAAAAGCAGAGGATACTTAAGGCGTGCTCTGAGACCGAACTCGGAGCATCGCAGCGGATTTCTCTCCGCGGTATACGACGGCAATCACCGGTATGCACCGGAGTCCGCCAGTGTGCGCCGGGGTAGCGGCAATCGGGAGGAGGAACGGAATCAAAGCCGACCGACCGGTAGCATGACGCGGGATGCCGTTGCATTGCAGCGCACGCTGTCAGGCGCTCGCGGTATCAAAAGAGATTTCTTTCACCAGTGTGCGCTGGCGACCGTAAAATCCCTTTCAACGTTCTCCCCTGCCGTCTGTCGGTTTGCGCTAAGCATTCCCGTTACGAGGCCTGCTACCCCAGCGCATACTCGGGGACTCCAGAGCATACCGGTGGATGCCGTCGCATCTCGACGCCTACCGCCACAGTATCCTCTAACACGCTCTACAATACCGCGTTCAAAGCGTTGAAATTTATACCTTATAACAAATGAAATAGCAAAAAATATACGAGTACATTGATACATTTAATATTCTCTGCCATCCCGTCCACCGGTTTGCGCAGGCCTAGGAGTTAATACCTACACATTAAGTTGTAGCAATACAATACAACAATACCTAAAGTAATATCTTACCCATAGTGCACCATAACGGAATGGCAAGAACTATATAAATTACAAGCCATATTTGAGTTATTTTCCAAATCTGTTCATAAACTTCGCGTGAGTAATAAAATCTTAAAATCTCTTCCTTTTTCACGTCAAAACAGAGAGATTTTTCGATAAGTTCCATGAGAAGATCAGTTTTAGGTTCTGTATGTAAGTTATAAAAAAGTAAAATAATCATACTATAAGATATATATATCTAGTTTGCGTGTAGCAGTATAATACCTACCAAGCAACCCACCTATACTAACTGGATGGTGCGTTTCATTGAAATTATCTTGATTTACTGCCTCTTCGTGATATTCATATGCTAAGGCATCGAAATTGTAAACGGTCTCATTTTCTAATTTAACCTGGCTTCTTTTTTGTAAATGTTTTGAATGCTGTAAACAAACAGCACAATGTAAAGTTATTTACCCATACCTAAAAATAATCAATGTTATAAATAACGTAGACAGAGTTCTAGGTAGGTATATCTAGGCTGGGTATAGCTTCACAGTTGCACTTTGCAACTGACAATATATTTGCCACTGACGTCCATTGAAAGAAGAATATTGCCGATAACTATAAAGGAATAAACCTCGGTTATAATAACTTACTATTGTATGAGGATCAGTAGTTCTTTTTCTTCTTCTTGATGGATCAATGTGTTCAAAGTTTTGAAAATACTTTTGGATAAGGCTTTTTGAACGTATTGTCTTATAGTATTCCCCTTGACAGAACCTGTAAGAATCGCCTGATTACTTTCTTTTATGTGAGGGATTAGAAGTATTTTGGTGAGCGTAGTAGTCTGCTGATTTAGGGGTCGTCTTGTAAAAGTATTGGTACTGGGAAAGTACTTACAGTGCAAGAGCATTTGAAAAGTATTTCGGGAAAAAAACTGTATGCCTCGCAAGATCGTATGGTAGCGAGTAAGAGAGACGTACAAATCCGAAGGCCTCTTTAAGAGATACTGCATTGTACAGTGTTTCGAATGATTAAGTTATTCTAAAACTAGTAACCATCTCTGTTAACATGTAGCTAGGGGCAGCGCCAAACGGAAACTTGCTCATTTCAGATACCTATCAGATCTGAAAGTATTACATACTTTGGTCCAGTTATTGCTCAAAAGAGTAAATATGATGCGTTTGAATATCGTTCGATTAGAAAATACGATCTTGGTTCTCTACCGCATTAATTCTACGTATATGTTTTAACTTCTAAACTTATTTACCTACTTGCTTAGTTCATTTAGTTTGTTAACTTTATTATTAATCTCAAATGGCACCAGCTGGTCTTTACTGACCATTTCCATGTCGTCATCTTGTATCGAAAACTCTACTTTGCAGTCAGTACCGCCCGTTAGGATATGGTGCAGTTCTTCTGCATTGGCACGGTATTTTCCCACTATTGCGAAAACACATATTAACACGTAAATTAACATTTAGTATCATGATTTCAATCATTTTTACTTGTTGTTGTTATTGAGTAAATCTGAAACGTTGAGTGACATATGTCAACAATGTACCAAAGCCAATTATGATACTTTTACTCGCCTTTTTGGATGTTTTCATAATTTAAAGCGAAAACAGTTGTTCAAAAGTTTTATAATATTACAGATGTTCGATTTAGCTGATGCTGAAATCGCAACGGAGGTGTCCTTTACCGAACAACTACGTCATCTAGTGGCCAAGATCAAAAATATAATTTATTACAAAGACGATACTCCATATGCCACCAAAGAGCTGTCTGCTCTGTCCGTGGTCTCCACCGAGGTCATGGGACTGGTTGAAGGGTTCCTAGCATCGAATCGACCTCCTAATTTCTCGTTTGACGTCATCCAATTAGCCGCCTGCCATCCCCACCTTCAGCTCTACAGCCATCAAAATGCGTCGTTTATAAACGCCGTAGATATACTCCTAAGCAGCGGTTTGAATAGGGAAATAACATACGGCCTGATAAATGTAGTCGAGAGAAAGCTCGCTGAGGTACGGTGCTCCACAGACGTGGCCGCCGTTAAGAAAATCAATTACATCAGGTTTATCGAAGATATCGCGAGCGTTACTTTCGAAATCTTCGGCAATACAGAGAAGTCATTTGACTTCGTAGATAACGTCTGCGGTTTGATCGCCGACTGCCGGATACCGATCAAGCACAAAGAGTTCTGCAAAATGAACCAACTCTCCAAAGAGCTGCGTCAGTGCTGCGAGGATTTGGCTGATATTGTCCACCCGACCAAGTCGAACAGTCCCGATCAGACTCTGTTGCAAAAGTACCATCAGATTTACATGAACATAGTAGCCGCGTCTGACAAGGACTTGTGTAACATTGGAGAGGTGTCCAGACACGGGAACAGAAAAACGAGGATACATTATTTGAGAATGTGCTACATGTATTGCAAAACAGTTTCACAGTTGGAACAAGAGGAGAGCAACTCTCCGGTCTTGGCCGAAACCTCCTACTTCACAGTATTAGAAAAACAGCTGCACGACATTTTCGGCAGCATGATAAATACCAAAGAAATTCCGGTTACTTACTTAGAACCTATATGTAAAAAATTGAATGTGAATTTAATACCAAAGCTTATACTTAACTTCTGTCCGTCGATTACGCTGATGGGGCCTCACACAGAGGCCAGCGAAGTTAACTTTAATAACTTGCTTCAGGCTGTGTATGAATTTAAGAACACCGAGGAGAATTTGTTTTTGGAGCCGGAGACTAATTTGGCGCCGTTGCCGCGCGCTCCGACGGCACAGTGCCTCACGTACATCGTCCTCCACAACTGGGTACTGGCGCATTTAATAAAGAAAATCCATACGTCGCCCAATGAGAACAGCTTCCAGCAAAGCATAGACGCCCGCACGCGCTGCCTCAACAACTATATGGAGCTAGAGAGATTTAATTGCACCAAGGTATTGTTCGGAGGCAATAAGTATTTAGCATCCCTTCACACAACCATCGACCTAGACAAACTATTTTTATACTTGCAACAGTTGGTTCAATCCGGTAAAATACTAAAATGCCTAAATATCATAGACTCGCTGTCAGAACGACAGGTACTCTGCAGCGCCAATTTGATGAATCTCAGGGATTTGATATTGTTCAAACTCGCAATCAATCCGAAAATAGAACGCAACTGGAAGTACTGTCAGTATCTGAAGTGCTCGGAGCTGAAAGTCAACCTGATCTTGAATAATTTGCACAGTTGGAGTGCAGAAGGGGCCATGGAGGTGATGGATTATTTAAGGTTCCTACAGGACCAGGAAGCGTTGGAGGAAGACTTGCATAAAATATGCTCTGATTGGATTGTTAAAATACCACTCTATGAACAGGTAACGTAACCGGCTTCTATCTTGTTGCTCATTAGCGTAGATAATGCCTATTTTAGTAGCATGAAATCCTGGATTAGCTAGATTATTTCTGCATGCCATTATCACACGCGATAATTAATAATAAATATTAATTTAAAAATAAGTTATATGCGTTGCCATTCTATCTTATTTTAAGTTAAGCGATCAGAGGACACTCGACATAATTTTTTGAAACATAATTTTTCAGATCGCTACTATAATGGGGTGCAGTCATTGGTACGATGTTTATGAGAAGTCCGTGGAAAATCCAGAAACAGTAATTGATGTTCTCTTGGACAGTCAGCAGTTCCAACTGTGCTTGGACTGGGCCGACGTACACGATGTATCGGATCACATGAAGAGCTTGATCGTTATGAATCTTTTACGCCAGCTATTTGAGTACACGAACCAGGCGACGCCGGCGGCCATCGCGGAGCTCTTGGCGCGGCTCCCGACGAGCCAAGCCATGGACCTCATTCACAATGAAATGTCCAAAGTTAGAAACGTAGAAATACTCCAAGTCTGCGTCGACTTCGTATCAGAGAATTCCACCGATTGGAAATTGTTCGAAAACATCAAAACGGGACTGCAAATCATGCTCGAAATCGACACGAATCTGCGCCAGATATTCTGGGAGCTAATTGATAAGCCGCTGCTGATGATCGAGCAGTTCCTAATGAATGCGAAACTGGATATTCTTGCGGTGATCATTAATAAGATCTCTTCGAATTTGAAGAAAGACCCGACTGGAGATAACTTGTATTATAATATAAAGTTGATAGATAGCGTTGTTATTTCACGGAACGCTGTCGATGCGCTGTTGCGGTTTTACGCCGAAAAGGCTTTGGATATGAATCCCAAAAACACTTGTACCCCGCCTCCTAAGCCTTCTGATGAGTCGCTGATGCAATCCATAGATTCTATCAACATAGAGGCGGCGTCGCGGCCTTTTGTGATGCCGGAGCAGGTGCCTTCCAAGGAGCATTGGGCGGAGGACTACTCGACTGATCGCTGCATGGTGTGTCACACCTCTATATTCTCCATGATCATTCGAAGGCATCATTGTCGTCGTTGCGGAAGGCTCGTGTGCCATGTGTGCTCGAGGAATAGAATGCAGGTAGGTTAGAACTTAATACCTTATGCATGAAAACTTTCGCTGTTTGTTGTTGTTGGTTTATGGAGTTTGTTTTGACCTTGTTTTTGTAACCCTCTTTTAACATAGTGCGACATTTTAGGTGCCAACGTACCCAAGCAGCGTTAAGTTTCGCGTGTGCAACGACTGTTACACGCAAACGACGAACAAGAAATCGAACCCAGATTCGGACAACATGATGTTGAGCAGCAACTCTGACTCCGCCGGGAGCGGCGTCACGTGCATGGACTGGTGTTTGTCCACGAACTCGACCAGGAACGAGGCAGTGAGGGCCGAGTTCGGTTTTGAGTTCACACCGAACGTCACGCTCTGTTTGACGATCATGAAAATGCACTCTATCAATTTGGATTATCCGAGGTGCTTAATTTCATTTCGATAACATTATAGTCCATATATTAAGAGAATATTTAAAAATGCATATCGAGCGATTAATACTAGTTATCTCGCTTTAATGATTTCTATCCCGTTCAAGCGTAATTGGCATGTGAAGAATTTGAGAAAAATGCTTGCGCCACCGCTTGCTGGTCGGACTCTATTTGATTTTGCTGTATTTGTCGTTGCAGGTTCCTGCTGGACCGCAGCGACGAGGTGGCGCGCGCGCTGGCGGGCGACGGAGACGCGCGGCTGCTGGTGCGCGCGCGCCGCTCGCTGCTGCTGGCCGCCGCCGAGCTCTACTCGCGCGCGCCGCACGAGATCGCGTCAGTTACCAATACGGACCCGGCGCCGGAACTATAGGGGGGCACGGCCACGGGCCTCGGTTGCTATAGTTACGGCCCTGTACGGAGCACTAGGGCTCAGTGAGCCGTCTGCGATGGCTTCTCCCGAAATCAAATTGGAGCGACGAAAGCACGCATTCTAGACTTCGTATTTTGATATTTTTTTATTGAAACGTAGTGGAGAACATTATTCTATGACACGAGGCCCTTAAAACCTATGAAAAGGACCATTGGAAATTATAAATAACTATTAATAGTGTATATGTTTGTGTAGCGGCGCGGGGCGCGGGCGAGTGGCGGAGACGGGCGCGGCGCACGCGGCGCGATGCCTCGCACACGCGGACGCCCTCGCTACGCTCGTGAAGCATCAGGCGCACCACCTCGTGCCGCGTCAGGGCGCGCACCCCAGTCAGTACCGATCACACACAAAGTATAAACACCTGACTACTTGACAGATCGAGATCTGGACAGACCCAAATTTTCATGAATGATGCATTTAGTCACTGCTAATGCTGGTCCTCTTATATTTTAGGTCAAATAGTCCGCTCCCTGTTAGAAGCAGAAAAGTGGGAATTGGCGTTAGAAATAGCGACAAAATCTGGTATACCTCGGAACAGCGTGTTAGCGGCGTGGGGCAAGGCCTGCCTCAAAGCCGGCTGCTTCAAGCAAGCGCGCGAAAAGTTCGCCCATTGCTTTAAGAATACCGTCAACATTTGCATGGAGGTAGCGGAAGACTGCGAGTATGGAAGAGAGGCTTCGGAGGCTCAGTTTGTGAATAGAAGGCTGCAAGGATTAAGGCAGTCGGAAAGAACCAGTTCGGTCTCCAGTACGCAGTCCGATGGTCGACCACGGTCCAATCCGCCGCTTCTCAACGAAATTATTAGCATGCTCGAAGATATGAACTATCCTGTTAACCAGCAGATTTTGAACAAGGCTGAGGCTATGAAGGTAAGATATTTCTAGATTATTTTCTCATCACTCACCAGTCAACGAACATCTTTTTTTTAGGGTTCTGTTCAAAATTAAGGTTTTTACGGGCAGCATCTTTTGTAGTCATAAAACACGTAATGCAATTTTGCTCTTCTTTTATACGAGGACTTGTTAACTTCCTTGTCTGCGTAGACGAGTAAAACCGACTAAACCCGATATGCATTACACGGCTAAAATACGAACAGTGGCAAGTGGCTGATCAATTAAAAACTCCGAGGCTGTACGAATCAAATGTGAGACCGGCTATAATTCTACCATGTATCTTGTTTTTTGCCCTATAATCACATGTATACTCATTTTTTTTTAATTTTGTACTGATTTCAGAGTACAAACGAAAAGTTAGCGTCCCTAAATGCAAGCAAAAAGCGAATTCAAGTGACGGAACCAGCGCTCAACATCATGCATACTCTAGCAAGCCTGAAGAAAATCAAACAAGGCGACTATAGCGACTTCCAAACAGCTACCGTTCAGCCCAAGAAAAGCTTAGCCCAGGGCTTGCTCCGACGGAACAACAACCACGAACCCAAAGTAGATCATCTAGTAAAAAAGCTAGACCCGTTCTTCTATAGAGAATGCGTTTATTATCTGAGTAACTACGGGTCCCATGTAGCCAATATAGCGTTCTTCATGAAATACAAGGACATGTCGGAGGTGCTGTCGTACTGCTACGATAACCTGGTCGACAAGGACACGTTCACGGAGTCCGTTTACATGGAGTGCTTGAAGAAGGATAAAGTGAACGAGTTGATGAAAGCTATGAGCGATGTCGATAGCACCTTGGAAATGTGGTCGGTAAGTTAACTTCCTGCTTTAGTTTAAAAAATAATAAACTCTTCCCCATAACCATTTTAATACTAAATTACTTAAGTGTTCCAGTAATTAATAAGCTGATCCTGTCTCTTATAGCCAAGGTTGGCAAGCATTGATACCTTTAGATAGTTTTAATGATTGATTTTTTACTGACATAATCTGTTTTTTTATTATTTACATACTTTCGTATTAATTCGTAATTATTATTTAATTAAACATTTTTACTTAATAAATTAAAGCACAATATAAGCAGTCCCTGCCTTAGCATTCCCTACTAATAAACCAATAATAGAACGTGTCGAAATGGTTTATATAACTAACTAGCGACCCGCCCTCGCTTCGCTTCGCTTTATGTGAGTTTTCCGTAGTACCTACATAAACCTGAATTTACTGTCCATAAAAACTAACTGATGGAATCGCACAAAAATTCGTTCAGTCGCTTTTGAGATCATCGCAAACATACATACAGACAGACGCGGCGAGGGGATATGTTTTATAATGTGTACCGACGTAACGCAAGGCATGGTTGGGGCAGGAATACATTATGCACATGTGCCGCACGCTGGAGGCCAGCAAGCGGCTGGAGGCGCTGTACGCGCTGCAGTGCGCGAGCGCGCAGCACGCGCGCGCATCGGCCACGTGCGCGCTGCTGTACGCGCGGCCCGTGCGCGCCGCCGCGCCCTTCGCCGCGCTGCAGGCCCGCCGCGACGCGCTCGCCGCCGCGCTCTCGCATCTCGCGCAGTGCGCGCCGTCCAGCAGTGAGTGCCGATGTACCATAACATAACTTCTGTGCTCCTAGTCCTACACATTACCGGTGTTTTAGAGTTCCGTACCCAAAGGGTAAAAACGGGACCCTATTACTAAGACTCCACTTGCCATGTTTTGCTCGATATTAATAACGGCAACTGCTATAGTGTCTAATGTTGTATAGATAATGATACGGAACCTTTCGTGCTTGGCTGGTTTTTCATTTACAGTTTCCGTCACGTAAAAAGGCCGCTGACGATGTACGCGCAGTCGTGCATATATCGACGAAATTGGTGGTATGAGGGGGGCGGAACGCAGAAACACTCCGCCACTACGCTTATGCGCGCACGCTATTGGTTGGCGACTTTACCCATGCGCAAACACATGCCCTACATTGTCCCTCAGCGGCCTTTTTACCTGTCGGAATCTGTACCCCTTTTATATTTTACCTACTTACTACCTAGACCTACCTAGACATAGACGACTTACTCTAGACCTAATGTTTAAAATGGTACGTATCTTTTTCTTTAACATTATGATACGCATCAAACTTTTTGACACAATTTAAGTAGGTATAAGGTCAAGCGTGGTTATTTCGACTAAGAGGTCATTGTAACTATTAATACTAACACGTATTCAAAATTTAAAATTGGTATGAGAGATTACAATTAACCCTCAATTGATAACCCCGCCCGTCCTCTGGTTTCGACTTCCTCGTGCCCCAATTAAAATAAAGACTAATTAATTTAATCACTCTCTTATAAAAACTAATCTAATGTATTTTACAGAAACCAACGATCCAAAATCGATTCAGTTCCACCTAGACAAAGTGACCATCGACAATCTGATGACGACGATGTCGCGGCAAATGGAGCTCGCCAAGTACTTGGCCGCGAACGAGGCGGAGGGGCGGCTGACCCTGACCGTTGTCGACGAGGTCATGCCCCTGCAGGGCCGGAGGGACCCGGAGGCCAAGGACGTCCGGCCGCCCACGCTGTTTGGGTCCAACACGGATAAGATCCGACTGGTCGCGCTTGTACTGGCCACTGGGCCGTCCGTCAAGGATGGCTTCGATCTAGCCTTCAAGTAAGTTATAATGGAGTTAAATTAGTAAATGGAGAATCGTCAGTCTAGTAAAAGCGCTTTTTTTAATCGAGGATGGTTTATCTTGTTTTTTTTAAATATTACATACTTTATAATAATTTCTTTTTTACCTCAGCACGTTAAAAATGCATGTTTTACTGTTTAAAGACTGGGCAAAATTCAATGTTACTGCGAGCAAAATACAGTGGACAAAAATCGATTTTACTGCGAGCAAAAGTGGTCAAAATTCGATTTTACTCTGCGCAAGAAACAGTGGACAAAATTCGATTTTACTGCGAGCAAAAGACATTGGATAAAATCCGATTTTACTGTGCGCAAAAGACAGTGGACAAAATTCGATTTTACTGCGAGCAAAAGACATTGGACAAAATTCGATTTTACTGCGAGCAAAAGACAGTGAACAAAATTCGATTTTACTGCGAGCGTACTCACGCCTAACTTTTGAATTTAAAAAAACAGAGAACAGTGCTGGGTCAATATAAATGGGTGTGTGGCTGGGTGGTTAAATATAGATGTGGTTTAATTTTTACCATGTTGCATTTTTTTACCTTTACGTTATGTTCTCGCTGCTGATATGTTAAATTGTATGTGCAACACGAGACCCAAGTTATTTGTATCTCGTGTCTTTGAAGCCCTCGCTGCGCACAGGATTCTGACATAGAATCACTCGCTAAGGTCGTGATTCAATTGTAGAATCCTTCGCTTACTCGGGATTCAAAATCATCACTCGCAGTAAAATACAACTTTGCTCTCTTGTTGCACAAACAACTATTGACAAATATTTTTAATTCGCAGGATAATCACAGAACACAAATTGGACTCTATGAACATTTATACACACGTGGCCAAGTATTTAGTTAATTCTGATCGGTTTATGGAAGTCAAGACTCTCGCAAAGTGCATTCGAGAATCGAAGGAGACGGCATCAAGGTAATTGTCCTAATTGTTTTAAATCCACAGCAGTGCACGCACTCGAGGGTATAAATTCGCTTCTTATCAAAATGTATGTAGAAACGAAATGACGTTAGTGACACACGCCTAGAACAATTTATACTCGTGGCTTGTGTTTAGCATGTGCGTGTGTAGCGTGCGCCGCAGTGGAATTTGGTGATAGGGCCCCGCGCAGATTGTCCGAATCGACAACCTCACACAAATAGCGGTCCCGGATTCGATTCCCGGTATGGGCAAATATTTCTGTCGTCAGTGTGAGTATTCTATTATATGTTTCTGAGTTTTGTATGTTTTGTATGTATTTAAGTTTTTATTTCTCTATTTATGTACTTATATCGTTTTCTAGTACCCAAAGTATTTAGAGCCTTGAGCTTAGTTTGTTACTAGGTCAATTTATGTGCGATTACATACATACATACATACGTTAAATCACGCCTGTTTCCCAGAGGGGTAGGCAGGCAGAGACCACTTCCTATGTGAGATTGTCCCCTAATATTATTTATTTTATTTAAATTGTCCCAGTCCCCAAACTGAGCTCTAGGCTTATCCGCGAAGTAGACTAGATACGACACAAAGAGATTTTTGTGAGTAGGAATTTGAATCTACCAGCAAGAAATAGGGTTCAACTAATTTAGAAAAATAAACTTTATCCCTGTTACAATAAAGTTTAAATTAAATTGTCAAGTAAGTTATAGCGGTATAATGAGTCGTTTTCTCGTAGCCTGATGAGCGACCAGGTGCTGGAGTGGGGCGTGGGCGCCGTGGTGGCGCGCTGCGAGGCGCGCGGGCAGCTGCACGACGAGCAGGCCGAGCTGCTCATACACCACGTCACCAGTCTCACCATCAAGGTACGATGATCCAACCTGGGGCAGGTTGGAAGATGGCACTATATTTTCCCAACATCCAACCTGGGTTGGATGGCTAGGTTAGAAAATCGGATTCGCTCGCATCTTTCCTGGAGCCCCAGTTCTCGAAACTCACTAGACTAATAATATTAGTTCATTGAATTGTCTTCAAGCCTACTAATGAAATGTACCACATGAACTAATATTTTTTTCACGCTACTGGTCGGAAATGTGGCGAAAGATGGTCTGTTCTTGGTCCCCAAAACAATCAATAGTTGTACTTTGAATGAGCATGCCTTCTATAAATAATTGAAACTGGACAACTAAAACATAGTTGGTCTGTTCCATTGAAAAGTCGACCAATCACATCGGTCCGCTGATCACTGATTCGACCAATCAGAACACGACTTGTGCTGCATATGAAATTAAATTGGCCAATGAGAAGTCGTTTTATTTTTTAATAATATTCATCCCTTCACGGATAGGCAAAGGAATCAGATTCCATACAGCCATATATATATATCTGTTTTTAATTATCTGAAATATAGTTCTGGCACGGTCAGAGTCATCAGTTTAAAAACGCCTTTGAATGACTGGCCGGTAAGAACGGTATCGTTAAAAAATAAAAGTAAAAATTGGCGGGAGAGCGTAATTTTTTTAGCGCAAGTAGTAATTGATTTTTATTTCCTCCCAGTAGTCGTGAAAAGCACTATGTTAAGCCTCGGCCGAAAGTGCAATAGATGGATTCCTACTTTCGAGGGCCTCCGTTACGCGTCGGCCCTCGGACCAACTCGTCCATCTTTTGCTAACTTTCTAACCTCTACAACAGTGTACTATAGTCTAATTGATTTTCGAGAAATGGGCGAAAAGTAAAGTTTTCTTGTCTCAATAGCGGGATGAAAACAGCATTTTCAACCCTAGGGCGGAATGTGTTTTTGAAAAAAGTATTGGTGAATTATTCAGCCATTTTTGAAATAACTCTAACTTATTCTAAAAACTTGTCTTTAAATAGTGTCAACAAAAAAATAATAATGATAAAGTGTGTGACAATAGGTAACGTTTTTTTTTGGAAAGTACCTAGTGTTTAACTTAGGTGAAAGTATTGATTGAATCGTCGAACTGTAGATGCACTCGCTAGCGCTCGTGTATCCCGCGTGCTCGGCATAAGAAAGAGTTATAAGATACCTTCTGAATTTGGTTGCATGTTCCACCGCCGAAACAGCTTGGTCGCAGTCGGTAGGTACAGTAAGGGAAACTAAAAGACGTACCTTCTTCGCTCTTGTCACAATGTGAATAAGACATAAAAAGGTACGTCTCTCAGTTTCCCTTAGTCTCTTTCATACTACGAGCACGCGGGCCAACTTAAGCTAGCCGGTTAATAATTCACAGACTAGTTTGACACTATGATTTAGCCCGTCTTGTCTCTGTAATATAGACTCTATATCGAAATCATATTGACGTTACGAGAGCTCTTATTTACTTTTCAAAGAGCATCCAAGTCAACAGTATAAAACAAAGTCGCTTTCCGCATCTGTCTGTATATCGGCTAACTCCTGCTTAACCACGCAATGGATGTTGATGTGGTTCTCAACGTCAGTTATACTATAATTTTTCACGGAAGGTTTTTATGTATCATCAATTCTGGTTTATGTACGGGTTTTACAGAAAACTCATAAAAACCAAAGCTGGTTGCTAGTGTGACATATAAAACAACGGCAAATAGATCGCGGGCAACTAGCCGCTCGGAGGCCCTAGACAAGATGCATTCGGCGTTCATTATTGTTATCAAATATGTATAGGATTAACGTAAGCTGTCACACTCGCGTCGAGCGCCTACGTCAAATCCATACATTTTGTCAGGTTTCGAAAATCGTTTACGTTAACGCTAAGCAAATAGTCTCATTGATAAGGCAGCTCACATTTCTTGCCGACGGGACGTTCATAAGGTTAATTCTCTCCAGATTTCGTGCTACCTGGCATGCCGCAACGTAAGCAGCGCTTACATCCTGGCGGCGCGGAACGACCGCACCAACGAGTTACGCCGAGTGCTGCACGAGGCCGAGCGGATCGGGAACGACCAGATCAGGAACGCTTGCCTCAAGAGACTCACTTCCAAGAATGTGTTATAGACGTACTTGAATCACTACTTAGATGCATTTGCAATGTGTGTAACATAGCAACAACTGAGGGCTCAGACAAGATGCATTACGCTAACTAACGTTTCTATTCGATTCGTTTTAAACCAATCACGTCACTGGTAGACCACGTGACTTTTCGTAACACGTCATCTTCCAGTGACGCGATTGGTTTAAAAACGAATCGAATAGAAACGTTAGTTAGCGTAGTGCATCTTGTCTGAGCCCTCTGAGATGTGTACAGTCGAGTTCATAAATATGTGTACACTTTAGTACCTTGTCTACTTAATGTCATGTTTAGACTGCCATACATGAATTGTTACAGCGTTTAAAGTGACAAGGTACTAAAGTGAACACATATTTATGAACTCGACTGTACATCAATTTTCTAACTGTGTTGAAAACACTACTACACCTGAAGATGCATTCACAGGGTGATGACTGAATTGTAATATACTATCTGTTAGTAAGAAGAGAGGCATAATATCCGTGTTGATGACAATATTTAGTGAAATACCACTAACCCACTTATTACATCATATCTGTGGCTCTATTCTACCCTGTAAAACCTAATTGCTTTTGACATGTCATCGTATTGTTTCAGTCGGCCGCCATTACTGTCAATTAAATAAAAGCTAGCATAACATTGACATTACCATAATATGTCAAAAGCAAATAATGTTTTCCTATGTAGAAGTGAGCCCCTGAATATATGAACGCCAAAAACTGAAAAGGCTTGCTAATAATGGGTTATTTGCCTTTATTATCCTTGTGGAGAGATTTATATCTTGTATATGTTTTAACTTTTAATTATGACTGCATGCTTAACTTAATATTCCTGGCCAGCTAGCATACCTGTCTGCAATTAAAAATTAAAATCTGTATTGTGTAAGTAGGTGCCTCAATATGTCTGACTACCAGCTTATTCTCAATAAGAAACACGGTTGAGAAGATGTCCAATTTGTTTTTTGCTCAACTAATCCCAGTTCAGAAAAGCAACAACCGTGAAAATACAAAAATTCGCTAGCTGCCCAGTACAATATCTCGAGATGCTAGCTAGTCATTTAGTCATATAAATAATAATGTCTTCTATTATGAAAAGTATCATTAATGACTGAGTGTTAAAAAAAAATAAAAAATGCTTTTACAGTATTGGTATGTAATAAAAATCCCTAAGGGCCGAGTTTACCAACCAATTGAAATCTTAATCAGCTGTTAATCAATACATTTAACACCCGTTAAACCGCTTACTGTCCGTTTAATTGTTGGTGAACTCGGCCCTAAATCAATGTTGGTTAGTTAATAGGGAAGTTTTGTTAGATTTGAATTTTGCTGTTAGATGGATATTAATCAATTTGACTGTTAATTAATTTTAAATAAGAAGAAATGACAAAGCTTGTACAAGCTGCAAGGCACCCTTTTCCAGTAATTATGAGTTGAATGAAATTATTGTTGATTATACTCTTTGTATGCTAAGACACTGAATGACACCGATCCATGCTAAAAATTCGTATTTTTTTTCAAAAAGGCAAATAATCTAAGGAGACCAATTTCAAACTATGTTAAATTTAATCAAGGTTAACCAACAGTTAGTTCATACATTTTGACAGCTGTTAACACTCTAATAGTCTGTTAAGTGGTTAACATCGTTTGGTGAAATTGGTACTAACTGCCGCAATCGGAGATGTCAATTAAATTTAACGCTTGATTAAAGTTGCTGCTGTCACTTTCTTCTCTGAGTGCGGCAGTAAAACTTGTAATTTTTTTACCTCATGCTTATGATGGGTTAATATGATTTTTTAGGTCATTTTAGTCAGGTTAGTTTAGAATGCCAAAACTAAAATTCGAAAAATTCGCTATGTTATAAACAACAATCTAGTGATGCATTAGGATTAATAAAAATTAGAATTTTCAACATAGACCCAGAATTTTTTATGTTTGTATATCAAATTACTATACTTGTTATCTCCTACTAGTGATTGCATGTTATTTTAGTGCCACCAGAGATAAATGTTTTAAAATTATATAAAAATAACAAAATAAGCATATTTTTGTAATGAACTTGCTTTTGTACGTTTGTAAATAGTTTATAATACTTTTATAGAAAACAAAATCATACTAAAATATCGGCAAAGCTCAAAATATATACTGTATATTATAATCTTGGTGCTTGATTTATGAACTAACAAATGAAATAGATATTTAATCATAGATTAAGGTTTAATTTAATTTATATTGGTCTCATTCTTATTGTGATATTCTAAATTCTATATGAGCATAACTGTTATGATAATATAATGAGTAAAATAAATATTTTAATCAGATTCAAGTTTTATCCTTACCAAACAGACAAAAAGCTTACAGGGTTACAGGGTTTACAGTATTTATTTGAAAAATGTTTTAAACTTAGGTGTATAAATAAAGTGACATTGGACAGGTGGTCAACGAGGTAGCAGCGCCGTGTCCCCAACAGCAGTGGGCCAACTCTTCAAATCTCTTGGGAGAGAAGAGTACAGTTCAATGGACTTTTTCCACAGACAAGCTAGGACATCATGGCACTACACATCCACAACAGTTAACACTATGTAGAACACATAATTGCGCACTATTTACAGTCTCTTGACACATTCCCTTTACATTGGAAGCAGTTACTGAGTAGCGACTGCCTTTTTCTTAGGTTTTTTCAAGCGTTTCAGTCCGTTAACGCTCATCTTTAGTAAGTTGGAGTATGCTGTGCTGAATGTTTCCACTTCTCTCTGCTCTATGACCGTGGACAACTTCTTACTGCCTGATTGGGCTCTAATTAAACATTTGTACTCGGGATCTTTGACTACTGGCTTTCCATCTCGCGGTTCAGGCTTTGTCCTTCCATCATCTTAAAAAAATAAATTATAAGAGAACTAGTACACCAATTGTATGTATCTCAAAAAGTAATTATATACTTACATCTTTTCATAGTCATAGTAATAGAACCCGAGGTTCGAGCCTTTTGAAACAGTTTCGTTAGTTCTGTCAAAAACTGGAACAAATTATTAACAGTGTATTAATATAAAAAATATTGTATCACTTAAGAAGCATGATATATGACTACTGGAATAGCCACAACCTACCTCGTCATTGCCGAGTAACACCATGTTTAGTTACTTTAGTAGAACTATATTACAGACTCATTCGTAATATTCAAGAATTTACGTTTAGAAATAACATATAACATACATTTTACACCAAAATATGAAAGTCAGTCGGGCCGCACTACAGACAGCTCGAAAATGACAGGTTACACGTTGACGTTGCTGGAACGCTATTTTTACGTTTAAGTCCACGTTCAAAATGTTCCAAAACACATTAACAAGACAAATGTGTCAAGAAAACAAAGAAAACAATGCATTTGCAGCGCACATTATTGAACACAATTTTAACGATTTAACACGCATACATATTTTCTTCCATTCATAAGGTAAAATAGAACAACAACGATTAGTTTAGTGTTCTAACATAAGATAACGGAACGAACAATGAACGTTGGAATTGACATGTGAAATTTTTATTTTATTGAATGGCTTGTTACCATGTACATGCTACAAAAAAGGCGGATTCACAATGTATGCCAGCAAGTCGTAAACAGAGTATTCTCCCTCTACGCAGCAAGTAAATTGCGCGTAAATCTAATGCCGGCACCACACTTCGCTATTCGCTATTCGTTATTCGGCTTATGCGCCTACATTCGACGAAGTGTGGAGGGTTTATTCGTCTGTGTTTTCTTTATTCGCACTCATAACGCATAAGCGCGTTAGCAAATATTTTAACAAATACGGCGAAGCCGCATAACGAATAGCAAATAGCGAAGTGTGGTACCGGCATAACCCACTAACGTAAGCGATCTGCACGACGCGATTTAACGAAGCGACGAAACGCAACTGAGGCCCTACTTTGAAAATCGAAGTTCGAAGTTATGTTAGCTCCATCCCTGTCACTCGTCATTCGAGACTAAATCAAGAGAAAGGGATGGAGCTAACGTAACTTCGAACTTCGATTTTCAAAGTAGGGCCTCTGCTATCCTGAGGCCCGTTTCACAAAGCTACGTTATGAATTACAAGCGGAAGTCTCCTTCTAACTCCCTTTGCTAGAAAAAGAGTTTCGCTTGTAATTTGTAACTTGTAGCTTCGTGAAACGGGACACTGCTTGAGATAAATATATTAATAAAATACTGTAATAGCTTCACGCCGTTTGCGCCGCTTCACAACCGTACACGACTGGTCACAAAGGACACTTCTGAGACGCACACCAGTGTTTTTTAGGGTTCCGTACCTCACAATACCTGATAACAATATACAGGTTACCTTTCCATTTGACACAACCTCGACCAATGACGACCAGCTATTTGAGCAGTGTTGCCAGTTTAGACCTGTAAAATTGTTACTTGTAGCTTCATAAAACATGCCCCAGCCATTTGAGCAGTGTTGCCAGTTTAGACCTTAGACCGTAAAATTGTAACTTGTAGCTTTATAAAACGTGCTCCAGTGGCCCGTTTCACGAAGCTACAAGTTACAAATTACAAGCGGAACTCTCTTTCTAACGAAAGGAGTTAGAAAGAGACTTTCGCTTGTAATTTGTAACTTGTAGTTTCGTGAAACGGACCTCAGAGTTCGGAATTTTCGTGATACATTTCAATAACGCTAGTGACTTCTCGTTTACTTATCAACTTCCATTTCCGTTATACTTATTTCATATTATTAACCGACTTCATGTAAAATGTGTAATACTACTGGGTACAAAACACTTAAGTAGGTAGGTTATTAACTATTTAGGATTATGTTTAATTACAAAATTTTAAACTAAATTAGCAGGTACCTACGCTACGCACCACAGTGCAAACTGTCAGGTAAGTGCTACATACACCAAAACAGGGGTGTGTCCTGGGTAAAAAAAAATATCTAATTAGTCCGTCAGTAAGATTATCAAAAAATATTGAACACGTATTTTTTGCTCTTTCAAATCGATCAAAATTGACAAATATAACGCGCATCAAAGTTCGGGAGTGGGGGCTTGTGACGTCACAACGTGGTATAAACTGTGCCACGGCGTGACCACAGATTATAAGATATGTCTAAAGAGCGTGACGTCACGCGAAACTTCAACGCACTGTATCTTCGTCATTTTTTGTTTAATTGACAAAAGAAAAAATACGTGTTCAATATTTTTTGATAATGTAAATTACGGACTAATTAGATTTTTTTAGGACACTAGCCGATTATTAGGTAGGGACCTACCAAGGTTTCATAAAATAATTAAAAATAAAAAAATAATTAAAATCTGTTTAAGCTTGTGCCAATGACGCGCACGACTCAATTCAAATTTTGGACCGCCGTTCCTTGCATAAAACCGTGTTTTTCCCTTTGAGATTTAATTATAAATGTACTTTTCAGATTTTTCCCTATACTTGTAGTATAAGACGGTATTACTTACCAAATTTCATAGTTCTAGGTCAACGGAAAATACCCTATAACTTTGGAATCCCTTGTGTCAAAATTTTTTTTTTTTGCGGCCTAGACGGCCGTATCTTTTTTTTACGTTAACTTGGAAGTTTGATTTTTTGACACCTCCAAGGGACTGTACAACTGAGTATATAGTTTTAATTTCAACTCGATACCTCCACGATTTCCCTAGATAAAGGGTCTTGACAGACAGACAGACGGACAACAAAGTGATCCTATAAGGGTTCCGTTTTTTCCTTTTGAGGTACGGAACCCTAAAACAAGATCTTTTGGTACTCGGTGAGTCCCGGTGGCTACCGAGGGAGCTGTGTCCAAAACTACCTGATTTCCATCATATCATAAGACACATAGTTTATATTTTAAAGTTTTATAAATCGATAAGTACATACATACATAATCTCACGCCTTCGTTCCCAGAGTGGGGTAGGCAGAGCTACAGAATTACAAACATCTCTAAAAACTTGTTGATAATTCTATAACCACAATTTGCACAATTAGGCTAAGATGTTTACCAGCGTATTAGTGACAGGTTGCAAGCCCATCGCCTAACAGTACTACAAGCCTTTATTCCCTTAGTCGTCTTTAATCGATAAGTACCTAATTGAAATTCGATAATTCGTGTGTGATTCGTGTGGTTGCCGAGTTAGAATAGTGCCACTCCATGTCTTCCCGTGGATGTCGTAAGAGACGACTAAGGGAATAAAGGCTTGTAGTACTGTTAGGCGATGGGCTTGCAACCTGTCACTAATACGCTGGTAAAAATCTTAGCCTAATTGTGCAAATTGTGGTTATAGAATTATCAACAAGTTTTAAGAGATGTTTGTAATTTCTGTAGCTCTGCCTACCCCACTCAGGGAACGAAGGCGTGAGATTGTGTATATGTATGCATGTGAAATTCGATAAATGAGAAATCATTATGACAGCTCAACAATCCCGCGAAAATTATGGCCTCTGTTTATTACCTGGCTATTAACTACCGCACTCAGAGACGTCAATTAAATTTAATGCTTGATTAAAGTTGCTGCTGTCACTTTCTTTGCTATAGCAATAGAATAAGACAACACGTCACTACACATTCATAAAATTTAATTGACGTCTCTGAGTGCGGCAGTAAGTGTTAAGGGTCCCGACGCGCCCACTAGTGAGGCGCCATAAAAACACCATTTTCTTTTAATTTTCGTGTCTCAAAATCGAACGTAGGTAAACTGCAAATAGGTAGGTACTTACTTTAGATAATCTGCAAATCCCAGCGGCGGTAGACAGTATGATTCTTGATATTTCACACATATATAAAAACGAGAATCACGAGATGCCCATTGTATATATTTAGATTAGGTACACTATACATAGGTACAAGCCACCGGCCCCCATTTCACCAACAACCATGACTGGTGATATTACGGAGTACATGGCGCAACGCAGCTTAAATGAATCAAATTTATGTAAGCACTTGTTAACTTTGAAATCTATACCGAAGTTCCTTGTCGCTTTAACATCATCTTTGAATAGCCACGCGAATTTGTTAGGCGTTTAAGCGTCAAGGTTCTTAAGTGCTTATTTACTATGATGCTTACCGAACGTAGGGTTATATGCCCGCGGACAATCTCATAAATAAGATTACAGTCTCGTAAGATTACATGCTTCTATGCACACTAATTTTAGGCCAGGAGTTCTGTAAAATACAAATTAACTAGGTATAGGTTTTGCAGTCCCGGTACTCAAAGATCCAGGATTTTCGGGACAAGCCCATATAAAATCAGTCCCAAAAATCCCGAAACTGCTAGCCCTTAAGATTAACTAAGTTACGATATATCTAAGTTACGTTTACGAGTATTAGACATTCGCTCCGGTTTAAATAAATGAAAAACTACCTGTCAAATGGTGAAAGAATATTTCGAAAAAGCTTCCGTGGTTATGGAGATTATCCCTCGGATAGCTAGGACCTAGGTACAAACTCACGAAATTCACACACTAATATTAGTAAAGTTAGATAGATTTCGGATTTCGATAAGTCCAGTCAAAACGTTACATCCCTAGATCTATTGATAACGCTAGGTCCAAGTTCAAAGTAGTTTCATTGAGCGAGTTGAAGAACACAGCAGCGCTGTGAGCGAGGCATGGGACATGTAAATACTTAATAAAACATAGGTACAAACCAAGTTACAAAATAACAAGTGTGTAATACGTGAATGAAAATATGCAGAACTATGGTAAGCGTTTAATTTTGTACCTACGTATTCAAATTTTTAAAGTGTTCAATTCACGACGTTCCGCCTCACTAATAAATTCATTTTCAATACGTTGGGGCAACTGCACAATGTCAACTTGAAGGCTGGAGTCCACTAGGCTCGCCGAGGCGAGTCGAATCGAATCGAAATTAATTCGCCTTCATACATTAACTATGAAAGTGTATGAATCCAATCGACGCACTTTCATAGTTAATGTATGAAGGCGAATTAATTTCGATTCGATTCGACTCGCCTCCGCGAGCCCAGTGGACGCCAGCCTTGACTGGGGCGGGACGCGCCGCCGCTGTGAGTTGAAAACACTAATGGCCTGTTGTTTGATCGGTAGTTAAACTAACTAATGGTCAAAAAACGTTACTAATGGTTAAAATCTCAAGGAAATGTGTTAAGTTTTCGATTCCTTTTTCGAATTTTAACAATTAGTTGAGTTAACTACTGATCAAACAGGCCCTAAGGTCGGGCGGGCTATTTAGATTCAAGGGTAATTCATCTCATTTTCATTTTACTTTTTTTAGTATCAATAGTTATTCGAAATACCGTCCTACCTTATGAGTTATGAAACCAGGCTGTGAAGTCAAGTCCATATTCATTGTTAATTTCAGTGTTAAAATTGTTTCAATATCCAAGAACTTTCAAAGAACTCTGTCTAAAATGTGCCCTCTTGTTCTTGTAAGTATCTAACTAATTAAATCGCCATTTTTATCCAGTTTTTTACATCCAGTCCCCTTTTATACTTATTAATTTAAGAAAAAATAATACATTATTAATTTCGATTCCAGGTCAGTACGTCACAGCAGCTGCCGTCGCCGCCGGCTTGGTCGGTGGCGCTTACTACCTCTACTCCTCGCGGAAATCCAAACTACCCTCCGAATGGAGACGCGTCGGCTGCATCAAGTGTATAGAAGTGTACCCCGTCAAGTCATGTGCTCCGATAAGGGTCGATACAGTAGAATGCACGATTCTTGGGCCGAAACACGGGTGGTTAAGGGACCGGTAAGGAATGAGGATTAGAAATTCAATTAACCACGGTTATTCGTAGTTTGTGGTAGCCACTTTTTGTACCCAAGGCTGCAGCGTAACGTAATGGCGTTATCCCTTGAAAATATATTATAATATCACTAAGGAACAATTTTTTTGTCAAGCTTTTGAAAATGTTGGATTTAATGAGCTTCTGATTAATGAAGTCTAAATCTAGAGTCTATCTCATAGCTGATTCTGTACAGGCTGTATTGTCCCGAAGAAATATAGGCTTTTTTATTGTATTTTATTTTATTTATATAGTCCCGAAAGTCCCATGCTTAGACATTGGGTTCGACGACGGCGGTACGACTCGTAACTGAACAAAGAAATGCAACACGAGTAACAACGTGGGTCAAAGCGTAATGTATGTTTTTCATTTACAGGGTACTGATGATTGTGGATAAAAAAAAAAAGTTTATCACGGGAAGAGTCTACCCGGAGCTAGTACTGACTCAAACAGCAATCAAAGGGTCCGTTCTGTCTCTAAAACACCCCAAAATGCAGGAGTCCATTAACGTTGACTTGGCAGAGGTAAAAAATATAATTAGGTAAGTAGGTATTGGGTTTGGGTAGAAAGCCCGCTGTTCCGCCGAAATATTTTTAGTCGAATGTAACAATTTTGTATTAATTTTGTTTTGTTTCCGGGATACCAAAACCGCTTATTGCCTTATTTCGTTGGTTAGGTAAGGTTTGCCTTGTAAGTGACACAACAAAAAACAGTTGCAACGGGAAATAGGTTTTTGGCAAATAATATATTCGGCCAAGAATATTTCCCATTGGGTATATATCCGGTTTGAAGGACTATATAGTTAAAACTTCGATCTTAATAGTAAAAGCAATTTCCATTACTAAATTTTTATCTATTAATAAGTTTATTAAGGAGATCTAGAAAATTAATAAACACGATTGCGTTACCTACGCAATTATATAATAAATAATAGTTATCGCGTGTTGTTTTTAAACTATATGTACCTATAACCTAATAATACATTACGATAATTTGTAGCCGGCGTGCCGAGCCAACGTTATTACATGCGTTATTACGTGTTTACATTTTTCGTGGACTTTTTTGATAAGCACGGAAAAACATTGCGACTAGTACAGTTCTTGCATTTTAGAGCATAAATGAATTCAACTTTAGCTTTAAGAGATAGTTCGCTCGCGCCTTGACGGCAGCGTTAAATTCAATTAATCGCTGTTTACTTTAAAACCACAACATTGATTGAAAAAATGTTTTGCCAGGATTAAGAAGTTACATATCCTCAACTATTGAATCGAAAATCATCGTTAAAGATTATAGGGTTTTGAAGATTCAACCAAAAACATACAAAAAAGGTGTCATGTTTGAAAAATAAAACTATCGAGGATTTTATTTCTAATCGTGTTTTCACGTTCGACAGTCTCAAGCAAATATGATCAAGTTTAATATATCCAAAAAACAGATACAAAGGCGTTATGGTTATTGAGATCCAGATCGCGGAACACTCCAGACTTTAGCATAGGTGGCCTTTTAATACACAGTAAGAAATGCTATATCGCCCGACTATGTCACAAGGCAATGCCAGAAGCGATGGAAGGTACTATACCTATTACCTACCTGTTTGCCAAAAGTATTGTAGATACTTCGATCAATCACAAAGCAGATTCGGATGAAATTTGGTAAACAGATCCTGGTTTAAAATATCTCTTTATTCCAGAAAAAAAAATACAATGCTAAACGAGTTCGTATAGTTCTCTCAAAGTTCGCAAAAATGATAGATAAATCCATATTTTTTCAAAGGTGGCCGCTACAGCTAAACCGCAGGATGCCGTCGTCTGGGGAGTGTCAGTGCCGGTGTTCGACTGCGGGCCAGAAGCGGCAGAATGGTTCACCAGGTTATCTTTCTTATGAGCTAGTTATCTTTCTGGGCATTTGCCAGCTGTTGCCAAGCAGCTCACTGATATAGCTGGTGGTCATTTTTGTACTTGATCGCTTTAACTCTAGGCTTAATTGCTGTACAAAGTTATCAAACGAGTAAAAGCGATGAGGTACATAAGTGATCATCTAAGACTTGTAATTTACTTATACCCAGATTAGCCAATCGTACCATTAAGTTGGTCTCTCGGTTGCAAATTACAGTTCCTTGGTTCAGTCAGGACTCACGACTAATGCAAAACAAATTTTCTCAAGTCCCACATTTATTTTCAGACTCCTGAATCGACCCGGAGCAGACTTCAAATTAGTATACTACGCGACACAGAAACCACGCAAGCTGAAGCTAACGCACAACCATTTCAAATTCACTAAGTGTGATACGGTAAATTTACCTTGGTCCTCCTAGTAAACGCTTGTAACATTCCAGGATTATTCCAAAATGGTCCATCCTATCTATCTATGGTCCAATAGATTGCATGCAAGAAAGTGGTAAATGCAAAAGGCTCTCGCCATTTGTCAAAATTCAGCCATGTACAGTCAGCATCAAATATATAGACACAGTAAAACTTGCAAAAATATGTAAACACGACTCTGTTGCGTAGGAATAAGGGTGTATATATATTTCTGGAACCTTGTTAACGTATATATATTTATGACGCTGACCGTACAGCCACGGATTTGAATTACGTACTTATCCACCATTGTTAAATAATTCGAAACTTGACTTAATTTATGTCGCTGTAATGAAATATTTCCTCAAACACATCCATCTAACACTTTGGCAACAGCAGCATTTTTTAGCTCCTTGCCCTATTTGTTTCGGTACATTTACTCTCATATTTTTGATACTTTTCTGATGATTCCCAGGGTGCATTTGGCGACGAGATCTCCTTCAGCCTGATGAACGAGGCCTCGGTGCTGGACCTGAACGCGCGCCTGCAGGGCTGCAAGGTGTCCCCGCGGCTGTTCAGAGCCAACTTCCTGCTGCAGGGCGCGCAGCCCTATGAAGAGGACGCCTGGACATACGTCAAGATAGGGGATAATGTGTTCGAGATTATAAAGCCTTGTCTAAGGTGAACATTGGAACGTATTTGTGGTCACGAGAAGACCAACAGTTACTTCTTTTTATTTACTCTGTCAAGTTCTTTTGAAATAATATTTGTTTGAGCCAATATCTCCCATCAGAAACATAGAAGGATCCATCGAAAGGTCGTCTATTGCGGTCTCTTGAGCCTGGTACTCACTAGCGAGCTGTAACTAGTAACCGTACAGTTATAGTAACGAGCTTCTAGTTGAGACCGGGCTTGTGAACCGCGTAACTACACATCACGATTTTACGTGCAACAGTAACACTACACACACACACACACACAGTACTTTGTAAATCGAAGTTCGAAGTTAAATTAGCCCCATCCCTGTCACTCGTCATTCGAGATTAAATCGAGAGAAAGGCATTGAGCTAATGTAACTTCGAACTTCGATTCAAAGTAGGGCCTCAGTTACGGCTCGCTAGAGAGTGCCCGAATTGGGTGCCACCTTTTAATTTAAGTCTTGCCAAATGAGTCCTATGTAGCAACCTCCCGGTTGTTATGCTTCACATAAATTATATTTTATAAATATGTGAATAATTGTTTCAGGTGCATGATGACTGTAATCGAACCTGAAACTGGAGTACGTTACGCAAAAAATGAACCGTTAGAAGTTTTAAGAGGGTACGTTTTTATTGGTATACAACTGTGAAAAACAAACAACGAAAATTAGAATACATTCAGGATTTCAGGAAGCACCCTTGATCTATAAGGTTGATAACTGTTTTAGTAATTCACCAGTCGCTGAAGCAATTCTTGGAGGGCCATAGTATAAAACAGTAGTAGACATTTTCGATTCCTATGAATGACAACAATGACTAATAGAGAAGTATGGAAGAACAAGACATGGTGCGCCGACCCCAAATAAGTTGGGATAAGGGCAAGAGAATGATGATGATGACGATGAATGGCAACCATCGCACAATGTCTAAAAATATGTGTAAATAATTTTCTAACGCTCTTCGCGTCTCCAGGTGCTACTTCTAACTTCCTGTTGGTGTGTGGAAGCATCATGAACCCTTTGTTTCAGGTACCGAGAAATTGAGGATCCAGCTATCCGTCGCGCGGAGGGTAACTCCCCGCGCTTGGGCACACAGATGGCGCTGCGCTCAGGGCCTGGAGGGCATATCTCACAAGATGACGAAGTCTATGTCGCTTAGAACATTCTAGATATATTAACCTTTTGAACGCTAAAGTCGACTGCGTTTTTTACGCGCTCTGTAGAAGCGCAGAACACGGCACAAAAATTCACTGATCAATGTGACATTCGTTCCTATTTGAACTATATTACTCGGGATATAATCATGAGCTATGTGTAGGGCAGCGTGTGATTAGGATATACCAATTGTGCTCTGAGTGCCGTGTCACAATTATTACATCCATCCAATTGAGTTTCTAATTTTTCAATGAGGTGTTATCTGTAGCTCTACTTGAATAACACTAGGCTATCTTGACCCCGGCGCGCGTAAGGTTTGCATATGCATGGCTATCCCTATCATAGGGCCTATTTGATCGGTAGTTAATCGTAACTAATGGTTAAATCAAGAAAATGTGTCAAATTATCGATTTTTTTTCCGAATTTTATAAATTAGTTGAGTTAACTACTTATCAAACAACAATGGGCGCTAAAGGTGCTGCTAGACTTGAGCATTTACTCGAGCATTCGCTAAGATC
Organism: Acleris literana; assembly: GCA_946894065.1. Classification (NCBI taxonomy): domain Eukaryota; kingdom Metazoa; phylum Arthropoda; class Insecta; order Lepidoptera; family Tortricidae; genus Acleris; species Acleris literana. The sequence goes on along the minus strand of OX335685.1, from coordinate 8,062,479 downwards.
GCGCCGAAATGAGCGTTCCGATTTGCTATTTAAATTCAACCACTAATCGGAGCGCTTATATCGGTGAACATTTTGGGAATGTGCTCAAGTCTATCAGCGCCATAAGACTAATCGACGGACCACCGAGATCTCGGTGGTACACATTTCTACAAGTCGACTATAACAGCACCACAGACGTCTTACTCGTATCTACGAGGAACTTATTATGGAATCGAATGCCAGCCTGGACTTCCTAATCTTCATACCTAAAGATTGGTCCCAAAATGGAGTAGTTGGCATCATTAAAATATACAGTCACGAAAGAGAAAGGCGAAGGAAACAGAGCGTCTGTTTGTCTGCGTGAACTTAGTGAAGCGAGTTAAACTGGCTCCGTAATAACTAGCATTTAAGATTCACCGATATTTACGGTGTGTAGTGTAATTAAGTTAACTTAAGTTAAGTTAACTTAGTACAGAAATCCCTGTATTATACCCATGTAAAACCATGAGTATTATAAATGAATAAATTAGTTTACTTTTATTTATAATTTCGTCTGACTAGACTCATCTCATCAAGGTACCATGTTTCCAAATGTAATCCCTATACTCAAAAATCTAATTTAAGCCAAAATCCTAACCTCAACCGGCGCACATTCGCTGCGATTACTGCATTTTGTTTGGTTTAAGTTTCGGTATTTTTATCAATAAAACTTACCCTAATATTACTGGTTTCACGAGTTCTCATTCATATTTTTATGAAATAATGTGCAAATAACGATTTAATCAAGATGGGAACTGTCAGATTGTGGTCTTTAATTAGATTTTCGAGTATAGGACCTCCTCGAACGAAGTACCTATTATTTTACCGAAATACCTTTCAACGAACGTATTATCAGTATAATGCAGGGTCCGTATTATGGTCACTCTCGCACTTACAATCTGGTCAGAAAGTGACAGATGCTTTATCCACGTCTATCCACATAGGCACTTGTACTATTACCTACTTATTCTGTGACATAGGTAAGCACGACTATAATAGGCCCGCAGGATTTCCAATCCATCGAAAGGCATTTCTCGCCGCACGAGTTAATTTATTTTGGTAGTCACAAGTCTAATTTTTTTTAGGGTTCCGTACCAAAATGGTAAAAAAGGAACACTTATGGTGAGACTTCGTTGTCTATCTGTCTGTCTGTCTGTCTGTCTGTATGTCACAGCAGTTTTTCTCAGAAACTATAAGAAGCTATCAACTTGAAACTTGGCATAGTTGTATAACTTGCTTGCCAGTAAAAAAAGTATGTTTTTTTTTTAAATTATTTGTTAAGGGGTCTAGAATGGTGGGTTGAAAAATTAAAGTTATTTGATTAAAGCAAAAGGGGTGTCATATGAAAGGGCTCAGTCTGCACATTTCAAAACTATTTTAATTTTTCGGGACGTACTTTTTGATTTTTAGCCAAAAATGTGCAAAAAATGACCGTTCCCCCCCATTATCTCCGAAGTTTATGGACCAAATAATCTGAAAAATTCTTGATTTAAAGATAATTATATTTTACGGAAAAAATTAAATAAAGTTGTCAAAAAGACAAAGCAATTTGGAGATCAGTTTTGGAAAATTATCAAAAAAGTATAAAAAACTGAATTAAAATTTAGGCTAGACAAAATGGACCTTATTGCATAGGTAATAAAGTTCATAACAAAATAAGTATTTTCTTTTGCGTTTTCCAACCATATCTTAAATACGGGACACTCGGTGCGCGAGTCCGACTCGCACTTGACCGGTTTTTTTTTTAACCAAACCTACATCAATGTTTAAGCCATCCTGAAAACATGATGGTTTCAGCAGAAAATAGCGTTCGGTGAAATGAAATTCGATGGAATGATATCTAGTCGGTGTGAAATCGAAATTGTGAAAGTGAAATTTGATAAATCAAGGGTTACCCCTCGAACGTCCCAGTCTATCTTGATTCCTTTGGTGATAATGTAATGATTTTAACTTTTCAAACCGAAGGTAAAGTTAGACTGGTAGGTAGAGTTCGCCGGCAAACACTGTGGGTGTTAGAGATCAGCAATTTGGAGTAATGACATTCAATGATCAAGCCATGCGGATGCCAAGAAAATACTTTAAAAATTTGACTTTCAGACGAGGCAAACAACAAAACAACTTAATTTACCCTTTTGTTGTGAATAAATATATTTTATTTCTTTTGTTTCTTAATTTTTTCCTCGCACTCGCTGGCACGTGAGGGAGGGTTCTACTTTGGTTAAACCTGTTTCGTTGACGAAACCTGTGACCAAATGCATAGTCGCAGTTATATTGTTACTATAGTGCTCGGACGGAACCAGATGAGCTTGTCGGCTAATTATTCGATGACGAATCGTAAGAAGAATTGCCCTACCAGTTAATAACAAGCATAGTTTCTTATCGAAGGGCGAAAACGCTATGTGACACCATTGACATAGTTGCGCAAGATAACCGTTACGTGACCTTTGACAATCACGGCCCCGTCTTGGTGTTGTTATTTTCTTATTTATAATATTAATATTTAAGCCGCTTGAACTCTCGAATTAAATATTGGGAATGAACTTAGTCACAAGTGTAATAAATAAACGGCATGCTTAAAAAAACTACTTATGTATCTTTCTCAATACATAAATAATTGTTAATACCATTATACAATTTCATTTAAATCCGCTATTTTAAATAAAGTATCTTGTGTCAACGGCGACGCTAACGTCTTGTTTGTCGAATTCGGGCCATTTGTTCAGCCTCTATAAGACCATACCTATATGTCAAAAACATTAAGTTCTTTTCTTTTTTGGCAGTTGGGTAAAAACTACGTCGCTCTTTTTGATAGGTTATATACCCACTGGCAGGTCAAGTCTCAATTCACGCTTGCAAGTCAGTCGACGAAGTGTAATTAAGGAAAATAAATAACATCCTTGCGGTCGGCCCCGAGCCGGCATTACTTTACTATGTTGCAAAACAGGTTAGTTCGTTGATTTACGTATAATGTTTGAAGATATTAAGTACACAGTTAGTCTATAATAGTAGAAAGCACCCAAAAAAACGTTAAATTTTCCAAGAGTAAAAATTTACTCGCTGGTAAAAGGTAAACGCCCTGGCTGCTAAGCATTTAATTTTGTCAAGCCGCGAACAAATATGGCTAGCAGAGTGTATGGATGAGTTCCGTCGGTGTTAGTGAAGCAACACATGCGCGCGCGGGGATAAAAACTACAATGTGCTTGTATCGTGGTTACGACTGCGAGGCTAGCGCGTCATGGCGAACCACGGTAAGTGTCTGCTTATTTATTATTCTAAAGAAAAAATATCGATAGTCGACTTTTTTGTGATACCTAGTGTTGTGTCAACAATTGTTAGCCATAAATACGTAGACTTAGTTTTGATATCACGATATTGTAACTGAGCAACGTTTTTTAATCTAGTAAATGTAAATATTATCATGTACATTTTTACATTTTATAAGATTACTTGTTTCTAGCTTAAAAAATAAAGTTTAATGAGTTTAAAAATGCAATAGAATGCTAGAAAGTAAAGCTAAATACCAGTTTAAACCATAATATCGTTTATCATAAGATAAATTGTATAGCGTTTTCAATACATACAGACGCACAACCTCACCTACTTAATTTTACTTCCATATACGCAATCCTGAAACGTAACATTTTACGAAGGGGTGTCTTTTTGGATTGAACACTAAGCTAATAAAATGGGTTCTACGCGTATGATATACAATAATTATTAAGTACTTAGTTTTATCTCAATGTTTAAGTATGAACTAACTTTTAAGAGCAACTATTTTAATCCTATCCGAAAATTTATAAAGTGCATTCATGAAACCCTCAAATAACGTGTAAGCGAAGATCTCGTCGTAAACTTGCTATATTTAATATTTATCCTCAACGAGTTCGGACCGTCCGAATCGAACGCATGGGGCGTTTGGGCCGCCGGTACCAGCGCTTTTACCATCATTTTCCTTTTCGTCATTACGTAATTAGACCCTTGAAAGGTCGTCATACTGGTACAAATGACCGGAAATTTTGTGTCAGTATCTCCCGGTCTATAACGGTATTACATTACGGTGGTCTTTAAATTAAAAGTACCTAGACGGACCCTGCTAGGGCATTGAAATTTTTCAGCAATGTTTATATTGATTATCATTTTATCATATCAAATTACAATCATTTATTTTCAGGTTAATGACGCCTAGTAACTTAACAAAATAAATATAATATATATTTAGTTTGTACAGTCACGAGATTAAATTTGATACCCACCTTAGATCCAAAGTCAATCTGACATTCTAAAACAATAAGGTTGAATTTCATAAAAGTTACAAATGACTTGACATCTCTAATGACATTGACGACTTCAAGCATATTTTTCTTGAAATGGGTCCCAAATTAACGCTCGTGACCGTAACTCATTCATTACCTATAAATTAATAACTCAATTTAATTAAACGAAATAATCTAAAATGATAATTACGATGGTATTTGTATGAGCTTGTTATCTTTCTATTCTACTGGGTGAAAGATTATTGCTGTTGGCGTTAAGTACGTATGGTATTGCTTTTAACTCGACCGCCATTACTGTAGAGCGGGGTCTTCAAACTTTTTGACTCAAGGGCCACACTGCACTTAATATATTCGTGCGGGCTAAGACTTTGGTTTCATGGCTGGTCATGGGGTAATAAATAATTAGAAATAGAAATAGAAACATTTATTCGACGAACACAGAGAAAAAAACTGAACGGAGAAAAACATCATAAAAAAAAGGATGGCAGCACAAAAATAAAAACAAAAACAATATAGAAGGAAAGAAAAAATACAATCATAGAATAATGTTGCCATGGGTGATTCTGTGACGTCGAAATTGACAGTATTGACACCACTCAGCACTATGTCACAGCATAAACCGCGACGCTGGTTTTCAGTGGCGCCAACGTGAAACACGAACGAAGAGACAGTGTTTAATTAAAGAATATAATAAATAGTAGTAGATTGACAAGTAAGATAATAAATAAGAAATGAATTAAATACATTTTTTAATATGAAAACGGAGTAAAATAGGTACAAAAATCGGTCAAGATAATTCGAACAAAATAAAAAAGGAAGGCAACTGAACACAGATAAAGGAAGAAGAGATTGAAAACATGCAATAGGGTAAGGGGTAGGGTAGGGGGGGTATTACCCGGTAATATACCTACATTAGTATTAGTTAAGTAGTTAGTCTTAGTTTTCAGGAAGTACTTAGATAACGCATGAGGACCGTACTTGGTGTTCATTATGTTCATGAGTGGCTATGATTATTAGTATTATCACCAATTACCGTCAGGGGCGGATTTTATAAAACTAATTACTAGTTACGTGGAGCTTTATAAAATTGGACCCCGCTATAGCTATAGCGGGCCGGACCGTGGGCTCTCCCGCTTTGTTTCCGCGTGCCGGATTAGAAGGGCTCGTGGGCCGTAGTTTGGCGACCCCTGCTGTAGAGTAAATAAGAACTCTCCTAACGTTGACAATACACGTCAAAGGCAATATAGTTTTACCGAGTGGAACAATGTACCTAGTGTGTAGTGAACTGCACTTAACCGTCGCGCCGTTTAGGTACTTTAAGCGTTGATAATAAGTAACAATTCAATTCAACTTTGTTATTTAACCTTGTTTTCATATCAAGACCCTGTCGACAGACACAAGAAACAGCTGAAATGCTATACCTACAAGTTTATCACCTGCTAAAGAATAATAATTTACTATTTGTAGTAGGTATTCATTAATGTATTTCGTACACTTAAAATATCGCAGCTATTTACCTAACCCAAATTGTAAATAGAAACTTGAAATAATATTTACAAACTCGATCTAATTATTTTACTCCAATGAACTCCATCATTTCGCATCAGTCACGCAGACAATATTTAACTATTGGTCAAATATTATGTTTTAACCTATGTTCACTTGTCTTAAATTGATATGTTTGTGGTATTGCAGCTCCTTATACAGCAGCGGCAGTGACCGCAGGAGTCCTCGGGGGCGCCTACTGCGCCTACTATATTTACAAAAACAGGTCGAGGATACCCTCGAAGTGGAAGCAAGTCGGGACCCTTGACAAGATCTACACTTATCCTGTTAAGTCATGCGGCCCCGTTATACTAGACACAGCGACGTGTTCCATTCTAGGCCTGAAAGACGGCTGGCTAAGAGATAGGTTAGTTTTTTAAATAAAAATCTACACCCGCAGCCTCTGGTGTCACGGTTTTTTGGCGGCCACAAACTACAAACCTTGGTTAACGCCACTGGCATATGTATTTACAAATGAATATAATTAAATGGATTGCTTTGAAGTTCCCCATTTTATATCGGTGCACGCTCCAGGTTTTCGAGGCAATATAGTAGTTATACTACAGTCCGTTTTCATTACAGATTCTTGATGATCATAGACGAGAAAAACAACTTCATCACTGCTAGAGTATATCCAGAGCTGCTTTTGGTCGAGCCGACAGTAAGGAGGTCTATTCTCACGTTAAAACATAGAGATTTGGAGCCCGTGCATGTTAACTTGGCCGAGGTGAGTTGTATATCTCTTCTTGATGCAAAATATTTTAACTTGAATGACCATGGACTATCTTCGAAATTCGGTAACACAGTGATAACTGATAAACCTCACGTATGTTATACCTAGGTACGCAATTTTCACTTTTACTTTACTTTTTATCATAATTTGGTTATAAGTTATAAATCATAATTTAAAGGGACTAGAAATTTGTATTTTTTAACCCTTTTATTACATAATAAGAGTTAGACGATAATCTAAATCCAACAGTTCTTTTCGATTGTTGTTTGAGATTCGGCAATTAAATTGTAAATGCAAAAATAATTTGAAGCAACATCTTTCATCTTCATAGCCTGCAGAGGTAAATTTTTAGTGGCAGTTTAATAAAAGCGAGAACATTCTCTTGCAGGTGATCGCGTTGCAAGATCCCACGACGGCGCAAGTTTGGGGTGTTCCGGTGCCTGTCTTCGACTGCGGTTCGGAGGTTTCAGAATGGATTTCGAAGTAAATTAATTCCTTATTAGTTTATCCTAGTTACTCAGTCAACTAGATTGCTTAATGTTAGGTAACTTAGGGGTAACTATCTAAAGTCCGTTAAATAATAGAACTAGTGGGAATAAAAATTCCTACTAGTTCCACCAGTAGAACTGTCGGTGGAACTAGTGGGAATAGACCGAAAAATTCAGTCCCACTAGTTCTACTATCTAAAGTCCGTTGAATAATAGAACTAGTGGGAATAAAAATTCCCACTAGTTCCACCAGTAGAACTGTCGGTGGAACTAGTGGGAATAGACCAACTTAGGTATCTTATCTAGGCAGCAGCATCATTTTATATTTCTTATATTTCATTTACGTAACTGCAGGAAGGGGAAAAGACAAATATTATATTAGTTCAAGCAAAATCTTAATCCTATAATCTCATTCAATTCAAACATATTCAATAGGATTAAAAGATTTTCTACAGTTCTTGGTTATCTAATTGTACTCGTTTCTTCCTATCGAAATAACGTCGTGATGTTGACCTAAATAAATCTATTGATAAGACCAACTAAAACTCTACTTTAAAACCTTGATTTGTAGTGAATTTTCTGTCAGAGTATAAAATCATATAAGATGTTCATCGTACAAAAGGAAGAATTTAACCACCGCAACCGTAAAGTTGTTTAAGATGTATGTGTAACACTCCTATACAACAGCCGATTACAACAACGAATGGTTTAAACATTTTCTTAAACTACCCCTTAAACTATATTTTCAATTCACCACATTCTAACTTAATTCTACGACTCGTTAGCCTACTTGAGTGACCCTGCCTACGAAGCTAGTGGTCCCGGGTCCAAATCCCGGTAAGAGCAGATATTTGTGTGATCACTAGTATTTGTTCCTGAGTCTTGGATTTTTTCTCTATCTAAGTAAGTTTATCATTGTCTACCTATAGTACCCATAGTACAAGCCTAGAGCTTAGTTTGGGACTAGGTCAATTTGTGTGAGTGTCAACCTATACACATAAATAAGTATCTTTTAAAAAGCTGATATTTGTCAACGCATAAAGGCTTCGCTAAAACATCTGTTCCAACATACTTAGTTTACACCGTTGTAACTCAAGATTGAAATAATGTTTTCAGACTTTTGGATCGCGGGCCCATGACCTTCCGCTTGGTGTACTACGCTTCCCAGCAGGCCCGCGCTTTAAGGAGCAGCACCAACCGAGTTTACAAATTTACTAAGAATGATACGGTACGACCGAGACACGTTATTGAGACATTGTTAAGAGAGATCCATCGGTTCCTAGTCTTTTTTTATAAACATTGTACCACCAATAATTATCTTAACATCTTAACCAACATTTAGCTCTTAAACATGTAAAACGTTTCTATTACTAAAGGCTTGACTATGCGCTTTAAAGTATAGTCGCGCATTAAATATCGCTAGCGATTACAGACACCTACATAGAGATAGAAAAGACTTTTAAGACGTCAGACCGAATATCAGCAAGGCCTATCTACATCTACAGTATATAATATTATAAAGAGGAAAGATTTGTTTTTTGTTTGTTTGTTTGAATTGAATAGGCTCCGAAACCGATATGAAAAATTCTTTTACCATTAGAATCCTACATTATCCCTGATGAACATAGACTATGTTTTATTTTTCTGCGCGGACGGAGTCGCGGGCAACAGCTAATCTATAATAACATTAGCAATCTGCTTCATATGTAGTGTTAGCCTATACAATGTACTGATTAAGTAAGGTCTGTTCATCCTTACTTGTCTTATATAGATAAACAACCTCAAAATGAACCTTTTTTTGGCTCAAACAGCTATTTTAAACAAAATAAAGCAATCACATACAATACATTGGTCAAGTGATGTCCAAAATTTTAACTCGGTTTACTTTATTTAAGATAAAAGAGCTGTTTTAGCCAAAAAAGATTCATTTTGAGGTTAGAAAGTAGTTTACTATATAAGACAAGTAAGAATGAACAGACCTTAAGTGCAAAATTTACGCATACACGTGATAAACGCCATGAAAATCCCAGTGCCAGTGTGAGACTCTATGTCAGATAGCACTGTCATATTGTTTTACTATGCAAGGTTTAATGAACGCTTTATATTTAAATAATTCCAGGGTGCTTTACCAGATGAGACGCCCTTTAACCTGGTGAACGACGCTTCGGTAGCCGACCTAAACACGCGACTGGCGCCCGACTGCCAGGTCACACACCGCGCATTCCGACCTAACTTCGTGCTTAAAGGTGGCATACCCTACGACGAAGACAACTGGAAATTCCTAAAAATAGGAGTAAATGTGTTCGAGATACTCAAACCTTGCGGAAGGTAATAACTGAGATGATTTATTTAACAAACGATACGATAATTAACAATATTTTATGCTAAGTGTTTTCTGTTCCAGGTGCATATTGACGACGATCGACCCGGAGACTGGGGTTCGCAATGCTAAAACTGAACCACTTCAAACTTTAAAGAAGTACGTTTTAGCACAGATACTTAATACCTCCTTTAATCTTGTACAGACAATCTTTAAAGCAATGCAGCGGCTTATCGACACCTCTTTTCCATTGTGGTATTTTTTGTGGTGGTTGATTTGACAATAAAACAGATTCAAATTTCAATTAAGGTTTTAAACGTGATTATACAAGTACCACGACACCACGAGGTCTATGAGTGTGCGTCAAATCATTTTTTTCTGGAATACTTAATATGGTTGTGATGGCTACCCTACGAGTATTATGTAGGTTAGTATTAAGCCCTTCGTATTCGCGTTCACTTTCTTGCCCGACTTTGTTTTTTTAAAGTAGTATAAGTTCTAGTAGCCCTGCGACGAACTAGTTGATGAGACAGACGTTAAATTCACCGATATGATCATCATTAACAACAGAAACGTGCTAATTGACCAAGCATTTCTGCCATGACGAAAAAACATATGACATAGGCAGGCACTAGCAATAAAGAGGCATGAAAATAATCTAGAAAGGTAGATAAATATCATGCTGCAAAAGCCATGAATACTGGTCTTGGGCCCTCTCGTGTAACCCGTTGTATCGCGCAACGGCTATCTACCGACACGACTCTAATTACTAGGTACATTTGTGTAAGGTGACCATTGTACTTAGAGGAAAATTCTAGAGCGAACTATTATTACGACGATGCTGATAAAGAGATAGAGTGGGGTAGCCATCACAAACATATTATTCAGGGATACATTACATTTGATGCACTCATTGACCTCGTGATACTTGTATAAGACCGAATGGTCAGAATGTCGGATTTAATTGCCATCTATCTTCATCCTATATGCTTAATTAATAGGCAAATTTATCTCTTGCGACTTAATCTATGCCTATGCGGACCTCTGCTGTTTCGGTGAAATATTTTTTCGTAGAATGTATCATTTCCTAAATTTTCATTGTCCAAAATATATTGCCCGCCGCATCAGTTTACATTTTATTGTAAGGTCCGTTCATTCTTACTTGTCTTATATATTTAGTAAACAACTTTCTAACCTCAAAATGAACCTTTTTTGCCTAAAACCGCTTTTATAAACAAAATAAAGCAATCACAGACAATACATTAGCCAAGTGATGTCCATAATGTTTATTCAGTGTACTTTATTTACGATAAAAGAGCTGATATAGCCAAAAAAAGTTCATTTTGAGGTTAGAAAGTTGTTTACCATATATAAGACAAGTAAGAATGAACAGGCTTTAGTTACAAATCTAACCTAACCTAACCTGTGTAAATAGCGGAAAAGCGTACTGGTATTCGAAACATAATACGATATAACATTTGAAAAATAAAAACAGGAGAAATTGGATTCAACAGAGACCAGGACCCTACAGGAGTGGAGTGAATCGTTCATTTCCTTTTTATGAAGCTCGTTGGACTTAAGCTTCCGCTCACACTCAAAACATTTAAGTATATTTTTAAATGTTACAGTTATCGTCAAATCGAGGATCCCGTGCTGCGTAAAGCTGCGGGCTACGCGCCGCGAATGGGCATCCAGATGACTCTACGCTCGGCGCCCGGCGCGCCAATCTCGCTCAACGACCCCGTTTATGTTGCGTAGACATTAGGCACTGTATAATAATAACTTCGATATCTCCTTTATAAAGTATTTGGCATTGTGAAGTCGATATTTGTCTTGTAATTAAAACACTATTCTTGCTGCTTTGATTGGAAGTGTAGTCTAATTTCTTTGCAAGCCTCTTTGTATTTTCGCTCTTAACGCTGAGTGAGTCTCTTTAAGGAGGAAAATCCTCTTTATATATAGATTAATGAGCGACGAATGACTTGAAAGGGATCTTGTGATTTCCGCCCTGTAGATATTTTCAACGCCGCAGTCCGCATTTCATGTCACGTACCACGTAGGTACCTATTACAAAATTTCATGCAACAGCCGATCGTTTGTTTTTGAACGTTCCATTTCATGCCTTTTGCGTCGGAAAATAACGTCCTAGCGCACTAAAATTGCAGTCAGCACGGTGGCGTTCAAATAGTACATTATTGCCTAGGCATGGAAGTAGGCAATTGCGGGCCGAGTATTGGATTAAACGGACGAGCTTGCGAGTGCTTTTCTCAAAAATCGCAAGAAAAAAATTGTGTTGGAGTCAAATCTTCATCGCTTGAACTCATTTTTTGAATTGTATACAAACAGAAACTTCATGTGAAAAAACCATCACTCCTTACCGCCTTTTTGTTTATGACAAGGAGAAACGCAATTGTTGTTTTAAAAAAAAACAAGCTATTCCAGGCACAAATAAAATAGTTATGTTTCGAGTTAAATTTGGATGTGTAAGACTTGTGCCCTCATTTTATTAACCGACTTCAAAAAAGGAGGAGGTTATACGTTCCACTGTATGTATTTTTTTTTTTTATGTATGTTCACCGATTACTCCGTCAATTGTCGACCGATTTCAAAATTTTTTTTTTGGTTTGATAGAGTATACTTCCGAGGTGGTCCCATTGTCACCAAATCTGTATCTGATGAGGGGATCAGTGAGGAATTGAGGGAACTCCTCAAATATTGTAGGCAAACATATAGCGATTTTAGTATTTTTAGTAACAAGTCTAGCATTTGCATTCAGAAAGTATCCTTTGGTATAGTGGAACTGATGATGAAGACCACAGATGGCCACCGGAACTCCTCAATGGTACCGATTTCAAGGGTGGCGATAAGATATCTCGATTAAGATAGTTGAGCGACTACCTACAACGAATAATATTTACTTGTTGAAATATGACTATGATTTTCCCGCGGCGTTGCTTGCGGCGCGCTTGATATAAGTTAAAGTTTCATTTCAACTAAGAAGTGGGACTACGTAACAGCGTATTATGATCACTAAAAAGTATAAAATAAAATAAATGTTTTAAAAAACAAAAAACCGCCTTCAAAAACGCAAAAAATAACTTCTTTAAAATTGTAGGCACCTAATAGGTTAGTCCAACTGAAGTCGGCGACCACAACATTTTCAACAAAAAGCCGACATCAGTTGGACTAACCTATTAGGTGCCTACAATTTTAAAATATAATTATGGCCCTTTTCACTTTTTAAAAAGTTACAAGCTAGATAGTAATGAAATTTGTATGCAACATTGCGGGCTTGTGTAGCGAGCACGCAATGTTATTTTTTTTAAATTTGAGAACTGTCAGTAAACTATGTACTTCGCGTCTCAATATGTAGATAGGAATGTCAACATTTCCGGACATTTTTGAGAAAAGGTTCTATAAAACGTCATTTTGAGTTAGTACTCGTAAGGTAGGTGATATAATGCATTAGTAATGTGTGGCAATAGTACTATATCGTTCATTGGAGAATTTGGTAATACTAAATAATAAGATGGAATGACTTGCAGAATATTTAATTGCGTAACGATATCAAATGCGTATAATTTGCGGCGCGAGGTTTCTGGCGGTTGTCGTCAAGGCCATCTTAAACTATGCTGGGGCCCTTGAGCACACAAGAGTTTGGGGCCCTTTTGGAAAGCAAAGAAAGTGAAAGTACTTACTAACATTTTTCTACTACGTTAAGACGGTATTGTGTCGTCGACGTTGAAGAGAACGCGCGCGAAGGTGCCTCCGCCCGAGGCTTTGGTCAGGCGCTCTAGGACCACTGAGCCATTCACGACCTGTAAATAACCAATACTGTAAATGATACTTTTTAGGCTCAAGGGCCTAAATAATCCTGCGCTCTATTTTACCTTTATCGGGTCTGTATCTTTTGTATAGTTAAGACTTTAATTTAAACTACGAGTAGATATAATATGCACATAAATTATATCCTTATAAATAAAAAAAATGGCGATGAGAAAAGTCTACATACAAGATGTTTTTTAAGTTTATTTGTTAGTACTTTAGCATCAAACCGTAATTATGTCCATTAAGTATATAATAAGTATTACCTTTCACCATTCAAACTTTATATTACACTTAGGTAGGGTGACGGCACCAATGATGGGCACTTTTAGCTCACAGGTACCAGTAATGGACACTTCACTCTTAATTCAAATTGCATACGGTCCTAAATTGATTGTTGCAAAACAAATGAATAACCCTTATCTTCTGTAAAATAAGAATCAAGTGTCCATTACTGCTTCCATCACCCTACAAAAAAATACTTTCAACGAGCAACTTTACCTTGAGTTGGGGTCTATACTCACAGATTCCTATATTGACCTCGACGAAGTATCTGAAGTTGGAGAGCAGTATCAGCAGGTGCGGCGTGGCGGGCAGCTGCGCGTGCCCCGCCTACAAGCGCCGCGTTTGAGGGCTGGGCGGGCGGCGGCGGCATCACGAATAATAAGAGCGTATGAGAGACAAGTACCTACAAATCCGACGCACTTTCTAAGAGCTATCGCACTGTACATTATTGTGACGATTTACTAAGTCGGTGTTGCCTAGTACACCTAGTGACATGACTCAAAATATATTTTCTCAAAAATGTCCGGAAATGTTGACATTCCTATCTACATATTGAGACGCGAAGTACATAGTTTACTGACAGTTCTCAAATTTTAAAAAAGAAAAACATTGCGTGCTCGCTACACAAGCCCGCAATGTTGCATACAAATTCCATTACCATCTAGCTTGTAACTTTTTAAAAAGTGAAATGGGCCATAATAAAATGAGGGCACAAGTCTTATACATCCAAATTTTACTCGAAACATAACTTTTTTATTTGTGCCTGGAATAGCTTATGTTTTTTTTAAAACAAGAATTGCGTTTCTCCTTGTCATAAACAAAAAGGCGGTATGGAGTGATGGTTTTTTCACATGAAGTTTCTGTTTGTATGCAATTCAAAAAATGAGTTCAAGCGATGAAGATTTGACTCCAACAGGAAAAATTTCTTGCGATTTTTGAGAAAAGCACTATATTTGCCTCGGCAGGAACAGCAATTGCGGGCTTCGTATTTTTAAACGGACTCGCAAGCTCGTCCGTTTAATCCAATACTCACCCCGCAATTGCCTACTTCCATGCCTAGGCAATAATGTACTATTCTTTACTTACAACGATATTTTCTCCTGGCTAATCTGCATAAGTAGGTACATCCGCGTTGTTCATACCAACTAAATTGAGCATGGTCCGACATGTTCTTGTCCAGTTTATCGTGACATTACTCACTATAAAGTTTTCGAAGAATATTAAATACCTACAGAGTTACTTAGTCTGTCATAAATAGAACGCACCCAGAAAAAACTTAAAGTTACCCAAGAACAAAAATGTATTCGCTGGTTAAAGGTAAACGCCTAGGCTACTAAGCATTTGACTAGCTGGCAGAGAGTGTATGGATGAGTTCTGTCGGTGTAAGTGTAGCAACACATGCACGCGCTGAGATAAAAACTACAATGTGCTTGTATCGTGGTTACGACTGCGAGGCTAGCGCGTCATGGCTAACCACGGTAAGTGTCTGCTTATTTATTATTCTAAAAAAAAAACCAATCAAAAGTAGGTACGACACAAATCAGGGCATACAATTTTTTTGTGAGGTGTCGTTGCCTGCACTTGAAAAAGTCCTACTATTACGTCTTAACTGCGTTTTTATCGGAGAAACCTATTGTTTGTATTTATTTTGATTGAGTTTTACATTCGATGGCTTTGCTGGTACCGATTTCGTGTACAGTCAACAGCGTAATTAAGTGATTATTTATATACCTTGTCGCTTTCAATCGTTTCACATTTTTGTATGACATTTCAAACACGACGTTAAAGTGACAAGGTATATAAATGATCACTTATTGATGCTGTTGACTGTACCTAACAATAAAAATATAACTTCATAATTTTCTTTTTCTATTTGAAGGCCTTTTTTTTAATCACCTTTTTAATTAGTAAATTTTAGTTATAAATATTATTTCTTACATACACTAAAATTTGACCAACGTTTTGAGATGTTTAGGTACCTACCCTTTGACCCACACCCGTAGCTCATATCAATAAGCCAGGTTGTCACATTACACGTATTAGTCTACATCTTGAAATATACTCAACCGATTTCGATAAAACTTACACTGATCCCCAAGTTGAAGTAAAGTAAGCCGATAATTCAAAGATTTAAATTCACTTGTCTCACCCGGGAATCGAACCAGCTAAAAATTAATAAACACTCGCTATTTTATTCTACTAATTGATAGGATTAGGTATTGTTCAGGATAAAATCTCTCTACTAAATATTTGGTTTTAGAAATAAAAAAGATCGTGAAATCTAACATTAATTTTAGCTGGTTCGATTCCGGGTAAGACAGCGAATTTTAGAAAATCATTGAAAGCAGTTTTATTTCTTTTAAAAAACAAATGAAATTTTCCTTTTAAGTAAAATGATCTTACTTAAGGATTTAAGGCAGTTCGCCTCCAGGGCCCATAATTTGTTTTCCATCCTGTATAGTGTTTTAGTACATGCAGATACAAAACCTACCTCACCTACTTACTCCTACTCTCACGTAGATTCAAGCAATCCTGTATAACGTACAATTTAACGGAGGGGAGAGTTGGCCTGATAACACTGAGCAATTAAAATGTTTAGTAAGTAAACAGAAGGCTTTACGCACATAAAGGACAATATGATAATTATCTTCTTCCTTTTATATCAATACTAGCTGTTGCCCGCGACTCCGTCCGCGCAGAAAAATAAAACATAGTCTATGTTGCTCGGGGATAAAAGTGTAAACTGCTATTTATTAGTTATATTCAGCTATGTTTACATTGATTATCAACTAACATACACACGCTCCGTACCTATAAATTAAGTACCTTTATATTAAATTAAGCTAAATTATTTAAAATGACAATTACGATTGAGCTTGTTATCTTGAACAGTTTGACCTAGACGTAAACGTCACGCCGTTGGCTTCATGCATTGATAATAACAATTAAAGTTCGATATATAACCTTGTTCTCATATCAAGAGCTGACAGACGCGAGAAACAGCTGAAATGCCATGCCTACAAATTTACCACCTGCTGACGAATAGTACCTATAGGTAGCTGTAGTATTCATTCATGTATCTTTTTCATATGTCACATCGCAGCTAATTACCTACCACAAATTACCTAACTCAAATTGTAAATAGAAACTTGAAATCATATTTACAAAACTGATCTCATTATCTTGCTCCATAATTCTGCAGCAGTCACGCAGACGATATGTAATTATTGGTTAAATAATAAGTTTGGCCAATGTTCACCTGGCTTTAATTTATATGTTTGTGGTATTGCAGTTCCTTATACAGCAGTCGCAGTGTCCGCAGGGGCCCTCGGGGGCGCCTACTGCGCCTACTACGTTTACAAAAACAGGTCGAGGATACCCTCGAAGTGGAAGCAAGTCGGGACCATCGACAAGATCTACACTTATCCTGTTAAGTCATGCGGCCCTGTTATCCTGAACACAGTGACGTGTTCTATTCTAGGTTTGAAAGACGGGTGGTTAAGAGACAGGTAAGCTTTTTTTCTCTAAGGGCAGATTTTTCAATCTCCAGATAACACAATCTGTCAGGTAAATTGTAGCTCTGTCCTTTTCTTTGTCATAAGAAAGATAAGGACAGAGCTACAATTTTCCTGACAGATCGTGTTATCCGGAGTTTCAAAAATCAGCCCTAAAATTCATAACCCGCAGATTATTTTCCCACGTTTTTCTACAATCCTAGAATTGGCATTGGAATTCATCTTCCAGACGCTGCAATCCATTTTTCTATTTTCTCATTTTTAGCAACAAGTCAGTTATCTCTGTTGTAGGCAGTGGTGTACAAATGGATAAATTAAATGAATTGCTTTGGCCATTTTAGATCACCAATACTGCAATCCGTTATCATTACAGAATCATGATGATCATAGACGAGAAAAACAACTTCATCACAGCTAGAGCATATCCAGAGCTGCTTTTGGTGGAGCCGACAGTAAGGAGGTCTATTCTCACGTTGAAACATAGAGATTTGGAGCCCGTGCATGTTAACTTGGCCGAGGTGAGTTGTATATCTCTTCTATGATGCGAAATAACTTTTGACATTATATTACTAAAATTACTCTCCGGTTTGTTACTAAAACGTTAAACCATCATATAAATCCACCTGTTATTTTCGAATGCTTGTTAGATTCCACAGCTTAATGTAACTGCGACAGTCACTTTAAGCAAAACCTGTTCTTCCCCATTCATAATAACCTGTTCTGAAATACGTTGTAATTGCCTATTTAAGTATTGCAAGACCATTATTTTGCAGGTGATCGCGTCGCAAGAACCCACGACCGCGCAATTGTGGGGTGTTCCAGTGCCTGTGCTCGACTGCGGTTCGGAGGTCTCAGAATGGATATCGAAGTAAATAAATTACTTTCTATACTCAGTCAATAAGGAAAAACTAAGCGAACTAAGGAATAGCGAAAACTGCCTACGAACTGAGAACCCGACTAACGGCTTGCTGGTGCTGAATGTATTAATAGCTATGATTTGTTAGCTGTTGGTTATCCACGAATTAATAAATAAATAACCTCATTGAATTCATATCTTTTCAATAAGAACAAGAGATTTTCTAACTTTTAGTTACCTATCTAATAGTAGCTATCGGAATAAAGTCGTGGTGTTGACCTAAATATATCTGATAGGTAAAATAAAACTCTACTTTTAAAACTTGATAAATCATAGTTATATGGTTAGTAAAATCATTAAGTATAGGTATGTAAAACATGTATATATCGTACGAAAGAAAGAAATTTAGTAGTGCGTTTAACATAATAAAGGTCATAGTAAACGTTAAGATTTTTAAGACAGCCAGTTATAATTCTTACTAGACAACAGTGTATGCTTTACGGTTTCTTATACAACCCCTTGAACTTTATGTTCCATTCACCACATTCCAACTTAATTAGTGAGAACGAATCATACATATGTCTCTTACAAAACGCTGATATTTGTCAACGCATAAAGGCTTCGCTAAAACATCTGCCAACTTATCTTCTGCGCCTCTATTCTAGGCAGTAAAATCCAAATCGTATTTGACCTGTTATGGTATTGTTTTTATGTCAAGTACCTAAGTAAGAGCTAAAACGTTGACAATACGATAACAGGTCAAACTCAATCGGGGTTTACCGTGTCGAAGAGGCCCAGTAGGTACACATAATACTTAATATTCGTAGCTATAATATTGTTCTAACATAGTCTACACCTTTGTTAATCAAGATTGAAATAACGTTTTCAGGCTTTTGGATCGCGGGCCCATGACCTTCCGTCTGGTGTACTACGCTTCCCAGGAGGCCAGCGCTTTAAGGGGCGTCACCAACAGTTTCTACAAATTTACCAAGAATGATATGGTAACACCGACATCATTAATATTGAGACATTGTCAAAGGAAACCAAACTCTCTCCAGTTAATTTTTGTTTTTATTCTATTGTCAAAATGGTTTTTACATCCATACGCTAAGATTGAACTATTGTTAATCAAATAGAGTAAACCCTAAATAAAATTAACCAATAACAAAAACCGACCAAGTGTTTGTATGTTTACATTTAGCGTAACCAGTCCTGTAGATTTGCCACGCAGTCCGATCCGATGGGCCAACCCTTATGTGCACTTTTTTTAATAATTCCAGGGTGCTTTACCAGATGAGACGTCCTATAACCTGGTGAACGACGCTTCGGTAGCCCACCTGAACACGCGACTGGCGCCCGACTGCCAGGTCACACACCGCGCATTCCGACCTAACTTTGTGCTCAAAGGTGGCATACCCTACGACGAAGACAACTGGAAATTCCTTAAAGTAGGAGAGAACGTGTTCGAGATACTCAAACCTTGCGGAAGGTAATAACTGTAATAAGTAGTAATAGCAGGGATGATTTATTAAACAAATGACGATTACGAGAATGTGATAATATTTTTACACTGTTCTGTTCCAGGTGTCTATTGACGACGATCGACCCGGAAACTGGAGTTCGCAATGCTAAAACTGAACCATTTCGAACTTTAAACAAGTACGTTTTAGCACAGATAATACTTTAAACTTTGTACAAACCCTAACTAAAGCAGTGCAACGGCTTATCGACACTACTTTTCTTTTTACTAATACTTGCCCTAATGTCGATTCGACCCGCAGATTGATTCGACAATAGGGCATCTTAAATCCGGATAATTAAATACAAAATAAATTAAAATTGCAATTAAGGTTCATATTGTACTAAGGATTTAAATATGACTTGGTCACATCACGTTGTTGTGCGTAGTGAATTTTTTTTGGAAGCAAGTTGACACCGAAACTTCTTTATTACGGTGATGATGAAAATATAAATGTACCTACGAGTATGTAATGAGGGTCGTCAGTAACTAGATAGCAGCTGCCCAAGCTAAGCCTAACTACAAGAGAGGATCCGAAACCAGTAGTCACGGCTTCGGTACCATGATATTTTTAAGATTATTTACTCGTGCCTGCCTAAGTCCCAAATCATTTGATTATTCGTCAGAGCAGAAATGTTAGGTCACTTCGCGTGTTTATGTTCTTAATGTCGACCAAATCGGGCAACTTACCTCCGTATCGTCATTTACGTCGGGGGCTTAATACGGCTGCGTTTATTGCACAACATCTATCACTTTTTGACACATATATAAGTAAGAGAGTGACGGATGCTTTATCCACATTTTGTCTCGCGATAAATGTAACCATACTAGGCCCGTAGGGCCTCTAACCTCTATTCTACAGCGTCAAACCATATTGCTTTTGATCTCTTATGGTAGGTATTGTTTTGTACTCGGCCGCCATTACTGGCAAATACATATAAGCTACTAAAACGTTGACAATATGATAACCCGTTAAAGGGTGCTCCTTGAATCACCGACACACATTTCAAGAATGCGTTGTTTCATCGAATTTCCATTTCATCGAAAGCTAATTTCTGCTTAAACCTTATTGTTTTTAGGTTATCTTAAGCATGGGTCTAACCTAACCTAACCTACGTAAGGTTAGGTTAGGTTAGACCAGTGACCACCAAAAAATTATAACTCCTGCACGTGGAAATGCCTGTTCCATGAAATGAAAATTCGGTGAAATGAGTGTCGGTGATTCAAGGGTAAACCCTAGGGCATGCAGTACCGGGCCCGGTTCCGAAACTTCCATTTCCCGGTTCTAAGCAGGGACGGTACCGGGATTCCCGGTTCTCCCGGTTCTTTATTTTTTACCTCAAATCACCGCAATCATGGACATTTGAGATAAAAAACGATTGAAAAACATTAGGAAACTTTAAATATAACAAATATGCAATAAAATCATGCACGTTTTCTTCAACAAAAACATATCTTGATTAAGTAAAATACTTACTAGAAAGTTATTTGTTCTTCCTTTTTACAAATCTAGAGATAAATTATTGCAAATATGCCACAAAATATGATGGATGTTGATGCGATGTTGCCGCTTGTGCCGGCTTCGTCGCTTAGGTGTGAATTGGATATATGTGATACGCGCCACGATATTTGTTTGGTATTTATGGAAAGAACCGGGAGAACCGGGATGTAATCTTCAGTACCGGTTCTTTAGGACCTGTGAAATTCCCGGGATTTCCCGGGAGCATGCCCTAGTAAACCCCCGTTAAAAGCAATATTGTTTTACAGAGTTCAATAGAGGCCCTGCGACAGATTGTTTAATAAGACAGACAAGTTCATTCCTCACACTGACTCATTTGGATTGCTCACCTGTATTTAATGGGGTAGCCATCGCAACCATAATATTCATTATTCAGGAATACATTTGACGCTCACACTCATGGACCTCGTGGTACTTGTATAAGTCTGAATGTCAGATTCAATTGTCCTCAAACATCCTATACGCTAATCTCGTGTGATTTTAGTCTGTGGGCTGAGTAGCATTAAGGCAAGGACGCTACCCTGCAGCACGGGTTGCGGAAAATGTTTCTTCCTTTTTTGTCTCGTAATGAAGCTCGCTCTTGCTTTCGCTCACACGCAAAATTTTTTTTTAAATGTTGCAGATATCGTGCAATGAACGATCACGTGGTGCGTAAAACTGCAGTGGGTCGAATGGGCCTCCAGATAACCCTGCGTTCGGCGCCTGGCGCACCAATCTCGCTGGACGACCCCGTTTATGTTGCGTAGTTACTAGTTAACTATTAGGCACTTCATAATAACTTCGATGTCCCTCTACCAATTATTTGGCGTTGTTAAGCCAATATTTGTTTAGTTATTAAAACATTCATATTATTCTTTCTGCCATCTGTTGTTGTGATAACTTTACGCAAGTGCAACCCCATTTCATTTCATGAAAGCCTTACTGCATTTCCTGTCGCTATACGATACTGTATAAAGAAAAGCCTCTTTGTAGAGGTACAGGTGAAAACAATCTAATGTTATCGTCAACTACTATATAGTAAGGACACTACTGCAAATTACAATCTGTAGCAGGCTGTATCAAATCGTTACCTGAGGTAATCAGTAATCACAAATCATCATATTCTAACATTTCAATATATTAACTGATAAGATACTTGAAGCGCGACCCTTCATTATGAATACACAGATTTAATCTTTTTCGAAATTCACATGTAGCCTTAGTTAAGACTAGGCCGAGTGTTCAGTGGCGCTCATTACTATTATTGTGTTTTAAAAAAAACTAAAGTATTGTCTTGAAATCGAAGGATAGTTTTTTGTTAGGTATTGCTTCTTCATCGCCGTTGTTATATCCGCCCTGTAAACCTTTTCAACGCCGTAGTCCACATTTCATATAACGTATACGAAATTGCAACGGCCACCCAATTGTGAGTTTTTGTACGTTTTCATAGTTTTTGCGTCAGAAAATAATATCCTAGCGCACGGATGAAGTGGCGTTAAAAAGGATATAAATAACGCGTCATTTTGTTTTAGTAAGGTAGTACAATACCTTTGTGATCTGTGGCAATAATCGCTTCTATAGCTTTTGACACTGTTTCCTTTAGAGTTTAATGCGATTCAGACAGGTGAACATATCTCTGAAACATTGAGACAACCTACGGATACTGACGCTTTTTTAGACCTAACTCGAGACTAAGTGTCTCCCATACCTTTACAAGGATACGTCAGTCACTCAATAGAAACTGTTTATCTGTGTTGCATCTTAATATTAATCGCCTACGTAATAAAGTACTATATTTGGAAACTCTAGTGAAAGTGGAACTTGATGTTAAGCCATCTTTTATATGTATAACAGAGTCGTGGTTGAGGACGGACGAACATACGAGTATTAAGTTATCTGGTTACCAGATCATAGTGAGTTGCTCTAGGTCGACTAGTCGAGGAGGTGGTTGTATTATTTTTGCCAGAGACGATATATCTAATAGCTGTCAAGTTTGTAATGTTGAGCGCTACTATAAAGAAAAAATATTTGAGGTGTGTTGTGTGTCTTTGCAACTGCACAGCACATACAAGATTTTTATAAGCACGGTTTACAGAAGTCCAAGCAGTGACACTAAAAGTTTTCTGACACAACTAGAGCTATTTTTGGTCAATAATAAAAAACATGGTTCTATCATGTGTGGAGATTTTAATATTGATTTAAAAAGCGAAACCACAGTCGCTAAAGATTTTCTGCAAATACTCTGGGAGCATAACATGAGACCTACAATAAGGGACTATACCCGGGTAACGGAAACGTCTCAAAGCTTGGTAGACAATATATTTTCGGATATGTACGATAGCTATAGTGCGCACGTCATTCCCTGTAACTTCTCCGATCATGACGCCCAAGTCGTATTTTTTCTTGATCAATTCATAGTACCACTAAAACAGCTAAAGGTACAGGTCAAAAGAAATTATTCCCAAATTGCTCTGAAGAACTTTAAAGATGATTTAAAAAAGATTTGCTGGAATGACGTATTTGTAGAAAAAACGTGTGAAGGAAAATTAGTATTGTTGTACAATATAATATATAAAATTATTGATGAACATTTACCTTTGAAAAAATGGGGAGAAGTGGCATGAAAGAGCCAGTTTTCTTTACGTAGGAAAAAATACAACTTGTAATGAAAAAGATGTAATTTTTTATTTGAAAAATTATTCTTTATTTATTTGAGTACGTAATTTCGTACAAAAAAATCTTTAATAATATATAAAAATCAGCGAAATATGCATTTCCAAAAAATGTGTCATTCGGCTCTTTCATCACAGCTCGGTATTGAAAGAGCTGCCATAAGTTTTGAAAGAGCCGGTAAGTATAACAACGCGTAATTGTGAAAATTATCAAAAAAAATAACTGCGACATAAAAAAAAAACTTAAATAACATTCTAACAATATTTTTTAAGTAATTGCTAACATTTCTTAACAAAAAAAAAAACAATTATATCAGTCATTTTAAGTACTCGTTTTTAAAGCTTTCTTAATCTTAACATATTAATCAGTCAGAGGTACATAATTATACTTTCTACAGAACTTAACATATAAGTGGTTTTTTTTATTAAAAAGTCTCTAAATAAAAAATAAACTTCTATCAAAACCAACATCATTAAATCTCCAAGAACTTCAAAAATAATATTGCTATCTTTGAGCCTAAATATCTATCTATTCATTAAATATCAGACTGTTCAGGAACATCAAATATATGTTTTTTAAGCTTAAAAACATTTCTTACAAAAGAAATTCAATTGCCCAGTTTCTTAGTTTGATTCCTGGTTAAGCCATAGCACATTTTAGAAGCAGTCTTTAAATAATCCGCAAGCATGTTTTCCTGCTCCGATGTGAAAATACGCTTGTTTCCTATATTAGGACAGTGTTTATATGGTAATTCACCAGTATTCTTTGCTTTTTTAACTATTTTTGCTAAATAAGCCCGCGATATATTTAAGGAAAGTGCAGTTTTATTTATAGACTGGCGTTTTTCTAAAACTTCAGCAACTGCCTCTTCAATTACCGATTTATTGGGTCTTTTTCGTTTTTTTGGACCAACTTTCGCCATAATGAAATATCTGAAGCAAATAATTTAATAGTATTATGAAAAAATGTATGTATATAGTATTCATTTATATTATTTACAAAAACAATTTCAAGGTTATGAAGGAGCCAGTTATGAAAGAGCCGGCTTTTTCAATGCACACTGACCCGGCTCTTTCACAACTTGTTCCAAAAAAATATATAACCTTCAAAATAATAACAATATCAGACCTTTTGCAAATAAGTTTTTATGCAGCTGCAAAGCCAAATATATGCACCAACTGACTCTATAACTCATTTGCCTATAATTGTTAGCAATAAAATACCAAAAATCATTTAAAATGAAACAAAAAACTTACTTTTGAGTGCCTAAAACTTCGACTCGATGCACCGATGGCGGTTGGTTTCGGCGAACTGTCAAATGTTTGTGGGGGACGGGAAATCAGTGTTGCAACTTAAAAATAATATTGCCAGCCAAATATATTCTAAAACTACCGAAATAATGCAAGTGGCTCTTTCAAAACCTGGCTCTTTCATGCCACTTCTCCCCTACATTACATTAATTTCAATTTCAATTTCAATATAAAGATTGAAAAATTTGGTAATACAAAATAATAAGATGGAATGACTTACAGAATATTTTATTGCGTAACGATATCAAATGCGTATAACTTGCGCCGCGACGTTTCTGCCGTCGTCGTCGACGTTGAGGAGAACGCGCGCGAAGGTGCCTCCGCCCGAGCCTTTTGTCAGGCGCTCTGGGTTCACGACCACCGAGCCATTCACTTCCTGTAATTAACCAATAATGTCAATGATATCCTTTAGGGTCAAAGAACCTAATACGCCTACGCAGTCTGTTTGTTCGTCAGTCTATTCTAGTTTTATAGGGTTTATATTTTTTGAAGAAGAAGTGGTCTCTGCCTTCTCTGGGAAACAGTTACAGCACTTGAATTTGAACTGAATACAATTTGATATCCTTACAAATAATAAAAAAGTATGACGATAAAATAATAGGGAGATCTTCAACGTTTCTATGTTTTTGCTCTATTGTAAAAATCTTAATTATAGATTTTTATACAAGCGTCAAGCGTCGTATTAGTACCTATACCTACCTAGGTGAACTTACACTATGTGGCATCTCTTTCAGTTGGACAAGAACTTTCTTTGTACATATTATTAACCGTAATTGCAATCCTATAAAACTGAAAGTTCCAATGTTTAACAAGCAACCCGCCTGACTCGTTAACGATGCGACCCATACTGACCTTGACGAAGTACCTGAAGTTGGAGGGCAGTAGGAGCAGGTGCGGCGTGGCGGGCAGCTGCGCGTGCGCCGCCCACAGCGCCGCGTCCGTGGGCTGCGCGGGCGGCGGCGGCCACAGCGGGCTGTAGCTCTGCTGCGACACCACGTGCCCCGCCAGCCGCGACAACTTGTCGCCGCCCATGCCTCTGTCATGACAACCATTATAATAGTGTCAACACAACGATGGCGCAATAACAGCGGCGGTCGCAATTACAAAATAACTCAAGATGGAGTCTCGACCTCTAAACACGCTGTTGAAGACTCTAAATAGATTTAGCCATGTTGGCTAGAGCCATTAATGTGGTCAGGTAAAAAAATTTTCAAACTACAATTCTTAATATATCAACAAGCGAAATGTCGTACGAGGAAGGTAGTCCTACCTATTGTGACGATTTTACTATGAACAGCTACTGACATGACTCAAAATATATTTCTTTACTTACAACGATATTTCCTCCTGGCTGATCTGCATGAGTACATCCGTGCTGGTCATACCGACTAGAATCCCGTTAATATTGAGCGTACACGGATCAGGCAAAAACTGGATGTGGGGATACTTCCTCCGCGTGCAGTATGGCTGAGACGGGTATATGTTAAGGTGGAAGGCGTCTTTGTGACTTGATACTATGTAAATCTTGGTGTACGGACTGAAAAAATGCATTAAATAACATCATTATGGATGTAAGAGAAATAGCGGTTGTTATATTTGACTAAAGCGTGGCCGCGGTAAACGAAGAATTTCACCATTACTTGTCTTTGTCACTCGCACACTGATATTGCAGTCTCGCTCGCATAGCGACATTGACGCCGGTATCATGGTTGCAAACCTTTTCCCTGAATGGTTTATAACGCGCAATGAACCTACATTGCGCGTTATAAACCATTCAGATTCAGATTAGAGAACACTAACTAAACGAAGGTTAAACCAAGTAAATAAATGTATGCAAATTGTATAAAATTTCTAGCTTGCCATGAGTCACCGCTCAGCTCACCTGGTGGTATTTAACTCCGCTAAACTATCTATTAACTGCTCAAACAAGGATTTGTATGGCTCAGTCAGCGAGTTGTCGTTCAGCTTAGCATGATCAGCGTCCAAAAATGGTCCCATCATTATTACGACGTGTGGCTTGTGAGTTGTAATGTATGCGATTAAATCTTTCAGGGGTTCATACGCCAAATTATCTGAAGCTGTGTAAGGGCCGGCAACGACCACCATTGACATGGTACCTGCAAGGACAGACCATTGTCAGTAAAGTATTAGATAAAGGCACTTTTTTAACGCATACTCAAATAGTTTCGTCACGTAATGGCCACTTTCCAACATGACCATAATGTCTGAAAGACCACTTCCCATAATGACCATTCCTATAAAGACCGGTTCCCAGATTGACCACTTCCCAGAAGGGCCATTACCCAATACCACTCATTTCTCAAGTTGCCCACTTCCCAAATTCACCACGTCAAAACCACACTGCTTATGGAGAATGGAGTCCAAACTAACTAATCAAAACTCAGTGGATCTAAGTATAATTAATGTGGATATCCTGTGCCAACTTGCAAATCAATCATCCGATTAGCTCTTAGATACCGTAATATTGCATTGCCATCGGGTTTACATGTGTAGTCCAAGTTTCTATATCAGGAAGTGGTACAAAATTGTCTTGCAAGATAATACCCAAACACAAACGCGTCAAGTTAAATTAATGCTTGTAAAAAGTAGCATGACATACCTGCGTTATATATAAAAATTACCCACCTTGTAGTGTATTCATCATATCCGCCTTGTGATCCGGCACAGGCAAGGAGGCGTCACTAAAGACCTCTTGAGCCAGGAACTTGTCTCCGCGGGGATTGGTGCCACGCATCACCACTATTTGCCCAGGGAACAGCGAGTACTGTTTTAAACTAAAAAAATAACATTAACCTTTTGAAAGCCACCATCGACCGCATTTTTACGTGCCCGAGACGTCACGTCGTTATATAAATTATTATGTCGATACAAAACGTAGGAAGCGTGAAACAACTCGCTAACAGCTGGACGTCCGTGGCACGAAAATCCGCTGACGTGTATTGCCGTCCGATTGCAGTTAATAACTAGATATAATGGCGACCTCTACTTTCAGAACTGATATCTCATTTAATCATAACATAAACGGCCCAATCATTTATGAAACCTAGCTGAGAACAATTAATAGGAACAATCAATCCCTTTTTGGTTCAAGGATTAAAATGCTGAAAAAACATACCTGATTCACAACAAATCTAATAATTATGCATAGATACGAATTATTATAATTATATTAAAAGAATATGATCGAAGTCTTAAACGTACCACGTAGAAAACGTCCCGCGAAGCTAAACAACATAGGGTGTGTAAGTGTAATCGTTAAGTATAGCCACATTAATACCTTTTTTTTAATAAAACCAGAAATATCCCAAATATTAACTTCAACCCCTCCTATACATTTAGTACGCCGTTCGTTGAGAGACTTGAGGCTTTAGTTTAAAGGCCTACTTAGTCATTTCACAATTATCATATCATTCGTGCATTGTTTTATTTATTACAGTTTATTCGTGTAAATTATAAATTTTAAACAGTTTTATCTCTTACGGTAGGGAAATTACAGGAACTTCACACTATAATATGGGTATGGCGGCGTTTAAACTTAATACTTTTAATATTACTTTTTTTATTTAAAAAAGTTATAATGTGGCTTTACTCATTGGGTATCGTACTTGCGATATCAATTTAAAGTTTTCTGATATCTGTTACATTTATGGAATAATCGCCTAGCTACACTTAACGATTACACCCTGTATACGATAGTAGGGTAAATTTCAAATGATCTAGATCTTTAAATAATGCAAGCAAAGCATTAAAAACCCAAATCATCATTACTTTTATATTACTTCAAGTCGTAAAACTCTTTCTGCTGGACTGTACATACTTATCCAGTTCGACAGGTACTGCCTGGCTAAGCGACTCCTCCCAGGTTCCCTGAAGGACCACACACTTAGGGTTCAGCCGAGCATCTGCGTCGCACTCCACGCGACCGGCCACCGCCACCTCTATCTGAAAATATCACTAAATAAGATGATGGTGAAAATCACAGAGTTAATCAAATCATTCATTCCAAACACAAGAGGTACATGTTTTGCACATGAAGCTCGCATACTGTAAAATCTTACATAAGCGTTTAAGGCTAAAAGAGTCAGGAAAACGCTTGCTGCAGGTAATGCGTTAAATATATATTATGCCGAATATGTTAATACCGCATATTTTTTCTCTAAAAAGGCCTCTCCCATGAGCTTTAAGGCAAAGGCTTTAATTATTCTGGCTTATTCCCAGTTGTCCGCACTGGGATTATTCTCAATATAACTGGGTAGAAAGAGCGAGTCAATGAGAGGCCAGACCTTTTGAATGCCACAGCGGATGGATTTTTACGTGCCGGCGCAAAATGTATAAAGCGTAGAACCATTCAGTATCGTTTGTAGCGTTTAGGGCACCTAATTCCGCCGTCTGGCAGACTAAGGAGTTATAATTGTCATAAAGATAATGGAACTGACCTGCGATTTGTGCTTTACTGAACCAGATTCTGCGATGCCTGCTTTCTTCATGATGCACCGAGAGATGTAACTAATGTGGTTGTCATATATGCTGGCCTTTTCGTGTAGCAGTTCAAATCCGAACCTACGGCGAAGTTAAAGTTTCGGTAAAAGATCGCGGTAGTCGCGGTACATCAATTTATTTCTTAATATGATCAAAAAAATAACAATTGCAACTTTTGCGGTACCTAGCCTTTAGTCTTCAAGCCTTTACCCATGAATCGGGTACATTAAATGAATCAGGTACATAAAACGATTCGTGAACTATGATTTGTCTCAGGTCGATACGCTCATGATTCGTGAATCAATTGAAGCAATATGATCAGATTTGGACATAACTTGACATACTATTATCAGATTTATCTTAGCATATATTTATGCCATTCGAATCATAAAGACCGCATATGAATATCAAATTACAGATACGAGGCTTGGATATAGGTACAATACTGTAAACTCGCTTTGTATGGGGACAGGAAAAAGGAGGAGCTAGTTTAGCAATTAGTTAAGCATAGAGTACCGTACCGCACATTGCCGCTTATGCTATGTTACCTATACCCATGAGGTATTCTATTCGTAGGTATCTATCAAATAATGTAGATAGTTACTTGTGGGTATTGTATTCTGACAATACACCCCGGCAACGGCACTCCATAAGCCGAATTTATACTTATTAGACTTATCGTGTCGTGACATTAGTGACGAGTCAATATGATATCGTTTCCATCCATAATAATGTGGTTTGGTGGGATTTATTGTAAAGTGACACGATGTTCTGTGATGGCGTGTGTGTGATGTATAAAAACGATGCCGTGCTGACGTATCAAGATACGGTTAAACAGAAAAATATAATTCCGCTTCTAAATATTTCATTTCTCATTTTCAAATAAGTAGTAGACCATTGTTGAAAAATATGAATACCTGCCTCGCACCGCAAGAAACTCAACAGTAATCTTTTTAACAAATATACTTACCTGCTACAATGACAATAAGTAGGTAGGTACTGCAGCGAGTTTGAAACCTGATGTTATAATTCATAAGTCAGTCCCAAAAATACTTTTTGTTCTTCACTGTCTATTCTAATCTATACTTACAAAGCTTTTGTGTACAAGTCGCCGTCATCGTTCGGTACTTGAGTGACATTGAGATTCAACACGTCATTAGGCCCATTAGGCTTGCCGATGACTTGCAACAATTTGTCTTGTCCGTAGCTGTGAACGACGGAGCCGGCGTTCGTTCTCGCGCTGTACTTAGTTGACGCCACGCTGCAAACACGTTTAAAACGTTTTTTCTATGGTTTTGAGTTGAATACAGAAACAGGAAACCGTAATATGGCATAGTAATTGTTGGAACGTATAAAACGGCTACCTACTTAATGAACTAATAATGAAAAAACAGCAGTGCGGCTGTCCAAATTTAACAGGTTTTTTCCTTAAAACATGTAAAAGCTGGCTCAAGCAGGCAGGCAAGGCAACCAGAAAGACTAATTCACTTCAGCTGCGGACCTAGCAAGATTGACATTAGGATAATATAGCTTAAGTTTCAGTCGTCTCAATCTGTCATTGCATCCCTCAATTCGTATTTAATATAGGTACAAGACTAAGAGAAAGACGGCCTGAAAGTAATTTATACAAGGGTTTAGCTGGAATGGCCTGTAAGTGATTAAAATCCAGTTTCATATAATGTGGTGACTCATGAGTTTATAACTTACATCTTTGGGCTATTTATTGCTGGTGTTATTTCATGGCCTGGAGCTGAATCATTTTCCACCTTTATCCTCTGAAAAAGTCTTATTTATTAGTCACGAGACCACAACAGAATATGACGTAACGACATATCAAAATTCCCCCACATAGGGCGTATTACTTAATTTTTTATTTTTTATTTATTTATTATTACATGTTTACAAACTTAGTTGTATTACAACGTCCCGCAAAACTGTTTTCACAGTTTGCCTGTGGGATCCGCGAATCTTAGTTTACATAAGTATATATCACAGATCAGAATCTACATTAATAACGAATAAACAAACAGTAATTTTAAAAATTTAAATAATATTAAGGTAGTGCTTAAACAAGGCTCTCCTAAACCTATTTTTGTTAGGCTCTTTAATTTATTATTTATTAATAACATTGTTTGGATACTTAAGGGACACAAATTGGAAAATAATAGCAAAAGTAGTATACAGTATACAGTTCAGTGAAACTTTAGAAACCTACGCTATGGATGACCTAAGTTGTGGTAAAAGCCGTATCACAATTCGTTCACAAGATTCTGACATTATAGGGGATAATACAGGCAAACGGGGCGGGGGACTTTATACAATAGGTGGTAAGCTACGAGAATGATTTTCCCAATAGTAGATTGCTACTGGTACTAGGGATGTTTACACTAGTTATATACCATATTACACTAACCACATGACTAAACCCCCTTAAACACTGGACTTGGGTTCTGGAATGAAAATAGGAGGAAGTGGTCAACCTAACACTACCTCCTATATAGCTAGGTAGCTCAGGAGTGCCCAAAATATGACCAATCATGTTTAGTAAAAGTCGCACGGAAAACGAGATATGTTAACTTTTCAAAATTTTGGAAATGTTGTAACCTGGTTCACCATTTTCGATGCCACGACCATTGTTTTTTGATTGTTGTGTTAATTTTCCACTTTCGTGTACTGATTAAATTTGCTTTAAAACCCTTGTAAACCCTTGTTTTTATAAATAGTTATCAGTATTTTAACTTTGTCAAATTTAATTTAAAGTTTAGGAGTTTTTCCTTCGGCAAGTTTGACATCACGCGGTGTAAAAAATATATGTATATACATAGGTACCTATGAAATATATGAAAAACTGTAATGCTAATTTCTTAAAAAAATACCTTCTTAATGAAAATTTTAAAATGATATAAGAATTGAGTTTATTTACTATAGCAGCGAAGTTATTATTAAGTTTGTTCATCAAAGACTGAAATCTATTAAATTATCGAATTTAAAAAACAACTTTTGCTTCCATTTAATATTAAGTTAATTGGTTTTAATTGTTTTAAGAGACGGTTTATGAACACTCCTGTGCTGAGCTATCCAGCCTTGAAAGGTTGACAACTTACTATCTCCCACACATCCTGTATAAAAAACCATACTAGAAATGTGACCAATAGACTTGTGACGTCACAGCTCAGTAGTCTATAAATTCCCACGCAAGCTATCACTTGACACTATCAAAATACATAGGTATTAACTACACTCAAAAATGCTAAGGATCAAAGACATCCAATTTTTTTTTTATATTTTGCTGTGTACCGCAAATATCAAAATAATGTAAGGATATTTTTGATGCTTGGACATTTTTAATGTGTAACTTGACCAGTCAGTCAACATCCTTT
This sequence comes from Acleris literana, assembly GCA_946894065.1. Taxonomy (NCBI): domain Eukaryota; kingdom Metazoa; phylum Arthropoda; class Insecta; order Lepidoptera; family Tortricidae; genus Acleris; species Acleris literana. The sequence continues at coordinate 8,029,740 of OX335685.1, read as the reverse complement.
ATATACCTATCTACAGTGGTGGTTACAAGGGGGATACTGGAGGAAGCCTGGCAAAACATAACTTTGGTCAACTGTACATCATTTTCTTATCTATTTCATCATATCACATTTAGAAACAAACAAACATTAAAGAAACATTTTATACAGTTTTCTTTTCAAGTAAATGCAAGTAATGTGCAGCCAATTTTTTTTTCAAGAAAATCCTTTTTCTGGCAAATTTAAACCTAAATAAAGCAAACTTGAAAACATCTTAGCCTAATTGTGCAAAATGTGGTTACAGAATTTATCAAAAAGTTTTTAGAGTTGTAGGTAATTCTGTAGCTCTGCCTACCCCACTCTGCACGGCTAGCACAAGTTGCCCGTGACTTTCTATCTAGTCAGAGTAGTCAGTAACGATAGAGACGCACTGAGCGACAAGCGAGAAAATACAACTTGTGCTACCCGTGCTGGGATAACAGGCGTGAAGGTATGTATGTATGTAACAATTGAATTCGGCAGACATTAATGGTATTATTTTCATCATTGGATGCATCCACTAGTGGAAAAAACCCAGTAATCCCAGTGGCAACAAAAAGGGGTGTGTTGTGTTGCGGACTTGAGACCAGCCCTGCAAATTAAAATATTTCATAACATTTTACCTATCTAAATTTATTTTAAAAAAAAACAGTATTATTTGCAGAAGCATTAAAAAAAAAGAGGAAATTATTTTTTATAACTAGATATGCAATAATTATTTTTATGTAATAAAAATAATTCACATTTAAAAATCACTTATAAAGTAAAAGTTTAGTAGACATATTTAATTACTTAAACTACTATTCAGCCAATAAAATGAGGACAAATAGTAAAAAAATGCAGCAAAAAATCAGCATTTTTATTATTTTATATAAGTAGAAGGAACTTTGAATTTGTAAAGAATGTCTTAATTTTAGTCAGTTCAAAAAACAAAGATTAAACTATTTGACAAATGCAATGCAATTTAAATTCTAAAAAAAATAATTAAACAGCATGTGTACGCCCTACAAAAAATCAGGTACCTCCCAGTAGAGTGAGTTGATGGCTGCAGACGAGTATGGATCTAGTCATGGTACAGGCGACACGAACTAGAAGCATACTCGCCCACAAATATCATCAAGTCATACTATTTATTAAACAATCTGCAAAACAGCTCACATGGTCTTCTTGATTTCACCGATGCACAGTACACAGGCACTCAATGAGTGTAGATCTAGTCACAGAAGGAAACACTGTGCCACTAGATTCATACCCATCGAGCACAAGTGACTTTTCACCTCCAATGTTCATTTCCAAAACAGCTAACAATCAATGGAAGATATGAAGTAGTCAAGTTGCTTGCATTGAACCTAAAGAGGCCACAATATTATTACAGATTACCAATTGCTGTTACTAGTATTAGGCTAGTTCAATCATTAAATGTCACTGTACAAAAAAAACTAACCTGGACTCATTACACAACATGTTTTAGACCCTAAACCATTTCTATAAAAATGTCTAAGTTACATCAAGCCACTCTTTCTGAAAAAGTTTTCAAGCAGCCTGCTGTCTCTGTCTAACATAGAGTTCCCACAGTAAGAAGACAAGGATAGCATATCTGTTCAATTACTTCCACAAGGTTAAGTTACTACAAAGAATTAATTGAGCATCAAAATAACGTACCTTTGGAGTTGCAGACATGTATTTCGAGAGGACTTCATTATCTGGCCTGACAGTGAAGGAAAAAGTTACAAAACACAAAACATACATAACCCAACCCACTTAACCGCCTTAGATTGAAGATAAATACACAATTATATTGTAAGCAATAAAAACACTAAAATATCGTTAGAGCACGTGGAACGTATGGACAAAAAGGATACTGGGTGTCGGCGGATGTTCCGTACATCGAAAGACTTGTGCCGGTAGCCTTACTAGCATCTTTAACTGGAGCGCTTAGGCGATCCGCCCGCTTGGAAAATTCCTTTCTCTCGAGTGCGTCCAAGCTATCCAAATTCGGAGGGGCGCCGTTTAAGTTTGTAAGGCTGAACGCCATCCATTGTTCGACTAAAGTCTCCGCGTCAACATCGTACTCTTCGCATAAAATCACACCTTTGAATTACAAGCGAATAATAAAACAACCTTGAACAGTCATTTTCTTTGCCGCACAAGTCATACAAACAATAAAGTATACAGGTTATTAACCGAACAACTCATAACGTGGTTCGATTATGGGTAATTAATAAGGTACTTACATTTTGTTAAAACGTCTTTTTGCACATCAATACCCAAAAACTGAAATTGCTCAGTCAGCAACTCTTCGGTAGCCATTTTCTGTAAATTTGAAAGAGTGAATGAAGGAAGGAAGCAAGCAAGGCAGAAGACCGCCAATCAAAAAGTTTGCGTCAGAAAGTTTTTATCATAGACAAACCCAACCAAACTTACCATAGACAATACAAAGGATAAAATAGACTCAAGGTGGGCAAGCCGCTTGCATAAAACCCATGTCCATGCAAAACACGGTACCTATAGCGGCTGATAACTATCTAGAGAGGGATATCTCACATAGATGCAAAAAGAGTTTGGAGGGAATAAGATAGTTGTTTGGAGTGAAATTGGCAAAGTGAACCAAATTTTACCTAATTATGCCGGCATCCTCTAACCGTCGATGTATATAATGCCTTCGACGCGATGTTCGCGTCGCGCGAGTTCGGCCAAGTTGGCCCGCTAGCCAGATAGCTCCCGGAACGGTCATTGGACTCATCAAAGGAGTTCGGACGGGTTCGCGAGATAGTTATCGCTGCTATACGGCTAGCATCATTTGAATTTTCTCACTTTCCGCTCAGAGCGACTATCGTTAAGCCCCATTCATATGCTTGTTGTTTGTAACATACACTGCAGGACGCAACTGTACGTTACAGTGAGATAGAAATACATCGTGCTCACTTATAGTTGCGTCCCACAGTGTTTGTGGCAAACACCAAGCATGTGAGCGGCATTACAGAGGCTCTACTTTGAAAATCGAAGTTCGAAATTACGTAAGCTCCATCTCTTTCCCTCGATTTGGTCTCGAATGACGAGTGAGAGGGATGGAGCTAAAGTAACTTCGAACTTCGATTTTCACAGTAGGGCCTCAGACTAGTTAAAAAGGGAAATCCAAGACGCGGGGATAATGTACAGTCGACTACAAAGAGATGTATCCACTTTTGGACCTTATTTATTACAATGCACTAAGGTGAAAAAGCGGGTACATCTCTTTGAAGACAACTGTACAAGCCGACGAGGTCCTACTTTGAAACTCGAAGTTACGTTAGCTCCATCCCTTTCTCGACGAGTGACGGGGACTCGGTACCTGAAGTAGGCATCAAATTTAGTATTTCGTGGTAGGTAACAACAAACTATACGTAGTATCTCTACGTTTTAGGCTTGTTTTAGGTAGCCATCCTGAAGCCAATGAACCGAGGCAGTATCTATTTATTTATATTTGTACCATGGCAACAATTTTATATATCAAACAAGCATGATGTATCCAATTGCTATGCAACGTTCATTCAAAGAGGCCCTACCTACTTTGAAAATAGAAGTTCGAAGTTACAGAGAGATGCAAAAGAATAAATTGTTGCTTTCTTAAGCCGGACCACATGCTTAGTGTTTGCCGTAAACACTGCGGGACGCAATTATATGTTAGAGTGAGCACGATGTATTTCCATCTCACTCTAACGTATAGTTTCGGTCTACAGTGTTTGCGGCATATCGGTCCGATAGGCCGAAGCACACCGGTTGCGTGTGCAACACGTAGCGTCGACGTAAGCGTAGACGTGTGGTGCAGCATCCTCTGTCACACCGGATTACGTACGTCGACGCCACGTCGTGCGCTGCAGAGCTGCACACGCCACGCAGGCACACGCTGCAGCTCCGTATCGTACCCACCCAGCCGCCATTTGCATTTGCAATTTTGCATAGAATAGGATGGAGTCGGGAACGGTGGCTCGAATTTTTTCAGACTTTCAAATTATGAGGAAAAAGTTGAAGTAATAAGCTGAAATTCATATGTATGATAGCTGTGCGTGACCCGACTTGTCCGGTTCGCCGTCTCAAAGCAAACGCCTTAGATACGTCATCTCTGCACGCATCTGCACGGATAGGTCAAGTTGTATTTTCTCGCTTATCGCTCGGTGCGTCTCTATCGTTTCAGACTAGATAGAAAGGAAGATCCGAGAGACAAACAAGTCGCGGACAACATGTGCTAGGCGTGCTGGTTTATCTTATGACTGATGCGTGCGACACGCGTTACGTGTACGTGCAGGCGTACGTCACGCAATCAGTGTGACATATTGTATGATGATACATACTATACAACGAAGTGGAACGCGCACGCGCACGTGCACGTCTACGCGCAAGCATCCGGTGAGGCTCGGCCTCTTACGCTAGCCCACGATGAATGAATCTCAAAACGTTCTAGTATAATATAACTTTCGGAAAAATAAAAATTTGGTCAAATGAATATTCGGAAAACATAATTCGTAGTTTTAAATTTGAGTGTTGGCCGATATTCGTGCCAGTAAACCAATTTGAATTTTTTTTTTGTTTGAAACGGTGTTGTACACTTCCCAGGTGGTCCCTTGTCATGAGGTCAGGATCTGACGATGGGATCCTGGAGAAAGCGAGGGAACTTTTGAATTATTACACGCACACCTAAATCGATTTGGTTATTTTTTGGAGTCGGTTTGTCGTTTTTTAAAGTTTTTCGGCGATTCTGGTATTTTGATAAACAATTATAAAAAAAATATACTTATACTAAAACCTAGGTTGTAAGATTAATGTATTACTAGTTAACACTCTTATGGACCCAGGGTCTGAAATAAATATATTTAATTGATTTGAAAATTAAATGATTCTTCTTTTCACAATTATTTATAATGGGTGGTCCCATATTAATTTCGTTAAGATTAGATCATAGGATCCAAGGAAATTCAACCGAACTCCTTAATAGTTTGGAGTCAGTGATCGTTTTTAACAGACTTTAAAATAAGGAGGAGGTTCTCAGTTCCTCGGATTTTTTAACCCCCGACGCAAAAAGAGGGGTGAAGTTTGACCACTATGTGTGTGTGTCTGTCTGAGGCACCGTAGTTCTTAAGCGGGTGAACCAATTTGGATGCGGTTATTTTTATTCGAAAGCAGGTTTTCTAGCGGTGGTACTTAGCTATAGTGCTAGCGGTACAACCCGAAATTCAGTAAAATGCTGCGAATGGTGTTAAAAGCATGAAAATGGGAACGATTGATCTTTAGGCAATACGAATCAATTTGACCCGTAGCACGAAAAAAAACCCAAAAAAGGAGACGATTTATGACGTCATCTTTATTTTGTATAAAAAAAAAGTTCTGAAACCTATCGTGTATGGTACCTAATGCAAGGGCTTACTAAGCCAATTCTAAAAATATATGATATCATTATATTTCAGTCACTTGTTTTAAATTAAAATTAAAATCATTTTCAAAACATACCAAGTTCCTCCATGCAGATAATATGATATGGTTAAATCATTATTTCTTAAATATACCTAAAATGATACGTAATAGCCTCATATCCAACCCCAAGAAAGCAATTTTGAAAATATTTACATTTAGTAGTTTTTTATAATTTTTTAATATTACAAAATGTGATAAAATCACATGTAGTTGAAACTTGTATAAAAAGTTCAATTTTAGACACTGAGTATGATAAATACTAATGCGAGAGGAGTTTTCAATCATATTTATACTATTTACTAGCTTTCGCCCGCGACTCCGTCCGCGTAGAAGTCGTTTATCGCTGCTCCCTCGGGAACTGTCAAATTTTCCGGGATAAAAATTCGAAGGACTCTATTGTACTGGACGAGTTATGTACAGTGCAACCATTTTCTTAATAGCGATCGGCAATCATCGTTTGACAAATATACTGTCAGTTGCGAGTGCAAGCGTGATAGCGCTAGCCAGCCGAAAACTATTAAGAAGCTAGGAATACTGTACGAGTCTGACAGTTCACCGTAGGAACTAGGGTAACCATGAGACTAATAAATTTAAAATTAATAATTTTATTCATTACTAGCGGCCCGCCCCGGCTTCGCTCGGGTGTGGTTTAGTAGGTATGTTCATTTTATATTAAGATAGTTGAGCGACTACAACGAAAAATATTGAATTGTTTAAAAATTATCTACTATGATTTTCACACGGCGTTGCTTGCGGCGAGCTTGAAATGTCTTAAAGTTTCATTTATCAACTAAGAAGTGGGACTACATAGGCTTATTATAATTAGGTACAAAAAGTGTACATTAAAAAAAAAACATAAAATCGCCTTCAAAAACGCAAAAAATAACTTCTGTTAAAATGATAGGTGATAAATAGGTGAGTCCAACTGAAGTCGGCGACTCACAATATTTTCAACCAAAAGCAGACTTCTGTTGGACTATCCTATTACCTATCATTTTAATAAAAGTTATTTTTTGCGTTTTTGAAAGCGATTTTTTGTTTTTAAAAAAAATATATTCAACAATATCATTGCGGTGAAGACTGAAAACGATCTAATACGAAGTATAGATTTAGTCTTTCCTTTCTGAGATAATCAGATTTGAATAGATATGTTAATGCTTTGTTATGGAATAAATGTTTGAACATAACACTCGCTTCTCTTTAGCTGCAGTCGTGAAACACGGATACATAAATTTAACCAATTCAAATCTGATTTTTGAAAACATAATTTATAGTGTCAGCAGCTTTGAAACAATGGGATTCCTTACAAATTTTCAACCCGTTTTTTATTGCCTTAAGGGTTGAATTTCCATAAGCGGTAAAATTATATTCCTTTAATTCGTACCAGGAGCCTACATGTTAAATTTGATGTAATTTACTTCAAAAATGTCGTATCTCCCATACAAACTTTAATGCAGTATTTCGACCCTTTAGGGTTGAATTTCTATAAACGGTAAAATTATGTTTCTTTAATTCGTACCAGCAGCCTAAATTTTAAATTTGATGTAATTTAAGTACTTCAAAAATGACGTATCTCCTATACAAACTTTAATGCAGTATTTTGACCCTTTAGGGTTGAATTTCCATAAACGGTAAAAATATGTTTCTTTAATTCGTACCAGCAGCCTAAATTTTAAATTTGATGTAATTTACTTCAAAAATGACGTATCTCCCATACAAACATTAATCCACTATTTCGACCCTTTAGAGATGAAATAAAAAATAAAATGAATATGGTACATTTACAGCCTCATATTTATAAGCCTTAGTACTAAATTTCATGTTCTTAGCTTTAAAAATGACGGACTTCCATACAATGGTTTATCCCCTATTTCACCCCTTTAGGGGTTGAATTTCGAAAAATCGCTTCTTATTACTTGCTTACGTCAAAAAACCTACGTACTGTTAAAGTTTCATGTTTCTAGCTTCAGTAGTTTCGGCTGGGCGTTGATGAGTGACGCGTATTCCGGTTCTCTCTTTATTAATAGTATTACAAAATATTACAGTAACAGATTTTTGAATAGTGTTACGTACGAGTGCTTTAACTAACGGTAAAGAGCCAGAAAACATATTTGGGTTCACGACTTATACCCTTTTTCATCTAAGACGAGCTCATATAAAACACGTACCTATTACACTTGTTTCTTTAACAGGACTCATTTTAGATGAAACAGAGTGTAAGAGTCACCCTGTGTAGATATCAGTTTTAACTGAAATCGTGATGGTCGTTGTTCCGTACCTTATCGCATACTTATAGTACTAGTACACTAGTACTAGTACAAATGCGAAAATTTTGATGGATGGATGTTTGTTACTTAGCACACCAGAACGGCTGACAAAACGTGAATGAAATTTGAAACAGTGATAGATTATGGTCTGGAATACCGACCACAATTTTATTCCGGAAAATTAGACAGTTTCCGAGGAAGCAGCGATAAACGACTTCTACGCGGACGGAGTCGCCGGCAACATCTGTCTAAAGTAAAGTCATATAGATTACGAAAACGTGAGGAAGCTGCGGATAAAAGCTAGAAGGTAAATAAATGTCTACAGCCCAGTCCAGTAGTCCGGCGTTTAAGTTTCTGATGAAAGTGGCTCTTAAAAAATAAACAAAAAATTAAATAGCTTTAGGAACGCTGGCATAAAATAGTAAATATACCTATCTTGTCCTTATTCAAACTTACAAAGACTTAATGTGTCTTTGTGCTGTCACTATGAAATTTGTTTGAAATACAAAGCATAACATCCGTTTCATATAATATCTTACAACGATTGTTCATCAATTGTTCATAATGAATATTATTACTAGGTTTCGATTTATTCCGCAAGTAAGTAAAATGAATGTTTAAATGTTGTTTAGCGACGATAGCTGCGTCTCCCATCGCCATCGTGCCACCCTTCTGGTGCTAGGGCCTTCGGCGTGTTATTGCCATAAACAACTCTTCTATCATTACGGTGACGAATTGTTAACCATCCAGCTTAATGCATTCACTGCCGACAACGCATTTATATGCTTTCACCCGACCGCTTATGCGTTCACCCGACTTTTGCCCAGCGCCTTGAACACATATGAGCGTTCTCGCTATATTAAATGTTTCTATTTCTATTTCTATTTATATTTCTATTTCTATATTCAAGCTTCGCATAGAACACCAAGCGAAAATTCGAAAAAAATATTCCGGTAGTGTGCACCTACGGGTACTCCGCACAGAGTTAGAACCTACGGCTACGATCAAAGTCCAAATACACGCACTCGAAATTCAAAATTTAAAATATTTATTCAGGCTCTTTTAAAAGTCGGTAATATGGAGTGAATCTCCTAGCGCTTCGGACAAGACCATCATTGCGGAGAAGCGCCGAAAGAAACTAAAATGTTTTTAATTATAGCGGCGGGGCGAGACCTAAATTTCATGTGGGCAAGGTACATTTCGCGAGGCCCTCTGGTGGCACAAGACGTATTTTATAACATAAAAAGGTCACGTTCTCGGCTTTTCTGTTATGCAGAAGCTTTAGGGCCCTTGGAACGGGAAGCCGGTAGGCGGTGGCCCGTGTCGCCCACGCCTCACGCCGCCTCTGATAGGTATTTTAAAGCACTAAAACGAGACACAGCCCGACTGCCCGACGGTTGATAATTTGTTGACGAGTTGAAAGTAGAGTTGTTTCTGAGAAAAACAACAGCGGGACGCTTCCAATTACTGGTATAGGTACACCGTGTTTTTTTATTTGTTTTAATTTTAAGGGAGCAACGAGGAATGACAATTCTTTTTCGTGCCACTGGTGGAACGAGTTGGTGGCAGGAAGAAGGGGTTTAATCAACAGCTACTATTGGTTAAACTGAACTAGATCATTATTGGTCGTTACAAAAGGGTTGCTACGGTCACGTTTCAAAAAATATGACTATGTCACAGAATTGTCGTGGTAATTTCTATGGTTAAAAATGACATTTTTGACACTAATTATTACTTAACTCAAAAGGCCCTTTAACAATGAACGTAGATACAACATTTAATTACTTTGTTCTAAAACTTTTTTTTTTGCGATAGGTATTTAAAAATCCAATCTACCACTTCTTTTCTATGGATGTACCTAGTATTAGCCGAAATTAACGAAAATAAAAAAACTAGGTGTATACATAAAGGTATGTCACTTAAGTCTTCGTCACAACTTTTACTAACTCAAGGTTTACTTTCAGTATATTTTGAAGTCGATGGTTCGTGAGATCTCATCGACACCCTGCTTGCACCGAACACCTCGAACCCTTGTAAAACTGAAAAAGTTACAAGCTGAATTTCAAGTAAGTCTTTTTCATATAAAGCAGAGTTCAAGTGAATATTTCAATGATTAGGGGCCGATTGCATAGTGAAGTACTATCACGAACGTCGTCAATGTCATAAGAGATGTCAAGTCATTTGTAACATTTAGGAAACTCAACCTTATTGTTGTAGAATGTCAGATTGACTTTGGACCTAAGGTGGGTACCAAATTAATGTTCGCGACTGTACAAGCTAATAGTATTAGTGATGTTGTATGGATTTTTACTAATAGTATGGGCTTGTACTTTATTATGCAACAGGCCCCAGCTAGTAAGTATGCCGTGTCATTTGGACCGCCATTATAATCACGTACATAAAATTATTAATGAAAATGTTTCTTATTCCCTTATAATCTGTGTTCTTAACTGTGCGCGTACTGGCGCGTACAAAATTAGACTTCGTCCAAAAAAATCATCGAGTTTGTAGTTTGTGCGCATCCATTTAAGCGCAACATTTATTAGTATTTGCTTCAAGCCATTGTATTGCGGAATTCCACTACCGTCCGGCACAGTTATAACACTTATAACAGAAGTTTACTCCGTAAAAAATGAATTTTAACTTCAGTGTCAATAATAATCTATTGAACTTTCTTGTTACTCTCCCTCCCTTTTCACAACCGACTTCAAAAAAAAGTAGCCTCTGAGTTTGAAAGGGTACTTTCCAGCTGATCCCATCTGATAATGGGATCCAGGAGGAAAGGACGGAACTCTTCAAATTGGTTATTTGAAGTCGGTTTATCGTTTTTAGGGTCCCGTACCCAAGGGGTAAAAACGGGACTCTATTACTAAGAATCCACTGTCCGTCCGTCCGTCTGTCCGTCTGCCGGTTTGTCACCAGGCTGTATCTCATGCACCGTGATAGCTAGACAGTTGAAAATTTCACAGATGATGTATTTCTGTTGCCGCTAAAACAAAACAAACTAAAAACAGAATAAAACAAATTTTTAAGAGTGGCTCCAATACAAAAAACTTTTTTTTTTGCGGCAGCGGCAACGACTTCGACGTTTTTGGTGTGCGGTTCCTCATATGCCAATAATTCGCTCTGAATTCAATATACCTACCACCCTCGCCGGAAATATATTATTTTGCTCTACAATTATAAATGCCTATTATACTTTCAGTGTGAAGATGGCAACCCAATCTGGCTTAAACGTGGTATCACCGATAAGATACTTTACACTACCGTATTAGTTTTGTGCGTTGTTGGGATCCTAGGCGTAGTCATCACGCTATATGAAAACGCTAAACCAGAAACTTGGAAAAACAAAGATTCATGTTAATATTACAATGTATGCCCAAAATATTTAATGGTGGATTTTATTTTGAGTAAGTATTATATATTCAAAAATTTTGTGTATTAAAAGACTGATATAACAATAAATATTTTATTTCATCCATTCTAACATAGCTGGTTGCCGATCAAAAGCTATAGTGGGCCAATCTAGGATGTTCTCTGTGACAGCTCATACTAACATGTGTCACACTGGTTCCTTTCACTTTTTTTTAACACTACTTTGATACAAACCATGCGACTACATTCAATATACAAAATACAGCTGCCGCAGGGACCATCCTATACATGGTGGAAAAAATGACTGCCAATGACTGCAACATGTATAACAACTTCCTTAAATATTAGAAATAGTAAATTCTACGCAAAGGAGACTTACTTTTTTTAACAATATATGTACTTCATTCAATCATGGATTTTTGAAAATTCGTCTGCCTTAACCCTTAATTTGGCAAAAATAAAAAAAGTCGGGAATTCAAACCCTTTTTGATTTTGAATCAGAAAAAAAATAAAAACACAAATCAAACAAAAAATGTGAACCTTATGGTATGTATGGTATACCATACACTGCCAAATTAAGGGTTAACTGAGAATCGCAGTGGTCAAGTATGACAAAACAATAAAATCGTGTTTTATGATACAGTAAGAGGTCATTGATAGTAATAACTTATAATTTATGGTTATAAGAATCTTTATCGCCATTACAATTACAAGAAATCACTTGCATGACAATACAGTTAAGGTACACATTATCTACAACACTTACACCTTTAAACTAAATAAAGACCATAAAAAACATTACTTTAATCATTTTGTCATATTCCACCAGTTCGATTCCTGGTTGAAGCAGACAAATGTTCAAAAATCCATAAATGCAGTATATAATGTAAAAAAAAAAGAATGTCTCCTTTGCATAGAATTTGCTATTTCCAATGTTTAAGGTAGTTGCCGTCCATGTGGCGTTCGTTTTTTCCAACCTGTATATTTAATGAATTCAGTATAACTTAGCTTAACATGTGCCCTGTCCTCATACAAAAGTGCATTTTTATCATCATACGTCCAATGCTTACATCTGTTATATCAAAATTTGAACCAAGCATACAGATCAACTCATCAGTTCATGGATAAAACTGCATTAATGAATCATTGTGATTCATAGGACGGGCAACCTGCTAAGTAGCTGAAGTAATCCGCTCATTCCCGAAATACCAGTATTTTAAAAGGGTATTGTTTATTATCTTCACCCAAAATTTCGAATCCGGTTTTTAGCAAACCTGGTAAAAAGAGTAGTTTGGTATTTTGAAATACTGGTATTTCGGGAATGAGCGAAGTAATCGAGTCGTTCTTCTTTTTTACCTAAACTGACGATTTTCTGATTTCATTTTTTAATTTTTAACCATCAATAATTATGGTTTCAGTGTTCAATTTCAAAAAGTTGCATAATTTTTTTACTAACACTAATTAATGCTTCCTGTCCTGCAGATAATGATTTATTTTTTTAATGTGGTTAACCAGAAACACTGTGACAGAGTGTGCGTTATCAGCTGAGACCAATTTTTAGATGACCACTCTGTACTGGGTTAACCGATTCGTTGCGGCTTCCATTTTCGAAAACTTTTGGCTGTGGCGGCTAACAATTATTTCATGACACGCCAGGCGTGCAATACGCCATAGGCAACGTCCTTATAGAACGCGATTGCGCGATCATTGCAAGTTCGCGCGACTGTTTGTATGTAAACTGTCATATAAAGTCGCGCGAACTTGCGATGATCGCGCAATCGCGTAATATTAGGACGATGCCATAGAATATGATGACCACACGTTAAAAACATTTGATGACACGCCTGGCGTTTCATCCGCACTGAATCGGTTAAAGAAAGAGCACAATTATTTAGTATTAATTGATAAATAAAAATGTGGACATATATTAAACACAAAAAACATAATTATCAATACTCTAATGAGACGCTTAATAAGAGAGACAGGCTATTATATAGTAAAAAAGAATGTCCCAATCATCAAATAGAAGTAAGTTATTTTTAAATATATGGTTACTTAGCATTATGGTAGACAATGAACCTTACTTAGTTTGCTTATACTCTCTGGACATGAATATGAAATTTGCACGAAGGCATGGACTGTACTTCTGCAGTGACAATACTGTTGATGGAGAGATTAGCTAGTCCTCCACGTATCAGCCCGCAGGTATACGCCACATACTGGAAAGACGAAACAAAGTATAGGTAAAAAACTTAAGTAAAGCCCCTCTTCCATATAGTTGTCATGGTTCTCTGCCTTTTGGCAGAAATATGTTTGGCCAAATGTAGTTTCCCAATCATTTCATTTGCCAACCCAGTTTAATTTCTGTAACTTTAAATGAATCCGGTTTTTTTTAAACTAACCTAACGTAACCTATAGGGTTCTATGTGATGGTACTGAAATAAATCCTGAAATATTTACAGTTACAGAAAAAAAAGCCGGTTGGCAAATGGAACAGTTGGGAAATGATACGTCATTCAGCCAAACATATTTTGCCTAAAAGGCAGGATACCAGTTGTAACGCATCTCTGCTTTTATTTAACACATAAAATAAGGCTGTGACCACCGCAGAATGGTCTGGTGCCCACCCCAGGATGATCACTGATCACCAAAGAGCGGAATTCTTCATAGCAAAAATCTAACTGTCAGAGGGATTGACCTAACTGTTTTATCAACTTATCGATGTTACGGAATAATATCGCATTAGGTATCCATAATCAACTTAAAAGATTATTCTGTAACATTTGACCTCTTTGATAAGCAACTTGCATCTCCATATTAAAGTAAATCATGCCAGCGTCACATATGTCATTTGTCACTTGAGTTTTCATGAGTGATTTCCGTGCCGTGCTACTAAAATGGTTAATCCTAAAAGAAAAACAATAAAAAAATGGATACAGAAAGATTCTTCTCCTAGTTTCAAAGAAGATTCTTCCACAATATATTGCTCTAAATGTGACGTTCATTTACATCAGCTAAAGAAACATTGTGTTGAAAGTCATTTAGTGAGTAAAAGTCATTCGTCACAATGCTCAAAAAGTACGAGTTCAGACACATTCTATATAGATTTAACCATATTTTTAGTTTCGTGCAATATTCCATGGAAAAAGATTAACAATCCAGTTTATAAAAAAATTCCAAAAATATATTTGTTGTTCCTGTACATCAAAATCACTTCCGGATGAATCATTGCTGAGAAAAGTATACTTAGATATAGTTTACCAACAAACAGTTCAAGACATACGCAAGAACCTGATAGGAAAATATATATGGATAACAGTCAACGAAACATTAAATAGGATGGGCAAAAGTGTAACTAATTTGATTGTAAGAGAACTAAAGAAAAATTCTTGTTGCAATCTTACTTAATCGGAAGTGAAATTTTTGAAAAAGTTGATGGTAACTCAATGGCTGAATACTTAAAAAAGCAATTGCAGTTTATTTGGCACAATTCATATAATGAGCATGTTAGAAATGTCCTTGTTTTGAGCACTGATAGTGCCGCGTACACACTAAAGGCTGGTAAAATCTTAAAAGCTACATTTCCAAATCAATGTTACATGTCTGGCAAACAAACAACGTAAAAAAAATATTTTTAAAGTCTCCACATAGAGTCCGCTTATTCAAACAAATTTGTCCATCCGTACCATTATAACTAGGTGGGGCACATGGCTTAATGCAGCTATATATTATGCAGAAAATTTGGAGTGTATTACAGAAGTAATTTCAAACTTAAATTCAAAAGAGTCGGCTGCAATAAGAGAAGCTAAAAGAGTACTTAAGCACAATAATTTGAGAAATGATCTGTTGTACATAAAAGAAAGTTATGGCATTTTACGTGACGCAATAATCAAATTACAAACATCCTGTTTATCCTTATTAGACTCTCTTCTAATACTTGACCAGGTGAGAAGTATTCTAAATTGGTGTGGATCTCAGACAGTGCAAATAAAACTTGAAAAAGTACTAGATAGAATTCCGGACTACGACATGATACGCAAATATGCTGATTTTATAGAAAAAAGTGATTACAGCCAAAACACCGATATCGAGTACTACAAATATGCTCCTATTACTTCAACTGAGGTAGAACGCTCGTTTTCATCTTATAAATGGATCTACAAAGAAAAAACGAGTAATTGAAAGGTGACAATGTTGAAAAAATGAAGGAAACATGAAAGATGAAGAAAACATTATTTAGTACAGATTTAGATTTCGACTTTGTTATTTTGAATGAAGATTAGTTACCTACTCTTAGCAATATTTGTTTTTAATTTTTAATGATAAGTTTCATATAGAAAATTTAAAAAAAAGTGTTTTCTGTTTTATTCTTTACTATTATACTAAAATACAGTGGCGGTCAGCTAATTAGGGACACAGTTAATTTGTTTGTATAATTATCCAAAAGCCTGATTTCATTACTTTAACTTTGTTTTGTTAAGTGACAAATATTTATCGATAAGTTGATAAAACAGTTAGGTCAATCCCTCTGACAGTTTGATTTTTGCTATGAAGAATTCGGCTCTTTGCTGATCACTTATGTAAATAGGAAGCTGAATGATGTCTACCTCAATGTATCTCAGCAAAGCTCACAGGCTTCCCCTGAAAAATATATCTAGATACGCCAATGGTGTTTTCATATGTATACTAAAATTATAAAGAGGTAAAGTTTGTGACGTTGTAGGGGTAATCTCTGGATCTACTGAACCGATTTTGAAAATTCTTTTACCAATAGAAAGCCATGTTATTTGTGAATGACATAGGGTCATATATTAACCCAAAAAAAAAAATTATTGCCCAATGAAGTGGGCATGGGGACGGCTAGTTGAGCAATATTGTGATAGCTCTTATTTAATTTACAGTAATGGCAGCCGAGTTAAAAACAATACCATAACATGCAATATTGTTTTACAGAGTTGAATAGAGGCCCTGAAATATGACGAAAATTCCATAATAATTTAGTATACAACTACATGCAAGAGGGTCTTTACTTAAGATTTTATCTATAGTGCATTAGAGATTAACACAGTTTATTCAGACTTTTGAATTAAGGTACATTAAAAATGTGAAACTGCTAGTGACGAAACTAAATAATTCTGTTATGATCAGACCAAGGCAGCATTTCTATCATACCAGGTAGACTAGGCTTGTTTTTAGGGCCAAAATAAGTTTGGCCTGCAGCATAATAATCTTAAAGATACTATTGAAACTGCATTACAATCATATGGGATAAACAAAGATCATTTAATCCCTTGTATGGATGAAGGTGCAAAAGTACCAAATTTAGTGTCAAATATGTGCAATCAGTGCTTAAACCATGAAAAAAATGCTACAAATCCCATCCGCATGAGCAACCCCATATGACAAGAAAAAACTAATTATATACAGAAGCAACTTACCCGTGGAGCATACTCTAAATACTGCTGGCCATTAGAGAAGTTAGTAAGAAATCTGAATGCATTGTCCTGCAGCACATACACTCCTTGATGGTTTGTGCGCAAATTATCTATCTGCTTTTTGTAAATGCAAGTCCAGAAATCTGTGCACACAAATTTCATGGTGTCCAGTTCATCCTTAAATCTCGCCCATTCCCTGGTCAGTCGCTCCATCACTTTATAACCAGCTGCAAATCCTATATATTCCACAATGGATAAATCTGTATCCTGTAAAAAATAAATATTAGGTTTAGTGTGAAAAAAGTAAGTTGTAGGCGTGAATTCAATAACTAGGTATTTCAGCATTTTATTGTCTTACCTTTTTCTCGTTATTATCTTTAGACTGCTCTAATGCATAATTAACTATTTCTGAATGAAGTAACTCGAATACTATATCTTCAGCCATCGTTAATTAAGTTTTAGTATCTATCGATCACTGTTGTCCTTTTAACCCTTTTTTACACCCGAAAGTGATCTAAATGCAGGTATTATACTTTTCCTTTAGTATTAGTTAAAAAGATAGAAAATATAAATATTATTATTAATTAATGCGTTTTGGCTTTGGCTTATAAACCACAGATTATTAGTATGTCTGTAAACTTCTGTTTATTTTGACCAAATTTTGACATTTTGACCAAATTTTGACGTTGACGTTTGCATGTGGCATATTATTATGTGGTATTGCCATCACCGATTACTCATAAAAAGCGTCGTCACAGAACACTTAAGGGTGGTATTCCACTTGTCCAAGATCTTTGTCCAATGTGTATTTGCGTCTCACAGTTTGCTATAAAAAATGTGAGACGCAATTCACATTGGACAAAGATATTGGACAGGTGGAATACCACCCTAACATAAGAGCATCGAAATTGGAAGTTACGTTATCTTGTTATCTCTATCTCCCCTCTCTCTCTTTTCATTCTTAGCAGCCCGTAGTCGCCCAATACTGAGTATAGGCCTCTTGCAATGCACGCACATTTCAGCTTTTGTCATACAATTTCTTCCAGCTATTTTCAGCAGGTCCTCGGTCTATCGCATCGGTTGCCCAATGTTTCTCCGCGCAGTTCTCGGTCTCCACTCCATCACAGTATTTCCCCATCGTTGTCAGATCCACGGCAAATCTGGCCTGCCTACTTCCACTACCCTTTACCTCTATAGCTTTCTATCAATTTAGTCTCGTATGACAGTAATTATATTAACAGTAATTAAGGAATAGGGCATCCGAAGTTACTAATTTAGTACTTACAATACTGTAATTTATATAGCTCTTGGATTAATTATGAAATCATTTTCATGTCATGACTTTCTTGACAGACTATAACTAAACTCGATAGAAGGACGACGCACGGAAGACGCACGGCGTGAGGCCGGATAAAATGATCTTGGTTCGATGGAGAATGGGGCAAGTGCTTGCTTGGAATGCCATCTGCATGGATACGTTAGCCCCTCCGGGAACTATTAAAATCCTCCTCAAATCAAATCAGTAACAGAATAAATTAAAAGTAAATGCTGGACATCATTCAATCGGCCATCTTCCCTCCTCAAAGGTTACCGGAAGACCAACTCGTTTTAGGGCCTGTTGTTTGATCAGTAGTTAACTCAACTAATTGTTAAAATTCGAAAAAGAAATCGAAAATTTTACAAATTTCCTTGAGATTTTGACCATTAGTTAGTTTAACTACCGATCAAACAACAGGCCCTAAAACGAGTTGGTCTTCCGGTAACCTTTGAGGAGGGAAGATGGCCGATTGAATGATGTCCAGCATTTACTTTTAATTTACTATTCAGCAAGAAAATGCTGCCAGCTTTGGCACTATGCCATCACGAATCTAAAAAAATATTGTTTTACTCCGTGTGTATGCCATGCGTTAATTTTGAACAGTCATAAAAAACTTAAATCGATAAATTTTATTTGACTTGTTTTTTAAGAGCCCTTACACACTGCGACTTTTAGTAGCGATGCGGTCGCGCTTTTCGTATCGCTGTCATTTTTGCTCTCTAATGTGTGAAAGTGACAGCGATGATGATGAGTGGGGACGCCGCCGAGGCAGGCGGGCGGTCGAGTGGCTCTCCATTCATTCCGCCCAAGTGACAGCGATACGAAACGCGCGACTGCATCGCTACTAAAAGTCGCAGTGTGTAAGGGCTCTTACAAAGCAAATTTTGTCGTTAATGCTTGGCGCTAGTTTCTCGGGTTAATTCTTGGCAATTACGCAGTGTCCTTCTAAGTGATTCGCACGCGAACCGACGCGATGCGATGCGACTCGGGAAAATGCTACAAAGGCGCGTCTCAGCAGTTTCCTACGTAGGACACTGCGTTATTCTTAATGTGGTCCTGAGTCAGAGTAAAATTGGTAATATGATCCAATTTAACTCAAATACAGAGCTTTGTTGTGTGTTATGTTATCAATAGAATAGATCCGCCTATCAAGTCATTTGCAAGGCACTTGCGCTGCGGCCACATTATACGGAATTTGGTGAAGATTCGTGTTGGTATCTCTTACTTTAACATAAATAAAGTAAAGAAAAAGACTAACACGAATCTTCGTCGAATCCCGTATAGTGGTAGTGCAGTTGCAAGTTGCGATTATCCAACGTCGAAAATTTCGCGAAGAAGTTTTATTGTATGTTTATTAAATCTTTATATTAATAGATAATTTATATTTAGTTATGTGACAATTGTGATGTTATAAACCTGTAACGGCTGTGGCTATTAATTAAATACCTAGCTTAGTCGAACCTGAAGACTATTTCATCACCGCCAAGCCCTATTTACCTACCTCAGTTATTATTTGTAATTGTTACGGGCGTTTGCGTAGTATCTCAATAGGGCTGCGAGATTTGGCTAAGATTCGTATTGGCAGCTCTTTTTTTAACCTAAATAATAAGAGATGCCAGCTCGAATATCAGCCGAATCCCGCAGATGTGACCCGGGCATAGGATAGTTTTTATTTAATAATCATGCAACTTTATATCTGTCATTTTTATAGTATTGATAGGAAGAATGTGAATTTAGTACCTTACACTTCTACAATTAAAGCTCATAACACCATACTCTGCTTGGACACACCTTGCAACACAGAATGTTGACTATACATCCATCCCTATACAAGTACAAAACAAATATTATAAAGATGGCGAAATTGCATTGTCGGTGTGTAGTTCTCCGCAAAGAGAAGTGCTGCATTGTGATCGAGAAAAAATAAGAGCAGAGATATAATTCGCGTGTGCCATTGTGATTATAAAAACTATCAGTAAATCCTTAAAAAACATATATTAAGAGTGCAAGATAATTTGAAATGGACGTAAATATCATTTCAGAAAGTAAAGATGGCGATTCGACGCGGCCTATTGCTGTCGAGGCGCCATCTACATTGGATTTGCCGAATCTAAAACTCCAAGGTACAAAGAAGAAAAGGCGGCGCGGGAAATCCAAAAGAAAAGTTATGAAACCTTTTTCAAATGTGCCGTGGCAAGAAAAAAGGAAGTTTGATATTTCCAAAAGAAACTATAGATTCCGAAAAATGGTTCTAGCTAAAACTCATGCTCCTTTTAATAACAATCAGTTTCTGATGGAAATCCACAAACCAGAACCTGAGAACAACTTTGAAAATCTTCAGACACCTTCGGCGCGTACTCGCGACTCGAGTTTCAGTGTTGATTCGGAAGATAATTACTTTTTCTCACTACCAGAGGATGAGGAAGAATATTTAACTAAGGAATTTTCAAGTGTCTATGAGGATGCTCAGACTGAGCGCCTATCAAACATGTCCAAGAGTGAACTTATTCAAGAATACCTTTTACTTGAAGCAAAATATGATAATCTTGTTAAAAGGAATGATCGAAAACCTAAAAACATGGAAGAGGATTCGGCACTATTAGACAGGGACAGCTCAAATACTGACAAAGATAGTATGATTGCAGAAAAAGACACTTCAGGAACATCCATTGAATCAAATATGTCTGATGAATCTTCTGCTGATATATTGCAACGCTTAAAGGAGCAGGAGGAACAGATACGTGAGCTGAAAGCTGCAAATGAGAAACTACATCTGGATAATGAACATTTACGGCAGAGGTCACAAAGTTCCTCCAGTGAGGACTCTGAGAGCGACAGCTCCAGCTCAGCCAGCGACACCAGCTCCAGTCAGAGTGTCAGCCCTATGCAAACACCACCAGAAACAGAGGAGGTGAATGGACATGCATCTGTGGAAGAGACTCTTTTGGTGAATGGATTAAATGGTACAGCTGAGGTTTGTGATGCTCAGCCTCTTTTGAATGGCTTTCATGACCCTTATGAAAATGTTATTGATGAAGATTAAAGACCCATAAATAAATACTATTTTACTTTCTGAAGCCTACTGACTTTATATGATGTCAGGCCTCTAAGGTCATGAAAGTCTGTGCAAGTCAGATCGTATCAGGCTTTGAAATGTTTATATACATATAATATTTGCTTATTAATTAGTACCCACAAACTTGGATGTATGTACATGGTTTTAATAGTAAGTTAGTTTTTATTTCTGTTTGCCTGATTTAGTAAAACAGCTCTTTTATTATGTGCAAAATGTTCACATTATGTAGAATTTTATATTATATTTATATTATTATGTATATGCATTTGATAACTTGCCAAGATCTTCATTTTAGGCAGGGTGTTATACAAATTAACTCTTTTAACAGTAAAATAAGATTTGTACACTGTAAGAATGTAATTGTGAGATCTCATGTTATTAGGCTAAAAGTAAATCTGTGATATCCGTTATGATGGGGATATTTTGTCAATAGAATGGTGATAAAATGGTATTTGAAGGTAGTTTCAAAGGGTCTCACTTTTATGTTACTACAGTGGATTGTAAAATAGTAAGGTTTAATGTATTTAAAGAGTTTAATTCGAGATTTATTTTACATATGTTTTTATGATAGGAGTCTTATTACTTCCCTACCAAACAAATTGCATGTGTCAAGTTTATTGAGGTGTAAGCTCTAGACTAAGCTAATGTTGTATTATGCTTAATTAAGATATGTCTCTAAGGATTACATTGAATTAAAGAGATAGGAAGGCCAATATTATTTTGAAAAACATATACAGGGATATATTGCAATTTACAATGTACCTGCCCGCAATGGGGTCTTTCATGCGAGTGAATGTGTATAACATGCATTATGTAAAGATTCTACATCTTTACTCTGATCTCATATGCCATGAATGTAAAATAACGCTTCAAAATTTATTTTATTTCTATGATTTAATAAAAATAAACCTTCCTGCCTCTTTTTTTTTAGGTATTAAGGTTTAATAAATTGTAAACACTGCTGAATGATTGTTATTTTATTCCAAATACAGCTTAGCTATATTAAATAGGAAACCAAACTGTAATCTTGAAGTTTTATGTTCATCCCTTTCTTACTTCCCATTAGTTGGTAATTAATATAAGTAGTGGGTGTCTTTATTAATAACCAGCTCTTGCTCGAGACTCCATCCGCACAGACAAATAAAACATAGCCTATGTTACTCAGGGATAATGTAGCATTCTAATGGTGAAAGAATTATTGAAATCGGTCCATTACTTTTTGAGTTTATTTGTTACAAACATACAAATATACAAATCTTTCCTCTTTATAATATTATTTGTGTAGTAAAACACTTTACTTCATGATAGAACAGTAAAATTATAATATTTACCTTTCAAAAGGTTAGCTATCTGCTTATTGGGTATCTTCTAAAATTTTGGGTTTTACTGCTAAGTGGTATTCTAAAGAAATTAACAAGACTAAATGTGCTACAATTTGGATAATTTCTAAATACTAGTTACTGAGATACAACACCTAAAACTGTGGAGTTAGGAGTAATTGCACAAAATTTTCACCAATTTTTAGTTTGAAGGCTGAAAACTTTGATTTTTAACTAAACATATCCAAAAATGGTAAATAACCAACCTTGTGCAAGGCAGATACCCTTAATTCATACATATTTATTGTACTGTAACATCTTAAAACAAGAATATGTCAGGACATGTAAAATTTCTGCTCATTCCCGAAATACCAGTATTTTAAAATACCTTGTTCTCAATATATCAAAATCCCAAAACTAAACATACAAATTAGGGTATTGTTTATTATTTTCACCCAATATTTCGAATCTGGTTTTTAGCAAACCTGGTAAAAAGAGTAGTTAGGTATTTTGAAATACTGGTATTTCAGGAATGAGCAAAAATTTCACAATATCACTGCAATATGAAGTGGCTTGCCACTGGCAAGTCCTTACATTTTTTTGTATATGTAACCTAAGTTTTCTTCTTCACTTTAGATTCAGGGGCATTGGGATTAGTACCTTTATAAAATTGTTTCAATAACGACATTGCCTCATCAGCTAATAATCCTCCAGTCAATAAATAGCTGTGTGTATAGAATTTGCTTACATCTAATACCGTTTTCCCCCCAAATCTATCATTGGCGCAGCCGTACACCACATCCTTTATATTTAAGTCATTCAGAGCAGCAGCACACATTATACAAGGCTCCACAGTTACATATACAGAAATCTTGCGAAAGAAGTCCTTAAAGTCAATTTCGTTTTCCTTACAGAACTTCACAACCATATCGATACAATTAATTTCCGCGTGCCTCGTTGGGTTACGAGTGACGTTAACGCAGTTTCTGGATTCGGCCACAATTCTATCACCGTCTGTAAACACGCACCCAACGGGAACTTCCTGGGCAGCAAGGGCTTCTTTAGCAAGTTCGAGGGCCCTATTCATAAACACAGCCATTTTCGTACTCGTACTTTTTCTAATTTTGAGAAATTAATCCATTAACACAGTGTTTAAAAGTATTTGCCCATAAGGCTTTTTGGGTAGTAATAAACAATGTCCTTTGTAGATTTTCTTATTATGTGCTGAATTATTTTATAAGTTGAGAAATAAAACAAAGCACATTAACATTTGAGACAAATAAAATAAAATAAACTATTTTGTATTGTAGCACTGACCATTGACTGAACGAGCGAGCGCTGACCGAACTTGCCCACAGATTATTTCTAAGGATGGATATGATCGTGCCCTCTGAGCCCCTCAGTCGTGTCATGCCAGTGTCAGAGGCCCTACTTTGAAATTCAAAGTTCGAAGTTACGATAGCTTCATCCCTTTCTCTCGATTTAGTCTCGAATGACGAGTGACAGGGATGGAGCTAACGTAACTTCGAACTTCGACTTTCAAAGTAGGGCCTCAGCTGTCAGGCAAGGGTGAGTGCATAGAGGTAGTAAAACATAGAGAGAGTGTAAAAACGGCTAATAGAATAGTACTCTTCGCATCTGTTACAAATGCCCTTCGTTAAAAAGAGTCGTCTATATATGACCGCTTTAGATTGGATTTCAAAAGCGTACCACTTTTTAGGAGTGTTCGTGTGTGTCGCTCTGCATTAGTGTGCGTAAGTTTTCAGTCAGTGATGTGGCGTTTATCGATATATTAGGTTTAACCATAATTAAAAGGCAAAGGTCAAGCCTATTTTCAATAATAATTGTGATTGATTACCAATTGAAAAGTGGCCTTATTTCGAAAAAGTAAACTGAGAAATTAACTTTTTTGTCGTGTAATAAAACTAAAGACAGTTTTTATTTAAAAATAAAACGTTTATCTTTAATAATGATGAATAAGCCTTGTAATTGTAAGACAGTAATTGGAAGACAGTTTGTGACCCTTTTTTGATGCCGGATTGCATTGCAACTTCTGAAACAACGACGAACCAATCCGACTAAATTAAGTGACTCTTTTTCTTAGGTCTTTATCCGACTAGCCGCTTATTCTATCCCATTCGTTTTAATTTAGTAGGGTTCACATGTCGGATATTGACCAATAAAAATTGGCTACAAAACTGTGTTGTACACAGAAGAAAAAGGTGGTACGCTTGACAGTTGGCTACACGGGATAAAGTGTTTTCCTTCATCTTTGGGTGAGTGAGAGACCTTTATAGCGTCATGAATAGACCCTGTTATCTTGTCGCAATGACGTCGTTTTTTGGTAGGGATTGAATGTTTATTTTATCGACTACCTAAATGTCGATGGTATTTTGCTTAAAGTTATGTCATGTCACTGACCAAGTCAAAGGCAATAACTACTAAAAATGTGATAAAAAATAATGGGAATAAAAGTCGCGTGTGTTCGTTAGTTAAAACTATTTATCTTAGTTTTTCCACAATCATTTCATAAGGTTATTGCATCTACGAGATACGATACTAATGAGGATATGTACTTATTTTTAATCAACAAGTTAATACCTACGCAATATTGAAATTGAGCAGAGATTTAAAAGGCAAAAAATAAATCGCTTTGTTGAATAATATAAACTACAAACATCGATATAGAGATGGTCGATAAAAAAAAACATTCAATCCCTACAAAATAGCGATGTCACTGCGACAAGATAACGGGGTCTAGTCATGAAAAATATCGTTATCATAACGCTACATTTCGTTAGTGTTTAAAATTTTGTTTGCATGTTTAAATATTTTTTCATAACTTTACGCTGCATTGCAACGAAATCAAACTCATAACAAAACCAGTATAACGTCACAATAGCGTTATATAAGCTGGCTTCAATTATAATTGTGTGTGAGGAACTCAATGTAAATCAGTCGTGAACAAATCCACGTTTTTGCACATAATCCCTAAAATACAGATAACTTGACAAAATACAATTATAAGGCTTCACTGAGTCGCTTTGAGTTTGCCGCCAGTCGGTGATCGGCATAGTAACACGGGTACGCGCTACTTCGTACTTTTGATGTTTTGGGCGCATAACGTCCCACTCGCAAAACGTCCCTCCACTAATTACGTCCCATTCGCAAAACGTCTTCTCTGAAAACGGTCCCTTATGTAAAATACCCCATTCGCAAAACGTCCCTTTCTCAAACCACCCCTCCACCCCTTTCGCTGAAAGTCCTTACTGCATAACGCCCCTTTCGCTGAAAGTCCCTACTGCATAACGCCTCTTTCGCAAAAAGTCCCGTCTGCGAAATGACCCATTCGCAAAATTTCCCGTTTGGAAAAAGCCTGTTTAATTAGAGACTAGGAGTCTTCTCATGGGATAAGAGATGGCCAATAATAATACCTAGTGTGGAATGAGGACTTTACATATTCCCGCTGTCTGTCCCTATGTATGCTTAGATCTTTAAAACTACGCGACGGATTTTGATGCGGTTTTTTTAAATAGATAGAGTGATTCAAGAGGAAGAAGAAAGAAAGAAAGAAAAATACATTTATTTACTACACACACAAGACACACAGAAAGAAGTAAAAACAGAGAAAACGGCAATGAACAAAGTGGTTAGTGTGTCTTCGCGGTAGTGAATCGGACACTGGCTCAGCATAAGGGGCTACCATGGGCAGATGACCTTCGATCTGATCCTCTAAACTTTTAGTTGTTGTTAAAACCTATTTGCATTAACACTGCTGTTCTAAACTAGCTGCCATTTAAATTTTCTTTTAGAAGTCACTGATATTATCGAGATTTATGCTATCAAAGTTTGTCATTTTTACTCTAAAAAAGTAGTTTTTTTGCCTTTATTTCCATATTTTTCACTTTAGAAAAAAACCTTCGTTGATTTATTAGATATATTAATGAAGAATATTTAGATGTAGTTTCCATATAAATTGACGCCAAGATGAAAAAGTTATATCCAATTTTGTGTTTTTATGGTCATGTTTTTAAAAATTTATAAACATATAACCATGGATTATTTCGAAATTCTGTTCGTCAAAATCAAAGATGAATATATGGATAATAATAATATTTTTTTTCAAAAATTTACCTTCAGTTTTGACTAAGTTATAAGAACTTAAACTTCATCAAAAACGTCTGTTATGGGCATGGTAGCCCCATAATGCTGAGGTGCTAAACACCTGCAGCGCTGATTTTCAGCCAGCTCCGAGTGTGACAGACGGACGGTACGCTAAACGAATAGGGTACGGGCACCAAAAGAAACTTTAGACAGTTTATTCTCAGTGAAATTAACAAATTTCACCCTATTTTATTTTTTTATATGGTACAGTATATGGTCTAGATTGAAAATGACTATTATAAAGCCTGTTATTATATGACCGTATTTTTCTAAAAATCGTTGAAACAAAAAATTGCACCGATTTGCCCAAAGGATGAACAGCGTGCCCTAATTCTGAACGGTTTGGGCCCAAAAGTTGAACTAACATAATAAAAACCCTACAAAATAAAATGCAAGTTAACGATTTTTTTTTTTTATTGTTTATATGTATTTAATATTACTTACGTACATGAGGTTCCTATTTTTTATGCTTATATGTGTCATAAAAACATCGAGTTAGTATTTTTATCAATAATCATTAGCAAAACTAGTTACTTATCTTTTGACAAACAGATAAACCGACAAAAAGAGTTACTTTCACATTTATAATATTAGTAAACATTTCCATAAATAATACTAGTGTTCATATTATAAAACTATGCCTAAAAGTTGAACGACTGCATTTACTCAGTTCAACTTTAGGACACACAATTTATGAAATGAACGAACCAAATCAATTAAGTGTTCACATATTGGAATAGAATCCAAAACATGAACTAGTAAATTTAATTCGTTCAAGTATTAGGCACACATTTTTTATTGAACAGTGATAGTTTTCATAGTAATTGAAACTCCAAAATCATTGGCTTAGACATCAAAAGCTATGTTCATCTTTTGGTTTAAAAATACAAGAGCATTTAACGATCATTTTAAGTTTTAAACTTTCCATCTGTCATTTCAGTACGATTTATTAAGAAGCTTTAAAAAAAGTACGCCTTGCCTAGTAGCTGAACACCGTTCAAGTATTGGCTTAGGTATACATTTTTGAAACCATTACTTGAACGGCTTATTCTCGTTAATTAACAAAAAAAAGAAATATCGTATAACTCCAATAAAAGAGTAATTAATCAAGAATACATACCAAGCAAATTCGTCTAAGACTGTCAATTATTGAATTTTATACGTAATTAAAAGCTTAAATTTGGAGAGCACTATCCTTATGTATTTTCCCATACTATCGACGTTTTCGGCAGGAAGCTCAAGAACGACGACCGATCACGGCCAAAAAGAATATAATACTATGTTAAGATTTAATGGATGTGTAAGCAAAGAGTTGCTGTTTAAGAAAAATAAATTCCGAACTATGTAACATTTGTCTCGATTTAATTATATGATTATTTCGATCGAGTGTTCACCTTTTGGGTGTCGTTCATCTTTTGGTGCCCTTACCCTAAATGGTGTAATAAGAATATAAATATATAGATAATATTAAACAAATACTTATAGTTAGTGGTAAAATAAATACAAAAACTACATGCAAATACCTTACATAAACATATTTAAAGTAGAAATACCTACTTAGCCAGTATACAGCATCGAAAATTTAGCACAATTAACAAAAGAAAAATAAAGAAAACTAAACGATAATTTACGAAGTGGGCGTTTTCAAAAAAAAGTGTACCCATTTTAAAAAGTAGTATAATTTTTTTATGTCTAATTTTCGCCAGATTTTTCATTATAATCTGAAGTTCATATCTTATATTTTATATAAAACAAGAAAGGAATGTGAAAATAAAGCTATTTTAGCTAAAATATTATAACACAATGGAACATAGATGTGGAAACACATTCCGTTTGGTGACTATGTTTAAGACAAAAAACAAACAAAATACATTGTTTTTATGAAATCAATTTATTTAACCAACTTAATACACTTTGTTTGATGAAAAACAACAATTTCAAAATAATTAAGCTAACAGCTTTTTTAATTTCTCAAGATAGCTTTCGATTTTGTGACTGCTAGGGAAATAATCATGTTTATTTTTATCGTGTTGTGAGTAATCATCGAGAGTTTTATTGACGGATATATTTTTTTTAAGATTATAAAATTTCTTTTAAGAAAAAATATTATTCTATTTTTAAAGTTATTGTAAAGTAATACAAAATCAAATCATTCCACTAACTTGGAGGGGACAGTCACAAAACTGAACACTTAAAAATTCTAAGGGTTCGTTCACATGACACTAAATATAGTTAGGTATCGATTCTTAATTATTACGTACCTATTTCTTTAAAAAGTTGGAAAAACATAAAAATCTGTCAGAACAGTAACACTTAACGTTAGTAAATGCTTAAATCAAAAAATATTGTCTGTCTTATTAAAAATTCTACTTTTTAATCTTAATTTTTCATTATCAATTCTTAAATTAGTGGGCACTTTGGACACCAGTCTTTCATTTAATAAGCTAGGATTTTAATACCCATTACTGAGAAACTTCAGAGCGCTGACTATGATCGCCATCCATACACAGTCTACTGATAATTTGTAAGCAAGAAGTTATTTTGTACACAGATGTACAAAGGTATCCTTATCCAATTTGAAAATAACAATTAAAACTTTTCAAGACACTTGCAGACGAACAAAACCTGCAAAAAATAATGAAAATAAAGAAATCTAATAAAAATAAGTACCTACTTAGTAATATATTGTACCATGTGAACTGGGTTTTATAGGTTCAGTCGTGCTGTGACTCCACGTTCAGCTAATACGTCACCATCAAAAAAGTGACAAAACGGAAGTCACATTTAGTTACCTACTTCGATGTTCTATTTTTTATTAAAATATCTTTAACACTCAATGCAATAAACGTTTGAATTAGGAAAACTAGTTCTATTGACAATGATGAAAAACAAAACAAAATAGAGAAAATACTTGTCCAAATAAGTAAACTTCAGTCACATACCTGAACGTAGTTTTATGCCCCAGATAAGCGACAACCAACACTTGCTCCTTCTTGCCTTGTTATTGTGAAACTGATGTAAAAAAATGGCGGTGAGCAACAAAAAGATACTTTATGTTGCTACTAGCTTTTGCCCGCGACTTCGTCCGCGTAGCACTCGTTTATCACAGTTAAGTAAATTAATAGTTTTAAGTAATTCTATAGTTTGACTCCCTCCCTGGCCAGAATGATTTTTCAAACACATGTAATATTGAGCTCGAAATTTACCGGGTCATCAACTTTAACCATGAACTTACGGGAGGGCACTCCCGATACCTCCAAAGAGTTCAGAAACTCTAAGGGTAGGACGTGACTTGCTCTGTGTCTATAAAATTGTCTACCAAGAGATACTCCACAACATCGCCTTCTACGTGAGCCATATTTTTTTATTAATCCGCCCGACAATTACGTTTGTAGTAACATTCTCTATTCTTTATATTGTTTTTTAGATCGGGATACACGTTATTTTTTAGATCATCTGTGTTTTGTACAATATTACAGAATTCGCGGTTTAATGTATTCAAATCGTTACTATCTCTCGCCATACGATCTTCGCCAATTTTTAGTAGAGCTGCCGCATATATTGCGCCGACTGTGTATCATTGTGTACTCGTAGTTCCTGGCATATTTGTAGTGTTTTTTTTTATATATACCCATATCGTAGATGCCGAAATGCATTTATTTTATCCGCTGGTGTGCCCCTAGTTATCCCCGGTAAATGAGAATCTGTCTAAATTCGCCGTCTCAAAGCACCATCCCTCCCATGATAGTTTGGTTGCTCTTAAAATATCCATCATAGTTCAGTATTACATATATTATATTATGAGTCTTAATACTAATTATAATGTAGGTATCTATCATTATAAATGGCCGAACTCCCAAAACATCATCCGTGGCCGCTGAAAAAAAAGACAATATTCTTCAAACAAATTTACCCTATGCCCATTAATCTAATTCGGTTCCGCGGTTAATCCGTGAAAGCGTAACAAACAGACAGACGACAGACATAATTGAATTGCCATTTTGAATTTCTACCTATACTTTCACATCATTTTCGAAATCTGCGTCCTCAAAATCTAAGAAAATGACAATTATGTCCACTTTTTAAAAAAGATCATGGCTTCCATCTTGAATTCTAAATTTGACATAATTTTCATAATCTGCGTCCACAAAATGTAAGAAAATGATACCAATGACGACTTTTTCAATAAACATCATGACGGCCATTTTGAATTCCAAATTTGATATCATTTTCGAAATCTGCGTCAACGCAACCTACGAAAATGACACCCATGATGACTTTTTCAAAAAACACCAAACATTCTCGTTATTCCCTCGGGAACTTTTAAAATTTCCGGGATGGGATTTTCCTATGTGTTAATCCAGGGTATAAGCTATCTCCATTCTAAATTTCACCCAAATCCATCCAGCGCCATTGCAGCGTGAAGGAGGAACAAACTAAAACTCCCTTTTACACCCCTTATGGGTAGTTTTTTCTA
Organism: Acleris literana; assembly: GCA_946894065.1. Classification (NCBI taxonomy): domain Eukaryota; kingdom Metazoa; phylum Arthropoda; class Insecta; order Lepidoptera; family Tortricidae; genus Acleris; species Acleris literana. Next base: position 7,998,846 of record OX335685.1, on the reverse strand, counting down.
AATCGCTGAAAGAAGTATTTTTATTTATAAACAGTAGCCTAAATACCAATTTCCAAATTGCTTATTTTAAAAATAACGAATCTTCTATACAAATTTCTACTTCCTATTTTAACCCCTTAGGGGATGAATTTCCAAAAATCCTTTCTTAGTGTACCCTTAGGGTACCCAAGGAATATTCCCTTCAAATTTCAAGTCCCTAGGTCCAGCGGTTTAGGCTGTGCGTTGATCGATCAGTCAGTCAGTTTTACCCCTTTCCATCCCTTCGGGGATGAAATTATCAAAAACGCTGAAACACGTATAAATTAATTTTCAATTTTCAACCGAAACACAAAATTAGAATAGTCTAACTTAAACTAAAACTGACGGACTTTCATACAAATTTTCATCCCCTTAGGGGTGGAATTTCCAAAAATCCTTCTTTAGTGGATCTTAACACTATATAAGGTATCTATGTGCAAAATGTCAAGTCTCTAGGTCCTAAGATTTGGGCTGTGCGTTGATATATCAACAATCCGTTTTACCCCTTGTCATCCCTTCGGGGTTGAAATTATCATAAACACTGAGACACGTATAAGTTAAAATTCAATCGCCAACCTAAACGCAAAATTTGAAGCGTCTAACTTCAAAACTGACGGACTTTCATACAAATGTTTTTCCCCTAATTTACCCCCTTAGGGGTGGAATTTCCAAAAATCCTTCCTTAGGGGATCTCTACACTATATATGGTGTCTATGTGCAAAATTACAAGTCTCTAGGTCCAGCGGTCTGGGCTGTGCGTTGATATATCAACAATCAGCTTAGCATTTTATATAATAGACTAGCTTTTGCCCGCGACTTCGTCCGCGTAGCACTCTTTTATCACAGTTAAGTAAATTAATAGTTTTAAGTAATTCTATAGTTTGACTCCCTCCCTGGCCAGAATGATCTTTCAAACACATGTAATATTGAGCTCGAAATTTACCGGGTCATCAACTTTAACCATGAACTTACGGGAGGGCACTCCCGACACCTCCAAAGAGTTCAGGAACTCTAAGGGTAGGACGTGACTTGCTCTGTGTCTATGACATTGTCTACCAAGAGATACTCCACAACATCGCCTTCTACGTGAGCCATATTTTTTTATTTATCCGCCCGACAATTTCGTTTGTAGTAACATTCTCTATTCTTTATATTGTTTTTTAGATCGGGATACACGTTATTTTTTAGATCATCTGTGTTTTGTACAATATTACAGAATTCGCGGTTTAATGTATTCAAATCGTTACTATCTCTCGCCATACGATCTTCGCCAATTTTTAGTAGAGCTGCCGCATATATTGCGCCGACTGTGTATCATTGTGTACTCGTAGTTCCTGGCATATTTGTAGTGTTTTTTTTTATATATGATGCATTTATTTTATCCTCTGGTGTGCCCCTAGTTATCCCTGGTAAATGAGAATCTGTCTAAATTCGCCGTCTCAAAGCACCATCCCTCCCATGATAGTTTGGTTGCTCTTAAAATATCCATCATAGTTCAGTATTACATATATTATATTATGAGTCTTAATACTAATTATAACGTAGGTATCTATCATTATAAATGGCGGAACTGCCAAAACATCATCCGTGGCCGCTGAAAAAAAAAGACAATATTCTTCAAACAAATTTACCCAAATTAATCTAATTCGGTTCCGCGGTTAATCCGTGAAAGCGTAACAAACAGACAGACGACAGACATAATTGAATTGCCATTTTGAATTTCTACCTATACTTTCACATCATTTTCGAAATCTGCGTCCTCAAAATCTAAGAAAATGACAATTATGTCCACTTTTTAAAAAAGATCATGGCCTCCATCTTGAATTCTAAATTTGACATAATTTTCGTAATCTGCGTCCACAAAATGTAAGAAAATGATACCAATGACGACTTTTTCAATAAACATAATGACGGCCATTTTGAATTCGAAATTTGATATCATTTTCGAAATCTGCGTCAACGCAACCTACGAAAATGACACCCATGGTGACTTTTTCAAAAAACACCAAACATTGTCGTTATTCCCTCGGGAACTTTTAAATTTTCCGGGATGGGATTTTTCTATGTGTTAATCCAGGGTGCTACCTCCATTTTAAATTTCATCCTAATCCATCTAGCCGTTGCAGCGTTAAGGAGTAACTAACTAAAACCCCCGTTTACCCCCTTAGAGGTGGTTTTTTCTAAATCGCTGAAAGCAGTATATTTTATTTATAAACAGTAGCCTAAATATCAATTTCCTAATGTAGCCATTTCGATATCTCCCATACAAATTTCTACTCCCCATTTATCGCCTTAGGGGGAGTTTTACCGAAAACACTGAAAGTTTTTTTTAATGTTATATATATATATATACTGTTTGTATTAAACAGTAGCTTACACACCAATTACCACGTTTCCAACTAAAAAAAATATCATAAATGACCAAATTGTTATACAAACTACGAGTACCATCCCAAATCTCACCCCCTTAGGGGTGATTTTCGAGATACAAATTTAATCTAATTCAGTTCCGCGGTTTATCCTTGAATGCATAACAAACAGAAAACCGACAGACATAATTACTTTCACGTTTATAATATTAGTATGGATTTTCTTTCTACAGCAATATTATGTATACCTATCGATTACAGTTTTTTTACCCCTTGAGTATTATTTGAAATGACATTTTAGCATTAAATAACCGGCCAATTCGCCGAAAAATTAAATGCCTGTCCGTAATTATTTTCAAGTGTTCATAATAACCGCCCTAATATTAAATAACAGCCGTAGAATTAATACGCCGTGAATAGTATTGAAAAGAGCGGAAAAAAAAAGTTAAAATCTGGATATGTCAACGCTGACAACTTCAATCTGACACCGCTCCTTTTGATATAGACTAACAAAACTGAATGTAGGTACAAAGCCTGTCTCACGTTGTCACACTGGTTGGCAAAAGCCATAGGAGAAATAAATTATTTAATTGCGCAATTTTAACAAATAATTACTAATCTTATTCTATATTAGTAATTATATGCGTCCCCAAAAACTAAGAAAATGTTACCCGTGACAACTTTTTCAAAAAACATAATTGCCGCCAGCTTGAATTCTAAATTTGACATCAATTTCATAATCTGCGTCCCCAAAATGTAAGAAAATGATACCAATGACGACTTTTTCAATAAACATCATGACGGCCATTTTGAATCCCTGATTTGATATCATTTTCTAAATCTGCGTCAACGCAACCTAAGAAAACGACACCCATGATGACTTTTTCAAAAAACACCAAAGATATTGTCGTTATTCCCTCGGGAACCTTTAAATTTTCCGCGATGGGATTTTCCTATGTGTTAATCCAGGGTATAAGCTATCTCCATTCTAAATTTCACCCAAATCCATCCAGCGCCATTGCAGCGTGAAGGAGGAACAACCTAAAACTCCCTTTACACCTTTAGGGGTAGTTTTTTGTAAATCGCTGAAAGAAGTATATTTTATTTATAAACAGTAGCCTAAATACCAATTTCCAAATTGCTTATTTTAAAAATAACGAATCTTCTATACAAATTTCTACTTCCTATTTTAACCCTTTAGGGGATGAATTTCCAAAAATCCTTTCTTAGTGTACCCTTAGGGTACCCAAGGAATATTCCCTTCAAATTTCAAGTCCCTAGGTCCAGCGGTTTAGGCTGTGCGTTGATCGATCAGTCAGTCAGTTTTACCCCTTTCCATCCCTTCGGGGATGAAATTATCAAAAACGCTGAAACACGTATAAATTTATTTTCAATTGTCAACCTAAACACAAAATTTGAATAGTCTAACTTAAACTAAAACTGACGGACTTTCATACCAATTTTCATCCCCTTAGGGGTGGAATTTCCAAAAATCCTTCCTTAGTGGATCTTTACACTATATAAGGTATCTATGCGCAAAATGTCAAGTCTCTAGGTCCTAAGATTTGGGCTGTGCGTTGATATATCAACAATCCGTTTTACCCCTTTTCATCCCTTCGGGGTTGAAATTACCATAAACGCTGAGACACGTATAAGTTAAAATTCAATCGCCAACCTAAACGCAAAATTTGAAGCGTCTAACTTCAAAACTGACGGACTTTCATACAAATGTTTTTCCCCTATTTTACCCCCTTAGGGGTGGAATTTCCAAAAAGTTCTGGGTGGGTCAATATTTGAGGACGTAATGTTTTTATAAAAAAAAAAAACCTGAAAATATCAAAACGTAGGGCTTATTTTACGTAAACCTATCCCATAGAATAAATTTAAACTAATACTATTCATATAGTACCCTACAATGCATAAATATTCAAGTTTGTATTGGGCTATTCGGAGAGGGGACATGCTTATATTGTTACGGGTGATTTAAAATATCACGTTAAACTCGAGGGACACGCCAAAAATGGAGGGTACACTTTTTTTTGAAAACGCCCAAGTGCTGGTTGGGAATTTATGATTTTTGGAGCGTCAACAAATAGCCTTTAAGCTTATGCTTAAAGGTGTACTTGCTAGGCGCTCCTTGGATGGGAGGGGGGAGATCATTCCAGCACTTGGACGCCGCGAACTTGAAACTACCCCGAATCGCCGCGGTTCGGTGCAGCGGCACAATCGCCCTAGGTTTTTATGTATAATAAATTCTGGGATTATGTACGGGTTTTTCAGAAAACTCATATAAACCGAAGCGAGGCGAAGGCAGGAAGTATACTATACCTCCCATAATATTTATTATTAATATAACTTTATTGTTATTAAATACTGCAATTAATAACGAAACTAAAATTAAATTTTTACAACTTAATTCTATTTTAAAACTAAAAAGCTAGCTATATCTAAAAAAGGGCCCTGCGGGATTGTCCCGAAGATGCAGGCAGCGTTTCCTCGCTGGATAGTTAAACTTATGCGTTGAGCGAGAAAACTTCCAGCTCTTCGGTCTCCTGTGACGTCGATGAGCCTCTTCGAAATTTCTTTGAAGAGGCTTTGAGCGCTTGGACCCCACGGACCAAGGGTCTCGACGCCGAATGGAACAAACATATTCTGGACCGAGTCCACTATATTTGCCTACCTTTCGGCCGCTTCAGCTGCCGCACCAGCCCTATTAGAGGTCCGGTGGAGATGTGATGGAGCTAGCGTGTTTACGCAGGTTGCACCCTACACTAGCACCCGTCCCATGTTCCAAGGGACCAAGGATATAAATAATATTAATACGTAGTAACCGTATAAAGTTAACCCGAATTTTCACTTTGACCAGTTAGGTAATTATAAAGATAGTGCACAGCACTTCGGTGGTATGGTTCAGTCCCATCCTACCCCCAGGGGTATGGCTAGCGGGGTATGGTGGGTCTGACATGAAGTACTTACCTATTTTGCGATTTTGTTGTCTAGTATAATAGCTCCCATATGATTTCATTACCGTCCGTTTAAATTAACACTTTAATCAATAAATCCTTCATTGACAATGCTCTTTGTATGTTAAATGGACAAATTATTTATGTACTTTAGTTTTTAGGTAAAAATAAGTGAGTTAGGTAAATTTCATAATTTCCTACTTAATGAAAAATGAAAATGAAAATGAAAATGTTTATTGCATAAATGAAACCTTACAAGTGGTAGAAACAATACAGTGGGTCCTGTGCTAGGGATCCCTGTGTTACAGGACCCGATTACGTATCAAGAACAGTTTTAGTTTGTACAGGGTTATACAGGGTTACATGATTTCTTATTTAAATGCTTTAACTAATCTAATTCTAAAGTGTGCGTGAGTGTGTGTGAGCGTGTGAGTATGTGTGCGCGCGTGTGAGTGTTTGTGTAGGCGTGTGTAGATAGATACTTGAACATAATTAATATGATTATTATTGGATAAATGTATAAAGGTACCTGGCGACACTTATTTTATCACGGAAAGAAGGAGTTCAGTCTCGTGGTAATCCTGGGGCATAAGCCATTTTGTTAGTAGGAGTTTGCTGGGGGCCCTGCTTACGTGATTATTTTTAGTAAAAATTTTCATGACTAGTGGTGAAATAAATGTATGGAATCTTTGCGCGAATTTGGTGCAAGTTTTTGGGGTTTTCCAACGCTGGCGCCGCCTTGTATCTGCTTTAAAGATTTGGTCATGCAATTTTCCTAACTGATAAAGGTCATGCCCCTGGGGCACGTTTTATAAAGCTACAAGTTACAATTTTACAGGTCAAAACTGGCAACACTGCTCAAATGGCTGGGGCACGTTTTATAAAACTACAAGTTACAATTTGACAGGTCTATACTGGCAGCATTGCTCAAATGGCTGGTCGTCATTGGTCGAGGTTGCGTCAAATGTAAACTTGTAACGTGTAAATTGTAATTTGTAGCTTTATAAAACAGGCCTGTGTTGCCTTCTCCGTGGCAAAAAAAACCAACATAATTTCTTAAAAATTGTTTATATCATTCATCTTTATATAGTTTAAAACAAGTAAAGCAAGACATGACGTAACTCTTAAAGCGAGTCTAGAGTAGCAATAAAAATTGCAGAAGTTGACTACTGTCTAACTTTTTTAGAAAAAGACAGCAAGATTATGCTTCTTGCTCTAGAACTAAAGTTAAAGACAGCAATCAACTTTTGCAAATTTTATTGCTAGCGTATTTCGCCCTTTAAAGCGAGGTTTAGACCAGCAATAAAAATAGCAGTTGACTGCTTTTAATGCTAGCCAAAACTCGCTTAAGACAACAATTAACTTCTGCATTTTTATTGCCAGTCCAATTCGCGCTTTAAATCTAAATTTGGAATGGTCGTAAAACTTATTCAAAACATAATTTAATACCAATCAATGTCATGGGTAAAATTTGGAATAAGGACCCTTAAGAAGAATGTTTATATAAACACAAGTTAAATTAATAAAATAGTAAGGTACAATTAGTGTCTAATACCTACATTTTCAATTTCATAATTGCTACGATTATAAAACGAGGGGCGTTCAATATATTCTCCGTATCGAAGTTCCAACCTCTTTTAGTACCTAAACTTTTTAATACTGTCGTTTAGTGTCATTCGTAAGCATTAAAAAACCCCAATAAGATTTGGAATATTTCCATTGGTATTTCTGTAATTATTACTTAAGATTTTACGATGTTGGTAAAACACCCCAAAGCTGACTGAGAACCGAGATGGGACAAGATGGCGTCATTACTCGCAATAACGTGGACATGACTCCAAAGATAAAATTAAATTAATTGATTTCTTAACTGAAATTTAATTTTGATCCTTTGTAAGACAGTAAATAATACAGAGACATGATATTGGGCAATGATATTTCTTCTGATATTTCTGCGCGCAAAAACGTTCCTAAAATCGGAAGGCAAAATGCCTTACTACCGTTCAATTGCGCCGCGGCCGCTGACACGCACGCGTCAAAGACAATAAAATCCATTTTTACTGCCGAAAAGTAACAAAAATATTTCATGAATAATGCCGTCTTGTGTTTTTCGAGGTAGCTGAAATAATACTGTAACTGTAAAAGGAAGAAAGGATGTCTCATTTATACATTTTCCGTGGTTAGACTGGTTAGTATGTTTTTAGGTTTAGTAGGTTTTTTCTCTTCTAAGTATTGAATGACAGTATCAATATCTGTATTTATTTTAAGGATTGCTTTATTTTTCCTTGCACACGGACTCACTTCTCCTTGTATACTGTCCAGAGGGCCCTGCCAAGATGCATTACGCTAACTAGCGTTTCTGTTCGATTTGTTTTTAAACCAATTGCGTCACTAGTAGATGACGTGATACGAAAAGTCAGGTGATCTACCAGTGACGCGATTGGTTTAAAAACTAAACGAATAGCAACGCTAGTTAGCGCAATGCATCCTGGCAGAGTCCTCTGATTGTTTAACTAATATGTACCGTATTTTATTTAAAGAATATTCGATAGTATTCGAAGAAGATTGCAAACTCTCTATTAAATGTGTGTTCTCTCTAGTACAAGATTAAATTTCAGGTAAGAAACTAATTAATTTGATTTAATCTTCGGAGTCATGTCCACATTATTGCGAGTAATGGCGCCAACTTGTCCCATCTCTGGTTCTCAGCCAGCTTTAGGGTGTTTTACCAACATCGTAAAATCATAAGTAATCGCGATTACTCCAAAAAAAATAATTATTGCGAATTACGCCAATTTGCCCGATCTCTGCTGAGAACTCAAGATACTCAGAGGTACGAACTTTTTCCACCAAAAACGATGTCGTATGTTCATTCGTCCTAGCATTAGAGGCTATACTTTGAAAATCGAAGTTCGTAGTTACGTTAGCCTTAATTCCTTTCTCTCGATTTAGTCTCGAATGACGAGTGACAGGGATGGAGCTGACGTAACGTAACCTTCGAAATTCGATTTTCAAAGCCGGGCCTCGTCTATTTTGCAAAGTCAACGATGACTGAAATATCCGTGGTGCAGATATATCCGTCAAAGGCGTTAATAAACTAAGAGTGCGAGATTGAAAAAGGGACTAAAAGTTAAAAATTAATGATTACAGAGCTTATAATAACGCGATAAAACAAGCTTGCTTCCGAAATCTACTAAATATAATTTGTCATGGTATAATATGGCACATATTTTTCAACATATGATAATAAAGCTTTATTCAACCAAAATCCGTGGCTGCAGGGTCAAATCATAAATTTATATTCGCAATTATTCTGAGTAAACTTAGCAACTAATAACGAAGACTATACTTAGGTATAATAGGCATAAATTCGATCGTCAAAATAATGTCTGACAGTTGATGGTAGATACTTTGGTCTCATTATTTTATAATAGAGAACCAGATCATACATTTCTCCACATATACACTTATGTAGAAATCATAATTTCACAATTGAGAACTTGTGTTGGCCAACCCTCTAGATGGCGTGAAGACATCGTAAATCCGCAGGAGAAGACGGGATGCGCACGGCGTGGAGCCAATATGCGTGGAAAGTGCAAGAGGAGGCCCTAATCCAGCATTGGATTGCACCGAGCTGATGTTGAAAGTCAATAATCTATAACCACCTGAAACTGGTTGGATGGATAGATGGCGCCAGTAATGTTGCTATACTTCTCAGGTGTAATATTGAAGGAGGTTAAGGTTCTTAAGGCACTCCATGGCTTTCTTATCCCAGTCACTGTTATTCATGGCTCGGGGACTTGGGTGCGGAATGTGCAGTATCTGAAATTAAATTAATACCTATGTTACGAACATACGGCAATAAACCCGGCGAGGACAACCAAAGCTGGGCATTATAATATAATACAATAAATTTCATCACATTTGTTTCTCGTTTTTTCTCAACTGGGCAGGTAAGTTTACTAATTCCTTAACATGTAATATTAAGAGTATACCCAGTTTGAGATGCATGTAGGCTACAAGCAATGTGGTCATTTTGGGAGTCGGTTATATTGTACGGATGGACTCGCTTTTCATTTTGTCTGTATTAGGAAAGTCGCTTCCTCTCTTAAGAGTCTGGTACACGATCAACTTTTTACGGCAACGTGTGGCCGGCAACTATGCTGTCTTACTCTAACTTCATATGCTAGAGCAAGATACGTATAGTTGCCGGCCACAAATTGCCGAGAAAATGTTGCTCGTTTAACCGGCCCCTTAGAAAGGTCTCCTATTTTTGGGCAATTTGCCCTTCGAGCATTTGATATATTGACGAACCGTAGGTAGGTAGGCCTATATAGTAACGCAAACGAACGGTGATCGATCATATTGTGACTCAGACACTTTGACATCGATTGATCATTCGATCGGGTCATCCAGGTCATCCTTCTACTAACCAATCTATAGTCACTAAATAAAAATGTTGAGCATTCTTAGAACCTTGTCATTGTGACAGATATATTTTCATGACAGAGATTGCAAGCGAGCACACAGGCCGATTGAAAGTGCTCAAGATTTACGCTCAAACACACAGTGGGCAGGACGAGACGGTGACGGGACGCTGGCGGGGCGTCGGCGCGGCGTGCGTGCGCGAACTGACGTCCCGCTAAGCTCGGCGTGATTTCTCGATCATAAGCTCCCTTCCTCTCAAATCATCGACTTCAGGCTAGCATTTTTATATTATTGATGGCCCAAGGCGTATAAAAAAATGGCCTCGTACTATTTCAATTAGCTTAGCAATACTTTTGTAATCAATTATTGTATTTTAATATAACGCTACCGTCCCGTCAGGCGTGATTGATGTGCTCCCGTCCCGTCGGCTATCTGACCACTATAAATCAAACACTCATTCATACAACACAATGGGCCGTGCCCGGTCGCCGACGTGCCGTGCCCCGCCCCGCCGAGCTCCAGAGGCCCTACTTCTAGCGCCGCGCTGAGCGTGACGGCACTATGTGACGTCTCCTTTAATTATTTTACATGTACAACAGATCACGACACGCCGGCGTCCCGTCGCCGTCCCGTCCTGCCCGCTGTGTGTTTTGACCTTTGTGGAATTAGCTATGTTCTGGCCGATTATTATTCAAATCATTTCAGCTGTGATTGAGTCACAGTTATTTAGACAACATAGGTACCAAAATTTAACCATACATTATCAACTTCTTAAACTATAAAAAAACTATAATAACTTACCTGAATACTTTGGGCTTTGGCTGGGCAATATTTCTTAATTGCCTTGCGAGCTCTGTTTTCACAGAATGATCCGATAGCTACAATTATTTTTACCTCATACAGATCAAGGGCCTTTATAAGAAATGGATCACAGATGTTATATAAATTTTCCATTTCTGAAACCTGAAATGAATAATAATGATTAATAATATATAGTCAATTCATTTGGTTTTCGAGGTATTCAAGTTATTCCTTGGTGTTTGTAAGCACATAGTAAAAGTTTAATTTATAACCTGAACTAAACTAGTATAGATTACTTTTTATTAATATTTGCAACTTTGTCCATGTTATACTTGTTTAACATTATCCCCATGCTTTAACCCATGGAACGTCATGTCATATACACAATATCAATCTTAGTTCAAACCACACTGAGTTCAAAATTCAAATATTCTTATGGATCACTCTCGGTCCACAGGACGCACCACGGGTGAATACGAAGGGTTTGTTATTTAATACTTACTCTAAAATCTCCTGGGGTAATGTTGCAGCCATTACTTTTCATCCATTGTTGCGGCAGATAATTGTAGACAAAACTTGTTCTAAAAAACTTGTCTGGGGTTCCGCAAATTTCTTTAAATAATCCCCAAAATCGTTTACCACTGACCTGTTGAAAATTAAGTAACTTTAATAAATGACAGTTCAAATTAACCCCTCTAATGTGGGAGGTGGTAGATATACAAAGTTCAAACCTCTACAAAAACAATTTAAATTAACAAATAGATCCACAATTTGAGCATGGATAAAAAAGTATATTTAAACAATTATCGAATAATAATAATAATTATAATGACATTTGATCTAGACACACGGTAGCCCAAAAATAAGCTGATACAATTTTTTTTTAATAAAGGAACATATAACATACATTTAAGTATAATTATTGAAATGAGCAAAAACATTTGCAATAATGATCAAGGTCAAAGTTATTAGATTACATATTTTGTTTGAAACTAATTATAAATAACAACTGTTTCACTTAAAGAACGTAAACCAATCAAACCAATTTGCTAAGTCCAGTCTATCACCTTGATAGGTTGGGATTAGAATTTCGTCAGCTTAACTAAAATCATGATTTTTATAAACACTTGTGTTACAAAAAATAGAACAAAATTTGCTTTTTACAAAGTAATTATTTATTACAGCCTTACCTCAATTCTGGTACACTCAAAACCTAGCACTGGTCGTTTCGTAATTTCATTGGGAGGTTTCTGAACTGGGCCTTCAATGCCTAGCCAATCTCTTACAGAGCTAATCTCCCCAAATGGCACCTGAAATTAGCAAAAAATACAGAAATAAGAAAACTTTTCCTCACTCTGCCTCAAAATGATTATTTAGTATTTATTACTCTTTTTTATTTATTTATTGTACAACAAAAAATACTATTTTATATAGTTAAATAAACACCTCATAAACCACTCAAGGGTATGTTCAAGAATAGAACACTCTAAAAAATATATTTCTAGCAAGTACAACACAAATACAATTACTTACACTTCTTCTACCCACAAATATTACAGCTTATTGACAAAGTACGATTTTAGTATATACTTACTCCAGTTTGCGACATGCCCCATGGACCAGGATTCATACCGAGGTACATTATATCTTTTTTCGTATTACAATATTTTCTAATATACATTTCAAAGGTTTGGCGAGCATACAAAGTAGGGTTGTAGATGCATTCGACTGCGCGAGGAAGTTCCAGATGTGCCAAACAACTGTTCAATTCATCAACCGATTCTAAATGGTAATCACTTATCTCTTTTAAATCGCTTCGTGCTCCGTCTCCTTGTGAGAAAAATGAAGAGACTACAACAGTTTCCATTGTAAACAAAAATGCCGCTTCGGTGTTTTATAAATACATAAGAGTTTCCTCCAAACCTTTTTGAAATAACGCGTCTAAACTGTTTAGTTTTAATCTTCACTTTGCGAATTTACATAAAAATATAAATACAATTTTATTTGTTTCGTATTTGTTTACTTTACTATGCGGTACAGACTAAAAATGAAGAAGAACATGAAAGAATAATTGAACGGTGATTCTGCAACTGGAGCGCCCCCAATCGTCGATTGTTAAAAGTAAGCGTAAGTAAACTATTTCCCAAGGTTCCCCTTGTTTACGCATTATCACGATTGTCCTTATGTATAATTAATAATAATTTCGCATAATGTTTATTCTACTGATGACTTTGACTTTTATGAAAAGTTATTAAATAAACCTAACCTAACCTACCCTATTCTACCACAATAACACAAAACTTTTTAAAAAATATTCCGTTTTAGATGGAGAAAAATTATTCGAAAAAAAATCGGCGTAACTATACATTCTGAAAAAAAGTTTCGGCGCAATAGATGTAACCCATTTGCCAAGTATAACAGCGGGTCTATATTGTGAGGCCCAAATTATTTTAATTTTCCCTAAACTCATATTATAATAGCGTAAATGCGGGTTTATGCTTCGCGCCAGCTATTGTTGCTATGCTTAAAATAAGTTGTGTTAAGAAACCGAATATAAGTGCTGTTTCGTAAGATTTCCTCTTTTCGGTTTAATCTGTGTGGCTGTCATTCTCAATGTGGACTGTGCGGACCAAAGAGTAGTGTAATATACTGGGAAAAAAAGAGAGCCCTCTCATGGGATATTCTTGCAGACTGATTTGAAGCGCCATCTAGGTTTCTGAACTAGTACCATTGATATATATATATATATATATATACGATAGCCAGAGCTACAGATCTTAAAATTTAATGGCTGTTTCCCAGTAACAAACTATTTTGCTCTCGTCTTGTCGTAATTCGATTCAATTAATATGAATCTGAATCTAAGGATTACGACGAGAAGAGAACAAAATAGTTCGTTACTGGGAAATAACTAATTGTACGGGAGGGTGTATGAAATGAAATGACAATAAGTATTATTTCGTAGCTTTTTTTTTTTAATGATGTTTACGTTTTTTGTAATATTTACTTACCGAACCAAATCCAATTTTCCGATGGACACCAGGGGCCTGTTTTATAAACCTACAAATTACAATTTACAGGTTACAAGTTTCTATTTGACAAAACCTCGACCAATGACGACCAGCCATTTGAGCAGTGTTGCCAGTTTAGACCTGTAACATTGTAACTTGTAGCTTTAAAAAACGTACCCCAGGGGCCTGTTTTATAAAGCTAGAAGTTACAATTTAAAGGTTACAAGTATCCATTTGACACAACCTCGACCAATAACGACTAGGGGCCTGTTTTATAAAGATACAAATTGTAATTTACAGGTTACAACTTTCCATTTGACACAACCTCGACCAATGACGACCAGCCATTTGAGCAGTATTGCCAGTTTAGACCTGTAAAATTGTAACTTGTAGTTTTATAAAACGTGCCCCAGCTATAAATTAGGCAGGGTTGCCATGCCAAAAATAATATTTCATTCGGCCAGATTGAATAAAATAAAATTATTCGTATTATTATTTAAAAATAAACTTAACTGTAACTTTTATAGTCATTTTCATTAATAGAATATTTCTTATTGAATTATATTTAATGATGACATGCATGCAGTGAAATCTATCTGAGACTCATGTTAACAATCGGTGTTTTTACTGTTCAGAAATTAAGATGGCGTAACTGTCTATGTAAGCTAGCACAACATAGGAGACTTTCGCCCCTCTGGTGCGGACTGTGGTATGCCGTATGACATCTGTCTGTCAAACCAATTCAGTTTCAATCGGTTTGTTTGTAGTGACTCAGTTTTTGTCAAAGATAATATAATTACTACGTTTTCGTTTTTGTTGTGTTGTGAATTGAATTGGTTGACATTTGGTTCGGTTAAGAGCTTCCTAGATAGACTGAGGAGCTTCAGAAATCGAAAATGACTGAAACGTTAAATAGCGACTTGGTTCGCAACATCACACAGAATTTAACAGTTCCACTTGTTTTCCGAAAATATATAAATGATTGGTCGCTATGCCACTGGGATGTAGAAAAGTGGTGTTCAGCTTTTGGTAATAAGGAAATACCTTTCCGGTGCTTGAGAAAACATCTAGTTTCTGACGAGCCTTGTTGGGAGAGAAAATGCGAGGTGAAAACGATGACTTTTAAGGATTTTTGCGCTAAGTCCGCGTCTAGCGAAGAGTGGATGTATTTCGATTACAAGCACTTACCTCAGTGGTTTGACGAACATGCGAGCTTCTTGAAGGTAAACATTATTATTTTTTAAGGTGATATTTTCAATTATTACTTATCTTTATGTTTATTGTATGTAAAATTTATTTTATAATTTAATTTGTTTACAAATATAGACTATAAAAGTAATATACTGGATTTTGGTTCTCCTAAAAGTTAAATATTTAAGTGTAAACCCCATTAAGTTTCTAAATTTTTGTGGCTATTGGTATTGTAGGGGATGGCTTGATGGTTGAAAAGTGCATTCAGCTCTAGTGGGCTTCAAGAGATTGTGTAAAGATTTGTACCTTTTTGTTAGGAAATATCTTGGAAAAAGTTTGGGCACCCTGACAAAGGAGCAGCAGACTCTACGTTATGGGTTGGCAGCAGTGGGGCGCACACACCGGCACACCAGGACACTTATGGTTACAACATTGTTGCCCAAATTTATGGAAAGTAAGTTGCAGTTGTAAATACCTGTCAGTAGTGAAGTTAAACTTCTAGACCAGATATCTATTAAATAATTAAAACCCCTAAAATAATAGAGTCTGGAGGATCTATCCATTCAGGAACTATGACCTATGCCACAGACAGACAGACACAAAGACCGACATAGGTGTCTAACTCCTCTTTTTGTGTCACGGTTGTCATGTTTTTTATTTTTTTTATTTATTACCAGCACATAAACATTTCATATTGTGATCCATATAGAGTGTGCAATTAAAGTACCCTCGTAACTAAGTGTGTGTTGATCAAAGACATGGTCTATCTGTGTGCTAATATTATTAAATATTTTTTCATGATTGAGCCCTAAAAATCCTACCAACATTTCCTCATACTGTTTACAGGAAACGCTGGATTCTCTTTCCGCCAGAGTCAGGAGGGATGAGGCCCACAAGAGTGCCTTACGAGGAGTCCAGTGTTTACAGTGAACTTAATTTCTACTGCCCCAGCAACATGGATGTTTTCAATGGTATTTTTACATGATTTCAATTAGATTAAATAATAAGTGATTATGATAATGCACCCTCTGTGTTGGTTGTCACAATCCTCATAATTCATGCGCATGTGGCAAATATCAAACTGAAATTGTACAACTGCTATTGAAGTTCTTATCTTGAATACAAAGCAACAGTAGAATTTAATCTTTTTCAATTTGCTATGCTTTTAGACATGGTTAGGTTAACAATCTGTGTATGTGTACAGCAATTATGGATTTGTATTTGAGTTAAACCTTTTGGTACCCGGCGGCTCCGGAAGGAGCCAGGGACAAAAAGTACTTCAATTCTGTCTTAAGACATATTAATGACTATTTTGTTTTTTCAATATACGTATTGAGTTTTCAGAAGATTAATATTGTCATTATAATTTTGTAATTATTAACTCCTTTGGCTTGGACAAAAGAAATAAAGCTTCTCAGACCATTATAATCCTAATTAAACCTTCCTCTTGAATCACTCAATCTATTGATGGAAGTCCGTTGCGTAGTTTGAAAGATCCAAGTGTACATACAGAGGGATAGATGGCAGGTAGAAGGACTGGTAGACTGGTTGCCGGTCGCGGTCCCTAATGTAAAGACCAACATCACACCACATCATGGGCCACCATAAGTGAGCAAATTCTGTATACCTCAAAGTGAGCAAGTTCTCGTATCTCACCGTTACGCATTACTCTGTCCCTTAACCTGGCCCCTGATGGCCATCGTGTAGAGTGGCCATAAGAATTTCGTTGAGTTGATGTGGTCGCACAGGGCTGTCCGGCGGGCGCGTGGTGGAGCTGCGCGCCGGCGACGCGCTGTTGCTGCCGCGCGGCTGGTGGCACTACGTGCAGAACCTCGACCCGCTCAACATAGCGCTCAACGTCTGGATGCCCCATGTAAGTAATGCCGGAAACAATAATAGTGTCCGACCGAAACTAGTTTTTGCAGCCGAATTCGAATTTCGGTTTTGGTTTCTACCATATATTTTGGTCATGTTTTCGCAGGAAAAATAAATAAAGTCAATATTATTAAAAAAAAATGAAGTATTTATTTTTAAATCATTTCAGTCTTCGTCTCTCTGACATTTTAAGGCCCGGTTTTATAAAGGCCCGTTAGTAAATAATTCAGATCAAATTTTAGTAAATTCATACAAGTTTTGACATTCCTGACGGAAATTTGATCTAACAGATCTTTATAAAACCCAGCCTAAGTAATTATTTACTTCTAAAAAATTATTATTACCACCCCTTATTTCAAAAACCGTGCACCGAACATGCCCGATCGCAGCGCGAAATCTCCCGAACGTGGTTTCAGTTTCGGCCGGAGTTTTGGCTTTTATCGTTACTACCGAAACCGAAAGTTTGGTCGGACACTAGAAACTAATTTTACAAATGCGAAAGCGTGGTTTTCTGATTGTTCCATCTTCACGATTCAACGTTTAAAAAGATCTGTGTGTAATTTATAGCCTACAGAGATAGTTTATAGCCAGACTGACATAGCGTACTTTTTATCCTGGAAATTCAGACAAGTTCACAGGGGAATAGTGTTAAACAAGCGTTTTCCGCGGACAAAGTATTTTATTACATTCAGATATTTATTGAATTTTCTGTAAATTAAGTTTGTACAATAAGTATATTAAAATATAAAAGTAAAATAACAATACTAATACATAAAATAAACACTATAAAAAACCTAACCTACGAGTGCTGCTGGCATTACATTTATTATTATGTGTATTATATTTAATAATCACAAAAATAAGATAGTTTCGCTTGTCCATCTCGTTCACATTAAATCCACGACTTCCTGCCTCACTTCTTCATGTTTCATACATTATCGCTATCTTGGATTGAGAACACTATAATATGCTCAACCTTGGATTGGATCCAAAAATGTAGTTATCTATGTTTTTACGATTTCAGGAAAAAGATAATTCTGCAAGAGTGTCTGAAGCTCTCACGAAAATAATGGTGGCTCAAGTGTGCAAGGATCTACCGCAAGAAACGGCCAAACTCCTAGTCAATCCCAATGAGGTGAGTATAGTATAGTAGACACTATAGCCAAGATGTCACTTACAGTTAATTTGGTCAACATTGCATTGCTCTACGACGAGTATATATTTCATTTGGCTCGTTGAGTGCATCTCTTTCTTTATACTATTCCCTCTGCTTTGTGCTATCTGAACCTACATTGTACGTCGACTACAAAATGTATCCACGTATGGATGTATAAGGTTCAAAAGTGGATACATCTTTTTGTAGTCGACTGTACAGCTACAAAAGCAATTTGCGTTTTACTGGTCACAGGTGCAAAATTGCATTTTACTAGAAGACTTTAATAAATGTTGTATTACCACAGCCGTCGCAATAAATCGTTTATAGACGTAAAAGGTATTGTATGCCCATGTACACATCACCTTTATGGTGTGACTCACGTTCCAAGAACTGTAACTTATATTAAAAGCCCCATGGTCATCTATTTTATCAGGTTCATGACATCATTTTGAGTCATACCTATATGGCTGGGAAGTCGTGGACGTCTACTGCAATATTATCTGTACTGACTAATGCCAATGGTTTTTTTTCAGGATGACTTGTCCGACACTCCTCTTGCAGTGTTGTTCTTACAATTAGAAGCCGTGACCAAGTCTTATTTGGACAGTAGACGGAAGCTCCGCCGCGCCAAGCGCCAAAGGACCTGCGATGAAGACTCGGCCACGCGTGATTTCGAAGATTTCGACTTGAACGCACTCCTCAAAAATCACGCGAATCAGCTAGAAATGCCTTCAAATATTTCGAGTGAAGATCTCATTAATTTACTTAAGCAGAATATTAGAGAGTTCGCCTGTACAGGGGCATCGTTTGACGAAGACGAGATAGATGGCGGGACGGGCGCGCTGTGCCTCACTAAAGCAGTCATTGACGCGTTTAGCGACGCCCATGTCATTGAACTTGTGAAGCAGAATCTCTTTTCCCGACTGAATTAATACAAAATAAAGCGTTAAAAAGACTATGTACAATACAGATCATGAAAATGATTAAATAATAACCAAGGCTCGGAAAAACGCCCGTCACCTTGAAAACATAACCCTGTTCCGTACAGCAGAGACTTCCTTATGCTGTTACGATATAATATTTTATATTATTTATTTATGACACGTTTATACAAAACATCTAGTACCTAAGTACATGTAGTTAACCCATTTATCGATAAATTACCTACTTATATACCAAATATCATCACATACATACTCATATTTGATTTCAATGACTTTGTTAAAATTAACGCCGAGACATATTGGAAGAACAGTATACCAATGTCAACGATTAAATATGCCCCAACTTTTTCGACTCATAAATGGGTCCTGAAAGCACGTCGATCTGGACTCACAAGTGGAAATTTTGGACAAAAAAGATCATTCTTTTTGATTGGCGAAAGTGATCTTTTCCCATAACTATTCATAGCCATCCAACAAAATTGTTCTGAATTATGGTATAATATATCTATCAAATACCTAATAATATTTTACATTAACAACATAAGGAAGTCTCTGCTGTACGGAACAGGGTTGTTTTCAAAATGACGGGCGTTTTTCCGAGCCTTGATAATAACGGTCGTAAATAGACTCGTTGTAATAAATTTTAAATAATTAAAAAGTAAGGAGAATGTTTATGGAAAAAAGACAAATATGTGATAGTAAGATAAAAAATAATTTAGGCGAACTATTTATTTTAATTCTCTGTTAGTGCTAGGCCAGTAGCATTTCTGATTGGTCTTGTCGTTGTATTGGTGCTATAAAATGTTAATATGTATATTTTAATTTATTGACGCTACAAAGGCGTAATAAATAAACGTTACAAAAGACAATCTGTATTACTTTACACAGAACCAAACCGGCAAATGTCCAGCCTTGTCTTGGTCAATTGATGATGATGTGGTACACGACTCCGTCGCACATACGTCCACAGAGAAATTGGTATCTTAAGGTGCACTTACATGGGCTATTTCTTGAGAAATAATTGTCTGCAGTACGGAAGTCTCAGACTATTACTAAATTTGAGTAAGACAGCTGTTGCTGACGGGCACCTTTAGTCAAAAACAAAACGTACGTACGCATCGACCAAGAAAGTCCTTTACCACTTTTCGACTCTATTTCACGATGTTAAGGTCCAAAAGTGGTAATGGACTTTATTGATACTTACGTATTGATGCCCCTGACTAGATGCATCAAGCATTTTCATTGTTAAAAGAAAAAACTAAATTCTCTATTTTTAAATTTTTATGTGTCGGTTTACACAGTTAGTGTTTGTTGTTAGGTTTTTTAAACATGCGCAATTGTATTGCCACCGCGATGTGCCTTACGTTTGAGAATATGGCCATTGTATAACTTGGCCAAAAATTAGGGTGCTGTACGAAGTGAATATGGTATTTCTTTTCGAAAACTTGCTTATTGTGGGCTACTTGAGAATATTGTAGGTCCTCCTACGTAACCCCTTTGTTGGCAAGTTATAGAAACTATTTGACTGGCCGTTTGACGTAGGCCCGGTAGTAGAAGTCCCCGAACATGAGCACCATGAACACGTTTTGGGGGAACATGATGTAGGCGGGCGGCGTGGGGAAGGGGCAGTCTCGCTTCACTACCAGCGCGCCGAAGTGGATCATCAGGTATGAGAACTGCAACTGGAAATTTAATTTCATTATGAGGGTATCTAAACCAAAAATAATCAATTATTGGAATCCAAAATATTATTAATTAGCTCCTAGCTCCTAGTAATCTCACTAATACTATAAATGCGAAAATTCGTGTGTTACTTTGTTACTCTTTCACGCGCTGCAAAACGGCTAAAAAGGTTTGGATGGAAATGGGGATAGCTTATACCTTGGATTAACACATGGGATTCTTTTATCCTCGGAAAATGTTAAAGTTCGTTAAAGAGACGGCAAAAAACTGCTGGTTCAGCGTGGCATAGGGAATCCTAGCACTAGGCCAATTTAATCGAGTACTGCAAAACGGTACTGTTCTACAAATCGATGTCGAACGCGCGTTCGAGCACAGTGACTTCTGGTTTCAACATCATTTTTTTTACAAATGCGAGTAGCTACAGTCGAAATCTTCAACTGTTAAACCACTAGAACCCTGTCGCAGAAAAACAGTTATGTATTTGAAAGTTTTTTTTTTGTCATGAATTGATGCATCAATCATTATGGCGATAAGGTTCTATAATGGTTTAACAATTAATGTTGTTGACGGCATTTAACCGAAATCTGTTTGCCGTAAATATACTTAGCACCTATTAGTTAGCATACAACGAAGCGTTCACACTATTAAAATAGAACGCAAACGTGATAAAAGGTGGGTTCACACTATCCATGGTCCGGTATCGGTGGGTCCATCGAATCGGACTGCGTGGCAAATCTACAGGACTTGCCACGCTAAATGTGGACTGTGTAAACCCTTTTAATTCTTGTGTGCGTGGCATACGTGGGCTCTTTAAATAATGTATCTTACTATTTGTATCTGTGTGACGTGTTTCTTCCACCATAGCGAGTGCTTGTAGGCGTCGTCCCACGACGTCAGCAGGTAGTACGTGTACATCACCATGTGCACGAACGAGTTTATGGTCACCAGCATCGTCATGTGCCCACCTGCCGGAAATCATGGATACTTTAACAAATTCTACTCTGAAATTAGGATGAATGGTACTTTTACTTGTCTTACGGCTGCACTCGTAGTCGGGTATCTAATGCCGGTCAAGTCTTTCCTTAGTAACGATTTTTTTTAAACATGCCTGCGACTCCGTCCGCACATAAGTGTTAACCGATATTACTTCTTGAATTGAATTCGGATAAGTATAAATATAATAATAATATATACCTACGTCCACAAATATCGGAGAAATCGTGTACCTACATACATAAAAAAACCTACATACAGCCGAACATAGAACTTCCTCCTTTTTTGAAGTCTGTAAATAATTACGTATGGCAATACACTCGTCATTATTTCAAACAGCGCCTCTATTCTAGGCGGTAAAAACGATATCGTAGTTTGCCTGTTATGGTATTGTTATGACGTCAGCCGCCATTACTGTCAAGGAAATAAGAGCTATCAAAACGTTGACAATTCGATAACAGATCAAATACGATATTGTTTTTACCGTCTTGAAGAGAGCCGCAGGTTACAAAACTGTTTTGCTAACATTTAACCCTGTTACAAATAAATTGTAGCCGTCTTTTTCTTTCTTATGAAAAATAAAAGGAAAGCGATAACTTTTACTGGTAGATAGTATTTATCTGGAGATTGTGAAACAGGCCCTTAGTTGAACAGAATATAAGAACAAAGCGCTTACCTGGCACCCACTTCACAATGCTCCACGCAACTGCTATCATTCCGAAGTGATGATAAACATGCAAGAAGGTCACTTGACTTTGCTTCTTCCGCAGTATGAAGAACACCTGGACATTGCACAAAAATCAACATAACGCGGGACACCACAACGTCACATCAACGGAATCCTATGACAATTTGCTACTATGATGGGCAGACTAGGTATATAAATTGTACCTATAACACGATAAAATTCTGACTATATAAACAAGTGGCTCAACATTCACTTGGTTTGACTGTAACACATTCAGTACCTACCAGGCTTCCCGATTTCCATACGAAATGAACACGAAATCGAGATCTTGGAACTGTTGTTGCCTTTGGTTGGTCGTTAGGTCGTATGGTCGATCGTTCACAAGAGTTCGAAAGAAACACGGTGTCTTATAGTTAGAGCACTTAGCATGTATATTTAGGTCAATAAATCAAGTGAAGTATAGGTAATTTAGGGAACGAGTGAAGACTAAACGTTTTACCCAATACAGAACTTTGCCGCAGAAAGCCAATGGTAGACATTTCACGTTATTGCCCAACCAATTGTGATTTGTGGTAAGTATCCAAATACCGGGTAGGTACGGTACGCCTGGGTTCATGGTGCTTCAAGAATTTAACTCCATATAGTACATTGCCCTTGCTGTGGTCACATTACGTGTTACAAAGTCTTTATTATATTTGAATAGAATGAAAGGATTTGCATGCATCACTTTGCATCCGTTAAGCATGCAAATTACCGCCCGTGTGGACATTTAGTAGAGTACCTAAAGGATATATTGTATCGTTACATGATAGGTATTTAGCTGCACGAATAAAGATCAGGTACTTATGTATTGTCGTTAAAAGACACGAATTTACAGGTCTATTAAGTGTGTCGGGTTTGATTATAATAATTCGTAAAGTTCGTTAGCTACCTAAATTAAGTGGCTTTCACATAAGCGCGACATTTCGTTCTCTACTTATCAAGGAGGCCGAATAACTTAATTTTTTATAATCGGTACCTATCTTTTTGGTTCCTACTTATAGGACAAGAAGACTCTCGTGGTCATGGTCGTCGATCAGATAGCCAGAGAAGGTAGTTCGAAGGATGCCCAAATTATAATTTTAACCGTCACGATCGACTGCAATCATGTGCCGACACTAAATCTGTATATGGAGAATAGAACAACTCACTCACTAAACAACGGGGTGGTTGTGGCACTACAATCCGTAGTCATGTATAGTGTATAGTCGTACCGTGTCCAGCAGGTCGATGATCTTGATGTAGAAGTAGCCGTAGCACACGTGCCAGGCGTACTCCTCGCCGTGCGGGCCCTCGTCCACGGGCTGGCAGAACAGCCGGTAGTGGCTCAGCCAGCCCATCACCAGGCTCTGTTGGCAACCATCACTTAACTGTCACACTTAATTATATCTGTCAATTAAAGTTTGTTGCTTGTTACACCCCTTGCGGAGCTTAGTGGAAAAATATGGGCAAGGGAGATAAAAACTAATTAGCTTGTTGTGATAGGTGTATTGCTTTCGAACAATCTGATTGGTGGGTGGCTCTGCTCCGCTTTTCTTCTCCGCTCAGTTTTTCTCTTGACTTGGAAATTCTTATTCATGATCTGTATGTTATTGACATGACCGGTTTTCATTAATGTTTCCCTTTTGTAATGTAAGGCCTTAAGGATTATTCTTTTATATAGATTTAGTACTGAAATTTTCATACTTAGATAGACTAAATAGATTTATCTTTTTAGACAGTGGAATAAACATTGGTAACGTTCGGTTTTGTACCCAAAACAAGGTTCTTTGTGAGAATGTTGGTAGGAAAGTTATGGTAGGTTGTAGGTATATGAGTACATACGTATCATGCCATTTATTAAAATCGTGTGACCTTATTTTTCTTTATTTGAAGGTGAAGTTAAAGTTACTTACTTTATAAACTACGTATCCACAAAGCATTATCTGCAAAGCATTGTAGCTCGCAATGACGGAGCGCAGGTCATAGGCAGGGCGGTTCTTCATGTAGTCGGGCAGCCACCGGAAGACTGACACCAGGTACACGGTGATTATGGCCAGCCCCGGCCATGGCGTCCTCATGAGGAACCAGTCTTGAGTCCTTGGGTCTGTGTCATCAAAGATTGACGCCACAGACAGAGTAAGGTTATAAGAAATATACCTACTGATTCATAATTTTAGGCCGCAATGGGGACATGGCCAAGATCTATTTGTTGTAATTTGATGTTTCGTTATTGTGACAAGGTTTTATGTTAAATAAAATAACTGTAGGAAAGCATTGTAAAAGTGCTAGTGCTGACAGAAATAAATATAAGTATTTATTTGAATAATTGTGTCTTAATCATTTATTCTGATTTATTTTTAAGTAAACATGAATTATTTGAATTTGACGCTGCTAGAGATAGATAAGTATACTTACTTAAATACATAGAAAACATCTACGACTCAAAAACAAATACTAGCGCTCACCACACAATTATCTGCCCTTAAGGCCTCCATACATGATCCGTTTTGCCTTCAGGTCTAACTGACCGGATGCAAAGTAGCATCGTGTATGTGTAATTTGGCCTGAAGGCAAACGCATCCGTCCGCCTGAACGATTTGCCTGACCGGACAGAACTCCATACATGATCAGTTTTACTTTCAGGTCTAACTGACCGGATGCAAAATAGCATCGTGTATGTGTAATTTGGCCTGAAGGCAAATCGCATCCGTCCGCCTGAACCCATATATGGCCACTCGATCCGGTCAGGCGGAACTGACGCAGTTCGGCCTGAACCGATCGGCCTCTTTATGTATGGCCACTCAATCCAGCCAGGCGCAACTGACGCAGTTTGGCCTGAACACATCGGTCTTTGCATGTATGGCCACTCGATCCGGTCAGGCGGAACTGACGCAGTTCGGCCTGAACCGATCGGCCTGTACATGTATGGGGGGCTTTACTGGGATTTGAAGTGGGACCACTAGCTTCATAGGCAGGGTCACTACCAACAACTAAACACTTTAGTGCTTTGTCACTTTAACGTCATGTTTAAACTGCTGCACTTATCTGTCAAAGGCGTTAAGGCGACAAGGTACAAATGCGTGCAAAAAAAAAACTTGCCAATATTTTAGCTGTCACAAGTTTACCTATTAGAAAAGTCATACAAGAAAAACCCTTCACTCTAAAAATGAATAATAGTACCTACATTTTCTACTGGACTATCTATTAGCTATTATATGCTATAGTTACTAATACCACTAACCTACCTGCAATATCTTCGTTTAAATAATAGTATAATCTCACGGCGCCCTTTAAAATGAGCGCCATTTTAACTTGACCAGTATATTTTAACACATTTATTAGAATTTACACGTTCGCACCACCAAGCGCTCCTGTGATACTGAAGAGTGAAGATTAATTTTAAAGTTAAATTAATCGATGCAGCATTATAATGGCCACGCTAACCCTATCACCTGGTAAACCCTTCAAGTGCGTTTGCCGCGGTGACGTCATATTTACTCGTAAAATAGAATATTGTATAATTCAATTCAATTCAATTCAATTCAAAATTTTATTTCAGACATGTGTCCAAAATAAATAGTTATAAACCTCTACTTAAAAATATTATATATATTAAACCTGGACTCCATATGAATGGAGTTCCAATGGGCTAAGAAACTGCTGGCAGGCGAAGCCCAGACCAGCTGCAGGATGCTGTTGGGACTGTCCCGTACGCGACACCACGCTGACGTAGCCCGCTTCCGCATTACGGCGCCAAAGCTATCAATCCGCGCCTCCGCGAACATGCCGGAAGCGCTACAAAAACGGGGCAAGCCCATCAGCATCCTGAAACTGTTGTTATATTGGACACGCAGGGCATTCAGTGTCTTCTTGGTGCAATTAGCCCACAGGCTGCACGTATAGAAGGTCTGACAAAACGCTCTAAAGAGAGTCGTCTTGACGTTCCTATCAAAACGCGCAAACCTGCGGGACAGCATGTTTGACCGCACCGCCAATGCCCTGCGTTCCCTCTCAGCATCCAGGTCATCTCTGAGATCCTCAGTGACCCAGTGCCCAAGGTATTTAAACCGAGATACTCTCTTAAGAGGAGCTCCACACAAAAGGACCGTGGGTACCGTATTTATTGCCTTGTTACCGGCTTTAAATACCATCAGCTCACTGTTGCTCGCGTTGTACCTTAGGCCATGGGCCACCGCATATTCCTCGCAAATACGAATAAGCCTGACTGATACTGATGAAGCGTCACTGATAGATCACGTGACTTTTCCTATCACGTTATCTACCAGTGACGCGATTGGTTTAAAAACGAATCGAATAGAAACGTTAGTTAGCGCAATGCATCTTGGCAGGGCCCTCAGGGCCGTCTTAAACTATGCTGGGGCCCTAGGGCACACAAGAATTTGGGGCCCTTTTTGGAAAGTAAATACTAACATTTTTCTACTATGATCTTCTATTTAGTTATTATGGGTAATAAATTGTCGGTCCTTCGGGGCCCCCTGTGGACGGGGGTCCTGGGCACGGGCCCCATGGGCCCTTATGGTAAAGACGGCATTGTGTATAACACTCTGCTCTATTCTACTTGTTAAAACCATATTGACATGTTACCGTATTGTTTTTAACGTAGCCATCATAACAGTCATATAAATTAGAGCTATCGTAACTTTGACAATAAAATGATATATTATCAAAAGCAATATGATTTCACCGAGTAGAATAGGACCCTTGATAACACAATTTAGAAAACATTTTAATCTTAGGGCTTCGTTTGCACACGTACGCGGCGTACGTAAGCAATATCGTCGGTGATAGTGCAATAGCTACCGCGTATAAGTAACAATTTCAATGAGTTGCAAAATGTACCTTACTCATTACGTACTAAGGTGTATTTTGCACCTTATTTTATTTGCTAGTGACGCGGAAATGCCGTATCACCGACGATATGGTTTTGCTGAGTAAACAAAACCCTGCACCGAGATTCTAGGCGGTAAAAACCATATCGTCTTTGACCTGTAAGAGCCAGCGGTTCCGCACTACGTTCGATCCGAATCCAATCCGAACCCGTGAAAATACGGATCTATAGAGAAATTAGATGACGGAAGCCATCCGTTATCCGATTTCTCTATAGATCCGTATTTTCACGGGTTCGGATCGAATTCGGATCGGACGTAGTGCGGAAACGCTCTCACAGTATTATTAACGTTTTGATAGCTTTTATTTACTTGACAGTAGTGGCGGCCGTCAAAGACGATATGGTTTTTACCGCCTAGAATAGAGGCAATGATCGGTGCCCAATTTTCATATATCGTTTTGTAATTACAAAAAAAAAGTATATAATCAAATTAATCAATAATCATAATCAAGATCGAAAACGAGACTGGAACTTGGTAATAACAATTTAGTCCCAGTAGTCCCTGGGACAAGCGGCACTAATATTTATATTTTATTTTAGTCCTAAAAGTCCCATTACCGTCATCACCGTATAACATTATAGTCTCTTTTTTCTTTAGCTCTGTCGTGTTTTGGTATTCTTCTTCATTCCAGAAACCAATTGGATAGTGTCGACGTGGTGTCGACTGAGCTCCTCTATGGCGGAGCTCCTGTTTCTGGATGGTCTGGCCCTTTGGGCCTGCTGCAAAACTAACAATCTAATCCTACCTGGGACTTTTGAGACAAATATTAGTGCCACTTGTACCATACTGGGACAAAATCGTCTCAGTTGTCCCATTATGGGACAACTCAATGGGACTAGGTGGGATCGACGTGGTATTCTACCCTCCAGCATGCCAAAGGTTAAATGTAGAAGTTCGTATAATTTCAAAACAGAAACAAAAATAATAATTGAAATTTTGTTTATTGTATAAAGAATAATTTTAAAACAGCCACACTTGACGGAAATTCCGCCACGGATCTTCCGCGGCAGAAAGCCAATTCATTTCATTGCATTTATATAAATAACTACTTTGTAATGGACACCCTACGCAGAAGATCGGTCGCTCCGTCAGCCGGCACGGTACTTGCGGATTTACCGCAAGTACCCCGCAACGGAACTTTGGCGTCGAAATTTCCGTCAAGTGTGGGTAGGCCTTATTGTTTAATAGTGATTTTATTTCATTTGCCCCCAAATTGCGAACACAAGTTAAAAATTCAATTTAAAAATATTGATGATGATAAATATTGATTACAATTTAAAATATATCAGGGTTATCAGGACCATAGCTAAAAAAACATTAAACTCCATCAGTGATCGACATAACCAAATCGTCGCTTCGAAATCAGTAGGCCTAGCCAAGGGTTTCATTGTTTTTTTAATGCTGGACCATTGAGTGATGCCACTGATGACTATTTCTTGAACGGGAACTCGGGGTGTTTCTCCACTCCTTGGAAGAAGCTGAAGTCACAGATACGGCCCGCCTCACCGCGGTCCAAGGCGGCCAGCTCTGCCATCTCACTCTCACTTAGCTCGAAGTCCCAAACCGATATGTTCTGGAATATAAAGATAAGCTGGTTAGCATCGCGATTCACTACGACTCAGGTAAGGCTGCTCTCCCTGACTTGGCGTATGTTAGCAGTACAACACCGAATATCGTTCAATAATAATTTTCTCGTTTCGTTCCAAGGTTAGTTTTTGATCTTGTCCTGTCCATCGGACATCATGCACTACGACGGTAACGCATCATCTTATCGAATTTCATTCATCAAACTCTATTTTGTGCTAAAAGTGCTAAAACCATAACGTTTTCAGGGCCCGTATTATGGTCGCCTTTATCGCGGTGCATAAAGCTTCCCTCACTCTCGCACTTACATACTGGTCAGAAAGTGACAGATGTTTTATCTACGCTTATCTACGTCGATAAACAGGACCATAATCGGCCCGCAGGATATCTTAAACGTAAATAGTTTAGACTTATGACTGCCAAAAAAAAACTTATGCGTTGAGAAATTCCTTTCGATGGAATGAAAATTCTGCCAAATTGTATTATTATACGTTCCTTGTTCCTACTACGACCTGTATACCTATAGGATGGTGAGGATATAATTATGTGATGTGCTGGCGTCTACGCACATAAAATTGCAGTCGACCGTGCCGTTCGAAGGGTAAAGTTTTCAGTTGTATTCTGTTAGAGTTGTTTTACCTGTCGAATCCGCCCTGGGTTGGTGCTCTTAGGGATGGCGGCGATCCCGCGTTGCAGCGCGTGCCGCAGCAGCACCTGCGCGGGAGTGCGCGCGTGCGCCGCCGCCGCGCTCGCCACCGCCGGGAGCGTCAGCAGGTCCGGATACTCGCGACTACAATAAACGCATTTATGTAACAACAACAAAAACAGGTGAAGTGCAGTCGGGATCGCGCACCGAGGGTTCCGTATCACCGCACAGTAGGTATTATTATATTCCTACTTGAATTCGATTTTGAATCAAATAAGCCCATTTCATAGTTGTTTTTTTTTTAGTATTTGTTGTTTTTCTTCAGGGGTTGTCCTATAATTAATAATCATACCAAATTTGACTATCTGATTTACCGTTTTTATGATACAACAAAGATAATACGCTGAAAATAAAAATTCATGTCAGTATTGGTTTATTATTTCACTTTAATTCCTAAAAATAAACTTATCACTTTAATTTAATTCCTAAAAATAAAAAGAGAATATTAAACTCTAAATGTGAATAACACCCTCGAACTATTAGGGCCTCCGCACACGGCGTCGTATCGTTAGCGTTAAATGGGGCAATCGACCACTTTCATCCTTGGTAAATAATCGATTCAGACTGCTATTTCAAAGAAAGTATGAATCCTCTGATCCTACTAAAAGTATAATTATGAATGTTCGTGACGATATGTCCGTATAAACGAATTCAATTGCAGCTAATAGTAATGAATAACTAAGCAGGTGTCACTCTCGCACTTACATACTGGTCAGAAAGTGACAGATGTTTTATCCACTTTTATCCACATCGATAAACACGACCATAACACGCAAAGAAAGCAAATAAACAAAGTTACTCTTCCTGTAAACAAAGTTGTTCTTGACGAGGGATAGTTATTATTACAGTCTGTTAATTCAGCGGTACTCAAAATAGCGTTAACCTTAAAAGTTAAGACACTCCGAATGTCGCCGAGCTCAAGGTGCGAAAAAAAATTGGCTGATTGAACGCTTCATTAACGTCGTAAACCTTGAATAAAACAATCATGCATTTAAGAATTAAACATAATACTTTTTAAGGAAGTGATTGCGAAACGAATGCATTTTGAAAGTAGCTAAGTGCTTAAATTAAGTAATTGGTTCAACGTCAACAATTACAAATAAGTACGTTATTTCCAACATGGCAATTAGGCAAAGAGCAGAACCTCTATTCTACTGGGTGAAACCACAGAATAAAAACATATTGCATAGAAACCGGACTATAAGACGTACTTTGCGTCAGCTATCTTTCTCTACTTTTTCGATTACGTACTACATGAGAAAAAATGAAACATAAAGTAGGCTGTTTTTTCTTCTTTAACTGTCATTGTCACAAGGTTTTACACAGGGACTTCTTTTGTCATAGGAAGGATTTGTCTTTCCTGTTTTGAATTCTACGCCCGGGATACAAAAAGTAAATCATGTATTTTTTTTATTATTTTGGCATTTTGATTTTAAATTCAAAAGGTAATTACTATTTTTAAATTGTCAATAAATTGGCATATTTTTAAGCTTATTGGCAACTAGACGGTAGTGTATTTTTTTTTCACCATGGGAGCTGGAAGTTCGATCAATGTACGATTGAAAAAATCAAGTTCGGATTTAAAAAAAAAACCATTGTAGTCTCACATTAATGGTGATGCCCATCTAATAACATAAGTATTCAAGAATATTGAGAAAAAAACAAATTTGAAAAAAATTTGCTTAGAATGGTGCTATAATCAAAACACTGAAGGAGAGTGTTCATTTTCGAAAAAAACTTAAAAGTCCAAATATCTCGAAAACCGTGTGACTTTTACTTAACCTATTTTAGCTTTTTCATAACGTCCTAAGTGCCCTCTATCCGTAGTTCAAGGATTATCCACTCATTACCTAACAC
Organism: Acleris literana; assembly: GCA_946894065.1. Classification (NCBI taxonomy): domain Eukaryota; kingdom Metazoa; phylum Arthropoda; class Insecta; order Lepidoptera; family Tortricidae; genus Acleris; species Acleris literana. Next base: position 7,967,648 of record OX335685.1, on the reverse strand, counting down.
CCTGTAGATTCATCTCTTTCCAACTCACTATGAAAACCATAAGTAAAAAGAAGTGAACCATCATTTTTTTTCTGCTTATTTGGTACGGTTTCTATGCCTTTAGTCTTAATTCTGTGGGTGAAACCATATTGCGTTTGACATGTTATCGTATTGTCACCGTTACTATAGCTCTTATTTAGTTGACAGTAATGGTGGCCGAGCAGGCCGAGTTAAAAATATACGATAGCTGTAAATATAGTTTTGCCCAGTAGATTAGAAGACCCCGTCCGTATTGAAGGCGGTAAGGCTTCAAATTACCGATGTTGCATAAGTCCCAGTGGTTTTGGCGTTAGAAATGCCCCTAACTAACGATTCTTATTTCGGTGTAGTTTAGAAATAGGCTTCTTTACCATTCTGCTTTACTGGCATCGCAAATAAAGCTAAAAATGAAAAATCTATCTATCTATAAACTGGCGATAAGTATGACGCACCCTTACAACTATGACGTGGCCTATGACACTCACAAATCATCATCAACATTTGATACATGCATACATAGACTGTCGAGTCGGTTTATGTCAATATGGTACCGGTTCTCAAAGTTGTGTAGTAAAGAAAGAGGTATTTAAAAATGTACGTCGGAGTTTGCCATCATGACCGTCATTTCCTGAGGGACTTATGCTCGTTATAGAGGTTCGAAACAAAACAAACAGATTCGCGAACAGCGACAGCAACACGCGTGAATTCAGCACGAGGTTGGCAATATGGTCATAATAAGGCCCTAGTGTTGTCACAATGTCAAAACCCATACGAATGGCTAGCCAAGTGACACTTGACAAGAATTATCTTCTGTATTCTACAGTATAATGTCGAAATCATTTAGTAAACGTTAGGAACGCGGATGACTCACCCAGTCTTGGCCGCCAGCGCATCTGCGAGCGCCTTGGAGCCGAGCGGCGAGTAGGCGACCACGGGCACGCCGAGCCGCGCCGCCGCCGCAAGCAGAGCCGGCTGCTGGCACAGAGCGTGCAGTTCCACCTAGGAATCATCATTACTACATCATCATTAGACGATACCTTTAGCCTAAGAATAGTAGCAAGGCCGAATTTCCACTTGGGCCCACAAGGTCCCGGCCTATGGGCTCCAGTGGCCGAACCATAAGCCCTAATGCCTGGCTTGCGAAAATAATATCTTGATGGGGGCTCCCCAAATGCCAAGTGTCAAGGAGCTCTGGGTTTCCTAGCGCCGTCGATCCCGCGGGTTCGATTCCCGTATGGCCAAGTATTTGTGTCTTGATTGACTGAAAAAGTCTGAGTCGCAGAATGACCACTACGTTTGCGTTACTAGGTAGGTTAGGTTTGTTAGGTTACTTCATATGCCCGAAGGGAATTTCCCAGGAATAGGAGCCCCGCCATGCGGGCCTCCGTCGACATTGCTAAGACGGACATCAAATGTAAAATCGAACTAGATTTTCTTAAACCATTTTTTTAGCTTCACAATCCTCATAACGCCTCTCAACGTCTGTCATCCCGGGGCATGGTCACGTCAAACTTGTTGGACTATGACCTGCAAGCACGCCGGCTTCTCCACTGCGCAGAGCCGAGCCAGCTGTTCCTCGTTCACGTTAGACACGCCCACGTGCCGCACGGCGCCACTCTCACGCAGTTTTAGAATGGCCTGCGAAAAATTTCAAGAATTCAGAAGGATTGAAAGTACCTTATCAGGCTAAATTACCTGGTTCTGGGCGTTGATTTTGGTACGGAACACTTAAAAAGACGAGCTCGCCAGCCAGTTATAAACCAGCAAGCTTGAGTTATCCCAACCCACTTTAGCCAAGCTGTTCCAATGACGGTATGGGTTTTTTTATGGTGTGTCAAAGGCAAACGAGCACACAGGCCACCTGATCAATCTCATAATCTTAAGACTGAAATAGCGTTGCCAACCTTGAGGAAGTCCTCTCAGTAGATGGAATGCTTCTATGCCAGTTATTATACAGGTCGACAAACGTAAAAAGAGGTCCGAGCGGAGCGGCTAGTGGATATGTTTGCGCAGGTTGTCTACTGACAAACCAATAGCGTGGCAGCAAAGCGGAGCGGTTTACACTCCCCCCGTCGCCCCCACCAATTTTGGTCCGTACTTTGCTCACTGCGCAGGTAGCTAGGTCGCTCAGGGCCTTTTTCACGTGTGTCGACTTGTACCCGTTGTCTTACATTCGCATCGGAACACAACAAAGCTAGCACTGCTGTTTGGCGGCAGGTTAAAGAGTAAGTTGGTGGAAGCGATCAGGGCGGACCCTGCACAGGGCCCTTCTACCACTGAAGAGTTACCTATGTCTGCCCTTTGCTTACGAGCTAGACAACTCAAGCTCGCCGGTAATTAATTCGTCGAAGCAACTTGAAGCAACTGCTATTAAAATCCTTGGTTCTTCTAAACATAAGTACTCCTAAGAGTCCTCCACAGCCCCGCGCAGTTCGCACGATAATATACAAAAATCTGTTTACTGCTAAAAATTACGGTATCTTTTATATTTACCATCAACTGTGGCAAGTTTTCCCATTTTCCCAGCAAGGGCCAATTGCCTGATGCAACACATGGGATATATAGGTCAAAATCAAATAATATGTACCTGTAAGCAGTCGTAAAAAAGGCTGCGTCCAAGTAAGGAACTGGCTTGTCACTATTTACATTTGGACAAGAGTTGGCTTGGAATAAATGGGACGTTTTTGTCCATTTTTAACCCTCTACGCAAAATGATGGGTTTTATAAGTTTGACCGCTATATGTGTGCGTGCGTGTGTATATGTGTGTTTGTCTGTTTGTGACACCGTAGCTCTTAAACGGGTGAACCGATTTGGATGCGGGTTTTTTTATTTGAAAGCAGGTTTTCTAGTGCTGGTTCTAAGCTAAGTTTTATGAAATTCGGTTTAGGCTTTTTAAGAGATATCAGCTCTGAAAGCAGGAGTCACCATTATCTGGTAAATTCATCAGTTCGCTTTAAACAGTAACATCACAAATCTAGTGAACTGGGCCTTCTCATTTAGCAATGGCCCACACGATTGTCTCCGGTTCACTCACTTTGTCTGAAGTGGTAAACTCATAACCTGACACAGTATTGACATGGTATTGACACTATAATCAAGTCAGTAGGACTAGATGAGTTTTCGACAGGAACACCCTAAAACCCTGAATTATTTAATGCCGAATTTTAAATATTACAGCCTTGAAAATATAAGCTCGAATTATCAAAATCTAGAAATTCACATTATCGAGTAATAACTAATCTTAATAAAAAGGCTTCTCCCACTCTCTCTCATACGCTCTTATACTAGTCTAACCGAATTTACCCGAACCCGTAAGACTTTTTAAGTGCTCGTGTACTCGTATAGTTCAAAGTACTTATTACACTATATTTTTTTACTGAGCGCTACTAGTTTTATATTTTAACCAAGTCGCGGAGTCAAGGTTGGCTAACAGGATTTTTCAGTTCATTTTGCCCTGGATAGATAATAAATAGCCATGCCAAGTGGATTACTAGCAATTTTGTCACACTTTTGCTCAATAGAACCCCAGCTATTATACGAATGTTGACAAAAGGCAATATAGGTAGTATCAGAAAGCTTAAAATTAAAAAGCCTAATGTATCATAATCCCTTAAAGTTCATAATGCCTAATGTAATTTTTTCCTGAAACCGTAATTTTTTCAGGATTTTTGAAAATGCCATTGTAAAGAACTCATTAGGTTAGGTTAAGTTTGTTTTGTAACAATCCTGAAAAGTTTACGGTTTCAGAAAAAACAACCATTAGGTATTATGAACTTTTAGGGATTATTATACATTAGGCTTTTTAATTTTAAGCTTTCTGATACGTACCCGGCAATATGCATGCAGGGATTTTTTAAATCGTATTTCTAATGGTATTTTTTAAATGGAATATCCCAAATTGAACAAAATCGGGATACATAGTTTGTTTCAGGAATTGTTAGCTATTTTATGATTCTTAAATTCAAATTTGAAAATGGGTGATTCCACGGGCGTTTCAACCGCCGTCAGTCCGCTGTCCTAAGTATTTAAGAAATAGGCGATAATATACTTAAAATTCGATCAATTGTGGCAAGAATAACGATAACAGTATAGCTCTGTGTGAATGTTAGCTGCTTGGTGTAGCTCATTCTTACAATATTTATGACAGCGGACTGACGGCGGTTGAAACGCCCGTGGAATCACCCAAATAAGTGTTTCTGTAATTCAGTTTGAAATATTTTGAGAACGTATTGTCTGCCGGCATTGCTACACCAACTTTGGCCCGGTGCCGCATCTTTTTTTTATACGAAACTGGCATACTGTAAAGACGCACACGTGTTCAAGGCACTAGGTGAAAGTCAGGATGATGCTTATATGCGTTGCCGGCAGTGAATGCACAAGTAGTGTAGCTACCCCTCTTCCACCTGTAAATAATGAATAGGAATTAAGAAACGTTTCCTTTTTAAGAAGGCTGGTTCGGTCTAGTCCAACAGATATTTTATGTAACCAAATGCCCAGTAAAGTATGAGTATCAGCAAAGCAATTTATTAATTCAGGCATGTAACAAGTTTTTAATTATAATTACTAAGTTTACATGACATTCTTTAATAAAAAGCCAAACCAAATTAAATCTTAATCATACACCTCACCTGTTTCAGACTCTTTATTAAAATTTTAGGTATTATGTATAAAGGTTTCTCCTAGATGGCTTAATTTATTCGAAAGATTACTACTCGGTTTATTTACAGCGATGATATGAGAGGATGATAATAGGACTAATGTATTATTTGATTTAAGTGTTTGAACATTATCCAGTATTGGCAAGTCAGGGACAGTGGCAATTCTCAATACTGTCGTGTTGGCCTTATCGGGCTCGTGAAAAGAGACTCTCTTCTTTGTTCGGGAGCGTTTATGTTTAAACACTCTATTAAATTTGTTCATCATTGTTTTATAACCATGCCTTTGTCGGAGGTATGAGGCTGAGTATACCGATGACGCGTTTGACGACAGACTCAGATCATCAGCTTCAGCGGGGGCTAGGTCATTATTCGTTAAGCCGCGGCTGCCGCTCGTCGCATCACTTCTGGAACAAGGATTGAACTTCTGGTAGCCCGTAGCGCCGTCGGACGAACAGCATGACTCATGCAACAATCTATGTAACTCTCTGTCAATGTAGTCTGTTTTGGCATCCCTTCCGAGGCAACATGCAAAAATATTTGAAGGCTTCCCATTTTCAAGATCCTCAGAGGAAGTATTACTTTCCTGATCTGTCGTATGAGCAGTGTTGCTTTCAACACTTTTAATCGTTTTAAAAGTAACAGATGGCTTTTTTGAAGCAGACTTCAGTCTGTGAGAACGGTTCACGGGTGTCGGGGTACGCTTCACCGGCATCGGCACTTTGTAAGTATACGGGACAGCGTCAGTTGGTAATAGTATAGGTATATCAGATGTCAGACTACCCGTGCCATTCTTATGATTAACTGCGTTGTTAGTTTTCCGCTCCTTGTACTTCGGATCATTGACTTTGATTCCTGTCCACTGAAAAAGTCTTTTCGAAATGGGTTGCCCTTGTCGTAGAAAAGACTTTGGTGTTTCCATTTGTGTTGTTACTTGTTCTGTTACATGGTCCGGATCAATTATTGAGCTAGAGCTTTTGTTTCTGACGTAACATTGATTAAATACAGATGATTCCGTAGATGTTACTACTTGGTCACGTTGTTCGTTGTACATCGACTTGCGTGACACGTTAGGCACGGTGCCCGAGTCTATGGTGGGTTTGAGTGCCGGTTGCAAAATTGTCTTTCGTTTAACCCGATGTGGGCGATTTGCATCAAACACTTGCCGCGACCGTAGTTTCGGAACATACTGACGGTTTGTTGTCGTAATAGTCCTACTGTTGTTATTTGACAAATTACTTTTTGATCTTATTCTACGGTTCTGATTCTGATTACCTTCAATTGGTACTATCACTACGGGCATTTTGTTTTAGTTAGCGCAGAACCATCTTCTACATCACACATATTTGAGAAGTACCTATATTCATTGTTTTTTTTTTTTGGCATCCATTTAAGAACGTCGTCGTCTTCTTCGTCTATGCCTTGTACATTTAATTTCTTCTTTTTATTAATAAACTGATGAGTTGGCTCGGCATTGTGATTAGAATTTTATTACCATGAGTGTATAAGAAGTTCTTGACAGGAATGACTCACTACTATTCTGTGACACTGTCAGTGACAACTTCAAAGAGTTTATAGCGCCACCGCGAAGGCTACGTCTCGGGGCATAACTTGCCGTTATTTTTTAATGTTTCAATATTAGATTTTAGTTCTAAAAGGTTCTAGTATAGTTTATTAAACGATTTTTTTTACATGTTTGAAACCGCGTCATTGTTATAACGTTACTTGCACAATTTTACATATCAGACTTGGTTTGAACGATTATTATTTATAAGCATCGAACAATTATATTATTCTTTATGTTTTTAAATAATTACTTTGTTATTGAACCTAAAATGAAGTGTGCTCGTTGTGTTTGGGTTCGTACCAGGAGCACAGCGTTCTTGTAGGTATTACGAACAACGTTCTTCGCAATATTCACGTATTTTCTTCTCCAAATTGATTTCCTTCGCATTTGTAAATTTAAAATGCTTAGCAGAGAAGGATCCAAATTAAGTGGATGTATAATTTCAGAACTCCTGGTCAGGTCGACGCTCTCGTATGAGTCAGAGGGGGCCCGCGCGCGCACTGAGTAGGGCACGTCTTCGCACACCTCCTCGAAGTCGTTCCCTTCGCAGCAGCAAAGCATGCTTGAAGTCACTGCTCTTGGCCATAACTTGTAAATCGCGTACCGCTTACGGTCCTTGACCACCTCTGAAACCACGCGCGGGTTGGCCGCTCGACGTGCAACTCCTTCAGTTGCGTGGACGCCGCTTCCAACATTTTCCGTGATTTTCTTTTGCAGTTCAACGGTACAAACAAATTTATATTCGGTCGGATCAAAACTGCTACTTTCGGGTAATAAGTGATTTACGCTGCTCCTTTTTGGTGTGGTAGTAGGGGATTTGTATACTTTTGACCACGTATGTTGTTGGTCACCTATTGCGCTACTAACGTCGCTAACCTTTTTTGGCAATTGTACGGGGCATCGTTTTATTCTATTCGCCCTATTCACTTTACGAAACGAAACCTTTTTTGCCAAATAGTTCGGGCAACTGCAGTCTTGGTACACGTCGGAACTTCGGTAAAAGGCGTTTAGGTTTAATTGGTTTATATCCTGACACAAAGGTTGTTTATTTAGTAAATTAGAATCGTATAATTCCTCCGCTATAACACCCATTCTACGAATAAATTGCTTATTACAAGGTCCTCAAGGTGCTCTAACTACTTTTGTTTATATGTTACTTTCTATTTTACTAAAATTTGAGCACTTATTGAATTTTGAATATATATGATTTGTTAGAATTGTGATTAAAGATGAGTGAAGTGAGTGAAGTGTGTGACGTGACATGAGCGACGCGTGAGATGGGTTTTTGTATTCAGCCAGTGACCATACCTTCCAAACAGCAATGAGGTCTGTTGACAGGTCGACCTGCATAGAGCCATCAGGGTTCTTCGGGTGCAGGTCCCCGGATACGTGCGCGAATGCGAAGGGCGTGTGCATCAGATACAGGTCCAGGTATTCCAGGCCCAGGTCCTTCAATGAGGCGTTGAAATATTCCGGAACCAGATCTGGCCGATTACCTGATTACGGACAAAAGCACATTAAATTAGTGTGGGCCTACTCCAACATGAATTAATTATACCATTAGAACCTAATGTTTATTTAATTGGTTTGTTAGAAGCTATTACAAGACTAGACGTGGTTCTAAAATTGTAAATTGATAATATTGTCCAGTCTGTAGGGACTTAAAAAGGCTTTTGCTTTACAAAAGGTGGAACATAGAGGTGGTCCTAATAAAAATCCATTTTATAGCCACGGTGTATATTCCCTAAATGACTAGTAGATAAAAAAATGTTTAAACATTTTGTTTTTTAAATACATTTATTTTATTGTATACCTTTTAGTGATGTGCTATTATGTAGTCCCACTTCTCAATTAATAAGAAACTATAGGACATTAATAAGAAACTGGCCGCAAGCAACGCCGCGAGAAAGTCATAGTGCATACCTATATTTAAACCATTTCAATGTTACTTCGACATAGTCGCTGGACTATCTTAATGGAGATATCTTGTCGCCACCCTCGAAATAGGTAGGTACAGTTGAGGAGATCCGGTGGCCATCTGTGGTCTTCATCATCAGTTCCACTTCACCAAATAACTAGTGCTTTTCAAGAGCAAATGTACAAGTTACTATGAAAAATTGTAGTTACGTGAAATCCCCATGAAAGTTATAAATGTGAGTGATTTGTCCCTGTCTTACTTGTAATGTTAGAAGAGTTAATCGAAGAAAGAGATTAAACTGTGACATGAATAAGAAGATGGTAGTTGTGGTTTGTGGTTAGCGTAATAAATAAGCATAGGTACCTACAGTGCGACAAAACAGAGTAGAACAAAAAAAAAATGGAACTAAAACAATTCCATACTAAATTATTGCCATGTTTACGCATTTTACGACAAAAATGTGACAGTTACATAGAAAGTGGCGCCCTCATTTAATTTCTACTCTTTTTTGTCGCACTGTAGATAAGGTACGGTACGGCTTCTCGAATCGATCCTTGCGGTTACATTTTCAAAATATAATTATGTGACAGTGAATCATGCACAATAAATAAATAAAAACTTGTATTTGGCCCTTAACCCCATCTTACTTAAATTATTAAGTACAAAAAAAATGCGCCCAAATCTGAAGTACTAGAACTTTTTTACCTTCCTGCGTACGATCAAGTGAATAATACTATTAACCTTATTATAGGCTTTTTATAAAAAGGTTTGAACTTTTACAAAAAATACTCCAGAATTCCGAAATTAATTCATTTTAAGGGTTCCGGTAATATGGTGAGACTTCGGCGTCTGTCCGTCTGTCTGTCTGTATGTCACAGCAGTTCTGTAAAACTATAGAAGCCAGAAATTTGGCATAGTTGTATAACTTGCTTGCACACATCTGTTTTTAATAAAAACAGTCTGAAATTATTTTTCTAAACTATTTGTTTTTATACTTTTCTGTGACGTAGGTACTTTTAGATTTATAGCAAAAAATGACCGTTATCTCCGAAGTTTATGGACCTAAAAATCTGAAAAATTCCTGATTTAACGATAATTAATTATATTTTAAGCGAAAGATATAATGAAGTTGGCAAATTTGACAGTTTTGGAAAAAATATCAAAAAAGTTAAAAAATCTGCATTAAAATTTAGGCTAGTCATAATGGACTTATTGCATAAAAAGTAAAGTTCATAACAAAATGAGATTTTGTTTTGCGTTTTCAAACCATATTATCTTAAATACGAAACCCGTTGCCTCGTGTGGTTGCCGAGTTAGAATAGTGCCACTCCATGTCTTCCCGTGGATGTCGTAAGAGACGACTAGGGGAATAAAGGCTTGTAGTATTTTTAGGCGATGGGCTTGCAACCTGTCACTAATGCACTGGTAAACATCTTAGCCTAATTGTGCAAATTGTGGTTTTAGAATTATCAACAAGTTTTTAGAGATGTTTATAATTCTGTAGCTCTGCCTACCCCACTCTGGGAACGAAGGCGTGAGATTATGTATGTAGGTACTATCTTACGAAACCATTAATATACAAAAGTACAAGATTATGCTGAAAAAGGAAATTCCCTCAAATTAACAGACCGTGAAGGCAAAAATCTCGATGGCTAAGGCCCTGTTGTTTGATCAGTAGTTAACCCAACTCGAAAAAGGAATCGAAAAGTTGACACATTTCGTTGAGATTTAACCATAATTCACGGTTTTTAACGATTATTAATGGCCTGTTGTTGGATCGGTAGTTAAACTAACTAATGGTCAAAAAACGTTACTAGTGGTTAAAATCTCAAGGAAATGTGTCAAATTGTCCATTCCTTTTTCGAATTTTAACAATTCGTTAGTTTAACTACTGATCAAATAACAGGGCCTAAGTTTAACTACTGATCAAACAACAGGCCCTACGTCAACGTCCGTGGTCACATACTAACCTCCAGGTGGCAGCTTGGTGACGACGAATAGCTCCTTTCTCTTGGCAGCGTCCCCGTCGAGCCAGCGGCGCAGCGCCCGCCCCAGCGCCGCCTCGTTCTCGTACGCGCGCGCCGTGTCGAAGTGCCGGTAGCCCGCCTCCAGGGCTGACTCCACAGCCTTCTCTAGGACTGCGTCTGATGCCTGTAGGAGTTGCTCAGCTTATTACTATACCCTGAGCGGCTAGCACGCATTAAAACAATGTTCTCAAACAACAACGTGACACTGTTAGTTTCAATCCCAACGTCACTTCTGTAATGATAATCTATGATCGGGTGGATGTTGTCTGGGAGGGATATGGTTGTACAGTATTCCCAGCTTCTTAATAGCTTAGGGCTGGCTATCGCTATCACGCTTGCACTCGTAACTGACAGTATATTTGTCACTCGTGTGTCATAGAAAAACGATGATTGACGATCGCTATTAAGAAAATCGTTGCACTATGTACTTTTCTTTGATGTCACATCATGGCATCAAATTTCAGTTACAACAGCAAATTGGAATAATTTTATTTTGCCCCTTCATAAAATTTTGTAGATTGAATTTTTGACTATCCTTTAATTAAGTTTCTATGGAATAAACGGAAAATATAACTTTGATATTTTTAATCACCTAAATTACCTAATCGCATGGCCCTCGAATAAGGTTTTAAAGAAATACCATACCATACCATATATTGTATTGTTCCTTTTGATAATTTCTAAGTTTTTTTACTTTAATCTAGAAATCCTGAAATAGGTATAGTTTAATTTATTACGAAGTTTTAAGTGACCAGCTCAATCCGGAATCTTTTTTTTTGGCCCGCCCCTTTTATTACCATATCTTAATTATTTTTATTTATAAATCTACGGGCCTAGTATGGTTAAGTTTATCGCGTGACAAAATGTGGATAAAGCATCCGTCACTCTCGCACTTATATATGTGTCAAAAAGTGACGGATGTTTTATCCACATTTTATCACGCGATAAACGCAGCCATATTAGGCCCCCAGGTCATCGTTTACTGAAACGTTTTAGTGAAAACCGCATTAACATTGGTTCAGTGGTTTTCAATTGAGGTGAGGAGAAACAAAATTAAACAGACAGACATACTCCAACTCTAAAAATTGTAGAAACGTGTTCTGCTGCTTATTCTGATCGTATTTTTAAGTTCATATCTTGACGGTACAGAATTTTTTCCTTCTACAACTTTATTATGTTTACAGATGTATAGATTGTATTTCCATGTACATAAGGATACTGGCGTTTTAAGAATATAGTAAGGCCTGTAACTTATTAGTTACAAAATAAATCAAACAAATTTTTTTAATAAAAAAACAATGTGAATATAATCAGTGAGAAAAAAGATGTCAATTAAATCTAAAATTCTAAACATAAATGCACGTCAAAATTATAATTGAGAAATAATGTATATTTTAATTTCGCTTCGATCGCTTTTCTCCCCTTAAACCTAGTCCGGATGAATATGTCGTAGATATCATGAAAAACTATGTCTGTACGTTTTTCTTTCCAAGAATATATTTCTTAGTAAAAACAAATTAAAAAACAAAAAAACAGCAACGTACGGACAGACCTAGTTTTTAACGGGTACGTATCAGAACGCTTAAAATTAAAAAGCCTAATGTATCATAATCCCTAAAAGTTCATAATACCTAAAAGTTGTTTTTTCTGAACCCGTAAACTTTTCAGGAATTTTGATAACGCCATTGTATAGAACTAATTAGGTTAGGTTAGGTTTGTTTTGTAACAAAAAGTTTACGGTTTCTGAAAAAACAACTTTTAGGTATTATGATACGTTACGCTTTTTAAATTTAAGCGTTCTGATACGTACCCTTTTTAACCGTCTTCAAAAAAAGGAGTAGGTTCTCAATTCGTCTGTATTTTTTTTATGTTTGTTACCTCAGAACTTTCGACTGGGTGTACCGATTTTGATGATTCTTCTTTTATTTCAAAGCTGATGTTTTCCGTTTGGTCCCATTTTTATCAAAATGAAGATCTGATGATGGAGTCCATGAGGAATCGACGGAACTCTTCAAAATTTATAGGCACACCTATAACGATTTTGGTATTCTTCATTGCAACTTGTGTATTTGCTCTTGGAAAGCACTATTTAGTGAAGTGGAACTGATGATAAAGACCACAGATGGCCACCGGAACTCCTAAACGGTATATATTTCAAGAATGGCGACAAGATATTTCGATTAAGATAGTTGAAATATATGACTTTGACTTTCCCACTGCGTTGCTTGCGGCGAGATTGAAATGTTCTATAGTTTCTTATTAATTGAGAAGTGGGACTACATAACAGCAAAATTATGATCAGTAACAAGTATAAAATAAAATGAATGTTTAAAAAAAACCCGCCTTCAAAAAGTAAATATAACTTCTTTTAAAATGGTAGTCAGTCAAACTGAAGTCGGCGTCCTACAATAGTTTTAACCAAAAGCCTCAAAAGCAGACTTCAGGCGGACTGACCTATTACCTACCATTTTAAAAGAAGTTATTTTTTACTATTTGAAGGCGGGTTTTTGTTTAGTCGTAATGTCTTGACGGATATGCATTAAAGCGAGTCCATTCAAACGCTCTTCTGTCATCCTGCTGCGAAGATATGACTAATCAGCGTAAGGTGGAGAAAGATCGCTCGGCGGTGATAGTATTCACAGGAAACGTGCACAGCAATTAACAAAGCGTTCTAATATTCGGCAGCACCGTTGCTCTTTTGTAGGCAGATGCCTACAAAAGAGAGCAGCTGGAAACTTTGGGATATTTTCTCTCATCTGTTGCCAAATTTTTAGCGCTCCCTTCAAATCTAAAAAAAAGGAAGGTCTTCCTTATATACTACAGCGCCTTGCAAAACATCATCTATATCTTCATCACTGAAGTTATGAGACACCAACTTTTGCAAATGTCCGATTCTTTGCATGGGCACGTGCCGCACGTGCCCCTGTGCCCCCCCTAAATCCGCCCTTGTCGCGCATCGCGCGCATTCTGATCTGCGGACAACTCAATCCGTAACAGAATGAATAAAATAAATAAATAAATATCTGGAGACAATCTCACACTAATTGAACTAGTCCCAAACTAAGCTCTCACATACTCACATTTGCAAACATGTGGACAATCTATTTTTTTTATCTTGTCGTTTTGAGATGAGATAAGGCACATTCATACTTATTTTCCAAAGCCTTTGTACTCAAAAATTCTAAACTGGTCTATATCACTATAGTTCTGTCAATAGCCGTTATTGTCATAGCATAATTTGGTAGTGATTTGGTATTACAGGATGATAATTGGAAACAATGCCTATATGATCTAATGGCAAAGGCTGAAATTCAACCGGACTGTTTAGAAAAATGTGTTTCGTAAAGTGTTATGTCGGATAATCATACTTTGGAGGAGTACAGTCCGGACGTGTCGTCGGAACAGTCGGGCGAGCAGTGCCAGGGCGGCGCGCTGTGTCCAGCGTCGACCTCGCACGGCGTCTCACACTCCAGCGGCGACTACGATGAGGTGTACTCGTCCTGTACAGACTCCTGCTCCTGCGACACCGTCAGCACCATCAGCTCCGTCAATATCGTCCAGAAACCCTGCCACATAGCCGACTCCACCTCTAGACTACGCAAGTCCAAATGGCGCACGATAAAAAAATACTTTACTACGCGACTGAGGCTTACGATGAAGCACAAGAGGCCGCACGAAGCCCCAACCACAAAGGAACCGGAGGTCCAGAATGAAGTGGTTGTCCAGGAATCTTCTAAATCTGCTTCTACAGCCGAAACCGTTTAAATTTTGATTACATTCTTGCTCACTTTAGTTTTTTTAATCATAGTCACAGACATTTATTCAGAAATAATATATATTTGAAATATCCTACCAGTACAAAATTGTCAAATTAATTTATGATACATAATAAATCATGAATAAGAGCACTTTATACTCAATTGTTACAATTAACTAAAGTGTCTACTAGCATGTTTTCTTCAAATACAAATGTTTTCTACAAATACACAATGTATCACTTGTTGGTAATCCTCAATAAATTAAAAAAAAACACAATATTAAAACATACATTTTCAAAAATTATAATATTTCTTTTGTCTTAACTTTTTATCACAAATTTTTGAATAAGTACGTTAATTAATTAATTACACGACTTACAAAAATCCTCAACTGAGTAAAAATACTTCCTTAGCAAAAAAGCTATTTATATTTGAAAGCATCTTAAGTCAACAGGCGACTTATTGAATAGAACAATTGTCTGGCAACCCGCCGAGAGCTTTTCTACTTTAAGCCTAGTTTAGGTGGACTTTAGCGGGTTTTTCCTCCACGTCGCCAGTCGCTTTTGTCACTCTTCGGGTGTTTCTATGTTAGTGCTATGCTTTATAAAGTCAGGAGAACTATAAGGATATATATGATCCTCTCGATGTAATAAAGTCTTTTTTGCGCAATCGCTGCCAATTAACAGAGGTGATAAGTCTGATCTTGGTTCGATTGGAGAAAGATCTCTCCCTCAGGGTTCCAACGTCGGTAATTGCATATTCACGCTGTTATTGAACGACTTGCCATTCCTTAGCTCCACCACAGACTTTATAATGTATGCTGATAATGTATTTGCGGTTATCAACGGAGGCAATCATGAAGAACTACAGGATAATATTAAATTTACAATCCTTCATCTACTGAACTGGTTCGATGTCAATGGCATGCAACTCAATATTCAGAAGACTAACCTTCTTCAATTTTCACTTAACCCAACTAGACGTAACTATCAACGGCTCCCAGGTCGCACCCGTTCATTGTGCTCGTTATGTGGGTTTCACTTTTTTACTAATGTTCTATTTATGTATATTTCTTATTAATAAATGTTCGATAGAGACGCACTGAGCGACAAGCGAGAAAATACAACTTGTGCTACCTGTCCTGATGGTAAGTAATCACCACCGCCCATAAACACTAGCAACTTAATAAGAGTTGTCGGTACGTTGCCGGCCAATTAGGGAAATATAAGCTCTTTTCTTGAAGGCTACCATGTTTAAACTAGTTGGAAATACCACCGAAGGGCGTTCGTTCCACAGTTTCACTGTACGAGACAAAAAGTATGTATGTAGGTACATTGTTATCCAGTGTTGTCAATGTTATCTTCTTCTCTGAAATCCAATTACAATAACTATGCAATCTCTTCCTGAGCCCTAGTAGATTTTCTTCATGGCACCGACGTGTAGACGACCCTGATATAGCCAAATTACTAAATAAATGAATAGGATTCGGATCTGTCATAGTTTATAAGGAAACATACGCTCTTTTCCTTCTAAATTTAATGAATGACAACTGGTTAAAGCTTTGGAATATTAAATTTGAACGGAAATTAATGATTTAATTTGTTATTGATACCAATTAAGTAAGTCGCTTTTAACAGAGTGACTCAATCTTCGGCTATTTAATTAATTATTACCAAAAATCCCAAATCAGCGTGGAAAAAAACCTAACTATAGATAATCATACACACTCGCATTTTTTTCCAATTATTTCCTTAGGAGGTGCCTACATAAACCCTAATAAATCGTAAAGGTACCTAGATCAAAATCGAACATGCTATGCTCCAATTGCTCCATGCTCCATTCCACTTTATTATGGGTTAACCATCTTTCTTTAAAACCATTTTGCCTTTTGAATTCCGATATCAAAAGAATAATAACAATACGCATAAGGATTTTATGGTTTAAACAGGGGTTTGTAAAAACCATATTGCATTGCATTTGATCATGTTATCGTAATGTTGCCACCATTGCTGTCAAGTTAATAAGAGCTATCATTAAGTTGATACTTAATACGAAAAAATATCGATTGGAAAATGGATTTACCGAGTAGACTAGAGACCCAGTCCCATTGTAGGGCATTGGCTCATTGCAAAAACTTAAATAACAAGTAAGTAAACAAAACAAACCTGCCATGTCCCGAAGCCGATTCTCGGCATGCGGTCGCCGTTCTCCAAAGTAAAGTACTGGGTCAGCGCCATGGTAGAACTGCTCACGTTTAAGGCTTAACAACTATTTTATTTAAAATTTAATTCCGATGCCGGGCGTTGTGACAGAAACGTATATTTCGAGTTGTCAATGTGGCTATGCTTAAGAGGAGGAGGGAAAGGTAATGGAGTGTTTTGAGGTCACAATGCTGGGAGATAGGGGGGAGTGAAGAGGTCACTCGCGAGCGACGGACCGCGACACAATGGCGATTGGCGAGACGAGCGGTGCAGCCGCGGCCTTGCGAACATGGGAATGTCTACCGGTTCGCTGCGGGCAGCACCTAATTAATTCAATAGATATTCTTGGGTAGGCAATTACTAATTTACTTCATTTGGATGTAAGAAATATAATTTCAAATACCTACTTTAATTCGTAAAATTGATTGTTTCGCAGTTTGACTTAATGCGTAAATTAGCCGTGTTATACATTTTTCCATTTTCCCTCGTAACTCGACTAATGTCATGTGAAAAAAGAGATAGGCGAAAGTGGGCCTAGCCGTTATAGGAATGTAACTAAAACCAATACCTAATTAATGAATGATGTACTTTTTAACTACATTTTGTGAAGTGTCAGACTTTTTTTCCATGGGATTTAAAATAATGAATAACATTGTTGATTTGAGTTACCGTAATATGTCGTAGGAGGACCTTTTAAAAAAAAATGAGGGTAGAAATACCCTCCATAACATAAATTTATTATAAATGTCAGTGACATTCGCTTCGTTTCGTGTTCTCCACATTGTGGTGATTTGTGATTTCTGGTGCTTTAATCGGACTTTGGCAAGATGGAACATCACTGTATAAACTGTGGTATTGATATTACTCGCAATAATGCTATAGGCAATGCATCTTTTGGAAGACGAGGTAATTCTTATTAAACATAAAATATCCCTCCACCTCCCTTCTACGCTGTCCAATGTTTCACACACTAATGCATACTGAACTCACAGACTCACACTGAACCATATTGTAGCCCTTTGAAGTTTTATTCATTTTCTAATAATAATATCATGTTGCACATGCTTAACATCTACTTATACCATGATTATTTTATGCTTCTTTCAATATAACTTATGAGTCTTCATCGAGTTCTTTTTTATTTAGTTACTTTGGTTGATATGGAGAACCCGGCGTTATAAATTAAGAGTTAACTTACTATAGTTTTAAAAATAAAACAATAATTTGCAATATCTGATTCGGGAAAGGGTAGTGGTAGTGGTGGGTACATACTCGTAATGGCAGTGGCACTAGGAATACTACAGGCAGCAGATAACGAGATTAGTTCCCTTATTATTTACACGTTGTTTTAATCGGTTAAAGACCTCGATTACTACGGTTAGGCAATACGATAAGTGGTTCCATACCTTGGATATTGTATATTCATTAAGCATGTAGGTATTTCTCTATAAGAAAGAAAGAAAGAAAAACATTTATTCGTGACAAACAACAACACAGAATTGAGAAATACGCACAAGAAGAATGTAGTCACTAACTCAGCGTTGCACTTGTACTACGAGTATTTCTTACACTCTAATGTGGTAATTGGCCGGTTTAAAAAAAAGTGTCGACTACAAAGACATGTAAGGTAAGCCGGAGTAAAGGAGTCACTGTTACTTAACTTTTTGCTATCCCAAATCATAATAAGTATTAAACATATTGAAACTTATTTGTGTCAAGTAGTGCTCTAAATTCTAAATTCTATAACTTTATATACATTTGTGCTCGGTTGGCCTTTTATATATATATATATATATATATATATATATATGTACATATGTGAAAATTTATACGTATTTTTTGACTACACCATACACATTTCACACGCTACCTATAGTATGTATTTATGCCTTTTATTCTCTTTTTTTTAATCTCGTGTTCGCTACGAACTAGGTACGTAAATAAACACCAGGGTTTGGCTGAAAACCGGTGCTGTGGCTCCGGCTGCAGCACATGCTGAGCTGAGGCCTATTAAATTTGACCTGACACTACAGCGCAACGTCTCTAAATTCACTACTAGTATATCAATGTTTTTATGTTCTATCCTTTTACTTTATAGTTGTATCGATTAAAATGTTCGTTTATATTTGTTGTGTTGCAGTGTGTTTTTGTCAAATAAATGTTGTGAGTTTGTGAGTTTGAATTTGAAATACTCTTTCCCTCTGTTCTTTATACAACTTTTTACAAATTTAATTCGTGAGTTTACTTTTTCGCTGCACTAATATTGAAAGATCTTTAGCGTAAAAAAAATGGATTGTACCTAGACGCTTTTGTCTCAGTTTGGGAAAATGCATCTTTTTAAAATAATTATTAAACGATGGCACGTGTTCGAAAAACAGTATTCTAGAAGGTTTTATAATTAATTACAAAGGACCAAAAACCACTATTAATAAGCTGAGACAGAAATAGTATAATTGGGCAAACACCGTCTTCAATTTGTCTTAGACGAATTTATACAAACCTAAATATACTATCTATTCATTATTTTAAATTGTTAATTCTAAAGAATATTTAGAATAAGTACGAGTAAGTACTTAAGTGTATATTGGTCTGAATTTTAAATCTTGCTGAAGAATCAATAATCAAGGAAAAGGTTGTGAAACCACTGACATTGGCGAAAAGCGCTCGGTTGTTACTGATTCTTGGACTAAAGTCTCAACAAAGTACCTACACTTTTTTTGAAATTCGTCCTTCTATCAGCAGATTTTGCCTTAACAATAGATAATGATTATTGTATTTGTATCTGCAAGTTAAAGAGCCGTTTAGTAAAGTAATGCAACATTAGAGTCCTTATCCATTCTATAACTGCCTATTTTTCGAAATGTGGATGCTACCATAGCTGTTTTTGTACCTTAATGTGCAACCCAAAACAATTACTTAATAAGAAATCGAGAGACATCTCCCTCTAAATAGTTAAGTCATAAACGGAAGCTCTCGGTCTTATTAGGTTTGACTTGTCCTCTTTCTCTGACGTGTCCCTTCGGGTTTGTTTTGGGCTTCGTCTTTTTTTGCCGTGTCCCTATCCCTACTGGTCTCCTTAGTATTCGATTGCCCTTTTTTTTTTATGACCTTTTCCTGCTACTGATGTTTTAAATTTTCGAATTTGCTTTCTTTTTCTATGAAGTGTCCCATTATCTCCCTCCCCTTCTTTTTTTCCTTCTCCCTTTGCCCCTTCTTCTTTGACCTCTTTTCCTTTTTCACTTCCAGGAAGAGCAGTAGGAGTTGCTTCTCCGTGTCCCCCTTCTCCTCCCACTGCTCCTTCTGCTTTTTCTTTTCCCTCTTCTCCTCCCCCTGCTTCGTCTCCTTCATCTTCTTCTTCTCCTTCCTCTTCTTCTTCTCCTTCTTCTGCTTTCTCTGATACTTGGCACTATTTCCTGCCTATTAGTACGCCTGATAGTACGGGCCAGTCCCTTATTCATTATGGTCTGCATTTGTACTAACATAGTTCATTAGTATTTTTGGTTGTGTAACTAACAAATTATGAATTGATTTATCAGAAATAAATGTATTTGTTAATTTTATTGACTTAATTATAATAAATGTTATCAACCAAAACATGTGCAACAATAGGTGTTTTACTAATACATACACCATTTTTTCATGATACTAAGCTTTGCCCGAATGGCATTAGGACAATATATGTATATCTCTGGCATTCGTCTTCATGCAAGTATGTTAAATACTTTATTGTACAAACAGGGAAATAACAAACAACAAGTGAGTTTAAGTGATTGCGAAATGTTTGAAATAGGTACCTACTTAGTCAAACGTACAACAGTTCATAATTACGTTAATATTAAATACAGTTAAATGCGAAAAATAAAATGAAGTTGTCAAATTTTACAGTTTTGGAAAAATTCCAAAAATTTGAAAAATCCAAAGCTTTCGATTGCGTAGATCATGCGACTCTTATATTAAAATTAGAACATTATGGTCTGTCAAATAATTCTCTAAATCTTATGTCTTCATATCTTAGTGATAGAACACAAACGGTTGTTGTAAACCAAACACAGTCCATTGGAGCAACTGTTAAATTAGGTGTGCCTCAGGGCTCTATATTAGGTCCTTTCTTATTTCTGGTCTATATAAATGACTTACCACCCACGGTAGATAACCTTTGTGATATTGTGCTATTTGCTGATGATACTTCATTAATTTTCAAGGTGGACCGAAAATCCGTCGATTACAGTAGGATAAACGCCACGCTGGTTAAAGTACTTAATTGGTTTACTATTAACAATTTGCTACTTAACGCTAACAAAACTAAATGTGTTAGGTTCGTTTTGCCTAATGTTAGACCGGTAGAATCTAGTATATTTCTAAATGATGAGTGTTTGGAGATGGTGGACAAGGCGCTTTTCTTAGGGATAACTATAGACAAAAACTTGCAATGGAGTCCCCATATAGCAGTACTAGCAGGTAAATTAAGTTCGGGAGCTTATGCTGTTAGGAAAATCAGGCAACTTACCAATGTTGAGACAGCTCGCTTAGTTTATTATAGTTATTTTCATAGTGTTATGTCGTACGGTATTCTGGTTTGGGGAAAAGCTGCTGACATACAGACTATATTCGTGTTACAAAAAAGAGCCATTCGTTCCATATATAACCTAAACTCCCGTGATTCCTTAAGATTACTATTTAAAGAAATTAGTATTTTGACAGTAGCGTCACAATTTATTTATGAGAATATTATTTATGTCATTAAAAATCAAGACTCTTTTGTTAAGAATTGTGATATACATAATTTGAATACAAGAAATAAAAATAAAATTGCTATTAAAAAATTTCGTGTTCGTAAGGTATATAAATCATTTGTTGGTCAATGCATTCATTTCTATAATAAATTACCTGACGAAGTTTTAAAGTTATCATTTCCAGCACTTAAAAATTACTTGGAAAAGTCGTTGATGTCGAAAGCTTATTATAGGGTCGAAGACTATCTAACAGATAAAAATGCTTGGCCTAAATTAAACACCTAAATAACTTAGTAATAGCTTAGTCAGGAAAATATCTAAACATTGTAGGTATAATTATTGTCTAGGGGACACGGTTTCTGTAGGAGAATGTATCAAAACTATGTGGTTGTTTTGCACCGTCATGGGTAAGTATATGTATATATATAATTATTATTATTACTATTTAAGAGTTCGTCTGAACATACTGAGTTTTGACACATTTTCCTGCTCAACTACGCATGATATATATATTTTAATGTTAAATTCATTGTTTTATATAATGCTAGGTTAAGTTCTATAATTGAATAAGTAATTTTTTAAAAAAACGACTGACTGTTGAGTTTCTTGCGGCGTTTCTTCTCAGCAGTGGTCTCTTGCGAAGCGCTGGTAGATTTTTGACGTGTAAAAGTGCCCGTGCGGCCTACTTACTGAATAAACATCTTTTATCTTTTATCTTTTTTTTATTATCAAAACACTTAATCAGTGTTAAAATTTAGGCTAGTAAAAATCAACTTCTGTTTCACTCACTCTTAGGCGCTCCTATGATAATCTAACCGAAGTTACCCGAACCCGAATGACTTTCTAAGAGCTATGATCTATTGGCACTGTTGCATTCAATAGGGAATAGCATGATTTTTTTACAGCTTCAATAAAAGCTGACTCATGTAACAAACAGGTGAGAAAAATATTTTTTTGAATAGCTATAAAAATAACCAAGATATAAGCCAACAAAGGTTTGTTCCTATCTCTTTCTAGCAAAACAGAATTTTACGTAGAGTTTATATGGCCGGACTGCAAGATGACGTCACCGGTGCACTTCGGATCTCTCTGTCTAATTAGCAGTTTAAAATGCGTATCATCCGTATTTCTTGACCGATTTTAATTTTAATTTCAGTTTTAGAGATCTCTTTTACGGTATTTTCATATTTTGTTGAGAAGTGCGATTTAAAAAATCCATGCATATTCCCTATTCAGCAGAGAATTTTTCACTACCAAATCATGATGGTTTTAATTGTATTGAAATAAGATCGAGATTAATTAACACCACAAAATACAAGGAGGTAATGTAGCTGCTTATTTTAAAAAGAAAAAGAAAGAAAGAAAAATCATTTATTCATGACATACATAAAAAAGACTTTCGATCTTATTTAAATACAACCAAAGACTATGATGCTTTGTCACTTTTGGCAGTGAACAATTCTCTGCGCTGCGCTTCACTGTATGTGTGCCGGCCTTTAGAATCCTAAAAAAATATATATTTGCATTTATAAGTTTGCCGAGAGCCTGACAAGTGCTTAGGTCAATTATTTTTATGACTGAGTTAGAAAACGGGAAGCAGAAGGCAACTTGTCTAGCCATAGGCAAGTTACATAACGCTAACGTAAACGATTTCTGAAAACTTAGAAAATGTATGGGATTGATATAAGCGCTCGAGGCGACCGTTCGGCAGCTTACGTCTACATCTTCAGTAAAGAAGTTCGCAAGTGTATCTGGTCAGAGCCCACTGTGGCCATAGAAAAGATGCATTGCGAGAGTGTTATCGGATTGACGTAAGCTGCCGGACGGTCGCGTCAAGCGCTTGTGTCAATTCCATACACTTTGACAGATTTAGAAAATCGCTTACGTTAGCGTTAAGCACTTAGCTGAGGCCTCTGTACCCTTACCATGAGTTACCATTACCGTACTCGCTAGCGAGTCGAATGCTTTGTCCCTCGCAGATCTTGTAGTATTCTTATGGAGTGCGAGGGACAGAGCATTCGACTCGCTAGCGAGTACGGTAATTGTAACTCATGGTAAGGGTACTGATTCACTACTGGCTGAAAAAAAAGCACCAAGTTACGTACCATGTTCAAAATAACTACAATAACAAAGTGCGCATGGTATTAAATATGCGATGATCGTACTAAATAAAATTAACCAATTCATAGTAACTGGATTTTTTCAGCAATAGATAGATATTGAATCTATAATTTATTTGGCACGTGCACAGCTCATCGGGATTCATAGCACACCGGCCGAAATCGATTTGATACAAATTCGACTTGGTTAATTCGATGACTAGGTTTTATCTTTTTTCTTCTACTTTGTTTCAATTAAGACAAGCTTGAAATTAATTAAATCGGCACAATGCTGAGAGGGGTCGTATTGAGGGGTCTTTTCCTTTTACTTTATATTTTTTCTATGGTTTTTCTTCTGTGTGCGTTGAATAAATATTTTATATTCTATTATATTCTATTCTATTCTATTCTAATAATTTTGATCGACAATAACCGTAACCTTATGACAATTAAACTTAATCTGGGTGAGGATACTTCATAGTGAGTAATAAAAAAAAAGATTCAGAGAGAAATCAGTATCAAATAAAAAATACGATTCCAATTAGTTGTTAACGCAGAAGAGATATTAATCCTGTGTCCATCCAAATATACAATTTTTTAAACAAACAAGTATAAATTAAATTAAATATTTTGTTAAGATTCTAAAACCAACTTTCACTTAATTCACTTAGAACAAGAGGCAACTGGATGTCCGCTGTAATTTAACTGTACTTTACAAGAATATCCATAACTACATATTTAAGTTTACTAATATTTAAAATAATAGCCTTTTGGTTTTAATTTAAAGCATTAAAAGATTAAGACTGTTATTGTCATTGAAAATAATTTATTAAATAAAAGTTACCTCCCGTGCTTAGGAACTACTAACGAAAAAATCACCGAGCTATTGCAAAGACTTTCACCTCGCTAGCTCGGAAAGCCCTTTTTGTTTGTTTGATATCTATTGAGAAACTCGCTTTTTATCCACATGTGAAGAAAGAGTTTTGACATTTGAAGGCAGCTTTAGTGATATTTGACAGCTAACAAAACGTAAAACGTTAAAACCGCTGAATTTTTAACATCACAATTAATGAATTGCATCGAGTAAAAAATACTAAATACAGTCTTACACTTTATTTTAATTCATAAATATCAGCATAATGTTGAATGCTGATATTTGTGAAACCTTCATTGTTGTTGTAAAAACGGATAAAATGTTCTGACAGTCCAAGTAAGTCCATGTGCGAACAAAACGCATCCTAAAAAAAAAAAACTTAAGTCAAAACTTTTTAATTAAGCCGTCAACGCATAGAGGTAGTAAAGCAGTTTTCCTTCATCTTTGCGTCAACGTTATTAGTGTTATTACGTTAAATATTCGCATGTTTTTCTAGTTTGTTTTGTTAATAAAAAATGAGTGATTCGAGTGACGAAAGACGTATTAACACCTGTGGAATTACGGGAAACCGTGTAAAATGCGGAATTGAGCTTATTTTCCTCGCTGTAGTGAGGTGAAAAGTTTTGTGTTATACACGGGTGAAAAGTTATTTTACGTCTCGTGTGTTGAAACACTCGCTACGCTCAGGATTCTATTTTTGAACCACTCGCTTCGCTCGTGGTCAATCATAGAATCCTTTCGCTAGCTCGTGCTTCAAATGAACACTCGCAGGTAAAATACAACTTTCCCCCCTTGTATAACAAATAACTATTTCATCTCACTAGCTCGGAAAGCCCTTTTTGTTCGTTTGATATCTATTGAGAAAATCGCTTTTTATCCACATGTGAAGAAAGAGTTTTGACATTTGAAGGCAGCTTTAGTGATATTTGACAGCTAACAAAACGTAAAACGTTAAAACCGCTGAATTTTTAACATCACAATTAATGAATTGCATCCAGTAAAAAATACTAAATACAGTCTTACAACATTATTTTAATTCATAAATATCAGCATTCAACATTAACTTTCATTCTTGTTGTAAAAACGGATTAAAGGTTCTGACAGTCCAAGTAAGTCGATGTGTGAACAAAACGCATCCGAAATAATAAAAAAAAACTTAAGTCAAAACTTTTTAATTAAGCCGTCAACGCATAGAGGTAGTAAGCAGAGGCCCTACTTTAAAAATCTAAGTTCGAAGTTACGTTAGCTCCATCTCTGTCACTCGTCCTTCGAGACTAAATTGAGAGAAAGGGATGGAGCTAACGTAACTTCGAACTTCGATTTTTAAAGTAGGGCCTCAGATTTACTTCATCTTTGCGTCAACGTCAGATATTCGCATGTTTTTCTAGTTTGTTTTGTTATTAAAAATGAGTGATTCGAGTGAAGAAAGACGTATTAACACCTGTGGGATTACGGGAAACCGTGCAAAATGCGGAATTGGGCTTATTTTCCTAGCTGTAGTGAGGTGAAAAGTTTTGTGTTATACACGGGGGAAAAGTTATTTAACGTCTCGTGTGTTGAAACACTCGCTACGATCAGGATTCTATTTTTGAACCACTCGCTTCGCTCGTGGTCAATCATAGAATCCTTTCGCTAGCTCGTGTTTCAAATGAACACTCGCAGGTAAAATGCAACTTTCTCCCCTTGTATAACAAATAACTATTATTATTATTATCTGTGATCTGATTTCAAAGCTAAGTTTCAAAGTCACAATAGAGGAACGTCATTCAAACATTATGTAAACAAACCAAAGAACCAGAGGGCCCTGCAAAGATGCACTACGCTAACTAATGTTTCTATTCGATTCGTTTTTAAACCAATCGCGTCACTGAGAGATGACGTGATGCGAAAAGTCACGTGGTCTACCAGTGACGCGATTGGTTTTAAAACGAATCGAATAGAAACGTTAGTTAGCGTAGTGCATCTTTGCAGGGCCCTCAGGACTAAAGGCATAGAAACCGTGCTAAATAAGCAGAAAATACATTATGGTTCACTTCTTTTTACTTATGTTTTCATAGTGAGTTGGAAAGAGATGAATCTATAGCTGTTCTTTCGTTATTTGGTACATCGTCACAAGTAAGGTGTGATTTGGACCTATAAGCTCCTATAGTATTTGGACATCTAGACAAGGAAAGACAAATCCTTCCTATAGGAAGGACAAAGAAGTCCGTGTGTAAAACCTTGTGACAATGACAGCTAAAGATGAAAAAACAGCCTACTTTTTGTTTAGTTTTTTTCTCATGTAATACGTAATCTAAAAAGTAGAGAAAGATAGCTGACGCAAAGTACGTCTTATAGTCCGGTTTCTATGCTTTATGTCCTTATTCTTAGAAACAAACAATCGCAATACAATATATTTATTATTTAAGAGTATTTTAAATATTCCACCATTGCTTATTACTTACCTACATTTCAATGAATACAGCACTTCCGGCATGACCCTTGTTTCTAGAGTAGATTTGATGAACACAAACACGTTAAATTAATTTACATTATAAGGGATTCCATATATCCAATCATGAGTTTCTACAATAAATGTTGGACCTCTTGGAAAATTGAAAAAGAAATGGTCTCATTAATATATCAATATTAATTTAAAGCTAAGGATTATCCTACTAAAACTTACATATTATAAATGCGAAAGTTTGTGTGTGTGTTCGTTTGTTACTCCTTCCTGCTGCCGCGGCTGGAAAATGGAGGTACTCGTAGCTTATACCCTGGATTAACACATAGATAGGCTACTTTTCACCACGGAATATTTAAAAATTCCCGAAAGAAAAAAAAACGCAATGTAGATAACAGACAGCCATATCATATTTCCTTAATTATAATATAATAGGTCAGTCCAACTGAATTCGGCTTTTGGTTTAATTAAAATATTGTGAGTCGCCGACTTAAGTTGGACTGAGCAACTACCATTTAAGAACAAGTTATTTTGTGCGTTTCAAACATTTATTTTATTTTATACATTTTAGTGAACGTAATAAGCTGTAATGTAGTCCCACTTCTTAGTTTATATCAAACTTTAAGACATTTCAAGCTCGCTGCAAGCAACGTCGCGGGAAAGTCATAGTCTTTTTTAAACAATTAAATGTTCTTCGTTATAGTCGCTCAACTATCAAGATATCTTATCGTCACCCTTGAAATAGGATAGGTACCGTTAAGGAGTTCCGTTGGCCATCTGTGGTCTTCATCATCAGTTCCACTTCACCAAATTATACTTTGTGAATGCAAATACTGGACTTGTTACTAAAAATAATAAAATTGCTATATGTATGCCTATAATATTGGAGGAGTTCCGTTAATTCCTCACGGATCCCCTCAGATTTGTGGACAATGGGACCGCCTCGGAAGTATACTCTATCAAACCAAAAAATAATTTTTAAAATCGGTCCGCAATAATTGACGGAGAAATCGGTGAACATACATTAAAAAAATACATACAATGGAACATAGAACCTCCTCCTTTTTTGAATGTTTCATATAAAACCGTAAAAAAGGTTAATGTAGGTAGTCTTAGGTAGTGCAATTTGCACCTCATTTGGCGATCAAATGAAGGTCATTTGTTAAATTTAATATATTATACTTAGGGCTGATTTTTCGATCTCCAGATTACACAATCTGTCAGGTAAATTGTAGCTCTGTCCTTTTCTTTGTCATAAGAAAGATCACTTTGTCAAAATCTGCCCTTGATACTTATACACTGAAAAAAACAGGTGTATTCCACGGGTGATGAAAACAGTAATGAAAAAGGACCAATGATGGACACTTGATGTCTATTTTTCAGAAGATAAGGATTATTATTTTTTGCGACGTTCAATTTATGATGATGTTTAAATCAAAAGTTAAGAGGAGTCCATTATCATCGCCTATGTCCAAAACCAAAAAATGTCGTGTCTCGCGAGGTGAGGGTTATTCTCCGGAACTGGTGGAACACATTGCGAGACATCAGTCTTATTATTACTAGGTTTTCTTAATACTGTGGCGAGACTGTCTGTCCCTGAGGTAGGTACACAGGATAACTCTGAGACCACGCGCACGCGCTCCTTACTGGCCTTACTTACCAGCTGCTCACACTGTGTCGCAAACAAACTCAGCGCGCTGCATCGTGCCCTGGGGCTGCTGAATGCGCTCCTGGCATCAGCACCGAAGTATGACCTTCAGGCGCCGCGCGTGGCGATGGACGGCTGTGTGCTCGAATGCTTGAGGTTTTGCGAGGCAATCGATGGCGGTCAGCCGAGTTGGTAGATACTCTTTCATATTAATGTATTCCTTAAAAAGAAAGAGTATCTACCAACTCGGCTGACCGCCATCGATGGATTTCATATTAATGTATTCCTTATTAATGTATTCCTTATTAATGGATTTCATATTAATGTATTCCTTACTGGAAGTCATACTCGACCTGCCGCCCCTACACCTCTTCATCAAACAGGAGGCGGCCGCGACCGCTGTACGCCTCAGTAAACTAAACCTGTGGAAAACCACCAGGGTACCACACACCGAAATCCTATATGAGCTGGTAAGTAACGAACCACTAATGGAAGCGGTGACCGACAGAGTGCCGAAGATATTTGTCTTCGACAAGAAGTACGAAATACAGCTCCACGAAGATCCCTGGGAGGGCCCCAGAGAGGTAAGAATCTTCACAGATGGATCCAAAACAAGTTAAGGGTCCGGCTCCGGTACATTCTCGGAGGACCTAAACATACACATCTCAACACCATTAGGGGCCCACGGCACAGTCTTCCAGGCAGAATGCATGGGCATCATAATGGCTACGACAGCAATCGAGGCACGGAAGGTAAAAGATCTCCCGATCCGAATACTCTCCGACAGCCGATCAGTGCTCCAGGCTCTACAGAGCCCCACCGTAACCTCAGGGCTGGTACTTGAGTGCCACAATGCCCTGACAAAGGTAAGCAACAACAACCCCATCACACTACAGTGGATAAAGAGACACAGCAACTCACGCGGCAATGACGCAGCCGATGAACTGGCGAGGAAAGGCTCGGAGATGGCTGCAGTGGGTCCCGAGCCCATCCTGCCTCTCCCGTTCAGATGGCTGTGCAACAAACTGCGACATAGAACCAAGGTACAACACCAGCAGTACTGGAGAAACCTAAACACCTGCAGGCAGTCTAAAGAAGCCCTCCCGACGATCAATCCCGGATTGTCACGGAGGCTGCGACGGTTGGAAAGGACCAAACTGCGACTCATAACTGGGGCTATTACTGGACATGCCCTATTTAACAAACACTTACACACTTTAGGTGTTACAGACAGCCCCCTGTGCAGAGCCTGCATGGCGGTAGAAGAAACTGCTGCCCACGTCATCATGGAGTGCCCAGATGTGGCAACATACAGGGCACGACACCTCGGACTGGAATCGAGGTCACTACCAGAAGTCGTCGGCAACATCAAGAATGCTGTGTAAATATATTATGAAATAAATAAATAAATAATAACACTGGTGCCATCACCTGAGCACGGGTACAATTTTACTCTAACTATAATCGGCAAATTTACTATGAAAGAAAGGGAAGAAATACATTGTCAAACTATTTTTTATTAACGTAAGTGTGACATGTAACTTTTAATCCTGGATTTATTTTATTTTATTAAACTAACGTCCAGTGTTTAACTGCGTAACGGCTTCGCAAAGCCGGTGACTCCAACACTGAACTAGTACCTAATACGGACGTTTGCAAAAAATGTCAAAATAGTTGTATTCATAATGTAATGTATATTAATAAATTTTTCGAAGTCGGGTGTGTGTATTGGGCGCTGATTTTACCCGTATTTATAGATAAGAAAAGTAATTGGGTAAGGGTAATGACCTAGGTAACGATTTTTATATGACTTAACTGACTCATCTGCGACTCATAGTCCGCGCCAAGACGAGCCAACCGAAGCGCAAGGGCACTACCTACCTTTTCTCGAAGCGCTTCATCGGTTTTTTGAACCCTCATAACTTGGGTTTGGTTGGATTAAATCAGATAAACAAAATTCTCGTGTTATGATGTCAATGGTAGACTTATTAAACGTATAAAGTTTCCATTGCGTAGCTCTTATACTTTAGATTTTATTGATATCTTAAAAAACCCCGGTTTCGTCACTGACTCACTGATTCTTAAAAATTCTTAGGGTACTACCTGCACGGGTAGCACAAGTTGTATTTTCTCGCTTGTCGCTCAGTGCGTCTCTATCGTTACAGACTAGATAGAAAGGGAGATCCGAGCGACAAAGAAGTCGCGGGCTACTTGTGCTAGCCGTGCTGAAGTCCTAGAAAGCTGAAATTTGGTATGTAAGCTAGTATTAGTACACAACGAAAAAATACCCCCAACAACAACTTTTACAACCCAAAAAAAAATAGGGGATGGAAGTTTGTATGAGATTTCCGCAAATTTTGATGCTAGAGGTTTGAAAATTGATATAAGGACTTCTTGATATAAATAATAAAAAAAAAATTCAGGATTTTAAAAAAATGGGAAGGAATTGCGCGCAAAACGCCCAAACGCAACTTACAAAAAGAAGTGAAATCCCAACAAAATATTTTCATGTAAAATGTTGCCAAGTCGTAAAGTGTAGAGTTTAGTAAGGTTTAGCTTACGTGTAGAGTTTGTGAAGTTAGTGCGTGTAGAGTTAGAAGTTTGGCTCTACATGAGATTTGACAACTTTTAGACAATGCGAGCCATATCGTCTCGTCTCGGCAACATTTTACATGAAAATGTTTTGTTGGGGTTACTATTACTGAAGTAATTACTTTTCTTGTCTATAAATACGGGTGTAAGCGTATTGCCCTTCGACGCTAGGGTTACCTAAACATAATATTACCGAACTATAAAGGCCGTTAGCTACGTAACAACCATGTAACTACACTAGGTACTACAGGGTTTTTAATCCATGAAGGCACGCTCCTCTACTTTAATTTAACGTACTAATTTTAACGTGCAACGTCAAATTAAGTGGTAGAGCGCGACTTTGTGGATTAGAAATACTCTGAAGTATTTTGTGGATACGTGGATTCATTTAAGTAACTAAGGTCTGTTCATTCTTACTTGTCTTATATAGTAAACAACTATCTAACCTGAAAATGAACCTTTTTTTGGCTAAAACAGCTATTTTAAACAAAATAAAGCAATCACAGACAATACATTGGCCAAGTGATGTCCAAAATGTTTACTCAGTTTACTTTATTTACGATAAAAGAGCTGTTTTAGCCAAAAAAGGGTTCATTTTGAGGTTAGAAAGTTGTTTACTATACATATAAGACAAGTAGGAATGAACAGACCTTACCTATTTATTAATAAATAAATAAAATAATGTTGGCCTAGAAAAAGGCAAATAGAATTCTTTTCTTTGTAAGGGGAAAATCTTCTCAAAATACCCGACTTCTTTAGGGGAAGAAGACACGTTTTGTCAGATTAGCCACTGCATGAGTGAAACCTCCTCAGTGTTCTACCTCTTTGGGCAGCTATGGGACCCTCAAATTGTTGTGCGCTAGCGCTGCCCGGATGCACTTTGCTGCAGCTCATCACTGGCTTGTAGTTATATTTGCCCTGTGCAGTGGCATGGACCACACCACGACATTATCTGGAGGCGCTTTAGAGCCTGGGGTACTCGCAGAACGTGGTTCCAGCCCGCCACGCTGCAGCGTTACCTATCATCACTATCTGATCAGTGCAGGTGGTGAATGATCGTGCACAATTTCCGGCTGCAGCCTGTCACATCTAATGCACCACGAGGGATAGTCGACGCGCGTGTGCTGCGCTGCACGTCTCCGCCCCAATCCTATGTAGTGTAGCGCTCCATAAAAATAAAAGGTACGGAACACTACACGGGATGGTTGTGATAAAACCATCAGCACGTAAATTTGGACCTGTATAAATAAAATAAAACCGAACGAAATTCAACAAGGTTATATAATAAGGAGAACACACAATGATAAAATTAAAACAAACTACATACAATGTAAATATAAAAAAAAAAGGTCACTAGGCTGTTTCGGAACTTAGCTTACGTATCAAAACAGTTTAACACAGAACGGTCTGCGGGTTGTCACAATAATAAAGTTTTTCTAGATTAAAAACACATAGCCTAATAAAGGGTGAAAGACCACCTTGGAACACGGTCAGGCCAAAACTTGTATTCAATTTAAAGGTAATTCTGATTCGAACTAAAACAACAAGAATCTGTTAAAATGCAAGAAGCGCTTCATGATTAAAACTGATATGTTCGAAGTATTATAAAACTGGGATAACAAATTATGGTTTTGATCGGAAAAAAGGTCTAGGGATTCTATAACATTTATCGCCAAAATGAAACCGAATGAATAACCTTAGGTAGGTTAGGGGTGAGTTCGCGGACTCAGATTAGAATTTAATAATGTAAAAATCAACGAAATAGTAACTGTCCTGCGAATATCCGCCGTTGCTTGTCGCCGTGTGAAGATGTAACCACCCTGCGTTCGTCGCAACTGTCGCAGCGGGTAAAACCTGCGGGCGCTGCCGCAGACGACGACCCGTTGCCAGCGAACTTGACGGCGAACCGCACGCTGAATCCAGTCGTCCAAATCTTCAGTCGGGGCGTTGAGTCGGAAGATATGGGGTAAACGGAGGTGCTGCAAAGGACACCTTTACTCACAAAATTGAACGAGAAGGACGGAAGAAAGGCTTCCTTAGATTGGAGGACTGTGAAGACTTGTTCGGCAACAAAAACCAACTCACCCGCTATCCGGACACACAGAAGACAACAGCACAAAAACGTTCAGCCCACCATTGAGACTACGGCGTAATAGTAAATGTCTTCATGTAACTTAATTGCCGGACGCGGCATTCGAAGCTGGCTTCAGTTATAGAGAAACTTGGGATGACTAGAAATTATTAAATTTTTCTGTTGTATCAAGGCAAGAGTACGAGAATGAATGACATTCCCAAAACAAGGAACGGATCTAACAAAAACGAATTCAAAATTCAAAACTGTCAGTAGAAATTACAAACTCTAACCGGTCAATGAACAAGTCCGCAATACCAAAAAGGCTGAGAAACGAAAAAGGCGAAATAAATAAACAATAAATAACGCGAACCAACGCGATTTGTAGCGGTAATGCTACAATTATCCCCTCACTAGAACAAAAAAACAAAAAATTGACAACCCTAAAATAATATTGAAGTAACAACCCTAAAATTTCCAAAAGTGACAACCCTAAAATAATATCGAAGTGACATCCCTAAAATTTCCAAAAGTGACAACCCTAAAATAATATCGAAGTGACAACCCTAAAATTTCCAAAAGTGACAACCCTAAAATAATATCGAAGTGACAACCCTAACATTTCCAAAGGTGACAACCCTAAGCATCGAACACGAAACACCAAAAACACACTTTAAAATATAAAGATTAAACACAAACAGCATTTGTCAAAGTCGACCTTGATAAGGTTAACCTAAAATGAAAAACAAAACTACAGACGCGACGAAAATCACACCTGAACACCAAAGATCGCTCACCTAGTATAGATGAACCGAAACGATCTTGATACTAGACTGACTAAACTAGGACTAATTCTGACTAACTGCAGCCACCTACCCTAAAACATCTAGCCTAACACATTAAAACTATTTTATTAATAATACAGCCTGCTGGAATAAAGCACCTCTATAACTAACTTACACCTAGTACAGTCAGCCAACAAAAACTGCAGAAAATGTGTTTAACAGACCATTATTACAAATCTACGCAAAGACAAGAAATAACCTACTACAAATACCATCTAGAAACCCTAACAAATATCCGCGACGAAAATTGAATCAAATTATCCTAACACTAAAAACTAAGGATTATACAAATCAACCACCACAATATACACAAAGAAGCCTATCAGAACTATCAATCAAAAAATAATGGTATAACGAATTATCATACTGGGTATACCAAATGACAGAACAAGTAACACGATCGGGAAAAGTACCCTAACCGAAAATTCCAAGACACTAGCTCTTAAACTAAGGCATACCAATGCACAAAGTTTACTGACCAACCATTCCGCTATGATATCCAAAATCACTGATTAAACAGTTACCGGAAACTATATAATCGTTGACCCAGTAACATAGCCCAACAAAACAATTCCGTCTTGGAAATTCGCGCGAGAAAAACCACAAGTATCAAGACCTGTTATTGCACTATAGTTGAAACGATGGCAAACAAATGCCTAACGTGAACAAAGTGATAGGTGATTAACAAACTTCGAACTTTGAATAACAATATGTATAGTCAGACTGAAAAAAGTGAACTCGGAAAGGAAAATTACCTCAACAAAAGTCGACGCAGAAGATATTGGAAAAAGATGTACGAACATCGTACGTCAAATATTATAAAAATAAATGTGAAATAGAACACCGAAACAAAAAAACCAAAAGGGGGAAGACGTTGATCACAATGGAACCTTTAGAATTTTGGGAATTTTATAGAAAAAAAAAAGAACGGGGACACCTAAAAAAACGACAAAAACAAAACGCGCAAAAAGAATATTTGTCCAAAAATTAAAATTTCACTAATCACCATATCGCCTAAACAAACAAATCTATAAATAACCACCGCAAAGTCAAAAAGGGGGTGAGGAACACCACGACCCAAAATCCCGTAAGAAAAAAATTTTGACATAAGGCGCGTTCGTTCCGACTGTCTGCCATCTTGGGCACACAGTCTGAACATATTTAAAACATCAAAAAAAATACGCCCGAGTCGAAAACTTAACGCGTTTCATGGTGGCTAGTTCATCCAGACCATGTTCCATCATGGACCCACGGTCTGAATATATTCAAAACAACAGCAACGCCATACGCGCACACGAGACGAAATTGGTGTCCCTACACGCGAAAACGGCATGTCACAGAGCACATGGTATAAAAACATGCTGGGGACAAAAACTAAAAACCAATCATGCTAAAACACCAGATACCCTAGTAACAAGGAGAAGTACCTAGGGGCAAAAAGGTTACATGCAAAATAAAAACAAAACCACTCACCTTAACGGACCCTAACTACGAAACACATGGTAGGAAAATAAAATTCGGGGGTGAAAAATTTATTTGGTGGGATTGAAAGTCTGTTTGTTTTGGACGATATACAAGTAATTATTTAGGAAAATAAACATTATCACAATAAATTAAAATGTCAAGTGGAAAGTAGGCGTCAGCTCCAGGTTGAAATACGCGACTCGAAGCCAAGGAAAGTAAAGCGCGGCGTAGTCATCGCACCACTGGAACCGTAGATGTTATTAGCTCCGCTACAACATAAAAGAAAAAGGATTAGTAGCAAAGAGGAAGGATTTATTGGTCGATTACGACCAATCTTTCCACCGACGACAAAAAATAAAAATAAAAAAAGTATTTGACACATTAAAAAAAATATAATAAAAATCACTTACCTTCGGGCGCCATTTTGTAGCGCTCCATAAAAATAAAAGGTACGGAACACTACACGGGATGGTTGTGATAAAACCATCAGCACGTAAATTTGGACCTGTATAAATAAAATAAAACCGAACGAAATTCAACAAGGTTATATAATAAGGAGAACACACAATGATAAAATTAAAACAAACTACATACAATGTAAATATAAAAAAAAAAGGTCACTAGGCTGTTTCGGAACTTAGCTTACGTATCAAAACAGTTTAACACAGAACGGTCTGCGGGTTGTCACAATAATAAAGTTTTTCTAGATTAAAAACACATAGCCTAATAAAGGGTGAAAGACCACCTTGGAACACGGTCAGGCCAAAACTTGTATTCAATTTAAAGGTAATTCTGATTCGAACTAAAACAACAAGAATCTGTTAAAATGCAAGAAGCGCTTCATGATTAAAACTGATATGTTCGAAGTATTATAAAACTGGGATAACAAATTATGGTTTTGATCGGAAAAAAGGTCTAGGGATTCTATAACATTTATCGCCAAAATGAAACCGAATGAATAACCTTAGGTAGGTTAGGGGTGAGTTCGCGGACTCAGATTAGAATTTAATAATGTAAAAATCAACGAAATAGTAACTGTCCTGCGAATATCCGCCGTTGCTTGTCGCCGTGTGAAGATGTAACCACCCTGCGTTCGTCGCAACTGTCGCAGCGGGTAAAACCTGCGGGCGCTGCCGCAGACGACGACCCGTTGCCAGCGAACTTGACGGCGAACCGCACGCTGAATCCAGTCGTCCAAATCTTCAGTCGGGGCGTTGAGTCGGAAGATATGGGGTAAACGGAGGTGCTGCAAAGGACACCTTTACTCACAAAATTGAACGAGAAGGACGGAAGAAAGGCTTCCTTAGATTGGAGGACTGTGAAGACTTGTTCGGCAACAAAAACCAACTCACCCGCTATCCGGACACACAGAAGACAACAGCACAAAAACGTTCAGCCCACCATTGAGACTACGGCGTAATAGTAAATGTCTTCATGTAACTTAATTGCCGGACGCGGCATTCGAAGCTGGCTTCAGTTATAGAGAAACTTGGGATGACTAGAAATTATTAAATTTTTCTGTTGTATCAAGGCAAGAGTACGAGAATGAATGACATTCCCAAAACAAGGAACGGATCTAACAAAAACGAATTCAAAATTCAAAACTGTCAGTAGAAATTACAAACTCTAACCGGTCAATGAACAAGTCCGCAATACCAAAAAGGCTGAGAAACGAAAAAGGCGAAATAAATAAACAATAAATAACGCGAACCAACGCGATTTGTAGCGGTAATGCTACAGTAGGTACTCTCTACTCTCCAAAGCTACCATGTCCGTGAGCACCTGAGTAAGCTGGTATGTGATGTGGCCCTGTTTTTATAACTGCGACCGGAAACTGGGTCAATCGCACTACCCACTCTCTGCAGTATATCGTGGCTCAGCTGGGTCGTAGAGTCGCTCGTGCCAGATGTCTAGGGCACGCAGGTGCTCTCGCTCCCGAATTTATGTCTCTAATTCCGAATTGAAATAGAATAAATATCTTGGGGGACGCCTGTGACGCGAGGTAAATCGACCACAATTCCGAACCGATGTAGAAGTTTAAACAAAATAAAAAATATTTATTCAGCGTTACCTATCATCACTTTCTGATCAGTGCAGGTGGTGAATGATCGTGCACAATTTCCGGCTGCAGCCTGTCACATCTAATGCACCACGAGGGATAGTCGGCGAGCGTGTGCTGCGCTGCACGTCTCCGCCCCAATCCTATATAGGTACTCTCTACTCTCCAAAGCTACCATGTCCGTGAGCACCTGAGTAAGCTGGTATGTGATGTGGCCCTGTTTTTATAACTGCGACCGGATACTGGGTCAATCGCACCACCCACTCTCTGCAGTACACCCACTGTCGTGGCTCAGCTGGGTCGTAGAGTCGCTCGTGCCAGATGTCTAGGGCACGCAGGTGCTCTCGCTCCCGAATTTATGTCTCTAATTCCGAATTGAAATAGAATAAATATCCTGGGGGACGCCTGTGACGCGAGGTAAATCGACCACAATTCCGAACCGATGTAGAAGTTTAAACAAAATAAAAAATATTTATTTTATTATCGAATTCATAAGTTAATTTAATTAAGTACTTAATTATTAACACACATTAATTACGGTTACATTCTATTAGTCTTAAATAACACTCTGTTGTTCAGTGGACTATGATTAGTAAACTAATAATGAAAGAAACTGGAGAAACACACTGACACATTTTTATTTTATTTACGTATGTATAATTTAAGCCTTGTTTTTTTCATATCTCTTTGACGCGCAACGGCATCGCATAGCCGGTGACTCCGATATCGAACTCCATATACGGAAATTGGACATAAAATGTCAAAGTTGTTGTATTCATAGCGTATATTATCCCAACTTTCGAAGTCGGGTTTACGTATTGGGCGCGGATATAAGTGTATCTCTTGTCGATCTTAGGGTTGCCATGCTGAAAGATAAACATAATTGCTTAATGAACTATAAAGGCACGTTACCTACGTAATCATAGGGTCTTTAATTCAAGACGACGAAGACGCGCCCAACTACATTATTTTTACTTACCTTTAACGTGCAACGTCAAATTAAGTGGTAGGGCGCGACTTTGTGGATTGAAATTACTCTTAAGTATTTTGAGGATACGTGTTTTTATTGATTTATTTATGCTTAAAAGCAACGAGTTATACGACCCAGCAGGAGTCAGCATTTCCATTCGCATTTCTTCCGAATATATTTTTTACAGTCGGGTTTTACCCCTGCATTACATGTGCATGACGCGTTTAATTCTGTCATATTTTTCCATATTCCTGACATCAACTTAAAAGTATCGACAAAGCTCCTATTTCCAGGTGGTTTGGCCCTTCGTGTCTGCAAATCGAAACTAACATGATCCTACCTACGTATTTCAACCTCATGTCCAGTGGGATTTGCGACTGGGTGGAATCCGGAACAGAAAATATGCGACTGGAAACATTTAAGATTGAGAAATAGATGCGAATAGAAAATAAAATAAGTGTCAGAAAAAAATAATGGGCAAATATAGCAACCTTTTTCTATTGAGCACCACAATGACAAAAAAAAGGAAACAATAAGCCTACAAAGCACGGCCTTGCCGCTTAAAACCGTTCTGTTCGTGACAGTTGACGCTAAGGACAAAACTACGAAGGCAGCCGGTAAAAAATGATCATATATAATGTAATAAAATAATCGCAGATTCAACGAAAAAAAAAAAGTATATGTAAGGACAATAAGTACCTAATATAGTAGAACTTATTCAACAAGAGACTAAAATGAGCCAGTATAACACGGGGTTAAATAGTTGCCTATATTTTAAGCCACAATGTCACTCTTATCTTCTCTATGATTTCGGGAAAACAAAAAGGGAATGTAAAGTTAAAGGAAGGCATGTTTTATTAAGAATCACGGTGTAGTGTATATTACGCGTAGCCGCGTAGCGTCAAAGTACGTTAATACTATTTTATCTACACACATATCATAAGTCCTCTATTATGCGTTCAAAACCCGTAGGCAATGACCAGCATTACCTGTGGTAGTAGGTGACAGCGATGACAGCTGTTAATTTTGGAAGACGTTCCAAATTTGGATCTCATTACCTACCTTACAAAATTACGTTACAGCTGTCATCGCTGTCACCTATTACCACAGGTAAGATAATGCTGGTTATTTGCCTTTCGGCTTCTGAACCCATCTTAGAGTACTTATAATATGTGTGTAGATAAAGTATTGTACGAGACTCTGCGTAATTAGCATTACAGCACTATACTCGTGTGAACTATTATGAAACTCGCCTTGCGGCTCGTTTCATAAACCACACTCATGTTGTAATGCCTGTCATTACGCAACCGTCACGTAAACTACTATTATAGCATGGAGAAGGCAAACGACCACACAGTTCACTTGATGGTAAGTAGCCTCTGAAGCCTGTAGATAGACATAAGCAATCTTGACAATCTACTTACATACATACATACATAATCTCACGCCTTCGTTCCCAGAGTGGGGTAGGCAGAGCTACACAATTACAAACATCTCTAAAAACTTGTTGATAATTCTATAACCACAATTTGCACAATTAGGCTAAGATGTTTACCAGCGTATTAGTGACAGGTTGCAAGCCCATCGCCCAACAGTACTACAAGCCTTTATTCCCTTAGTCGTCTCTTACGACATCCACGGGAAGACATGGAGTGTGGCACTATTCTAACTCGGCAACCACACGAGGGCTTGACAATCTCATGACAGAAAATGCGTTGCCAACCCTGACGGGTTCAATTTCACCGATTGTCTTACCCCCGCAACGAAATACAACAATGCGAACACTGCTGATTGGCGGCAGGTTAAAGGGTAAGATAGTTGTAGCGATCCGGACGGACCCTGCACAAGGTCCCCAACCACTAAAATTGGGGGGCTTCATTGGATTGTAAACACTACAGTTACCGAGAGCACTTACTGTCATATTTAATTTGAAAACTGATCGAAATGCTGGTATCGTTCCATTAAATTGAAAAGCTAGAATTTCTGATATGACGTGGTGCCCTGAAAAATGTTTATCATTTAATCTACTAGATACTAAGAATAAATTTACTTGAAAATAAAATGAAATAACTAACAAGGTCAAACTAAAAGCGATCTTGTCGATATAAAACGAAATCTTCCATATAAATAACCTGATTTTATTAATATTATTATTTGTTTTAACATTTTGTAGATTAATAGTAGAGACTGGGGCCCAAGTCAAGATGCATTACGCTAACTGGCGTTTCTATTCGTTTCGTTTTTAAATCAATCGTGTCACTGGTAGATGACGTGTAACGGAGAGTCACGTGACCTACCAGTAACGCGATTGGTTTTAAAACAAAACGAGTAGAAACGCTAGTTAGCGTAATGCATCTTGGCTCGGGCTTCTGAACCCTTAAG
Organism: Acleris literana; assembly: GCA_946894065.1. NCBI lineage: Eukaryota > Metazoa > Arthropoda > Insecta > Lepidoptera > Tortricidae > Acleris > Acleris literana. The sequence continues at coordinate 7,927,323 of OX335685.1, read as the reverse complement.
TATAACCATGTATAACGGAACAAAACTCTCTGTCACAAAGCTGTTTTTGTGTTACTCGTACACGTACGAAAACGTCAATAAAAACTGCAATACGTACGTACCATATTCGAAGTAAGAACAATAAGAAACAATAACTGAAAACGCCAGTAAATGAAATACAATTGACCAAGTCATATTTTAGTAATAAATAAAGCGGCTGCAAACCGATGATTGCATTTACGCGCCGTGAAAGTGCATTTCTTTAGCTGTCGGTCAATGGCGCCACGGTCGATATTAATCGATTCGACACCATCGCAGCTACGGGTAATTTATATGGGCTCAATCAACAATGTCTAGGCGACGTTGTGTTGTGACCGATTGGTTTTCTAAACACTACGCCCCTTACTAATAAACGTTGAGTAACGGTGGTATAGCTGTACAAGATTACAATGATTTGTAATTATTTGTCATTGTCTCATTGTACATACATTTACATTACATTACGCCGACAAAGTTGAAAAATATAATCTTGAAAAAAATGCGTGTAATAGCACTTAATATACCATGTTTTTTTATATTATAATATCAAGTGAGGTATTATTGGATACCTTTTAAAAAATTGATCTTTTAGGAAATAATGGACTCGAAAAGTGTAGTTTTCGCTAGAGTCATCTCCACTAAAGAACGAACGGGCTAATCGACATTAACTGACTCTGTCCGGCCGTACTTTAATACATACCTTATTAATATGCAATTCCCTAAATTCGCATATCGCTCTTTGGGCCTTATTAATAAACTCAACTAAGATGCGAATATTAGTCAAGATGTAATGCTTCAGGAAACGTCAAAGCTATCATCAGCTAATAGAGTGTCTCATCGTATGATATCTCGTTGACATTCGTCGTATGACATTTCATTTAAGGGTTGTACCTACGATGGGTAGGTACCTGCTAGGCAAAGATAATATGTTACTATAGCTTCTTATAAATAAGCTAAGTTGCCTAGACTCATTTTACATTCATAGGCCGCCAAGAAGTGTTTCAATAGAACACATTCCTCTTGTAGGTCTACCGCGAGTTCTAAAGGGCATTCCTTCTAACTTCTGCCTCAGACATTGTATTTCATTTACCTTATAACTTAAAATTGCCGGTTACCGTGTCATATGACGTTTTACGCCTCCTCAACTCGCCCAATAACTGGTCACACTTCTCCTTCGCGACTCTCATCATCACGTTTCTTCCTTTCGACCACCCTTTTTTTGCTGTGCTTGTATTCTTCGGGTGATTTCTTTTTACCCGCCTCTTCGAAATCGTCAAAACATTATCTTTTATTTTGAATGGTTTTTTTTTCGCGAGCGGACCTGCTAGAGGGGGTGTTCTTTTTATAGTGGTGATTATTATTTATATCTTTAATATTTGAGTAGCTTAGTTTAATTTTAATTTAAATACGTTTAGTTTTAATTTTTAATTGTATTAATGTTGAATTCTGTACTTATTTGGATGTAAATAAAGTATTTGAAATTAATTAACGACTCATAAAGTTCAGAAACGACGAGTTCCAAGTCAACCCCTTGCAGAGCTTTTGAAGGTGTATTAAATTGCTTCATACAGTCGACAAGAAAAGGCGCCCAGAGCCCAGAGAAGGCTGCGAGAGCGGCGCGCGGCGTTCGGCGCCCTGAGAAGGCAGCTGCCCCGGGCCATGGGCCCCTTGGCCCTAGGGTAAATACGCCTCTTCCTACCTCAAAATAAACATGAAGACAATGATTAAGTGTATAAATAAATAATATGACCATGCTCAAACTTCAAAAGTATGCGATCATAGAGTAATAACGGTAAATTGATTTGTGTATAATGTTTGTATGTAAACACTTTATTGTACAAAAGAACAACAAAAACAATACAACGAAAAAAAAAGGTGGACTATGAGTAAGAGTGACGGAATGAAAAGGTCCCGACTATAGTTACTTTGTCCCGAGACAAGTACTAATTAACGCGTCGCTTTCGTTCTTGTCCATTGAAGAAGGCGACAGATTTTTCTAACTCGTTTCTCGTAAGTCGACCAGTCGTAAGTCAAACCCTTATGAGGAAGAGACGTGTTAGTGTCGTGACGGTCGCAGTCTTAGGTCCCACTGCACGAATTTGAGTACCTAATTCATGCACTTTGGTTCTCGAAAATTCTAATAAACACGTTTAAGTACGTTTTTAAAATCAACCAATAACTATGGCTCTGTGAATTATTGTATAAATTAAGGACCTCAGTATTTAACAGTTACTGCACCATGTACTTTATTACATGTACAAACAAAAAGTTATATTTTTTTTAACACGAATCCCTAATAAACACGTCTTATTTACGCGCCAATAATTAACTGTAAAATCTGTTTGGAATATGGAGCAACGGTTTTTCTTAAGCAGAAATTGATTATCTTTCAGATGCGCCTTGATTTTTTGAGGAGATTGATCACAGTTACAGGTCGATTCACAAGAGCTGACACGAATGGATTGAATGAGTGAAGGAAAGCGTTTGTAAAATAATAACAGGTTTTCGGTTTGTAATTCGAACATCGCGATTTATTAATTTATTATACTTTCTTACTTTTCAGTAAAAATAAAAATTCTTACATTTACACTACCTATGGGATCCCTTTGAAACGCATAAAATGTTTTTGCAAAATGTATCTTTTGGCATAAATAAAATCTTTTAGCATAACATCCTTTTAGGCTGAAATTGCAGAATATAATAATAAACATCTTTTGTGTAGATTAGGTTAGGTTAGTTTTTAATAATAATTAAAATAAATCCGTTTCTATTAAAAAAACAGTTTTCGGCCAAAAGATTTTATGCGAAAAGATAAATTATGCGTAAAAAAATATGCGATCCAACAGTGCATCGGCATAAGAATAAACAATAACTACACGTATAAGCGAATCTCCTTTACCCAAGGCCCCTAATGCCGCGCTTTAAATACCTACTTCCACCTTCACCCCGCTACGCCCCTCTGTCTTCCGCATCCAAAGTCAAGGCTGTCAGTTGTGAAATATTTAAATCGATTTATGGGTGTGTTTTATAAAAATTTAGTCACGAAATTTTATTTATGATTTTCTCCAGCGTGGAAACATTGTTGCAAAAAGAGTTTTTTACATTTACGTTAAATTAGGTACATAATAATACTTTTTGATGATATTAAGATTATCTCCAGAAAATGAAATGGCTTATGTGGCTATTAATCATCTATAAAACACAGAAACGAGTCTATAAATAAACAACCTATTAAGCTCAATAAGTTTTATAGTTTGGGATCCGGAGTTACTTTTTACGTTCCTTTCCGGACCACTAATTAAAAAAATATTAAGTTGAGAAAGATTTATTACAAACAAACAAAAAATCAAATCTTTCCTCGTTATAATATTAGTGTAGAATACTATTCTTATCTATAAATTCGTTTTTAAAGTTTCCGGTTTTTTTTTCTTCAACGTCTAGGGGATGTAAATAAAAAGCCTTTTATTTCTTGCCAGTATTTTACAATGTCAATGCTTGTTAGTAGCTTTTGATTTAATTTTGTCAGTATAATATTATTCACTCAGCGTGCCATGGAAAGAGCTATGCTTGGTGTCTCGCTACGAGATCGAATCAGGAACGAGGAGATCCGTAGACGAACTAAAGCAACCGACATAGCCAATCGGGTTAGCAGGGTGAAGTGGCAACGGGCAGGCCACATTGCTCGAAGGACTGATGGCCGTTGGGGCAGTAGAGTTCTCGAGTGGAGACCACGTACCGGTAAGCGCAGCGTAGGGCGACCCCCCGCGAGATGGACGGACGATTTGGTCAAGTCCGCGGGGACCCGCTGGATGCAGGCCGCTTCCAACCGGGTGAGGTGGAAATCTTTGGGAGAGGCCTATGTTCAGCAGTGGACGACCTATGGCTGAAATGATGATGATGATGATGATGATGAATATTATTGTATAGTCACGTTTAATAAATATTAATTCGATTTAAACATGTTACTTCAGTTATTTTGCATAATTATCTGTTTTTAAATATTTTACAATTGACTATTTTCTAGTTAAAAACTACATAATGTTCTAAGCAAGAATAATAAAGAATCTCAGGTAAAGGTCTCCTCCAGAGTAAGGCAGTCGGTCCTGTCTTGTGCTTTTTGCGTCCAGTTTGTACCTGCAACTTTTACTATTTCGTCTGACCACCGAGTGTACTGTCTGCCCTGCGTGCGTTTTCCTAGTGGCCCCGGCCATGTCGTTACTTTTTTCGTCCATCTCTTGTCATTCATTCTGGCGACATGTCCTGCCCATTTCCATTTTTGTCTTTTTGCGTAATTACTTAAGCGCGTCTATAACTTTGGTTTCTGATCTAATAATGCTGTGTGCAGGGGATGTACTAATTAACAAATAAAACTCCTTCATTCAATCAATTATTTCTAATTATTTTGCCGTAAATAGTCATTCACTTTTTAAAACACTATCTTAGTTCAACCTTAAACACTAAAATCAACACAAATACGAAAACCAATTCAAGACACAATAACAATATATTGGTCAATATGTATTCCGTCTGTGACGCCCTTGACTGACTAGACACCCCAGGTGTCGCCAGGCGGTAGGTATTTAACGCGCCGAGCGCGCGTCCGGAGCCAGGAGTTTCGCTTCTACGTGTATTACTGTTTATTCTTATGGCATCGGTTCAAAGGACGGCACTCACACAGTGATATGATAGGTAACATTACTTTTGTTCATTCGATTCGTGCCAGCTTTAGTGAATCTACCTGTAATTCAGGACGAGGCGTCGGTTTCGCTTATCATGCTGCTGCCACTGATTAGGCCAATCAGGGGACTTGCAGCACTGCATAGTCTTACCCCTCCCCTGTTCCGAGGAACAAACGAAACTTAGGGATTCTTATCATACCTACTAGACATCAGACTTAAGCTTAATAATTATTAAAAAAAAGGTTTGCTGGGTTTTTTGCATTGCAACATTGCCATTTCGTGTTCCCCCATTAATGACGTGACTAATTATACTGTTTAAAAATGACTGACTGCCTGTTTCTTGCGGCGTTTCTTCTCAGCAGTGGTCTCCTCTTGGGAAGCGCTGGCAGGTTCTTGACGTGTAAAAGTGCCCGTGCCGTCTACTTACTGAATACCTAAATGTCTTTTTATCTTGTTTTTGACGTTGACAACCAAAACATATAAGCAGGGAGCGAAACTTTGGTGCCGATGACAGGCGATGACGTCAAGCTAATGCTGGCACTTCACTTGGCTATTCGTGTTCGCGTATTTGTAATATTTGACAAATTACCGCTATATGTAGACGGTTTATATGACGAATATTTGCCTTATTTGTCAAAACTGCCCATAGCAAACATCGTATCCGCGCGCTTGTCGGTTTTTCGTCGCACATAAAAGGACACCAAATAGGCAAATACGCCAATAAGGCGTCTACACGTGGCCATTTGCATTCAAATACATAAAGCCTGCTGCAAGTGCGACGTCCATATTGTTGGCACACAAACTGCTTTCTGGATGTCAAATACATTTGGAGTTTGGTATTTGGTTCCATGTGTAGACGATCATGACTGTGTATTTGCGCATGCGTCAAATATTTGACAAACGTATGCAATACGCAATCACAAATACGCAACGCCAAGTGAAGTGCCGGCATTACATACAGAGTGTTTTGATCTAGATTTTACATCATCACTAATAACAATTTATTGGCTTCTTTAGTTTACCGATGTTGACACTTGAGATGAGACGGCAAACGGTACTTATAAATAAGGTAATTGACTGTCATTGTCATATTAAAAAGAAAATTGTTGGACAATAACAAATTTATAATTAATTTTTTGTTAATGTTTTAACAGTAAAAGTAAGGAATTTAGAAAAAAAATTGAAAACAACCAAGCACATAGGATGTTATGTTTGAATTTTAAGCGTTCTGCATACCATTGAAATCCAACGAAATTTCATTTAAGTAATGTTTTTCATTTACTTGTGGAAAGAATATTTTTCGTTACAATTACATGACCTAACAAAATATTTTATTCATATCGTCTTTTTCATTATTGTAATATTTACATTACCATTATAGCATTATTAAGCATCGGTGGGGTGTCGCAATATTGTTTATATAAAATGTTTAAAAAAACAAAAACTCGCGTTCAAAAATGCAAAAAATAACTTCTTTTAAAATGGTAGGTCAGTCCAACTGAAGTCGGCGTCCCACAATATTTTAAACCAAAAGCTGAGTGCGGGTTTTTGTTTTTTTAAACATTTATTTTATTTTATACTTTTTAGTGATCCTATTTATGCTGTTACGTAGCTCCACTTCTAAATATTAATGAGAAACTATAGAACATTTCAAGCTCGCCGCAGACAACGCCGCGGGAATGTCATAGTCATATTTAAACCTAAATGCGCTTCGTCATAGTAGCTCAACTACCTTTATCTAAATATCTTATCGCCACCCTTGAAATAGGTACCGTTAAGGAGTTCCGGTGGCCATCTGTGGTCTTCATCATCAGTTCCACTTCACCTTATAGTACTTTTCAAAAGCAAATGCACGAGTTACAGTGAAAAATACCGAAATCGCTATAGGTGTGCCTATAATATTTGAGGAGTTCTCTTGATTTCTCCAAGATCCCATCATCAGATCCTGACGTCTTGACAATGGGACCAATTAGAAAGTATACCCATTCAAACAACGAAAAAATTTTCAAATCGGTCCAGTGGTCTTCGAGTAATCGGGGAACATACATAAAAAAAAAACTCGACGAATTGAGAACCTCCTCCTTTTTTTGAAGTCGGTTAAAAAGCACCAAAGTTTCGCTCTCTGAGACTTCCTATGATTTGGTTAACAACGTCACATTGACAAAGTCCATAGTGGCCTAGGAATCAAATTGTTTGACTGTACGGTCGGCAAAAAAAAGTGATCGAACAGTTTTGACAAAAGTTTCTGTGAGATCTAATTATCGCTAAGGTTGACACTTGTCACAGTCATAATATTATTGCAAGGGAAAATCGAACTTGTTGTATCATGACGTGCAAATGAACTTCAACCGTAGGGTGGTAGACCACATTTTTGGCCGACTGTACATCATAACCATGTCCTAGTATAACTGACCCATACACAATAAGAAAAAAACGGCAATATCATGTTTAATTATTTATTTAAGTACTCATTTGTCGGTTCTAGGTGTTCGTCACGAAGGAACTTACCATTCGGACCTATATCCTTCAATTTGCCCCATGCTTTCACTTCATAGACAAAGGGTTGTAGCGTTTGATCCCAGTGAAAACTTATAGTCACCAGATGTTCCTTATTCCTGTATTTGACCCTATTAGGCTTCATAACGCTGCCTACTTCAACGGAAATAAAGGTTATAGTTGTGTTCTCGGGAAGCTTAAAAACAATTTTATTTTTTATTACAAAGTAAAAACCAGTAGTTAATAGTTTACAATGGTATTTAATTTCAATTAACATTGAAAGGAAGTCGAATATGAGAAAACTAATACTTTAAGCATTGCATACCCAATCATTCAATTCATTAAAAAAACGTGATGTCAACGTGAGAATCGGACATATTTGCGAGTTGCTCCCACTGAACCGTTTTTGAACAATGATATTTTATATTAAGATACGTCATCTGCGCGCAAAAGCGTTCCTCGAAAAGGAACCTAATTGCCTTACTATCGTTCAGTCGCGCCGTGGCCGCTGACACGCACGCGTCAAAAACAGTAAAGTTTTATTACCGAAATGCAACAAATATAAGTCATAAAAAATGCCGTTTTACGTTTTGCGAGGCTGCCGAAATTATACTGTAACTATAAAAGGAAGAAAGGATGTCTCATTTCATTCGTAAGTACCGTAAATATTTTTTAAATTTTGTTTTACATCGCCATACTTTGTTTAATTTGCACCGGTGGCGTCACTGTCACCTGTGAAACATGAGATACACAATTAGATATCGCATGAGTGCGATAAAGACGGGTAGCTATATGGCAGCCATGAGCAGGCACGCCGCGTCATTCGGGTACCTACGCAATTTGAAACAACTATTTATCTCTTTCTAACAATAGCGTGCGCTACGAATTACCGTCTTTATCTGTAGAAATATGGCAACGTAGCAACTGTCAGTAATTGGCGTCGGTTTTCGAATGCGTTTAGTATGAGCATAACGTATCTAAATATAAAATAATATCATTGTTTTTGAGTGGATTCTTTACGAGTTCGTTTTGTTTCGCTCGTTTGTTAGTTGTACCGTTTGTTGTTTGCTAGTATAGGTAGTTGACACATATTTTTATTGTAATTTTTGTAGTTCTCTCTTTTTGCAAAACTCCTAGATGCCGGATGATCGCTTAACCAATGTCCATAATACACGGAGGGTCGCTTGACACGTTTTTCCTCCATAAAGCGGGAGTTTCGCGAGTAAACGGATTATGCAATGTCCGCCGACATAAATAAATAAATATACAGGTATATACTTACATTTTTTTAAATCTAACTTACTTTAATATAGTTTTCAATGTAATCGTCTGGTATTGGAGTTTGGCCATAAAATTCATAAAGAAGGTATGGGCGATTTGCATTCGGTCTGCCTACAAAACGTAAGTCGGGTTTTAGTTTTTTAAACTTTTTTTTAAAATTTGCTAATGTTATGCAAATGCGATACTGTTGTGTTGGTAGCAATGAAAATTGAAGACTTCATTAAAATATTAATTACTCAATGGTAGCTAAAACTTTTGAAATTTGGAAAAATCCTGTACAGCCATCTGCCGCCGCTAAGAGTCTCTTTAAGACACTCGCTAGACGGTTGAACCAAGCCTCAGCTCGGGGTTGATATTCTCTTAAAAACGGCGCTCGATCGGACGAACGAGTGAACGAGTGAACGCGCCACACCGGCGAGTTTAAGTAGTCCCGTCAGAGCACATTTTTAAGAGAATTTACAGGTTACAAGTTTGCATTTGACACAACCTCGACCAATGACGACCAGCCATTTGAGCAGTGTTGCCAGTTTAGACCTGTAAAATTGTAACTTGTAGCTTTATAAAACGTGCCCCAGGTATGTAGAGACACAACTACAACTCGATGGACCAATTATTAACCGGTGAGTTTAAATTGGCCCGCCAAAGCGTGCAAACAATTCTGGTTTGTATCAACCTATGTGTGAAAAAATTGTTAATACATTGCACATAAACAGTTGCAAAACATATTTACATCGATATAGTTAAAATATACATAGGCGAACTTATCCCATATGCGATCTTCCAGTTAACCTTGGAGTAGAATACAGTGATTTGGCTACGAAACCCTAAATAATAAAACAACCTCATTACGTGTTATAGTGAGTGGTAAATTAATTAGAGAAGGAGTTTCAAGTAATAATTTAAACACCTGAGCGAATAATGTCGTGACAGTAAAAGAAAGAAATTAAAAGATATACTTATAAGAACTGAAACAGATATCACAGATATTCGGAAATTTGACAAGATGATAACATCAAATTAAAATTGTGTTTTTACCGAATTCATACTTGAATACTTGCATAGCGGCGTTGCTGTTGACTGCATCGATAAATATTATTACAATGACAAATATAGTACACCATTTGAAATACTTCATCCTTGACGTGTGTCAGAAGATTGTACCATTTGGTACACGTTTGACGTTTGGTAAGTGAAGTGCTAGAGGACACCGGGGCGGGGCGATACTACAGCTGGTCCTTAATTTATCCCGTGATAGAGACACAAATTATTATAAACCAGTAAACAATTTTCTTAAACTCGTTTTATTATTATCACTTTACTTCGATCGATAGATAAAATAAACTGAGTTCAAAAACTGGTTTAGAAGTTTTATTTAGTATCCATTACCCTTTTATTGTTTGTATACTGTTATTGTAGCATTATTATGTGAATCACATAACTAATTATACGAGGGGTGATCAATAAGTTTTTAGAATCGTTATGAACCATCCTCGCAATGATATTATTTTAATGTGGACAATACCATGGCACTAATCAACGTCAAATTAGAGAAAATAATTATTAACATTATTAATTTGTTTTTCTGTGAAAGCTAAACAAAAAACATCTGTATAAACAATTTTACAAGACGACAAAAATAAGAGTTAATAGTTTTGTAATTATTTGGAGCGGTGTGGAGAAAGTCCTGATGCCCTAATAAAAAAAATGTTGTTGAAAATTAAACCTTGGTTTATCATTATGATTTTAAGGATAAACAAGTTATCTTTGCAGTGGACTTTTTTATTTCCAGCTCGGTCACCAACATTTAGGGTGGATTTTTTAGTCATTTCCGGGATTATTGAGGCCTACAAATAAATACTGTGATATTAGCTTTTAGCAATTATCAAATAACCTAGGAGAGTTATATATCATTATTCTGCCGTATAGTTAAGGAAAAAAATAAAAAATAAAGTCCTGAAATTTTTTTACGTATTTTCGGCAGGAATTATTCTTCAGAGCCATCTAATTCACAAGGATGCTGCTCTCCGACCTAAGTTTAGAACTGATAACCGCTCCCCCTGTTATTTAGCCCTAACTTTTGACTACTACTTCTCATTCACCAATGTTCAAAAACAACTACATAAAAATCACAAGCTGATGATGACTTAGTTAAGGTACAAAATTTGACCTCCAAAAGTAAAAATATTTTTATAGGGGTAAAATAAAACATTTAAATGGCGTTAATAAATGTTTGTAAATATAGAAAGTGTGCATATTCCAATTAAAATATAACGCTTTACATATCTCCCATTTTTTATACTGATTCTAAAAACTTATTGATCAACCCTCGTACGTAACCTAATATCAATTAACTCTATAATAGGTAAAAAACTTAAGTAAAGCTCTTCTTGCATGTAGCAGTAACAGATCTGTATAGACTGTTCGACATTCTATATTTGAAATTTGACGTAAATTCCATAATTATAAGTTTTGTACACAACTACATGCAAGAGGAGCTTTACTTAAGTTTTTTACCTATAAATATGTATGAAAAAGAGATTTTTGGATGACGTTAGGTGCTTTTATTAAAAAATCCCAGTTCTCGACTTTGGGGTGCTGCTGAAGGCTCTGCTTTGTCCAAACAATTAACAAAATATTGTCGTTTTCATCAGTTTTGATAATAAAAACGAATCTAAACTTTGGATTTTGGAGCAAAGTGGTGGAAACGAATTAACAACACTGAATGCGCGACAATTTTGGATATGTTTTATAACTGCTAATTCATGTCATGCATCAGGTCAATATGTAACGTAAACGCTCAAACATCTTGTAGACCCTTGTTTAGAGATCTGCGACTATTAACAGTACCGTGTATGTATATCTACGAAATTTGTTTGTTTGTTAAAAGTAATCCACGGCTGTTCAAAATGTGTAAAGAAATGTGTCAATTTAACACGAGGTATCCTAACCGTCTGGTAATGCCAGCTAAAAGGACAAAATTATATAGTAGAAACACTTACTGTATGAGCATTTCTATATACAATATTTTATGCGATGACATTAAAAAATTGTCCTTGAATATGTTCAAACGCTAATTTAAAAGTTGGCTACTGCAGCACTGTTTCTACTCCGTAAACGAATTCTTTGACCATTTCCATAGGTTAGAAATGTGACATGTTGATTTTATTGTTATACTTATTAGTTATTAGTTATAATATAAATGGCACATTTAATAGTGGCATGTTAACTCTGCTTCTTGGTCCTGTTTGACTTATTTCAGTTTTATTTCTATGATGTAAACATTTTGCATGCCTGACCATGGCAAACTGTGTGAGACAATCTTTTTCAACATTGCGACCTGTACTGCACCACATTTTATGCAAAATAAAGATATTTGACTTTGACTTTGACTTTGACAACCCATATTGTGAAGAGTCGCTTTTTGGTGACCTGTAAGTAGGTATAGATCTATAAATTATTTATAGTACATTACTGCAAAGACCAGTAAGTGAGCCTTCCTGGCTTTTATACATAGGATGGCTCATAATGGTCGAAGTATGTATTATGTATCGTGCTTTTCACAAACATTAAATAAGTAGACTATTAAAAAAAACAGAAAAAACTTTCATCAAATTAACTGCCGCCCTCTGTAGAGCTGAATGTTCAGTTTTTCATGTACCTATACTATAGGTCCTATAGTTTATAGTACATTACTACAGAGGCCGGGACAAAAGGGGTTACCCATATTTCCCGCCGAGGTATGTATAGTGCTTTTCTCAAACATCAAACATAATAATAATTCATTAAAAAAATTAAAACAAAAATTACAAAGTCAAATTACTAGGAGTGCATAAACATTAAAAGTAACCTACAGTGCTCAGTCATCCGCGCTGTGTCGTGTGCGCCCGCCCGCCCGCCGGTGCCCCGCACCGCCTGATCTAAGTTGCGGTACGCACCCCTAATTACCTTTGTTCTCCTAGTACTTTAGATAAACATGCAAAAGCTATAGCTAATAGCTAATACTGACACCGTTTTAATGGCTTACCATGGTTTTGTGGCGTCAACACTACGTTACGGTATTATGTTTTGGGGAAACTCGGCAAACAGAGATACTGTATTTAAGGTCCAAAAGAGATGCGTCAGAGCAATGTGTGGTCTACAACAAACTGATAGTTGTAAGCCGCACTTTATTAATTTTAAGATTCTCACAGTGCCTTGTCTTTTTATATTTGACACGGCAATCTTTGTAAAAACGAATCCATATTTATTCAAGAAGGTTTGTGATGTCTCCAGTAGAAACCGCCGTTTTAATGAGAATCTGTGTACAACATTCTCCAATACAGCACTTATGCATAAAAGTGTATTCTGTTTAGCAAGTAAAATATATAATAAGTTACCCTTGACATTAAGAAACCTACCAGCAATTGGAATGAAAACTAAATTATTTAACTTGCTTGTATACAAATGTATTTATTCGATCTCAGATTTCCTGCTCGAAAATTTCGATGCGTAATAATGTATATTAATTTTTATTTTATTTTTCATTGTTCATAATTTAATATTGTATCTTAGCGTACGAGAATAGTATAGTATGTTTGAGAAATTCTCATCATGTTTTGTACGCCACACGGCAAAACATACTGTTACACCATAATATTTTTTTCCACCACTATTTTAGGTTTACCTATGTTTACAAATAAACACTTTGACTTTGACTTTGGTTGGATGCACGGCTTAGTATATTTAAAAAAAAACAGCTATCTAGCCTGTTCATAAACACAGCCGCCATGTTTACACTAAAATAAAAATAAAACCGTTTATTGTTTTTTTAAATACGCATAGTGGCAGAATGTCATGATGCCTGTGCCACAAATTTATGCGGAATTGAAATTAAAAAAGAGGACTTTGCCGGCCTAGGCCTGCACGATTTGTATGAAATTCCATAAACGACCTCTTGTCCTAGCCGCACCTGAAACGTCATACTTGGCGGCCTGTTATAAGGTACATAACATCAATATTTCATGGCATGTTTGAGAAAAATATTTTAATTATAAGGCAAAAAAATTTTTTTTTCTCCAAATTCAGATAATAAGATATTATAACTACTGCTTGCAGTTATTAAAAATGTCCGGAGGGAGTTAGGTGATAAGAGACAAGATAAACCACTTTGTTGAGATACTATTTTAATCACTGGTTCTTAAGGCTAAGTAATACAGTGAGTGACCAGTCGGGCGCGAGTCGCGGCTATCGGAATACCGATACCAATGGTGGTTGGGAGCGGACTGGCTCCGCGTGCCCCGCGCTCGCTTTGGCTTTCCAATAATGTTGACGATACAAATTCCTGTAGGGGTGTCGCCACAATATGTTATGGAATTTCAACACTTACTGGACACTTATTGATTCCGAATTCGAAATCACTCGACTTGACTGGATACTTTCGATAGTTGTCCAGGAACTTTAACCTACTGGCTTCTAATTACTAGTGTTATGGCAAGATACATTGCATTTTTGAGAAAAATAATTACCATTCTTTTTTTCAGTAACTTATTTTAATGGGAACATATTAATAAAATAGGGAAAAAAATACTTTAAGACAAACTTTTTTAAAAGATTAGGTACAATGTCCAACAAAGTATAAAATGACCCTCGTCATTTTGAACATTATTAACCGTAATTCTCTTCCATTGCTGAAGTCCTTGCACTCGACTACAAAACGCCCTGTATCCTGTGTATTAGTACTTCCATATTAATAAATAAATAAACAATTTTTAAATTAAAGTATCTAGTGACAGTCGCGAAGACAAATCTAACGATACTTTGCTCTTCAAAATTGAGGTATCCCTTCAGCCTCTACAAGAGAACAAAAAAATCTACACACAAACGTACATAGGAGTACATACATAGGTACATGTTAAAAGCAAGGAGGGTAACCTTCTTTGGCAGTGTGGTATAATGGCTCTCATTAATTAGTATTTTAACTAAAAAATAAAATAAAATCATCATATTTATTGGTAGAACATAGTTAAAAAAGAACCGATCCGGTTTAAGTGCCCATTTACCTCAGTATCCTCTAATTAATTAACAAATTACACGGATTTTATCGTGACATTGGGTTTACATGTAGCACGCTTCTGTAACTAAACAGGTTAATAATACCGAGGCCATCAATTAAAATGCTTGAATGATCATGTCTTCGTTAAAAACTATGGTCAAGCGCGAGTCGGATTAGCACGACTAGGATTTTGTACCGCACACTTGGCCGATTTTTATAATTTTTGTTACTATAATCACTACAAAGACGGTTTAACTAAGTTTTAAATTTTTTACGAGACCTAAAATGACGCTTAAAATGCAAATTTAAATCGGGATTTTTTCACATTTCTTGGTTCATAAACATAAACTTCGGGGATAAAGATAACGGTAATTTTGAAGTGCATTCTTAGCTACAAATAAAAAGTCCGTCGCGCAAAAATATAAAAAATAGTTTTGAAATTTGAAAATTGAGCCCTTTCATAATGATACTCCGTTTGCTATAATCAAATCACTTTCAGTTTTCAACCCCCCATTCTAGACCCCTTTTCAAATATGTAGAAAAATAATTTCATAATCTTTTTACTAAAACAGATGTGGGCAAGTAAGTCATACAGGTACCTATGCCAAATTTCAAGTTGATAGCTTTTATAGTTTAAGAGAAAAACTGCTGTGACAAACAGACAGACAGACACCGAGGTAGGGATCCTTTTTTACCATTTTGGTAGGGAACCCTAAAAAACCAGGCAATTCTGACCATACTGAGTGTAGGGTTCCGAAGCCGTTACTACACAAAAACCACCTCAAACGAAAAAACAACAAGTCCCTACTTATGAACTAATTCTCTATTCAAAGTTATTTGGTGCTGTTTTAATAGGTATGAACAATTTAGTCGCCTGTATCTCAAGAATCAATCAACTCTACTTAGTCATGCTACTTTTCCTTTAAAATTCGCTATATTTGCTTTCCGTTAAGATATTTTTCAGATTTTTAGTAGGTACTTATTTTTAGTTGTGGCTGTAAGGGGTTAATAGTCTCTGAGCTAAGCTGCGGACGCCGCCGGACGGACGGGCGGAATGGCGAAACTATAAGGGTTCCTAGTTTGACTACGGAACCCTAAGAAAGCCTTTGTTGTACTGGGGGAGGGAGTCCCTTATTATTCTTCCTTTCGACGTTTTTAATATTTGGAGGGTACACGGAAATAACCTTTTGAGACAACGATTTGAATGTTACGCGGGCTTTACACGGGTGACTATCGCCGTGCGGCGACTCACTAGTCACATCACATCACTTTTAAAAGATCGAATCGCTGCCAGCCAACTCATTTACGCAGGTCGATTAAATTAGCAGGGTTGTGATTCTCTCAACAAGCAAAGGTGATCGCTCTAGTGAAGGTCCAAGCGGTGAGTTAAAGTAGTCCCGATAGAGCGAACAAAACACATTTTAGCGCGTGTATTCAATTTGACAGCATGACTTCTCGAACGTATAAGGCTCCCTAATTGACAATGCACGCGCTAAAATGTGTTTTGTTCGGTCGGACGGGACTACTTAAACTCGCCGCTTTTATTCGCTCGTCCGTCCGACCAGCCGCCGTTTTTTGAGAGAATAACACACCTGAGCATAAATTTGCACGGTCGATTTTAGTCACCAGCCTCATGCGCCCGGTCGCCGCGCGGCCAAAGTCGGATGCTACTCTACTTTGGGACTTGCGACTAGTCACTTGCGGCTTAGCCGAATTGCCTTTTAAACGGTCGATTTTCGGCGTGCGGCCTAGGAAACATGTAAGTTCGTACGAAATTCAAATTTTTGTGTAGAGGTTATTGTAACAGTGAAAAAAAAATGATGAGTAAGTATAGGTAATAATAGTACCTAGTTCATTGCTACCTTTACATTTTATGATAACCATTAAAAAAAAAGTGATTAGATATATCTAATATCTTTCTGAGTACCCTTCATTTATTTCTTTATTAATTTATTTAAGGAAAACCAACAGCCCTAAAACAAAACAATAACATTGGTTAGAGCCCCAGCCGTTCGATACCATAATATTGCATTGTTATCGAGTTTACATGGTATGTGGTCCAAATTCTATTTACGAAAACTGGATCAAAATTGACTTGCAAATTTTGAAGCGGATAACTTGCGTCTACTACTACGGTCACGAGCGTTAATTTGGGACCCATTTCAAGAGAAATAATTATGCTTGAAGTCGTGAATGTCATTAGAGATGTCATGTCATCTGTAACTTTTAGAAAACTCAACCGTCGGAATTATTTGGGAATCATCGATAGTCTCGATGACGCTATAAAAATCAAATTGATTGATTGATTGAAACTCAACCAATGATTTTTCTTTCTTTCTTTCTTTCTTTCTTTCTTTCAACCTTATTGTTGTAGAATGTCAGATTGAATTTGAACCTATACTCGAAAATCTAATTTAAGACCAAAATCCTAACCTCAACGGCGCACATTCGCTGTGATTACTGCGTTTTAGTTTAAGTGTAGGTATTTTTATCAATAAAACTTACCCTAATATTACTGGTTACACGAGTTCCCATTCATATGTTTAGGAAAATATGTTAAAATAACGAAATAATCAAGATGGGAACTGTCAGATCTTGATCTTTAATTAGATTTTCGAGTATAAGATGGGTACCAAATTAAATCTCTTGACTGTACGAACAGTGAAAGTTAATTAAAGGCTTTTAGGTAAGAACTACAGAATTTACGCATAGTAGCTTTACGTGCCCTTTTCTCGGCTGATTAAATCTCATTGACTCACATGAATACGTACCTACATTAGCTCAATTTATAATACCTAGGATGATTTTTGGAAGCAATAAATTATGATATAAAGTTGGAGGTTATATTTTGGATTTTTGTGGTTGATATGGTGAGTTGGAGATCTTCTAATGCAACGAATAAGGTTGCGCCTTCTCTGGACTCAAACTGCTTCGGCGATTATTTGATATTTACTGCTGCTAATGTTACTATAATCAAAGTTTATAGAGACAATTTCCGTTTCATAGTCGAATTCTCCTTCCGGCGGTGACACCGCAAACAGTGTCACTTCCACGTATGTAGGTTTCATTCCTTTAGGAATCTGAAAGATGTATTAATACTATAATAAATAACAATACATAAATACCTATCAGGGGACAAAGTTACACAAATTGATCTAGTTCCAAAGTAAGCTCTAGGCTTAGGGTGCGTTTCCACCAGAGATGTGCATTAATGTGTTTACATACATTTGATAATCGGAGCGAGGTATCGCGAGGTGTCAAATGTATGAAAACACATTAATGCGCATCTCTGGTGGAAACGTACCCTTATACTAGGGGTACTAGGCAACGAAAAACAAAATTATATTACTTATAGAGTTCTCTCTACATACTTAAATACGTAGAAAACACCCAAGAGTCGATATTAATTCTCGCACTCATCACATCACACAAATATTTTCCCATACCGGGATTTGAACCCGGGACCACTAGCTTAGGCGAGGTTGCTGCCACTTATTATATTAACATTAAAGGCAGCTTTTTCAAATTATCAATATAATAATAACGATATGGTTTAAGACAAGGTGAAATTCTAATAGAGATTCGGGTACCGTCTACGTGCACCAGTGGGGTCAAGACCCCACATCTCCAAACTCCGATCAACTATCCAAGCTCCAGTACCTACCCCTACCATGAGTTACAATTACGAACTAGCTAGCGAGTCGAATGCTTGAGCATTCGACTCGCTAGCGAGTACGGTAATAGTAACTCATGGTAAGGGCACAGAAACAAAAACTTACGTCAACCTGGACTTCGCTATTCCAGGACAACATATTGGTATAACCAACCGCTTTAAAAACCTCTTGTCCAGCGCCTGGTCTCCCTGTAAACAAACATGTTTGTATTTTCTTTAATATAAATGGTTTTATGGCCTGTTGTTTGATCGGTAGTTAAACTAAGTAATGGTCAAAAAACGTTACTAATCGTTAAAATCTCAAGGAAATGTGTCAAATTTTCCATTCCTTTTTCGAAATTATAATAATTAGTTAGTTTACCTACTGATCAAAGAACAGGGCCTTAATGTTCCACTGCTGGCCAAAGGCCTCTCCTCATTTCTCCACTAATCTCTATATATTTAGATAACTAATTTGTCTAAATCGTACGCCAACTTTGTTTTAGCATTAGTTTTAGTAATTTTGGTCTTTTTTCTAAATATATAGTAAAAAATTCCTTACCGCGTCTATCTGTGTGCTCAGCTAGGGTTTTGGACCTACTTGGGATAGATTCAAAAGCAGTTTTCTCCATTATTTCTCATGTCCTGTTGTTTTTCTAATGTTATGCCATTGAATGAGTTTTAGATTAAATATGCAAAGGGTGGCCAAATTATTAGGGGCGGTAATACAATTTTGTATCAATTAAGGCGAGTGGCGGTGCGAGCCGTGTTGGTGCCGGTGCCGGTCGAGAATAGCACCACCCCATCTCTTCCCGTGGGTGTCGTACGAGGCGACTAAGGGATAAACCGGAGGATGGGCAGCAGCGTCTTCCGCGGACTACATGGTATAACTGCGGTCGCCAACCCGCCTGCCAAGCGTGGCGACTACGGCATTTTCCCCCCAACGGTTCTAGATCAAAAGCCTTAATTAATTATGAATTTAAAAATACAGCCCAGACCCCTAGTCCCCGGCGGCCCCGCTATTCCTGGCTCCGGTAGCGGCTATGGTAACGGCGGGGCAGGGGGTGCTTTAGGTAATCTCCGGCAGAGACCTGGCTACCAGAAACGACGACCTTTGGCCCTGGTAACATACAACTGCCGAACATTGCGGACCGACGAAAAGTTGCTGGAACTGGAGGAGGAATTGAGCAGGTTACGATGGGGAATCATAGGGTTGTCAGAAGTCCGTAGAGAGGGGGAGGACATGATAACCCTGAAGTCCGGTAACTTGCTCTATTTCCGGGAGGGCGACCACCAGTCCCAGGGAGGTGTCGGGTTTATCGTCCACAAGTCCCTCGTGAACAACGTGGTGAAGATCGAGAGCGTGTCGAGCAGGGTAGCGTGCCTGGTACTCAGAATGACCCAACGATATTCGTTGAAGGTCATACAGGTATATGCGCCGACCTCGACACACTCCGACGATGAGGTGGAGGCTATGTATGAGGATGTTTCCAGAGCCATGCATAGCTCCAAAACTCACTTCACGGTTGTAATGGGGGACTTCAACGCAAAGCTGGGTAAACGAGACGGTGAAGAGCAGAGAGTGGGGACTTTTGGAGTGGGGCATAGGAATCACCGGGGCCACCTACTGGCCAGTTTTATGGAGAAGGAGGGACTCTATATGATGAACTCCTTTTTCAGGAAACGTGAGCATAGGAAGTGGACCTGGATGAGTCCTGATGGTGTAACGAGGAATGAGATAGACTTTATCATGTCGACGAAAAAGCACATATTCAATGATGTCTCCGTGATCAGTGCGGTTAAAACCGGGAGTGATCACCGTATGGTACGAGGCTCATTGAATATCCAGTTCAAGCTTGAAAGGTCTAGACTGATGAAGTCTACGCTCCGCCCGGCACCCGCTCAGCTCCAAAACCCCGAGAGCTTTCAGCTCGAACTTCAAAACCGTTTCGAGTGCCTAGGTAGCGACGTGGACGATTACAACGACGGGTTCGTGGAAGCTGTCCAAAGGGTCGGGTCTAAATTCTTCAAGATCCGCCGTACAAAAACCAAGAAGCTCTCGGACTCCACCCTTAGGCTCATGGAGGTGAGGCGTGAAATGATTCTGCAGTCCTCTGGTGACGCTTGTCGCTATCGGCAGCTCAACAGACAGATCTCGAAGTCTCTGAAACGTGATATACGCCGATTCAATACTAAAAGTATTGAAGAGGCTATTGAGCGTAACAGGGGCTCTAAGGTGTTTGCCAGGGATCTGTCTATTGGCCAAAGCCAACTGATGAAGCTGAAGACCGACGACGGCAGAGTCATTTCATCCAAACCTGAGCTATTGGCGGAAGTTGAGAAGTTTTATGGACAGCTGTACACGACAACCCGAACACCCGTCGCAAATCGAGCTAAAGACCCGAGGGCTAGATTAACCCGACACTATACCGAAGATCTCCCCGACGTCAGCCTGTACGAGATTAGTATGGCCCTCAAGCTTAAGAATGGCAAAGCCCCAGGTGAGGATGGAATTACAGCCGAACTCCTGAAGGCGGGTGGTAAACCCACCCTTAGGGCCCTTCAGACGCTGTTCAGCTCCGTCCTCCACGAAGGGAGAACGCCGAAAGCATGGAACAGAAGTGTGGTGGTTCTCTTCTTCAAGAAAGGTGATAAAACTTTGTTGAAGAACTATAGACCCATCTCACTTCTGAGCCATGTTTACAAGCTGTTTTCGAGGGTCATCACAAATCGTCTCGCGCGCAGGTTTGACGATTTTCAGCCTCCCGAACAAGCCGGTTTCCGAAAAGGCTATAGTACCGTAGACCACATACATGCGTTGCGGCAGGTTATACAGAAGACCGAAGAGTATAACCTCCCCCTTTGCCTTGCATTTGTGGACTACGAGAAAGCGTTCGATTCGATCGAGACCTGGGCTGTACTACAGTCTCTCCAGCGGTGCCAAGTTGACTACCGATATATCGAAGTGTTAAAGTGTCTGTACGAAAACGCCACTATGTCCGTCCGACTACAGGACCAGAGCACGAAGCCTATTCCTCTGCAGCGGGGAGTCAGACAAGGAGATGTGATCTCTCCGAAGCTGTTCACCGCTGCATTGGAGGATGCTTTTAAGGTTCTGGACTGGAAAGGACGAGGCATCAACATAAATGGCGAGTACATCACTCACCTTCGATTCGCTGACGATATCGTGGTCATGGCTGAGACCATGGAGGACCTCAGTGCAATGCTCGCTGACCTCAGTGGAGTTTCCGACCGAGTTGGCTTGAGGATGAACATGGACAAGACGAAAGTCATGTCCAACGTCCATGTCGCGCCAACTCCCGTGATAGTCGGAGGCTCTGCGCTCGAAGTTGTTGACGACTATATTTACCTGGGACAAACGGTCCAGTTAGGTAGGTCCAACTTTGAGAAAGAGGTCACTCGTCGAATCCGACTCGGATGGGCAGCGTTCGGGAAGCTTCGTAGCACCTTTTCGTCCAAATTACCGCAGTGTCTGAAGTCAAAAGTCTTTGACCAGTGTGTGTTGCCAGTGATGACTTACGGATCTGAGACGTGGGCGCTAACAATGGGCCTTATAAGGAAGCTCAAAGTCACTCAGAAGGCTATGGAGAGGGCTATGCTCGGGGTTTCTCTGCATGATAGAATCAGAAATGATGATATCCGCAGTAGAACTAAGGTTACCGACATAGCCCGAAGAATAGCCAAACTTAAGTGGCAGTGGGCGGGGCACATTGCTCGCAGGACTGATGGCCGATGGGGTCAAAAGGTTCTTGAGTGGCGTCCGCGGACCGGGAGACGAGCTGTAGGTAGGCCTCCAACAAGATGGAGTGACGACCTTGTAAAGATCGCGGGAACGCGGTGGATGCGAAAAGCACAAGATCGGTCTGAGTGGAGAGCCTTGGGGGAGGCCTATGTCCAGCAGTGGACGTCTTTCGGCTGACATGATGATGATGATGATCAATTAAGGATAAAAATTAAGGAACTTTGACTTTGTCAGTAGTGACGAAAATTTGCCATACATTTTGCGGCCGTAAGAACGGCTTTAACAAAAAAGTTATCAATCTTCTTAGATCCCGAAGGTGTAATCCTTAAAAAACCAATAACAAGTATTTTTCAAAGTACTCATTTGGTAATACCGTGATTTTTGTTGTTGTTTTTAGACATCAAAATAAAAATAATGTTATGTAGTTTATCTTCCATATCATCTGAATAAAAGTTGGCCGTTCTCATAATTGGTGTCATATTCGGACTCACCAAATTTGAACATATATTTTTCGGAGCACCCGACTGTATTTAGTGCTACGAGGAAACAGGAAACTCTCTCGATCATTTTTACTCCTAAGGTCATTTTGAAATGACCAGCACACACCAGTCCAGCACACGCTCAGTACTTGACTGTCATAAAAAAAAAACAAGGGTTATTAACGTTTTCTTATACGTGTCTGAATAATTAATTGTACTTGTCTTAATTATTTATGCAAGAAAAATTAAGACTTTTCTAACGACATCAGTATATAAAATTGATGACTAAATGACACTTTTTTCAATGGACCACCATTAATAAAAAAAGAAGAAGAAGACACTTTCTTTAGTGGGCATTTATTGATACATATACATCGGCTCGCATCAACTCGCATTAACTTTATGCTTTGAAATCATTGCTGGTAGGTGATTCCTTACGACTGCCTTACGTCAACCTTATTGGAAGCTCTCCCCCGCAGTCCGCTAGTTTGCGCAAGCCCTAAATGGTTACAGACGTAATAATTATAGTCACACTTAATTTAAACTTACATACACAAAATCACTAAAACAATTCACGTATTTGATTTTAATCGCAGTATTTTAATTTGATATTAGGTATTTGTTTCGATTATCTGCCGCGTTCACTACAAATTAAACATCTCTATCAATTAGTTACGCCATGTTAATGCATCTAAAGTTTTACCATACATAATTAAGACATGTACAATGATGCTGGCATCTAATAGAAAAAAAAGAAAAGCATCGTATTGTCCGCGTTTCGCATAACAGTATAATGAATACGTACGGTTAGTAGAAACATCACCGGTTCGGGGCAGTTAGATATTAAACGTCCACTGAACTGTGCGACTTAACATGGCCTCAAAAAATAACCTAATGAGAAAAGTTTTATGTTTAATTGTTTTAATTCATTCAGTTGCGTCGACAAACAAGTACATTTATGAGTTCGGTGAGTCTGTTTTAGACACGATTTATAATGGGATTTGTCAAAAATATTTTTTTTACATACACTTTTAAAATAATACGTTATTATGACATCGTGTTTGTAGTATTTATCTTGCTTTCTCAGTAAGCTCCAGTGCATACCTATCTATCGATAAACTAACTGAGAAAGCATTCATCTTTTCATTAATAAAGATCGAATTAAATATTGCATATTGCAGGTTCCAAAGCAGGATCTCCTGTCTACAATAAGGATGGCTTTGTAGGATTACTGTCCTGGAATAACGAAATTCCTATTATCGTAAGATGATTCAATTAATGTTGGTATTAGTCGACAAAACTGATTAGCGCATAAATATAAGAATACCTACTATGTCATTAATAATTTGCTCAATTTGAATAAGTAGCAGTTATAAAAACAGTTAATAGGTAAAGATTTACGTCATCAGCAGCCACAGCTATTTATAATGTTATATGACATTGATGAATGAATAAACTAAACTAAACTAAACTAAACTACCCGATACATATATATAGCTTGATATTAAAAAAAAAAACAGACGCTGTTTCATGTAATTTGGGTTTTTGCGACTGACTGACTGACTGACTGACTGACAACTAACATCCTAAACAGCTAAGAGCCCTTACAGAGTATCCTTACATTTGGGATAGGTACCCAAGAGGAAGGAATATCCCTTGGGTATCTGTCCCCGCGGCGTCCTATAGCCTCGATTACTTTGGGCGAGTTTACAAGCTGCAAGTCAGCGAAAACGCTAGCTTTACAATCTAAAAGCCGATGACACTGGGCGAGTTTACAACCTGCCAGCGAATTCGCCGGCTTGTAGTTTGTAAAGTCCCTCAATGTAATCGAGGCTTAACAGAATTGTTTCGAATTCGTTAGCCGTTGTTCTCTAAGATTACCTGAGCGATGAGCGAAGAAACTTAACTTGCCCATTATCATCTAAGGCTGCCTATAAATATAACTAGTCAAATTTAGAACCTGAAAGGTGATTGCCCTTTGTTTTAACCAGGTTCGATCTAGCTAGGCCATGTCCCAGAAATCTGAGGGTTCCTTAGTAAACCATAGTACCCTGCTGGAGTTGTTAGCGTCGAATTTCCATAGCTGAATGCGCTAGTTAGTGATCGCGTGGCTTCTTGAAAGACGCAGAGGTTTTTCGCTGCGTTTTTGGTGGGTACGAGGGTTGATCAATAAGTTTTTAGAATCGGTATAAAAAATGGGAGATATTCAAATCGTTATATTTTAATTGGAATATGCACACTTTCTATATTTACAAACACTTATTAACGTCATTTAAATGTTTTATTTTACGCCTACAAAAATATTTTTACTTTTGGAGGTCAAATTTTGTACCTTAACTAAGTCATCATCAGCTTGTGATTTTTATGTAGTTGTTTTTGAACATTGGTGAATGAGAAGTAACAGTCAAGTAAGTTAGGGCTAAATAACAGGGGGAGCGGTTATTAGTTCTGAACTTAGGTCGGTGAGCAGCATCCTTGTGAATTAGATGGCACTGAAGAATAATTCCTGCCGAAAATACCTACGTAATTTTTTTTCAGCACTTTTTTTTAATTTTTTTTCCTTAACGTAACGTAGAATAATGTTATATATCTCTCGTAGGTTATTTGATAATTGCTAAAAGCTAATATCACAGTATTTATTTGTAGGCCTCAATAATCCCGGTAAAGGCCGAAAAAGCCACCCTAAATGTTGGTGACCGAGCTGGAAACAAAAAAGTCCACTGCAAAGATAACTTGTTCATCCTTAAAATCATAATGATAAACCAAGGTTTCATTTTCAATAACATTTTTTTTTATTAGGGCATCAGGACTTTCTCCACACCGCTCCAAATAATTACAAAACTAACTCTTATTTTTGCCGTCTTGTAAAATTGTTCATACAGATGATTTTTGTTTAGCTATCACAGAAAAACATAATGAATAATGTTATTTTTTTTTCTCTAATTTAACGTTGATTAGTGCCATGGTATAGTCCACATTAAAATAATATCATTACGAGGATGGTTCATACCGATTCTAAAAACTTATTGATCACCCCTCGTACATCGGTCGCTCTCGGTCGGTGAGTCCCACCCCACATAACATAACCATCCCGGTCCCCCCGGACGGGTGTTATGCGTAAATACATTTTCCAGCATAAAAAGGCTGCCGCCTGTGCTACACTTGCAAGGGAGGCGTATGATAGGGATGTTGGGAAATAATGTCAAGTGGAGATGGAATTGATTAAATGTAGAATTCATGAAAATTTCAATTGAGCTTGCAATTGGCTATCATTTATATATATTTTAGCATTGTACCACGTGATTTTACGTTACGTAGCAGGGTTCACCTGTAGATCGACTCGATCGACTTAATAAGGGTTTTTGAGGTTAGGGCTCGGTTAAGGTCTTCCAGTCCCAGTGTTCAACAAGTTTCTTTGTAGGCAAGCTATTATTCTTTTCACAATAGAACCTTCTGCTGCTTACTGTACACAAGTTATGTATTTTTTCAGGTTCCCGCTGGTGCGAAGGTTGTTTATGTCAGAGTAATAGTGTATTCGGTGTCGTCCCCAAAAGTGGATTTCGACGCCATGTCGAATTTCGTAACTATAAAATACAGTTGGACTCAACTTACTGCCAGTAAATATAATATTTATGCCCTAGCTGTGTGAATGTTGGCAACCCGAGTGAAAACCGAGGTCAAGCGATCAAAACGACCAACTTGACCTGTGCTCCCGGGGATTGCGCGGTGATATGCCTAGCCTCCTACGTTAAGAGAACAAGATAACACCTCATGAGCAACAATTCTGGATCGTAACACATATGAAAAAAGAAAAGAAAAGCTTTATTCGGATCTAAAAGAAAATTCAAAGCCTTGAAAATAAATGTAGGATATTAAAATCTAAAACTTATGAATCAAACATAATTTTAGTCTAAAAACACTAACTCATGCCATGTTTTCACCATTAAATTGTGTCAAATCTCTTTTCCACTTAATAAAGAAAGCTTTTCTTGTATTTCGTAGATACATTTTACTGTGAGTCGATATTATATTTAGTCAAATAGAACCTTTTCACTTTCGACAAAGCTGGTGCCATTTGAAGTCCTTGTGCATTGCCCGTCCGGATCGCTACTACCATATTACCCGCTATCCTGCCACAAATGGGCCTCATCGCCAACTTACCTGCCATCAGGTTCCCGGGTCATAGTATATAGAAAAGTAGTTCGACTCCGGCCCTTTAGGAGATTCTGATACCTATACCCGCTCGGGCGCCTAAGGTTGTCCAAACTTGTTCTTCTATTTTGGTCACCTAGGTACTTGGGCATACTCTGATCTGTGATTTATAATCATAGTAATTTTTATAAATTATGCAAACCTGAAGCAAGTATGAATATTGTAACGTTAGGTTAAGTTAGGTTGAAATGTTTGAACCCTTTAGTGGCAGTTTCAGATTCGTTTGCGTGTCGTCACTTACATATTATTACGGAGCGGGGGGACCTTAGCAAGGGCGTTTACTGATAGGTAGGCATTGGTGTATCTTTAGGGCAGAATAGCCTCAGCACTGATTAATTAACTAAGTACAGTGCTATTTTGCTAATAGCTATCTATCGGCAATCCTCGTTTATCTATGATACACGAGTGACAATTATACTGTCAGTTGCGAGTGCAAGCGTAGGTCTGATTTTTATTCCACACAGAAAAAAAATAAAAAAAGGTGTTGCCGTTAACGAAGAACATTTGCAGTATTCAAAATACCTATTTATACTTTCCACATTTACAAGAAATCGACTTTCTATAAAAGTACTATGTATTGTAATCGAGATTGAAGAATTTAATTTATTGATGGCAAGCTTTATTTTGATATAAATTCTTTGTTGTATTAATTTAAAAGGAGAAAACTGTTTTTGTACTTATGCATAATTTATTTATTGCACTGGTATCATTGACTCGATACATCTGTGTCAACAAGTTGACGGCAGCTTGATTGATGTGAGACGACACTTCACTCGTTTCGCTTCACATTCGTGTTTCCGTCGTAATAGCTTACCAGAGACTCATTTGTGTGATTTTAATTTCAATTATTTCTCAAATTTATTTTTATATCACGGTACGAGCGAAATGATAACTTAATATTACCTATATTTCTTGTTGGCCCAAACTTTGAGATCCCCTGAAATGTCACTTTGACATTGACGTAACTTTGTTTACATTTTTTCTGTGGGAATAAAAATCCGACCGAAAAAGAGCGGGAAACTTCTTTCAAAGCGGTCGTGATTTTTCAATCTAATATTTTAAAATTAAGTATTATTGAAAGGATTGGTGTTATATAGTAGAATAATTTGTATTTATAGTAGATTTAGTTGTATATTTTAATATTAGTGTATATTTTGCTGTAAATATTGGGTAAGTTTATTTAATTTTTATTATGGGCGATCCGCCTGACTCCGGTGGGGGACCCGTTCCTCCAGATATTAATAGTATTAGTAGTGATTCTAAACAAGTATCATCTTTAGATGTTTTAATTAATGCTCTCGAATCATCTATGGACACTGATACAGATAACACGGATTTGACTGTGAAACGCAAACGCGCGGCTCCCCGCTCGGTTTGTGGTTCATGCAATAAAAGAAAGCGGAAGGACGGAAAAGGGCCTAAAGACAGGGATTGCCATTGCAATATTTCAATTAAGGAGTCTCACGAATCTGTTTCGGTCCCCTCGTCTCGCAAGACGCAGGTGCCGGTGCTTGGTGATTTTACTAATCAAGCTTCTAACACTTCTAACAATAATGAAATAACCCGCGTGCCTGTTGGCCGAGCTCAGTATCAGCCTTCAGATGCATCGCCGTATGTTGTGCATATACAAAGAGAAACATTAAGCACTAATGACGGTACAACCCTTCATCCAGTAACGTTTGGAAGATTCTTAAAGCGAAATGATATTAGGGGAATTGTGAATGGTAGCCTTAAACGTATTGGTCGCAATCGGCTTAGTTTAGCGTTTACGAATTGTCTAGATGCCAATGCATTTTTATCAAATGTTAATTTACAAAAAGAGAATTATAAAGCATTTATTCCAACTTGCAATGTAACTCGTATGGGGGTTATTAAGGGGGTGCCTACAGACTGGTCAGATGACGAAGTGTTGGCCAGTATCAACGTACCAATCGGATGCGGGCCAATAATTAAAATGAGGCGATTAAAAAGAAAAGTGTTTATTAACAATGCTGTTCAATTCGAAAACATAGGCACAATTGTTGTTACTTTTGATGGACAGGTATTACCTACACGTGTGTACATGTGTTATACGGCATTGCCGGTTGAATTGTACATTTTTCCCACTGTGCAATGCTATAACTGCTGCAGGTACGGACATGTGAAAAACCAATGCCGATCAACACCAAGGTGCTTCAAATGCGGTCAAGGCCATTCTGGTGATGGCTGTAATTTCGAGGAGGAGGATTACTGTTGCATTTTATGCAAAGGTTGTCATCAGGCTAATAGTAAAAAATGTTTGGAGTTTGGTAGACAAAAGGCAATAAAAGAAACAATGAGCAAAAGCTGCATTTCTTATATGGAGGCAGTTAAGTTACATCCACCTGTGTCAAGCTTGTCATACGCCGATGCCTTACTCCAAACACCACCATCCTCACAGTCGCACATTACAGCTACCCATCCCTCACAAACTACATATTCCACATCATCATTAAGTACACCACCTCATGCATACAAGAAAACAGTGTTTTTAAAGCCCAAATCACCACCTAAGTTCTCTAAAGGCTATGATCGCTTTGCCCACGCAGAAATAGTAAGGGAACCATCTCTTCCTTCAACAAAACAAAATATCCAAAGAAATCATAATACAGATGAAAATGAAATTAAAATTGAAGACATTATCAAAGCTCTTATACAGTTATTATCACAGTCCAATACCATTTCACCGTCCAACGTTGCAGCAGTGATAGATGCACTTTATCAACTATCTAACAATAGTAACAATGGCCAACAAAGCCAAAGCAATTCAATGGAATTGTCTCAGTATAAATAGTAAAAAACATGAATTAATACATATTATAAATAAAAAGCCTCGTGTGGTTGCCGAGTTAGAATAGTGCCACTCCATGTCTTCCTGTGGATGTCGTAAGAGACGACTAAGGGAATAAAGGCTTGTAGTACTGTTAGGCGATGGGCTTGCAACCTGTCACTAATACGCTGGTAAACATCTTAGCCTAATTGTGCAAATTGTGGTTATAGAATTATCAACAAGTTTTTAGAGATGTTTGTAATTCTGTAGCTCTGCCTACCCCACTCTGGGAACGAAGGCGTGAGATTATGTATGTATGTATGTATAAATAAAAATGATCCTTTTCTCATCTGTCTCCAAGAGACGTGGTTGAAAAAGGAATCCATTTTCAAAGTTCCTGGCTATTCCTGCTTCAGGGAAGACAGGAATGATGGGTATGGTGGAGTTGCCATACTCATAAAAAACTCCTTTACATCAACTCCCTTGTCTCTCCCTTCTCACAGCAGTGAATTATCTGTCATTGCTGTGGTTGTAAATAAAGTATGTTATGTGTCTGTATATTTTGCTCGTCCAAGTAATGATATTTTCAGTGAAATTGACCAACTTTTCAATTTTCTTCCAAAACCATATATTTGTTTAGGAGATTTTAACTCTCACCATCAGCTTTGGGGTTGTTCTACTACTACTTATTATGGTGAAAAATTATTAGAATTATTTAACAACCATAATTTATGTATTCTGAACACTGGTTTGCCAACACGCCTTGCACGAACACCTAGTGCTCTTGACTTGTCTGTTTGTACACCAGATCTTGCATCTTCTCTCTCTTGGAGTCCTATGAACTCTACGTATGGTAGTGACCATTTCCCTCTGCTTATTACTTTCCCTTTTAAAAAACCTTTAAAACAGTTGAGGCATCCGCGTCTGAAATATAAATTAGCAAATATCAATTGGATTACATATAGGAGTAAGGTAGAACTGAAAGTGCAGGATTTGCCTGAAGTAACAGACGAAAATGTATCAGAGTGTTGTGAATTATTAGCTCATATTATGGTAGAAGTAGCAAATGAAATTTTTCCATTAAAAAACTGTGGCCCTGGGGTGTTACCAACTTCGCCATGGTGGGATGAAGAATGTACTGTTGCCATAAAACAACGAAAACAGGCAGAGAAACAGTACTGTTCAAACATGTCAGATGACAACTTTGAAAATTACCTTCAAGTAGCTAAGTCCACAAAAGAGCTCCTCCGGAAAAAGAAATTTGAAGGCTGGCGCAGTTTTTGTTTATCACTTTGTCCTAATGTTAATGCTTCCATTGTATGGGAAAATATAAGAAAATTTAGATCTGCTTTTAACAATAATCAACAAAGTAAAATCCCTGATGTTCTGGCAGAACAAATTATGGATCGTTTAGCCCCTCCATCCGCACCAGAGGAATTTGTAGTCAAATCCTTAGTTCTGGCACCTGAAATAAACGATAACCACGATGAAATGGACCTAAACTCACCGTTTACTATGTATGAGTTAAAAGGTGTACTTTTATCTGTTAAAGACTCTGCGCCGGGTGAGGATGGTATTCCATATTCGTTCCTGTCAAAGCTTGATATTAATGGTCTTAATTATTACCTTTCTTTAATTAACAAAGTTATGTTCACGGGATATGTACCCAGATCTTGGAGAACACAAACTTTGATATTGCTATTGAAACCAAATAGACTTAGTTCTGACCCATCCTCCTATAGACCAATAGCTTTAGCGTCTGTAATGTCTAAAATAGCTGAACATCTTGTTAAAAACCGTTTTGAATGGTTCCTAGAACATAATAATCTATTATCAGGCACCCAGTTTGGTTTCCGTAAAGGTAAATGCACTTTTGACAACCTTGGTCTTTTTACCACAGACATTCGATTGGCTTTTTCTAAAAATGAGTCTTTGTTAGCTGCCTTTTTAGACATTAATGCGGCATATGATAATGTTAATATTTTTATTCTCAACAAGAAATTACAACAGCTTAAGGTCCCCAGTTTGTTGGTTAATTTTATTGTAAATGTTCTACGCGAACGATATATCAAATATACTCTAGAGCCTAGTGGTAACTCTTTTATTTGTAGAACTGTCTGGAAAGGCTTGCCACAAGGCTCAGTCTTAAGCCCTCTTTTGTACAATGTATATACGTTTGATTTAGAACCCTTTGTAAATATATATGCCTCTGTCCTTCAATACGCTGATGATTTACTCCTCTATGTCCCAGGGCGGTGCATAGACGACATTACCGAGTCATTATCCACAGCGATGACAGCTCTTAAGACTTGGCTAGATACAAATGGGCTTGATTTGTCTCCATCAAAAAGTTCTGTTGTTTTGTTTTCCAGAAAACGGAGTACGCCAACAGTTAATGTTTTTTATAGTGATTCGGTTTTGCCAGTCAAAAATCAGGTCAAATTTCTTAGGGTGATATTGGATTCAAAATTTACTGGTCAACCTCATTTTGAGCATGTTTTATTAAGGTGTGAACGTAATTTAAATATTTTGCGATGTATTTCTGGCGTCTGGTGGGGTGCTCATCCCTTTAAAATGAGACTTCTTTATAATGCCCTGATAAGGAGTGTCATAGATTATGGGATGTTCTTGTTATATCCAGGTAATGTGACTGCAGCCAAAAAGATTGATGGCGTTCAGTCCAAAGCGCTCAGGCTCATTACTGGCGCGATGAAATCTAGTCCAATCAACTGTTTACAAATAGAATGCTGTGAACCGCCTTTATTCTTAAGGCAACAGTTTTTAAGTGACAGGTTTTTTTTCCGGAGTATACAATTAAAAGGTAATCCACTGCTCCCGAAAATAAGAAGGCTTGCTGATGAAGTAGATTCTTCTAGATATTGGATTCATAAAGATGCGCCATGCTTAGTCAAAAGCTTAAAAAAATATTTGAGTATAGATACGCCTACACATCAAAGTTCTTTGTTACCTCTTTATCAATACAGTTATAATACTTTAGTCGTAGAACCGAACATAAAGCTTAATATAGGATTATTTAAAAATGATTGTCATCCAAATGCAACATTTAATAATATCATTGACAATGAATGGTCTGATTGGCATCACATTTTTACGGATGCTTCTAAACAATCTGAACCTAGTTGTGTAGGCGTTGGGATTTACCATTCACAATTTCCAATTATTCAAAAAATCAAGTTCCCTCCAGAGTCTTCTGTTTACACAGGTGAATGCTATGGACTTTTTAAAGCTATTCAATATGTTCTTCTCATGAAAATACCAAAAGCTGTAATTTTTTGCGACTCTCTAAGTTCCCTTCAATCCTTAGCAAAGTTTCCCTTTAGGAATCATAAACAAGCTCAAATAATTTTCGATATCAGAGATTGTTTACACCAGTGTGAGTTGAGGGGTTGTAGCGTTGTTTTTGGATCCCTAGTCATGTGGGTATTTCGGGTAATGAGAAAGCTGACCAGTTAGCGAAAGAAGCTGGGCGCGACGGTGATATCTTTCCTTATCTAAATTATAGTCAGGATTTGGCTAATATGCCCAAGGTATACCTCTTTGAAGCGTGGAATCGACTTTGGGTCAATAGCACCAAAGGTAAATATTACCGGCTGGTGCAAGAGTCCATTCCACGTAAACCGTGGTTTAGTAAAATGCATTTTTCTAAAAAATCTACTTCAATTTTATGCAGATTACGTCTGGGTCATGTTTGCACCCCATCGCATTTATTTAAGTTTGGTATTGTCGCTGAACCTTTGTGTTCTTGCGGGAATTATGGGGATGCGAACCATGTTTTTTTCTCCTGTATATTGTATGATCATACTGAGTTTTTTGCCCAACTCCAATCCATTTCCATTCCTTTACCTACTTCCATTCACTGTTTATTGTATTATAATTGTTATGATGTATATAAAATACTAACAAATTTTATAGAGATGTATAATATTAAAATATGATATTTGTAATTTTGTATATATGTTTTTTATGTAAAACCTAATCCTTTCTTTCCTATTCCAAATTCCGTATTGTTTGAGTCCTACTTATAGTTTCCTTAACTTTGTAATTGGCTAAAAGATACCAAAGCCATTAAAAAAAAAAAAAAAAAAAAACCGACCTTAGCGATAGCCAGCCGAAAGATATGAAGAAGCTGGGAATACTGTACAACTATATCGCTCACAAGAGCATTTATTGAAAAGGTGTTCTTATAAAAAATATACTTATGGAGGTTTTTCTCAAAAGCACAAGTAGGTAATGTAAGTACTTATTACTTTTTTTTTATTTTATTAATTTACTTAATGAAAAAAAGAACAAT
This sequence comes from Acleris literana, assembly GCA_946894065.1. NCBI lineage: Eukaryota > Metazoa > Arthropoda > Insecta > Lepidoptera > Tortricidae > Acleris > Acleris literana. The sequence continues at coordinate 7,893,612 of OX335685.1, read as the reverse complement.
ATTATTTTATCAGTGTTTGCTACGCGTTGTTTGAAATCGCGTTTCATTTGTTTAAGACTAGCACTAGCTGTGACGTTTAAGCTCTTTAGCCATTGGCAGAAATTAGTTTTCTTATTTTCCCAGTACAAAAGAAAATGAACAAAAGAAAATGCTTTTGAGACAATTCTCTTAAGCAAAAATTTTCAGAACACCTTTTTCAAAAGTTCCTGTTGTCAATACCCGTATTCATAACTTTTTTCACAGCTTCAGCAACAGTTGAGATTTTGAATAGCTATAAAAAAACCAAGATATAAGACAGCAAAGATTTGTTCCTATCACTTTCTAGCAAAACGTAATTTAACATGGAGTTTATATTGCCGACCTGTTACATGACGTCCCAGTGCACATCGGATCTCTCTATCTAAAATGATTGTATCATGCGAATTTCTTGGCCGACTATAATTTTAATTTCACTTTTGGTGATCTCTTTTACGGTATTTTCATATTTTGTTGAGAAATGCGATTCAAAAATCCCATGCATATTCCCTAAACGTTAGTTCCCAGATCGAAGTGCTCGTGGCTATCGATCCAAAAAGAATACTGAAACTTGTCTATCCTCGTCAGTTTCATAAATCTTAGGCAGGATTACTGGAGAGATCCCTTTCAGTTATCCTGACTGGCATTGTACACGTTTATCGAAGTTTATATATGACCTACGAACTTCCTTTTACTTGTAATTGGTTTTTTGTGCAATAAAGACATACATACATCCCTAAATAAGTATCTTCCAAAAAATACAACTGTCACATCACATCTTAGACATTCTCTCCAATATCTGACCGTTGCCAATAACGCCATGTCCAACCCAATGTTGTCAGTATAACGGCGCCACAGTGGCGCCCTCCCTACGACCTCAAGTGACAACTAACTCATAGCACACTGAGAGCTGTCACTTGACAGCAGACTTCGTAAAAGATTGCCTACAAAACAAAGGATGAGACACGGGCGACACGGCCATCCTGCTCGTCACACGTCCTCGTATGATGAATCTAAAAAATAGAGGAGAAGAGAACGGTAAAGTAAAGTCTACAAGGTAAAATAATATTTTTCAATTAGATGCTTAGATTGTTGTGCGTGTTTTAATTATCCATGGTTTGGTATGATAGCCAATTAATTGTACTTTCAAGCTAATGTGTTATTTATAAGCAGTTTCTACGGGGTGACCCGAATAGTAAAGTCAATTATTTTAACAAAAAACACAACATTATTAAAAAAACGTAAAATCATAATCCTTTGAATTGCCTGTTTGCTCATCGTTATAATCATCATCATTTCAGCCCAAAGGCGTCTACTCCTGGACATATGCCTCCCCCAACGTCTGCCACAAGTACCGGTCCTGTGCTGCTTGCATCCATCGGTTTTCAGCAAACTTAGCCACGTCGTTGGTCCACCTTGTTGGAAGAATTTAGTCACGTCGTTGGTCCACCTTGTTGGAGGATTACTGCGACTTCTATTCCAACTCTTCGACCCCATGGTCCACTAGGTATGGCCGAGTAGATATTGTGTAGCTTCCCGAACGCTGCCCAACCGAGCGGGTCGACGGTTGACCTTTCTCGAAGTTGGACCTACTTAAATACTACTTAAATTGACAATATATCTCAGGTAAAAATATACGTCAAAAAATATCCAAGCGATTATTACGCTATTGATACGCCTGCGTCAACTACATCATTTGCGGATTACATCCATATCCATACTAATATTATAAATGGGAAAGTGTGTATGTTTGTCCGTCTTTCACGCTTCAACCACTGAACGGATCGAGATGAAACTTGGCACACATATAGGTTAGGCCCTGGAATAGGACATAGGATAGTTTTTATCCCGGAAGATTGGACCGTTCCCGAGGGAGCGAAAGCTATTCTATTATCAACTAATCCTATTAATGACAGTATCCTACTAATCCTACTAATGAGACTTATCTTTATTAGTCATTACGTTTGACGTTAAAGTGACATAAAATGCTACCAGTCACCGACCATTAAATATTATAAATGCAAAAGTTTGTGTGTTAGTTTATTACTTTTTCACCCTGCAACGAATTGATGGATTTGGATGAAGTTTGAAATGGAGATAACTTAGGTGTATCCCGGATTGAGCCTGGATAAACACATCATCGCAATCTACGCGAAAGAAGTCGCGGGCAGAAGCTATTTAAAAAAAAAGTATTTTTTTGCGATTTTGGTAAAACTTCCCCTATGGGGTACAGGTTGGTGTCAGAATTTTGTGCGTATGAGAGTTTTGTCATTTTTGAAGTAAGAAACGTGAAAATTGGTAATAAAAGCTTCTGCTAAGGGATAAAAGAGGGTTGTAGAATTTTGTATGAATTTCGTCATAATTGTGGTAAAAAATGTGAAAATTGGTATTTAGGCTAATAAGCATAAATAAAAAATGTTACTTATGGCGATTCAGAAAAAAATTCCTAAGGAGGGTTAAATGGGGGGTAGAAGTAGTATATCGAAGTTAAAAAACTCATAGCTATGAGCTATGATAATAGCTGTAATGTACTGGGATTAAGTACGGTTGGTTAGGTTGTTTTTTTTGTTGTTGACCGAAATTAAATACACGAACTATTCTTTATTCTTTAAAAACTAATTGTGCACTTACACCTACTATAATACTTTACGCACTAACATCTTAATCATATAATTCGTTCCAGGTGAAATTGTGCGACTTTAGTTTATACATAAAAGTACAGAGACAAAGTTCTTCGCAGGATCGCGGACGCCGGGAGTTAAAATAGGAGCGGCAAAGCCCGCTCGCACTTATTGCGCTCATGCATCGAAGAACTTCGTCCTTATTGCTGTTTGGGATATTGTCAGTTTGTAGTATTCAAATAAAAAAAAGAGATTTAAAAATATGCAAACCTATTTTCTTTTTGTTGTATCGTAAAAACGATAAAACACTCAAGCTTCAAAATTTGATATGATTATACTTACATAGTAAAAACCTAAAAAACAGCATACTGTAAACCGGTCAAGTGCGAGTCGGACTCACATACCGAAGGTATTTTTATCGACTACGATTTAGTCAGAGCGATTCTGTGCGCTGGATGTACCTTCCTATTTACATCCTATACCTACTACATATATTATAAATGCGAAAGGTTATGCGTGCGCGAGTTTGTTATTTCTTTGCTAAAAAGGATGGACGAATTTGGTTACATACAATTAGGAATAGAGTTTGCTTATACACTGGATCACCGTGGGATAGCAAAATTACTAATTCTACGCGGACGAAGTCGCGGGCAGAAGCTAGTTTAGAAATATAAATACCATACCAATGTAACATTATTCTTGCAACTACTTTGTTCTATCCAAGATGTAGAAATGTTAATTGTTGAGGACTTTCTCGGTACTTGACCCGCAGTTTAACTTTTCATAGCATAGCATTAGCATAGCAAAACATTTTTCTAAAATCTAGCAGAGGACTTTTAAATATTTTTTGTCATATCATAACTGCACTTTATCATAATATACAGGCTGAGCGTAAATATAACACCTAAAGAAAGCCCAGTTATATTTAATATTTCAGTTAATTGCAAGTTTTTGATATGCTTATCAGTTAGGGAGTCAGTAAGATAAAAATAGGTACAATATGGAAATCTGAAACTTAATATCCTATCCTCAATAACGTAGCCGTTTTCTCAATTGCACCATAATTCAATAATATTAACACTTTCAAAAACTCAACTTTGTAAACCACTGAAGGAATTAACTTGTTTTACATTCAACAACTTTAACTCTTCCTTCTTAAACAAATAGACGTAGGAAGTAGTGAATTGTTTTTGCAGTTAGTAAATATTTTTTAAATATTCAACATGTTTTAAACAATGTTAGCAAAAATACATTTTAAGCTGCTTGCTTTCAAGTAAGCTCATTTTGGTTAAATTGCGCTAATTTATTAAAAAACAGTAAAAATCCTGGTCCATAAAATTACCCGCCATTTCTTTCCGCCGCGTCTAACTGGGCAGTATATTTCAGCAGTAAATATATTAGAAAAATGAAAATCGATCGCTTTGAGAAAACTAATTTAAAAAACTCTCCTTAAGGCCATTTTTGAATGAATGTAGGTTAAGTAGGTAGGTACAAACTGCATCTTTGTTAACTGACCACTAGTGAGCCTTATTTTAAGGTGACAACTTGACAAGATTCACAAATGGTATGTTAACTGTGTTGCTGATGGTACAAATGGCAAAGAGAAACCTGACCCACCACGGATATTTTTATTGACATTTCTACGATTTGATTTATAAGGTCACTGTGATGCAGTAATATGGTGGCAGGATTCCATTTTGCAGATTATACCATACACATCAGGAGACCATTAACCATCGGGTGACCTGTGGGCTTGTTTATCTTCTACATGCTTGCTATCAGGGCCCGTATTATGGTCACCTTTATCGCGGTGGATAAAGCTTCCGTCACTCTCGCACTTACATACTGGTCAGAAAGTGACAGATGTTATATCTATGCTTATCTACGTCGATAAACACGACCATAATCGGCCCGCAGGTGGGCCTGTATAAAGTTAACCGCTGTCATCATATAAAAAACACGTTAACAACTATTCTGAAAAAAATCCTGGGATTAACAAAATAAAACGTGTTTATATTACAATATTTTATATTTAACAAAACCAAACAATTTTGAAATCAAAATAAGTTTTACTTAATGACCAAGAGCAATCTGAAGAATAATTATGTAGTTCCAAATAATTACCGAATCAAATCCCGAGGTGTTTTACACAGGAAACCTAAGGATAAAGCACCGATCCGCGGTGTCATCAGTCTGAGATCCCTTTGACAAAGATGGTGTACGAGCTGTATGTTATCTGAGTGAAATCGTAATTGATGGACACCTTTTCAGCATCCTTGTCATAATCTACTTTCGGAGCGGATAACGCATGTACTGTCACTTTGACATAACTAACTTCCTTGTTTCTTGGAACCTGAAAATAAAAAACAATTTTTATTATAATTTTTATTACCACGATTCCATTAGGTTTTTGTTGTTTTTGAGGCCTAGTCAACATACACAACGTTTGAAATTCGACAACATTTATAGGATTAACATAAGCTGCTGACAAATGGCTTCCACCGCTTATATGTCAATTTTATACATTGGAGTCGATAGAAAACAGAAACTTTAGCAGTGTTTACATCTCGGCTAGACCTACTTGTCTATCTGTTTGGTTGTTTGTAATCGATTTTAAAACCGACCGATTACACGGATGACACGGCGAAGGCTATCTAATGCTATCTGCTGCATGCTCTTTATAAGAATAAGAATAAGTTTTTTTTTATTTCGAGCAACGATTCCTATAATTACAAATACCTTGTAGCTAACATACATAACAATATAAAACTTCAAACTAACACCGAGATGACGAGAGAACAGCGTGGTCTGGTTTTGCCAAAATTGGCGTATACCTAGTCGCTGCCGGTAAGTTGCCCCGAAACCGCCGGAACACGACACCTTTCGGCCAGAAGTAAACACTAGACGGTCCCCAGCATAAACTGCGGCACGCGCACTACAAACGAACTGAAATGCACGTAGGGAAGCGACCGCAGTTGGAACACCGTCAGACTGCATCCAACCTTCTGACGGACGTACTCCATCACGTCGTCTACCATTGCAGAGTGGTGCAGGCGAGACACGTAGAGCGCTGTGTTCGGTATATCTGCGCGCAGCTCGGAATTCGGGTCCGTTACTGCAGTACCACACCGAGTCTTATGAGGCTTCCTACGTGCTTTGCTGTGCTGCACCAATCTGAACCCCTCCTTATCCACACCGGTCTCGGATCTGTGGAGAGGCCATTGAGGGTTACAGTTTGAATTAGATATTTTCTTGCTTAATTACTTACATGAATATATCTGTCGTTATTAAAGGAAAGTAATGGAATCGATCCCGACTGTCTGTCGATTTCCTCCCCGCCATGCTTGTTACCTGTAAAACACAAATAAATATGATTGACATTTTACACCTCTGTAGGTCCTTTTTTATACAATTATTAAAAAAATCCTGAAGATGACAACTTGACAGATCGATTTTTCGTCCCCGTTAATCCTTGTATTGCAAATTTCATGGAAATCTTTAGAGCTGTTTTGAGAACGCGATTACAAATATTTCTAGTTTAATAGTATAGGACACATTACGTCGTATGAACTTGCCTCTAACCGCCATACCTCCTCAGAGACATTTTAGAGAAAATTAACTCCGTGACGTCACAGTTGTGGCAGCCGTTGTAGAATATTGCACAGAAATATGAGATAACTAGACTTTTCTTTTTAACTCGTATTAAAACACTATCACAAATAAAATTTACTTTCATAATGGTACGACAATAATTAAAAGGGTTGATGACTTTTCATGACCCCCAACCCATCACAATTTATAATCTACTTTTTTAGGGTTCCGTACCCAAAGGGTAAAAACAGGAACTAAGACTCCGCTGTCCGTCCGTCCGTCTGTTTGTCACCAGGCTGTATCTCATGAACCGTGATAGGTAGACAGTTGAAATTTCCACAGATGATGTATTTCTGTTGCCGCTATAACAACAAATACTAAAAACAGAATAAAATAAATATTTAGTGTAGCTCCCATACAACAAACGTGATTTTTTTGCCCGGTTTGATACGGAATCCATCGTGCGCGAGTCCGACTCGCGCTTGGCGTGTTTTCTATATAATTATCATAATTTTAGCCAAAAGACGTCCACTGCTGGACATAAGCCTTCCCCAAGGCTCTCCAAAATGTAATGGTCAGTTTTGTGCTATTCGCATAATTATGTCCTATAGGGATTCCATTCATACGTACCTCATGCCATGTACTAAAATGCCTGAAATAATTACACATCTTGCTATGCCGAGGACATATACAGGGTGTTATGCAGAAGGTTGGACTCATCAACTTTTATTATGGGACCAACATCCAAATCGCGAAAAAAAAACAGCTGTTCCATACAAACTTTGAGAGCTAAACAGCCGAAATTTATGGAACACCTGTTTTTTTTTCGCGATTTGGATGTTGGTCTCGTAATAAAAGTTAATGAGTATGACCTACAGAGTTAGTCCCTGAAGTTTGTCCAACCTTCTGCATAACACCCTGTATACATAAATTTCTCTCAATATCAAGACATCTCTAACTAAAGGTCGAGACTAAAAACATGATGCTCACGCTTGAAAGCCACTCATGCTTGTATAATATCGGACTCACCGAATTCGAAATTGTACACATTATTAGCCGTAGCTTTCTCTATTGCGACCAGAAAGAAAAGAACTATTGCCAGCAGGTTAATTTTTGAAACCATTTTGGAGAGTGTAGTAGTTATAGTTAATGTAGCTGAACTTGGACCTGGTTTAACTCGATTTACGTTTATATACCTTGATCGCTCGAATTATTTACAGCAAAACGATGTAGTGCGAGAGACCGCTGCATTGATTTTTACTTCATCCTATTTTATTGTTTCTACTGAGGAGTATCGCTGTTAATAGAGTGAGAACTCTAGGCAGGCCGAGCTGAAAGAGGTTGTTGTTTATGCGTATAGCATTAACGTATCCTTGATAAAGTGCTGAAAAGTCCGAGATCCCTTATGTTAAACGGTAATAGTACCAGAAATGCTCTCTATAGTAGGACTGTTTGACACAGTCGACGCAAGTGCACAAAGTACAAGTAAGGGATTGACAAATTGCAATACATTTCAAAGTAGTACACGGACAGTATTTGTAATAAATTTACGCTGTGACTTCATTCTCGCTTTCGATAAGTATTTATTCACACACAGACCGACTGTCTTGATGCTGATAACGACAATTAGTTTAAAAACTAAACAGAAATTTCCGCGGTCAGTTTTCTGCGCACTCTCTAGGCCTTTCAATTATTTACGGATAATTTCATTACGTTAGTTTACCACGGAATAATGACCATGTACCATTTCAAAATCCGACGCAATTTGACGAATTTAACACGTTAAACAATCCCCTGCAAGTATTAGTTAATGCGAAACGCGGCTGATGAAGTAATAGAGCGACTACTAGAGGGCACTTGTAATTGACAACAGGATTTGAAAAGGGGTTCTGATAAAAAATTATATAGAGGTTTTTATCAAAAGCATACTTTTTATTATTATTATTACTTACGCACTGCGAAAAAAATAAAGAATTTTATCAGAGTTTGCTCGCTACGCCCACTTTGGACTAGTGGTCGGAATGATGTACAGCTCTAGTGAATAATCCTTTCACATCGTGAAAACTCGGAACTCACGTCTACTTCCGAATGATGGCGACGTGTCTATGAATTATTGAATTATTCAAAATTCAAATTCAAATTCAAATTCAAATATATTATTTCCATTAACAAATAAGGTGTACACAAATAAGGTTGAGATCTCCTTGTAGGTCTGAAAAGTATGTTAGTACATAATTTTGTTAATAGGTAGGAAAGAATACTTAAAATTACTCACTTAGCCTAAACTGTAGAAATGAGTCAAATCAAGTCAAGCTGTTAAGTAACACGTTTGTATTAAATAAATACAGTACTTTAGTTATCAGTGTCAAATGTCAAACCACGAACCAGTGAAAGGATATTTCACTACATACTACAGTCATTTGGGAGTTTTACCTGGAAAGTTTTCCGGGAGTTTTGAAAATTGGTGATTTTATAGATTTTGATGTGCTCTTTCTGAATTTCAATTTTGCCACCTCGTATTTTTGCCACTTGCGCCGCCATATTGGAAAAATGGCGCCTAAAAGCAGTTTTTTGACAATTTCTCCTTTCCGACTCATTTTACGATAAAAACATCTAATACAAAATGAAAATGGTTTTTTCACGAATAAGTAGCCTAATAATAACTCTCATTTTGACTGAAAAATATTTAATATCAGACCATTTTAAGAAGGTATTCCAGCGTATTTACCATTACATTGATTTTATTTATTTTTCCTCTATTGTAAATATTTTACGACATCCTGCTCATGATGTCTTTTGGTTCCAAAACCGTAACCGTATAGATAGAAAGGGTTTAGACTCTAAGCTAATTAGGGTGACGGCACCAATGATGGACACTTTTAGCTGACAGGCACCAGTAATGGACTCTTCACTCTTAATTCAAATTTCATACGGTCCTAAATTGATTGTTGCAAAACAAATTAATAATCCTTATCTTCTGTAAAATAAGAATCAAGTGTCTATTATTGGTGCCTCGTCCATTACTGGTTCCATCACCCTATTCTCTGCTAATCCAGTATTTTCTAGTATTTATATGATCGCTCGGAGTGATTTTAGGATTTCCGCGGAAATATTGAATGCGGTATTTTGTTATTTTCTGATGGTACAATAAAGTGTTTTACACATGAAATACGGTTTTACGAAAAACATACACGCGTTGAGTAAGATGAGAAGTGGGTAAGGAAAATGGTGGTTGCAATCCGGACGCACCCTGCACGCACAAGGTCTTCTTTTGTACAACTCTAGGATCTCAGTCTATGAACAACGAACCAAATAGAAATTTCGCGGTTGTTGATGCAGTCGGTGAGTCGTAGAAAATTATTAATTTATTGAACTTAATCAGTTATTTACAGTCTATATTTGATTTATTTATTTATCGTTTCATATTCCGGTTTGTTAAATTCGCTTAATTAGTTCAGATGGTGCGTAACTATCGTATTGCAATAATCATATATTATGTAAGTATGTATGTAAACTCTTTATTGCACATAAAACCAATTACTTACAAGTAAGTACGCACACAAAGTCAAGATTAACGTGTGCAATGGTGAATGTATCCCTCTCTTCCAGTTACCCTGACTATGATTCTGGAACCTGTACGAGGATAGGCAAAATTACAAAATGAAATAAACCAATAATTCTATACCTAAATAACCAACAAAACTTATAACTTACTTAATATATATGCTTAATACATTTTTTTATATTACTATTAGTAGTGTCCCCCCGCGGGGCAAAGGTCTTTCTCTCGGAATTCCATCTCTGTCTGTCCTTAGCTATTTCAGACCAGTCGCATATAATATAATACATGCATATGAGTATAGATTTGATTAAGACTTAATTTCATAAGACCCTGTTTCCAATACGTCTAGATTTCAAAACCTACCTGTTTTTTTTCTCAAAACACCGAATTCCAAAACACCTTAAATTTGAACAAGTATATTAACCTTCTTCCATAACTCCTAATTCCTGTCCTTCTCAATATTTATGTAAGGCCTGATTCGTATCGGATTCGCCAAATTCAAAACGGTGGCACCTAGCTGTAAAGGTTTTCTCTCGTTTTATTTTTTTAGCATGGGGATAACCATTGTCACAAAATTATGTAATGATTGTCTCTTATTGCGTAATTTGGGGATAAAACCAAAAAAACATGAATCAACGTGAACGCCGTGAGCAGATTGTCGCCAAATGGATGGAAAATAAACAGTGTCCGAACCAATTCATCGCAAAAGAATTAAAAATCACAAGAAGAACCATTGATACGATCCTGAAACGATACCTTGAGACCTTGTCTACCGCTCAGAAGCCTCGAACCGTCGAACATGGTGGTGCTCGCGATCCTAGGCTGACAGGAAAATCATTAAGACGATTTGCAAAAACCGAAGCACGTCCGAACGGGAAATAGCTAAAAAAAATCTACATGTCAGTTAATGGTGAGACGTGTTCAGGAACGGGCTGCTACGAAGACAAAAATGAAGCGGGTGGTGCCGAAAACATCAGAAAAACAAAGACTCACCATGAAAACTAGGTCTCGATAGATGTACGACTTTCTGGGTACAGATAATTTACATTTGATTTTGGATGACAAAACCTATGTGAAGACGGACTTTTCAACCCTTCCAGGCGATCAGTTTTATACTAAAGCTCAGTGTTTCTTAACCTGTGGTCCGCGGACCCCCGGGGGTCCGCGAGTATATGTACGGGGGTCCGCCGAAGTCTCACCTATGGACCATTTAACAATAATATGTAAATAAATGCCATTAAAAGTCTCGTAATCGCTACGCTTACTAAGCATGGCGAACGTGCTCCACCGAGCGGAGTCCAAGACCGAACCATATACTACTGTGAAAAGCCATTCTCTTCCCTTGTATATTGAAAACAAATACAGAAACATATTACAAATGGAATCCGATTTGAGATTGCAACTTAGTAGTAACATCAATCTAAATATCACTAACTTAGTTGCGAAGAAGCAGCATCAACCGTCACATTAACGTATTTCTGTATTTGCATTAAGTACTAATATAAATGCTATGAAATGTATTGCTGATTTTTTATATTAAGGGGTCCATATGGATTTGGTTAAGAATTAGAATTAAGAACAGCTTTAGCTGATGGAGAAATTCTTCTAGATTCGGAAACCACTATAGGAATGGAGAAGTTTGGCTCCAAGTATCTGGTTTGGCAGGCAATTTGCCCATGCGGTGATCGTAGCAGTGCATATGTTACAACTGGCACAATCAATAAGAATATTTATATTTAGATCGATGAAGGTTTAAAGAAACGTCTAATACCATTCATTCGAAAACACAATACTTCGACCTTATTTTGGCCTGATCCGGCTACAGCCTACTATGCGATGGATACCCAAAACTTTCTCAAACAAAAGGATGTCCAGTTCATGCCTAAAGCACTGAATCCGCCGAATATTCCATAGTGCCGCCCTATCGAGAGATATTGGGCTCTGAGGGCCCTGCAAAGATGCACTACGCTAACTAACGTTTCTATTCGATTCGTTTTTAAACCAATCGCGTCACTGGGAGATGACGTGATACGAAAAGTCACGTGGTCTACCAGTGACGCGATTGGTTTAAAAACGAATCGAATAGAAACGTTAGTTAGCGAAGTGCATCTTTGCAGGGCCCTCTGGTCAAAGGAATCTTGCATAAGACAGGTAAGCGTGCCAGTAACTAACAAAACTTCCTGAGAAAGTGTAACGCAGCGAGCAGGAAAGAGGCTAATGACACTGTCGCATGGTTGATGGAGGGCATTGGACAAAAATTGCGGCCAGAATGGGAGAAAAAGTAGAATTATAATAATAGTGTAGGGATGATAATTTTATACTGTTTTTTTAATATAAAATCATATATTTTGGTCAATTGAACCACTTGGCTTACAGTTACAGCTTTTACAGCCTTATGTATTACTTTTTTTGCCTTTCCGACGTTTTGGATAAGTCTTTCTAAGATTAAGTCGTATTAAAATTCAAGTATTTTGGGAATCGGACGTTTTGAGTCAAAGTCATTATGAAATTTTGGGAATTTTAAGTATTAGGCACTTTGAAATTTTAGGCATTACTTATGGGACTAAGACAATTTGAGCTTTACGTCAATTGAATATCAAGGCATTATGAAAATCCATGTCCCCATACAAACTTAGTTTAGTTGAATTTTACAACGGTGTCCAATTTTGCAATCTTCCTATAATAGCAATCGTTGGTATCCGAAATTAAATTTCGACACAAAAATGTTAAATTAAGTTCAAGACAGTTGGTGGACAAGGGCAATTTCAGAGTGGTGGCCTAGAAAAGAGAAGCGGTCGGTTTCCTGGTGGTCAGATGATCTCGTGACGATATCGGGAAAGAGCTGGATGAGGCAAGCAGAACCGGACCTCTTGGCGCTAGAGAGAGGAGGCCTATGCCCTACAATGGTTTAATGTGGGCTAAAGGATAGGATAGGATAGTTCTACTGTCACCTTTGTTTCAGTGAAATATGTTTGCCAAATGTATCGTTTCCCAAACGTTTCATTTGCCAACCCGCTTTGTTCTCTGTAACCTTAAATATTTCAGGATTTTATAAAAAGTAGACATAACCTAACACGATGGCACTGAAATAAATCCTGAAATATTTACAGTTACATGAAAAAAATGGGTTAGCAAATGAAACAGTTGGGAAACGATACATTTGGCAAATATATTTCGGCTAAACGGCTCCTATTAACCTAATACGTAGGGTAATCAATCCAAACGGGTGAATAGGGTAATCCGGAAACTCTTAGAGTCAGGGTAATCTGTTCTTAGGAACCAAGGCCCCAAATTTGAAAATAACAGCATTTTTTTAACGAAATAAAAAGAAAAAACCGGGTTCGCATATACCTAAAATTCTGAACTAAGCTCTATTTATTTATGTAAAAAGTCTATTCTTAAAGACGTTTATGTGTTCAGATATTTTTGACCATCTTGTAGGCTCCAATATATTTGATGGCGACTGTACATGGTCTGCCTGATGGGTAAACTTAAACCGAATTCGTGGTAGTGTTCGGAGTATGTAGGGTGACTGCTATAGTTATTGGCCCCTCTATAGTAATTGGCCACTATTAACAAATCAAAAAGAAACAAGGCAATAGAAGCATGAACTCGAATGAATGGTACAACAAAAATACCTGTATTTCTCCAGCTTTCGTTTTACTTCATAAGATTTTGTCTAGACGACGTTCTAACGCGGTAAAATCTCAGTTACTAAAAGTGTTGACAAATGTGGGTCGTTCGTTAAGAAAAAATTAAGGTAAGAGTTTTAGAAGAAATTAATTTTACATTAAAGTTACGTAGCTAATGCTTGCGTGTTGTACTATTTTGTTGCTGGATTAAGTAAATATTAATTCTTTGTTATTTTAAAGATCACAAACCAAAAATAACCCCAAAATATTTCAACGGACAATAACTGAATCTGAATTTGTGTGAGATTTAGTTATTAACCACGGCTGATTAATTACTAATTTTCCATCAAATGTGTTTTCAAAGCAGTTTCAAAATTACAATGGTGTAATAAAATGTAAAGAAAAAATGTACAGTCATAAATATAGTGGATCAGTTATTAGCCGGGGTGGCCAATAGCTAAAAAGTAAGGCGGCCAATTACTTACTGAAAGCACTACTAAGAGCCTTAATGAAACTGGGGAAGGAGACACTTCAAACAATGATATTGGACGAGACACGAGAAGCAACAGATGCTACAAGTGAACAAGGAGAAAATAATTTGCGACCGTTATAAATGGTATAGACAAGAGAAAATTAGAGGAAGAGAAGCAGGCAAAGAGAATCGAGAGGGAATATAAGAAAGAAGAAAGGAAGAGAAAACTACAGGAAATTAAGAAAAGCAAATTGGTTAAAAAAAAATATGATACAACTTGCTGTGGTGTATGTAAAAAAGGTGGTAAGGAAGATAATATTGAAATGTGGTGAATGACAAAAAGCTTTTCACAAGACATGCATTCCAAAATCCCACCATATACATATACCACAGGAAGAAGGTAACGGTTTCTTATGCCACAACTGTTTTTGCATGAAAAAAGATGACCGTAGTAATTCTATTTTTTAGAAAGCAGAGAGAGTGTCGAAGATATGGTTTTTTTTTAAATATAATTATGGCAGCGAAATACTGTATATTAGGTCTGGGCTATGTCAAATTATGAAATGATTATTTCATTTTTCGTTTAAATTATGTGGCTAATTACTGTGTCTTAGGTGGCTAATTACTGTAATTTGATGGCCGTTATTTGATTTATAATCTGTTTTATTTCGTATAACCTCATTAAATTTGCTTTCAATTGAAATCTCAGATGTGTACGTATTATTATTAACTTTATTTATATCGAGTTTTGAAGATACTTTTCTGCTTACGTGGCCAATTACTATAGCAGCCACCCTACTTATTATTACTAATGGTTGTCTGGCTACCACACTGCAAACCTTTCTCTGGCTACCACACACCTAGCATCTATCATAAACTTAGAGATGAATGAGATGCGCAATTCGAGATGCGTCAGAAATAGGTCGTTGAGTTGACATATCTTGAGACAGGCATCTCACTTAAAATCAGTTCATTGAAAAGAACGGCTCTGAGTCTGGAACCACCCCGCAGCGCCCGACTTGCGGATGTGTTAATGAGTCATGATGATCTGATCACTTACCATTCTTAGATATCCGTCAAATCCTTTTTGTGTCCTCATCGCAAACTTGGCTTCTTCATGCTCTAGCAGCGGGCTATGTCCTCATCTTTTTTGCGTTACACCAATGGGTTGATTTTTCTTTATACCTGTAATTTGTTAATTTATACATTAATTCGCTCCAGGATTTGAAACGGCTAAGAAGCAATAAGCAGTAAACTACTCGAACACACGGATTTACTTACTCTTATTCTTAACCGTTTTATTCTAATCTGGAAAAAAAATTGTCGTACTTAAAAAGGTAACAAATTCATGTACAATTATTTATTTATCTAATAGTTTAAAATAAAAGTAAAGGAACTTGAGTTTATGAACATTTAATATAAAATATTGTTTTCCTTATCGCGATAAACAAAAGTTAAATCGACAATAAGAAAAAATAAAAATAATATAGTAAATTTCGATTATTGAGGTCCGAAAGGGATTCACTAGAGCAAATCACTTTGATTTCTATTGAATTGGGGGGGTTTTTTCGGGTTTTCAGGGTGCTAGTTGTGCGAGCGCATGTTGATGTCGTCGTGGCGCTCGCGTTCGGTCTCGCGGTGGTCGCCAGAGACGCGCACGCCGGCCGACGTGCCCGCACTGGCGTCGTCGTGGTCGCGCTTGCCGGCCCCGTGCGGCGGCGACGGCGCCGACTGCACCAGCCGGCCCATCAGGCTCGCGCTCTTGTCCTTGCGCGGCCGCGTCCACTCGTGCGACAGCACGCGGTCCAGCGTCAGGCGCAGCGTGATGTCCGGCTCCAGGATGTGCCGCACGATCGACTTCGCCGCCGACGACACCGAGTCCCGGATCCTCGAACGAAACACCCAGTTGCGCGACATCTGATCTTTCAACAATTTGCGCAGATTGGAGTCGTCGAACGGCATGGACGCGTTCAACATTATGAACAGAATTATTCCGAGGGACCACACGTCAGCGAGCTTCGGATTGTACGGAGTCCCGCTCACCACCTCCGGGGCGGCGTAAGCGGCGGAGCCGCAGTACGTCTGGCTGAGCACGCGGCGATTGTCTCCATCCGTGCAGAATCTCGCGAATCCGAAGTCTGCCAGTTTAACGTTAAAGCGCCTAGACAATAGAATGTTTTCACACTTAAGGTCCCGGTGTGCTATGTTTTTGCTATGCAAATACTGCAGACCGCTAGCCATCTGCCGGAACCACAACTTGGCCTGATTTTCTGGCACGACACCATTGCGCTTTATAAAGTCTAATAAGTCCCCATTATCGGCATAGCGCATAAAGATAAATACCCTCGGTCCTCGCTGCAGGATGCTGTGCACTTGGATAATATGAGGATTCTCGATCTTAGTTAGAATATCGAGTTCACGAGGAAAAAACTTCTCTAAAAAATCTCTAGGTGCTTTTTCCTTGTCAAATATCTTGCATGCGAGATGCATCCGCTTCGGGCTGGATGCATCACAGTACTCGGCCAGGTGGACGGTGGCATAGGACCCTTGTCCGATCTTCTTGCCGATAAGATAGCCTCGTTGTTCCAAGGCATTCACCTCGGAGCTTCGAGGGCTGAGGCGCTCAGCCATTGAGCTCTATCGACTTTATCCTAACCCGTTTAGGATACATTGGACATCTCACTGATCACGATATGCTCAAGGTTTCTTGGCACTTCTGTCAAAATATTTGCTCTCTGCTTGATATTAGTTTTCCACACACCTCTCATTAAAGAGAGTAAATATATATAATAATAATACAAATCGCAAAAGCACGCACAAGATTTTGTCAAAATATTACGACATCACAAAGAATTTGGATATAAATAACGCTTCCACTAGTAAAAAATCACCTAAAAAGACGTATTTCCTACATGGATGACTTTTTTTCTCTTGTTTCTAAAATTAAAAAAACTTTTGAAGCCAGTCTGTCTTATAAAGTAAATAGGTTTAATATCGTAGGCATAGTTTACTGTTGGGTTTAATCTTCCCGTAGAATTTTAAATAATTTTCAGCAGTGTAAGAAAAGGCAACTTGCCGGATAGGTATGTATTTGCACTGTCGCAGTTCAATCCGTAGTCGTAGTCAGTCGTATAGACAGTTAAGTCGGGTTGTGTACAAAGGGCACCATACTTTCATTAGAAGCCTGGTTTAATTAGCTGTGCTTACTTAGAATCGAATATTATAGTTGATTGGTAATTATACTGGCTATGATCGCCCGATTTATTATAAAATGTTGGTAATGCTTCGTAATGGAATGAATGCAAAGGATTGGAAAAGGCCCGTCACTCTTTTCCAGTCATTAAGGTTGCTGTTCACACAGTGATATTTTGAGTTAATCAAACAATGAAAACCAAAACCCTTCCGGTCTTCCGAATAGTTTAATGTAGGAGCGAAGCTACCAATAGCACAAATACTATCTAGTACATCCGCATGCATCTCTGGGTGTGACTTTTATATGGAATGGCTTGCCCGCGAATGAGTACTAACAAGCGAACGTTTGTGCGATGGAAAGGAAAGCACATATTACTTACCTAGGCACGTTCAACTTATCTCCAATATCTCCATGTACAGTCCAGTGCAAAAATATGCATCGAAAGAATCCTCTCACAAATATGTTACAAAGTTCTTATTACCTACACTGGAATAAGGTGCATATGTTATGGACCAAATGATAATGACCGGGCACTATCAAAAATGCCTAATATGAGAGGGCAATTTGATAATAATTACTTATTCAAGTAATCAAATTGACTGGGCATTATACATAATGCACATTACCTTTTGGGCAGAGTAATACAAACATATTTACATTTTTCATAATGACCGGGCACTATGAAACATGCCCAATATGAGAGGGTAATTTGACCTTCGATTTATGGGGTTTTATTAGCCCTATGGTTAAGAAGATATCCATGGTTAAAGCAATATTTCGACGGGTCCCCGCTACGCGGAGCCCGTACTTCTGGGCGGTATGCCCTTCGGGCGTATATAAAAACGAACCTAACCTACCTTAGTAATCAGATTGCCCTTTGAGATGGCAATACAGACATCCCGACCAAATCACATATCACCTTTAGCAGAAAAAGCGTCTGTCATTGAGTGCCACCTTATTAAGGCGGTTTACCATGAGAAATTATTACCGGCGAAAGGTTATGTTTTCATCTTTTCGAGCGCTGTGGCTTTTGCAGCTTAAATACAACATTTCAGATGACAGATGTCTACGAAACCTATACGAAAATGAACATTAAAGACAAACAACACAAAATATAGTAGATTGTTCAACAAGGGACTAAAACAAGCCATAATGACACGAGATGTTTAGCCCCGAGCTGAGCGAGGGTGGCTATAGTTCGAGTGCCATTATGGGTGTTTAGTCTCGCGTTAAACACTCTACTTTTCACTTTTAACGAGAGGAAAAAAAACGATGTTCTATACAAAATTATAATTTTTATTATAATAAAGTTTCTTACAAAAAAAATCCGCGGTGTTTTCTAGATCAGTTTTTTTTTGTTAAGTGACGCTTTAAATGCTTCCATATTTAACCAACCGATTCAAACTTGAAAACCATTTGAAAACTAATTGGACCATGCATAATAAAATGAATTTATCCTTATTAAAATTAAATAGATTAATATTCCTAATCATTAATCGTGTTTCACGAAATTAAACCGTTTTTTTTATATTTTTGCACAGTTGTTATTTTGAGGTTATTTCCACGCCCTAAAAATTGTCACAATCACTGAAAATGGAAATAATCCTCCATTCACCAACACCGTGATTGGTTGTTTAGGGGCTTCTAAAGTAAATATTAAAAAATACTTTTATCCCTAGAGACTAATAAGGAGCTTTAGTCTCGATATGCAGAGACCAAAGTAACATTTTAAGAGCATGAGAAGTAATTAAATAGTTAAAAGCAACAATTCACTCCATTGTTTGTCACCTTCTGTAGCCCGTTTCACGAAGGTATAAGTTACAAATTACAAGCGGAACTCTCTTTCTAGAAAAAGGAGTTAGAAAGAGACTTCCGCTTGCAATTTGTAACTTGTAGCTTCGTGAAACGGGCCTCTGGTGGCTACGGAAATCTAAAAAAAAAAACGTTATTCTCAAGATTTGGAAATATAAACTTGCTTTTTAAGACTTCTAAAGATGGAGGAGGTTCTCAGTTCGTCGGAATCTTTATATTAGCTTCATTTGTAACTAAGTAATTAACCAATTAGCTAACTAACAGCTAGAACAATGTAATTATAACTTTTGCATATTAATGTAATTCCGATGACAATACAATAATGTGGCATCATAGAGGCAACCTGAAACGATGCATTATACCTACTATCATGATAATGCGAGCTCGCACACCGCTCAGTGGACAGTTTCTGAAGTGTCTTTCAGATTTTTGAAACCGGAAAACGTTGAGTTGATGAGTTACCATGCGTGCAGTACTGTCCTACTTAATCCCTAACGATAACTTTCCATTCCCCTGAATAAAGGATTTATTTCGTGGCGGTGCGGACGGAAACCCAGAAGCTACAGTACAAGCCCACAAATCGGGCATTTTGGCAACATCAACTTCCGACTCGTACTACTAAGTATTTTAGTAATTGTTATTAAACGAATGCATACATTTTACAAGAGAATACTTCGAAAAACCATGAAATACAATTTAGTTACCTACGTACCTACATCATTTATGTCGTTTTTAGGGTTCCGCACCCGAAGGGACCTATTAGGGCCCTATTATTATGTCAGTGCGTCCTAACTTTTAAACCTTTTAAATCTTTTAAACCGTAATGGATAGACGGTTTTTTTATTTTTAGAATATGTGTGTTAGGAAAGAAGTGGTCTCTGCCTACCCCGATGTAACAGGGCGGGGAACAGGCGTAATTTAATGTATGTATGTATGTAGGGTGAATTTACTAATCTTTTTTTAAAGAAAGTGTAATAATAAGAATCTTTGTTTTTCAACGATTTTTATTTTCGTTGCATCGAAAGAAACGGTAAAAATGTATACAAGCGTCAAATTTGGTATTATTTTGGTAAACCCTGAAGAAATACAATAAATACTAAAAAATTATCAAGTGTGAGTTGGGCTCGCGCTCATTCAATTCGAAATCGGATTAGAATTGAAATAAATAAAATAAATAAATGAATATCCGGAACAATTTATCACCAATTGACCTAGTCCCAAACTAAGCTCTAGGCTTGTACTATGGGTACAAGACCACGATATAAATACTTACGAGTACATAGAGAAATATACATATAAGTACTCAAATAGATAGAAAACATCCGTGACTTAGGAATATATATCCGCGCTCATCACATATTATCTGCCCTTACCGGGATTTGAACCCAGGATCGCTAGCTTCGTAGGCATAGGTCACTATCAACTAGGCCAGCGCGTCGACAAAGAAAATAATAATACCTACTAATTGTAGTTCGACTCGCGCACCAAATTGTAGTAGCCTACTATGCGGCAGTACGGAACCATTAGTGCGCGAGACCGACTCGCATTTGACCGTTTTTAGGGTTCCGTACCTCAAAAGGAAAACACGGAACCCTTATAGGAACACTTTGTTGTCCGTCTGTCTGTCCGTCTGTCCGTCCGTCTGTCTGTCTGTCAAGACCCTTTATCTCGGGAACGCGTGGAGGTATCGAGTTGAAATTTAAACCATATACTCAAGTCTACAGTCCCTTGAAGCTGTGAAAAAATCAAACTTCTAAGTTAACGTAAAAAACGGCCGTCTGCCGCAAAAAAGTAGGAAAAAATCTAAAACCCAACATTTTTAATTAAATCACAAAAAAACAGGGTTTTTATGCAAGGAACGGCGGCGGTGCAATTTTGAATTGAGCTAACCGTGTTATGTGCGGAACCCTCGGTGGGCGAGTCCGACTCGCACTTGTCCGGTTTTTTTGTTATTCCCGAAATTATTCGTTATAATTCGTTTTGGTGTGCCCCTCGTACAATATAATAACAAACACAAAATGGCGCATAATACTTAAATTAAATAAATTTATTATATAAAAAGTGTAAAGTGCTGCCATCTATATCAGAACATTAAAACTAAATCGAGATCGATAATGTCGACATGCACCCTTTTCCAATAATTCGGTCAAAATCGTTTGATAATCGGTAAGATAACTTATATAATTTAAAATTATGTAAGCACATTTTTGTTATAAAAAAATGAGCAAGTGTGCGTAATTTCAAGCTAGTGTTGTTGTTTTTTAGTGGCGTAAATAGGAGTGTAGTAATGAAAGTGAAATTAAAAAACCTTACCTCCTCCAAAAAACTGCATACTTTTGTGTTTATGAAATTGCCTAAATTATGCCAATGTGTCGTCCTGTTATGCCGGTACCACACTTCGCTATTCGCTATTCGTTATGCGGCTGCGCCGTATTTGTTAAAATATTTGCTATCGCGCTTTTGCGTTATGCGTGCGAATAAAGAAAACATAGACGAATAAACCCTCCACACTTCGTCGAATGTAGGCGCATAAGCCGAATAGCGAATAGCGAAGTATGGTGCCGGCATTATACATATAATAAATTGGTCTAAGCTGCTATTACACCATAGCAGAATATACAAGTCGTAAGAATACATAAATCTAGGCGTTTTTAAGACTATCTCGAATGTATCGAATTACTTGTTATTGTCAAAGATGACGTTGACAGCCTGACAGGTCTTTGTCATTCTCTGAAAAAAAAGACAGTATTAGTTGTTTATCATTAAAGTCTCATACAAATAATTTATTTTACGAATGAGAAAGAAGTAGTTTTATTGAGTATGACCGCTGTGCAGTAGTGGGCGGCACCCGACGAGTACATATAATACTTTAGGAGTCCTGTCAGTGTTCTTTCGTGTGCGATTTTAAGTATATACTATCAAAATGATGAACCAATATATTAAAGAGCTGGAACAGGTAATTACTTAGGATTTTGTTAACACTTTCATTTCATTCCAGTTTTGATATAGAAATTTAATTCTAGCAAAACGAGATGAAACAACAGCAGTGGTCATATTATCATTATGAAAAGTGGCATTTCCCAAACAACTGAGTGTAAGAAACTTGCATATGACTTAAGGCATTTATTCTGATAAGAATATTACATTATTCACTTAAAGTGAGAAATTAATTCTATATATATAATTTTAAGATTAGTCCCGTGTGGTATAGTTTTCATATCTTTGAGCTTTGAGACTTCATGACTAGGTATTGGAGTTAAGTGTTGTCCGGCACCGCGAGCACCAGTAAGCGATGCGAGAACCATACAATGAAATATACAGTGGGTAGCTTGCGAGAACACTGATACGTAACGCGCATGAATGACTACAATTCAATAACTTTTACTTTATTAAGAAGTTAAAATCATATACATACAGAAAAAAATGTTAATAAGTCAGTACTAAATTAATTTAAATTAATTTGTCATACACACTCGCAAAAACAAAAGTTGTCTCTCCTGTGGTCAATAGTTAAAGGCTTGTGTGCATATAAGTTCACGTCATGACTATTATTTGGAACTTTATGTCGCCATGGCCCAAGTGTTACTTTGAGAGTTGTTAATTGTTGTTGTTGTGGTTCTTTAGAATTAATTAAAGGTTATTTTCCTTAGAAATAACTGTTCACTGTGCTACTGCACTGTGTCACTAAATAGTGCCAATAAGCCACAATTTCAGTTACATTCATATCATAAACATTAGAGTTTCAATCTCAATTTACCTACAAAAATCAAACATTAGCAGATGTATCAATTAAATTACCCATTCAGTGCGGATGACACGCCAGGCGTGTCATCATATTCTATGGCATTGTCTTAATAGAACGCGATTGCGCGATCATCGCAAGTTCGCGTGTCTGTTTATATGATAGTTTACATATACGCCTATGGCGTATGGCACGCTTGCGCGTATGGCACGCTTGGCGTTTCATGAAATAATTGTTCGCCACCACAGCCAAAAGTTTTCGAAAATGGAAGACGCAACGTATCCGTTAATGCACATCCTCAATTGCGAATCTTAATGCTATCATATCACTAATGGTAAAAAAAATGGTTAAACAAAAAATATAAAAGTATAGTTACTTAGTTCCATTACCTCCTAATACCTAACTATGAAAGTGTTACTAAGATTTTTTTATAAAACAATATTAACTTAAGCTATTATAGTTTTGTGATTTAAGTTAAATAAATATCAAGAATGATGATTAAACACATTGTTGTAAATGCTACAATAATTAATATTCTTTGGTGATATATTACAGTTTAAAAATAAACATTTATATATCAGCGGAAATATCAGCGGAAAATGTCACACCAATTGACCTAGTCCCAAACTAAGCTCTAGGCTTGTACTATGGGTACTAGACAACGATATAAGTACTTATATAGAGAAATATATACTTAAATACATATAAAACAACCATGACTCAGGAACAAATATTCGCGCTCATCACACAAATACCTGCCCTTACCGGGATTTGAACCCAGGATATAAATTTACGCAGATTACCTAACTCACCTCGACAGGTGCATGTTGAACAGGTCCTTCTGACCCGCAAGCGCATGAACATGATGTCATGTCATCATGTGTTAAATCTCTTACACCCTATAAAAAATCGTCAAAATTGTCCAAACTTGGTAAACAGCTTTAAAAAAACATTTAAGACTTTTTAAAGTAACTATCATCAATTGAATTGAATTTAATTGAATCATGTTTAATGATCTGAATTATCATATGTCAGAAAAATAATTTGGGTGTCTTTGATTGCTCCTATGTAATGCCAGGATCCGTTTGACCCTGATGAGTTTGTGGAGCGGATGGTGCGGCGCAGCATGGAGGAGACTCGTCTCAAGGACGATCAGTTTGACCCTGAGATGATACACGACATATTCACTCAAGCCATCCAGGATTTAAAGGTATAATGGACACAGATATATTTCAATTTTCTGATAAACAATCAAAATGTCTAGGCATCAAATATGTATATCCCTACATTATTCTGATATTATGAGAAACATTTTGAAATATCAAAATAATGTAAGAATATTTTTGATGTGTTAACTTATATTACATTTTATTCGATAATGGTATTCAGAAAACAGAAAAATAACATTACGCTAGTATGTGCTCATTACATACAAAACATAATACATTTTGTTGGTCAGGACCAGTCCTCCTACGGGAGGCCTATCCAGCAGTTGGATGATGTGTTCAACAATTAGTTCCTTTTTTTTTACTAATAATAATGGAGACAGTGGTTTCTTGATTTAAGGTGCTACAGGAAAGGCAGGAACGAAAGTGTGCTAGATTAGAACAGGCTGTTCAAGGGGAGGAAAAAATATATGCAGCCAAACTTGCAGAGATCATGGACCAACACACTGTAAGTTTCTTAACTTTTACTTTAACTCTTTATAGATATATTAGTATGATCATCGGTTTGTGAGATCAATGTTCTAAAGTCGTTATTTCTTAGTAGCAGAATTTCCGGTTACACTTTTTGCATAATATCATTTTCACTTGCCTAATTCAGTTTTTTCCCTGACGCGTTTTTTCCCATCGCATTGTTTCCCATTTCAGAAATCAATGTCATAGTTCTGATGGAGCTCCGCTCCGGCGGAGCTTCTATTTTCTGGGTGCTTTGGCCCTTCGGGCCTGCTGCAAAATTAACATAACCTAAACCTGCTTAGCCAGTTTTATTTGGGAAAATTTGTGACTGGGAGAAAACCGTACCGGAAAATATGCGACATGAGAAAATTCAGATGGGGAATAAATACGATTAGAAATGTTGCGTCAGAGTAGAAAATATTACGGTAAAATAATCTACTAATCTGAATCATCAACCCACCTATAGAATAAACAAACGTTAACCTGAACTGAAGTATGTTTCAGCACTGTGTGAACGTGTTCAGCGCGTTAGACGAGCGCATGTCGCGCTGCGGCGGGCGCGCGCTCGACGTGGGCGAGAAGCTGGGGGCAGCGCGTGCGCCGCGCGCCCGCGCCGCCGCCGCGCGTGACCTGCTGGCGCACCTGGCGCACTTCCTCAGCCCGGGCCCTGTGCATACTGAGCTCTTCAATGACCCTAACAAGGTATTTAAACTGAGCTTGCTCATTCTGAATGCTCCATTTTAACTGTATAAGGTATTTAAACTTATATACCGGAATAGTTAAGACGGTTCCCAAAGAATTAGCGCTAAAAAACCTCTGTGCGGCCGGATTCGCGGGTAAAAACTCGTATTTTATATAACCTAACCTAACACTTTTATATTTGTTAAAGCTTAACGAAGCCGCCGACGTCATTCAAAAACTCCATACCATTGCCCAAGAGTTGCCGCAGGACAAATTCGAAGTGGCAAAGAAAAAGATTGAAGCAAAGTACGATGAGATCGAAAGAAACTTGATCGAAGAATTCGTGAAAGCACAGAACCAGGGCAATATGAGCAAGATGAAAGACATTGCCAATATCATGACAAACTTCAAGGGATATTCTCAGTGTGTCGATGCGTTTATAGAAACAAGTCAAATGGTAAGAACCTGTTGTTAAGGCCCGGTTGTTTGATCAGTAGTTAAACTAACTAATTGTTAAAATTCGAAAAAGGAATGGAAAATTTTACACATTTCCTTGAGATTTTAACCATTAGTAACGTTTTTTGACCATTAGTTAGTTTTACTACCGATGAAACAACAGGCCATAAGTAAGATTCTTAAAATTTTTAACTACGTTAAATTTATCAAGTTCGATGATGCATTTTTCGGGAATCTAACTCGGTTGCGGATTAGAAACTTTTAAAAATAATTTGGTTACAGTGGCGTATCTCAGGGCTCGGTTTTGTATCCTATGCTATTCGTTATGCAACCTTAAAAGTCGTGCTAAAATTCAACGACGTGTTCTAAAAAAGCGCTAATAAACTAGAAAACTCTTCGTAACACACCTCAGAACAAAAAGATATATGCGAACCCTTCATCCGTCATAATTTATGTCTGTTATGACCATTTTAGAACACCTTGATGGGCAAGGATATATTCTCGTCCGTGGTCCCTCTGTGCAAGAAGAACTACGTCATCATCAGCGCCGTGTTCTCCAATCCGGAGCAGGTGATGAGCAAGTTCGTGCTCAACATCTTCCACCTTAAGCTGCAGAAGTATATCCAGACTAAACTGGCCGATAAGAACGACGTCGAGAAGTATCTGAGGAATCTATATGATATGTACACGAGGTTGGTGGTTTTGTGTACCAGCTTTAAAAAAAATTTTTTTTTTCTTTATTTACGAAACAAATCAATATTACATAGAAATATAGCAAAACAATAGTCTTTATGAAACAGTTTAACTACGAGTATGTACTAACATCCCTCTCATAAAAAAAAGTTAATAATAATAGGTAGGTAGTTAGTGTTTTAAACTAAGTAAGATACTTAATATTAATTGAGTTGATTAGACTACTTAAGGTAAGTGTAGCTTACTTGCTATTATGTTAAAAAAGACTATAAATAGACCCCGTTCAAGCGGGCAGTTTGGTGGCAACTTAACATTAAAACTTTGCTTGGCGACTTAAAGGGCATTTTTTGAAGAAGAAATATAATCCACTTCAAAATTATTAATTTGGATCGACGAGACATACCGTATCATCATATTCTTATTTTCAACTGAATTCAAACGCAAGAGCGTTCATGTGGAAGTACCTAAGCGTTGTAGTAGACGCAACACGCGATGCAAAACGGCTCAAAATGGTGTTATAATGTTATTGTATAAATTGGGTGTCAGTACGCAGCGGGCGTGCGACGAGCTGGTGGCGGCGGGCATCATCTCGGGCGACGGCAACACGTCCCCGAGCGAGCTGCGGCGCGGCGCGCTGGTGTCGGGCGCGCTGGCCGGCGCCGCCGACGGGTACGCCGCGCTCGAGGCGCGCCGCCTGCGCGCGCTGCTCGCCGGCCTGCTGCTCGCCTACTACAGCGACAAGCACCACGTCAAGAAGCCGATCCAGGGCGGCGGGTGAGTACCGCGGCGCCGCACACTAATGCTCGAGGCCGCTATACAATGGCGACACACGGATATAACACTTCCAAAACCTAACCTATTTGATGCTAAAGTTTTTACCATAGCTAACCTTTTCGTTACAACTAACGCTAATTTTCTGGCAAGCGACATTGTTTGCACTATTGTATTTATCATAGCGCCCCTTTTGCTGCCACGGATCGGACGCTTGCTATGTTTCGTCACTGACAACTTCATACAAAATTAAATACGCAGCGCCCGAGGTGCACGCTCTATACTGTTGCTATGGTTAGTCCCCTAGGCTCGTTAACGTACTTGCAATCCACAAGTTACGAACCCTACTTATCACTAAACCATGTCATCTGTGTTGCTATTTATTGACCAATGAGAATTCGGTATAAGTTTGTCTCTCCAGGTTCCAGGAGCTGCGACGCGACCTGCAGGCCGTGATCGGGGCGCGCGCCAACATCAACATAGCGCAGATCGAGAACTATGGCGGCGAGACGTTCCTCAGCGACGCGCTCGTGGCGCGCATGCTCGCCGAAGCCAACACCTCCTTCGTGAGATGCAAGACCGTACGTACTCTTTTACGTTCTAAACCAGTTTTCGTGTACCATTGTTGAGAAATTATCTTAGTTTTTTCTTGTATAGAACAGGTTCCTGCCAATGCCTCTTACCTTATCTTATCTTACAGATGGGCCCTTTCGGACACACTTCGACCCGTTTA
The DNA here is from genome assembly GCA_946894065.1 of Acleris literana. Taxonomy (NCBI): domain Eukaryota; kingdom Metazoa; phylum Arthropoda; class Insecta; order Lepidoptera; family Tortricidae; genus Acleris; species Acleris literana. The sequence goes on along the minus strand of OX335685.1, from coordinate 7,865,959 downwards.
GAATCTTTTGTGCAATTTCCCTCTTACACACTCAACTGATCGCAGGGGTTCAAACTCGGTACCTTACGATCACGAATCGACCCCGTAAGCCACTAGGCCACCGACGCTCTTGCCAACACCTCGCTAACGCATCTAAATCATCCCGCCGTTACCTTTTGGGTCCGCCCTTGCTACGATATTCATTGCGTTAATGGAAAATATTTTGACTATAATACATTACATACACACAATACAGTACAAAGCTCTATGTATGCACCACTGCCATGTCTCTTTATTTGATGGAATTAATGAACTTGTCCATTGGTGTTTCTTACAGCTATGCACCCCGAACGAGCTCCCCGGCACTACGCTAGGCCTCCTCGACATCGTCATACAACACCTGCTCATCGAACATGTGGACTATGCCTTGGACTTGGGGCTGCAATCCATTCCTATTGCCGAAAGCAAGTCGCCTCCTCAGGTGAGATACTAATTTATTCGTTACGTATAATTAGGCTGGCGGTCAGCACTGGATTGCCACGAAAATGTGTTTACATGGAGCCAGTATCTTGTCATCGACACTGGCCCCAGCGAATGGATACGTATAGTCAGCTTTAAAATAATACCTAAGCTTGAAAGACCGTAGCCGTAGTTCAAATTACCGTAAATGTATGCAATCATCATAATCAAGTTAATTTTGTTAAAACTTTGTAGCTTCGAATATATAAGCATACAAAATTAGGTCTCAAAATATAAAATTGAGACTTCTTACCTTTACTCTCAATTCATCAATTAATTTCGAGGAAACCTCATGACAATGCAAAGCAATATTACGTTATCAAAGAGCTCATCTCATTATAGAGTCGGAAGGTGGCGACAGGATCCCACTATACTTAACGAAGAACCACCGTGTGGGGAACTCATTAGGTGGTCTGGATAAGCAGATAATGACATTGCAAAAAAAGAGTCAGCTACGAAAGCTTGTCCCAAGAATTACATTTTTGATAGAAACTTATTTACTCAAAAAGCACTGCTTAAATGTGGTCGTTGCCACTTGTGACAAGCTATAATGCACAAAATTTTCTAATGATGTCTTTATCATATAGATTGTTTTTTATGTTATATTATTTTTCAGATTCACTTCTTTGATACTGTAAAGCAAGTGAACACAATTGTGAAAATGTTTGAAGAGCACTTCCAAGAGTCCGTGTTGCCTTGCTTGAGGTAAGTTCACACGCTCACTGCACTGGTAAGGCTCAGAATCCTGTTTCGAAAAAAATGATTTATAAAATAGCATTAACTTTTGAGGAATCATGTTGCAACCTTCAAACAACTTACTTTTATTAAAAGATAAAAGATGTTTATTCAGTAAGGCACTTTTACACGTCAAAAATCTACCAGCGCTTCGCAAGAGACCACTGCTGAGAAGAAACGCCGCAAGAAACTCAACTTAACTTACAACAATAATCATCTTATCATCTAATTATTTACTTATTATCTGTCTTAAATCAAAGATCCACAAAACACGGGATGGGCGGACCAAACGGTCCTGAGCCTCACCCAGGTCTACATTTATACTTCCAACGTTAAATTTGTATTGGTCACGTTCGGGTTTTTTCTATACATTACGATTTTACCACAGCTCGTCAGCAAAGCAAACCGAATGCGTGAACAAGAAGACCACGATGATGGAACAGCTGGAGGTGAAGGTAGACGCCGGGCTCGAGCGCGCCATCTCCGCCGTCGTGGGCTGGGTCAAGCTGCACCTGCAGACCGAGCAGAAGAAGACGGACTACAAGCCGGAGGGAGACGTCGATACTCTGGCCTCGCCTGTAAGTAACGCGTGAGCTGACCCCTGTGATATAACAGCTGGAGGTGAAGGTGGACGCCGGGCTCGAGCGCGCCATCTCCGCCGTCGTGGGCTGGGTCAAGCTGCACCTGCAGACCGAGTAGAAGAAGACGGACTACAAGCCGGAGGGAGACGTCGATGCTCTGGCCTCGCCTGTAAGTAACGCGTGAGCTGACCACGGTGATGGAACAGCTGGAGGTGAAGGTGGACGCCGGGCTCGAGCGCGCCATCTCCGCCGTCGTGGGCTGGGTCAAGCTGCACCTGCAGACCGAGTAGAAGAAGACGGACTACAAGCCGGAGGGAGACGTCGATGCTCTAGCCTCGCCTGTAAGTAACGCGTGAGCTGACCACGTTGATGGAACAGCTGGAGGTGAAGGAGGACGCCGGGCTCGAAAGCGCCATCTCTGCCGTCGTGGGCTGGGTCAAGCTGCACCTGCAGACCGAGTAGAAGAAGACGGACTACAAGCTGGAGGGAGACGTCGATGCTCTGGCCTCGCCTGTAAGTAACGCGTGAGCTGACCCCGGTGATGGAACAGCTGTAGGTGAAGGTGTACTCCCAATGAAAATGTTGCGCATATTTAGAACCTTATCATTGTGAATGTCATTGTCACTGTCATGCTTGTCATGTGATGTTCAGTTTGAAGTTTATTATGACAGTGCACTAACTTGCTTAACATGTTCGGTACAAATGGGGAACAAATGAAGTACAGTGCGATAGCTCTTAGATGCTTTGGGTCTGTATTTGTTTCTCACTCGCTATCATACGCTCTTATTAAGAGCTAGTGAGAGAAAAGTAGAAACCCGAGCACCTTCTAAGCGCTCACAGACACGACGTGTTGAGCACGTCCTCTCGAATTGAAGACACTTAAGTTCTTTGACCGTACAAAAACAATAACAAACGAAACTAGAGACCGTCATTTGTGTATTGCGCAATAAATCTTATTGTCGTAAGGCCCAGTGTGCAATAGGATGTACATTATCAAGGTAATTAAATTTGAACTGTATTCATCATGTCAGCCGAAAGACGTCCACTGCTGGACATAGGCCTCCCTCAAGGCTTTCCACTCAGACCGATCTTGTGCTTTTCGCATCCACCGCGTTCCCGCGATCTTTACAAGGTCGTCACTCCATCTTGTTGGAGGCCTACCTACAGCTCGTCTCCCGGTCCGCGGACGCCACGCAAGAACTTTCTGACCCCATCGGCCATCAGTCCTGCGAGCAATGTGCCCCGCCCACTGCCATGAGCAAGAGTGCTCTTGTTCGGGAGGCTGTAAATCGTCAAACCTGCGCGCGAGACGATTTGTGATGACCCTCGAAAACAGCTTGTAAACATGGCTCAGAATGAGATGGGTCTATAATTCTTCAGCAAAGTTTTATCACCTTTCTTGAAGAAGAGAACCACCACACTTCTGTACCATGCTTTCGGCGTTCTCCCTTCGTGGAGGACGGAGCTGAACAGCGTCTGAAGGCCCTAAGGGTGGGTTTACCACCCGCCTTCAGGAGTGCGGTTGTAATTCCATCCTCACCTGGGGCTTTGCCATTCTTAAGCTGTTTGAGGGCCATACTAATCTCGAACAGGCTGACGTCGGGGAGATCTTCGGGATAGTGTCGGATTAATCTAGCCCTCGGGTCTTTAGCTCGATTTTCGACGGGTGTTCGGGTTGTCGTGTACAGCTGTCCATAAAACTTCTAAACTTCCGCCAATAGCTCAGGTTTGGATGAAATGACTCTGCCGTCGGCGGTCTTCAGCTTCATCAGTTGGCTTTGGCCAACAGACATATCCCTGGCAAACACCTAAGAGCCCCTGTTACGCTCAATAGCCTCTTCAATACTTTTAGTATTGAATCGGCGTATATCACGTTTCAGAGACTTCGAGATCTGTCTGTTGAGCTGCCGATAGCGACAAGCGTCACCAGAGGACTGCAGAATCATTTCACGCCTCACCTCCATGAGCCTAAGGGTGGAGTCCGAGAGCTTCTTGGTTTTTGTACGGCGGATCTTGAAGAACTTAGACCCGACCGTTTGGACAGCTTCCACGAACCCGTCGTTGTAATCGTCCACGTCGCTACCTAGGCACTCGAAATGGTTTTGTTACTGTGTTGCAAGGGTAATAAAGGTTATTTTCCTATTTTCATAAGTTAAAATTGGGATTTTCGGACGAACGTAATTGAACTTTATTGCCTTGATGGTAGATTCAAAGTCCCATTGACAAAAAAACTGGCTGTTTGTAGTGATGGGCCTTACGAGGTTAATGAATAAAGATCCTTTTTGCAGGCGTGCCTCGCGGTGGTGAACTACGTGGAGAGCGTGACGAAGAAGATCCGGGCGGGGCTGGAGGGAGACAACCTGCACGCTGTCTCGCTCGAGCTCGCCGTGCGCCTGCACCGCGTCATCTACGAGCACTTGCAGAACTTCCAGTTTAATTTCGCTGGTCAGTTTACAACGTCATCGCCATTCAAACTGTATTTACAATTTAACGAAGGTAGAGGCAGAAGAATCCGTCTTTTTAGAGTTCCGTACAAAAATGGTAATTTCCGTACAAAAATGGTAAAAAAGGAACCCTTATGGTGTGGCTTCGGTGTCTGTCTGTCTGTTGTTGTTGCTGCAGTTTTTCTCTGAAATTATAGAAACTTGAAATTTGGCATTGTTGTATAACTTGCTTGCACGAATCTACTTGTAGAAAAAAAATGAAATATTTTTCTCAATATTTGAAAAAGGGGTCTAGAATGGGGGGTTGAAAAATAAAAGTGATTTGATTATAGCAAACGTTAATGTCATATGAAAGCCAAAACTTCTTTTATATTTTTCCGATTTACAACCAAAAATGTCCAAAGTGACCGATCCCCTTTATATCCGAAGTTTATGGACCAAAAAGTCTGAAAAATACCTGACTTTAAGACATAAGAATTATACAGTTTTGGAAAATTTTGCATATACCTTAAAAATCTTTATTAAAATTTAGGCTGGTCAAAATGGTCCTTATTGCATAGAAAATAAAGTTCATAAAGCTCCTTATCATAAAATCGGAACTATCTTAGTACCTTTAGTTTCGCCATCTCTTAGCAAATAGCTAATAACTACCTTCTAGATAGACGGTGCTAATCCAGGATGAAGTCGCGGGTAAACGTATTTACTAAAAAATCAAATTGATTTACCTACTTTAACATGTTAAGAATCTACGTTAGATTTTCGTTTTCCAACCATATTTCGTATATAAGTACGGAACCCTCGGTGTGCGAGTCGAACGCAGAAATAACTAGGCTTGTCTAGATATTGGTTGCCCTATACCACCCTCCTTAGAAAAAAGGGCGCATGTTTTATAAAACAGCTTATGTAGAAATGACCTTCTATAGATAGGACGTTAAATTTGCTTAGACTATCAAAATGCGCACAAACCAAATCAATGAACGCATGAGCAATTTGATAGTCACAGCAAATTGAACCCCCTGTCATAAGAAATAAGGTCACTAATACATTCGCGATTCTATGAGAAGTACGCCTTTTTTTCTTATGAGGGCAGTATAGTGGAGGTTTGTTCGGCTGGTATGACGGTGGTGGTTGTGCGCAGGCGCGATGGTGGCGATGTGCGACGTGAAGGAGTACCGCGCGGCGGCGTGCGCGCGCGGCGCGGCGCCGCAGCCCGCGCCCGCGCTGTTCGACGCGCTGCGGGCGCTCTGCAACCTGCTGCTCGTCAAGCCGCAGAACCTGCAGCAGGTCTGCGAGGGAGAGACTCTGGTCAGTACTTTATAGGGTGACGTGCCCGAAGGGAGCCAACGAGACACTGTAAATATGCCTACGTTGTGCGTTTTTTTTTCTTCAGAGTTTACTACCTTTTTTTTAAGAATGTGAAATTATAAAGGGTGTCCCCATACAAGAAACGTTTCTTTTCAACGCATTTTTTTTTATCGTAAGGACGGTAAAACATACAAGCGTTAAATTTAGTGTGATTATATTAATATTACAAACCCTTAAGAAAAACAACAAATATGAAATGGTCAAGTGTGAGTTGAGCTCGCGCTGATTAGATTCGAGATCGAATGCAAATTGGAATATACATACATACATTAAATCACGCCTGTTTCCCAGAGGGGTAGGCAGAGGCCACTTCTTTCCACCTGCTACGATCCTGACAAATCTCTTTCACTTCTTCCACATAATCCACATTCATTCATAAATTTGAATATAATATAATGATACCTACTGTGAGGCGGTACAGAACCCTCGGTGCGCGAGTCTAACTCGCACTTAACTGGTTTTTTATATCCACTTTACAGTACCTATGGAGGTACAAGTTCAAGTATGGTCGACTTCAAAGATATTTTTACATGTTTGCACCTTATTCCGTTGAAATAAGGTGAACAAATGTAAACATATCTTTAACGTTGTACATTAAATAAATGATTCATTACTGCGTCACCACAATTAATCTTTTTAACGTCACGTCTAATATTTTAACAGTTAGGACAGGTCAAAAGCAACAAGAATTTCAACTTCACGGGCACCTACGAAATTTAGCTGTAAAAATAATAAGTAAATTAATAAATAATTATATAAATAAATATCTGGGAACAATCTCACACAAATCGACCTCGTCCCAAAGTAAAAACAATGGACTATTTATTTCAGGGCCGCCCTGTTACTATGACAACCCTTTAATGGCTTTAATTTTAAGCGAATCTGGAGTATCGTTTCATTAAAGAAGTCTGACAAGTAAAAATCTAGCTTTAGAGATAATAACATGGCAATATGCGACAATTGTTACACAAGCGTCGCTCATTCTCCCGGTCACTATGAAATAAATACGTTCACAGGGAAAAATGTTGCCCATCCGTCTTTTGTTCGCGCGGTTGCTTACAAATATAACTTAGAATCTGAAAACAATGTCTTAATATTTGGCTGGTTATTAATTTAGGAATTTTCAATTTTCGCATTTATTTATTTATTAAGGACATCAACAGCACATTACAACTCATAAATAATTTTTTAGGGTTCGGTGCCAAATATTGATATACGGAACCTTGGAAAGTTGACTTAGTTTTCCGTCGGTCGAAGGCCGCTCTGGAAGAACCTTTTTCTCTGAAATGGCTAAAGCTATCGAGCTGAATTTTGGACAAGGAAATTATACATACATACATACATAATCTCACGCCTTCGTTCCCAGAGTGGGGTAGGCAGAGCTACAGAATTACAAACATCTCTAAAAACTTGTTGATAATTCTATAACCGCAATTTTTCTTGTAGTACTGTTAGGCGATGGGCTTGCAACCTGTCACTAATACGCTGGTAAACATCTTAGCCTAATTGTGCAAGGAAATTATTTCGCAAAAAAAAAGGATTCTACCTGATATAGTTCTAGTGATAGATATAGTTCTTTTGAATATAATCCGACAATCAGGTAAATAAAACATTCATCACCAAGGTTAGGATTTTGGTGGCATATCATGGTATTCGTGGTTCTAGAATCCATGGAGTCGCTATTTCCTAATTATTATAATACATGAAACTTTGATTTTGACCTTCAGTATGGTCATATTTCAAAATGAACTAAATATATTTTTAGTTCGGTTATTTCATACCAAAATTCATTTAAATTGATTTAGCGGTTGAATTTTGAAGTATTAAAATACTAAAGTCAAAATCAAAGTGGTATGTATTTTAATGAATAGGAAATAGCGTCTCCATGGAGTCTAGAACTACGATTTGCCACCAAAAGTCCTAACTCTATTCATCACTATTACTCCGTGATTTGATTACTTACATTTGAATATCAATCCTGATTTTACGCTGATTTCCATAATGAAATTATAAAATGAAAAAATAAAGTTCTTTATTTTGGATTTTTCTATTGGGCTTCACTTCCCATCTTAGTACCTAGTATGTCTTTGTCATATGTATCTTGTTCGAAATGGCATCTTATAACTATTACGATGCACACTCAGCAGGAAAAAATGTGTTATTCAAACACAAATTAGTTCAATTTGTTGAAAGCAATCCTACAACTAGGTCACTGGTCCAAAATGTGTTGACGGTTACACATGCAAATTACACCGTTAACTAGTATAAATTGAGTACTTTTTTGCTCGAAATATTAAACCGAATTAAAACAGATTAATGACGATGACAACTTCAAAGCGTTGTAGGTATTTGTAAGCCACTTATCTGAAGATTTTTAGTGACTGTAAATCTAATTACTTTTACACATTAACAGATAGATACGTGGTACTTATAGTCGTCCACGGGCGGACAGTCCTTCAAGAGTGGTTGCTTCCGCGTTTTTATCTTAGCTTATCTTGTACCCTTTCGGAACAACTTCGATCCTTCAGGATCTTTTGTGAAATTATCCTTCTTGCACACGCTGTTCGAATGGGCAGATTTCCTCACGTTTTTTTCCTTAACCGTAGGAGTACCGGGTAATTTACCTTAATTAGAAAAACTCATTGGCACATGGTCACCATTGGGGTTCAAACTCGGTACCTTACGATCACGAGTCGACATCCTAAGCCACTACTACGCCAACGCCGCTTCTGCGTTGATTTAATGTCGTGACGTGACTGTGATTAATCGATACGTTATTTGTCCGCAGGCGGAACTGGACCACTCCATCCTTCTCAACTTCATCCAGCTGCGATCCGATTACAAGAGCAACAAGCTCGCCAGCCTGCTCAAGGGGCTCGCGTAGCCCCTCACAACACAAGATACTTTAATTTGCGCTCCTATAATATTTACATAATTGTTATAACATGTTTACAACTAGATAAGTAATAAATTATTATTATATCAATAACGAGCTTGTATTAATCCTTTTTAATTATGGCTAATAGTCCGTTTAGATAATTACTACTGACTTGCTAATAAATAGTATCGACCAGTTATCAGTACAGTGGCTATGTCACTAGTTGTTATTGTGCAATGTGTTGCAAGCCGCGATCTGATTATTATTCGACTTTCGCAACTGTTACTCTCGTTGAATGACCTTGTTGTTTGTTATTGTTCCAAATATCGGCGAATCGCTGGATCTAGAATTTTGTCCAAACCGAAATGCCGATGTTTGCCCGCAGCTGCGCACGCATTCAGGCTATCTGCATATTCGGTCGTCGGGCAATCTGCAAAGCTCGCATTGTACAAGGAGTACAGCGCGTTATCAGCGGTATCTATACGACATAGCTCCACTACGTCCATTCATAAGTTCTCCCCTCCACCGCGGCGGAGCGGGGACGTTATTTGAATGAACGCGCATGTGTGCGTGGCGACGCGCGCGCACCTACGCCTGTGTTCGCCAGTGTCGATCCAACAGGCCGGTCCGACTGTACCGCTCCTGACCGCGTCGGCCCCGAATCGCGTTTGTCAAATAGTGCTATGCCCACAACCTGAGTGTAAAAAACCTTAAACGACTCTTTGTTTAACTGTGCTGTGCTCGCGATCGCTAATCTGGATATCATTAAAATCGAGAGGTAAGATCCACCGCCGAAATGTTTATTTTCATTCGGGCCCGACGCCTACGCGCGAGCTATGTCGCGATTTGTGAGCGACGAATTTACATATTATAAGTTCATTCATTCGTTAGCTTATTTATATTATCGGTACGTGTGATGTGAATGGGTGATTAGGGCGTCTTATTGTCGGGGAGATTCGGAACAGAGGTTGATTCACGCCGATAAGGGTCTGCGAGCGCTCCTGCCTTGTTATTGCGGGTTGTTGGTTATTTTTCTGCGCCGATCGCGATCGCGTTATCTAGGCGAGGCCGGGACGCGTCCGCTCCATTTCAAGTGGTGTTTTTATAATCCGGCGCTACCTGAGCGCCGACGAGACGAGCGCACTCGTTTCGCCGCAAGCTGATCCCGCTAATGGCATCGCTCATCGATAACCAGTACCGCATTACACGCCTGATAAAGAAAATAAAACGTCGACACCTAGCTATGCGAGTAGGCCTAGCTGCGTCACGTGATATAACTTGGACAGTTCCCTGGAGCCATCGAGTTTGAGCACTAGTTAAGTTCCAACAAAAACAACCTGATTTCAAATCATTCTTCATCTTCACTGGGCTTGGCAGGGTTCAATGAAATGACTGAGGTTACTGGTAACGCGTGGTCGCTGTAGGTATTTAAGTAATTAGCGATAAATTTCACTAGAATCATGTTTAACGAGACAGCTAAGATAAAATAAGTCCAAACAATAAATCAAAAACTTAACGATTCTGTTTGTTTACCTTCGACTCAACATATACTCATTATTTAAAATAATATTCCCGTTGTAATTTACTAGCTTTTAAATTTTATCTTTCGACACAATTTTTTTTTTCCGAATCTAAGTAAACCTATCTAAGGAAAACATGACGTAACCTTAAAAGTTGATATCTCTGTTAGTTATCATTTATCTCGTCACTGTACACTTACCTTCAGCTAGATAAACTAAATACAATGAATAATTAAATAACATTAGTCAGGTCACATGGCGCTCACGCCTTGCGACATTATTTTAACTCCAACAAAAAATATTATGACTGTTGGTCACAATACTAGAAACTTGCTCAGTCAACTTCTGTTCTGATTGCAATTACTTATTCTTGATAACGGTTGAAAGTTCAGCAATATTGTTTTAATGTTGAGTTGGTACCTACGTACGTACCTATTTGAATAAAATAGACCAAGATTGGAGACCCGAGTTACCCTAGCCCTAAACATTAGGAACATTCAAAACGACATTTAACTTAGTACAATTATAAAACTTCCAAGGAAACATCTTTTGTTCAAGTGAACTGCCAATATGAGTATGGGCCTTCCTACACTCCAAATTATCATACGTTTTCCCCTAAAAACTTATTTTAAGGGTTGTTCTCGTCACAAGATGGTAAGGTGTGTAAAAATCAAATTATTTTAATTACTTAGAGGTAATTATTTTTGTATCTATACTTACTTAAACAAAGGCCTCTCATTTTCGTAATCATTTCTTCTTTGAGATGACTAATAAAATTGTGCACTGATATAAATATTGGTAGGTACACGCAGGAAATTTAGTTGAAGTGTATGTACCTTATTATTTTTAGGTTCTACCTGTCTTTAAAATATCCTACTAAGTACGTCTCTACGACTTTAATAATAAAAAATTGGCAAGATCCGTAATGCACCATCGGTTCGGTTGCCAAAGGAGGTACAGGCTCAAATGAGACAGACGACGTTCCTGCGAATTTATTAGAAACACGAATTCGTACAATCAACTACTTTAATTCAAAAGACTGCTATAAAACCCTGTCGCAGGAAATCAATAATCACAAAATCTGTAAAGATCCTTCAAAGTGATAAGTTCACCTTTGTACATTAATTTTTATTTTCATTGTACTCTTTTTCTTTTGTGTTTAAATACGTCCATACATACTTTACATGTCATACATACATATAATATATTATTTTGACGTCATTTCTTTCTCATGACAGTCATGACTTGTTGCTATAAAACAATTAAATTGTTGACTGTTTAAACACGTCATATTGCGTATTACTTACACTACGTTTTTTTATTAAGTACGTTGAAACTGATACATGGGGTTTTGTTAATACGCTGTATAAAACTATTTTTGAGATAGAAAATGATAGAACTATGATAATGTGAGCATACACGATTTATTTTAATAACCTCCTAGCTCGGTGGATGGATCGTGAAGCCTCTTTAATATAACACGTTATCTCTTATCTGGGGTGATATCTGATAACGCTGTTATATTTTCTCTTTTGTTTTTGTACAGGCTACAAGTTCTGATAAATCCACGTAATTTACAGGTAGGTAAAGACAACGATATATTAATTAACTTACAAGTTAAAAATTACTTGATTGAACATGTTCAATTAAATACTTTCTAACTTGTAAATTAATTTCGTTGTCTTTATTAAAACAATCAATCTTCATTAACCTCCCAATACCTATCACAAGGCGAATTTTAGTTACCAAACTTTTTCGTTAATCCGAATTTCCATAAGTTAGAAAATCATTTCTTTCTGAAACCGTTTAACTTTCTTGATTGCTATAGACCTAACCTGACCTAACCTACAGGTTTTGTACGTATATCTCTTTAAACATATTGAATTAATGGGTCCAGATTAGATTTTCTAATTTATGATTTTTTGGACAAATTAAACAGGAAACAAAACTTCGGACTCTTGCGACAGGATACCGTGTAAGACATACCGTAACGATGAACTAAGAATATATAGTTTCCTAAAGTCACATATTCTGTGGTTTAACGCTATGTAGCACTGTCACTAGCAATAATAACTTAGCTAACATATTAGACTCAAAAACCGTTGCCTAACAAAGACCGCACCATATATTTATATGTCCAATGGGTTCCTACCATGCACCTTAAAACCGACCGAACTGTACATGATGTAAGTAAGTATGATTAATGATTATTAGTAGTGTTTGTACCTACTCTCCTATGGGCGGGAGCGAAACGTAATATTTGTGTGTAAAACGTATCAATATCGTATAGTCAATCAGACAATCACCACAAAATCAATGAGAACTTCGCAACAGCTTCACAATTCATGAATATTCAATTATAAAACATTTTACATACATATCTGGAATTTAATTCCGGAATTGGAAGTAAAGTAGCTAAGAAAGCACGTCAGTGTACCGACAAAACACCCTACGGTCGCTGTACTCTGTCGATATAGAAGGTATTCCAATGTTTTGTAATCAACTAGCTCGGCGCAGTTACCATTGTAAAAATGCTTACATTTCATAAAACCTATAAACCGACAAATCACTGATGAAATGTTTGAAATAAAAATTTGGCGCGTGAAGGCAGAATTTATTGAGATACTTACACGTTTCGAATTCGCCTAGTGCCTGATAAGCTACGGTTTCCATAATACCATTGTACGTAATCCATAATACACCACGTAACACATGAAACTAAGGAAAGCACGCGTTTGCAACGGTTATGGCGTCAAATCGCTAACAGTACTCTTTGTGTTGTCATAGAGCCCGGGACGTTCCCGAAGAATTAACAGCGTGTTCCTGAATTTTGAGACAAAACAATCGTATGAAGAAAGCTCTACATAATATATTCCCCACAGTATATAATATATATTTCTGAATTTGAACCCCAAGCATCCCAGAATCCAGTTACTAGTAATATCATGCACTGTAGCCACTGTAGGTAATCCATGATCACACCTCATCAGAGTGATCAGTGCCTCAAATTGGAACTGACTTTCCTATAGGTACCTATGTTCATCTGTGACATTTTTACGAAGACAGTGGCGTTACTGCCATATTATTATGTTTTTTTTTGTTCTGTACTGTACCTATAGGCACACATGGTACGTGGTAGGTATACATGTTGGTTACCTATTTTATTTCATTTTCATTAGGAATGGTTTGTAGAAATTGCATTTCTCTTCTCTAGGTGTTAATTTCCTAGACTCCAAATATTACCTCTTTTTATTTAGCCCATACGCGTAAGTAAATAAAAATGCCAAACAAAGGCTTTTTTCACACAAGGTTTACTCATTTACACAATTGCGCATTATTGAGTCATTATCATTATCTACCATTATGATCTTACTTAGTCACACGTGATAAAAACGGTGTTTACATGTGGTTTTATAATATGTTAATCAGACGCGAAACGTCTTAAGTTAATAAAAGGAAACCTTTTGTTTCCTACATTAGTTTCAGTTATTTCGTAACCAGTCTTCCAAACAGTTGAATTAAAGTTAGCTATGTCATTTCGACAGTATGTTGGCATTAAATATTATTATGCTCTCACATTTTTATCAGATAGGTATCTATCTGTTCCTTATCACCAGGTAACTCAAGGTTGTCCGCCTGTGATTCGTGTTCTGTTCTGTTTCAATGCGAATGTCAGACGAATGTTTCGGTCAGGGTTATAGGCGGAACCAGACCATAGGTACATGCGGCTGAGCTATACTTTACGGATTATATATGTGTCATCATAATCATTATCTACCTATCTATATCTACCCAGTGTACAAATAGGTAAACAGTCACACTGAACATAAGTCAAGCTATTACGTGTTGTCGCGTTATACATTCGTTACTTTTGTGGATGTTAAGGGCACCAACAGACTATCAATCCGTCGGCCGATATCGGCGTGTCAGTTCATCATGTTAGATCACCACCACACAGGCTATCAGTTTCTCTTAAGGTTTCATACATTTCTTCACAGATTTTGAACTGTGGGCCACAGACTTAAACGGATTATTGTTAACCATTTGAAAAGCCTTAAAATTTTCGATATTTTTTCTGGTTTTGCCACCTACGAAGTGATTTTGGACACCTTAAAGTAGGACTATATTTGCAACAAAATGAGCCCAATCAGGTCTCAGTACATATTATTAAGATACAGATGTTCAAAAGTTTGCAAAATTTTCAATAATATTAAGTCTTAACCATTATGAGTGGACATGATCAAGTCAGGGTTTGATGATGGAATCCTGAAGAAATCGGAATTTTTATAGTACTTCGTACATTTGCTCTCACATGTTGATTTGGAACGGATTATGAAGAGAGGTACCAATTGGCAAAAACAGAAGAATATCGAAAATTTCCAGGATTTTCAAGAGTTTACCAATGATCCAGAGGGCTTTTTAAATGGAAAAACTTGGGATGTCATAACCACTTCACCAAATACAACATAAAAAAAAACCCAGAACAACCTCATTCAGTGCAAGGCAACACCTCTTTTATTGTACGAGTTCCTGGGCTATATTGGCGTCATAAACGTGAAATTTAACCCATGCTAAATGCGACCAAATTAATATGTTTAGTGAGTGTACTACGACGTTGTTGAGGGAAATGTGATTTCTGAATGAAGCAAGCGGGACGTTTCTATGTCAGCTATAAATAGGTTAGGAAAACTGAATATATTGGTCAATTCGGTCATTCAATCGTCAGTAAACAACATTTCTTTCATATGCTTTTAGAACGCTTCTTCGGTTAGGTAGGTACCAATATTAACTCTTCAATGAAATGATTAGAGGCTGGCTGGCATATCATCATAGTGCTTACCGTTGGCAACGCATTCGCAGCCTGAGATTGCAGTCTATTAGCTTAAGAGCCCACTTACCATCAGAGTGACCTGTGTGCTCATTTTCCTTCTCTATGCGATGCCATTCAAGCACTTGCTTCTTAATTCCTTATTTAACATTAATATAGAAATGCAATTACTAGAATGACGCTAATATTAAGCTAGCGTAGCGTAGCGTCGTAAGTAGGCAGAGTGCCTGCAGTTTGAACTGTGCTTTATAGTTTGGACACTCGTCGAATCAATACCTATTCATGGTCTTCGGGTGAAAAGTACCCTACTGTCATTTGGAACGCGTGTTTTGATACAACAACATTTTAGTCAACGAGGATAATCCAGTGCGAGTACACGTATGCCAATGTCACAGTGACACCATCACTTGTTCCACATCTCATCGAATCAGACACGGCTAGTAGATATAGCTCTTGTATCGTCAAGATGAAGAGGTTCTTTTTTCTTTCGACTTTACGAAATAGATTTGCGTAAAATTAAAGACCTTTAATTGTGCTTTGATTTCGATGGTGGTGTAGTTAAAATATTCAAATTTTCTGCATACCGCTTTTCGGCTGGTGCTGTACCCAATAGCAATCATTTATAACGCTAAAATTCAAATTTATAAAAATCATAAACGTTTGTTCTTAACATATAAATTCTATCATTATAGAATTAAATCCATGAAGATTTCAGCATAACGAAGGGGTTTTGGGTTAAAATAACCTGACACCCTAATCGCTGGAGTTAAGCGAGTTCATTTTATACACCACATTATGCTGAGGCCTGGGGCTCATTTTATAAAACCCGTAAACAAAAAATACTGTCGATCAACATCTGACGAACAGAAACTAGTTGCAGCTGAGGTTCGTGCACTATTGGATGCGACAGGGGGTTGGGGTGGCAGGGCGCGGGGAGGGTGACATCTGCGCGGGCCGTCTTGTGTATGTGTGAGGTGCTTAGACATTTGATCGCCTTTGTGTGCGACGTAGGGTTGCCACGTGCGAGATTATCATTAGGTACTTTACTTTGAAGCCGTTACTCTACCGTGTAAAAGTGCTTACTGTTGAAAATTATTAATGATACACTATGCATATCATCCTACTCGAATTAGGTATATCGATGCTCAAAAGTACTAACTCATAAGTAGTACCTTTTGTTTTCAATTGAGAACCAAGAAAAACATGTTTCATTTTACAACGGTCCATTATTTATTAAAAACTTAACTTAACCATATAAGATTTATGGCAGAGACACGGAGGACCAATAAACGCGCAAAACGCGTGGCAACCATCAAAGGCAGTGCGTGCACCTTGCACGCAACGGGACCGTCCCTGGCAGGTAGTCGGCTCCGTTCCCGACGGAACTTACTTTCTTGATGCCAATATAAAAGATTTTTGGAAACATTTTGTTAATAAAATGCGAATAGAATACTTATAGGGTCCTTCAATAGGTTGTTGTACTTCCGACACTTTTTTAAATATTCCGCCTCTGCATTGATTATTTATATTATGCGTGCGAGTAGGTATGTGTGTTGTGTACCATACGTAGCTTTTACTAAAACGCAAGCGAGAAAAAGTAGTAATATTGGAATATTTATTTTCGTGTATTTGCTATGTTTTTGTCTAAAATCACTCCTTTTTACCTATTAAATTATAATTTAGTTATGGATAAATTGTTTAATTTATCTATTCCAACGTCCCTATCTACGAGTATTATTAGCCGTCGTTATGTTCAATAAAATTATATTACACTAAAAATAATATGATATTATAGGTGGCTGCGATCAGAACCATTGGAATCTCTATTCTTCTTTGGCTTAAACCATTATTGTTTCTGTCAAATTAAAGGGAGTTCATGAATACGTTATTACACCATATTGTAACAAAACATTTTGTGATATTGCTTGGCTAATATGGAAGAATGCATATAAGCCCTGTTCCCTGTGTTTTGAAAAGCAATTAATGACAAAAGAAAGTCACATCGGCCGGAATGCCAATCATATCGCCGCGCAGGCGCTCGGTAACAATTCAGTCCAAGTACTAAATATAGTTCAAAATAAAACAACTGTCGCTTGCCCTTCATTCAACCACACTAATTTATATTAATATTCCACCTAATTCATATAAAAATAGTGTTCAGTTTCATTTGACGCGCGTGGGCAGCGTAATTGGCTGGAACCATCATGTGCGCGGGCGCACCAGAATTTTTAATTATGAATTAATTAGTGGCGATCAACATCACGGACTTGCCTAATCCCGGTTAGTCATTGCTAGCTGTTCACACTACCGTTTATCAGGTAATTTATATGAAAAAATTGAACAACTCGAAATAGTTCTTTTTATAATTATATAAAATAGTAATTAGTAACTATAAAATGTATAAGTACAATGAAGTAGGTATGTTTATTACAAGTTGGGATGGCGTTGGTCTGAGGAAATTATCTTTAATATTAAAACTAGTAGGTAGTCCAGTAATTATTAAGTTACAAATTGTTTTATTATGCATAACCTAACCTAAATATATGCATCACGCCGGCCACGCCGCGGGGTCGTCGACTCTGTGATAAATATTAATATATCACTGTATCCAACTCATATCTATGCAACAAACTGTCTATGAGTTTAAATACGGGTTTTATATAACGTTCGTATTATTGTATAATACGAGTAGTATAGTGCATGCTGTGCCTTTTTGAATTCGTTTGTAATGATCATTTCGCCTAGTAAATAGGTACCTAACACAATTTAAAAAAAATATTGGAAAAAACAAATTGCTTATCGAATTTTTTACATTATTTACTAATTAATTGGTAACTATGGCAGACGTGAAATTAACATGTGTTATCAAATATTTCACATTACCTATCCCAATTTCCATTTTAAAGTATCAGTGAGGTAGGTAGTTATATCATAAAATTCATAAACTAACTTGAATGGTATTGGGCAAAGAGAATGTACTAAGTTTTCTGATTGCAAAAATGAATTGGCTCATTAATCTATGTGTTTGCGTTGAACAAACGACATTATTGAGTAAATATCAGATTTCCAACGGTCGTATTCTCATATAACGAGAAGTGGGTGTCAAATCATGGTTTGGGCCAAGGCGACGGCGGCGACGACGACGCGTGCGTCGAAAGAATTCATAAGTAGGCGATCGTATCCAGCGATGAAACAGAAAAACTTAATCAAATTACTGTGTAAGTATATTTAAAAGCTACAGAATAAAATATCATCTAATGCACCTCTTGCAAGGTTCGCGTCCCTTTTGCGTGCGTGCTAAATGCAATATATGAAGAGGCACGTAAGTTAATAAGTATTTATAGTATATGAAAGTTCACTTGCAGATACTGTGTTGCATTTCTCGCAAAGCAATGCAAGTATTGCGAGTATTGCGACTAATTATATTTAGTTGCAATGCTATACTTTAGCATGTTGTGGTAATAACTTAAACACCGAAGTTAACATAGTAGAAATATAAATTACGTAGAAAGGCTGCGGTACTATCATTAGGTAATAAAACTTTCAGAAATAATGTAAATTATAGTACCTACCTACCTACAAAATGTATGAGAAATAAAATAACAAAATGAGCTTTTGGAACATAGCGCATTAGGTACTCAAGAGGCTTTTAGCTGTTGCATTTTAAATAAAGATCTTTAAAAAAATTGTTGAACATAATAAATTAGGTACTTTCAATAATTTCCATCAAGTTCTGGGTAAGTGCGGTTGCCCAGGGCCTCTGTTCTTCTCGGTAAAACCATATTGCTTTGATATGTTATCGTATTTTCCACAGTTTGACAGTATGGCGGCCGAGTTAAAAACTATACGAGTAACAACATTAGAGGTAGAATAGAGGCCCTGTGATTAAATAGTTGTAAACTGTTTGACGACAGTTTGAAGGTATGTTATAATAGATACACTTTATTTTAATAGGTGGTTCATGAAACAAGCAAAAGAGTTTCTTGGTACATATTCCGTTACTTATTTAATATACGACCAGCACTTAAATAATTCTAACTGAAATTGGTCTGTAGTTCTTAAAATTGTATTTGTATATATTAAAACGTTAAGTACCTACAATGGTTTAGTCTCAGCGGAGAAGCTGAATGTATGTACGCCTCTTCAGTCCAAAAACTGTTTAACTTCCAGTAAACCGTTGATAATTCTTTCAGTACATGTGAGTGTCCGTTCTGCGCTTATTTCTCTGGCTGGGCTTTAAACTTAGCATTTCAACAGCTTTACACATTAGTCACGGAGTTATGTTTATGAATGGACGAGGGGTAGGCGGGCGGGGAGGTGCTAAATATAGACTCGGTGCAACAGGTGGTCCGGCACCCTAACGCGGCGGTACTGCATGCGTGGCAAGCGGCACATCGTGCTCAGAACACGATAGGAAAAGTGAAAACGCTCTCGCTACACAGATTTAAATACATTTGCATGGATACATAGCCTAAAGGCACGGAGCTTCTATTTATGTCTGCCGGAAAAGTTAATTCAGAAGTACCTATAGTTACTTGCAACTTATATTTCCAGATTATTCTGATAATTATCGTCGACAAATTCACGGATCAGTTGATTTTTCAAAGACATAGTTTTGTTATAAAATTTCTTTGAAGCCTATTTCTACAATATCTAGATTCCGTAACTTCCCACATTATTGCCGGCCGTTTCGGATGTCCGTCCAAGCTGCCGACGGATATCCTCCGAGTCTTCTCCGGACCGTCTACTTATTTTCTTATAAAAAAATTCTGTGTAACTGCGCCTTAGTTTAAAATAACCCATGTGACTATTCATAGCACAATGGAGGCTGCTATACATATGTAATGGTATTGATTGGTAAGGATACTAATGATATAGTAAGACCTGTGTCTGCTATCGGTAATTCTACCTGATGTAGCACCAGCAGGTCTAAAGAAGGAATAAGTGAATTTAAAAAAAGTTGATCTGGGCCTCTATTCTATATGCTGGGTAAAACCTGCCTTTGAAATGTTATCGCATAGTCAACTTTAAGATTGCTCTTATTCGTGTATGTGTCGTGTCTTTGTTTGCGTACTATGCTAAGTATATTTGCACAAAATCGTGTTGAGTTGAGTCTTGAGTTACAGAGCAAGTTTTCTCGGAAGCGCGTCTGGCGTGGAGCACGAAGACAGTTGGTTTTAGCTCACATTTGATCGCCGATCCATCCAAATGGCCCAATCCATGTGAAATATTTACATAGAATAGGTATATTATCATAACTTATTTCCTGACTTGCATAGTTTGATTTATGATCGTAGTAGGGTTAGTTAAATTAGGGCATTTTGCGGGCTACCGGAGGGAGAGGAAACAAAAGCGTGAGCACAGAATAAATAGTACCTACCTACAGGTGACATTGTTGGTAATCAGTTTCTGTATCACTATGTTTTACTCTTTCTTCCTTTTTTAAGAGGCTCCACAGACTGCTAACTTTCACTATTTATATAAAGTTTGCGGAGATAAACTAGGGTAGATAGAAGTACCGTTCGTGGCCACTGCTCCTTTTTTTGCCATTTAAGGATGAGCGACAAAAATACTGTAAAATTAAAAATAAATTTCATAATGCTTTAGATATTTGTTAAAAACTAGAGTGGCCAAAAACGGTGTAAAGATGGCCAAAATCGGTACCACTTCCCTACCAGCCGACGATCTAGTCTGAAGTCCACGGGAATGTTAAGTTAACCCCTGGTATTTATCGCGGCGAGCGCGCGTGTGGCTCGATACTCCTAAGAGGCGGGGTGATAAACACACGTTTTGCAACAGACATACATTCTACTAGTCACAAAAAGCAAAATGAAATAGATAAAAACCTCGATATAATGGCGACCCTTATTCTTAGAGCATATAACTCTTAAATGGCAAAACCGATTTGCATCAAACTAGATTTCATCCGTTTTGGAGCTACAATACTAAAGACAAGGATACACAAATACACAGGTTAAACTTATAACAACTTTCTGTTTGTGAATAAGTTCACATAATCCTATCAGACGACTCTACTTCGTCACTAGGTCCTAGATTCCAGTATTTTACATTTTTGACGTCTGCAATAATAAGTATTGTTCCGAATCGCATTCTACTTTCATATGTATAGCTAGCTAGCTATACATATTTGTAATCCGGCCACGATAGGCCAAAGTATCGCTTCTAGCAATTCATTATTCATTGCAATTCAATCTTAGCATCCATCATAATTTGCCGCCAGAGCGTTCTTGGCTGATGTCCTCGCGACCCTGAACGTGGCTCTATATTTAGCGCCGCAGCCCTTCTGTTGATGCCATAGACAATAAATCAACCGTTTGTTTGGGTTGCGAGCGAATGCCACTGGCTTTTAATTTCGCCAATAATATCGATTTTATGACTCTGAAACTAGTCAGGAGAGCAGTCGTACGATATAATTGAGGATTCCTGTGTCGTTTTTTTTTCAGTTTTACACAAATTTTATGCAAAATGCTTGCTTTTTATTATGAAAGGATGAATTTTTAGAGCAGTTTTTTAAATGTCCCATAAGGCTTTAAAAAAAACCAGTGAATAATCTATGAGAAACATATTTTTAATACATTAAACATGATAAAATACAACGAGGTATAACATTATAAACACTGCTGCTTTATACCATAGCTGGAAAAAAATACGAAATTTCAGATTACTAGGAGCAGTGAGTTTGTGAGGCCTGTCCCACTCGCGGTTTCCGTCTAACAAATTATTATAACTTTACATTTAGTCAGCTTCTTATTATATGGATCCAAGTTGTCTGAAATAAATGATTTATTATTATTTATATTATTAATAAGTTATATACATTATTAGAAAGAAGAATAAACAACGCGTTTAAATAAACATTACTCGTTGCTAATATTTTTTAATTTAAAAGTATTTTGACCATTTTGTCTTTGTCCCACGATTAGCAACTAATTCATAACGTTCAAACACCTGCTGTTATCTAATTAGTCGACTAACCTCACAGATTAATAACCTGTACTAACCTACCGCCATCTTTGCGATCCTATTGAGTCAACCATTAGGCAGATCGGTTCTCTCAAACGTCATTTCAGTGGATTATTATATAAGAATGTACAATGTCTTATTTCAGTTCATCTTTTAATATTTAATAGGATAATTTAATATAATTTACGCGAATTGGACATATATTTAAATTTGTTTAGTAGTTATTTTAAAAATACTTAATTTTCGTTACGACTATTGATGTTATATTATGTACAACATGCACTTACACTGTTAAAAAAAGTTATCATGGTCACTATGATATCCAAAACATGTCTAATGCTTGACATAGCCCTGTTTAGAAAATCATCACGATTGTTTCTGTGCTGCTAGCACCAAACTATCCATTCTATATAAAAACGAAAGATTGTGGGTTTTTGTTTGACATATCTAATAATAGTAATATATTAAGGTCGTAATATATCATTTCACATTGATTTTCTAAACGGCCGTCATTTCGGTGGTATATTTTTTTCAAAATTTAATTGCTATTAAAGTATTGTCATTTAATCGGTGTCACATAATATATTTAAAACATGATAATTAATTATAGTAAAAAAAAAATGCCACCGAAATGACGAAAAACCGTGCAGTCAAAAATCCACCCTAAACATTACGTATAACAATTTACTAGATAATACCAAAAGGCCGATCGAAAACCAAGCAAGGTAAATAATGCTTAAAAGAACATAATCACGAATCTTGATAAAACAGAAGAAGACATTTGTATTTCGATTTGTTGGCTATAGCTAATTTAAACACATTTTAAGCGGCACGTATTTTACTCAAATAAATAGGAACAAGGGAAACATACACTATCAAGTTTCAAGTTTCCAAAAAATCAAGGTTTATATAGGTCGAGATGCTTCAGGCCCTTCTGCGCCGGCGTGCGGTAGGCGGGCTGCTCCTCCGGCGTGTGCGGCCAGAAGGTGGGCTTGTTCACCGAGTCCAGGGCGATTTCCGGGTGCATGTCGTACACCACTTCCATGGTCATCTCCTCAAACTTAGGCAAAGCATTGATGCGTTCCAATTCTTTTTTAGCCCTGCATATGAATAGGTTCAGTCGGTATGGAATGTACGAGATGTATGTAAACTCTTTATTCAATAAACGAAACAAACATGTAGTATGTAGTACAAGGCGAACTTTAAGGGTTGGTATGGTTTGCCCTCATTCACTTTAAAATCACATCTATAAACTATTGCTGATAAATCTGATTTTATATTTAGAGGGTAAAATCTATAATGCGTACTTTACTTAAAAAACACTTTTTTTTTTCCCAAGTAAGAAGATACTTACAAATCAATTTGTTCCTGAACCGTAGCACAAAAAGTTTGAATCTCCGGTTCTAACTTACTCCACTGGGCATCTACCTCTTTGGAGTACTTATCTTCAGGGATGGGCACCTTGAAAGCTTCATACTTGGACTTCAAAGAGTCAACCATGCTGGGGTCGGGCACCAACTTCTTATAATACTGCCAGTCGATCTTCGGAGGCTCAGCAGGGTTAGCCAAGACTCTGTAGATACGCAAATGTAGTTTTACAGTCAACTATTGCAAAATTGTGTTAGTCGAAAGATTTATTCGGTTAACTAATCTGAAATCTTATGTCTAAACTTTTACCTCCGTAAATACGCATCAGATTTTCCTTTGAACGCAAAAAAGTTAACTTTTTGGTCTGATGGAACTAATCTTTCCAACTCTTTCCAATTAATACTAGATTTTGCAATTCTCGACATTGCTGACTAGGTATATTTTAATTAATTTAAGTGGTATGTATGTATCTTTGTTTTCTCATTTAATTTAAGTTAATACATCAACCACTATTCAATAATGTTATGTCAGGTTGAAATGACATAAAAATTAAAATAAATGTCACAATATTTAGTCAAACCACTTTGGTGCTGGATACGAATAAAAAAAAATTACTGTCTTCAAAAAAGGTGTGGTTCTCAATTCACTTTTTTAAAGGTGTACAGAGCTACCCATGAGCTACCATTTTGCTAATAGCTATCGGCAATCTTCGTTTTTCTATGTCTATGATACACGAGTGACAAATATACTGTCAGTTGCGAGTGCAAGCGTGATAGCGATAGCGAGCCGAAAGATATTAAGAAGCTGGGAATACTGTATTTATTAAATTGTGGCAAAATAGAAAATGCTTTCACTGAGTGCGCTAACGAATCGATTAAGCATCATGCGACGCAGAAGATATGAAGGCGGCATGCGATCTCGCGTGCAGCCAATTTCCAGGTTCAAGTTCTGTAGGTCGGGCATCATGCCGACGAATTAGCATACGTTGAATACCAGAGTGCATGCCTCGATCATAATTTGTTCAGTGTCCAGACAGGCCTCGGGGAATAATTTGTGTAATGAGTTTAGAAGTGTTGTGCAGGTTGGTAAAAAAGGTAGTTTTTTTATGTAACTTAGAGAAAAGAGCAGGCCAACTGGCCATAAGCAGTTCTAACAATAGAGCCTTTGCAAGCTTTTAGGGAATCAAAAGGAACAATTTGGAAGGTCGTGGCGAGGGTCTTGCGGCGTATAGGCCGGGGGTAAGATGTTTTTGGCCCTTGACATCCTATTGTTCTCGTATGTACTTATGTCCCCAGCTGAGCCGGCTTAATCCCACTAGTTTCATTTCCTTGTTCTGAAAACTACATTCTGACCAGTTCCTGCAAAAGCAGGGTCCCATCGCAAAAGCATTTCTATAGAAAAAAATCAGTCAGGTGCGAGTTGGACTCGCGCACCGAGGGTTCCGTGATTAAAATATCTAATGTAGTTACATCTATTTTGATTTTTTTGTAAATAGTCCTTTACGATACAGAATGTAGAACAAGAATTAGGTTCGCGAAAATACTCATTTTGTTATGAACTGTTTTTTTAATTAAATAATGTCAATTTTGACTAGCCTACATTTTAATACAGATTTTATTTGCAAAATTTTCTAAAACTGTAAAATTTGAAAATTTTATTTTACTTTTCGCGGAAAGTATATTTATTTATTTAACTTTATTGCACAAAGGAATACACTTAATACACAAAAGGCGAACGTAAGGCATTCTCTACCAGATAACCTTTGTGCAAAGCAGAGATTAAATAATTATCTTTAAGTCTGGAATATTTCGGATTATTTGGTCCATAAAGTTCGGAGGCAATTTTTTGTACATTTTTGGCTATAAACCAACTAGTACGTCACGGTAAATTATAAAAAAATATAGTTTTGAAATGTACAGATTGAACCCTTTCATATGATACCCCGTTTGCTATAATCAAATCAATTGAATTTTTCTACCCCAATTCTAGACCCCTTTTCAAATATTAAAAAAAAATATTTTTTTTACCGAAAATCTATGCCTCATCTTGCTTCAGAGAAAAACTACTGTGACATACAGACAAGCACCGAAGTCTCACCATAAGGATTCCTTGTTTACCATTTTGGTTCGGAACCCTAATAATGATGGCTAAATTATTATTATTTAGGGATTGCTGCATAGATGTAATGATTTTAAGATAAAACACAATGTTGTGATTGTGACGAGCTGGACTCGTTTATCTAATCGGCGCACCAGCAGTGGGCGGGAGACGCGCTGCCAAGTTTGCGATAACTTACATTGTAGCGTTCACTACTTCTATCCCAACTTCGTTCGTTTTCAGATTGTATTTCATAAGACTTAATTGGTACAAGTAGTTATAAGGAATTCGGGTAAAAATTAGCTATCAGTCTTAGAACACGTTACATTTTTATCTGTCTCAGACAAATCTATTTACAAGTATCTACCGTCGTTTACAAAAAATCAAAAATTAGGAATGGTTGCTCAACTCGGTCGTGCGAAAGGACATGTTTTTCCATGGATTAATATTAAGTAAACCGGATCATACTAGCTTAAATCAGAAATCTTCTTCCATGCTGTAAAATTATTCACCGATAGGTACGTTTTTATCTACCGTGACGTGCTCGCTGTAGTCAGATAACTTTATCCTGCAATATCGTGGTTGTGTGTGACTATGTCGTGTAGATGTCTTCAGGCCAGCTATTAAGCGGGTCGCACCCTTCCAACAAATCGCTGCTGATCGACACGCCGTTTCAATTAAGAGACAATAATGCGCCGGTGTCAGTCGCATCGTATCCGCCGGATATTAGGCGTAACTACACGCGCGCGCGCTTCAGAAGCGCCGAATTCTGCCGACGACAAACTTACCACTCTTGGCTATCCACTGAAACAAACCTAACAACTGCGTCTTACCACCATTTGCCATCACAACTTTCACTTTTATTACTTTGATACAGAGCTCAGAGCTGTTGGCTTGCATGAAAATAGCTTCGGAGTTGTCCTTTTGAAAACCATTTCCGCCGGATCAACTCGTTACATTTGAAAAGTATTAACTAATTCTGAAAGCTTTGATGAGTAGACTCAGGGAAGGGTTTTAGGGGAAATTATAATTTGTACCTTTTGAACTCTAATTTAAGACAAGCGGAGTGGGAGTTATGATTGGGAGTTAAGTTTACCAGTATAATGCTGAAGCATATGCAGCGTTTATTGATACTCTGAAGTGGAAGTATTGTAACTGTGGCAGCGGGTGCATTTTTAGGCCACTGATACTCGACGTCATTCAATCCAAAAATAAATCAATCGTTACAAACCAAGTAACCAACTAACCGGGCGATTCATGGCGTGGACAAAAAAACGAAATGCAGTAGATAGAGCAAGGCGTTGGAACAGGTTCCCTGCGGTTACTGAAGCCGTATTGTTGCTGCCGACGCCACAAGATTGTTACACTCCGCACAAAGTCGACTTGACTTTTGTGAAGCAAGGCTTCTTTATGATTGGAAATGTTTTGACGCGCCGTGGGAAAGGTTGCGTGTATAATTTTCGTTCTTCCAAGTTTACTCTGGGTTGTTTAATATTTTCGAATGAAACAGATACACTTCTTACATATCGTTTAATTATACGACAAATGTAACGGAATGTTTAAATGTTACATTTAGCGTAAACTTTCGGAAGTATGTATACACGAACATTGTGCTTAATACTGTTACTGTTGGGAGTATTGTTTGACACCAACATTGATACACCAATCTTGGGTGTGGCATAAGAAGAACGAAAGCAGGATTAATGCAGTTGAAATGAGAGCTTTGAGAAACTATGTGTGGAGTTAGGATGATAGATAGAGTTAAAAATAGCGAGATCCAAGAACGATGTGGATTGAAAGAAGATGTAGTGACTAAGATCGAAAAGGGTATGCTAAGATGGTTTGGTCATTTATAAAGGATGGATGAAAGAAGAGTTACGAAAGAGATATGGCGAGCGAGAGTGAGCGGAGATGTCGGTAGGGGACGTCCTAGACGGACGTACGGTGATCAGATTCGCGATGTACTCAATTAGGGCCAAATCAAAAGCACCCGAAACCGACGTACGTGCGTGAAGAGATTGATTAATGTAGAGGAAGCGAAAGTTGTATGTTTAGATCGGTGCACCTGGCGTTCCATAGTTTCTGCCTACCCCATTGGGAGACAGGCGTGAAGGTATGTATGTTTGTACCTATCTGATACTGTTATTCCTGAACTAACTCCTTTAGGCTTCCGTAGTCAACAAAGAACCCTTATAGTTTCACCATGTCTTGTATGCGGTTTAAATCAGAGACTCTAAGTACAAATTTGTTATTTCGGATGTTTAGGTATACGAGATATCAATCACGCAGACTTATTTTTCTGATTTCTTCCATACACGTAGAACGAGGTCGTTTTTTTGACTCGTCTATTCTTATCTAAATAAATATAAATCAAAATTAGGATCAGGTGACCGGCTCGCTCGTTTGCCAACTCTAGCGAAAAAATACCTAATATAAACTAAGGCTGGGTTTTATAAAGATCCGTAAGGTCAAATTTCGGTAAGGAACGTCAAAACTTGTATGAAGTTACTAAAATTTGACCTGACATTTTTACTTACGGGCCTTTATAAAACCGGCCCTAAGTATCTAAACGGGTGCAAGCGCGTTATAAATTGTGATCCATTTACTGGACATTGAAATCATGTACTCATACAGTTTAAGAACTTGCTTGCTTGGTCGCTTGGCTGACATTTCTTTTTTTTTTCAGCCCCAGCACGATGAAGCTGGAGTGGGGGGACGGGGAGTCGGACTACGGGCTGGAGGAGGCCGCGTTCTACGAGGGCCCGCCGGCCGCGGCGCCGCCGCCGCGCAAGCACGTCTCCTTCAGCCTCCGGCTGGACCTGGTGAGTCTACCCAGCCTTTCTAGGGATCCGGGCCCCTAATAATAAGCCTCTGCTGTCCGTCCGCCCGTCCGCCCTAACCGGTGGTTGTTTTTTTTTTTTCAGAATATGTGTCATAACGGCGGAATTACTAACAAGTATATTAAAAAAAAGGGCTCCCCAAACAAGAATATATTTTTTTAGTCTGAAAACATACAATCGTAAAAAATGCTATGATTTGTAGTACAGAGGGGTTATTAGGACATAACTATGCAGTTCAGTTTACGCTGAGAGAAAAGGACAGAAGTATATAACTGCTATAGCTCTGTCCTTTACACTCGCCGTAAAATTAACTGCATAGCTATGTGATAATAACCCTCCCAGTTGTTGAAGAAAAACAACAAATACTAAAAAATGTTCAAGTGTGAGTTGGGCTCGCGCTGATTAGATTCGAAATATAATTATAATACCTACTGTGCGGCGTTACGGAACCCTCGGTGCGCGAGTCCGACTCGGACTTGCCGGGTTCTTTACGCCATACAGACGGAAAAACACAGACCATGTGCAGCCGTAACATGATTGAGAGTCGTTTAAGTAAGCTGTTAAAGCATAACTTTTTTTTGAGTCTAGGTAGATAGAACCACACTAAGGCTGCGGTCCACTGAGGCGGAGATGAGCGGAGTGGAGCGGAGCTGTGCCAATATTGACCAATAGAGTCTAAGCTAACGTGCGCAAGGCGCGCTCGACGTGACCGCATGCGCCTTCTATTGGTTAATATTGGCACAGCTCCGCTCCGCTCGTCTCCGCCTCAGTGGAGCCGCAGCCTAAGGGGTATCATTTTACCAGTCATGATGGTGAATGTGCTCTGAGGCTTACAGAACTTTGAAATAACAAAACAACAGACTCAAAATCTTAAGATACATTGCCTTTCTGGATGGAGCGTAGGAACTAAGACGGAAAGCCTCAATGCTAGTAATTTCACCACTTGTCATTTAATAACACTGTCATCATCATTAAATTTAAGAGCCAGGCTCTTGTCGGTGGAGTAATTGCCACTTTTCTCTATCCTGTGCCAGCCTTTTCACCTCCTGATACGACACGACATTCGCCTTCCGTCTTATTTGGTTAAAGTATGTGAGCCTAGGTCTTCCTCTTCCTCTTTTTCCTTCGACTTTACCCTCCAAAATGTTCAAAAAGAAACTATCGTGCCGCATCAAGTGGCCCATCATCTTTCCTCTTCTACATTCTATAGTTTTTAAAATATGTCTTTTCTCGTTCACCATCTTCAAAACTTCTTCGTTGGTTTTCTTTTCCGTCCAGCTAATTTTTTCCATCCTTCGCCAACACCACATCTCAAACGCTTCCAACCTTTCTCTATCTCTCTGTGTTAGTGTCCAAGTCTCGCTACCGTACAACGCAATGCTCCAGATGTAGATTTTAATTAAGCGTTTTTTAGCCTTTTTTGATATTTTAGTTCTTAATAGGTGCTTCTTGTTATTGAAGGCTTTTTTAGCCATGGCTATCCTTTGAATGATGTCTGCGGTGCATCTGGAGTCATTGGTAATTAAACTTCCTAAATATTTAAATTTGTTTACTTGTTCTATTGTACTATTGTTAAGAATGATTGGGTTATGTTTTTTTGCATGTTTAGATGTTATAAGAGTTTTAGTTTTACTGCTATTAATTTTAAGTCCAAACTGATTGAAAATTTCCTCCATTTTTACAACTAGGTCTTGTAGTTGACTGTTGGTTTCAGCAAATGCTGCAATATCATCCGCAAACCTAATGAAGTGAATTTTTTGTCCATTAAATTTAATTCCCCCCAAATCTGAATCTATTACCTTTTTTATGGCATCTTCTATAAAAATGTTAAATATGAGCGGTGAGAGTGGACAACCCTGTCTGACACCTTGCCTTATCTTTGCTTTTGCTTTTTCCTCTCCAACTTCTATAATGGTCTCCTGGTTCTTATAAAGTTCGCAAATAATCTTTCGGTCCCTGTAGCAAACACCAACACCACGCAGGCTATACATCATCTTCTTCCAGTCTATTTTATCAAAAGCCTTCTCCAGGTCAACAAATGCTATGTGTGTATCCATATTTAAATCTAACCGCCTGTCAACTATTAATCTAAGAGCTAAAATAGCTTCTCTAGTTCCTTTATTCTGTCGAAAACCATACTGATCGGAACTTAAATGGTTTTCAGCAATTGGTCTCAATCTGTTTTGAATTATTTTTAATAAAATTTTAGATGCTTGCGAAATAAGGCTTAAGGTTCGGTGTTCTTCACATTTTAAAGAATTAAGTTTTTTTGGCAATGCCACTGTTCTGCTTATTTGGAAATCTACCGGTATTTGTCCTGTTATGTATATATCTCTCATTAACTCAAAAACTTCCTGTACCATGGGTTCACATACTGCATATTTTATCATTTCAATAAATATTTGGTCACACCCTGCTGCTTTGTTATTGTGAATACTCATCAAGGCTTTCAAAAACTCTTCTTTTAAGATGTCTGGCCCTTTCTCGTCCTCTTCCACTATTTGTTCTTCCTCTATATCATCATCATCCAATCCTTGTCCTTTGTAAAGTTGTTCTATGTATCTCTTCCATCTTTCCAATATATCCCTATTATTTATAAGTATATTACCCTGTTCATCTAGAATAGTTGTACTTTTTGCATTGTGTTTCTTCTCAAAATTTCTTATTATGTTATATGCTTTATTCATATGACCCTTCTGAATGCATTTATCTATTTCTTCACAAATTTGTATTGTATCCTTCTCTTTACATTCTCTGCATTTAGTTGTTATTTTATTCGTTAGTTTTTTATATATTTGTATACTTTTTTCATCACTTTTGTTTCTAAATTGTCTTCTTTCTATCATTAAATCAATAATTTCTTTAGTTAGCCAGTTTTTCCGTGGTGTTATTTTCTCTCTATCTAAACATTCTTCGGCTGAAGACCTTAAGATATCCCTAATATTTTCCCATCGATTGTTTACACTTAGATTATTATTTATATTATTTTCTATCCTACTTTTATAATCTTCTATTTTAAGACCAACCTTATTACTAAATTGCACTCTGATAGTATTGCTATCCTTATCACTAAGTTTTTTGAGATCAAGCTTCTTTGGCTTACGTTTCTTGCCTTGCTTTGTGACATTAAGATTATGTTTGCTTAACAATAGATTATGGTCCGTGCTAAGGTCTGCTCCCGGAAGGGCTTTACATGATTGTACTTGTTTTCTGTAAATTGATCTTACTAATATGTAGTCTAGTTGATATCGTCCTATGTCTCCTGGCATTTTCCATGTGTAAAGCCTTCGTTTTGGGAGTTCAAAAAATGTATTGGTAACAAACAAGTCGTTTTCCTTGCAAAATTGTACCATTCTGTTTCCTCTAGTATTTCTCATTCCTAATCCAAATTTACCTACTATATTTTCTTCTGCTCCTTCCCCAACTACTGAGTTAAAATCCCCCATTACTATAAGATTGTCTTTCTCTTTAACTGCATCTAATAACACTGTAAGAAAGGTAATTATATATAGCTTATAAATTTTGATAGGTCAGCTAGCCCAGGAATTAGAAACCGCGGACGCTCCCAGTTCCGAGTATCCTGATTATCAGCATAGCAGCACACTGGCGTTATAAAGAATGTAGACGTATTTTATTATACTTGTATTTAATGTTTGTTTACTAGGTACGTACGCGATTGAAATCGGTACTGAGCCTATTGGGTCCCTACAAATCTGCGGTTTCTAATCGAAGCTGGCTGCCCTATCAAAATTGATAAGGTATCTCACATTACCTTCCTTTCCCTTTCCTTTTACCAAGAAACCTTGGTTGTTTTGACTGACTCTTATTAGTATCCTACATAGGTAGATAATAAAAGTAAATAAACATCATTCTTCATGAATGTCTTCTTCTTCGTTAATAAGTTCTTACCAACGAAGAGAGAGCTAAGTCGTAAGTCTAAAAAGTTATGAATGGAGCTTCACTTCAAGTTTTCCAAGTTTCAATCGATTACCGGTCCAACCCGAACCTTGATCTTGGCATAACAAATGACAGGAAAATCAAGGAAAGTTGTTTTATTTATGTAAAGATGTCAGATATTAGAAAACAGCGCGACCGGTCTTCAGAAGCCACCTAATAAGTAGGAGTGCGTTTCTCCGGCCGGTTTCTTTCTCGGCACGCAGGACTGTGGGTAGGAATAAATTGTCGGTTTCCGCGCCCTCTCCGAGTATAGCATCAGCGTTAGCCGGTAATTATAGCTACTGTGTAGTTTACTATTCACTACATGCCATTTGTAAACCAATTTAGCGAATAACTTAAAAGACATGAATTTGAAAATGTTTCTTAACAGACGGACCGGTATTACCTTTAATGTTGATTATGGAATAAAATATAGAGACTTATAGAAGAAATATACTTATATAAACTACGTCTTATCTCATTATACTTATAAAGTCATAAAAACTTAATAGGAATGTTTTCTGAAAAAAATTAACTGAAAGTAGATACCTTTACGGTATTTTTTAGGGTTCCGTACCAAAATGGTAAAAAAGGAACCCTTATGGTGCCTGTCTGTCTGTCTGTATGTCACAGCAGTTTGCTCAAACACTTTAGAAGCTATCAACTTGAAATTTGGCATAGTTGTATACCTAACTTGCTTGCCCGCATCAGTTTTTAGTAAAAAAAATATGAATTTATTTTTCTAAATATTTGAAAAGGGGTTGAAAAATGAAAGTGATTTTTATTTCAGCAAATGGGGTGTCATATGAAAGGGCTTAGTCTGCACATTTCAAAACTATTTTTTTTATAATTGTCCGTGACGTACTTTTTGATTTATAACCAAAAATGTACAAAAAGTTTATGGACCAAAAAATCTGAAAAATTCCTATATTTTACGGGAAAAATAAAATGAAGTTGTCAAACTTTACAGTTTTGGAAAAATTATCAAAAAACTTTAAAAATCTGTATTGAAATTTGCGATAATCAAAACGAACCTTATTGCAAAAGTAGTTAATAAAGTTCATAACAATGAGTATTTTATTTTGCCTTTTCCAACCATATTATCTTAAATACAGAACCCTCGGTGCGCGAGTCCGACTCACACTTCACCGGTTTTTTTGAGTTTCATTCATCAATTCGTGTAAAAGATTTTTTTTTTAAAGCACCTTATTAAAATTAAATTCCTAAAAACACCGTTGCATCTGAAACACACTCATGTTTGTGAAAGATCCTTAATTAGGAGGGAAAGAACCTATTTTTTAACCATGAGAAACTGACTACCAAATTCCATTACCAAAAACGAACATTGGATTAAAAAAATACGTGATGGATGGAATATTATTACTAAGCTATTATATATTAATCTGTATACGCATAAAAATCAAATACAATACAAAGAAGTAAACATAATTTATAATTATAAGTCCTTCACTTATCTGATTATTTATTCCGATAAATTATTTATAGCGATAAAACGTAATAAGGGACCTATTTATATGTATAGGTGCTAACATATAAATCGTATAATGTCCGGCAAACTGACCGGTGATACCCCGGTATTTAGAGAAAACCAACCCGAAGCCATTCGTAGCATGAAATATGTATTAGCTTCTTATACACCTTCTCTACTGAATATGTAAACGGCAAACCTAACCCCAATGTGACAATATCCAAGCTGCTGACGTACAAATCAAGAAGAAAACTGCCATTCAATGCAAAAATAATAATGTTGGTTTAATCCTAACTAATGGTAAAGATTTAAAACAGTTTGTTTATTTTATCTGTGTCTTTCTTTCGCATCAATGCGGAGGAAAGTAATTGAATAGATTCGAATCAATGGGATAGTCTAAAGCGAGGTTTAGACTAGCAATTACAATTGCAGAAGTTGACTGCTCTCTTGTCTAACTTTTAAG
Source organism: Acleris literana (assembly GCA_946894065.1). Classification (NCBI taxonomy): domain Eukaryota; kingdom Metazoa; phylum Arthropoda; class Insecta; order Lepidoptera; family Tortricidae; genus Acleris; species Acleris literana. The sequence continues at coordinate 7,831,933 of OX335685.1, read as the reverse complement.
TTAGAAAAAGACAGCAAAATTTTTTTTGCTCTACAACTGAAGTTAAAGTAAGACAGCAATCAACTTCTGCAAATTTTATTCCCAGTTTAATTTGCACTTTTGAGTGAAGAGAAACTGCCTGTTGTCTTGCTTGAACTTCAGTTGTTTTATTGGGGTTTGGTAAAGAAGTTAGTGCATTTACAACTAAAAAAAAATATCCCAACGAATTGAGAACCTCCTCCTTTTTTTGAAGTCAGTTAAAAACCAGTTATCTGAAGACCATTAAACGAAAGCATGTACAAAAAACTTATCTATTACTAAGTTTTGTCGTAAAAGTTTGCGTTAGGGTGCGGCTCCACTGAGGCGGAGACGAGAGGAGCGGAGCGGAGCTGTGCCAATATTAACCAATAGAAGGCGCATGCGGTCACGTCGAGCGCGCCTTGCGCACGTTAGTTTATATTATATTGGTTAATATTGGCACAGCTCCGCTCGTCTCCGCCTCAGTGAAGCCGCACCCTTAGATCGTTAGATCAAAAAAAAGAATTCGACTTATAATGTAGAAAATAACTTCATCCTTGGTTAATTACGGTTTAGGCGGGTGACGGTTAGGATGTCGCGCCCGAGGCTTCCGGATGTGCCGGCGCCGGACCGGAGCGCCCGGTGTTCTTGTGACAACCCGGTCTCGTTACAACAATCATTTTATTTTTAATCACAAAGAAGTATTTAAACACCCGTTTTTTTACCGAGATATCTGATATTTTTAGTTATTGTGACAATGACTTAAGTTAGTAACGAAGCGTTTTGACAATACCCTGTTGTTCAAGTACCCTGTAATAGAAATGTACTGTTCCGCGTTTTGTTTTTTGGTTTTCAAAAAAGTACCTAGTATATTAATGTGTGTGAATAACAAGTAAATCAATGCAATGTAATAAGTAAGGTATACATTTACAATTTTACATACATATTTACGTTGTGCATTCCTAAATAAATCCAAAGTTAACTTTTCTCGCAAAAATCATAAATTTAAATCATTAAGCTTACAACATATATTCCGAACCGGAGTAAGCTTTAACAGCTACCAGACTTCTTTAGAAACAGAAAAAGGCGATGACAGTTATTCGCCGTATAATAATTAGGTACAGTGGCACTTAACGGGTGTTATTCCTTAAGCAGCTAAGACAAGTTTGCGATCGCACTAGGCAATTAGACCTGTGCGCACAGCCTGGCCTGGGCTGGACCAAGGCCTTACTTAACCGAGGATACCCATTAAGTTGACTGGATCAATCGATCGATGCACAGAAGAATAACCCCCTGAACGTTTAAGCCTGCTACACGCGATCCGGTTCGATCGCTACAAGGTCTGAACTTTACGGTTTAATTCTACTCGTCTAATTGATGCTATGGCCATAGTCGGGTTCAGTAGGAAACCGGTCACCGGGCACAACGGCGCACGCGTGTTCCAAATCAATCTTGTATGGGTTAAATAAAAATATATTATGACACAAAGGTATGGTGGTGATTTGAGACATAATTGATGGATTTATTTTTAGATAAGGACAACTGACAAATTGAACCACAGTGATAGAAGTAGTAAGCGTCCGCCGCAGAATGATTAACAAGACTAATTGTGAAAGAGTAGGAAGAGTTCGGAAAAAGTAAAAAGATGTTTACAATGAAATTGGTTAATAATCAGAGATCGGACAAATGGGTGTATTACTCGCAATAATGTGGACGTGACTCCAAAGATTTTAATTAACACAAATAAAATTACATTAATTGATTTCTTACCTGAACTTTGAAATCTTGATCCTTTGCAGGACAGTAATAAGTAAATAATACAAACACGGAGTGGCCATTACTATTAATCTATTTAGGTTTCCTCCATTAACATCCTTGGATTGCGAAAGGAGCTTTTCACCTCATTAGTTTGTTTTAGCCGAGAAAAGGAATAAACTAACCACGAAAAAAATATAAAAAATACTGTTTATTTGCTTTAATAAATCTTGCAAAGGATCAAAATTAAAGTTCAGTTAAGAAGTCAATTAATGTATATATATTTTTTAATTACAATCTTTGTAGTCATGTCCACGTTATTGCGAGTAATGGCACCCATTTGTCCGATCTCTGTTAATAATGTTGGACTGAACTAAGAAAAAAAGATAGATTTTTAATTTTAACAGCAACGTTTGTTCCGAAATTCTAAACTACTAAAGCGAAAAAATTTCGTCGGTCTTAGGTAGGATTCGAATCTACATCTCTGGCTCTCCGGGCCGATGCAGGCGCATTACCACTTTATGCCACCAAGACCCTGAATACTTAATAATATTTAAAAATCTTTAGAATGAAGTGGCCCATTGTACTCGTGCTAGTTTCAATGTAACTTGAAACATGAGTGTCTTTGTTAATAAACAACGATAGATGGCGTCAGCATACCCTCCGAGTATGAAAAAGCAAGCGATCACTAATTTTGTGCACCTTAAGAAGGGTCTTGGTGGCATAAGTGGTAATGCGCCTGCGTCGGCCCGGAGAGCCAGAGGTGATGTAGGTTAAAATCCTACCTAGGACCGACGACTTTTTTTTCGCTTTAAAATAGTTTAAAAAAAAAAACCTACTTACGTATTAAAAAAACTTAATATACCTAACTTAATATTTTACTAACTATCCACATCACAAACGCAGGTAAAACTCTAGCCTGTAAAGCATTACAAAACCCAACTTATCCTTTAACCTATTGCCAAGCAGGAGTGTTCGCATTGTTGTGTACCGGTGTGGGGATAATAAAACAGGTGAAGTATCCTCAGGGCCTGCAACGCAATTGTGGTCTTAGGATTAGCAGTCTTAAGATTGGCAGTCTTAAGAATGCAAATGTATATGGGTCACCACCACTTACAATCGGGTGGCCTGCATGCTCGTTTAATGACTCCATCCAGTAAAAAATAAAAAATAAAAATTTGATGACAAATCAATTGATGGCTTGTATGTACCTATCTCTTTATGTAATCATTTAAATGAACTACCGAACTTCCAACATTTCACCTGATGGCCGCAACGCGCGTGCGGCTACAATCAATCATCGTGCCATCGAAAACAAACCGGAGTTCCTATTTCAAAGTTCCCGCTCTTTTATTATTTTTAAACTTGCCCGTGACACTGACGCTAAGCTGCTCTAATGAGTTTCGACATTAGCCGTGGCCGTTGGGACTTTTTACGAACGGGTTACCGAAATATCGAATAAACATAGGGTTGTCAATCTATGACGGCGCGCCCCACTACTTAATTTTATGTATATCGAGTATCGACGCAAAATTGACAGCTGTTTTTTTTGTTAGTATGCTATAAAATTCAAGACTCTATTTATAAGCATGGTTTTTCAGAACACATTTTAACTTTTGGTGCCCGGCATTCTTCTTAGCGTGTCAATTAAATGGTGGGGCGCGTTGAGGATTGAAAAGACTACCTACACACAAATTGTCTATGCTACAAGTATGATCAACGCATTACAATTACACTGATTACTATGCCTGCGAACAGTGTATTTACAACGTTTAGTGCAGTTAATGATTTCTAGGTCATTTGAACTAATGTTACCGTAACGACAGTCCAATCAAATCGTAAGTGCCCGCGTCAAAATACTCGTAAATCGACTTGGCAAGATTCTACTCTCATAGGAATCAAATTGTTTGTTTCCAAGGTCATGATGTGCCTCGAATTATTGTTTTAACTACATATATACGTTTTTGTTTCTCTATATAAGTATGTTTATCGTTGCCTAGTACCCATAGTACAAGAATGAAGCTAGTTTGGGACTAGGTCGATTTTTGTAAGATTGTTTCCCGATATTTATTAATGTTTACTTACATAAATGAATAAACATTAGTATTTTAAATATTTATCATGCTTTCGTTGATAAAATTGATGATTCGTACATTACATTACTATTAATACACCGTATCAATATTTATGGCAAATTTTCAAACGGGCAAATTTTTCCTTAAATAATTACGACCTTGCTAGGCTGGCATACATGTTTCAGGTGTCTACATATGTATATGTATATAATTGTAACGTAACACTAAGTGCGACACGTTGCGTTTGAAGCTGTCCCATTTTTTTATCGTTCCATCTTCTTAGTCGATTATGTTACGAGTACAGCACCAACAGTACCTAGTAAATATAAATGTGGATGTACCCCGATGGCGACGCACCATTATGATTAGCGGGGATCTAGTGTTGAGGCCTAAATTTCATAGGATCTCTGCTGTAGCACACTGTAGACCCATCGAGATTGAAATCATAGGATTGATTAGTCTTGGAGGTGATGGTTTTGCAAGAGAAAAAACCAGATAAGTTTTTTCTGGTTTTTTCTGGACTTTATACTCTTCAACAATTATGGGTGGGATATAGTAAACTCACCAGTGGTCAGCCAGACCTGTAATCGCCTCTCTCTATACTTTGTATGAGTGGGAAGAGTAGGAAAGATATATTTCCCACTCTTCGCACTCATATATTTAAGGTCGACTCCTGTTCTCTGGCTGACAACTGGTGACTTTACCCTATCACGACTAACAAATTATGGAAAAAAGGTTAGTGAGTTCATAGACTTACTTAAATGAATAAAAACTGTGGTCTCCAGTCAATACCCTAACCTAACCAATGGGGCCATAGTAGCTATAATTACAAGTAAGCAATTATAACATTTTTTTGTCCTAGATACTTAATCAGCTAATGACGAGTCCGATACAATTCTGGTAGACTGGTACGCATTAAAAGGAGCTACCATTAATAACTCGAGGGTGAGATAAAGAGCCCGTCGACAGTTATGACGTTAACACCTCCATCCACCGAGTGCCGCCGTAAAGAACCGGCCGGCGTGATTTACGCGCCCGGCGACGGCTGGCGCGATTAATAAACTAAGTATTATTCTTATTATTAAGTTATAATGTTGTTCAGTAACTTATTATGTCAACCCTCTGGGTACCTACGTAATATTAAAAAAAACCGGCCAAACGCGAGTCCGACTAGCGCACGAAGGGTTACATTAGCAAAAAAACGGCAAAAAAATCACCTTTGTTGTATGGGAGCCCCCCGAAATATTTATTTTATTTAAATTCATTATTTATTTTTAAAGTGAATATACAACTAAATATTCTGTGAATATTTCAAGCGTCTACCTGTTGCCGTTATTAATATCCAGCAAAAAACGCCAAAAAAATCACGTTTGTTATATGGGAGCCCGCTAAAATATTTATTTTATTCTGTTTTTAATATTTGTTGTTACAGCGGCAACAGAAATACATCATCTGTAAAAATTTCAACTGTCTAGCTATCATGGTTCATGAGATACAGCCTGGTGACAGACAGACGGACGGACAGTGAAGTTTTAGTAATAGGTTCCCGTTTTTACCCTTTGGGTACGGAACCCTAAAAACACCTTTCTACATCATTACGCAGAATTTACACTTCATCGAAAGATTCGAAAGGCATTTCACGCCGCAACAGTTTTTTTTTGTAGTACAGCTCTAGCCTAACCTAAACTACGTAATAAATGTTAACTCATCCTGAAAACATCACGGTTTCCGCAGAAAGTAGCGTTCAATGAAAAAAATATGATATAATGGTACAATCGAAGTGCAATTCGATTAAATGATGGGTTACCCAACCCTCTAGTAAGGTAAATACAGTATCTTATTTCATTTCAACTGCTCAGCATGTGCTTGGCTGACTTTTTAACGTGCAACTACGTCAGTGATTTGCGAAAGACGCCCACGTGAAAGAAAAATCATGCACGTGAACGTATTAGTCAGCGTAAGAAAAATAAGTAGCATATCGGGTTCTAACAGCCACGGTACGAATATTAATAATTATTTTTGTACGTATTTGGATGTATCCGAGGCAATGTTGGTCCGAGCTGGCCGGGCGTGCCTCGTTAGCCCTACGATATCCGGCTCCTAATTAGAGGGATAGAGCTAGTTGCGTCCGCCCCGCTACCTGTGACTAATTAATTGTGATTTTTCTTCCCGAATAACATATTTAACCAAGCGTACATAAATAAAGACATGCTTTAATAATGGCCTGGGTCTCCTCTTCTACTGATTAAAAACATATTGCTTTCGACATAATATCATCGCACTGCTAGATCTAAACAGAAGTAACTCAAAATACAACTGTATTTTAAAATCAACTTAAATACAACTTCTATGAACTTGAAACAAAACTAACAAGGATTTTGAGTTGATGCTGTTTTGATCTAGCAGTGCGATTGTCATCGTTATGATAGTTCTTATTTACTTGTCAGTATGTGCGACTCAGTTAAAAATAATCCCATAATAAATATTGTTTTGCCGAGTAGAATAGTCCTGATCTTTTAGGCTGTAAGCAAGACGTAGTAAATTTCCAACAATGACAGTAATACACGAATGATAGACTGGTATCTGTTACCATCCCTCAAATCCCCTCGTAGTAATACTTCACAATCAGGGGATTAACAAAAGGCAATAAATCTGTGGTAAAAAGCGACACGTGATATAGTGGGACACGAGCGCCGTCGCGGGGCGACAAATAGACAATTAACCTCGGCAGTATGTTATCCACATCCTTTTCGGGAAAAATCCCTGAAATGTACATTTAAAAAATATTTATTTATTTCCGTTTAACAGATAGGTTCTTCGTTCTTATTATTTTACTCTATAGTTTTCTCGTGAGGACTTACTTAATATAGCACAAAGACGTCTTAGGCAGACGTTTGAATCCCAAATATTTAATTCGCTCAAAACTTGCATGCTTTGAGTGCTTAAAATACTCAAAGATCGTCTCGTCACGAAAAATATGTAATTCATGATCATGACTATCATACTGATATACGTGATGATACTGATGATACGATGATGATGAATTGCGTTACACAGAAAACGATTGAATGGTGTCGATTTCAATTTTTGGGGAAAAAAGCCACCTGCTTTATAATAATTCCCGTGTTCTGAAAAAACATGGTGTTGAAAATATGCAAGCAAAGTATAATGAATAACATTGACCGATAAAACATATCGGTGTATCCGGTAGAAACGTTGAGTTATTATTGCGACAAACTATGTTTTTTCCCTATCGACCCCACTCCAATCTGAAACAAATCGTGACCACTGTGCTGTAATTACCTACCTCCGTGTATTGTAGGTGGACCAGTCGGTACTCGGTATGATATTTGACTCCCTTCTTCACACTTCGGTGACTAACGTTAGCTAGGTACCTACTGTCCCTTTCCGGAGTCAAAATAATAATATTCGAAGTGTAATCTCCATTATTATATCCGGTACTCGTGTGTTGTATGCCCCACGTATGTATGTGTCAAAGGACAATAATGACCAAAGAATAAACTGAACGAGCTTTTACTTTAAATAAGTGTCAACTCTGTCGATGGTTTGTAGTCACATCATTGCCTGACATTTCAATAGCCATTTATCTCTCAAGATAAAAAAATAAGTACGTCGTGTCTGTCAATCGTTAGCTGCACTATTAGGAGGTGTAAGTGAATTGGGTTCGTGCCCTCCAATATAGATAATCACGTGGCAGCAGGGGTGACCCGACCCGCCGCGCCGTTAAAAATACCCCACTGTTTACGGGTGAATCATCGCGCACGCTCCACCAACTACACTTATTACTTGTTAACATCAGACAACATTATTTTTGTACCTACTTCAAGTAGATGTTATGCCCAGGTTTAAGGTTATTTTGTTCTCACACGAGTGCTAGTTGGAGAGGTCATTTGCTGCTGCAGTACAGCTATTCGTAACGTGTGCCCGCATAATGCGAGTTACTGATATGATATGCGAGCGGATCAACGGACAAGCTGCGCTTGCACATTGTTCGCGCGTCTATTGCACTCTTTTCACGCGATATACCTATTAGGTTCTACTGCTCGCCAGTGTCATGACAGCTACCCGTAATCCTGTGCGCGGCTGAAGTAGAGGAGTGTGAACTTAAACGTTTCTTTCCTCTTGTTTTTCATAATAACTAAAACATATTCAAAAATCGTGGAAATCTGACTTTATCGCCCGAAACTAAATTTGTATGGATTTTTTTGCCAGCTACGCGTACGCGTCTTTTCACAATTCTCGCTACGAACATACGAATTTTTTACATTAGCATTGACCGTCCACTGCCACTGCCAGGAGAACAACTGGCACACGACCTAGACATTTAAGTCATACCAGTCTTGTCTTCAAAGAGCTGGTATAACCAAAACTGTTAGTAAGTTTAAGTTCTTTCCAAGTATTAAAAACAAAATACTTAGTTCGATTATTAGATTTCTCACATCGGATGTTTCGGCTGCAAAATTATGTTTAGCTTAATACAGGGTGTTTGGTAGCTGGTTCGACAGTTTCAAGGGGGTGATAGAGCAGCTCATAAGCTATCGATTTAACCCCCATGTATGTTCAGCAATTGTTATTAGTTTCCGAGATATTGATCATTTTAATCGGAATTTTTGTCATTTTTCCTTATGTCCGTGTTACGAAAAGCCCCTAAATTCATGTATTAATTCTTTTTTTTCCAGTGATTTCTTGCATGATTAGAATCACTATGAACTAAGGAAGTTTTTAAAGGTACATGCCAAGTTTTGTTTATAATAACTTTTTGAGCAAACGCACAGAGTTACTTTCTCCATACTAAGAGAACCCTGCGTTTTTTTTTTACCTAGTATGGAAAAACAAACATTATGCGTACCCAAAAAGTTGTAATGAAAAAAATTATTTCCTGTGGCTTTAAAAACTTCCTTAGTTCATAGTGATTCTAATCATGCAAGAAAACACTGAAAGAAAAAATAATTAATACATGAATTTAGGGGTTTTTCGTAACACGGACATAAGGAAAAATGACAAAAATTGCGATTAAAATTATCAATATCTCGGAAACTAATAACAATTGCTGAACATATATGGGGGTTAAATCAATAGCTTATGAGCTGCTCTATCACCCCCTTAAACTACTACCAAACATCCTGTATATGTATTTACTTACACTGTACCTAAAAGTATATTTATGACATGACACGACAAAAGGGTCTAATAGAGACAGAACGAACTTGTTGTTCGACAGATTGCCCCTGATTGGGTCGAGGGGGCCGCGCTGATTCGATTTTGACGTTTTTATTGGGTAATATTGATATACTTTATGATTAGGAGCCCTGCCATGGACCCGATACATTCAATTTTGAAGGGCCAGCACACTTATCGATAAGGGCCGTCGGAACCAAGAATACCGAATATTCCACTTGGCAGCCCACTTGGGAGCTCCACGCATAAAGATCTTTGTGGGTGATGAGGATTACCGCACTTCATACTATACTGTCTAAGTAAAGATGGACAGAACGAATAAAATATAGTAACGTAGGCGTGAAGCTTTCATCTTCAAGTGATCGACAGGTTTTATTTTATGTGAGAACAATATTGTAAGTCCATCACTTTGATTGAACAGCAACCTTGACTGAGCCATTGTAAGCGGTCAAAAAACCGGATTTTACTTGAGTTATTTTGATCAAAGCCCATCGGTTCAATTGTTTCTGAATATTTTTAAGCAGTGCATGTCCCTGCGGCGGAAGCGGGTTTCGCTCTGTGAATAGGAAATCGACTTGACCGCTCGTATGACCGCCCGAGCCTATTTCAATAATAATTGTGGCTACAGCATGTTCTTACACTGCCGTCTATTTATAGTGCATTTCGACTTAAAAGCTGAACGAACAACGTTGTTTGTAGTAGGTACGCGGCCGGCCGGCGTAGAGTAATGGGTCCGAAATGTAAACACCGCGCAGTCAATGAATTATAGTTATATTGTGACTTCAACAGGCATCTGCGAGTTTTCACACATTTTCTTATTCTACGTGTCGGTAGATTATAAATTAAAATTGAAAGATATAATTATTAGCAATTGTTATTTAACGAATGACTGGTACCTATGCTTGGGCCACGTCTTACATTACCTAGGAAACACCACTCCAGAACATAATTGTTTTTAGGAACGGTATGGTTGTGTAGGTGTTTTATAAACTCCCCGCCCACCTAGCGACCCAAATTATCCTAAGCCCGCGAAGCAGACAAAAGAGGTCTTAATGGATGCAGTGACGTCAGCTTCTTTGCACGCACTTTTCTCAGAAACCATAAAGAAACAAATATGAATGTAACGAGATTAGTCTCAAGGTTGGCTTGATATAATCGCTTCAATTGACATTATAATTTGTTAGTTGTTGAATAACGTGTCAAAAAACTGTTTTTGTCTGTTAACTTGTCTCAGTTTGCTTGATTGTGCGTAAAGTTTAAATGTTATACGCACTGCACGTACTAGATACATATTATATTTCCTATAGACTTGGTTGTTGTTTTAGACCACACCCCATCCCCATAAACAAAAGCTGCGCTATTTGCCCATATAAAATTTTATACGCTTTTTCAAATTCTTAGCAACGAATGCTGAAAACGCTTACATTAAGCTCTTAACAACACGACCATCACTTCTTCCACTAAAAAATACGGCGATTTCGTGTATACACGTAGAATAAGTTACTATGCAGGGGGTCGATTTAAAAAAAATCCTTTCTTAGTGCACCCCAAGGAATATTCTCTCCAAATAAGTTCCCACCGGTTTAGTCTGTGCGTTATCTCTATCTATCAGTCAAATATTTATTAAATTATTTATTATTATTTATTTAATTTAAATGATCTTATACTCTAAGGCTGTTCAATACTCGGACTAATGTGTGTCTCTGTTGGTCTCTCAGTGCGATGAAGGCGGCGGCGTGGTGGAGGGCATCAAGAGCGAGCCGCCGGAGAGCGAGGAGCCCCGAGCCATGCAGAAGGTGCCGTCGCTCTCGGACCTCTCCGACCCTGAGGCCTCGCTAGGTAAGTCATAGTATACCACAGTACCACGGATCTTAAGTGATGAAGCTCCTTAATACCCTGTCTCAATGTGGTAAGGTCAAAGTATAAGAACCAAATTGAGAATACTTGACTATCTGTGACTACTTAGGCTCTACCTATGACTGTTCAGCAAATTAAACTTCACAGTTAGAGTAAAATTAAACAAATCAAGGACCAGTTTTCTCTATTTCAGCTTTCAATCTTCTTTTTCTTAGTTACTTATTTTAAAACACCTCATCGGAAAGTCACATTAAGAGACTCTACATTTACTATAGCTAACATTACCTAGGTGAGAGGAATAAAGCCCAAGTTTAGTAAAAACTGGCTATAAACGGTTTATTTAGCGTGTAATATAACCGTACCGACTTATAAATTCCTACAATTCTTCCCCTATCGCGGCTGAAGGTTGGCTATTAAGGCCCAATCAGGCCGCCTCGGTCCCCCGGCGTAAATCACTGCCAGTTGAGGAGCGGAAGCGAGCGAGTCCGGCGCAACTTAGCTCATCCAGGGATGCATCTGAGGAAGGACCAATTGCTTCCACATCCGAAGACACTAACTATAGGTACATTTATGAAGAACAATAGGTATGCAGATAAATTGAAGTGTTAGTAGGTCCCCTACAGGGTATAACGACGATCTACTTAGTAAAGATCGTAGGAAATCGATGATTGCGAGTAGAAAAAACTGACCTGACTTTTTAGTGGTATATGTGTGTTATTTTGTATTTTTGTTAAAGTCTGAAATGTGTATGTACATTTGTATGTAAATACTTTATTGTACAAACGACAAAATAGACAGAAATACAAAAAGTATGTCAAAGGAAGAACTTACTATACACTTGGTTTATACATATACTTGGTCTTCGTCATGATTGCAAAGTTTCATTGAACATAAACACTTATGGTATCACAGAAAACCAAAACTACTATCCGACTTTTTGGTCATAATTGAGTAATTTTGCTTAAATAATTAATTTTCCTGTATCTCTCAGAGGTGACCAATGTACCATGACTGGAAAATTGCAAATACAGCAGCATAATACCAGAGGTATATTCCACAGGTATATTCGTACTCAGTCAGTTTATCACGTTTCGCTAGGACGGTATCACACACGAAGATAATCGATCGTCACGCGGCCACGGGGCTACGAATGATTAGCAAATAGGTGAAGCTCGAATAGGATAATGCGGCGCATCCTCGTTACGCTGCAGTTTCTGAACGCAGCCAGCCTCTTCGCTGCTATGTTCTAGGCATTCCGACAACCATTTGCAGTCAGCGGGATGCATGAGTTATATGGACTGACCTTTGATACGATCCAGCAGCTTTGTCCAGCAGTGCAATGGACATTTTAATAAATACTTATTGAATCATTTCACGTACATACTTTTATAAAATTGAGGGACGGGCTACCAATAATATAATGAAAATTACAGAATGGTGTACCTATTGGATAAATATCTCTAAACTGTTAAGATTTATTTTTAAGTTTTTGTGTTCCTTTGTCTCTCCTTCATGCTGCAACAGCAAAACAGATTTGGATGAAATTTGAAGTGGAAATAGCTTATAAGTACCTTGGATTACCTAACACATACTAGTTTTGATCCCGGAAAAAAAAGTTCCTGAGTGAATAACAATAATCGAAATCTATCGAAGAAGCTTTCGAAACGATAATAATATATTTTCTTACTTTATTTTTATACAATAAGTACAAATGACGGACTTAATGCCCAACGGCAGTTAACCAGATGGGCGAAACAGGAAAAAGAACCATTCATGCTTCAGACTTATCCCAATTAGATGATATATTTAACGTGTGTGAAATACCTTCATCTCTTTTTAAGTAAGTAGGTATTATTGTAAAAAATAGGGACAAGCACAAAATATTCTATATGACAATGACATTTGTTTGTTTTTCTCTTTGTTCTCGGTTTCCACTTCAAAGATTAATTATGTTTGTATAGTATGATAGCTCTAGAATGTACTTCGGTTTCATTCGGTTTTCTGAGAAAAGATGATCTTAATCTGAGTTTCGTACAGTCAGCGTTATGAGTAACTGGTGACTTTTGTACCATGTGACCATGTGTCTGCTACGCGGAATGGTCCTACGAGTGAAAGCGACAAAGTACAAAAGAGACCAACAACTTACCAGGTTAAATGTACAGTCAACCACTATAATTGTAGAGCCACTATAGGACCCTATCATAATAATAGCGTCAAGTCACAAGAGAGAAATACAATACAAATACTCTTTATTGAGCACACAAAAATAAACAAAGAAAGACTAAAACATGAAATTCTTATACGGGAGACAACGGGGGCTGTATTCTACTGGGTAAAACAGTATTGCTTTCGGTATGTGAAATAAATGAGAGCTATCGTTGATGAAACGCTAACATGTCAAGAGCAATATGGTTTTGCCGATAGGCGCCTAGGCGGTCTCATCGCCAAAGTTGCCTACTTAGGCATGGAAGAAAACTTTAATTGTTAGGCCCTGCTATTTCCCATGGCCTTGCAATTAAAGTTTTCTTCCAGCTAATAGGCTCAACTATGATAACTGTTGTAACAATCGTCTTCTCGCTAATTAATAATTAACAATATTTTAAACTAGCGGCATTGGTTATTATCTCTACCAACACATAACTATTAAATTAACAGTGCAAACTGTGTGAATTATCACTATTATCAGTATCACTTGCATTAATGCGCTCCAAGTCACCTAATTGTAATTAAACGGAGGGTAATGAACTTCCAAACGTGTCTCAAGCCGCTCCGGGGTGGGCCATACGGGCCCATTGTTTCTGTCTGTCTGTATGCATTCGACGTGGGAACGCATATGTTCACTCCACCATTTGTTTTTAGTACCATGTACCAAAACACTATGAAAGAGATTTAGTTACTTAAAATGTTGCAGCGTTGAACATGTCCTGAAAATAAAACTTACTCGGTAGATTCTGAAGAGCATCGATACTTATTTATATGAATGCATGGATTGAATGAATGAATAGACGTAACACGATACATTCGTTCTGAATGGACTGAGCCGGTCTCGGTGCGTGCGAGTCGTAATTAAAAAGCTTTAGAACGTTTAGCCGTGGAGTGAGAGTGCCACCCTCGACGTTTGTTTACTCGCTTGCTGCTTGAACTGAAAATGTCGATCGCTAGGACCAATTTCACAAAGCTACGGTAGTTACAATTTTACTAACACGAAATTCAATTACTGTGGGGCAGGATACATTCTGGGAAATTTAACTACTGCCAGGAATCAGTCAAAATATATGGAGTAACATATGATTCCATTATGCTTATGCCAATTGTATGCAACTTCTTTGATTTCTGCAACTGGTAACGCTGAATGCAACTATTGCATTTTCCATGTCAGACACGCACGCGTCTGTAATTTTTTTGTATTTTTTTGTATGAAGCCTGGTCTTCTTTGATAAGACATCAAACAATATTGGCGGTCAAATAGAGTCGTATTAAAGTCTATTCTGATGCAATGTGATTGGAATTATACATATATATATTGATGCTTGTATATCTTTTCCTACAAGCCAAATTATTCAACTGTGGCATCATTATTGACGATGTTTCCCAATATAGTTATTTATTATTGCGGGGCATTCTTGCCATATCTTATCACGATCTTGTAATAAAATAGATAACATTAAACTAAATATAATTTTTTATCATTTTATTATTTAAGTGTTACAAAAACCACCCGTTTACAATATCGCTGTGAGTTAAACATTGTCTAACCAAGTTCGTTTTCAACTTTCGTTTCATCGCTGAACTGTTTTTGCTGTTTATTAGTCTAGAACTGTAGGTATAGGTATCATATAGTACAGACAACGATACTAAATTATCCCTATCGCGCTATGAGTCACGCCAACCGTCATACTAGCACTACTTGTATGTGCCAAATACATTGACGAGATCAATTCCACGCCACAAATGCATGCGCTGGTGGGAACGCCGCCTACTCACTACCATTCTGAGGGCTCAGACAAGATGCACTACGCTAACTAACGTTTCTATTCGATTCGTTTTTAAACCAATCGCGTCACTGGAAGATGACGTGATATGAAAAGTCACGTGGTCTACCAGTGACGCGATTGGTTTAAAAACCAATCGAATAGAAACGCTAGTTAGCGCAGTGCATCTTGGCAGGGCCCTCTGATTGTCCCTGCTTGTCAATATCTGGTCGTCAAGTCAACAGTCATCCATTTGAGAGGCTCGGGACTTGATATAACATACAAAACCCTCATAACATGAAACAGTTTCATATTTATAACAAAGAAGTGAATACGTGGCATCTGAAAACATATAAGTATCATTCTCTTATAAAAATTGTATACCTATTATTGGTAACTCGACAATCTAAATATCCGTTTACGTAATTTGAGTATTGTACTTCAAGAAGAATGAGTATCAGTTGACCACAAAATAGTCCCATAACAGAGTTTCGTTGGTATTACAAGTGAGAGCGCAGTAGCTGAAGACATCGCTGATCGCTGAGAGCGAGGTGTCCCCCGTGTCCCCGCGGCGGCGGCGCGGGCGCAGAGGATGTTGCGGTGTCCACTTCCCCCGCGTGTTGATCGCGCCGCAGGATGTTGCCAAAACTCTCCACACCGCACCACTTCGTAAACTACTAAAGTTACATTTCATTACACTAACCTACAAAAACATAACACTACTACGTGTAACGGCCGTGTAACATTGTGCGATGTTTCAAAATATCATTCATTATAACAAGATCATTCATAACATTCATTGAACGTTCGATAATACTTCCATTGATGCTCGGCCCACCTTTATGCGATAATCTCTGTACAGCCCGCGACCTTACGACGAGAGATACGATGTCATCTTTAGGTATTTTTTACGGCGTTAACGAAATGTTAAGTTGTTAAATTTCGCTTATCTTCAATTGGTAGATATAACACTTTTATTGTGAACGATATCAACTTTGCCTTAGGATCAGTAATATGAAAATTTATTGAAATTTGATGACATATCCGTACATACGTAAAAAATCCAACATAAATTGACGTTGTATGCCGGGTAACAGAATACTAGTGATGGCGTGGTAAGCAGTTTTATATGCTCCATCGAGTGGAAACAGAGTTTCGTATATCACCTGGTTTTTGTGAGAGCGCCTGACAGTGAACTTTATTCCTAAGAGGGTAAAGAATAATATTTACGAAGAGTTCAAGTTTATTTAGCTTTATTTTATGTCGCCATGACGCCCGTGACACATGTGCAGGCACACACTTGTATGTCAGATGGAGTATCTTTAATCAATGTTGGCAGATCGCTTTAATTAGCTCTCGCGTTCTTTATTTTAGCAATCCATAACTATTAATGCAGCATTACGTATGTTCCCACGGGAATTCTTTACTCTGCCGTGTTCTGGAGAATGTAAATCGATTAAAGTTAAACATGTACACCTACACTGCGGCATTGTGTTGGGCTCCCTTTACTTCGCAAATACAAAGCTACGTTCAGACTATTTCTGCCCAGGCCGGTGTTGACACAAGAGCATTCTCAGATCTGCCTCCCAGGCGCGCTGGCTCACACAAACACGTGTCTCGCACAGCGCGGGCTCGGCCCCGGCGACCGCTCGCGTAGTGACTCGCCGACGCACACAAAGACGGTTCATTCATCGGATAGCTGCTGAATGGACGCGGCGAAAGCTCTTGGAGGGTTCTACTCGCCTAGTACCGCGACCCGATCCGTCGGCGGACATGTTGTTTCACTCGTTGGCCGACGATGAATGACCGCTCAACAAATTCTGAGTAATGCCGAGTTATCTGCTTGTACTCGTTAGATGTTACATTGTATCTTAAATTAATGAAATGTTATTATATTTTATCGTGGTGGCAGTAATCTCCAATTACACATGTATACGTTCATTACGTTTAGATAAATAAACGATGAACTCCGCGGTCTAAAGACCTCATTATGTCATAAACATAATACCTAATACTCATATATAGTGTGTAAATGGAATACCTACGAGCAAAAATATAAACTAGACGTAGGTTATGGGTTATGGCACTTATGGCTCTACAAGTTTATAAATGTGGAATTTCGTTAATAGCTCTTATACATAGAGCGCAATTAATTTTTAAAGGTCCCATCGAGCAGCAATGTACCTATAATGTAAACGAAGATTGAAGTCTCAGTTATTTGCAGTTTAATTGAGCTATTTCTGAATTTACTGTTGTGCAAGTTGCGGAAAGTTTCGAAAAAGTTGGAAAAGTTCTAAGAAAATTCCGGAAATTTTCACAAGGCATATAGGAAATTTAAATTTATGAAACGGAAAGTTTCAGACCCCATACAAAATTGTGAGAAGTTTCCGAAATTTACCTACATGAAATGTTCCGCAATTTTGGAAAGTTTCGTTTGGCACATCAGTATTTCTGATACATGTATTGCGTGGTGAATTAATTTGTATGAAAAAAAGAAATACAATTTATGCTAACGATACACATGTTTTAATGTTAATTATAGGATGCATATTAACCGTCGTTAAAATGTTTGCTCGTATTCCATTTATACACTGTAAAACGAGCAGATAGGTACTGTCCATCCATAAGTTATTATTAATCTGCCAAAAAATCAACGTGTCAGGCATGGTGTGAGTGCAACTTCTGCTAAAGAGAGTCGAACTTGCAAGACGAATACCAACATCACGCCATTTAAAGATAGCTGTTAGATAATTCATAACAATATACATATACCTTTTGTATCTATTTATAGATCCGCAAAGCATGATAAGATTACGTCATTGAATCAAGTAGGTATTTCTGTTTATCAGTGAAAATAACCTTTATAACTGAGGTGTATGAAATATACAAAATTTTCTATCAAATCTAGTTTTTACAAAGGGATTTTCAAGCTTTTTCGGGCCCTTAAAGTAGGCACCTAGTTATTAATGGATTTCCAATACTTTAATATACACCCTAATTAAGAGCAACAATAACGTGGCCACTGGGCACGTCATTCTTTTTGCAATATGACCCATTAGGTATTTTTTCTCGAAAGTACAGTAACCACAAGGGTCTTTATTCCACTTTGTTTTACTCGTTTTGCTTTCGAAACCATGTTGCTTTTATACGTTCTTGGATAACCCTCTGTACTCAATAGATGAGTACATTAAGTACATGGAATTAATCCTATTATATGATACTTATTTTTGTTATTAGTATTGTACCTTTTGACTGTTATTATTGTATCTTTTGACCGTTATTATTTTATTCTATATTTTGTTATTTTACAATAATTATGACGACCTCTATTGGTGAAATGTTTAGATTTATTAGCGTTGACAAGCCGAGAACTAAAGATGGAATGCATTTAGCTAGTAATTTCACCGGTTGTCTTCCCACATCCCCCCATCGCAACACTAAAATGTGAACACTGCTGCTTAGCGGTAGCCTTCTACCACTAAAAGCGGTATCAGGAGAATTTGTTTACTTACCTAGTTATAAGGTTTTTTTTTAGTCACAAGTGTTTCTGAGAAATAATTCTTTTAAAAGTCGTCGAAACAGCCTTCCTTAAGTATTCAGTCAAGTAGTTAAGTGTTGCATAATCAGCATGAATAAACTTTTTAGACCTTACAGTAAAAGGAATCAATTAAGTCTATTCTGAAACCTGACATCGCAAGACAATTTAAAATCTACATGTGTTGCCCGTGACTCCGTCCACGGTCAAGTAGTTTGTCGGTATTTTCTCGGGAATGGTACACATTTTCAGGAAATGTACCCTATATCCTTCCTCGTGGTACAATCTATTTTCATTCCAAATTTCATTTAAGTCGGTGAAGGGATTTATTGCTCTATCAATGTGGAACGAACCAACATAAAAACAAATTTACTGTTAAGTACCTAGAATTATTTGAATTGCAGTAAAGAATACGAGTGAGTTAAGTATAAACGTTGCGTTAACAAGAGACTGTAGATCTCTACGTCTATATATAAATCAATACTACCAAATCAGTCAACCGCAAACTTATCAATAATGTCTGCACGTCTCGAACTAACGGCAGGTAAAGGACCTTTCTAAAGCCAGTATTTTATGTACCTTTTTATAGACGGTTTACTGAATAAAGCAAACAAAAAGTCAGTAAAACTTTATTAATTTGACGTTAGTGTGGAGCTCATAGCGCATGCGCGGCGCGTGGGGAGGAGCGCTCGCGCAGCTGAATGGGCTGCTCGCCACCTCTCCGCTACCGTGTAGTTTGCATACTAAACGGATCACCATATCCAACTAGTATATTATATCTTCTATTATATAAAATGCTAAGCTGATTGTTGATATATCAACGCACAGCCCAGACCGCTGGACCTAGAGACTTGAAATTTTGCACATAGATACCTTATATAGTTTAGAGATCCACTAAGGAAGGATTTTTGGAAATTCCACCCCTAAGGGGGTAAAATAGGGGAAAAACGTTTGTATGAAAGTCCGTCAGTTTTGAAGTTAGACGCTTCAAATTTTGCGTTTAGGTTGGCGATTGAATTTCAACTTATACGTGTCTCAGCGTTTATGATAATTTCAACCCCGAAGGGATGAAAAGGGGTAAAACGGATTGTTAATATATCAACGCACAGCCCAAACCTTAGGACCTAGAGACTTGACCTTTTGCACATAGATACCTTATATAGTGTAAAGATCCACTAAGGAAGGATTTTTGGAAATTCCACCCCTAAGGCGATGAAAATTTGTATGAAAGTTCGTCAGCTTTAGGTTAAGTTAGACTATTCAAATTTTGTGTTTAGGTTGAAAATTGAAAATTAATTTATACGTGTTTCAGCGTTTTTGATAATTTCATCCCCGAAGGGATGGAAAGGGGTAAAACTGATTGACTGATCGATCAACGCACAGCCTAAACCACTGTACCTAGGGACTTGAAATTTGAAGGGAATATTCCTTGGGTACCCTAAGGGTACACTAAGAAAGGATTTTTGGAAATTCATCTCCTAAAGGGTTAAAATAGGGGGTAGAAATTTGTATAGGAGATAAGTTATTTTTAAAATAAGCAATTTGGAAATTGGTATTTAGGCTACTGTTTATAAATATAAAATACTTCTTTCAGCGATTTAGAAAAAACTACCCCTAAGGGGGGTAAAAGGGAGTTTTAGTTTGTTCCCCCTTCACGCTGCAATGGCGCTGGATGGATTTGGATGAAATTTAGAATGGTGATAGCTTATACCCTGGATTAACACATAGGAAAATCCCATACCGGAAAATTTTAAGGTTCCCGATTGAATAACGACAATATCTTTGGTGTTTTTTGAAAAAGTCATCATGGGTGTCGTTTACTTAGGTTGCGTTGACGCAGATTTCGAAAATAATATGAAATTAGGGATTCAAAATGGCCGCCATGATGTTTATTGAAGAAGTCGTCATTGTGAGTATCATTTTCTTACATTTTGGGGACGCAGATTATGAAAATGATGTCAAATTTAGAATTCAAGCTGGTGGCAATGATGTGTTTTGAAAAAGTTGTCACGGGTAACATTTTATTGGTTTTTGGGGACGCAAATATAGAATAAGATTAGTAATTATTTGACAAAATTGCGCAATTGAATAATTTATTTCTCCCATGGCTTTTGAAATCCAGTGTGACAACATGAGACAGGCTTTGTACCTACATTCAGTTTTGTTATTCTATATCAAAAGGAGCGGTGTTAGATTGAAGTTGTCAGCGTTGACATATCCAGATTGAAAAAAAAAAAACGCTATTATCAATACTATCCACTATTCGCGGCGTATTAATTCTACGGCTGTTATTTAATATTAGAGCGGTTATTATGAACACTTGAAAATAATTACGGACAGGCATAAAAATTTTCGGCGAATTGGTCGGTTATTTAATTCTAAAATGTCATTTCAAACAATACTCAAGGGGTAAAAAAACTATACATCGATAGGTATACATAATATTGCTATAGAAAGAAAATCCATACTAATATTATAAACGTGAAAGAAATTATGTCTGTCGTCTGTCTGTTTGTTAGGCATTCAAGGATAAACCGCGGAACTGAATTAGATTAAATTTGTATCTCAAAAATCACCCCTAAGGGGGTGAGATTTGGGATGGTAGTTTGTATGACAATTTGGTCATTTATGTTAATTTTTTTAGTTGGAAACGTGGTATTTGGTGTTTAAGCTACTGTTTAACTTAAAAAAAACTTTGATTTCGGTAAAACTCCCCCTAAGGCGATAAATGGGGAGTAGAAATTTGTATGGGAGATATCGAAATGGCTACATTAGGAAATTGATATTTAGGCTACTGTTTATAAATAAAATATACTGCTTTCAGCGATTGAGAAAAAAACTACCCCTAAGGGGGTAAAAGGGGGTTTTAGTTAGTTACTCCTTAACGCTGCAACGGCTAAATGGATTAGGATGAAATTTAAAATGGAGGTAGCACCCTGGATTAACACATAGAAAAAATCCATCCCGGAAAATTTAAAAGTTTCCGAGGGAATAACGACAATGTTTGGTGTTTTTTGAAAAAGTCATCATGGGTGTCATTTTCTTAGGTTGCGTTGACGCAGATTTCGAAAATGATATCAAATTTGGAATTCAAAATGGCCGTCATGATGTTTATTGAAAAAGTCGTGATTGGTATCATTTTCTTACATTTTGTGGACGCGGATTATGAAAATTATGTCAAATTTAGAATTCAAGATGGAGGCCATGATCTTTTTTAAAAAGTGGACATAATTGTCGTTTTCTTAGATTTTGAGGACGCAGATTTCGAAAATGATGTGAAAGTATAGGTAGAAATTCAAAATGGCAATTCAATTTTGTCTGTCGTCTGTCTGTTTGTTACGCTTTCACGGATTAACCTCGGAACCGAATTAGATTAATGGGCATTGGGTAAATTTGTTTGAAGAATATTGTCTTTTTTTTTCAGCGGCCACGGATGATGTTTGGGAGTTCCGCCATTTACAATGATAGATAACTACATTATAATTAGCATTAAGACTCATAATATAATATATGTAATATTGAACTATGATGGATATTTTAAGAGCAACCAAACTATCATGGGAGGGATGGTGCTTTGAGACAGCGAATTTAGACAGATTCTCATTTACCGGGGATAACTAGGGGCACACCAGCGGATAAAATAAATGCATTCCGGCATCTACGATATGAGTATATATAAAAAAAAACACTACAAATATGCCAGGAACTACGAGTACACAATGATACACAGTCGGGGCAATATATGCGGCAGCTCTACTAAAAATTGGCGAAGATCGTATGGCGAGAGATAGTAACGATTTGAACACATTAAACCGCGAATTCTGTAATATTGTACAAAACACAGATGATCTAAAAAATAACGTGTACCCCGATCTAAAAAACAATATAAAGAATAGAGAATGTTTGTACGAGAGGGCAATATTAGCACCGACAAACGAAATTGTCGGGTGGATAAATAAAAAAATATGGCTCACGTAGAAGGCGATGTTGTGAAGTATCTCTTGGTAGACAATGTCACAGACACAGAGCAAGTCACGTCCTACCCTTAGAGTTCCTGAACTCTTTGGAGGTATCGGGAGGGTTCATGGTTAAAGTTGATGTCCCGGTAAATTTCGAGCTCAATATTACATGTGTTTGAAAGATCATTCTGGCCAGGGAGGAAGTCAAACTATAGAATTACTTAAAACTATTAATTTACTTAACTATGATAAACGAGTGCTACGCGGACGAAGTCGCGGGCAAAAGCTAGTTATTTATATTACACTAAAGAAAGTATATTTTTAACAACGCTTAAAGATCGAGGTGATAACATAATAAAATAATCATTGAGTAAACTAAACTATGCCTAGATCAGAATAAACAAGTCGTAATCTAAGTCGGAAAATTTTGCGTGTGGAGCGGAGAAGACAATTAAAGGATTTGAATGAGAACTTGACTAAGTTGTACTAAGATAAAAAAAAACACGTGAATAGGTAGGTCCCGTAGGTATTCTTATTTACGTACACACGTACCTACGTAATGGTCCATTTAACAAAATGCTGCATCTAAACAAATTGACAAAATAAAACTTCTGCTGCTGCGAAGCTTGAGTGTTGGTAAAACTACGTATTGTATATTATTTTTCGTTCGACCTACATTTAACATTTATCTAGATGTAGGCCAGTCTATAATGTCTATATCATTATAGATCGCAAACGCGCATGTAACTATATAACTAACTAACTAACTTTTTTATATTTTGTTAGGTTCCTTGAGAGTAGTTAACACCCAAGTTTGCAACCCTGAAAACCCTGTGCTACCCCCATGGTGCTCGAAATACTGCGAAATTTTGGCACTTGTTTCAGTTTTTCGAAAAAATTACCCTAAGGAAGCGTTTTTCAAGTATCTTTGTTTCTACTTTAATAAAGATAACAAATAGACGTAAACATAAAAAACACAGCAAACATATATTTAATCTACAAAATAATACTATTTACACGGTCAAGCAAAAACAGTTTAGACTTTCGTCGTTTTGAAAGGTCTCATCCAGTCTAGATCAGTGGGGAGGAGTGGGGGAAGAGGGATAATGTTTTCTGAAATGGAGGCGGGCTAGCTCGTGGTGTTGGGTCGTCCACATCCTCGTCCTCCTCGTCCAGGACGATAGGGATGGCGTTGTTGCAATTTCACGCGTGGCAAAAGGAACGTAGGGTAGGATAGAGCACCTGAGCCTAGCCTGTTTGCAAGTGCACGACCCTAAGCGACCTCTTTTTGCATTTGCAAGTCACCATTTTAAGCAGGGTCTGAGGAGCGGGCTCTGTGCACATGATCCATCTTTGACTAGCTATTTCTCCGCAACCAATGGACATAGTGAGCTCAAATTGTAGCAAATTTAGTTATCTTTATTAAAATACACACAAAGGTACTTGAAAAATGCTTCCTTAGAGAAGTTTTTTCGAAAAAACTGAAACAAGTGCCAAAAATTCGCAGTTTTTCGAGCACAATGGGAGTAGCACAGGGTTTTCGGGGTTGCAAACTTGGATGTTAAATACTCTCAACGGACCTAACAACATATAAAAAAATCGTAGTTACATGCGGGTTTGCGATGTTTGTCTTTTTTGTGTTGTTATAGACTGGCCTAATGGTATTCCATCAAAAAACATAGCACAGGTACTACCTAAGTACTCGTATTTGATGTTTATGGAGTCATTGAGTCTCTATCTGAGCTAAGTAGGTACCTACTCGCACTCACACTCTCACTCGGTAAGAATTTAGAGCCAGAAGAAAATTAATTAAACCGGAATATTCGCATATTACCCCGAAGTTTGCGACCTTTATGATTTATAGAGGCAATAAATCTGTTGCTGACTCGTTATGATACACTAAAGACGTTTGAAAGCCTGCCAACTTGCGGTAACGAACGTAACACGGTAGACCTGTTTAAGTAGGTACGAGTACCTATGCGATGCCGAAATTAAAATACCGTAAAAACCAAAACAATACAAAGCACTTTCAAACTTAGAAAAAGTTCCTCAAATTATTTATCATCGCAAGTACTTAGAACGTAAACTAAGGAGACAAGTAACAATAAACACATTCTTTCGCGGTCAACGCAAAATTGTATTTTTCTTTTTAGAGATGCTCTAAAACTCTCTTTGTGGTCTTAAATAATGTAAGGTACAGAAATAGAATCCTAAATCAACATGCCTGTTTCTCCGGAGACATTAAAATAAGGTTTGTAAGCAAATGTGCGCCTACGCTTTTGTTAGTTCCGTTTTGTCAGCTCACGAAGCACTAGTAGCGCCATCTAACGAAAAGCCGACGAGTCGCTGAGCCATCTGACGCTCAGCGTAAAAATGTCGTTACAGTTTCGAAAGAACTCGCGAGGTGGCGCTGTATTTCATGTTTAGTATAAACTTCGAAAGAGGGCGACACCAGCTTAAATTTATTTTTTAACTTTTTATAATATTGTTATTGGAACTCTTTCAAAACTTATAAAGTATCACTAAAATGAGTTTATTAGAATATGGAATAGTTATTCCATTTAAACTTTAATTAAATATTGTGCGCGTTACCTAAAGATGTGAATAGGTAGGTAGGTACCTACCGGCCGAACTTATTAAAAATGCCTGTTTATTCGACTTACATGCAAATCCAGATAAGATCTTGTATAATATCAGCGCAGGCACATGTTAGTTTGCGTGACGTCACGGGGTGCGGGCGGCGGGGTGGGGGCGAGGCGTGGGAACCGCGCGGCAGGTGCGCGCGCGCCGGCCACTGATCCTTCACGCACACACGCACGGTGCGTAACGTGTTTTATTGTACACACACTAGCAAAATGCCCGTTACTGGGAAAGTTTTTCTAGATTCTAAATCATATGTGATCCTACTTAATTCATCACTAAGCGTATTCATCCCTTCTATGGCCACTATGTTAAATTTAACCATACGCTACGCATAAACATTTAAAATGCAAAGAAAATCTTGAAGCTCAAGGTCTTTTCTTTATTTATTACTTACAAGGATATAAGTGTAAAGTTAGGTATACCTCTTACTTGGTTTGACGTGGATTTTTTATCACACATACCTACTTAGACAACATAACTCTTGCATCTAATTATGTACATTGCCAATGTTCTTATAATTATAATGGATTTCAACACACCTAATAATGAAACAACTTCACGCAATTGTTTCCATTCATATTTTCTTAACGCTACTTTTGTAGGATGGAAGAGTGGAATGCTCTCCCTGCGTCTGTATTCCCGACATCATGGTGTTTTCGGATCCCTGCTAAAATCACATATTCTGAAGAAGAAAAACCACCCCTCTATTCTGCCCTACTAAGCTAATAAGCAGTATCCCAAATTTAATAACCAAAGCAGTTTTTATTTTCTCTTGTTAGTAATAAGGTTGATATTGCTACAGGAGTTTTATCTGACATACTGCGTATTGGATTAGCAGGGCAGTATTACGGTTCAAAAGATTCAGCCCTTTAAAGTTAGAACGGAAGGACGGACAGCGTAGGCATAGGTATTAATAGGGTCCCGTTGGACTCCCTTCGGGTACGGAACCCTAAAAATATTCAAATCAATTCCAGGAAGTCGCCAACTATTACATAAACCTACTGAATTTTCAATAGTGGCTTATAAATCTTATAATGCACACTTATTAGGTACATGTTAAACTATTTAAGTTTGGAAAATAAATTGGAAAATAAAGTTGGTAAACTTTGCACCGTTGTGTCAATTATCAATAGGTATGTTAAAATAACTAGAGTGAGGCGAATTGAAGACACCTCGTAGGTATTGTTTTATACTTATTTCCTAATTATCTTTAAAAGGGTTTGGGCGAAAGTGTAGTCATTTGTAAAACTCATATTTTACTTATAAGGTTAGCAGTAGGCAGCTATTCGTAAAAGTGGTAGGTAGATATATTATGATAGATCTATTTAAGAAACCAAGGCAAGGGAGATTATTTAATAACCAATTATCTAGAAACTTTACATAAAATTAACAGAATACCTCATCTAAAAAAAATATAAGTTACAATCACCTATACTTAAATATGAAAACTAAACGTATTTAAAACAATCTTAAATCTTCTTATATTAAAAATAATATTCTTACGTGCATCGGAGTCGAGATATAAAAATTGACATTATGAACGTATTTTTAGTACCAACCAAGAACTTGAAACCTTCATCTTCAATACTTGGATTCAGATATTATTGAACTCATAAGATTATTCATTTTGACAGTATGTTCATACAATCTTACCCACTGCCTTTTAATTTTACAACGAAAAGGAATAGGATGCAACGCTAAGTTAGCGATTTTCGATAATCGAAAAATGTAGGTATATGGGATTGACGTAAGCTGAATGATGAGTGATGTCAGATCACGTTAACCACTAAAATGTCAACTCCATACATTTCGTGACGATAGAAAACAGAATGGATAGCAGCGTTTGCATCTTGACTCGGACTTCTTGTTGCAAAAAGTTCATCATTATAAAAACTATCATCATGTATGTATAAAACTGTAAACTCTTTAATGCACATAAACAATTACAAGACGTGTTGGCAATGTTGGCATCAATCATCATCATCATCTTTATCATATTAGCTCAAGTCCACTGCTAAATTATACTTCCCCAAGAATGGCTACAGCTAAAAGTTCATTGCCGCCCCAAAAACACCATACATGAACTAATATACCACCCTATTATTAAAATCATGGCGGTTGGAAAAGCGCCTCGCCGCGAAAGAGGTGAATTTCATTAAGTGACTTCAAAGAGCAAAATCTCCCGGCGCAGGGCACTCAGGAATCTAATTTTTGTTGAGTTATTGAATGTCAGCTTCCGGCGGTCACTCTGTAACCTTATTAACAAGAGGCTTTTAACGGTAAAGGTTTTTAAAAACTTTACAATGCTCATTCGCTAGTTCGCCTTTTATCTTTGAGAGGGCGCTGTAATTTCTCGGCGCCGCAGGGATGTGGGGACATCGATCGGCTGTTAATTAGGATTGTTGTTCAATTAGGAATCTCTCTCCCAGTTTTTGTACTAATAGGGATGATTCGATAAAAGAAGAGAGAGTGACATTTTTAACATAACTTTTGTAGGTTATCTTTGAATACTAAGGGCCGAGTTCAACACAATTAAACGGACGGTTAGCGGATTAACGGGTGTCAAATGTATTGATTAACAGCTGATTAAGACTTAACCGTCTGTTCAATTGGTTGGTGAACTCGGCCCTTAATGAATCGATCAAGAACTCAACCGTAATTTTATTTGTGATTATTTAGGAAAATGACTTATCTGTCTTTACATCGTTACTAGCTGCCAAGCATAATTTTTAAAATTTATATTTAGATTGTTAACGTGATATTCATAGGATTTTATTTTTGCCAACCACGACCATCAGTCATGATACTCATGATAGTTATGATGCGATGACGTCTTTTTTAAGAAAAACCTAAAGGGCAAATGAATGTCAAAAACTAAAATGCATATAATTTTGTAAAACAAAAAATTCTTATAACATCTTGGTATTGAGCGTGGGTCATGGGCTCACTCGAAAAGGTTTTTGAATTGCTTATCCTGTAATTAAAGGAACCCCATCCTTACATTTTGCTTCAAACAATTACAAAGTCTTTATCAGTTTTGTTCTTCGCAATAAATCAATATTAAAACAGTGCCAGGCACCTAACCATCTTAATTATACTTCGTAAATCATAGAGCGTGCTTCACAAATTGCTTGAACAATAATTAACTGTACCTGTTGTTTAAAACTAAATCTTAATGTTTAGGCTAGTTATTGTACCTCTATAGTCCATTCGCTTAGATAATGTCGCTACACTCACACGTACTTGTGGTTATTGTTATAAAATACGAATATATTTCGATGTAAACTGCCAAATTCACTTGCGGGTGTTACGCCGTAAGTGAATATGGCAGTTTACTTCGAATTATATTCGTATTTTATTACAATAACCATAAGTACGTGCAAGTGAAGCGACACACTATCTAAGCGAATGGACTATAGTGGTACTTTTACATGAACATTTGTAGGTAAGTTCGAAGATACGGATTTTAAAGCCTTACATAAATTTATAAACTAGAACATAGAGGTTGAATCATATAGGTAAGGCTCAAACACTAAATACACAACCCTTTATAGGATGTAAATGAAGTGTTGGTTGAAAGTTGTAACACAAATCTGAATTAAATAATGAAGATCAATTACGCCCCAAGTATTTTCATGAGAATTGGAATACACCATAGTAGGTTATATTACAAACTAGTTCAAGGAATACACCAAAATTAACCGTCCAATTTTTTCAATATTACTTTTTCGATAAGTTATTCGTATTTTCAATTCTAATGTGTATTTTTTTATTATATTTTACGTAGAACCAACAAGAAGAAAAATCATTACTTCTATGTAATCTGTGCATCTTTTCCACTTTGTCTAAACCATATCGTTATTATATTGTTAACGTTACGATAGTTCTTATTAATTTTGAAAGCAAGATAGGATAGGTTAAAAAAACCGCCTTCGAAAAAGAAGTTTTTTTTTTTCGTTTTTTGTTTTTTAAAACATTTATTTTATTTTATACTTTTTAGTGATCATAATGAGCTGTTATGTAGTGCCACTTCTTTGTTGATATGAAACTTTAAGACATTTCAAGCTCGCCTCAAAACAACTCCGCGGGAAAGTCATAGTCATATTTAAACAATTAAATGTTCTTCGTTACAATTGCTCAACTATCTTAATCGAGATATCTTAGCGCCACCATTGAAATAGGTAACGTTGAGGAGTTCCGGTAGCCATGTGTGGTCTTCGTCATCAGTTCCACTTCACCAAATGATACTTTCTGAATGAAAATGCTGGACTTGTTAGGTACTAAAAATACTAAAATCGCTGTATGTATGCCTATAATATTTGAGGAGTTCCCTCAACTCCTCACGGATTCCCTCATTAGATTCAGATTTGGTGACAATAGGACCACCTCGGAAGTATACTCTATCAAACCAAAAAAGATTTTTTTAAATCGGATCACCCAGTAAAAAGTTATGCGTGATCAAACGATACAGGGCGAATTGAGAACCTTCTTTTTTTAAGTCGGTTAAAATACAAAGTGTAACAAATACTTTTCTGAAAACCGCATCAAAATCGGTTCAGCCAAACGCGAGATAATCGCGAACAAACAAACGTACATATAAGTCATAAGTCCCAGGAATATACGCAAAGTATGCGGGCATTATATGTATAGCTATGTATGTACATATTTATCAATTTTGTAACTAAAATGACATAATCAGCTTTATCGTTGAATGCGGTCGCTAAACCCCTTCGTCACCTTTTAATTAACCTTTAAATTATCCCCTAAAGGGCTACATAGCTACATCTACCCTCGAACTCATTGCGAAGCTCTATCCGAAGTAATTTAGAGCAGTAAACAGCTCGAGGCGTGCGGGGGGCGTGTGAAGCTCTGCTTAAATCCGACTGCACGTTGATTAATTGTTAATGAGCCGAGTGTTAATCGCTCGTTCAGGTTAACTACTTACCGGTCGTAACCATTAACGATATTTAATTGCCGGTTAAAGCTGTTGTTGTATTAATGAATGTACTTCGTAGGAGAGTTGGGAGAAATCTGACCATGCGTGCTTTTTACAGAAGTCAGATGAGGCATGGAGTGTGCCGATCAACTTGCATGCGCCTTCTTAAACGGATTTCGAAGCTTAAAAGCTAAATATTTTTTTGATAAAGTTTAATAATATTAAATTTAGGTACTTCTTATGTGATACATAGTTGGTAGTTTCTCCGGTTCTGTTTCCATGTATTTTATTTATTTTTTCATGTTGAGATATCCACACACAGCGGGCACCTACCTATTATTTTATCGAAACACCGTTCAACGCACGTATCATTATGCAGAATTTTCATTTCATAGAAAGGCATGGATTTGGAAGAAACATACATGGTGCGCCGACCCCAAATAAGTTGGGATAAGGGCAGGAGAATGATCATGATGAGAAAGGCATTTCTCGCCGCATGAGATTTTTTTGGCAGTCACAAGTTTAACCTACCGAAGCTACGTAATTAATGTTAATGATATCCTGAAAATATGGTTTCAGCAGATAAGCGTTTGATGAAATGAAATTACGAGTATACAATCGATGAAGTGAAATTCGATAAAATTAAGGGTTACCGTACGATCAAGTAGAGAATCTTGAACTATAATTTGGATATTTTAAAGTCGATAACAGTTAGAAATTATTGACACTGAACTTATTTTTATTGTTAGGTGAGATTGCGGTTAAATGCTTGCCAATTTAACAATAAAAAAGTAACAAAGTACTAATTTCTCTCGTCTGTCAACCATAGGTACTTGAGACAAAGACGGGAAGTGCTGGGGCCACAGTTATCAGGCCGTCTCGCTCCTGACAATAAACCATTCAACATTCGACACGATATCTATTGTCAGATTGTCACATTTACCTTCAGTGGCATAATCAAAAGAAAATCTTCGTTGAGCCATTGCAAAATGCAAAGGAATTATGTAACTTTGTTGTCTTTCGCTCTCCTATAAAGCACATGGTGAGATTCCGAGAAAAGATGAAGATTTTAGGATGAAAATCAGTCTTTTACGAAAAACCTTCGAGTTAAAGAGCTGTTTTATAAAGAGCATAATGGAGCCAATTACTATTTCTAACTAGTTTTTACGTAATTTAATAACATTATTTTGAGTTTAAAAACAAATAAATAATCGGAAATAAGCAAGCGTCTGGAAAACCAGCCGTTTGCATTATATTATTATGTCAGGCCAAATCATTCGAGTTAAAAAAGAATATTATTTTCGGGGATCCCGCTGCCTTAATTGCCTTAAATTTTACTAAAGTCAGCAAAAAAATGACCAAAAACATGGGACCTTTCATAAAGCGTTCATTACGCCAATTACTAAATCGACATACGGTAGCGGTTCAGAAAAGTTAAAGTCCGGCCATTTAGCGCGTTACCTACCCTTGACGCATATGGTGCGTCAAAAATTCATATAAAAGTCGTTCTTTGGCGCTTAACGTGCCAGTTGGGAGCGGTTGTAATTTCATTGTGCGCCTGCGCGTAATGGAGTCAAACTCGCAGATCGCGTGCGCGGGTGTCGAAACCACACCGCCATCAGCAACGCTCTGAATTCATTAACCGACCGTTTATTCCCTTGTGTTGCTTACATTAATTAATAGTTTTAACTTGAACTGTGATTACCTGCCATGATAAACGCGACAGTGAACATTTCTTACTCTCTTTTTCCCGCGACTCCTTCCGCGGTGAAGTTGTTGATCGCTATCCTCTTTGTCCGTCCCCAGGCTATAAACTATCTCACAACATTTTACATTGCTCGTTTAATGTGTTGAACCGTAAAGAAGAAACACACAAACAAACTGTGAAAATATACTATCATAACCTAAAATTATTTTCTCCTTTCTAATATCTAACTAATAATTGCCATGCCGTTACAGCTTATACGTAGCCTTCACCAGTTATGTATACCTGCAAAAAAAAAACGTGTATTATCTTATCTGATACGGGAGCTTTTTATACTATGTTTACCTATAGGGTGTCCCAGAATTCAAATTTGTAAATAGATCCATTTCGAAAATGTAGGTATTTGTTCCTCCAGACTGCTCTGTTTCTCCGGTCATTTCCGCTTGATCGGTAACGTAGGGTACTTCTTGAGAACCTGAAGTTCTTATGTATAGGCCTCTTAATTTGTTTTCAAAAATATAACCTAGGCTTTTTTCTTTTAAAAAGTGATACCCGGAAGACCAAGCGGGTTTAAAACAAATTTTCTCCGAAGATGACAAATTGACAGATTGATTTTTTGCCCCTATATTACAAATTTCAGCGAAATCGTTAGAGCCGTTTCCGAGTACGCGATTGCAAATATATACAAATATTGCTCGTTTAATAGTATAGGATTTTAGGTTCAAAATATGACCTTTGTATCGCTAAGCTATTCAAAGATATTTCAGTATTTACCTACGAGTAGGTACATCACGTTTTTTTTATGAACCAAGATGAAATTAAGTTATTGGCTTGACATTCTCGTATATACAACCTGATGGATTCAAACAAAATACATAAGAAAATAACTATACCATAACGTAAACCTTTCTTAGCTAGTTTCGGTTTTATGGGTACTTTTTAAGTACAGCTACCTACATAGCGCTAGTTAATATATGTTTAGAATACGTAATTACTAGAGCCAACCTAACATTCGTTCGAAGCTAAATAAAGCGTAATGTTATGCACTTTCATGTCACTTTACGGGCTATCAGTCTTGAAATTATCATGAGGTTGATGGCTATAATGTGGGAACGCGGCGTGTGCGCACCTGCGACCTGCGCCTGCGACGCGCCGTGAGGTGTGACGTGCTCTCATCGAACAAATTTAAAGAAATGTGTTGATCAGTGTCTCGCTTGATAAGGGTGGAACAAAGTTATTAGTGGTTTATTTCTAGCCACGGAACTTACAAAAACAGGATTGTATTCAATGCTTGCGGGTGTGATAGCTTGACTAGCTATTTCTACACATTATATCATTATTATTATTTTAGTTCAGTTTTTACTTTATTTTATACCATGCAGCTAGCAGGCCTAGCCAAGAAGCAAGCGCTGCTGACATTCATTTTTTCTATAGACTCTAAATGTATGGAGTTGACATGAGTGGTCAACGCGATCTAGATCAGCTCAGCTTACGTCAATCCTATACATTTTGTCGATTTTCGAAAATCACTAACAGTTACTAAATCTAATCACGAAAATGCATTATGCATCTTGTGTAGGCCTCAGTTGTTGACAAGAGATTATAACGTATGTGACCAACTGCATAACTGCATGCTCCAACACTTCGACCAAAATAGACTGAAATCACTGGAACAATTAATAAATCTCGTTTATCTTCAAGTGACCGTTCCATAAATACAGGAATTGCTAAATTGTCTTTAATTAATTTTAATTGAGAGTCCTTTGGGTCCTTCGCGCGGAATGTTGTTGCAAACGCCCGCATCACTCGGCCCCCATAACCGAGTACTTAAAAATTCACATCAAAACTACACTTTAATAAAAACAAATAATTGATTTCTTTAGTAACCGAATTTTACGACGAAGGAAAATAAACAACGAGAGCAGACCCGTTATTCCATATCCTGTTTATTCGGGGCTCTGCATTAGGTAACGATTTAGAACCGAATCGCTACATTTCCTTCGATAGTAAGTATTTTGTTTTTCAAGAATAGGAAACCAAATTAGCCCCCGAGGCGTGTCGGATACGTTTACTTACCTAGAAAAGTGTGTTAAAAGTCGCCGTTGGAAGCGGCGGCGACCGCAAGCGCCGCAAGTAGCTACTGTTAGACGCCGTGTAAGATTTCATTAGGCTGAAATCCGGCGAGTGTTTTTCCGGGCTTCCCGGCGCATCCACAATGGCGGCGCTTCCGGCCAGGTTCCCGCCAAAGCAGAAATAAACTGACCCAGTTGCGCGGGCGCACGTCCGTTCTGCGCGCGCGCTACTACGTTCTGCATTTCCGGTTCACTTGTCATTTTTTGATTGTTAATGATTTTTCTAAATCGTCATAGTAATCCGAAGTGGAACCATGGTAGTTTAATTACGATTGATAGCCTTGTAACAAGTACCTTAATCACTTCACTTCGAAGGTTGGTTTTTAGAGTTTCAACATAGTTTAAGTAGTCATGCCCTTGTGTAGGTTTATTATATTTTAAGTTATAAATCAACTAAAGTGCCTATGCACGGTCAAACGTAATTAGCAAATGGTCACCTTTTGACTCTATTGGTATCAAGTTAAGGTCCAAAGATAAAAATTTTACTTTAACCTTACTTGTATCTTTAACGTATTAATTACATGGAGATATATGTACTCGTACCTAACTAGATATGTGTAATGGTCTGGTAAGATTAAGTTACGTACCTAATACCATAAAATCATTACCCTATGAGTAAACTCTTAATTATAATCCTCGTTCTACATAGCTTACATCGTATTTACTTATTGTACTTAAATATGTGTGTTTGATCCACTTAATAATATTGGAACCTACACTTTAATCCCCTAATCATTATGAAAGTATTTACATCAAGGGAAAACTTAAATAGCACAAATCAGAGTTAGTGACAAAACACATTACCTACTTATGTTCGTTCGTTTCGTCGTTCTATATTATATAGAAACAGTCACCGGCAATAATTTATTACTAACATTGGGCTTAAAAATATTTGACAAGCTCTTTTATGTCTCTAGTCATATGGATGTATCAGATATTTTTGAGTCCAAGCACCTTTAGGATTATAGTAACCTATAAAATAGATTCCGAGTTAGGTCTCTATAATATTAAAATTATACCGTAAACTCGGGTTACTTTAGCCCTAGGGGGTAACATTGCCCACCCTTAAAACTATAACTATTTTAGTGGTAGTCATCATAAATTGGTTCAAAAATTTTAGAACTCCGTAAGTAGCTTAGGTCTGTCTGATGTAACATTTAATAGAATAATTAAATTTTAAAGATGGTTTTTGGGGTGGGCAATGTTACCCCATAGGGCTAAAGTAACCCGAGTTTACGGTATAATTTTAATATTATAGAGACCTAACTCGGAATCTATTTTATAGGTTACTATCGACGAGTTATCGGTAATTAATTTACCACCCGAAATCTAAAGCTATTTTTTTTATTGGGACACTATATATATTTCTTAAGTTGTGAAAAGTTGGATAATGTATTATTATTGTGACTGTGGTATAAGTATACTTTATTGCACGTCACTGAACGTTCCTAGTAAGGTGTAGTTACAGTACATAATGTATACTCGTAGCCAGGCGCGGCTGCGTGGCACAAAGACGTTTGCATAAGCGAAGTTTTTGGAGCGGAAAGGAGGAGAATTGCTCCACTAGACCTGACCTTGCTGATATTAACGAATGCGTACGCGTACAACTACTGAAGTCTTATACTATAAAGGGCCCCCTTCATACATTGTTTCGAAAATTTGGGACTGACAGGAGGCCTGACAGACTTGGGCCTGAGGTAAACTGTTAATGGATCCTTACACAGTATAACCTGACTTACCTTAATCGAATCTTGTATGATGGACCCTTTCGGATACTTCGATCCTGCAGAATCTTTTGTGCGATCCCCTCTTACACTCTTAGCTGTTAGAATGTGCAGGTTATCTTAGGATGATTTACTTTGCCGTAAGAGTATCAAATAGTGTACTAAAATAAGAAAAATGCAGAAAAAAGCATTAAACACGTTAGGTCGGTAGGTACTACCGACATTAACTCAAAACGTGAGCTGTATCGTGTATTCAGCTTAAAACTTATCCACAAATTAAAATCTCAATTTGAATGTTTTATAAGAATAAGGTTTTTAAAGTATTCATCGGCAATTTTCTCGCGTTCGTGTTCGTGCAAGTGTTCGATTTGGGCTGTAACCTGAACAACGCCAGACTCTTTTTTTTTTAAATAGAACTACAATTTTTCTTATTTAATGTTTTTCTCATAAAACAACTATTCAAGATTGTTTTTAATTGAAAATTATTGTAAAAAGTATTAAATTCCGAATACCGCAACTCCAATGCTTAGGACGGGTGTAAATTTATAAATAAATCAGAAATTAAAATGAAGACACTTTTACTAAGGTCATTATTTCATGTTTGGAAAGTGACCCGCCCACCCATCTCACCCTTAATTGTGTCATGCTACTTACGGGACACCCTGTATAGGATCGCTAGTAATATGAATGCTCCGTTTGGAACATCGCGCAGGAGCGACGCCGCCGGCGCAATAGTCGCGGCGGAAGTAGCTGTTACGAAATTAATGCGCCCCTAATTAAATAACAAGCGGAGGCGATACTCTACAGACAAGGACGTTGCGAGTCTTTTATTTTGGTTTCTATTTCTACCCCCAGAGCGAAAACAAAGCTGTTAGTTCGATGTCATTGTTTCTGTCCATTAGCGTTGGAGCAGTGGGACCGATATCGATCATGGACAGGACAAAGACATTTTGCTGCCTATTTGAACCTGGTTTTACTTCAACTAAAAAAAAAGTCACTCCACCTATTTTTACTCATCGTATACGCAATTTTCGCAACAGATCTCAAAAACCAGCCAAACCAATCGATTAGAATATACAAAAAATGACTTATGTTAAGAAACTTGCAATAAAATGAAAACGATTGCGATTGCGAGTGCGTTAGGCAATAAGCCCTCGGGTCTTGTTTCGCTTCTGTTTATGTGAGTTTTCTGTTACACCAGTACATAAACCAGAATTTATTATAAACGTATAAACCTTCCGTAAAAATATATCTAACTTATGGTAAAAACCGCATCAAAATCTGTTGCGTTGTGTAGTTAGGTTAGGTTAGGGTTAGGTTAGCGATACACAGACAGACAGATAGACAGACAGAGAGTAAGACCAACAGACGCGGAAAGCGACTTTGTTTTATATTATATACCTAATAATATTAAAACCTAAAAAAAGTGCCTTTTCGGCCTACTCACTGAATAAACTTTTTTACTTTTTTTAAATATTTTATCTTTTAAGCATAATGACAAAGAAGACACTGATATTGTCTTAGGTAAAGTAGGAAACAAGGCTTTTAATTCCCTCCTAAAATCACACGATCCGTTTACCCAGCTAGTTCCCGAAGTCTGTTTATCAACAAAGAGCATTATGTCGTCGCAACAAAAATCGGTCTCACACGAGATAAGGCGCGGCGCTTTGTCGGCGCGGATCAAAGGGTCGGCACGCGTCTCAGGTTCGGGGAACAGAGGTCCTGGGTTCGACTCCCGGCTAATCAACCGCCGATGTCGCGTTGTGCAACTTTACCGCGAATTAATGAGTAATCACCATTCGCGGAACATTAGGCGGTTTTGTTTAATAATAGGTTTGCGAACGTAACCGTTTTAAAAGGGTGATCGTTATTCATAGTCAGTGCCCAGAACTTGAAATCGTGTCAATTTTGTACAGAAATCACGGTGCCTGGCAGTGAAATGTGCTGTAATATCTTGGAACAAATCAGATAACCATTATTTGTTACCTTGTTGCGTAACTAACATAACTCTAGTTAAATTAGCTCTAAAACTCAAACTCAAGCTCAAATTTATAACTATTAAATTTGAGCGATGGGCTTGCGACCTGTCACTAATACGCTGGTAAAACTCTTAGCCTAATTGTGCAAAATTTGGTTACAGAATTATCAACAACAGTTTTTAGAGTTGTTGGTAATTCTGTAGCTCTGGCTACCCCACTCTGGGAAAGAAGGCGTGAGCTTATGTATGTACGTAAATTTATTAAATTATAAAGTTTAGTAAAAATACTCTGCTGCTTAATATACCTTACTATTAATGCACGGCTACATTGATCAATTAATCTGTTAATTGATATACAAAAGTAAACATCGTTGACGCCTTTTGTCTTGCTACAAGTAGATGAGAGAAACGTAGTGCCGCTATACCTATCTAGTATTCAAGACAAACAATTATATTATTAGAGGCTAGACAGAAACACTGAAACAAGTCATTCTTTAAGTATTTTTGATGGTATATAGTTGTATGTACAGAGATTCGAAGAACAAATCAGCGATAATTAATAATAAATAATAATTAACAATGAAACAGCGTTTATTATATATTATTCTATGTTTATCCATGTGTTAGGTTAGGTTAGGTTAGGTTAGGTTAGACCAATGAAATTGTTTGTTCAATTTCAGATTTCAGATTTTATTTCTCAATATAATGTTACAGTATAAATAACACGGCATGTCAAATTATAAGTAATTAAGTACATTGAGGTCGTCAGAAATAAAATAAATCAAAGATCTACACAAATTATGATTATAAAAAATAGAATGTAACAAAAAACTACACTAGATGTTGTTTTGGAAGTTTTAGAACCTACGCATTATAGACTGAACATGTTGGCGACATTAGCTCGGTAATGAAATCCAATATTCAAGTACCGACCTCTACCTAAAGTATTTTCTTTATTAAGAAATAATATTTAATAACTCCAGAGCATGTTTTAGCAGTTGATCGAGATACAATCTCGTCTATCTCTCGTTAAGATCGGCTCTGAAGCCGCCGTGGACAAATTGGTCGTCGGCCGCTCCTGCTCGTTGTTTTGGTCGTTTTAGTCGTTTTGGTCGTTTGGGGCTACTGTGGCGTCGACCATCATTTTATTATGTTATCTATAAATCTTATTTAGTGCCTCACTGTTTACTTAAGTTTTGAGTTGATTTATTTAATTTATTTTTTATCTCGCTTTTATTTGGTGAGTTTTGAATCGTTTATAAAAAAACAAGTTTAAGATCCATTTCTTAGTACTATGAATGGTATCTACCAAGATATTGTTATAGTGAAGTAGTCATAGTATACGGTTGGAGAATGGCTGTTAGTGAAATTACTTGGTTATTTATTGCTACGTTTGTTAAGCGACAAGGAATTTCGTCTGTATTGTACTAAAATATTTAGCAGTAACTAGATTTATTGCTTTAAATAAACGAATACAGTTAGTTACACTCAAACTAGCGGCGTGAACTGCGAAATCAAACGGCTTAATTTCAATTTTAAAATAACGTCTCCTTGGTGCACCTACTTTTTATTTTTCATTGTGTCTTATGTTAAATTCGAGGTTATAAGTCTCTACACCTTTATTAAACATGGAAATAAATCCTTTTCAAAATTTAAACAACCTATCACAAACATATCACATTGCCCAGTGCACTCGCATTATTCAACTTAAATACTACCATAATTTTAACTCCGTCGTATACCTAGTAAAAGTAGCTGCAGCGGAGATTATCTCTAGAGAGATTGTACCCTGGCTAGGCAAGCTGCAGCCTCCAATAGGAGCCAAACAACGTAAATACCCACTACTGTTTATTATATTAGACTTAGTTCGAATAAGAATAAAGTTATTTTTCCAATTGGAGGTTGGTGCGGTTAGGCCGTTCTCTGTTGTGCAACACCGGACACTGGTCCACAGTACTTGGGCGGCAGGTGTTTCGAGGCAGGCCTCCTCCCACTGCGCCGCTCTCTCGATCTATAGATCAATGATCTAGCCGAGATTTTCTTAGGCTATACCCACCTGCCACCTCGGGCCATTTGTTTTAAGAAACGTTCGGTTTGCGTTTTTGCTTGCTCAACGCAACATGTTTAAAACACATCAGATAGCCATTGTAGTGTTTTACTTTAAATATTCACTTTAACGTAAATACTTTACAGTTTCAATTCCGACTCTCCGTTATTATTACTTAATTACAGAATGTACCTAAATTAAACTACGTTGTGTTGTGACCCATCGTTTTCTGTACCGTTATAATTAGTCTTAATTTTGGAATTTTTGATTTTTCTTGCAAACCATTTATAGGTTTTTCGAACTTGAGTTATATTCATAAAAACCATCCTGTATCTAACATCAATTCAATAGCTAATAAAAATACATCCTACCTCATAACAGGGGTGTATAAACCTTCAACGAAATGCTTTCCGGACAAGATGGTCGCGCTATATAAATAAAAGCGCTAATCAACGCACTCGCCTAATTAGTTCTACCGCAGCATAAACTTTTTTTACGCAAGTTAGCCTGACTTCCTATAATTGTCAGCATCGAGAGCACTTTAATAAGCTGAAGGATTAACGACGCAGTTAAATCGCGCCGTTAACAGCCGATGCTGGTTGCAGTGCACAGTGCCCGGTAGCGCGAGAAACCTCAGGCAGCGGGATAGGTACATGCATCGGAGATTAATTAGTTATCGATGCTCAAAATTACGTCAGTTTAAAAATATAAAGGTTTTATCAGTAAAATCAAAGTAAACTATCTATCTTTTTGTGTAAAAGTAAGGCCAACGAGACGAGATAAAGAATGTAAACAAGCTTTCAAAAATCATGTCACTTCGAACGCAATTCAAACCAATCGCGTCACTGGTAGATCACTTGACTCTTCGTATCACATCATCTACCAGTGACGCGATTGGTTTGAATTGCGTTCGAAGTGACATGATTTTTGAAAGCCTGTTTACATTCTTTACCTCGTCTCGTTGGCCGTACTTTTAGGAAAAATCGTTTCTAAGGAACGACTATCGTCATTATATAACTGACTCTGATTGCGGCGGTAGAAATATTCTCTACATGTTTTTAGTAATCAAGCAAATGTAAAGAGTGTTTAAAATAATAAAAATACATATTTCGCCAATTATTATATTTTATGGTTTCTACAGTTTTCTACAATCCAAACATCCT
The DNA here is from genome assembly GCA_946894065.1 of Acleris literana. NCBI lineage: Eukaryota > Metazoa > Arthropoda > Insecta > Lepidoptera > Tortricidae > Acleris > Acleris literana. The sequence continues at coordinate 7,791,257 of OX335685.1, read as the reverse complement.
GTAGAGTTGATGACGGCTTCTAATTTGCAATCGGTGGGCAGCTTTATTGCTCAAGAAGAAAACAAATTAAAGAATTCCAATACGAGAAAACTCGTAAAGAATAATCGAACTAAATGTTTTTGACGACCTCTTCTAATAATATAGAGCTTGCAATCAAAGACGTCGTAAATATGATGGTCTCCTGTAGCTACCTGATCATCGTATAATGGACCTATACTTAGGTTACTAGTTATTCGTTATTATTATTACATAACTGGATGAAATCCTGAGTCGTTATAGTACTCCTAGACATAGATGAGCTTTTACTTTTATGAGCAACCATTATTAAACTCTCATCAGTCTCATCACAGTTCACAGGGATTTTTATTGTAAATCTATTTAGCTGGCATGATTTTATACCTAAGGATGTCTTCAGGTAATATGAACTTCGCTCTAATTGGATATCCGGCCTAGTCTGATTGGTGTAGTGGTTGGCTAATAAGTTTTATCTCGCGAATAATGTTACTTAAGTACAAGTGCCATTGGTTCGGATTTGGATTGAAGTAACAAATTTTGGTTTCAGCCCTTTTTAACCCCAGAAACGCAAAATGGGGTGTTAAAAGTTTATCCGCTGTGTGTGTGTGTGTGTGTCTGTCTGCGTGTCTGTCTGTGGCACCGTAGCTCTTAAACGGGTGAACCGATTTGGGGGTGCAATTTTTTATTTGGGGTTTTCTAGCGGTAATTCTTAGCTACGGTTTGGTCGTTCTAAGAGGGCCGATTTGACAGCTGTCAACGCAGTATAAAATATAACCTCAAACACATATTTTGTACTGAGTTGACAGCTGTCGAATTGGCCCTCTTAGAACAACCAAACTGTAGGTTTCATGAAAACCGGTTGGGCCGTTTAAGAGATATAAAGCTAAGAAAGAAGGGGTCACCATTTCGGGGGTTTAATCTATCGAATAGTTATTCCGCTCAATATCTGGTTTCAATAGAATAAAAACCGGCCAAGTGCGAGTCGGACTCGCGCACGAAGGGTTCCGTACCATTATCTATAAAAAATCACGTTTGTTGTATGGGAGCCCCCTTAAATATTTATTTTATTTTAATTTAATTATTTATTTTTAAAGTGAATATACAACTAAATATTCTGTGAATCTACACTATTTTGACATACTGTGTAGATTTTTTAATATATCTTATTTTAAAAACAGGTACCCATTATTTTATCCACAACACCACAGAAATAACATTTCATCAAAAGGCATTTCTCGCCGCATGATTTAAGTTACAAGTGTAACTTAACCTAACCTATGTAAATAATGTACGATATCCTGAAAACATCATGGATTGAGCAGAAAAATAGCGATCGAATTTTTTTTTTCGATAAAATGATACAATCGAATAACTGAAACTAGATAAAATTATGGGTTTAGTACCGTTTGGTAACCAAAATTTCGTAACCAAGTACAGAATTACATTAAATTTAAAGGCGGTTACGAAATTTTGGTTACCAATCGGTACTCAACCAAATTATGGGTTACCCAAAACCCTTATAAGTAATTGATGTAAAAAAAATCGGAAGTGCCAGGGCTAGTTGATACCTCTAATATAATCAAAAGCATTCAGAACCAACTAGATGATTCCTTTCGTGTTCCACCGTACAATGGGCCCAATAACTCACTTGTTAAAGTTCGAGCGTTGTTATTACGGCAGCCGTTGACCCCGCGGTCAGCATCTCTATACGATCGGATTATAATCCAATTGGGAGCAAACAAATTGATATCGTCTCGCTACATTACGCCGAATGAGACCTCGGCGTAAATACGTGTCACGGCTTTATGTATTAGGCTTTACAACTTAATACTCGTATATTACACTAGGGACCCGCCCTCGCTCTGATTCGGTTTATGTGAGTTTTCTGTTAAACCCGTTCATAATCCAGAATTTATTATACATAAAAACCTTCCTCTTGAATCTCTCTATCTATTGCTGGAAACTGCATTAAAATCCGTTGAGTAGTTTATAAGATCTAAGCGAACACACAGCGGAAGCGAGTTCATTTTTAACCGACTTCAAAAAAGGAGGAGGTTATACGTTCCACTGTATGTATTTTTTTTTTTATGTATGTTCACCGATTACTCCGTCAATTGTGGACCGATTTTAAAAAAAAAATTTTGGTTTGATAGAGTATACTTCCGAGGTGGTCCCATTGTCACCAAATCTGTATTTGATGAAGGGATCAGTGAGAAATTGAGGGAACTCCTCAAATATTGTAGGCAAACATATAGCGATTTTAGTATTTTTAGTAACAAGTCCAGCATTTGCATTCAAAAAGTATCATTTGGTGAAGTGGAACTGATGATGAAGACCACAGATGGCCACCGGAACTCCTCAATGGTACCGATTTCAAGGGGGGCGATAAGATATCTCGATTAAGATAGTTGAGCGACTAGGGACAACGAATAATATTTACTTGTTGAAATATGACTATGACTTTCCCGCGGCGTTGCTTGCGACGCGCTTGATATAAGTTAAAGTTTCATTTCAACTAAGAAGTGGGACTACGTAACAGCGTATTATGATTACTAAAAAGTATAAAATAAAATAAATGTTTTAAAAAACAAAAAACCCCCTTCAAAAACGCAAAAAATAACTTCTTTAAAATTGTAGGCACCTAATAGGTTAGTCCAACTGAAGTCGGCGACCACAACATTTTCAACAAAAAGCCGACATCAGTTGGACTAACCTATTAGGTGCCTACAATTTTAAAGAAGTTATTTTTTGCGTTTTTGAAGGGGGTTTTTTGTTTTTTATATACTATGTAAAGATAAAAATAAAGATGTTCTCAAAATTAGTTATCCTAGTTTCTACGTATTTTTATATTGAATTCTAAACTTTTCATCTGTTCTTGTACCCAAAGGGTAGAAACGGGACCCTATTACTAAGACTCCACTGTCCGTCTGTCTGTCTGTCTGTCTGTCACCAGGCTGTATCTCATGAACCGTGATAGCTAGACAGTTGAAATTTTCACAGATGATGTATTTCTGTTGCCGCTATAAAAACAAATACTATGAACAGAATAAAATAAATATTTGAGTGGGGCTCCCATACAACAAACGTGATTTATGCCGTTTTTGCTCGATTATAGTACGGAACTCTTCGTGCGCGAGTCCGACTCGCACTTGGCCGGTTTTTAAAGTTAAATATCGAGCGCGCTATACACGTCTCGTGTTAATGGCGGGACCCTCCTGAAAGGAGTCCTCGGGAGGACGTTATTCATCACGCGCGACGTAATGCATCCGAGATTTATATGCGCTTTGCGCGCGACACCTCGCCACTTACGCGGCCAAAACAAACATCGCTTAACAAGCCTTTTTTATTCACTCCCAAGGCGCTTAAATCATTCATTAAACAAAAGAACCACGATTTATAACACCACTAGGAAATAGGCTTGAGCCACATAAATCACCTCTATTAATGCCCCCAGCTACGACTGTTTCATTAGCCTATTCTGTTTGATAGCTTTTTGATAACGAGACGCAAACATAATTCAAACCACTTATAAATATTCAACGCTTTCGCTAAAATAAAATAAATGAAGCCTGATGTTCTCATCTTTAAGATCTCAAAATTGAATCCTTTAAAGGCGGTGCATAAGATGTCATCATTTGTCCCTCAATGAGAACCGAAATACCGGCCATATCTACATTATGTGTAGCATGAAATTGGTGGTAGCTTCAAACATTCGACAAGTATGTGTACACGCACACAGGCCCAGCACACACATGCGCATTGCCGCAATGAATGGGATGCCGCTACCGACCATTACCAGTAGGGTTATCAACTGAAACCAATGTTAAGTAAACCTTTTTAATATGTTACTGTAAATTTATTCTTCGTAACATTCAAATGTGTGTGTCAACAATATCAAATTACATCTGATTAATACTTGTATCTAATAAATAATTTGCATTTGCTTGATAACGGATTATTTCATAAAAGGAAACGGACCAAATCAAAGCTGATTTATATTCCTATAAATTGCGAAACAATAATTGTTACCTAGGAGTTTACCTGGTTGCGACAGCCCTAATAAATAAAACAACGTAGATTGCGCATGTAAGAGTGTTTCCCACGGCGCGCGAAACTGGTTCGCCGAGATAAGCTGAAACTCACCACGCGGTTAAATTAGTACGTCGGTGACAGCTTCCTGTCCTGTACGCTCTCGGATTTGCACTGAAATCGCACATCTAATTGGGTTTTTACGATTTGTTACATATCGCCGATTGAACAGATATCTAATGCGAACGATCAACTAGGCGACGCAGATTAATTATACATTTACATTTATACGTTTTATTTTATTTTATTAAACTTAATTTGTTTTGTTTGTGCAATAAAGACTTCATATATGTACCTACATGTGCATAATGGCACATAAATCTTTGGGTATCTTTAAATGCGATTTAATCTTAAATTGTAGAGTTTACAACGAACTATTACTTTCCACTCAGATGTCTTATGTAAATCTTAATTTATTGCTTCACCTTTATAAAAACCTCTTCAGGAAAATTACCTACAAATTTACATGATTCCTAACTTTCAAATTGCGGTCCCTCAAAATGTTACTAAGGTAGTAGACATGTCGTGTCCTTTCGGTGTACCCTTCATATATCGCACTTGTTACATCCTATTTTCCCAGCCGTTTTTTCTTAAAGCGTTCCCACTGCATTAATTAAAAACAATGTTAACCTTTAAGTCATCATTATATGTATTGTAGCTGACCGGTACTTAAGTCAGTAAAACACTAAAGAATCAACTCGTAACCAAGACTCGATTTGGACACCGCTGCTGTCCAACTTTTTAATTTTAAGTAGATTAGTCTTATCACTTTCTCACAACCGTATCACGGCTGAAGAGTGAGCGAGACATTACTAAAAAGCTCCAGATTGGGAGTGCGCTTACTCTTAGCTCATTCTTTGTTTTGTCGGTCCGAATCGTTAATGGATTGTTTATTAATATTGTAATTAGCGGGACCGGTCGCGCCGCTCCACCGTGAGAAATGCTACACGTCACTTCATTGATTAAATCTCTGTTTTGATAGCCCGCGCTTTTATAGCTTTTATGCCAGAGGTCCTGTGGTGAATAATTTAGTTAGACATGAGGCGGTAACAGATTTTGTGATCTGCAAAAAAAAACCTGGTCTTTTCTCGTTTCCTGTCGCTTAAAAGTAGGGTAGGTACCTACGTACTAAAATTATTAGATAAATTAGATAATATGTAGAAGTACTTAGTGGAAAAGTATAACTCGATCGAGAAATCCATTTTCACCAGTCGGAGCTTTGATCTCGAGTTTGTCTTGAATGCAGTCCGCATCTGGACAGCAGAAATGTATTTCTGTCGCATAAAATCATTATTCCACGGAGAGAGGACGCTATATTGACGAGGATAGATCTAAAACGTTTATCCAATTCAATGGCTCAATACCTCGAGCACGAACTTTTTGTTTCTATTGAGTACTCAACGTATCAGTATTGAGAAATTTTGTATGGTCATTGGAACAGAGCTGCCGTGTCCGTAGGAATTTAGTACAAACATTTCCCAACACTATCTTTCTTATCGTTATCAAGTAGTAAAGGTAAATTATAATAATGTATGGAAACGTGAGTCAGTTAAGAGTTCATTCTACGAATAGATTCCATAAAATGAAAATAATCGTGCTCTGGCTACTGTTTATTGCAGAGGCGAGATTTGTTATATTCCCTACCGAAGCGTAAGTCGAATGTAACTTATTGTATAGGTGCATGTACCGTAGCGAGCACGAGTCGAGCGCCTGCGCAGCGGCCAATCGAGCCTGACTGAACCACTACGCTCCATTTGAGAGCCATTCATGAAACGTACGGTTACGGCCCACGGCCCGTCTCGAGGCGGTGCAGTGGTTCAGGTTTCGGACTTTTCTTTTGACTTAAATGTTGTCAAACCTTGGAGAACTTGCTTATTTTGATTTTTTTTCAGCAGTTCATTAAAAAGCAGGTCACCAAAATTAAAAACGAAGAACGTACAAACTCAGTTGGCACACCGTACATAAATGCTACAATGCTACTTTGTTATAGGACGATCTTTGATCATATGGATCGCATCCAATTGATGGCAGGTAGGTACTATCATCCATTGGCTTGTGTACCCATTTGCCTGTCCATGATATAAAAAACTGCGTCATACATTTCGATACGTTCTTTGTGTTTGTTCTCATACCACTAGGTCCATCCAAAAAGGCCATATTGAACCTCAAATAGATAGCCATTATCTCCAAACTTTCAGCTGCCTTTTCATGACTGAAAATAACTCATGGCGACAACTCATTAAGCCCGTCAACCGGCCCGAAGTGAAGAATGTCTCATTTAACCCTTCCCTAACCGTCCTTTAATAGCCGGTGAGGGGTTAAGCCACAAATAACCCACGCGGAAGCGGGGACACTATCGCCAGCTTTTTAATGGTTTTAATTAGGAAATAGTTTAATTTTAATGCCGTTAACGCCTCTTAGAAAGCTTGTCGACTTAACTGGCGAATTACCGTGAGAAACGTTTGAAGTGATTATTGCCATTGATTACGATGGCTATTAATACAAGTTTACTCGTAAGTGATTACGATCTATTTTGTCGATTTTTAACAACCGGAAAAAACAAGTAGTATTTTGTCACACGCTTTTTGTAATAGCGAACAAGGTCTTATAAAAATGTCTGTTTATATTGGTTTTTATTCATTCTACTTATACCATTATGATTATAAATAGAAACGAATTTTAGCTAGACTAGAGGTGAAACTTAAAAGCGTTTCTTCTTTTTTCATAGTTAAGAATACATTTACCTACAATACATTACCTGTCTCTTTTCTCAACGGTTTCAAGCCGCCAAGCAACATTTATGTTTACTTGTCCGCTCCCATATTTGCCCGTGATTATTTAAAATACATATTTAACATAACTGTTGAAACCACCCCTCACAGTCCACATAAGACTACACATTACCATCACAATGCACAAACAAGTCTCAAGATACATAAGGCTATAATAGACAGCATAACAAAGACGTGGTGTCATATTTCAATTACCAACTGACATATTTTGCATGATTCCCATTGGAAACTGTCTGGTGACCACGCCTCTTCCTCTCCCATGATGATGACAGTTATGTTGTGGGACAACCCTTGTGCAACGGTATTTTTAGGACGACACTAAAAAACTACGAAGAGAGATTTTCTTTTAGTCAACACATTGAATTAACGAATGATAATTGAATCGACGAAAGTTGATAGCAAGCTTGTAACAACTGCAAGTTAATTTGTGTTGTGATTTAACTTACATATTAGTTGATGTTCTTATCTAACTGGTTAAGTTTGTTTAACACTCATTCACAACACAACAACCACAATCTTGTGAAAAGGATGCAACCAAATTATTTTTAACCAACTTCATTGAAATGTTTACTTGCCGAGTTAACGGTGAAGTAAAAAAAGAACTGTATGTGTCTTACCTTACTGTCTTATATGTATATTAAATACTAAACAATGGTAAAAACTGCCTTATAATATTACTCAGTTTAAAGAAACTATGAGGGCACAGACATATAGAAATAGTGGCTTCGTTTGGTATTGTTTAGAGATTGGAACTGTTTTCATTTGGTTTCTTACTCTGTTTCAGGTAAAGTAACTTCTCGATTTTAATCAGTCGTACTCTATCACGGCGGAGACCACGGAAAACTGCATGTCAAAATGGATCAAAAGGTAAGACCAACGGCAAGGTTTGTTTTAATTTATTGCCATAACACTAAATCAAACTACTAACGTCTATTTAATTACATATAAACTTGAGGTGGGTATTAGAAGGTTTAGTGAAATTCCATCACGTAAATGTAAAGTGTATTTAAAGTAGTAATGGTGTAATTTGGCCGCCCACCGGTAGCCGGACTCAAGAAAGGGCATTTAAAATTTAATTAACATCAATTTGCTATGAAACCAGTCTGATTTGAGTCATAAAATCTAAATCGATTGCAGTAATCGTTCGTTTTTTACATCGGCTTCTGTTCTCAATATTAATCGGGACTTGTCCGGCCGGCCGCGAGTCACGCTCGGCCTGCCTGCATTAGCTCCCGAGATGGGAGATAACGCTGGTAAATTATGAAATCTATCGATAGATACGGGCTCGGATTGTCTGCTTGGATTATTACTTTTGTAATTTTGACCTTCATTACGTGTTTTTTTGCTACATAAGCATGAATAGCTATAGGTAACTTAGTTTCCTTTTGGTATTTAATATCTTTGTTAGAGTTCCCATTGGCGATTAAATATGTGACTGAGATGAGCTCGAGATACTATCTTAAATACCTAGTACCCTCGTCAACCTATTACTCGTTATTTATGAATCTAAATTATTCTTGAATTCCCTTGAATAATTTTGAATAACTCCAATAAACGTCAATTAATTCAAAGAAAATTGCCTTGTTTATTTTTCTTAAATTTTTCATGATTTCCTTTTTTCGTAAAATCTCATAAAGCGCTAAAGTTTCATTTGAAATCACGGTTAACGCGTTCTTGCCTCATTCCACATGTGATTCAAAATGAGAAATAAAAACACCAAATCGCTCCAGACCGCATACAGTCGAGTTCAAATAATAAATCTCGGTGATGTGCTTATGAAGTGGACTAGCATTACAACGGTCAAACCGGTCTCGGTTCATTCACTAACGGACCACCACTCACCTCACCTACCTAATAGCTAGTAGAAAAAGTTCAACCTCATTGATGCTTATTATTACTTTACATCACTACATCATGCTACATCTCACTCTAGTTCACTCTTCGCTCACTGACGAATTCGTATTTTGAAACTTAAATGCGTTCCAAATACTTAATACTAAACGTAGCATAAAAGATTTTTTTATATTAATTAAACAATTGAAAGTATTTGATGTATTTATTTATATGTTTTTTAAAGATAGCGAAAGGTAAGTGTTGACTTTCTCTTAGCAACATTGGTGTTCAATCAAAACGAAATAAACGACATATAGCGTTTATTTCTAAAGTAAACTTTAAACACATATCATATAGAAAACTGGTTTTAAAAACCTTGGCGACAAATTGGTTCGCTTAAATAGATGCCAGTTGTTATTTCAACACCTTGGTTATTTTTGCCGATATTTAAAAAAACAGTCGGCGAAGAACAAAAATAACTGGCAAGCGATAACGACACGATGACGGCTATTGATAATGATAACCATATAAGAATTAACTAATAAGCTCAATGTTTAGCTGCTTGTTACGATTCCACCTCTCATATTTTTAATCCTTTTGACTTAGTTCATAAAGTAGGTATTTAACTACAGAATGATTCAATTACACATACAGTAAATGTGAAACGATCCTGTAGAAGGTATCTTTTTGTAATCTTATTTGCAAGTAGTTTTTCGTACGAACATGAAACATTGTTACAATGTTAACGTTAAATGTCAATTTTCTGCCCCCTAACAGTCAACTGTTTTTTTTAAAGCCTCTATCTAGGCGGAATTTTGTCTCATGCATGTCAGTTCCCTAAAACCGCGATATAGAAAGTTTACGACAAATTATTATTGTGAATCATTTTGTACGTGGTAAGTAAATGTCAGATTTTAAGTTCAAGTCAGCTAATCAATCCGCAGTTGGAATATTGAGATTGGGCACTGGTTGACATAAATTAAATTAAATACTAAAATAACCATGATATTAGTTTTACTAACGAAAGCTACTGAAACATTACAGAAAGTTCATGTGTGATTCAACTTATATCTTAATTTAAGTCTAAAGTCTTGTTAAGCTCACATACAATCAAGAAGAATATTTAAAATTAAAACAATCAAAAGCTTATAACAAGTAGCAACCATTTTGTTTTTGGGCGTTTCTCAGAAAGATTTTACCTAGTTAAGAACTAAAATTATGAAACTTTAACTTCTTCGCTGCGTTACGAAAATTACAATTAAATTCGTATACCTATTTATATACCACCCTCAACCCCAATTAGCAATATCTCAAATTCAGTAAAAAAATTTGAAAGAAGTACGAGTAAAACCGACATCAAGCGCCATTTTTAAGACCATAAAGACACATTTGTTTTAAACAGTGACTAAGACCCGTCATTTTGCCACGGCCTCATCAGTAGCTGAAAAGTTGGGAAAACAAAACGCAGCTCGACGCCTCGTGAAAAATCACCTCGCACTTATGATTGATCGTTCAGTGGAAACGAAACGCGGCGGCGGTTCGAGAGTATAATGTGTTGATTTGTTGAAATCCACGTGCTGAGATATCGCTGCGATTTGACTCTGGTGTGAGTGCCTTATAAATAAAATACCAATTATAAAGTATGTCATTAGTAGACAGTTTTGGGAAATGTGGGAAGATATACAGTGAAAGATGTATTTTTATATAATAATATAGAAAGCATAGGATAGATACGTTTAAAATTTTCTCATACATAATACAACATAATGCAATGTAGATAGATAGATCTTTGTTTTGTGGCATAGTATGTATGTCATTTGCGATGCCACTATGATTTCGCCAATGTCAGGTTTATTTATTTAATCTTTATTGCACATAAGAATACACTTAATATACAAAAGGCGAACTTAATGCCTTAAGGCATTCTCTACCTTTAAGGAAGGCACACGTTTTATTTAACGGAGAGAGTGAACAATTTTAAAAAGGGGGATAAAAGATAAGTAATGTTTCGATTTCATATATGTACTTACCTACATAAAACAAAAATTTACATGTTTACAACTTAATTCTATATTTATGAATGAAACTAACTAAATGTTTAATGATAGGACTGTTTACAAGAGTTAAAAAGCTTTTCATATTTACATGTGCCAATGTATATTTATAGTTATTTGAAATTAATTACATTAATACTTTTAAGTCGTCAGACGTTTTTAATTTGCGCTTTTCGTTTCCGAAACCCTTTGTTTCTTTTGACATGTTATTAGTAAAACGTTTTGATGTAAATTTCCCATTACGGTATACAGATACGGATAGCCTCTTTACTTTACATTCGTGACAGGTCCCGACATTAATTAAGCGAGTTTTGTAAGCAAGCCTGGCACAGTTGCGTGACGGGTTGTATTGATTATTAATTGCACATTTTTGTACGTCATTCTTACAAAATGCTGTTTACTTTCCTGATACATTCACTAATGACCGCGCTGAAAATGAACTCTGAATCATACCCAATGAGCACTGACAGAATATACCTAAGTACCTAAGTATATTGGAAGCTTTTACTGTTCTAGTCTACTTCTTCGATAAGTTTTCAACTACCGAAATACGAATTCATAATACTGCTGCCCTTTTAAGACATATGACGATATCTCAAACAAAACTCCTGCAGAAAGTGGAACCTCATTACCAACAGAAACGGATTAAATCTGCTTTGGCAATTTTTTTGAGATACCACCTTTCAGCTCATGAGGGCAGAATACCTATTGAAAAATATACAATAAAAAAACGATAGTTTGCCCTGATTGTTGCGATTTTCAGTTTTATGAAGTAAATCTGAATGGTGAGACACCCAAAGCCAAATTGAAAGTGTATATTCAAACGACGAACTTCCTCTAAAGATCTTCCGTGAAACGCGATACAATAATAGCGCCCGGCTTCGCTCGCAGATCGTATCGAGTGACGACAAATCGCTCGTGCATAATCGTAAATATGCTTTTTATACCCCGCCCCATTCACGGGACAATCCAACTATATCCGGTGAGCTGAGACACCATATTGTGTGACCGGTACATAAAAACATTGCTCATTATAACAAAAAGAATCTGCTTAATCAAACCAAGCTCTATGCCTATCCGCGTAGGCTGTAGTTTCCGAAAAGTAAACTGGTTGCATTTGTAAGGCACAATTTGTAAAAAGTTGGCTCTTTTGTGGCTGCAGACAGTGTGGCACCGAAGCCTTTTTGTTTGTGCAAAATACTCGAAAAATTGAAAGGGAACTAATCGATTACGGACTTCCAAGAAATTCGGATGAGCTTCGGTTTCGTGCTGCACCCAGGCCGCGCGGTGCGAGTATCGCGTATCTGCTCGCCATCATTATAGATTTCAATTCATTAATGTTGCGAGGCAAAAAATATATTTAGGTACAGTATTTGGTCGGTTTCTCGCAGAAATTATTAACATATTATCAATCCTATGTGCTTAACTAAGTATGTCAAATTAGACGTTGGTATGTTACCTTTTTTTGATAAGAACACATGATTACCGTGACTATTTTGGGACAGTAACTTCGATATCAGAGGAAAGTTTGCGTGCTAAAGTTATGACGTGACGGCGCGCAAGTTTCCTTACACACATTAGCAAGCTTTCATAACGAACTGCAGCAGTGGCAGGACGCAAATAGATCGACCGACTATGGTAATGCGAGCCGACTCAGTTTTTCCAGCGGTCGAGCGCGTTGATATCGTTAGCTATCGACAGCGCGACGACGCTGATTCCATTCATAGATACGAGTACCCGCTAGATCCTCGCACCTCGCGACCACAGAACGCATCCCATTCACGACAAGCGAGTAAATCAACCGAGAACATTCGCACCTTTAAAGGTCTAATTGGAGACGTTTCCACAAACGGAAAACAACTTTCTGCTGTCGGAGGAAAAACCACTTTCGTCTGCACGTGCCACAAGTTACGACTTTTTTCTTACGTTTTTTTCTGACCGCTCTTTATTCTATCTGAAATGCCGTTAGTGTTTTGCTGCAAATGGGTTTTGAACCGTTACTGCCCACTTTTAGGGTTTATTTTCGGTTCGGATAGTGGATACTTGAGACGTTTCGATGCGGGTGTTAGGATTTATGAATGAAGCGCAGCGTTGCGAGCGGAAGCAGAGCCGGTGTGGTGTGGCTTTCCCCGCGCGGGCAGTTTCATTAAAATTAAAACGCTGCAACTGGTGGAATGGCCGCGGCCGGACGGAGACGTTTTCTAGCTGCACTCTGGACGCGATCTCGCGGCCGCCGCGCCCTCAGCAAATATAAATAAACAGTAAATACAGTCTACAATCCCATCGAAATCCAATACATGCATAACTTTGAATACGAGTAAGTAAGTAACAGAAGCTGAAAAAACCGTTCGCTCATTATTCCTTACTGTCAGTAAATAGTTTACCAAATTGGTTTTGTACCCAAAAAAACATTGAGTAATTTCGAAGCTTCGTTCGTAATACCTATCATTAAACAGTAGCTGTAGGAGAGTGGCTTCGCCCTGGCACATTAATTTGTGGCGGTCGGGTACGACGAAATAGTCGACTCGTATGAAAGAGACCATCATTGATTGCGTAAGTTCAAAAAAGATGGGGCTAGGTTAAAGCGAGAGGGTGAGTACTTTAGATGCGCGTGCGCATAGGTTCGAGCGAGATGGATGTAGTAGCCAGATAGCGCGTCCGGCGCACTTCCTGCGAGGACCAGCTCGTACAAACCCGTTATAATCGACGTATTAGATTTACTCTGGACTGGACCATGAGTTTTTTTCACACTTCACAGTTTGCTTTTAAAACGTGGGTTATGCCTTCACGTGTTGGTCCAAGCGAGCTACAGTAGCTTACGCGGAGCTACGCGTAGACGTTGTCCATGTAAGTACATAGACGATGTCATAATGACCAATGTTCAAAGTCCTTATTTAAAACTCAAACTCACAACATGTATTTGACAAAAGCACGCGATAGTTTCAATATTCAGCTATTAAACTCTCTTACGCTAAAGCACTAATCAATCCCCAATTTCATTAAAAAAAATAAAAATAAAAAACTACATTTCGTATAGAGTCATAATCTAAAGAGACTGGAACTTGGTACTTTTTACCCTGGAGCAATAACAAAGGTTAATCATAAAATCATTATATGGAGCTGTGTCAAACAAAAGTTTTATCTCCACTTCTACTATTACTTATTGGTCATGCGTTACATAACGTAGAAAGTACCCTTTGTGGCCACTGTACCCTTTTTGCCCACTTTAAGTTGAAATGAGTATGAAAAATACTGTAAAATTAAAAATATTATTCATAAATAGTTAGGATTGAAGGTTATTATAAAGATAAAATATAAAAATCTTTTTGTGATTTCATAATGCTTAACATATTAGCTAAAATTTAGAGTGGCCAAAAACGGTGTAAAGATGGCCAAAACCGGTACTTCTACCCTATGCATTTAATAATAATAGTAGTTTATGCAACTGATACATAATGAGAGGCCTTAAAATACGAGTATGGTTTTATGAAACGAGCGTCAGCGAGTTTCATAATAGGATCACACGAGTGTTTTAACGCCTAATTATGTACAGTTGCATACACTACTTTATCTACCCACATATCATAAGCCTCCATGATGCATTCAGGAGCTGCATATTAAATTTTAACTGGTAATGGCGGTAACGAAAAGTTTGAATAGTTTTCTGGCAGCTGCCATAGTTTTTTTTTAAATTCAGAGACAAACTAGAGTCGGCTCCAACTATCATATCATTCGATATCTTACTTACGTGCGACATTTGTCAAATTTGTATGCAAATTGACAATTCATTTCGAACTAAACGTCATCTCGACTGATATTAGAATAGAGGTCAAATCAAATTTCTTTGTTTTTCAGAGATTTTCGAAATTTGAATGTCTTAAGAACATCAAAATTGATGTTCTTAAGAATCCATAAGATTACTGCCGCAGATAAAAAATTTGCTCTAACAACAGAGTTGATTATTATGCTGGTCATCATTTGCGGTTTCTGAACGCATCATAGAGGGTTTATGATATGTGGACTACATAATAAATGGACTATATTGATCAGTTCAACAAAAACATGGGTCTACCTTTTAAAACAAACGTTTTTATCGTAAGGAAAGGAAGTAGGAACTTACTGTGATTGTAGTAATTAAATTTGCCATCCCGCTAGAGCGCCGCATCCTGCGCCCACGCCTCCGTTAATTGTTGTCTCTTTTTGTTGTCGTCTTTAACTCGATTACAGCAATCAAAGCCGCCCTTTGGCCCGGACGCCCTGCGAGTCGGGGACACTTTGTTTGTTGTCCTTTTTTAATAGTAGGCACTCCGTGTTTTGTTTTCTTTGATGTTTTTTTAAAGGTAGTCCATTTGAGCAAAGATGGTTTATTACAATAATCGTAACAAGTAGGTCCTAGATATTGAATTAATATTAGTGTAAAACGGTGCTGGAAAAGAGAAGGTAGGGATCGTCTCTAGTTAGAGTAATAAAATAGCAAATAAAATTTGGCTTAAAAAACCATTCACAAAAAAGTATCTACTTAACATAGCTTACGAAATGGTTGTTCACATTCAACTCAATTAACTGCTTCATTTCATTCACGCTTAATTATTACGATTCTGTATTCAAAGCAAAATAAACTTTTGCTCTACGCAAATAAAGACTGATATAACCCGATGAGTTAACTTGTCATACGACATTGTCGCGACGAGAGCCTCATTTATGAATGAACTCACAGATCGAGCGACTTCCGGCTAGCTATTGAGATAGTACGACACTCTTCCTGGTTCCTGCTATGGTATCTTTAATTACGCTACCAGTATAAACGGACCGGTCTTCATGATCGGCTCTACAGAAATTCATATCTTAAACCCCCGAGATAGAGCATCAAATTGATAAGAAAATTAATCGATCGGAGTCCACTACTGCTTCATCGAGATCGTTCGTAACATGAATAAAGATATTCTAAAAGTGACCAAGCCGTCTTTCTATCTAGAGGATTATCGACTTTATCTTATCCATGTGCGGTTGGATCTGGATTAAACGAGTGGCAGAGCTAGCAACTTACATCCTGTGGAACGTGTTTTTTTCCTGTCTCCTTCCCGGCGTTTCACCGTTACGCAATATATCGTAAATAATTAGCGGAAGGCAAGATTCCCGTGTCTTATGGAGTTGCTGGCTTTCTAGTTTTTTCGCCGGACATTTCCTGTGCAGCTAACGTAGACGAGTGTTCATTACACGATGCATCTACGGCGACGGTCGGCGGTGGCCGGTGCATACGAAAACAGCCCATAAATAGACGCAACGATTCGAGCTTTCTCAATTACGCCGGATCAGAGATGAATATCTCACTCATAAGCAACTACTTACTTTGAATCAATCTCATATTTCGACACCGCTTCCACATTGAGTTTTAATCGCTCTAATTTGTAACCATCATAATTATTTATTGAGAGTTAAGACTTAATTCTGTGTGCAACGAAACTTTTCGTAATATTTTTTGAAGCGAATAGAAAGAAAGACGCGCGGCATACGGAGATTACTGCCAATACTTACAAGTCGGGTACGTGTCTCCACGTCCGCGGTTTTTGCTCCGCCAACTAATTGCACATATAACTTTTACCAAATTGCGCCATTTAGCCTTCCTTACCGCTTTCTACGGTATAAGAAGCCTTTTTATTCGTCAACCGATTTTGAACACTGATAATGAGGGCGACTGGCCCTCCCGACGTTTTTATATCCTTCATTAATCCCGGACACGACGACACCGAGAAACAAATTAAAATGTAACTCGAATTTCTCGTTTATTTCACCAATTTTCTCACGAGACAATAATAATGGAAATTTCGGTCAATCGATCTAATCTATTCCACCTAACCACACCTACACAGGTTATCACAAATGAGCGTTTTTACACATGATTTTTATGTGTGCGACGAAAACCGACAACCAGCCAGGCAACCAGAATGTGTAGATACATGGCGCGTCTTATATTCGTTCACTAAACTGGAAGGTGCTATATATTAGCGGTGCAAGGCAGGGGTCAGCGTGGAGCGGTGCCGGTGAATGTTCTCACGACGGCGCTTGCGACGGCGTCGGGCTCGTGTTGCAAGCGCTGAAGACCGGTCGACCGCGATTCTGACCTCCGTCAGACCTCGATTGGGTGGAAGTAATCCAAATTGTATGTCACCTGTCTCTACTCCGAACACACGATCTTATTTCTATTCTGTATTTGAGCTCGGCACATTTTTATTTGTACAGCGACCTTTTTCGGTTTACGATTTGATACACTCACGTTAATGACCAGCTGAAACTTAAATATTAGTGTGGAACAGATTACCTAAAAATGGGCATCGTCAAAACGCTGCGCGGATCAGCAGTAATTAAGGATATCTTATCGGTGCAGTTAATTTGAGGCGAGTTTAATAAAAAGTTAATGTATCAACCACTGCGTGTTTTTCCCGTGCGAACATTCTGGCGCTCGTATGTCGGCCGTGTAAGCGTGGTCCTTTATTGCATCTACGCGTATTTACATGTTAATTGGGTGCGATACCCTGAACAATAATCGTCTTGCCACCATTATGTTAATTTGCGGAACCATACAGTATGTTAATGAATAAACGTAACCATACAGGTAGAGAAACTTATCGGAAATTGGAGCTCTACATCTTTTATCTGGTTTCTACGTAACACATTGTGGTTTAATGACAACGTTTCTTCAAAATTTTTAAAATCGAAGTTTTTTACTAAAAATGTAAAAACCAATGAGTAAATTGGAACTTTTAAAAATGTACGAAAAACTAATTTCATATTAAAGTGCTAACTGATGTTCCAAACCAGTTACGAGATAGCAAAACCCTAGTAACTGTCAAAAGCTACTTCAACGTTATAAAACCCATTTCGATATGTCTGACAAGAGCTCTCTCAGCACGACACCAGCACCGTAAAGATGCACATTAACCCATCGGTGATTAATATCAAATTTTACGCGTGTCAATGGCGGAGGCCGGCGATGGTATCAGAGCTTAACTCAAGATGCTATCGAGGGCTCCCGACAGCCTATCTCCCTATCGCCGTACTCAACCGTAACTTACGTACCTACTGCTGAATTAAGACGCACCAGTGGACATGTCGTATTCTTTAATTAAGAAAGCTAAGCTTTACTTTATGTTAAGGTATGTAAATATTGTTTGTGGTTATACCGTACTCTATCAGAGAGATACGATAGGATCACGCATGTTAAATATTTTAAGTCGATGATTCATTACGGCAAAGTAGATAAACCTTTAGTATTGATCAAAATTTACAATAGCAACATGACCCGTATCTAAATATTAGTAACTAAGTTGCACAGAATTCCCGGAACAATGTCTAAGCTTTTTTTAAGCTGATAAGTGATAACATTGTGCAAGTCGGTTTTACCTCGGACTCGGACAATAGCGACAGGCGCCTAAGAGTTGTGAGTCTTCATTGACCCACCCGGCTTATTTAGGCGCTGATTAGGCTTACACGCCCCACATCTACTAACGGCAGGTAAAATACTGACCGGAATGGAAACTACCTTTTTCGTGTTGCAAACAATATTGCATCGTTTTCAATGCCATAATTATGTTCGAGCATTATTCATTTGACTTGCGCTCTTCTTGGCACGAGCCGTAATATCTGCAAAGAACGAATGTAACGTAGGCGATGTTAAAAAGGCTTTATCCTTCCACTTTAAATGGCTGATCTGTTTTCTTTGTACCATTAACGCTTAAAGGAACGTTTGTAGTGATTCAAATAGCCCGTGTAAAGTATACAAATAAAGCTGTCGGAGCAAGTTCCGTTGAGGTCGCATATTGACATTATCGAAAGCAAGCTCAAACAGACGATCGGGCGGGCCTCACCTCGCCGTGTTTACAACTTGTATATTTCGAAAAGTCAATTGTCTTTTGCAACATTTCCTCGAATATGTGAAATCAAACATTATATTTACGTAGAATCTGGTCTCGACGGCGAGTAATTTAATTTAGTTTGCCCGTATAGATATCGCATCAATTACGATATGGCTATCTGTCCACTAAGTAAATGAGGATAAATAATTAAGCATTTGCCTATCAATTTACGTAACACTATTTAACTTAAATATTCAGTCTGACGCCTTAGCTATCTTTAGTAGTAGCATTATCTCCCGAGCGAACATACCTTTTAACTTTAAAACGGTATTTTATCAAATTAAAAACTACGCGGCGCCGAACAGGATCTGCCCAGCTCTGCTCTACGTGAGATTACAATATTATGCCCGGATTATTTTTAATGACGATATTATAATTAATACCAAAGTTTACGGACGACATTATCTAGTTTTTTTAACTTATGTCGATTATAAAATTAATAAAATACGGACCATAATGGAAACCGCGATAGTTTTAAGTACCTACGTCAATATATTAAACAGAACTGTTGTCATTTGTCATGTTAATTTTATCGTTCATCAAATCCCCGTATATTGCTGTTTAATCTGAGCATTTCGCAAAAGTTCTCACACTCGGGGACAATAAATTATGTCAACACGGCGAGAGGCTGTATTTTTGAGCAATTTAATTGAGGCTCTTTCGATCCGTTTTGTTTGAGTAGTTGTATTAATTCATTGACGGCGGCGGGCGGCGCGAGGCTGCGCGGGGGTCTGCGTCGGCTGGCGCGGCGCAAGCGACGGTCGTGCGATGTCGCGCGACGCGGCGACGACGCGACAGCGACATCGCGTTGCCGCCGTCGCACTAGGCTTCCGTTCCCGCGACCGACGCCGTGGGAACCGCTTTATTTTCGTATTTAAATTCGACCCTCATTAAACAGGTTTCGTTCAAAATTCGCTGCCTTCTTTCGACGCCTTTTACTCAACTTTTTATGGTTCCGTTCGACATTTTACTGTTGGTGATTGTTTTTGAAGCCGAACCCGCGGCGGCCGGCACAATGCGCGCGCGCACAGAATACCACAGCCATTCTCTTTATTTCTAAGAGTCTGAAATGATAAATGAGTAGGTACATTTGGTACGAATTTTAATTTCTCGTTTCGAATCGATTTGAATTTGCATGTTTGATTCCGACGAAGCTTTTCTGACGTGGTTAGCTCTCGTAAGTTCCTCAGACTTCTTGACAATTAATCTTTTATTGTATAATTATTAATTTATTCCGTGAAAACAATGTTCTTAGTTGATGT
This sequence comes from Acleris literana, assembly GCA_946894065.1. Lineage (NCBI taxonomy): Eukaryota > Metazoa > Arthropoda > Insecta > Lepidoptera > Tortricidae > Acleris > Acleris literana. The sequence goes on along the minus strand of OX335685.1, from coordinate 7,771,299 downwards.
TAATTTAATTTGGGCAATATAAATTAATAGTGGAGAGAACCAGTTGGGTCGCGGCGGGCGCTGTCGACGAATTGCTCGACCATTATATTTAATTAATACAGGGCGACGTATACTTACCTATGTGATACGGTTGCGTGTAATTTTTCTCTTAATAGGAGTCAGCTTTGAATTATGGTTATAGTTTCTTAGACGTTATTAATTAAATTGAACTGCATAAATAAAACAGTTGGGATCTGTATGACTTATTTGGTTGGTTGGATTGATTCTGTGTATCATAGAAAACAGTAATAATGACAGTGATTAAATACGGAGTTAGAGTGAGAGGCGAGATATAATGGCTGGTGTCGGTCGCTAAGGCAGCGCAGGTGAGCGCTAATCCTCGCAGTAGAAAAGATTTAAACGCTAATGTGCCGAGACTTGGACAATGGATAACCGGCTACGTTGATGTCGTGAGATATGTCTCAAGAACTCACAAAAAAAGCACTGAAGCAGATTCCCTTTACCAAAATTTAAATACAGAGAGTACACTAATATATTATATTAATGCAATAAATTTATGCTCAATCGATAAAGTTAGTAGTTTTTAATTATAATTTGATACATGTTATTATACTTGTATTTTACACGAGATATCAATATAATTCTTAGAAACCTAACCTATTTTTAAGTAGCCCAATTTATTTTCAACAAACCTAACTAATAACCATCCTGAATTCCGAGTAAACCAGCATCTATTCCAAAAACTGCTTTGATATCGGTCGATCGACTGACAGACAGAGCCGCGCACTAAAAAGATATTGGTTGTTTATACCAATATTGTGATTATTATTTTCTATTTCCTCGTGTGGTTGCCGAGTTAGAATAGTGCCACTCCATGTCTTCCCGTGGATGTCGTAAGAGACGACTAAGGGAATAAAGGCTTGTAGTATTGTTAGGCGATGGGCTTGCGCTGGACTAATACGCTGGTAAACATCTTAGCCTAATTGTGCAAATTGTGGTTATAGAATTATCAACAAGTTTTTAGAGATGTTTGTAATTCTGTAGCTCTGCCTACCCCACTCTGGGAACGAAGGCGTGAGATTATGTATGTATTTTCTATTTCTATACATTCTATTTCTATATATTGCACTAAGAAAGGATTTTTAGAAAATCGACCCCCTACGGGAAGAAATAGGGGGATAAGCGGGAAACTGAGTCCACGCATACAATGTCGCAGGCGTCTTTATGATGGGAATACCTACTTAAGTGTATTGTTTCCAATTTTTATATTTCGATTCCCGAGTGAGTCAAGCGAATTTTAGAAAATCTATGAATGCAGTTTTGTTCTTTTTTTTAAATAAAATTAATATTTCCGGTAAAATGATCTAACTTAAGGATTTAAGGTAGTTCCCTTCCAGGGCCCATATACCTACATATATATTTTCAGACTGTATATAAAAATCTCGTATCACAGTGTTTGTAGTCGAACTCCTCCGACACGGCTCGACCGATTTATATGTTTTTTTATAGGTATTTGGTAGGTAGGTATGACAATAGGTCGCAAAGTATATTTCATAAGGTTTGTATGAAAAATGATTGCACCCGGGCGGCGCCGGGCGCGGACAACTAGTATTATACACCGTGCCCGGGACGTACCCGAAGGATTTTAACCATCGATTCTAGACCCTATTTGGAGTATATAATGTGGTATAACGTGTCATTGTAGTCCAATAACACATAATTTCCGAGATTTTTATTATTTAAAAAACGATTCCATAGTTGATTTAATTTGATCTCTGTTACCTTAACCTAAAGCATTATTTACTAAGAAAGATTCATGTTGTAAGTAGCAATATCATCAACGTACAACATAAATTAATGTAATCAATTTCTAAGTAAACAATCCTTAAGTTAAGGTGACAGAGTTAGTACGTCCCGGGCACGGTGCATATAAGTTATTCCAATTAAACCGGTTAAGAGAAAATCTATTTTTTTATGGCATGGATAAGGCAAACGAGCACACAGGCCACCTGATGGAATTTGGAATGACCCATATGCATCCCATATGCTAGTAATTCCACCGGTTGCCTTATTTCAACACTGCTGCGTGGCGGTAAGTTAAAGATTAAGACGGTGGTAGCGATCAAGACGGCCCTTGCACAAGGTCCTACTACCAATAAAGGCTCTCTCGGTTGTCTTTTGAATGATAGAACATTATTAAAAAACATCTACCGAGCCTACTTAGCAGTTTACCTGCGGAAACCCGACAAGAGTCGAATATACTCGTAATTGTAGGTAGGTTAAACCTGTCTTAGAGACACTCCTTTACTGGCCAGCAGAACGTTGTTCTTACCTATATGTACTACTTATTTTGAAAATAATATCTGAAATTGAAAATTAATTAAAGTCTAAATAATTAATCAAAAATAATTAAAGTTTGTGCGCGTTGATGTCTTTTGTATCAAATTTCGAAAACATCATAATTACTATTTAAAGATTTTGCCAATTAAACCTGGATCCGTAAGCCAGATGGGTTTGAATGGCTGTACATTGTCAAAATATAAGTAGGTTCCTAAGTAGTATGCGTATCGTTAATTGACAATCAATATCATATTTAGAAATCTTCTCGAAATATTTATCACAAATAAGTTTTGCAGATGTTTATTCTCAGATAGATTCAAATGACGCGTACAAAATGTTTTTGGATATCTTTAACCTTGTTTTTGACCTCTGCGTACCAAGTAAAAAAATTAAAATTACACATAAAAGAAATTCAAACTGGAAAACTAAAGGAATTCTAAAATCAAGTAAACATAAAAGGCAATTGTATTTGCATACTTTAAAGTCTAACAATGTAATTGTTAAAAAAAAGTATAAAAAATACTGTCAAATCATAAAATCAGTAACAAAACAATCAAAACGTATTACAAATATTAACTTTATCAATCAGAGTACTAATAAAAGCAAAGCAACATGGCAAATAATAAAACAAAATACGACACATATAAATAGGATAAAGGACACAGTTGAATACATAAAAAAAGATGACATTATAATTAATAAACCGCTCGACGTCGCTAACACAATTAATGATTTTTTTATAAACTTAAATAATACCAGAAAAGACATACCCAATCATAAACCTGTAACCCAACCTAACGTAAGTAGTATATTTTTGACACCAGTAAGCACGCACGAGATAAAAACTATTGTTAAGGAATTAAAGAATAAAAAAAGCACAGGATATGACAAAATACCCATGTTGTTAATTAAATTGAATATTGAGTACATAGCTGAACCATTGACACATATTATAAATTTAACCCTAGAAAGCGGAACTTTTCCAAGTGACTTAAAAAGAGCATTAATAAAACCCTTGCATAAAAAAGGTCCTAAATATGACATAAACAATTATAGACCAATTGCATTACTATCTAATTTCTCAAAGATATTCGAAAAAGTTATATTAAATCGTATAATATCATTTTTCAACAAAAACAACATATTAAATAAAAATCAATTTGGTTTTCAAAAAGGGAAAAATACGACGATAGCTATATTTAAAATTTTAAAACAAATATGGACAGATGTACATAAAAAAAACACTTCTATTGGGATTTTTATAGACCTTTCAAAGGCGTTCGACTGTGTTTCACACGAAATATTATTAAACCAGCTTGAACATGTTGGAATACGCGGATCAGCATTAAAATTAATTGAGAACTATCTTACTGATAGACCTCAAGCTACAGTGTTAGATACATATGATAAAACTACAAAGACGATCACAAGAGTACAGTCAAACTATGTAAAAAATCTACAAGGGGTTCCTCAAGGAAGCGTATTAGGGCCTCTATTATTTTTAGTATATGTAAACGAGTTTCCCCTAGTGATTGACCACTTGTGTGTAATGTTTGCTGATGATGCCACAATATTTATATCTGAGGAAAAACTAAAGGGCTCTGATATTACTCAAGAGACGTATAATACACTAAGAATTGTGGTTAAATGGTTATCATCTTTAAATTTAAATGTTAACTTAGACAAGACGAAAATTATACAGTTTACGAACTATAAACAGGAATCACAATGTATAGATATAATAATAAATAATGAAAAAATTGAACAGGTCAAGAACACGACTTTCTTAGGTGTTACAATAGACAACAACTTAAACTGGAAGACTCACATTGAAAAAATAAATAAAATAATTTCAAAGAGCTGTTTTGCACTTTCAATGTTGATTAATATAACATCAATTGAGGTTGCTTGTAAGGCTTATTATGGTAATGTTTATCCTCAACTGACATATGGCATAATTTTTTGGGGTAACTCAGTAAATGTTGAGTCCACTTTCCTTCTTCAAAAGAAATGCCTACGCATCATATTTAAACTTAAAAATACGGAATCCGTAAGAAACGTATTTAAAGACTACAGAATTTTAACCCTGACGTGCATTTATATATTAGAAATAAGTTTATTTGTTAAGGAGCGTACTGACGACTTCAATAAAAAAAGTGACTTTAAGATAAATTTACGATCTCAATATAAAAATGACTTATGTACAGTTCGTCCTTCTAGCTATATACTGAACAAAAGCACTTATGTCACTGGAATAAAAATACATAATCATTTACCGGAATGTATAAAGTCGCTATGTAATGCACAGTTCAAAAATAATCTTAAGGAATGGCTACTTTGCAAATGTTTTTATAATTTAAATGATTTTTTTTCTGTAAAGTATTAAATAATAAAATTTAGATGTAAGGTTATTATTGTACGTCCGAAATGGGCAAACTGTTGGAACTATTAATCTATTGATTTTGACATGAAATAACAATTGTACACAGTTTGACAATAAATGCTTATCTTATCTTATCTTATCTTAATATAAATATTTGCTAAAAGTTTATGGAAAACTCAATAAAATAAAATCATTCTACAGATATCGTCTCATTGAAACAGGATTACGTATCAGCCAAGTACCTAAATGCAATAAATACATATTAACATATGTAAGTCATTATTATTAAAGGGTTGCTGCACACCTCTACCCCGAATGCTCACTTCCCCACGGTGTCGCGTTGCACCGGATGAGCCCTAACCTTAAGCCTTCACGCCACTTAACTTTAAACCTTACTCGTAACACTTAACATTGATTTTCTTTTAATGTTTCCTTCTGTGGACAGGAGAAGGTAAAAAAATCGCTTGTGATTATAAATGGACTGTGTGACGTTGAGTTAAAGTTGGTTTTTGAAAGAAGTTGTTGGTTTCGGATACCGGAAGGATACTTTGTACGCTACCTGTTGATAATTCCTCGCGGGTTCTATTCCGAGACGTGAACAAAGCTTTGTTGCGAACTGAAGTGAATTCTAAAATCGGTCCGTCGATTAGGTAATGAAACATTTGTAGTGTACTTTGGTTTTATTGTTTGTATTATATCACATGCCTATAACGTTGTTGCGTTATCTTTTATGGTTTTATTTGTATTGGTCATAAAGTAATGTAATTAAGTGATAGAATAAATTATTCTCTAATTAATTGATAGCGGCAGTAACTTATCCCGAATAATTTGGTCCCCCCGCCCTGTCCGAGCCAAAGTGTTTCTTCGTCGTTCATAAATCTACTCGAGCCACAAAGACGCGAAGCTCTTGCGGCGCCGCCGATAAAAGACAACACTTACACACTTTTAAATAACCATACTTTTGAATTAGCGTCCACTCAAATTCATATTTATACCCGCCATTTTTCATGCACGACGAGCGGCGCATACGCAAATGCAGGCCATTAATAAATAAAATACAAAAACACACAGCTACGTATCTCTACGTCACTAATACATGTGTGTCGTGAGTGTGCGCAGCACTTCCTCTCGTCGGCGCGCGAGTGTGGGTGCGCGGGAGTGCGCGGGGCGCGGGGCGCGGGCGGGGGACACTTCCCGCGTAGCACCTGGCGCTCGGAGGTTACATGGTTCGACGGGATCTCATTGATTTGTGGCGAGACTCACTGTTCTTAACGTTCTGATTTAACTTTGATTTATTTTCCAACTGAATATAATGCTCGAAGACAAACGTCAAACGCTGCAAACCCAGTGCTCAGGCTTGAGATTTCCTGCCCTTTATGTATCAGTGTCCAAATAGCAGGATAATAAATAATTATACCCTACGGTTATTTTTCAACTTCTTTTGTTTAAGTATGATGTCTGCAAGTGTTGCGAGAAATGTTTGTTTGTCACTGGGTTAAAGATTTCATGAAGGTAAATAGACTACATAATATAAGCAAATATAATATAACTACGAGTATGTCGGAATCGCTCGCATCGGAGCCGAGGACAATACACCACATCCTCTGTTTGCGCGAGTGAAAGCCGACTGTTGCGTTACTCTTTATTTATTTTAACGAAACTTTTGAAAGCAAGTTACGTTGATTCGCGTGCATGCCTAATTGCGTTTGCCCTTAGGGTCATTTCAATATACACGGAGTTCTACGCAACAGTGGCGGGTGAAACTACAGTTTACAGGAACCTCCCTTGATAACGCAACAATAATATATTTCATATAGGAAATTTTTTAGTCGATGCTTCTGGCTAATGCCTGCCAAATTCGCTGCGTTCGTATGTCCAGCAGTTATCCTATATCCTTTCGGTTGATATGATGATAATATGCATAAAGAATTTCGAATTTTGGTTAGAGTCTAATAAACCTGTAAAATCCTTAATAAAATACAGCAAATTTGGCAGGTGCAATGATGTAGGCATTGGAAATAATACTTACAACGGAATGTGATGAAAAGAAAAGAAAACCCCGGTTATTTTCTTCCATACGTGTAATTGCTAACATTTTGAGATAGTGAATTTGTAACTTGTCACTGCGGAAAATTCTAGTCATTATGTCCATCTAAATGTGCACGATTATGAAAGACTTAGTCACGCGACATCTAACGAATGACCTCAAGGAATTCGTTCCTTGTAAAAGGATTCATCCGGACGTAAAATTTAGAGCCGCGTCAAGTGGAAACTTTGTGTCGGTCCGGTGTTTGCTCGCGACAAAGGAACTGGCCCTAGCGGAGTAGGTCCGTCACGTGGCGCGTTCAAACATTGACACGGGCCGCTTGACGCCGCGCCCACAGATAACAATACCGCGAACAATGCCGCGGCAGACAGCCTCAGCCGCGGCCGCGCCTTCTAACCAAAACCTATCCAAAATGTCTCATTAACCTTACCAATAACTTACTACCTATCTGTATCACGGAAAACCTGCCAGCGTGCTAATCTGCTACGAGTGACTCTATCATCCAACGTTCCATCGCATCTAACATAACAAAACTATGAATGGATGTGACGGTTATCCTTTGTTACATAAAAACTAAAGCCCTTTATAATACTCCTGACAGACCCACGGAGCGCAATATTTACTACGCTTCTCGTCCCTTTCACTTCCTCTACGGCGACAACCTGTATCGGAGAGAGACTCGGTTACGCGAACCTGCGCGGCGGACAAGGACGGAGGATTCATTCATAACCGAGTCCGCCATCCGGTCCGCGGCTGATGGAGCACTTCATCTCCTTCTAACGCGCGGTTTACGGTCGGGAGTGAGCAGGTAGTTCCGTTTGCATCGTGGTTTGGTCTATCTAATTAATATTACGGGGGCAAAGTTGATATGGATGGTATTGGTTAGGGTGATAAATAAGAGATATGTTTATAAGTGAAAATATATATTATGATATTATTTACTAGGAGAGTCGTGTATTCAACGTAACTGTACGATCGATACGGGGTGACCCGGGGAACTAACTGTAAGCAAACATATTGCTTTAAAAGAAACCCTTATAAAAACAAGGAACACTTGACACTGTAAATTATTATCCATGTGTGAAAGAGAACGTCTAGCTAACTACTAGTGTGAGTGGGACGGATTTATTTATGTGAATTCCAACACGCCCCCTCAAAAATAAATCCTCTTTCTTTAAATTACATTATAAAAATAATAATTAATAATAATAATGTATTAACAATATCAAAATCACACGCTCTCCTTTATCTGGGGTACAATGATCATCATCATGCATCATGGTCCAACATTTGTTGCACAGGATTAGGGAAAACCCAGAAAAACCTAATCAGACCATTCCACCTTAAAATACTTATTATATTTTCATTATCTTATTACTTATGTAATTTGATTTTACATATTTATACACTTTATCACTCCTAGTTTTTCTCTTAACGCAGAAAAACGCACTGTGGGCAGTGGTTTGGTCAAAATGTCAGCCAACTGATTAGCTGTGGGAACATAAATCATTTTAATTACATTTCTCTCCACCTGTTCTCTAGAAAAATGATATTTAATGTCAATGTGTTTTGATCTTTTGTGACTTGTTGGATTATTCGCAATGCTTATACAACCATTATTATCCTCATAAATTGGTATCGGACTGGTTGTTTCAATATTAATACTGGTAACTAAAGATTTTAACCAAAGAGCTTCTCTAACGGCTTCGAATAAAGCCATGTATTCAGCTTCAGTTGATGAAGCTGCAACTGTATGTTGTCTTTTTGTTTGCCAGCATATAATGCATTGTTCAAACAGTTTAAATAAATAACCCGTCGTACTTTTTCTTTCCAGTTCATCACTACCCCAATCAGAATCAACAAACCCACACAAAAAATGTTCACAGTTATTTCGAGTATAAGTCAACTTGAAATCCATAGACCCTTTTAAATACCGTAACAATCTTTTTAAGTGTGACCATAGTTTATGGTTGTTTTTGTTCGTAAATCTACTCAACAAGTTCACAGCAAAACTTATATCAGGTCGAGTGCAAACCATAATATACATCAAGCAACCGATAAGATTTCTACAAGGGGCTTTAGTTGTTTCACACGAATTTAACTCGTTGTAATCTACTTTGCTTTCCATGGGTGTGCTGACAGGTTTACAGTCACTCATGTTGAACTTTTCTAAAACAGTTTTTATGTACAGTTCCTGGTCTAAAGTGATTTTGTTATCGGTTCTTTCGATCCGAATTCCCAGGAAACATCTTATTTCTTTTAAATCTACCATTTTAAACATATTCATTAAGTATGTTTTAAAAGCATTCATGGTATTTATATCTGCAGTCGAAATAACAAGATCATCAACATAAAGCACAACGTAAATATTTTTCATTATATGACCCGCATCTAAAATGTAAATGCATCGATCAGCTGATGAGTATCGAAAACCCTTTTCTATTAACGCTTGCTCAAACATTTGAAACCAACAACGTGCAGACTGTTTTAAACCATATAACGACTTATTTAATTTGCAGACCTGATTACCTGCACATGGGATTCCCTCAGGAATTTTCAAAAATATTTCTTCCTTTAATTTCCCATTTAAGAATGCCGTTTTAACGTCCATATGGTGAACAAGCAAATTAAATTGATTTGCAAAAGCTAATATCAATCTAAAACTCGTAATTCTGTAACAGGGGCAAATGTTTCATTATAGTCAATTAAATATTCTTGACTAAAACCGCGAGCTACTAAACGTGCCTTATATTTCAGGGGATTTCCAGACTCATCATTTTTAATTGTAAATACCCATTTGCAATCGACAATATTTCTGTTTACTGGTTTTTGTACAAGTGTCCAGGTTTTATTTTCAATAAGAGAATTTATTTCCTCTTTTATCGCACTTTCCCATAAATGCTTATCATCCCTGGTTTCAATCTCTTTATAAGATGTCGGTATTTGGCAAACTATAGACTTTGCACACAATAAATAGTTAACAGAAATATCATCATCAGTTTCATTATATGGTACTGTAGGCAAGTTTTTTAATCCTATCACTCCTTCTCAGATAATTCTCACTAACTAAGTCATTTTGAGACTTTGACAATTCATTTTGAAATGAACCACAGTGATTGTGCTCATCTGTTTCACATACAGATTTATTAGGTGGTGGACCTAATGGTGCAGAAACTCTGCCTGTTTGTTTACAATCATCTGATTTTGCCACATCAGATTTTATGCACCTCTTCTTTAAAGAGTGCCCGTCAGATTCACGGTTATTATCTGAAATAATACCGCCAGGCTTCAACGGCCTACTAGATAAGAAATTAATCTCATCCACTATCACATCTCTGACTTTTACAAACTTTTCATTGACCACATCCCACACCTTATAGCTATTCGGTTCATAACCAACCAATATACCTTTTAATGACTTTTCATCAAACTTGTTTTTCCTTGTTTTATTATGAAAATAAACAGTTGAACCGAATACCTTTAAGTATTTAAGAATAGGCATTTTACTATGCCACAACTCAAACGGTGTGTTATCTGTTTTCAGTGCTTTTGTCGGGCTAATATTAATTAAATACGTAGCTGTTAAAACAGCCTCACCCCAGAACTTTTTGTCAAGTTTCGCACCAGATACCATGGCACGACTTCGTTCTGTTATTGTTCGTATCATACGTTCAGCAATACCATTTAATGCTGGCGTATGAGGCACTGTTAAGTGGTAACTTATACCTTTTTGCACACAATACTGTTTCATTTCATTTGATAAATATTCACCACCATTATCACAATATAAATTGACAAATCTCAAATTAAAATTTGCTTCAGACTTTGCAACAAAATCTTGAAATACAGCAAATACATCAGATTTATGGGCTATTAAGTATGTCACAGTGTAGTGAGTAAATTCATCGACAAAAATCACAAAGTAGTTTTTGCTGTCAAGTGTTGAAGGAGTGATCGGACCGCAAACATCTGTATGCACATTGAATAGAGGTCGTTTTATGGCTTTAGGTTTCAATTTATTAAATGGCAAACACGCTTGTTTTCCATTTATACAAGGTTCACATATTTTATCACTAATCGTAACATTATTCAATTGCTCAAAATCAGAAAACATTTGTTTACTTTTTATCTGTGCAAACTTAGATTTGCCAATATGTCCAAGTCTTTGGTGCCATATTTCGTAACTATTTTTTACGACTCCATTCAATGAGCTGTCAGTATTTAAAGCGCAATTCTCAACCAGAAAATTTATACCAATTAAATTGTTCAAAGACTCACCCTTTGTTAACACCTTACCCTTGTTGAAGATTTCAACTGTACCATCATGGTTAAAGACAATAGTCATTCCAGCTTGCTGCAGCTTCTTAACCGAAAGCAAGTTGTACGGAATATCTGGACAGAAGAGTACATCTCGTAGCATTCCCTTAATTCCAAAATTACTGATAACAGCCATATTGCCTTTTTTCGTTGCCTGAATGAAGGTTCCATTTTTCGCAACTGAAATGCTAACTGGCATTTGCAATGTTTCGAAATCTTGTGCTAAATCCTCTCTATTTATTAGATGGTCAGAAGCTCCAGAATCCAGTATAAATGTTATGCAATTTTGGCCTTCTTGTATACTGCGATGATCACCAGCCATAAAAGCAAAACCCGACAGCTGAGGGCTTTCCCTTCCCGTTATGTTAACAGTTTGAACTGTTCTATTGTTTTTGTCCCATTTGTGATGATCGTTTTTGCCTGACGATTTCTTATAAAAACAGTCCTTTTGAAAATGGCCCTTTCTTCCACAACAATGGCACTTGATGCCCTTAAAGTTATGGTCCTTCGGTCTATATGAGTTTTTATTAACTCTATTTGAGTTTTTATTCAAATAATTTCTTTGCTTGTAACTTTCTTGACGTCTTGTTTGTGCTTGGAGAATTTTCAAACTCGTGTCACGTCTTCCATTTATAACTTTGATTTCGTGATCCAAAAGCCTTGTTTTGACAAAGGCTAAGGTGAGATTATCCTCAGCCAATGTTTCGATAGCTGTAATGACACCATCATATTCATTGGGAAGTGTCATGAACAGATGTGTTATTTTATCTGCTTCTTCTAATTTTGCTCCGGCGGCCATTAATTCGACGATTAAGTCATCAAACGACTGAAAATGTTTCAGTAGTGTTATATCAGGTTCCAATTTCAAATTTAGTAATCGCTTACGCAAAGCTAACTGCGTAGCAATGCTTTTTCTCTGATAAATATTGTCTAATCTATCAAATATGTCTTTTGCACTGTCAATTTCATTTACAAGTCCTAACAAAGAGTCTGATAAATACTCAATCAACGTATTCTTCGCAACTCTCTCATCTTTGAGCCATGCACTGTCCGGTGTCTTCGGAACTTCGCTGTCGATCACTTTTAACACTTGAAGTTCATTTAGTAAATTTCTTATTCTAAGTTTCCACACACTGTATTTGTCCCCATTAAACGGTTTAATGTTTCTTTTAGATGTTAAATTGTCCATTTTCATTAACAACAAAAGTTCACTTAGAATAAGCACTAATGCACCAAGTCTTTTAAAAATTACACACTTTAAAATTGTTCTTTATCATATTAAATTAACTCAAATTTTAATTGACTATATTATTTTATTTTCTGGGCCCATAACCTATTGGTTAGGGTGATAAATAAGAGATATGTTTATAAGTGAAAATATATATTATGATATTATTTACTAGGAGAGTCGTGTATTCAACGTAACTGTACGATCGATACGGGGTGACCCGGGGAACTAACTGTAAGCAAACATATTGCTTTAAAAGAAACCCTTATAAAAACAAGGAACACTTGACACTGTAAATTATTATCCATGTGTGAAAGAGAACGTCTAGCTAACTACTAGTGTGAGTGGGACGGATTTATTTATGTGAATTCCAACAGATGGTTGATGAAGGTGATGTCGATTTTTGCAGATTTATTGAAGGTAATGAGGTAGTGCGACTGCGAGTGGGGTTGCAGAGCTGCGGGCCCGTGGCCGCGGCGCGGTAAGCTCGGGCTCGCGCGAGCTTCGCCCCACTGCGCGCCCATTGAGCGCGGCGGCCTAGTCTTGCGCCGGCCGCAGCCCCGCACGCGCGCCCCGACCGTACACTCTGAAACTGGACTAGTTTGAAATGATCGAAAGTTCAAAACACGAACGCTCGCCACCCGGTCCGCAGTGCTCGCTAGTGATATTTCGAATTGGTGCTTGGAGTGAGTGACGGCGCGAACGACGAGAGCTCGCGCTAGACAAGTATTACAATGGCCCGAATTACACTAAATGGGTAATTGCTGTACGTCATTGGATAATGGATTCGGCTCATATATTACATTTTGTCTGTCGTTATCGTATGCGTGGGTCGCCGCTGTATTTTGCACTTGACTGCCGTCCCTCTTTGTTTGATGCCGTTCCATTTAAATATTTCAATTCAACAATGCGTTTTCTGTATCCATGATTTGAATACAAAGTTTCTGTTTTTTAGTATTAAGGACGAGTACTTTTTGTTTTTGTCCTTCGTAATCAGTGCGGGGAAGAAAAATAATGTACTTACTGAACAGTCAATAGCATCATTTATGTAAACTCTTTATGTACAATAAACAAAAACACACACTACAGGCATTAAACATAAATAAACGAGTACAAAGGTGAACTTATCCCATTAAGGGATTTTTTGCCACTAACCCTCAAGGGTTAATTAAAGGTTAACGGTATTTATCACTGTCACTGAAGCTATCACGAAACCTTTACATGAAATGCATGCCCCTCACATAATCCTTATAAGTACCAATCCTTCAAAGCTTTATTTTAGACGATAAGCGGATATTTAGTGATAACAGCTCCACTGCTTTAAACACCTTATCCTTCACCATCATCATCAGCGACAGCTACCTTCCACTCGCGAGTGGCGACATCTATTAGTCTATTACACACGACATCACTTTTAATTGCTTAGCTAGGTACAGTCAACGTCATAAATAAGTGATCATTTATGTACCTTGTCACTTTAACGTCGTGTTTGAAATGTCATACAAAATTGTGAAACGATTGAAAGCGACAAGGTACATAAATGATCACTTATATATGCTGTTGACTGTACCTACTCTTTGTTATTGCATTAGCATTTGGTATTAACATTTATGAGCTATCTCCGTAGACAGACCGAGTAAATCCTTAGAACAAAAGTCCAAATATTTGTTAAAATTCTCGGCGATAAGCCCGACTCGAAGGCTCGGCGGGTACCTGCGTTATCAGGCACCGTGGGAATAAAAAAGCGTTAAACAATAGCGACAGATAACGACAGACCCCATTAGGGTACGCATAATTATTCTGTTTTCACTTGCACTGTGACTCATGGAAGGGCTCATCGGAAAACACATAAATACTCTATAATGGAAAACTGCCCTTGGAAACAATTCATTGAATTTCAGCTGTTTAATTTTAATTTTCATATCCTTTATTTATTGTATGGGTATATAAGGACCAAAAAGTTGGGCACGCTAACTCACTCAATTAAATTTTCTATGAATCTTTTCCGTTGTGTCACGAAAATTAGCCATACAATTGTAGGAATACTTTTCGCCGCACAACGGAACTTTTTTCGATTTCATTGTTTGTATGGTTGCGCTTAACTGTGGTCCAACTTTTTGGTCCTCACCCGTATACTAATGCACCACCATCGCTTCGCTTCAGTTTATATAATTTTACCCTACATACAGGGTGTCCCATAAACCGACGTCAACCCACCTAGGGCTGATAGAGCAGCTAAAAAGCTATCGATTTAACCCCTATGTATGTTCAGCGATTTTTAGTAGTTTCGGAGATGACCGGTCGACAGACAAACGGGGCAAGCGACTTTTTACACTATGTAAAGATAAAGAAGGCAAATGCCAAAGTAAAGTAGCTCTAACAGGGAAATCTTAATGAACAAATTTGTTTAAGTAAGTACTACTAGTTTGGAAGCCATGATTGGAGCTTTTCTACGTTTCCGCCATGATTTCGTGCCAACCAATAGCGCTCACGTTCTGTCGCCTTTGTTCAATTCGATACGGCTCTACCTAGACTCATTAAAATCATTTAAATCAAAACAACAACATAAGTAACTACACTCGAATGTTGCTCCGGTCAAAGTTAATGCACTGTTACTAGTTACTACGGTAGCATAATAACAATAATAAGTTAGTCCATCATGATTGCCCACCAACCTTGGTGAATATTATTTATAATGAGCATAGTAGGTGTGAGTAGTTCGCCACCGTCAACACCGAAACCACATATCAATCTGCCCAGCCACCTATTTTTTCTACTACGATCATATCATATGGCTTAATGTGATTAAACTATTCTGCATAATGGGTAATAATTAACATGCAGATTTGCTAACACAATTGTATCAATAGAAATGTTGGAAGAAGTAACATTTTATACAGTTGTAAGAGAAAAATTATAATATAAAATATCTACAAATAAAACTATAAAAAGCAGATGAGTGAGGATTAGCTAGCTATCTTTGCCATCCCAATTGTATTTGTCTTTTTAAAGCCAATTTTAGTTAGCACCACCTTTCTTGAAAGAAATAAGTCCTGCCTTCTTTGCCCAAAGCTCAAATTATACATAAAGACATATATGTTTAGCGTCCGTTTAATTTAAAACCAACTAATAAGTGTAAATAATTGGATGTAACATGCCTTTTACACAAATTTATTGCAATAGAGTCATTCAATATATTTCACAGTGCCTCCATTGTAATGCTATGGGTAGCTATACATAAATATAGGTATAACTATATCGTTTGCATACTCATGTGTAATTAATTACTAATTAGACGACAATTATAAATTTGACGCAAGTACCATGACGTGTCAATCGTACTTGCCTCAATACGCGTTGCGTACGATAAGACGCACTCCCGGAGGACGACTGTATGTATATCCGCCGTAGTACCAAAGAAGGCGCTAACTGCAATGTAGTAGTTGAAGCATTCTATACTCTACTGATAACCACATACAATTTAAATTATTTCTAGTATTACTATGCAGTTAGCCGCCTTTTTGAATATACAGCAGATATCCTCGAGCACCCAGCGCCCGCGCAGGATACAGGTGTTCTCTGTTTATTTAGACGCCATTTTGCGAATCCTTACTTGTTCCGCTTTTTAAACTTTTTATGCAGTTTTTTATCACGATACGATTCCAATGTTACAAATTGCATTAACGACGCAACATCTGCGAAGCTTTGTAGTTTTACACTTTCGCACGTCGGGTTTTATTGTAGAGTAATTTAAACCTCGCATATTTACAGATAAAATAGTTGCAATTGCTTCGAATATTTTTTGTGTTACAAACAATTATTCCGCAGAATAAAAGAACTCCAGTTCTTAGGTACCTAGCTCGTATCAGGGTTTCAGGCATTCGTCATTCCACTAATTCCTCTCGCCTATCTATTCTTCGGAATACCGCAACGTCCGCAACTATGTCTTTATCTAGGCATTCGTATTGTTACCAAAACTGCACAAAAAACAAGTAGGTAGAGCCATTGTGCAATTCCCTAAACGAGCGGACGATGAATCATGAAACAATAGTTTATTTTACCATTAGGTTCATAGAACTGCGATTCGAGGCTGAAAGTAAACAATTTCTCGGTACGCGGGCTAGTTTCGTCATTTCATAACTACACACGTGCGTACGTTACTTGTAAATTACCCAGTAAACTTTATGCTTGTGATAATGAACATTGATTAAAATAATGAGGCGTGTTGTAATTAAACAAAGGACTGTCGTGTTGCACTGTAGTACGAGTATACTGTGTACTGTGTTTGTTCCTATAAACAATTTACTTATACTATGTTCGGGGTAGTACAGTACGTTCATGTAATGTTAGTGGTTTGTAGATAATATTGATATTTGGTAATTGCAGGGGTCGCAAACACGACATGCGCGCGACATACGACATGCACTGAAAAAAATAATTGGTCGCTTAGATTGTGATTGTTGTGCATAAGCGTGTTGATCCCATACGAGCCTAACAAGACGATAGATACACCAACTAAGATATTAGTTGAATCACTAAAGAAATTGCTGTTAGTTACTATCATTTTTGGTTTATATAACTAATATCTTAACTATTGTATTCATTTTATATCAACTAAGTGAAAATCTCTCTTTGTTGGCTCTCATTTTTTTGAGTGTGGAGACAATTTTCCAGGAGGTAAAACTACACGCCTTTTATCATGTCATCGGAACTTGGCTGATCTTATAAAACAATTATAAATTTTTTACGCAGCGATAAAAAAGCATCAAACCTTTTAGTTATTTTGACCATAACACAGCGTAGTTAGGTGTCGGTGAGGCAAACGTCAAATTTTCGCAGCCAGCCAACCGTGCGCCTGAGTCACTCGACAAAGGAGCGTTAAACCGATAGCGCTTACAATACAGCCATCAACTGGCTGTACGTACTGCTAGCGAGTAACGTTCTATATTCTTTAAATTACACCCATTAGGATCTTGGCTAATTTTTATCGGGTCATAGAACGGCAATTTCACGCTAATCTCAATTTGTAATTATTATTGATTGATTAAAATATTCGTAGTATTAAAATTTGTGGTTCTGTGTCTCTATTCTATCGGTAAAACCTTACCTATTGCATCTGACATGTTATCGTATTGTAAACATTACAATAGACGTAGCAATTATTTACTCGACAGTAAAATACAACCAATTTAAAAACAATACTGAGTACGATAGAGCCCCAGTGACCTTGTAATGTGATTCTAGCATTTTTCATTATATTTTCATGTTTGACTTTCAAATAAATAATGTAAAACTAACTGGTCTAAAAATCACATCTAAAGTCTGTTCCTATTCAGACTGCCAATGACAATAACATGTATACCTGACTGTAATTGTCTTTAGATAGAGGATGAAATAGTAACGAGAATAATGTTACCTCTAATTAGTTTATTAAAAAGGTCGAATATATATTCATCATCATCATCATATTATTATGCTGGATGCGACAGAGACGAAAACCTCACTTATCAATTAAATCTATCAAACCTCACTACATTTTCAATGTCATAAATAGTTCGAAAAAGAATATCTTTATGACAAGACTGTCAGTGTAATGGTGTTTTCAGCGAATGTGCTTATCATCGAAAAATACAATATTAAATAGAGATTATTACCTTAAAATGGACAAGAAGACTATAATAAAGTGTATAAATAAATAGTATGACTAGGCTCAACCTTCAAAAGTACGCGAATATGGATTTATAATGGTAAATTGATTTATTTATAAGAGTGACGGAACGAATAGGAACAGACTTTACATCACGTCAGTGTGCAATTCCGATAATCCCACCATATCTGAAGTTTATTAGTAGTTTGGAAGTGAAAAGTGAAAGAAAATGTGATTTCCAAAGGCGTATTTCAACTTGACGTTAACTCGGTGTTAATAGCGGATAATGCGCGTCCACGATGAGGAGAAAGACACGCTAACTTAAATTAGATCTTCCGGCTAACCGCGCATTGACAGATCGCTTTACGACCTATCCTACTTTATTTAATCAAAATCCTTAAAATACTTTAATTATTTACGTCACTTCCGTTCTAATTTACGTAAAAAAACTGTTACAATTTAGATATTTTAAATATAACTTTGTTGTGTCTTATTAATTTATAATTTTTATTGTTGATTAGCATTTACATGCCTCGGCATAGGCGTACGTTCTAATTATAACTTAAATAAGTAGTTTACGAAGATACCTACGTGAAGTTAACAATCCATGAAAGTTAACACACAAGGCGATAATTACTGCACAGCACACATTAGGTACCTTCTTCAACAAGTAGGTATTTATAAAATAACATTCTTCGAAAACTCGAAGCGATACAAAAAGAACTGTATTAAAATTTTACTTTAATCAACCAGCTTAAGAATTAAAATAAACAAGATTGATAGTTGGATGAAATATCACTATGACAAAGCAAGGTCAGGTTCCAACCAATTACATAGAATAAGTATTATTTTTCTTAAACACAACAACAAAATAGTAGCATATAATATAATGTATATGCATATAGATTTACCTACAGATTGATATCTTACCTTTGGTGGGAACAAAGGCTCGCTTTGTCCATAAACTAGAAATAACGATCGCGGGCAATGGAACTGCGCCTGCGACACTGAACTTAACCTTCCCGTCTTTATTATCATACAAAAGTTACTGAAACGGAATTAATTAGAATGTCTAATGAGCTCGAAATTATACAAGCATTAGGTTTATAAAGGAGCGGGTTCGACGAAAATTCAATTGAGCCGGTTGTTTTTACTGAGAAATACGGATTCAAATAGAATATGTTCAAAACGAATAAACAACTTAACTTTGTCACAGAGACATTAACAGAGGTGTTTTGCTAATTCACAATGATAGAGAGGACATTGAAAAACATAATGTAGAGTCGCCGTCGCCATTTTGAGCCGCCAAATTGTTGCGGGTAGCCCGCCCCGGTCGCGGACGTTCGAATTAGACCGATGACATGAAAACGCGTAGTTTTCCGAGCAGATTTTTCTCTGGGAGGTGCGGCGCGTGCGCGGAGGCGTTGGGAGGCGCTCGCCAATCGCGCTCCCGCCCGCGAGCACGCCTCGCCGACACCAAAACACCCACACTCCCAATAACACCACTAATATGTTTACGACGCCAACCATATCTTTACGCCAAACCAACAAATATAGAGCAGACTTATCTCTCTTTGAAGCGTCAAAATAATCAACCCACTTCTTAAATTCTAAATGATAGCTCACTCCGCAAACATCGCTCTAATGAGACCCGCCCAAACGCTTTACATATTTCAGATTTCAAAGCTAGCAAAAAAATAACGACGCAAAGTTATCTCTGATATCCGTCACGTAGCTACGTGGTCGGGGTTTTTCTTGCATTTTCCTGATTTGGATGTAGTCCAATGTTTTTACTTAGTCGAATGCCCCATTTGAGGTACCCGAGTTATGTTTGCCGTATCAGTACAAACTAGTATGCATGTCGGTCCCGCTGATATACGAGCTGTTTTAACTATCTAGGCTTAACTGACACTATATTTGGTTAAGTATCTAGTTACATTGAAACGGGGAGAAAACATGCTTGTTTGAGAAGTCGCTGAAAAACGGAAATTACGACACCCCTGAGTGAAAAAAACGAATCATTTTAATTTATTTAGTAGACAAGTTTCACAAGGTCGGACCGGAGTTTAAACGATCTAGTGACACGCGGCCATCTGAAAAGTTATACAGGCTGCCTCACATTTATTACACTTATCTATTTAGTGGCGGTGGCTCATCCAATTCCCGTGTCGAGCCACCGCGCGGCGGGCACGTTTTAATTGAGGAGTCGGAGGTCAAATCACTTGCGGCCGCCGCCCGTTACGCTCATTCACCTATTAAGCCTAGCCGGCTCCATAAAAAACCTACACGTATTTCATATCTGGATGTCGCAATTTATCCCTTTTGAGGATTTATTCTAGTAAATTTACCAACCCGGTCGTCTATACATATAGTACGTAATACCGTTTTTATTATATTCTTTAATTTGGCCACTTATAATTACAAACAGTTGTTAACGTTAAATAGTGGTCGCTATGCCGGCAGTCCTTAATAATGTAAGCCGTTGTACCATAGCTAAAACAAGAGTGTACCAAAAAGCTTTGCTTATTCGATGCGCGGTACACTGCATTGTTAGCCGCGTCAACAAGCCGCCGCTCCGAATTGTTCGCTCTTGTTATGCAAGCCCACATTGTTAGGCCATCCCACGTCACTCGCTTCGCCGAACGACCATTGTCGTCATGTTTGTTGATGCGCGCGCAAAACCGCGCAAAATCTCGCGAACGCTCGCTTTATCTAAACAAGCATTGATACACGCGGGAAAACAAACCATTTTCCGTACACAACCCGAGGCAAATTCCGATGCCCACAAATCAAGCGGCCCCGCTCCCGAGCTACACTAATCAAGATTCTTCAGATCAAACGTTTTCCTTCAGCTCTCTTGGATGACACCGTTTTAATAGAGACTAACGTTGTTTAATTTTTATTGAGAATGCTTGGAAGCTTATACTTATAGTATTTGATGTCCGCTGCGCGCTGTCATGTAAACATCAATATCCAAATTAGACGGACAGAGCGATGCGGGTGTCTAGGGTCGAGATGAGTTACGTTGAGATCCGTCGCAATTGGCGGGGCTCCGTGTTTGCCCGGAGCCCCGGGGACAGCCGCGGGCGCTAATTAATCTAGCACTTAATTAATTGCACGGCGTTTGAAGCAGTCGCATTAATAGGAAAGCTTCGCGCCATCGAATTTACCGAGCAATATTATATTAAGTCCTATAAAAATACAGTTTATAAATTCTAAACGTACAAAGCTTTAAATCCTCTCAATGAGTTTATTGAGAGCGTTACATTGAGCTCCTAATCGGCTAACCCGATTGGGCCTCATGGTATCAGTAGATTTATTGGAAAACAAATCGGTGTCGCTGAGGCGTGTTGGGGCGACAAATTGGGCGCGACAATCGAGTTAGTTGACCCGGGAGCAATCTCGACCGCGACGATTAGCCGCACCGACGCTAAACGCGATCTAATGGATTACAAGATAATCCTTTATAAAGCTTCTTTAGTATTTTGTTGTTAAAAGAGAACGTTTCAGATATAGGATATGTCGTAAAGTAGAAAACAATTAAATACACGAAAATAAGATTCGCTGTGACAGTCGAATAAACATCATATCATAGATGTAAATAGGTATATCACATCTTGCAAAGTAATCCGCAATTTAAATATCAATTCATCAAATAAGTAATAGATAACTCATAATTAATTATTCATCTTACTAGGTTGAGTTTTTTCATACAATTAGTTGTCTATTAACCACGTAATAAAAAACACACTCAAAAGCACTCAAGTAGCTGGAGATTTATTAACAAGTAGATAGCACAACGGCTGCTGTGACCTCTAATAACATAAAGTGCGCTCGCTCGTATGACGAGTAGATGTATTATTCAGCTATTGTCCTCCAATATTGGAGTCGGTGGGAGCTATTCAGCACTACTTAGGACACGGCCGTTGTCTGCACTGACCCGAGGATTCCACACCGTCACTATAACATCGGAATGTACTGTGACGCTTCTGACTAATGTTTAGACGCCTAACTTTAGCAGAATGTGGTTTCTTTTCTGTCCTTATCTTCCTACTTCTTTACAATCAAAATGACACAAAAAAAATAATTACATATATTTATATTTTTTTTTATTTCACTATATTTTAAAGATTTATTTAACAGTATAAAAGTAGGGATAAACATACCCCTGAAATTAATCTGCAAATAAATATAAAATAACATAATTGTAATTTTGTATTTAAATAACAGAATAAATGACCGTTATTTGTCTCTCTGTCCATCATCGTGTCCGATATGGCATCGGTTCCAAATGTGATTTTTATTAGGAGCAATTCGTCGCCCCCATCTCCGCTAAGTAAGTTAGATTGGGTAGGCACATTGGACACTCTGCAGTCAATAACAATATCGTGAGGCACGAGAGCTGCGTTGTACGTTGTACTGACCTAGGAAACAATTCACATGAATGAATAGGGTTAGGTTAGTACAATGTTGCACACCCCGTAGGTCGCGATTACACTAACTTTAAAAAAAATACTGTTAGTCTTGTTAATAGTCGTGTGAAATGTTACAACTAAACATAAAATTTAAAAACATCACGCTAACTGATTATTTAATAATAGTTGAAGTTCAATAAGTTAATAACATATTCAATAACGCAACCCCTTTCGAAGTAGTTATTTATTAGTTTGTTTGGAGATGATATAGATGTTTAACCCTTGAACTGAGGAGCAATTTCATTAATTCGTTACGGATATTAACATGTTTTATGCATTCTAATATGATGAAATTATAGACGTTGCTGAGGGAGTCAAATACAATAGGGGTTTAATTAAGTATCGATTACAAAGTCGATAGGCTTTTGAACATGTAAAAAATCACATTAGGAGTAGGTATGTCAAAAACTTTGTAACTAACTTGAAAGTCCATTAACTTGCGCATTGAAAATTCGGTTACTATTTGCGTATGCGCACTTTGTCTCGTTATAAAACTAAAAGTGCTTTGACACAAACGTTAGAAGTTAGCGAAATGGCCCGTCACGGTTAGTGGCCGGTGTGGGAACTACCCTGCCCGCACGAGGGTGGAGGGTGGGGGTGGGCGCGGGGAGGAGGGTAAGTGGGGTACCGGGCCGGAAGCCGCCGGCACTTCGCCCACACCTGTGGGAATGTTTACTGCAATTTGAATATCGCTCTTTTGTCTAGCACACACACTACACTGAATTGCTAATAACAGTCAAGAGCTTTGCCATGTTTCTCGCCAGAATTACTTATCTGCTTAATTGCCTGTAGGCCTCGAAATGTTTTCATGTAACGGTCAAAGTCGAGTACAAAATCCACTTATCCTTTTTTAATGCAGGTGTTACAATTGGGAACAATGAACACTAATAGACCCATAACGAACTTTTCCACCGTGACGTGACACGGACATCATCAAAATGAAAAACAGTGAAGAGTGTTTAGACTGAACGTGGAACTATAAAAGAAACAGTTGTGATATTAAATGATCTTATTTAAAGTTTAAGTTATTTGTGAATAGAAAAGACATTTGTAATTTATTATATCAGTGGTAAAGACAGTCGAGTTGAGTGACGAAGATTTTTAACCAGAAGCAAACTGCTGGTGTTTGGCAGAATCACGTTGAGGCGTCGGCGGCCATTGCAGGCATGGGAATCAAAGTCATGATGAAAGCTTTCAATAAGCCAAAAGGTAAGCGTTTGTTAAGTGAGGTGTCCTTTCATTTTCTACAAGGGTACAGGGCCTCTATTCTAGGAGGTAAAAACCACATCGTCTTTGACCTGTTATTGTATTGTTTTTAACTCGGCTGCCATTACTGTCAACGTCAAATAAATAAGACCTGCAGGACTTTCGCGTAACAACACTCGCAATCACAATCGTTTTCATTTTGAAAATCGAAGGCTTGTCTGCATACAAAATGAAACCAATTGTTTTGTCTTGAAGCCAATCGCGATTGCGAGTGAGTTACGCGAAAGGCCTCCCGCGAAACGTTGACAATGCGATAGCAAGTAAAAGACGGTATGGTATTTATCGCCTAGAATCTCGGCCTTGAAGTTTCCAAGTTTTTTTAAATTCCTACGAATATCAGATCAAGGACGGTATCTTATACTAAGGAATCAACATCGACGTCCATTAAAATCTTTGTCAGTCATCTGTCAGACACTATCAGTTTAAAGGCACTGTTGTTGCCCGAAAGCAACACGATGTTAACTTTTGATAGGTTGTAAAACAAGCAAGCAACAGTATTGGCCATCGAATTTGAAATTGGAAACGGTCGGTTATTACTGGTTGTGGAAACGGCGAGGTATCATCCTCGTGACGCAACGCTCTCGGTTTCGCGTACACTTGTCCCGAATGTGAACGCTCCGTGACCGCAAGAAAAATATGAACACATGAATTAATACCGCGTATCGTATCGTTTGCAAACACGAATGGTGGTTAATGTTTTATATGCTTGAATTGTCAGCAATACTGTGAATATGTTGGGGAAAATTGGAAAATTCTTGATGATATCGATTTCTATCCCGTGCCAACTTTTGAAGTAAATTTAAGAAGTTTCTTGGCCACGTAGTGCTTTATTTCCACTTCTACCTCCATATTTCTCTGGAACAATTTGAATTATTGTAATGTAACGTAGATAGCGTGGGGTTTTTCCACCAACTCTGACCGATATATCACGCGTTGATTCATATTCTAGTGTAAGCAAATACATTTCAGTAATTTTTAAATGCTTTGTGTGAGTGTGTGTGCAACCGATCTCCAAATGAAACGGAAAACGACGTTATTTAGGACCATTCCAACCGAGTCCTACGTCGAGTTCTTGCCCAACATCAGTAACATCAAAATGCGAATGTCCTTCAATAGTACTAGTATATTAGTATTTTGAAACATCACCGTAAAGAGGGCTGACCGTTGTGCAACGCGATCATTACCGTAATTATGACTTACTCCGCATGCTCTGCTGATCTTGAAAGTGAAGACCTTGTTCCATGCGTGCGCGCAACCTGCGACTTAGAAAACAATGTTTTTATACAAACTGTTCGTAGCGAGAATTATAAATGACGTAAACAATGGAGTCTTTATCACTAGCGTCTTGTTTTTGCTTTTACGTTGATATTAGATAAGTACCTAATAAATATAATTGCTGTTAAATTATACCTATGAATAAAAAGCCATACCATACATGTAATTTTATGTCTTACATGCGCCATCTCCAGTCCCTTTCCTGTGTAAAAACGCTTTAATTAAACTAATTTCTAGGTGGGTAGCTTTGTATCGAGACATGACGAACAAACGTCAATGAATCAAGCTTTATGATACTTCACATTCCACACCGAAAGCCATAAACACTCATACCTAACAATTCACAGAGATGACAAAGAAACGGTGGCATCTAGTAGTAGCTAATAACGCTGCCAGCAGCAGCGCATGCGCGGGGGCGTCCATTCACGCCGCTGATTGGCCCATCCGGTGCGCGCTCAATGAGATGATGCGCCCGCGCCGCCTCTGTCATTGAGCAAAGGTCTCTCGCCTACATTCGTGATCAACGCAGCTACAGATCACTGAAAGATACAGCTAATAGATACCTACTAGCATTGCATACGAGTTGTTTGAGTCGGTTCAGTGATGCCGAACTGCTAATGCATGCATTTAGTGAGGGCTATATTTAGATTACAAACAACAAATGGAAAAGAGTAAACTTTAAAAGCCATACGTGATTATGCAAAGCATTCTGTGGACTCATTTTCCACATGAGTGGGCTCAGAACCGTTTGTAAAATAACATTTTTACCGCATTATAAAGAACCCTCCCTTATTCATGGTTGAGTGGCGGGAGAGCAACCGCCCCACGCAAATGATCAGTTTTGGAAAAGCATGAAATAATTAGTTATCACACGATCGTAACGGAATATTCCCGTTTGAATTATCGCACCTGGAACAACGAAGTTCTCTATGACACGCCAACGAGAACAATTGAAAGACGTTAAACAATTTGACTCGCAAAACTGTTTAATCAGAAAACCGTTGGAAATAGTAGGAGGTGTATAAAGAAGGTGATTACGAACAATTAAAGGAGACAATTTGAATGCGAAACAACGCACGCGCCCGCGCCTGCCAAGTTCAAATGGCGAACAATAACAATGGCGGCGGTCAAAATGGCGCGAGCTTTTGTTCTGCGACGCTATTGTGCTCGGTCATGTCAGAGAATTATATGTATGGAAAACTATAATAGATTGCTTCATAAAATGATACACTTTATTCGAGGTAAGTCGGACAAAAATATTCATCTGAACACATGATAGGAAACCTTTATGCCCTAAATGAAGGCTTCGTTAGATTTAAGGCAACATTTTAGCTTCTCTTTTCACCTCAAGAAGTAAACTGATGGTTTGTTCTATAGTCCTAGTGCTGGTCGGACACCCCAAACCTATTTAAGTGGAATTACGTAAAATAAAGCTATCACCTTTATATCGGTTAGCTTTAAATTGGCGCGCAACAAGTGTCGGCCTCCCCTTCGAGGCTTCGTCACCACCTGTTGTGCCTGAGTATTATAATAATGCACTACGTTATGTGGAAACTCAATTGCGGCTCGCGTGCATTGTTTGATTAGACATTGTTCAACGTAAAAAAATATAATAGTAATTTAACCTCTTCGCCGGTCTTTAAGAAGGTATTAACCCTATTGTACCTGGCTGTTGCATGTGTACAATGTTACTGAAATCCCTAAATATCAATTAGCCGAAACCGAAGGTCGGCCTCGCGGGGTGGCCAGCCGCATCTCCGGTCCATTGTGCTGTTATCTACGCTATTCACGATTGGGTCCACTGTTGTTCTAAGACCCTCTCTCTCATTCGGCCTCGATGCTCTCAAGGTTGAGATGCTCAATTACACCTGGCTGAAAACACAAATTGTGTCGAATATGTAAGTCGGCTGTATACATTTTCGTCTTTTCCTGTAATGCCGTATTATGAAATCGTATTGGGTTCTTTGTTATTTAGGTGCTAACTACTCATAATTAGAATCGAACGCATGGAAAAATAATTAAACACCGTTTTCCTGACTCCTTAATTGAGTCCACAAGGCGCGAGTGAGGGTTTTAAAAAAGTTTCTGACAAAAATTACAATTATAAGAGAAACTTTTCTTGCCAACTTGTATTTTTTTGCTGTCATTGGATTTACAAATTATGTACAGTCAAGGACTTTAATTGTTATGCCACTATGGAACCCGGTCATAATGACAGCGTTAAACCATATGACAGAAATTACCCTTAAATGAATGATTAACGTTATGCGACAGGGTTCCATAACAATTAAAGTCCTTGACTGTACCTACTTATCGAAAATTTCAAGCTATTATAATACTAAAAACTGATTCAAATCATCTAGCAAGATTTGAACTAAATATGATTAAAAATATGTAATGCTAAATAGAAGCTGACTGGCAAAAGACAATTGTAGGAAAGGTATTATTTTATAACTTTGTAAATATTTTGTTAATGTTTTGAGATGCGTTGTCTCGAAAACTCATAAAGTTCAAATAAATATCAAAACTAAAAAATCCAAGAAGAATATATGATTGAAAAGTTTTTTTTTTATTATTTTCTTCTTACATAGTTAGCTAGAGACAAGGTTTCATTTGCGGTATAAAGTAGACATGAGATACTTTTCGTCGTACATAACCCCTATTCTATAAAGCCTATAAAATGCTGATGTACGACTAAAAATGGATATGAATTACAGCGGGTTATTTAAAAAGTTTTGGATTCTCAACTTCCTAACGGTCAAAAAAAACGGTGTGCTACCTATTTAACGGCAACGTTTAATTCGATTAAATAGATACGAAAAGAAAACGATATGGTATTCTGAGTGTACCCTGTTAACTCGCTTGTAGCATCGTGTTGATGCTTTGTATCCACAACGTCTTGCTGAGTTCTGGTGAAGTGCCGGAGCCCAAACGGATGGTCCCCATCGGAAGCCGTTCGCGACAATCAAGCCGAAATCACTCGCTAATTACTTTAATTAAGGAAACAGGTAACGCTGTCTAGTTTTTGCTTAATCCTGAGCGACATTCCCGAAGCTCAAGTTTAAGCTTTAAGCATCCCGTTGAAGTTAATTGCGGTGCATTATCTGGCCACAAGGACTTTGCTAACGGATTATCTTTAAGCTACATCACAATCATATTGAAAATATTAAGATGTTTTAAAATCAAGCGTTTGGATTACTATTGCCCTATAGATAGACATGGGATATACCTTTTTTTTATGGGTACACTACATAATCTCGAAAAAAATAAAACCGAATTTCAGAATTCCGATTTTGAAATTTCCGAATCATCACTATTCCGAATTTTAATTTCACGAATAATCAAAATCACGTTTTTTTTTTCAATTCCGAATTTTCACATTTCCGAATTATTAAGTAGAATCCCGCAAAATATTTTTCCGAATAGGTATCACAATTCAGAATATTCCTATTCCGAATACCGGATATTCAATATTCCGAAATTTTTGCAGCCTGAATTCTCTAAGATTATTTATTTCAAATAAGCGCTTGATTTTTTTATTGTACAATAATACCGTGTATAATGTTTAGCATGCATAATGCTCAAAAACTGTAAGAAATGTCCGACAAAGTCGACGGAGCTCCTGTTCCGCGTAGCTAAGGCGCTTCGCGCCTTGATGCAACTCTAACCTAACCTAACCTATCAAGGTGAAATTGATCTAATTTAGTAAATGTGCTCGTAATCGCACCTAACTTTTGTTTCATGTAGAATACTTCAATTCAATTCAAGTGGTTAGTTTCCTAATTCCGAATTTTATAGTAGGTACCGATCTGGTTAGGAATTTTCTTAGGAAAATACTGAACATTCGTAAATACATATAAGTAATATTCGGAAAAACGTTTTCGTGATTTTAATATTCGGTAATATTAAATTCGAGATTTTGATAATTCGGCCATATATTTTTGCGGTATTGTAAAAATTCGGGATTATGAAATTCGCTATTTTCAAATTCGGAATTAAATAATTCGAGATTTTAGGGATTCCCATTTTTTATAACGAACAATTGGTCTGAATTTGAGGGATTAACGAGCTAGTCAAAAATTGCGGTTGGTTTCGATTTGAAGGGTTTTTTTTGTATCTGTAAGCATAGTTCTTTGCGAATTCTACAACATAAGATGCTTAACTCAGTTCAGAAAAAAGTGACTAGGCCTAATAATATGCTTTCCATGTACCCTTTAATAAAAGGTTTTATGCTTTCTACAATATTTATCTATGAGCAGGGGCAAAAATGTTGAAAACTGTAATAGCGTTGTTTAGTTTCTTCCAACATACTAGCTCCAGAAACCATATGGACAATACATAGCGATGGTCATTACAAGCACATAAGCGCATTCATTGTAGGATGCGTCTGCGCAATGAGTCAAACGCAGGTGCGCGAGAAATATAGCGCGAGTAAATCACGACGCGGATCGATGCAATTAATTGTGGCTTACTCGTAATGAACTAGGTGCGCCCGCGGCTTCTCTCGGGCTAAAGGGTTGCAGGGCGTTGTTGTTGTTTTTCCGGTATAAATTTCAAGTCAGGCTCTCCCAGTGTTTTATCTCTTAAATAAAAACATTCGATGAGACAGGTAGACATGATCAATACAATTTAATATCAAAGGCGAAATAAATTAACAAGCATTGCGTTTGCTAGCAAAGAATAGTTTCACTGTCGTCTGGTGTAATACTTGTAAACCTTATTAATTATCAGTTTAATCACAAAGGTGTAAACAAGTAACCCGATTTCAATTTGCAAGCAAAATGACTAAGAAAGAAAAATTGCAATAAGTATATTTTTATAATAAAAATGATTCATAATTCCGGTAGCACTCACGATTTTATAAAACGGTCTTAGAAAAACTAAATGAAATGAGAAGTAGCGCTAGAGGAGATCAGAGCCCGGGCAGCGACCGTGGGAGAGGCGCACAAATCTCCGCATCTCAGAACTGGTCGGCAGGTGCGCAAGAGCAGCACGCACACGCGCGCGCGCACGCACACACCCGCGCGCATCAATGAAGCCTGCGCAACAAGTACACCAAGATTTAATCTCACTTGTTTATCTCCGACTTATTTTATTCGAACCCATCTCAAAAAGCTACGCTATTAATCTGTTCCGTGCTTAATGCACGTAATTTAGACATCTCCGGAGTGGATTTCGATGGTTTAATTAATTCAAATGGCAGTTCTCGGCTGTCGATGAGTCCTAAACTAGATCTGCGGCATTAAAATGTCGCCGATGCGCTCATCTAATTACGAAGAGACTCTTGTTGAACATCTTGTATCTCGTTATTTTCTCGATGCATTAGTATTTGAGAAGATTTTATTGGTCTTTTTTCGTTATTGGACCAAGCTTTTAATAACTTATCGTAGGAAAATCGTTTTATACGAGTGTTGATTGAGATTGTTTGTTACAGACATCCCGTCGCAGGTGCCGCCGCTCACGCCGGGCACCAACAAGAAGATGGCCGAGGCGCTGAAGGCTACCTTCGCCTCCTGGGAGAAGGAGCAGCTGCGCCTCGGCGTGCCGAAAGGTAATCCATCACAATAGCGGTAGATATACTTATAAATACTGACCAATAGACAACGCACAGCTGTACTAAAGGACCTCTATTCTGCCATAATAATATCGAAGAAGGCGCTAACTGCAATTTAGTAGTCGAAGAATTATATACTCTATTAGTAACCACATTAAATTTAATATGCAGTAAGCCGCCTTCTTTGGAATAACGGCAGTATTCTAATTTGTCTATTACATCAATCGCCACCAATGATTTTTTATATTGCTCTTTCGACTCTTGCTTTATTTCTTTTTCTTGGTAAAGTCAGACAAGCATAAAACATAGCAATAAAAAAACGATTTAAATAAAGTCAAATATAGACCTTAAAGATATAAATTTGAAATTTGAGTAATGTTAATGATGATGTTACTGTATGTGTAAATCAGATTCAAGTCAAGCGATTTGGTTAAGCTAAGCTTCACCGAAAGCACAAATCTATCTCGAGTAGGAAACAGTTTCAGGCGGCCTCGCGTTTGCCTTCTCTTTACGCAATAAACTCTAAACAAAACTACACACAGAAAGTGTGCTTTACTCCCAGCTCTTTTAAAAGCCATAAACATTACTGAATCGCGTCGGAAATCTGGAATAGCAAGACGTTGTTTCCAATCATTACCGTAAAATAGAGCGCATATAATTACGCTAGCTCGTGGCAGATAATAAGAGAAAGCAGTAAACGCTTGCACCTTGAGGTATAAATATACTTTAACTGCCATTAAATGGCACCGCGGTCGTCCTGGGTGCAAACGTTTAGTTCAAATCGCACGGTGACGCTTCTGAGTAAACGCCTCACGAGTTCTCACCGCGGAGGAATCTCCGCAGCTCGCAAACTATCTTGTTTTTATTTTTATCATTACCGGAACAATAAAACTAATGACATAATTATATATTATGAGGTTCTAAACTAGTTCTACAAAACTGATCAAAACAATAACAATGCACTACTTTGCGCGACCTATATGCTAAGTGAGAACTAAAAAAAATAAGCTCTTCTCGGTTCTTACTGAATAAATACTTCGCTTGAAAAAGAGGACACGTTAAATTAAAACAAAAAGCGATACAAGCCAAACAACAGCGTCTCGAAATTACCTCTCCCTCCGTGTAGTACACGCAAAAACTGTTAGCGCACGGGTACCGAGCACATGCCAGCGCATTTACATATGGTAATGCGCTGCGATGGACGCATCGCGTCCGCCACACACCTCTGCCTTTGTTGGCGGTCGCAGTAATGTTTTAAATCTAGTCTACAGGAAAACATACTGTTTGTACATTAACAACGATAATCGCTTGTTTTTTGAATTGCCGGAGTCGACTGCGGACACATTAAAACCTGAAGAAATGCGCTCTATATGTATTGGGATCTTGTGATAGGGGTTCCAAATTTACAGTCTATATTAAGTTAACCTCATGTCTGTTTCATCAAGACAAGCCATGCTGTCGGAATAACAAAACACTTTAGCGTTCAATCTTTTCGCTGAGATCGTTTACACTGGAAATAAAACAAATACGCTCTGGCCGAAATGACGCTACGCAGGAAAAGATAGGACTTTCTGCATTGTTTGTAAGTAGCAGTGAATGTTTTGTTTAGAATGACGGTATCGGCTAGGTTGGTGCAGGTGACGGGTCGGTGGCCGGCGGCGGAAGTGCGTGCGTCTGTGCGCCGTCTATTCGCGCTTCCGGCGCCCGCGCATCTAGCTCCAGGATGTGACGACTAAATCTCTGCTCGCGTCAAACTCATACGAATGCAACACGCATCGACCATCGGTTATGTGCTGTGAGAACTGCGAGCGTATGTGCGGGCTGGGAATAATTGGAATGGGAGTCGCAGCATTTAGGGACTCTATAGTACAACAAGGGGAAATGATTACTTCCATAAATTATTCACAACATTATCTACATGACATGACTGTGTTATCAAAAGTTTAAAATCGTTATATTATGTGCAGTGCACTTGTTCAGCTCGGGACATTAACATAACTATTTATACAGTCTACCTATAGCCTGCTTTTTCGTTCGCCAGACTTGTGTTTTTATATATTCTTGTTCTACTAAAGTCCTTAGTGTGGTTTCGGTATCTCGCTCGTTATCTGTAACCCAATTCAGGGTACGTTAGCCAACTGGTTTTCATTTATTTTATAGCAGGCTCTTGAATGTTCGGCATAATAAAACTGAAACCATTACACCCAAATATAAGGCTTTATCGAAGTTTTTAATTGTTTTTAGTTTTAAGTCTGATAACAGATTACGAGTTGTTTATCGTTTAGGTATGATCGCGGCAGCCCGAACTGTTGAACAACTTAAATCCGTGAGAAATATCCAATGTCTGATTAAAGTAACCATTGCCTATTTTTAATGGAAAAGCCAAAGACTGTTAAGAAAGGAAATCAAATGAAAGCTGTTGATTAATGCCTGTGCCTACAATACGTAAATTCGACATTATTTAAGTGTCAGAAAACCCGATCTTTTTTAAATTCTGGCAAAGGATCAAAATCAATAGACAAGAAAACAAATATTGGAAGCATGAAAACGAATCAGACTCTTAAAAGTAAGTAAACCTTTTAAGCAGATATGCAAAGATTTCAATTTAATAAAAAAATGACAGTGTTTTATAAAATACAACTGTTTTACACATATTTCCAATTGCTTTATAATAGATAAACACTGGACAACACGTAAACAGTGGTGGTAGTTAAGCCGTATCTACGGTGGGGATCTAGAAGATGAACATAAAATGCATGCAGCCTCCACAATGACGAGATAGCCGGAGTGTTATCTGTGGATCGGTTGTTAATGAAATTGGTTCATTACCATACCGAGCACGGCCTTTGTTACGTGCCTCGGCTGATACTGCCATTCAAAGGATGTTTCAATGTGTGGCTGGCCTTAGGGACAGGTAAGTGTTTCAGGAGCCACGTAACTATTGCGCAAAGTTCTTAAGACGTTTACTTTAGAGCGGACTGAGGCTCTACTGTATTCGGTAAAACCGTATTGTTTTTGACATGTAATTATATTGTCATGTAATGGCAGCCAAGTTAAAAACAATACGATATGATTTCTAAAAAGCAATATTGTTATCGCTATCTGAAATGTAAAGCATTGACGTAAGCTGCCGTATGTTCGAGTCAAGCGTTTATGTCAATTCCATACACTTTGGCAATTTTCGAAAATCGTTTATGATAGCGTTAAACATTTCGTCTATGGCCTTTTATATTAGTTTCTATAAAAACCATGAGCAATTCGATTGACAAGGGGTACCTAACAATATTCAGAGTAAATTATTTGCATGTCATCGGAGCCCGGCGATAGAGCGTACATTTAATTAATAAAAATAAGTGCCCGGAAGCCGGAGAATACCTCCGAAGGCTCCCGTTACTGCACCGCGTTTCCACCTCTACACGTTAAAAGTTTTTCGGTTTTGACTTGAACCGAATAGTTTTGACTTCGAAAATAATACGTTCGTTTCGTAAATAATCGTTGTTTTACCTGAAAACCTTTGGTAATTAGTTAAGAACCTCATTATCATAAAGTGCTCTAAATACAATGGAAACAAACAATTTTATTTCAGTGTGTATAAGTTTTAAAACTACCCTAATTAGAAACTGACTTAAGTTGTTTGTAGTGTTGTAAATGACTCTGATACGCGGATTTATATACTTCTAGTCTATGTACGCTATTCTTACAGTAAACTTATTTAGGGTGCCTCTAAATAAGAGAATGATATGTGTAAGCAGACATCAATAGTTTGTATCATTGCCTCATATTCATTAAACAACAGAAAATATCAAAGATAAGGATATGGAGTATTTTAAAGATAAATGCAAAACCGTATGACTAGGCATCGCAGACCCTTACGCCATAAACACGAAGTCCCGAAGGCAACCGACTAAAAGCGGTAATTAAAGTAATTATTGAATATGAGCTAGCTCGCGGCTCCCGGGAAAAAGAAAATTGAGTTCCGAGCGTAATGCAATTTGTAACACATAACTCCATTTGTATTGATTGACTTTTTATCTGTGACCGTTTGAAGAATCTCCGCGATGTTCGCTTGGATTGATTGCGCTGGGATTCCTTCTCAAACATGAAACGTCTTCTGTTCAAATGTCTGCGCCCAATTCAGAAGATAAAAACGAATGAATGGGTGCTATCAAATACCTGCTTAGTGGAAGAAGTCAATTAGATTCCGTGGTATAAAATATGTCTGTTCAAAGTTATACTCGTAGTGCTAACTAACAATAAAATCATAAAACGTGTGGTTTTTATAGACAAAGCACAGGCATTTTACTAAGTTAATCGTAAAATGTAGTGTGATAAATTGTTAAGGGTCTTATTTATTTATTATTTAATCATTATTGCACCGTAAAAAATTCAAATTCCGGACCATCCATTCCAAAAATACACAAGTCAAACAACCGGCCAAACAGGAAAAAGTTACGTTTTTTAATTTTGAATCTAAGAATTAAATTATACTCAAGGTTGGGATAGCAAATAACACTCCATCTAGTTGAAGCAGCGATACGGCTGGCCAGTGGCCGCAGGGGCGATAATAGAGAATTGAGTTTTAGTCAGGAGTCGAGTCGGGGAAGACTTGAACAAAAACAGACAAGCTTACGTGAAACCTTCTTTCCCACTAAAGACAAAAATAGCTCTTATCCATCACACATTTAATTCTGAATGCCTTGAATGAAACTTGGCTAATAAAACGAGTAGAGCCAAATCTATGTCAGAAATTGATGTCAGTTGAAAAAAATCTTGAAATTGCTTTTTTCCGGTTAATTTTGTACGATCGTAATGCAGTTTCTGTCATCAACAATTGCCATTTTACTTTAACTAAAAATTCTCACTTCAATAACTCAACCACAACAGCTATCAGGGCCATAAGTCAAAATGTTTTTTTTGTGTTTGTGAAAACGAGGTGACGCGAGTGTACGGGGCCACTATTCAACACGGTAAAAACCATATCGTTTTTGAACTGTTATCGTATTGTCAACGTTTTGATAGCTCTTATTTACTTGACAGTAATGGCGGCCGAGTTAAAATCAATACCATAACAGGTCAAATACTATTTGAATTTTACCACCAAGTATAGAGGCGTTGGCAATTCGTAAAATGATAACGAAGACTTCATTGTTGATTTCGGTCAGCCTTTTCGAGCCCGCGGCCCTGAGGCCCGTGACTGAAAATTGTAATAAATAATAGCTATGGATCAGTGTTCCACGCATCCTTCGCATTAGAAATCCTTAGAGCCCCTCTGCGCACGCGCCGCGCCGGGCGAAGGTCGCGCGCTTCCGGGCGCTGAGGCAAGTTCCGCTGTTGCAAGCGCGCGTAGCTAGCTGCCCGGATAATTGCTGTTGCATCCATGCGTTTGTCGCTGGGACTAAATTGTACCTGTGTTTTTAAATCGATAAGATAAACAGATAGACTGATTATAGAACAACTTAAATATGTCAGATAATAACATCGGTTTACTGTATATTTAATGAGTTCGTAACCATCAGTTTCAGCTGAAGCTCATTATTGTTGTTCAGTTTGTAATAAGATCATTAATAGGTAAATAAAATTAATATCGGGTCTTAAATATACAGAGAACAAGAACAAGTCAGCTAATTGAGTTATGATGAGTGCAGTTAAGGTAACCGTGGTATATCATGCCTATACGTGAGCTGCAGTCTGTTTTTCGTATCGAAATTTGGTACCATATAACTACGAGTTACGAGTAGGTATAACTAACCGATCTTGACTGAGTTGGCCGTCTTAAGATATTTAGTTGGACTGGTTGGACATCTCAGTCATCTCATTAAAGAACACTTTATTAATACGGCCCCTTGTGTATGTCGTAACGCCTCCTGGTGGCGGGAGACAGACTAATAAAGAGAAGCGTCGCATTGGTTAAGCTGTGTCGTCTGAGCTCATTCCAACGGCGCGGCGTGACCCAAATAAAAAGCCGCCTTAAAACCAGTTAGTCTAGCTCGTTTAATTTGACAGTCATCAAAATGAGGGTGGTCACTTAACCTATCAGGAGACGTAAGCCTGAAAAAGGTTTTTTCAAGGAGTTCAGAACCTGCAATCGTTCTGCTCCAAGCAGGCCTTCACTGTTTGACAGTTGAATTAAATTGAGATTAACAAATTAAAATAAACATGTTATAATTATAAGTAACGAATGATCAGTTCATGTAGTGCACTAGAGGACGCCCGCAACTTCGTACGCGGTGAATTAGTTTTCCACTAAGTACTCGTACTTCCGCTATTTCTTTCCGGTTTCTAGTCCCTAGGTTTAGAGGTTTACGCTGTGTGTTGTCTATCAGTCAGTCACTCAATCCGTCAGTCTGTCAGTCTCTGTATAGATTGGCCTGCATAACTCGTGCTGACTGTCTCCGTTCTCCCCAGACCCTCGGCAGTGGAGCGAGGCCGCGGTGGCAGCGTGGCTGCGCTGGGCGGCGCGCGAGTTCTCGCTGGAGGGAGTGGCGCTGCAGCAGTTCGCGCGCGCGCAGGGCAAGGACATCTGCGCCATGGGCCGCGAGGAGTTCGTGGCGCGCGCGCCCGCCTTCATGGGGGACATCTTGTGGGAGCATCTCGAGATACTGCAAAAAGGTAAGCTGGTTGATAAATTTTTGTTCTAATATTTCTGTTAGATTAGGACGGTCCAGTGGTGGAAATTGTTAACCGTCCCCTATAGACATTACGGATGCCCATGAGCACATCCAAGTCGCTGTCTTAGCGTCAGATAAAGTGGTCTAATCGTTTGTGTGCTGTTTATGAACCAAAAATATGGCAAGAACTCCGAGACAAATACAAGCTTTTAATCAATTTATGTCACCTACATGGACCAATTATACGCAGGTGTAGTTGGTGTGTCGTTTTATCATAACAATATTGTATTTTATGGTAACTTTCCCGTAAAGACCTTTGCTCACCATGTATAACCTCACCCAGACGTGGAGAAAGAGCGGTCATTGCTCGCGAACGTGCCGCCGAACATGTACGAGAGCAACGTGTGCCTGCCCGAGCTGCCCGACTACCTGCCGCCGCCCGCACACCACTACAACAACAACAACAATTCAGGTCAGTTCATTTCCTAGCCAAGTCTAGCCCACATTTCGAGAGACAACCCGGCGCGGTGTCCTGGACGGCTGGTACAGGTTTATCTAGATTTGTGTATGGTTCACATATCCCTTTCTTATTAGTATCTATAGAGTATAGATATAGTCTC
The DNA here is from genome assembly GCA_946894065.1 of Acleris literana. Taxonomy (NCBI): domain Eukaryota; kingdom Metazoa; phylum Arthropoda; class Insecta; order Lepidoptera; family Tortricidae; genus Acleris; species Acleris literana. The sequence continues at coordinate 7,733,539 of OX335685.1, read as the reverse complement.
TACGATAGAGGAGCGCTGAGGTAGCCGCTTGACCTCTAATCCAAATTACTTACTTGACAATAAAAACTGGTACAGCTTACATTCATACTATGATTACGATATAGATGCAATACAAGCTAAAACAAGGCAAAATAGAATCCCTGAAATTTTATAAAATACCTACGTCATACTTCTCGCTTACAAAAAGCAGCATGGTTGAATTTAAAATTGCTTTATATCGAGTACTTCGAGTTCGATAATAGGTATTAGGATGTTCGAAAAGTAGACAAGCCAGGTAGGTAAGCCAGTTTTTATAACTAGATTAAGTAGTATTCCATTCCAGTTTGAACATCATTAAAGAATATATTCAAGTTAATAATTTGGAAAACACTCAATTGCAAGATAGATGAAAAATGTGTACGTAAAACATAATTTATAAAAAGTTGAAATCATAGTTTATACATGAAGTTGTATGTGCAAAATGCGTGTCTCTGCGATGTTATTTTGAAAAAAGATCTAATGGATATAGAGAAAGCCATACGTCCGAAGTAACACCAGATAAAGAACCTCGTTCTTAAACTTCAACAGCTTTGCGCTAATTAATTGAAATGCCTCTTTTAATGCGTGTTATTTAACCGTCTTCGAACGATCCAGACTTAACTAGAAACTATATCCCAACCGTTTCTCTCTTACTAAGTTTATGAGTATATTTATTAGAATCGAAGATATTTCTTCGATCGTTCAACGCCTAGGGGTGTCTGTCATTTTATAAAGATAAGCGAATAGGCCCCTTATCGCTGAGCGGTAAACTCAACCTCATTAAGCTACCATCCGCGATAAGACCCCATTACCCGCGACTTACGAGTCCTACTGTACGCACCATTTGTGTCATTGTGAATTTTCATATCAACTGTCTGTGACATGGGAGACCTTTTTTATGTCGACTTAAAAAAAATGTAGACTTAGATAAATTTTAGTAGTTGGAGACATCTGTTGAGTGTGCAGTGAAACTAAAATGATTAATTAATAATTTTTACAATCGTGGCTCAGCTGTGCAATCTCACGGATAAAGGTTCATTTCCATTAGATATAAACCGGTGTTTATTGCGTTATAAATCATGCAGCGGGATGTTTTGACTGGACCGCGGCTCAGCTACTGAAATAATAAATTAACGAAGTAGACAAGAACTCTTGGACGTCGTTAGCACGGTGGTCTCGACCCCAGACGTTTGAATACCCAATTTAACACTTCCAATTGATGTCGAGCGTATATCTCGCGCCTGCGATGTCTTGACATCCCTCTGGAGAACGTAAATTTATAAATTATACTGGAATTAACGGACTGGCTAAATGTCATGGCCTGTCTTATTCCGCTATTAAACTGCATTCGATCTTGTCGTATTTTAGAATATCAAACACGGGATGTTTTAATAGTAGAACTTACTACTAAGGAGACGATTTAAAGTGTTAGGTTTCGTCTTAGGTCAGTTTTGTTTCTGCAGTGTTGTTGTATATGTTCTTGCTGGTAATGTGTTGGAACACATGCGATGCGCCGCGGTTCCGCCCGGCTGCGCGTGCGCAACTCGACCTTGGCGCAGTTTTTCCGCTCTCTTTCAGTTGATCCGAGGTCTTCACGAAATTTGTCTCGTTAGTGCTGTAATTCAGTCGTTTAGCGACAGAATACGCGCACCGGAAGCACATGTTACGAAATATACAAGTTGATAGCAGACTCCAAATTGTTAATTTCAACTAGGCAATGTCATAGGTTAAGTCTTTTACGTGATTAAAGTAATTAATAATATGAATATGAATTATTAAATTAACCTAATTAACACATATGAATGAATTTTCGATCTCATTCTAGAATATTTTAAACGCGGTATTCGCCATAATACTGCCCTTGTAATGAAAACTTTAACCAAAAGGAATACGAACTACTGTCGTACGGCTCTACACGCTCTAAGGCTGGGTCCACAACCTCGGTGGAACACCAGATTGATCAATCGCCCCTTCCACCGCGGCGCTCGCCGCGCGCTGCGCCGGAGTGCCCAGTCTTCGAACATCAACCCCTTTGTGATCATCATTCGCCTTTTGTTTCTTAACAATTCTCACTGCCGTGTCTTACGTTCCTTAATCGAAAGTTCAGTGTCGTTTTTTTTTTTCTATTCATAACAGTATTTTTGTAATTATATTTTTCAGTTTATATTTATCCATAAGTAAGTTTATTATCTTAACGTCTTATTTTTACTTTCTTATTATTCACTATTTATTTCGTTTTTCAATAGGAAACTTGTTCTGCTCTTGTATGGATTGTTCAATTGAAATGAGTGCGAAGTGACGTCTGTGTGTGCACCATGTCAGCCTGGGACTCGGGTTAAGCCATGTTTTTGCACCCGAGCTCCCGCGCCAGGGAGTCCGCCGAGCTGGACCCTGTGATGGTATGGCGTGGTGAGTGACCGTGCAAAACCTTCTTTAATTGTTTTATTTGATAATACTGCTAACCAAAACAAAAAGGCAGTATACTATTATTGTACATGGACTTCAAAAGTACGTACATATAAGTACTGCCTTTTTCTTTTTTAAGTTAGAATAGAAGCTTTATGCACACGGATATGTTTTATTATCTACAATATTAAATGATCAGATTAGGCCAGGCTGAAAAAAATCTTACTGTGCATATTATTCATGTCGTGGGTATAGAATAAAACATTGCAAGTAGATACGGAATCGTATCAGCAAACTTGGGCATAACTACTCGAACAATTAAATGGCGACTATCAGCAAAGACATTACAAGGCTACCGTGAGTGAGACAGCTCAAGACGCAACACAATTACGAGCGAAATTCTCGCGTCCTCGCGACAACTCGAGCGTGGCCAACTAATGCAACTGGGCCGACAACGCTGAAGGTTAACGCACAAAAAGCATCGTATATTCAATATTTTGCAACTGCACTCGTATTAATAAGGTATATGGTTGTTGTTGGTGCAATTTCGAAGCATCCGCGCTGTCGCAAGGCGATCGCTGCGCCCGCGCATCCTCGCGTTGCGCAGTAATCGCCGGACGTAGGCTCGGAACTATGGCGCAAGCGGCCAGTCTGCGCACCGCCTTATGCGCTACGCCGTCGTAGAGCTCTTGGCTACGCGCCCGTAGACCAAACCACAACCACAATTAGGACTCAAAAGATGCAATAATCTCTACCCATTAATTCCAAAGCTTTAATTTGTTTTATTATTACTAGTTAGAATAAAGAAATAAGTTAGTTTTACGGAGACGTTAGTTAATTAATCGGAACGAATCGAATACGAATGCGAGGGCAATAACGAACGGTAATTGAAGTGGCGAAGATCCAAGGATCGTTATAATTTATTCCCATGAAGTGATTTGGACGGTTAATGGCTTCTGGTAGCGGATCGTGTTGATTAGCTCACAGCGGAACCGTTTCTATAGCTCTGTGCATTAAAGTGCTGTTAGTTTGCTCTGTCATTCGTTTTATGAAAAGTCATTTCCTTTGTAATTTAAGAATATTAGATAAATACAAAACAATTATGTTTTATCTGCACTAAGTCCCAAATAAACCTTCAATAACGGCATCACTATAGCGTCATTGACAGCGCACCACTTCATAACTGTCAGATTTGAAGTGTTGACAAGAAAAGTATTGAGCTTTCTAAGATATCAATAAAAAGATACGTGTCGTTTCGAGCAGCCACATCCGGTAGCCATTGTGCTTCAACTGGCAAGCTTCCGGTGCAACCCGATACACACTCCTGCGCACGTGCGCGACCTTTTCAAAACTCGATCTAACTATGAAAATTGGACAAAGGGCGCAAGAATGAGACAGAAAATCGAATAAGTTTTGATAACAGGCGCCCGAAGAGGATAACAAAGTCAGAAGTCAGTCCGGCCTCTATATAGCTCTTTTCTTTATTCATTCGATTTAGCCGCTCCTAATGACTCATTCTTAGACGAAGTTTAGAAGCCGAGACGCTAGATCGCACAAAGACAATAGAGGTATAAAAAACACGTACAGCCGTAGCACGTGCTGAATAAAAACCCGATTAAAGCGCTGGCACATCCATACGTATTCAAGGCGCGAGATAGGAAAATAGCCTGTATTCTAATAATATTTTGTCAGATTTAAAAGGGTATAAGACAAATCAAATTATCCGTGAGTATACAACCATTGTTCGGCGACAGTAAAAAATGGGACATAATAAGTCCTTGAACAAGTAGACAGGTAAGAAAGGTAGAATTAGCTCTCGAGGGCTGGCGCACAATCAAAAGAGCAAAGGGTGATTCTTTAACATATTGTGAACTTGGAGGGTGCTCGCCGGCCGCCGCGCGCGGAGGGGCCCTTGTCCTTCAATAAGCCCTTAATAAGGGCCCTCGCGAGGGGCCTATTCAACGACTCCTTTCTTCAACATTCACCTATTTCAGGTGGCCTTGATTGGAATCCTAAATCTTATTTCGCCTGTCAATGCTTTGAATCAGTCTGTTCGCTGAAGGGTCAGTCCGCCGATCACAAAGAGAGCTTACACATCTGATCCTTATCGCCATCTCTTTACGGCTTATTTATGTTCTCAAAAGCAGTTGATAAAATTTCATGCTTCAATAAAGTTTTATTTCTATTTTCATACGGCTACAAAGCTTTTATTGACATCTCGGGTTTATCTGACTTTTTAAATCACTTAAAGATTATAACTGTTTAAAAATGTCAATAGTTTACGGAAAAATCCAAAAATTGAGTTATGATCTTGTGAGTACCTACCACATTGTTGCCGAGGCAGACATTTGTGCGGTTCGTGGAACGCTGATAACGCATTATCAGCGTGTTCTTTCCAGTTATATATAAAATGAATATTTTTTAGTTTGCGCTTCGCTCCCACGTACGCTCAACCGATTGACAATGTGCGAAATTCGAGATTTTTCTGATACTCGCAGGTGTTTGCGGAATCCTTTGGGAAAAGGCGTGAGTAACGCACCACGCAAGGGTTCGCCGTTCTCAATAGATTCGCGATGACTCCTATATAAGTGTCGGGTTCCCGGCGCCGACAAAGCCCGCGGCGGCGCCTTTGAACCGCCGAATTTAATTAATTGTCGTATTTGCGGCTCTACGAGCACGATCGAGGAATCCCCGCAAGAACAAATATTTGCCGAGTGTTCATTACCCGCTATTAGGTGGTGGCTTAATTGTGCCGATCGCCTTTATCGGGACACCGTCCTTTTGATCGCTATTTCTAGTAGGCATGTGGTTTGCCGTTTTAATGATTTATTTAATAGACGTAAAATTTCTTTAGCACACTGCATAACTTGTTGTGATCGTAAACTTTGATGTTAAAGTGAAATATGGAATGGACACCAGGTTTATTCATCTCTAAATGCTTTGTTTACTTTGTTTGTGCACTCAGATTTTTTTAAGCTTCGCAATCGTTTTGGAAGTGGTTTCAACATCATCACATATTATCCATATTTTACCGATGTGGTTATCCAATAAAAGCATTGAGGAAAAGGCTTACTGACCTACCTACTTAAATTATTACATAAGAGTGATCTTTACGATACGTTACTTGTATTTTCCTCCGCAAGATTTGTTTGCCCTATAAAGTTTTTGATCCAAAAGACATCAACTGGTAGAACGTTGCAAAAAAAATATTAGGAAAAAACCATGGCAATGCAAAAAGATAAAAATAATTTCTAAAAAACATTCTACTTTTTTGGGACAATATTGGGCTCAATAAATATCTAACTAGAGGCATATGAGCGCGTCAGATATTTTTGAGGGCAATGTAGAAATACATATTTTATTGCTGGTGACTGTACTTTACTAAAGCGAAACATAAAATCACTCACAATCTATGAATTCAGCTCTCGGAATTAAAACTGGTGGCGTTCATTGTTTCGGTAGTTATAATGAGCAAATAAGTATATTTAATGCCTATTCAAGTTATCCCGTGTTATCGGTGGTGGGAGCGGACGGCGTGGGCCGCGGCCCTGACGCGATAACTGTCACGCACTGTCACAACACTGTCACCGTGTCACAGTGACACGGGTCATTCTGAAGTTTTTATTTCACTCTAACACTCTAACAATACTGTAGTACTACGAATGTTTAGATTGCGATAGCGATAGCAAGAGATTATAACAATTAAAATTGACTTTTACTATCTCACCGGAAATTCAAATCTTGATTGTTTATTTTTAAGCGTAAGAATCGCTATTTCCATGAAAAATGATAGTGTACCAAAAACAATGTCATTGACAAAAATTATCCACATTTAAAGCGTGATAAATGTCGTATCTCGCCATCGCGGTGAGGAGCGGGATGAAGAATTATTGCCACCGGAAGTGACGTCCCGCGAGCTCCAGTTTAAAACGCCGCCCACTTGAAGCCGAGAGCGCTGCAGCTCTTTATCTTGGCCGAATATGATTCAGGATGACTTGGAAACTGACTGCCACGTCGTATGAACTTACTAACATAGCAAATCCGACAGTGACACTATGCAAAAAAAGAATTCATACAAAAGTTAATTCCATTTAACCGCAAATAATGTCACTTATCAATTAGTTTTTTTCGTAACTTAGTGTTGGATTTAACGTGCGATAGGTTCTTGTTCTACGGAATTGCAGACAAAATATTAAATCGTTTTAGGAAAACAAAAACTACAGGGACATTTCTCTAATTATTATAATAATATGCCATAATAAAAAACAACATTTATTATCACAGTACACTTATAAATACATACGAAATCGTCTGTAATTAACAGGAAACTAAAGTTTTTAACCTCCAAACCCTTTTAAATTATTCCAAATTTGTAATTAGAATTCAATAACTTCTGTATACCAAATGAACAACCGGATGTACCCCGCTTTTTAATTAGCGCGAAGGTTACGGGGAGTGCTTAAATCTTTTTTTAAGCTCGTAAAAGGCGGGATAATCGTATGCGACCGTTAGATATTTATAAAGCTTTGACATTTCTGGATGAAGTGCTCCCGTGTTGCACAGATTTATGTTCTGTTTTTCAATGTTTTATCTAAAAAAGATTGTTTATCTGGCACTTCCGTCGCCTGCCGCGGCCGATACGCTCGCTAGCGCTTTATTGTTTACACTTAATGTAATTCAAAGCAGGGAATTCCTTGGTAAATTGTATTTTTAAATTTAAACTGCCGCTGGGAATGACGGAGTTTACTCGGTGAATATCGATCGCCCGCCGGCTTATATCAATGCGGCTTTGCCATTTCGATCGATATTACGCTCATGCCATACGTAATTTTCTTTTCTGTTCTTACGCCGACCATTTGCGTTCAGATTTTATTAGCAAATCAAATTCGCATTATTTGTTGCTAGCAGCACAGCACTCAGACACATAGGTAACTCAGAGCACGTTGAAGGTTGGAATTATAACAAAAGATGATCCATTTTATAATATCAACATTTAAATCATATTCGTAATGAGAGGTTGGCATTTCGCGCGTTTCTATTTCCTGCCAGCTCTGTCGTGATGAACTGAGATTGTTCGAGCACAGACAATATCCCGCGTGTGTTTATTTCCGCGGCCCATTTATTCAAATATCGAAAACTCATTTCCCGCGCCATTTCCCTTTCAGCGGCGGAGACGCGCTCGCGGTAATAGCATTTCTAATGTGATATAATGCACGGTGCAGACTCTGTGGAACCACGCAGATAGTCCTTAAAAATTAAAAACTTTGAAACTATCATCCTATTCATTTGTAATCTTTAAACTTATATTTTCTTGAAAATTACTTATTGGATTGGGATTGATGTACCTGCAATATAATTTTATCCTTAAAATTACCTGTAGGTATACCAGTACTAAAAAAAACTTTAAAAAAACTTAAATGAAATGGCATATTTATGTCATTTTGCGTTATTGCTATTTAACATGTGTTATCTTTCCCGAAGTTATACTAATAAGCTTAATCGTTCACGCTCATCAAGCAACTGCGTGCTCGTTAACAGTAATGACGGTTGCCATAGAAACACTAATATGACGAAAATCAGCATCACACATTTTTGACGCATCAAAATCACTTCCTTCGGTAGACAATAGCCCCTCTATATCCGGCGGCACACGTGCTCAGGTGCCTATTATCCCGCACCGCGCCCTTCTTGGTACCTTTTGTGCCCCTCCAAACCCACCCCCTTGTAACTTGACCTGATTTCGGCACAGCACCGCCCTCCAGCTCGTGCCCTCCCATCGAATCATTAAAATCTCGATCAGTGACAATATCGGAAACTGATACTTGGACACATCTGTCTCGATCTTTGTCAACATCCCAGAATCCCACTTCTGACGCGTATCGAACAGTCGCTCCGAACAATGCAAATGGAGTTATAGTGAATTTAAAATTCAAGTGGTTTCCAAGTCTCGGGCACGGCCGCTATCAAACAATAGGAATCAACGTCAAGGCCGCGCATGCGTCATCCGAGTCATTATTTTATATGTAATTACGATCTACGGCGTCACAGCGCGGCGAATTAGCGCAGCCGCGGACGAAAATAGAGAAAAATACTTTTTGCGTTCATGTCAAGTAATGGATGACTAATGATGACAGCTGCGGGCTAGTTAAAAAGTTAGTGCCCAATGACAATCAGGAACGCCAATCGAGTCATGATCTCAGCTGATCGGTGGGATCGCGTAAAAAAAGTAAAAACAACGCGGCAGGTGAAAATTAACTTCAAAAATCGTCGCGATTTCTCTAGGTCGCTATGTTACTAGGTCGTCCCTCGAAACCTACTAAGATATAGGACATAAATATATTCCGTCTGGAAGAGACAGCGAGGGACGATTCCTTGACGTAAAAGTAACTCACTACAGTCACTACGCGCAGTTTTGGTGAGACGTCACTCACGTTAATTGTCCTACGAGGCTTAGTTGCATTGTTCTTGACAATTTAATGTCAAGAACGCAATTTTTATGCCCGTTGAAACAATGGCTGGCTGTAAACACTCAAAATTTACAAGCAATTTGCGACGTTAACTGTAGGTAAGTTACAATGTAAAGTTTTGAAATTACGTGGGTAGGGTATAATTCAGACGCACTACTATTTACATGTACATTTATTTTTACGCCACGTAAATGTATGAAGTTCAGCATTTCCGAGTTTTGTTCGCTCTAAACCCTGAAATTAAGACTCGCTTGTTAATTTATTTGTTTATGATAAGTGCAGATAGATAAAAGTAAAGAATAGGCTTATTGACCCACTTTAAATTGTAACAATCAAGGTAGTTCCATTTTGGTTGTAGACTCTACATTTTTGACCTTTAGTTTTTATAGTAAAGACATCAACGGGCACAAAGGTGCAAATAATTACTTTATAGAATAAAAGTCTCGGTAATGCAAAATAGATAAAATAAGTTTATTTTAATTAAAAACGGTCTATTTATCAATATCGAGTCATCCTAATTAGTTAAACCTTTCTGAAATGTAAAATATCCTTAACGCTGGTTTTTATCGATTGCTCGTCCAGGCGAGGTCCCTTCGTATGTCGTTGAACAATCATAAACTAATTTAGGTGCTTGCGCTAATTTTCATGTTTCTGGAGGGTTAGCAAAAAAATCAACGGTTGCGCAACAGTTGGTCGTGTAGCAGGTGGCGCGACAGGTCGGGCGCGCTCGTGTGTCTCCGCCGGCACTCGTGCGCGCTCGGCTCTCGTCGTTCACACTCGGCCCACATTTTCCACGGCCGCCCTCTCATTCCGCCCGAAAGCTCGCAGTCGTCGATCAGGCGCGAAGCGAAACGGTGCTGCGGTCGCTCTCAAACCTTTAACTCTCCGATCGTCATTTGAAGCGCGAACTTTCACGGATTTTTAAAATCATTTACGGTTATTAAGATCAAAGCTGTTTTTTTTTTTCATTAAAATAATATAGTGAACATTTTGATATTACTTTAAGAAAAGTGTTTCGTGATGAGGTGTTGATTAGTGGTAGCGGTAGCCGGTGCCGGGCCGGTGGGCAGCATGCTCCTGGTGGAGTCCCCGCGCGAAGCCGCCGTGCCGCCGAGCGCGCTCGACCTGCCGATGTCCGCGCTAACCAAACTCAATTTCACGGACTACAGTGTTAAACTAAAACCTTACGAGGAGCATAGAGACTCTAGAGTGGAGCCTAGGTTGAACTATGAGCAGGCGCTCGCGAGCGTGGCTCGGCTCGGGTACGAGCAAGCCGCCACGACCCCGAAGCTGCAGTACGAACAGAACAGGCCCTTCGACCCGACACTAGACATGTGTCCCGACCCTGCGTATGCGTTGACAGGTTAGATTCAGCTTAATAATAGAATGTTCATCTGAAAAAATATATCGTCACAGTGCTTAAAATTTCTAAGCCAAACCTACCTACCTAATAAATAACTTTATTTTTAATGTATTACCTACCTACCTTGCATGATAGATTATTTATGAAAGGAAATTCCTGTTAAAAGATTTATTGCCATTATATGTACTTTGATTACATTACATTATGATTTACCTGAAAGGGGATAGGTAGATACTTTTTTTTTCAATCCACTATTAAGTGTTTATTTTGCCAGCATTATTTTTGTATGGGTATTTTATTCAAGTATTTCGCGGAAATCCCTAAGAAACCTACTTACGTAACGTTCCTGCGTTTATCGTTAATTCATCTCATTTTAATTATATTCGCAAACTTAGGTGGATATTTTTCCTGTTGTTCCACATAAGTATATGGGTTAACTTACTCTGTTACTTGTAAATTAATTAATTTATCCCAAAAATATGTGGTTAAGTTAATTTAAAATGGTTAATAAAATAAGTATGTTTACTTAGCAAAGAGTAGCGAATTCATCAATCATCCCATCTTTAAATTGTGAATTTTACTAATTTCCTGATATCTATAATAAATAGCATATCTACTTATATATCTATCAACCAACACCCTATCATTGGGACCGTTTGTAGGGAAAAAAACAATGTACTAGGACGTATTATTGTTCTTTAATCAAAGACACCCGTTTAATTTTTACAGAGTACCTAGATATACTAAAACATACATTGTGATTGATGCTAAATCCGTAACGTTACCTATTTATTGTAATAATTAAATAATGGTAGGTAAATAACTGCCTATACTCATTAACGGTTTGCGGTTTAAACAAGGCAAATAATAAATAAATACGAGCATTACTGAAATAATAGATTTATTTCACGTAAATTTAAGATTTTACTGTAGAGATTTAATATGGATACTTAGTACAAAAATAAAAACCAAAAAAAATCTTTACGTACTTGAAAATCTGAAGTGAACTAATTCTGGCGTCTTCAGTTGTCTTTATAGCTAACTGCAGCTTAGAGCCGAGCTCGACGCCACCGTAAAATAAAATTTCTATTTTCCCAAAACATAAAGCTCTTGAACACTATGTTTAATTACGAGCGATATCTAAGACGTACAAGGACTTAATTGAGAAGTTTGAAAGCTCCGGCCGGAAGCACTTTCGCCCGCCATGTTGGATCCGGCGCGGGCGCACCGCTTCCGCCGCGTGACGCGCATAAAGCTTCGCACTAGCTTCGCCATTGTCACACACTTGACATTTGCATACGTAGATACGTGACGATCATAACTATCTATTCTCTGAATAAGTTATGAAAATTTAACGTTTTATTCTATGTAAATTAGATACGTTATAAAATCTCCATGTTTAAGCTGCTTGTGGTCTCTCTTAAAACGTTACTTTATATCTTCAAAACGTGTCATAATCATAACGTTCAATTTGCTTTCAGAATAAATTTCAATGTAAATTTAATGATATTTAATAGCTAAATAAAACGACCTGTAACATTAGGTAGGAAGATCTGTGAAGAGGAAGAAAATCTAAAAACAAATGGCAATCATTTTGAAAAGAGAACACAGAATTTTACCATGTGTTCGTCCTAGGAATAAGCTTGAATGGAAAACTAGATATCAACTTATGATGCAAACCACGTGCGAAACATGAATATTCATACAGTTTGGTCAGATTTAATCGCGTCGACGCGTGTCGAGTGATGACAAAATGTCGGTCGATATGGCCGAGAGTAACGGTGCAGGTTACTCACCTTTCAGTAATCGCTTCCTTCCTTTTGCGGGTAGTCACAAATCTCATTCTAACACGTTGCGTGATCGCAATCGGGAATCGAGGCGAATCATTTGTAGTCGTCGAGTCGACGGCGTTAAGTCTTGACTGTGGACCTTATTTAGAAACAAATGATGATCGTTGTCGTTTATTTTAACACTATCAAGTCTCTACACGCTTAAAATCTCTTCTTCTACCATATCCAAATGATTACAACCTTCGTTGTGAGTTCTTAAATATAAATTCTGTTTGATCATTCGATTTTAAACTATTCAGACTCTGAATTTTAGAGACTCAGGGGTTACAGACTTGTTTGACTTTGTACCGATCTCGAACTTGCGAGCGTTTATTCGAAACAAACGTTGAACGATGACGTCTCATCGTTAGTTCCTCTTTTTATACCTTCAATGTTTTTCTGGTATGATGTATGATAGAATGGCATCCCGAGCGTTAGAGTCACCTGTCTAACTCTGAGGTGACCGCGGCCAGCTGCGCCCATCTGCACGATGTAAAATAACTCGCAGGGTGCCACGATCGTTAGCATTCCAAATTTAAATTGAACTTAGGTCACCTCAATTAAGACAGCACCAGCTTGCAACATATTGCACTCTGTATTACTGACCTACTGGTTGGAAGGAGCTAGCGGGACTCTGAGAGCAATGTGAAGTATTCTTTGCAGTGTACGTTGATAATTTACGGGACTACAATTGCAATGGACATGTAAACTACAAGTAGGTATTTTCTTGAAACAAAAGAGACGAGTGTTTTTACCACATTGATTCTAAATATTTTTTATTTTGGCTCCACAACTAGGTACAAAAAAAAGATGCATCTCCAAAGTGATGGACATACCTACCTACTAGGAGTAGCAACCTCATTATTTTTTAAATAAAGCAAGATGTTGAAGATACTTATTGTTTGCTACTTACATAATTAGTGCAGTAAGTTCAATTCAACTCAGACGTACCTATACTCTGCTATAGTGCAGCATGTGAGTGCAACACATGATTCTACTATACTAAGAAACGGACTATTCTAACCAAGTGAAGACCTCGTGGATATCTGGTATCACATGTCCACGATGACGTCATCGTCTCGCCGCCGACGTCACGTTCATTCACAGTATGGCCCCTTCCGGCGCGGCGCATTTCCTCCCGCTCATAATCGTTCATTCAATTGCCACTATGTCCTCCCGTATCCCGTGATCTAAGTTTTCTTAAAATTTGCTTAATTATACGTAAATTTCAGATTCGCATTTTACATAATTAATTCTATCGATGAAATATTTAAGATATGTTTCACTACCATATTAATAAATAAATAAATAAATAAAATAAAATAAAATTCATTTATTTTAGACAGCGAAGTTCATATATTGTTAGTATTACACAAAACTTAAATAACTATGTTAGTACCTAAACTTATAATGAAGAGAGGACCAGTGCCTGATCAGGTGACGACGTTCAGGAGACTGTAGCGATTAATTTCAACACTGATTATACATCATACTTACTTACAAAAATTAATGTCTATTTGGAAATTAATCTAGGACGTTCACATTTGATTATAGTTTATTTTCGTTGCCATACAATTAGTTTGTGACAGTTCTAACTTATGCATGGTATCAAGAACAATCCTAGTCAACGCCGCCGTCGATTAAAAAATCACGGCGAGCATAGACAATATTTAAGTTTTTATGCGATCGTTAACGCGTGACAGGCCGCGTCACGTCGCGCCATTGATGCGCTTGCTTCCGGCGTAGTAGCGCCGCTATATCCTGCCTGTACCCACAACCCATACCCTACCAAATTGAACCTTCACACACCACACTATAGAGTGGCTAATGCTTTAAACTCAAAACGTTTTGACAGAGTTTTTAAGATGCTATCAGAACGTTACGTTATCTTACTTAAACCGACTTGAGCTCTGTATGAAAATTAAGACACCTTCCGCGTTTTGGGTGGTTGCAAGATTTATTCAGATTACCCGACATTCCATTAAGGTTAGTCACCAACCACCCATGTTCATGAAACCCTAGTTTAGCCTCATTGAGATCGAGTTTGTAGGAAATTCATTTAATGGGAAAATACTTCAGGAAAAATACGCGATAATGCCTCGAGTTGCGTCAACGCAACCGTTCTGTTTTTACCTAAATCCGAAACTTATCGAGCTTACGGGGTTTTTCTGTTTCGGCTGAGCACACATTTAAAGCCAAGGATAATATTGTCGTCAGTTTAATCTATAACGGCGTGTAAGACACTGGCTAAGCTATATTGTAATGGTTCTATTATTACATCAATCGACATAGGTAGGTAATATTTTTTATGCGCACTGTGCTAAAAAAGTGAAATAAAAGACATGACATAACAACGTGAGATACAGTAGACCTGACACGAAGTTAGTTATAAAGACCAACGGAGCCTTTTGCCGTTGTGAAGGGATTAGATATTTTTTTTGTTTTACGGCTTCCCTTATGTCATGGCGCGGCGGCCCTCGCGCGAGCGCGCTGCAACGAGCGCGCGCGCAGGTGCCTCGACACCTGCCCTCACCAACCTTCTAGGTCTGGCATAAACCACTACCTAATTCTATAGAATTTAGAGATTAAAACAATCGTGTAAACATTTCATTTTCTAACGCCTATTATAATAATAAACTGTATGGAGTACCTATATAAAGTAACGTCGGAACGGTTTATTAACTCTACGAGTACTAATAGGTAGAGTTTTTGATATGCTTCGTGTACTGATGTATACTATCATACTTTGACAATTGGTATCTGCACCTCGCCTAGGGAAAGGTAGCATTCAAGAGTCAAGTTCGCCCGTCTATTAAAAAAAATGTGCACTAAACCAACAATATTAGTTTTTGCTAGTGTATATCTGTTTACTGTTTTATGTTAATTAAATTGTAAGTGGCGCATATATGTTTTTTTCCATTATGGTCGTAATGTAGCACTTTAGAATTGCACATTTATTATTACCTAGATATCAGACGCGCGCCGT
The DNA here is from genome assembly GCA_946894065.1 of Acleris literana. Lineage (NCBI taxonomy): Eukaryota > Metazoa > Arthropoda > Insecta > Lepidoptera > Tortricidae > Acleris > Acleris literana. The sequence goes on along the minus strand of OX335685.1, from coordinate 7,718,470 downwards.
CTAATAGCCTGTGCGCTCTACATTTAGGAATGCTCACTTCGGATACTGTAATGGCCGATACATAAAGTGTTAAACCTCTGTCGTTAGCGGCTCGGACTCCGTCGGCATGTGCATTATCATCAACAGACACTAAATTCTTATTCCCCCATCTTTTTATCGCGTAGATACAAAATGAACAGATAAATAATCGATAAACTCGATCTTGTTTTTATTATGTTAAATCTGAATCCACATCTGCCGCGACAGTTTGATTATAAATTAATGCCAACATAATATTCCACCGGATATTATTGTAAATTTTAGTTTTTTTATAAAAATATCTTTGGTAGACATTGTATAGGATGGTTAAAAATATGTGTACGTTCGGTGCGCCATGTGCCATTTTATGGGCTGTAAATATCGGCTGGTGTTTAGTTAATTCCGCGGGGAACTGATTGGGACTCTTTATTTTTAAACCAAGTTGAGGTCATATGCTATAATTTTCGATTTTATGGACGTATTTTTCTTTTTTTTAATTAACCAAAGCTATTGCGATTAATTTATACGTACCTACATACATATTCTTAAAAATATAAAAAAACACTTTTTAGTCACAACTGGTTCTGGATAATGTTGACTAAGTATACCTAAGTAGGTACCTACTCATAGGCCGTTCGTGTACCTACCGTCTAAATAATTATGGAAACGCTAAGGAATCTTCGACAATATGAGTTTACATTGAAAAAATCTTAATTCGCGTTAAAACATACTTAATATTTATTTCGCAATGAGTGTTCAGTACCTACCTATTACCAGTTTTTAATAGAGCGATCTTTTTTCTGAAACCCGATTAGTGACAAATATACCGTCAGTAGCGAGTGCAAGTGTGATGCCGATAGCCAGCCGAAGGCTATTAAGAAGCTGGGAGTGCTGTACCTATAATAAAAGTAATTGCGTTAGGAAATGTCTACATAACAAAGCGTGGCATCTGCGACATTAAATAATATATTTAACACTTCCCGTCGAAAGATGTTCCAATTCTGAATTTGATTTAAACACCGCGCGCTGACAACCATTTCCTCTACTTTCGAACTGGCCGTTTTTCCCACAATTTTTGTTTTATTACAACGGCTCTGTGTGTGACAACTTGTCTCTTAATTGACAAATTATTAAGAATCTCTGGAATATAAAGCTGGTTGCGGAGACATTTTAATTTAATATCACAAAATAGATCTCAGATGTTCAGGAGTAAACAAAAATGTTATTGAAAAAATGTCTAGATTGATTGAACAAATTTGAAACCATGTATAATTTTACCAACTACGACCACTTGCAGCAAAAGGATGAAAAAATTAACGCCCTTAAAATCTTTTCACATATATATACTTACATAAATTCACTCCTTCATTCCCAGATTGGGGTAGGTAGAGCTACAGAATTAACAACAACTCTAAAATAAATGTCAGTTCCATACATTTTGACATTTCCTACTAATCCGAACGTTAGCGTACCTATAACCTGATTTATTGGTATTTTTGCTGCAAGTGGCCCTAAATTTGTAAAGAAAAGGTTGAAAGATTCGAGGAAGTGAAGCAGCTTCCTCCTTTTCATTTTGTAGAAATTCATCTATCACAGGCAAGTCAATTTTAATTATAATTAATAGGGCTGGGTTATTTGTGTCAAAACAGAGCGCGTTTGGGCGACATCGGGCTGTCACCGAGCGCTCACCTGCGCCGCGTCGATTCTAATTTTAAAAATTCATATTTCGACTTCCGCTCCCAAATGGGAATTGGCGCGATATGTGGCGAGCGATGCGCTATCCACAAATATAAAATTAAATAATGCTTATTTTCCTTATTTCTGCTATAAAAACCTAACTTGTTATAAATAAAATATCACCTATAATGAACGCCATGTCTGTCGCGAACGCACCATATGGCAGGTTTAGCGCGTGCTCGAACAGACTAAAAAAAGTCACAGAACATTTTCGCGGTCTCATGTTTCTGAGAACAAGTAAAAAAGTGGGACAGAGTTGCAGCTGCGGGGTCTAAGGTTACTGTCGCTTGTGCCGCCTCATTACCGATTCATACTAAGCCAGTTTCTTTAAGCACTAACTTGATATGGGGCTCAGGCAGTTTAAAACTTATATACATTTTTTTTTTATAATACAAATGTTTAAAAAACTAAAATTAGCTTTAAGGGGCCTAACAAAATATGTAACTACTAGGTACCTATTTGATAATTGAATACCTACTTATTAATTCTGGTACTTACCTATATACTTACCTACGTTCTGATTTAAGGATTTTAATATTGTCAGTTTAATTTATTATAATATACCTAAATACTTAGGTGACCCGACAGACCTTCCGAGCAACAACTCCAAAAAAAATGGTCTACCTCTGAATTTTGACCTAGGTACCTACTTATTTTTGCCAAATTTTTCCAGCCGTTCACAAGTGATGCCCTTATACCTATGTATACCGATGAGTACTGAGTCATTTTTATTTATATAGATAAATTAAGTACGTACCTACTGATAATAATAAAATAATAAATACGCTTGGTTGGTAGGTACCTATCGGCCCCCAAAATATGATTCCCAATTGGTTCCCAAGATAAAGTTAGAAACAAATCACTTTACAGGTAATAAATCTGTACAAACATCAGTTTATATATTGATAGTACCTACCTAGCTTGCGCTTTAAAAGTAACATTATGCCCGCCTTCCACTGCGACCGGCGCAGGCCCCGGGCGGACTCCGTTGCCTAACAACGGTGACTTGAAGGGGTTAGCTAAACAGAGTCCGGACGGGGCTCGCTCCGCTCGCAGTGGAAGGCGGGTGTTAGTAGACGTTAGTTTTCATTCTGTCCATTCAGACACTTCATTCACACTCTGAAACCCATTTCAATTAAATAATGTGTTTGACACACGTTTCACAAGTTCTTGTGGCATCAAAAGTAGAGATGTTTGACAGAACCTTGAATATATTTTTCAGTCATATTCCAATTTCAAATACAACATTCTCAATTCAAATGTTCGTTCTGTTCGGTTGCGCCAATGGTCGCAGCGACCTTTCAACCCGCGCGGAGCGGGGCGTGGCCGCGCCCGATTGGCTCGCCCCGCCCCCCGCGCCGCTCACGCCCCTCTCGATCAGCCGCTCGGCCGATATCGTAGAAAACTCGTTAATTTTCTTTCGATATTTTTAACCGCTGAGAAAATTGTGAAATGTGATTCGTTTTTAGCTGTTCGGGGATTTACCTTGAAGCCTACGATGTACCTATGTAGTAATTGAAATAAGGAAATAGGTATAAGAATTATAAGGAAAAATACTAAGAATCCATATTACTCCGTACATTCAATGTACTAATTTAACCACATTTAATACAGATAATCTATTTCTGTAAATATAAGTAAATAAAAAAACTTTCATCTCAAAAGATGTACCTACCTACTTATTTCAATGTTTGTTCCACAGTTAATTAACGTCCTACCCGCATTCCTGTTTGTGTTCCGCTCGGACTCAAAACATCAAAGTCGTTGAACAAAGCCAGTCGAACGTCGAGCCGGTGACGTATCTGCGCCGGGGCACGGGTTCAAATCCCGCGGGCTCTTTTTACGCGTTTTCCTTAAAATATATCGATGTTTTGCTCTTAAGGGAATTGTAATTAGACATTATGAGTTCATTAAAATAGTTTGGGAATGGGTCTATTTGTCGCCCGACAGCGTGATTTGTTGGCGCGTTGTTTAAACACCACGTGGGTCTTTTACATGCCTGATTAGGTGTTTCCGTTAGCTGTTAGTTTTTTATAAGACAGGCTCGCATAGCTTGCGAGATTTTAATTAGAAAGTACAATACTCTGCAGTTTTTAGGAGTAGGTATAGGTAGGTACCATAATTGCTTAGGTTCCGAGTTCCTCTATTACAACCTTATATTTATGACTTAGGTAAGGATAACATCACATTCTCGCAAATTTCAATCAATTTTACCTATAGGTAGAGGAGGTTGTTGAATACATAGAACGCTATGAAATGAAAATCGGTGTAATCAACCCTTCGCATCGACCTTATTCTTCCATGACATGCAAATTAAATTTAACCTTAGGGTGACAGTCAGATTATACCTACTTACATGCAGGATTTACGTAAGCGAATGTATAGCTTACGTAAATCCTACACGTACCTACCTACCTACCTTATCTTTGATTTTATTGTAAACCTTACAGAATGCTAAGTCTAAGGTAATACTCTTCAGTAACAAAGCGAGGTTTTACTGCCCAAGCCGGCAGCTATTAGCAAGGCCGTCTTAAACTATGCTGGGGCCCTATGGCACACAAGAAGGGCCCTTTTTGGAAAGTAAAGAAAGCGAATTATAACTAACTTTTTTCTACTCTACTGCAAAAGAGAAAGCCTCAAAAAGGGTAGCCCCACCCATAAAGATGGTATCCACAGCCACACAAGTGGTCCAAAAAGATCTCCGACCCAACCCTTCCATTGTCGGGCAAAAGAAAGGAAGCCCGTAGTCTGTAAGCATGCATGCGTCAGGATTCCCACTCCGCGACTCACATAGCTATAAGTCTCCCCACCATCCCAACCCCCATTCCTATCCCCCCTTTTTGGAAAAACCCCGCGGATATGTAAACGGAGGAAGCACTTTCTCCTCCGGCCTTTCAGCACTGGCTGGGGTAGTATCCGCGGGAGCCTAAATTCTAATTGGTGTTTTTAGCCGGTGCGAGCCCGGCAGTACCTGGGCCCTCCATTCCCACGTCTCCGGAAGGGATTTTCACCTCTACCCTTTTTTTCTTAAAGTACCTAATTAAAGCATAAAGCAAACAAAAGCAAGGACTTTTGTCTTTGGCCCTTCAGGCGATTACCAAAAAAAAAAAACCTTTTTCTACTATGATCTTCTATTTATTATGGGTAATAAATTGTCGGTCCTTCGGGGCCCCGTGGACGGGGGCCCTGGGCACGGGCCCCATGTGCCCTTATGGTAAAGACGGCATTGGCTGTTAGCAGTTGTAGTTGTACCTACGCTGTGTCGCTGGCATGGAAAGTCTTAAATCAGTTTCCCGCATGTATACTATGAATCCAATGGAACACAAAAAATTTAGAGCCAACCAAGAGAGATTTTATCTTAGTTGACATAAAATGAATACAATAGTTATGATATTAGTTATATCAACCAAAGCTTATAGTAACAGCAGCAAGTTCTTTAGTGAACTTACATCTTAGTTGGAGTATCAAACGTCTTCTTAGGCTCATATGGAATCAAGACGCCTATGCACAGTAGGTAATCACAATCTTCTTAGAAACGACCAATTATTCCCTGACCCAACAAAGAACGGTGTCACAGGGACATTATAAAACAATTTGTTTGACACTTCTTACGACTTGAATCGTAACATCACTGTGACACAGTTCTATGGTGGTTCAGGGTTCCATTGGGCTGATTGTACCTATAGGTACTTCTAGTACCTAGATGTAGCGATGTCGTGCAATGCTCGGCGCGCGTGGCGCGTTTAGTATCCATAGATACCTATCAACTGCAACACAGTTAACTGACCGAAGCGAGCCTTATTGTAAGGTGACAAGGTTCACATTAGTTTACAAATGGTCAGTGTGTTGATGTTGTTACCACGGGGTCAGTGGTCAGCCGCGGACAGTCGCTCTATCACGAACGTTCCAATCATACGCCACGATTTCGAATCGCCTGTAATATTCGAAAACGTGAACTAAGGTATATTTTTACTGAATCTATCCGTAGCACAAGCCTCTTAAACAACATCACATTTCCGTGTAAATTATTTAAGTTATACTTTACCTTAAGGTACCCTTCGATAACGATCCGAAAGCCAACGTCAATAGCAACGTGCTAAATTAATAAAAAAAAACTAAAAGAGCTATAGTTATACACAGTACGAACATATGAAACTGACTAGATAAGTGCCTATTGTAATTCTCCTCGTTACTTAACCGAACAGACACATACAATAAGAGCGTTCAGTGATGCGTGCCGTATGGTTCGCGTATACTAACTTAAGCAGATAGGTATCTATATCTACTAACCAGCTGCACATGGCTATAATGCGCTTCTGCTGCGGCCCTAAAACTCTACCCTACGAATTACCTTGTTTTTTTATTACTCGACGCGACTTAATCTAGCAAACCTAACCTGCGGCTCTATTCCAATGTGTAAATCCATATTGCCTTTCGTCGAAGGAATTATATCGTATGGTCAAGTACCTAAATCGCTGAACTATCATAACGGCGACAATACGATAACATGTCAGAAGCAGTATGGTTTTACCGAGTCGAATATTATAAAGCCCTTGATCAAAAGCCGCATTATCACTGTCAAAACCTGACAAGGACCTCTATTCTACTTTGGCTTTAACCAGATCGCTATCGTATTGTTAACGTTATGGTAGCTCTTCTTAATGACAGCAAAAATAGTTGAAGAAAAAAATAATACCTACCTTATTATTCTAGGGTGATAGAACCAGTAATGCACAAGGCACCAATAATGGATTTATTGATTCTTATTTTACAGAAGATAAGGGTTATTCATTTGTTTTGCAACAATCAATTTAGGACCGTGTGAAATTAAATTAAGAGTGAAGTATATATACATTACTGGTACCTGTCAGCTAAAAGTGTCCATTATTGGTGCCGTCAACCTAATAGAGGGTATATAAGTAGGTAACACGGACAAAGTTACCTCTATCTATCCTATTCTCTGACTGAAACTTGGCAGGTTTAGCTCGTGCTCTATACGATTTTCGATTAAGTAGTTTCCAAGCTTTTTATACAACATCCCTGAATCCAAACAAAATGAGCTCAAAAGCGAGTTCTGGGCTCCAACTATCGCATATTATCTCTAATAAGAAACAATAGCGCGCCGTTAGTTTCATTGTTTCAGTTCACTGTAACGGATAAGTAACGATATGTTATTCGTCGGCGATCTGCATTGTAAATCAGCCGAATAATTACGGCGGGTCAGGGTTATCAAACTGTGTATCGGAGAACTCTTCAAGTGGTAATGAACTTTCATGTAACCAATGTTTATTTATTATTTATTTATTTATTTAAGAACACATACAGTCGTACGTTAAATATGTATACTGGTAATCAAGTAACACTATAAAGACCTAGAGGTAAATGATCGTTAGATAGAGCTACTTAGTCATGCTCATGCAGCTGCTTTTCAGCGGAAATATTTCTAAGGATAAGAAATCCCGACTCCAGAATCTGTGCTGTTCCATCACAGCACTTTTCCAATCTGTCTAACATGTACCGGAGGTACTATACCAACTTGTTCAAATAAATTTAGGCGTCTCTTACTCTCGATTCCTACGGATAAATAAGCAGCGAAACAGACTGGGCATCCATCCAGCAGGCCTTTCCCGTAACTCACTCGCAATCGCGATCGGCTTCAAAACAAAACAATTGGTTTCATTTTGTATGCAGACAAGCCTATATCAAAAAGATAACCATGGTATTGTTTAGGTTATTCCTTGGGCCTTTATGGCTTCATCATAAGCGGTAGTCTTAGGCACTTGTGCCATTAGGCCATTGCCGACGATATGCGTCTCTTTTAGTGACACGGGATAAATATATTATGTTGGAGAGAGACTCCTCGCCGGCAGGGTAAACAGCCAGCGATCAACTATAAATATTTGTGTCTCTTTTATTGACACGGGATCTACCTATACAGTGGTGGTCACATAATTAGGGAGACTTGTTTTTTTCCCATACCACTACATATTTTTTGTGTTTTGTGTGTTTTTTGTTGTTTAAGTGTAACTAAAAATATAATTGGTTAAGAATTTTTTGATTGGTTGTCAAAATTGAAAAGCCATATTTGTATATGGCTTTTCAATTTTGACAACCAATCAAAAAATTCTTAACCAATTATATTTTTAGTTACACTTATCGTTAACTAATAAAGTAAAGTTTAAATGTATGTACAATTTATCTCTGTTGAGATCGGATCTTTCATTTTATTAGGATTTGAAAAAATAAATATTCGGCGCTCATACAAAGTTGTAGGATTTTGTATGGACGCGTCAGCACTTAGTTTTTAAATCCTTATAAAATATAAGGTCTGTTTTTAATATTAGTTTACTGTACATCCGTTTAAACCTTAGTTAATTATGTAAAGCAAAATGTATTTAGCAATAAAATTGGTCGAGAACTTTTTAATTAGTGGTCAAAATTGAAAAGTCATATTTGTAGGCAATTGTATGGGGAAAAATCAAGTGTCCCTAATTATGTGGCCACCACTGTATATGTTTCCTCTAGTTAATCGCGTCCTCACCGGCGTAGAACAAGTGCCTTAGTCTATTGGGCTATTCTTAGCCTAAGAAATAACTAGTGACAATTATCATTGGACTTAGTCGATCCTTTATTTTATTCCAACTGTCCAAGAACAGCCCCATTGGTACAACAATGTTATTGGTGCGAACAGTTGGACACCAAACAGCACAAAGTAAGAACAAAGCGACCTGCGCAGACGCAGCGGCTCGGTAACCCTCGCGCACAAAGGGCGCGCCGTGAACCGCGACGGTCGCGCTCCGGCGCCGCGCGCGCACCGTCCTGATTTTACGCCGCGTGTGCTGCGCGACGTATGACCGCTTCAAACTTTTTTTAAGTGATGAAATGGTCAGCAGTACAAACTAAATCACGGATGTGAGTTATTCATACGTATCTCGCTTGAGTTTAAGAATTAGCGACAAAACGTCACTGGTGATGACTTATCCCGATGCAACTTCATGCGTGCAATAGACACGAATATAGGAATGTATGTCTCAATGGAATGTGTACAACACGAACTTAAGAGGGTAGGGTTTGGTTCCACGCAGAGAAGAAGCCGTATAGCAAAGATGGAAACGCTAACTAGTAACGTTTTTCTTTTCATGACAGTTGACCACGTGGTTTATCGTAACGCACGAGAATGTCATCCCATACATTTTGAGTGATAGAAAAGAACTAACGTTATTCTTTTCTATCACTATCGTTTTATTTAACCAGTAGGCAATTTTAGCACGCTACATCTATCCTCCTCCACATAAAATATCTCATCCTTATATCTCTTACGTGCCGTTTATACCAACTTGTGTTGAAATGGAGTTACACAATGATCCTAGTATCATTCTTGCCAAGTCCGATAGTAGAAGAGCTTTTAAATACCCAAGATTTATATTTTAACATGTTTTAAATGGTTAATTTCCAGGCGGATACACGACCGGCGGGCCGCGCGACTCGGCCTACGGCTACGAGGCGCCGGCGCCCGCGCCGCCCGCCCCCTCCCCCCTGGAGGAGTACTACCAGCCCGAGTACCCCGCGCCGCCCGCGCAGCCCTACCTCGACGAGTACTACCACGCGCATGCGCCGCAGCCGCTGCTGCACGAGCACAAGTACCAGCCGCACGCCTACACCAAACCGTACCCAAGAGGTAACATCTCAATGTTAAATACCTGAGAATCAACTAGAAAACCAGCACTGCCCCAATAAGTGATATCCCAGATTTACTTGCCAAAGTAGATTCAATCTTCTCCTGTTAGAAATGAGGTTGTGATTGCTACAGGAGTTTTATCTGAGATGCTGCTATTTGGATTACCAGGGCAGAGCGGCGATACCTTGATAAATATTATTTTCGACTTTGTTAGTGTCTTTAATTAGGACGATTAAGGCTCAGTCGGCTTTCAAGTAGTTATGTCATAAATAATGATAATGATCTGATCAATATGACATCAAGCCAAACGGATAAAACCAATGATCATTATCAGCCAAAATCTTTGGCTTTGGTATTTCGTCTTTAGTCGTGGCGTAAAACTTTTAGAGTTCTCGAGTTTTAGATTGTCTCAAGTGTTTTTGACGGGGTCAATATCTGTGTACAATCTTCCCTTGAGATTCACAAAACTTTTACATCACGTTAATTGACGCCTGGTTTACGCGCAGTATGTGTCGTGTTCTTTATAATTACAGCAAATAACTGCCACATTCCCTCATTAGAAAAGATCACAGGACGATTGTAGCAACAAAGAGAGTTACACGACTAAATTAAAGAAGGTATTTAGTTTCAACACGAATTCGTTCTTTCATCTTTTATTTATTCAGTGTCGGGTTCTCTCGTGTCGTCTTGATATAACGCGCCATGACGCCGTGAAGCAGTTTTAATTGCTACAATCCTTTAATTAATGATTCATTAAAACGATCAACAACGTAGGTATACCTATCATTAACGGATAAACTTTAATTTATGTTAGAAACAACAAAGTTACTTTAATTATATATGCTCAGATTACGATTCTAAGTATTAATTTTCCGGTAAAAAATACCATGGTTAGGTTAAACTTCCTTGTTTATTTTGTGATGACATCATATGATCTTATCTACAGGAATTTAAAAAAAAACGCTAAGAAAATGTTTAAAGTTATTCTCGAATTTGCTATTCGTACACCATACGGCTTCCTTACCCCTACTCCACAAGGCGTCTGAAATTAAACACCTAGCTAAAGCATTCGTTGTTTACTCGTATTTTAAAAACTCCATAGGTCAGTCTAATTGACCATTCACGATGCTTGTATGACCATAGGAATTAAATTTACGAAGCAAACCTTACAGAAAAGGCATACAAAAGGCAAGGCATCAGATGGACATAAGATAGAGATATAGACTGGTTGAAACAACGATCCCTTTCTGTCTGCTGTCCCGAATCATAGCTTTTCTATCTGTTTTGCGGAGCGACACGTCCTAACATTAATAATTTACCTAGTCTCATACTAAGCCGTAGGTAGGCTTGTAAATTTTGTCAGATACACAGCATTTTGACACTAATGTCTTAAGCCCTATCTGATAGTTGAAAATCAGGCTCAATCCCCTGCTACATGTGTCATTTGTCCTCGTCTAACGTATGTGTTATTCCTCAGCAGCTGGCGGGAGGTACAGCGGCGAGGGCTACGGCGAGGGCTACCCCGAGCAATACGGCGGCACCTGCTCCGAGTGGAGCGAGTGGTCGGGCGAGCAGCACGCCCTGCTGCCGCAGGACAAGCTCGCATACCCCGCCTCCGGACCCTGCTTCACCGGTACCTACACACTTACAACACTTAATAAAAGTTTTAAACTGCCGTAATACCAAAAAGGGGGCAAAATGCAAAGCAAGTCAAGTCGAAGCATTCTATACTCTATTGGTTACTTTATTAAAATGCTTATAGTATTCGTAGTTTACCGCCTTCTTTGGTACCACGGCAGTAAAGAACTGATTTAAAATTAAAGCGTCCTAAGATAGATCTGATACTTGAAATATTAACCCTATGTAAATAGTTAAGTGCAAGTTCGAAATTAGTTTAAAGTGGTAATTAGTAAATGTAGTTTCATATTATATTAGAGATGTTTCGATTTGTATGAGAAGATATCAATATATAAATAAATAAATAAAAAGAGGGATTTAATTAGAACCTGGTTACTAGCCCCCAATTCTCGTCCTTATATAGACGGCGTTTCACTCGTAATAAAATTAACAGTATCGTCCCGTATTTACCTATTTTTTTGTATTTGGTTAAAACGAAACATAATAACGTTTTTGAAGAAAATGCCATTGCTATCACAACTAGGTATGTTAACAAACACTAACACTCACAAAAACCTGTCTCTTGGTTACGCTTATTCTTAACATTTGTAACAATAATGTCGTCAACGTAAACTGCCGCAAACACAATACAAAATGCACCGTATATCGTAAAGCAAGTGTGTGTGACGGCGCAGGTTCAGGACCCATCCAGCTGTGGCAGTTCCTGCTGGAGCTGCTCACGGACAAGGGCTGCCAGGGCTTCATCTCCTGGACCGGCGACGGCTGGGAGTTCAAGCTCACCGACCCTGATGAGGTATGTATCAATTGTCCCAATTTGTCTCGGTTATTCGTGAGCAAGGAAATTATGGTATGTTACATCAATGTTAGAGTGTTCCGTGTGAGGTTAAAGAGCTGAAGTTAATATAAAGGCATAGATATCATCTTAGTTCTCAGGGTTGGCAATTTCCACGTGTATCAAAGCCCACTTACCATCTGGTGGCACGTGTACATATTTTTTCAGAGCTATTCGTTAAATAAATGTATGAGGAGCTACGCCTGACTCACGATTGAACGCGAGCCTACCCCGAAAACACTGCCCCTTAACCTACTACGTTACTTTTTCTCTTTATCCTTCTCTCGATCTAGTCACATCGTACGAGTATCTGAATGGGGCATCCAAATATACTTAAATACCTATTAGGTGAAACACGACACTCTCAGACTGCTCCCTTTTAAAGTCTTACCTAACTACTCGAGAGCAGTCAGCTTTGTCGAGGTAGTTGCTAATCTTAATTTGGTAGTAGATATTAAACTTCGATTTCGAATTTTATATCTTCCTTTTTGTGTCAGGCATGACTCTACGGCTGAGTTGACGAGTAACCAGTCTCTAAACCTTCACTTTTTTCTCTTATTATTAAATGTGGAGTATTCGTGGAATAGCTAAGCCACGTTTTGTCCTTGTCGTCGAATTCAAATGTTACAATGGCAGATTAGGACAAACCATGGCTTATCTACTCCATGGTCACTCATTTATTAATAACTCATTCAGTGCCGAAACCCCGACTATCGGGTATTTTATGATTTCGTTCCCAGTCCGGATGACCCGATAGTCGGGATCGGGGTACTATTGTGTAGGTCTTGTATAATTTTGTGGCCTGGCGCGATGTCTTTGTTTGGCTGGGCGGCAATGAATGTGTTAAGGGCCATTATGTCTAACCTACAATTTATCGTTGTGCAGGTGGCCCGGCGCTGGGGCATCCGCAAGAACAAGCCCAAGATGAACTACGAGAAGCTGTCGCGCGGACTGCGCTACTATTACGACAAGAACATCATCCACAAGACCGCCGGCAAGCGCTACGTCTACCGCTTCGTCTGCGACCTGCAGAGCTTGCTCGGGTAAGCCTCCGCCCAACATGGGCGTTGAACAGTTTCTGTAGGTGTAAAGTTATTTGCCACTATTTTATGGCTATCTGGAATTTGCAGTCCCGACACCCACAGTATGGCGTACCGAAAATCGCAAGGTCTGCAAACCGTATCTGTTAATTTTTAGATGGAAAAATTACCTTCGAGTGCATGACATGCATTTACGTAAAATGGTCCAGCTATGACATTACAACATATGTACGACTAGGTATTTTGGACATAGCCGTAAAGGGCGCCTTAAAGAAGAACTAAAGTGGGCAACGGATATTATCGGTACCTATAACGGTCAAGTTATTCGTATTTTGGTGTTCGATATTCGTGTGACTTTAAGGTTTTTTGAACCAAAAGACATCAACGGGCATTGGGCAAATTTACCTTGAATAAAATAAAAATTATTACAACGCATAATAGTTAAAATAAGTTTCTTAAAATTGTCTACTCACACTCAGAGCTGCAGTGTCCGATTGCTGCTGCTGCGAAGACACACTACTCACTAGTCTGTTTATTGTTGTTTTCTGTTTTAACTTTTTTCTGTGTCTCGTGAGTGTAGTGAATAAATGTACTTTTCTTTTTTTTTCTATAGGTAGGTACTTAAATATTTTTCAATAAAAAAACGGGGGTATATTTTTTTGGCCATCCTGATTCAACCTGCCTTAACATGCACATTTTTAAGTACCTGCCAGGTCTGATAGCCCTTTCCTAACAGTACAATTTGTTGCAGAATCTCGCCGGAGCAGCTGCACGCGATGTACGAACCCAAGATGGAGAAGAAAGACGACGACTGAGCGCCGTCGCGCCGCTAGCAGAACAGGCCGCTCTGGCACGCTGCCATATAACAATCAAGAAAACAACCATTTTCAAATTTGGAATTCTTTTCAATTCGAAACAATTTATTTAAATCACAGCGTTAAATACGTATACTGGCTGGTTTTTACACATTTAACATCACACCATATTTGCCTTTATATTCACGTTCTTTTAACCTAGTTCATCTACAATTCTATTCAGTTTTGATCTCATACAACCAGTGGATTTCTTATAAGCTTCAGCTGAAGTTTGACGAACCTGAGGGGTTCAGGGTACTATTATTCATCTAAAGTTTACATTATTATTTATTAAGTCCCAGAAGAACCAACGGTGCCTTAACGATTTATTACGTTTTCACTAGTATTGTTACTCGCAGTCATGCACTTCCATTCACCTACGTAAAGTCAAGTTGAGTCAAGCGACAGTATTACGGAGACTACATCTACCCTATTGAAATTATTCACTGGACGCCATGGCTAGCTGCAGCGTTTCCGTAGCGCACGAAACATGCGTGTCGCGACTATGGATACTTGAGTACTGAAATAGGAAAATTCTGCTAAAATTTTAATGGTAACTGTAAATATAAGTTAATTTTGTTAGGTACTTTATAAAAATAATTAGGTATTATATTATAGTAAGTATTAAGTGTTGTATGTTTGATTCGCAAATTGTTGCAATATGCGTAAGAATAAAGCATAGTTAGAATCGAATGATGAAAAAGTTTTTAAAAAAAAATACGAAATTTATTTTAGAAGTCCAAAGATTGTAAAATCTGTATAATTACATTAGACCTACCCACCAATCGGCAAAATTGTGTGAAGTACCAAAGGGCTTACTCCTAACCATTGGCAGGCACAGTTGCTCCGAGAAACTGCAGTCCAGCTCGCTACTGAGAATTACACTACCGACATGTTTTCGAACTGATGCCATTTCCGACTAACTGTACCAACTAATTATATAATGCACCTTAGGGCAATACTGTTAAGATCATGTTGTATGCCGCTCCCCGGAGCTCGCCGGCGCACCGGCCGACGCACGCGCACGTCGCTGATCTCGTGGTAAAGGAATGTAACGTCGTACTAGTAATGAAATTAATTAGTTGTATTATTTTCAATTTTTATAGCTCCTAGCATACACCGAAGATATTTCGTTAAGGTTTATTTTGTAAAATATTTTTCCTCCATCAATATCATACTTACCCATTAAAGTTATAGGTTCGGTGCATTGCGGTTCTAAATTTGGTGGACTATGCCTGTTGAGTCTCGGTGCTGTGAGCGAGGCGCATTCGCTTTTTGTTGACCTCTCGACTGCCTGGCGCGACTACCTTGTTGCATTATTAAGAGTTTCACACCTCTGCTCGGCAAGCATGGCGGTCGAAGGGTTCGAAACATTGTCTTCCCGGTGTCCTAGTTGTCAGTAAGTTTAAGAACACCTGCCACGACCCTACCCGTATGCGACCCGCCATTACGAAGTGAGACCTATTTGTAATTATGGCCAAATTTGAATGTATAAGTGTCGTTGTATGTATTGATGGAAGATATAAAATTAAAAATATATATTTACGAAATCATTTGTTGTTTCCTTTGTGTAATACAGAACGTGATTCCTTAATTTGAGAACCGTGATTTATACAGGGCGCCTTTGAAGTTTGAGCTCGGAGCTTTGAACGTATATACTACCTATGTATCGATTCTACTTCCCAAATGGAACTCTTTTTGTTCTACAACTTTAAAAAACTAGGTATATTCATTCTATTTTTTTATCGTTTCGTACAAAATAAATCGGAAGACGTCCGCTGTCGTTACACTCGTTTCATCAAAATAAATACGTTAAAGTACCGAGAAACACGGGTGATCGTATCCTACCGTTTTAATTCACTGATTTTACTAGGAAAGTTTAATCACTTTAACTCACTGAAAATTAAATTATTTTCAAAGTCGAACAATAAAAGAAAAAGCAAAAAAAGAAGTAGCATTTGAAGAGTAGAATCGATAGGTACCCTCATTTAAAACTCCGAGCACAGAGGCACCCTGTATAAAGAAAGCCTGATGGTAGACCGAAGCACCAAGTTCTTCTACTACTTACTCCTTAAGTTTAATAGAACTGTAAGAAAGTGATAGAGCTAACTTGCGGATGTCAATCTTTGAAACAAAGTTGCATATAAGGCCGCTCCCTGGCCTGTTGCATATAAGTTTGACCCCTTTAAGTTATTGCTGTCTTTATTTTTTTGCGTCGTGGTGCAAGAACAGATTAACAAATTCTTATTATCCATTGGTAGAGTCAAGGGCAGAAATGTGTATGTCGTCGCCCAATCGTATAGTAATAATAAATAAATAAATGTCAGGGGACACAGTAGACATAGTGACCTAGTCCCAAACTAAGCTCTAGGCTTGTATTATGGGTACCAGACAACGATAAATTACTTATATGTATAGAGAAATACATACTTAATTACATAGAAAACATCCAAGACGCAGAGCAGAGACAAATATTCGTGTTCATCATCATCACTCAAATATCTGCCCTTACCGGGATATGAACCCAGTACCGTTAGCTTCATAGGGTACTACCAACTAGGCCAAGGCGTCGTATAATTCGCCGAACCGTGACATTCCAAGGCATATCATAAAATAATCTAACCTAACCTAACCTTATGCCTTGGAATTTCATGATCTGGCAAATTGTACGATCGGGTGACGACATACATATACACTCCAGAGTTTCTAGACCAAGCGAAGGAGAGCTCTAGAACATGACGTCTTGTCTTTTTTTTTTACAAAGAAAACGTAAGAGATAATGCATAGAATTCTTTTTCGTTCGCTTGTTCTAAATCGGGCCTTAAAAAATAAAGTTCGGCGTGGTGACCACTGGAACTTCAATGTTTTCCGGTGGCATGTCAGTCACCACATTAAGCACCACAAGAGCACCATAACAAATAACCATAACCATAGGAGATAACCATAGCAAAAAAAAATATTTTTCACAACACTGCTCGGAAATATGGCCATAGATGGTCTTGTTTGGGGTCACAAAACGTCACTTTATAAGGACAGACCAAGAATGTTTTTGTCGGCGTGTTTGCTGATTGGTCGAGAACATTGTTGTCCAACTTTAAGAACCAATGAAAATCAATCAATCAATTTTTGTGTTTAGTTGTGAAAAGCACTATGTCTGCCTCGGTAGAAAGTGCAATTTATGGACTCGTACACTAGAGGGCCTCAACTACGTTTCGGCCCTCTATATGACTCGTCCAAAAATTTCGTACTTTCTATTCTATCCTCTGCAACAATGTACTATACGTGATACCATTACGAGGAGGATTAGTAGTAAGTAGTGTAATATTGATCCACACTGTCGAATTAGGTTAGCCTGTAAGGATAGTTGTGTGTACGTAAATAAATAAATAAATAAATAAATTGCTATGTTTTCACGTGGCAACCCCCACCAGAACACTGGTGGTTAAAAATTAGATCATGATACCAATTTCGTTTCACACAGCGCTCTAGAGTCTGGCCATCAAAACGTGATACTGAAAATGACCGCGAAATTTAAAATTGAAGCTATAGTATGCCTGTATGGGCTAGAGTTAAACAATGTTGATACTTTTGTCATTAAGTATTGAGTTAAAAGTTAATGACAAATACTACAGTCATTGGGTAGTTTTACCTGGGATGTTTTCCGGGAGTTTAGAAAATTAGTGATTTTATAGATTTTGATTTGCTCTTTCCGAATTTTGACTTTGCCACCTTGTATTTTTGCCGTTCGCGCCGCCATATTGGCAAGATGGCGCCTAAAAGCAATTTTTTGACATTATCTCCTTTATGACTCATTTTACGGTAAAACCAGTTATTACAAAATGAAACAAGAGACGATTGCCTACAATTTATGTATTAACTTTTTTTCATAAAGTCAATAGTTTTGGCGTACCAGCGCCGCAAAGTGTACTCCAACACGCGTTTTGGTCATTACTCATTTGGTTCGGTGAAACATAGTTCACTTTGTGATACCAGCACCAAATTTTAGTATGTTGTTAAACATATTATTTTCCCTTAAAAACCGTCGGGACTCCACCTGTAAAGTACCTGGATCCGGAAATATGACGTCATCAAAATGGCGGCCGCTGTATTTTGAAAATTGCGAATAATTCTGATTCTATGAACCCTTTGTACATGTGTGGAGTATCAAATGAACGGAAATTTAATGTTCTATAATGCTATAATACATAACATTAGGTGAGTAGTACAGTTACGGAAATATTTTAAATTATATAAAAATAATAATTTCAATCAATTCACTATTTTCGTTTACAGCCTCGGAAGTATACACTATATACCAAATTGATGTATGGCAGACATAACGAAAAATTTATCGGCTATCTAATAAAAGAAACCTCGATCGGATGAAAAATGTTTGAATTTATCTGAGATAATGTTTTTATATAATTTAAAATATTTCCGTAACTGTACTACTCAGCTCATGTAATGAATTATAGCATTATAGAACATTTAATTTCCATTCATTTGATACCCCACACATGTATAGAATCAGAATTATTCGCAATTTTCAAAATACAGCGGCCGTCATTTTGATGACGTCATACCTCCGGATCCAGGTACTTTTCAGGTGGGGTCCCGACGGTTTTTAAGATAAAATAACATGATTAACAACATACTAAAATTTGGTGCTGGTATCACAAAGTGAACTATGTTTCACCTAATGCCGGCACCACACTTCGCTATTCGCTATTCGTTATTCGGCTTATGCGCCTACATTCGACTACGTGTGGAGTGTTTTTTCGTCTATGTTTTCTTTATTCGCACGCATAACGCATAAGCGCGATAGCAAATATTTTAACAAATACGGCGCAGCCGCATAACGAATAGCGAATAGCGAAGTGTGGTGCGGCATAACAGAATGAGTAATGACCAAAACGCATGTTGGAGCACACTTTGCGGCACTCGTACGCCAAAACTATTGACTTTATGAAAAAAAAAATATACATAAATTGTAGGCATTCGTCTCTTGTTTCATTTTCTAATAACAGTTTTAATCGTAAAATGAGTCGGAAAGGAGATATTGTCAAAAAATTGCTTTTAGAGTCTGTCTAATGAAAGCTGAACCTGGATTTTTCTTGGCTGACGAGTCTGGCAACACTATTTAATATGTCGTTTGGACTTTGTTGTTGTTAGAAACTTGTCAATTCGAGATCTAAATTGATAAAAATACGGAGTAGAGTCTGTCTAATGAAAGCTGAACCTGGATTTTTCTTGGCTGACGAGTCTGGCAACACTATTTAATATGTCGTTTGGACTTTGTTGTTATTAGAAACTTGTCAATTCGAGATCTAAATTGATAAAAATACGGAGTAATCATGCCGTCGACGATAAGAGGCGGTGTCCGGGAGATTCTGTATACTATTATACAGAAGTACAAAGAAAAACAAGAAGAAAGAAAAGCATTATTGATGCAAAAAATTAATTGTTTAGTTACGGTGACCAAATTTATAGGTTAGTACGGCTTTAGTACGGCATGTTCATTTTGATACTTCTTATTTCTCTATGTGCAATCCTAAGTTTAATTTACCTTTTTCTGTCTATTATACGATGAGATTAAGAAATTAAACGAAATTAAATTCGTTTCAGAAAACCTGGACGTGCACGTTGACAAAAGTGTGCTGGAAAACGTAAAGCAGCTGAAAGAGGTTGAGGAAACTGAGTTAGCCTGCCAGACTCAGACGAAATATTTGGAAGAAGTATCTTCAATGACCGGTAATTACTAAAATTATCATTGTCTTTCCCTATATAATAGGTGTAGGTACCTATTGTCTGTCCCTATATCATGTTGAATCTCTTAGCATTCACAATTTTATTAAATTAATTTAATAGACAGATGATTAATGTAACTGACACTCATAGTTTCAATAAAACAATAAGGAGGTGTTTAGTTAAAAGATATCATAAACATATTATTTGATATGTATTTTCTGTGTGCGGAGCAAACAGCATTTTGTTGTTTATGAACCAAATGTACACTGTACAGTCGATTTCATAAATATGTGTACACTTTAGTACCTTATCTATTTATTTAATGTCATTTTTGATCGGCCAGATATAAAAGATGTTCGGGTTATATGAGTCTTCCTTGTTCTTAAACCGTTGCGATTAGAACCTCACCGATGCAATTTCATTTCACCTAAACCCAAATGTTTTTAGGGCTGTCGGACTGTACAATGGGGCTGTACTGCGCAACCACACAATGTATTTCTAAATGGTGTTCTGTTTATTTAACACTTTCTTTCTTCTTACAGATATCAGTGTTTCATCTTTAAAAAGAATAAGTAATGAGGGAAAATTAAACAACGGTGTCTTTAGTACTCCCGGAAAAAAGCGACCTCACAAGGCCACGGTGTCTAATTTGGATAGCTTTGACATCCAAGCTATCCGAAATAAAATAAATGAATTTTATATTGTAAAAAAACAAGTGCCTACACTCAGATGCTTATTGGCAGAGTTGAGAGAAAGCATCGGTTTTACCGTTGTATTTTATGATTGGAAAAAATGATCTGCTGGAGTTTCTTGCGGCGCTTCTTCTCCAAGATATAATTGTCGTTAGATAGAGGTGTAAGGGTGATGAGAATAATGTTACCTCTAATTACTTTATTAAAAAGGTTGAATATAATATTCCTCATCATCATTGTTTTATTATGCTGTGTGCGACACAGACGAAAACCTCTCGTATCAATGAAATCTATCAACAGCACGACTAGCACAAGTTGCTCGTGACTTGTTTGTCGCTCGGATCTCCCTTACTATCTAGTCTGTTACGATAGAGACGCACAGAGCGACAAGCGAGAAAATACAACTTGTGCTACACGTGCAGATCACTATATTTTCATGTCAAATATATTTCGAAAAACCAAATGTGCTCCAGTCACTGTCATCGTATTTTACCTAAAGTGCTTTTCATCGTTTCCTCTTCCTTTGTGCCCACCAAAATAAATAAAATAATAAAAGTATCAATATCGTTTATTCCTTCATTGATCGGTAATACCATATCAAGATTTTTTGAATTTGCCGCTTTTTCCCAGGTTCAGCTTTCATTAGACAGACTCTAGGAGCCATCTTGCCAATATGGCGGCGCCAGCGGCAAAAATACGAGGTGCCAAAGTCAAAATTCGGAAAGAGCACATCAAAATCTATAAAATCACTAATTTTCAAAACTCCCGGAAAACATTCCAGGTAACTACTATTTCTCGAACCAAATGACCGTATTAAAAAGCATTACAATTGTTTATTTGTAGCTCATTCACGATTACTATAGCTACATTTTTAAAGGGCATTGGGTAAATTTGTTTGAAGAATATAATCATTTTTTTTTTCAGCGGCCACAGATGATTTTTACATAGTTATTTAGAGGACCTCTAAATACACATAGATATATATAATTTATGGCGTTAAATAATATCGGAGCGGAGATTTTAAACATTTAAGTATTCAGTTTTTAGTACAAAAGTACGCCCAAGTATGAATATTTAAATATCTCGGCTCCGATGCACTTTAGAGTATTACATTACATAACAAAATATGTTTATTTTTAATAATTCTATCATAATTTACCACTTTTACGAATGGCCGCTCACCTTGAAAATGTATGACTTTTACATTATGACAACACTTTTACCCAAACCCCTTTCGCGGTAGTTTTCAGTATCTCGTTTCGATGGCCAGACTCTAATTCTCAAGTTTTTCTTGCCAACTACAATATTTCTACTAGTCTAGCTTAATAAAGGCGCATCTAAATCAATAATTTTTTTAAACGTTTGTAACTGGTAGCTGTCAGCTGTCTCTCATGTCATTCAAACGTCAACCATTTTTAAATTTGTAGGTTATATTATTTACTCGAGACGAGAACATATTTTATACATCTTAAGTAAAAATGCGACTCACGCAAGTTTTGAATAGGCAACACATCGGTTTTATGTTTAAAAAACATTGGCTTGTACAAGGAAAGCGCGTTCCTATCGACACCGGATTCGAGAAGAAGTTGAAATCGAAAGGAATTAATGTTGAAGATGCTCTCGAATTCGTGACAGAGGAACCGGAGCCCCGGGAACGGTAATAAACAAATGTTCTAAAGGTTAAACATGTTATTATTTGAAACGTTAGTCAACGTCTCATTTTTCATGAGACACCCTTATAATCTGTTTTCATGTGTTTTTACAGAATTGAGATTGTCGGCGCCTACAAGCATCCTCTACCACTTGATGCGAACCATCCTGAATATAAAGAGCGACCGTGTTACACTCTGAAGAGCACTAATGTACTGCTTGAAGGCATCTCACAGGCACAAGTCCTTACAAAAACAGTTATTGCTGAAAATGTTTTACCACCCAAAATAGAAGAGTTGGCCACTGTACCTGCTCCAAAAGCATTACATGAGTGTGTTAAAAAGGCAATTTTGTCGGCTAATGTGTTTGACTGCGAACAGAAAAAGTTGCCAAAACTTAAAGACCCCGTGAGACCTGCTTACAACTTTCCAAGGATACTGGGGATCACTGATAAGAGGCGCAAGTAATTGCATTTCCTTTCCAATTGTGTCGTAGTTTGATTATCATTTATCTGCATACTCCTATGTATCTTAAAAGAAATAGGTGTGAGGAGTAAAATGTGTTAGAAACAAGAAATTATGAAATAACTTCTTATTATTCTATTTTTATTTCTTCCAGCATCATACTCACTAATAAATTGATTCAACTTGTGGAGAGAAGCAGTGATGTTGAGGTCACACAATCAAAATATGTGTCTAATGATTTAGAGAGCCACACGGTGTTTGATAAAGAGGATGAGCTCATTCAGTTCCAAGACTTGTCTCACATACTGGTCACTAGCAACAAGCCCTTACAACATGACGCGGCAGGAACTGATATACCATTTGTTGAAATACCAGATTTACACCCAGTGAAGTACACAGCTACTCTACCCCCTGAACACTTCTATCCTGAGAACAGCAACTACCGTGAGTATACTACTGCTAAACAATACACAGTAACAGTTGGGACAGAAACCCATTTTTTTCATTAATCAAGATTGGGCGATGACAACCGGGAAGGGGTACTTAAGGGCTGTTCATTCTGACTTGTCTTATATAGTAAACAACTTTCTTACCTCATAATGAACCTTTTTAGGCTAAAACCGGTATTTTAAACAAAATAAAGCAATCACAGACAATCATTGGCCAAATGATGTCCAAAATGTTTATTCAGTTTACTTTATTTACGACATAAGAGCTATTGGCTAAAACACCAAAAAAGGTTCATTTTGAGGTTAGAAAGTTGTTTACTATATAAGACAAGTAAGAATGAACAGACCTTATGTTGTATTATATTAAAATACTGAAGGTCAAAATCAAAGTGATATGTATTATAATAAATAAGAAATAGTGACTCCATGGATTCTAGAACCACAATTTGCCACCAAAAGTCCTCACTCTGTTCATGAGATACAGCCTGCAGACAGACATATGGACAAGTAGACAGCAGATGCTTGTTAACAGGGTTCCGTTCAGGAGACAGTTTGCTGCAAATTTATCCGTCAGTAGTCTGGCAACTTTTGAGCAACATGGAAGAAACTGATATGGATCTTAGAAATGCATGTGCATATGTTTCTAATTAAATTAAGTGAATGATTGTGTTGAAATGTTATCAAAATTGGGTTTACAATAATAACAATTTGAATTGACACAGACCTTATGCTCCAAACACGTTATGCCTTGAACGGCGCCAAGTGTCGCGCCGCTTGCTATACCGCACCAGTGTCAATGAACTACGTAGCCTCGCTCGCTGCCGCGTAGTGCGTTCTATTACATTTAATTTCATGAAAGAATATTTGGTCGCGTCGCATCGCTCTGCTGCTGCGCAGTTACGCCTAATGCCGTTTTACCTTAAAAGGGTACTTCTAAATCGGCTAGAAAATATAGTGCCCACTATAGGTGTCATGCTCTAGCATACAGTCGGGTCCTACCAAGTACCTATACCTGCCTTAAATTGTCTTTAGATAGAGGATGAAATATTGATGGGAATGATGTTACCTATAATAAATAATTAAAAAGGTTGAATATATGTATATTCATCATCATCGTCATTATTATCATCATCATCGTCATCATCATCATCATCATCTCTTTAGGTGTTGGTCAAGACTCTGCGCTATGAAACCGTTTGTTTAAACAACTAAATAAATAGGCATAGGAACAATGATTGTCGAGTTAACATCCCTCATGGCGGTCACCGTGAGTCAAGTCAAGGTACTTGCTGAGCTTGTCCTTCACAGCTTTCACGAGGTTCTCGTCATGTGGGATGGTGACGTCGACGAACACTGCCCGGCGTTCAGATCTATATGTAATTATTATTATTATATGTGAATTGGAAGGTACTTTTCGGCCTAAAAGTTGGCAGTCGCGTGACGGACCACGCGCGCGGCATGTCCACTCGTTCTAATAAAGCTAATAAACCCAGTTATTTATTATTTAGTAAGCCTTCTTAGTCAATTATTTTTTCATCATAAAGTACAAAGTTCGTACCACACAACCGTAACCCCTTTTTCTCTAGTTATGACGTGATCGAAAGAACGGGAGACAGGGTTAACGTAACATCGAATTCGATTTGGAGATTAAACACGCGTTGCGATCCTCTCGTAGCAATGTTAATGTTTGTGTTATTAAAACAAAATGGCTTTCGAAATATTTAAAAGCACCATTGATTTTTTTGATTTAAACGTTTTTTTCGTCTCGGTCGCTCTGCTGGATAAAAACCTCTCTTAATTAATTACATACATACATAAACTCACGCCTTTTTTATTAATTAATCAATCAAATCTATCAATACATCACGAGATTTTCGACGGCAAGAATATTTCGAAAAGTAAAATATTGTGACAACCATTTCGTCCCTCAACCTCTTATCTGATCGAATATTTTGATAGGAAAGTAGTCTTTATAAACCTTGGACAATGAGTATTTTTTCCATCTTACTATTCGATTAGATAAGAGGTTGAGAAAGCAAAGGGACGATTTGTCAGCTCTTGGTGTATTCTCACCAAAAGTGCTTTTCATCAAAACACACACATACATATCCTCACGCCTTCGTTCCCAGAGAGGGGTAGACAGAACTACAGAATTACCAACAACTCTAAAAACTTGTTTATAATTCTGTAACCACATTTTGCACAATTAGGCTAAGAAGTTTACCAGCGTATTAGTGACAGGTTGCAAGCCCATCGCCTAACAGTACTATAAGCCTTTATTCCCTTAGTCGCCTCTTACGACATCCACGGGAAGACATGGAGTAGCACGACCCTAATTTATTTGTTTATATGTATGACGAAACGAAAAGGTCCCGACTTAATAAATTAATTAAAGCAAAAAGCAAACAAAAGCAAGGACTTTTGTCTTTGGCCCTTCAGGCGATTACAAAAAAAAATGTTGAACTGGGATAATACATTCAGAGTAGTTGTTGACTACATATTCTATGAGAAATTGCCAGTTTAGAAGAGCCCTAATGGTGTGCCTTGCAACTTGACTCAGCTTACACAAAAGACCAACACATCTGCATTACTTAGTACTTACCTCTCTTAATTATAATATTTGTTCCAGCATTCAGACCTAATGTGAGCATCAGGCACCCACATACAACTTGGTTGCATTTCAACCAGACTGAAGTAGGCAACGTCTATGAGACACCAGTTACTCCAAACCAAGTCGTGGGGCGATCTCTCACACACGCGTTCACAGTGGCCTCTGCATACGCCAAACAAATACATGGGGTAAAAACTACGAAGCCAATTTAAATATTTTTAAATAGTTTATTTCTAATCTTACTTTCACTAAATTTACTTATTAATTACAGGAGAATGTAAAGGATTTACCTGAACCAGTATATATAAATTGCATCCAAACTGATGGACAACTGTACCATTTCGGTGTTTTAGAATTGAACACCTTGAATGTGGATGGCAAGGATGGTACTAAGAACATTTGGTATTGCAAGAATAACATGAAGCTGTATGACTCAAGCCGTTACTTCAGTGGGATGCCGGTTCTAGAGAACTATAACCCTAAAATATACGGATATATAAATGCATTCTATAACTGTTAAGATATAGTGTAATTTTATTAGCTTAAAATAATATTTTGTAGGAATGAATTCCATCTGTTTCACTTTGTTTATCTAACCTAGTGTGATGATAGAAAGTAAAGTATTATGTATTGTATTCATGTGCATATCTCTTTATATTTACAGAAACATAAATACATTTATTTATGATTAGAATACACAATGCTTACATTTACCGAAACACTTTTTACATTAAATAGTAGTTAAGAAATTGGAACAAAAGGTTCTATAAAAAGCTCATTTATCCGAAGTGAATTTTTGCAGTCGTCGTCTTCTTAGTTCCTCTGCGTCGGAGTCAGTCTTCTCTCTAGGACAGGTCAACAAAGAGATATTAAAAAACCTACTAATGAATTTTATCAAAACAAAGTTTTTATATTTTTTATATATTTTATCTGTGAAAGCTCGTAATTAGCTATGTACATTGAGATTTACGTAACGAAAAAAGCTGTTAGTGTTTCGAATAAAACAAACAGAGAACACCGTGTAAACCATATGGTGTTTTTTTTTCACTACGTTTGCTTTAGCGATATCAATTTATGAAAGAAAGAAAAACATTCGTGAATTAGGTACTACATAACAAAAGTACAAGAAGAATGCTTCCACGAAATGACCCAACTCGGCGTAATGCCGGCATCAGTTGAAACCACGGAAGGGGACACGCGCATAATTATTTGATAATAAGACATAAATTATAAAACGAGAGAGCGACAACAACTTGTTCAGAATAACGAACCGTAAGGGAATTAAAATGTAAGTTTACCTATTAGAGTCCAAAGCGGCAGGGGGGTCTGTCTGGGGCGATCCGTTCGGTTGTGCTTTGCTGGAGGAGGCGACGGGGGAGGGCGGGCGCGGCGCGGGGGACGCCTCGCCCGCGCCGCCCGCGGCCGGCGCCGGGCCCGCCGGCGAGCTGCTGCGAGGCCTAGTGGCATACAACACCAGTATTAACACCAGATTTTCAAAAATCTTTGCTTTTCACATGTTTTTGTTGGCTCGCCTTCTCTGTCTGTTTATTTGTCCGTTCAGTACACATTTTGCAATCGCTTGGGAGCATAATGGAATAAGCCGCTTTTAAACCTTCCCGATTAGATGAGAGAATATGTTAATACTTAATTTAATTACTTACTGACGTACTCGGAGAGGTCAATTAAATTGAATGCTCGATTAAAGTTGCTGCTGTCACATTCTTTGCTATAGCAATAGAATAAGACAACACTTTACTAAACAAGCATTAAATTTAATTGACGTCTCTGAGTGCGGCAGTTAATCTAAAAAGTTAAGTAAAATTCTGATTGTGTTAATTGAAGCCTATATGCATAGTAATGCAATATTTTAACAGTTTTTCTGAGTGGCCCTACTGAAAAGGAAACTGTACACAGAAAAAGGGACAGATTTGAAATCTTAACGGCTAGCTCCGCTCACATTTTATAGCTATTGTCACTCAATGCGTCTGTATCGTTATAATTATAGAACTAGCAAAAAGGATGTACTGACAAACAAATCGCTTTCTGACGTTTCTCCCTAGCTTGATGTGTACAGCACATACCAATATTCACCTATCTTTTGTACACACCTAATTGACATATAAGGCCATATCTTTGTTACATTTTGTCTCAAAAGCAACGAGGATGGCTATACATAAATCAGACTAGGCATCTTCCCTTATCATTTGCCGTTCGTTAGTGTTGCAACCACTCGAGAATAGCTCGACCGATTTATATTCATTACGGATAGTGATACATTTTTTAGTTTAATATTATTATATTTAAAATCTATTATTAAAGGTAAGGTAAGGTAAGAATAGAAAGACATTCGTTTTTAAAAAGTTAATTCTAAAATTATGATCATTTATCTAGAGTATTGTTCTATAAAGAATGGAGTGAAGTTTATCATTTAAATTGCTACTATTTTTAAAAGTTGTAAGAAGCGAGATGTCGTCAGCAAATAAGACAAAGTTGGTAAAGTATTAAATTATTGTCAAATAGCAATGGCGGTTAAAGCATTATAGTCTCCGGTAATTGTGTTAACACAATAAAAGTATTTCTAAAAAATAACCCATATAGCCATTTTTGGTAGCCGTTACGAAAATTGTCGAAACTTATGTGTAGACACTGACTGATTCTAGTAACACGTTTGGTCGCTGCTTCGTAATTGTTACGTCGCGACGACTAAAATTGGGGAAGAGTCGACACAGTAACTTTTGGTTTCACTGTTCCGTCGCTGTGTGGTAACAATGTTCCCAGTTTGAAACCAGTTCGTTAGAAATCATTCGTTCATTCACTCTTTTAAATGAAATTCGTTGGAGTGTCTGATGTCGATTTCATAGTGATTTAAAAAAATACATAAGAGGCCATCATAAAAAAGTTTGACAACATAAATATTTCGTTTTAGTGTTAATTCATTATGATAGTGTTCAAATTTCAATGGGAAAATAATTTCATCGTGTCATTTGATCATATTGGTTGAAATTCATCACCGCGCTATCATAAAATCATAATTTAGCCAATTTAGCGAAACACATGAGTCACATGACTGTACTGCGTATTATTGCATTATTGAATAAGTCTATAATTTAAAGATCTCTGAAGCATTCATAGACAGAATAATATATTTGAGCAATAACAATAAATATAAAAGCAAGAATAAACCATAAAACTTATTAATTATGATACAAATATGTTATTATGACGGACAAACATTGCAGTCACAAGTGGTCACACAGTTACTAGTTTGTGTCGACATGTGTCGACGTGAAACTTAAAGTAGAAACAAAGTTACTGAAATCACAAAATGGTTCCATGTATTTTTTTATTTACAGAGACTCTCATAGTTTCACGGACACCGTCATTTACCGTTACAAAGTTCCGAAACATTGACGTAACATTACTACACTTCGCGTTTATTGTTTATAACTTGGTTACAGAGTTACCACAAGCTTACTACACATTATTTCCTAGTTTGTACACTAGTCACAAACTAAACGCAAAGTGTATAAAAATGTGTGACACAAATGTTTCCGTTATTTGTGGACGCAGCGACTAAACTTTGTTACTAGTTATTTAGTGGTAGCATTGTGTATCAACTGTTACTACACTTAGAAACCAAACCCTTACACAGTCGCAATGTGCCGAAACAGTTACGAAACAAATGTGACTTGTTACTGCTTTGAAAAGTCTGCGACCGAAAATGGCTATATGGGAACTTAACTCTCGTATATACGAAATAGACTTACACTGTCTCAGTTTGCGTGGCTACGGTGGCACAGTTCTGGGGCATGTTCGCGACGACGGTGGAGTACTGCTGCATCAGGAGCACCGAGGCGTCCAGCATCGCCTGGATCTCACGAAGGAGCTAAAAACAAACAACTAGGAATTAGCCACGTCTCATTATTGTATACACTCGCGAGAATCACTTTACATTTTTTCATGTCCACTCAATATGTGTTTTAACTGAATTTGAAAATTATAGTGCGCCGATGTCCATGTTTGTTATAACAAACATGGACATCGGCGCACTATACTTTTTTTTTGTAAAGCTCAGATTACAAGAAATATTATTTCATTTAAATATTTCAGGAAGAACAGCCGGTATGATTATTCGATATGAAAAAATGCAAAGTGATGCAATTGTTTTGCTCGCGAGTTTATATTCTATACGTTAAAGTAAACTTATATTATTGCGTAATAGTACAGGCGTATAAAGTAACCGTAATTATATGAATATTTATATAATTAAGGGGCTTGCTCTAAAACACATAGCAAGAAATACCGCCGTACCGAAGATTAAAAGAGACTTTGTTTCGTATGAACTAATTATTTTTAATTTGCATAGCGTAAAAACCTTGTATGGCGTGTAAGTGACACATTTTGTATTCGACGTAAGGCGTTAAAAAGATTAACAATAGCTAGGTACTGCAACAACACTGGTTTGACCTGCGACCTATGGTTTGACCTATTTGATCGCGATTCGTCAACTGTCTAAAGGATGATTTCCACCAAACGGCTCGCATCGCATCGGATCGGAAAGGATACGTACGGATGCGTCGACAGCCGATCGCGTCCGGCAGCATGTCGACGCATACGATCGGGCGGTAACAGCCGTTCGCGGTTGAAAGGATGTCGACGCACACGATCGGCACCGTACGGTTGCTTGCGAACGTATCCGCACCCAGTCAAATAGTTTCGTTCCTAGTTTGAGTGCACTTTCGAGAATGAGTGGGCTCGCCCGGTCACGGCCGAAAGGTTCCGATCGCACACGACGACAAGCGAAAGGGACCGATCGCAAGCGAATGGAGCCGTACGCGGGTCGCAGCATACTTTCGGTGACGTTCACATGTCGCGGAAGACGCCCGCGGTCAAGCTGTTGCAGCTTGGTAATGTAGACTTAAAAACAATACATATATGATTCAGTATAGTTTAAAGACCATAAAAAAAAAACCGAGCCTATCCGTTGCGGGCCGTTTGGTGGAAATAGTGCTTTAAGGTTGGCTCAGACATAACCGCTCGCCACCGGATCAGCTCAAAGTCCCAACTATCCCTTGAGAATAAAATACTTTTGTACAACTAAAACCTATCTGGACGTATGGGATTCAATTATGGGGCACTGCATCTCTTTCGAACATAGAAAAATTACAAAGGACTCAAAATAAAGCACTGCGTACTACCAACGTTCCCTGGTTTGTGCCCAACGAACTATTTCACCATGACCTACGCATACCCACTGTGAAGCAGGAAATTGTACTCCATACTAAGTCTTACAAAGAACGGATCAAACAACATCCGAATACTCTGGCCGGGCCATTAAATAAAGGACAATCACAACAAAGCGCGACGTCTAAAGCGTAAAATACCTCAAGATTTAATGCAATCACAGTAAACAATGAGGATGTGACACAGGTCACATACCGAGCGCGCCAGTGATAGCACCAACCAACATACTGCTGAATGTCCAACCAAGGAGACAGATTGTAGTAAAAGAAGTGTTTTTTTTTAATGAATATGACTTTATAAGTCTTCCATTTCAAAAAAAAACATTTTATGAGCTAGCTTGTTAGTTGGGTAGTCCGTGGCACCCAAACCATCCATCCCCTAGATCAGGGGTGGGCAAAGCACGGCCCGCGAAGGGTTTTAATCCGGCCTAACGTCTCTTCTAAAGCAGAAGAGTCAAATTCTACAAAATACTATTATTATACAATACTGCCCGAAGCTCAGTTTCCGAAGATTATCGCTCACGCCCCGAAACACATGGCAATGTTTGCATATAAATAAATATTCTAAAACATAATGCATTTTTATCGTGACTCTGGCCTTTCCTAAAACTTCTGACTCAGACTTAGGTGGTGGCGTGTATGTATGTGTTTGTGGCGTGTTACCAGCAGGCGCGCCTCGACGTTCCGGCGCTCGGAGCCCTCGAGGCGCTGCAGCTCGGCGGCGCTGAGGCTGGCCAGCGCGGCGGGCCGCGGCGGCGGCGGCGGCGGCACCGCGCCCCACCCCATCATGGCTGGAACATAACCGTCGTACCATTAAACAGACTCAATCCACACACACTCATCTGCTACTCTAATTGGCTGCCTAGGATTGAGAAAACTGTCTGAAGGTACTCTTCCACCAGCGAGACGAGGCAAGACCAGTATTGAACATTGTACGAGTTTGCGTGGGAGTATTGAAAAAAATCATTGCGTATCTTCGGTGGAAATAGTCGTTAATACGTTGAGGCGGCACGCGGGGCACGCCTGCTGCCGCTGGAACCGCAGCCGCAGGAGGATGTGATGCGGGCTCCACATACTCGGTGTTTGCCGCAAACACCAAACACGTGCC
Organism: Acleris literana; assembly: GCA_946894065.1. Taxonomy (NCBI): domain Eukaryota; kingdom Metazoa; phylum Arthropoda; class Insecta; order Lepidoptera; family Tortricidae; genus Acleris; species Acleris literana. Next base: position 7,686,708 of record OX335685.1, on the reverse strand, counting down.
GAACACCGACCAAAAACACCCAACACAAACACGCATCCCCATGCTTGGCGAACGTGGTAGTATATTCCGGATCGGCGAACGTGGCGGACGACGAGCTCGTTGTGACGGCGACAAGCGACGACTGCTAACTAGGGAATGCAAACCGGTAATTCTTTGTATGGAAATTGCCGGTAATTTACCGTTACCGCGGTAATTCCTATACAAAAAATTACCGGTATGCATTCCCTACTGCTAACCAAGCGTGTGGATACATCGCAAACACGTTTGCCGAACATCCTTTGATTTGTGCAAAAAACCGACACCGACGCCGATCACTGGCGGATACAAACACAAACAGGCAAACACCCATCCACATGTTCTCGTTGGTTGTCTGGTGTTCGCTGTTTGCCGTTGTTTCTAAAGCGTGTGGAGCCGGCGCGAGGTAGTTACCGGGCGGCGGCGGCATGTTGGGGAAGGGCGGCGGCGGCGCGGGCGCGTGCGGCGGCGGCGCGGCTGGCTCGGGCGCGGGCGCGCGCAGCACGTTGAGGCGGCACGTGGGGCACGTCTGCTGCCGCTGGAACCACAGCCGCAGGCACGCCGCGTGGAAGATGTGGTTGCACGGGAGCTTCTTCGCGCCTGACACCGAAACATGCATTATTCACCTATTCACCTTTTGCACGGATCGATCAGATCGACCCCGAGAGAGACTTCTATACCGCACCCCAGTTTTTTTTAAATTGATAATAGGTAAAAAAAAAATCTATAAATCGAGCTTATCCAGAAAATGCTATCGTCAAAATGTGCTCCGCAGAGCCCTGGGCTTCGGTAAGCCTCTCAAGGACTTCACCGAAACGAACAAAAAACAGTGTTATTTGCATTTTGTTTTTCACTTTCATTAAAGTTAGTAGAAAAACCAGGGTTTGCATACTATGGGGCTTCGTAAAATATTTGTTATTTCAAAAGCATTCCGTCGCTAAAAAAATCGAGTCGTAGGCAGTCAGTATAGGGATAAGACAGGAGGAGGAAATATTCAAGATTCAACGACAACGCAATGCAAATGTCATCTTTAATCCGTTATAAGAAAACTATGACCTCGCCTTACGGGACACAAATCAGCCCTTCGAGTAGATACGTTCACTTCGGAGTCAAGTTTCATCGGTCTTCGACCGCACATATTAGATTACAGACAGATATCGATGCTTCAATTTAACTAACATAAATGTGATTTGTTATTCGTAAAATCACTTAAATTTATTTTTGCGTTGTTTAGTTCAGAGTAAATTATATCTAGTTCATGACACGAAAAATATTCTATGACTACCTGTGTGCTCGATATCATTCACATCCGTCAGCAGATTTAACTCAAAACCAAAAACTAACACAAAATCTAAAAAAGTTTAATAAAGTAAAGCACAAAAGGTTAATAATGGTTACTTACACGAATTACTTTTAAATAATTTTTTTGTTAAAATTTTGCGATTATTCCAAATAATCGTTACTATAAATTTTTTCTTTGTTATTTTAATGCACAACTATAATGCAAATTTTGTTTATCCCGAATTCTAGGAACTTATCCAGTTTCACCCGCCAGTTTGACCGCGCCCGACAAAACAAGCGATCCCCGACATTGATTTACTCCATACGGCGAACGTCGGCTATTAAAGTAAATGACTAGTTCCGTCTACCACATTTTTATTGTTTACGTCATATCAACGTCGTCGAGCGCAATATATAAAAGTTAACAATTGCAGTCTTAAGTGGGACTGCGGCCTCGAAAACGCAGCTCAGCAGATACTGCATATGATTTCACTGACCTTAATCAGTAACAGCCAACGAAACACTTATTAACGGTAACTTATGCAAGTAACACATCACAAGAAAACTAATTTTAATTTCGTCTGTACGTACTTATCAACGAAGATAATGGCAACGCAGCTTGATATCTTTTAACGTAATGTATTTGCGATAAAATTGTGAAGTAATAACACGAGTTTGACTTTTTATATTTATTCTATGCAAGTTGTTACCTTTAGATTATGTAAATTAACCAACGAATCACCACTTCAGGTACCTAGTAATCAACGAATCATCTTCTTTATATAGTCATAGTCAAAGATGAGTGCGTACGAAAATGTTTTGAATGTATTAATACGATGAATGACGGTGAAGTAAAGAATGATATAAATAATATATGGGAGATTATGAAGAATGGCCTGGTTAAATCGGCCATTGAAGTATGCGGTGTAATAAAGAGAAGAAGGAGCAAGAATGAACGTCCGGAAAAGTGGGATACAGAGGTAGATGATGTAGTCAAAGAGAAGAAAAAGTGTTGGTTGGATTTTGTAGCTGTAGAGCCAGCACAAGATCTAAGCGACAGAAAGAAAGAAGAGTATAATATATCAAAGAAAAGAGTGAAAGAAGTTGTGGCTAGAAAGAAAGATTTACTGAATGAAAAGTATGATAGGAGTTTCTCTGACAACTTCCGGTCGAATATTAAACTCTTTTGGAGCTTGATAGAATCGGCTCGGGGGAAATCAAAGAAAACTAAATTAAGCGACCTGAGGGATGAGTCTGGAGACTTGATATGTAAGGAAGAAAAAGTGCCTGATAGATGGAAACCTTATTTTGAAAGCTTGTTTGAAAGCGAAGATGTTTGCCTTGAGCCAGATAGTATGAGTAAGAATGTAAATAGCGAAGATGAAAGTCTGATTAGCATGAGTGAAATCGTGAAAGCTTTAAAAAGTATGAAAGCGGGAAATTCGGCAGGTTGTGTTAGAGTGTCGATAGAAATGCTGAGGAGAGGAGATGGTGTGGTGGGTAGTCTGTTGTACCGTCTTTTCCATGCATGTTCGAGTAGCGGCCGAGTCCCGGAAGATTGGGCCAAGGCCGTTATCGTCCCTCTGTATAAAGGAAAGGGGTCACAGCAAGACTGCAAAAACTACCGCGGTATTAGCCTCCTTATGGCCTGTTGTTTGATCGGTAGCTAAACTAACTAATGGTCAAAAAACGTTACTAATGGTTAAAATCTCAAGGAAATGTGTCAAATTTTCCATTCCTTTTTCGAATTTTAATAATTAGTTAGTTTAACTACTCATCAAACAATAGGGCCTTAGTGTTGTCGGCAAAGTATACGCGAAGATTTTAATTGAAATGGTATTTAATGTTACGAATGACAAAATCTGGGATGTACAAACGGGATTTCGAAAGGGAATGGGATGTACGGATCAGGTCTTTTCACTACGGTCTATCACAGAAAAGTTTTTGGCTGTCAACCAAAAGGTTTTCTGTGCTTATGTGGACCTGGGAAAGGCCTATGATAGGGTAGATAGAAAGGAGTTGTGGACGGTGCTGTCTATGTATGGAGTGAACAGCAACCTGGTGCAGGCTTTGAGGTCCCTTTATGAGGGCTCCAGAGCCTGTGTCAGGATCGATAGGGCATACGCGGCCTGGTTTAATATCTTTAGAGGTGTTAGACAGGGCTGTGTTGCCTCACCATGGCTGTTCAATCTATTCATGGACAGTTGTATGCGAGATTTGTATGATAAGGGTTTGCGTATGCAAGAGTTGCTAATCAAATGCCTCTTATATGCCGATGATCAAGTTATACTTGATCCATCGGAACTTGAGTTGCAGGAGATGGTGACAGTTATGAATGAGGGATTTAAGCAAAAGGGGATGAAAGTAAATGTTGCCAAGACCAAGGTCATGGTGATAGAGAAAGACGAGGAGATGACTGAGAGCGTGATAAATATAAATGGTGAATTCGTAGAGCAAGTGTAGTTGTGTACCTGGGAAGTATGTTTACAAGAGATGGTAAGTGTGAAAAGGATGTCGAGAGGATTGTGAATGCGGGAAATCAAATTAATGGGGCCCTGTACTGCTTTGTGAGCAGAAGGGGCGTTTCACAAAAAGCGCGACTGGCTGTTCACAATGGAGTGTTGACCCCTACTCTGATGTATGGTAGTGAATGTTGGGTGTGGCAGGACAAGCATGAAAGTCGTATAAATTCAGTTGAAATGCGCTCTTTGCGTAGTATGTGCTGTATGTGACTATGTGTGGTGTGAAACTGATTGATAGAGTAAGGTTTGAAAAGGTCAAAGAGAAATGTGGACTAAAAGAAGATGTAGTGACTAAGATTGAAAAAGGCATGCTTCAATGGTTCGGTCATTTAGAAAGGATGGATGAAAGAAGATTGACGAAAGATATATACAGAGCAAAAGTGAGTGAGAGGATCGGAAGGGGCCGCCCTAGGCGTACTTTTTCGAATCAAATCGGAGAAATACTGGAAAAGGGCCGGATCTTAAGTACCCGAAACCAACGTGCATGCATGACTCGATGTATGAATGTGGAAGAAGCGAAAGAGATTTGTCAGGATCGTAGCAGGTGGAAAGGAGTGGTCTCTGCCTACCCCTCTGGGAAACAGGCGTGATTTAATGTATGTATGTATGTAGTCTTCCTTACAAAATCCTCTCTATCTATAGTCAATCTGTCTGTCTGTCTATCCGCTAACTTCTCGTAATCTACGCAACGGATTTTAATGCGGTTTTCACCATCAGTTAGATAATTTTACACGGTTTTTATGTACAATAAATTCTGATTAGAGAAAACTCACATAAACTGAAGCGAAGCGAAGGCGGGTCGCTAGTTAATGTCATAAAGTCACGATTAACTGTAAGATATTAATCTTACAGTTAATCGTGACTTTATGACATTAACTAGTGACCATGCGCCATGGAGCTGGATCACAATCGAAAGTTTAGTTCTCATATTTAATAAGGGCTCTTGATTTTTAATAAAAATATCATACAGTCGAACTTAGAAGCAACTGTACCTTATCGCAGTTATTGATATACTAAAATCAAACTACTCTCGCTTTAATACGTTACTATGACAAGGTACTCAAATGTACAGCTACTTATTCAAAGTTCGACTGTACTAGCCGAGCTAGATAATTATTATGTTTCTGTAAGTTTAGCCTCGTAAGGTCCAGTGTGCAATGTACATAACCAAGGCAATTTATTTTGAACTGTGTCGCAATAAGAATAAGGTTTATTTTCCTATGTTCATAAACTGAAAATGACATTATCGGACAAACGTAATTGAACTTTATTGCCTTGACGGTAGATTCAAAGTCCCACTCACAAAAAACCCCCTGTTTGCAGTATGGTGGGTCTTACGAGGTTAGAGAAAATCGAATCTGCTCTTATACAACTCCCTAAACCAGGGGTCTTTTTGACTCAAGGGCCTCATCATCATCATGTCAGCCGAAAGACGTCCACTGCTGGACATAGGGCCTCACTGCACTTAATATAAATTCGTGCGGGCCAAGACTTTGGTTTCATGGCTGGTCATGGGGTAATTATTTTACCCGATAGTACTTACATTAGTATTAGTTAAGTAGTCTTAGCCTTCAGGGGGTACCTAGATAACGCATAAGGAACGCACTAGGTGTTGATTATATTCATGAGTGGCTATGATTGTGACCAATTACCGTCAGGGGCGGGTTTTATAAAACTAATTACTAGTTACTAGTAGCTTTATAAAATCGGACCCTAGTGGTTTGTTGAAAGTGGGCTCCTCCGCTTTCTTTCCGCGGGCCGGATTAGAAGGGCTCGCGGGCCGGACCTGGCCCGCGGGACCGTAATTTGGCGACCCCTGCACTAAACCCACATAATCTACACTGACAATGTTTGTTACTGATTAAAGTAATGTAGACCATCGACCAAGCATGTTGAGAATAACTTCTTTTGTAGCATGTTCTGGTTATTTTTTTAAATTAACTTATTTACAAATAAAAAGGCATTATGAAAACAGGTTTCGTCTAGGAAAATTATATATCCAGTAATTATGGTCGTTAAGTATACGGTGTAGGGTATATTCTGTGGTATATTTTGTAACGGTTTAGGCTCATAAAACACACTTTTTAAGAAGGTCAATTTCTCGGAAGGTCTCTGCACTGTCTCAAAAAATGCACTTCCCAATTGGTACACTTTCTCAGATAGAACACATTCTCAGATGGTATTTTATCTCAGAAAGTGCACTTTCTCAGAAGGTCCACTTCCCCAAATAGTGCACATTCCCAAAAAGTGCACTTTCTCAGTTTGGCCCACTTTTCCAAAAGAGCCTTTTGAAATCAGTCATCTAAATTAGAAAGCCAGGTAGCCACTGCACTCCATACATGTGACAACCGAGGAATGTTTCTTTTTAATGCACATAGCCGTGTGCGGTCGTATTTAAGTATGATCATCATTATCAGCCGCAAGACGTCCACTGCTGTACAAAGGCCTTCCCCAAGGTTTTCCACAACGATCGGTCCTCTGCTGCTGCCATCCAGCTGTTTCCCATGACCTTTATCAGATCGTCGGTCCACCTTGCGGAAGGCCGGCCGACATTTCGTCTTCCGGTTCGCGGAACCTTCTCGCATAGGTATAGGTCTTAGGAAATTATATATATGTATAATTATTACATATAAAATACTATCCACGTTATTTCTTACTTAGCTCAAGTTAAAACTTTGACTGAACGTGAAATAGTAAAAGCAGTATAAAATACATATATACACCTCTACTACACTATTATCTACTGGTAAAAATGTTACCATCGCCATCATGGCTTAGGATCTCCATCTGAGGAAAACTTTGTGGTGAAGATTGCATTTTTGGCTGGTGTACTTTTTGGGAAAGTGTGCGTTTTGAGAAAATGTACATTTTGGGAAAGTGTGCATTTTGAGAAAATGTACATAATGGGAAAGTGCGCGTTTTGGAAAAGTGTACTTAATGGGAACATGCACTAACGAGGAACGTACCCTTAGTGGACAAGTGTACATTCTGGGAGTGTACAGTTTGCGGAAAGAGCACATTTCGGGAAATTGAGTTTTATGAGCCTTAACATTTGTGACGTTTCTAAATTTGCCCTAACCTTCCTTTTGTGCACTGTCTGTTGTGTTGCGGTGTAGCTTTGTCAAATAAATTTTGTGAGTTTGAGCTCAATGCACACGTTTCTCACCGGTATGCATCTCCTCGCGACAGATGATGCACTCGTTGTCGGCCGCGGCCAGCTCCTCGGCCGTCGCGTCCGGGTACAGCGTGTTCATGTTGCGGATGGCGCGCCGGGACAGCACCACGTCGTTGTACGCCTTCTTGAAACTCCTGGAATAAAATACTTGTTAAAAACCGTCTTACCAAAGATGTGCTTGCAAAGTCGCTTATTTTCTTTTTCTGTGCATTTAGTTTATTTAAATGTGTGTAATGCAATATTCCGTAGAGCCATCACGAGTTCTTTTTAATAATTTGTAACTTTAACATTTATTATATTGCGTATACATACAATTATACGCCACATCTTCGCGGAGGATATGTATTTAAATATTCATTGTGTGAGCTATGAGACAACCAATTCAATTTCAATTAAGGCGTAACTTCAAAAAAAGAACTGTTTGTATTGTAATGAGTTATTTACGCCGCGCAAGTGACTTTTATTTTTAGCACAGTAAATAATCATATTTAATAGCGTCACAGACAGGTCAAAGTAATATTCATACCAAAACCAGGTAAGAGCGACTACTCGGACCCCAGATCCTACAGACCCATCACAGCCTAACCTCGTTCCTACTAAAGAGCTTGGAAAGGCTATGCGACAGGAATCTACGGGAGAGCTGCCTGGTAAACGTACCAATGCACCCAAACAAACATGCCTACAGCCAAGGTAAATCAACAGACTCAGCCCTACATGCAGTAGTAAGCAAGGTAGAGGAAGCCATCAAGAACAAATCTATGTGCCTAGGCGTCTTCATAGATATTGAGGGGGCTTTTGACAAGACCAACTTCAACAGCATAACAGCCGCGCTAGTCAGGCACGGGGCGAACCCGACCCTGGTCGAGTGGATAGGTAACATGCTCAGCAAAAGGGTCATCAGACTCAATGCAAACAACAACCAACTAGCACTGGTGGCAAAGGGCTGTCCCCAGGGCGGCGTTCTCTCCCCGCTACTATGGAACATAGTTGTGAACGAGTTGATCGCCAAACTAAACGACAGTCACTACTACGCGGTAGGCTACGCGGACGACATAGCGATACTCACGAGCGGCAACGTCATCAGCACGGTCTGCGACGTCACCCGCTCAGCCCTAAGTATCGTAGAACGCTGGTGCTCAACCAACAAACTATCTGTCAACCCGAAGAAAACGGAGATGGTATTGTTCACCAACAAACGCAACTTGGGCAACTACCAACTCCCCAAGTTGCTTGGAACAGAACTCCAGCTATCAAATGAGGTAAAGTATCTAGGAGTCATACTGGACAGCAAATTGAACTGGAGCAATCACCTAAACAACAAGATAGACAAGGCAACAATCGCTTTCTGGCAGTGTCGCAGGATGGTAGGTAAAACCTGGGGACTACACCCCAAAATCATCATATGGCTCTACACGTCAGTGATACGACCAATTATAGCCTTATGATGCGGTAGTCCTCTCCACTGTGGAAGCAAAGCTACAACGACTCCAGAGACTAGCCGGTATGGCAGCCACCGGATGCATGCGGACTACGCCCACAGCATCCCTGGAAGCCCTGCTCGACCTCCCGCCACTGCATCTCTTCATCCAGCAGGAAGCGGCAGCGACAGTGGTACGTCTTAGGAACTTGCACCTGTGGAGACCCGCCAGGGTACCACACACCGAAATTCTCTACGAAGAGGTTAATGAGGAGACGCTCATAGAGGCAGCCACCGACAGAATACCAAAACATTTCATCTTCGACAAGAAGTACAAAATACAACTGCACGAGGATCCGTGGGAAGGCCTCAACCCCAGGGAAGTAAGGATCTTCACAGATGGATCCACGACAAAGTCGGGATCCGGAGCAGGTACTTTTTCGGAAGATCTAAACATACATATCTCAACGCCATTAGGAGCCCACAGCACAGTTTTACAGGCTGAATGCGTGGGCATCATCATGGCTATAACAGCGATCGAGCAAAGGAAGGTAAAAGATCTCCCTATCCGAATACTCTCCGACAGCCGATCAGTTCTCCAAGCCCTACAGTGCTACACAGCAACGTCAGGGCTAATATACGAATGTCACAACGCCCTTTCTAAGGTATGTAACATCAACCCCATCACCCTACAGTGGATTAAGGACACAGTAACTCTCGAGGTAATGACGCGGCGGACGTACTCGCGAGAAGGGGCTCAGAAACGGAACTGATAGGTCCTGAACCATTTCTGCCCCTGCCGACCAGCTGGCTGCGAAACAAACTGCGCCAAGTCACTAAGGAAAAGCACCAACACTACTGGAGCAACCTAAACACCTGCAGGCAAAGTAAGGAAGCCCTTCCGATAATCAATCCCGGATTATCGCGTAAGCTACGACTTCTCAAAAGGGCCCAACTCCGATTACTAACTGGAGCCATAACTGGCCATGCCTTGTTTAACAAACACTTGTTCACATTAGGTGTTACAAACAGCCCCCTGTGCAGAGCATGTATGACGGCGGAGGAAACCGCGGCCCACGTCATCATGGAATGCCCTGAGGTGGCAACATACCGGGCACGTCACCTCGGAACACCGAGGTCGCTACCGGAAGCCGTCGGCAACATTAAGGGTTTGCTAGGCTTCCTGGTAGAACTGGGTTGGCAAGAGTAATGCCAAAAACCCAGCACGCAAAAAAGGCGCATACATTAAGTCATCGAGTTGCGGAAACCAGCCCGCTCTAACCTATAACCTATATAGCTTCACAGACCATTATATTCTATTATTTTGTTTACGTATATCCTATACAATTTAATATAGTTTCCACTGTTTTAATAGGGAATATGAATGTTTTTTTGACAGCTTCAATAAAAGCTGATTCATGTAACAAACGCGTGAGAAAAAACATTTTTTGAATAGCTATAAAAATAACCAAGATATAAGCTAACAAAGATTTGTTCCTATCTCTTTCTAGCAAAACAGAATTTTACGTGGAGTTTATATGGCCGTACTGCACGATGACGTCACCGGTGCACTTCGGATCTCTGCCTGATTAGCATTTTAACATGCTTGTATCAGCCGTATTACTTCACCGATTTTAATTTTATTTTCACTTTTGGTGATCTCTTTTACGGTATTTTCATATTTTGTTAAGAAAAGCTATTTAAAAAAAACCATGCATATTCCCTATTCTTTAAAACATAAGCCTCATCTTGCATTAAGCCGTGGGAATTGGCAATCTGATACAGTTAATTCTTAGTGAACTATAAATTTCATTTAAAGCATATAAAATAACATTGTACAAATAAAAGTACTAGTAAACACTAGCCTGTTTGTGAAAAATGTGATTACAGAGTTAACAACAAGTTTTTAGAGTTGTTGTTAATTATGTACCTCTGCTACCCCACTCTGGGATTAAAGGCATGAAGTTATGTATGTATAGACCGTGCCTGGGACGTACCCGAAGGATTTGAACCATCGATTCTAGACCCTATTTGGAGTATATAATGTGGTATAACATGTAGTCCAATAACGCATAATTTCCGAGATTTTTATTATTTAAATAACAATTCCATAGTTAATTTAATTTGAACTCTGTCACTTTAACCTAAAGCATTATTTACCAAGAAAGATTCATGTTGTAAGTAGCAATATCATCAACGTACAACATAAACAGAGATCGGAATAGGTAGAGCTAATTTGCCTAAACTTGACGCATATTCATTCATGCGTGAGAGAGATGGGAATACATTATTGAATGAACATGCATCAAGTTTAGGCAAATTAGCTCTACCTATTCCAATCTCTGAACATAAATTAATTTAATCAATTTCTTAGTAAATAATAATTAGTTAAGGTGACAGAGTGCAAATTAAATTAACTATGAAATTGTTTTCCTCGTGTGGTTGCCGAGTTAGAATAGTGCCACTCCATGTCTTCCCGTGGATGTCGTAAGAGACGACTAAGGGAATAAAGGCTTGTAGTACTGTTAGGCGATGGGCTTGCAACCTGTCACTAATACGCTGGTAAACATCTTAGCCTAATTGTGCAAATTGTGGTTATAGAATTATCGACAAGTTTTTAGAGATGTTTTTAATTCTGTAGCTCTGCCTACCCCACTCTGGGAACGAAGGCGTGAGATTATGTTATGTATGTATGTATGAAATTGTTTTTTAAGTAATAAAAATCTCGGAAATTATGCGATATTGGACTACATGTTATACCACATTATATACTCCAAATAGGGTCTAGAATCGATGGTTAAAATCCTTCGGGTACGGCCCGGGTACGATATACATATATAAAATAACACTTGAACTATGGCTTTTTTTTTTGGTGATATTAACATTGATAATAAATAATACTTACGAATCCGATCAAAAAAGCGTTTTCCTTACCTCATCGTCTCATACATGGGTCGGAACGCGAACAAGGGCAGGGTGTAAATGCGGACCATGATGGCTACGAAGCCAATGTACAGCAGCACTTTGAGGAAGTTGATCGCCAGCTCCGTGTACAAGAGAACTGCCGCCTTGCTCTCCCACGGGGCCTCCCAGCGGGAATCGATCGCGTGCAGAACATACTGGTAGAAAACAAGAAACCATATAGATTAGAAGCTCAGCCTAGTTTGGAGTCTACCGGATATTACTTTTAAAGAAGATACTCGTCGGTGATACTGCTATACGGCGTAACGAAAAATACACCTTAGCAAGTAAGTCATTAAAGTACATTTTGCAACTTATTGAATTTGTTAGTTACGCGGTATAGCAGTATCACCTACGTAATGTATATTTTTAGTCAATAAAGCATTAGGTACTTTACAAGATTGCTTTAAAAGGGAGCAAAGTTATATTGATCCAGTCTAATCAGAAATTTTCTCGTGCGCAGCAGGGATTTTTAAAGTAAAATCGAGCATAGCGATGCATTGAAACGGTACACAATATTATATTGTTTATCAAGGGACTAAAATAGTCCATTATGACATGAGATATTTAGCCACCCGCGCAACGCAAGGGTGGCTATAGTTCGAGTGTCACTATCGCATTTTGGTCGAGTTAGAAAAGAAGTTTAAAAGAATAATTTTCAAGACAGACCAATCAAAAAATACAACTTGTAGCGCTATCTCTACATTTTGGGGTTACCCAGGGAACCTTAGAAATGGTACATAGAAAACTTTTTCTCAATGGATAACCAGGCAGTGATTTGCCACAAACAGCCTCAAGTCGTCGGAGAGGTCGGTGGATGGCGGGTTGGCCCAGCACCCACTGCTGACACTACTGGCACGGTACATGAGCAATATGAAACTGGCTGTTTGTGGCTTTTGATGGAAATTTAAAAGGAAAAAGTGCTTTAGCTCCTACAGTCCACAATTACCACTTTAGTCTAATTATACCTAAGGTCTGTTCATCCTTACTTGTCTTATATAGTAAACAACTTTCTAACCTCAAAGTTAACCCTTTTTGGCTAAACCAGCTCTTTTATCGTAAATAAAATAAACCGAGTTAACATTTTGGACATCACTTGGCCAATGTAGTGTCTGTGATTGCTTTATTTTGTTTAAAATAGCTGTTTTAGCCAAAAAAGGTTCATTTTAAGGTTAGAAAGTTGTTTACTATATAAGACAAGGATGAACAGACCTTATAACAAGGCTATGGGTAATTTTAGAGCATAAGAAGTCAAAAAAAGAATTTCACTGCTGAGTAACATATACTTTTTATTTAATCTATGAGGAAATAACAAATAATATGTCGGCCTAAATTGCAGACAATGTTGTTCATTAACAATGTCATTAATTAACAAAAATATCTTAACTAATATTTTAAAGAAAGAGTGCGCATTTTTCAGCATTTGGAAGGTACATTATTTATGATGGACATCATGGACATGGTCAGGATGGGCTGCTAATATTGAATAAAAATCTATCACAAGTAAGGCAATAATTTATAAAATATTATGATAGATAAAAAAGGAAAGAGTAGTAGTTAACTAATACATACCTTGATGAGGATATTGGCAATCATAATAATGAGTATACTGTACTCAAATCCAAAGACCAGTTGCACAGACGGTCCCTTTGAAGCAGTGACCTGATATGCATGGTGGATGAAGTAGAAGTCAGCATGAGCCAGCAACATCAACAAGCTAAGAATCCTTACATGGAACAACCAGCCAATGACAGGGCTTCTCTCCATCTGGAAAAAAAAATAAGAGTCCGATGTAACAGAGGAAAGTTCTGAAATTATGCTTATAAGAATTCATTACACGGCTGGCGTGTTACAGGCTAACCGCGCTGCTGCGTAATCACTCTCACTTGTTTCTTACATTGAATATTATATGGTGACCAAAAACAAATCATCAAAGGCAAATATTAAGGTCTAAGGATATAAGAGGTCATCCACCATCTGTCTTAGTCGTAAGGGTTGGCGACGCGTTTCCAAACTTGAGATACCAAATGTTCATGCGCCTTAGAGCCTACTTAACATCAATTGGTCTGTCTGCTTGTTTGCCTTCTCTAAGCTTCGCACCAAATGTGTAACATGAAATTTTATAGGGTCGCGACCATTTATTATTAATGAAAATTATTTAACAAATTTTACCCAAAACCAAAATTATAACTAAGCAAAGTTTTATAGCCAAATGTGTAACGTGAGTTTTAGCCACCCGATTTTATCTCTCTTACTTTCATCCAACAAAAAACTTAACTTATGGCCTTGACATTTAGCGCTCAAGTTTTTATGGTAATTTTCTTACAATATTAGTTTGTATTTTTAGTATTTTGTGACAGCAAACTGCACCATACAAGTATAATAAACATGAAAAAATAACATACATAGTCAACCCTGTCCTCAGCAAGCCAATGGAATGCCTTCAAGAAGAGTAGGAGTGTAAACAACGCAATGAACTTGGGATTGAAGTCATCTCTAAACACAGTGAATGCCAGGCATGTTTCTGTTATTGCATACCAGGATCTCTCAATCAGGTGCTGAAACAAAAACCGCCTTTAACTATAAACAAATAAAGGCTATTATCCAACACATGCATGCATATCAAAGTGGTTTGTGAAAAGAAATCAAAACAAATAGATGTACAATTATGAATAAGTACATAAAATATTTTGTTCAATACACAAATGTCAAAAGGATCAAAACTATCTTTGATATGTGTATTTTAAAGGCAAATCTGACCAACCAAATATAAAATTAGGACCACTTTTAAATATGAATTCTAGACTCATATTTCCATACATTGTGACACAGCTTGGACTTAAACCTAAATGTACATTTATCTTTTTGCTGCAAGTGGGCCCACTTAACCTCGTAAGGCCCACCGTCCTAAATTCAGGACATTTGTCAAAGTGACTTTTTTAGTTGACCGACACAAGATTAATTTAATATATTTGTCAGTAAGAGCTATCTAATGAAAGACACATATACCCTAAAAATAACACTTCATTTTATAAGTATGTAGTCAATGTAGTCATGTATTTTTACAGCCCATACTTATGAATTTTATGATGCAATCAACTGACAGTTTATGGATCGCTATGTTAATATGTTTGAAGTACATACTTTGAACCAGCCATACTCAACCTTTTGTTATACAGGCCACAAATACGTTTTAGCTAGGGTTCTTAGGGCCAAAAAACCATGAAGTTATAGGTAAAAGTGGAGGACACACTCTGTACATGGCTATACCAGGATATCCAGGTGGGCCAGTCGTAAAAGCTCAGTAGGCCGCATGCGGCCCGCAGGCCGCAGATTGAGTATAGCTGCTTTAAAGGCTTATTATAGTACAGAGCTAAAACCCACACATTTATTTTTAATCCTGATTATTTAAGCGAATTTATCAGAAACTCTGAAATGTTTACACAACACACATTTACTAATAGTGCAATATTAAACTGTTATTACTTTTAGTTTTTAATGATAAAAATAATCACATTTCATTTTGATAAATTAATGCACTTAAGGTAATTAAAATTTAAATCATACACTTGCTTAAATACTTTCTATCAATCAAGGAACATATCACTGTTTTAATACAGTAAACCCGACAGTAAACCACAAACCTACATAAGCTGTCAAACAGAATACCCTCCAATCTGAACAAATGTATAACTGACTTACCTCAAACTCCGCGGGTCGGAGTTGCCCAAAGAATATTTTCCTTAATAATTTACCCACCAATAGTACTAGTATAAAAGCCTGTAAATACATTACCTGAAAAAAATTGTTCATCAATAATACATACATTACTATTTGAGTGGCACAAGGGCACTAGTCATTAGATTTTACTTAATGAAGGCTATGGAAAGGTAAGGTCATGTTAAATTAAAGAATACCATATTCAGTTAAAAATGTTGTTGGATTCTAATAAGCTAAAATAACTAGAATTTCAGAGTCATACATTAATTGATTTGTTTGGTTTTTAATACTTACAGCCATGCTAGGATTGGAATTAGTTAGGTAGACTATCGATGGATAAAACTGTTTCTTCTGGTAATAGGCATTGCCGATGACCACGGTCGTGAGCACAAGACTCGACACAGTTGCGAGTAAAGCCTTCATTTTGGACTCACTTCTGAAAGCTTGCACACTATAAATTTCATCAAATATCTCCAGAAAATTTTCTAAGCCCAACAAAACCGCTCAACTGTTAGCAAATACATTTTCAAAACATCGTTTCGTATCTCGTCGCTGGGATAGAAAAATAATTTTGACGTGTTCAATGTTCATTGTGTCAAAAGTGTGGAACGTTCGGAATACCACATTAGACAAAAGTTTGAAATCAAAAGTAGGGTTCAAAAATTTCATTAATTTATTAGTGCTATTATTAATTTGACATATTTAATTGCGAATCAACTGGAATAATTAAGAATATCTATTTTATAAGGTGTGACCTTTTTTTGTTGTGTTAGCTATTTGGTTAGCTACATACGTCAATACTTAATTAATGAATGAGGTAGGATAGCAACATTAGTTCCCATTGTCAAAAAAGTAAAACGAAAATGGTGTACGTTTGATTGGTTTCCTTACATTACAATTAATTTTATTGTAAAATGAACTTGTATTAACCGCTAAATGGGAGTTAAAGCTGATGATTGTGAATCTATTCATTGAAAATTCTTTTTGTCAGGTCTGTACTTTCTCAGAAACCTCTTGCCGCGCAATCTAGTTTATGTGTGTCGCATAACTCCACAGTTTCTAAATGTATCTGTATATGTATATTTTGTAAGGTGATTATAAACAAGACGTCGAAGTTATCGCTATTTTCGTGTCTTCACGGTAATTCGTAATCATTTAGCTCAACTATAACCTAACAGTCACGTAGGCCTCTATATGGCTTGGCGTCCCTAGGGACTAGCCCAATTTGTAATAAAGTGTAATTTTTAAGATATTTTCATATTAATCTGCCACCTGATGGCCAACCAGTGTTTGCAAACTACAATGTTTGAACTTTAAAGTATTCTGATCTTTATAACTTCTTACAGGCTGCACTTCAAGATTAATACTGAATTTCAACATAGCTAACATGGTAAGTGTGATTATAATTCGTACTGGACTATGTTTTTATATTGACTTCATATTTTAAAAGTATAATTAGATATGACTGTTGTTTGAGTACCTGCTCTAATTTAAATCAATTTCTGTTTGCTGAATGTTAAATGAACAGATTATGAATAAAGTATTACCTACTTATTTCTTCACTTCTAATTTTTTTAATATTTAAATGTTTATTCCTACATTTTTGCTATCATCATAATAAGCAGGTACCATACACAACTTAGTACATAATTATTTATGATCATTAAAGGTGCTTTTTCTGTCACAGCAGGGGGATGACCCTCCCTTCCTGCCAGTGGGCACTGATGTTAGTGCCAAATACAAGGGGGCATTTTGTGAAGCAAAGATCAAAAAAGTGGTCAGGAACATAAAATGCAAGGTAATTCAAATAATCTTGATTTTATATATCTAATACTGCTCTGCGAAGCCAACTGGCAGCATCTCAGATAAAACACCTGTAGTTGTTGCGACCTCATTACTACCAGGAAAAGATTGAATCTGCATTGGCTATTGAATTTGAGATACTGTATAAACAGTATACAAATAATGGCTACTCAACTAGCAAAAACTAAGGCATATATGTCAATGTATTCAAACAAAACATCTTTATTGATTTCATTTCATATTATCAATAGCTGTTAAAATCAATATTAAATCAATCAATTCCTTATATAAATCAATTTGTTTAAAATCTTTTTTAAGCACAGTACTTTATTTAGGTGTATGTTTTCTTTGTAATTTGTTTGACTTATTTATGCTTTAAAAATAACTTATTTATGTCTGCCAAGAGTGC
The DNA here is from genome assembly GCA_946894065.1 of Acleris literana. Taxonomy (NCBI): domain Eukaryota; kingdom Metazoa; phylum Arthropoda; class Insecta; order Lepidoptera; family Tortricidae; genus Acleris; species Acleris literana. Next base: position 7,669,405 of record OX335685.1, on the reverse strand, counting down.
TTTATGCCTTGGCACTTATAATAATTATTATGTCCTCCCAGACATATCTCTTGATGCCAACATGCTGGCAATTTAATTAATTATTAGGTCTTTAATCTTGATGTGCATGAATGCGGATGTAACATGTGACATGCCACTAAACCATGTAAAATTCAAAAATTCACATAAAAAATGTATTCCAGATGACATTAAAAGCTGGTGGCACCATCACAGTGAATGATGACGTCATCAAGGGCACCCTGCGAGTCGGCAGCACAGTGGAGGTGAAGCAGGACCCCAAGAAGGATGCCATGGAAGCCATCATCTCCAAGATACAGGACTGCAGCCAGTACACTGTTGGTGAGTGGCCAACAAATTATTTTTATGCAAATAATGTATTATCATTTAATTAAATGTAGCCAAATCATATGGAATCAGTTTATTTCATTTCTACTATCATTATAAAGTATCAAATTTATAAACATTTGGTGAAGAACTTGCAATTGACATAACAACATTGAAGTAATAACATGATAGCTACATTTTTATATCATGGTGCACCATGTACCTTGTTCCTATGGTACACATATTTACACAACTTACACATACACATACATATGGTGGACTTATATTATATTGTTGTAACTTAGTTTTAATTTATTTGTATTTTGACCTTATATTGTAAAATTAAAACAGAAGTTGACAGTTTATTAGATAAGTTTCCTGTTAACATTGTGGAATGATCTTCATTAATTAAAGTTAATTTGCTTAAGTTTTATTAAATAATAATAACAATAAAGTGGTTTGGTTAAAACAGTGGAGATATTGTACTCTATCGTTTGCAGTGTTTGATGACGGCGACATAACGACTTTGCGACGTTCAGCACTATGTCTCAAGAGTGGGCGGCATTTCAACGAGAGTGAGACGCTAGACCAGCTGCCTTTAACGCACCCAGAGCACTTCTCGACGCCCGTCATCGCAGGCAGGAGGGGGAGGAGGGGCAGGGCCCAGTAAGTACCTTAAATATACTAATGGAGTTTTTTTTTGTTTTTTTTATCATAATCAAAAATTTAAATAGATGAAAATTTCCGATATACTTTCAGAGGCTCAACCGATTTTCATGAAACCTGGCTAAAAACTATCAACAATACCACAGACAGACACACAGATACATAAGGAACAGAAATATCAACAATAACAACTTTCTAACCGCTATTTTAAACAAAATAAAGCGACAGACAGACAATACATTGTCCAAATTATGTCCAAAATCTTTATTCAGTTTGCTTTATTTACGATAAAAGAGCTGTTTTAGCCAAAAAAGAGTCATTTTGAGGTTAGAAAGTTGTTACTATATAAGACAAGTAAGAATGAACAGACCTTAGACACACGATAAACTGATAACATCCCTATTTTAGCATCGAGGGCCAATAAGCATTTGTTTGAAATAACATAAAACAAACAGTTAAAGGTAGTGACGGATTTATCTGTCGGCAGTAAAATGCTTAACTTAGGCCTGATTTTTCAATATCCAGATAACAGTAACTGTTGGGTAAATTTTAGCTTGGTCCTTTTCTATGTCAAATAAAAGAAAAGGACCAAGCTATAATTTACCCAACAGTTACTGTTATCTGGACATTGAAAAATCAGGCCTTAATCGACTATTATTATAAAACTTGCCATAATAATCTGAAAAGCCAGTGCGCGACTGTCCTATGGAGTGACAACGCTTGGGGAGGCGAGGCAACTGCTACGTTCGCGGAGAAGTGGCGTGCTTTCGTTTCCCTGCTACACTGCCCTTGCGAACGCCTAGACGATTCTTACTTTAAAGTCTGTGTATGCAATATTGACATTAACAACTATTATAATCTGAATTTGATGAAGCATACTAAAGGTTTTTAAATGCCTTGTAAGAACACCTGTATGTGTACCGTATTTTTAATAATTAAATATCTCATCTCTTGTTCCTGCTAAATATCACGTCTCGGGACCAAGTGGAGGTGCAGTTTGGCCATACACAACTACTGCCATACTGCACCTCCATCTCCTCATTCTCCTCAATTTCAGTTTTTGTATCATTTTGCATTGGAGCAATTGAGTTAAAAGCGAAAGAGATGATGATGCTAGAGATAATGCTGTTAATTTTACCTGCATCTTAAAATTATAATTTTAATTATAGATTGATTTTCTTCCAAGTGAAGCATAGTCAAAAACAACGAAAGTTTTCAAATCTTTTGTGGTAACCTATTGTCTGCAGTTTTGTTTTCTGTTTATTTGTCCAAATAATATAATATAGAAATTCACGACCGATCGAGTTGAAATTTGGTACACATATGTAAGACAGTGACCCAAAGACGGACGCGTATCGTAAATAAATGAATTTTGGACAAGATGGCCACTTTTGGGGGGTAAATTATAAAATATATTTGCAAACCTTATTGTGTGACATGTCAAATGAAAAGGCCTGTTGTGAATATTTATTTAAGAAAATGGGCGAAAATTGACCATCCCCCCCCCTTTTAGTTCTTCATCTATATTGGGGCCAGTAGTTTCAGAAATAAGGGAGGGGGATGGTCGATTTTTGCGTATTTTCTTAAATAACTTCAAAACTGTTTATGTTAAAGTTATAAAATAAATATATTTGAGATGCTCACAACAAGCCCTTTCATTTGACTAGTCACACAATAAGGTTTGCGAAACTTTTTATTATAATTTACTTATTTATACCCCAAAAGTTGCCCCCTTGTTGAAAATTCATTTATTTACGGTACGCTAACATCTTTGAGTCACCGAACTTACATATTTGTACCAAATTTCAACTCAATCAGTCCAGTAGTTTTGGAGCAAATCTGCTGTGACGGATGGACAGATAAACAGACAGACTAACAGACAGGCATATGGTGTGGAGACGGAACCCTCTCCACGCGAGTCGAACTCGCACTTGGCCTGATTTTTTCTGTCCGATCCATTAACTTTGAAATCTTTTAGAACCTATAGGTAAGGTTAAGTTTTTCTTATAATCCTGGAAAGTGAAAAGGCCGATTTTTTAAAAATGCATTTCTAACCTATGAAAATTGGGACAAATGAAGCAGTTGGAAACGAAAACTCGACCTTGTGATAGGTAGGCCTCTCGATAACGAAGTATTCCTGGTTGATAATGTATTTGCCCATCGTTAGGTCCGAGGAGAGCGAGGGCGAGGCGCTGGCGCGGCGCGCGGACAGCGAGCGCGAGCCGCACGTGGGCCGCGTGGTGCTGGTGGAGGCGGCGGGAGGCGCGGAGCGGCGGCGCCCGCAGCAGCCCGCCTTCCCCGCGCTCGTCGTCGCGCCCACCGCCGCCATCAAGGTCAAGGAGGACTACCTCGTGCGCTCCTTCAAGGACGGCCGATAGTGAGTCACGTCCCTAGCTTCGTAGGCAGGATCACTACCAACTAACTAGGCCAACGCGTCCTCGATACAATACTATGAAACTGGGTTGGCTGGTTCGGCTGTGTCGCTTGGCCTACCTTTGTTGTGGTGATGATGCGACGGCGCGCAAACGAAGGGCGTTATGGGTGCAGTCGAGTACAAAAATACTTATACATGCAGCTTAATCCAATGAAATAAGATGCAAAAGTGTAAACATATCTTTGTATTCATAAAGATAAAAATATAAAGTAAATTATTGAGGACTGTTTTGTGCGTATTTAGCACCCAGTTGCATTATGCAAAAAAAAACAACACCAATAAAAATAAAACCAACTTAAAATGGCTTTGTTTGCAGCTACACGGTGCCAAAGAAGGAGGCCCGCGAGTTCCGCAAAGGAAGCTCACCTCTGGAGTGGGGCGGCGTGGAGGCGGCGCTGCAGTACCTCGGGAACGGCACGCTGCCGCCGCACTGGGACCGCGCCGCGCTCTTCAACGAGCCGCGGAACACCTCCGATGACGTACGTTGATATCTCCACTAGTCCACATAATAACCTTGTATAATCCAAATTCCGTTTTATTTATTTTTTCTACTCGCGTACTAGAAACCGCCAATATTGATATCATTAATGGTATGAGAATACCAACTATAGCGTAACCGAAGCGTGAAAACAATTCTATAATGAGCGTTGCCATGGTAATAACAGTTCTATAATAATTGTTGTAGCATTGTTATTACCATGGTTATGCGCATGGACAATATCAGCGACGGTTTTTGGTGAAATCTCAATTATTTTATTTACTTGTCCTTGGAGTGTACGTTGAACATACAGAGCAAAATAAGTTAATATTTAAAATTTATAACGACGGTTTTTGAACGTCTTCATTTTACTTAACGAAATTGTTTTAGATTTCTAGAATAAAATACTCATAAACGCATGGTATGTACGCGACCGAAGTGGACTAGGGTAAAGCGCCCAGTTATAGGCAACCAAAATACCAGTTATTGACTTCTTGTGAATGTAAAATCTTAGAACAAAATTAAACGTGGCAACAAAAGAAGCGTTTACCGTAGTTGTTGATAATTATTGATGTTGCAGAGTTCCGACGACGAGCCCCGCGAAGAGAAGGACCACTTCGTGGCGCAGCTGTACAAGTTCATGGACGACCGCGGCACGCCGCTCAACCGCAACCCCACCATCGCCAACCGCGACATCGACCTCTACCGACTCTTTCGGGTGAGCTTCATATTACATTTTATTACTAGTGATCCGCCCCGGCTTTGTACGGATGAGGTCTTTTACATAGATTTATCGTTTTATACGACTGTCTCAAATTAATTCGTACGGTACGCCGGAAGTTTGCTTAAATTTTAATTGTTGTTGCAGGTTGTACAAAAGTTGGGCGGCTGCAATAGAGTGACCAACCAGAACCAGTGGAAGACCATAGCCGACAAGATGGGTTTCCATCCTGTCACCACAAGCATCACAAATTTATGCAAACAGGCATATAAAAAGTGAGCAAATATTTATTTATTGATAAATGTTGAATTATATAAAAGAAATAAATGTGTTTCACTAATTGAACGAACACCAAGCTTACATATTTGCAAACTTTTGGAAGTTATAACCAAATTTTAAATATAGTGTTCAGGAAATAATAAACTCAAGTAAATAGGAGCTTGTTGCAGGCAGAAAGCGGTTCACCAAGTGGTTTGGCGTCCCTATCAGCGTGAGCGTAATAATTGATCGTTTGACGCGAAGGGCGTAATCTAGTTTTCACTAGTTATAGAAAATTAAAAATAATCAACCGGTCCCAAATTGGTGACGTTGCCCTATTTTACATATATTTCCGAAGTGTTAAGTTCGGATTAAGGAAGAAAACTGATGGTATGTTGTTATTCATCAGGTTCCTGCACAGCTTCGAAGACTTCTACCGCAAGCTGGGCGTGACGCTGGTGGCGCACCCGCGCGGCGCGCGCACGCCGCCCGCCGGCCGCTCGCTGATCCGCGACCGCGACCGGCAGCCGCCCACCTCCTCCTCCGCCTGCTCCACGCCCACCAACACGCCCGCGGTATACGCCCTGCCCTGCCTCACTTACACGCTCCGTGCCCGCTCACTGACACACTCGTTGTCCGCTCAGTGACAGTAAAACGATCACTATTCTAATATTTTTTATAAAAACTTTTAATTTCAAGTCTGCTAATATTGATTATGACCTGTAACATACTAAATTGTCACTATTCCCAAAGGACAAGGATTCAGACAAGAGCGAAACGGACAAGAGCGAAAAGGATGAGAAGATCGAAAAGCCTGAGAAACAGAAAGAGAAGAGCCGGGGAAGCGATGAAGAAGACAGCGCCGACAACCAACCGCTTATTGTTACTGCTCCCAAGTAAGTTGAGTACTTGTAGTACAGTCATCCGCAATCATACATTACCAATTATCCAACATTTCCCAAAAAATATCTAAAACACTTTTAAGTCTCTAGTAATAGACGACGTCTCAGATATTTTCGAGTCCAATGTTGGGCCTGTGTTGGTGTTGTTGTTGTTGTTGTTGTTGTTGTTGTTGTATTATTTCTGGTAACTTTAGTAAAATATGAATCCAAAAAAATCTCCTTATAATCTCTTTACTAAATTACCTTTCTCACCTCGTAATATTACATGAAATTATCGTTTCGTTTACCTAGTTCCCCTTAATCAGAAAGACAACACATTTGATCGGTAATTCTATTTAAAGCTCAACAAATCAATTTCCGTTTTGAAAATTAGGATCGACAAAGAAAAAGAAAAGGAAAGAGAAAGGGAAAAAGATAAGGAAAGGGAGAAAGAGAAAGAAAAAGAAAAGGAAAGGGAGAAAGAGAAGGAAAGGGAGAAGGAAAAGGAAAGGGAGAAAGAGAAGGAAAAGGAGAAAGAGAAGGAAAAGGAAAAAGAAAAAGAAAAGGAAAAAGAGAAAGAAAAGGAAAAGGAGAAAGAGAGCAAGAGTACGCCCACGGCATCGACTAGCATCGAGAAGATTATCATCAAACCGCGCTCGCAGTCCAAGACGCGCAGCGTGCCCGCCAGGACGGAGCCTGTGGAGAAACGGACGCCGAAGCGGCGGCCCATGTCCTCAAAAGGTATTTATCAGCAAACATCAAAAAATATCATCCATTATTTTGATTTTTTTACCAATGTACCGCGTTGCGATACATTTTAAAATATAAAGGGTTTTTTTCTTATTCCTGGACGTTTTTGATGGCTGTAGCATATGGAGATAACATTCACTTACTCCCAGTATTCTAGCACAGTAACTCCGACGCCACAGAAAATATCCACTGTTGGCGTGTAAAGGATTAAGAACGGCGCATTTTCATGTAAGCCAAAATTAAAAGTTCAGTCAATTCTTTTTGAGAAATCGATTACTGTTTAGCAAAATTGTGATAGTTCATAATATAAAAAAATATAAAAACGAGAGAAAAGGAGAAGTAAACGTTTAATTTTACGAAACGGTTTTTTTTTTTACAAAATATGCAATATCTCGAAAACTATCACCTTTTTAGGGTTCCGTACCCAAAGGGTAAAAACGGGACCCTATTACTAAGACTCCACTGTCCGTCTGTCTGTCTGTCACCAGGCTGTATCTAATGGTGCGTGATAGCTAGACAGTTGAAATTTTCACAGATGATGTATTTCTGTTACCGCGCTATAACAAATACTAAAAACAGAATAAAATAAATATTTATCCCATACAACAAACGTGATATTTTGACCGTTTTTTGCTCGATATAAATAACGGCATCATGTAACGGAATATTTAGTTGTATTCACATTAAAAATAAATAGTTAAATTAAAATAAAATAAATATTTAATGGGGCTCCTATGCAACAAACGTGATTTTTTATAGAAAATAGTGGCGGGTATTTATTATTTGTAGACCTGTTTAAGCTTGTCTATCAAGACGATGTTGTTATTCCAGAGAGCACGAGCGCCACCGCGCCGCGCGCCTCGCGCCGCCCGCACGCCTCCACCGACAGCGACAGCTCCGGCCGGGCTTCCAGGTAATTACAACCGTTCTCACACATACATACATGCAATTATCATGTCACAAAAGGACAACACAAGTATATTAAATCGTATTTCTATACAAAACATGAAAATACCGAGAAAGAGAAAGTAAAGTTTAAATTTAAATTGGCCTAGAAATAGGAATGATACAAGCATTTTAAACTGCTAATTAGATCACGATTAGACAGAGATCCCGATATGCACTGTGACGTCATGTAACAGGTCGGCCATATAAACTCTGTTTGTTAAATTCTATTTTGCTATAAAGAGATAGGAATAAATCTTATCTTGGTTATTTTTATACCTATTCAAAAAATGATTTTTCTCAACTGTTTGTTACATGAGCCAGCTTTTATCGAAGCTGTAAAAATAATCATGAATATTCCCTATTCCAGCTTGAAATGTCACTTGTGCTAATTAAAAGACAACTATTTGTAATTATTTACGAGTAATTGAATTGATATTTATTTTTATTATAGGTGCGGACTAACAAAAAAAATGTTAAGTCGCCGCAGCCAGAGCGCAAATTCTGCCAGCAGTGGCAACACTATTGCGTCCAACAGCAGCAAACGGCCGCGCAAACGAAAAACCACTGAGTAAGTGTTTCAACTTAACTCTATAAGGTATTGAAATAAGGTTTCATTTTATAACTTAATCTTTTTTTTCTAGGCCTTCAAATAACGATCCGCCCCGGGGTTCCAGCGTGAAAGCTCAAGTGGGGGATAAACTGAAGGTGTACTACGGACCCACGCAGTCGGAATCAAAGGTAATGAAGCCGAAGGTAAATAATTATAAATATTATAACCGGCCTAGACTCCGAGATGAATCTTAACACTCTTTAGACCCCATATTAACACCAAAATTTATTCGGCGTTATTTATTTATTTATTTAAAGTAAATAATCTAATTAGTGCACGTTGACCTATGCAACAAGATCAGATGCTTTCGTCCTGTAAATATTTTTCAAGTATTTATTGACACAATAAATAAAAGCGTTTGTAGGTTTTTCTTTTCTTAAAATTAATCATGATGGGTATACACAGATTTAGGTTACCTGTGGACATACCCGAAGTTAACGTTTTTAAAGACTAATTTTCTGGCTGAGCCCACATCCGAATAAACGGCGTCAGGTATACTTTAGTCCTATCAAATAAAAACATAACCTATACAGGGTGTCTGGAAAACCTTTGGAGAAATTTTAACAGTAGATAGGGTGGATGATTTGGATCATCCCTATATTGGTAACTTTTTTTTTAAAGTTAATATTTGATTGAGTTACAGGCTAATTTATCATCGCCTTTCCTGACGATGCTCTCAGTGTGCCCCATCTTAACTACTTCATAACATGTGTCACAACGTAATGTAAATAAACAAGTTGTTCCTTATCAACAATGTTTCTAATCATGGTCAAAAGCTCCATGGTGTTTAGAAAACTGACACATTATTCTGTAATGTGAATGATAAGACGGTCTCTGATAAGGGCTATTATGTAAAATAATTTAAAAATGAAACTTACGATTACGATTTTTACACGCACTCTTCTAACTTCTCTCACAGCTAAAATAGCACTTTTACACGTACTTACATCAAACTTCTTTAACGATCATGAATCATGAATTTATTTTGTTGATTTGTACCACTATCCAGGGATTAATACAAATAAAAGACACAATAATAAAACGAACATTAATTTGTGATTGCGCTTTGTCAGTTTGACATAGTAATTTTTTAAATCTTGTACCTTTGAAAACTATTTGTGAAAAGAGGTTTAGGATTCATTTGTAAAAATAAAATCGTTCCTAGGTACATGTTACGTTTTATCAGAATTACATTTAAAGCTGGCATCATACGCGTTGTTGAACTTGTTGAAAGATATTCGTATCCTAAAGAAAGAAAAAATAAAGGGATGAAGACGGGCGAGTACGTACCTACGCCGTACTTGGGCATTTACATAAAAAAGTGTACCCAATTAAGGGTACACTTTTTCGTGAAAATTCCCAAATGTCGTGAAAGTACGGCGTACTTACTCGTCCGTCTATCACCCCTTTTAGGATAGCTTCGTAAGAAGAGATCAACGTGGTGACACTCTGTGGTGACACTACAGTATTCTTAAGTAGCAACCATCATTTACTCAGAGACGTCAATTAAATTTAATGCTTGATTAAAGTTGCGTCTGTTATTTTGTTTGCTATAGCAAGAGAATAAGACAACACATCACTAAACAAGCATTAAATTTAATTGACGTTTCTGAGTGTAGCAGTTAATGGTGGTTATTTAGTTGGAAGTAATAGCTTATTAATCAGAAGGTTTCGGGCAAAAATTGAATCATGTTACCAAAGAACAATGCTAGATCCTGGCCAAAAACACTTAAAAAAAACCCCGCGGATACTAAGGATGTTGATATAACCTGTTTTTTGTGAGCACTTAGAAGGTGCTTCGTGTTTGAACTTGTTTCTCGTTCCCATACCTACGCTCTTATTAAGAGCGAGTGAGAGAGAAGTACAAACCCGAAGCACCTTCTAAGAGCTATCGTGCTGTACTACGTAAGTTTATCGATTCCATGGCCTCCGAAAGGTTGGTAAATTTGTTTCTTTATGGTAAGTGTGACATCTTCATAAATTGTAATGAATTAAGCGACAAACTTTATATCGATCGTCTATCCGAACTTTTAGAAGTCTATGAATTTATGGCTGTCATTAGATGTCATTGTTAAATTATGTTATTTTCAAATATTCAAGTCGTAATTATTTTTGCTGTAAACCAGTTATATGGACCACAAAACATTGGTAAATGGTTAGATCTCGACAAGACGGACGATATAATCACTCTTGGCAAACCATGAACGAGAGATCTAGTGTATGTACCTTTAAAACCAGCTAGTGTTCCAATTGCAAAAATGAAAATACAGTAAGTTTATCTAAAATGAATCATTATTTTTTAAAATGTTAACTTGATTTTTGTTTACATGGGGCGAACTGTTTGTTTACATACCATGTAAATAACGTAGGTATGGTCTCAGGTCATTGACCTTGAACTTGGAGTTTTGACGTTAGTTACTACGAACGTTTGGAGTAGTATCAACATCAAAATGTCAAGGTCAAGATATCGGCTGCGATACATTAAGTAACAAAATGAATAAATTAAACCTTTTTTTTTACCTTAACAGAAACAAAAATGAACCATACACCCGTGATCAGAATCGTGCGAACTGTTACCGCGCCAAATATCTCCAAAGGTTTTCCAGACACCCTGTATATGCATGCAAGCCTTTAACTATTGACCACAGGAGGGACAACTTTTCTTTTTTCGAGTGTGTATGACCCAGATACCTGAAAAAGCATGTTTATTATTACAGTAACAAAGCGAAACCTATGAACCGCGATGCTAGAGATTTAGAACCAATTCCCATATTATATTCAAGTTTTGAAAACCTAGAGCTTCTTAATGTATTGCTTTTAGTAGTTTTAGGACTAGGTTATTTCAGAAGAGCTAGCACGAATAAGAACGAAAGTGATGTCGCCAGTAATCGTTTACATATGTGCGTAACTTATAGATTGAATGTTTAACATCTAACCTATTCATTTAAAACCAGGGACCGGAACCGCTTGCCATTTAAAGGGTTTTCGATAGAGTATTTGATTCACTGATTATCATCCACTTACCCAATGAAAAGCTATCCAATACGATACAATTAATTCGACTAAGCACTTCCTTAACCAATTCCTTAAAACCCACGTTAGGATTTACCTATGAAGTGTTAATTGAACGGCTTCAACCTAATTTAATCTCTACGCGCAATCAATAAATCTTTTTTTTGCTCTACAGTGAGTGAGGCTTGAAACCAACCAATCACACAAATCTGCTTAACAGAGTAAACAGAGAGGTAGAATCGATACGGTAACACAAACGTAATGCTAAGTGCTTAAATCAGAAACCCTTACGAAACTGGTAACCTCAATGGTAGTAGTTAACCTTTTGAACGCCATACATCGAATACAAAATGTGCCACCCACACGCCAAACATGTTTGCTATGCTATGCAAATTACACCTTATTGCTACCAAACAAAGTCTCTTTTAATCTTGAACTCTTGTCGGCTGTAGCCGAAGTGGCGTCAGTGGCACGACTTTTAGTTGACGGCCAGAGCCGACTGTGGTGTTGAAAAGGTTAACTAGTCCGAAGCAGTTGTCATATCATTAGGGTAAGCGTATCGATAGGGATACCCTAACGTTGGGAGAGCGTATTATGAAGTTACCCGATCGATAGTCTTAACCGTTTGAACGCTTTACGTCAAATACATGCTACGCAAATTTCAACTTAATTTATATGCTACGAAAGTCTCTTTTAAGCTTCTACTTGTGTCGGCTGTGGCCGACGGGTCGTTGAAAAGGTTCAAATAAAGGGGCTTTCCGGTCCCTGTCTAAAACTGGCTATATTTACCTTGACGTTTCTATTGCATTACTACGAAAGCCTAAAGTTTCACTAAAAACAAAACCTAGACCAAGTGCGAATAGTTTAAAAACATCACCCGTTATAATAAACACTTGCTTCCATAATCGTTTCGTGAATACGTTCATTACAATACGATCGAAACTTTGGGATAAATATTACGAGTTTGATCGCTATGTAGTCTCGTGACAACTGTACGTAGTTGCCAATGTTGCCATCCATTATATCGGAACGTGTAATGTGCTTAATAATATCTAGACTCGACACAGAGTGATATTTATTTTGCAGAAAACTACCAGATTAATATATTTTAATTCAATTTACGACACTCTTCTGATAGAAATGTTAAAGAATATGAGTTTTTTGTAACTGGTACATAATGAAGCTTACCAAGGTACGAGTACCGAGGTTAGAGCGCGAGCTTGCCAGCGCTCTATAACGACAGGCACGAGCACCTTAAGACCTAATTATGTACTGTTGCATATAACGGGTTGGCTTAAAGTAATGAGAAGGTATTCAATTGACAATAGAAGGCAATAAAAAAAATACAAAAATAATTTTGACATCTATAATAAATAGAAAATATGTCAATATTGTTAAAAAGGAAAAAAAAGATTAGCTGGTTTAATAAAAAAATACCGCGAGGAAGTTATTACGTAAACGTGTTTAGCGCCGGTTTGGACAGCGTGAAAAATCTGAAGTGGTCTCTCACTTCAAAGCTGAAAATGTACCTCCATTTGCAATTTAATGTCTGATCTAGCGGTGGAACTTGATATTAGGAATAAAGATTTACCAAAAACGGGAAGACCACCCATTCTTAATGATCGAGGCCGGAGGAAAGTGGCAAAGTTTGCACAGAACAAAGTGGGTGAGTCCCAGATAAGTTAGCTGTAAAATATGATGTTTCCCTTGGCTGAGTAAGGAATATTTTAAAGAAATACAATGTTCAACACTTAAAGCGTCAAAAAGCACCCAAATATTCCGACAAACAGCTTGAAGAAATTCAAAGAAATGCAGGAAGTTGCAAAGAAAGTATCACTATGCAGGGAGCACCCAGAATTGACTAAAAGAGCGTGACGTTCACTTCATACCGAAGGATTCAAACCCTCCGAACGTCCCTATAGCTCATCCAATGGAGGATTTTTTGGTAATTCTCAGTAGACTAGTTTACAGTGTGGGGCGGGAAGCGAAATCACAGACTCAGTTGAAGCGCAGGGTACAAAAACAACTAATTAACTAAGAAATGAAAAAATATATGTCGTCCAACGTATGATGAAAACGGTAAGAAGAAAGCTACGAAAAATTGAAGATGGGGGACCTTTCGCTATATTTTAATGATTGATTATCATACTGAATTTAGTTTATTTTGATATAATAAAAAGCTATATAACCCTAACAAGCAAGTGATTTAATAAAAATAAAAAATGTAATTCTCATTACTTTAAGCCAACCCGTTATAACTTTTTACACAAGCTTAAAAAAGTTCGTCGTAATTAGTTAAGTTCTTTCTGGCGGTTTCTAAAAAACCGAGAAATACTATGGCGTCGTACGTATAAAGCCTAGTTGTTTTATATAATTATATGTGTTCTTGGGATAGATAATTTATTATATTTCTTTTGGTTAAGCTTATTAATTTAGTGTTTTGGAGATTTTGACACATTTCTTTTTTTTTAATACTTTGTACAATAAAGTATAAGAATTGGGATGTCAAATTTATTCACCAAACGCCATTTCCGGTGCCGCCATATTGCCTTATTGTGTAATTCTTTTCTTTTAAAGCTTCATTATGGTAATTCATTTATTTTTTTACACATTGAAATTTTTGTAAAACCAGTTTATTACAATTATAATACAAAAATTGAGATGTAATTTGATCACCAAACACCATCACTGACATTTGTTCATGCGCGTAACCATGGTAATAACAATGCTATAATATTTATAAAAGAACTCTTATTATCATGGCAACGCTCATTATGGAACTGTTTTCACGCTTCGGTTATGCTATATGGTATTCTAATACCGTTAACTACATCAATATTAGCGGGTTATAGAACGCAAGTAGAAATGTTAATTAAGATTAGATGTTGAGCTTTCCCAAACTTAGCTGATTTTTTAAATACGTTTTTACTCTATTGTTGTTAGAGCGTGTCCAAATATTATTGAGCACGTTGCATGCTCCAAGGTATTTGATGGTGACACATTGCGAAAATTAAAATAATTCCAAAACTTATAATAATTAGACACACATTATATGCACGTTCATACCATTCCTGGCAGCTCTTGTGAAACCGGCAAAGCGAATTGCATTTGTCTCGGGTCTGACTGTGTGTGACTGTTGTTATGTAAAGTATTGCGTGTCGGCGGAGGCGGTAACGGTGCGGGTGCGCAGGTGACGTACGAGGCGAAGGTGATCGACGTGTCGGCCGAGGGGCTGCTGCGCGTGCACTACACCGGCTGGAACACGCGCTACGACGAGTGGATCAAGCCGCCGCGCGTCGCGCTCAACGTCACGCAGCACGAGATGCGGAACAAGAAGGTATACTGGTATACCCAGCCTGGCGCTGCATTATCAGGGTCGTGGGGCTCATCATTAATGACCGGCTGACGGATGTAATTTGGTGACTATTGCATAAAATTCAAAATTCAAAATATTTATTCAGTAAATAGGCTACATGAGGGCTCCTTTACACGTCAGTATACGTCGGTATAGGGTGGATAAGACTTCGATTATATTTCGATTGATGCAAGTGTGCTCGTTAGCCTTCTCCTTGTCATAAAAAAAAGGTTATATGACTGTGACGCTGTCCCTTTCAAGGCTTTAACTTGCAAGGGTTTAACAGTTGATAATAAGGCGACAGATCGTACGTCGCGTCCTAATCTTCAATAAATAGACATGTGTTTTTTGTAAATACGGCGTTTACAATTCACAACCATAGTGAAACGCAACTTTGACAATAAACTAATTTCTACGCACAGCTTATAAATCTTATGATATGGCTTCGATATTCAAACCGGACGCGTACGTAATCTTACATAATGTTGTAGTTCGAAGATCAAAATTGTTTGTATTGTAATAGTAGAGATTGGTAAATTATTTCATAATTAACTGTGAATTGTTTTATTTCAGAGCATAAACAATAGTCGACGGGTCAGATCGAAGAGGATAGAGGGTAAATAGTTCATAATTTTGTATTTGAATAAAATAATTGAAGATTGTTGATTTAACATGACGCTTTTTACAGAATCATCCGCTCGGTCTGATTCCGATAGCGACTCGGACAGTGACGACAACGTGAAGCGTCCCCCGAAAAAGCCAGACGACAAGTCTAACATTAAACGTTAGTGGCTCACATCATGCAACTTATTATAGTTATGATTTAACTCATCAATGACTTTGAATCGTTTATTCGCAGCTCCTAGGTCCAAGGACGCCAAATCGAGCGACAGCAGCAGCTCGAGCAAGCCGCGCAAGAGGCCCGTGCGCACCGTGTCCACGCCCACCGCCGCCTCGCCGGCCAAGCGGCCGCGGCCCGGCGCCACGCACCAGGGCCGCGACTACGACCTCAACGAAATACGATCAGAGCTCAAAGGACTCGATTCGGTTAAACAGGATCCCGATGAGGGCGTCAAACAGGAGCCACCCGAGAAAGAACCCACGTCGAGTCCGCCGCAGCCGTCCACCGCGTCTACGGCGTCTACGGCGTCCACGACGTCCTCGGAGCCCGCGCCTGAGAAACAACCCGAAGACGTGTACGAGTTCAAAGAGCCCGAACCGTTCGAACTAGAACTCCACGACGAGAAAAAGAAACGAACTCACCGCATTTTCGATGACATCTCCCCGAGTAAATACTCTTCGACTCTGTCTAAATCGCTAAGCGAAGAAATATCTGAGGATCCGTTGAAATCGAGAACTACTCCACTGCGGTCGCCGTCGCTTTCTCCTTTTAGAGATTTCGGCGCGACTACTAGTGCCCCCGGAAGGCAGAGCCCCGAAGAAGATTCCAAGGATGGCCTGTTCTCGTTAGACGAGGACTCTTTCCCTGGCGAGACCGGCTCCGCCCATCGGTTTGAAGGCTTCATTCCGGCCAAGAATCAAGAGACGTACTCGAAAAAAAGCAAAGTGTCTAAACTTAGAGAGTTGATCGATGATTCGCCGGACAGCCGAGCTGACGACGAGCAGTCATCTGAAGATGAGCCCGAAGACATCGCGATCAAAGCCGTCAGTGAGCCTAGCTCATTGTTACCGTCATCAGATTCCCCAAAATCTCCCGACCCAGTGCAAGAACCCTCTAAGTCCCCCAACCCAGTTGAAAGTATTAACGAACAGAACGATATTTTAAGTATGTTGGGCAACCCAGAGAAGGAACTAGAGCTGTTGGACAGTATTCCAGAACCGCCGAATACGCCTCCGCCGCTCGATACATCCTTTATTGAAATGAAAGATATACCCATTCCCAGCACGCCCTCGGAGACCACCAGCGACAGTGCTCCAGACATCAAGGAAGAGATGGAGATCGATGAACCACCCATGATTGATTTAGATTCTATTCCACTTCCAAGTGACGAACCCAAGGATAATGTTTTCAAAATAAACAAGGAACTAAAGGAAAGCATCTTTAAAATGGATTCAAGTAAAGAAAGTATCTTTAAAATTAAAGAACCTAAAGAAAGTACTTCAAAAGTCAAAGATGCCATAGAGGTTGAAATTAAAAATATAAATGTAAATCCTCAAAAGTCAAAGGAAATAAAAGAGAGTATTTTTGAATCCAAAGATACCAAAGAAAGTATTCCAAAAATAAAAGATTTAAAAGAAACTCCTTTCAAATCAAAGGATGCTAAGGAGACTATAATCAAAGCGAAGGAGCCTAAGGAATCCGTAATAAAAGTTAAAGATTCCAAAGAAAACATTCTCGAGATAAAAGATAAAGAGCCGAAAGAAAGTATTTTCAAGCAAAAGGAACCGAAAGAGAGCGCGTTTAAGTCGAAAGATCCTAAGGAAAGCTCGAGCAAACCGGGCAACATCCCCAGAGAGAGTATTTTCAAATCGAATAAAGATCCTAAAGAGAATAATCCGAAGCCTAAAGATTCAAAAGATAACGTGTCTAAACCTAAGGATGTCAAAGAATCCGTGCTTAAATCAATAATCGAGCCCGCTCAGAGTTTAGATCCCGAGCCCGCCCTGGCGATATCGGAGCCGCCATCGAGTCCGCTGGTGGACACGGAGGAGGACAAGTCGGAGCCGGACAGCCCGGCGCGCAGCGAGGGGCTCGCCGAGCCGCCGCCCGCCTTCCGCCTGCAGGCCGAGGCGCCCAAGATCGCCGACAAGCTGCTCCGCGCCATCAACAGCGCCAAGCGCCTCTCCCTGTCCCCGCCGCCGCCCGACGACAAGCTCGCCGCGCC
This sequence comes from Acleris literana, assembly GCA_946894065.1. NCBI lineage: Eukaryota > Metazoa > Arthropoda > Insecta > Lepidoptera > Tortricidae > Acleris > Acleris literana. Next base: position 7,652,122 of record OX335685.1, on the reverse strand, counting down.
CAAGGCGGACAAACTCTCCCCGGTACCTCTCGATACCAAACTCGCGACCAAGCTGGACGTAAAACTGTTCGCTAAATTGGAACCGCCTAAGAAAATAAGCCCGACGATCACGGACTCCATTTTCGGCGAACCCTCGAACTTTACCGACGCGAAGCGCGACCTCGCCGAGATCAAGAAAGTCAAAGCTAAAGATCCGTCGCCGCCCAGGCTGTTGAGTCCGTTGAATATTTTAGAGCGCCGCAAGAGCGTGGCGGACCTCCCGATGCCGACGCCCGGTAAGAACAACAAAGTCCTCAGCGACACGATACAGAAGCTGTCGAGTCAAATCAACTCGAGCCAAGCGGCCGCGGTCAATAATATACCCCTGCCGCCCTTCCCGGCGGAGGACCGCAGCGAGTCGAGCGATTCCGACGATTCCGATAGGCGGTAAGTTACCTGTAATTATTACAACTTTTGTGTAATTTTATGAAATGTAGTGAAAAAACGAGTAAATAACATATTTGACAGTTAAATAGTTACAACCGTTTAATTTATGTCATTAAATCAAAACGTAACGTTTCCATCCTAAATTTGTCTGTTAAAAAGTGTGTTTTTGGTCACAGATTGATTATCGAAGCGCTGCGTTCCGAGCATTGGGGCGGGCCAGGCACGACGCGAGTTACGGGCAAGTCGCCGGGCGAGTGGGGCGAGGGCCCGACGCGGCAAGTCGGCAAGTTGCCGGGCGAGTGGGGCGAGGGTGCGGCGCGACATGCGGGCAAGGCGCCGGTGGAGTGGGGCGACAGCGCGGCGCGCCACGCGGGCAAGTCGCCCGGCGAGTGGAGCGCCGGCGAGACGCTGCTCATGCTGGAGGACGCCTGCAAGAACGAGCGCAAGCACAGTAACTATCTTACGTTTACGGTTTAGTCGGCTTACTGTATGACTCACGCACTGTCGACTGTTCGATGGCAACTGACTTTCTATAATTTATATAGGTGTTTACGCACTTGTGCGCCGATTGCCCGCCTGTTTTGGTCACCGAGAGACCAAGGCGCCGGCGACCAGTCGACAGTGCGTAATATTTCTAATATACATTCTTGTACCAGCATCAGTTATTTAGTTAAATCTAGATTTTAAACACTTTTGAGGCAAACTTCTATAAGCATTACTTTTTTAAAACAACTTTTCTGGTTTGTGGATTAGAAAAATGCTTCGCCGGTTTTTCCGGACGTTTCTGTATTGTATCGATTTTTCGTCAGGCGCGAGCGTGGTAGTGGCGGGCAGCGCGCGCGCCGGCGCGGGCGCGGGCGCGGGCGAGGAGGACAGCAACCTGTCGCTGCTGCTGTGCGAGGAGACCATCCCGGGCTCGCCCGCGCCCGACGCCGAGCCGCCGCCGCGCCAGCGCCTGCACATGCCCTTCGCCTGCGCGCCGCCGCACCATCACCACAACAAAGGTAGGCCAAAAGATCCAGCCGAACCGGCCAACCCACTTTCATACTATTAAGGACACGTAAGCTTGGTTGGTAGTGAATGTAGTGACGCTGCCTTCGAAGCTAGCGGTCTGAGGTCGATTCCCGGTATGGCTAAATATGTGATGGCTGCGAATATTTGTTCCCGAGACTTGGATGTTTTCTATGCATATTATTTAGTATGTATTTCTCCATATAAATATGTTTTCTCCCACATTCTCGGAAATGTTAAACTTACTGTTGTAAAAACAGCCGCAAAGTTCTGAGTTCCAGGTCTAGGCAAAATTAAAAAAAAAAGTTATTGTTTACCAACGGCAGCGGCCGCGAAAATCTATGAAATTTCATTACGTACCTGGTGTTTTACATATTTTTTTTTGTTTTTTTTTTACGACGCGTTGGCCTAGTCGGTAGTGACCCTGCCTACGAAGCTAGCGGTCCTGGGTTCAAATCCCGGTAAGGGCAGATATTTGTGTGTTGAGTACGAATATTTGTTCCCGAGTCATGGATGTTTTCTATGTATATACTTCTCTATATAAGTATCTATATCGTTGTCTAGTACCCTTAGTACAAGCCTAGAGCTTAGTTTGGGACGAGGTCAATTGGTGCGACATTGTCCCCTCATATTTTTTATTTTTATTTTTTTTATGTTTGGACTAGGATAATACTATCTCCAAACAGCCAAACACTCGTGCAATCAAAATTCTTCCTTGTATATTATACTTTTTAAATGTCATAGAATAAAAGTTAAACATTTTCAAACAGCGTTTATGAGCGTATTTAAAAGTGTATCAAATAGTTTGACGATTTTTGTATAGATATTGCGTTCATAAACAAAATAAGTTCCCGAAATAACATAAACGCGTAATAAAAGTTATATTTTATTAAAATTTAATTTATTACGTTCAAATATGTGATTTTATATATTGCTTTATTTCAGTATCATACTAAATCGTACCTATTTCTGTTCTTTTTTTTTTCAAGGGAATTTTGGGACTTTGTTTAATTATTACTAACAATCGTGTCATATTTTCTCGCATTGTTGGAGAAAAGCACTATTCAAGCCTCAGCCGGGAAGGGCGGTTGCTGAAGTCGTATATAGCGCGACCTCGACTGCGTCTCGGCCACACTAACTCTACTCGTCCCGCAACAGCCATTTTCCCGTTCTCTGCAGTAATATACTATTTCTCCCACATGCTCGGAAATTTTAACCTTACTGTTGTAAAAGCAACCCGCGAAGTTTTCGTTCCTGGCCAAGAAAATAGTACATTATTACCTAGGCCCGGAAGTAGGCAATTGCGGGCCGAGTATTGGTTTAAACGGACGAGCTTGCGAGCAAACAAACTACATGTGAAAAAACTATCACTCTTTACCGCCTTTTTGTTTATGACAAGGAGAAACGCAAGTTTTGTTTTTAAAAAAACATAACCTATTCAAGACACAGATAAAAAAGTTATGTTTCGAATAAAATTTGGATGTATAAGACTTGTGCCCTGATTTTATTGTGGCCTTTTTCACTTTTTAAAAAGCCACAAGCTAGATAGTAATGGAATTTGTATGCAACATTGCGGGCTTGTGTAGCGAGCACGCAATGTTTTTTTTTTAATTTGAGAACTGTCAGTAAACTATGTACTTCGCGTCTCAATATGTAGATAGTAATGTCAAAATTTCCGGACACGCTTGAGAAAAATATATTTACCAACGGCAGCAACCTTTTTACATTTACTTTTTAAAACCACATTCGAACTAGGATAACTTACTCCAAACAGCCAAACATTCGTACAATCAAAGTTCTTCCATAAGGGCCGAGTTCAACCAATTTATCAGATGGTTATGTCTTAATCAGGTGTTAGTCAATACTTTTGACAACCATTAACCGCTAACCGTCGGTTTAATTGTTGGTAAAGACTGCACTAATAATGCTAATCTTTTGCAACAGTGTTATAGCGTATTTTAAAGTGTATCTAATAGTTTTACTTCTTTTTAAACATAATATTGCATTCATAAAAACAATTGCCGAACTTCAACGCGTTAAACCAAAGTTATTAAAATTAGAGTTACCAAATTGATTTTTTTAATGGTTTATTTCAGTTTGATATTAAGTCGTAACTGTTTCGAATGTATATGGCATTACGATGATGGCGACAATGTTCTTTTAAGGCAATTTTGGGACTGTGTTTAATATTATTAATAGTTGTGTTGTATTTTGGCATTTCGCATTGTTGGAGAAAAGCACTATACGAGCCTCGACCGGGAAGGGGGTTGCTAGACTCGTATAATAGCGCGGTCTTGATTGCGTCTCGGCCGCGCTAACTTATACTCGTTCCGCAATGATCTTTTTCCCGGTCTCTGCAGAAATGTACTATTATCATCCCTTAGTCCAAGCCTTAAGCTTAGTTTGGAACTAGGTTTGTGTCAGATTGCCCTCTGATATTTATTGTTATTTATGATCTGTATGTAATGGTTGTCGCAGGAGAGGAGCGGCGCGACAGTTCGGCGGGCGGGGCTCCGGCAGAGGGCGGCGCGGAGGGCGCCGGCGCGGCGCGCGAGGGGCTCGGGGCGGCGCCCGCGCCCGCGCCCGCCTGGGGCCGGCGCCACGCGCTGCTCGACAACACGCCGCCCACCACGCCCGACAGCAGCCTCGACATGTCGCCGCACAGGTACCGCGCTGTCTGCCCGAGTCGAGCAGGCAGCCCGAGGCCCACATCGCGGAGGGCCCGGGCCGGCGCCCGCGCCCGCGCCCGCCTGGGGCCGGCGCCACGCGCTGCTCGACAACACGCCGCCCACCACGCCCGACAGCAGCCTCGACATGTCGCCGCACAGGTACCGCGCTGTCTGCCCGAGTCGAGCAGGCAGCCCGAGGCCCACATCGCGGAGGGCCCGGGCCGGCGCCCGCGCCCGCGCCCGCCTGGGGCCGGCGCCACGCGCTGCTCGACAACACGCCGCCCACCACGCCCGACAGCAGCCTCGACATGTCGCCGCACAGGTACCGCGCTGTCTGCCCGAGTCGAGCAGGCAGCCCGAGGCCCACATCGCGGAGGGCCCGGGCCGGCGCCCGCGCCCGCGCCCGCCTGGGGCCGGCGCCACGCGCTGCTCGACAACACGCCGCCCACCACGCCCGACAGCAGCCTCGACATGTCGCCGCACAGGTACCGCGCTGTCTGCCCGAGTCGAGCAGGCAGCCCGAGGCCCACATCGCGGAGGGCCCGGGCCGGCGCCCGCGCCCGCGCCCGCCTGGGGCCGGCGCCACGCGCTGCTCGACAACACGCCGCCCACCACGCCCGACAGCAGCCTCGACATGTCGCCGCACAGGTACCGCGCTGTCTGCCCGAGTCGAGCAGGCAGCCCGAGGCCCACATCGCGGAGGGCCCGGGCCGGCGCCCGCGCCCGCGCCCGCCTGGGGCCGGCGCCACGCGCTGCTCGACAACACGCCGCCCACCACGCCCGACAGCAGCCTCGACATGTCGCCGCACAGGTACCGCGCTGTCTGCCCGAGTCGAGCAGGCAGCCCGAGGCCCACATCGCGGAGGGCCCGGGCCGGCGCCCGCGCCCGCGCCCGCCTGGGGCCGGCGCCACGCGCTGCTCGACAACACGCCGCCCACCACGCCCGACAGCAGCCTCGACATGTCGCCGCACAGGTACCGCGCTGTCTGCCCGAGTCGAGCAGGCAGCCCGAGGCCCACATCGCGGAGGGCCCGGGCCGGCGCCCGCGCCCGCGCCCGCCTGGGGCCGGCGCCACGCGCTGCTCGACAACACGCCGCCCACCACGCCCGACAGCAGCCTCGACATGTCGCCGCACAGGTACCGCGCTGTCTGCCCGAGTCGAGCAGGCAGCCCGAGGCCCACATCGCGGAGGGCCCGGGCCGGCGCCCGCGCCCGCGCCCGCCTGGGGCCGGCGCCACGCGCTGCTCGACAACACGCCGCCCACCACGCCCGACAGCAGCCTCGACATGTCGCCGCACAGGTACCGCGCTGTCTGCCCGAGTCGAGCAGGCAGCCCGAGGCCCAATTATGCTCCACGATACGCCGCTCACATGCATGCACAGTAAAGACCACTAATATATAACTTACATCGGCAATCTTCCTCCATGCAGACATGCAGAGGTTCTCACTAATGAACGTAAGCATCAATTCAATACATACCTTGTTGTGTTACGCGTAAGGTAGAATATGCAATGATAGCTGAAATCGAATGACAACTGACGCGCCGCTAAATAAAATGGCAGTCGACGGCGTTGCCGCAATGGCTGCCAAACATTTGACCAATAGCTGTCGAAGTCTTGACCCGCGCAAATACACTGTCTTATAAATGCCACTAAAACGTAACCGCGCCTTATAAAAAATGCTTACCGTGCAGGTACATCGTTGTAACTTATATTTGTGGAACTACTGTACCGCGCTCATTCCACCGATCCAAACACTTACCGACGTACTCAAAATCATGCTCGTAGTTCAACTCTTCTCCACCATCATAAAGAAAACATTTTTTATGGAAGTATTATATCCGTAAAATATTGCAGGGAACGGCGTATATCCGAACGGGACAGTCCGCTGGAGAGGAAGGAGGACGAGGACGAGAGACGGGACGACCCCTCCGCCATGGACATTGATAAACCTATTGGTAAGCTTTAAATTGGCATGAAATATGACTTCAAACCTTTTAGTCCGGACGGTAAATGCGTTGCTGTAGACTCCAGAGCGCCCAGATAAGGAAGAAAAATGTTGATAAACCTCTGACGATATAAGAGAGAATGCTGGCGCATTGGACAATACTTCCTATTTACAATAGGCTTTTTGGAAACTTAGATAGCCTATCAGTAGACATCCAAATAAAATGCTGCAGAAGAAGGTTACTAACGATTCTGCTTCTAAAACTTATTTGGAGTCCGATTACGTATGTTAATGTGTCATATGTCACATCGTAGAAAGATCCAAGAAATATTTATTTTATTTTATTTTATTTATATTCGGAAAACTAACAGCCTTCTTGTCACTAAATAAATTTTACAGTGTATAATAAACTAGGCTATTTACAAGTTTTCACCTACCTGGGATCAATAATGTGATGTGCGCCATGTGCATCGAAACCACTTCGACACCATCGTCGGATATATCCTTCACAGATGCTGTTAAAAACACTGTCGGCCGGTGCTTATTCCATTTCGTGGATAACAACGTTTTCTGATTTTGACTTACCCTGTTAACTCTTGTCATAGTAACTTAATTATTATCTTAGACTTTAGTTTGTAGTTTCTAAAAATAGCTTTACTCTTATCGGTGGACTAATTTCCAGCTCAACAGGCTTGTGTCCTAAAAAAATCTAATATGTCCGTCATTTACATTATCAAAAAATATTGGAACACATTTTTTCTTTACTCAATTAAACAAAAAATTACGAAGATAAAGTGCGTTGAAGTTTCGCGTGACGTCACGCCGTGGCACACTTTATACCAAGTTGTGACGTCGCGAGCCCCCACTCCCGAATTTTGATGCGCGTTCCATATTTTTTGATAATTTTACTGCCGGACTAATTTGAATATTTTTTTTACCCAGGACTCCCCTATTCTATCCCTTCCTGTTTGTTTTTAATTTTACATTCATTTATGTTTAATCTTGCAAAAAGGTATTTAAATCACGTAGAAAGAATACCGTTATCTTCCTCAATATCTTACCTATTAAGAATAAGAATAAGTGGCCGTTCGAGATGATATTCGTACAAAGTGTATATTCCTTGTGAGTAAACAAATAGACGCTAGACATTGTAAAATGTCGAATTATAAAAGTGACGTGTTAATAAACTACCCACATGACATAAATACAAATAACGACATAGTGAAGTGCTATCACTGTGACGCCGATAATAAAATAAAAAACTTCTACGATTGGTTGGATAACCAAACAAAAATTAAAGTGCTTTCGTGTGAGAAGTGCGACAAAAAATCATGCGTAAAAATATTTGCGCACACAACAGTTTCCCGAAGTAAAGAATGTAACCAAATGGTTACAGTGACGAAATATTACACTTTCTGTGTTGCAGAAAATAAAACGAGACAGGGGCGAGGCCCACAATGCACAGGTAAGGAATGTAGCCAACCTACCTACACCAGAGTTATTGATCAAGAAAGATTCATCAATAAAGAAATAATATCATGCAAGTTTTGTGGAACGGTGAACGAAATAACAGCTACGAGCCCATCTCTCAGAGATTCACCCAAGATCCGTCGCGTTGGTGAATGGATTACCTCAAATCGCCACGAACAGATCCGTCGTGAAAAAGAAAGAGAGAACATAGAAAAGTTTAACAAAACTCACGACCCTAAACCTAAAATTAACCCGGTCGCCTTACAAAATCGATATGACGCTTTAAAAAATCTAGAAGACACAGAGATGATGTGTGAAACATTAGATGAGGAAACTGCTTCAACCAATCACGACACAGTTGAACAAAGTAGTGTAGCTAGCATCCCGGGATCACGAAAACGAGTGCTAAAATCCGAATGGAACGCAAACGTCAAACGTGGCAAAACTAACATAGGCAGAGCAACTGCGCCACAAAATCAAAAGCCGAATGACCATAACCCAAGTTTCAAAAAACCACCCAATGAATGGCAAGAAACTCAGCAAAACAAAACCAACCAAGCACAGAAAAAAACCTCACATCAAAAAAAAATTGCCGCCAGTCGTTTGCACGCAAGAGGGGTGGGTGGAATCGACATACATGTTTAAGAAAATAACAGAACTTGCGCGGGATCACAACTGCGAATTGAAAACTGACAAAAGGTCCGGAAAGATATTTTTTACGCCAAGACATATAGAAAATAGAAGAACACTCCTCGAAGAACTGAACAAAAAACCAGACTTTGAATTTTATACGTATGGAACAAAACTAGAAAGGAAACCGTCGAAGAAAGTTGTAGCCAAAGGAATTATAACTAGTGGACACACAGAACAAGAAATTATACAGGATATCAAAGAACGATATGGTATGGTACCAGAAAGGGCAGTGCCACTCCGGAACTCGGCGCTAGTGTTAATATTTAACGGTGAGACAGACATGAAAGACATTAAAAATATAACAACCATTCTTTATCAAAAGGTGAAAATAGAAAAATATAGAGTTAAGCTGACAGCAGTTACTCAATGTAAACGCTGTTTAGATTTTGGTCACGTTCAAGCACATTGTGGACGCATGCAGGTAAATGATATGGAAACTGAAATTGGTGAGGAAGGACAGACTACAGAAACTTGCTCAAAATGTCACCAACCGGGACATACAGCAAAACAGGCTAAATGCCCGCTTTTCCAGGAGGAAATTAAAAGACAAAGAGAAAGACGACTTCGCTTTTGGCAAGTAAACAAGAAACCAGAAGAGTCAAACACTAAGTTTACTAACCCACGACAGCAGAAATTCAAAAATCCCGCGGCAGCTACAAAACCGGGAATATCATACGCTCAAGCAGCTTCTACGAAGCCTAAAACGTTCATAACAGGTAATGAAGATGTGATCGAAAAGATAATTGCAATTTTCCAGACTATGCAACAGCAATTCTTAATCCAGATGCAACAACAAATGCAGCAACTCTTTGAACTTATTCGCAATGGATAGGCAAGCCAACAGAAAAAAAATCAATCTCCGGATCCTACACTGTAACGTGCAAGGGTTGAGAAACAAATTCATTGAAGTAAAAAATATAGTAGTACAAACCAATCCACACGTCATAGTGTTAAACGAGTGTAAGATTGACTTCGAGAAACAAAAATTCAACATTAATGGGTATGACAAACTTTACGACACAAGACAACCATATCTGGGAACGGCAGTCTACATAAAAAAAGGATTAAGATGGAGCCAAGTAGAATTATTACCCGGTCACGACAATGACGACAGAAAACTCGAGGGGGTGGCTGTTAAACTTATCACCAATTTCGAAACTGGAGAATCCACTATAGTAAGAGGCCTATACATACCCATAACACAATACAGAAATATTAGAAGTGAAACAGAAGATCTTCTTGAAACCAGCGATGCAATAAATATAGGGGACATGAACCTTCGTATGACACAGTTAAATCATAGTCGAACGGTAGGGGCTGGTCTTGAAGTTCAAAATCGTATCGACGACGGACTATGTACGCTAAAACATACAGGCTTACCGTCGAGACCATGCCATGCTGGAAATGGCATACCTGATGTTGCACTAATCACTGGAGACGCGCAATATAAAATTACGCGCTGCAAACACTTACAATCAATATCTTCAGACCACCTTCCCTGGCTCTTTTGCATGGATATGAATATGGAAGAAGAACTAAATGAGACAAGAAATTTACGACCTTTGTACAAAAATGAAGACTTAGCTAAGATATATATTGAACTTATCGAAAATAATCTTAACCCAAAAACACAAATAAAAACCAACGAAGACTGCGAACTTTATATAGAAAACCTCGAAATGACAATTAGCTCAGCTCTAGATGAGGTAGCACCAAAAAAGATACAGAACAGAAAAGAGATGCTACCAATTGAAATACAACAAATGATAGAGGATCGTAACGCAGCAAAATTAAATGTTAAAAGAACGGGCGGACATCTAACAGCTAGAATAAATTATAACAACCTTAAAAAACAATTACAAACAGCACTACAACAATATAGAGAATTAAACTGGACAAAAATAATAGAGAGTACTCAAGACAACAGAGCGAAGATGTGGAGAATCCAAAAATCAATCAAAAAACCTCCACAAAGGCTCCCATGTTTGGAACATTGTAGCACCGAAAAAGACACAATAAATAACCTAGTCGATGTGGCAATAGTGAAAAATTGTACTATCTCAATTACGGATGAAGGCAATGAACAAACAACACCGTATCAGCCGCTGGAAGAAGCTAATGTAACTGAAGTAAAAAATGCAATATGTCGCTTCAAAAACAAAAAAGCTCCAGGCCCGGACCAAATTAAAGTAGATGCCCTAAAACTAGCCGGTCCCGCATTTTTCTGTGCCTTGACTAGAGTTATTAACTACGTTTTAACAACTGGTTATTTCCCACATCGATGGAAACTGGGCGAATGTATATTTCTACACAAGCCAGGGAAAAATTACAAAGAAGCAAAATCGTACAGACCCATAACACTTCTCAATATTATGGGAAAAGTATGTGAGAGAATAATGTGCAGCCGCATTCTTAAAGCCTGCAAACATTTAATCCCAGATCACCAACATGGCTTCATGCGACATAAAGGCACAGGGACACAGATACTACGAACGTGCAAGTACATCTCGGATGCTCTGGAAGAAGGTCATAGTATTGCAATGATATCGACAGATCTAAGCAAAGCTTTTGATTCAATAAACCACAAAGGTCTAACGACTAAATTAGTAGAAAAGAATATCGATAATAATATAATCAAATTAATAGAAAATTACCTAATGGACAGAAAAAATCGGGGAAAGTTTCGAACAACACTAGGAGACGAAATAGTGATACCACATGGGGTACCCCAAGGATCCATCTTAGGTCCACTCATATTTAACCTCTATGTACACGATATTCCACAGACAAATATAGCTGGTCAAATGTTATCCCAGTACGCCGACGATCTGTGCATACTCAACGCAGCAGAACGACCAGACCTAGCCACGATTCGAGCGACGTGGGCTGCCGAAGTAATTGTCGACTACTATAAACGCTGGGGCCTACAGTGCAATGTGGACAAAACAGAGTGTATTATGTTTACAAGAAAAAGAATACAAAGCTTGCGATATCCCCGGGGTTACAAATCAACAGTGAAAATAAAAGACGCAACCGTTGAGTACAAAAACTGCGTGCGATACCTAGGCGTACAACTGGACAAGAGACTAAGCATGAACGAACACGTCAAAAACCAAGTGAAAAAATCTAAAATTGTTAGAGCTATGCTCAATCCAATAATCGGCTACTACTCCAAAGCAACAATAGAAACCAAACTTATTGTGATACAAGCATGTTTACTTCCAATTTTGGATTACGGAATAGTTCAACTACTTCCCAGAGTGAGTAAAACAAATCTCTTGAGGCTTGAGAGACAATACCGCATGGCCCTTAAGTCGGCGGGAGGTTTCCCGCGTTCTATCCCCACGGAAATGTTGTGGGACTTATTGGACGAGGATCCTTGGCATATCCGGGTCCATGACTTACACAGAGATATGCTGGATAAATTAAAGGACATGTGTATGCCAGGGTTGGACACTCCAGGTCCACAATATGCTAGATACGGACATTTTAACCCAATGATGTATAATGACAGAATAGGTGAAATAGACTATGTTTTAAAAAAACATAGGAATAAACATGTCAGTAAAAGGCATGTTCCTGTAAGGGAACGAATCCTAAAATAGTAAATAAATGTAGAATAATACTTAATGTATGTAATCATTTAAATGTGAGCTGTAAATAGGCTACACGACATAAAATAAATGTATAGATCTATAAGACATATTGCATTAAATACACAACCCTCAGAGGACATTTAACTGTAACAGAAATGAAAAATAATAAAGAAATTTCTATTCTATTCTATTCTATCAAAGATATTTAGATATTTGCACCCTATTTGAACGGAAAGAAATACATGTTTGACTTGGACCCCACCAGCCTTCAGTTGTTATATCGAGTGTGTGCGTGTGCAGGCGCGCGCTCGCGCAAGGCGTCCGAGTCGTCGGCAGCGGGGCGCGGGCGCTCGCGGCGCGCGCGGCGCGACACGGACGACGCGCACGCGCACCAGCCCGCGCTCAAGTACAACTTCTACATGGAGCTCGGTATGCACTGCTATTTATCTTAACTGTACTAGTGGCTTTGTGGTTTACTAACTATTAGATTCTATACAGTATGTTACAATATCATGTGATCCGTTAGGCATTTAAGAAAACTGCCAATTGGTTTGACTGTCAACAATCCAGTTCCCAACAAGACACCTATTCAGACACAGTCATATAAATAAAATAATGCAATTGAATAAAAAAAATCTAGTGCTAAACTTAGCACCTCTTGCTATACCACTACTTTTGGTTGCATAAGAGAACTTGGGCATTTTTTACATTTATGTTTTTGGTGGGATTGTTTCTTTCTGGATCGAGTTACGGTCATACAATCTTAACAAAATTTAATTTGCGTACTTTCTTTTTCACGTCCAGCTCTGAACTGTCAAGATTGTTAATTTAACCAACAATAGTATTTCCAATCCGCGCCCCGCTACTCAAATTAACGATGCACACTTGAAAACACTAAACTAAAACGTTCTCTATAACTTCGACCGACTAGATCCATCGTGGGACTGCCAGACGCGCATCAGCGTGCTGACGACGCGGCTGGCGGACCTGCGCAAGGCCTACCACTCGGTGAAGGCGGAGCTTGCGGCCATCGACCGGCGACGCAAGAAGCTGCGCCGCAAGGAGAGGGAAGGTAATGCCGCCTGCCAGTACTTACCCAAAATAAGACCCGCTATGTTCAGTCTATCCTAATGTGTCAGTGCCGTCCTTTGAACCGATGTCAAACCAAAACCATGTTATTATTTTACACACTTGTATACTTTCGTTCACTCATTCAATCTATTCGTGCCAGCACTTGTGAATCGACCTACCTACGTCCGAAAACGTCAATTCTAAAGTTATTGTTAGATTTGTGCAGTCGTTATGAATGCAGCTAGTCGTGGCCCACTGTGCACTGACATGAGTGTTTCTGTTATTGTTGCAGCTGTGAAAGCAGCCAAGGCCGCGTGCTCATGATGAAGGCTGTAAGCGCTCCGAGCCCGGCGCCTGCCGCGGCTCGGCGAGTTTATTCGTTTTAGAATGGACGGACGCGCCGCTTGCGGCCCCACCACTGCGCGACCCTTGCCTCCCGGACTGGTGTTATCTAAGCAATAAATGAAGCTTTCGTGTATAGCATGTAGAAGCTAGTTTTCACGTTCATCGCAACCTCGTTGTCTGATTAATTCTTGCATCTTACCAAAAGTATTGTTCAAGTTTCCACTTGAAGTGTAGGCGTTGTGCGTTAAATGTGATTTGTAATGTAAATTTGTGTATCATAACTGCTTCGATATTATGTAATATATAATGTGCTTTTGAAAAAGTTACCTCGATTTTTAATTTTAATATTGATGTGGGAGAAATTACATAAGCAATTTGTTATAGTGCAATGGAGCAGAACTCTACGGATTATATGAATTATAACACATACAAACATGAGATGATTGATGTACATACATCATAAAATAAATAGGAAAGAGTTATTTATTATACATATTTAAAGACTGATCGATCGAAATATGGGATAAATGTAATTGAAACATTTTTATCTAAGATTTATAATATTCCTTCGATTTATTATTGCGTTTTTTGAATAGACACATTTTATTGACAAGGTCTTTCATTTTTCTTCCAAACTACTACAAACCAACCTTTGCCTTATTTTACTTACATTTACGCATACAATGTTTTTATTTTATAACTAACGTACTTTAACAGATCATTAAATTGTGTGGTTTACCCTAGTCTTGAACGCTACAGACCACCAAAAATAACTCTAAAATACGAGTCCTATTATGACTATCGGAAATAAAGAACCAAGTAGGTTTTTATTTGTCACCATTGCATCTCCCCTTAAATTAGTATCATAAATATAAGGTCATACCCCGGCTCTTGTTGTGTTGTGTTGTACGCCTATAGCTCACAACTGTGGGAGCAGATTATCAGAAGCGTCCACCAGGCACCACTACATGTGTGCACGGTCTAAAACATAAATGCGAGTCTCTAACGTATCTAATATATCGCCCCCAATTTTTGGTTCACCCGAAAGATATTTCCTGCTGCAACAGGTTACATTTTAAGAGGTTAAAGTATGTACCAATTTCACCTAACGATGTTAACCTCGTAAGGCCCACGTCAAATTTCGTTAATTCGAAAGAGAATCTTGACGACTATAGTCAAGTCACTTTGACTGATGTCTTAAATTTAGGACATCGGGCCCACAGAATAAAGATTAAAGGCGTAGAAACCTTACTAGTCCATGGAATTGGTACATTTTGCCTTGCATCAAATCGGGTAGTTCTGATTTTTTTATATGTTCTATGTGATGAAGTGGTTATGGCAAATCCAACTTTTCGACCTCGGAAACCCTCATTCATCATCATCATCGATCATTGTCAAATTTTTGAAAAACTATTAAATATTCAGACTTTTCAGTTTCTACCAATTTTTACCAACAGGGACCTATTTTACGGCAAATATCACTATGTACACTTTAAAGAAGACTAAATTTTCAACAAAGTAGGTTAAAGTAAGAAGGCGATAATCCAAATAATTTGTAAGATACAGTTGTTCAAAAATTTGCAAAAGGGTCTAGCAGGTTAAGCTAACAAGATTGGCCCCCACGAGGGATTTGGTTATACTTAGTTGGAGTAGTGGCGGGACCTAAGAACACTGTATGCTTAATATCAGCCTTCGATTTTCTTTTGTTTCCGATTTATTCACGAAAATGTTAAAAAATGAAGGTAATTTTTAAACTGTTATTTTATCTAAACCGTGCAAGCGACAGTAAACAAATAAAGTCACTATTGATGAAAATAGAATGGAGTTTTTACAATGCATATTTTTACAGACGTTCCTGTCCTTAAACTTGGATGAAAAAAAAAACTTCTTTGGTTTTCATTTCGTTTCTTTTGCTCTTTTCGCAGAGGTGTACCTACCAAAAAAATTACGTAGACTAGCCACTATAGTCAAATACGTATAAATATAAAAAAAAACAAATATCTTGGTGCGTCATGTCAAAAAAAAAAGTGAAAGTATTCAAGTGTCGAAAGAATCTTGCATTCTGAGTTTATCCAGATAGTTCCCATGTACAGTTTTGTTTTTTTTTGTTATTATATACACCTTACCTTATACATAATAATAGTAGTTTATGTGACTGTACATAATGAAGGGCATTAAACACGAGTGTGGGTTTATAATAACATCAAACCCTAATTATGTACAGTTACATACACTAACATTTGAATAGCTGTATTTTAGAAACTATTTGGTCTAACGCAACCAAATTACTTTTATTTTGTTGCAAATTTAGTCTTCTTTAAAGTGTTTATATTGAACTTTACTGTGACAATGGTCACCAAAAAATGGCAAACACTGAAAGAAGAACGAACTTTTCATGGGTTTTCAAGAATTTCACAATGATCCGGAGGGATTTCGAGATCGAAAAATTGGATTCGTCATTACCACTTCACTGCAGGCAACATATAAAAAAATCAGAACTACCCGATTTGGTGCAAGACGACCCCCCTTTTAGGGCACGATTTCCATGTACTACTATGAGACGTACTTCAGACGTACGTCAGCTATCTTTCTTTACTTTTTAGATAACGTATTACATGAGAAAAAATAAAACAAAAAGTAGGCTGTTTTTTCTTCTTTAACTGTCATTGTCACAAGGTTTTACACAGGGACTTCTTTGTCCTTTCTATAGGAAGGATTTATCTTTCCTTGTCTATACGTCCAAATATGGTCCAAATACTATAGTTGCTTATAGGTCCAAATCACGCCTTACTTGTGACGATGTACCAAATAAAGAAAGAACAGCTATAGATCCATCTCTTTCCAACCATTTCAAACATTTAGTACGGTTTTAGTCTTTCTTCTGTGATCGGGCCTTACGAGGATAAATGTTAATGTAAATGTTAGTCCACCCATAGACATAGGATTTTGTGAGCAAAATAATTGAATGACAGGTAGGGGGTTCCTTTATCCATGAACTCACTTATCGATGCTTTTCCCCTATACTAGTGATCGCTCCCAGCTTTGTTTGTCAAAATGTATGAACTAATAGTCTATTAACACTGATTAACAAATGTTAATCGACTGTTAGTTTATATACATTTTAACAGCTTTTAACACTTTAATGTTCTGTTAAGTTGTTGGTTAAAACTCGACGTAAGTCTCAAGTATCAGTGTGTTAACCTTTTGAACGCCTTACGTCGAATACAAAATATATATCACTCACACGCCAAACATGTTTGCTATGCAAATTACAACTTAATTTATACGAAATAAAGTCTATTTAATCTTCATAGCATAGCAAACGTGTTTGGCGAGCGAGCGACACATTTTGTATTCGACTTAAGGCGTTCAAAAGGTTAACCTTTTGAATGCTTTACGTCAAATACATGCTATGCAAATTTACTTAATTTATATGACATGAAAGTCTCTTTTAAGCTTCTACTTGTGTCGGCTGCGGCCGACGGGGGCGTTGAAAAGGTAAAGAGAAGCCTCGGAATAGGAAATAATGTAAATGACTCCACCGTTGCGTGCGCATCTTTAGAAGGTAAAACTGCGGTTATTTTTAACCGACTTAAAAAAAAGGAGGAAGTTCTCAATTCTTCTGTTTTTTTTTTAAATGTTTGTTACCTCAGAACTTTCGACTGGGTGAACCGATTTTGATGATTCTTTTTTTAGTTGAAAGCTGGTGCTTCCCGTTTGGTCCCATTTTTATCAAAATGAAGATCTGATGATGGTGTCCATGAGGAATCGACGGAACTCTTCAAAATTTATAGGCACACCTATGGCGATTTTTGTATTTTTCATTGTAACTAGTGTATTTGCTCTTGGAAAGCACTATTTGTTGAAGTGGAACTGATGATGAAGACCACAGATGGCCACCGGAACTCCTAAACGGTATATATTTCAAGGGTGGCGACAAGATATATCGATTAAGATAGTTAAGCGACTATGACGAAGCATATTTAGGTTAGCGGATCAGTGAGGAATTGAGGGAACTCCTCAAATATTGTAGGCAAATATATAGCGATTTTAGTATTTTTAGTAACAAGTCCAGCATTTGCATTTAGAAAGTATCATTTGGTGTAGTGGAACTGATGATGAAGACCACAGATGGCCACCGGAACTTCTCAATGGTACCGATTTCAAGGGTGGCGATAAGATATCTCGATTAAGTTAGTTGAGCGACTACCTACAACGAATAATATTTACTTGTTGAAATATGACTATGACTTTCCCCCGGCGTTGCTTGCGGCGCGCTTGATATAAGTTAAAGTTTCATTTCAACTAAGAAGTGGGACTACGTAACAGCGCATTATGATCACTAAAACGTATAAAATAAAATAAATGTTTTAAAAAAAACCGCCTTCAAAAACGCAAAAAATAACTTCTTTAAAATTGTAGGCACCTAATAGGTTAGTCCAACTGAAGTCGGCGACCACAACATTTTCAACAAAAAGCCGACATCAGTTGGACTAACCTATTAGGTGCCTACAATTTTAAAGAAGTTATTTTTTGCGTTTTTAAAATAAATGTTTAAAAAAACAAAAAACCGCCTTCAAAAACGCAAAAAATAACTTCTTTAAAATTGTAGGTTTTTGTTTTTTTAAACTTTTTTTTTAGTAAGTCATAAAAAGGTTAACCGAATAAAACTGCATCGCTGTTACAATATTTTATTAAATGTACAACAATTGATGAATATAGAGCAACAATCACAGTGCGGTGCCGCATGTAAAGTCTGTCATACACTAACGGTGGAAAGAACACTCGTGTAATCGTCAAGAGATACCTAACTAATTACTCCCTACTCCCGTCCCTAATTAATATTTCGCTTAGTCAAGAATAGACATCACTAGCATTGTAGAAGCAACACATGTGGTACAAGGTAAAAAAATCATTCAGGAGGTTCAAGACTCGTTTTTCTTGAGATAAGCTTATAATATTTAATGCAGTATATTTTTCCTCTGCATTAGACACTTCAACATAGTACTAGTAAAATCAACTCACAATTTACGTACATTCATATCACAACTAGGGCAGACGCACAGTATTAAAATTGTTCTGTACTCGCTTTTTATTAGTTGAAGGGTTATGCCAGTTGTCTACGGTCAGTGTGGCTTCTACAATTTATGACGCTAGTAGTAGTTGGGGTATTGCGGCCAGGGGTGCGGGTGGTGCTGGTAGGGCCCGGGCGGCTGCTGGTAGCCCCAGGGCGGCTGGTAGGGCTGCGCGTAGCTCTGCTCGTAGGACTGCGTGGTAGCCGCTGGCGTTTGGTAGTAAGTGCTTCCGCCGCTCGTCGTCGTCACGCTGCTCGCTGCGGAACTTTCCTTCTTCTTTGTGTCGACAGCGGCACTGGAAAACGCAGAATAATACACTTGGAATTGAAAAGATATAGGCCGGAAAAACTAGGTAATCAAAACGGACTGATCTACTCTGTAGAACATTTCTAACGCCAGGGCAAAAGTTGAATTAACCGGCCAACATATAAAAAAAGACGGTCAAGGACGAGTCGAACTCGCGCGACCCAAGTTTCTGTGCCACCCGACTCTTCTGTTTTTATTATTTGTTGAATCTTTAAGGTTCGCACTGTGATAACATTAATAACACCGAATTTGATGTTTGTATGATTTATCGAATTTACGACATAAATAATGTTGACAATGAAAATATGTTTCGACTCCCCACGAGTTCCGAAACTGATACTACAAAATAAAGCAATAATAGATAGTAACTTTGTTAAAATATATTCCGACCAGACACCAGCCCAACAGAGCCACCTAAAAGAACTGCGCCAAGAACTTGAAGACCGTCAAAAAAAGGGTGAAATTGATGTAACTATTAAATATGTCAAAGGAGTTCCAACTATAGTGAATAAAAATACAGCATCAAAAAACTACACAGCTTAGGCACGTACAGTAAAACTCATCAATGCAGAGATAGCAATACTGCCAATAATTATAATATTTTAAATTCCTATGAAGACCTTAACCTAAGTGAAAGTTCATTGAATTTCTTTTACACTAATGTACGAAGTATTGTAAAACCTGGTAAGCAGGATGAACTCAAATGTATCCTAAAAGCGACTAAGAACAAAGTTCATGTAATACTTCTAACTGAAACTTGGATAAAAAATGAGGAAGAAGGAAAAAGATTGCAAATAACGGATTATGCTCACTACTTTAACTATCGTACGGATTCCAGAGGTGGCGGTGTTTCCATCTTTATACGCAATGAACTAAAGCATCATCTTATTCAAGAACAATACTCGCACGGAAACAACTACTTATGGATTCATATCAGTAAACTTGCACTAGACATTGGTGTCGTGTATAAGCCAGGTGACACGAATATCGCTATGTTCTTGGAAGATCTAGAACATCAACTGCTGAAAAGACATCGAGCCATAATATTTGGTGATTTTAACTTTAACTTGCTAACACCTGACCAATCAACTGGGAAATACATAGATATGTTACAAGAATCTGGTTATATCACTCTTAACAAAATACATGAAAACTACTCAACGCGCACAACGTCGACAAAAAAAAGCATCTTAGACCACATCCACGCTAACATTGCCGATATTACGTTTAACCTCAATATAATAGACTCCTCACTTTCTGATCATGCACAGATGTTTCTGTCTCTTAAGAAACATGAACCAAAAACCTTGCAACGTGTTCAATACGAGGCTCTTAACTATGAGAACTTATATAAATCTCTTGAAGAATACAACTTCGATACTCAAGATTATACAGAATTGAAGACTATAATTAAACACCACATCAGCAGCAATACAATTCTCAAGACTAAAATTCTTAATAAACCTCGCAGTGACTGGATTAACCGCAACATCATAACTAATATTAATAGGAGGAATGAAATCTGGAAATTACTTAAGAAGAATCCAAAAGACAAGAAACTAGAAGAATGTTTTAAACAAACAAGAAATGAAGTACAATTACTTGTTGCCAGAACAAAAGAGAAGTACTACTGCGAGCAATTTGTAAAATGTAAAGATGACCCCAAAAAGACATGGGCCTTAATAAATACCTTATCTCAAAATAAAATTCAAACGGACCGTGCTCCTCCGCAACTTGCAACTGAATCTGGACTGCTTAAAAACGGTAACGAGGTGTGCGATTTCTTTAACAAATATTTTTCGAACATAGGATCAGAATTAGCAAGTCAAATACCTATTCAATATCATAATAATAAAGTATATACCCTAAGCTACCAGCCCAAGCCAAGCCGAGCGCTATCAAACTTTTCACCGTGCAACGAGGATCAAATATCAAAAATAATCGATAATCTAGACTCTAATACTAGCGTCGGTATAGACTCTATAAGTACAAAAGCGCTTAAATGTATTAAACGATGTGTTTCAAAGGAACTTACAAAATGCGTCAATAAACATTTGGATGAAGGTACATTTCCAGACGATTTAAAAATAGCTAAAGTCTGTCCGATTTTTAAGTCTGGCAAAAAAACTGACCCGAATAACTATCGACCAGTATCCGTCTTACCTGTCATATCCAAGATTTTTGAGAGGGTTATATATGAACAACTTAACGACCATTTAAATAAAATTAACTTTCTTTTTGAACGTCAATATGGCTTCCGCAAACAATCTAATACGCTTTCAGCAACAATTGATGTAATTACTAAAATAAAAACAAATATTGACGCAAAAAACATTGCTCTAGGAGTATTTATCGATTTGAGAAAAGCGTTTGATACCGTTAGTCATGAAATTCTTCTAAGCAAGCTTGCCGATATAGGTATAACTGGTAACGCATACAAAATTCTTAAATCATACTTAACTAATCGACTTCAAGTTATTAAAATCGATAAGTACCAAAGCACATCACAGCCTTTAAACTGCGGAGTCCCTCAGGGATCCATACTCGGACCACTTCTCTTTCTAATATATGTGAATTCAATTAGTGAACTTAAGCTGCATGGAGAGGTTTCTTTATATGCTGACGACACGTGTATATTCTATTTCGGTCATTCAATTGAAAGTGTACTTAAAACAGCACAGGAAGATCTTGATAACCTGCACAGGTGGTTTCAGAGCAATCTTCTTACCATAAATACTAACAAAACTTCGTATATAATTTTTAAAGCCAAAAATAAGAAAATCAACCATCACATACCATTAAGTATTGACAACGTAATTTTGAGTGAATCAAACGAGGAAAAATATCTGGGCTTAATATTAGATAAAGGCCTGACGTGGAAATCTCATATCAAAAAAATCAAATCAAAACTATCATCTTTGTTAGGTTCAATACGGGGCGTAGTAAAATGTTTTCCGCGTAAGGTTCGTTTTAACATTTACAATTCCTTGGTTAAATCTCACTTAAATTATCTCGTCGAGATATGGGGCAGTGCGGCAAAAAGTAATTTAAGAGAGATTCAAACTATCCAAAATAAAATAATTAAGGTTTTGTTTCATTATGACTTTTTAACTTCAACCAAAAAAATCTATGCGGAAACTAAACTTATGAGTCTCAACCAATTATACTGTTTTAACACATGCATCTTAATACGAAAAATCATAAACAAAAAAATACGCTGTCAAACAACATTCACAACTAATAGGCAGAAAGGGCGTCGGGCTCTTAGAAGCGCAGATAATTTACATGTACCTTTCCCCCGAACGAAGAGCTACGGTACTAAAAACATTACATTCGAAGGAGCACGGTTATATAATAACTTACCTAAAACTATAAAAGAGGCAGACTCATACGGTAATTTTAAAAGCAAACTTAAGACCTATGTCATCAATAATATCCCCATTATTTAACTTGAGTCAGAATCCGGCCCTCACTTCTTATCGCTAGATGTAATAACTGTGCGAGCGACGCACGCGTGTATTTTTTTTTGCTTAACAACATTCCACCCGTTATGCTTTTTGTTATTGGTGCAACAACTACCCACTTTTGTACTTGCTATATCCTATAATTAACTTTTACTTGTGAACCTTTTTTATTGTTTGTTACACATATAAGCGCTCACGGGCGTAATGTATAATTAAGGCATGTTAATAATTGTTTTCTCAATAAGTGAAATGTATATTCTTTGAGAAAAATAAATAAATCTTTAACCACAATAAAAAAAACTATAGTCGTATCGGGGACCCTTATTATTTCACTTTATGGTTTTTATTCGAAATCCGCCGTTATAACAAATATTATGTAAAAAATCAACCGGCATCTAGGGTAAAACACCCAATTACTAGCCTCTAAAATACAAGTTACTGGCACCTAGTGATTGTTAAATTATCGTCTCTATCACCTTATGTTAAAGTTCACGGGGCCAATAGTCGGTAGGCGGCAGACAATAGGGCAGTTCACCCTATTACGGTACAAAACATACAGCTCCTGAAAGGCAGGATAGAAGCGGGCGGACATCGTCCGGTCAGTACTAGGGTGGTGTAAGGCGGCGCGGTACTAACATGGGCGGCGGCGGCACGTCGTGCTTCTCCTTGCGCGCGCGCTTGCGCAGGTGCTTGGCGAGCGCGCGCGCGTGCGCGGCGGCGGCGCGGGCGGCGGCGGCGTCGCCCAGCTCCTCGGCCAGCTCGCGCCGCCGCCACGCCAGCGCCGCGCTCGTCTCCAGCTCCGCGCCCTCCTGCTTCTCGTACGACTGCACCAGCTCTGCGAGACCACACCGCCCGATACAGAATACAGAATACACTACCTCAATAAATACATGTCAAAATTCCGTAAATGTACGTAAATTAAGTAACGGAGCGTGTCATATTGTTTTCTAATACGATATCTGTTACCGCGACTTGAACGGCTAGCACGAATTGTTTGAAACATGTCGTCGCTTGGATATTACTATTTATCGATAAATACTGCGCTCAATGCATCACGAGAAAATCGAGAATGTATTCTACTTTTAGGTATAGTCGAGGCTGTACATTTGATTACCTTGTTACAATAACGCGAGTTTAAATTGAAGTAACGGTTTGAATTTAATGTATCAATAACTAAGACAAGATACAGTGAAATAGCTCTTTGAAGGTGCTTCGGATTTTTACTCGTCTCTCACTCACTCTCATACGCTTTTATTAAGAGCGAGCGAGCGAGAAGTACGATCTCAAAGCACCCTCACTCTCTAAGTGCTCACAGACTGAACTAAAATATCGCTACTTATGTTCAACTAAATATAAAAAAACAAACCACTTGATACTTCATTCGTCAGCCTATAGAAGCAAAAAACTGACAAGTCAAAAGCCTAATCAAATATAGCTGCTGATGCTGCGGGTAGTTTCGCTGCTTGCGTACTAATAAAATATTAACCGATGATAATGATAACATTAAAATATTAGTAATTTAGCACGGCTCGGTGCGGCGAAGGGGCGGGTGTACCTTCGAGGTCGTTGTAGGGCGTGCCGGGCGTGTGCAGCGCCAGGTCGAGCCGCTGCATGTGCAGGCGCTGGTTGAGCGGGTCGCGCGCCACGGCCGCGTCCAGCGCCGCGCGCGCGCCCGCCGCGTCCGCGCGCACGTGGTGCAGGAAGCGCGCGTACTTGATCGACAGCGCCGACGCGATGGCCTGCCGACGATCACACATCAACGTCACCCATTTCAAAAAAAAAAGCTTCAACTCGTCAATACCACTGAGATACCAAATTATTTGTAACTTAAAGGAAACTCAACCTTAATGTTGTAGAATGTCAGATTGACTTTGGACTTAAGGTGGGTCTCGAATTTAAGTTCTTAACAGATTCTTGCACACGTGGGATACCTAACAACAAACTGCGCCTTAGGACCCTGTTTGCCTTCGCGTAGCTTGTTTAAAAGTGAAAAAAAAAAGTTATAATATGTTAAGATATACATCTTATCCTGAGTGGTAAGTAGTAATTACGCACTATACATTATGATATCTTGTTATTTTATTTTTTAAAGTGTCTAGTCATGTTATCTTCGTGTCAATTCAAAGTTGCCATGCCATCATATATTATTGATCAGCATCAAATCACTTAATCGCTACAGTCGAACGATTTTATTTGTCGATAAAAATATAATAATAGGTAGGGGCAAAAGTATTTTCGTATTTTGAATGTATTATTAGTAAACAAACCTCTTTAGCTTTACTGAATGTAACTGGCTGGTTTTAATACCATTAAATGTAGACATTCTGAAGATGCAATAAATAAATAAATAAACTAGTTCTCGCCATTTTTCAATTGTTTTTAAGCAAGCAAAATGAACGAATGTGACGAAGAAATTCGGTACATTTTAAAGTTTTATTACAGAAAGGTAAAAATGCGACGAACGCCGCGAATAAAATTTGTGCGATTTACGGTCCTAATGCGATATCAATAAGAGTAGCACAAATGTGGTTCAAGCGTTTCAAGTCTGGAAATTTTAGTGTGAAAGATGAGGTTCGCTGTGGACGCCCTGTCACAGATAAAATCAGTGCCATCTTTGAAAAAGTAGAGCAAGATCGACATATTAGTAGCTACGACATTGCTGAAGAACTAGATGTTGATCATAAAACAGTTTTACGTCATTTACAAAAGTCTGGGTACAAGAAAAAACTTGACATTTGGGTACCACATTATCTCACTGAGAGAAACCTAATGCAACGTGTTTCCATTTGCGATTCTTTGTTGAAACGTAACAATTCCGAACCATTTCTTAAACGGTTGATGAAAAATTGGTCACTTACGATAAGAATGTGCGAAAAAATCGTGGTCGACGCATAGACAAGCCCCTCAGACCGTGGCAAAGCCCGGCCTGACTCGGAACAAAGTGATGCTGTGTGTATGGTGGGATTGGAAAGGAATCGTCCACTATGAGCTTTTGCCATCGGGTAAAACTATTGATTCTGACCTCTACTGTCAGCAACTGATGAGGTTAAAAGAAGCCATTGAGAAAAACCGGCCGGAGCTGGTGAACAGGAAGGGCGTAGTGTTCCATCATGACAACGCCAGACCGCACTCATCTATAGCCACGCAGCAAAAATACAGAGACCTTGGCTGGGATGTGTTGATGCATCCTCCGTATAGCCCTGACCTTGCTCCATCAGATTTCCACCTGTTTCGGTCACTTCAGAACTCTTTAGGAAGCATAAAGCTACCCACAAAAGAACACTGTCAAAACTACCTGTCAGATTTTTTTAATCAAAAATCTCAAAATTTCTACAGCAATGGGATCATGACACTATCCAAAAGATGGCAACAAGTCATCGATCAAAACAGCATAATTATACATATTATAAATAAATAAATAAATATACCTAAAAAAAAAATGTTCCTTTGTATGAAAAATACGAAAATACTTTTGCCCCAACCAAATGTTAATAGATTTTTATAATCTGAAACGAAAATATGCAGTATTTCAAACCAAGAACCATATTGCACGAAATGTTGGCCAGACTTGCCTAGTGTGGGGACTAGTTGGCATACTCGTACGTGACATATTGTACACTTTGAGAACTGTACAATTGAAAATTGAGTTTAAGTTACTTTTTATAGTTTGTAATTTTGTGTAATTGTGCAGTTCATTTCAAATTTTTTTTTTCATTTTTCACCTTAATAAATTTAAGAATTCAGATATTACCTTATTCTTGGCTGCAGCGATGTACGTTTCATACAGCTGCGAGCACTTTTCGTAGTCGCCGCGACGACGCTCCAAATTGACACGTCTGTAAAGTCAAACAAGCTATATCATTAACTTAGATCTTAGATCAAATTAGATACGAGAGAAATATGTTTTAAAAACTTGCCTTTAAAGTTATGATCTTATAACGTGTCGTTTATTTTGGCTTAATATAAATGTAAAAGGCTCACGCGTATTTAAACAGCATCGGATCGACTGCAGCAGCCAATCCGTCAAATGAAGGATCATTCGAGCTTGTCGAACAGTTCGACAGGTTTGCCTGCGACCATGCCGCGAGACGAGGCATCTAGGCGGTAGCGGGGTCAGGGAAAACAAGCTGTGCGCGCCGCCGCATAGGTACAAGTGTCGGACAGAGTTGCCGTTCTATAGGCGACGAAGAATTACTGGCCGTGGTAGCCGTTAAAAACCCTCTATCGTATATCGCTGCGGGTCCGCACCGCCGCATAGCGATCAATCAGGTGTTATGGCAGCGCAAGTCACCTGTACTGTATCTGCACGAGGCTGCAGCAGGTCTTCTCGATGCGGTCGAGGATGTCGGCGGCGCGCGCGGCGCTGCCGTGCGCCTCCTCGAAGTGCGCCCAGTGCAGGTGCAGCTCGGGCTTGTCCAGGTGGTGCACGGTGCACGCGCGCTCCAGCACCTCGCGCAGCGTGCCCACCAGCTCCGGGTGCGCTTCCATTCGCTCTTCCAGGAACTTCACCAGCTGCAACAACATTCCGTTACACTTCATTACGATTGGCGAGCACAACTTGCGTCTTAACTTTCCCTACTAATTAAATAAGACAGGCCTCATCCGCAACTAAATCTTCGTTGGACTTCTAACAATCCTTTCATGAGAAAAGTTGTTCAACAAAAATGTAGTGAAATTTACTTTAAAGCGACTTCAGCGTTTTCCAAAATGCAATTTTTAAAATCCATAAAAAAATACATTTAGCGCAGTAACCACAAAAAGTCTTGTCTCTATGCTCACTGTAAACATGTTAGTTGGTTACCTGCGTCGATTACTATCAGACCGTTATAATAATAAGTACAAATATCAAATTTTAACCTGAACTAACATATCTAACCGCGGTTTAAGTATTGGGAACGCCCACTTAACGAACTAAGGTGCACTGTATACGGTACCCGCATCCAGAACTCCTCGTAGAGCGCACAGGCGATGAGGCAGCGCTCGTGCAGCACGAGCGCGCGCCGCAGCGAGCCGTGCTGCTTTTCCCACTCCAGGTACGCCTTCCAGTTCTTCAGCTGGCACCGCTCCAGCGGCTTCACGTGGAAATACGGCCGCTTGATCTGCACACACATACAAATATTAACTACTACGAACCTAGACTTAAAAAAACTATGTTTCTCGCGATTCCGTCACGCGTTAGTTGTATATCGTTATTTCCTCAGAAACTGATAGATTTCCTGAACAAAAAGTACCCTATGAATCCTCTTAACCGGACAAAAAACAATCATGTTTAAATTGAGGACACATCTTTGCATTTATAATATGTATTACAAGCTTCTGCCTGCATTCGTCCGCGTAGATTCGAGTATTGTTATTCCCCTCGGGAACGTTTGACGCCCTTACTTATAGACGTGGAATAACCGTGGGGCAAGCTAGACCATGCTTTGTCCTTATCTGTCAAATTCAAATGTCTCAATGACAATATGGAGAAAGCATGGTTTAGCTTTATTCCACGTTTATAAGTAAGGGCGTTAAACTTTCCGGGATGAAAAGTAGCATTACATAAATTATATCCATTCTAAATTTCATCCAAATCCGTCCAGCTGTTGCAGAGTGAAGGCGTAACAAACTAACACACAAGCTTTCGTATTTAAATAATATTAGGAGGATAAAGACTAATAAATAATCAAAATAATATAAAGTCCATGCTTTCATGGACTTTATATTACTTTGAATGAACGAACTCACTCCTTCCTCGAAGGTCCAGCGGGCAGCGACTTGCTCGCCGGTAGACTTATGCACTTTTCTTCGCGCCGCAATGATGCGTTCTTTGATTGCTTGAGCTTCTTCATCTGATGCCTATATATAAAAAAAATGTGAACCATAGTTTAAAAATAATTCTGAACCGATGTTTGTTGTACATGAATAAAATAAAATAAAATCCTACTTTCGATTAGTTCGTTCATCTCATTGTATTTTTTTTTATTAGTCGTACAGTGCGTACTCATTAGCGAGCTGTAACTGTTACCGTTGCACGTAAAATCGCGGTGTGTACTGCGTGAGCCTGTCCACTAGAAGCTCGCTACTGTAACAGCTACGGTAACAGTTACGGGTCGCTGGGTCGCGGCAGGGGGTGGTGACTCACGATGTGGTCGAGCGGCTCGTCCTCGCCGGGCGGCAGGTCCAGCTGCGGCGCGGCGCCGCCCGCCTCGCGCACGGCGTCGCGCACGTCGCCGCGCAGGCGCACCAGCTCCGAGCGCGACACCACGCCCGACACCGGCTCCGACATCACGTGCTCTTGGAAACTGCAAAACACCCACTGCTACTGACCCCACCCTCTTCACAGACCGCTCACCCCCGATCACAAGGTATTGTATTGTACTGCACGTTTTTTCTATATAAAATCAATCTTACCGTATTCGGTTACTATCCGGTAATATTCGTATGGAAATAACGTGCAGTGCAATGCCGAGTGACACCGGGCTAACAGTATTTCCTTTTCCCTGGTGGCTCATGCAAAGAAAACATCAAAACATATTAAATAACAAACACCCCCGCCGTCGCGTCTGTCCCTCGGTATGTTCGCGATAATCTCGAAAGCTCCTGAGCGGATTTTCAAGCGGTTTTCACCATCAGTTAGATAATTTAGCACGCAAGGTTTTTATATGTAATACATTTTGGTTTATGTACGGGTGTTATAGAAAACTCGCATTAATCGAAGCGAACCGAGGGCGGGGCGCTAGTAACCAATAAAAATAAATGTTTCTAATTTCCCTTGGATATTTTTTATTTCCTTGAATTACTTAAACTTAATAGTTAGTGATTCCATAATTTGGCAGGTCCATGAACGCGTCTACTTGAAAGACATGTAAGAGAAAGTAAGCACTAGACATTTTATAGGTGTGTTATATTATCGGTTACAGTTTTAACTAACTTGTCAAAGTGCGAAGTATATCCGAGAGTGGGAGTAGCTAACAGACGATCGTATATGTTAGTCACGTTCAGCGCCGAGCCGTTCTCCGCCTCCCACTTGATGTACGACTCCCAAAGACGATCCGACCGGAACTCCAAACCGCACGCCTCTGCAAAGAGAATCGACGTAAATTAACAAATTGTGTTACAATAACACCATAATTAAATAACATAAAAAGAGAATCTTACCTATGGCTCTCTCATACTGCGCCTTTATAAAAGCATGATCTTCCGTTCTAGTGGCTTTTATATGATTCAGGTAGTGTATCCAAAGATCAACGGACAGTGGGATAGCTTTCAGCCCCCTTTCCAATACCTGAAACGTAATGAGAGTGAGCGAGCGCGCCCAGGGGGCGGGGGTGCCGCCGTTGCCGACGACACAACGAAGCAAGGGAATATTGAATAGCATTGTATGTGTGATATCATGTAATTTTGAATAGCCGTCGCGAGACGCGGCGCGCCTTGGGCTAGCGCCGCTGGCAGGGCCGGCGGCCGCGCCTCGCCGCGGCTACGAATATAAAAGTTTGCCTTGGCTTTACACCTGTTCCTCGCCGCGCCGCCCGCCGTGGCCGCCGCGCCGCCTCTTGCTTCCTACTGCCTATTGGCATTATATGCGGACCTGTTGCGCTCCATGCTACCATGGATTAGTCATTAAGCCTTAAGTATCACCACCATCAAATATCAGGTACTTAAATATTATACATGAAACGGTATTACAATACATGCGTGTACAGAGTATCATAATTATAAGCACTAGGATATCAAATAAACAACACAAACAATCAAACACTAGAACGAGATCAACGTGACGGTAATAGAACTCTCCGGTGCGTACGGACGACTTTGCCTTACGAATGCGGGCCTCGAAGAGCTGTTGGGAAAAAAAAGTAATTGCAAAATACCAGTTAAGACTAATTCAATTTTAAAAATCCA
Source organism: Acleris literana (assembly GCA_946894065.1). NCBI lineage: Eukaryota > Metazoa > Arthropoda > Insecta > Lepidoptera > Tortricidae > Acleris > Acleris literana. Next base: position 7,622,165 of record OX335685.1, on the reverse strand, counting down.
AGTGTTTAGACACATGAAATAAAACTGATCATTCAGGCGTATTTAACGTATCGAAGCCTTACCAACTCACGCGTATAAAATAGCAAGTGAGCGAGCGGCAGGCCTGCTACTCACCTCGAGGCACTTCTTTTTACTTCCTTTGCGCTTCTCATAGTCGGCGTACTTGCGCCAGTACCCGTAGCAGTACGGGTAGTGCGACAGGAACGCGTCGTATGCCTCGCGCGCCGCCTCCGCTTCGCTCTGAAACATTACAGCCGCCTCAGCACCCAACTTCGCGCAGTACACCCGTCCCTTTCAGATTACATTCATCAGATGGCCCTTGCCAATCAACATTTTATTTCAGTTCTCATTGCTTCATAAAGCAAATGAGACTAGCAAATATTTTTCATCACATTAAATAAGTTCCAATCTTTTGAGTAACATGTTTGACACGCTGTATACGCTTACCTCTTGGTCGACATATTGCAGGAGATAAGTCCACCCAGTGAAGTCAGTGGGATCATCATTGACCACTTTCCAATATTTATCTAGTTCAGGGAGGGCTTTCTTCTTGGGTTTCTCATCTATTGAAGGTCTCTTCTCTGATGGTACTGGTTTGCTTTCTCCATTCTATACAAGTGGAATCCAAATACATATAATTATAAGGTCAAGCAGGACTATTACATCAATGGCGCAATTACATCAAGTAGCTTAATCTCTGGTTTTAAAGTTTGTATCGAAAAGTTACATCTATACAACAACAACAAACAACAAGTGACAAGTAGATATTATTTTTCTCTACTTCATTACCTCACTTCAGTCTTCAATACGAACCTTAGAACGGGAGTTAAAGCCACTTGACGTCATTGCCCCACTGACGTAGTAGCTTTACTTTATGCATACTCTTATTAATATCATTTGAATGGAGAGAGAAGTGAAAGACTAATAAAGTGGTGCCATTGCCATGAGTCAATATAGTCAATAAACTATTGAATTCTATTTTTTGCCCTGATCAACAGGGGTTGAAATAGGTAGTAACATATTCCCATCTCACTCATGCATATATGAACATTCGTCAGGTTTAGGTTAATAAGCATTACCTATTCCAACCTATGCTAATCACACTCACACTTTTGCAATAATATTATGTTTACCTTAACAATAGCCTGTTTCTTGCTAGAAGATTCATTCTCTGAAGTCGGGGAGCCTGGATCGTACCCATCCTTGTCAGCATCAGTTTTTCGTTTTCTTGACTCTTTAGAGTCTTTCTTAGAGGCAGGCAGCTCATCTTCAGATACAACCTATGAAAAATTGCAATAGATGCATTAATTATTGAAAATACAAAAGCAATTGCCATAAGAAAATAAAATGTGTCATAAATATTACTCTCTTGACATGCATTGCCTGAAATTATAAAAAGAGCACCAACAATAGGTAGGAAAATATTTGAACCTCTGTATCAGCCGGTAACTCAGCTGGCTTAGGTCCTGGAAGCTCATCATCAGACACATTCTCGGCATCCTTTACACTTGGCTTCTCAACTGCTGGCAGCTCATCCTCTGACACCACCTCAGTCTCTTCTGCACCTCTGACCTAGAAGTATAATTTTCTCAGTTGCTTTGCTAAAATTCATATTATTTATACAATTCTGAAGGAGTTGAGAATGGAAATAAATAAATAAGACTAAAATAATGCATTGTGTTCAGAGTCAAAATAATTAATACCTCAGGACCAGCTTTTTCAGGCACCATTTGATCATCATTTTCTATGACTTTTTCTGTAGTTACTTCAATCCTCGGAGCTATAATCTCCTGTAACAATTTAAAAGTTGACACTTTTCAAATAAAAAGTTGTTGTCAAAATTAACAAACAGTGTAGGTGCCACTTTGCAAATGGTTCTAATTTTGTGCAAAGCGAATTAATTATGAGCAAAAAAACAATCCATACCTCATCTCCTTCCTTTATTTTTTTAGCAAAAGGCTCTTCATGAGTTTTTTCCTGTAAGTAGTATAAAACATAAGACCAAAGACAACAATTGGCTAACATTTTCAGCCTGTAATTTTACTTTATAGTAGTTAATTAAATCATATAAATACCTGAACAGTTTCAAGATTTGTAATTTCTATCTCTTCAAGATCAGTGTCCAGACTAATGATTTGTTTTTTTTCTTGTGAAATCTCTAAACTCACACTTTCGTCTGTTGTAAGAGAATCATCTAGATTTAGATCTGCAGAAGATTTTGACACAATATTATTCTCCATTTTAGGTGTTTCCTCTTCCACAGGCACAACTTCAGCTGCTTCAGATGCCTCTGCCGCAGTACTCTCTTCATCCGTCTTATCCATAGTGTCTTCAGTGACATCATTAGAAACCTCAGTGACATCATTAGAAACCTCAGTAACATCATTAGAAACCTCACTAACTTCATTATCGGTCTCCATCTTGGCTGGAGTACTGGAGATGTCTCCGTCCGTATCCGAGGCTTTAAAGGCAACGTCGCTCAGACGCGAGTCGCCGTCTGATAAAACGTTGTTCAACGGATGCCCTGAGAATGTCACCGCGTTATCACCCACGTCGAACGAATCTGTGTTGTTCTCCAAGTAGTCCCCGACGCTTCCAGCGGAGAACTCTACCGAAAAACCAGTCCCCAGAAAGCCTTGATTGGACGTTGATGATTCGTCCACCCCTACCGCGTCCACACTGTTAAATTCGTTCTCAGTCAACAAATGCGATAAACCATTCGAGTTCTCGTTAATTAAAGGCCCTTCATCGGTATCCATCGGACCATCGTCCGCATCCAAAGGTTCATCTGACAAACACTTCTGAAATATTGCAATACGACTTAAATATGTACTAATAGACACTTACAAATTTATAACCTAGTAAACACCACTTACCTGCAAATCGGGACTGGCTTCATCTTCCATATTTAGTTTTAATCAATAGTTGCAATTTGTACTTCAATATGTTTTACTATATCACTATAGATACCAGTATCGAGAACAGAAGAAAATACAACAAATTCGAGGGCAATGGGCATAAACCAAAACCAAGAACAAGCAAATTTCACTCACACACACGATGAATGAGTATTTACGCATTTTAGTCTATGGGTGGTCTGTGGGTGGTCTATGGCGAGTATAAGGGTGCGTTTCCACCAGAGATGCGCATTAATGTGTTTTCATACATTTGACAATCGGAGCGAGGTTAGGATTGTATAGTACATGTACTAAGAGCCAAAAATAATTAATTACCGTCACTGTACTAGAACGAACTATTCCGTAAAGTTTCTGCTTTTCTATTCTATTCTATTCTTAATTAATGGCTTTCACTCCTGTTAAGGTGTATTTCGCCAATGTCGAGTTATTTATAGACACTCCCATGGACTTATTAGAGAAATAAGTCCATGGATATCACACGCGAAGACAATTGTTCGGTAAAAGAGAATTTTCTCAAATGGTCAAGTCGTTTCTGCTCTTAGTTCATTTACTACACGCGGATCAAGAACCGAACAGAGCAGGCAGTGACACTGACAGCAAAGCTGGCCATTCATTCGGTCAAAGGAGCATGAACAGACCCAGTTTCTTTCAGTGTACTAGTGTAATAAAAGAACTAAAAGACCGAATTAGTACATTACAGCGATTGTACTAGTTTGGAGCGATCCGCTCAGTGAACGAGCGCGCACAACCCTAAGCGAGGTGTCGCGAGGTGTTAAAATATGTATAAAACCACATTAATGCGCATCTCTGGTGGAAGCGTACCCTTATGGAGAAGAGTATAAAGCCCCCTACTCATTATCCTTCCGTGCCAATTGCCATCCCTCCGGGCACGATGCATGGCGCAAAACGCGTAGGGGGCTTTAGTTGAAGCCGAGGAAGTAAATAAATACCTAGGTACTCCCAAAAGAAAGAAACCAAGCTTAAAGTTGTCACGTTTTTAACGTTCACTCAAATAATCCTCGTAAGATTTTCTATGCTATCCAGCATATCCAGCATACATAATGTACCTATGGTAGAAAGCAACAACATTTAGACATATCTTAAAATCTGTGGTAGAAAGAAACCTAGCAACACTAATCACTTCTGTCAGTTAAAAGTTAATAATTTTATAACCTAAAATCTGTACTTTGTGATCGTGATCAATAAAATTCGTGATTAATTTTTATGTTATATTTATATAGGCTGTAATCAAATTTATGACAAACGTGTAGAGAACTGAAACAATGTTAGGTATACGCGCTTTTCTCACAAACGCTGCTCAAACTCAAACTGTATTGATTCAACAAACAAGAGTAAGTACATTTGTTTTTAACTTTTTTATCATAGAAATGAAATAAAAATGTACCGAACAATTTTTTTATTCATTCGTGTCCTACTTTAGACAACGTTTGTACTAAAACGAAAATGGGAACCACCATTACACAAGAAGGGTGGTAAAACGACTAAGCTAAGAGGCCGCCACTTTGTGTATGACTTGGTCGAAGACACGAATATTGTAAAGCAACCTGATATGAAGGTTATTTTAAATCAATATGTTGAAGGTATGTTCATTTTAAAGCTTCTAAGAATCTTGGTTACTGGAGCCCCCCTCTTCTTTGTCATTTATCTTACTATAACAGGGTCACACACTCTATTTATTTGTGGAGCAGCAATTAAAGTGGCTTATTGTCACTACTTTGATAAAAACTTGTATAGTTTAAACTTTTTCAACTGAGCTTATCCATTTCAGAATACAAAGCCATTGTGTAGTTAACCATAAATTAGGATAACAAGCTCGCAGTAAAAGGAGATTATAACCACCTGCGAAGGTTAACATGGATTATGGACTCTATTTCTTTTTACAATAGACTACAAAATACAGTAACAGAATAATGGCAATCATAATTTTTTGTGCGTTTTACAACCGCCCGACACTCTACAAGAACTTACTCTGTAGATAAAGACTACAGGATACCATGCGCTATTTTCCTTTTAGGCCATTTTAAACCTACTCAACAAGGAATAAGGTTGAAAAATCAACATTCAGGCAATGTACTTCTAAAATTTTTCATAAAGTTGTTGGCGGTTTCGAGAACAAAAGCAGATAATAGGATTGTACAGATACAATGACCATTGTGTTTACAGGTAAGTGGAAGAGCTCAGTTCAAAAAGTTTAATCTATATGTTTGGTGAAAAATTCACACGAACACTTTTTTAGAACTTGCTTAGTTTCCTTTTTTTATTTAAATCTTATTTCATTTTATTAATAACATAGATAAATAATGTGATTTCTGTACTATGACACAATAAAATACATATTGGATTATATTTCTAATTTAGGTAACTTACAAATACATACTTATTTGCGACCAATACGTTTTATTTATACTAATGCCATGTTGTACTCGATTCAGGTGTGGGAAATGCTGGTGATGTGCTCACCTCACGGCCAAATGAGGTTTATAGAGACTACTTATTGCCTGGCCTGGCCGTGTATGCTAATCCTGAAAATATGATAAAATATAAAGTAGATGAAAGCAAGCCAAAAACAGATGATACCTTCAGTTCACCTTATGCAAAAAGGGTATGTATTGTAGCTTAAGACTAATCTCTATACATTCAATTACATGCTGTAAGTTGGTAACTGAGGCAACTTTTTTTAATATTTGTTTATTTCAAATAAGTTTTAAGGAAAACAAAAATAGTAAAAGTTGGCTGAATAAAAAATTTGGCCAGGACAATGATAGCCTGCTCAGTAAGTTTTAAGTATTTCTTAATGTTGACTAATGTTTTAGATAGAACTCTAACAAAAGTCTGATTAGGTTCCAATACTTGTTTTCTTGTATATTAAGATGATTGGTAAGTCATAGTTTGTGGTATCTTTATTTACAGACAATGAACTGTCTGTCCCGTCTAGTTCTGCAAATCACAATGAACAAATTGGAGCCCTGGACATTGGAACCTTGGCATGTGAAGACTTCGTTCCGTAAAGCTGGGTTTGTGGTCCCAGAGCATGTAATAACAATGCCACCTGGCCAAGTATCCGGGCCAGACCTTTCCCTCCAGCAAAAGGAGTTCTATGTCACTGTTACTGTAAGTTTACAAAAAGGATTTAATGCACAATTGTGGAATTAGTCACTTAAAAATTATTAATATGAAAAAAATGGGTTTCCTTTGTGGATTGAATTATGCTCCTAAAAACAGTGACGGCGTAATAGCTATTGGTGGCCCATTTGCTTGTTTCCCTTCAAAAAACAACAACATTCAAGAATGACAAAATCAAATTAAAACAAATATTTTTTTAAATTTCTTATATTAGTATTATATGGTTGTATAATATTTTCAGATTAATAAAACTGAGAAAGTCAATGTAAGATGTAGAATCCACCACTGGGCCACTGGTCTGGAGAAGCTGCCTTGGGTGGAGAACCACTGGAAAATACCTCTGGAGCCACTCTTCCCTGAACAAGCAGAAGTTCTTCAGAACATGCCTCTTCAAGAATAATCTTATGTAAACATGTAGAATTAATAAAATGTAAAACTAGTTGCTAAAGATACTTTTTAAGTTTTTTCTACCAAATGTTCCCAGTTTTCCCATTGTTACTTATTGAAGTCACTTGAGTATTGCGTGAGCACTATCGGGAGGGGGAGGCGGTGTTCTGTGTGCTGACTATTGATGATGACATAGTGGGGGGTTAAAAATGGGGTTATTTCTGAACATGGCTTTTTTTTTTGTTTTTATCTGATTGCATTCGCGTCTTTCGTTAAACTTGTTCGAAATAAAATACAGGAATACAAACGCATGCATTTTTTATAATTATAAAACCGGAGGGAGGGTTCCGTATTTAAGATAATATGGTTGAAAAACGCAAAAGAAAATACTCATTTTGTTATTTACTTTATTTATTGCATTAAGGTCCATTTTGACTAGCCTCAATTTAATACAGATATTAAAAGTTATTTGATATTTTTTCCAAAACTGAGATTTGACAACTCCATTTTATTTTTCCCGTAAAATATAAATAATTATCTTTAAATCAGAAATTTTTCAGATCTTTTCGTCTATTAACTAAAACTAATTTTTTTGTACATTTTCGGCTATAAATCGAAATTAGGGTTTGCAATTCGAATATTCATATTATTCGAATATCCGACACAAATTAAATTCGAATACGGAAATGTTACTTATTCGAATAATTCGGATATTTTGAATAGTACAAAAAATAGTTTCACAAACATATTTAGCTCACTAAAACTTATTAAAATGACGAGCAGTAAGTAGTTGGGTCGCTCGCTTCCTGCTACCTGCTATTACAATAAACAAAAGCTGGTGCACCTGTGTCAGTCAACCGTTATCAAGGGACAAGGGGGTCCAGGACTTGTGCCAGCGCAAGCCCCCAAGAGGAAAAGATACCCGCCGCTTGTCGTCCAGCGGATTTCCAATTAGGGTCGCCATTTCCGGGCCCTGAAGGACCGCCTAGGACGCGCCCCCAACGCTTGCCCGTTTGGAAACTGGGTGTGTTTCTCCCCGTTGGAGGAGGAGGAGTACCGAGTGGTACAGAGGTACCTCGCCGACCTTGAAAAGGAGGACTCCAGGTTGGCGTGGCACTCCTTCTCCCTGCCTAGTGAGCGCTGCCAAAAGGTGACCATCAAGGGCCTACCAGTGGATACACTATCGGTAGATATCCTCAATGACTTGACGGCCCAGGGCTTCGATGTTGAGTACGTCAGGCCTATAAGGGGCCGGCGGAACAGACCTGGGTGCATCTTTTAGGCCCAGGCTAAAAAAGATGCGCGAGCCGCCAAGATTTTCATGGTGATGGACATACTCTGCATGCCGGGGGTCATCGTGGAATCCTGGAGGGGTAAGCGAGGCCTTGCGTACTGCCACCGCTGCCAAGACTTCGCTCACCCTTCTCACAACTGCCACCGCGCCCACCGCCCCATAAACAATGGCCCCGAGAGGAGCCACCAACATGAGCCAATTGCAGCGGTGCACACACCGCAACCAGCGTGTCCTGCCCAGTCCTGTTGAAGGAAAACCGGAGGGCTAAGAATTCACTACATCCCCCGAAGCCCAGGCAGCGAGTCTACCATCGACCGGACCATCGAGACAGCGCAACTGTAGGGCTTGCATTATCCGCCCTATTTTACTATCCGGATAATTCGGATAACGGATAATGCAATATCCGGATATCCGGATAAAACGGATATTTTTAGGTAATAATTATGTATTAAAATACAAAAAAATGGTAAAAAATCAATACATTTTTATAGAATACAAAACAACGTTAGATTTCACAAAACATGTCTATTTCAAGGCTTTAAATTAAAATAAATGTAATCACGACTATGTCTGTGGTAGAAGTTGAAGGTTGTGTTGCTGTCGCTGGTAAACTTCTGGAAATGGCTGAAGTGCTCAATTTGTCTTTTATCTGTTGTTTGATATCTATTGAGTGAATTAGCTTCAGATGATTGTGCAAAGATGAGGTAGATCCTTATAATTTTAATATGTTTTTACATATTTTGCACTGAGCTTCTTTGCCACAGCAAAAAGTGGTGCCAGGCGCAGTTCTTGTCAAGGTTCGATTTTTTGTATTCTTTGAATATAGTGACCATTTCTCTCTGTTTTAGGATTCACTAAATTCAAACCTGAAAAATAACAAATGCCTCTATAAAGTATTTTCATCATTAATTTAAAAAAAAACATGCAATATATTAAACAACTTGTTTTCAACACGGTTTGGTATAAGTACACGTTAGGAAAAGTAAGAACCCAGTAGGTACTATCCGTTTATTATTATTATCACCAATCACTATGCATTAGTAAAAGGTATAAGAAAAAGGTATAAAGTATAAATTGCCAACCAAGTAATTCAAACGAACAAAATAGGTTCCATTTTAAGTAACAAACTGTAAGTAAATCAAACAAATTACATGAAATATCAAATTTAAATAATGGGTGAAGTGAATTGAAGGGAAGGGCCACTGCCACTCAGCAATTAACCTTAACCTCATCTTTACTAAATTTTATTTAAAAATACTAATCAATAAGAACAATTCAAAAGTACTCACGCACGTCACGTGAACTCATGGTAATTTCCACTACCATGCTGTACTTCCTCGCTCGCCACGTGGTGTTTCTGCACTTAGAGCTCGAATACACGATAACACGTAGGTATGAATGACACGAACACGATGAGCACTGATGTCTGACTGACGCGCCACCACCACCAGAAACAATACTATTGAGGGGAGCGGCGATCGGCGTAGTTGTGTTCTAGAATCTGAGACGAGGATATCGTGCGTCTCGCTCGCGCATTTTATAAATGAGAAATGTTTTCGCGATCTGTCTGGCGTCAAATTCAATACTAAAATTATTTTTTAGTCCTATTTGTTGAATATCTGAAATATCCGAATTATCCGGATACAAAGTAAGCGCAAATCCGGATTTGAAATTAAGCGGATATCCGGATAATTCGAATATCCGGATATTCGGATTGCAAGCCCTAAGCGCAAGACAGCGCTACCCTAATGGCCCCGGAAACGACCCCAAGCAGCCTCCCACCCGCCGCGGAAAGAAGCGCGGAGCGCGAAACAGAGGACCTAAGCCCCTGCTGAAGTCGCCACATCCGCCCCTGCATCCACTGCCAAACCGGCGAACCCAGCTTCGGGCCCAGCAGCCACAACACAAGACGACAGAACCGAGACGGTGAAGATAGCCCTGATAGCCCCTATATTGCAGGAAGTCCAGGGGCACGTTTTATAAAGCTACAAGTACCATTTTTACAGGTCTAAACTGGCAACACTGCTCAAATGGCTGGTCGTCATTGGTCGAGGTTGTGTCAAATGGAAACTTGTTACCTGTAAATTGAAATTTGTATCTTTATAAAACAGGCCCCTGATAGCCCTGCTGACCGGAGATATTATCTAGCAATGGCAGCTACTCTCTAAGGATTACACTCTGAAACGCCTCGAGCATCAGGATAAAGATGCCGCTCGTCACCGCCGTCTCCAAGACACGGAACCACTTACCACCACCCTCCCGTCGGAGCCCACAGCCCGGAACCGGCTCCTCATCCTCCGCCATAAGGAGGATCGAGACGACCACGGGAACCGTTGCCCAGTTGTAAGTGTTAGTTGTTTATGGTCGTGCCGTCGTGTAATGAGTAATAATGTTTGATTTGAATACTTTTATATTTAAGGCAATTATCTGTATTTTTAAATATTTTAATATTTGTTTATACAACTTTTTAATCATTATTTCAATAAGTATTCAAATTATCCGAAATATTCGAATATTCGAATATCGGAAATCGAACTATTCATATTATTCAAATTTAGAAAACGAACGGATATTGCAAACCCTAATCGAAATGTGCGTCACGGAAAGTTATAAAAAAAATAGTTTTGAAATTAGCAAATTGAGCCCTTTCATATGACACCCTGTTTGCTATAAATCACTTTCATTTTTCAAACCCCCATTCTTCACCCCTTTTTAAATATTTAGAAAAAAATAACTTCTTTAAAATTGTAGGCACCTAATAGGTTAGTCCAACTGATGTCGGCTTTTTGTTGAAAATGTTGTGGTCGCCGACTTCAGTTGGACTAACCTATTAGGTGCCTACAATTTTAAAGAAGTTATTTTTTGCGTTTTTGAAGGCGGTTTTTTGTTTTTTAAAACATTTATTTTATTTTATACTTTTTAGTGATCATAATACGCTGTTACGTAGTCCCACTTCTTAGTTGAAATGAAACTTTAACTTATATCAAGCGCGCCGCAAGCAACGCCGCGGGAAAGTCATAGTCATATTTCAACAAGTAAATATTATTCGTTGTAGGTAGTCGCTCAACTATCTTAATCGAGATATCTTATCGCCACCCTTGAAATCGGTACCATTGAGGAGTTCCGGTGGCCATCTGTGGTCTTCATCATCAGTTCCACTACACCAAATGATACTTTCTGAATGCAAATGCTGGACTTGTTACTAAAAATACTAAAATCGCTATATGTTTGCCTACAATATTTGAGGAGTTCCCTCAATTCCTTACTGATCCCCTCATCAGATACAGATTTGGTGACAATGGGACCACCTCGGAAGTATACCCTATCAAAACAAAAAAATTTTTTTTAAGTCGGTCGACAATTGACGGAGTAATCGGCGAACATACATAAAAAAGAAATACATACAGTGGAACGTATAACCTCCTCCTTTTTTGAAGTCGGTTAAAAATAATTTAATATTGATTTTTAAAAACAGATGCCCGCAAGCAAGTTATACAACTATTCCAAATTTCAAGTTAATACTATTAGCTTCTATAGTTTCAGAGAAAAACTGCTGTGACATACAGACAGACAGGAAGACACCGAAGTGAAAATTAGTATTCAGGCTAGGGTGACAGCACCAATGTTGTACACTTTTTGCTTTAGCCACCAATAATGGACACTTAACTCTTAATTCAAAGATCATAAGGTTATAAATTTATTGTCTCAAAATGAATGAATAACCCTTATCTTTTGTACTATAACAATCAAGTGTCCATTATTGATCCTTGTTCCCCAACTAGCAAAATTTCGCCATATAATGGTCGCGGCAACGTAACATTTTGAGACTTTTAGCCTATGATATTAGTCATATAAACTTAATGATAAAGTTGTGTTGTTTATGGGTCATTATTCGAGCGTTTCAACCGCCTCACTTTTGTGGACATATTTTTGAAGAATTGGACGTATATTTTGATGCGGTTTTTGGATATTTGTTAGATATCCAGTAAACTTAAATACCTAACCAGAAACGAAATCGAAATCTGCAGCCACTTCTACAAAACTGTGACCACGAAAGTGATTCGGAACAAACGCCCAAATAATGACCCTTATAGAACGCGATTTGGGCCCATTTTACTCAGCGTTTCAGTCATATAAAAGTCATTTAACTGCAACCGCCAGCCACTTATTGATCATATAATAATCACCAAGGTGACAATCTTATAACTAATTAGCTGTATAATAGCGACTTATATGGCTTTTATATGAACTTTAATCATATAAGAGACATATAATCGTTGAGTTAGTTGCTTATTAGTTATATAATTATCATCAATGGAACTACGTTATAACTAATTTGATATATTGTTGCTACTTATACGACGTGTTTGTGGAATAAAAGTAACGTGTCATGACATTTAATGAGAAAATAAATTTAATGTTGAGTATTATTTTGACAGAGTTATCTAAGAAATATATATGGCCATGTTACATTATAACTCGAACGTTATTATGAATGCTGTTAAATTCGACTTAATGGTGGAAATATGTTGCGGAGGCCACTTTATGGATAAAGTATACTATGTTTAATTGTAAATATTTAACGCCCCACATTAATTATTAGTTATTTTAATTAAATTTAAATAAATATTTTGAATTATCACGAAAGATGCTGTTATATGTCATTTATACCATTAATATGTCATATAACTGCTTCTTATATAGCAAGGTTGGCGGTTAAAGCGCCATGACACCTATGTCGAATGTATTAAGTGTTATAAAAGTCATATAAACGTAGCATGTAAATCAAAAAAGTTGTGTAATAGCAACCATATTTCATTTACAGCAAAGCATTTGAACAAAGGGTATATAAGATGTTATTACTCGACCGAATAGTCACATGAGCGTCGTATAGAGGTAGGTTATTCAGCATTATCTTATATGACTCTTTAGTAATAAAAAAAAGTCGAGTAAACGTTTACTCAGCATCATAGTATGACTTAATACCAAAGTGCTGAATAAGATACTTCTATATAACATGATCTATAATTCGCGTTTATATGACTTCATGCAACATATACAGCACAATAGTCATATAATAGCAACCACATTGCCTTTACTCGACTCTGTCTGGCATGTCATAAGTCAGCTATCTAAGTTACTGTTACTCGAGTAAAAAGTCACATAAGCGTCGCATAGAGGTAGATTATTCAGCATTATCTTATATGACCCTTTAGTAATAAAAAGACGTCGAGTAAACGTTTACTCAGCAAGATAGTATGACTTAATACCAAAGTGCTGAATAAGATACTTTTATATAACATGATCTATAATTCGCGTTTATATGACTTCATGCAACATTATACAGCACAATAGCCATATAATAGCAAACACATTGCTTTTACTCGACTCTGTCTGGCATGTCATAAGTCAGCTATATAAGTTACGGTTACCCGAGTAAAAAGTCATATAAGCGCCAATTAAACGTGTCTTATTCAGCAATTTCTTATATGACTCTTAAGTCATAAAAGGAAGTCGAATAAACGTGTATTCGGTATCATAATATGACTATTATGCTGAGTAACTAAAATGCTGCATAAGCTGGCTTTATACGACAGGTTCTGTATAATTCGCCTTTACATGACTTTTATGCGATTTATTAGCTGAATAAGCTCAATCTTATATGACTACTTTTCTAGTTGGGTCATTACTGGTTGCATCACCCTACTACTTATTAATAGGAAATACGATTTTAACTTTCTTGCGAAGTTAGTAAATAAGCGACTTCGGTTATTGTTCAGGTGGGAAACGTGTAAATAGGTCTCAGCCTGTTAGGGCTACTAAATTGCTTTCGGAGATTTTGGAAAAACCATCTCTGTAAATGGCGGTTGTAAATTGGCGGTAGAAGTTGAAGTTGTGTTTTAAAAGAACTGTCGAAATATGTTCCGGACGATGATTTACGGCGAATTTTTTTTTTCATCTACAGTCACATCATGAGTGCCCGACCTAGAAATATTTATTTTTGTTATTTCACTACCAAACTAAGTAGCGGCTTCTACAAGACACCTATTCCTACTCCAAATTTCATCAATGAACGATCAATGCGTGTGACATACGGACGGACGGACATGACGAAACTATAAGAGTTTTTGCCATTTTTGCTACGGAACCCTAAAAAGGCGTTGGGCGATTTTGAAAAACTTCCCCAAAGGTGGTAAAATTAAAGAGAGTTTGGCCATTTTTAAAATGAGAATAGTGAACGTCGTAGTTTACGACATAAATGAAAAAAAAATACGGCAATTTCAGAAAAGGGGGTAATATCGGGTAGAAGTTTTTATGGGAATTTGGTCATTTTTGATGTGAGAAATGTGGACATTATTGGTATTAAGGTTACTGTTTACCTAAACATAAGAATTATGACTGGGCAAGTTAGATACATGAAACTCGGTATCAACACCATTAGGTTAAATTAAATTAAAAAAAGAGGTTATAAAATAAGCCCTTAACAGTGTGAAAAGCGGGGTGAAAGTTTGTAGGTATTTGAGTTGTTTTTTTTCCAGTTACATGAATGTTAGCATCTAAAAAAGTGCAAGCTTCAGTGTTTTTAAAACACTTGCCCCTTAAAGAAACAAATAGTCAAGAACAAACCTATCATCAATAAAAACAAACTAAAGGGAAAAACTTGGGATCTTAGACTACTGATACTGACTGTAAAGTTTGTATGGAAATAAAATTACTTTCAAACGTATATACCTACAAGATATGAAAACGGGTATCATTGCGACTAAATACTGTAACAGAAAATATCCAGCTTTGGTGTTCTTCGAAAATCTTCTGCTAAGTGGGTTAATTGTTTGTATAGAAATTTAGTAAATAGATGAGATGACTAAATTATCTATCTATTAAATCTAGGGTTGATTTAAAAAAAACGTAATGGTGAAAGAGGGGTAGTGAATTTATTTTGTATGGCTATTTTTTTGTTTTAGATTCATAAAATGAAAGGTGTTTGTGAACCGCTTACTTACAATTCACAAAAAACTCTTTGAAGGTGATATAAACTATGTCTGTACTTTTAACATAAGTTCTGAATCTCCGCAGACGAAGTCGCGGGCGGAAAGCTAGTTATACATAAAACCTTCCTCTTGAAACACTGTATCTATTTAAAAAAACCGTATCATAATCCGTCGCGTAGTTTTAAAGATCTAAGCATACATAGGGACAGACAGCGGGAAGCGACTTTGTTTTATACTATAGAAAGATTATAATTTAAGAAATATCCTGGTAATATTAAATATTCAATTGTTTTGTGGTTTTATCGTCTAAGTATTAAAAGTATCCTTCTTAATATATCTCCATTGAAGTGGCCAGTGATAATAACTAAGGAAAAGTTATTTAATGTAAGTCTAGTGTCTCTGTGAGTGGGCCCGCCAGGGTAAATCAAAGGTGAGTGGATATGTGAAGTCCCCATTCCACACTAGGAATTATTATTGGCCATCTCTTATCCTATGAGAAGACTCCTACTCTCTAATTAAACAAGCTTTTTCCAGGCGGGACATTTTGCGAATGGGTCATTTCGCAGACGGGGCGTCTTGCGAAAGGGGCGTTATGCAGTAGGGACTTTCAGCGAAAGGGGTGGAGGGGTGGTTTGAGAAAGGGACGTTTTGCGAATGGGGTATTTTACATAAAGGACCATTTGCAGAGAAGACGTTTTGCGAATGGGACGTAATTGATGGAGGGACGTTTCGCGAGTGGGACGTTATGCGCCCAAACCATCGAGATGATTAGTAACAAAATTTCGAATGATTCCGAAGTGCGCTCGTAAATTTGTAGCAGTGGGACAGAGATGGTCTTATGCTATATTGTGTGAATATGAGGAATAGCCTACAAAACAAAAACACCCGAATATCTACGATATAATAAAACTGACCGGATGCAAAATAGCATCGTGTATGTGTAATTTGGCCTGAAGGCAAATCGCATCCGTCCGCCTGAACGGTTTTCTTGTATGGTGTCTTGTAAAGTCTTTACATGTACCTATGGGCACTCGATCCGGTCAGGCAGGCGGAACTGACGCAGTTCGGCCTGAACCGATCGGCCTTTACATGTATGGGACCTTAACCGATCATTCGTAATACTCATTCAGCCATCTTTATGAAAACTGTTTTGAAGAATCCTATCTTATCTTACTTCTTACTAATGTTATAAGTGTGACTTTACATCCCGGAAAATTTAAAAGTTCCCAAGGGAATAACTAATCGAAATTCGGTCGAAAAAGCGCCGTACCGCCGAAACTTACCTACTTACTTCATAATTGTTTTTATTTTTATTTTACAAATAAATGAAAGAAGGACGATGAGTATTTTGAGGATGGCTAATTGTCACTTGTTAAAGTTAAAACTCGGAACACATCGTATTTAATTTTTATAAGTGAACTTGTTTCATTTTATACCACCTACAGGGGCCTGTTTTATAAAGATACAAATTACAATTACCAGGTTACAAGTTTCCATTTGACACAACCTCGACCAATGACGACCAGTGGCCCGTTTCACGAAGCTACAAGTTACAAATTACAAGCGGAACTCTCTTTTTAGCAAAAGGAGTTAGAAAGAGACTTCCGCTTGTAATTTGTAACTTGTAGCTTCTTGAAACAGGCCTCAGGGGTACGTTTTATAAAACTACAAGTTACAATTTTACAGTTCTAAACAGGCAATGCTGCTCAAATGGCTGGTCGTCATTGGTCGAGGTTGTATCAAATGGAAACTTGTAACCTGTAAATTGTAATTTGTAGTTTTATAAAACGTGCCGCAGAGGCCCGTTTCACGAAGCTACAAGTTACAAATTACAAGTGGAAGTCTTTTTCTAACTCCTTTTGCTAGAAAGAGACTTCCGCTTGTAAATTGTAATTTGTAGCTTAGTGAAACTGGCCACAGCCATTTGAGCAGTGTTGCCAGTTTAGACCTGTAATATTGTAACTTGTAGCTTTCTAAAACGTGCCCCGGTGGCCCGTTTCACGATGCTACAACTTACAAATTACAAGCGGGACTCTCTTTCTAGCGAACGGATTTAGTAAGAGACTTCCGCTTGTAATTTGTAACTTGTAGCTTCGTGAAACGGGCCCCAGGACTTAGGTACAACTGATTTATTGTTCAAATGCCTAGAAATAACGGTCAACTGATATTTTCATTCATAATATTCAACGATTTTTAACACATCCATAAATAAAAGTTTCGGTTTCGGTTTCGGCCGAAACTAGAACCAAAACCGAACCTTCGGTTTCGGCAAAAAGCCATGTTTCGGTCGGACACTAGTATGTTAATGTTTTATACACGCATCCTGTTATACATTGAACTGAATCCAAACGAAAACAAACAGGATAATTGAAAATCATTTGACTAACTAACTTTCTGTTAATTGTTTTTATGTTCCCCAATTTGTCAACGATGAAGCGAGCTCACCCAGAGGATGCCATTCACCCTAGCTTTAAATAGGTTCAGATTGTATGCACTCGGAAATACAGACGCCGGAAGCGCATTGCACTATTTTGCAGTACACATTCATTATCATAGATGAAAAACAACCGCATTGTTAAAGATGATGCAAAGCGCTTCTTTCGAAAAGAAAAACTATTTCCAAACAAATCGTAAGTGGCATGGGGTAAGAGAATGCCTATTTGTTGGAGCTACAAACTATTAGGCCGTAGTCACTAAGGCAAAAGCAAAACGTATTTACAAATTGTTTGTGATGTAGGTATTTACTATTAAAAACATTAGTTGCTTTATCGGCCAATTTTTACCGTTGTCATTTATTATTCTTTAGCTTCTGGGTTCAAAACTTTTTCATTTTGCTTATCCAATGAATTGTCGACTGTTTCCTCGACTGTGTCCTCCTGGGTGTGCGCCGGCTCCTGGAGGTACCCTGCCTCGTTGTCTAGCTCTAGTTCCACCTGTCTAGTGACATCCTCGAGCTCTTCGTATTGAGACACTTGAATAAGCTCTGTTGGCTCTACTAACTCCGGTTGAATCTGCGGTGGTTCTGCAGCCGGATTTCCTTTCTGATCTGTGACATACTGTTGGTACTGTTGTTCGTAATTCGGGTCATAGCGAAGCGTAGACTCTTCGTGTTCATTCACGTCTACAGAATAATCTACTTGTTGCTGGTCACCTTGGAAGTAGCCCGATTGATCGTAACTCTCTGCATTGTAACCGCCTACCTGCTGTTGATTATATTCATCGTAGTTTTGAAATTGTGGCTGCTCTGAATGGAACATTTCGTTTTGCTCGTCTTCAAATGCCTGGATTTGTGACTGATCAAAATTTATTGTATTTACCTCTGACTGATCAAAATCGATTGTATCCGTCACGGGTTCATCCATAGTTGGGTCGTATGGTTGAGTTTGATCGTAATTAATTTCATTCGTTACTTCCTGACCTGGAATGACATTAAGGTTCTCTACATAAGGAACTTCTTCACCCTGTCCAACTATTGTCACTGGCTCATACTGGTGGCTTGGTGCAACAGCTTGATCTGGTTCAGCAACTTTCTCCGAAGCATACAAATGGTTAGGTGCATCATACTGGTAGTTCTGTTCTGCTTCTCCCGTCTCCGCAGCATACATGTGGGTTGGCGCATCATATTGCTGAGCTTCTCCTGTCTCTGGAGCATACTGGTAGGATGGGTTAACGTATGCTTGATCTTGTTCAGCGGCTACTATTATCCCAGGGGTAAACTTCTCGCTTGCAACAACATATGGCTGCTCTTGTTTAACATCAGGTATATGCTGTGGATTTGCAGCAAAATATTCTTGCTCTTGCCGACGCGCTTCAGGATTGATGTTTACACCATCTACTAATGTAACACTGTCTCCAGGTGTAAAGTCTGGGACGTTAATTATATCAATCGGGTAATTTTCCTCTTCAGTAACACCGGATTCTAACTTTTCGTTGACTCTTTCATTGACTTCACATTGTTTAATAGTTTCCACATGACTAATGTCTTTTTCATTTATCAGTTTTTCAGTACCTTCAGTTTCATGTTTATTGTCGTTATCCCCTGACTTGTCTGGCTGTTCGGCAATATTGTGATACGAAACTTTCTTAACGGGTTCATGATTATCTGCTGCAGGAAAAGCAACAGGCGTAAAATTCTTGGCAATCGTATTAATTTTATCAACTCTAGGCTGATCAAATGTGTCCCCGCTACCAGTGACTACAGTATCAATATTACTTTTGATGAATTTTAAATCGGCTCTTGAAACCTTCGTTTCTTGCGGAATTTCGCTTTCATTCTCATAGTTGACTGAACCATTCTTAAGAATGGCCTTATTCTCTTGTAGCGAGGTCTTTGACAAGGATGCAGAGTCACCTGCACTTTTATTTAAATTCATACGTTTTATCATAAGCTCGGTTGGTGCATCATTCTGATCTTTAGGTGATTCTGCTAAGAAGGTTTTACAGTCATTAACATGACGATCCTTAAAAGCGGAGTAACTCACTGCTTCTTCCTTTTCACTCTGTTTGAGCTTGTCTAAAATTACATATTTGCTTTTCCAGTCGCTATCGTCATTATGATCTTGTTTTGCTGGTCTGACGCTATAAGTATTGTCCATTATGATGGGCCGTAGCTTGGGAATGAGTATATACTTCTTGCTGATCTCATTTAACAAGAATACCTCGTGATGATCTTCAAATTTGATATGCGGGTCATTATATCTTCGAACATAACTAGCCGGCATGATCCCAAAAGTATTCAAGGGTTCTCTATGGGTTATAGCCTGAAAATTAACGAATATTAGGTAATTTTAAGGTTACTTGTTTTCTTTGGGACTGGCTATAGAGTGTTATTCTCTTACGCAGCAAAAGCGTTTGCACAGCCTAGCCTCAGTTAAGTTAAGAGCAAAGACAGATCGCCTCGTGATCCAGACACGCGCAGGGGTCGAATGAAGTCAGCCTCGATCGACTAGCTAGTCGCAAGCCGATCGACCGCTTTTGTAGCATAAATGAATAACAACACCAAACTTGGGTAAATACCTTAGAAGACGTTACGGTGTGACGCATTTTGTCGAGCTTAGCCAGAATATCTTCGTTGCGCTCCTTGCGTCTCCTGTCTTCCTCCAGGAAAGCATCATACCGCTTCCGCAACTTGTTGATACTATCGGGTGTAATTCTGCAACAAAATCATTCGTTAACTTTTTTATATAAATAAGCTCATGCAAAAAGAATAAACAAGTCCTGACCCTGCGTTGCGTAGCTAGTGGGTTTTAGGCATTCGTATCAAAACTTTCTTTAACCCCTCTGTCTTCATTATAGTTTCACCCTGCGTATGTCTGTATGTCACAGAAGCTAGTAGAAGGTCCAAGTTATAATGATGCACGTATGTAATTTTTGGTGAACAGGTTTTGCTCTGCACCTACGTGAGGGGATTTAGGTAAAATCTGGAATGGAGATCGTTTATACCCTGAATTAACGCATAGGCTTGGTTAACTGTTCCCTTTGAATAGTTAAGGCCGATTAAATCGCACGCAGTGCAGCTAGTAATAATAATAATATAAAATAAATAAATTCTAAGGATCAATTTAGAATCCTACTAATATATTCCATATTTTAATATGAATAGTAATAAATTAATGTAAAAGCCCCTATTTAGTAGAGGCATGAGAGTTAAAACCAACAACATATTAGCCTCCACAATGGGCATTGGGTAAGTTTGTATGAAGAAAATTGTCATTATTTTTTCAGCGGCCACGGATTATTTTTAGATAGTTATTTAAAGGACCTCTAAATACACATAGATATATATAATTTATGGCGTTAAATAATATCGGAGCGGAGATATTAAAGATTTAAGTATTCAAATTTTGGTACTAAACTACTCCCAAGTATGAATATTTAAATATCTCGGCTCCAATGCACGTAAGAGTATTACATTACATAACAAAATATGTTTATTTTTAATAATTCTATCATAATTTACCAGTTTTACAAATGGCCGCACACCTTGAAAATGTATGACTTTTACAAATAACAACACTTACCCACACAAGGTTGTTACTTACGTAACAAAATACAAATAGCATTATTAAACTAAGTATTGGTCAATAAGAATTTGTTTTAGTTCTTTAACCTATCGTACAAAATGAATACATTGTTCTTATGATATTTTAGACATCGGGTTAGCAGTCTCCATTCCCATATTAATCGATGCTACCAAATAATTGACTGGGCAAATATATATTTAGCAAGAGACATTAGTCACACCTACTTTTTATCAGACTTCCCCATAGATAAATCCGAGCGCTGTCTCCGGAGCCCGCCGCCAGCCCCGCGGGTGGATGCACAGACTAAGGGTGTATCTATCTAGTGAATGTAAACAAAGGCCCGCGCGACCTTCGAGAAGGTTCGCGTTTGCGATTTCAGCTGTATCTGCCGTGCCGCGTAAAAAGACTCGTACAGACATTACAGATTTTACAGCAGCGAGAATTTTTAAAGTACCTTTTCTTTATTGGGAAAGTCCTTCTACCTTTTCTTAAACCAAAAAAGTTCTTACTATTCTTTATTTATTATTTTAGGTCTTGGAAGACCGAGCGTCGCTCGGGTTGAAAACGAAACTTCCCGAAGATGACAACTTGACAGATCGATTTTTCGCCCCCGTAAACCTATATTTCAAATTTCATAGAAATCGTTTGAGCCGTTTCCGAGATTCAGATTTTATATATATATACAAGAATTGCTCGTTTAAAGGTATTAGATAGATTAAGTACCAAACAGCAAAAGGTTAACTAGAAGAAATCCTTAAAGAGATACGTTCGCCTTTGTACATCCCTTATATATTTGTGCCGTTTGTTTGTAAGTACGTACTTACCTACAATTAAGTGTTTACATACATAATCATTCTTACAGCTGGGTCAGGTAAAGTTAGACACACGCCGCCGCAAAACTAAAATAACAATAAGAGAACACCAAAGAAATAAACAGACAGACAGACAGACAACAACAAAAATAAGTTGAAATGTAAGAAGCATGTAAGTAGGTAGAGACATATACTTAATGGTAGGCTCTCAAAAAACGCAATTGAAGAATGGTACCTACTTCGAATCCTTTTCAAGAAAAATAAAAGCCGGTTGTTCTAGTTGTAGCCCAAGTATGTAAGAGGCCCGTTGCGGCCAGTGCCAGGCGTCTGATGGTACGCCATACCTAAGCCGTAACCTCGGGCGGTACCATACAACGTAACTACCTATGTTTGACGACAACTCAACGACGACCTTCGACCTTGCCTAAGTTGATATATCACGTCACTTCAGTTCAGCAATGGTAGTTTCTTTCCTATTTCTATGCAACTTTTGTGCTTTTGATGACCTTTTGGAATAATTATGTTTTGTCCTACATAGCTAGGTATATTATATATCGCACGTTGGGCGCAATGTACAATAATATGACAAGTGCAATAGTGCCCTTGTCCTACCGAAGGTACGATATATTATTATGTAAAATAGGTACTCAAATTTGCCGCAGTGACAGACTGACCGAAGTGACAGACAGATAAATTGCAACGGACGGGCTCCAGTTTTGTACGGAACCCCAAAAAGAAAACGCAAACTACACAAATATATAGAAAGTCGTTGCCTGTCCCTTTGCCTTAATTTGCATGTTACATACGTTCCATATCTTCTGGATACTGATTTCGACAACTTCCAAGAGGAACTGCCTAATATCATCAAAGCCATTGTACGTGAAATCAGTAGAAAAAAAATGTAAAAAAATTAAGACTATAAGTATGTGACGTATGATGTTCTATGACAACATCAAGAACACAAATTGACACTAGAATTCTACCTTTTAATTTGCCTTTTGCAATGTTTATTCTTAAAAAGTGTGACGGTAGGATTCCGTACCTTTCACACTATCACGATCGATTCAAAAGTTTGAATGCCCGACAGTTCCACTCAAGGACCTATTACTCAAACTTATAAGTGCATACGTTGTTCCCACTTTATATCTTTTGCAGAATTGGGAGATTAAGGGCCTCTTTCACAATCGCCGAGTAAATTTATTTGCCATTTAAAGTAGGCTCTCTCCTTGTCTATTTTCAAGTGTGAGAAAGGGAAAGGGCTAAAGGTCACGGCCCACCTAGTATGAAAATAATACCCAGGGAGTACAGAAATGAAATTGGGCGGGAATTAAAGATAAATATGTATACTTTATAATGGTATATGTCGCATTAAGAACTACGAAGACTGAACTACCCACATTAATTAGGGATTTCATAAACCTAACTAATCAAAGATATATTAATAGCTAATCTTCTTTGCACTGTTACATGTTACCTCCATGTTTTTTTTTTAACTATTTCTTTGTAATAAAACGTGGGTCATGACTGCAAAATTTACCACCAATTTGGTTTATGTACGCAAACATTCTTTGACCGGGTAGGATTATGGGCCAAGGTCTTTATCTGTCAAATATGCTTTACTTCTCGATTACGAAACAGGCGGTAAGTATTATTGGGCCCTTTTTTGTTACAATTCTTAGGCGTAGCGTAGCAAAAGCTCCGACGACATTCATATCTACTAACGTTATAATACAAAGTGTTATGCAGAAGGTTCAAACTTCAGGGACTAACTCCGTAGGTCATACTCATCAACTTTTATTATGGGACCTACATCCAAATCAAAAATCAGCTGTTCCATACATTTCGGCTGTTTAGCCCTCAAAGTTTGTATGGAACAGCTGTTTTATTTTCGCGATTTGGATGTTGGTTCCATAATAAAAGTTGATGAGTATGACCTACAGAGTTAGTCCCTGAAGTTTGTCCAACCTTCTGCATAACACCCTGTATAAC
Organism: Acleris literana; assembly: GCA_946894065.1. NCBI lineage: Eukaryota > Metazoa > Arthropoda > Insecta > Lepidoptera > Tortricidae > Acleris > Acleris literana. The sequence goes on along the minus strand of OX335685.1, from coordinate 7,598,606 downwards.
GTAACCGCGCTAAAGGGAATATGCGATTCATGCAGTGGCCAATCCCACATAAACAGCCTTCTCCCCTAACGAAGTCGGGTATCTTGAGATTTATCCCGCAAAAAAAAAGCACTGTTGGATATTTCTCGCAACAATAGGGATTACCTATTCATGGATTTTTTAAATCGAATTTCTCATCAAAATATGAAAATACCGTAAAAGAGATCACCAAAAATTTAATAAAAATTAAAATCGCCCAGAAATACGGATGATACAAGCATTTGAATCTGCTAATTAGACAGCGATTACACAGAGAGATCCGATATGCACTGTGACGTCATGTAACAGGTCGGCCATATAAACACCATGTTAAATTCTATTTTTAGAAAGTGATAGGAACTCGGTTATTTTTATATGTATTAAAGAAATGATTTTTGTCTACTGTTTGTTACATGAATCATCTTCACAGACTTAGTAGAGAACTAGATCAGCTTTTATTGAAGCTGTGATAAAAAATCATGGATATATTCCCTATTTGCCAGTCACGCTAAGCGCAGCTGGACGTGATTTTGACTGTGGATTTGATAGCAAAGTTTACAGCGTATTTGTGACAATGAATATTGTTGTAAAGTTTCAACCATCCTGGCTGGTTGATCAGAACACATTGTTCAATATTCAAATGTAGTATGTTTGTTTTGATAGATTTGTCAAACTTTACTTTGTCAAAAATCATGATAATGTAAACACGTTTTGTAAATATAGTAATAAATATAATCAGAGGCCCGTTTCATGAAGCTACAAGTTACAAATTACAAGCGGAAGTCTCTTTCTAACTCCTTTTGCTGGAAAGAGACTTCCGCTTGTAATTTGTAACTTGTAGCTTCGTGAAACGGGCCACAGGTGTTGTGCCTCTTGATAAAAGTACTACCAAAGTCCTCGGCGTAGTTTTTTTTTCAGGTTATGGGCCCAGCACGCTTCCATATAAAAAAGAGAAAAAGTATTGTTTCTAGATGTATCATAGTACTGTTTCTATATGTGTTTCTAAATGTATGTGTGTTTGTATATGTATAACAATATTACGTGTTGCGCGAAAAACACGCGGCGCGCAGCGTATTCTTAGCGCGACGCCGACGCGACGTTTTCCGGAATTGTGACCGCCGCGTCGCGCCGGCTGATTTGCGAACGCTTAATTATATTATGGAGAACTAGATGGCAGTCGACTGCAAAGAGATGTATCCATTTTTGGACATTCATCTTCTTAAAGTGCCTCTCCAACTAAGTGAAGGTTGGCTATCAGCTCCTCGAATCTGTCCCTACTTATAGCAACATGGACATCATTGCAATGCAGGTGAAGAAGTGGATATATTCTTTGTAGTCGACTGAACCTCCTGTTAAGGGATACTTTACATAGGCAACTTTAGCGCACTTTACACTTCTTAAAATTAAAATTCCGAGTTTTTGAAGCAAAAGACGGATTCTGAACGCAACCTATATGTCATCTATCTGTCATTTCATTAGTGTTATTCTGCTCTTCTGTCATCTGCGCTGTGATGTGACTGAAAACATAACCTGTATTAGTCACTATTTTTGTTTTCAAATTCACAAGGTATTTAAAATTAAATTATAAAAACATTTTTGAAATGCTTTGTGACTTTATGAATAAATCATCCTGCGTGTGAAATTTGATCTTCCGAAGATACAACTCAATCTCACGGAACTATTCTTATATAACTGATATGTACCTAATATTGGCTATCCGTGAATTCAGTGATTTATAATTCTTAAGTATGATTTACAAGTGGTGGCACAGGTTTGTTCGGAAAAGAACCAAACCTATTCCAGTCGATAAGGCTGTGTTGTGGAAGCGTCGACTCGGCATAGCGTACGGTTTGCTCGCTTGGAACGCGTTTGGCATAGTACTGTACAATGTTGTACAGGGAAAAGCTGACTGGGCTCATTATTACGGCTTAAAATCAGATGAAGAACATCAAATGTCTCCTGGTGTGTAATACTTTGCAATGTCTTTTTTTATATCATGCAATTCTTTCTTAATTTAACATTCTTTCTCATTCCAGCTCATGGATGGGCCAATTTGCTCGGAATTAAAAATGCAAAAGTCTACAGAGTTTCAGGTTTTACAAAAGTAGACGAGTACGATATAGTAGAAGGCGAGAAAGTAAGACAGAATTCAAACAATTCTACAGAGCAACCAGAGGCTGAATTCAATGAATAGAACTAAACTTGTTGAATAACTTAATATTGTGCATCTTGTGTTAGGGTCACAGGTACTACAGATGTACAAACGTACAACGTAATTTTGGTATGAAATGTTTGTATTTATCTAGCTTTCTCAATCAGCTAGAGTCAGGGCCGGATTAATCATGACAGGGGCCCGTAGGCAATGCTATTCTGGGAGCCCTTTAACCTTTCTTGCTTCGTAAAATACATTTTCACATGGGGCCCCTAGGTTATGCCGGCCCCTAGCTGATCCGGGGCCCCTAGGCAGTTGCACACACTGCTTAATGGATAATTCGACCCTGTGCGCGGGTCCCGTAGGCAGTTGCCTAACTCGCCTTATGGATAATCCGGCCCTGGCTAGAGTACCCATCAATAAGCTAATTTAGAAAGCAAGACCAATCTGAACTTATCTTACAAAATGTTATGTCATATGATTATGCACTATAGTCTGTTCCTATTCGTTCTGTCACTCTTATAAACAAATCAATTTACCATTATAACTCCATATTCATGTACTTTTGAAGATTGAGCCTAGTCATATTATTTATTTATACACTGTATCATTATCTTCATGTCCATTTTAAGGTAGTAATCTCTATTTAATATTCTTTATTTCTGATGAAAAGCACATTTGCTGAAAACACCATTACAGAGTCTTGTCATAAAGATATTTTTTTCCCAACTATTTCTGACATTGAAAATGTAGTGAGGTTTGATAGTTTTAATTGATAAGTGAGGTGTTCGTCTCTGTCACACCCAGCATAATGATACAATGATGATGATGAATATATATTCAACCTTTTTAATTAATTAATTAGAGGTAACATTATTCTCATTACTATTTCATCCTTTATCTAAAGACAATTACAGTCAGGGGCCTGTTTTATAAAGCTACAAATTACAATTTACAGGTTACAAGTTTCCATTTGACACAACCTCGACCAATGACGACCAGCCATTTCAGCAATGTTGCCAGTTTGGAACTGTAAAATTGTAACTTGTAGCTTTATAAAACGTTCCCCAGGTATACTTGTTATTGTCATTGGCAGTCTGAATAGGAACAGACTTTACATCTGTGCATGTATTTATGTCTTTTTCAGAAGCAGTAAGAGGATTGTTTGCATAAATTAATGTTATTGACTTCTTGTACATCTTGACGTATTGTAATAAGGTCCAAAAATTGATACATCTCTTTGTAGTTGACTGTACTAGAGTAGCTAGGCTATAAAAGAAACAATAATGTAAAAATAAATAAATAGTTTTATTCAAGACAGTTTTATTCTTAAGGCACAAGTTAATCTAAAAATAATGTATTTATATAAATGAGATTTGAAAGATTTGCAGTTATTTACAAGATACTTATTCCAAGATATTGATCTTGTTGTGTTCTTGAACCAATCCTAACACCAATCAGTCTACCAGTGAGTCAATATTGATAGTTTTATTTGCTTTTAGTTTAGTTTAAACTGCCATTTCGGAAGCTGACATATTGACAATAAAAATAACAATTATATTGTTTAAGATCACAGCTCAATAAGGCAGAATTAATATAAAATATAAAAGTTTTATAAACTCTCAACAGTTTGAGTGTGCATGGCACGCAATAGCATGCCGCCTTCTTTCGATTTCTTGCAACAGTGCAGATCTGAAAGAAAGTAATTATAATGTATAACACATTCAGTCCATACAAAGTACTTTATAACTACTACTGCTAAATAGCTTGTCCCCATGACTATGTCTGCTGAGAAGTCGTTTTTCACTATTGACAGTGGATTTTTTCCAGATGTAACATAACCTGGCACTCTCCGGCCTTCAGACTACCTCTATGTAATAATATTAAGTTGATGCATCACTCTGTTGTTGGGTGAAAGAAGGACGAGAAACACACACCTATTCATAATATTAATAAGGATTGGTAGTAAAATATTTAGATAAGCAAAGAGCATATTTTGACTAAGAGATTTGTCACCAGAGTTGAGCTAGACACACGTTTTTTAGTGAATGCAACATCATAATTCTACCATTGCATTTAAATCTATATCATAGTGGTAAATTTTGTATCTTCTCTGACCTGAACTGAACCAATTTTATAAATAATTCCCTTAATAGGGAGCTACAGTATATTTGACTTTTTTAAACTAGCGCAGAGAGAGCAAATCTCAAATAAATAAATAAATAATTATCAGGGGTCATTCTCATGCAATTGACCTAGTCCCAAACCAAGCTCTACAAATATTTACCCAATTCAATATTGTTTTACCTGTATTGCTCATATTTCATAACAATGAGTTGCAGCTCTTGCTTATACAAGCGAGTCAGCATGTCGGAGTAGCAGTCCAGCTCGCTCAGCCTGAACATGCTCCAACGCAACTTGTGGTCCATATCTGGGTCCGCTATAAAAAAAGGTATTTTAATGGATACCAAGAGAAGCAATTATGGGACAATGAATAAGCAATATACCTTTTGAGTAGACAATGAGCCAATGAGGAATCTCTTCTAGCAGATAGGGCGGTACCAGCGTTGGGACGTACGGACTTACTAAGTAGCAGCCACCAACTAAGCATGGATGTGCATATGTTCGTTGATGAGTAATTTCACTGAAACAATAAAAGAAATACTCTTCAAAGTTGAGTCTGATTCGTGCGCATCGAGGGTTTTGTATAAGGACTTGCGCAAATGGGATAGAGGATTTTGAAATTTATAATGTATTTTGGTATTTCAATTAAAATGAGGTAGATAAACTCTTAGACTTTATCTCGTCGGTCTCAGGGCATTGAAAGTTATACCTCATCTTTATAATGAAAATAGTATAAAATTAATAATCCTCTGCTATGCCGTCCGCCAGTTTGAGCAGGCCCTTACAGGATGTACCTCTAGGGATGCACGGGTGGATCAAACAAGCAAACCTATCGATTAGAGCCTCACGTATGCTTCGTTTGCGTCGGCTCTAAATCGCTGTCTCGCTCACATATGCTTGTAACAGTATAATTAGTTGAGTAAGGGTCTCCCCACACCTATCCACGCGGAATCAGCGTTAGCTGATCAAAAAACTCTTTATGTCTATGCAATAAGAGCGAAACAAACGTCAATCGGCTCGGCCGACGCGAAACGACGTCTATTGACCGGAAATTCTTCGTTCTGTTCGCATCCGTACGACGCTGTTAGCAGCCACCTGCACGCGTTCGCATTCTTACATCGCTGAGTACCGCCGTTGGGCGCCGGCGAGGGCAGAACAGTTCCGACCACGGCAGAGTAGCTACGATGAGAGCCGATTAGAGCTGGCGACAGCCGTTCAGCGTCGATAGGTGTAGGGTGATCCTTACTTTTACATACAAGGCTATCTGACGTCTCGACGGCAGTACGGGGCACGCGAGAGCCGACCGTAGGTTTACAGCTGCTGCGACAGCAAATCGCAGGCGTTCGGGCGTCTCTGCGCCCGTACCGATGTAGTGAGGTCACCAATGTAACAGCTGATACAGCTGATGTAGGTAGTTCTTATCAGATCATTAGTTTAACGATCCAGGCAGGATCGATCCTGGCAGGGTCGCCATGAAGTGTAGGTGTCTATAGGTTGAAATGAACACTCAATAGTCTTGGAGAATATTATATTTTATTGGAAAAACGTTCTGCTTATATACTATGGTTTCTAGTCATTATCTAGGCTTAGGGTTAATGGTGTGGAACTTACGATAATGCATCGTAAGCATTATAAGTAAATGTCAAGGTTTAAACTATAAACTTTAAAGCATCGTTAAACTAATGATCTGATAAGAACTAACTACACCAGCTGTATCAGCTGTTACATTGGTGACCTCACTACACCGAGGATGAGACTGCTGAACGTAGGTTTACAACCGCTGCGATGGCCGATCGGCTAAATGCGAATAGTGTGGTGTAAAACACTCGACGAAAACCAATTCCGCGTCGATGGGTGTGGGGAGACCCTTATACATACTTAAAGTAGTAGACGCCGTGGTGCGGCGTGGACACCTTCTGCCAGGGCTGCGGCACGCTCTCGAGCGGGTGCGTCCAGTGCGTGGTCTGCGTGTTGTGGTCCATGTAGTAGCGGCGCCCGCGCAGCGTGCGGTCCGCCGACCAGCCCGGCGGCAGTGGCAGCTCGCACTCATCAGAACCTACAAAAACATGCCTATCAAAATCAACATTTCATGTTTGCTTTATATGTTGTCACATCAGAATGTTTAGTTCTAACGTTACGTTAATTTTGAAATCAATTAAAATTTGGAATGGTAGACATAGTGTAATTTAAAACTGAATGCCCCCTTCACTCTTCGCGTAAACATAGGGAGGGGCGTTCAGTTAAACATTAGACGATCTCTATGTAAATCCGTTAACAATGCAATAATATGGTGCCTGAGAGCTGATCTGATGATAGGGTTAGGGATGATAGTAATACCTAGACCTAGTTTGGACTCGTCGCACTCGCGAGCGAAAAAATCGACTGCATCTTTTTTGTATCTTATGATATAGTTAGTTTTTTAAGATGTTTCGTATTTTTTTTTATGTGTTAAATGAAATAAAAAATTGAAGTCAGTTTACTAGTTTGTCAGAAAGTGCTAACATGACCATGTTAGGCCCGCTCGTTCCAACCATTACCGAATTTACCGACACTCTAGAGAACCATGTGGTCCCTTACGCCGTATGGAGTAATTTCCCTCTACTCCCCTTATTTTAACCCTTTAAGGGGTGAATATACAAAGCATCTCTTTTTAGTGCACCCCTAGATATCCAATTTTTAAGTCCCTAGGTCCAGCGGTTTCAGCTGTGACTTGATAAGGATCAGTTTGAAAATACACAGATTTATTTCTTAATAAGAATAAGATTAAATTTAATTTGATGAAATAAAATACCTTGTGTGGTTGTTATAATATTGCTTCCATGGCCTTTGTTGTTATAAGGAAGTACGGATGTGTTCACGTAATTGGAGTAAATAGGCGACGATTGGCTGCCCACTGTGTACGCTGCAACGACATGCGTCATAGATTAGAGGAGAATTATGCATTGTTTACTTCAGGAAACTATTTTCTCAAGATTATTACGACTCGTATATTATTATGACTCTAGAACTCGCATGCCATGTAATGGTGGCTACTCACGATCAGTTTTAGGTTCAGGTTGATCATGAATAGCCACATTAACACTTGGTCAAAACTTATAATGCAATAGGATCAAACGTAGTAAGTATAAGTGAAAAGTTAGATGTTTACAATCCGTGCATGTGTGGAGGCGCACGGCGTGCGGCGACGGCGGGTGCAGGCGGGGCGCCAGGCTCAGGCTCGACGACAGCCGCGGGATGCTCGGCTCGCGCGACCCGTACTGCTGCTGCTTTTGTTGTTGCACCTGTTCACCATCATTTAGATAACTTGATACTTAAACCCAACATCAATTTATTGGAGCGCTTCCGATGCACGTGTTACACGCCCGCACGGGTATACGTGTTCTTAGCCCCGTCGGTATTACCCTTTTGAACGCTACAGACGGCTCTGGCCATAAACTGAAGGCCGTGCCACTGACGACGCCATGACGGCTACAGCCGTCACAAGTTCAGGATGAATAGAGACTTTGTTTCGTATCACTTAAGTTGTCATTTGCATAGCATAGCAAACATGTTTGGCGTGTGAGTGACACCTGTATTCGACGTAAGGTGTTCAAAATGTCAAGTGTCCGAACACAGATCCGTGTACACGCGTTAACTTCCGGTCACGGTCGTCCGCGACGGTTAGAGGCAGGCACGGGCTGTTGTTAACAAGGGCCACTATGGCAAATACACAATATAGGTATATTCGTAACTGCCTATATTTATTTATACCTCTTATAACTTATAAACAACGGCCCGGCTGAGGTAATAAAGGTCAGTTGAACCGTGTCCGGATATAGACACTCGTACCCGAGTGTGTACTCACTACACGGGTACCGGTTCGGAATGCGCCACAAACACGGAAACGGATACCCGACACGTCGACACGAATCCCGCACACGACCGCGAGCCGTAAAATATTGTATTCATTTCAATCAGGTACCTACTAAAAAAAATATAATTATCATCATCATCAAATGTGCATAGAATACAGGTATTTAGAAGGTAAGGTTAATCCTTTCTTACATGTATGTAAACATAAAATATATCATTCAGCTAACTTTTATTCAATTTGCCAGGTAGCCATGGAACTATTGCATGATGTCTTAGCTGAATGTAACCTCAGATGTTTAGTGTTCACACAGAATTGTGGAAACAGTTGCTATTAAGGCAGAAAATACATAAGATAAAATGCAGAGAGTAGTTGCAGTCATAAAATTGTATATCCTTCCCGCTCGTGTGCATTTCTGGAGACAGTCAGTCTGAATAAAAACGACATGTTTGACTAAACCCACACACAAAATGATTTTTTATTAATGAACATTAAACTCTTACCTGTTGTTGGTTTTGGTATATGGGGTCCTCTTGCTGCTGCCCATAAAACCTATGACTATTCTGTCTACTAAATGAGTCATCTATTTCATTAAGCGTGGAATGGGAAGCCTACAAAAAACACAAATATTAGGGCACAATGTGAGCATAACCTAATGTGACCAATTTTTTTCTAATGGCAGTTACATTATAATATTATGCAACTATGCAAGTTACATAAAGACCACACACATTAGGCATGATCAGAGACATATTCTCAAATTCACCACTGCTGGAAAACATAAAAATATGCCCAGTACATTAGGCACATGGTTTTAACAGTATGAGTCATTTGTACTTGTACCACAAATCAATGATTCATACAGACAAAAACAAGTATTCTCTTTTTGAGCATACTTTATTACTGAACTCATAAGTAACTTAATATGGTAGTTACGCAGCATTGGTCAAAATATGAGGCTCTAAACATCAACCTTAGCAAGAAACAAAATTACTTCCATCCCAGAAAATAGAAAGTTCTTAAACTATGGGTTTACCGCCTACACATATATTGGAGCCAGAGTCATCCATCATCTTGTATAATAAATGACCACTAAAGTGCTATCACTGTTAATGCTGAATACTAGATAAACAGTGAGAATATGTCCCTGGAGTGTAATATGAATATGACACCACTAATGACTAATAAACAAACAATGAAATGCCCAAACACACATGGCTCTGTTATAAGATACTGCAAGAAAACAAATAGATACGTAGAAAACATTAATAGTTACCAAGTTAGAATCTAGGAAGCACTGAGAATTGTAATTACTGGAGGAGCTAGCAGAATCACTTGTTGATAAACTGGCGAACCTGGAAATGGTCAGAATTTGTTGTAAATGCTATTTTTTATAGCATGAGAACAACAAACATGCAAGGCATAATTAGTTAATTACGGCCAAAAAATGATTCATGTCCAGTCAGTGAAAAATGTGGTCTACGAAATGAATATGTTGTTAAAGCTGAACCTACAAATTAACAGATGCATCTTTTGGACTTCATCGTTTTATGATGTACAATGGAAATTACACCTTAGGGTGGTAGACCACATATTTGGCTGACTGTATATCTGTGAAACCCTACTATGGGATTACTTTAATATTTACAGGATTCTGGTACACAAAAACATTTTCCTGGCTGTACATCTGGTAGAGAGTAGGCACTGAGATACATGAACATCTGCAATTTGAAGATTGCTAGCCCTGACAACAACTCAATAAGATAGAATTTATTTGACTATCTGTGCAGTGAAGGTATTATGTAAAAGATAGAGCTCAGTCAACATGTAATAATATGTGTGTAAATAAACAGTATTAATTAAATATAGCTACATGACACATTGCTGTAATCTAAAGTCTATGGTTCAAAAAGTATTTGACTCTTTCCAACATTGATCAAGCTCACATAACATTTAACATTATGTTTATTGTTAGTAAAAAGGTATTAAACAGGATTATTGTTGATTGCTGGTTTCCTACCTGTGAGCTAAATTCGGCACTGACTCGCTAGGTGTATATTTGCCTGCATGGCCGCTCATAGTCTGTGCTTTCCCGAATTTGTTTTCGTGGCTACTGGAGACTCCATCGCTGGCTCCGAAGGGCTGGCTGCGAGGACGTCTATTATGACCAGTTGTCCAGACATTTATTACTAAAAGAACATTCAATTAGAAATGCCTTAATCACATTTACCACAGCCCACTGCCCTCGACAATTTGCTTCTTAGATTATAAAACACGCAAACAAATAACAGTGTAACTAAAACTTACTTGGTAAATCCGGCGGCGTATCTTTCTTTATATATTTGCCAACTACACCTTCATTCATGGCTTTCTGCCCTTTTCTTGATATCATTTTGAGAATATACACCTAACACTAATCGAAATCATAAAAATACTAAAGAAGTCACAGTTATATCACAGACTTTGAGTAGTTTGAGTAAATAAAGTTAACTTTTTAGAAGGTGAACATAAACAAAATTAACTAAATACAGATAAGAAAATATTAACGTGATTATAAGCAATGCCTTTAACGAATGAAATGAAACGAAACGATATCGGTGTAAACCAACATAATAATTACAAATCGTATATTTTACTGAAAACACCGGATATCCTACAGATCTCGCCCCTGCATTACCTATTTCTATTCTCCCTCTACGACTTATTCTATGCCCCTGCCAATATTGTAAAGGCTGACGTCCACTAGGCTCGCCGAGGCGAGTCGAATCGAATCGAAATTAATTCGCCTTCATACATTAACTATGAAAGTGGACTCCAGCCTTAACAGATCGGGCAAGAGCATCGGACCATACAAGCCATATAACATAATATTATAACAAGCCTTTGTAATTTGATTCATATGTTTTGTACATACGGTTTAAAGGACAAAGGGGGAGGGGGAACAATTTATGCAACTTTCGGAGCGGTTAATCACTTGAACAATAAAAATGCTTTGAAACCTTCATGTTTTTTAAAATAACTGTCGAAATATGAGCCACACGTTGACGTCTGCTTATAAAAAAAACAGCTTCTGTTATATGTATGTAATGCCTACCTAGAAATATTTATTTTTGTTGATAACTACTAAAGTAACTAGCGAGTTATACTCTAAATTTACATCAACATACATCTTGTAGTTTGTTTTTGAGTAAAATGCCTGTGACAAACGGACGGATGGTCGGACATGACATGACCATGACCAAACTACAAGGCTTGCCACGAATTCCTAAAAAACTGAATCGATTTCGAACAAGCATATCAATGCTCCGCGGCGATACCAACAATGGATGGAGACCGCGTTAATGAAGAATGTCAGTAGGTACGCCAAATCGCTTGAAACTTTGTAGCAGTAAAGTTTATAAATAAACAAACATACTACTTTTTATTTTATTAAAAAAGACTCAGTTGTTTTGATTCTATGAACGTTTAAAATTTGGGTCAATAATATTAAAGCGCGCGGGGGCCATCTTGCTGGGGTGACGTCATCGCTTAACAGCGGTACGCGCCCTTATATGAAAAAGAAAGATTACAGGGCTATAACTTTTTAACCGTTATAAGTAGCCAGTTGAATTTTTCACAGAATACGTGTTATTATAAAATATATCGTTTAAAATTGTACAATGAACAATAAATCAAATCCCAAGAGGGGTCCCCATACAAGAAACATGATAATAAATCAATTTTTTAGCATTTTTATACGGATTGTATTTTTATAATGGCTTTTTATTTTGATGCTATTTTGAGCTTAAATTGTAGTCTAATTTTTGTAGTTTATGACTAAATAGCAATGTCAAGTAAAACTGCTACAAATATGTGACAAAACTGATTTTATCAACACGATATTTTAAGCGGTCACCCATCCTGTTTTAGACTACGCGTGTAGTTGCTTAACTTTGGAAGGCGAAGTACGGGTTGTATTTGTATAATAGCTTTTTATTTCGGTGTCACATTAAATTTAGATAATAATCAAAACTCCATCCAAATATATATAGTTTACGACCAAACAGTAAACTGTAGTAAAACTCTTACAAACAATGCTTACAAATATGTTAAAAAGTGCCTAGTTTAAATCAACACGATCGATGTTTAGGTAAGCGGTGGTTCCTTAGCTTTGGTGGTAGGCCTATCTTTACAAATTTCGTGTTAATTTAGAATTAATATCGTGTATTCATTTCATCGATTTCAAATTTCGCGCGCGGGCGCTACCAAGTCGATAGACGTACCTACCTACATATCTACAACACTCTAGCTTTGCTAGGTCTAGGCATTATTGCCACCATCCCAAAATTGAAAGTGCTTGATTATTATTCTAATTTTATTTAACCAACTTATTCGACAAATATTACAGATAGAAAAGCCGGTCAGTGACAGACAGTTAGTTATGTAATACAAAATAATAGATAAACATAGCTGCCATAGTAACATCAAAACGAATTCGTAAAAATATTACGACTTACAAAGTTAAGCAAGTACAAGCGTAGTATATAACAGGATGGGTGACCGCCTAAAACATCGTGTTGATAAAATCAGTTTTGTCACATATTTGTAGCAGTTATACTTGAGATTGCTATTTAGTCGGAAACTATGAAAATAAGACTACAATTTAAGCTTAAAATAGCATCAAAATAAGAAGCCATTATAAAAATACAATCCGTATAATAATGCTAAAAAAATGATGTATTTTCATGTTTCTTGTATGGGGACCCCTCTTGGGATTTGATTTATTGTTCATTGTACAATTTTAAACGATAGATTTTATAATAACATGTATTCTGTGAAAAATTCAACTGGCTACTTATAACGGTTAAAAAGTTATTGCCCTGTAAACTTACTTTTTCATATAAGGGCGCGTACCGCTGTTAAGCGATGACGTCATCATCCGTGAGCGCTAGCCGCCGGGTTTCGAGCGCCGCATACGAAGTTTAAAATTTAATATCACGAAAACTATTTGACGTATCGGAATGATTTTTTTTAAGCTATTTTTAGTTTTTAATGAATAATACGGTAAGCCAAAAATCTAAACTGGCTGACATTCTCTATTGAATTGGAATTTATTGAAAGACAATAGGTACATAGCAATATATCAACATATTATTTTATATACCAAAATCTTTTTTTTAGAATGGTTAAATTAACTTGCCAATTCACCAAAGTATATTCTTAGATCAAATTTTAAAACCTGTGTTGATACCATGTTGAAACTAAACTAAACGTAATCACAATCGTAATGTCATTCTTTAGACATATCTTATAATCTGTGATTCTTTCTTATCACACCCCAACGCCGACACAAGTCGAATTATAACCTGTAAAAGAATACGATAAATGCTATTAAACAAGGATTTTTCTTCTCTGAAACTTGTAATTTCCCTATGCGCAACCGTAATGTACCTCTATTGTAATTATTTTAGTTGCAGATGACATAATAACAATTCTTACCTCGTCTAATTTATTTCAGGAGTTTAAATTGAGATCCAGTTTGCAGTAACTAATTAAAATCATATCAAAATGTTCTATTTAGTTGGACTAGGTTTAGGCGACGTGAAAGACATAACTGTTAGGGGCTTGGAGATTGTTAAACAATGTGATAAAGTTCTTTTGGAATCCTACACCTCAATACTTACCGTTGGAAAAGAGGAATTGGTAAATATCAGTAACATTTTTTTAACTTAATACACTCAATTAGGGAATCATAACTGACTGTTATTGGTACAACCCTAATCAAAGTCTCGATCCATCCAAATTGATATTGCAAGTTCACAACAAAGTTATCAAAATTAACTCAATAATCCCTTCTCATAATGTATGTACAAAATTATTATATTATATTTGTATATCATTTGATATTCGTAATAATAAAATTTTATTTAAGGAAAAGTTTTATGATCGGCCCTTGATAATAGCAGACCGTGAGCTGTGTGAAAGTAACATTGATGAAATACTAAAAGAAGCCACGGATAAACACATTGCTTTGTTAGTTGTGGGCGATCCATTGGGAGCAACTACTCACACAGATATGCTGCTGCGGGCCAAGGAGCTAGGTGTAGAAACTCAGGTATCAAGATGAAGTTTATAATATTTCTAATACCTTAACAAAATAATAAAAGTATAATAACTTTTTTGCAAGGCCAGCTTACATGCAAGGCCAAAACTAAAAGTTATCAATAATATGATACTTAACTTATGTTAACACAGTTTTTAGCTCCTCACATGGAAAAAGGGGTTGTATACATTTGACCCCTATGGCGCCACCTCTAACGGCCAAACCCTATATTCAAACCGCGGATAGATAAGCCTTACTACGGGTTAAAATTTGACATTTGCCCATACAAAATGTGTCAAATTTCAATCCGAAGTAAGCCTATCTATCCGCGGTTTGAATATTGGGTTCCGACACAAGTGTATTGTAACAATATTATCATCCTGCTAGAATTAATTCAACAAAAAGAGATGGACATATGCATGGTTCTTAGCTAAGTTTAATAAAAATTTGTTGAGCCTTTTAGGACTTATCAGCTCTGCAAGTCTCTGCCCTGCTTAGCTAAATAGCAGCATCTCAAAAAAAACTCCTGTAGCAATCACAACCTTATTACTAACAAGAGAGGATTGAATCTACTATGGCAATTAAACCTGTGATACTGTTTATTGGCTTAGGAGAGCAGAATTAGGGGTTGCAATCATGTAAGGGCCACTTGCACAGAAAATTTAACACCGGGTTACGACACTAACCTGAGTTAGTAATTGACAGTTTCATATGAAAACTGTCATTTTAACTCGAGTTAGTGTCTTAACCCAGGGTTAAATTTTCTGTGCAAGTGGCCCTAAGGGTTCTTAACTATTTATTTAATTTTAGATTGTTCACAATGCATCTATAATGAATGCTGTCAGTTGCTGCGGCTTGCAGTTGTATAACTATGGGGAAACAGTTTCAATCCCCTACTGGACTGACAATTGGAAACCAGATAGTTTCTTTGAAAAAATTGAAGCAAATTACTCAAGAAACTTGCACACACTTTGTCTTTTAGGTATGGAATTCTTTTACAGGTCAAGCTACAAGCTAACATTCATTGAGTGCTACTATGAAGCCGCCTGATATTTACCATGATAAATAAAATAATTGTCTGTTTTAATTTGTTACTTTCTGCGGGTGCAATAAAGAGAATTATATTGTATAACTTTGGAAGAACCTACCTCTTATACAACTTTGTAAACAGTTTGGAAATAATCAAGGCATCCAAGCAGACATTATCCAACTTTTACCTTGGTGCTGCAGCTCAACCCCTCGTATGCTTAGGCAAGGATGTGTGCCAAAATTTTAGTGTTCTTTTTTAATGTGATATGTTGTATGTTCTACTTCACCTATTTTCAGATATTAAAGTGAAGGAGCCGACAGAGGAATCATTAAGTAAAAAAACACGTCAATACATGGATCCAAAATTTATGAGTGTCAAGGAAGCAGCATCACAGTTAATTCAAATATTAGACACAAAATCAGATGCAGGTATAAATGTGCTAGATGTCTTATGTATATTCGCGCGTAACTTTTTACCTAATTTACCTACTGATTTTGATGATTTTTAATCTGACATTTCGGCTGGGTTGGTAGAACCGTATAAACATTATATAATAAAGGGGTCAATTTTTATTGCTTTTTTATAAGTCGTATTTTAGGACTAACGTGTTTATATGAAACTATTTGAAAGAGTTTCTTTGAACCCCTCGCTACGATCGTGATTCGATGATAGAATCCATCGCATACCTACTCGGGATTCAAAATCAACACTACCAGTAATGACCAACTCTGCTCTCTTGTTGCACCAAATATTTTCATTTCGTAGCATAAAATCTGTTCCTTACAGCATAAACTGCATAAATACATAAATATAGCAACTATTTAAAAAATCCAACAGGGTCAGGGTTAGGGTCGCTTTCACCAACTACAACATAACCATTGATTACTTAATCGCTCCGTTAACATTTAACAAGTCTTTAAATAAACCGCTTCTTTTGGTGTTCACCAAAATCCCCAACCGTTTCTAACGAACGGTTTGCTAACCATGTTTCAACTGACATACGTTCAAATAAGGCCCTCGGGTTTAGGACAATTCGGTTTGACTCGTAGAGCGATTGAGAGAGACACCAAACACACACCTGATGTCCTTTACAGCTTTACTATCTTTGTTTACGTGTCGTATGTTTAGAATTAAAACCAATGCAAAAATCGGGTATAAACGAAATATTGTACAAAATGGTTTCTCGTCATATTTCTAGAAATAATAGCGCTGTATTTGGAATATACGAGGTAGGCGTAAAATTCGCTCAATATTTTAAAAATCATCTAGTACATTTTATATTTTCTTCAAATATATAATTCAAAGCGTCTTCCATTTCATTGTGTTTAACCTAAAAGTGATGGATAAAGTACAATTTCACACTAAGGAGCAGTTTACCGATGGTTAAACTAAGTACATTTCTTCGTTTAAGTTAAACAGTGGGTTACGGCAATTAATCAAGGGGTAACGCGTGGTGGGTGAACACCGAAATATCGTTAATCGGTCGTTTAAGGTTTAAACAACTCTTTTAAATTTTAAACATTTGTTGGTGAACTCGGCCCTTAGTAATTGATTTTAATAGAGACCATTCTAGTTTGAATTTGTAGCAAATCTAGTTTTTTCTTAAGTACTAGTATTTTCAAAAAGTCACATCGATCATCTTCAAAACTACCTTAAGTTAAAAACCGGCATCGCAAAATTCTAGGAAAATAGTACTTACTGTGACTGACTACAATAAAAAATCCTAAGTACCTATTTGTCTCGCAATTTAAAAAGAAAACAAAACAGTGCAGTAATAGAGAAACTTTATTGCTCTGAAGCAGAAAAGTGCCGCTTTGTTCTCAGTATATTTAGTATCAGTTATGAAATGATTGATGGTTGGAGGCAAATAATTTAACTTGTTTATATTCAACTAGAGGATGCCCGCAACTTCGTACACGTAGAATTAGTTTCCCGCTACTCCCCCCGAAAATCCTTTCTAGTGCTCCCTAGGGTGCCCAAGGAATGCTCCCTTAATATTAATATCTAGTTCAATCAATCAGTCGGTTTCTCCTTATATGTACCTATATAGTCTAGCGGTCGCCCCAGACTCCCTTCTTCATGGCTATTCCCTCTGGAACGTCGTCGTTTATCGCTACTCGCGGGTTAAAAGTACCCTGTCCTTTTTCGGGATACCAATTTATATCGAAATCGGTTCAGCTATTTAGCCGTAAAAGCGTAACAAACAGACCGATAAAGTTACTTTCACGTTTATCGTATTAAGTAGTGATACCCGCGACTCCAACCGCGTAGATTTAGTTTATCGCTATTCCCTCGCATACTCCAATTTTCCGGAATAAAAAATAAATCCTTCCAGTGTTCAAGCTACCTATATGTCCATACCAAATTTCATCAAAATCGGTTTAGCGGTTTACTTCTAAAAGTGATACAAACAAACAAATAGTAATTATTTACAATATTAAGTATGGATGTCTTTCTCGTGCCTTTGCCAGTCTTTAGGAGTACCATTTGATCACGAGCACTAAATTGGCAAGTCTGCTTTTACTAGAGTTAGGACTTTTGGTGGCAAATCGTGTCGTGGTTCTAGAGTCCACTTTGATTTTGACCTTGAGTATTTTTATTTCAAAACTCATTTATTCATTAAACCTCTAAACCAATTTAAATGAAGTTTGGGACGGAGGATAACTCTGCTGTGAAAGCGTTACAAACAAGCAAATATTAGTAAGCATGGAATAACCGAACTAAAAATGTATTTAGTTCGTTTTGAAATATGACCATACTAACGGCCTGGCCACGACATTGCGCGAATTGCGGCGCGGCGAGCGTTTTCTTAATACATTGCACGGTCGAGACGCATAACGTTCTGCGGTTAGTTGGCATCACACGCAATGTATTAGGAAATCGCTCGCCGCGCCGCAATTCGCGCAATGTCGTGGCCAGGCTAAGGTCAAATGCAAAGTGTCATGTATTATAATAATTAGGAATTAGCGACTCCATGGACTCTAGAACCACGATATGCCACCAAAATCCTAACCCTTGTTATTACAGTTCGGAGTTACTGACCTCTAACTAGTATACGCCAGCAGACAGCGGAACCTGATCAATTGCATCAATTGATTGTGCTATGTATGACGCTTACATCGGATCATGTTAATGAATTCAGTTGACTGAACGAACGTGCCGTTTCCGCTATTTCTCTTCCTGAAAACAACCGTTATAATACACAGAACTCTGGTTACAGTAACCACGCAAAATCTCAAAAGGTGGCGCACGGCCACAGATTATATACAAGTTACTACGTAAACGCGACATGGGCCTAGTTGGTAGCGCTAGCGACCGTGCCTAAGTACTTGATCAGGGTAATCAGGGTTCGATTCCCGGTATGGGCCAATATTTGTGCAATGGATATTTTATGCACCTATTTAAGTATGTATTTCTCTACATATATACGTATGTTTATCGTTGTCTAGTACATGCCCATAGTTCAAGCCAGGTCAATTTGTGTGAGATTAGCCCCTGATATATTTATGTATTTAAGATAGGGAAAAATGCCGATATAGAATGCGATAATAAAATGTCTCTTAGGTTATGGAGCATTTGTTTTATGTGATATCGTTATGTAAAGGTGTACATAATTCTAATTACAGTAACGAAGGTAAAATAATGTTGTCTTTATTTTGTTTCAGCATTAAGTAAACTTAGCACAGCGGTGGGCTTGTCAAGAGTGGGGAATCCAGATCAAAGGATAGCCGTCAGGACCATCGAGGAAATGGAGCAGTTAGAGCTCGGGCCCCCGCTACACAGTCTCGTCATCCCAGCCCCGAGCCTGCATCCTGTCGAGGCCGATTATCTCGCGCAGTTCCGATAGTTTGTTAATAAAAAAATATTTTAAAATGACGAGGTTTTTCAATACTTTTAGTGATATGTATGAATTTCGAAGTTGTATATAAGAAACATTTCAATGAAGTAGGTAATTAATATATTTTTGTTATTTACAATTGAATAAAACCGAGATATAACAGAATTCGAGCTGCTACTAAAAAGAAATAACATCATTCAAACTCATTATTGGTCCTCAAAGCTACCACAAATTACAATAACTAAAATATTTAAATCATTCTGAATCATACTTGTTAAAAGGTACATTAATTATTATTTGGTCTAAGTTTCACAATTATAAATAGTGAGAATAATGATAATAAGAATAAGAATATACAATTAACGGAATGTAGAGATACCAAATGGTGGATACATAAAGTTTCACCTATTAATTGGTACACATCAATCTCTATCTAATAAAACTGGATAATGGTGGGTCACATTTATAATTAATAGTTAAGAGGCATGGCTTATATTTATAATATGGAATTGTATACTATATAACACTAGGACATTCATTAAATTATAATTATACAGTCTTTAGACTTAATCGTCAGGGGTACATACAGTATTTTAGTAATAATATAAGACAAATTTAATATAATTCGTGCTTACTATTTGTCGAGTGAGATTACTAAATAGTGAACTATATAAATAGACATCGATCCAGGAGTATTAAAATGTTCAAACAGCGGAGACTTGTTGATCGTCGTCGTCGTCGTCCGGCACGTCGCTGTAGTAGTCGAAGGGTCTCGTGACGCCCTCGTGCGAGTGCGCGCGGCTTAGGCGCTCCAGGCGCGCCACGTGCGCCGCCAGCGTGAACGGCGCCTGCGGCAGGCGCGGTGGCGGCGCCGGGCGCGCGCAGCCCGCCGCGCACGAGCCGTGCCCGCTGTCGCTGGACGTGGCCGAGCCCGTCTTGCGCAGCGGCAGGTTCACCAGCGACGTCACGCTGCTGCTCTCGGCCGACAGGTCCACGGGCAGCGGCGTGGGCGTGTCAGAGTGCGAGCGCTCGTGCGCCGAGCGCGGGCAGCAAGCGCCGGGCGCCGGCCCGTCGCGCCGGTGCGAGCACGGCGAGGGGCCCGCCGGAGGCGGCCGGGGTTGGTGCGGCCTCGTCTTGGCCGGTTCGGACAGCGCTAGTAATTTTCTAACCGCCTGGGGTGAAGCGGTTCCGAATTTGTTGCCGGCGAAACTCTTTTTACTCTCGCTGGCCGAGGAAGCGCTGCTCGTCGTGGAGAGAGAGGGTGACGGATGACGGCGGCGAGGCAGAGCGGGTGCCGGCCCGGCTCCTTCGCATTCCAGAGACAGAGCGTGAAGACGTTCTTCGTCGGTCTCTACGTGCATACGGTTCAGATACGCTTTCACCCGACGAACCATCTGGGCCTCTTCAAACATCTTTTTAGGATTGGGCATGTTAGAAGATTTTTTTCTTCTCTTTACTGTTACCTGACCTTGTTGAACTCCAGTGGTTAGTTGATTTAATGCTACCATTGCATTGGAAGGAGGCTGTTTGCCCAACTCTAACAATGTAAGGAGGTCGTAAGGAGAACTACACATATTAGTGAGGGTTCTCACTTCTTTTGAAATCATTCTTAACTTTTCAAAGTTAACCATGCCCTCTACCTTTGTATCATTTCCGAGATGAATAAAAGTAAGATCTTTCTTCACAACTGGATAAAATGGAATAACAGGAGACCTGTTTTGTTCAGAGGTTACTAATTGTCTGTATTTCGACATATTTCTCGATGGATCCATAAGCGCTTGTAGATCATTAAAAAGTTTCAAATATTTAGAAGGCAGTTTTTCCCAAGTCATTCTTAATCTGGAAACTGCACCATGACCCAATCCTGATATAATTGCAAACATGGAGTTGAAATTTTTACACTCCTTACAATGTCTGGCCACTTTAATAAACTGTTTTACTATTTTCGATCTCCGTACATGATTCTGTTCAGTTACTACTTCAGTAACTACCCAAAACATCTCCTTGTTAACAAGTTCAGCAAATTGTGCCAACATAGGTACTCCATACCTACTTTTTAATTCAAACAAATCATCAACATATTCTGTGCTCTCAATTTGCCTGAAGATACAAAAATCTTGTAAGGTTAACTGGACTGCAACCTCGACAGCATTTAGTTGTAGGAAGTGGACTACACTCTCCCTCAAGAGTTCCGGAGCCATTTCGTCAGGTACTAACGTTTCATGAATACCATTTGTTTTTAAGTAGTATCTTGAACTGAGCCCAATGCGTTCTGCAAGGTTTTGGAGTTGGTCTGGCAGCCGATGCTGTTTTATTATTCCTCCTTGTGCAACAGATACCTCACACAGAGAAAAATTTGAACTGGGATCAGTAATGCCAAACTCCTGTAATGTTAACATTACGACTTCTCTAGCGGTTGTCTCTTTGTGAACTAAAAGATATTTGCATGTTTGATCAGCTCTGTACACTTTTAGAACATGCTCAGGGTAATCTGATGACTGGTAGTCATCATAACATATTGATATCAAATCTGGGTTACTGTGTGAATTATAAAATGATGTACTGCTATTGGCCTTACTCAGGGATTCAGTATTAGAGAGGATGCTGTCATCCGAGTGCAAACCATCTGTGATTGTATTTTTAGGCAATATATTCATTTTCATTAAAGCCTTCTGCAATCTTCTTTTCGGCCCAAGAGTCATAAAGCCTTTCTGTGGTTCTTTTTTTATGCTCAACTGCTGTGGTTTCTTAGTTGGGGATGGAAAACCAGGTGTTAAGGTAATTGGATCATCACTAAGGAGCTCTGCTGTAGACAATCGGGCTCTTGGATCTGCAGGCCAGCGTATGTTAGTACACCCTCTGTGTCTTGGAGGATTATCAGGCATGATTAGCATTTGCTTAAAGGCTAATAAATTACTTTTAACTGTGATGCTTAAATGAGTGGAACCTGTAATTATCTCCATTGCTTTTGCATTACTGACGTGCCTGAAGGACTGCCCATTAACTTCAATAACTTGATCACCTCTCTTCAGTCCAACTTCTTCAGCCTTTGAATGTCTTTCAACTTTCAGGATAAATATGCCATAGCCCCTCTCATAACCACCTAAAATACTGAAGTTTAAAGGGTCATCCCTTGAAGGTCGCGATAGTGTGACACTTCTGGTCCTTGCCTTGGCAGAACATGCGATATTTAACAATCTTAATTGACTTTCCATCTTCTCTCGCTCTAAAGCTGTTTCAAAACTTTCCAAAAAATCCATCATTGTTGGATCTGTTTCAAAGTCAGTGAAATGATTATTAACCCAAAGAAGTACAACTCTAGTAACTTTGTCACGGACAGAAGGTTCCGAGAACCATGCAAGTAGTTGTTTTGCTACGACTAACGGGCTTTCAATGAATGTTCTATGAGTCAACAGGAAATCTTCAACATAAGTGGAGTCACGGGAATTATCCTCAACAAGCTGTAGCATTAGACGCTCAGGGGTCCCTCTGATAACTACATGTCCTAGTTGATGGCCTATATCCCTGGCAGCTCCTCTATACTCTGTTACTAATACCACAACACCATCAATCTCATGCCGTTTTATATTTTCTTCACCTTGATGTAAAATGCGATAATAATCTGTTTGTGTTATACAGACAAACTGACAGTCATCACATCTTGTGGTCATTACTCCTCTATGATACAACTTTTCCAAGGTTGCTTCTGCCATCCCAAAGCTATCTCCAACATTAAGATGCTCTATTTCACCGTTTTGATGTTCAATTTCAACATGTCCATTTATTAGCACAGACCATGAATCATGTTCCTCTCCATCATTCATCACAATGGTTCCAGCCTTCTCTACTACAGCAAAAACCATCACAGCACATAGTGCACGGCGTACAGTCAATGTCATGTTTGTAAATGCCTTCAAATGTTGTGTGAATTCTAACAGAATTTCTATGTCATCATCAGATCTTTCGCTTGGGTCTTTTTCAAGGCATTCCCTAACAGCATCACGTACTGTGAGGCTGTCCATGCTTTCTTCCAAATCTTCTTCCTCATCAGAATCCACAATGGACTCGAGGAGACCCGAAAGGTCAACCTCCATGTCCATGTCAATAGAGCTATGTACAGAGGTCATTGTATCACTTCCACTGTATGCAGAGCTAGTGTCGCTCGCGTTGGAGCACTTTAATGAGTGGGGATACAGCTCAGGACTGTGACGGCCTCCGCGCCCACCTCTCAACATTGTGAAGTTTCTAGCCTGTTCTCAGTGATGTTCAGCTTCTGAAACCACACAATTTTAATCATTTTATGGTTTTAAATCAAACAATTAGAACTATAAATCTATCACTAAACAACAGGCTTCGACTGACATCTATTCACATTATGTTTTTTACACCAGACTTTATGATAAAAATATTACTAATATACAAGTTTAAAAACAAACAATCGGGAATAATTACCAACAGTTATAAGGGAGAAATAATTTACTCGCCCAGTTTCCACTATAAATAGCTTGGAGTAGGTCTCGTATAATTCAAGTAGGTACACAAAAACTCGTTCACTTCTAACTATACATTATTTATGACGTTATAAAAAGATTGAATAAGAATGCACTTAATCTCGGACATTTTATAATGATGGCAAATTTTCTCATAAGAGGATTTTAACGTACCTACTCTGCTATTAAATTCATCAATCGCATGCATCGCTGCGCGGTGCACCGAAAAACTGATGTAATCAATGTTGATTGTTTATATATTCATACTACAACAATAGATACATGCTCATACAAACAGCAAAGTTATAAACATATTCCGTACCTTCACAATTTCTATTTATTTTGCATTCATGGCGGAACTGTCAGTGCTTCCATGTTGCTTTCTAACTGATTATTTTTATCACCACCCAAGAAGACTATTTTAACACTCTCACAGCACTGTTAACAAGGAAGATTTGCTACGCAGTTTTAAAATGAATCAAACGCTACGTCTTATTTTCTGTTCAAACGAAGAAAATCTGATGAATTCTTTATAAAATAGAAAGCTACTTTCGTAGTCAAATCCAATGTCCACAAAGCTGAATAACATCAATGACGAGTTTGACGACAACTATTTTAGTCTATGGTTAAGTTACGTAATGTGATGTGCCCAAGTGCCATATAAAAATATCTGTGCAAATAAAATACCGCAAAAAACCATTAATTGTCGATTTTACATAGTTGATCGACTAAAACATAAAAGTGATAAACATGTAGGTTTCGTATAAATTTACAGCAGACTAGTCAACAATAAATTTACACGATTTTTTTATTCAAATTTCATAAAATTCTAGTGTTTTTTTTAGATAAAATAAACACTACCAATACATAAAATATACTAAATAATAATGAGTTCACAGATTCCAATATTACAAAAAACTCGTTTCATGAAAGTCTATTCTAAACAAGTCTCTTTCTTGCGATTAATAAGAATGTGGTGTTGGAATGAAACAGAGCTATGTCAATCAAGATGCTTTGATCGTGTTTTAAACATTTACGTAGCTGACTTATCTTGAACGTTACCTTATAAACGGAAAGGGTAATTTCATATCATGTAGTTTTATTCAATTTTATATGCTTTATAGTGTTTTTAAGGTAACCAAATGGCTTATTTTATTGTTTTTATATTTTAGTTTATACGAAAAAGTGATTATAATTTAGCGATGTCACCTATAAAAAATAAAAAGTTCATGATTTGGCTTAACTAACGTATTCTATCTCCATCTATTTTCAGAATAAGGCACTTTTCTATGAGTGTAGCGTTTTCGCAGCTAAAAGCTAGTGATGATAATCTTTTAGTTATATTAACTTTTGTAAATTGGTCGTTTTCCGCAGCGGAAAAAGTCGTAAAAACATTCATCCGGACGTGTAGAAGTGCAATATCCTAAAATAATCTCATTTTAAGCATTATAATGCGTCCAGTTTCACAGTCAAAGCGGATGGTGAGCGATGGCGAGTGTACGGTGATAGATTTTTGGTGTTAAATTTTGCTCCGTGTCATCACCGCTTTATTCGTCGACCACGTCTAAGAAGGACAAATTCCATTTCGTTTCGCCGTTTTACGTGTTATTATAACTAAATATTCGATAATCTCGGAGGATTAACGAGGAAATATATTGTCATTGACTGACCGGCTGATATTACACGAGGCTTGTATGTATATGTGACTTCTCCCTGCTGCTATTAGTGACACGCCTCAGAAAATAAAGATAAATTTGTGAATCGAACTGTTCGTTTTTGTTATTGTGTCATTTTAGTGTTATAGTCGTTTTAAAATTACGTAACTATTGTGGAATCTTGGAAGTGTATAAAGAATGGCCTGAGTGTGACCACTCCATTACCGTCATGTGTGACGAAGGAATGTTTGTTTAGGCTCTAATATTGTGCTGCGACCTTACGGGAAGTGCGCGTTCGTCTAGTGAACTGGGTCGGATCATGAATCTGCCCGAATCGAAACAAGTTTCGCATTGATCGCTGTCTACTATTGTCATACGGGACACTTATAATTAGCAAAATGTCTTCGGGAACGTTTGTGGACAGAATCGATCCCTTCGCGAAGAGATCGCTGAAGAAGAAGACGAAGAAGTCGCAAGGATCCTCGCGGTACCGCAACACGCAGGACGTGGAGTTGCAGGCGCTGCCGCTGCTAAAAGGTGCGCCACTTGTTTACCTCGCTTCTCTCGCCTCCCCATATCCCCCTTTAGGAATATCATTGCTGTTATCTGCTATGTTTACATCTACTTATTACCTATAGGTAGAAAACTTGGTGGAATTAAATTATACCCAAACTTTTCCAACCTTAGCTAGTTTAGGTTTTAAGGAATAGAAATGAAATGTTTTAACATATCTATTTGCTCATTGATTCTTTAAACTATTGATTTATTAGATGTCCTGCTTTATTAAGTAAAATCAGGAGAATTATGTGTTTTCAGTCTAGAAGCCATGTAGGCTTAGCCGATAAAACAAGCTGCTGATGAAGTCCAAGTTAATCAAATTTGTGTGTACCTAAAGTCTGGGTAAACCAATAACATGAAAATACTAAGGCATTTTTGGTGTTTATATTATTTAAGCCATTTTTGTTATGCACTATCTACTAATCTCATTCACTGACCCAACCTCACCACACTATTTCAATGCATGTGTTTTCATTTTGTACTAAAAGTTCTTATTGGTGGATTGAATCACTATGTGTAAAGGGCTTTACTAACTGAGTATAGGATTCTCCACTCTTATCAATATTGCTAGTTATGGTCTATGCTTGTAAAGTTCTTAAAAAATATATTTAATTCATCCCACCATTACATTCAAGAAGTTAATAACATTGCTAGAATATGATGTTATGCTATGCAGATTTAACATTCTGAAATGTTAGAAGATTAGGGTCTTTTACAAATTAAGAATAGGCACCTATTGGATTCACAATTGGCTACTTTACTCCTGAACTAACTAGAGCTGTGAAAATAATATAAACTAACTTGATTTATGGTTAATACATTATGATTCTTTACAAGTTTATAAATATAGGTAGGTATTTTTACCCTGTAATAAATGTTTTGCTATTTGCTTTTTAAGATCCTCGGTAAAGACTTAACAGCCAACTTCTTTTGTCTGATATGAAAATGATTATTTTTCAATGTCTGACACATGATCTTGACATGACATCCTACATAAAAATGAAACTGAAATGTTTCTTTGTGCTTAAATAGAACAGTAACTACATACATGAATCTTTAAAGGTTGGGATCTCCTAAGTAATTAAAAGGATACCTGTGATAAGAAACTTAAATATACCTATCCACATTCATATATCCTATTAAATCTTGAAAATAATAATCTACCTCTAGATAAAAGCGCAATTTTTTTAATTCATAGAATAAGAACTGATTTCAACATGGTTTCACTAATACTCTTGATAATGAGGCTAGACCTACAAGTTGAGCACACACCATAGCAAGCATGTGTAAAAATACAAGTGCTCAACTATACCAATCCCCAGTGTATGTAATGTATGCTTCAAATTGGAGGTCAAAATAGGGTGGTCATTCGCTGGAACTGAAAGTAGATTCTCTATTTTTCTACATGTTTTAAATAGGTACATTTTTTATTGTGTAAAAATGTAGGTGAAGTGGAATAACTCATAATAATTTGTAAAATATTTAGTAAGCCAGTCACTAACATTTTTAAATTTAACTAGCCAAAAGAAGGGTTATGTTATGTGTTAAATGAATAACAGTCTATATATGTTTGTATTTAAGTATGTATGTTATTAAATTCATGTACGTTTCACTCTAACTTCTCAAGTATTTTTTTCATGCTGCAGAGCTTTTTACTGGTTACGAGAAGTCACCTACATAGAAATATTCAGCAATCTCTTTTAACACTTTCATTGCCAAGGTCTCCGATTTTCATACAAAATTGACCCGCCTAGCGGGTCGGCGGCAATGAAAGTGTTAAGTTTGAGAAAAATGCTTGTTCATTGATTTGAACTACACTTGGTATACATTTTTAAGCAATCATGTTTTAGCTACGGAAAACCCCAAGTGTGTAGTTCATCAAAAATTAAACAGAGGTTTGATGGCTGTTTTAATTTATTGACTAACGTAACAGTCAATAAAGATTCAACAGTATGTTCAATTGATTGGTAAAATCTGTCATAAGAAGTGAAACTTGGTAAAAATGTTAAGTAGTTTAATCAACATAAAGTTCAATAAAATAGAGTCTGTAAGTTCAAGTTCAATTCTTTACACATTACAAACATTACTCAAATGACTATAGACTTGTTATTTCATAGAACTGATGTGCAAGGTAACACCTAAGCTTTCTCTGTCAATTAAAATGTTCTTCAAACCTTATAATCCACATAATTATTTTGCTGTACTTGGTTACAGTTTAGTTACGCTACAAACTTTGCTTTAGTAGCTTTATTACTACTCGTGCTTCTTTGTTATAATTATTATTAGGTCCTACATCTTAGTCAGATGATTTAATTATACTACATTTTTGTGGCAACATTTATAATATGAGTATTGATTATACAAGGTACAAAATAATACAATAATTTTTAAGATAAATTCAAAACATTTATTCACTAAATTGGCCACAATGATCTTTTACACATTGGTAATATGGAGTGAATCTAGCAGCAAATAAGCAATCAATATCTGCCAAATTTCATTAAGATTTGTTTAGTCCGTCACTTCATGTGCATTTATTAAATTCTTCTTGAGTTGCCTATTTGGTCACGTTGGTATTATAAATCTAAAGGGCACCACGGACTTAACAATAAGCAGTCCCAAGTCTGACAGGTCCAAAATCTGTGAAGAAATGCGAGTCTCTATTGCTCTTTAATAAATCCTTCTTTTATTTCTTATGCACTCAATTTAGGTCCCATTGGTTTCATTATCTTCAAATACATACCGATGCATTATATCCCTTATTAGAATTCTCATTTTGAGTACTTTTTGTTTAACTAATAATTTAGGAGATAATTTCTACTAGACATTAATTAATTTAAAAAAAATATATTTTGAAAAACTTGATTTGACTCTACCCCCCGTTTGATTGCCCCAGGACGATTTATTGTTTTTATTGTTAAACGTTAGAAGAACCACAAAGTATTCATCTTATTATCTTTACAGATGTACCAAGCAGTGAGCAGGAAGAGTTGTTTATTAGAAAGCTCCGGCAGTGCTGTGTAGCATTTGATTTTATGGATCCTGTTGCTGACCTGAAGGGGAAGGAGATCAAACGTGCCACTCTCAATGAGCTAGTGGAATACATCACCGGTGGTCGCGGAGTGCTGACCGAGCCGGTCTACCCTGAGATTATAAAAATGGTAAGATTGGCGAATTCAACTTGTACAAAAGGTACCTATTTATCGTGATATTTCGATCATGATCCCATGTAGAAATCTTGAAATTCTGGTGATACGGATTGTGTTAAGTCAATGCTTCATAGCTCTTCCACAAGCATCAAAAGTAGTTGGTGAACAGATTAATCTTTATTGTGTTAAACTACAAACCATAGTTTTAACATATCAAAGATAATCAGCCTAATCTAATCATTATGTCTATTTAGTCATTGACTACTGACTATGATCTGCCCACTTATTATGGAGTCAGTGATACCCTAATTCCCTTGGGAACAAAAAAGAAAGAATCCTTTATATTCATCTAGTCTAGGTTGTATAATCCTTATTCTCATTCATAGAAATAGGTAATGTCTTGGAATAATTGACTAGTTTTTATACACAACAGTTAAAAATAAATCAATGCAATTTCATTTCGTTTATAATTAATTAATCTATATATAATTATATAAAACGCAAACCTGATTAACTGACTTAGATATCAACGCACAGCCGAAACTACTGTACCTAGGAACTTGAAATTTGGTACAGGGGTTCCTTTCATGATGTAAGTGAGCACTAAGAAAGGATTTTTGACAATTCATCCCCTAAGGGGTTAAAATAGGGGGAGTAACTAATTCTACGCGTACGAAGTCGTGGCCGTCCTCTGGTTAGTTATACACACTTGACAAGGCAAAGTAATAAACAAGTTTCTAATTTCATTCAAATAGGAGTCAAATAAATTAAAGATACCTATGGAAAACGTAGATTCAACAGTTTTGTATAAGGTTCGTAAGTTGATACTTTGAGACATAGGTATGTCAATAAGATACTTGTGTGTCAGTGTGTGAAAAATACATTAAACTTTCATATTACACTAATACTATTAAATGCTTTTATATAATACAGATATTTGAAAGTCTTAGTTATTAAGGGAACCTATTTTGTAGGTATAAACCTACATAGGTACTCAATAATCAATACTCAATATATTTATTGCATTCCACAGTTTTTACAGATGTTGTTGTAATCATAGGTATACAGACAGTCATGTTCATGACATGATATGTGGACCCTGTTGGGCACAGCAACAGTAGTAGAGAAAACAGAGAAGAGGGCTTAGTTTTATAATATTATAATATGTTATTTACTAACTTTAATTGCACTTTAATTACTTCATTATTTTATATTTATTCTACTATATAATATGGAACTACTTCTAATTGTAGGTAGATTTGTGATGTTCCTGTGAAATTATTATAACGGGTGATAACAAAAAATGAGAATAAATTAATCAACCTTTTAAAAAATATATATGTTGCTACCTCTTTTCGGAATGTTGCACTTCATTTGTTTTTGCTTAATGCATTTTATATTTGTTAAAAACGGCGACGAAACAGGTAACTCTGAGAAAGCGTATTGTAAATTTTTATAAATCATACTTAATGTTGGGAAAAAAGTACAGAGTGTAGCGTTTTTTTAAAGAAAAGGTACTAGTTTCTATTATTTATATAAATTCTGGTATCCTTGACTACCCGTTCGCAAAACTGGCAGTAGCCGACTTGCGAAGAAAATGACCAAGAGAAAGCTGAACATCCTCCATAGCATTTTTAACGATAAGGATGCAACTTGTTGCCGCGAAAAAATTCAAGTGTTCCCGACGCTACATTTCCCGAACTTTAAAATAGATAGGTTTGGAATGCAGAAAGAAGGTGAGAGCGCTGGGATACACTGACCAGCAAAAATCGACTAATTATGCCACAATTTCGCTGGATGACCCGAAATTACAAAGGAAAATCATTCATTTTCGTTGATGAAAGTTATTTTCCTCTTAGCAAACACCATATTCCTGGAAATGACCGATACTATACTAGCAATAGCTTTACATATAAAACACAAATATAAACACAAGTTTGAGCAAAGAGTTATGCTTTATGTCGCTAATTTGGAAAAGGGTATTTTCGAAACTGTGGTTTAAACCGAGTGCTTTAGCAGTCAATTCAAATTCAAAAATGAAAATGTTCGGAAAATGAACCTGAATGCCGTCCAATAGTGTTGTTCCAACATTACCTTTAAGCTTCGTCGAACAGCTGACCACGGGCCTTATTCAGATGTTCAATAACAGTTTGGTGACTAATAATCTTGTTTATGTTTTAACATATTACATAATAATAACATACTTTGATTAATATCAAATGAGTTCTTTTTTTACGTCTGAGAAATATTCTAATTATTTTATTAACACCCGTTAATAATAGACGTTCAAATCAAATAGTTGGTAAATTCCATTTAAGCTTACTGATCTATTTGAAGGTGCCTGTGGTGTGGGCTGTGAAGCTCCAATCATAGCGACAGCAGTCATACAATTGCCACAGGAACAATCTTACAATGTGCATGAATCACCATTGAACCAGCCATAGATTCACTATTTATTCTAAATTTTGCAAGTTCATAAAACATTATTCAAAAGACAAATTATTTCTTCATAGAAGTGATCTGTGTTGAGTTTCAATTAAAATGTTCTATTTCTTAGTATTAGTGTCTGTCTTTCAAATCTTGTAATAAAAATACCTTGTAGGGTTGGCAACGCATTTGCAGTGAGGTTTTCATATCAATTGCAATCTTTACATTGAAAATGTATTTGGGGCTCATAGTCCACTTGCCATCAGGTGGCCTGTGTGTTCGTTTGCTTTCTCCCTGGGATAAAAAAAACACCTATTTTGCTGTACAAAGTATAAATAACCTACATTAATAGATATTTGTAGGAATTCTTTAATGTCAAGACATCTATAGTCTATTTAGCAGCCGTTCCATCAGCCTAGCCAACAAAAAGAGAATGCTTGATATAAAAATACTTTGTAATAAAATATCTCTGCATCTGTTTATATGTCACAACCATTTTACTCAGAGACTACTGAAACGATGTGGATAAAATTTGGCAAATGTGTACCTTAAAATCATCTGTTCTTGCTAATGGTCTCCATTATAAAAATAATACTTATAATATAATAAATAATAAATATCTGGGGACAACATCACACCAATTGCCCTAGTCCCAAACTAAGATCTAGGCTTGTACTATGGGTACTAGACAACGAAATATAAAAACTTGTATAGAGAAATATATACTTAAATAAATACATAGAAAACATCCATGACTCAGGAACAAATATTCGCGCTCATCAAACAAATATCTGCTCTTACCGGGATTTGAACCCAGGACCGCTAGCTTCGTTGGCAGGGTCACTACTAGACTAGGCCAACGCGTCGTCAAAAATTGCGTGTAACAATGTAGTAGGATAAAACTACAGTCATGGTTAAATAAGTAAATTATATCAGTTTCTATTCTATTTTTTCGTTTCATCAAAATATGTCGCTAACGTTTGAACCAAGTCAGTAGCACTGAGACACTCAAAACTATTTCCACTAAATAAAAAAGAAATATTTTATTTTTTTCAGATATCGGCGAACTTGTTCCGCACTTTGCCGCCGAGTGACAACCCTGACTTTGACCCAGAGGAAGACGATCCAACTCTGGAGGCCTCCTGGCCTCATCTGCAACTAGTTTACGAGTTCTTCCTGCGTTTTCTTGAGTCAACCGACTTTCAGCCTACGATCGGCAAGAAGGTCATCGACCAAAAATTTGTCTTGCAGGTAAAGATTTGTATTTTAATACAGAAACCAGGAAAAATCATCGATTAAATAGTGTTTGTATGGAGAAATATTGTATTAAAGAAAGTTTCTACTTCAGGTTATGATTAAAATTACTTGTACACTTACTACGGTGAATAACCATTGTTTTTCACGTTTGTTTTATCCACTCACTCACTGAATGAGCCTCGGTTTTATTTTTATTATAAAATTAACAAACACCAGGCTTAGTGCTAATTAGCACTACAGGTAGGGCTTCTGAGCTACGACACGACCGACACATAATGATCATTCATTACGGGCTGTGTGAAGTGTATAATTAAAGCTGATGCGTTCCAGATCGCGCCTTAGGACACGTTTAATTTTTATTTCCATAAATGACAAGTCTTATTAAATGTTGAAGTTTTTGGTCATAAAGTTAGCATGGTAGGCGGCATGTTGTATGCGTAGTGGATACTTGGATAGCGAGAGCTTGGTGTTGCAGCTGCTGGACCTGTTCGACTCAGAAGACCCGCGCGAGCGCGACTTCCTCAAGACCGTGCTGCACCGCATCTACGGCAAGTTCCTGGGGTTGCGGGCCTTCATAAGGAAACAAATCAACAACATATTCCTACGATTTGTCTACGAAACTGAACATTTTAATGGTGTGGGTGAACTGTTAGAAATATTGGGAAGGTTAGTGCATTTGATGCTTATGCTACACCCTTAGCACTGGTGCTTTGCAGCAGTGTGGCCAAGCACAGTTTTTGGTTTTATTATTGTTTACAAATTGTTATGGTGGGTAGTATTGGGTTTTTGTACGTTTATTTGTGAAATCGTATTTAAGCTGGCTCAATTCCCCTACCAGACTATCTATACATTAACATTAACTTCAGTTTTAATTTATTTTAATCCCTTCTGAATTTTGATTTATCGTGTTAATTGTTTCACCTATCATGTTGCATTCTTAAAATAATATTGGACAGTTGAAGTCGTCACTTTAGGATTGCTGACCTACTACTACGCCGTAGATTCACACACGAAGTTAATGTACTCAATAAGTCACTGAATTGTCATTGCTGAGAAGTATGGAAGTTAGGTGGCTGAGGCGCAAAGTCCAAGTCGTCCTCAGAACCAATTTACCCTACCCCGTCTTTGGAAAGAAATCATATTACAGATAACGGTGATATATACCTAAATATAAAAAATGTAATCAGAGATTAATATAATATGTAAGTATTAACATTGTAAAAATCGTTTCATATCTTATAGAATCTGTGATAGATAATAAATTAGCCTAGTTTCTTTTGATCCATAATTAATTAGCTGATTAAGTTAATATCATAAAAATAAGTAATAGTGGACATTACAGTATAAGCGCCATTTTAAAATAGAATGCAAACCACTTACTAATTGTATGAAAGTGTAACCCTGTTGTTATGACGAACATTCCATAAGTACTGGGCGTTTCTTTTTAAATCTGATAACTAATTATTATCTAAGGATTATTGCTGACAATTTATAGTCCACTAAACATTTCCCGGGAATCTGAAAATTTAAGCTTATTTCTACTGCATTTTTATAATATTAGTCGCGTAGACAGAAAAAAAAAACGAATTAGAATACTAAAAGTTTTCATTTCAGCTGTGTGAATAGATAAAGTGCATTTTGAGCTATTTTTATTTATTACAA
The DNA here is from genome assembly GCA_946894065.1 of Acleris literana. NCBI lineage: Eukaryota > Metazoa > Arthropoda > Insecta > Lepidoptera > Tortricidae > Acleris > Acleris literana. The sequence goes on along the minus strand of OX335685.1, from coordinate 7,564,314 downwards.
TAATAGGCTTACAGTAAGAACCAAGGCGCCTATAATGTTTTAGATTTACATAATATAGAGACATTACAAATTTGGTTTTATAAAGAAGAACAGAAGCAGTGAATTTTACATAGCAATTGTTGTCTGCAAACACATCGACATCTTGGACAAATTCCACGCGGATGAAGTCGCGGGCGACTAGTAACTAAATAAAACCGGGCGAGAGCGTGTCGGACCATGCTTAGTGTAGGGTTCAGAAGCCGTCACTACAAAAACAAAAACTATTTCGAAAAACAAGTATGAACGAATTTTCTATTTAAAGTTTTTTGGTGCTGTCTTAGATGATCTTTAGTAGTTATAAACACTATAACCGCCTGTATCTCAGGAACAAGTCTACGTAGTCGTGATAGTTTTCCTTTCGAGTTCGTTATATGTGCTTGATACATTTAAGATATTTTCAGTTTTTTATTAATTGTAATTTTGGTTGTTGGCGACACGTAACTCTAGCGAAAAATACACTTTTCGAGTTAAATATTTCCTAAACATGTAAAAAAAAAGTTTAGGTACTTTTGATTTACTTGTCGGCGTAATTTAAATGTTTAACTATACCAAATTACGGCTTTGCAAGACCAAGAGTCTAGACGGATAGACGGACATGGCGAAACTATAAGGGTTCTTTGTTGACTACGGAACCCTAAAAAACAATTCTTCAGTTCCAAGAATTATGTAATCATCCGTGACTTTTAGCTCATTTATTTTATTTGACTTATGCCTCAACATACGATAGCCTCAATATACGCGCTGACGGGTCAACCAGTGTAAATTCGTAGACGAGCTAGCCGGCGAATTGCTTCAGAGACCAACACGGCTGAGGTTCTAATAAGTACAGTCGCATCGCAGTTCTTTTGCTGATTATTAACAAAACGAAAAATTAGCATTTTAGGTAAAGTCCCTTTAATCGCCCAAAATGTAAATTGAAATAAACTAAACTATACATATTGACCTTGATTTAAAAGTAGAACAATTTGATCATTATTTTCGGAACCGCTCTTTAATCACATTAGTGCTGGTACAGTCAACCAAGATACCTAGGCCACTATGCTTATGGACTATGTCATAGTGACGGACGTATAAAATCAAAAACATAGGATGCTTCTTATATTTATATTTACAATGTCACTTTGACATGGTCCATAGTGGCCTAGGATTCATATTATTTTAGCTTGCAAACAAACTGAGAGGCATGTAAGCAATAGCAATAGATTACATTCCAATGAAACTTGTTATACCGTTATACGATTTAAACTAACGCGCGGTAAACAAAACAAACACTGCTTTTATCGTATCTTTTATATTTATTAATATAATAGGAACAAGGCTCGAAAAAAAAACAAAAGTAAATCTTGCAGACGAAAAATTTAAAATGTATTTTTTGATACAGTGGTTTTAGTGGCTAGTTTTCACTTAAATAGGTGCTTAATACATATGTAAACAATCTGTTTACCCAGTCATCTTCACTAGGCTAAGCCTGTCTCCCAGAATGATTAATTCTTGAATTAAGATTTAACGTTAAATAATTATACAATTTTAGGATGCCACACATAAGGCCACTAGTGGCGACCGCAGCGAAGGCACTTTTGGCCGCCACTAGTAGCGGACGAGTTTTTACAAACTTTTTGTATAGCATCGGCGCATACCGAGCGCTTGTGTGGCCGCGTCCAAGCCACAAGCTGCGGGAGTTCGTCCGCACTCGTTACTAGTGGCGGCGTTTTGTCGCTTGCCTAGTGCGCACAGCCGCACACTTAGCCACCAGTGGCCGCAGTTAGTGGCTGCGTCTAGTGGCTTAGCTGAACCACTAGTGGTCGCTTTTAGTGGCGGCGACTAGCGGCCATAATGTGCGGCCGCCTTTTAAGTTTTATTGGCAATACACGAAATAAATTGAAAACAAACAAGGATAAGGATTTAAAATTAGATAATGTATTTATAATAATCCGTATTAAACTTTTTATTAATTTCTGGCTCCAAAGTAGAAATGTGTTACTATCTGTGTAAGAGCACTTTGTGAGTGCAGTTTTAACTGGCTATAGGGAATTCATTTCAAGATGGCACCTCCCGCCTGAGGAGCAGTATCTGAGGTCGAATGTCAATTGCAATCGTCATTTATTACACACTTACATATCGCACCTTTAGAACAATAATGACCTAATTCAAAATTTGTGCTTTCAAACTTCGAGTCATAAATTTATTATCATAGAGACCTAACTCGAAATTTAAAATTTCTCAATTAGGTCACTATTGTTCTGAAGGTGCGAATGGCTAATGACATGAAGTAAGTTAGCTAAACCATCGCTTGGTGTAGTTAGGGCGGGTGATCAGTGTATCATTCTTCCAGTATAATCAACGGGTTCGCGCTGCCGCTGAAGAGCGAGCACAAGCAGTTCCTGGTGAAGGTGCTGCTGCCGCTGCACAAGGTGAAGTGCCTATCGCTGTACCATGCGCAGCTCGCCTACTGCGTTGTGCAGTTCCTGGAGAAGGACGCGACGCTCACCGAGCCCGTCGTCCGCGGCCTGCTCAAGTTCTGGCCCAGGACCTGCTCACAGAAAGAGGTCAGTTCTTCGCACTGGCTCATTGGGATGTTGACAGTTTTATAGATCCATTACTTATTCCGCTCTACATTTGTAAATCATCGGAATCCATAAAGAGCATGGTACAGGGCAGTATAGTCGGCAGCAGAAATAAGTAGAAGTAGGTGGATCTATACATATGATCATATTGTCAAGAAAATAACAGCGTGTGTAGATAATTTTGAGTTCTTCAACTGTCTACATAATTCAGCTGACTGTACTTCAAATAAATATCTGTATCCATCGGGTGTCCCTCGGAATCCCTAATAACGTTTGTCCTAAAACATTGTTTGTCTGAATTTTTTCATTTGCCCTAAAGTGGTTTTCAGATGAGTCAGGCAATTTTTTAAGTTTTCCAATTATATCTGCGGTTCGGTTAGGTTAGGGTTGTATTATAAAACACTAAAAAGTTTTAAAATTTAACCAGAAATGGCTTTAGGATAAACGATGCATTAGGTTTAATGGCAATTAGGGATTCTATAGGGCAACCGTATCTATCGTTTTGACACTTCATTCACACAAAACCGTATGTAGAGTAGTTCACCTATCAGTCAACATCCCTATTTTGATATTAGGTTCAATTCAAGCTGTTCGATTCCGATACTTATTGATTTAAACGGGACTAATGCACTCAAATAAGAATAATAAAATTGCCTTTTTTCAATGTAATGCCATAACAATTTAAACTAAGCTATGAACAGATTGACCACCACAAAAAATTTGAAATGTCATTAATTATCTACCTATGCAAAATATGATATTCAATATGTCTGGAAGCTTATCGTTCAAATTAAAACAAGAAGTTTTAGCAAGCAACTGCATTAAATTTGTAATTGTATAGTTGTCCTTTTGCTAAAATTTTTTTTTACTTACATCCAATACGACGCCTTTTATTATTTCCTTAGTAAATAAAGAAATAAATTATGGTTTCTCGTCAACGATCTACATACATTTATTGAAAAATAAAAACCATACTTATAAAACAAGCAAGACTAATAACTGGTTCAACCTTGAATCACCGACACTCATTTCATAGACATTTTTTTCGCCGAATTTCATTTAATTGTCTCTACAGGCATTTACACGTGCAGGAGTTATATTTTTTGTGTGGTCACAGGTCTAACGTAACCTAAGTAACCATGCTTAAGATACCCTAAAAATAATAAGATTTCAAGCCAAAATTAGCTATCGATGAAATGAAATTCTATGAAATGATACTTTCGATTAATTAGTGTCGGTGATTCGAGGGTATCTCCTAATAACTAGATGCGATACCTAAGCTTCGGAAACTCATCCTCTATATAATATTTTCAGGTGATGTTTTTGGGCGAGATAGAAGAGATACTAGACGTGATTGAGCCGGCGCAATTTGCAAAAATACAAGAACCCCTCTTCAGGCAGATAGCTAAATGCGTATCTAGTCCACACTTTCAGGTATGTTGTATTTATAATGTTACTTTTTGCTATAGCAGACTTGTAACCATTTATGAATATTTAATTTAGTAATGATGAGATGTCTTTTTTGGTTAGACGACTGATTCGATGAGTCATGAATTTTATTAAACTAACTCACTGCATATTTGGGTATGGGTTTATTACGTGGGCGCATTTGTAGGTATTGGTTATTTGGATACGCATAAAGTAGAGCTAGCTTATGATGACAATTTTATTATACACATTGTGTAAAAAAGAAGGTGGTTGTTAGAAGTGTGTTAGTAGCTCGAAAGTTAATTAATTAATTAATTTAGTGCTGGTAGGACCTTGTGCAAGGTCCGTCCAGATCGCTACCACCATCTTATCCTTTAACCTACCGCCAAGCAGCAGTGTTATATTGTTGTGTTCCGATGTGGGCATAAGACAATGTGTGAAATTACTAGCATCTATGCTTTCCATCGTAGCCTGCAGGATTGGCAACGCATTTGCGGTCTTAGGATTACAGTCTTGGGAATGCAAATGTCTATGGTTCATAGATCCCACTTACCATCAGGTGGCCTGTTTGCTTTCTCCATACTATAAAAAACCAGGCGTTAATTTAATTCTGGTAACTTATTATTAATAAACATTAAGGTTGTTAAGATTGTTAAGATTGTTGGTAACAGTATGGGTGGTTCTATCAAATGGCTAGCAAAGTCTCCTGATCTAACCCCACTAATAAAATTTTCGTATTATGTACAATGTTTACTTTAACTTACGATGTAGTTACGTGTTAGTGTTATTGGATAAATGGTTTAAAGGTAACGTCTGTTGTGTTCCGTATCAGGTGGCGGAAAGGGCACTGTACTTCTGGAACAACGAGTACATAATGTCCCTGATGGAGGAGAACAACCACGTGATCATGCCGATCATGTTTCCGTCATTGTACCGCATGAGCAAGGAGCACTGGAACCAAACCATCGTGGCGCTCGTCTACAACGTCCTCAAGACCTTCATGGAGATGAACTCCAAGCTGTTCGACGAGCTCACCGCTAGCTATAAGGCGGAACGGCAGAAGTGAGTATTGATCAGTCTGCGAGAGTCGTTTCGCTATGCGGGGCGTGCCCACTTCTAACCGGCGTGGTGTTGCAGAGAGAAGAAGAAGGAGAAGGAGCGCGACGAGCTGTGGAAGCGGCTGGACGAGCTGAAGATCTCGGCGGCGGGCGCGCCGCTCGCCGCGCCCGCCGCGCCCGCCGCGCCGCCCAAGTGATGCCCGCGCCCCGCTCCAGCCCTCCAGTGTTAGACTAATGCGATCGATTTTATTTTCAGTTATGTATTGATATTTTCTATTCGATTACATTTTTGTTAATGACGTTATTATTTTTATACCTCTGATTCGGTCCGCGTCCCGAGGCCTCCGCCGCGCCGCCGCGCGCGCGGGCCGCGAGGCCCTCGCGACCGCCCCGTCATTACTGTACTAGTATTTTATATACGTTTACTTAGGTCACTAGTTTACATTAGGATTTTTAATATTGTTAAATTGTTTAAATAAGTTGAAGATGTATGTATTATTGATACATGATCGATTGTACCGCATTTCGTATCACCGGTGATTATTGTATCGTTCGGGCACCCGGCTTTCGGCTGAATATGATTGTACAAAATGACTAGGGAAATTTGAAATTGTAATAATGTTTAGTGCGGGGGCGCCGGGCGGGCGCGCCCTCCGGTAGATCGTTGTATGAAATTCTCATTTCAAATTAGATGCTCGACTCAAAAATGTAATTTCGTCGTACTATCATTTTGTATAGTTACATAGTGTAAATAGGCATTTATTTATTTTAAATTTATAGCAGTGTGATTTTTATACCTAGCTGCGGGAGTGTGGCGCTGTATTCGGACAGAATCGGTCGGACGAACTGGAGACTATTCATGTATCATGCGTACAGCTCGATTAAAATTAAACGTTTATTTGATCATATTGGAGTAGAACAATGATAAAAGTAGATATAATAATTTGTAAGGGAATAGTCATTAATTTGTATGATATTACTGTAGCCTTAATATTTTTTTCTATCATCACTCGAGAGCGCCGCCCCGCCCTCGGGCCGCTCTATACGCCGAGTTCGCGACACGGCGTCGCGCCGAGCGTATGTATGTATGTACACTATGGAGATGTTTGTTATGTAAAATGTATTAACATACAAAAATTATATATGATACTTATATATAAATTACTATTATAGAACACAGTATGAAAATAAAAAAGTTGACTCACATGTATATTGTCGTTGAATTCTTTAAGTATAACGCGTAGGCGCGTAGCGGCGGCTTGTAGTCGGCGCCGGAGACGCGCGCCGCGCCCGCCCGCCCGCCCCGTCTCCGGACTAACCCCTAGCCCTAGTGCCCATACGAGGTTGCGTCAAATGCATTGGAAATACACAACAAATTTTCACATTGCTCGGTTTTTCATTTCTAGTTTGAGGCCTCACTCGTTTATGTTTTAATGCTAACATGTTTAATCATAAGTATAGTTAGAGCTTATGCCTTAGTAATTGTACATTAGCGTAAAAAAAAACTTTTTGGTGCAACGCGGGATTTATTGTGAAGTCAGATCATGCCATTATCTATATGGAACGCACTTTCATGTTTAAAACGCCTCTTTCGAAATTGTATTCAAGCAAGACTTTATACATTTCTAAATGTGAAATATGAAACTGGTTAAAGAAATCGATGTCTTTTTATAGCTTAATAGCCTTGAACTTAGTAGCCCTAGAGCCGGTAAACACGAGGTGCGTTGAACCGCCGTGTCGCGTCGCGGGTCGATACGCGGCGCCAACTCCACCTCCGAGTTGGCGCATCGCCATGACGACCGACGCCAAACACTGGACTCGAGAGCCTAGGCTCCTCACCTCGCCACTCCCATCCTTCATTCTTTCCTTACATTCCGAGACAACCGGGAGGTTTTCTTATTATTCAGTAAGTTTTTACATTTCAATTTATAAGTACTTGGGTACTTGAAGGTGGATTCTCCGGAAAACTTGATCACATTATACGTTTTAGGTCATAATGAGACTAACTGGTTTACGCGCCTACCCGAGACCTACAGCTGCGCCAACAATGCCTCCTGGTATCGTAGAGTTAATGGAGGGTCTTGCAAAAGATGTTCTCAGAAACAATCCGGAGAACGTATACGAATTCTGCGCTGGGCATATGCAGAAATTACTTGAAATAAGGGATGGTGCTCGTAAGTATCTATATTTAAAATTTAGTTTTTTAATGGCCGTTGATTTATTTTAATTTTGCAGCTTCGAAGGCACAAGTGTCCTTAGATGAAAAAATAAAAAAGGCTCAAGATAAGATACAGCGCAGAATAAAAAAGAATCGAGTCCAAGAAAAAGTAAAATTGGAGCCGCCTACTATTGCAACCCACGAAAATACTATTACAGTAAATGAGCCTGTGACAGAAGAACTTGCAAAAAAATCTGATTCATCAATGCCGCCAGTTAAGCACGAAGAATCGGTCATAGCCGATGTAGTCAACGTATTTCATGAACCCGACTTGTCAAAAGCTGAAATTGATAGCTCTCAAGACGGGAGTTTATTTAAAGATCCTAAACTTGAAGAGAGTATGGTTAATACTGTGAAGACACTATTAAACGATGAATCGAAAAACTCTACACAGGAGGATGTAAAAGAAACCGATACACACAACCAAGAAGTTTTAGCTGATATTTCAGCTACCCACCAAGAGATGGAATCACAAGACACTGGTAATAACATTGGAATGGACTCTTTTGCTAAGTCAAATGAACTTCAAGCTGCGGAACCTGCAATCGCAGTTAAAGAAGATATAAAATTAAACGAAGTCATTGCTTTCAATACACTCCAAAGTGTGGAAGCAAATAATCAAAAGAGCACGATTGGTATACCGATATCGGATGTTGTACAACAAGTCATAGATGAATCCAAAAAATTAACAATTACATGTTGTGATGAAAATACAGAAAGTGCTCCAGAAATGGCGCGCTCTCAAGATTCTGCTTCTGGTTCTAAGGACAATGTAAAGCCTTACAATTTGAATGTTAATAACAATACCACAATGGAAGTTAAAAAAACGGTGCAGACGGACACTATAGATGGTAAAGCTATAAAGGAAGACCAAATTTTTATTGACGAGATTGCTTTAATTTCTAATAACCAGGAAAATCTGAATGTTAATGACAATACCACGACGGAAGTAAAAGAAACGGTAGAGATGGACAATGCTACCACAATGGAAGTTAAAAAAACGCGACAGACGGACACTATAAATAATAAAGCTATAAAGGAAGACCAAATTTTTACTGAAGAGATTACTTTGATTTCTAATAACCATGAAAATTTGAACGTTAATAATAATAACACCACGGAATTTAAAGAAACAGTAGAAACAGAGATAATCGACGGTAAAGCTGTAAACGAAGGCATAATTCAACCTTTGACTGAAGATATCCCTTTGATCTTTAAAAACCAGGACAATGAAACCTTTAGATCAAACAACCTACCAGCTGAAAAAAGTGAAGAAGATACTTCTCAAATAGATAAAACTAGAATGGAAGATAAAACAGTCAACCAAGGTGGAGACATTAATTCTGATGTCGAATTGATAAACGATGGTAAAATAATAACTAATAGTGAAAATCACCACAGCGAAACGCATGATAACAAAGTAGAGTTGAAGATCCCTGAAACTACAAAAATATATGAAGAATCTATACCCGAGGCTCCTTTAGAAAAAACTGATACTGAAGAGAATTTATTAAGTTACAGTCAGCCTGCTGAACTAACAAAAACTGAAACATTAGATAACATTGTTGAAGGGAACAGCCAACCAACAAATCTAGAATCGAATTTAGAAATCTCGGATAAAATAATAATTACGGAAAATCTAGAACATCTGGAACGTTCAAATGGTCATGATGATTTTCAAAACGGACTAAATGATGTTGATTTGTCTAAGATAGACGAGGATGTTTTTGACAATTTTGATAAGCTTCTTGAGCCAGAACCGCAGTCTTCTTCAGAATTAATCATCGAAAAAAATGATATTATTCCGGAAAGTACATCTGTTATATACAACAAAGAATACACAATAGGCGAAGACGAGGAGCCAGCTGAAAATCCAGCAGCAATGGACTTGGAAACGGCAGCAATCACCATACAAAAAGTGTTTCGAACTTTCCTTTTTAGTAAAAGTAGAGCCTCAACTTTGGAAGATACCGTGGCTGAAAATTATTTGAAAGACAATTTGGAAGATATAGATAAGAAGGTGAGTAGTCAATGAACTTGTTGCAATGACTTGGTCTGACCACAGTGGTCTGAACTCATTGTTATTCTTATATTTACGTTGTATATAACTGCTTGCTCTGTTATAGTAATTAACTGACCCTCTTATTCATAAAAGCACTTCAGCTATGCTAGGCCTAGTAATGTGCTTTAACCGTATCATTGGTTGTGACATTTGAATTTGACAGAAAGTGGCAAAGCCCACTAACACTAATAAACAAGGTTTATTGTGCGTTGAAATCAAATCGATTCTAATCAAATCAAATTCAATTATTTCATTTAAGTAATTTAAACATTTTCCTTCCTTTACTGATACATGATTTTGTATATTATAAGCCATAACTTAATAAATATTTCAAAAAAAACTTTTAGGATGAGCCGGAATTCGTTATTTCAACTGCTAACCTAAATAAAGATCGAAGAACCTTAGGCATAAGTAGAATGGACACTGTACTACAAACTGTTAATGAGGAGAAGTCGCTGTCGCTATCGACCGACGACTCTTCGACACTATCAAGTGCCGCGACCACTATACAAGCACACGTCAGAGGTTTTTTAGTCAGAAATAGACTAGCTTCCTATAAAACAGCATCTGGTAGTTCGTTGGTAAACTCTGACGGACCATCAACTAAATCCTTAGATGGTGATACAAATGAACCCAAAAAGACCATTTTAAATATCCATATTGTTCCCGAGAGAGGCCAATTCATGAGTAGAGACGAGAGTATGTTAACGTCGATTGACTTGCCTCTTGACAATAGTCCCCCCTCTTCCGTCAATTTACACCCACTCGGATATGACAAGAGTGAACCACGGAAGCAATTAAAGCGAGAAGATGCCATACAGTCAGTGTCACCTCCGAGTAATAATAGCGGAAAATTAAGTGAGGATGTGGATTTCGTGAAAGATCCACTAAATGAGAAGGAGTCTGATACAGTTACCATTATTTCGACTAGCAATGATAAACAACAAGATGGAGACACTGAAAGTTGTGACACTACACTAACAATCAGTTCAACAGCAGATACTGTGATCGATGCTGAATTGTATAGCACAAGAGAGGTCTTTTCAACCCCTGAGCATAATCCAGAAGCAGGCAATCAAGAAGCTGTGACTCATTTAACTTCCAATAACGAAATCTTGTCCAGCACTGAACATCAATCACAAGCAGGCAATAAGGATGCTGTAACAAATTTAAGCTCAGATGAGATGGACGTTGTTACGCCATTTCCAAATACTGCTGAAAAAACTGTCTTATCTCAAGGCACAGAAATAGACGAGAAACCAAAATTAGTTCACAGTGGGGAATTCCACGATATTGTAGTTCAGACCCAGGTGAAGCGGAGTGAGTCATCAGTCGTCCGTGGTGAGTGAAGACATCTATTATCAGGTGATAAATCTTTCGGTTCTAACAAGGCTATCGCATGAACAGCTTAGAATTAAGTGCCTTGGTAGTTCGAGATGGCTTCCGTAACTATCGCGTGATATTCACAGTAGTTAGATAAATATTTATTGATGAAATATAACTCTTACGAGTAGTTACATTTTGTAGAGAATAAAAATACTGCTTGCCCCCAGTTAAACCAGTTTCCATGCATAATGATTGTTTAGGTTGTCGCAGATATAACCGCACGGCATCTTATCAGCCCAAAGTGAAACATTGAAAAGTGAGCTTTGATTTGTGTTAGTACAATACATTTTTCAGTGGACGCCGCGAGGAGTGCGCCCGGCTATTGTTTCCACTTTACCTTCAAAAATGTATCGTACTAACACAAATCAAAGCTCACTTTTCAATGTTTCACTTTGGGCTGATCCGGTGCCGAGCGGTTATGTCTGCGACAACCTAGAATGCAGGAACTAAGTTGGCATCAGTAGTATCATCAGACGATTGATTAACGATTCAACCCAGGGGGAATTCTTGTTATAAGTATATCATAAGTATTCATTTACATTTTTTTGACTATTTTATTACGTATACGTTTCTTTTGCGGCGTAGCGTAGTTAGGGCCTGTTTGCAGTAGGAATTTGAGATTAGATTGGTATCCCGCTGGAGCAGTTGTTAGCATTATTTATTTAATTGTGTATTTATTCAAACTACATAATCTTTACTAGCATACTATACATATTCGTGCGTGTTTGTACAGACGAGTTCATAAATATGTGTGCACTGTAGTACCTTGTCTATTTGATGTCATGTTTAAACTGCAATACATGAATTGTCACAGCGGTTAAAGTGACAGTGTACACATATTTATGAGCTCGACTGTACAAAAATATGTAAAATGCGATTGAAAATTTAAACTTTTTTTTAGAAGCGTTTAACTTTTATTTATACTTTTTTATAGAGGTGTTACTATTACAATAATTACTGCTAAAAGTTAAATAAGTATATAAAAGAAATATCTAATTTGTCGGGAAAACGCTGACGGCATGTTTCAATATTCAATATATCTCGTATTTAGGCAAGTTTTCTATTATTTTCAGTCTGAAAGATAAAAAAGTTGGGTTATATCTTCAGTAGTAGATAACCCGTCGTATATAGGAGGGTAACAAATACCAAGTCTCCTTCATAAGACACCATTATACAATATTGATATTATGAATATTTATTAGGCACTGATCAGTGCCTAATCATACGAGGGACATATTTAGATAGATTGAATATTGGCACCGGCCTTAAATATTATTCAACTGTTAGTTAAGCTTAAGACTGCACCGCCTGTACGCCGACCGTATTTTGGTGTCCTCATTAATATTATTGTGGTGTCTTAATTAATCAAATCAAATCAAATCAAATCAAAATTTATATTCAGCAAACTGGCCACATGAGGGCTCTTTTAAGCGTCAGTAATATGGAGTGAATCTACTCGTGCTTCGGACAATGGAACAAGACTATCATTGCGGAGAAGAAGCGCGGCAAGGAACTCCAGCAGGTCATTTTTCAGTCATAAAATATAATAATACTTAAAATAAATTTATATTACAAGGTATTAAAGTAATAATATAATTATTAAAACTAGCACAAATAAAACCATTACAAGTAAGGTCAATAACATTAAATTACAAATAATGAGAACAACAAGACGAGGTCTCTGCGTCAGAAGCCAATTAACATTACCTAAACGTTAAACCTTTATGTATCATGTAGCGTGTAAATAGCATACAACTATTAGTTATTCGACGTGTTCTTTTTACTGGAGTTAAGAAGAGTTCATAATATAACAAGGCTTTTTAATTTCATTCAGTGGTGACTGTCTCCTGCCAAACAAGTTTTCGGGTTCGGGGCATCTATTTGAATAATATTAACTTATGTTATATGCCTTATTCTGTATTTTATTGTACAACGATTTGTTTGTCTCATTTTATGAGAATGCTTTGGTTTAATATAAATCATAAAACATAATATACAGTGTGTCCCTGGATATAGTGCACAAACGAATAGGGATGAAACTCGATGCAATTTCACCGACAAAAAAATAAAAATAAAAATTGGTGTCATTATTTTATTTTTTAAGATTTAAAAAATATTTCATTGTTTGCTGTGAACTCTATCAGAACAAAGTGACATATCTCGCCTCATATGAGGTCTACTGAGATTTAATAAACGGTTTTTTAATTTCAGAGGAAACTGTATCAAACAAATAAAAAAAATCGAAAAACACGCCAAACAAAAAAAAACTTGCTTTTCTTCAAACAAATGTATTTATTTTTTGTAAATTCCTGATAATTCCTCAAATTTACTAAAAATATGCCCATATTATCTTATGTTTTTATTAGCCATAATTATTTGTGAACTCATTGTCTTTAATTTAAAAAAATGAATTACGTGTCTAATGCACACACGACTATTTTGATGAGCGGTCAATGATATTGTGTCGTTTAGTATGTGTTGCTAATAAACCTGGTTTTTGTTTGGCGTAATATTTAGTTTTTTTTTTATTTGTTTGACTCAAGGAATGCTTTGGGGTTAAAAAACCGTTTATTTCATCTCAATAGACCTCATATGATAAAGTATTTTTTTGGAAAACCTTAAAAAAATAATTAGTTAACTCCATTTTTCTTTCGGTGAAATTGCATCTAGTTTCATCCCTATTCGTTTGTGCACTTTATGCAGTGACACACTGTATACTTATGACATTAAACGGATCAAAAAAATCTGGTATTTTAAAATTCTAGTACCTATATCGGTACAATGCGCGGCGTACGATCGGCGCAGTCTTTAAATGAACATTGGCGAGTATGACATAACATACGGTACATGTGCTACGGACGGGTATCGAACCGGAGTCATTAACGCAGTGGGAACCAGTCCGTCAGTAATTTAAAATCGTCATGTTTACAATTGGGCAGTATTCACCCAATTGTAAACATGGTGACTGGAAATTCGCCGTATTCCTTGAAAGGGGTTATTCTACAGCTCATTTGTAATGATTTAAGTCCGGTCAACCAGGGGTCAAAACTCATTGGTTTTCGAGTTATCTACGTTTTTAGTTTTTTTTTTAAAAACACCCGCCTTTCGACCTAATACTAGTAATTGTGTAAAAACTTCGTCATTTAGAAATAAAAAAAAAGAATTTTTCAAATAGCCAATGAACCACTGATTACGAAAAATAAAAAAAAATGCAAAATTTTGCAAATAAAAGGATTTGAAGTTAGAAGTTCTAGTAATTATTTTCCAAATTTTGTAACATTTTAAAGCATAACTAAAAAAAAAGTACGACACTTCGCGTACAAATTACAGGAATAGTTTGCTCAATTCATAAGCTTTCTAAAAAGGTACAATTTATGACATTTGAATACTATTTTTTTACAATTAATAATAATAATAGCAGAACAGGTAGAAGACTTAGCGTACTTGACTCTAAATGAGTTTTTTTGTGTCGTTTTAGATTCTCCGAGGGCTTACTTTGTCTTCAGTTTCTTATCTTAACTTATCTTCTTGAGGTAGAAGGCACAGCAGATTACCTGTGGTGACACAAACAAACTAATTAAGGGTCATTAGGTTAATTAATTTAATTTACCTTGTGCCTTGTACCTCAAGAAGATAAGTTAAGATAAGAAACTGAAGACAAAGTAAGCCCTCGGAGAACCAAAAACGACACAAACAAACCCATTTAGAGTCAAGTACGCTAAGTCAAGTCTTCTGTGCTATTATTATTATTAATTGTTTTTTTTTAAATTAAAATGTCATAAATTGTACCTTTTTAGAAAGCTTATGAATTGAGCAAACTATTCCTGTATTTGTACGCGAAGGGTCGTACTTTTTTTTAGTTATGCTTTAAAATGTTACAAAATTTGGAAAATAATTACTAGAACTTCTTACTTCAAATCCTTTTATTTGCAAATTTTTGCATTTTTTTGGCATTTATTTCTATTTCTCGTAATCATGGGTTCATTGGCTATTTGAAAAATGCTTTTTTTTATTTCTAAGTGACGAAGTTTTTACACAATTACTAGTTTTAGGTCGAAAGGCAGGTGTTTGAAAAAAAAAAACTAAAAACGTGAATAACTCGAAAACCAATGAGTTTTGACCCCTGATTGACTGGACTTAAATCATTACAAATGAGCTGTAGAATAACCCCTTTCATGGAATACGGCGAATTTCCAGTCACCCTGTATTCAGGCGTTTCAACCGCCCTCACTACCGTTCTCAAAAAAAAGAATAAAACAGTGATAAACCACCAACTTCTGAAATAAATGGAAACTATTCCTAGTTCTACTTCTAATTACGTCAGAAGTGGGTGGCAATTATCATTGTTTTCCTCATTGTTTCGAGAACGGTAGTGAGGGCGGTTGAAATGCCCGAATATTCACCTAATTGATGATTAATGATAAGTGATGTCATCATGGCTGACTGGTTCTTACTGTATACCGCTGTTTTTTTATGAACGTGTTTTGTGAACGGTACTAATCAGTGAAATATCCTCTTTGCAGAATTCAAGAACGTGCTGGTCTATTTCTTACTTTGGGATAAGACGTAACTAATGAACAACCGTTCTTAATATTATACCCTTTGCTCCTTGCAACATGTTGAAATCACTTTTTATTGAGATTTGGGAAAAAATGAAACTTTATCGTGATGGCATTACTTTATGGACATGGAATTCTTGCGTTTTTTACTTGATCATGAAATAAATCTGAAATATCTAAATATCTTTAAAACGCTCTCGTGTAGAATCTAGAAAGCTAGAAAATATATGTGTAATAAAAAAAATACTTTTAAAATTACTATTAAAACATTATATTTATGAAATTATTTTTCATTTTATTAGTATTTCTTTGAACTGATGAATTGAAAAGTATCCGTATCTGGTCCCATGGGAGGGGGGGGGGGGTAATTTGCTGCTTGTAAAAACCTATTCATTGTTCAAAACGGTACCTACCAACAGACAACTACTTCATAAAAAAAAATATGTACCTAAATATCTGAATTTTCGAAATATTTTCGTTACAAAGATGGGCAGTTTTTCCAAGGGCCAAAGTAATAATACTACCAACTACCTTAAACTAGCTGAAGTCTTGTCAATATTTTAACACGCAAATATAAAAATGCACTCTTGTTTTTTGAGATTTCAAACTCCGTCTCTGCCGTTTAGGCATTTTTTTTGGCTTAATGAATAGTAACACTGCGGACAAGTGGGAATAGCCGGAAGAAACTATTTGTATTTTGTGTCACACTTCCTTACCATTACAAGAAATCATATTAGGTAAAATATAGAAAAAAACTGTCACTAATACGCTGGTAAACATCTTAGCCTTAGTGTGCAAAATGTGGTTACAGAATTATCAACAACTTTTTAAGAGTTGTAGGTAATTCTGTAGCTCTGCCTACCCCACTCTGGCTGGGATTACAGGCGTGAAGGGTTTATGTATGTAAAATAAAAAACACTATTAAACTAGCACTACATTTTTTAGTGCAGATCCAGCAGATCATTCTGATTCTAAATAAAAAATGTGGTAGTCATAGAATAAAAACTTGATATTTGTGATTTTTTATAATTATTTATAAGCCCTCATACAAATGGGCGTCTTTTCAACGCCGCCGTCAGCTAAAAAACGTACTTCAGGGGCCTGTTTTATAAAGCTACAAATTTCAATTTACAGGTTACAAGTTTCCATTTGACACAACCTCGACCAATGATGACCAGGGGCCTGTTTATCAAAAGCTTGTAACTTGTAATATAAGTGGAAGTCTCTTTTTAACACATATTGTTGGAAAGAGATTTCCGCTTGTACAGTCGCCATCAGATATATTGTAGCGGGCGAGGTACTCAAATATTTCGGAGCAGCATTACTTTTCAATAAATTCGTTACACTAGTTATGGTCAATAACACCAGAACATGCAATTTGTCATAAATATAAGAGCAGCTACTTTTCAATAAATTCGGAACATATAACGAGGTAAAACTATCAGAAAGCACAGAACGTCAAAGGTATCTACGCACTCAGGGTGATCATAAAGATCGGAACATTTATGGAAAATATACCTTAAGTCTGTATCACACAGTTTAAATTCGTTTTAATTAAAGCCCTTAACTATGTTTTTTTTTAAACGACCCTTAACGCAACATGTTCTCACCATTAAGGAGAAATGCGCAAATTCATTTAAAAATAACGGTCACGATGACACTAAACGACAGAGTTACCAGTTGACTGGTATTTGTTGACTGGGTCGAGGATTTTATACTCGAGCTAGATATTTATTTATTAAACTATTACTAATATGGTTAGTGCCGATCAAAACTAGATCTGTGAATTTTGGTATGAATTAGCACTCATATACCTACACCGTTCCACTAATTGCTGCACGTCAATGTGTCGTGAATAAATTTCTTGTGTAGTGAATAAATTTCTTTCATCTAATATAACGATAACTCGAGCCAACCCGCCGGAATCACCCCTTTACACGTCGATGGTTGGACGATCAGAGGCCCTACTGTGAAAAGCGAAGTTCGAAGTTACGTTAGCTCCATCCCTTTCTCTCGATTTAGTCTCAAATGAAGGGTGACAGGGATCGAGCTAAAGTAACTTCAATTTCCGAAGTAGTCGCTGGTCAGGCTTTAAAGATTTTCACAGTGTGTATTTCTATTGTTTCTGGATGGTTATCATGAACCCTTAATTCGAAGTTTCGGGTGCCCCATCTCTCGCTCGTCATTCGAATCTAAATCGAGAAATAGGGATGGCGCTAAAGTACCTTCGATTTTCAAAGTAGAACCCTTCGTGCACGAGGCTGAATCGCACTTGGCCGGTTTTTTATTTAAGTACCTACCCATTTGTTTCTCGATACCACCACCACCATCAATACATACTGCATCAGTTAAATTTATATCAAGGTTATTCAGAAAGAAAAATGTTTTGTTTGCCGATGAAGTTGGTTTAAGTAATAAAAAAAAAGAAGGTGTAAATCTTACGATGGGTTTCTC
Organism: Acleris literana; assembly: GCA_946894065.1. Lineage (NCBI taxonomy): Eukaryota > Metazoa > Arthropoda > Insecta > Lepidoptera > Tortricidae > Acleris > Acleris literana. Next base: position 7,546,546 of record OX335685.1, on the reverse strand, counting down.
TCTGTCTACGTCAGTCCATCACAGGAATTATCGATGGTATACTGATTGGCAGCATGTGTGTAGTTCCTTCGCCTTCATAAACAAAACAAATTAAAGCAAACTTATGACCAGTGTTGCCCCCTTAGCCCTTTTGGGGCTAGATCTAGCACTTTTTACTGTAGGTGAACTCGTTGTTTAATGATTTAGCCCGGAAAGGGCTATCTAGCACTTTTCATTTTCTTAAAAATATTGCACTGAAATCTGAAATTTGCGCCATGCTAACATCGCAATAACTTCGAGCTTTCGCGATTTGTGTCATTTGTGTCATATTTTTAATTTTTGAACCTATTAAAAATGTTAAATTTTTCTTCAAATTCAGTTTAATTTTGAAGAATGTGATTTTGATTCAAACTAAAAAATAAATACATAATTGAAATCATTAGTAAAGTTGTTCTTTTAGCCTTTTTTTACAGCAAGTCTTTTCTTGGTTTGTGCTCCATCTAGCCCGATCTTGCCCTTTTTAGCGTCTTCAACTGCTCCATTACTAAAACTAAGATGGCAACACTGCTTATGACGACAAATAAATATGACAAAACGAATGTCACTGAAATCTTGTGAATTTTTGTGCTAAGATTATTATTTAGTTTACGACTTGACTTCATTTACTTTATCTACATTTTAAAATAAGTTCATTGGTAACAATGCCATTACCTCCATTATTAGCTGCCCGTTTAGCCAAGAGAGGTATTCTGAAGCCTAATTCCAATGCAGAGGCAATTACCGAAAATACTGTACCGCAAGTAAATGAAGAAATAATTGCAGAGAACTACGATAATAAACCCGAAGATCAAGTTAATAAGGAACTCTTTTGGGAAGGTATAGAAGGAGTTAATGTTGATCCTATTAAAGGCCACAAAGGTTGCCCTAATAAGAACAATATATACCATGAATGCTCCATTTTCTGCGTTAAGACCTGGAAACAAGGTAAAGTAGTTCCAGACGAAATATATTTAGAAAGTAAACGTAAAGTTTTAGAGCTTTGGCCATTGCCACCTGGCTGGGAAGAGATTTATGATCCTGGGTTTGGTCAACACTATTTCTGGAATGTTCATAATAATATGGTATCATGGCTGCCACCAGCACACCCGGCAGCAGTCCTCACTGAAAGTGCTGCACATTTGAGGGAAGAGCGTCTACTTAAAGAAGGTGATGAAAGTGATGACAGCAGCGAGGCTTCAGACCAAGAAGTACCTCAACAGCCTAACAAAGAAAAGCGTCGAGAAAAGCGTGAGCGAGAAAAACCAATGGTCCACCATAGAGATAAGGGGAGAGCTAGAGTCAAGGACAATGATTTAGATCCGATGGACCCTGCAGCATACTCTGAGATATCAAGAGGCAGTTGGAGTGCTGGCCTGGACACACATGCCAAAACTGGTGTAGACACAACTGCATCAGGTTCCTTGTACCAAATGAGGCCTTACCCGGCCCCTGGTGCAATTCTAGCAGCTAATGCCAAAAATCAACCACCACCTTCACCCTGAAGCACCTCTGTAAACATCTAACATTAAACAGACTTACTCCAATATTTCTGCATTTTGTTTGATTACAACAAAAATATACCTAGTCACTCTAAAACTCCTCAGCTATTTTCATAATGAGAGGTTAGGCTCACGGTAACTCAAAGAAACCTGTTTCATTAGCATACATCGGGGTTTTCGGTGTGGGAATGATTTAAGAAAGCTAAACAGATAAGTTAATTAGAGAAAATATATATTATGCCTAATGAATAACTACCTCTCTGCGAATTGTATACACACTATGAAATGATACAATTTTATTTTAACTCATGTAGTACTTTAGCTTTACTACCAAGGCTATGAGATAATAATAAAATAAGTTTAATTAATTACTTGCAGTAAATTTAGTAGTTGACACGATTTTCAGAATAAACTATTAATATTTTTCATTTCATCTTTCTACGTCGGCAGTTGTAATAGGTGCATATAAATGTCATATATCAATCTTTATGCGTCCAATATATGTGACCTATTTGCTTATAAATGAGTTGGACTTAATTCAAGAGGTTGATAATGACTGACCATTTCATTTATAAAATACTTATTACTTTTTCATGATTTTTTTTCAATTAATTATTCATTAGGTAGAACCCTGCTAAAGTTTCTTTTTAAGTTAATACCTACTCTTTGGCTAATGTCAAACATTCCCGCACCGAAAACCCCGATGTATGTTCATTAGTGATCAGATTTCCCAGTGCAACATAGGGTGAATGACCTCAAACATTATGCTAATATGGATATGTCCCGGGATTCCAAGACTCAGGACTTATATTGTTAAAGGAGGATAATGTTACTGATTTCATTAAGAACATGAAATCAATATCAATAACATTTTAATATTTAAAATAAACATTTTCACTGTATACACTGCGTTGCAAAAATACTATACATATATATTTTTGTAATACATATAAAAGTTTGTTTTAATTACTCTGTTTAAAAGTAATCTGCCAAATAGCCTTTAATTATGAATATAAATAAAAGATGTACTAAGGTGTTGACCATTTCATTGGGCAGAATCAAATTACAACACAACAAACAATTATTATTACGTTTCATTCGTTTGTATGATTTTTTTCTACTTTCAACCAATTTCTTTATATGTCTAAAATCGTATTCTAATGCCTATTTATAAATATCATAACTCCCAATAGCATTTTTTTTGAACCAGATCCCGGGATTTTGTTTAACTTATATTCATATCCATATTAAGATTTCTACTCGATATGCTGCAGTGTTGCAGCGGGAAATTGATTACCATTCATTACTTACATGCAAATTGACTAAACCAAACTTGGTCAAGCTTTTAATTATTTCTATCATTAGATGTTTCTTAACTATTTTCAACACCACTCGGACACTCGCACACCAAGTATGATTCAAAAGTTATGCTAAATTCAACTTAATTCATATGGAAAAACTTTACTGTAAGCATCAGTATGTTGTAGGCATGACAGCTTATGACGACTTTAGGCATTAAATAATTAGGTATCATGTTACAAGACACCTTAACACGCCTTTTTACTTACAGATATATAGTAATCAATCATAGAACTTTGGTTTCCAACGATCCTCAATAGCCAAATTTTGTCATTTTAATTTAAAGTCTCAACTGTCTCAAGTACTGTACAGTCAACAGCATAAATAAGTGATCATTTATGTACCTTTTCGCTTTCAATCATTTCACAATTTTGTATGACATTTCAAACACGACGTTAAAGTGACAAGGTACATAAATGATCACTTATTTATGCTGCTGACTGTACAATGTGTAAGTTTACCCTCACATTTTAAGTCTATGCAAAGTTTTTTTTTATGTCATGGAGAGGCAAACAAGCACTCAGGAGTGAGATCTGACAGAAATTTGCACTATCAAAACTACAATCTTAAGATAGGAATCCTAAGACTGCAAATGCATTGCCAATCCTGAGGAATGCGTCTATACTAGTCATTTTACCAGTTGTCTTATCTCCACACCAGAACAACTATGCGAATACTGCTGCTTGGCGGTTGGTTAACCTTTTCAACACCAGTCGGCTCTAGCCGTCAACTAAAAGTCGTGCCACTGACGCCACGTCGGCTACAGCCGACAAGAGTTCCAGATTAAAAGAGACTGTTTGGTAGCAATAAAGTGTAATTTGCATAGCATAGCAAACATGTTTGGCGTGTGGGTGGCACATTTTGTATTCGACGTATGGCGTTCAAAAGGTTATAAGATACCATCACGTGACAGGGTCCTCCAAGTACAATTGTGATCTTCGTAGATGAACCCAACTATTGTAGGTACTTATGAAATGTTTATCTTACCAACTCACGAGTCAGAAAATCCCAATAAGAACACATTTCATCTGATGATCTCACATTGCTATGAAAACTGCACGGCTAGCACATGTTGTCGGCGACTAGTTTGTCGCTCGGATCTCCCTTTCTTTCTAGTCTGTAACGATAGAGACGCACTGAGCGACAAGCGAGAAAATACAACTTGTGCTACCCGTGCTGGTTGATTAGGATAATTTCCAACACGGACAGTTTTGTTCAACATTATTGTTTCCACTTTCCACAAATGTATTCAAGTTACCTGCTGTATGCATCATAACGGTTCTCACGACCGGCCCGTCCTAGTGTGAGGACCATTGATATTCTTGTCAGAAACCTTTAGGTTAACACTACGAGTATTGCTTAATTATATTATAAGGATTGTTGTGTTTGGTGAATAAATATCTTGAAACTTTAAATAAAACATACAAAATAATACAAATTATTTATTTTAAATAGGTAAGTACAAATAATTTATTAGTCATTTCAATCCAATATTGCACCATTAATGCATCGGGGAAGTTGAGCAACACATTTCATTTTTATCAGGGGACAATGACACCAATTGACCTAGTCCCAAATTAAGCTCAAGGCTTGTACTATGGGTACTAGACAACGATATACACTTATATAGAGAAATATATACTTATATACATAGAAAACATCCAAGACTCGGGAACAAATATACGCGCTGATCACACAAATATCTGCCCTTACATACTTTGTTTCTCAATACCAACCCCTAAATAAATGTCTGGAAAGAAAAATTGTATAAATCTAAAAACTTCTGTATACCAATGACGTATAATACATATAGTACATACAGCATCCTTATATGATCTGTATAAAATATTGAATAAAAATTGCATCATTTGAACAGTATTGTGGCCAGATTTGTCTATACAATATGTCTTAACAATATAAAAAGGCAGAACTCGTCCGGAAATCCTTGTACCTATCAAGTATATTTATTGTACACTTAACCTATTTTGAGACCTATACCACTCTTAAAGATGTCAAATTTGTAAAACAAGATTGGTTCTCATGGAAGACTCTTAGTTACCATTTTTACACTTAGCTTTATTTTCAACAGCGATATGCATTAGTAATTCCTTAGATGTTATTGCCCCGACCACATTCTGAATACGTGACGATGAATCTGTGAACAATATAACATTGGTGGAATTAAACAATATAACCATTGTAATGTCAAAGACAAAAACATGATAGTAGACAAAGAGCTCAAAAATGTGTACACGCGCTCTTAATTTTTAGGATTCCGTGTCCAAAGAGTGTCAATACAACTTTATTAGCCTACGCTGTCCATCCGTCCGTCTGTCGTGACTTTAAACGGCTGTATCGTCTAACCGTAGAAAATGAAAAACGATTTGAAATTTTTGCCACCGTATAGCTTGGCAAAAACTCCAATATTTTCATGTGGCTACTTGCACATTACCCTCGTTTTTTTCAAAACTATGGACATGTTTTGTTACCTGTCTTAACCACTACAACATAACGCGCAATGTCCAGCATGCGCGACACGCGGCCCAAGGTGGGTTTCTCCGCAAGGTCGACTTTGTAATACTTCTTCACCAGGAACTTGTCGAGGGTCTCGTCCGTGGAGCCGGCCAGGTTGGCGAGCCGTCGCCGCGCGTCGTCCGCGGTCACCACGCCGGCTATGGCTCTGTAACAGTGTAAAATGATATTTATTGACTAAGAAGGTCCATGGGAGTTTGAGCATAACTAAAAATAAAGTATTTAAAAAAACTTTACATATTTAAAAAAATACTACAAAATATTACAGCATAAGGCAATAAAATATATGAATATGACTATGACTATTATAGTTTTGAAGCCTCGACGTAGAATTGCGAACCACAATGCGGATGCGGTAGCTTATTTTAGAGCTCTAATGCTGGGTGATAACTAATTGAATAAAAACGTAATTGGGACTGCCCTATTGCTTGCACCCTTTAACTTTATTTCAAGATAATAGAGGCGATAATTATTCTACAACCACTAGACCCCAATAACTGGTATTTTGGGTGCAAATAATTGTGTGTTTTACAGTATTGAACGGCCCAATCGAATTCCATAAAACCTAAGAATTAAAAACTAATTTCCATTTAACAACCGCTCTAAAATAGGTTTATCTGTTTGGGAGGGACGGACTAAATACAGATACAGTCGCCAAACCAGGCGAACTACCTCACCACTTTTTAAAGTTAGGGATCAAAAATAACTAAATATATCTCACAAGATGGTACTTTTAAAATTAATTTTCACGTAAATTACCTACTGCGTTTTACGAAATGACAACATGAAGATTGAAGTTACGCACGGCTAGCCAACTGAAGTCAAACGAAATAAAAACCATCACATGTTTTTTTAAACTGGACCGTTGTACACTTAATAAATTGCAATAATTATCATTTACTCATAATATGCATTGTAATACTCCGATTGCTACAGTAACACTATTGGAATTTTAAGAGTAATAATTAATCGACGTTATCGGCAATACCTACTCAATATTTTAAAACATCCTAGCGATAGTGATATCGAGCCTTATCGACCTTATCGTGCTTCTAGTTGGTATTGAATGATTTAAGAATAGGTTGCGACTTGCGAATTTGAGCGCGTAGAACGTCAGCTGTTGCAGTAGCTAGGCCCATATGAACCATAATGCACCCGAATTCCCTCGTAACGCATCAGACATTGTCTCGATTAAAAATGGTCCTTTAATTAAAAATGTGTGTAGGTATAGGTTGTGGTGGACTCTTTTCCGCAACTCGACGACTCAAATGTGCGCCTATTTTTACCCGACTGCCGGAGGGTATTGTGTTTCACAGCCTATATATGTATGTTTGTTCCTTTGTGGCGTTCTAGAAACTAAACGCGTGGACCGATTTTGATGATTCTTATGTCAATCGATTTGTCTTAATCTCGTGTCACTAAAGATATGACAGTGTTTAAAAATCTATATCGCGACAACTAGACGCCATATTGTAAAAAAGAAAAAATAAAATTCGACGAACTATGACAAATGGGGTATCATTGAATAGGTATTAAAAAATCATATATAGGTTTCTTTAAAAAAAATATTTCGAACGATAATTTAGAATTTATAACGATTTAAAGTTGGTTAGCAACAACAGTCGGGTTTTTTAAAGCTTGCTTTTTAATTCAAGTTATATGTAAAGGGTTGGTGGTACTACTCTTGCCAACTTAGTGCCACCACGAAGCCTAGCAAACCCTGATGTCGCTGAAGACTTGTGTGTGTATTGTATAAGAATGTTTTTGTTTAGTATTTTCAAGGTTTCGTGCCCGAAGGAAGCCCAACGGGACCCTTTTAATATACCTCTGCTATCCGTCCATCCGTCCTGATTTTTAAATAGCTTTATTTTTTTCAGAATATGTGTTATTACGGCGGATTTGAACAAATATTTAAATTCAAAGAAAGTGAAATAATAAAGGGGGTCTCTATACAACACACGTTTCTATTCAATATTTTTTTTTATATCGTAAAAATGGTAAACATACAAGTTTCAAATTTGGTATGATTAAAGTACAAACCCTGAAAAAAATACAAATAGGTACTTAAAACTGGTCAAGTGTGTTGGACTCGCGCTGACTCGATTTAAATAGGAATATAATAATATCTACTTTGCGGCGGTACGGAACCCTCGTTGCGCGAGTCCGACTCGCACTTGACCGGTTTTTAGGGTTTAATACGTGGTTGTACGTACTCATTGTCGTCGAGCACGGCGACGAGTGGCGCGGCGTGCAGCAGCGCCAGCGCGGGCGCGGGCGGGCTGCGCAGCGCCGCCGTCGGCACCGGCGTCGCCAGCGACTCCGGCACCGGCCTGTCCCACCACCTGCCCACACACCACGGTAACTAACAGGGAAGAGATGCGCTAAATGTGGATACACTACATAATTCCGAAGAGTCAATTCACAAGTCTCAATTATTTATTGCTTCCATAATTTATACACAATATACAGGGGCACGTTTTATAAAGCTACAAGTTACAATTTTACGGGTCTAAACTGGCAACACTGCTGAAATGGCTGCTCGTCATTGGTAAGGTTGTGTCAAATGGAAACTTGTAACCTGTAAATTGTAATTTGTAACTTTATGAAACAGGCCCCAGGTGTTAGGTAACTTAGTTATATTATAACCACTTTAAGGTACGAGATCTTCTTTGAGTCATAATTCCGAATTCATAATAATCTCGAATTTTCATAATTCCGAATGCAATATTTTGAATTTGATAGAAGATTTTATTTTTAGATATAGCTTATAAAGTAACCCACGTATAGCAATTAAATTGTGTACCGTCTCTAAAATACCTCTAACACACATCGGAAAAATAAAAAAATCGGACAAATTAATATCGGGAAAAAAAAACGGAATTTCAAGGTGTTCCCGCTGAATGTAGATCCCACAAAGTAATGACATTAGGCTGAATGTTCTGTTCTGCTATTGCCAAACCGAATATCCAGCCGAATCATTCGGTTCAACTTAACGCTAACTTCTTGTTTACTTCCTTAAAGGCACGTCAGACTAGGTTACTAGGCTAACCCATTGTGATTTGTTTTGTTCGCGTCTCGCACGATTTTAGTAAAACTCTACCTTATCCTTACGGAAATTATTCCAAACGATGCCTTACTAAGCGAATGTTGTTTGATCGGTAGTTAACTAACCAAATGTTCAAAATCGTAGTTAATGGTTAAATCTGGAATGTGTAAATTTTTTGATTATTTTTTCGAACTTTAACAATAAGTTGAGTTGATTCCTGATCAAACAACGGGCTCTAAGTAGTCTCCTGACTGACTAAGGTCACTGTTTGGCGTTATCGTCGGCCTACATTCATACGCTTTAAGTGGGTTTATTTTAACTGGGGCAGTATGGGGAAATCCGAAACCATAGAAAATACCGGAAAACTGTCTCAGGAACGATTAAGTATTTTTTTGTTTCGTGAAATCTATTTTGGCGTAGTACGTTTTTTGGTCAACTAACTTTGGAAATTGACTATTTGTTTTGCAGATCGAATCAGTTTCATCTAACGATCATTTCATATTAAGAATAGACAAAAATGGTTCAGCAGAAGTGGGTCAAATTTACTAAATGCTTTATGCGTATTGTAAATTTGCGTACATACATACCTACCTATGTCGAATATAAGTTGTGAACTTATAAATATATTCAAACCGTGGTAAGAACCCTTTTATTCTCGTTAGTTTCATAAAACGCATAAATGTCGAAGTCGAACAAAAAATGTCCAATCTTAAATGTATCAAAACATATTTTTGTGAATTATCCCACTTACGATACGAGTATTCCGTCCAGATTTTTTCTTTCATACACATAAAAAAGACAATTGAATAAGCTTTGCTTTGGACAACTCATATTTGACAAAAAAAACCATGACAAAAGAGACCAGTTCGGATTTCTTCATACTATGCAGAAAAAATCACACTGTATGTATGTATAAAAGATCCGTTCCTTTCGTATAAAATAAACACATAATCTCCTTGTAATGTGGTTTATGAAATAAGTCTATTGTAAAATAGATAATCTACGATCTTAATGATATGGCGCATGGGGTCGGGACCGAGTAGTTTGTATGGATTATTCTTTAGGAATGGCTGTCGTTTTGCGCAGCCTTATTAATGCCTCGTATTACGAGGCAAGCAGTTCAAAGGTTACCTTCAATTTCGGTTGTTGCTAACATTCCTCTTCCGTAACAGTAGTACCTACGCGAACCATTTAACGAATTTTACATGAATAAAAAACATATACTCTTATTATAACTATTAAATAGATAAAACTTATGCTAGTAATTTTAATTCTTTACTTCTGTAATATTTTTTTAATGTTACAATGGTTTTGTATTTTGTTATTTTCCTTATCACTTAGTCGTTTTTTCCTTACAAAGTGAAAAGCAAACACTGGGACACCTAGTATGGAGAAACAAACTATGAGATTACTTAAAAAAAAAGGGGAAATAGGTTTAAAAACTTCGCTGATTCGTAATGATTCTAATTATGTAAGATACCACTAAAAACTTATGAAAAAAACAATGAATTTAATGATTTTTCGTGAAATGGATATAAGGGAAAATTACAAAAATTAAGATTAAAATGATCAATATCTCCGAATCTAGTAAATAACGCTGAACATACATAGGGGTTAAATCGATAGCTTTTTAGCTGCTCTATCAGCCCTAGGCGGGTTGACGTCGGTTTCTGGACTTTCTGGGACACCCTGTATAGTATATTGAGCAATAAATAATATAATCTAGCCTAACAAGTCTGCTAAAATATCTCGGGTTTTAGGATTATTTAGTGATGTCTATTTTACCATGACATACTATAACAGCTCAGTTTAGATTGAGAGAAAGGGACAGAGCTGTATAACTGCTATAGCTCTGTCTCTTTCTCTCAACCTCAACTGAACTGCTTTAAGGCTGGGTTTAATCTGACATATTCACTAACGAGCCTTTCTTTATAAAACCGGACATTAGCATGCCATGGTAACCCCCCCAGTTTTTAACAAACATCGAGGTCTCGGCTCAGGCGTTGTCGCGCAGCTTTTATTTAATTTTTCGCTTAAATCAAGATAACATAATGACATAAACAAGGTCATAAGTTGACATGATCGATAAAAACCGAAATCATAATGCGATAATATTTTGAGTTAATTTTAATAATTATCTGTAATGAACGTCAATAGGTCAGAGTTGTCGGTTTAATGTTCAGTGTTATCGGCGCTCGTAAACCGTTAAATAACAATAATCATTTTAAGCTCATGCTTCCTAATTGTTCAGGGTTAGGGTGGTGGGACCAGTGATGGACAAGGACCAATAATGGACACTTGATTCTTATGTTACAGAAGATACGGGTTATTCGTTTGTTTAGCAACAATCAATTTAGAACTTTATGTATCTTTGAATTAAGAGTTAAGTGTCCATTATTGGTACCTGTCAGCTTAAAGTGTCCTACACTGGTGCCATCAGCGAACACGTATCGAAAAACTTATCTCCTGAGTAAAGTAATAAACAAGTTACCCCAATTTTCAAAATTAAGCGGAATCGGGTGTGGTCATGTGAAAAATTACGTACAGACTATGCCATAGTGGCCCAAACCATCTAGTGTTGAGAGGAGATCTGTGTCCACTAATCGCACGAGTATACAGTTAGAAGCTCGGGCGCTCGGCTAGAGCGATTATTCATAATTAAACAACAGGAACATTTTTAAAACGTGTTCTGTAAAATATACTTTTTTTTGTTTATTATTTACTTTATCTCAAAAGGATAGGTATTATTTTTTTGGTTTATTATTTACTGAGAAAATCAACTTTCTGCTAATAGCTAAAGCGCTTTATTGCTAGCTACGTAAGGCGGTAACCAACAAAATTCCGACCACTAGAAAAGTTTTTTCCAGTAAATAATAATAATAATTAAATAATTAATAAGTATGCACCTCTGGAAGCATGTTTTTGTTCAGAACACTATTTAGAAAAGTTCCTGTTGTGAATAGGAGGGTACGTACGGGAGCGGGCGCGCGGGCAGCGGGCGGAAGCGGCGCGCCTCGAGCCAGGGGTCGGCGATGAACTTGGTCATGTAGTTGCGCACGCTGTCGGGCAGCAGCACCACGCAGCGCTGCCCCGCGCGCAGCCCGCGGGCCGCCTGCAGCGCGCCCCACATCGCCGACCCGCTGCTGCCGCCTGCCGACCAACCGACACACCTCAACACACGCTTTTTCTAGGCGAGCTAGAATGGTATCTATTGGACCGGCTTAACTTTTATATTTTAACAGTGTGTTGTTTTATTGTCGCTATAGCGACAGAAGCGAAATATAAAAAATAAAAGGGAATGATCCATTTATCTTATTCCTTTTATTATATGAACAAGAAACGTGTAATTTTGGCATTTTCACTTCGACCAAACACTGTAAGTATCTCTTGAACTTCAATAGGACCGTATACGAATTTTTTTAAAAGTGCTATTGTAGTAAATATTAAATAATAAAACAAAATAAAATCGAAAATTAAAGGGCCTCATACAAAAATGGCACGGAATTCTTGTGCGAGTTCGACTCGCACTTGGCCGGTTTTTCATTGGCATTCATAATGAGCTAGAAAAAGATGGGGTTATATGTATTCATTTGTTATTTGTTATTTGGTAGATCGTCGTAAGGTTTAAATATATTTGTCAACACTGAGGCTTAAAGAAGTCAAAGAGTAATCCAGTCCCAGAGTACCTACAACTGAAGTTGAAATTGTGACAGAGTCCGTTGAAGGAGAAAAAATAGTGTAGTTTTTGGTTTATTTCCCGTTAAATATACTTACATAATCTAAAAAGTATAGAAGGATAACCTGATTTATATTCTTGTTATTGTTGTTATTTTATGAGATAGGGAATCATAGGAGCTCTAATCTACTTGGTAAAACCATATTGTGATGTATTTTCGTATCGTTTTTAACTCGGCCGCCATTACTGTCAAGTAAATAAGAGCTATCAAAACGTTGGCAATACGATAACACACCGATGGCAATATGGCATAGGCTCTGCAATACTTACCGCAAAGCAACCCTTCTTCCTTTATCAATCGTCGAGCCATTGGCAAAGATTTTTCATCATCTGTCTTGACCCACTCGTCGATCACGGTCCTGTCCAGAGTTTTGGGCAGAAAATCGTATCCAATGCCTTCTACCTATAAAAAAAAACTTTAAATTCAAAGTACATTAAGTACACATATGTATATGTATTGTAACCTTATGGTCAGTGGCATAGCGGTGTGTAGATATTTTTGACGCCTTGGGAACGTATATGTATGTATATATTTATGACTGTCTGTACACCTTAAAAGATTTTATAGTCAATAGAAATCAATACAAAGCAACTAATCCGTCCGCTCCGATTCCGACCCGATGACAATCTCCCAAAAAATGACCCGGACCAAACTAAGCTGTACGCTTGTACTATGGGTACTAGATGAGACAACGATATAAATACTTTGGTATATAGGGAAATTAATACTTGAATGCATAGAAAACATCCAAGACTCGGAAACAAATACTCGCGCTCAACACACAAATATTTGCTCATACCTACTGGGAACGACCCGGGACCGCTAGTCTCGTAGGCCGGGTCATTACTTACCAACCTAGGCCAACGAATCGTCAAAGATCAACTGCGTAAATATTTCTGTATAACCTATCTATAGAAAATTTCTAAATGTAATGAAATAAATGAATTTAATTTGATTTCATTAGACTATTTCGTTCTGAGAGCAGTATGTAAAGCTAATCGTCAATGTTCGCAAGACACAGAGGTGCCATAAGAATAAGATAGGGAAGACCACTCGATTATGACGTTCAACGTCGCAGTTATCTATAGAAAAAGTACAAAAGAGCAAGTTAGCGTTAATATAATATTTTATTAATTATCATAATGCAGAAATCGATTTGTTTTACTTATACATATCTCAAGATTGTTACGTTCTAATAGCTAAATATTTATTTCAACCACATGTGGTTGAAAATACGACATTCGCAATCGTGACGCATTGACCATCATAGTGGCTAAGAAAAATACCTTTATCTTAATAAGTAATGTAAATAGGATCACGCAATCGTTCTGGTTTCGTTCGGTTTATACAACAGTCTTTATCGCCGTCATCTGCGCGGGCGACGCTTGTTTATACGCGACACGTGCGCGGGAGCTCATGGCCGTTACATCACAGTAGGCTTTAAAAAAATTACGAATTAGGTACCTATGATAATGAATAATAGGATTGATATATGTATTTAAGAAGAAAACCCTCGTTTATTTTAAAACATTAATTTACTTAGCTATCTAGTCACACGGCAGTAGGTATGTCAACCATGTTCGCAAAGAAAATAGGCGACACACCGGCCGTGGTGGGTTATAGTTATATTACACGAACCATTCCGGGCTACTTTTGACCCCTTAATAACTCAAAATCTATTTAACATAAATAATTGTAATTTAGCATTTAATAAATACAGCTCCAGCGGTTGGGATTTAAGTATAAAAATCGGCATTTTTATCATTGACTAAACTAACTCATCAAAACCTAACCTAATTAATTCCAGATGTTTAGAATGTTGAAATCTGGCGTCCAGCTGGGGAATAGTGCTGGGTAAAAGAAAAAATCTGAACAGTGAACTTTGTTTCTCAAAAAACATTTATTTTACCGTGCCGGGAGTGGGTTATTTGCGTGCCTGCTACATTCCTTGGATAAAGAGTGTTAAAGCACAACTTCCTTAATGGTAATTTATTATTTATACAGTTTATTAAAAAAACCGGCCAAATGCGAGTTCGACTCGCGTGGGGAGGGTTCCGTCTACACACCATATGCCTGTCTGTTAATCTGTCTGTCTATCTGTCCATCTGTCACATCTGGACCAATCGAGTTGAAATTTGGTAAAAATATGTAAGTCGGTGACTCAAAGACGGATGCGTAACGTAAATAAATGAATTTTGAACAAGGGGGCTACTTTTGGGGGATAAATTAGGAAATTAAATTAACAAGGTATGCAAAACTTTTTTTTTAATTTCCTAATTTATGAAAATGATGAATGATCTAATTTATGAAAATGATGAATGATAAAATTAAGAAAATGCCTCGTTGCGTGATAATGGTAATGGTTGGACCGATTTTGCCCAGAAAACGGAAAATTATATTCTCTTGGTGTGTCCCAGTTGGTAGCAAAAAATGACACTGTTCGTTTTCATACAGATTGAGGAGTTTACTTTATCTATGTGTATTTACATATATCTATGACTATCAGAGTTGAAAGTGAACTATAGCTGGCCGCATTTATTATATGTAACAAACATAAAAGCACCGGTAAAGTAAACAGATTTTTCTTATATTGAGCCAGTTGTTTAAATAAGACCTACATATTTAATTTAAAAGGCGATGTACCAGCCGCTTATTGATCTTTTGTTTGATGTTATTTTAATGGGGATTTTTTTTACACCGTATATTTGTTATATTTGGGGCGTGCAATGGCCAATTATACTTAGTAAAATATATAAATAAGAGGACTATTACCTGCTTGAATAAAACCTGTGAATCATTGCGAAAAGTCTTACTTTTACTAGGTTACATTCAATTCAACCTTATCCTCGTTTGCCTTGAAAACGGTAATTCATTCTAATCTGAGCACATACGAGTGTTCCAATGAATATTTATAGGCAGTAAATGGCACATTGACAATTTTCACTGCCTTCGTTCTGCATAGCAATTGAATTGTTAGTTAGATTGCTCTCATTAAAAACAATGCAGCTTTATGTAGTTGTTTCTATACACCGTGCCCGGGACGTACCCGAAGGATTTTAACCATCGATTCTAGACCCTATTTGGAGTATATAATGTGGTATAACATGTAGTCCAATAACGCATATTTTTTATTATTTAAAAAACAATTACATAGTTAATTTAATTTGAACTCTGTCACCTTAACTTAAGGCATTATTTACTAAGAAATTGATTAAATTAATTTATGTTGTACGTTGATGATATTGCTACTTACAATATGAATCTTTCTTGGTAAATAATGCTTTGGGTTAAGGTGACAGAGTTCAAATTAAATTAACTATGGAATTGTTTTTTAAATAATAAAAATCTCGGAAATTATGCGTTATTGGACTACATGATATACTCCAAATAGGGTCTAGAATCGATGGTTAAAATCCTTCGGTTACGCGTCGGGCACGGTGTATGTAGTGGAGTATGTAAGTACACAACTTTTTCAATAAAATCAATTATTCTGCCGTAATAGTAATTACGATTAAGTACAAGCATTTTAAATTTAATATGGCGACGTGCATGCATGACTCGATGTATGAGTGTGGAAGAAGCGAAAGAGATTTGTCACGATCGTAGCAGGTCGAAAGAATTGGTGTCTGCCTACCCCTCTGGGAAACAAGCGTGATTTAACGTATGTATGTATGTATGTAAAGGCTTGTAGTACTGTTAGGCGATGGGCTTGCAACCTGTCACTAATACACTGGTAAACATCTTAGCCTGATTATGCAAAATGTGGTTACAGAATTATCAACAAGCTTTTAGAGTTGTTGGCAATTCTGTAGCTCTGCCTACCCCAAACTGGGAATAAAGGCGTGAGTTTATGTATGTATGTATGTATGTATGTATGTATGTATGGTTACCAATAGAGTATAGAATGGTTCGACTGCTACATTGCATGCAGTTAGCCGCCTTCTTTTAGTAGGACGGCAGTATTCATCGTGTTGTCTGCTAAACATGTGACCGTGGATATGATGGCGTCCCTAAGGATCGGTGAGCTACAATTAACAGTCCAGTACTCAGAAATCGGGGTAGGATAAGCGGGGCAGTTTGATGCACGGGGCACAATAATACACCAGCACTATTTCGTTAAAAACGAATGGTAGAAATATCGAAATATCACTAAAACATGACTATACATACATAAGCGGGCTTGACAGCATCTCTAGGTTGTTGTTCTTTAGCATTTCACAAGTAAAAAAGTGATTTTAGTGTAGCTTACTAAAAATATTCTCCTTATGTAATAAGTAGTTAATTGACAACAATTCATATCTGCTAAAGTATTAAAATAAAATACCGTTTGTAGATTTTATACTGCTGATTACAGTAAAAATATTTTTGGATTTTTTTATGCAGTAGTTTTTTTATATTTGGGAAAAACAGTAAAATAGTTGGATTGTGAATGTTAGGAATACACTTATAGTGCCCTTAGTCCATTTATTACCATAGGAATTGAAAAAAATATACAACTGTCATGTCCATTTTTCATCTGTCTGACGGATTACTTGATTCTAAAGACACGCTTTTGATTCTCGTAATACTATTGTTTTGATATACGCTATTAAAAATTAAAGTGACTAACGGATTTGTAAAAGCGGATAGCCGCAATCTGCCCAAAGTCGACGAATTCATGTTGTTACAGTTGACAAGTGACATGACATGACAGGCAGTTGTGTTTCTGTTGAAAGTTAGGTACCTTTTTAATTTTATATCACGCTAAGATCACGACATCAGTATTCCTAACTTTGTATATACGGTCTTTTTAATGACTATTTCTTTAATAAATTATTAACGACGAATTTAAGTTAAATAAAGAAAAACCGAGAAACACGGGTCCTCTAATTTTTAACCAGCTATAATAAACGCGAAAAAAACAAAATGCTTTTTTTTTTGAAATGTTGTCAATTGTTGCAGTGTTTATCTGTTTATTGGATATTTGAAATTCCCAATATCAAGTTATTTTATTTCGTTGTCAAGATTGCATGTTTAACTTTTTTTAAGTACACTGGTTTTATTGATATTCAAATATTTTTGGAATATGACCGTTGGGGCACTTCGATACACAAAGGTACGGGGCACATGGTGCTATCAATGTTTAAGCAAGTAATTTTTGACTGTGTTGTTTAAGTTTGTAAAAGAGTTTTAGGGTTTGTTTAGCCTATTTTCTCATACGTGGTTAATATCTACTGCGCGGCAGTGCGGAACCCTCGATGCGCGAGCCCAACTCACACTTGATAAGCTTTATTTTAATTTTATCGTGTGATAGCTGCTTACTCTTCTTTGTGTGATATCTTTTCAATGAAACAGACTATAAGGAATAGCGGAAGTTACCTCATACATGTCGATTTCGGAGTTGTTGAGCTCGTCGGGCTGGGCCAGGATGGAGCCGTGCGGGTCGACGGCGACGACGCGGCAGGCGGGCGCGCGCTCCTTGAGCTTGTGCGCCACGCCCGAGACCGTGCCGCTGGTGCCGGCGCCCAGCACCACCATGTCCACCGCGTCGTCCAGCGCCCACAGGATCTCCTCCGCCGTGCCGTCGTAGTGGGCCAGGGGGTTGCATGGGTTGTTATACTGGGGAACGGCAATTCTAAGTAGTTCGTTATTTAATTACCTACTTAAGTTGTTAGCGTTACTTGCGGTTTTTATTTTGTTTTTTGCCCAGCAAGAGTCTTGCAATTGGAACTTAATTGAAAGATGTTCTGAAAAAATAGTGCGTATAGAGGTTTTTCTCAAAAGCATATTTTTTCTTAAATATATTTAATGTTCGTTATTTACTCAGAAAATAAATATACAAACTTCTGCTAATGGCTAAAAAGCTTAAATGTCACATGGTCTTTTCTACGTCACAGCTAGAGCTACGTAACGTGTTTACAAACAAAAACGTCATTCCGACGACTAGTCCAAAACGGGCGACGCAAACACTAATAATATTCAATATTAATAATTATAATAATAAAAAAATAAAATCAATTAGTGATTTTGAGACAAACCTCTATAAGTATGATTTTTTCCAAAACATCTTTTAAAAAAAATGTCCCGGATTAAAATGTAAAATATTTTTTAATTCAAGAAAATTTGAGAGTTCCTATGGGATTAATGTTAAACCAATTCTATTTTGATGTAGTTGCGGGCAGTTGTTCGTCATTCATCAATATTATGTTTAATAAAATGAACAGAACACAGTGGAAGTACATATTACATTATATACTTAAAAGGATGGTAATTTACAAATTATTCCTGAGTATGTCACTGCTAAAACAATTTTTTACCTGGTCCAACACGACCGCATTAGGTATTTCCTTGGACATGCGGTGGGCAACACCAATGTTGCTCTCTGGAGAGGCCGAGGGAGCTTCCGTTGGGGTCCTCACTATCTCAGCGCCCAGAGCCAGCAATGTGTTCACTTTCTCATCTGACATTTTTTCTGGCAACACTATGATACATCTGTACCCTGAAATAATATGGTGAACTATAGTTTTGCTGGAGGATGCCCACCACTTCGTATATGTGGAATTAGTTTCCAGCTACTCCCCCTATTTTTTAACCCCTTTGGGGATGAATTTCCTAAAATCCTTTCTTAGTGCACCTCTAGAATTCATAAGGAACCTACGTGCCAAAGGGCATTGGGTAAGTTTGTATGAAGAATTGTAATTTTTTTTTTCAGCAGCCACGGATTATGTTTACGTAATTATTTACACATAAATCATTTATGGTGTTAAATAATATCGGAGCGGAGATATTAAAGATTTAAGTATTCAGTTGTGGGTACAAAAGTGCTCCCAAGTATGAATACCTCGGCTCCGATACACTAAAGAGTATTACATTACATAACTAACAAAATGTTAATTTTTAATAATTCTATCATAATATGACCACTTTTACGAATGGCCACTAACCTTGAAAATGTATGACTTTTACAAATGACAACACTTTTACCCAAACCCATTTGGAATCTAGACCCAGTGGTTTGGGCTGTGCGTTGGTATGTCAATCAGTCAGTGTCTTCTTTTAATTGGAATTATTTAAAAGTTTTTTGTTTTGTAATTTTTTGTCCTCGTGTGGTTGCCGAGTTAGAATAGTGCCACTCCATGTCTTCCCGTGTATGTCGTAAGAGACGACTAAGGGAATAAAGCCTTGTAGTACCGTTAGGCGATGGGCTTGCAACCTGTCACTAATACGCTGGTAAACATCTTAGCCTAATTGTGCAAATTGTGGTTATAGAATTATCAACAAGTTTTTAGAGATGTTTGTAATTTCTGTAGCTCTGCCTACCCCACTCTGGGAACGAAGGCGCGAGATTATGTATGTAATTTTTTGTCAGATTCTAAGTAATTTGATATAATCGAGAAAATCTGTAGCCCTGATTAAAGTGGGTTCTTCTTCTTCTTCTAATTACAATGTCATTAAATAGGTACCTATTGGATCTTACCAGGATACAACAAAACGTGGGTGAAATTAAAAAAAAATAATGAAGTAATAAAAGATTTCTTACCTTTGACAGCTGCAGCTAAAGCCAGCCCAATCCCAGTGTTTCCAGAAGTGGGCTCAATGATCACTGACTTGCCTGGTACCAGCACGCCTCTCTCTTCAGCATCCAGTACCATGCGATACGCAATGCGGTCCTTTACTGACCCTCCAGGGTTCATGAACTCGCACTTAGCATCTAAAAAAAAAACATTAGTCACATCTTTAATCCCAAGACCTGGTTTACATTTCTTTCCAACTACTAGGAAGTTAGCAAATGTTCAAGATTACTTTAAAAAAAGTTTATTTAAACTGAATATATATTTTTACTTACACATGTCACACAAAATGCCTTCAGATTGAGGGATCTTGGTCAGCTTCACGAGTGGAGTGTTACCAATTGCATGGAGAATGTCAGGGTGGAACTTCTGATTTCTATCCCTAAAAATGCACACACAATTTGCTAAAATATTCATAATAGGTAACTTACGGGCATCCCGTACAAGGTGTCTTCATAATTAATTATAATTACAGAATGTTTAATTATGGTACTTACAGAGCTTTAACAATATGCGGCATCTCCTTAAGGTTAAAATACTTGGGAGTGCCGTTAGCCTGGCCATTTTCATTTGCAACGTGGTTGGACATTTTTCAGTTTTCTGTTTTTATAACTATCCGGTTTAATTTAGCGATTAGTATTCGATATCGTGATAACAACGCAGGAATGTGCGAAATCAAGTTTATGAATACAATTAAATAGAAAGTTGTAAGTACTCAAAGTTAGATCAGTAGTAAGTAAAAAATATTTCTATTTGATTGATAATTCATGTAATATTATTAATAAAACTATTTCGTAGCACAACAACTTCTTGACGCACACTTCCAACCACGCGGTTCACTCCTCTCAACTGAACTAACTTTTAACTGACTGACAGTCAGTACTGAACTGACTGACAGCTCAGCTCAGCTGACTGAAATGACAAGTAAGGCTGGCCGCATACATACGTTTTCCGTATCCGATTTCCTAATGCGGAATTTCGATTTGGAGTTCTGTGAGACTAGCGCAAACGTTCGTTTTTCTTCATTCGTAATTTACAGTCAGCACTTATAGTGATAGCGTGGTGAACGCACGACGACGGAGGACGACGATTTATTAGCAACAAAATAAATAAAATAAAATAAAATAAATAAAATGCATTTATTTCAGACCACGGAATCCATATATTGTTAGTATTACGGCGCAGCCGCATAACGAATAGCGAATAGCGAAGTGTGGTGACGGCATAACAAATATTTTAACAAATACGGCGCAGCCACATAGCGAATAGCGAATAGCGAAGTGTAGTGCCGGCTTAATATGGGGGCAAACTAATGAGTGGACGAAGTGTGGGCAGTCGATGCGCTATTCGAGTTATTCGTGTCCTTTGATGTGTGCCAAAAAACCGACAAGTCGACGGATACGAGTATTCGCTATTCGCGCTTATGCGTTATGCGTGCGAATAAAGCAAACATAGACGAATAAACCCTCCACACTTCGTCGAATGTAGGCGCATAAGCCGAATAACGAATAGCGAATAGCGAAGTGTGGTGCCGGCATACAAAACATATTCGCGGGGTTTGATGGGCTCTAGACGATCGTAGAATTGCCTTAGAATTGAAATAGACTATAACAAGGGTTTTCTGTGGGGATATTAAAAAAAAAACAGAATAAATTAAATAGATCTGCATTCTTTATTATAAACCATATACACCAATAGTAATTAAAGTAATAAATAGACAAATAATTATTAATAAATGGAATTAACAGGGAACTTGGCAAAGTTATGTAATAAAATAATATAGGTAGGTACCTAATCAAAGGTCCAAATAATCATGTTGCTTCCTTTTGATTTCCGAAACAAAGTAATCGCTTGAACATAATGATTAACTACTTTATTTGGAAGATACAAGTTAAAAGACATTTAAACCTAGGATGGTCAATTGTGGTCCTGATGACGCAATATGTATTCCCAGACTATTTCAGATGTTATTATTCCTTTTGCTCTGAATAACTCTGAAAAAAAAGAAAATCATAGTTTTACAATACAATTATCAACTTTATTATGTCTTAATAATTTGTTATCGAAAGCTGTCAAAATGTATGAATTTGACATAAGCACGCGGTCGCCGCGAACATCCGGTTGCTAACGTCATCCCAAACATTTTCATTAACGATAACATTCGCCGAATGCACCTTTTCTAGCACCACAAGTTACATCTTTAGTCCGAATTTTCATTTCCCAACTGTTTCATTTCCCATTTCTTTCTGTTTCTTATTTAGAAATCCTTAAAAGTACTAAAAAGGATTGAAATAAATGCATTTTCAACTTATGAAGATTGGCAAATGAAACATTTGGGAAACGAAAATTCGGACTTTGGAATAGGTTTCCCAAATGTCGATATGCCGCTCCACCAACGCGTTGTTGCAATTTTGACGAACTAATACTGATAATAGACACTACTATTGGAAAAACCTGTAATAGGGTACCTATAAAGTCCGCGCACGAGCTCCGAGGAATCTCAAGAAAAGCTGACGTCAGGATTTAGTGCAGTGATTTAGTCAATATTGTTACGTACGTGGGGGTAGGTAACTGATAGAAATGCACGAATACACCGATAATTAAAAGTAGACTTTAATTACGCACTCACTTAAACCGTTACAAAACAATTATCGCACAATAAACTTCGAATACTCAGATGATCGCTCGGGTCGCTCTTATTCGCACTGATCGCTTTCCAAGTAAAGACTGACTCGTCGCAACCGGTGTCCGCCGTTTTATTGTTCCTGAGTCCGATTATTCTAGAACGCCTTCCGGAATGTTCGATGTACTTCGCCCCGCCAAGGTCGATCGAGACTGTTCGTTGCTGGAATGTTCTACGCCTTTCTACCTTGTTGTTTTTACGATCGCAATGACCTTGACTCACGGGTCTGGATGAGTCTGGATTGTCCGCGTGTTGCCGTCTCATTTCGTGTTATCTCTTTCACACGCTTCTGGAAGGTTCTCAGTATAGCTGTCTCTTTCTAATCATGCTATCTCTGTCACTCTTAGTGGAAAATTGCCATATACTGAAATGTACTTCAAAGGCCCATAAGGGGTCCTGAAAATGCTTAAAAATGGGTTTTCAGGTTATGGCGTCATCTGGTAGAGGGTGGCCTGAAACGGACTGAAAACATGTTTCAGGCGCCTGAAAACAACGGCAAGTTGGTCGAAATTCTGATAATCTGGTATGTGATAGAGCTACCTCTGAAACGGACTGAAACGATATTTCAGCCTGCTGAAAACGCTTCTAAAGCACCAAAATTAACGATTAAAAATGCGACGCCTTATGCCTTATGCCTTATGCCTTATGCCATCGGCGTACGTTAATCATTATAGCCAACTGAGGCGATAAGGCCAACTCTCGTACTGGGAGAGGCGGGCGCGGCGCACATATCCGTCTTCTTCCCAACCCCCGATTCCTCGGAGCTTTTGCTAGGTACGTTGACGAATCTTTCAGATTTCTTACCTTTAGGATCATCAGGGTTTGAAACTCTTTCAACTTTGACGACGAACGGTGTGATGTCCAAGATTCGAGAAACAAGCCCGACAGTGGGGTGTCCTGGATATAATACGTTGTCAACAATTTTATAACATTTATGAATCAGGTGTTTGCTAACGGGGTCATTGAGGTCCAGATTTTCATCTTTCCTCGGATTTGTTGCCTCGTGTCGTAATTGATCTAGGGTAATGGCGCCTTTGTGATTCCTGAAATAAAACGAGTATGCTGGTTACTGGTGACGTCTTTGATCACAAAACTCGTAGATCACACCATAAAATCTTGTTACGAAATGCTAACGTTAATCTAATAGGCAGATTTGCCTTTGTAGTTATCAATTCATGATATCATCAATTCATTTTACCAATTATCGTCAACGACGAGTGCTACTTTATGCGTGGAGCCCATCGCAGCGATGGCTTCTCTGCACGACGAATTTAGCTTTATATGTGGGACAGTTGTGTCGACTTCCAAGTCGGAGAGCGGCTGGTTGAACCATCTGAAATCATTGAAATTGCCACCATTGAGTTTTTATAATGGAATAAAGAAGCAATATATTGCATGCATAATAAGCAATTTGCGAATTGCAAAACATTTTTGATGTTTTGAAATTATTTTCATGAAAGTACTGAGAACATTCTCGAAAATATTTAATGTATTTTTCCATACATTTTAAAATATTTCGCGGTGTTACCGTACCCGGGCTTCAAACCATAGATAGGGGTGCATCCAAAATGATCATTTATTTCCGTCTAGAAGCTGTTTTGGTGCTTAGGTACGCTTCTATGGTTTGTAGCCAGTGCGAGAAATGAAGCGGCAGTTCTCTTCTTTAACCATTTGAACAAACCCTTACTCTATCTTTTCATGCCTCGGCGGTGCCATGAACATGTGCGCCTCCATCCACTGGTCGCTGACGAACTTGGACATGTAGTTGCGGATCCCGTCCGGGAGCACCACCACGACCTTATGGCCCGGCCCGAGGTTGTGCTCCTTCGCCGCCTTCACCGCCGCGAACATTGCCGCTCCACTGCTGCCGCCTATTAAAATGTTTAAATCATTAAATTTTAAATACCTACGAAAGAAAGTAAGAGGCTGTTCTACCACTTCTGGAATCTTGGACCCACACATTACTGCGGAGTATATTTCAAATTCAAATTGTATCCTACCGCAAAGCAATCCCTCCTTTCGGATGACTTCTCTAGCCATATTGAAGGCTTCACTGTCATTAGGCGATTGCACGCTGTCGACATATTCTTTATGTAAAACATCAGGTATGAAGTCTCCTCCGATGCCTTCGACCTGCAATCAGATTGGAACTGATATTGGTTTACTGGTTATTTATTTATGAATTTTGACAAAACAAGGGAAAACCATGATTCTTAGATGAAGTGGTAAATCTGCAATACATAATGTAACAGCCGGTAAAAAAAATATTGGTAGGTAGGTTATAATATAACAACCGCCGGGCACCTGACACTTGTATTGGGAACTTACATAGTAAGGCAAGAGCATTTTTCCCCACAGCGTAGAGCCTTTGGGGTCCACGGCCACCACGGTGCACTCGGGGCAGTGCAGCTTGAGGCCGTGCGCCACGCCGGTGACGGTACCGCCGGTGCCGGCGCCGACCACGGCCATGTCCACGTGGCCCAGCGCGTCCAGGATCTCGACGGCCGTGTGCTCCAGGTGCGTCCGCGGGTTCACCGGGTTCGAGTACTGCAATAAGCCGTAAATCAGTAATATTATAGTGAGTATACATTATTAAGGTCAGTATTAACCTAGTGGCAATTCTACCCATAGGAGTTAGGTAAAATAATCATCATCATCATCTTCATCATCATCATCATCATCAGCCCACATCAGTCAACTGCTGGACATAGGCCTCTTCCATAGCATGCCACTGAGCTCGGTATTCAGCTCTTCTTCTTCAGTTACCACCAGCAGCACCTTACGAATATCATTGCTCCTAGGTGGAGCAATGATATTCGTAAGTTCTGAGGGCGCCCTACTCCACGTTTGCCAATTCGTGGTCTCCAGCAAATATGACCAGCCCATTGCCATTTCAGCTAAATTAATAGAAACGTGTAGTTCAAAACACAGGCACCTGGTCTAAACTCATATTATGATGTGGGTCGTTCTTGACAATCCGGTTAGCGACGTTCACGAAGTAGTCCGGGTCCTGGTAGGTCGCGGAGGAGGGCGTCTGCACGATGTCGGTCCCGAGCAGCCGCATGGCGCTCAGCTTCTCCTCCGAGTTCTTGTCTGGAGTCACTATAGTCGCCTTGTAACCTGGGTTAGGTACATAAATTACTTACATAAGGATATAATGAGTCATCGACGTTTGCTTGAGTGTATTCGTAATACTTTAGTCATTAGAATATGCACGGCAACATTCGCACCGGCAAAGCGGCTACGACGTAGGTACTAACAGACGGCCTCGAGCCTCTCAGCCTGCGAAAAACTTTTACGTGTCTCTGCTTGTTTTAGGCTCTGTTGTTTGATCAGTAGTTAACTCGCATCTAATTGTTAAAATTCGAAAAAAGAATCTAAAATTTGACACATTTCCTTGAGATTTAACCATTAGTAACGATTTTTAACAATTTGTTTTTTTAACTATTGACCAAACAACAGGCCCTTACCGACTGTAAAAAGAGCACTCCAGAGGGCTCAGACAAGATGCACTGCGCTAACTAACGTTTCTATTCGATTCGTTTTTAAACCAATCGCGTCACTGGTAGACCACGTGACTTTTCGTATCACGTCATCTTCCAGTGAGGCGATTGGATTAAAAACGAATCGAATAGAAACGGTTATCTAATGATTGGTATAACAACGTTTTATCTATTTGCCATTGGCATAATTTCAGTTTGTCTAAAATCACTTGTCATAAACATTCACTTCGCCTTATAATCGTTTAATATAATTATTATTTTTCATAAACTCTCAAACTATATAATTTCGGTTTGTATAATTTTCGAAGTGCATAATATCAGTTTGTATAATACTAAAAAAATTATGCAAAATGTGGTTACAGAATTATCAACAAGTTTTTAGAGCTGTTGGTAATTCTGTAGCTCTGCCTACCCCACTCTGGGAACGAAGGCGTGAGTTTATGTATGTATGTATGTATGTATAATACTCTTATTGCCTAATAATCATTTGACCAAATAATATTTTTTAAATAATCATTCATTTGATATAATTTTGTTTTGTTTTTTATTCATAGTGCATAATATCAGAATAAATAATTCTCAGATACTCATATCGCCTATTATTGACTATTAGGCAATATTTTATATTTGATTATTCAGTGGAATTTAAAAAAGAATCATCACCCTCGTGAGGCTCAATGTATGTAGTTTCCGTATGTTACACAAAGTAGGTAGCACTTGGCGTTCCGGCCCAGAGGGCCCTGCAAAGATGCACTACGCTAACTAACGTTTCTATTCGATTCGTTTTTAAACCAATCGCATCACTGGGAGATGACGTGATACGAAAAGTCACGTGGTCTACCGGTGACGCGATTGGTTAAAAACGAATCGAATAGAAACGTTAGTTAGCGTATTGTATCTTTGCATGGCCCTCAGATACAAGAAATACAATTATTAGCTGAGCCCGTGGATACGATGTACGTTTAAAGTTTCGCGGCAATTCTTGTCGAAATGTTCATTAAAAAAAAATGTGTAATGTTTAGGGAACAGTTTCGACATAAAAATATTTAGCCAATATATTGCATATTGGGTGTTTGGCTGATCTTACCTTTTTTTTCTTAGGTGGCACGAGGTTATAATAAATAGTTTTTTCTCAAAAATGTGAAAAGGGCCATAATAAAATGAGGGCACAAGTCTTATACATCCAAATTTTACTCGAAACATAACTTTTTTATTTGTGCCTGGCTTAAATTTTTTTTTTTAAAACAACAATTGCGTTTCTCCTTGTCATAAACAAAAAGGCGGTAAGGAGTGATGGTTTTTTCACATGAAGTTTCTGTTTGTATGCAATTCAAAAAATGAGTTCAAGCGATGAAGATTTGACTCCAACACAATTTTTTTCTTGCGATTTTTGAGAAAAGCACTATATTTGCCTCGGCAGGAACAGCAATTGCGGGCTTCGTATTTTTAAACGGACTCGCAAGCTCGTCCGTTTAATCCAATACTCGGCCCGCAATTGCCTATTTCCATGCCTAGGCAATAATGTACTATTTTTTACTTGCAGCAAATATTTGTAAGCAGTAATTAACGCCATCTAGTGGTATAGTTTCGCAACAATACCGATTACAGTATAACCCTACTCGTTTAAGTTGTCCACTAGTTGTACGGCATAGTTATAATAAATCCAAACCTCGTTCATTCAGTCGCATTACACTGTAATTATTTCTTTTAATTAGTAGGTAGATTAAAAACCATAATTCATCCTTCTTTCGGTAAAGACACAATTTATTTACATTTTTTTCACATATATACCTAATTCAATCTAAAAATGAATCAACGGGGCAGATATTAAAATCAGTGGGCTCTCGCCAGAACTCTCGCTCGAGGGACCCACCCTACACTCACATGCGAGACCTTCGCTTCGCGAGCTTCCCTCGCTGCGCTCCAGCCTCCGCATACTCGCTCCGCGGGCCCTCCTCGCGAGCTTCTGGCTCCGCATTTTGCAAAAACACTCTAGGGGTAGGGCAGACAAGACCACGTAGATTTGGGGTGCCCTGAATTCGGTTTTTAAATAGTATTCGACCTAACTTGCATGATAGTTGAAATAAAATATCGGTTTATATATAACCCATGAAACAAAAAATATTAGACTATGGATCGAAGAAACTAACTTAAAAACAAAATATTCGAATCCAAGAATATCGAATGTCTATGAAAAAGGGATCACTCTTATTTATCTGCATTTAATTTGACGACATGATCGTTAGATATACGAATATTAGACTAAATAATAATATTGCAGAACGTCAATTAGGTTAAATGAATTTCATCAGTATAATCATTTAGATTAAATATAAGTTATACTAAACGACTGTTAGGTAACTTAACCGTTAGGTATAAGAATATTAGACTATACAAAAATGGTGCAAAAAGTTAGACTTAACGTGGTTCGAACAACAAATCATTCAACTAAATAAAAAATATGAAAAGTGTTGTTAGACAAATGGTTAAATATTCTAAACGATATTAGGCAAACCGAAAATAGCTTAAAAGTTGTTATATCAACCAAGGGAATACCAATAGAAACGTTAGTTAGCGCAGTGCATCTTGTCTGGGCCCTCTGCATAGCTACTTCATAATAACCCCCCAGGAAGGTGTTAAGACTGGTAACATCAGCCTCCCTCTCATCATCGGCAGGCAGCTCATCCCTATTTCCTTAAGTTTCTGCGCTCATCTACGCTGCGGTCTCCGGAAACATTTTTTGCACCTGCCTATTATACATATAAAAACGTGGAATGACCTTCCTGCTGGCAACACATGAGGAGCGCCCTTTCCATCAGACCTGTATCTGGTATCTAGCAATGAAAAAATTACGTTTGGAAGGCGTTATATTTGCCTACGTTTATGTTATATTTGAAGGGCCAGTGGAGATGGGATGGGGTTAGCGTGTCTACACAGTTTCATTACCCCGTCAATGTCTTGCAAACTAAGATCTAGGCTTATACTATGGGTTAGCTTATAGACAACGATATAAATACTTATATAGAGAAATATATACTAAAATACATAGAAAACATTCATGACTCGGGAACAAATATTAATTTCGCGCTCATCACACACACAAATATCTGCCCGTACCGGGATTTGAACCCAGGACCGCTAACTTCGTAGGCAGGGACACTACCAACTAGACTAGGCTAACGCGTCGTCTAAAGATAAGATTATAATGAAATGAAATGTATCAAAAACTGTACCGTATTTATTTTTATGACCTGTGCTTTTGAGCATATCTCTCTCGTCCTGTCTGTGCTTACACGCGGAGGTGCCTATACATATACCTAAGTAGTTTACCTTTGATTGCCGCGACTAGAGCAATCCCGATGCCCGTGTTCCCCGAGGTCGGCTCCACGAAGCGAGTGCCCTCCTTCGCTTCCCCCCTGTTCTCCGCATCCACCACCATCGTGTACGCAATCCGGTCCTTGATTGAACCTCCGGGGTTCATAAACTCACACTTTGCATCTAATAAGCAAAAATACCTTAAATGTTATTGCAGCATAAGTAGGCATCTTCCTCAAATACACACAAATGTTCAAGGATCAAAAAATCTCTACATAATTTTGATATTTTGCAATGGACTTCGTTGCGATAACATATCAGAATAATGTGGGGATAAAATACTACAAAGGAAACTTACACATTTCGCACTGAAGTCCATAATCCTTTGGTATTCGATTAAGTCTCACTAGAGGAGTATTGCCAATCGTGTGTAGTATGTTATCGTAAACCTTGGCATCGCGTCCTCTGGAAAATAATTATAATTTGAATTGGGTAGTTGCATTATTTATATAATCATTTAGTGAATAACTGTCCTTACGCAGGTTTCCAATGCACTATGTTGTTTTGTTTATAAGGGAATTCATTCTTTGTGTTGTACATATCGACGACTAACAATTTGAAGTATGCTCGTTATAAACAGCAACTGGACACTAATGTCTGGATCTTCACAGCCGAGAGCTCCGACTAACACCCCGAAAAAACATCCAATTGTATTTAGCAGCTTTTAGTTATCAGGCGGCATAACACAAACCTGCCTACACAATTACTGCATGCACGAGACTATGAACCCATAAAAAACATCTATTGTAATATCGGCGATTATCAGATTACATTACCGGATACGAATTGCGACTGTTTTACTGTGCTCTTGTGACAATAGGACTCGATACATTAATTGCATTTTTACATTTTTATTCATTGCAATAAAAGAGTCATATTTCCACGACAACGCTCGGAAATAATTTTCAGGTTTGCCTATACATAAAGGGGAAAATTACTTTTGCAGAAAATATTTAAAGAGTCATCGACATACCTATTCACTTTAAAAAATAAATAAGAGTTTCATCTCAAATTGAACTATTACGTACGGTTGGCGATATAAGTAGCTGCACAATTTAGTGCTTTGTTACTTTAACGTTATATTTAAACTGCTGCACTTGTTTGTCAAACGCATTAAAGCGACAAGGTATCAAAGTGTGCAGCTATAAGGCCGACTGTCTGTACCACTCAATTACAGATATAAATCCTAATTTATTAACCTAACCGTGGTTCCTCATTTTCAAATCGCGATAACTCAAAAAGTCACTAAGCTGTCTTCTTGAGTTATAGCGATATTAAAAAAATATTTCTTCTGTATTTAAGGCTTCGGCACAAAAGCAGGGGTGTTTTTCTCTTAAAAACGGCACTCGATTGGTCGAACGAGTGAATGAGTGAACGTGCCACACCGGAAAGTTTATGTAGTCCCGTCTAGGGAATGCAAATAACCGGTTATAACCGGTTTTTATCGGTTATTTTCATACAAAAACGGTTAATAGCCGGTTAAATTGCATTCCCTAGTCCCGTCAGAGCGCACGAAACACTTTTAGCGCGTGCATTCTCAATTAAGCAGCAGGACTTCTGTCTATAAGATCGAGGCCGGTGTGGCGCGTTCACTCGTTCACTCGTTCGGCCGACGGAGCGCCGTTTTTAAGAGAAGCAGCGCAGTTTGAACGCGGACCCGAGCGTGTTGACTAACATGGAACGCATTGCACTAGGCATACCAAACGTACTTAGCGAGGGCCTGCGTTTGAACCCTATACCCTTACCCTTACCATGAGTTACAATTACCGTACTCGCTATCGAGTGGAATGCTTTATCTC
This sequence comes from Acleris literana, assembly GCA_946894065.1. NCBI lineage: Eukaryota > Metazoa > Arthropoda > Insecta > Lepidoptera > Tortricidae > Acleris > Acleris literana. The sequence continues at coordinate 7,515,445 of OX335685.1, read as the reverse complement.
TCGCAGTATTGTTATAGAGTGACAAGAAGATCATTCGACTTCTAGCGAGTATGGTAAATGTCGTAACTCATGGTAAGGGCACTAGCGCTGCCGCTGCCGGCCCGCGTTCAACACGCTCGGGCCCGCGTTCAACATGCGCTGCTCCTGCTTTTTGTGGGCCGATGCCTTAAATACAGTAGCTTTTATTATTTTTACAAAATATAATAAAAGAGGGCTGCGTTTTAAACTATTTTTGTTTGGATCTTTCTTAAAAAGCAGGCACGAGCATGTCGGACCATGCTCAGTGTAGGGTTCCGAAGCCGTTACTACTATAGAGATGATGGAGTTTTATCCAAATAAACACTGATTCATCGAATAATTATTTATTATACAAGAATAAACAGTCGCTGTTCTATCGAATCACTTGCTTTTAAATTAAAAGTATTAAATGCAAATGCGAAATACTAAACAAAAAGTACAGTATAATATGGCCTATTTTAGACATTAAAACCTTATTGTACTACACTACCAACACAAAAACCTATCTTAAAAAAACCAGTCAAGTGCGAGTCGGACTCGTGCATCGAGGGTTCCGTATTTAATATAATATGGTTGGAAAACGCATAAGAAAATACTCATTTTGCTATGAACTTTATTATTTATGCAATAAGGTCCATTTTGACTAGCCTTAATTTTAAAACAGATTTTTAAAGTTTTATGATAATGTTTCCAAAACCGTAAAGTTTGGCAACTTCAATTATATTTCACGTGAAATATAAGTAATTAGGTATCTTTAAATAAGGACTTTTTTCAGATTTTGTGGTCTTCTAAAAAACTTATAGATTATAAGCCCTTAGAGTCGAGCTTCTAATATCGGAGCTTTTTTCCAATACCGGTATTTTTTCGAAATTGGAATTTTAAATACCGGTTTTCCGGTATTTCGATATTTTTTCGATATTCATACAAAAAAGTCAAAAATGTTAAAAATCAATGGTTTTTTAACTGACCTAGATTGCCACCTTAGGTGGGCGAAGTTTGAGCCCCAAAAAACAATAAATCAGCTCATGCGTACCAAATATATGTATATTTAGTTGTTTCTAAATCACAGCACAATCATTCAAAATACCTTGAATTTAAACTTTAAGTTGTTTTTGCACATGTATGTCTTAACTTAATCATCAAAAATATCAAAATAATCTTCTTAAAAACATTCAAAACAGAACTAGAGAAATTAAATCATTAAAAAAGAAACCTAAAAAAACCCGCCGCTTTCAGCTATGATTTTAACTGTAAAGTCAAAATCAATATTTATTTATTGTAGGTAATCATAATGTATGTACTAGTGATAATTTCAAATAAGTTCATTGCTGCATCGCTAATATTTAGAATCTTACCGGTAATATCGAAATATCGAAATACCGGTATTTTACGAGCTCGAATATCGGTTTTTTAATATCGGAATTTTAGTCCGATATTCCCGTTTTTCGATAGTATCGAATACCGGTATTCAAGTTCTACCTTAGAGCCATTTCAATGAAACCTCGTTGGCGATAATCAAATCACTTCGATTTTTCAACCCCCTTTCTAGACCCCTTTTCAAACATTTAGAAACAATATTTCATTTTTTTAAATTAAAAATAGATGCGTGCAAACAAGTTATACAACTATGCCAAATTTCAAGTTGATAGCTTCTATAGTTTCTGAGAAAAACTGCTGTGACATACAAACAGACAGACAGACAGACACCGAAGTCTCACCATAAGGGTTCCTTTTTTACCATTTTGGTACGGAACCCTAAAAACCACATATGATCTAATTTTCTATTCAAACCTATTTGGTGCCGTCTTAGAAAATTTTTCGTAGACACAAACATAGCCACCTGTATTTATTTAAGTAAAATACAATTTGTCAACGGTCATAAAAATGTAATTTTTTTGTAATAACATGTAAGTAATGATTTTTTAAGAGCTATCCAGCAATCTATAAAAAAATTACCTTTGCTGTACTTGTATGGGAGACATACGTTTAAAAAAAAAAAAAAAAAAACTTTTTCGGTGTAATTTAAATACATAATTATCCCAAGTTACAGCTTAGTGTTGTTGTTGTTGTTGAGTCTCTCAGTTAAACCGGGACAGACGGACAGATGGATATGGCGAAAATATAAGGGTTCCTTGCTGTCTACGGAACTCTAAAAACCGGTCAAGTGCGAATTGGACTCTACCACCAACGTTCTGTTCTTGAGATTCTAGCATCTAGACACTTGGCCGGTTTTTACTAATAACAACTTTAAAATAAAAAAATAAAAATACTGTTCGTCTGTACGTTTGTGAAATACACCCGCGCCGTTGCCGTTTGCCGCACCTGGGCCCGTATTATAGTAGTTTTTAGGGTACATATCTGAATATCGAAAGTTAATATCTCTAACATTAAAACATCGAAGTCGGAAACGTCGAAAGTTGAAACATCGAACGGTTACTATGCCGATGGATGAAATATCGAACGTACTTGTTGGTTATGTAATCAAACATCGAATGTCGATTCATCTAAAGTTAAAACATCGAAGTCCGAAACATCGAAAGTTGAAACATCGAACGGTTATTATGCCGATGGTTGAAATATCGAACGTACTTGTTGAGTATGTAATCAAATACCGAATGTCGATTCATCTAAACTTAAAATATCTAAGTCCAAAATGTCGAAAGTTGAAATATCGAACGGTTATTGTAAATGAATTATAAAAGTTAGGTACGACGACGAGCGTAGCGAGGAGGAGTGTTAGGTTGAACTGCAATAATTTACCGACTGACTGACCTAAATTACTCAATCTGTTTATTCAGTATACATAATACTCATTGTTTTGAAGCAATGAAGAAACCTAACAACCTAACCTAACAGAGACTGTTTTGCATTAAACAGACTGGTTGGCTATGAATCTGAACTTTCGATATTTTAATCATGTGGCATTTAATTCGTAGATATAACGATTTTAGATAAGTCGACCGTTCGATTTTGTAACCTTCGGTATTTTGGACTTCGATATTTTAACTTTAGAAGTATCATAGTTCGATATTTTAGCACAAAGTTCAAATAACGGTTGGTGTTTGTATCATTCGATATTTTGAACGGGTGGCGTTTAATCGTAGGCATTTCAGACGTAGATATTATGACTGTAGATGTTTTGGCCGTTCGATATTGTAACATTCGATATTTTGGACTTCGATATTTTAAATTCGATATTTTAACTTTAGATATATTAACTTTCGATATTTAGATATTTACCCAGTTTTTATCATGGTGGGTAAAGCAACCGTCAATCTCGCACTGACATATTCGTCAGGAAATGACAGTTGTTTTGTACGCGTTTATCCACATGTTAGGGTGGTATTCCACTTGTCCAAGGTCTTTGTCCAATGTGTATTTGCGTCTCACAGTTTGCTTTAAAAAATGTGAGACGCAATGCACATTGGACAAAGATATTGAACAGGTGGAATAACACCCTTAAACACGACCATAACAGGCCCGCTGAAAGGCAAAGGCTAAAGAAAACTTTCATCCAAATATAGCCAAATTTTCGACTTACTAACAACATTATTTTATTTATGGAAGTATAATTTTACTGAAAACATAAATATTTTTTTATATAACTCTATTCAGACTAATTTATATTTAACTAGCGACCCGCCCTCGCTTCGCTTCGGTTAAAATAAGTTAAAATAATCCAAGTTCATCTGGAATAATATACTTTCCAAATTATAGATAGGTGCATTATGCATAGAGGTTTTATTTCATGGCGATTTTAGAAAGACGTCCAATTTTGCGAAATTGAGTTTTTGATGCCGTTAGATTTTAAATTTAGTTCAAATCATGACTGCCAGCTTTCACAGAATTTCTCTATATACAATGTTTACAGCGGACTTCTCATTGCACAATACAAACAAATTATGCCTGAAGTGACGCGCGAAAGGGCTACGAGTACATACCTCTATGGAAAAAACACTCAACGCTCAGGCCAGTAGCATGGCTGCGTCAATATCGCGCGTCAAATGTGGATAAAACATCCGTCGTCACTCTCGTCCTTATTTACGTGTCAGAAGGTGACGGATGTCTTATCCACACTTTGTCACGCTATAAACGCAGCCATATTAGGCCCACAGGTCTAAGCCCGCAACTTTGAATGTTTGACCTTGTGACTTGCAAATTGTCATTGCAGTCGTTTAAACTGGAAAGTATGGAATCCGGGGAATTAAAACGACTTTTCCAGCCGCACATCCGGTCAGTATGGAGCACTCTATTATCAACGTTTTTAAAGATGTTATTTGGGTGGATTAAGGTTCCGTTGTGAAATAAAAGGACACCCTTCTTTCAAAACCAATTTATGCGGGACGATCCAGAAGGTTGTAAGGAATTGAGAAATTCCGTTGGGAAATGGATAACCTCTTCCAGGTAGAGCACAGTGTCTACAGAGTAGTATCTTTGTGTCGGTGCATTGATTTTCTATACCTACTTGACTATTAGTTGGTGATAAAATAGCTCTCTCCTTAGTACAGTCTTAGAATTAATATTATTAATTTCGGAATAAACATTATCGACTAATTATTTTACTAAAACGCAAAGGTTCTCAGTTTGAAGATTAATGCTCCTATTATCTTGGGGCTTCTGTCCATTTCCTATTTTGAGCAACGACTCTGCAAAGAGCCGTTTTCATACGTGCAGACAACGAAACTCATATTTGTTTTGAGTTCTAATCTATGTTGCGCGTAATTTTGAATCTGCCATATATTCTAAAGTATTTATTTAAATAATATATTGTACGGGACAATATTAATCTACATTAAATGCCCAAGGTAACCAACGTATTTATCTGGATAAGGTTAAATACTGAATCGCACAGAATAGCTTCGGCAATAACCGAATATTTTAAAATAAAATCATAAACATAAAAATGGTTACTGTGAGTCAATCTTAGGAGATAGACATATGGCATCCAGGACGTTTCTCTAGTTTTTTTAGAGAACTACGATTCTTCAGTACATTATTTTGACACATCTCTTAAGGTTTAGCCAGCTTAAGCTATGTAAGGGCCCGAAAAACGATTTTTGACGGCGTGGTAGGAAAACATTGAGTTTTCTCAACTATATTAAAACTTAATTAGAATGAAATGTACATATAAACCATCAAGAATAAATTCCCTAAATGACAGTGAAAACCTTATCATTATCCGTTGCGTGGTTTAGAAGGAGTTAGCGGAGGAACAGGCAGACAACGCGAAGCGACTTTAATTTATACTATTTAGAGAAGAGATTAGAGAAGAGATGCATAGTTTCCGTTAAATTATTAGATACTTAAGTAATAGATTTCTCAGCATCACATACACTCTTGAAAGTGAAAAGAAAGAAGTGGTCTCTACCTACCCATCTGTGAAACAGGCGTGATTTAATGTACCTATGTAGGTATGTCATACACTCTTTGATGCTCTGCTGACTCATTTACACAATATACAGGAACCATTCGCCAAATTTTACGTGTCTATCTATTCTCTGCTGTAGATAAAACCAATTAAAGACACTTAGAGGGCTGTTTCAGCCTGTTTCTTATATTTCAATTTTGATAATTATTACACTCATGATAACTTTTGAATCGTATGTCCGATTTGAATAATTCAAAAAGTAATTTACAGGTACTGATATAGCCTTGAAAATGAAATGATTTATTTGGATACGGATTACTACCAAGGTACGAATAATGGGGCCTAGTTAGAACCGGCGTTACTATTGCATATTTTAACATGAAAAAGTAGTTATTGTGACATAACTGTAATAGTTAGACATATGATATTGCGAACTTTTTTTTAGAAATTAATGTCTTCTATAAAACTGTAGTACATCACATTGCCACGTTGTCAATAGTTTCCGCAGCGTACGCGATATAAGGATTTTTTTTGGTATATTTTTCACACCTTGGGTTACATTATCGAAGCTTTCATACGGATCCCTAACTTTTTTGAAAATATAATATATCCTATGTTCATCAGGGATAGTGTAGGATTCTAATGGTGAAAGAATTTTCCAAATCGGTCCAGTAGTTTCGGAGCCTATTCAATTCAAACAAACAAACAAAAAATCTAATCCTTCCTCTTTATAATACCTCTAAGTGTAGAAGTGTAGACAACATAAAATATATTTTAATCAAAACCAAAACTCAATCGAACTACCTACCCATTTCCCTAATTTAACAATTTGAAAAGCTTAATATAAATATAAGTACCTACGTAACTAAAAGGAGAGCTCGGGTGTTTGATACTATGTGATGCTGCAGGCTGTAGGTACTAAAGGGCGAAGCGTGGCTATACGTGGCTATAGGGCCGGCGGCCAAGCGTTTCGATAATACTGATTTAGGTTGCGCGTAATTTTGAATATGCCATATCTTCTAAAGTATTTATTTAAATAATATAGTGTAAAGGACAATTTTAATCTACATTAAATTCCCAAGGTAACTAACGTATTTATATGGATAAGAATAAATACTGAATTGGAGAAAATAGCTTCGCAAATAACCAAATATTTTTTAATAAAATTTTAAAGATAAAAATGGTTACTGTGATTCATCCTTAGGAGATAGACATATGCCATCGCGGACTTATCTTTAGGTTTTTTGAAGAACTACAATTCTTCAGTACATTATTTTGATATATCTCTTAAGGTTTAGCCAGCGTTTGCAATGTAAGCGCAAAAAAATGTGTTTATTTTCGACATCACATTAGAAACCTCTAAAATTATCAGTGTTTCTGTACTATATTATGCATGTATTATACATATAAACCTTCCTCTTGAATCACTCTATCTATTAAAAAAACCCGCATCAAAATCCGTTGCGTACTTTTGAAGATCTAAGCATACATAAGTACAGACAGACAGCGGCAAGCGACTTTGTATTATAATATGTAGTGATTATAAACACGAGTATATCGGACGATAAACTGTACAATGTCGGACCTTTTTGTATGACGTAGAAAAGAGTTAAACGCGCAACCCAACTCCCGAACTGACTCTACATTCCCATCTGCGTCAACCGGAAATAATCCCTGTTTTACTTTGTATTAGCCCCCTCTTGCTTTTATATCGTAATTACATTGCTAAATATATATGTATAGTGTTTTCTATCTGAAAGTCCCGCCGCACTACTTCATTTTTCGTACATTGACGCCACCTTGCGACGTCAAATTTAATTGCGGAGCGCGCCGTGCTAAATTAATTAGTAGCTGTTTTTCACTTGACAGTATACCTGGGGCTCTACTATAAGACGTTAAACCATATTGCTTTTGACGTGTTTTTGTATTGTTTTTAACTTGGCTGCCATTACTGTCAAGTAAGTAAGAGCTATCGTAACATTGACAGTACGATAACAGGGCCGGTATTCTAGGCGGTAAAAACGATATCGTAGTTTGCCTGTTATGGTATTGTTATGACGTCAGCCGCCATTACTGTCAAGAAAATAAGAGCTATCAAAACATTGACAATACGATAACAGATCAAATACGATATTGTTTTTACCGTCTTGAATAGAGGCGCAGGCACCCTACAAATAATTCGACAAAGTTGCAATTAGGTTGTATAAGGGTCGGTACAGACGGTATGCAAAATGGCAGTTCGAGTGCAGTTCTAATGCAGTTGAAGTAAATTCATCAAAACGTACGTACGTTGCACTCAAACTGGGTTGCAGTTCAAATACTGTTCGCCTGTACCGGCCCTAAGATAAGATACTTTTCTAAACAGATAGTAGAAAAGTTGAGAAGCCTAGAACAACTCTTACAAAAAGCATGTCTTAAAAAAAACTGCATGTTTTGAAATTATTGTTTCTCTCTCTTTATTTAAGAGCCAAGCTGTCACCTACCGCTGCGGCACAGTTTAACAATTAATTTACTTGACAGGGATTGTAATACTGTGGCTAAGGTCTCCTGTCAACTGTTTCACTTTCTGGTACAGTTGAACTCAGAAGTAGCTATACATTGTAGTACCTTGTCGCAGTGACATATTATAGTGATATATAATCGTCTATACATACTAATGGTTTACTAATGTTTTACCAAATCATCATTTGACAAACTCTATCAATGAATACATTACTCCATCAATGAATACATGGATCTATTTAGAAGTAAATGTTTATTAGAGCTATAAATGTTATAATATAGATGCATGTTACTTTTAAGGGCAATATGTACCAAACCTGGCTTGCTAAATGTAATGCGTTGTTACTTGGCCAATGAATATTATTATTATTATTATTATCATTTTACAAACTTTCAATTCGCAAAGATGTACTTACTTCCCGCCACCTTTTTTTTTTGTTAATTAATCTAACCTAACCTAACTTATTTAATAAGCCCATGAACCCTAAGTAATACATAATGGTTTAAGCACAATTTCATTTTTGCGAAATGAAAGTTTGTAAAATGATATATAGGTAGTTTGTCAAATGATGATTTGGTATAAAGTCAGGATACCAGTTTATACTACATGTTAATAACCAAAAATTGTGTATTTTTTAATACGTTTTTTATATAAATAAAGGTCCCCTTAGAGTCCTAGACACTCGTGCGCTAAGACGAGGGAACAAAGTACCATTCATATATTTATTTTAAAAAAAATGGCATTGAAAAGGCAAACGAGCAGACAGGCTATCTGATGGTAAGTGGGATCTGAGACCCACATTTGCAATCTCAAGACTACAATCTTCAGACTTCAATCCTAAGACTGCAAATGCGTTGCCAACCCTAAGATGGAATAGCTCTATGCATTTAACATCACCGACTGTCGCATCCCCCGGAGCACAATAATGCCATCACGGAGGATAAGATGGTGGTAGCGATGCGGACAGACCTTGACCTACCACCACTGACTTTGGTAATTTTATTTTTTAGTTTTTTATATCCCCCAATGAAAATGTTAAGCATTTTAGTGCACTGTCATAATAAACTTGAAACTGAACATCAAATGACAAGTATGACTATAACAATGGCAATTACAATGACAAGATTCTAAGTATGCTCAACATTTTTATTGGGTGACTGTACCTATTAAAACTTTATTTGTACTTTAGTGTATTTAGCCTACCTATGAAATAAACTTATTTTTTTCTTTCTTTACTTAAACATACATTACCCTCCTTCTTCAGCAGTCATGTAAGAAAACAACAGTGCAAAGATTCACTTTTTATAATACTTAGTATTAATAATGATCGATAAATAAGAGAAATTAAATGTGTATGATCCATTGAATCCAAGAACACGAGGTGATGTTTTCACCAAATCTATCTTTGGGTCTTCCAAAAGTAATCAAATTTCTTCTCTTTGAATCCAGTCAATGATCGTCCTGGTGCCGTAATATGTATTGCCAGACCATTCCGGGCGTGATTATTCCTTTTGGCGTGTATACCTCTGAAAATAGACAATTATAATGCGATAAGATCGATAATCTTACGTTATGATGTTTAATATTCTGCTGTATAATTTCTACTGTTGCGAGGGTTTTAAATAGTCAAAGCATGTTAGGAGTATCTCTAATGCCGGCAACACACTTCGTTATTCGCTATTCGTTATTCGGCTTATGCGCCTACATTCGACGAAGTGTGGAGGGTTATTCGTCTATGTTTTCTCTATTCGCACGCATAACGCATAAGCGCGATAGCAAATATTTTAACAAATACGGCGCAGCCGCATAGCGAATAGCGAAGTGTGGTGCCGGCATAAAACCGGGCAAGAGCATGTCGGACCATGCTCAGTGTAGGGTTCCGAAGCCGTTACTACAAACAAATCGATACCTTAGTTCACAGTTGTACTAATTACATTTGAAAAGTTATTGTAATTAGCATGTTTGTGCACAAATAATAAGTTCGTAAATTTACTGGCAAAAAAAAATCATTTAGTACGATTGTGCGCTAAGGTATCGAAATTAGACCTCGCGACAAACTTAACTTTGCCGATGCAAAACTGTTATCCCCATACATCGACATAGGTCGCGGTCAGTTTACCAACACCGCTAATAAGTTTTCGGTAGGTATAAACAATTAAACTCAAGAACCCATGAAGTCTACTTAGTAGTGATAGTTTTCCTATAAAATTCATTATATGTGCTTTCATTTAAGATATTTTTCTAATTTTTAGTATTTGTAGTTTTGGCTGTAGGGGGCCTTTGACACTTGACTCTAATAAAAAAAAGCGCATTAAAGCTTAATATTTCATAAACGGATACCTTCATCGAAAAATTGTTTTCGCAAACCAAATAATACAAAATTGTTTCAAAGACCTATCCAACGACACCCCGCACCATGGGGAAGACGAGAAAAAAAATACATACCCACGTTACATGTAGGGGACGTCCCTAAAAAAATTTTTTTTCAGTATTTTATTTTACCACTTTGCTGACGTGACTACTAAAAGTCTCTGAGCTAGGCTGCGGACTGACGGACGGACGGACGGACATAGCGAACCTGTAAGGGTTCCTAGTCTGACTACAGAACCCTAAAAAGTAGTAAGAAAAACACTTGAACAAGTGATTGAAAAACAATATTTTTATGACAAAAACGAGAAATAAATAAAAAATGGAATAACGAGAGGGGAGAATAAGTGACTCCAATTCTATGTCGTATAAAGTCACCTAATTGAGAATGCACGCGCTAATCTGTTTTGTACGCTTTGACGGGACAACTTAAACTTGCCGGTTATAGATGTAGCTCAGACGGTATACATACATACGGCCAGACTAATACAATGTAAGTAATACTGGGGGGTTATTACGACAGCTATACAGGCCAGTTTACTCTGGGAGAAAAGGACAGAGCTATATGAGCTTTAGCTCTGTCCTCTACGCTCGCTGTAAAATGAACTACATACCCAACTAGCAAAGTAGTCATATAAGATTGAGCTTATTCAGCTAATAAATCGTATAAAAGTCATGTAAAGGCGAATTATACAGAACCTGTCGTATAAAGCCAGCTTATGCAGCATTTTAGTTACTCAGCATAATAGTCATATTATGATACCGAATACACGTTTATTCGACTTCCTTTCATGACTTAAGAGTCATATAAGAATAGCTGAATAAGACACGTTTAATTGGCGCTTATATGACTTTTTACTCGAGTAACCGTAACTTATATAGCTGACTTATGACATGCCAGACAGAGTCGAGTAAAAGCAATGTGTTTGCTATTATATGGCTATTGTGCTGTATAATGTTGCATGAAGTCATATAAACGCGAATTATAGATCATGTTATATAAAAGTATCTTATTCAGCACTTTGGTATTACTACTTTTGGTATACTATGATGCTGAGTAAACGTTTACTCGACGTCTTTTTATTACTAAAGAGTCATATAAGATTATGCTGAATAATCTACCTCTATGCGACGCTTATGTGACTTTTTATTCGAGTAACAGTAACTTTGCTGTATATGTTGCATGAAGTCATAAACGCGAATTATATATCATGTTATATAGAAGTATCTTATTCAGCACTTTGGTATTAAGTCATACTATGATGCTGAGTAAACGTTTACTCGACTTTTTTTATTACTAAAGAGTCATATAAGATAATGCTGGATAATCTACCTCTATACGACGCTCATGTGACTATTTGGTCGAGTAATAACATCTAACCAGTAATAGAGGGTATACCCTTTGCTCGAGTAAATGAAATATGGTTGCTATTACACTACTTTTTTGATTTACATGTTACGTTTATATGACTTTTATAACACTTAATACATTCGACATAGGTGTCATGGGGCTTTAACCGCCAACCTTGCTATATAAGAAGCAGTTATATGACATATTAATGGTATAAATGACATATAACAGCATCTTTCGTGATAATTCAAAATATTTATTTAAATTTAATTTAAATAACTAATAATTAATGTGGGGCGTTAAATATTTACAATTAAACATAGTATACTTTATCAATAAAGTGGCTTCCGCAAAATATTTCCACCATTGAGTCGAATTAAACAGCATTCTTAATACCGTTAGAGTTATAATGTAACGTGGCCATATATATTTCTTAGATAAGTCTGTCAAAATATTACTCACCGACATTAAAATTATTTTTTCATTAAATGTCATGACACGTTACTTTTATTTCACAAACACGTCGTATAAGTAGCAACAATATATCAAATTAGTTATAACGTAGTTCCATTGATGATAATTATACAACTAATAAGCTACTAACTCAACGATTATATGTCTCTTATATGATTAAAGTTCATGGTAAACATCTTAGCCTAATTGTGCAAATTGTGGTTATAGAATTATCAACAAGTTTTTAGAGATGTTTGTAATTCTATAGCTCTGCCTACCCCACTCTGGGAACGAAGGCGTGAGATTATGTATGTATGTAGTTCATATAAAAGCCATATAAGTCGCAATTATACAGCTAATTAGTTATAAGATAGTCACGTTGGTGATTATTATATGATCAATAAGTGGCTGGCGGTTGCAGTTAAATGACTTTTATATGACTGAAACGCTGAGTAAAATGGGCGTAAAATCGCGTTCTATAAAAGTTATCATTAAGTTTATATGACTAATATCATAGGCTAAAAGTCTGATAATGTTACGTTGCCGCGACCATTATATGACGAAATTTTGCTAGTTGGGTAGCCATATCATAATAACCCCCTGAACCGGAAACAATAGTGTCGCTTATCTAACAACACCGAAAAAGTCATACTGACCAACTATAGAGAAGAGTGAAAGTTGGATAAGCGACGACATGTACGTTGACGATTATCTTAGCTAGGGTAACGGCACCAATGATGGACACTTTTAGCTAACAGTAGGCACCAGTAATGGACACTTCACTCTTAATTAAAATTTCATACGGTCCTAAATTGATTGTTTCAAAACAAATGAATAACCCTTATCTTCTGTAAAATAAGAATCAAGTGTCCATCATTGGTCCTCGTCCATTACTGGTTCCGTCACCCTGCCCAAGTTTTTTATTTGTTCCTATCGTATCTTACCTTTAAGTTCCTCAGGACTCGATACCCGTTCCACTTTGACGACGAACGGTGTGATGTCCAAGATTCGAGAGACAAGGCCGACCGTGGGGTGTCCTTTGTTTTCAATAACTTTATAACATTTGTAAATGAGGTGTTTGTTGACGGGGTCGTTGAGGTTCAGATTTTCCTCTTTCTTCGGGTTAGTGGCTGCGTGTCGTAAATGATCTATGGAAATGGCACCTTTGTATAGCCTGAAATGAGATAAGATACTCGTATAGATTTAGTAGATTGGTTACAAACAAAATGAAATAACTTGGATTCTGGCTAAATACTTAAGAAGTATAACGTTTTATTACCAATTATCGTCAACGACGAGTGCGACGTTGTGCGTGGAGCCCATCGCAGCGATGGCTTCTCTGCACGACGCATTCAGATTAATAATTGGAACAGATGTGTCGACTTCCAAGTCAGAGAGCGGTTGGTTGAACCATCTGAAATTGTAAAAACAAAATTTGAAAACAAAAAAACGGTTACGAGTATTCTATAAATTTATGTGATTTTTTTCAATAATAGTACGGTCACGGAAGTTAATTTGCTACCCATTTCAAAGAAAATTTGCTTGAAGATGTCAATAGAGATGCCAAGTCATTTGTAATTGATAGGAAACGCAACCTTATTGTTGTAGAAGGTCAGATTGACTTTGGACCTAAGGTGGGTCACAAATTAAATTCCTTGACTGTATGTACATCGAAAATTGGTCAACCCGTTGAGTAATTTTCTACAACAAAACAAAAAAGCATATACTACATACGGGCCTTGTCATAAATACCCACATTTTATTCTATTTCAAACCTTTTGTTATAGGCGCACTATTTAGAATATTTTAGTACATATTCTATATTATTTATAACTTTTATTTTTTGTGGAATCAAAGAAGCCTGGTTTACTGTAAATTTGGTATATGAAAATAAAGAACCGATTATGGACGACTATTAAATACTTTTTGAAGACGTCGGAATTTATTTGTCGTTTACAATATTCAAAAGTGCGAGAATTGGATGGCGCAGGTACCTTAACTTATTTGTAAAAAGTTGTCTTACTCCATCTTGTCGTGTGGCGGCGGTTCCTTGAAGAGGTGGGCCTCCATCCACTGGTCGCAGACGAACTTGGTCATGTAGTTGCGGATCCCGTCGGCGAACACCACCACGACCTTCTGGCCCGGCCCGAGGTTGTGCTCCTTCGCCGCCTTCACGGCCGCGAACATTACTGCGCCACTGCTGCCACCTTTATAATTGACAGGCTTTATAAAAAAACTTTTAATTAAATGTAGTTATAAAAAGCCGTTTTCGACAAATAAGCAAAAAGATTTGAAAATTAGTATCAAGAACTAGGCAAGTCAAAATGGAACCTATTACCTACATGAGAAAAAAAAAAGCTAATAATTATGTCCAGTCGGCCGGCTAATCGGTTTTCAATTTTCCTATTAATCGGATTTTGCTAAGTTCGGGTGAACTCGGAAACGTTCGTTTCGCTTCGTCCGTCGCGCTTTAAATATTACCTACCTACCCCTACCATGTTTCGACCAGTTTTGTTTACGTTTTTTCTGCACTACAAAAAAAAACAATTAGAACCCTAATTATGGTATTAAAACGAACTACCTAGTGCTTTTTAAACTATGTCGAAAAGAAAATCGCGTGTGTGGTCATTTTTTGACGATATTGCCTATAGGCAATAAAGTGCCGAATATTCGGCATTTTTTGCCGACTAGTCGCCGACTAATCACCGACTAGAAATGATGCCGAATTGTCGGCTTTCCCGACTAATCGTCAACTAGTCGGCCCATCTCTATTTTCTATCATAAAAACAGAACCCTCGGTGCTCGCGTCGCGTTCGACTCACACTTGACCTATTTTTATCAACTTACCACAAAGCAATCCTTCTTTCCTTATGATCTCTCTGGCCATATTGAAGGCTTCATGGTCAGTTGGCGATTGCACGCTGTCGACATAATCTTTGTGCAGAACATCTGGTATGAAGTCGCCTCCGATACCTTCCACCTATAATCAGATTAGCGTTACGTATCTCGTTAGTTTGGTAAGACTAAAATTGTGGAAAGCCATAAATAACTGAGTGTGAGTATGAATATGGGTCGAGTTTTAATGTCAATGTCGATTGATTGTCAACATAATTATATTTTTACCGTGCTATGAAAACGCCAAAATCTACAAAGTATAATTGGTATGCCCCGAGGTGGGAGCGATAGATGTACATTTTTTCATGATTTTGAGCTGTATATATAGTTTTATTGTTTTTTTGATAATTTTACTAATACACTATATATATTTTTTAATCGAAACTGGTATTTGTTATGTTATTCCTGTCTTAGGCTCATCGACAATAAATTCTGCATGAAAACGAATGTTATAATTCGCGGAACTCGGATAGGTAACTTATATGACGTACTTAATAGGTGTAATATTATATAATGTGATATAATATAATATTTTACATTAAAATAGCTATTATAACTTCGTTCTATAATATACCTACCTAGTGCATTGTATCATTTCCTGACCGTAACGTTTACCTTATGCCTGTGATATCTCCAAATAATCAACGATCAATTACGAGTATATTTGTGACGAAATGTAATTTTCTCGTTTAACAAATCGATTAAAGTGATATGACGACTTTGTGATAATGTGCATTGATTGTTATTTTTGTTATCAAAATCCTTAGATAGGTACTAATACGTATTGTAAAATGTGATTTAATCTTTGTTTATTTTGTTTCTATAGCTACTAGGTGGCAGGATATCGAGCTGTGTTCTTTGCCGAATGTCATCGAAACCGAACCAGCCCTAGTTTCCCGAGTGAATAGCGTTAAATCTATTCTGATATTTAAAGTAAACATGAGAAAATACTCGTAAACTCAGAAAGTTTATTGCATATTCTGATTAGGTATAATTTCACGGTATGGCAATCTGAGTATGACGTGACGTCATTTAATAGTACTTGGTACTAATGCGGTACAGCACAGTATATTTACATGAATAAAAACTATGAAGTCAGGCCCAGCGTACTCAACAAGGAACTCACAAAGAAAGGCACAAGCTGCTTTCCCCACAGCATAGAGCCTTTGGGGTCCACAGCCACCACGGTGCACTCGGGGCAGTGCAGCTTGAGGCCGTGCGCCACGCCGGTGACGGTGCCGCCGGTGCCGGCGCCGACGACGGCCATGTCCACGTGGCCCAGCGCGTCCAGGATCTCCACGGCCGTGTGCTCCAGGTGCGTCCGCGGGTTCACCGGGTTCGAGTACTGCAATAAGCCTTAAATTAGTTAACCAGTTAATATCCCCACACTTCTACAAAAGATTCAATTTGGTCTGGCACTACTTTAGGTTAAAAAGTTTGCTAAGAAAAGAGAAAAGTGGCCATTAGATAGACTCCACAGACGATAGCATAGCTCCTGAGTTAAATTAACTCTGCCAACAATAATAATCATGTGAACCGGAATACATCAACTGCTGAACATAGGCTTCCTCAAAGTTTTGTTTGTATTTTACTGGTTTTGGGTGACAATAAATAAGTACCTACTTGTTATTGTTATTGTTATTCTTATTCAAAATAACAATGGGTCTCGTCTCGCTGAATCAAATGAAAGAATTCGACCTACAGTTAATAAGAGATTTACACCCGTATTTATAGTCAAGAAAAGTAATTAAGTACTTGAGTATTAGTGATGTCAAAAGTCATATAAAAATCGTTACCTTAGTCATTACTTTTACTCAAGTAATTACTTTTCTTGACTCTAAAAACGGATGTTAAAAATAAATGTTTAAAAAAACAAAAAACCGCCTTCAAAAAGCAAAAAATAACTTCTTTAAAATGGTAGGTAAATAGGTCAGTCCAACTGAAGTCTGCTTTTGGTTAAAATATTGTTGGACGCCGACTTCAGTTGGACTGACCTATTTACCTACCATTTTAAAGAAGTTATTTTTTGCTTTTTGAAGGCGGTTTTTTGTTTTTTGAAACATTTATTTTATTTTATACTTTTTAGTGATCCTATTTATGCTGTTACGTAGCTCCACTTCTGAATATTAATAAGAAACTATAGAACATTTCAAGCTCGCCGCAGACAACGCCGCGGGAATGTCATAGTCATATTTAAACCTAAATGTGCTTCGTCATAGTCGCTCAACTTCCTTTATCGAAATATCTTATCGCCACCCTTGAAATAGGTACCGTTAAGGAGTTCCGGTGGCCATCTGTGGTCTTCATCATCAGTTCCACTTCACCATATAGTACTTTTCAAAAGCAAATGCATGAGTTACAGTGAAAAATACCAAAATCGCTATAGGTGTGCCTATAATATTTGAGGAGTTCTCTTGATTTCTCCATGATCCCATCATCAGATCCTGACGTGGTGACAATGGGACCAACTAGAAAGTATACCCATTCGAACAACGAAAAAATTTTTCAAATCGGTCCAGTGGTCTTCGAGAAATCGGGGAACATACATAAAAAAAAAAAAAAAAAAACCCGACGAATTGAGGACCTCCTCCTTTTTTTGAAGTCGGTTAAAAATGAGAAATATTACTATCGTTCTTCGTTATAATAGTTACTTATACCTCCTCCATGGTGGTCCCGCGTACCTGGTCTAAACTCATGTTATGGTGAGGATCCTCGTGGAGCAGCCGCGCGGCGGTGTGCATGAAGTGGTCCGGGTCCTGCGCCGCGGCGGAGGAGGGCGTCTGCACGATGTCGGCGCCCAGCAGCCGCATGGCGCTCATCTTCTCGTCAGAGTTCTTGTCCGGGGTCACTATCGTCGCCTTGTAACCTTGGGGACATTCATTAAAAACTTTAGAACTAAACACCCGACTGGCGAGTAAGTAGTATGACGGGTCTACGAGTATATTGTCTGCCATATTTAGTTTTGGTCACAATATGTTTCAAGATGGTGTACTGCCGTTTGGTCAAATTAGTTTTCGTCAAATTTCACTTCCCAAAAAACTTATCGCAGTAGTTTCATTTCCCAAACGAATCTTTAGCACATTTACATTTCGCATTTTATTCATTTGGTCAAATAATCATTTGGCATAATTTTACTTTGTCAAGTTTTATTAAGACAAACGTTTATTAAGCAAACGTTTTCCTTTGGCAAATATTATATTCCAAAAAAAAATTGTCCAAATTGTTATTTCGCACACTCAATCTATAGCATGTCCAGTTAGGTTAGTTTAGGTTCAAATTAGGTAAGTAGGTTTAGGTTAGGTTAGAGTTCATCAGGCCCGAAGGGCCAATCTACGCAGAATAGAGCCCCGTTTAGCGGGGCTTCGTCGACTGTGTCACGGAAATAACTCTATCCATCGTATCTACTTTCAGTAAAAATAAATACCAAGTTTGCGCAAATAAGACGTTTATGCGCCAGCACGCAGTAAGAAAACTACCCACTTAACGAAATATAATCATACCCTAAATTTTATCCTATGCACTACTCAATTAGGATGTAAATTGTATGCCATACAATATTTTGGGAAGAGTATGTTATACCAAACGATACATTTGACTACATGAAATTTGGTAAAATGAAACTTGACCAAGTAATTATATGTTAAACAAAAATTTGCTAAAAACATATTTGCTAACTGTTAAATTGCGAAACGTGACTTGACTTATGATTTTTTGCCAAATGATAATTTGAGTAAAATAGTTTGGGAAGTGATACTTTGGGAAAAGATTTTTGACCAAACATTAGTAAACCGTTTCAATTTTTTTTTCATATTTATCGCAAGTCATAGCTTACCTACTCGTATTTTTTAAGAAATTGTTACTTTTTCAGGATTTTACCTCACACTCACATGGTTTTGAAGAATCATATGACATGACACGTAACTTACCCCGTTTATTAAAATTTATTATACTTGGATATCTGATTTTTGATCACGTATACTGTGCAGGGAGGTACGTATAAGGACGACTCTACTTACTTATAAACATATGGCGGACAGACTGTTAAACTCATGACCCTTATTTTAGCTACGCGCATTCGGCAAAAAATTATGAAGTTTTAAGGATACAATAGTCAAAAACTTTTCCATTGCACAACGGCAATGTAATGGAATGTCATTCAGGGTCGCGGACGACTGTAATTATAAAATGTACCTATTTACCAATATACATATATGAACAAACACAATGAAATAACCATTTAAGCTCTACTACGGATACACTTAAGTGGGTATAAGATAAAGTGAGAGAGAAATACAAACCCGAAGGACCTTTAATGAGCTATCGCACTGTAGTTAGGTACCTATGAAAAAGCCACGATATGTCATCGCTTGATTCATATCAAAAACATATATCTCACACAAAAAGTTGCGAAATGTATTTTCATGATGAACCGCAAACGAACAGGTAATACTTAAGCTACTCGTATTTAAAAAAAAGATTCTGTATTCACCAACAGCAAGCAAAAACATAAACAAATAATTTAAAAAAATGTACAAAAATAACAAAATTGCTGGTGAAGAGGTGCAGAACTCGGCTATGGAGCTGTTTTTCAGTCCTCACTTGGATACATTATTGGTAGACGGCTGTCAAAACACACGACAGCTATATCTACACTAATATTATAAACAGGAAAGATTTGATTGGTTGTTTTTTTGTTTGTTTGCATTGAATAGGCTCCGAAACTACTGGACCGATTTGAAAAATTCTTTCACCATTAGAATCGTACATTATCGTTATTTTAACATATACTAGGTATGTTTCATGTTTCCGCGCGGACGGAGTCACGGGCAACAGCTAGTAGCTTAATAAAACTAGAGCTTTTATTCATTTTGTAAAAAATGGTGGCAGAGTGAATGGACAAGATAAAGGGGCAGCAATTAATTAAATAAATTAAGTCCGAATGCTATTTGTTGACGTTATATTAGTCCAAGTTTACCTTTGACTGCCGTTACTAGAGAGATCCCGATGCCCGTGTTCCCCGAGGTCGGCTCCACGAAGCGAGTGCCCTCCTTCGCTTCCCCCCTGTTCTCCGCATCCACCACCATCGTGTACGCAATCCGGTCCTTGATTGAACCTCCGGGGTTCATAAACTCACACTTTGCATCTGGTTAACAAAAAATAACTGACATTTTGCAGCATAGTTCTTAAAATCTATCTAAGATACATTTGGGGAGGAACTTACACATTTCGCACTGAAGTCCATAATCCTTTGGTATTCGATTAAGTTTCACTAGAGGAGTATTACCAATCGTGTGTAGTATGTTGTCGTACACCTTGGCATCCCGTCCTCTGGAAAATATTTCAATTGTATTTAAATAGAGCTTAGTTTACTACGTACTTAATTTGTAGATTTACTGAATATTAGTTCTTACGCAGGTTTCCAATTCACTATGTTGTTTTGGTTATAAGGGAATTCAGGCTTCGATTTTGTGCTATACATGTCGGCGACTAACAATGAACCTTGTCGGCTGAGAACTGCGGCTGCACGCTAATGTCTCGATCTCGACGCACAAGAACTGCGACTAACACCGAAATAATATAAAGTATCGACGGGCTATCAGCTATCAGGCGGTGTGACATAAACCTACGACACTGTTTGCATGCAACTCTGAATCTGAAAATTAATTGCAGATATTGGTGATTACGAGATTACATTACTTACCGTACCTGCCTGATTGTTCAGATAATAAATAATTAACTGTGGTCTCGTGACAATACCTATACAGCAATTATTGCATTTGAATATAACTATCTGTTCAATACTGGAAATCAAACATTAGGTAGGTACCCAGGAGTATATGTGAAAAAAAACTATTTAAATTAAAGTTTAATTAAATCATATTTAGACCATATTTTTCAGTTAATTAAAAGAGTATAATAATATTACACTCGTATTTTAATTCGGTAGATTATGAATTTTATCGATGTCGTTTATTGCAAAATGAAATAGTGTTTAAATGAAATGTGTTAATAATAGGCTATAAAATAACTTTATCCTCGTGATGCCATAGGTGGTATGTACATAATCAAGGCAATTTAGTTCACTATATTTTAATGACTATAAAGTTCATTTTTATTTATTTATAATAAAAAAATGGCATTTAAGAGCAAAGGTAACTGAACTTTACTTCCTTGCGAGTAGATTCAAATTCCTACTTACAAAAATATCCCTGTTTGTATTATGGTGAGACTTAACGAGGTTAAAACTGAGTTCAGAATAACTCCGAGCCTGGGTCACATTCCGAGCAATTGTTAAGTTAGGCAAAGTGTAAATCAAGTAAGTATTATAGACTAAACGTTTCGTTTAACAGAGTGTCTTTGGCGAGTGCGAAACCTTTAGTACCTTCATGGTACCGTATCGATGTCGATGCAATGTCAATAAAGTGATCGTTGCATCAGTCTGGGATTGAGAATGCGGAAAATTATAGTCATTACACCATTATACATGCATCTTTATCGGTAGTGACAAAGATCGTGATAAATTTCCGTCACCTTCGTATTTACATTGTAGAAGCGTCGACCGTCGGCCCACGCGTTACGAGATGGTTACGAGTTACGATTATGGTCTCACATCATATCATATCATATTCATTCATTACAATATACTCGCTCAAACATCACTCGGGAATCTGTTGGGACCGATCAGGACCGATCGAAAGCTCGTCTAGTCATATCGCTGTTTCTGATGGCTTAAGATTAAGGCATATTTCCTAGCTAACATCTCGACATTGTTCAATATTGTGACATTCAAAAAGTATGAAAAAAATATTGAATTATGTTTCGTAAGGCGATAAGTAGCTCGTCGTAGGCCGCTGATAGGCCCGTCACGACACTCCTTCGGATATCACGTTATTAATGAAGTCCTTAAACATTTTGAATCGTTCTATTAGAAGGATAAGAGTAGACTGCAAACGAATAATAGACTTCCCAATTTTTTAGCAGCTCCAAATTGACCGTATTACCTATCCACGTATTGAAAGCAGTTACGAAATTATTAACTAAATCCTCCGAAGCTTGCGTTGTTTTGTTTTTCTCTTCTCTCGCTACACTCGTGCGATCTACGATCGACTCTACTGGAGCCTTATGCGCCTGTCAGTGACACGTATCTCCGACCTCAATACAGCTTTGTCAAGCGATCGTCGGATCAAGGTCAAGATACGCAAGATCATGGTGGTTTTTATACGTGTCAAGTCAGGCTCTTCGGTGAGTTCATCGACAATAAACCCCTAGTTCTTAATTCCCCTAATTTTACTGAACTTTGGGATAAGTGGGACCTTTGATCTTTGACAGTAAAAGATAGGCATTCGAAGTAACCCAAACCAACTGTACCCGTACTTTCACCGTCGTCATGAAAACTAAAAGAGCCCATTACATTAAACGAATTAAACGAGTATGTCACCCAAACTGCTATGCCTGCAGCTTTCCTGTGAAACTTTGACAGTAGTAAAAACACTCGCTCGCTCGCTCGCTCGCGTGGCTAAAAATCTCTTGTCATTATGGCTTGTTTTAGTCCCTTGTTGAACAATCTACTATTGAACAATCTACGATTACTAACATTTGCAGTTAAACAATGCAATTCGTTGCAATTAATGGTTTTTATTCGTATATTTACTATTATATTTATTAGTTCCATCTTTACAGTATATGCATCACATCGCGTTAATGCGTCGACGACGTGTTGGCCTAGTTGGAAGTGACCCTGCCTACGGAGCTAGCGATCCCGGGTTCGATTCCCGGTGTGGGCAAATATTTTATTGATGAGACTGATGAGCCCGAGTATTTGTTTCTGAGTCATGGATGTTTTCTAAGTATTTAAGTATTTATTTTTCTATATAAGTATTTATATCGTTGTGTGTAGTACCCATAGTACAGTCACCAGCAATAATATATTATACAACATTGGGCGCAAAAATATCCGACACGTCCTTATACCTGTAAAGAAATGTCAGATATTTTTGCGCCCGGCGTTGCATAATATATTATTGCTGGTGACTGTACAAGCCTAGGGCTTAATTTGGGACTAGGTCAATTTGTGTGAGATTGTCTGATAAATTTAATATCTTACATCCAAAATCGGGTGTTTTATCGTATTTTGAATCGGATAAGCTAGTTATTCGAAAAATATAACGTTTATTAAATAATTACACTGTAGTGTGTAGGGCTTTTTACAAGTCGGTAATGACTATAATGAATGTAGGTAGGATGAATTTACTGAAGCTAAGTAGTTAGTCTGTTCGGCTTTAACACCTATTTTACTACTCAATTCATACGTATATTTTATGTGTTTTAGCACAAGCATGTTTTATGTGCTTATGAACAAACTACGTATAATTTGTAAATGAAAATCGAGCCAACTATAAATACGTCTCATGCAGTCTTTCGAAAAGCCTTTCCTTTGCATAAACACTTGACAGTCGGGCCCGTTATTCTAGATTGTCTTTACCCCCATTGTTATCGTATTGTTCAAGTTGTGATAGCTCTTATTTACTTGACTGACCTGACAGTAAGGGCCGCTAAGTCATAAACAAGACCGGATTGCAATAGAGGTAAAAACAAATTAGAACACAGACCCAGGGATACAGTTGGTAAAATGACAATAGTGTCTTATAAATAATATATAGTTTAGGTGAATGAAAAGTAAATAAAGTAGTGCCCGAATAATTTAATAAGAATAATATAATAATGAACTCAGCTGAAAATTCCGATGGATTATATCGATCGCACCGACGACAACCTGGTAATGTGCAGTCATCAGTATCTCGAATAACTATCATCATTGACAGTGCAACAGCTTTTAAAAGGACCTTCGGGTTTGTACTTCCCTCTCACTCGCTTCCATACGCTCTTACTCTAGTCTAACCGACTCTACCTGAACCCGAAATACTTTTTAGGAGTTATTGCACTGTAACTTTCAGACATAAGAATACCCGTAAAAAGGTACGTACTGCCAACAAGCAATGTATGGTTAGATCAATCCATTGTTCGAAGCGTTCACGGTGGGTTTCACTTTTTGCCCTAGCGTAGCATAACATCAACAATGTGACCGATATCCGTACACTTACCATGCGTTACAATTACCGTAATCGCTAGCGAGTCGAATGCTCTATCCCTCGCACTCTATAACAACACTGCGAGGTCTGCGAGGGACAGAGCATTCGACTCGCTAGCGAGTACGGTAATTGTAACTCGTGGTAAGGGTACCGCTATCGGAGTTATGTGCACGTTCCGCGGTTTATCCGCGGCTGAACAATAGTTACATGCTAATGTCATTCAATTTCCATAAACTCGTAAGATCGCGGAAGAGATGGTTACGTGTGCTGTAGGTAGTATCCTGGGGCATGAAAATTAATGCTGTGCCAAGATAGATTGTGTCGCACTATTGTATTACTAGTGGTGTCTGCCTACCCCTCTGGGAAACAGGCGTGATTTAATGTATGTACGTATGTATTGTATTAATTGAAAAAAAAACAACGGTGAATCGACGGTAATGTTGTGGGGCTCGATAAATAAACGCGCTAAACAGCCGGCCCTAGATCATGCAGCGCAGTTTTGAACCAAAACCCGTCTGGAATGACAATAATTATGGCACCGTACTAATTTGTAAGCTAACTGTGGCATCATCCGAAAATTGCAATTGGGAATAAGTCAATTTGCGCGATCCCTGATATTTATTAATTTATTTAATTCTTTTTAAAGGCGCTCTAGCATCCATTAAACAAAGAAAGCCTTAACTGGTAGGTAGTTGCAAAATGCGTTTATTTTTTGTTCTTTAACTCCTTTGCCCTTTGTGATAATAAGCTGTGATGCCTGTGATTCAGGATCCTTTAGGGGCCGATTTTGCCTACCCTCGGATAAACGTACCCGACGATTAAAGTTAGCAGTTAAAAAAAAAAATATCTGCCAGATACTGTGATCTGGATGTAGATAATTTGACTTGTATGTATGTATGCATGGTTCTTTGTCCCTTCGTAGAGGAACAGTGGCGGATCCACGGGGATGGTCAAGTACGTCATGACCACCCCCTTCGACACTCGTAGATACGGGTTAGAATTATATAATATTAAATAGTCGTGTGGCATTGTCTCGCACTTGACCGAACTTCTGCGTTCAGCAGTTAATGACCACCCCCTAATCTGAAAGCAGGATCCGCGCCTGTAGAGGAACGGATGACCCAATTTCGAAAAACGAGGTGTTGTTACGCTTGTTACTGTACTGCTTTTTGTTTCATTGCAAAATTTCATATTATTTTTGTGACATTTTTGTTCCTTGGACATTTTTGAGGTTCGTTTAAGTAGGTATTTAACATACATAGCCGACAGTATGAGAATATGCAGTTGGGTATATAAATAAAGCTTGCTTTGTGTTCTTAAATTAATTATTTTTAAAACGAACATTCCCAAACGCTTATGAATACCGGAATGTTCTCCGACTTTTCTTAGCTAATTAGCTTCAGTACCCATCTGTTCGCTCAGTAGCTAAACTAGGGAGCAATATAAATACGAACTTGGGTACTTTAACAAAATATAATGATATTAGATTTTTTTTAAATATTTATAGTTCAGGAAATATGATGTTGCCGTCTGTTATCTACTTTACTATCTTTTTTTTTCGACAAGAACCGAACCAAGCTCTAAAAACCGGCTGGGTTAAATTTAAATATATTTGTTGAAGAAATACTGATAGTTTTTGAAGTGTAAAAGTGCACTTACGGCCTACTTGCTGAATAAAATAAAAAAAAAATTAAGGCCAAATAACCATTATGTCAAAATTATACATAAGGCGGTTTAATTTAGAACTAAATAGTTTTATGCCATATGAACTCGACCAAGTAAGTACCTGTGTAATTATGCAAACTATTTCAAGTTTATGCACATTAAACATAGGTCAATTGAGCTTAGGTATTTTATTAATTATGTTTCGAGATTTTAGGTATTTTGAACTCAGGTATTTCGGGTTTATTTGAAATTGCTGGGCAAACTCCTCGTTTGTTATGGATGCTCTTCTCCTCTTTGTTGTGATTTGTCATTTTCGTTGCATCTATTTCATTCGGTATGTCACATGTAAGAGATGCAAGATCATTGGCAAACGTGGCCAAATGAAGTGCAACTATTATATTTTCCCGTACTTGATAAAATATGGATACATATACAGTGTCAAGGTTTACCTTAATTTCAGCCTCGTCACCATCGTGCTTTGTATAAGTACAAATGAAAAGCTTTGCGCATGGACATAATTTTAGCAACGACTAGGGTCGCTGTTATGCATAGATAATACGGGCTACAGGCGGTGACAAGAAAACTTTGGTCTCCGGTTTGAAGAATTATAGCAAAATGTCCCAAAGCCTAAGCATATGTATTATAACTATTTATAACCATGAAAACGATGAGGTAATCTAATTTAAGTTATGACATTTATTAACCTTGTAAAATTGCTCTGCGTTATTCTTAGACACTAAAACACAGGTCGTTTTCGAAAAGATTTATTTTGTCCAGAACAACAATGTAACTAACCTTAATTTGTTGGATAGCAAATATTAATCTAAACAAAAAATATCTAACGATACACATCATACCTACTATAAATTATTAGCTATCAGTAGCCTTAGACAACAATATTTACAACACCCGCGAGCTCGATATCCACTTCCATCATAGGAAATGGCATGGAGCTCTGTCGTAGAGTCCAGAGAGTCCTGACTACTCCTGACGTCTGGGGAGGTTAGACGTCTGAAAAGCTTGTCACACACGAATTGAGATCACTTTAGCAACCGCCCTCGTGGTGCACTCGCGCGCAAACACGTTCCTGACAGTTCTGTGGTTCCGCACTAACACTGAACACTTTGTCCCGCTCAAGACTCGGTCGCCGCGGCGTTGTTCTCGTAGAGCCAGTCCCAGAAGCGAACCCGCTTGGCCTCGGGGTCCTGCAGGACAGTGAAGTTGCCGTTGATGTCAAGGTAGTTGACGCGCTCGGTGCCGTTCACCGGCAGCCACTCGAAGTCGACCACGGACTCGTACTCCACCGGAGGAGTCGGGTTCCTGGAATGTTGACAAAACAAATCAGACTGAGGAACTTAACCGCTAAGAATATGTTACATATAAAGAACAAGATGAAAGGGAAATATTGGTGTAGTTATAGCATGAATATGATAAAATGCGACAATATCGTCAATGCAAGTAATATTACTGATAACAGTGATAACATAATATACTAGAAAGAAGTTTAATGTTTTCAATCAACGGAAACGTGTCCCGGTCACTCTAAAACACATTGCGTAATTGTCAATATACGTAAATTACTCAAAGTAAATATGCAGTGAGGCGGGCGGCTCTCTCTCCCTGCAACGAGTATAAGCGTTACTCAGTACCTTGCACGTGTATGTGCGTTTTTACAATATGCGAGCTCATTCCGAGTTACGTACAAAACAAAAGATGCTGCACTTGAAAATAGGTAAGTACTTCGGAAATACGACGGCAACGAATGTGGCATGCGATTACTAATAATGTTGTCTTAAGTGGGTATTACTGGTAACGCACCTGCGTTGATCCCGATACTCGGAAAATGGATTTCATGCCCATCTCAATTTTAAATTCCATCAAGTAACTGACCCTGTTTTAGCGAAGTTAGTCCACATCTGAATCATGCGCCGGGAGACGGCCAGCTCGGGCGACTCATCGTCGAGCCTGTAGTTGAGCCGCGAGAAGTAGAAGAGGTAGCCCATCTCGTCGCCGTGGCAGGCGCCGGGGTGGCTGATGCCCAGCATGCGCTTGAACAGCCCCAGCGCGCCGTCGAACGCGAACCGGTACAGGTACGTGGGGCTGGTCCGGTTGCTCCGGGCGTACTGACGGACCGTGTCCAGGGCCGGCCGCAGAAACATGACATCCGTAAACAGCTGAAGGACCAAGATTTTATACGATGAAAACAAAATCAAGATCAAAGAAATGTTATGGGTTTGTAAGTTTTTTTAATGGGTTCCAAGAGATTACTTAGAACATATTGAACCATAAATTTTCACTTGATAGTGCGCTGAACTACATGAGAATCAATAAAACACTGTTATTTTACTAACCTCAATACTTTGGATACTGTGGTATCCAAGGAATATCAAGTGAACAAGTTAGTAGAGGAACCAGTCCGAGCACTCACGTCAATGAGGCTGTCGATGTTGTGCAGGTCGACGGGCCGCTGCTGGAAGTAGAAAGCGCGGATGCCGGCGACGATGGTGCGCGCGCGCTCGCCGGCTAGCAGGTCCAGCGGCACCACACGCTGAAACTCGTGGTCTAGCTCGCCCAGCAGCTTCGGGTAGCGCTGCAGACCTGCAAAACACAGACTTTATGTAAGGCAAGGAGAAGGCACACGAGCCCACAGACATTTGAATCGTCAAAACTACAATCTCAAGACTGCAGTCCTAAATAACAAAGCAATTTTACCAAACGATGTTAAATTTAATCAATGTTAATCGACTGTTAGTTCATACATTTTGACAGCTGTTAACGCTCTAATCGTCTGATAAGTGGTTAACATAGTATGGAGAAATTGGTAAAGACTTCAAATGCGTTGCCAACCTTATGGACTAAGATGGAATTCCTCTATGCTAGTAATGGACCGGTTTGTCTTGTCTTATCCCCACACCGGAACACAATAATGCGGCTTGGCGGTAGGTGAATGGATAAGATGGTCGTAGCGATCCGGACGGACTCTGCACATATCCTACCACTACTAAAACAATACTAATAAGTCTGACGTCATACTTGATCTCTCGTTGCTAACGTTGACCCAAAACCACCTAGCTGTGCGTTCTTGTACAATTAGGTTAGGTGGTAGGTCGTAAAAACAAAAACTTAGGTAGTTGATACCTAAGTATTAGAAAAAATTACGCTCACTAGGTCAACACGCTCACTTTGGTTGACCAATGCACACCGGTCTAGGGTCAGCTGCTGTACCTACCTACATGACATTAAAAACTAGCAGAACGACATAAGCTTAGATGCTAAAGAAAATATTATCTTCAACTGAATTCGATAATGTGGGCGTAAAAGATATATAAGACTATTAATTATAAGGAATTATGAAAGATCAGATTACATCACATAACTACTTCCTCGGCCGCCAAAATGTAGAAACGTGAGAATTCCTAAAAGGTGACACGTGCAAAAGAAATCTTTAACCCTTGCCTTGCCATAGGAAGCCGAATCTCAAATGCTGTTAACTATCTGCTCGTGAGTGGTTACTTTTTATCTTTCCCAAGGCCGTGTAACATTAGATTTTATTTGGCGACCTCTTTTGAAACATCAGATCATAACTATATACAAATAAATTACGCAGTATACACTTCAACGTGAAAGTACTGAAAGTGGTACACGATATAAATAAAGACATTGTGTTATGTAAATAGTGGTACGTGTGGGGGCCATGCGAGTACTGCGCGGCGGCGCCCGCGCGGTCTTCGTACCCGCTATGTGATATAACGCATAACTGCGCTTGCATAATAGGGCAACTGGTTTGCATGATCTTGACTAAACTTGTCTAATCGGCAATCAAACAAATTGCAATCTCGAGCGTTGGCTAACAAGGGTCATTGTTCCCGCACCGCCAGTTATGATAATCGTTCAATTTATGATTGGCTCCTCTTATTGTGAAGCGAAGGCTTTCGGGCATTGAGTCACCATTTCTCGTCATCGTAAACCTACGTGCCATATGCTAACGGTGAAGATTTATTTTTAAACTGAATGTTGAAATAATATATTATGCTTGCCATTTATAGACGTATCGATAGCGTTACGTAGTATGCGATCCAAATTATAAGAAAAATAAACAATAGCCGTCACAAAAGATTCTAATTAGTTGATAACCAATTAATAAATATTTTTTCCATTTTTATGGGGAAATTTCGAGTCGAAGCGATAGTTTATATTTTGAACAATGTCCACAAAACGAAAATAGATCCAGCTATTGCGGCCGGCCGTCCACTTACTTTCCATATTTCTTAATTAGGGCACGACAACATGAACACGAAATAATTCTGCGCAACTATTGGGCTATCTATTTAATTTGGCTCATTTGACTAGACCCACACCTGCGAGCTTGAATAACCCCATGTCGCCATCAAACATATTGAAGCATAGGTGCTTGAAAAATATCGAAAAACACCTTTTTACTTTTAGAGTCAGGTTCAGAGGTCTTATTCTATTAAAAATGGCTTATGTCGACGCTGATACGAGCAAGCTTTAAGCTACCTAATTGAGAATGCACTCCCTTAAATATTCAGTACCTGGATGACCATGAAAATCATTGGAGCCGTTTCTAAGATTCAGATTATATATGTGTGTGTGTGTGTGTGTGTGTGTGTCTATATACATATGTGTGTGTCTATATATATATATATATATATATATATATATTCAAGAATTGCTCGTTTAAAGGTATAAGATAAATCTATACACTGACGGGGCAACTCAACTCGCCGGTAAATAATCTCCGTCGAGTTGAAATTGAGTCGTGTTTTAAATAACTTGACAGATATATTTAGCACTTTATATATTCCAATATATTAGACAGCGACTGTACCTACAATAGAGTGCAGTCATATACATAGGGGTAGGTTATCATAGGCACTTTATTCCTTAAAGGACAATAGGCAAAATTTTATGGGACGTGGTACCGGTACTCGCCCCAAATGGACATAACTTTACCATTAACTTTATGAAGACATTTTTATGAAGATCAAAGTATGGCCCTGGGGACCTAGTGAAAATGGCTATAAGTCGACTTAACTCGTAATAAAAAAGGGAATATAGACACACTCGCCGTCATAAATATGTTTACACTTTAGTACGAGTACCTTGTCTATTTAACGTCATGTTTTAACTGCCATATGAAATTTTCATAGCGGATACTGTGACAAGGGACTCAAGTGTAAACATATCTTTGACGGCGACTGTTCATAAACGGAGTATACTCGACTTAAAGCCGTTTTCACTTAATCTTCAGAAGATTTATACCCTTTTTCAATAGGACCCCAGCCAGGACGGTCATCTCCATTGTTGTTCCTATTTGTACTATTCAACGACACTATCATGATTGACTGGAGCGGGTAACAAAATTCCCATTGTCATTTCGTTACTTCCCCTTCTAAACTATCTTTAACCCTCGTGGTATACCTACATCGAGATCCAATTGATTCCAAGCCTCCTTTACCTAAGGTCATACAATCACCAAGCGCCGAATATTATTTGTCTTCCTGATGTGAACAGATGACTCGTATAATGACAGTCGTGACATAAAGTTCGTTTTTTGCAAGCAGTGTTTGTCGAGTGAGCGCGACCCACTGCCGCGCCGCGCCGGTCACGGACGACATAACATCCGCGAGGCGGCCTTCCCATTACCCCGCACTGTTTGTTGTGGTTGTTATCCAAGACGTTACGCAAAATGGCGTTATCCAGTCCTTACGTTACTTACGGTATGACTTCGTATCTGTTTTACAGCTTGTCACAGAGTCACAGGTACTTAGGTTTGTAGCTGTTTATGTCTGTTTAGATATATTATAGGCCCTACAATACGCTGCGAATCCAATATAATAACATTTTCAGGATGCTGTTTGGGCTTCCTCGATTCTGCAGCACCTCTGGGATGTTTACCGGAGCTAGCGTAGAGTACTTTTATGCCGTAGTACGGAAGAAGACGGCCTCTGTGGTGAGGCAGATGAGGGGGAGCACAAATAGCATACTGAAAATGATAGCTGGGAGGTGGGATTCGGATATTCTCCGCCGATACACCGACCTTCATGTCTTAAGACTGAAATAGTTTATGTAACTTTTTAATACTAATGTTCTAACGTAGTTTTTCAAGTGTTTTTGTAACTAACAACCTATAGATCTCGAGAAATCTGTTTTTTTTTAAATATTATTCCTACAGATATTGTCCGGGAAAACTTATCAGAATTTTAATTTTTCCGAAGCCTATGTTATACTGGAGCTATTTTAGATTAAATTTATTATATAATTAATATACGTAGGTTAGGTTAGGTTTGATTAATAATGAATATAAAAAAATAAAGGCTTCTATGAAAACATTGCATTCGGAATAATGAAATTTCGAGAATTTTTGACCAATTTGATCAATTCGGAATTATGACTTCGCATATTATTGTCCTTGTGGGTCAAGAGACTCAAGACTTCAAGAGTGCACTCCGCCCATGTAACTCTTTTATTTGATTACAAAATACCTAGCTATTGCCCGCAACTTTGCTTGCGCGCGTGGATATAGAACTTCTTCTATATTTGTATATGTAGGTAGGTGTGAGGACCAATGCTAATTTATTATTATCAATTTTAAATTTTATTATGCTGATCCGTGATTTAAAAGTTACCTACCTATAACCAATATTCTTATACTATGTAACCAATTACTGCGCGCCCTATATCCCTATGCTATACTGTTTTAATTATCTGTATCGTTCGTATTATGGTCTTTTTCATGCCGATATTCAGAATGCATCTGCGATGGCTTGTACCCAAATGTGTTAAATTTGTATCCAAAGTAAATCAGTAGGAATCTAAATACATAAATATTCAGAACGAGCATTCATCTTTTTGCGAAGACACTACTACCCTTAAATTCCCAAAATTCGACTAAACATTGAGAATGAAGTGGTGTAAACGAAAACAATTTCCTTGGTTCGCAAAATGAATTCAAGGTAATCTTGGTAATGTTTATGGATATGGTATGGGCGAGCGGGGGGCGCCGGCGACGTCGCGGTAGAAGGGCCGGGCAGGTGCAGTTCCGTTCTCTTGTGCAACGTCGCCAAGGATTTCCGTGCCCGGTCTAATACCTAGGCACTTATCAATCGCAGCCCTAATATTAAACCAAGTAACAGCAATTTTAGGTAACCGTTATGGCATTGTGTTCGCATGACAATAAGGCTTGACCGCCAAGGTTATAAAATTCAAATACAGTGGTTAATGTAGGTATGTGTTGTCGCAACCACGATTCTTATTAGTGATCACTTTAGTATTTCGACATATAACGCGCAAATAATAGTTAAAAGGTCATTCACATTCAAGGTGCTGTAAAATTCCCAGGGTCGCACAACTGCGACAAAGTGCATTTTATAAGGCCAAACGTTATCGTCACTGCCTTCAGCGATAAAATTGTGTGGTGTCCTAAATAATGTGTAGACACGATCACAGGTTTGATAATAAGTAGCACGCTTTCAGCAGAAATTGTGATAATGCGTAGTATTTAAAATACAATTAAACAATCAAAGATTTCCGATAAGTGTTCCTTCTCCAAAAATTAATTAGGTTGTTGTTGTAAAATCAACGAACGTTTTTTCGTCGAAGTTTAGACTTTTGATTAAATAGTGGTTCATACTTCCTTTCCTTACTTCTGTTATTCATAAATATACACTATACACTATAGTACTCTATTCAATTTAATGTCTATTTAATATCATGTTTAAACTGCCATATAATATGAATTGTCACAACGATTAAAGTGATAAGGTACTCAATTGTATACATATTTATGAACTCGACTGTACAAGAATCGGCCATAGAAGAAATCGTAAATGCTTAATAGAAGTAGGCTTCATCCGTTGTCAATCTAGCGTGTTTTAAGTACTTTTACAATTAAAATTGAAATTACAAATAGCTACAATCAAATTGACTTACGCCTGAAAAGTATGATGCCCTCTTGAGCGTTGTACCCGGTGAGGAAGGGCACGTCGGCGCCGGGCAGCAGCGCGGCGGGGTGCTGCGTGAGGAAGGCGCCGGGCCCCGGGGGCTCCACCGCGGGCAGGAAGGGCAGCGCCACGGTATTCTGCAGGTCGGCCGGCTTGCCCGGCGCGCTCGCCAGCCGAGCCCCCGCCTTCACTAGGAGCTCGCTCGGTGTCGCACGGAGGTAACCTACCAGATTGCACTCAAAAATTGGATTGCTGTTTACAAAATTGTGATTGATGTGAACAAGCGCCTTTAGGTATTCTACTTATAGGTATATAGCCTAGGCCTAAGAAGATGTTAGAATGTTAGGGTTCTTATACTCGAGCGGCATCCCACCGACGGTAGAGGCAACTGCAGCCGTCGTCATTCGTCGGCGACAGTCATCGACCCTAGCGACGCTTTCAGTTACCGCAGATCTTACACAAATATTTTTCTTTTTTATTCAAATTTTCACTCTGAGAAAATCTGTTAGTTAGCATTAGATTTAAAGCGCTCCGATTATGGTCGCTGTGGTCATCGCTAGAACTCAAAGCCAAATTAACTTACTCATTTTTATTAATTAACTAGACAAGTAAAGTAAGTAAGTAAGTTAATAAAGGCTTGTAGTACTGTTAGGCGATGGGCTTGCAACCTGTCACTAATACGCTGGTAAACATCTTAGCCTAATTGTGCAAATTGCGGTTATAGAATTATCAACAAGTTTTTAGAGATGTTTGTAATTCTGTAGCTCTGCCTACCCCACTCTGGGAACGAAGGCGTGAGATTATGTATGTAACTAGACAAGTAAGTTAATTTTTTTGTGGGAGAAGAGTCAACGCGATTTCCAGCTAATTTTATTTTTATCTCTAGGTATTTGGAATCAAATCAGTTATGTTTTGGCTTGTGGTACTTACCCAGCAGCTCGGCTGAGCTGTTTGTGGCGATGCCCAGCTCGCGGCCCAGCTCGAAGGCGCGCTCCAGCGGGTTCCGCGCCAGCGCCCACGGGGACGTCGCCAGCCCGCTCTGCGCTATAGCTCCGTGAAACAGACCCTAACGCAAAACATTCATTTACACTCTTTTTTTGTACAACTTTACAGACGGGTGTCATAGGCGTGAAGCCGCAACCGCACATAGAGCGGAGCATTATAGGCGGCGCGGTGTTCCCGTAGGATCTAAAACTCTCCGTCACGCTCTGGGAACACTTTTTAGCATGTGAACGCGCAGGTATTATACTTTAAGGCGAATGTCTTGACGATAGTTAAAAAAATTGTAACCAATCAGTAGCAGAAGAATTCGTTTCAAATAGTAGTATGTTTTAAATTCTCGATTCGAATTAAACTATTAGTGAGTTAACTACAAATCAAAAAACCCACCCTAAATTACTTAAAGCGAGGTTCGCCTATGCACTTCCTAAACTAAAGTAAATTATACTTTTGGGAATACTTAAAACCGGTGCCAGAGGAGCACATCTGTACATCAGCTGTACATCAGCATGAGCATGACTGTGCGGATTTTTAAATATCAGGGAACTCGAACTAAGCCTGCACTCCAAGCATTGAGGACACGTAATCTAAATGTTCACCTCATAAACAGCGCACTCGGCGGACGATCCAAGCGCTCGCAGTGTTGCAGTCGATACGTGGATTATGACGCGAGTCGTTGCTACACGTTAACTAAGCAAACTTAGTTACTAGGTGCCAGTTACCTAATGTGCCGGTAACATTTTTTTACACGAATGTCCAGAATTCAATACAAAACTGGTTTTTCAACACAAATACACTAACAACTAGACTTCGCCTTAGAACGGCGGGGAAATGGTATGGAAAATACCGAAAATGCAATGGGAAATGCTGATGCTTCCACCGAACTAAGGGGAAGGGCGACGGCCGTATTTTTGTGAATTTAGCTTTTTACTCGCCTAAATGTATATTATTGCGGTCATCTCTAACATACTGACGGACGAGAAACTTACCAAATTGTGAAAGTTTCTTGTGATAAATTATAGGTAACTTCTAAGAGTATTCTTAATTTTTGTATGAAGAGAACATCTTTTAATTTAATCAATGCTCTCACATGTTTCCAAGAAAGTTCTCAGTAATTCCCGATGGAATAGCGATAAATCACTTCTACGCGAACGTAGTCGCGGGCAACAGCTAGTAATTTATAATCTCCTTTTTAGTATCGATAAAGATTAAATAATCACGACGTTAGTGAAAATAAATCACATGTCGGATAAGATAAAGCCGTCATCAAACAACCGGTGAGGTATTAATTACATACGTAGGTCCAATTAACTGTTACCTACTTTTCTTGCGTATCTACGATGCTAAATGCATACCTACTCACATGTTTTTTTCTTGAGGTGGAAATCTTTGCAAGATCCCCGAAGGAGGAGGGATTCGTAAGGGGAAGAAGTCGGGTTATATTATCGGGCAAACAAAATTTACCTAGTCCTTACCTATAGGTATATCTAACCTACCTATATGAGTACTAGACAAAAATTAGCTTAGTTATATACATACTTAAATACATAAAAAAACATCCAAGACTCAGGGTCAATCACATAAAGTATTAACGGAAATTGAACCTGGGACCGCTGTCTTCGTAGGCGGTTTCTACCAACTAGGCTCACTGCGTCGTCATTTCGACCAATTGAACGTCATGACGTGATCTCTACTTTATTATTGCCGTTGGATAGAGCGTGTTCATATATTTTTGAACGCGTTGTGCGCCCTTACTTATACATATATTTGGAGGCGATATACTGGTGATTATTATCAATGACAGCCTGCCAACCGCGTGATTATCCACTTCGGTGCAATCATTAACCTTTTCACGTATAGATGCATCGGCGTGCGACGTGACGCAACCCAACAATAATAAAATGTTGCCAAATAATCCTCGAGGTACGTCGAGGATACGATACTTTGGTACGTTTGAATTTTATTGTTGGCCTTTTTCGCTTGGTTATACGACGTCACGATTGGTTGCCACATTCTGTTTATATTCTTGATTGTGCTGCTGTTTGCACTGCATTGTTATTACCGTAATGCTAATAGTATAAGTATTAATAGAATTGAAATAAATATAGGTTCTAAGCTGAATTCTTTGACGTAGTGATTTGCCCCCATTTGAGAAAATTTTAAAGTGGATTTCCGGTAGGTGCTTAACAAGCCAATTTATGAATACAGGTAGGTAAAGGTGTTGATGGGGTGTTGATTTACTTCGGAATTTTAAATAAACATCATTGATGGGAGTATTTATCCACAATGGCCTTGCCAAAATACTATAAAACATAAGAAAACTAAAAATACTTATCTCTATCAACTATTCACAAGCGACATCATTACCACTCAACTCAGAGCGTTGAAGCGAAGCAATTGCTTATTGAATTTCGTCCAACCTTAAAAGCGCTTTCACATTCGGCGGTGTAATCGCGTGACAGTAGCCTTCGAGTGGTGTAGCTGTCGGTGCCGTGCTCCAGAGCCCCTAAGCTCAGGTCCCAAAATATGATAAACGGCACAAAATTTTATGGCACTGATCAACAAGTAATCTTTTTTCATGGCTCAAGCCCCCTTGAGGTCATGACCTCCCCCCTTTATCCGCCCCTGAGAGAGACCTGGGGACCCTGGCTTCGGATTTTAAATATGATGAATATGATATTTTTTTGAAAGAATACTGGGGATTTCTCAAGTTTAGATAGGGCCCCACTTTTTTTTACCCGTGGGCCTTGTTTTTCCTACCTACGCATCTGATGCCTTCACATTACTGCGGTGCGTTTGTTGCTACTTAGTAAATACTTAGTCTGTAGCGTGAAATCCGCATAACGTGAAAGCGCTCTAAATTACGCTGAAACTAGGTTTGTATAAGTAAAGTATACTGGTGCTAGTAAGTAAGTATAGTGTACCTGCGAGGCTGGCGACAGCAAGTGGAGGTGCACGGACGCGGCGCCGGCGGACTCTCCGAAGAGCGTGACGCGCGCCGGGTCGCCGCCGAAGTGCTCGATGTTGTCGCGCACCCACTTCAGCGCCATCACTTGATCCTAACACCATACGGTATACTTTATACAGTCTGTGAGCACTTACGTGCTTCGGGTTTGTACATCTCTCTCAGTCGCTCTTAATAAGAGAAGAGACAAGTACAATCCTGAAGCACCCGCTGACCCTACTTTTAGAGCTGATATCTCCTAAACAACCTAAGCACTTTTCTTTAAACCTGACTGAGAACCACCCTAGTTACACTGGCTATTTCTATTAAAATAATACTAAGTAAAAAATCCTATACCTTCAGGCCCATGTTGCCGGACACCTCGTCGTTGCCCAGGCTGAGGAAGCCGAGCGCGCCGAGCCGGTAGTTGAGCGTGACCAGCACCACGCCCGCGCCCACCAGGTGGTCCGGCCCGTACAGGAACGAGTTGCCAGACCCCACGGCGAACGCGCCCCCGTGGATCCACACCATCACCGCCAGCTTGGGGTTGTACCTGCAGGCATAATCACGAACCCACTCTCAACAAGGTTATTGTTATGAAAGCGTCTTGTTTCCGTACCATACGAGCCTAAGCGGCGTAATTTTGACATAATAAAATACCTAACGACGGTCCTATTTACGATTTTTGTACCTATAGATAACTTGGTATGCTTGGGGCGACATAATAAGTATCGGCAACTAAATAGCGTCGATAAAAAAAATTGGCCGTTTTACACAAATCGCTGGCGAGCACGTTTGCAAATTGACATGAAATTAACCCTTCAGCGCCTATACATTAAATGTTCGGCCATGTCACGCCCCTTAACTATTCGAATTCCTTACTAGACTCGTCATACGAGTATCTAGATCGAAAGAAGAGAAAGGAGGAGAAGCTGCAGGGTAACTAATAAACAGGTGAATGTATCTACGAGTATATTGAATGTGTTATATATTTCATATTTCTAGTTATTTCAGGCCCTATATACATATTCTACTAGGTAAAACAACTGGCTTGCTTTAGGCGCGATGCGATATTGTTTTTAAGTCAGCCGCCATTTTACTCGTCAAATAAATAGGAGCTATCATCACGTTTACAATACGATAACATGTCAAAGGCAATATCGTTTTACCATGTAGAATGGAAGCCCAGGTAAATCAAGAGATACGAGTAATGTTTTCAGGAGGCAACCACTGTATGTATTAAGAAACCGGCGGTTTTATTACTACCTACCTATTTAAGATGGACATGGAACAGTGACCATGTTTGATTGATCTTGATAAGCTGATGGCAACTTCGTTGCAAACAGTGGTGAAATTTATGCTTTCGGCATGGTGTCGTTAATGTTTCCTAAAAAAGTAGTTGCAAGGTTATAGGTATTTACTCCATCTGAGAGTAAAAGTTGAAATATCAAACTTCTTTACTATTTTTAAAGAAAACCGCAGCGCACTTACAGTGTTATTACCCTCCTCTTACACACGACTCCACTTACGTATCCACTCTAAACTATTCCTGTCTAACCATCTCTGCAAGAGGTTATGGAAGTCCAACGAATGTACACGGCGTAAGTCAATCTTTCGCTATGGCAAAGGTAAGTAAGTTGAAAAAAGTAGTATAAATTTAATATAATACACACAAATTGAACACCCTTAAATATTAATTATTGACAATTTATTCAATTGACAAAAACATAAAGAATGAGTTTTTGGACCTTATTGGATTGTGTCAATTGTGTGATGTCATCTTTCAGATTTTAAATAAATCTCCATAGAAACTATCGTTTTATCACTTATTTACAAACAAGGCTAACTAAAAGCAAGCTCTAAAAACCGACTGCATTATTTTGTTACTGTCGTCTATACATATAGAGGTACATGAATATGCCAATTGAATTTGGCAAAGATATGAACACGACCAAACGGACCAATTTGCCATTATTACTCGATAATCACGTGCTTTTAATGATCAAGTGTGGTCTTTTTATTATATTATTTATACCTACACTTGATCTTTACTTTTACATTAAGTTTAAGATATGCGTATAAGTAACTATTAAATATGCGTTATTTTAAATAAAAACACGCTTGATGAATATTTGAGGTTATGTGTCAAACCGTACCTACTAATTTGTTTACATCTTCGGCTATTCCAATATACCTACATACATCTTCTAAATCTACCAAATTGGCATTTTTTTAGTAAATTTACTTACCCTGTGACATTCAGACAAATCTAATGTCAACTCCTTTCTTCTTCGGTAGGCGGATAAAAAGAAGGGAATTTGACCCGTCATTCAACTTGCTTATTATTGTATGGGACACCCTTTATCTATATCCAGGTCCTCTATTCCACATAGCATTACCCCATTTTGCTGCTATAGAATAGGATGTGTGAGGAGCTGGCTAATTACATGGGCTTACCCTGTGAGCTTGTCGGGCAGCGCGGGCGAGTAGACGTTGAGGAAGAGGCAGTCCTCGTCGCCCTTGTAGGTGTCGAAGAGCATGAACCGGTGCGGGCAGACCGCGCCCTCGTCCAGCGCGTCGCGCACGCCCGACCAGGGCTCTAGCGGCGCCGGCGGCCGGAACCGCAGCCCGCCCTGCGGCGGCTGCGCGTATCTAACACACGCATATTATTAGAGTTTATTTAGACTATACAGACTTAGGGTGATGTCGCCAGTGTTGGACACTTTTAGCTGACAGGCACCAGTAATTTCAAATTTCATACGGTCGTAAATTGATTGTTGCAAAACAAATGAATAACCCTTATCTTCTGTCAAATAAAAATCAAGTGTCCATATTGTTCCTTATCCATTACTGGTTCCGTCACCCTAATTAATATTAAATACTTCCTCCGTGACTGACAGACAACGCTCTGCATATTAGGCATAATGAAGACTGAAGCAAATTGAAAGGAAATGCCATGAGTTTTTTTTTTAAATATAAAAATTTATTTGTGATCTGTCGCCACAGACCATAAGCGAATAATTTGGGATTAGGTATATTGGCAATGTGGCAGGGCGCGGCCAGCGCCACCCCTCCCTGCCAATCAAAATACGTGATCCCTTTTCTACCTTTTGACCATCGCTGACGCGTCTAGTAGCTCGTCAACTAGGAGGTTCATATGCAGGGTGAGGCGTTTCTTGTGTTGTATTTTGTACCGCTCAATCCCAGATCCAACCGTCGGGATTTTAAGGTACAGTCAACAGCATAAATAAGTGTGTTTGAAATGTCATACAAAATTGAAAGCGACAAGGTACATAAATGATCACTTATTTATGCTGTTGAATGTACCTACTCATAAATTAAAAAAAATTAGTGACCCAAAATTGGGCATTGTCTATTGTACATAGTCATCAAAGAACTCTACATGTTCTTATACAAATTTTCGGGCATCCTCTGTAATCGCATGAGCGAATGTATTTTTTATGAGTGAACGACTGTAGTAGATACGAGTACATACACACATATATATGGGGTCAAACACATTTTTTTTTTATAAAATTAGCTTGTAATGTAACTAACCTGATCCCTTTAAAGCTATAGTAGGGCGTCTGCTGCGCGGTGCGCGCGACGAGGCGGCGCCCACGCAGAGCGCCGAGCCGCGTGAGTACGAGCGGGCCGCCGCCCACGCGCATGCGGTCGACGAGCGCGTGCACGAGCCGCGCCGCGCGCGCCGGCACCGCCTGTAGCCGCCGCAGCGCGTGCTTCAGCCCCACCGACTCGCTCACCGTGCTCGACAGCCGGCGCCACGCACCCGTCACCTGATAACAACACAAACATCATGTTTCAGTGTTCTGCCGAATTTAGGTACACTAGGGTTCGATTTACCTATTATTGTACTCAGATGCGTCAATTTATGTGGTCATTTCCTGGATGACAGCCAATAAAAGTGAAGACCATGTTTGATACATTGTCATTATACAATGTCACTGAATGACCATTCTAGTATCAATATGTATATCTATCTGGATTAAGTTAATTGAGACAAGACATACCTATATACTTCAATAAAATAATAATATAAATAACTAACTAAAACACACAAAAAGTATTGAAAAAAATCTCTTGAGAACTTAATCTAAGTAACTAACGAATAAATGTAGCTTAGGTCACTACTACCCAGAATATTCGTAAATAGGCTGGCTGCATTTCCTAGTTGAGTTGTTATGCCTAACTTCAGATAAGCTTATTGTTAAATTGGCAAAAAAACTTCCGTGCCTCAACCATGCAATTATCTGCTATACATATTATCGGCCTGCACACGTAGAGTTCGGACCGCGGGAAACGCCACGCGCCATTCCAATCTTCGCGCCGAACCGTACGTGTAAATGCAACTGTAATAGTAAAATAGTAAAAAACCTACGGTTCGGACTGGCGCGTGGAATGGCGCGTGGCGTTTCTCGCGATCCATACTGTGCCATGTAAAGGCCGCTATTTTCGGCATCTTGTCGATTCAGCCCTCGCAGACGCGCACAACTACCTTCAAAACTGTTGGACTGAGGTAGGCCGATGCCAGCAGCCGGGCAGTAAAGTAGGTACTCAACATTTTCTTGGTGGTAGGTAGTAGGTAATTTGTACTAGTGTTACTATCTAAAAACCTAAGTATAGTAGGGCTGTTGGTTGCCTTGTTACATGTCCATCATCATCCATCCATCCATCCATCCAGGTATAAATGCCTCGTATCGTTTAGAGCACATACTATCCAAATAGGTTCAAAGTTAAGACTCTATTGGGACATCGTATTAAATTATATATAGTTCTTACGACACTCTTTGAACGTTTTAAGCATGGATAAAACTAGTATACACTGGCCCACCAAAAGAAAAGGAAAGCTACGCTTTCTTTTCTTGCGGTGATTTTTAACAACAAATACCATAATTACTTAGGTAATTTTCGCACATCAAAAGTTTGGTTAAACACAGTGTTTATCTGGAATACATTGATTTTAAAAAGGAGTAGGTGCCAACGACGCTTGTAACTGCCTCTTACCAATAAGATAATTATATCCTTATTGTGTATATTTCACCGCTCACACGATCCATATTTTAACTTAAGCATTCACGTGCTAAGCATTTAGATAAATACTTATGAAGTATATCAACAATCACTTTACCTAAGTGTATAATTATTTTAAAAAATATATGTGGGGGAAAACCTATTTCACCACCGTCTAATAACAATAACAGCTTGTTTGTTATTATTAGTTTCTTAAATAGTAACCGCGAAAAATTAATAGAAATCGAGGTCGAAATCTCATAAAGTGATTAGTTCGCCTTTGCAATAGTTGTGTTATTGCCTCTGTTTTGTATTTCTTTTTTATGGTAACCCATCGCTTTATCTATCGCACCATTTCATCGAATTTCATTTCATGGAACTCTATTTTCTGATGAAACCATAATGTTTTCAGGGTGACAAATGCCTTTCGATGTAATGAAAATTCTGCGCAATGATACGTTCGTTAAAAGGTGGTTTCTATAAAATAATAGTTATCCCTTTCTATAGTTTCTATCATTGTATTGTACAATAAAGAGTATACAAATCAGGGATCGTATACCGGTATTATTTTCATACAGAAATACCGGTATTCAATTTCAGTATCTCGCTTATTATTGAATATTTTTGCTCTTCAATGAATTTATATAATAGAATAGTGTTTTTTATTACCTTAATTACAGTCGAAAATATCAAGGAAATAATGCAAATTAAGGAAGATATTTCAATTTTAATCAATACCGGTATTGATCCTTGATACAAATACACACAAATACACATACATACATATATACATACTTATATACTTATATACATTTACATACATATACATATATATATAGCTATAGTTAAAAAAGTCTGTTTCACCACTTCAAATTATATGAAACTCGAAAACTCCTTTTACTTAGGCGAATACCGTTTGATGTGTACTTCCTGAGTATCAATTAAGTATTGGCAATAGATAAATCTGTAAGTAAGGCAAGTGCGTTGATCTGACGAGTGGAGTGGCCCAACCCGGCGCGCGCGCACGTGGGGCTGCGGCCGCGCCGCTTTACCGCAACGCTCCAGATACCATTTTAATACAGGGTTTTGGTAACCTACGTAGGTAGTTTTAATGCAATTTAAGTACTATTTTGCCTTAACATTGCAATTTTTGCTTAAGGAACTTCACATGTCGGTTGGGCAGGGCGTAGGGGCTGTTATCAATCGCCATTTTGACTCTGTGGAAAATTTCCTTCGTTTTAAGTAATTGTGCACCTATACCATTTAGTTTGTTTATTACTAAGTAAGTAGGTAGTTATTTTGCGGAATGACCGAGAGACGATCGAATGCCCGCCCGCCTGCTCCAGCCGAGCTTCCCTGCTCATCAATCATCATCAGCTCTTTTTTACGGATGTTGGAAATGTCCATCCGTAAACAGAGTATAAGTAAATTTGTAATCTAATGCTGCACCATCTGGATCTGCAGCATTTGAGAGTTCGTGGAGCGTCGCTGTTGCCGAAAACGGCATGATGCCATCATAATAGCTCGTTTGCCCCCTCAAACATAAAAAAACCATCATCATCACCATAAGTAAACTAACCTTGACCCTAGCATGCATGTATCTATTCATATTATAAGGTCTAATCAAGTCTGAGATTCCAACAATTTTCCAATTTAACTCATTAAAAAAAAGAATCATTGATATCCGTATTTTACAGATTAAGGTTTTTTAATGTTTTACGTCGTCATCTTCTCCCATTTTTTCAAGTCTTCTTTTCCGACTGGTCAGTTAGTAGTCGACCCACATCTAATTATTTTATTTTATCCATAGTACCTAATCATGCTTAACAGATCCGATAACTTAAGTCTACTCAGGATCTTTTCTACATGCATTGGCATACATATCCGCCAATTAACTCTGTGATTGGATAACAACGATTGATTAGTCGTTTGGAGTATTGTAACATCGCAAACGAAAAAGTTACATAAATGTTACAAAACATCGCGTTTATTAAACTGTTAAATGTCAAGGTTATTTTTAATAGGTTGCAACATTCAACAATGCGCATTAGCGGTTAAGTACTGCGCGCACCAAACGCTTATTGTGAAAAGGGGGTACTTACTTGTGCCGTTATGCGACTTCACTTGCCATAAGCCTCATTCAATGGAGCTGTATTATTGGTTGATTTTTTATGGTTTCTTTTATACAGAAGTAAACTTTTACTGTGTGATATTAGGATAGAAGTAGGTAGGTATAATTAATAACAGAGGACCGATATAAAAATACAATAAATTTCTATTGTATACACATAACACATAGGTAAGTAAGTACACTGTGT
Organism: Acleris literana; assembly: GCA_946894065.1. Classification (NCBI taxonomy): domain Eukaryota; kingdom Metazoa; phylum Arthropoda; class Insecta; order Lepidoptera; family Tortricidae; genus Acleris; species Acleris literana. The sequence goes on along the minus strand of OX335685.1, from coordinate 7,470,480 downwards.
ATTTTTGTAAATGCTAATTGATAGTCCTCTCAAGTGCAAACAATTTTTCTTGTAAACATTGAGTAATAAATTAAACTCGCCAGGTGATACGAGTAGTAGCTGCGTCTAGTTGAAATAAGTTATACTTACGCTTAATAGGAATTAGGAGAATCAGATCCAAGTACAGCAAAAAAACGACGGCAAATTTTACAAGGAGGTAAATAGGTACGATGTTTGCGAGGGATCTTGCCCCGTACGTGTTTTGTGACGTGTGCATCACTTCGTTGTCAGTACATTTCGGAAAGCGGCATAGCGTACTGATGAGAATTAAGTTAGACATTAATCCTTATTCATAAACGCGTATTAGCGTAAAGTGTGCTTAAAGAATGATTTGTTCTTATCTGTCATTATGACATTTGAATTTAAAAGAAAGGTACATACAATTCTTTAACTAAAATAGGTTTATTGTGCGTTTATTAATAAGGGGGTAAATGTTTCGGTTCACTGCTTAATTAGGTATAATAACTACGAATCTTGTTATACATATACCTACTCGTATCTTACTCAATCACGCCAGAACGGCTGAAACAATTTGGATGAAATTTGGTACAGAGAGATAATAATGTTACAGTATGGAATAGCACATAGGCTACGTTTTATCCCGGAAAATTGTACAGTTCCCGAGGGAATAGCGATAAACAACTTCTATTCGGACGGAGTCGCGCGCAAAAGCTAGTTTACTATAATTAAGCAGAGCACAGTAGGTATATAGTAAAGAGCGGAAGATGTATGACTCGTTATTGTTGCCCACATTACTTAACAAGCACGGGGTCGTCCCAAATTCGACGTCCAAGGCCTCCAAGAGAAGATTCTCGACCACTCCTGGGTATAGTTACTACGAAACAGTAATTTCGAAACTTTCGAGTTCTCTATCCTTCTCATTCGTGTGTGGAGACAAAATCGAGAGACAGGGACAAAGTTAACGTAACTTCAGTAGCGTCGAATTTGAAAGAGGGAGCCTCGGCTGATAAAGTCGGATAGTGAAAACGCGGTAATAAATATGTTAAGATGTCCCACTTTCGGGACCCCAAACTTTATCTGCTTTTACGTACAGTCAAGGACTTTAAATGTTGAGCCACTATGGAACCCTGTCGCGTAAAGTTAATCATTAATTTTAGCGTGATTACTTTCATATGGTTTGACGCTGTCATTATGACAGGGTTCCATAGTGGCTTAACAATTAAAGTCCTTGACTGTACTTGACTACCTACTTTAATGTACATGTGTCCTTTACCACATTGCAACATTTGAGAGGATGCTTTCAAGGAGGTACTTATATCTCACAATTTAATTTAGTTATTGATTTAAATAAAGTCTCACACGGACCTATACAAATTCTCAATGAAAAATTCAAGTTGCGTCAACACATTGTATACATATTGCAATATTACAATAATGACCATCAAATGAGATACCAACACCGAATCGATTAGACGACGAGGGGATGTGGGTCGCATAGACGCGTTGCGACAATCTGCGATCTAAATGACATAGAAATGGGATATGGGAAACCTAATCATGACGAAACGTTCATACTGGCTATTCAAACCTACATACCTTGTATACTCGTACCTACATCTCAAAAACAAATTGCTTACACATATCTATTAGTGCTAGGTAATAATGTAAAATTGCAAGAAGGTATACTCATTCGTACTGTTGCAGGTAATTTGAAATCGTCGACGATTCGGCCGATGAAATGCAATACTTGTCAGAGTGCAACCTGTAGCCGCAGTTCTGCCAAACGCTAACATTGCGTTGGTTTCGTAAGTGCGCGCGATGACTAAATTAAATTTATGCAATCATAGTCGCCCCTCAATTACACGACAATCGCGCCTAATTGTTCGTATCATCATAAACCTCTCGTTGTTTTGTATTGCCTCACTCGGTTACCGGACGGTGGTCCGAGGAACTGCAAGGTCGCCAGTAACAAAGTCTCCGTAATTATTTCAAAAACACCGCAGCTTACCAAGTCAAAATCATTTGTGTTAACTTTGTGGTTAACACAAATGATTTTGACTTCCTTGCCTTGACTTGCCCTACTTCCAACAGAGCACGGTCGAAGTCATTATAGTACCTTGTCGCAGCTATTAATATACTAAATTCAAACCACTCTCGCGTTCATACGTTACTGTGACAAAGGACTAAAATACTGCAATGAACAATAGTGCAATAGTTGCAGAACCAATACAATACAATTAGGTAGGTGCCCACTAACTATTTTGTACTTGTAACACTAACATGTAAGTACACTATATTGCCTATTTGGTATTTTGGGTTAGGTGAAATAACGAAACAGTTGAAGTTAATGGCGGACACTGATCCTCATGTACAGAGAAACACGCTTTATAACAAAACTCACTTTACGTAATGACACGTAATGTAGACTATAAGAATGCGGGGCAGTGGCCGTTGCCCAAGCGTGGGTATTTGCAGTTTGGGACATATACATATTTGTCTTTGGGAATTAACGCAACAATACGCGAATGGGTTTACGACGTCCATCGACTGTGTTACTCTAAAACGCCTGAATAAACTTTAGAGCAGTGCCTAGAGTATACTTTATTGCAACACCTTTTGAAAACAGTTTGTTATTTTGTTTTAGGTACACGTTACACAACACAATAGAACTGCGACCTTTGTCATTTTTGGCGACGAAAGTTCGGCGTCACCAAAAAAACGTTTTACTTATTGTACAATTTTTAAGTAAAACGAAAGAAACGATCGATGGACTGTGTGAAAGATGATATGACTAGAAAGGGAGTGACTACCGAGAAGTACCTATGGAAGAACAAGACATGTTGCGCCGACCGCAAATAGTTGGGATAAGGGCAGGATGCAATGCAATGATGATGTAAATTTTTAAATAAAGGGGAATAGCAATTAAAAAATGTGTACACAATTTGTACTACTACTTATTCTGTGGTTTTGAGAGAAATTGTGCGTAAGTACAGTCAATGACCAGTTTGAGTTGAGCTGTAAAAGAGCAGTTAAGCGTTGGTATTCCATACACTGAAATTTGATCAATCTATTAAAAGTCAATCTTCCAACTATCAAGTTGGATAGTTTTTTTTTTATAGACTGCAGTTTTTGGATAACCGATGATAGGTCCAAATTGAAGTGATTATTGTTCACTCACCTTCATAGTGTTGAGACTGTTCGCGGCGTTGGCCACGACGTCGCCGAGGGTTGCGGGCGGCAGCGCGGCGCCGCCCAGCGCCAGCGCGCAGGCGCACGCCGCCACCGCGCGCCACCACCACCAGCGCACACGCATCCTGACTCCCCAACACTTCACACTATCTATTCTTCTTGATCGACGCTTTGGTCAAACACTGTCTCGCACTTTTAAAAATTTCTCACGCGCTTATTCTGTCGCAAGGAAACTCTCTGGTAAATATTTTAAATGTCGGATTATTTATTTGTTAATTGATTTACAAACTTGGCTCGGAGCAAGCTCAAATTTTCCCATCTTTGGGACTTTGCGATTTATAGTATAGCTATAAAAAATCACACCCTGAAATTTAATAAATAGCTTTGTTACAAATATCTCGCAAATAGAGATTGCTAATATCGTAGAAAAGGGATATTATACAAACTTGCAAGGAAATACGGGCATTCATTCATGCATTCATAGTACTTATCAGGATAACACCTATCAAAAATTAATATAATTATAAAGGACACCGCAAGGAAAGTATGAATAAAAAAACTTCGGTGAATTTTGATAAAAAAAATATATGTTACGAGTCTTGGTCAATATATAAAAATACTCTGGCAATAAAATCCTATGACTAGCTTTTGAGAAAAAAAATATTTAGTAAAAAATCATATGGTTATTGGTCCCATAGAAAAATGTATGAAAGAAAAAAAAAGTAGCCGGTTTTGAACAAAAAAAATATATGTTTTTGGAACCATTTAATTAATCAACTTCATCAAAGAAACTGATATAAACAAGTGTTTAGTTAAAAAAAAAAAAAAAAAAAACATTTCTTTCGGACCATTACACATCCATATTAGTCAGTTAGTAAGTTAGTTAGTTAGTTAGTTTAGTTTAGTTTTTAAGTTGTACCGTTTCATAAAAATAAGCAAAATTGGTCTGCATTTAAAAAAAAAAAGTGATATTTCCGTTTGGTGCAATAGTAAAAATAACTAAAGAGATACTTTGTGAATGTTTTTTATCAACATAAGTTTGGTGTCACAGCCCCTTTTCTTCAGTATTTAGATTAGAAAGAAATATTTGGTTTTTCATGGTTTTTTTTAAATTAGTCGATGAAAAGTTGTGGATTTGTAGCGATTTTTACAAAGTGTTTTATAATGTTCGCGTTCATTTTCTACGCATATTTTACCAGTAGATTATTTTATTACTGAATTTTTTTCCTTAGTAATTACATCGTAATACGTAGGTAGGTTAGGTTAGGTTCTTTTTTATATCAGGCCGCTATGCGGAGCTCCGTCGACTCTTGACAAATTTGGTTGGGAAAAAATGCGAGTAATAAAATAATGTAATAGTAAAATAAACATTATAAAACGCTGTATGAACGCTGTGTTTGCGATCATGAAAGAACGCAATGTGATAATTCGCTACTATGAAAGAATGCTTTTGTGAAAATAATCTAACAAATCCACTAAAAAACGTCTGCGTATTTTGTTCCCGCAATGCATTGTGCCTGCGATTATAATCCGATATAAGAATTTTAACGACAATGTGCACATAGCTATTGTGGTTAAGTCGACTTTCCCACATTGCGCAAAGTAAATATAATACTTAGACAAAGGTTTCCAAACCCTCTTAGTGGGTTTGCCTTATAGATAAGGTACGCGAGTTAGTAGCTCAAAGATCTACTAACTGGCGTACCTTATCTATTAGCTCTATTTTGCTCAAAGATCTTGGTTAACCTAATTATTTATTGAAAAGCTACTACTTCTTGACACAACTACCTTCCTATAATACTATATAAGGTATTTGTGTGTATCCTGCCATCTTGATCACTTAATGCGCCCGAGATTCATATCTAACCTAATTTACGATACATAGATGTCCATAAATGGTATTTTTTTAAAGTTTGTATAGATACGATTCAACTGACCGATGACTACAGACTATTTTACTGCCGCAGGTACTCACAGAAATTTAGAGACAATTTACTCGTTCCTCTTTCAAACTTGTGTATGAAAAATCGTCACTAAGGAACGACTTAATCATCATTAGCCAACTCTGAGTACGGCAGGCCGTAAAGATAAGGGGTGTTATTCTCTAAAAACAGAGCTCGGTCGGTCGAACGAGTGAACGAGTGAACGCGCCACAACGGCGAGTTTAAGTAGTCCCATCACAGCGCACAAAACACATTTAAGCGCGTGCACTCTTTAATTGCTACGCCACCTAAAACCCTACCATGCTTTCCCGAAAGGGTTCTATAGTGGCTAAAGCTTTTGGCTGTACGTAAAGTGGCTGTACTACGAACCGTTTCCCGAGCGTCACAAATTGAGTTGTTTATACAGACGACCCGAGTCCGCCCGGTTTTTGCCGCATGCGCAGTAGGCCGTGTTCAACGCTCTCGATATTGTTAAAACTGCACTTTCACCTTCGTTAGGAAAGGATTCGAGCCGACGAGGAACTGCCCGCGCCGTGCCCGCGCTCTCCTTCGATCCGAGCGTTATGCAATTGTGACGTCACTGATCGTGGGTGTAAGACGCTAGTTTATGAGTTTTGACACATGATGTTAGACTAAGGGCCTGTTGTTTGATCGGTAGTTAAACTAACTAATGGTCAAAAAACGTTACTAATGGTTAAAATCTCAAGGAAATGAGTCAAATTTTCGATTCCTTTTTCGAATTTTAACAATTAGTTAGTTTAACTACTGATCAAACAACAGGCCATAAGACAATACAAGAAGGTGTAATCAACTTAAAAGGACCTGATGGCGAGATGTGCTCCAGTTTCCAACCGTTCCCTGAAGGGAAGTTATCAGTCTTACAGCCCTAGTTATAACTTCATGCCAAGCGAAATGTAGCCATATGCCATGGCAATATGCCATTTTTTTTTTATGGTATAGGATGCAAACGAGCAGACGGATCGCCTGATGGTAAGCGATTACCGTCACCCATATACACCTGCAGCACCAGAGGAGTAGCAGGTGCGTTGCCGGCCTTTCAAATGAGAGTACGCTGTTTTTTGAAGGTTTGAAGGTCGTAACGATCCGGAAATACCGCAGGCGACAGACCATTCCACAGTTTAGTTGTGCGAGACAGGAATTTCCGAGTGAAACGCACAGTTGTGGACTGCCAACCATCTAAATGATGGTGGTTTGGCAGTTGACATTACAACCAGAATGAAGCTTCATCTCGATTGGCATTAAAACCGAGGGACAGAATTCAAGCAGAATTACTATCATTGATACATAATATAATGTGCCGAGTTTGCAGGGTAGAAGAACAGACTTAAACTTCTCACGAGTATACCCACCGTGAAATAATTCAACTAACCGCGACGGATTCGATATGTATTACCTACGCACTTAAATTAAATTTGAATTTTGAAAGGGTACACTGAGTTCGTTAGCTTTAATTTTGTCACGAACTCACTTTCGATACGCTACAAAGTCATGGTATTTGCTGTGCCTTATCATTTGAATATTATGGTAGATAATGATTTAGGAGTGTGTATGTGTCATTTGTACTGTTCTATATTTGGCAAAGAAAAAATATACGCAATTACTCACGTTAATTTAACGGCGATATCCACATTCGTATGTGTTATTCGGTCCATCGACGAATTATTTTCATGATAACATTTTTACCTAGAGGTAAAGGTACTTTTTTCAGGTCTATTACGCCACTGGTGTTAGCAAATGCATAGACGGATGTCCAAGGCATCTCTGTCGTTTCTGTGTCAACGCTGTAGTTGCGGTGGCGCCCTAGGCCTTTAAAAGTATGCGGGGAGAGTACAGTTGTACCGACTATTATGAATAGTGCCAAAGACTCGTAAACAACATAAATCGTCTTCGAACGATGAATAATAGTTATAAAACAAAAACAGAAGTGCATGTCTGTTCTTTTGGGACCAATGTCGAAAGTCCCGGATCAAAGTTAACGTGTAGGTAAAGGTTGCTTTTTTAAGGATAGTTTTAGCATAAATAGGTATCCTATTGCGACTAAACTTCAGGCATATATGTTACGTTATGTCAAACGACGTTTTACGGCTGACGTACTGACGTGAATGAATGTTGTTTATATTATACGCTCTAAAGGGACAGCTGAAACTGCCGGTTATAGGTCCGTCCATTTCAAGAGTTATTTAAGAAAATAACATAGCATGCTCTATGTTCGCTCAACAATTAAAGTTGGTTGATATACTGTATTACGTAGTCTTAACTGTGAGGGATGAGAAGATTAACTCACAACTAATTCAGTGCTGGGATCTCTGCTCGGTCGGTGAAAGCAGGAGTCAGACGAGACGTGACCCGTAATGCGCCGTTATTACTGGGGTCTATCTGTGTATCACCCCGGCAGTGCGGCGAAAGCCTTCGCGCACTGCCGGGTTCCGTGGCGTTCTGGAACTTGCGTAACCGTACTGTCTCTTATTAAGATTATGTTATAGTACTACTCTATAACTATACCTACTTATCCAACTTCTTCCGCGTAAAATAATATGAAGTGTCAAAGAGTTACTTGACGTAGGCCACCATACCCACAAATAGAGAAGTGTCGATCACGAGACATCTCCTCAGTATTGCGTGCAAACAGTCGTGATTACTATCTCTGGGCAAAAAACAAGTAAATCCGTTGCAATCGAATGGCCCGGAAGAGGACAAACTAACTGTTTCGTTTCATTTGTTTTGTTGTTCCACACTACTTATTACCTAACTTTGAATTCATGTTCGTAAATGTAACAAATGAAGACGAACTTGCAAAAAAATGGAAATATTCACGACCCGTAAAAACGGCATTTGGGCTTCCACCGTTGATTTATTCAAAGTTTTGTTTGCACTAATTGACACGAGTCATTTTGCTGGTCAGACAATAAGTGAGGGATCCAACGCGAAAACAACTTTTGCAGGCCTAATTCTTCCTAAATCAGATACAAATTATGGTGTATCTGACTCATTCCAATTACCAAACACTCTTGAATCTCCCGGTATGTCACACGCCAGTCTTCTTTTATCAACATAATGATCCTGAAACTAAAAATCAATCTCGAATATGGGTCTACAAAGACGAGCTCAAGTCAAGCCGACAAAAGTTAGGTATTCGTTCTCACAGCACAGTCAAAAAGATGGTGGCTATGTTTGTCTACTATTCCTCTTGAAGATCGTAGAACGGTCAATGCCGATTGGTACACAACTATTTGTTTGCCAAGTATCTTTGTTGAACTCCGAAAAAAAGTCCTAGTCGCCGCATCATCCTTCACCACGACAAAGGGCGGTGAAAAAGTCGAACTACTAATCCATCCTTCATACAGACCATCCCCGACTTAACGCCCATGACTTTTTCTCATTACCTAAAATCAAGGATAAGTAGTCAGCGGTTTCAGATGCTCGATGCCTTTAAAATGGCCATTTTGTCGACCCCTATTTCAGCGCTCAATAAGTGAAAATTCACTTATTGAGAAAACATTGAAAATGTAAAGACAAATACTTTGAGAAACACTAAAAATACTAATATTTAATTTAATTAAATACAATTGCGCATAGCAATAATCTTGCGGCTTGGGGCTAGACTCTGTGAACCTCATACTTGCGCGTGCGGGAAGGAAGTGAGCTAGCTGGGACGACATGGCCTTTCATGTTTCAGAAGTGCCGGCAAACTAGGTAGGGCACTGGTGTGGGACATGACATGTGTTGACACATTCGCCCTTTCCCACATCAGTCAACCCGTAATCGGGCCGGTGCAGCAGCTGATCAGGCCCAAACCCTCAAGCACCGCAAATATTCGTCATTATTAAATGATTACGAATTTGTGGCGCTTGCAGTGTATTTCGAGTGTGAAATAAATGGTGACTTTGACCCGAGTTAAACACTCTACTTTTCATTTCGATTATGAGGAAAGTAAAAAAAAGTTAGTTACGGAAAATATCTTTCCTTTGATTTTGGTGGTAGAAGATTTTCCATTACTTCTTGACCCTATTCCCTAAAATCAAATCCGGCGTTAAATCTATTTCCGAATCAGAGGAGGAACTCATTGTAATATCAATAATAACAGTAATAACTTATGAAAAATATAGCGAACACAGTATATTACGTATTACAACTAGATAGGTACTGAAGATCGTATCTTGTTTTTCTCAAACATGCTCGGAAATAACGGTTTTCCGATTGAAATACATGGACGGAAATGCTCTTTTTACTCCTAGGAGTAAAAAACCATATGAAAACACTTCCCGTCCATGTCCATATTGTTTTTTCAAAAGTGCTCTCTATTGCGTATAAAATCGTAAGGACAATGAAAAAAACCCCGTACACCCAACTAGTGGGGGCGCAGTGAGGGGCGGCGGCGCGGCGGGGCTCTGCAGAGCGGCCGGCGGCGGCGGCTCGTGCGTGAAACTATCTTAACTAATACTCGTATGACGCAAACAAACATTCTCTCCGAATTTTCTCAAATAATTTCCTCGCATTGTTTGAGAAAAGCATTATGTATGTCCTCGCTGTTGCTCGGCCTGCTAACTACCTCGTCAGGAAATCCCTTACTTTTCGCGCCTAGGCAACAATGTACTATTCCCGCTCTATGTTTTTGACACAAACTTTTTTAAGAGCACCAGAGTGCCAGCCTTTTTACTCGACTGCCATATAGAGTTATTTATTAGGTGCGGTTTTGAGGCGGTTATTTTATTATTACAAACCGCAAGCAATCAAATAGGAATTAAATAAAAAGTGATTTATAAAAATAAACTTAATATGAAAATAACAAGTTATTTAAATATATAACTGGTGCATTATTCTGAAACTTGATAATAAAACTTATAATAGTAAGATTAGGTAGTTTTACCAAAGAGTGGTTGTATAAGATTTTACCATGGCTCAGTACAGCCTTAGTTTTTTTTTAATAATCTTACTACAGAGAGGCTGTATAGGTTTCTGCTACTGCACAGGTCTTTAGACATGGTTCTTTTTTCAAATTACTTTTCTTCCCTAGGGTGGACATGTATCACTTTCAACCCGCTTCGAAAGGCCTACCTTCAGAGTATGAGAGATGAAAAGCTTTATTAAGACCTTGTCATCCCGGCTCATAGACTCCTCAGGAGATCCTAGAGCTGGTGCTTACCTCTCCCAAAGGATTGGGCTAGTTATCCAGAGAGGTAATGCAGCCAGTGTTATAGGGACCATGCCGCGAGCGGACCTGCTAGTGGGGGTGTTCTTTTTATAGTGGTGATTATTATTTATATCTTTAATATTTGAGTAGCTTAGTTTAATTTTAATTTAAATATGTTTAGTTCTAATTTGTAATTGTTTTAATGTTGAATTCTGTAAATATTATGTTCATTTGATGAATAAATACTAAGTAGGTACATATTTTTTCTATTACCGAAAGTTTCTATTTGACCCTCGTAGCTCGTACTTGTATGTAAGTGAACAAAAACATCGCAATGAAAGTCTTAAACACCTGCGAATTAATACCTGTGTTAAGGAAGTCCTTAAATCATTAATAGAGGAGGCTTGGGGTGTATGCAAGGTGATTATGGTGAGTTTACTTTCAGAGTGCTTTATTTTTGACTAATGACCAAGTTAAGTTGGGGTCGGTGTCCTAAGCCACTATAATTTGCACTTAGGTACAGACGAAATCAGACCTTTAAAAAAATCCATACTTTTTAAGTCACTAAAGCATTTCTCGTTTTTCATTCAACAACTGGACTTTTCGCACTGTGACTTAGAAAGTATGGATTTATTTTGAATAGCGTTTTATATTTTGGAATGATGGTGTAATTCAATACGTTGCTACGTTATTGAAGATTGAATATAAAGTCCTCGTGTGGTTGCCGAGTTAGAATAGTGCCACTCCATGTCTTCCCGTGGATGTCGTAAGAGACGACTAAGGGAATATAGGCTGGTAGTACTGTTAGGCGATGGGCTTGCAACCTGTCACTAATACGCTGGTAAACATCTTAGCCTAATTGTGCAAATTGTGGTTATAGAATTATCAACAAGTTTTTAGAGATGTTTGTAATTCTGTAGCTCTGCCTACCCCATCCTGGGAACGAAGGCGTGAGATTATGTATGTATGTATGTATGAATATAAAGTTTAAGAGTTACAAATTCTAGGTATTTTTAGCCAAGCTTAGCAAAGGTTTACGCTACCGCAACCGCAAGGTAGCGTTTTTTCCTAGTATCATTAAATACTTAACAACTCCTAAACTAATTAAGAGATTGAAAAGATAAAAATATTTTCTGGACCGGAAGGAAAGAGCTTTTTTATTCCTTACTATTTACGTCTTACGCTGGTAAACATCTTAGCCTAATTGTGCAAATTGTGGTTATAGAATTATCAACAAGTTTTTAGAGATGTTTGTAATTCTGTAGCTCTGCCTACCCCACTCTGGGAACGAAGGCGTGAGATTATGTATGTGTATGTATGTATTTACGTCAAGTTCCGTTCTGAGACACCCTATGTATATTATAGTTTATTGCTGTTGTTATGAAAGCCCTACTTGTTTACAAAAAGCCAATAAAAAAGCAATTTCTCAAAGCGATCTTGACCGACTTCTGCTCTATAACTTTACTAAAGGCATTTGTGTATCTGTTAGTAAATGCAAATTGATTACATAAACAACACATTTCGCGAGAATTTCGTAATATCAGACCTTTCTAGATTATCGTTCTTGGTATCGACCGAGTAGAGCCTTACGTTGGTCAATAGGTACTTACCTACGCAAGGAAGGGTTTCATTCTGATATACAGGGTGAAAGAAACCGACGTCAACCCGCCTAGGGCTGATAGAGCAGCTAAAAAGTTATCAATTTAACCCCTATGTATGTTCAGAGATTTTTACTACTTTCGGATATATTGATCATTTTAATCTTAATTTTTGTAATTTTCCTTTTTGTCCTTGTCACGAAAAATTTTGAATTTCATATTTTGTTTCATAATTTTTTCAGTGGTATCTTACATAATTAGAATCATTCCGAATCAGCGACGTTTTTAAACCTATTTGCCCCTTTTTAGGGTTCCGTAGTCAAACTAGGAACCCTTATAGTTTCGCCATATCCGTCCGTCCGTCCGCAGCCTAGCTCAGAAAATCTTAGTTATACAAAGCTGTAATTTGCCATGAATATACATATTTTTCATGCCAACAAAGTGGTAAAATAAAAACATGAAAAAAAATTTTTTTTGGTATGCCTCCCCTACACGTAACGTGGGGGTTTTTTTTCTCGTCTACCCCATAGTGTGGGGTGTCGTTGGATAGGTCTTTCAAAAATATTACGGGCTTGTGAAAACATTTTTTCTATTAAGGGATCTAATTCTAATTTTTGTTAGAGTCACAGACAGGGGGGCACCCCTGTCACTACAGCCAAAACTAGAAATAAGTACTAAAAATCTGAAACAAATCTCAAATGAAAGCACATATGAGATTTTCAAGGAAAATTATCACGACTTAGTAGACTTGATTGGTTCTTCAGATACAGGCGACTATAGAGTTTACACGTACCAAAATCATCTGACAGCACCAAATCGATATCTAACTCAAACTAGAGTACATAGGTAGGTACTTGTTATTTTTTGAGATAGTTTTTGTGAAGTAACGGCTTTGGAACCCTGTACTGAGCATGGTCAGACATGCTCTAGCCCGGTTTTTTTTTAAATATTTTTTTAAGTAATCACATAAAGTTCTTTTTTCTTTACAAAGTCAAAAGCAAACACTGGGTCACGTAAGTAGTTATGTATGTTATATGGGAAGAAGAGATTTGTATCCGATGATACACTAAAGTGCATGAGCGCCGGCGGGACTGCACTTGTTTGCACTTGCTTCCCCGGACTTGAAAAAATACACACAAATATATAAGTATATATTTTTATTAAAAGTGTCTGTTTTAATATAAACTTAAGGCGTGCAAAGGCTTCCCTAAAAGTAATCTAATTTTTTTTTAAATGTAAATTGCATCGAGTAAGTAATCGCAATTTGCAATTTTGTTAAAAGATTAAAAAATCATTAATTTCTTTAGTGGTTTTGTGGTAAAGTTGTTTAGGTTTTTAGTCAAAAGTTGCTGCTTAAAGTTGTACCTAGTTGCCATTTGAAATATTGTAATTTCATTTAGCTGTTACCATTACCATACCCAACTCGTACCTATTTGCCAAGTTATACTGGGCTGTATCATGATGACTGATGACTCACATTTTATTTTAAACAAAACGATTAACATAAATAACATAATACACCTTGATGTAAAAATAATTACGTAATTTTACCTAAAAGCTGTGTTAATAAAATAATTTGTTTCGTTACACAACACTCACTCGAAGAATTCGTCGTTAAACAACTCGCGAGTTGAACTGTTTGTTTTGGGATGGTCGGATTAGTACACGCGCGCGCTGCAGTGCGAGTCCCACGCCACTGCGCCGGCACGGCCGGTTGCCTAACACCACCACCACCGGCACCGGCAGCGGCGCCCGCTCTTATCCAACACGGGCGGAATGTGTGGAGGTGCTTCTCGTAGCAACGACAAGCACCCCGTCAGGGACGCTGACCTGTTAATCGAATGAACGAGAGCTTAGCGGAAGCCCACTTAATTTAACTTTTGAGCATAGCCAAAGTAGGTAGGTGACTCGTAGGTTAAAGCGTTTTTTTTTTATTATAAGCAGTGAGAGTTAAGGCTTGCCATGACAAAGTTAACACTAACTGGTTTATATACAGCCGAGTGTGATGGGAGCCAGTCATGAATTTTCAATTCCTATTTAAGTATATAGGTTTGAAAATTCTGTAGAAATACAGGGGTGTTATTCTGTAAAAACGGCGTTCGGTCTGTCGAACGAGTGAAAGTGTGAACGCGGTGCAGCTAATATAAACCGGCGAGTTAAATAGTTCCGTCAGGTACGTTAAAAACAGTTACTTAAGGGTTACGTTAGGTTAAAGTTGTATTTATAACGAAACACTAAAAAGTAAAATAATTCAGGCAAAAAATATTTTGTTCGGGTACCCACCAATTTTGGAAAGGTAAGTTCTACAGCTAGAACTTGGGTAGAAAGGTTAATTAAAAATCCAAGTTTTCGACCTCGTGGTGCTGCCGCTTTGTTCGTTTGTTCAGTTTTTATTTAATATCCTAAACTTTGGGTTTTCGAGAGCAGTTGTAAGTAGCCTATTTAAGAAAAAACGTGTATGTTTATTATTGTTACTAAATACGCTAAATTTATTTGGCCAGTATTTTAATGATTGCTAATTATAATTAATGGCTTTCACTCCTATTTAGGTGTATTTCGCCTATGCCGAGTTATTTATAGACACTCCCATGGACTTATTAGAGAAATAAGTCCATGGATATCCACGCGAAAAAAAATGATCGGTAAAACAGTATTTTCTCTGATGGACTAAACAAACAGAAGCACATGGGGTTAGCTCCACGCGCTTCTGTCAAGTCCTGCATTATTCCTGTAATACCAAATAGTTACCAGATACGACACTTCAACTTGAAACTATTGCCAGAAGCCCTTCTTTGAAAATCGAAGTTCGACGTTACGTTAGCTCCATCCCTTTCTGTCGATTCAGTCTTGAATGACAGGGATGCAGCTAACGTAACTTCGAACTTCGAGTTTCAAAGTAGGGTCAGTTAGAAATAGTTTGGCCACGCAACTGCAATAGCACCATCTCTAAGATTTATTACAAACTAGCGACCCGCCCTCGCTTCGCTTCGGTTAATATAGGTTAAAATAATCCCAGTTCATCTGGAATATAGAGGTTTTATTTAATGACATTTTTAGAAATCGTGACTGCCAGTTATCATAGAATCTCTCTGTATCAATGTTTACAGCGGACTTTTCATTGAACAATACATTCTACTTTTCTTATTTTCCTCAATCACCCAAATTTTTGTACAATAAAGTGTTTACATACATACATACATACAATACAAACGAACTTTGCCTGGAAGTGACGCGCGAAAGGGCTACATAAGTCAATGGGAAAACTCTCAACGATCAAGTCTAAGCCCGCAACTTTGAATGTATTGTTGTGACTTGTAATTTGTCATTGAAAACGATAATTGTACGGGACATTGCAGTCGTTTAACTGGAAAGGAATATTTATGGAATCCGGGGAATTAAAAAGACTTTCCAGCCGCACATCTGGACGTCAGTATTGTGCACTCTATTATGAACGTTGTTAAAGATGTTATTTGGGTGAATTAAGGTTCCGTAGTAAAATAATAGGACACCCTTCTTTCAAAACCAATTTATGTGGGGCGATCTAGAAGGTTGCAAGGAATTGAGAACTTCCGTTGGGAAATGGACAGCCTCTTCCAGTCCTTCTTTCGTTTTGCCTAATGTTAGACCGGTAAAATCTAGTATATTTCTAAATGATGAGTGTTTGGAGATGGTGGACAAGGCGCTTTTCTTAGGGATAACTATAGACAAAAACTTACAATGGAGTCCCCATATAGCAGTACTAGCAGGTAAATTAAGTTCGGCAGCTTATGCTGTCAGGAAAATCAGGCAACTTACCAATGTTGAGACAGCTCGCTTAGTTTATTATAGTTATTTTCATAGTGTTATGTCGTACGGTATTCTGGTTTGGGGAAAAGCTGCTGACATACAGACTATATTCGTGTTACAAAAAAGAGCCATTCGTTCCATATATAACCTAAACTCCCGTGATTCCTTAAGATTACTATTTAAAGAAATTAGTATTTTGACAGTAGCGTCACAATTTATTTATGAGAATATTATTTATGTCATTAAAAATCAAGACTCTTTTGTTAAGAATTGTGATATACATAATTTGAATACAAGAAATAAAAATAAAATTGCTATTAAAAAATTTCGTGTCCGTAAGGTATATAAATCATTTGTTGGTCAATGCATTCATTTCTATAATAAATTACCTGACGAAGTTTTAAAGTTATCATTTCCAGCACTTAAAAATTACTTGAAAAAGTCGTTGATGTCGAAAGCTTATTATAGGGTCGAGGACTATCTAACAGATAAAAATGCTTGGCCTAAATTAAACACCTAAATAACTTAGTAATAGCTTAGTCAGGAAAATATCTAAACATTGTAGGTATAATTATTGTCTAGGGGACACGGTTTCTGTAGGAGAATGTATCAAAACTATGTGGTTGTTTTGCACCGTCATGGGTAAGTATATGTATACTATTATTATTACAATTTAAGAGTTCATCTGAACATACTGAGTTTTGACACATTTTCCTGCTCAACTACGCATGATATATATATTTTAATGTTAAATTCATTGTTTTATATAATGCTAGGTTAAGTTCTATAATTGTATAAGTAATTAAAAAAAAAACGACTGACTGTTGAGTTTCTTGCGGCGTTTCTTCTCAGCAGTGGTCTCTTGCGAAGCGCTGGTAGATTTTTGACGTGTAAAAGTGCCCGTGCGGCCTACTTACTGAATAAACATCTTTTATCTTTTATCTTATCTTATCTTTTTTATCTTTTTATCAGGTCGAGCACAGTGTCTACAGAGTAGTAATATGTGTGTGTCGGTGCATTGATCTTCGATATAATTAAGCCATTTTTGTCGACTAATTCTTTTACTAAAACGCAAAGGTTTTCATTTTGAAGATTAATGCTCCTATTATGTTAGGTCATTTGTCCATTTCCTATTTTGAGCAACAACTCTGCAAAGAGCCGGTTTTCATACGTATAGACAACGAAACTGTCATATTTGTTTTGATTTCTAATCTATGTTACGCGTAATTTTGAATCTACCATATCTTCTAAAGTATTCATTTAAATAATATATTGTACGGGACAATATTAATCTACATTAAATGCCCAAGGTAACCAAGTATTTATCTGGATAAGGTTATTAAATACTGAATCGGACAGAATAGATTCGCTAATACCCTAATTTTACAATAAAATCATAAACATAAAAATGGTTACTGTGAGTCAATCTTAGGAGATAGACATTATGCCATCGCGGACTTTTCTCTAGGTTTTTTAAAGAACTACAATTCTTCAGTACATTATTTTGACACTTCTCTTAAGGTTTTAGGTTAAGGCCAGCATTAGCTATGTAAGGGCCCGAAAAACGATTTTTGACGACTCGGTATTGAGTTTTCTCAATTATATTAAAACTTGATTTGAATGAAATGTACATATAAACCATCTAGAATAAATTCTCTAAATGACAGTGAAAACCGTATCATAATCCGTTGCGTGTTTTAGAAGGAGTTAGCGGAGAAACAGGCAGACAGGTTAATTTATAATATTTAGAGAAGAGATGCATGGTTTCGGTTAAGTTTAATTAAATATTTAGATAATTAAGTAATAGATTTCTCACCATCACATACACAGAACAGAAAAATCAGTAGAAGTGTCAAGTGGGCGTGTAACGTGTGGCATGGTTATGCGGAGTTCCGCGCAACCTACCATACTTTTGCCGCGATCACTTATTTCAATATTTCGATATTTCTAAAAAGGAAATAAATCCAGAAGCATGCCTTATTGTGCTATTTTGGAATGTAAAAACGATAGCCGCACCAAAAACATTTTCCATGGTGGCGTGTTGTTTTTATGATAGTTTGAGGGTTGGCGACAACAGGTCTGATACTAAGCGAAGCTCATGGCACTTCCACTGTTTTTTTATATTCCGTGATCAACAGTGATCGGAATTAGGTGAGCTAAAATACGTACTCAGCGCTAGAGGACACAATATATGTAAAGTGGTTACAACCGGGTAGAAAAATAGTTTTTTTCTTGAATACCGGGTATTCGGTATTTATCCAATGATATTTTATATTTAGATACGTTATGCTCACACTAAATGCATTCAAAACCCGTGACCAATTACTGACAGTTGCTAGGCAACCATATTTCTACAGACAAAGACGGCAATCCATAGCAAGCGCTATTGTTAGAAAGAGATAAATAGATAAAAAGTAAGGCACTTTTGCGCGCAGATGACGTATCTTAATATAAAATATCATTGTATTTATTAGTCGTAATGTTAAACATTCATGTTTTTACTTACAGTACGGGATGTTTTATGTTAATCTAAAAGTTGTAACTATTTCTACTTGTTTTTTATCTTCAAAGTGTAAATATTATATCTTTCGATATGTTCCGTGCTTGGGTGAAATCACCTGCGTACCACTGTGCCATGTGAAAATAATAAAGACAATAATTATACCTCACACTTTTCCCTTCCTTCCATAAAAACCTTATGTCTAGCCCATTTACTACAAACTAACATAAAATATCCCGTACTGTAAGTAAAAACATGTATGTTTAACATTACAACTAATACCCGGATAAATATTGAATACCTACCCGGCTTTCAAGAAAAAAAAAAATTTCTACCCGGTTGTTACTACTCTATATTATGTCCTCTTGCGAAGAGTACGTATTTTGGCTCACCTAATTCCGATCACTGGTGATCGCATACACTCTTGAAAGTGAAAAGAAAGAAGTGGCCTCTGCCTACCCATCTGTGAAACAGGCGTGATTTAATGAAGGTACCTATGTATGTATGTACATACACTCTTTGATGCTCTGCTGAGGGCTATAGGCTTCATGTTACACTCATTTACAAAATATACAGGAACCATTAGCCAAATTTTACGTGTCTATCTATTCTCTGTTGTAAATAAAACCAATTAAGTAACTAACTTAGAGGGCTGTTTTTTTAATTTAAATTTTGATAATTATTACTTACACTCATGATAACTTTTGAATGGGATGTCCGATTTGAATAATTCAAAAAGTAATTTACAGGTACTTACGTAGCCTTGAAAACGAAGTGATTTATTTGGATAAGGATTAATACCAAGGTACGAATAATGGGGCCTAGTTAGTACCGGCGTTACTATTGCATATTTTAACATTAAAAGTAGTTATCGTGACATTACTTTAATAGTTAGACATATGGTATCGCGGACTTTTTTGTAGACATTGATGTCTTCTATAAAACTGTAGTACATCACTTTGCTCTATTGTCAGTTTCCGCAGCGTACGCGTTTTTTGGTATTTGTTTCACACCTTTGGTCACATTATCGAAGTTTTCATACGGATCCCTAACTTTTTTGAAAATATTCTATAGCCTATGTTCATCAGGGATAATGTAGGATTCTAATGGTGAAAGAATTTTCCAAATCGGTCCAGTAGTTTCGGAGCCTATTCAATTCAAACAAACAAACAAAAAATCAAATCTTTCCTCTTTATAATATTAGTGAAGATGTAGATGTAGATAATATGTATACTTTGTATTCAAAAATATGAAAAACAACATAAAACTAACTTTGAATCAAAACCTAAACAAACTACCTACCCATTTCCCTAATTTAATAATTTGAAAAGCTTGTATTTCTTTATTACCTAATATAAATATAAGTAAGTAAAGTTTTTAAGAATTAAATATTAGCCTTATAAGAAATAAAGATTTTTTATTTTGAATAACAAAAGTATCATTTTTTGAAAACGATAATGATTAAAAAAAGAATACATTCATAAATTAAAAAAATATAATAGACAGAATCGACCTCCCGACCCACGGCCTGACCCTGTGATTAAGGCAGGATATCAACTAACTACGCCAGCGGCCCTTCAGGGTTAACGGGCGAAATTATCGATACTAAAACGTCAAATAGTTGTAGCAAACAATAATCGAACTGCCTCAGTTAACAACACCATCTAGGTTGTTTCTTACGAAAGCGGGCTCACGTGTTCACAGCATTATAGACGTTAAGGTGTCCATGCACTTATGAAGGCCACTGTACCTACCTACTAAAGGGCGAAACGCGGCTGCTTGGCCAAGCGTTTCGATAATACCGGTTGGGGTTGCGCGTAATTTTAAATCTGCCATATTTTCTAAAGTATTTATTTAAATAATATAGTGCAAAGGACAATTTTAATCTACATTACATGCCCAAGGTAACTAACGTATTTATATGGATGTGAATATATACTGAATTGGAGAAAATAGCTTCGCAAATAACCTAATATTTTTTAATAAAATTTTACAGATAAAAATGGTTACTGTGAGTCAACCTTAGGAGATAGACATATGCCATCGCGGACTTTTCTTTAGGTTTTTTGAAGAACTACAATTCTTCAGTACATTATTTTGATATATCTCTTAAGGTTTAGCCAGCGTTTGCAATGTAAGCGCAAAAAAATGTGTTTATTTTCGACATCACTTTAGAAACCTCTAAAATTATCAATGTTTCTCTACTATACTATGCATGTACATACATACATAAAGTCACGCCTTTATTCCCAGTTTGGGGTAGGCAGAGCTACAGAATTGCCAAAAACTCTAAAAGCTTGTTGATAATTCTGTAACCACATTTTGCATAATCAGGCTAAGATGTTTACCAGTGTATTAGTGACAGGTTACAAGCCCATCGCCTAACAGTACTACAAGCCTTTATTCCCTTAGTCGACTCTTACGACATCCACGGGAAGGCATGGAGTGGTACTATTCTAAGCCGGCAACCACACAGCTACTATGCATGTATTATACATATAAACCTTCCCCTTGAACCACTCTATCTATTAAAAAAACCCGCATCAAAATCTGTTGCGTACTTTTGAAGATCTAAGCATACATAAGTACAGACAGACAGCGGCAAGCGACTTTGTTTTATAATATGTACTGACTACGTCGTACTAAATAGCACTGTCTCACAGAGTTCAAAACAACACAATTCGACATTTTATAAATAATTGCTTGGTACATGATTATTACCTCGCAGGTTCGGTATCTACGCAAGCACGTCACTCATCATAGAGTCCATGCATAGAGTCATTTTAGCGAGTCTTCCGGTAACCTACGGGGAGGGAAGATGGCCGATTGAAAAATGACCGGCCTTTACTTTTGTTAATTTTGGAATACTGTTCTATTTACTGATTATACTCTCTCACTCACGGTATTAAAAAAAAAACGAAATTGAACAATAGATTACGAGAAAGGGATGAATTCGAGTTGCTAATGCCACGATGCTCATCTTCTTTATTTAAAACTAGCTTTCCGCCCGCGACTTCGTCTGCGGAGATTCAGAACTTATGATAAAGTAGACATATCTTTATAGTATATGCTTATATGTATTTAAAGGTAAAAATACTATAAATATCAGACGTAACGAACAGAAGAACCTTAGGAACATCAATGAATTTATACTTAATAGAGCTCACTTCAAACATTACGACAAAAGCCTGCACAACACGGCACTGAGGGTGTACAATAAACTCGACTCTAAGATAAAAGAATGCAGGGACCTTAGAACCTTTGAACGTAGACTGAAGTCGTTCTTCATTGATAGACCATACTATTCTATTAGGGAGTTTTATGCTAATGCCTTGGATTGACTGTTTTATCTGTATACTTATACTTATATTTATTATTTAGCTTTACTTAATTTATGAACAATTACTTAAATATGTAATTTGGATTTTGGATTATTTCAATGAATTGTGCAAATTTAAATGTTTTTCTTATTAAATGAACTGAATTATTTATTTCTTATTAGATTATTACCACACTATGTATATTTTAATTGATATTACGTAAACTGTATTCTGCGCATTTTTAAATGTACCTATTCTAAGCATAATTTTACTCCTAAAACTGTATTTGCATGCATTTTATGTTTTACGCAAATAAATGACTTGATTGATTGATTGATTGATAGAATATATCACCTTCAAAGAGTTTTTTTTATGAAAAAAGCTGAACGTGAATTTTAAGTAAGCGGCCCACAAACACCTTTCATTTTATGAATCTTAAACAATAAAATTGCCATACAAAATAAATTCACTGCCCCTCTTTCCCAATTACATTTTCTTTAATCGACCGTAGATTAAATAGATTGATAATTTAGTCATCTCATCTATTTACTAAATTTCTATACAAACAATTAACCCAGTTAGCAGAAGATTTTCGAAAAACACCAAATCTTGATATTTTCTTTATGTTACAGTATTTAGTTTAGTCGCAATACCCGTTTTCATATCTTGTAGGTACGTTTGAAAGTAACTTTATTTCCACACAAACTTTGTAAAGTTCAGTCAGTATCAGTAGTCTAAGATCCCAAGTTTTCCACTATAGTTTTTTTATTGGTGACGGGTATTTTCTTGACTATTTTTTTCTTTAAGTTAAGGGGCAAGTGTTTTAAAAACGGGAGCGCCAAAGTTCAACTAAAATTGCAACTCCTATTATCGGAACTCCGAAAATGATTTTTTTATACCGCTGGAACAGTAAACTGTTCAGAAGTTCTGAAATATTCAATGTGTAGATAAGACTAGGTTAGGTTAGGTTTTATTGATAAAAATCCTGAAAAAGTAACAGTTGCTGAAAAAAATACGTTAGGAGTTGCGATGATTAGGATTTATGAGTCGTTATGAGTAAAAATAATTAGGTGAGCCAATATGGACCCTTTAAAAACACTGAAGCTTGCCATTTTTTAGATGTTTACATTCATGTAGGTACCTGGAAAAAAAAACAACTCTAATACAAACTTTCACCCCGTTTTTCACACTGTTAAGGGCTTAAGTATTTTAAAACCTGTTTTTTTATTTAACATAATTTTATTTATACCGAGTTTCGTGTATCTAACTTATTCAGTCATAATTCTTATTTAAAGGTAAACAGTAACTTTAATACCAATAATGTCCACATTTTTCACATCAAAAATGACCAAATTCCCGCACAAACTTCTACCCCCATTTTACCCCCTTTTCCGAAATTGTCGTTTTTTTTTCATTAATATCGTAAACTACGACGTTCACTATTCTCATTTTAAAAATGGCCAGACTCTGTAATTTTACCAGCTTTGGGGTAGTTTTTCAAAACCGCCCGACGCCTTTTTAGGGTTCCGTAGCAAAAATTGCAGTTTCGTCATGTCCGTCCGTCCGTCCGTATGTCACACGCATTTTACTCGAAAATTACAGAGATACATTGATGAAATTTGGAGTAGGAATAGGTGTCTTGTAGAAGCCGCTACTTAGTTTGGTAGTGAGATAACAAAAATAAATATTTCTGGGTTGGGCACTCCTTACAACACAACATATTTCGACAGTTCTTTAAAAAAAAAATCTCTTCTACCGCCAAATTAGAATCTTCTACCACCGCCATTTACAGGGATAGTTTTTCCATAATCTCCGAAAGCAATTTAGTAGCTCTTACACCTATTTATACGTTTCTTACTTAAAAAATAACCGTACTCGCTTATTTACTAAATTCGTTAGACGCTAAAATCGCAAGCAGTTTTATTTTCTATTAATAAACAGTAGCCTAATACTAATTTTCACATTTCTTACTTCAAAAATGACCAAAGTCCGAAACTCCCATTTTACCAACTTTGGGGTAGTTTTTCCTAAATCGCCGAAAGTAACATTTTTTCTTTCTCTCTTTCACGTTTCTCCCTTCAAAAATCTGATACAAACTTCTACCGCCAATTTACCCCTAAGTTAATGTCTATTATTGTATATAATAAAATTCCGATTGAACTTCGGAAATTACTATGACTTATGACAAAGTTACGAAAATGGCTAGTAGAGAAATGTTTTTATACTGTGCGTCATGGTGAGCAGCGGCTGGCAGCGGCCCATCACCCAGCCATTGAAGGCTTATTGCCGCCCGACAAAAGATTTTTAAGATCTTTTGTCAAGCGGCAGAAGAAGCGGTCCTTCACTGACTGCTTGACATCGCCGTACACAATACCCAAAGACATACCAAGATATTTGTAGGTTTCAACTTCGGAGAGAGATCTGAGAGTCATTGTCTCAGAAAGCTGCAAATTCGATGAATTAATAACTTTCCCTCGTTGAACATGCATGACTGCACACTTATCTACACCGAATTCCATCTTGATCGCATTACTAAACTCTTGTGTAATTTTCAATAATGCAATAAGATCTTGGCTCTTCGATGCAAACAGTTTGAGGTCATCCATGAACAATAAGTGAAAAATGACTTCAGCCTCTCTACGAAGTCGATAGCCAAGCCCGGAATCTGTCAGCAAAGGGCTGAGAGGATTCAAGGCTAGGCAAAACCACAAAGGAGTCAGACTGTCACCCTGGAAGATGCCTCTTTCAATCCTTATCAAGTTAGGCGAATCAGAGGGGACATCTCGACCACCTGGTTGACGAAGGACTGTGACCCACTGCCTCATACACACACCTAAAAAGGACCTCAAAGTTGTATGAACTTTATACAACTCTAAGATCGTTTCGAGCCATGAGTGAGGCACCGAGTCATAAGCCTTCTTGTAGTCAATCCAAGCAGCCGAAAGGGCCGCCTTGCTTCGCCTGACTTGCTGGCAAATGGTCATGTTTATGAGGAGGAGCTCCTTAGTACCGCGGGACCCAACCTTACATCCATTTTGAGCAGAGGCCAAAACATTATTTGCAATAAAATGTGCATTTAATTTTGTGCTCAAAATGGATGTAAGGAGCTTGTAGATGATAGGCAAGCATGTAATGGGTCCGTAGTTCTTCGGATCCGCGGTACTACCGGACTTGTGGAGCAGGAAGGTGACACCAGGGGCACGTTTTATAAAGCTACAAATTACGATTTTACAGGTCTAAACTGGCAATACTGTTCAAATGGAAACTTGTAACCTGTAAATTGTAATTTAAATAAAGGTGGCAAGGAACCGATCTCAAGGGTATTTTGGAATTGCGTTGCTAAACACCCATGTGAGGCTTTGAACCATTTAATCCAGAAATTGTGCAATCCGTCCGGCTAAGGGCTTTTCCAGTTCTGAGCCATACCTACGAATTGCACAACTTACGTCTTCGGGGCAGATGGTAATAGGCCCCATTGGTTCAATAGCCTCACACAGGTGTTCAACAGCACGCATCCAGTCTCCTTCTGTGTGCACAACAGGCACCGACCAGATGCTGCGCCAGAAATTAATCATAGCAGCAGGATCCGGTAGGTGTCCGTCGCTCACACCTTGATCGGTTCCTTCCCACTTTCGGTACACCTTCCTATCTATACCGACGAATACGGCTTGCCCACGCGTAAACCTTCTGCTTCAGGAAGTCGATACGTTCCGTGACACAAGTCATATAATGCTGGGGCCTTATTCCGGTCCCAGCAAAGGCTTGGTTCACGAAACGCATGACACGGGTGTCGCGACGAACGCGAAACGACGCGTAATCACACGATGGGAAACAGCTAATCTGACAGGTAATTTAAACACTGGCAACATTAATCATTCCGTATTGTCTGTGGTGAGCGCCTTTTATGACTTACATTCGAATTGGTGGGAAGAAGTAATAACCTTTTAAAGTGGTGTGAACAGTGTGTGTAGTATCCTGTTTCATTAACCGGAGGATAATGAAAGCTAAGTACTTAGAATAAAGCCACTATCCTTTATAGTCTTGTCGAGTGAGTGAAGGTTTATGGCTCAGCGAAACTACGAGCTGATTGAGCAATTTACCTCCATCTTGCTAATCCAATTCGCTTGTTCGTAATTTATAGGTATTGTGCTATTACAAGTCTAACACAAGGCTGTAGCGCCACCGCCTAAAGTATCTGGCTAACACAAGGCTGTAGCGCCACCGCCTGAAGTATCTGGCATGCACAAGGCTGTAGCGCCACCGCCTAAAGTATCTGGCTAACACAAGGCTGTAGCGCCACCGCCTAAAGTATCTGGCTAACACAAGGCTGTAGCGCCACGATCCCGTTGTGGGAATATGTTTACCTCTATGCGCATAGGGAAGATCATATTTTATGTATGATATATGTGAATGTCTTCTCATGTACTGTATATGAAGGGATGTGAATGTCTTGGGCAGATACCTTAATATAATAATGATGTTAATAATATATAGTATAAGGCTGCTAGGTTCTTGGGACACTGAGTATCAGGGTCATGGCATAAGAATAAACAATAACTACACGTAGAAGCGAATCTCCTTTATGAAGGCCCCAAATGCCGCGTTTTAAATACCTACTTCCCCCTTCACCCCGCTATGCCCCTCTGTCTTCCACTCTTCCACATCCAAAGTTAGGGCTATCACTTGCGAAATATTGAATCGGTTTATGGATGTGCTATACAATTTTAGTCACGAAAAGTTATTTATGCCCTTCTTCAACGTGGAAACATTGTTGCAAAATGAGTTTGATACATTTACGTACGTTAAATTAGATTAGATATTAAGATTATTTCCAGAAAATTACAAGGCGTATTTGGCTTTATTAATCATCTTTAAAACACGGAAACGAGTCTTTAAACAACCTTTAAAATAATAATTAAGTTTAATAATTTTTATAGTCTGGGATCCGGAGTTACTTTTTACGTTCCTTACCGAATTATTAATTTGATTTTAATTTTAAGTTGAAAAAGCTTTATTACAAAATACTATTCCTATCTATTAATTCGTTTTTAAGGTTGTCGGTTTTTTTTTCGAAAAAAAAAACGAGAAATCTTTTTAGGACCACTGGTTTGGAGTCACTATTCTTGCTGAATGGGATCGGGTCACTTTTGGAAGAAACCTGTAAGTATGTTTTAAAATAAATTGGTAAAAAAATCAATATTAAAAGAAAAGATACCGGGAAAGTTGGAAAATTCTAGAAAAACTTGGTGTTTTTTAGTACGGGATTTTCTCACAAATAATGTCTAGGGGATGTACTAATTAAAAAATAAAACTCCTTCATCCAATCAATTCTTTTTAATTATTATCTTACTAGCTGTTGCCCTCTACTTCGTTAGCGTTATAATTTCTTTTCTTTACGATACTATTAAGTTTTACGTGTGAATTACCTCTTCACCTCTTTCCATTACTTACATTACTGTAGGTACAGTTTATTTTATTGTCAATTTGACACTAGTAAAAAAAACTAACCTGTTCTATTTTGATTACAACCAGTTTGTCAACCTGAATTTCAACGCTTTTCTTTGAAGAATTGCTGTCTGACAGAACTTCATGTCCTGGTAAGTTTAATAAGGGTATGGCATCAGGTTTTAATTTCTTTCTAATAACCATGTCTTTTGGAAAATGTAAGGAACAAATACGGTAATCCTTTTTTTGTTCTAATATGTATTCACGATCCATTAGCTGAATCCATATTTTTCTTCTGTAACAAAATGACGTATGAAGATACGAGTACCTACGTTTTAATTAAACCAACAGTTTTTCTATGCTAGTAAAAATAAATATTAAGTGAAAGTTTTAAATTAGCATCTGTCTCTCGGACTATAATCGCCATAAAATCGGCAAATAGGTGCCACACACTAACGAAC
Source organism: Acleris literana (assembly GCA_946894065.1). Classification (NCBI taxonomy): domain Eukaryota; kingdom Metazoa; phylum Arthropoda; class Insecta; order Lepidoptera; family Tortricidae; genus Acleris; species Acleris literana. The sequence continues at coordinate 7,443,086 of OX335685.1, read as the reverse complement.
GAACGCGACGTAAAGGCATCACTATCAGGTATTATTTAGATGTAGTTTCCCAACAGTCGGATCAAGTCCACTCTAATATAGGTAATTAATTAGGTAATTTGTTACTAATTCATTACCATGATTTAATCCACGACCACGACTGATATTAATTATTACTGGGTGACGCTTTGTTCGGGGATCGGCCGGATCGGGATCGGATCGTTTAGTAGGTACGGTCGGCCAAAAAAGTTACGTATTCACCTGTAATCGACCGCCATTACTGTCAAGTAAATAATTGCTATAAAAACGTTGAGAATACGATAGCAGGTCAAAGACGATATGGTTTTTACCGCCTAGAATACCGGCCCTGTTTTGACAAAAGTTTCTGTGAGATCTAATTATCGCTAAGGTTGACATTTGTCGCTGTCATAATATTATTGCAAGGGAAAATCGAACTTGTTGTATCATGACGTACAAATGAACTTCAACCGTAGGGTGGTAGACCACATTTTTGGCCGACTGTAGGTACCTACTTATAGTTATAGCCGTGCCGTGTGACGTTGACCTTTTATGCTAGGTAGGTATCTGTCGGACACTTTTCTTTGGTCAGGATTACATTAGGTATAAAAATTTAATAGACCCGATTGATCCGCATATTTACTGCCGTGTAGTCATGAAATGCTTAGCACATACCTGACTATTAAGGCCCGTTGTTTGATCAGTAGTTAAACTAACTAATTGTTAAAATTCGAAAAAGGAATGGAAAATTTGACACATTCCCTTGAGATTTTAACCATTAGTAACGTTTTTTGACCATTAGTTTAACTACCGATCAAACAACAGGCCATAAATCGTAGGTTTTATTTATTCTTTTGTCCATACCTACCGGACTGTTTCGGATTACCTACCTACATCTAGTCCACCCTTTACATATTGTTTGACTTAAGATAAGAACAACATACCTACAACATTTTTTTAAATAACACGTCATGAAAAATAATTATAATGAAAAATTATCACTTACCTTTGCTGGTCTTAGGGCAAAGTAAAAAAACCGAGATCTGACATATTTTTGTCAGTTTTACTCTTACAGCCCAATAAACTGCAATAATGTTTTCCCATGGCAAATTTATTAGGTACAGTCACAATACGGGATTGTTATCATCTTAAGCTACATGAATACCGCCGTTTTAAATTATTGAAACGTGACCATAAGAACTCGTTCGTGACGAACAATAAAGATTACAAGTTCAGTTATAAGTTCAGTTCAGTTCAGTTTGTAGGTACCAATAGTGGCTGTTGTTTAAACGTAACCATAGTAACCATCAACCACTATACGTTAAAACAATGAATGACGCCCCTGAGTGATTAGACACCTCAGGTATCGCCAGGCGGTAGGTATTTAACGCACGGAACGCGCGTCGGGAGCCGGGAGTTTCGCTTCTACGTGTAGTTATTGTTTATTCTTATGGTCATGGTACTATAACTTCAACAGGAGGTGACACAATCCTGGCAGTATTAGGACAAGGAGCGAAGCAGTTGTAGTGCGAGTAGACGGTGGAAGGAGCGAAGGAAGTAAAGGGATAATAGGTATGTTATATTGACATTACTAGACAAATCACGATGCCTCTATTTACCCCCAAATATTGTATCAAGAATACTAAGAACAGCATGAAGTATATAAACATAGTAGGTTGTAGCGTTTCAACCGAAGCACAGCTTAGAGGCATCGCGACATGTCTAGTAGGTAATGTCAATATAACATACCTATTATCCCTTTACTTCCTTCGCTCCTTCCACCGTCTACTCGCACTACAACTGCTTTCATTACCCCCCCTGAAGCAGATTAGCTTTGCTATGAGAGTCCTAAACTTATCGATACGCCGCTGAATTCGCACTTGCCAAGCGGGGACAGACCCGCGAGCGCGCGGAGCTCGGTCGGTGTCCGGAAACTTGACTCGAGCTACGCGGCACGCAGCTATGGCCCCGCAGTACAAAATTGAGTGGGTATCGATAATATAATATCCTCGCTGGCTTGTAAATATGACGCCAGCAAGGCGTTTAGGGCTCCCATAAGCGCTAAATTTCATTTACAGGCAGGCAAGGTTGGTAGACGAGGTCTAGAGTTGGGTGTGGACCAATACTGCGTGATCGCGTCTTCCAAAGCCCTCCTAAATTGCTTATTTACGCTTATATTCGCACAATCCTCAACGTCGATAACGGGATCATCCTGCACTGTCATCTGTGTATGTTGGGCGACTGGCATCGAAGCCGATAACGCGCAGCAAGATGGTCCCATGACGAAGCAGGGGTTGTGCGAATAGGTAGCGCTTCCAGGCGTAGTCGATCAAGTACAGACTGATCCAGCCGCCGAAGCCGCTGAATAGCCCGCACTTGATCCGATAATGACGTGGCCAAATGACTTGGTGGACCGCCTTTAATTTAAAGAAGAAGAAGAAGAAGAAGAAGAAGATGTGGCGACCTAGCGACATCTAACGGCAACTTGTATCAACCAACTCGCTACCTCGCTAGCGCCACCAGCGTCAGACAGCGCAACTTAAGTGTTCTACAACGCGCTAACGAAGTTTCCCCAGTCAGTTGACATATATACAACTTCCAAGTTCATCCCAATGGACTTCGGTCCCCAGGCATAACACCCGCCTGGAGAGAGATCTCTCTATTGTCCTCTCTTACTACAAAGAGTCATCTGAGTCATACCTATAGATTTTACACCATAGAATTGGCCACATTTATTGTCCTAGAGGCAAGTCCATCCGAAGTTATAATATGTAATAAGTCTATGACTATGAATAACTAAAACACGCTAGGATAAAGATATGCAGTATCAACAGCGTTCGACTTAAAAGCCAGTGGCAGGGACTCAATAAAATTCTCACTTTCTTCGGGGTAGTGCTTGATTTATGCGTTGGCTTTCTTGCCGGAAAGTTTCTCTTATTCCTTGTACTTAAAGTGTACCAAAGATGAAGGAAAACACTAGATCCCGTGTAGCCAACTGCCAAGCGTACCACCTTTTTCTTCTGTGTACAACACAGTTTTGTAGCCAATTTTTATTGGTCAATACCCGACATGTGAACCCTACTAAATTAACACGAATGGGATAGAATAAGCGGCTAGTCGGATAAAGACCTAAGAAAAAGTGTCACTTAATTTGGTCGGATTACTGTTGTTGTTCGCAATCTGTGCGCCCATCCGTCGGAATTTTAAAATAATTCTCCGAAAATATATTTCTTCGACAAGTTATCAGTGAAGTATTTAAGTATAGGTTCAGTGGAATGACGTGTGTATTTCGTGGGTGTAAATCCCGAATTGGAAATAAAGAAAATGATCCACAAAATATAAGCTTTCACAGGTGAGTGATGTTTTACAATAAAACTGTTGATTTTCGGCCATAATCCGGCCGTTTTGCAAGTAGAGTCTGGCCAGTATAAGTTGGCAATGGAAAATAGCGGCAAATTTAAAAAAATATAGTATTGGCAACCCATTTTTTAGCAAAACGAAAACCTGTCACAATCGCGTTTTGCACTGGTAGCCCTGTGAATGAATGGAATAAAAAAAGATTTTCGTTTTGCTAAAAAATGGATTGAAAACCTATTTTTTTTAAATTTTGAGGTTATTTTCCATTGCCAACTTATACTGGCCAGACTCTATAACTAGAAACAATAACATGGTATTACGCCTTGTAATTAATACAAAGGCACTATGTGCAGTAAATGTGCAATTTTAACACATTTTTAGATTTTCTTTCGGAAGTAAACAATATTGCTTCCAAAATTAATATCGATAAATAAACTTTCGATATTTTCATAGAGTAAATGAGTAAATATATCCATGAGTATGTGTTTAAATATCAAAAAGTGAATACATTTTGGGTTAAATTAGCGATGCCGAACAGTTAAAAGGCCGATGTTCTAAATGTCGAAACTTACAACGTTTAATGGCACAGGCGTGTGCCTTTTATAGACATAGGCATAAAATACTTATTGTAGATATTTGGATCATTCGTTATTTTAAAATCGGTATTTTTATTTAATATGTATTTTTAACAGTAAAGGAAATTGATTCCTAGACCATTTTGGACTATGTCGTAGTGACATAATCAATTAGAGACTTCTTATGATTTTATTTACAGTGTCACTTTGACATAGTCCAAAATGGTCAAGGAATCAATTTCCTTGACTGTACGTACATATCTATCGATCGGTAAAAGAGCCTACTATATGTGATATTAATTAATTGTATTGTTTCAGATTTGCAGTATCGCTCGGATTTTAATAAGAAATGTATATATATTCAGTAATCACATTCATTCATACGCAACCCAAACAAATTAACCTTGATGCTCAAATAGGAATGGTTGGAGATGCTCTGACAGAAATGGTTCGTCGTTGTTTCAGAAGTTGCAATGCAATCCGGCATCAAAAAAGGGTCACAAACTGTCTTCCAATTACTGTCTTACAATTACAAGGCTTATTCATCATTATTAAAGATAAACGTTTTATTTTTAAATAAAAACTGTAAAAACTGTCTTTAGTTTTATTACACGACAAAAAAGATAATTTCTCAGTTTACTTTTTCGAAATAAGGCCACTTTTCAATTGGTAATCAATCGCCATTATTATTGAAAATAGGCTTATCCTTTGCCTGGTAATTATGGTTAAACCTAATAATATCGATAAACCGCACATCACTGACTACAAACTTACGCACACTAATGCAGAGTCACACACACGAACACACCTTAAAAGTGGTACGCTTTTGAAATCCAATCGAAAGCAGTCATATATAGACGACTCTTTTTAACGAAGGGCATTTGTAACAGGTGCGAAGAGTACTATTATATCAGCCGTTTTTACACTCTCTCTATGTTTTACTACCTCTATGAAGTGTACCGACACCGTACCGCATCTGTTCTTACCGCATATGTGTGTGTCTGTGGTCATCTGTGACGTTTGGGGCAATTTGTCTTGACGTCACTCGTTCTCGTTCGTCTGAGAATTTTTATTTATATTAACGTTTTGTACTTTTTGCTATCATCGGTACGTTAATATCTTTTCAAATTGAAAGTCAAGATACTTTTATAGACAACAAGATTACTAGAAGAACACTGCTGCGCATATAATCTAAAAAGTGACTGTTTGATTGTGTTTATTATTGTTTGACGAAAACTGCTGATTGTTCGACACAATGGCTAGTAGCGTGCCATCCGCTCCAAATGACCTTCCACCAGCGTATGCTGAAGTCGTGGGCAATCCGCAATATGGATTCGTGGCTCCGGACGGACCTCATGGGTCATACCCGCCGCCTAAATCATTCACTCCGATGGGGGTATATCCTCACCCGCCGGCGGGCTCGACCGTGACGCAGCCCCCAGCGGGCGCCGCGCCCGTGCCCGTCTCCGTGGGCATCGTGCTGCCGCAGGCCGTGGGCAGTGAGCCCACCACCATCACCTGCTTCAACTGTGGCAAAGTGGTCACCACCAGAGTTAACTACACGACGGCCTGGCACACTCACTTAGTTGCGGGTTCAGTGTGTGTTATCACTATGTAAGTATCAATGCATGAAATTGTGTATGGTATTTTGGCTACTTTCCTGTCAAGAGTCCATTTGGTATATTCATTGTTTTGTTTTATTGCAAGTTTTACTTTTACTTATCCTAAGCCTTTGTTTGCCTTTGTGGCTTATTAAGATTACCTGTAGAATTTCCGTGTTAGAACCATGTTTTTCCTGGCTAGATATTACATAACAAGGTTTTTATATAAATAGGTATAAGGAAATTCTCCACTAATTGCTCCTATTTAAACAAGGAGCCTGGGGGGCGGGTATTTGATTAAGCCAATGTCTATTACAGACAAGTGGAATTAACACTATTCAGCTGTTGTATGTGTTTTGGATGTGCCACGTGTCAATTAGTGACTTCAATTTAAGGAGCCAATTTAGACATTCCTTGTATGGGTTGTAGGTTGTTTGTTGTAGAATTAGACAATAGAATTTTTGCAAATCCTTTCTTTTATGGCTGTGTTATATATAGTGTTTTAGGCAACTAGCAGATGAAAACAAGATAATAAAAATTTACTATCAAGTTAATAAGGAAAATATGTCTAAAAATTGTTCATAACAACCTAATATTTTACACCAGCTTAGGTTACAAACTTGTTTTTTGTAACAAGATTTCCAGTTCTCATACAAGATAACTTTTAGAATTCATTTTATTTCATGCTCGTGTTGCTATCAGATAAAGGAGAAATATAATGAGTAAGGGATTCATGATTCATCAATTGGTTGCTAACATTGCACAATGTTATCATACTATTGATTGTAAACTGGTTGTAAAACAACAATAATAACAAGGAATAATGGACAGTCATCAATCAGCAATCAGAAAAAATTATATAATCCAACAATGGACTCATAAAATATCCGGTATACCTGTATTTCCAGAGGCATTGACTGAACAACATCATCAAGCAATATTGTTTTTATATTTTCTCTGTTTTTGTTTTGTTCGTGTTGTAATAAAATCTGTATTTCCTTATATTATATTATACTTATGGATAAAGATATACTTAATAAATGTAAAATTACTATCAAGCAATAAAATAAATAAATAGGAGGACAATCTGACACAGATTGACCTAGTCCCAAACTAAGCTCTAGGTTTGTTGTATGGGTACTAGACGATGATAAAATTGCTTTTATAGAGAAATACATAGAAAACATCAAAGATTCAGGAATGAGGAAATCCGCAGGAGAACTAGGGTAACCGACATAGCCCGAAAAATTGCCAAACTGAAGTGGCAGTGGGCGGGGCATTGCTTGTAGAACTGATGGCCGATGGGGCCACAAGCTTCTCGAATGGCGACCACGTGTCGGAAGACGCAGCGTGGGTAGACCTCCCACGAGATGGACTGACGACCTCGTGAAGGTTGCGGGAACTCGGTGGATGCAGGTAGCACATTACCAGTCGTTGTGGCGATCCTTGGGGGAGGTCTGTCCTGCAGTGGACGTCGTTGGGCTGAAATGATGATGATGATGATGATCAAACATTCAGAACCTAATAGTAGCACTCATCACACAAATATCTGCCGTTACCGGAATTAAACCCAGGACCACTAGCTTCATAAGCAGAATCATTACCAACTAGGCTAACGTGTCGTAATAGTGCAAAACTGTAAAACATTTTGTTTTCTGTTTGTTCCAGGGTGTGCTCGCTGTGCTGCCTGGGCCTGGTGCCGTACTGCTTCGACACTTTCAAGGATGCGGAACATTACTGCCCCAACTGCAACACATTTGTTGGCAAGAGCAACAAGTGCTAACTGCTCTGGTTACTCATCTTGTCCTCTATATATTGACAATAGCAATGACTTGGTTGGTTAATGGGTCCTCTTTTGTACACGGCCTTAATAAGATTATAATGAAACTATGAAAACATTTCTACCCTTTATGCCACATTTATGTGTTATATAAATTTGGTATTAAATGGTCCGTGTATCTATACTATTATTGTAAATACAAAAGTAACAGTGAACAGATTTTTAATGGAATCTGGTATAGGGCTAGCTTGTACCCTGGAGAGGGACAAAGGGCACTTTTTAACCCTGGAAAATTATATAGTTTGCAAGGGACAGAGTCGAGAGCAACAGCTAGTTATTCATTTGTAGAATCTAGATCAAGGGTGGCTCAGGTTGTGGGCCTAGCCTGTCCCACTAATAATGTACCTACAATGAAAACTGAAGACTTCCTTCGCTCCTAAAACGGTCTATAACTTGGCTAATTTTCCGTTGTTATTTTGTCATACTTTATTAGCTTGTAAACAAACACAAATGTGTACTATTTTTATATTGGAATTGAGAAATGTTTGACTAGATTGTTTGTAAGCCTTATGAAAAAAATTGGCAGGAATTTATTAATTTCCATAGTAAGGAAATATTTTTTACATTCAATAGCTTTTAATACATAAAATTATATTTAAAATATAAACTTAGCATCACACTACTTTTATATCAAAGCAGACCAGATGCTCAAAAATAATTGAAAAAGCTCTAAAGCCTATAAAACAATATAAACTTCACCCAATTTCAGATATTTTGAGGACCTTGTCTAATTGACAAAATGAACTTTTTTTAAAAATCACGCTTATAGAGGTTTGTCTCAAAAGCATACTATTTATTTTTTTCTGAGAAAAGAAATGACACAAATTTGTGCTAATGGCTAAAGAGCTTTAACGCCACGTGGTATGCTAGACTTAAATAAACAAAAGGCGGTTACAAACAAACACGTAGCAAGCACTGATAATATTATTTTTTTCTCAGGAAATAATAATAAAAAAGTATGCTTTTGAGACAAAACTCCATGCATGACATGATCTTTTTAAAAAAACATGTGGTCAATTCAATATGTTTGATGGTGCAGCTGTTTGTGTGTATACACCAAGCAGTGTTTACTAGCAGTCAGATGGATAAATCGAACTAGCTACAAACTCGGTTTGGTGTATTGTTTAACGCATTAACTGCCGGCAACACATAAACATGTTTTCCAGACTCGCCCTGTGCCTTGAACGCGTATGTGCGTGACCATAGGATGCGAGCTTCGTGATAAACAAAAGATACGGCAGTTACGACAAGGCCTGCACGGGTAGCACAAGTTGTATTTTCTCGCTTGTCGCTCAGTGCGTCCCTATCGTTACAGACTAGAAAGAAAGGGTGATCCGAGCGACAAACAAGTCGCGGACAACATGTGCTAGCCGTGCTGGGCAAGGGACGGCAGCGAATGCGTTAAGCCGGGTACTTACTAGCGAGCTGTAACTTGACTGTACCTGTAGCAGTTACAGTAACGAGCTTACAGTGGAGAACAGGCTCGCGCGTCGCGTACACATCACGATGTTACGTACAACAGCAGCATTTACGGCTCGCTTGTGAGTACGCGGCTTTATAAATAGTTAAGGTAAACGGCCTTTAGGCAAAGTTATTTCTGCCATAAAACTTAGTTTATTGCTAAAATCTTTGGGAATCAGGATAAGGTACAGAAAAAAGTAACTGTGATGATTTTTGATTACAAAAGGCAAGACATTCTGGAACCCTCAAACTTTTCCTTATTTTCAGAGCCATACCTATGTACCTAATAAATAAGTGATTATTTTCTAATGTTGATGCTATGAATTAAATTTGTAATCATTTACATTTTTTATGATATTTTATTCTTGTGTTGGTTGGTTTTTAGTTCTTGTTTAAAGGAAACTTTACATTCCAAGTAAAAACAAAATTACTTTTTCTAAAAGGGAGTGGCAAAAAACGTTCCGATCTTACTAGAGAAACGACTATTTTGATTGTGTGTTGCCAACTTAAAAAATACGATTAATTAAAAATATCATGTTTATACATAGGTATTTATTATTAAACAAAAACTTTTAAACCGATTTAAACTCAAAGTTGCCTGACTGTCAGACTTTGATATTAATACCGAATCTAAAAAAGTTTGAGATAAATGAAATAAGTGTGGTAAAGAATGAAAGACAATTGCATTGTTCATGAAACAAATTGTCTTTCTTTCCACTTCCATTCCCTTACGAGGTTTCAGTCAAGGAAAATAATTCTTAGTATAGATACCTATATAGTCATTTTCCGACAAAACGCTCTTGTTTTTTGTCACTCCCTCCTAGACCGATTGGACAATAACCAAAATTTATTTGTGAAATTTATTCGATAGATATTATTTTCTCTCCTGAAAGAGAAGAAAATGGTCCATTTGAGGCTTTTAATGGTTGTTTAGGTATGTGATTTTTTTCGAAATAATTGGTTTTGGCCCCACAAATGTTTGTCAACTGCAACTTCCAACTCTTGTAGAGAGAACTTTGTCGTCCTTTCGTAATCTTAACACATTCTTCAAATTCTTCTCGCAATTAATAGCATTATTCGTGAGTCGTGAGTATGTAAATTACCGCTTTAAACTTTTTATAGATTAAATATTAGTATTTTACAAATACATGTATAAAGTTACGGAAATAAATGCTTCAAAAATGGTTTTTGTGTTTCTCCACATTGATACATACTCGAATAGAATTTTACTTATCTAATTGCTATCTAAAATGATAAGATATGAACACCAATAACGCTACGATAACGACTGTGGCTGTGCGGGATACCTAATTGTAATCAATATGACTTATGTGCAAAGTAGGCATGCAGCCCAACCAAGAAATAATACTGGTCGTAAACAGAGCAGTGGATCCTGTGGGAGATGACGGCGCCGAGGGCGCGCGGGCGCCGCGCGAGCCGCCGCCGCGCGAGCCGCCGCCGCCGTACAGCGAGCAGCCGCCCGGGCCGCTCGTCCGGCAGACCATCATTCTTCAGCCTCCGCTCAAGGCCCGCCCCATCTTCTACCCCTGCCCTAATTGCTGCAAGAGGGTCATGACCAGGGTGGAGCATGTCAGCACGAGGAAGACGCACATGATAGCTGGTTTCATTTGCGGCTTTACTTGGTGAGTAGGTACAGTCGACGTCATAAATATATTTACACTTTAGTAGCTTGTCTATTTAACGTCATGTTTTAACTGCCATATGAAATTGTCATAGCGAATATAGTGACAAGGTACTAAAGTATACATATCTTTGACGTCGACTGTACATAATAACAAGTGTCATCATGCCATCAAGACAACGGTGAACTAAGTAGTGCAGAGTGCTTATAAATGAGGTGCTGTAAGTACGTACCTACTTGACAACTATTCAACGAGTAGATATTTAATACCCAGTACACGAGTCACGTCTCCATCAACACACTTAAAGTGCGATACCATAGGTACTCCGTTTTTAGGGTTCCCCAAAAGGTGCCAGCCGACAGAGTCCTATTACTAAGCCGCCGCCGTCCGGCCGTTGTTCGTATGTCTGTCTCTCATTATAGCTAGACACTTTAAGTTTTTACAAAGTGTCTTTACTATGGCCGCTACAGCAACAAATAATAAAAATAAAATTAGTTAAAATTTAAAAGGGCACCCGTACAAGAAACGTGTTTTTTTTTACTACGTTATTAAGGAAAACTTGTGCTAATTTGTCCGTTATTATTCTAGAGGAAAAAAACTATGTAGGTAAGTAGAAGTATATGTGGTGGTGAAACCATCGTAAGGACAGGACAGTGAGCATACTGGATGTGTACCTAAACTTATATACCTATACACGACTACATGTTCCATTTGACCACCCCATCACCACAGCCATTGTATAAACCCTCAGCCATTCACATTGTATATTTATCACTGTGACTCACCTATATGTATAAAAATAACTTACATATTTAGTTCTCAGCAGGACCTTGTTTTGTTTACAGTTGGTGCTTCCTTTGCTGTCTGGCTGCAATTCCATATTGCTTACCAACCTTTAAAAGGGTTGAACACTATTGTACAGAGTGTAATTTATTTCTTGGAGATTATAGTAGGTAAAAAAAAAACAATCGCGTTTTGGGTTCTGTAGTTAAACTAGAAACCCTTCTAGTTTCGTCATATCATGTCGTGATGTCTGTCTGTATCTCAGTCAAATTATCACAAAAACTTTTCAAGTCACAAAACAGATTTTTTTAGCAATAATATTAATTTTGTGCACATGTGTCAAAAATGTATAAAGTAGGTACCTATATAACTATAAAGATATTACTTAGTTCGTAATAAGAACCTTTTCTCTGATATACATGACGGCAGAGCATAAAAAACGAATGAAAGGCAAGGCCATATAAGATTCAAGTTGCATTGCGAGAAACCTACATCCGCCCTGTCTAAGAAGCAATTTTAACATGGCATGCATTAATTGCACATTGACGAGGCCAGGGATATATCAAGGATTCCAATAAAGGGAGAGTCTCCAGTCCTGTCAAGTGCTTCCATTTATTTAGAGTTGGCTTAAATCTAACGGCGCTGCACCCGTCGCCCTGGCGGTTAGCATCGTCGATTTCCTTGTTGCCGACTGTAAAACATTTGAATCTTGGATCGCTAGCTTTGTAGGCAGGGTCACTACCAACGAGTCAAACTTCAACACTTTTTTCCATTCGTCAAAATTCACCACTTGCACCAATAACAAAATCCAAATTTTAGTTCCAAGTAAGATTTTGACTTTATGACATACCTACTTAATGTATGGAAACAATTACCATAATCAGCATAGTCTAAAACGTACACTTCACAACACTCTTTTTCATCTGACTCCTGTGACTGCCGTATTTCGTAATTTCAATCACTTACTATGCTCACATGCGAGGTACTAAAAATAGGCGAATAATTATTTAAGTTCCTGAACCGCGTTGCTAGGTGTGTACTAATGTAGTATTTATGTAAAATTAAAGAAACAACTATAATACAATACAACAATACAATACAAAACACTTTATTGTACACCAATCAAAAACATTACAGAGGAACGGTTAAACAACAGGCGGTCTTATCTCTGATTAGCGATCTCTTCCAGACAACCTTAGTAGGGATAAGGCGTCAGATTGAAATATTTTACACAGGTGGTGCAAACTTCACACGAGAAACTATGTTAGTTATTAAACGTGAGTACTAAAAAATAACAAATAAAGATAAATATACACATAATAAGCAAATAAATAGGTACCTAGATAAGAAAATAATTACAAATATAAATCAATACAAGATATATATGACTTACATAAATAAACAGATAATTATATATAAATACATAAATAAATAAATATCAATACATCCACATCAGACCAATACAATCAAAAGACACACGACAGAAATTAACTGAGGCAATACAATTATGACTGCGACAAAAAATGCTCACGAAGAAGTTTCATAAATATAGGCAAAGATTTAGCCCGTCGTAATTCCACAGTGAGGGAGTTCCACAGTCGGACAGCCTGAAATGTAAAGGAATTGTTGTAGAATTTTGATGAAGAGGAGGGTACAGTAAAAATACAGTTTTGGGAGCAACGAACCGACGTAAAAAAGTTAAAACGCTCCTTGAGGTAACGGGGGGTTACAGGGATGAACAGAACACAGTAGAGAAGATTAAGAATATGAAAGTACCGGGTGGTACCGGCGAAAACGGATAGGGAACCACTTGAGTTGCGAACGAAAATTAGAAACGTGGTCATATTTCCGTAAACCAAATATGAACCGAATGCATAAATTTTGAATACGCTCAAGCTTGATAAGCAGCTTCTCAGTAAGATCGAAAAGCATACATCAGCATAGTCTAAAATAGGAAGAAGTAATGACTGAGCAAGCGCAATTCTAGTCGCGAGAAGGAGAAAGTTACGAAGCCGCCGAAGAGACCATACTGACGCAAACATCCTCCTGCTAACCTCGTTAACTTGAGGAACCCAGGACAAGGTCCATAATGATACCCAGGTTTTTGACTTGATGCGAAAAAGGACCCCAGAATAAGGACCCCCTCAAAATAAACAGGCATATTATTTATTAATATTAGCAGGCAGGGAGCGGTAGAGGGGTATATACATGCTCACGACAAACATTAAATAAATATGTTAATATTAATAAATAATATAAATATCATTGAAAACTTCTCTCGCATTAGTTTTTATCAGTGTCTAAAATTGAACTTTTTATATATGTTTCAACTAATTGTGACTATCACATTTTGTAATCAATGCCGTCTTTACCATAAGGGCACATGGGGCCCGTGCCCAGGGCCCCCGTCTGCAGGGGGCCCCGCGAAGGACCGACCATTTATTACCCATAGGTACCCATAATAAATAGAAGATCATAGTAGAAAAATGTTAGTAATAATTCGCTTGCTTTACTTTCCAAAAAGGGCCCCAAATTCTTGTGTGCCCTAGGGCCCACGCATAGTTTAAGACGGCCCTGTTGGTAATATTAAAAAAAAAAAAAAAAAAAAATTTAAAATTGCTTTCTTGGGGTTGGATATGAGGCTATTACATATCGTTTAGGTATATGTGACAAATAATTATTCAACCGTATCATATCTGGAGGAGCCCAAACTTGGTATGTTTTGAAAATGATTTTTATTTTAATTTAAAACAAGTGACTGAAATATAATGATGTGATATATTTTTAGAATCAGCTTAGTAAGCCCTTTCACTAGATACATCACACGATAGGTTTCAGAACAATTATTAATCTTCGCATACAAAAAAAAGATGACGTCATAACTCCTCTCCTTTTTTTGTTTTTTTTTCGTGCTACGGGTCAAAATGATTCATATGGCCTAAAGATCAATTGTTCGGATTTTCATGCTTTTAACACCTGCAAATGGTGTTAAAAGCATGAAAATCTTTTTACTGAATTTCACAGGACTCATTTTAGGTGAAAAAGAGTGTCAGGTTATTGAAAAAATATTTATAATAGGTTATCATCTAATCATGTAGTAATTATGAACTCTATACTTAGTGATAAGGTTAAGGACATCAACTCTTTTGGTCCAAATATGAAAATGCTGCTGGCCAAAAATAAATAATGCTTTATTTTATTATAACTTGTCCACATTTATTATTAAGCACCGAAGCTGTATTGCCAATATCCATGGTTTTATGAACACCTTTTGTTGAGTTTATTTAGGGATTTATTATAATTAAATAAAAATATATGCACGACGTTTCGGACAAGCGCAGCACATGTGGTCTCGAAGAAAAAAAAAAAGGTTTGGAGCCACTGTATCTTACCAAAATAAGTTCAAATGTCAAGTTATGGTAGAACAATTCATTTATTTTTGTTTGTGTAATTCACTGAAACTAAGAATTTCAGACTTAAAATAAAACCAGTCAATAGCCCTATAAATTTAGTGCCATAACAATAAATGCTCAGATAGACAATTTCTTACATAATATAGGATTATTTCTCTTTGGCCAACACACATTTGGACAAAAAATGTATGAGACCCCAATGATGTCCTTTCAATGTTCTAAGCCAGGGATCGGCAACCTGCAGCTCTTTAGATGTGAAGCTGCGGCTCTTTAGTTCCAATTTTATTTATGCAAGTACTATTTATTGCTGGCAAGAAATAAAATTGTGGCTCTTAACTTGGAAATTTCATAAATTGTAACTTGACTCTTCTAACTCAAAAGGTTGCCGAACCACTGTTCTAAGCCAGGTCAACTTTGTAGCGCAAGTGGCTGTATGAATCTTAAATGTTGCCAATTGACGATAGCTGGTGAGTCTAATAGAGTAGTCTTCATTCATTAACCTAATATTTATATGTAATAAAAGTATGATTAACAGATTAATTAATTTTATTTAAACATTACCCAGTAGTAATTTAATATGGAAATGTTAAGTACACAAGGTAAATATCAAACTAGGCACCATTTTATAGCGTTCAACCAAACAGTTTTATGCTATTATCAATCAATGGACAATTAAAAATGTATCATGAATAATGTGACTTTTTCTTCTGGTAACAAAATTTTGCATGATAATGTCAGTTCCACACTACTCCAACAAAGTTCACGGTATATTATCTAAATTCACTACAGTCTGTTAGGTTGAATATGGAACTTGCAATCTGAAACAGTCCGACGCAATCTTCCATTTGCCATCGACCGCCACTATGAGGAACGTCTGCTGGAACGGCTTCTTCACGTCGTCGTTTTGGTAGGTCACGTCGCCGCAAGCCTGAATGAGGTACGTTAGTTTGCTTGATACCAAAGCCTCTGATATTGGCTGAGCGTCTAAAGTCTTCAGCACATGGTTGCTTGCCGGCAAATCCATAAGGAACTTCTGGATTCTCTCGTTGCCGTTAATGCCGTTACCGTTCCAAACCAAAAGACCAGTCTCAAGATACAATTTTGAGGTTAGATGTCTGCTATTATCCACTTGTTTATAAAATACTTTTGTGAACTCTTCAGCCGTTTCGCAGGCATTTTCAACATTCTTTATTACTACCTCAGCCATTTTACAAAAGTAATTGTAAAAGCAACAAGATATAATTAGCAGGGTAAACAAAACAAACAATAATGTATTCAACAGGGCAGGGCTACAGATTAAATATAAGTTATTAGTTATGTTGTTATGACTTATGTTATGACAGCAAGGTAGTGTTCTCCACAGATTATAAGATATATGTTCTCGCCAAAGATAAAGGACTAACCTCTATGGTTCTCGCCGCGCCAACTGGATGGATGTGTGTGTGCGTGATGGATGGACAGACACTGTCCGACAGTCTTGGGCAAACGCGCGCCAATGTGACTGTGTGCGCGGACGCACACAGCAACAATGCCGAGTCCTGTGAGGGCTCGACTTTAATACCTCTAGTTCAGAGGCCCTACTTTAAAAATCGAAGTTCGAAGTTACGTTAGCTCCATCTCTGTCACTCGTCCTTCGAGACTAAATCGAGAGAAAGGGATGGAGCTAACGTAACTTCGAACTTCCATTTTCAAAGTAGGGCCTCAGGGATCCTAGTAGGAGTTTCACGGAAACAACGGGGTTTTTACCCAAACCAACACCTTTAATACAAATAATATGTCACACAACACAATTCACTTAACCTAAATCACTTCGTGAAGGCACGTATGGGAGTGAAGCTCCTGAATAACGGGGTTCGGCGTGAGGCGCCTTCTATGGGAAGAAAGAGGGGTCTTTGAATCGCGGATGGAGTGAGGCTCTTAAGTCTGAGGTTTAGGCGTGATGCGCCGGGCCAGGTAGATGGAGGGTTTTCCCAAATCGCGGATGGAATGAGGCTCCTTAATATTATCTGACACAATGATATTTTATATTAAGATACGTCATCTGCGCGCAAAAGCGGTCCTCGAAAGGAAGGTCCTTACTATCGTTCAGTCGCACCGTGGCCGCTGACAGGCACAACTATTTATCTCTTTCTAACAATAGCGTTCACTACGGATTGCTGTCTTTGTCTGTAGAAATCTGGCAACGTAGCCACTGTCAGTAATTGGCGACGGATTTTATGTGCGTTTAGTATGAGCATAACGTATCTAAATATAAAATATCATTGATCTGACACTGCTAGCCTAACAGTAACCGTTCCAGCGGGACGATAATCCTCGAGCCGCTGCATGCACTGGACCTAGGGAGATCAGGGGTTTGGTGTAGATACTTTCCAAAATAAGTACGGTAAGGTTCCAAAGCCAACGGGACGATTCGATAATCTTCGAGCCGCTGAAGCGTTTGTACCTGATTTGGGAACGGGATTTCGGAGTGGGAGAGGGATAGACACTTTGACAGTTAGATCTGAAGATAGGGATGCAGCGGGACGATATTCCTCGAGCCGCCAGCGATCCGCAGCCTCTTCTCAGTCTGACAGTCTTGGGCAAACGCGCGAATGTGGAGCTTGTTCGCAAGCTCGCAGGCTCTTTCTTCTTCTTCTCTTTTTAATAATGGCGGTCCACTGAGATATTTCGCCAGTGTCAAGTGAGTAGAGTAAATCAGTAAATAGAGTAAATCAAAAACTATATTATTAAATATATAAAGTACAAAGCCGGACATCTTTCGATCGGCCATCTTTGATCTTCCCTCCACGAAGGTTACCGAGACCGCAGAGACCCTACTTTGAAAATCGAAGTTCGAAGTTACGTTAGCTCCATCTTTCTCTCTCGATTTAGTCTCGAATGACGAGACACGGACGGAGCTAACGTAACTTCGAACTTCGATTTTCAAAGTAGAGCCTCTGGCTCTTTGATGCGGGCAAAAAAAACCGATAAAAAGTGGTTAAAAAGGCGCAAATACGCGAAAAATATGTTTATTGTTTTTCTTGTGTGTGCGTTGAATAAATGATTCCTATTCTATCCTAAAAATATGAGGATCGGTTCCACATTCACGCTTTCACACCTAGTTTCAATGACCATCAATGACCACCTTGCTTGGTTGCCGAGACCCTATTTTGAAAAGCGAAGTTCGATGTTACGCTATCCATTCCTTTCTCTCGATTAAGGGCCGAGTTCACCAACAATTAAACGGACGATTAAGTCTTAATCAGCTGTTAATCAATACATTTGACACCCGTTAAACCGCTAATCGTCCGTTTAATTGTTGGTGAACTCGGTCCTTAGTCTCGAATTACGAGTGACAGGGATGGGGCTAACGTAACTTTGGACTTCGATGTTCAAAGTAAGACCTCTGCTACTTGGTGGCTTGGTGGTGGCGGGTGTAGGTTGCACTGTTAGCATGTTGATTGCCACTTAAAATAACGTACTTCCATCTGTCAATACGTCAATGAAACCTAAACTGCCTTCTTATACATACATAAACTCACGCTTTCATTCCCAGAGTGCGGAATAGAATTGATTTCTGATGAATTTCTGGCGACAGCGAATAGCAAAAAGTAGTTTGACCACGAGTCAGTCACTAATTTTCCCACAGCTGGAAAAGACAGAAAAAAGTACAAGGAAAGTAAATAAACCAAAAAGTTTTCATGTTCAAAAATAATCTAGGAAAATCTTGTGTTATTGTACCGTAGTAAGACTACGAGGAACTAGGCATTTATCATTTAATAATTTTACTCCTTTATTTATAATATGAGGTCTCCCCAGGATAACCCAGAGCAATTACAACATAAACATTAAAACAAAACGACCAGTTATGATTAAGATTTTTTTATTTGATAATGTCTTTAACTAATATATTAATTATTATACAAAGTGACTTATCTATTTTACAAATTACATTCCATAATACATTCTACGGCTATTTCAATATTTAGGACATTTGACACGCTGATTACAACTAAAATAATGGTACTTTATTAAAATCCATTAATAAAGGTATAGAAACATACTTTCGAATTTGTAATGATATCATATTATCATATTAATTCTATAAATAAGCGTTACTTTCGGCCGTCAAGCCGTTAGCTGCTGCGAGGAGCGGAGCCCGGCGGCGCCGGCGCAGCCGCGCTCCTCGAGCCACACCCGAGCACTGGCAGGCGGTGGACGGAAGAAAAAGATTGAACTGTCCTATAGCAAACGAGAACTAATATTCCGAAGATTTTATCACATGTCTAAGTTTCACTAACTAAAATTACGAAAGTTACGCTATTCACTTCGGCTATAGAATTGAAACGTTTGTGTTCACCGTTGCGAACGGCCCCGCTCCGACGCAGCGTCCACGCGGCTCGGAGTCGCCAGTCCTTTCCTCTTGCCTCCGCCGGTTTTAAAACTATAATTTCGCGGTCAGCTTCGACTTCAAACCTTACCCTAAGGCACTGACAAAATGATTATGCTCTAAATACAAAAGTTATTTATAAACAATATATTTCTAAAGAGTAGATAACATTCCTTAAAAAAACATAAGAATACCACTCGAGGTTAATTTAATTCTGTAGCTGCAAATAGTAATAAAAATTGGAGTCGTCACATTTGTATGTTTAATTTTACCATATAAAAAAATTATTATTTCAAGATTTCATAAATGAAATGAAATTTCCACCTAAATAATAATATTACCTTGAATTTTAAATTGCAAGATCACAATACCTAATTTAAATAATCGATCGTTTTCTTCATAAATTAATATAATATAAAAGTCACAAACGACGAATGGATATAAGCCCAGGTTAAAAAGATTACATTCAATTTCTAAAAATTATACTTTTGCTTACATCAGAATTAGAACTGTAACATTACGATTACGACCCGCAGCCTGGAGCGAATACCTCGGCGTGAATCCGTAACGGCCGGCCGCTGCCGCCCGCGCACGTTCACATATCGACATTTAGCGTTACATGTAGTACACCGCTGTTTATAATAATGACTTTGCACTTTAAATGTTTAAAATTATCACTTCCCAATTTGTTCAATCGTTCCATAATCTCACAACTTACTGGATTGCCATTTGTTAAGAGTAACAATTAAACAAAAATAAATCGATCACGCACACGGACTAACATCATCGGTTAAAAAGCAACACTATGATCTAAATTGAGCATTTTGTGTTAACTGGGAAGTGAGTACTGAGTACAGTCTGAGTGGCAGGCTAATCGAACTGTGTACGTGAGACTGGTGTAAAAGTGAGTTTTCTGTGTATAGTCCTGTACGAAGTACCGAGCACCGTCGCGCGCGGCGAGGCCCGCGGGGCGCGGGGCTACCGCGCGCGCGCCCGTCGCCCGGAATGACACCTCGACTCTTCTTCGTATAAATCTGTATTTTTTAAATGTTATTTTTCATCGAACCCAACCTGTATAACATAAAAGGTATTAGTAATAGTAAAACAGAAGTACATTATAACATCTGTAAACACGGAAGGTAGATTGATCTGCTCACCTGTAAAGGTCCATTGCACACGTCCACTTTGTGTTTTTCTGACACATCAGTCATTAACCTCTCCTGTGAACAAAAACAGGTATTAGGAAAAAACATAGTATTAGACCACGTATGCCTGATTTCACGAACCAACTTAAGGGCCGTGTTAATAAACCCATCCTGGCCGAGAGGCCCGTCACAAGATACGTCAAAGTAACACGTCATACCATAGAATACTGTAATTGTTGACTCATCTTGAAATGTGCATTATAGTCAAGTTCAGTTTATAAATACGGCCCTGAGACTGCTAAGTCCGAACCAGCCGTCAGCCAATACGTATTGGCAGCCGTCATACCTCTAATCGTCTGGTTAAAACTTTAAATGATATTCGTTGTAAATGTAATGTTGTGTATATACCTCTATGAGTCGTTCGGAATCCGCAAAACTGTGGTTGTGATTGGCTGCTTGCTTCTCCTGCAGCTCAGCTTGCAACGCATCTATCTTCTTCTGCATCTGATCAAGATTTTAAGTTTGCTATTTATTTGCTGTAAGTTTATTTGAACGTTACACTAAATTATAATGTAACCTTTACCAGACATTTACAAAATTGATCAATAAAAAATGGATCATAATTGACCGCCACCAAGTACAATTAGCTAATATTCTAATTGTGCCAGTTGTAATTAAGTCTTGGCCCATTTTTACACCACAAAATAGTGACATAAGAGAAAAAGTAAAGGATCCGACTTGTTCAATGGTGAAATGTGTCGAATATAAAAATCTATTCTGAGGAAATCACAAACAAATAACCAAAAGGACCCAACCCTAGCACATTTATTTATACGGCCTAGCATTACAAGTAGGAATGTTACGGTGTACCGGGAATATAAAAAAACCTCGCTATGTTATGGCAAAAGTTATAAACTTAAACAAGACAACTATTATCACGCCCCCTTATAAATTGTATGTAGACTATGAAATTTTTACGTTCTAGACGACTCATATGATATCACATATTAAAATCCGCTCCAGAGTTCGGGCGCTGGAGTGGAACTTCCGATCTTAACTTAACTTCGCACAGTCGGGTGAAAATATAAGTGGCGGCGCTTCACTTGAGGTTTTTTTATTTTTCTGGTAAAGCTACGTAGCTATATGTAGGCCAATAAACTATAGAAAAACGAATAACAGTTATTTTGAAAGTGGCAACACAAACGTCCACAGCGTGAACAACACATCGTCGACAGCCGACATTGTACCTCCGCTATGATGTTAGGCAAGGTTTTCTCAATGCAGGAGTATGCGAACGCCAATGGTTCCTACACGGACAAGTAAAAATAGTGACAATCTACATTTGTACAATAATATAGTAAATAGTAGGCGTAATTAAGTTTATTATTTACAAATCATCAAAAACTACATTAAAAAAGAAAGTTATTTATCGGTACGTATTCTAAAATCCCATTGTTTTTAACGTAATCATTTTTTTTTTCAAAGCTAAGCACAACCACATAGTATTTTTGTTTATAGAATGGAGTAAGGTTCTAAATACGATCGTATTACAGTGCAGCAAACCAGGATTCCTTATAAAAGACAGTTCCTAAAAAAATATGTAAATAAAACAGGATAAAATTGACGTAACAAGTTCGGTTTTCTAGGAATAAGACAGTAATCATCAGCGATCAAGTAAACGCGGTTTCACGTTAGAGCGAGAATTAACGCGATAGCTACTGGGGAAAAAAAACCCAGTAGTTAGTAGTAACAGTTGGGAATTTAGTACAATTAGCTAGGTACCACTGTTAAAAGATGAGAAAAAAATCCCAGCTGTTACCAGTGGTAATAAATTGGTGGTAACAGGTGGGAATAACTCGTTGCTATTGCTATACACTTGACAGCTGGTGCTGGCGCCTCTCGAATAGGAGCATTTTATTTAACTTGGGGCACGTTTTAAAAAGCTACCAATAAAAAAATTACAGGTCTAAACTGGCAACACTGCTTAAATGGCTGGCCGTCATTGGTCGACGTTGTGTCAAATGGAAACTTGTAACCTGTAAATTGTATTTTGTAGCTTTATAAAACATGCCACTGGAGTTATTCATATTCATAAACATATTCTTTGTACATACATTGTCAAAGTTAATAAGTTAATGAGTTAAAATAATTACATTAGAGCGTGGCTTATATGATAATATTGATAATACACAATACAATTATTAATAAAATGCCATTCTTTAAAAAACTATTCCATTATTTTCATTACATCTAAATCCATTAATTAGTAATTTTATATACCTGTCTAAGAGCTTATTCACTAAGGAACTCCTCAACAGAGTAGTAGCCTTTCCCAAGCAGCCAAGATTTTAGGTTTAATTTAAAACCCAAGCAGGTCCTTCAGTCTTTTATGCTTGTAGGAATCTTGGTATAAATTTTTGGGCCTACCATGTGCGTGAGATTTGCTGTTACTCATACGCAAAAGTTGCCAGTCACCTTCACCCCACCTCCGGAATTAGCTGGGTTCGCCGTTGACGGATACGTCTAGGAGGATATGATCATCATTCCGAATAGGTCAATTCACTACAGGTGCTACGAATTGAACGAACGAAAGTTCCGTTATTTTACACATATGTGTACGCCGTATTCATCAATCTGAGTCAGCTCTTTTAAATTTACTAAGAACCTTAAATTCTATGGAGAATGCGATAAGTACAATTAATTTAAGCTGGAAGAAATTACCTTAAATCACATCACGTGTCTTCTGCATCTCTCTTTAGTAAGGAAGAAAAGAAACAAAACCCTCATACATTTAATTTTTTCATTCCTAAGTAAAGAGATGCAAAACATACGTGACGTAATTAAAGTTTTGAACGCCTTGCCTCAAATACAAAATGTGTCACTCTCACGCCAAACATGTTTGCCATGCTATGCAAATTACAACTTAATTGATACGAAACAAAGTCTCTTTTAATCTTGAACTCGTGTCAGTGGCACGACTTTCAGTTGTCGGCCAGAGCCGACTGTGGCATTCAGAAGGTTAAGTAGCATCGATCCAAAGTTTGCCCTGCAATCTCCACAGTAAATAAGTTTCTTGGAATTGACCTACAATGTAAAATGGGAGAAAAATACTCGTACGATCACGAACGTAAATATAGGAACCATTTCAGAAAATAATTGTTTGAAGTCGTCAATGTCATTAGAAATAAAGAGTGATATGTAACTTATAGGAAACTGAACCTTATTGGTGTAGAATGTCAGATTGAGCTTGGAGCTAAGATGGGTCACAAATGGAAGTGTTTGAGTGTACCTGCGTGACGGTCCGCTGGCGCAGCTCGTCGAGGTCGCGCTGCGTGTCGGCGAGCTGCTGCGCCCACCGCGCCTCCTCGCGCGACACGTCCTGCTGCAGGCGGCCCAGCACGCCCTCCTGCCGACCAATGCCGGTCTCAAACAATCACCCTTATCTACTTACATCTACACGTAAGTCCAAGTGTCAAGTTTCATCAGCAACGTAACATCTATCAATCTAAATGCAACTAGCGCACCGTATCGTTTAAAATATATATTACTACACAACTTTCTCCACTCGAGCTAACTATAGCACAAGCTCGGCAGATAATACGTCAATCCTGACACATTGCACAAACAGAGAATATTGATTCTGTTGACAAACTAATTTGATGCGTGTGAAGGAATAGTCATAATAATTTATTTCTGACTGTACAAGACATCATAATTATAGGTCTTCTTCGTGTTTTTATGAAGCACTGGTGATGATTATACTTTCAGATGAGGGTATGATAGCGATAGTCAGCTGATAGCTGATGATGAAATGCTAGTACTGTAAGTGTTGGCGACTGACCGTGTCGTCGATGATGCGCTTGTATTTGTCGACGAGCGCCTGCAGCGTCTCGTTCTGCGCGCGCAGCTCTGCTACGCTCGCGTCCGGCGCGGCCTGCGCGGGCGCCGAGACCTGACACACGGAATCATTAATGACAAAAAAAACACTTGATTTAGTCTTTTTTTAAATGTATTTGTGACATGTGACAGTGTTTGAGTAAACATTAATATATACTATAAATAAATAAAAATGCAGGGCAGGTTCGAAAGTATGACACATTGGTATCATGTATTCAATCTCCGTTTGGGTAGCACATTTAAATGATTGAATGTGAAATAATCCAAGGAGATGAAGTCAGAAATCTGTCGGTCAATGAAAACGCTTCTAATTGAGGCTCGTCATGATAATAAATATTTAAAGTATTTTACTAAAGTGCTCAACATATTCGTTTCAGTATAAGATAAGGCGTAAAAGCATGTCAAGTTATAGATAACAAAAAGGCCAGCCCTACAGAAATTAAGGGCCAGCCCTACAGAAATTGTATATATTCCGTCGTTGAGTGCCTGGGAGTCGTTAGCCCCGTTATAGCACCTTGGCGAGCTCGGCGGCGAGGTTGTCGGCGAACTGCGCGAGCCAGGCGCGGCCGGGGCGCGCGGCGGGGCAGGCGCCGCGCAGCACGCGCGCCACCTCCGAGTACTGCGCCTCCTGCACCACGTTATATGATAGTGTACCTGGGCGAGCTCGGCGGCGAGGTTGTCGGCGAACTGCGCGAGCCAGGCGCGGCCGGGGCGCGCGGCGGGGCAGGCGGCGGGGCAGGCGCCGCGCAGCACGCGCGCCACCTCCGAGTACTGCGCCTCCTGCACCACGTTATATGATAGTGTACCTGGGCGAGCTCGGCGGCGAGGTTGTCGGCGAACTGCGCGAGCCAGGCGCGGCCGGGGCGCGCGGCGGGGCAGGCGGCGGGGCAGGCGCCGCGCAGCACGCGCGCCACCTCCGAGTACTGCGCCTCCTGCACCACGTTATATGATAGTGTACCTGGGCGAGCTCGGCGGCGAGGTTGTCGGCGAACTGCGCGAGCCAGGCGCGGCCGGGGCGCGCGGCGGGGCAGGCGCCGCGCAGCACGCGCGCCACCTCCGAGTACTGCGCCTCCTGCACCACGTTATATGATAGTGTACCTGGGCGAGCTCGGCGGCGAGGTTGTCGGCGAACTGCGCGAGCCAGGCGCGGCCGGGGCGCGCGGCGGGGCAGGCGCCGCGCAGCACGCGCGCCACCTCCGAGTACTGCGCCTCCTGCACCACGTTATATGATAGTGTACCTGGGCGAGCTCGGCGGCGAGGTTGTCGGCGAACTGCGCGAGCCAGGCGCGGCCGGGGCGCGCGGCGGGGCAGGCGGCGGGGCAGGCGCCGCGCAGCACGCGCGCCACCTCCGAGTACTGCGCCTCCTGCACCACGTTATATGATAGTGTACCTGGGCGAGCTCGGCGGCGAGGTTGTCGGCGAACTGCGCGAGCCAGGCGCGGCCGGGGCGCGCGGCGGGGCAGGCGGCGGGGCAGGCGCCGCGCAGCACGCGCGCCACCTCCGAGTACTGCGCCTCCTGCACCACGTTATATGATAGTGTACCTGGGCGAGCTCGGCGGCGAGGTTGTCGGCGAACTGCGCGAGCCAGGCGCGGCCGGGGCGCGCGGCGGGGCAGGCGGCGGGGCAGGCGCCGCGCAGCACGCGCGCCACCTCCGAGTACTGCGCCTCCTGCACCACGTTATATGATAGTGTACCTGGGCGAGCTCGGCGGCGAGGTTGTCGGCGAACTGCGCGAGCCAGGCGCGGCCGGGGCGCGCGGCGGGGCAGGCGGCGGGGCAGGCGCCGCGCAGCACGCGCGCCACCTCCGAGTACTGCGCCTCCTGCACCACGTTATATGATAGTGTACCTGGGCGAGCTCGGCGGCGAGGTTGTCGGCGAACTGCGCGAGCCAGGCGCGGCCGGGGCGCGCGGCGGGGCAGGCGGCGGGGCAGGCGCCGCGCAGCACGCGCGCCACCTCCGAGTACTGCGCCTCCTGCACCACGTTATATGATAGTGTACCTGGGCGAGCTCGGCGGCGAGGTTGTCGGCGAACTGCGCGAGCCAGGCGCGGCCGGGGCGCGCGGCGGGGCAGGCGCCGCGCAGCACGCGCGCCACCTCCGAGTACTGCGCCTCCTGCACCACGTTATATGATAGTGTACCTGGGCGAGCTCGGCGGCGAGGTTGTCGGCGAACTGCGCGAGCCAGGCGCGGCCGGGGCGCGCGGCGGGGCAGGCGGCGGGGCAGGCGCCGCGCAGCACGCGCGCCACCTCCGAGTACTGCGCCTCCTGCACCACGTTATATGATAGTGTACCTGGGCGAGCTCGGCGGCGAGGTTGTCGGCGAACTGCGCGAGCCAGGCGCGGCCGGGGCGCGCGGCGGGGCAGGCGGCGGGGCAGGCGCCGCGCAGCACGCGCGCCACCTCCGAGTACTGCGCCTCCTGCACCACGTTATATGATAGTGTACCTGGGCGAGCTCGGCGGCGAGGTTGTCGGCGAACTGCGCGAGCCAGGCGCGGCCGGGGCGCGCGGCGGGGCAGGCGCCGCGCAGCACGCGCGCCACCTCCGAGTACTGCGCCTCCTGCACCACGTTATATGATAGTGTACCTGGGCGAGCTCGGCGGCGAGGTTGTCGGCGAACTGCGCGAGCCAGGCGCGGCCGGGGCGCGCGGCGGGGCAGGCGGCGGGGCAGGCGCCGCGCAGCACGCGCGCCACCTCCGAGTACTGCGCCTCCTGCACCACGTTATATGATAGTGTACCTGGGCGAGCTCGGCGGCGAGGTTGTCGGCGAACTGCGCGAGCCAGGCGCGGCCGGGGCGCGCGGCGGGGCAGGCGGCGGGGCAGGCGCCGCGCAGCACGCGCGCCACCTCCGAGTACTGCGCCTCCTCGGCCGCTGCGAGCGCCTCCTGCACCAAATTATGACCATGTTTATAATGGTGGCGACACTGTTCTTTGGAGAAAACCACTATACAAGCCTCAGCCGGGAAGGGCGGCTGGTATAATAATTCTTACTAGAAGTATAATAAACTTATAAAAACCCATTCCTGTCCGCTGCGATATTTCAATCAAAAATGCTCTCTATTGCATATACATTTATGATTGACTCGAACTGTAAATGCCATGTCGACGGTCTCTGTGAAAGGTTGTTGTTTTTGTGTTGAAAAAATTGAAGCCATCTCGGAAGACGCGTTAAAACAAGTCTATTTTACTCACTTCCACTCTGTGATGTCCTACTGCACTCTCATTTGTGGTAACTCCACAAATGCAAAAAGGGTCCTAATTATGCAAAATCGTGCCATCCGTACACTTGTCGGAGTAAAACCTAGGCACTCTTGTCAAGATTTATTCACATCTCAACGCATATTAACGCACTATTCACAATACTTACTTAAAGCAAAAAAGAACATCTCCCAGTTTGCACGCGTGGACATTCCGGGCAAACAACTTCGATCTACTGGACGCCTAAGAACAGTTCCTCGCCGTATGGTACTTGCAGAAAAGAACCCCCACCCCATTGGCCTGACCTAATTCGAGCACCTACCCGCAGATTGGAGATATAGTACATTACTATAGAGGCCGTGAAGTAGGGGGTAGCCGGCAGAGTTCATATAGTAACGAGGCTGGCAACCCCTTTTCACGGCGAGGTATGTATAGTGCATTTCTCAAACATATGCAATGAAATATAAAAATTCCTCACTGAGATTACTGTAAATGTTAAAAGTACATGCATTACTGTAATCTTACGATAACAATCTCAAGACTGCAATATTACGATGGCAATCTCAAAACTGCAATCTTACGACTGCAATCTTACGATAGCAATCTCAACACTGCAATATTACGTTGGCAATCACAAAACTGCAATCTTACGATGGCGCTCTCAAGACTGAAATCTTACGATGGCAATCTCAAGACTGCAACCTTACGATGGCAATCTCAAGACTGCAATCTGACGATGGCAATCTCAAAGACTACCATCTGACAATGGCAATCTCAAAACTGCAATCCTACGATGGCAATCTCAAGACTGTGCAATCTTACGATGGCAATCTCAAGACTGCAATCCTACGACGGCAATCTCAGGACTGTGCAACCTTACGATGGCAATCTCAAGACTGCAATCTTACGATGGCAATCGCAAGACTGTGAAATCTTACGATGGCAATCTCAAGACTGTGCAATCTTACGATGGCAATCTCAAGACTGTGCAATCTTACGATGGCAATCTCAAGACTGCAATCCTACGACGGCAATCTCAAGACTGCAATCTTACGATGACAATCTCAAGACTGCAATCTTACGATGGCAATCTCAAAACTGCAATCTTACATTAAAATTTAAAAAAAGATACTTCCCGGCCTAGGCCTTCATTTTTGTATGAAATTCCTTTACAGTTCTCTCGAGTTGTTCCATCCGAAACGTGATACTTTGAAGCCTAAAATAACTAACATAACGCCAACATTTCATTGCATGTTTGAGAAAAACCTTTTGTTGTTTTTTAAGTAGATGAGTACATGGAATTAAACCTATAGCTGTTGCCTATACTGTTGCCATAATTATGTAATCCTTATTGGAATTTTTCTTATTACTATTGTATATTTTAACCGTAATTGTTTTATTACTATTTATAATTTATTTAACTTATTTGCACAATATACAATAAAGTACAAATGGCGGACTTAATGCCCAATGGCAATGACAACGGCAATGGAAATTTATTGCGAACTTTCACATCAACCCTCTCGAGCGCCTTTTGACGTATCCGTCCACAAGGCATTTAATCTTGTTATTTAAAAAAGTTCTAATAAGATTCAAAAAATATGAAATATCTATCTTTCATAGATAAAATTTGTTTTTTCGAAACGTGAAACCACTTGACATCTAGGAGCGTTTAAACTCGGTCTCGTAACTACAATGACGTCTTTGCTCGGCGCCCGAGGAGAACAAATATGCGAGCCTCGCAGGCGCTCCAAGGATTAAGGCAACATGCGCAGGTCATTTTAGAGTTGTCATCAATGACGGATTTATCCAACGCTTATCGGCGCAGGGATAATTGTAGCGCGATTATATTCAGGATAAGCTGCAATAGTCATCGGCGTCCTTCATGTTTCTGAGAAGTGATAACCCAACCAACCTACAGTTATTTCCACCTCGGTCGCGATTAATAAACAATGACTAATAATAGCTTTGATTATACTGTATTTATCATCAAGAGATTAGCGATTAGGAGAGCGAAATATTTTTTTATAGCGGGGATAAAGATACAGTGGTGGTCACATAATTAGGGACACTTGTTTTTTTCCCATACAATTGCCTACAAATATGACTTTTCAATTTTGACCACCATTCAAAAAGTTCTAAACTGATTTAATATTTGGTTACACTCATCGTTCATTAATGAACTAAGGTTTAAATGTATGTAGAATTATTTATCTCTGTTAAAAACGGATCTTTCATTTTATAAGGATTTGAAAAAATAAATACCTCGCGTTCATACAAAGTTGTAAAACTTTGTATGGACGGGTCAGCACTACGTTTTTAAATCCCTATAAAATATAAGGTGCGTTTTTAACAGTAGTTCATTGTACATAAATTTAAACCTTAGTTAATGATCTAAAGTAAATTGTATTTAGCAATAAAATTGGTCAAGATCTTTGAATGGTGGTCAAAATTTAAAAGTCATATTTGTAGGCAATTGTATGGGAAAAAACGAGCGTCCCTAATTATGTGACCACCACTGTACATGTATTTTTGTACACACTCTCACCATCTCTCCTATAATTTTATGCTCGACGGTGAAATACGGTACATTTGTATTTGACATCTGTGTGCGTTTTGCTCCTACCTTCCTCTCCATTACTGTCCAACGCGATGCAGTTAGTAGGACGTGACCCAAAGGTTTGTCAAAACAGGCAAAAGAAGTACATGAAAAACGAATGATGTATTTTACAAGCGAAGCCGGCCAGGTAATTTTACAATGCGTCGTGAATCGATAAGAATTCCAGTTTGTATCAAAATAAAAGCAGGAAAAAGCGGGGACAAGGCTCATACGTATATAAAGGGCATCACTTACGCGCGGGTCTTGCGCCGGGCTCGCGCTGGCCGACTTCGTCTGAAGGGCCTTTTCGGCCGATTGCAAAGCTTCCATTACTTTCCAGTTTTTAGTTCGCAACTCCTATACGGGCAGCGTCAAAATAAAGCAAAATGTTAGTTTCAGGTCGAAAAAGGTACAAGAAATATTAATCAAACTCTTAAATACCATGCGTCGTATAAGATGATATTAATAGGATAACTGTTTGTTAATGTGAACTGAAACCTAATAGAGCTTGCACACAAATTTATGGCTAACCATAATTAATTCAAGAAATATATTGGAGCGGAAATTAGCTTTGTCCATGTGATGAGGAAGCAATCTTTTGTTATGCTAACAAGCTTAAAATTCCGCTTTAAAAAAACATTCACAGTAGCAGAGAATAAATGTTGAACACATAGTATTTTATCAGATAAGCTCATATCACATAATATCTTACTTTCTAATTCACCTTTAGCAGCCATCGATAACTACTAACTTAATAACAACTACAAACACAAACTTTTACTACATCTGCACAACACCATTAGAAAGTTTCAATATAACGCTCGAAAAATAGGTAACCATGTGCTAACTAATTAAGATACAGTCACTAACTACCATAGCGATATAATATAACCCTGACCCGTAAGGCCGCCTGCGCTTACGTCACGGTCGAACAATCTATACCTAACCGTTTCCTCGGGAACAAGTTCCAAAGGGTTGCGTCACGGGTCTTACATTGTTCTTCTGCTGGTACTGCGCGAGCTGGTCCTGCAGGCGCGCCAGCGCGTCCTTCTGTTCCTTGTTGGCGCGCTGCTCGGCGGTCAGCGCGCTACGCAGCGTCTCCACCACGCTCTCCACCTTGGCCAGCTCCGCTGACTGCTGTGATAAAATATCACAATCATCATTATCATTATTATGTTACTATTTTTGAGAGTCTAACGCGAAATGGGGCCAGCGGAGTACGGAAAAATATACATCCCAAATAAACCACCGAAACGCACGCATCACATCTTTAAGTTGACCAATCTAAGAGATACCTCTTTTCTTTAGAGTTATTAATGTTATTATAATTTGCCCAGAAAATCAAAGACGAAGATAAAGTGATACCTTGTGTTGGTCGTTGGCCGGGAGCCCGTTCTGGGCCGGCGTGACCTTCATCTGCTTTATCTCCGCCAACTCGGCTTCACGCGCAGCTAACTGCTCCCTAAGCGAAGCCAGTTCGTTTGACAGCTGAAAAAATAAAGGTTGTATAACGTACACGAAACGAGCCTACAGCACCTTACGCGTTCAATACAACAATGCTTTTAGAATGCTATTGGGACTTAGATCACCTAGCAGGTGTTCTGCATCGGGTATGTTTGCCGCAGCTCGCACGGATGGTTTTCAGGCTATAATCCGTAAAAATATAGTCTCTTTACTAAGTCGTGTGAGATGAGGTCCCAATATAATTCTAAAAGAAATTGCTGAAAGGTATGATTGTCCGATCTTTAAACATTGGACCGAGCTTATTAAGGGTTTAGCGCAATTAGTAATATAGATGCTATGCTATGGACAGCGTATGCATATGTTTTACAAGTTAGCAAAATTGTAAATGTTAATAGGTACTGTATCTTTAGAATTATTCTACTAATTACTTACACTCTATGGATCTTTTTGTAGTCCGAAATAAAGAATTTGATTTGATTTGTTAACAGGAAAGTTATTAAGAAGATATAATTTTGAATGTGGCTGTTCAAATATAATATTTACATGCTGTTTTTGTGATTCCGCTTCTTCTTTTTGTTTCTCGGCGTTGGTTTCGGCAAACTGGGCGCGACTCGTCAATCGCTGCACATCGTTCTGAAGTTCGGTCATAGCTGCGAACAAAATGTGGCGTGAGTTATAGGTTCGAACAAAGTTACAAGTTTAAAATCCTCCTTTTAACGGCACATTGTCATTGTTGATAATTGTAAAAAAAGTCTTAGGCTACAATCACACTTCCAGGCCTGTCAGTGTGGTTGTAGCCTTAAGGCGATGCAAGCGTCTTGGAGGGGTATCTCGTACCCCTTCCCTTTAGGATCCGCCTATGGTGTGTGGCGTCGCCTGTCCTGCAGCTGCTGCGCCAGGTCGGCGGCGTGCTGCTGCGCGAGCATGGCGGCGGTCCTGTGTGTATCTGTGGGTGTTGTGTACCTGCGCGGCGGTCCTGCAGCAGCTGGTCGGCGTGGTTGGCACGCGCGCGCGCCTGGTCGGCCTCTGCGAGCGCGCGCGCGGCGTCCTGCAGCTGCTGCGCCAGCTCGGCGGCGTGCTGCTGCGCGAGCATGGCGGCGTCCCGCGCGGCAGCCGCTTCGCAGCGCGCCTGTCCAGCCTCCAGAGCGCGTGCCGCCAGCTCCGCCTGCAGCGCCGACAGCTGGCCCAGCAGGCCCGCTTCCGACTGATCACATAACACATGATCAATAATCTAGCTAATCGTTAGCCATAATACGAATATGAAGTAGATTCAACGCCTAAGCCAAAAATACACAGGACACGTTGGGCGACTTATGTCGACAGGCGAAAAAGACATCGATCGGTTACCCTCGGCGCGACGCGGCCTCGAAGGAAGTCTTCTTTGCTCTTATTGCAGCCACATAAAGCGTTTTCAGACCAACCAACAATTGTCTGATAACTCCAATCTTACATATCATTCTGTATAGAGATTTCGTAGTAGCAGTTGCAGTAGTGTACATAGTAGTCGACTTACCTCAGACAATCGTTGGATATGCATTTCCATTTGCGCTCTCTGTGCCTGAGCCTCCGCCTCCGCGCCGAGTTTGGACTGGAGCTGCAAACATAAAAACCGGTCAAGTGATAGTCATAGTACATTGTGTATTAAGGGTGGTAAAAACAAACGAGTCTGTTAGAAGCGTCTCGAGCTTTGTATTTCCTTTACCACCCGTGTAACATACAATGTTTTTCATCACAATTGCGAGGAAATGAAATAAAACCAGACAAGATCATATTTTTAACTTACGATTGTCACTAATAATTTTAGCCGCGTTGGCAATGTCCGCGTTTTTTATTGATATATAAATTTTAATATGTGCACAAAGACACCCTTTTAATTATTATTTTGGAATGACACAGTTTATAATCAGTATTTATAAATTAGCGGCAGACTACATCATTGCCTATGATTATGATTTTAATGTCAAACGTGTTCAGGAGTCCGATTCTAGTGACAGTCGAGATCAATAGTTCATATGCCAGATTTTTAGAAAATTGTATGCAACTGACATTTCATCTCGAATGAAACTTCATATCGAATGGCACAAGGATTGGGGTCCTAGCGTATTATGATAGTTTGAGTCCACGTATTATATTTTAAAAAAAAGCTATTACGCACGATAGGGCTTAATGATAAAAAAAAGGCCCGCGGGTATTATTTTGGATTTACGGTCGATTTTTCTAACATATTAGACCACTATTTACGAGCAAGTGTGATGAAAAATAATAAATAGCATTATTTATTACCGATACCATAGCGACTGAGTACTCGTTTAAAATTGTTCAAACAGCAAAGTAACTATACGATCAGACTAAAACAGAATAGGAACACCAGAATTGCTTGAACTTATTTTTTCATAATTATAGTAGCCTTGCGCTTGTAGAGACTCATGAAATTACTCGTAGACTGTTTCTTAACTTCATTAGTTTGGGTACCATTAGCCAAAAGAAACAGAAAACTCATACGTCAAAGTACGAGAGTGCCTTTTACATGACTTTATAATAAATACCTAAGGATTTATCTGTCGTTGGCATGGGACCTGTGGTGCGGAAATATCTGTTAAGTCAATGGCGGTGAAGAGGTCAAGTCTGGTGAACATGAGGGGCAGTCGAACGGCCCTTCGCGTGTAACCCAACGGTCATTCCCGAAATAAAGAGAATTAGAGAATATTCGAGATTCTCAATATATTAGAATCCCAAACCATAACATTCAAACTATAATTACCCAATATTGCGAATCTTATAAAAGTGAGTATTATATGGTATGTCATATTCGGGCAGGGTTAAAAAACTGTTATGTGGGTATATTCTCTAAGTTAGTGGGTAGCTAAACGCGGCTGCGTCCGCGTCAGTTAGTTGCATTATACTTGTCAACGAGCAAGGTGTTTTATTTGGTTTTGTCTCCTCCGTGGCTCCCTCTAGCGAGAAATAACAGTGGCGACAACGATTAAAATTAAAGTTAAGAAATAAGTATTTCGCGTGTGACAATAATGGCCAAAATTTCGGTTGGGGCGTTAGCAACCTTCAACCATGAAATGCAAGATTGGCTTATTTATAAAGAAAAAATAGAACAATGGTTTTTAGCCAACGACATCGGAGAGGACGAAGACAAATCTGGTTCCAAACGCCGCGCCATTTTGTTGAGCAGTTTAGCAGAAGCAACATACAAAATAGTGCGGGACCTTGCCCTGCCGGAATCAGTCGGGACGTTAGACTATGCCAAAGTAGTACAGTTACTCGACGAACACTTTCAGAGTAAAAAGTGTGGTTTTGCAGAACGGTTTACATTCCACAGTGCGACTCAAGGCAGGAACGAAAACATGGCGGAGTGGGCGGCTCGCGTGCGCGGACTCGCCGCTCATTGCGAGTTCGACGCCAAGACGTTCGACGAGCTCCTGCGCGATCGCTTTGTGCTCGGAATGGTACACGGGGCGGAACGTGATAAACTTTTTACGAAGAAGATGGCAGATATGACGCTAAACAAAGCATTGGAGATCGCTGAGGGTATGCGCAGCGCGCGTTTAGGGTCCCAGCAAGCGGGCGGCATCGAGGAAGCATCAAATGTCCCGCTTCAGGTACTCAAGCTGTCATCGGCGCCAGCGTGGGCGCGCGGTGGCGGCCAGCAGCGCAGGCAGGCAGCGCCGGCCGCGGGGCCGGGCTCCGCGGCGCGCGCGGCCGGCCCGCCGCCGCCCGAGGCCGACGGCAGCTGTGGGGTGTGCGGCTACACAGGTCATCGACAGGACTCGTGTCGGTATAAACATCACGTCTGTAAACGATGTGGAGCGAGGGGCCATTTAAAGAGGATGTTTCCAAAACGTGCGACTCGGCAGTACTACGTCGAGTGCGACGCGGATGATGATGACGACGTGGACGGTAAGCATATTGTTGGTAATATTCGCTCTGTCCGAGGCGAGTCGATGAAGGAATCTGTCGTAGTGAATAAAAATACCCTAAATTTCGAATTAGACACAGGGTCAGCTGTAACGATTGTACCCGAAAGTGTTTATAAAACATTATTTTCTAATTACAAATTACAACCAAGTAAACTTAACCTACAGAGCTATAACGGCGGACGCATAGATACACTCGGCACATTAAAATTACCTTTCGCCTACAGGAAAGCGACCCATGACATTATTGTTTACGTTGCGCGCGGTCAAGGACCGTTACTTCTAGGCAGGGATTTTATTTCAAAGTTCAATCTTGAGTTGTGTTCGATTAACTTTTGCAAATCTGATTTCATTGACTTAACGACGAAATACTCGCAGTTATTTTCGGATAAGTTAGGTTGTTGTAAAACTAATGTGGTTGAATTGAAATTAAAACATGACGCAAGACCAATTTTTTGCAAAGCTCGACCTTTACCCTTTTCATTGCGGCAACAGGTAGAAAAGGAATTAACTCGGTTGGTCGCACTAGGTGTGTTAGTGCCGATACAGTACTCCGAGTATGCTAGCCCTATTGTTCCGGTCCTTAAACAAGACAAGTCTTTGAGACTGTGCGTCGACTACTCAGTGTCGCTCAATAAGCACTTACTCGTCGAGCAATACCCGCTGCCCCGGGTCGATGAGTTATTTGCCAAGTTAAGTGGAGGGCAACAGTTTTCAAAATTGGATTTATCGCGCGCTTACAATCAGTTATCGTTATCAGAGGGTTCGCAATTGTTAACAACTATAAATACACATAAAGGGTTGTATAAATATACGAGACTCGTATTTGGGTTAGCTAGTGCCCCGGCCATTTTTCAGAGAACCATGGACACCTTACTCGCGGGCTTGGATGGTGTTCTGGTTTACTTAGACGATATTTTGATTACGGGCAAAAATAAAACTGAACACTTAAGCAGACTTCACGAGGTGTTTCGTCGTTTAGAGCAGGCAGGTCTAGTGCTGCAAAAAGAAAAATGTTCCTTTTTCCAGGATTCGGTATCCTATTTGGGGTTCATTATTGACAAACATGGTATTCACAAATCACCAGAAAAAGTTAAAGCTATTATGAAAGCCAAAATTCCAAGTAATATAACAGAAATAAAATCGTTTCTTGGTTTAGTCAACTACTACCGCAATTTTGTGAAAAATGCGTCATCAATACTGAACCCTTTGCACGAATTGTTACAAAAAAATAATCCATGGATATGGACTAAGGAGCATAACAACGCAGTAGCCGCGATAAAACAGGAGCTGGCGTCAGAAAATAATTTAGCTCATTTTAATCCCCATCGTAAATTAATTCTTACGGTCGACGCGTCGCCGCGCGGTCTTGGCGCGATTTTATCGACGGTCGAAAACGGAATTGAGAAACCCATTTCATACGCGTCACGCTCGTTGTCGGTTGCCGAAAAACGATACAGCCAAATTCAAAAAGAGGCAACTGCTATAGTTTTTGGTGTGCGTAAATATCATCAATACTTGTATGGTCGAGACGTTCCATTTATATTAAGGACGGACCATAAGCCCCTTTTGTCAATATTTAACCCCGACAAAGGCGTGCCCGAAATATCCGCGAACAGATTGCAGCGTTATGCAATATTTTTGTCCGCGTACAATTATAGTATCGAATATGTGAGCAGCTCCCGCAACACAGCTGATTACCTGAGCCGGGCGCCTAGCGACGAACCGGTTTCGCGGCCGAGTGATAACACCGTGGATGAGGCGGAGTACGTACATTTTGTATGTGAGGGTGACAGATTTTTATCATTAGATGATATAAAATCTGGCACTCAATCGGATGAAATACTCTCACGAGTGGTTCATTACGTATTAGAAGGTTGGCCTAACAAAGTAAATGAACCATTGTTAAAGCCTTATTACGACAACCGCTGCGAGTTAGCCGTCGAAAACGGTCTCCTTATGCGGGGTCATAAACTTATTGTGCCTAAGTGTTGTCAAATTAGAATAGTTAGTGAATTACACGTAGGTCATTTGGGTGCTCAGAAGATGAAGGCTCAGGCCCGAGATAGATTTTGGTGGCCACAGATGTCAGCTGATATCGAACGATGTGCTGCGGCGTGCAGCGTGTGCACCGCGCTGCGTCCGGCGCCGCCCCGCGCCCCGCTCACTCCCTGACCTTACCCTCCGCACAGCTGGTATCGCGTGCACATCGACTTAGCGGGACCAATAAATAACAAAACGTTTTTAGTAATTGTTGACGCTTTCTCTAAATGGGTCGAGTGTTTCGATGTGTCCAGTGGTTATAGCACCCGGGTGATAATTGAAAAATTAAGTGAAGTTATGTCGAGGTTTGGTGTATTTAACTCAATAGTTTCCGATAACGGCACTTATTTCGTGTCAAATGAGTTTAAAGAGTTCTGTGAACGAAATGGAATTGAACATGTCACTTCGCCTACGTACAACCCGGCCAGTAACGGACAGGCTGAAAGCTACGTAAAAATAATAAAACGAGCAATTAAAACAATAGTGCTATCCGAATGTAAGAAAACCGATTTTAATGTAAAATTACAAGAATTTCTATTTCATTACAGAAACTCAGAACATAACACTACAGACAGATCCCCTTCAGAAATATTGTTTGGGCGGAAATTAAGAAACAGGTTAGATTTCATTACCCCGCACCGTTTGTCATCATCATGACGTTTCTCTTAGTGATCGCGTAAAAGACAAGCAAGTGATACAGGGCAAACATTATCGCGGCACTCGCAAAGTGAGTTTTGCCATTAGTGAAGTAGTGTTAGTGCGAGTTTCCAATAACTATAAACAGTGGGTTAGGGGGTCGATTGAATCTAAACTTGGTTCAGCGGTTTATATAGTTTACATAAAAGAATTAAATCGGACAGTAAAAAAACACGCTAACCAAATTTTGAAGTACAAGGGGGAGGAGGAGTACAGTCAGCGCTCGAAGACGCCCCCTCCCAGCCTTGCGGCATCGTCTTCATCAGCGCACCAGCTGGCGGTGATGCCCCCTATCCTGCTGGCGCATCCTTCTACGTCTGCCCAGACATCTGCCGCGGCACAAACATCTACTAAGAGTGAGGCCTTGTCCGGGAGCGCGGCTGGCCCAAGCTCTGGACTGAATGCCAGCGCATCCGATGAAACAGAGACGTACGTAGACCGATGGCAAGAGTGCGAGTTGCCCCCTGATGTGTCCGCGGCCGACTTAGTAACAGCAGGTAGTGCGGTCCCAGGCTCGAGTGACCCCCAACCGCCGACCCAGGCTCAGACTGAGAAAGCGACAAAGCGCTTGAGAAATATTGTAGACTATAGGAAGTTCTTTTAGGTTAAAAAAATAAAGGTGGAGGGATGTTATGTGGGTATATTCTCTAAGTTAGTGGGTAGCTAAACGCGGCTGCGTCCGCGTCAGTTAGTTGCATTATACTTGTCAACGAGCAAGGTGTTTTATTTGGTTTTGTCTCCTCCGTGGCTCCCTCTAGCGAGAAATAACAAAAACCAATTGGCATCCAGAATACCAGTAAAGTAATCTATATTAATAATTTCGTACTGGTCCACGGTAGACTCGAACGAAATGCACATCAAATTGAAGAGCGTAAAAAATTAGTCGATCCGAGTCGACAACTTATACGCAGAAAATTCGGATTATCGAGTATTTTCAATATAAAAATGAATAAATTGCTATAATACAATGGCGTTGCTAAGTAAACATGTCAATGTCATCAATATGGCGTTGATGTCATGTCATCACGTGTCACACGTGTCACGGGTTCATATTCCGTTCTCCATTGTGACTTCTAAGATTTGATTTTGAGACAGAGACATCATATAGGCCAGTCTATAACGACATCATAGATCGCAAACGCGCATAATGTAACTACGATTTTTTTATATGTTGTTAGGTCCCTTGACAGTAGTTAACACCAAGTTTGCAACCCAGAAAACCCTGTGCTACCCCCATGGTGCTCGAAAAACTGCGAAATTTTGGCACTTGAATATTTATTAAACGCAATGAACGATGCTATACGAATCTATGCTTTGCTTTGCGTTTAATATTCCTTGGGAACCGATAACTACAGAAATATCTACCTACATGTTGTACCTACATGTGTATCATGAGTCACATGGTAGGTCATGTGTAGTCCGAGTTTAGTTCAGGGTTAGCTGAAAGAGATCCTATTTAGGGATAAGTTCGCCTTTGTACATTTTTAATATTAAAATTGTAATATTTATATTTTTGTGCAATAAAGAGTTTATATACATACATACACATTTCACCCAAGCGAAGCCGGGTTTTCATCTAGTAGTAGAATAATCACCGCTATTAACTTACTTATAATATTAGTTTGCATAACAGTTTGGGCCCAAAAAAAAATGTCAGCTATACTGCCGTCCTACCAAAGAAGGCGGGTACGTAGTAATAGTATGAGGGCTGCCTTTTAAGTTCTGTCGTTTGCAAAACTCCCGTGATAATTTAAAAAAAAACTAGTATCATCTTAAAATATTTGAATTTAGAATTCAAAAACAAAAGAATGTCTCGAAATCGGCCGATTCGTTTTAGTACAGCGTCGGTTTAAAGTTGACAAGTCGGTTGTGTAAATGGAAATTTCGAAGGAAAAATTACGTGCGATAATATTTTACAACTTTAAAAGGGGTTTAACGCGTCTTCAGTGCTTTGAAGAGCTGACTACGGTTTTTAAAAATGAAGCACCATGCATCCGGACTGTGGAACGTTGGTATTTGGAATTTCAACGTGGTTGCTCTAGTCTTAGTGATAGGCATCGTGAAGGCCGACCAAAAACAGCTGTAACCAAGGAAAACATTGATGCTGTACGGCAACTGATCGTCGAAGATCGCCATGCGACATACCGCGAGATAGAAGCTTCATTAAGCATTTCAGGGACCAGTGTTCAAAATATATTGCATGATCACTTAGGTGTAAAAAAATTGATCTCACGCTGGATACCACATTTACTTAGTGAAGACCAAAAAACGGCTCGCGTTAGATGGTGCCGCAAACCTCTGCGGCAATTCAACCGAGGAGACTCTAAACACGTTTATGACATTATCAGTGGTGACGAATCTTGGATATATGCCTACGATCCGGATTCTAAACAGCAGTCACTGTTTGGGTGTTTCAAGATGAGCCAAAACCGACCAAAGTAATACGCTCACGGAGCACTTCGAAAAAAAATGGTCGCCACGTTTGTAGCGAAAAGTGGCCACGTTGCGACCATCGTGCTCGAAGATCGTAAAACAGTTAATGCTGACTGGTATACCACTGTTTGTTTACCAGAAGTTATCGGCGAGTTCCGAAAAAATAACCCAAGACGTCGTATAGTACTGCACCACGATAATGCTAGCTCGCACACCGCCCGGCAGACAATTGCGTTTTTAAAAGAACAAAACGTCGAAAATTTGGATCACCCGCCGTACAGTCCAGACTTAAGCCCTAATAACTTCTTCACTTTTACAAAAATCAAGCAACGACTTCGTGGTCAACGGTACCGGACGCCTGAAGAAGCGGTTGAGCAGTGGCGTGCCTAGGGTTTCAGGATAGGGCAAGCCGAGATATATGATTTTGTAGTTTTTAAAGTTATTGTGGATAAATGTCTCAATTCGCTTTTTACCAAAATTACTAAAATCGTTCGTGTCTTTTTGGAAATAAAATTCATATGCCTATTAATCGTGCCAGCTAAGTTACTTGATTTTTCATAATCACTATAATCAGATAGGTATATTCCAAACTTTTTGTCGTTCCATAATAATATACCTAAAACAGCAGCAATATTGTGTTTTTTACACTGATCTAGGTATGAAACATTAAACGGTCTTTTACTTATGCGAGAAATGAGAAATAGGTACTGAAAATCTGATGTTTTATCAGCAAAGTTTAAAGAGTTTACCTTTCACTCGCCAAGCAAAATTTGTGCACACTTTAAATAACCACAATCACAAGATTCACAAAGGAACTTCCTCCATTGCCAATCCAATTGAACAACACAACAAACAAAATATTTAGTGACCGCAGTTGACTCAAACAAAACAATTCACAACAAACAAAACAAAACAAGTAAAATTATTGAAGTAAGTAAGCAAATAAATAGAAGTGAAGTCGGCCGTCAACGCGGCTCAAAACGCGCATGCGCGAATTTCGCATTTTACTCGACTCGTGTACAACGTCAGACGCAAGCAGGGCTTAAAATCTCGTACTATTTGCTATATGAACCTATGAATAGTTATATCTCATTATAAGGCAGTTCTAATGCGTAAGAAAGAGATATACCGGTTAAGATAGAAGCCCGCCTGCAAGCCACCGCGTGCGAGCGGGATGACTAGCCGTCTCTCTAGCGAATTCGGGTCGTCGCAGTGCGCAGCAGTGCTGCCCGCCGTGCGGCGGCGGAGCGCGATCAAATTCGGTACTACGCTGCTGTTGCATTATTTGAAAAATTTAATGAGAGCGCGAATTGAAATAGTTCGTCATCGTGACCTTTGATTTTTGATCGTTGTTATATTTGTAAGGCAAGCCCGGCTTTTGGGCTTGTATAACAGTACCGCCACTGCGGTTGAGGCATACAAAACGGCCATTTTGGAGACCCCGACTTCGGAATGGAATAAGTGTTTCGAAAACTGGTTCGATCGAATGAAAAAGTGTATTACATATCACGGTGATTACTTTGAAAAACAATAAATACCATTTAACACTTAAATTGTCTTTAGTTTTTTCAAACGACGGACGGTTACCAAGAGAGTATAGATTGGTTTGAATACTACATTACAGTTAGCCGCCTTGTTAGGTAGGACGGCAGCACAGGAGTTGTTGGGCCTGAGCGTAAGCAGAAGTTGGACTGACCATGAGCTGGTCCTGCTGCAGCGCGTGGTTGTCGTCGAGCAGCCGCTGCAGGCGCGCCTGCTGCGTGTGCAGCTCGGCGCGCGCCGCGGCCGCCGACTGCTCCACGCTGCGCGCCGCCGCAGTCGCGCGCGTGCGCTCTGCGTTCAAAGTAGCCCTACACCGAACAATTAGACAACTTTACTTTTTTATTACAATTCGCTGAACATACCTTCCACGCCTAGTTAACTTTTCCACGCCATTGACGGATATACCCTCACTACTGGTTCAATGGCCAACGACAGATATAACCGTCGTCATCCGTCATGGTTGACAGCGTAAAATAGACCTTAGTATCTATGAGACAAGGTTGACTATAGCTCTGGTGTTTAGCTGTCATTGGCGTCTGAGTTAAGAATTGTTTTGACATGGCATTGAAAAAGTTGAAAATAAATAGGTTATATGTTAATTAATCACATAAAAGAGCATTTACGTAGAGAGTGACAAGCACTTTTTTTTTCTTTATTACCAGTCTTATACACACTATAATATAAAGTGCAAAGGTGTTGTTAACACAGAATTAAGAATTATCGTTTATAATACGGTCAAATCATACTTATTAAGAGAAGCTGTCACTAAAATGTTTGTTTCTGGAATACTGACCTCAGCTCCTTCAATTTAGCATGGAGCGTTTGCGAAGCCTCGACTTCGTCGGCGAGCGCCTTTTCCTTGTCGGCGAGTTGCTTCTTCAGTTTCTGCATGGGATCGTTAGGGCCCTAAACAACGAATACAACATAAGGTTAGACTTACGCTAACGGGCACAAAACCTTACGGCATTTATGGTTCTTGTTGTTACAATTTATTTAAGCATATCAATTTGAAAACTCTGCTTCTGCTTGGAATTAGCTTTGGTGGCAAAGCAAATTTCAGTAAGCTTAAGTCTCAAAACTTTCGGGGTAAATGTAGACTTGCCCTTGACCTTGGGACTTTAGGAGGCTTATGTTCAGTGGACGTTTTACGGGCGATATTTGATGTTATTTTTTATAAATTCTAGTCTCATAAAGTCCTGACTTAATATTATCGACTCGAAAGTGTGCCCATGTTTGTTTCGTCTGTACAGTTTAACGCCTCAGCCGATCGTAGTGAAATTAAGTGCAGAAATAGTATGCTATCCTGGAAAACGCACAATATCCAAATGAACATCGATATACGACTACTGGTCGCAGGCGGGCGACTAGTAAAATGAGAGTCGTATTATAAACTTACCGACACGGCGAACTTAATACCGCCTCAGAATGTTTTTTTCGTATTTTTAGCGATGTTTCAATCGTTATTCTACCATTTGAGACCGAGACAAATCCAACAAATCAAAGATCATAAAAATCGCTCGAGACATTCTCGAGTTATAACTGGTGTAAGTATCCCTTGTTTGTTTTATAAATTTAGATAATGTGTCACCTCGGTCCACTCGGAGTGCTGCGGCAGCGGGTCGTGGTGCTTGTTGAGCAGCGCGTCGGTGAGCACCTGGATCTCGGTGCGCGAGAGCGCGGCGTCGCGCACCACGCGCACCAGCTCGCCCACGTTCACGCCGCCGCCGTCGCCCGCTGCTGCCGCCACACAACACATCACACTCGCTAGCTCCGCGCCTCACGGAGACTACACCGGCACGTCGCCCGCCTGCCCCCTCTTTCATCATCCTGACAGTGACAGGTGGCAGGTGACATTTTAGTGTACATGGCGCAGCCGGTATGGATCAACGTGATGTGAAGGCTTATTAAC
The DNA here is from genome assembly GCA_946894065.1 of Acleris literana. Classification (NCBI taxonomy): domain Eukaryota; kingdom Metazoa; phylum Arthropoda; class Insecta; order Lepidoptera; family Tortricidae; genus Acleris; species Acleris literana. The sequence goes on along the minus strand of OX335685.1, from coordinate 7,399,199 downwards.
TTTGCAATGTAAAGCGACTTGTCACCTGACACCTTTCATTGAGAAGATGGTGAAATAGAGGGCTGATGGTGAGTGACCCCGATTCAATGTTAACTTGTAATAAATATTAAACAGATAGAAACCCCCGATATAATGGCGACTCCTACTATAAGAGCTGATAACCATCATGATTAACCAAATTTGTATAATAAATAAACCGCGTCCGAATCGGTCAATCGAGACAAATTATATTACAATATGAGGAACTATGACGCTCACAAATACACAGACGTACAGATGTTTGCGGCGATGGTTAAAAATCCCGTAATAGTAGTGCAATCCATAGAAGTTACCCATAAGCGACAGCACGTTAGGCTCGGGCTTCTTCTTCTTGGCCTTGCCGGCGGGCGGCGCGGGCGCGGGCGCGGCGGCGAGCGCCTGCTTGAGCAGCTTCTCGGTGGTGAGCTCGCTCGGCTGCGGCGCGTTCAGCGGCGGGATCACTTCTTCTCGGACCGCCTCGACTTCCTCTATCGGCTTCTTATCGGCCTTTTTGCCTAAGTAGCACAATCACGCACTTTGAATTATCTTTATACAATTTTATATCACGTCCAGCGTGGCGAAAAAAAATGTTATAACTTAAGATATGGATCTATTACATGCTATGTTTGATTTGATTACTATTAAAATAGCATTTACTGCTGGTATGTTGCAGTGTAACTTTAATTTTCATTTTTTTTTTTGCGTTATCTGATTGCTTTATATTTAAAGCGTCCGGCATTCGATAGGATGTGGGACGATTTACCATAACAAACAACCGAACTGAATTTGATAAAAATAATGACTTAGTATTTTTTTAGCACACATCAACTTTATTTGTCGGCATTGGAATTTATGACTCACTATGCTACATGAGCTCAGACAGTGTCTGCATACAAGGCTTTGCTTACCTAAGCAACGCCAAATAAAACACCCTGCCCTAGTGTCGGACATTATTAAAGATTTATAACAATTCTAAATATCCCTTCCATTAGCATGCTACAGAGACATAATTACCAATTCACAATGACACAATTGTGCAATATTTTATCAATATAAATGTCATCTTATCATCAATGTAAAATTAATTACAATTCATTCTGAGAAAAAAGTCTCTTCTATTATAATTTAACTCATTATGAACCATTATCAATCCTTGTTGATATTGTTACATCCTGACGACTACAAAGCAAGCAGCAAGGTATAGGAACCATTACCACCATTAAAAACATGCGTGTCATGAGCAGACATCAGACATCAAAAGACAGGTACTAACCGTATTTCGGTACTTATTTTCTAAATTGTTGATTGCTACCCGTTAAGTTTGTAAAAAATACATTAACTACAAACCATAAAATAAACAAACATGCTTCGACTATCTTTATATTCTGCTTTTTAAATTAATGTAGGTATTGCATCCTTTAACTTTAATTATCTTGTTGTTTTTCGACATCAGAACTGCTGTGCACATAAATAAAAATTAGAATTTGTATGCAGTAAGAGATGATAATAGTAAGTATACCCTTGCGCTGTTCCTTGGGCGCGTCGCCGCTGTTGCGCCGCTCGCGCGCCAGCTCCTTGGGCGGCTCGGGCGCCGGCGGCTTGCCCTTGGCGGCCTTCGCTGCCTTGCCTGCCTTCTCCTTCTTCTCCACTACCTCTTCCTTCTTTTCGGAGCTCTAAAATAAAAATAAATGTACCTTCCTGGCTAAACAGACTACTGACATTCCAAGTAATTTGACCTAGCCACAATATAGCCGTAATATTACATCTAAAACAATACGACATAAATGTGCTTGAAAACACGACCCATTTGTGTTGGAAAAAATTTACATACCACATGTGCAAATAAAAGGTATGCTATGAGCCACACAATACGTAATTACGTCAAACTTAACAAACAGGGTTTAAAAAGTCATCAACTACAGACATGCCAGTCTTAAATTAGTCATGCTCGTATGTACACAATGGTTGCAATCTAGCATAAAGGCGGTGACGGAAAGTTGAGTGCAACTGAATTGTAAGTGGGAAATAAAGTAGCAGCTAACAAAACAAATTGCACCTGATTATATCTAGCGAATGATTCAGTGCCAAATAATGAGATGTGAGCAAGACCACACAGATACCTAGCATTTAAAGCAATATCAATATAAGCATGACAGGAGTAAAAGGGAAAATGATATAAACTATACACAATAATCTAATTACATTAACCAACACCAAATAATTTAATAAGGAACATAAACACGAGATTGGGAACTAAAGCCCTATTTTTCTTAGAAATATTATTTGATTTCACATATCAAAACAACTAAAAATTGAAATAACATTTCCCAGAAAATGTCTGAGCTGTTAAACATACAACTTATGGAAATGCCAGCCATAAACTATTTGACCAATGTAAGACTGGGTAATGTAACAAGAAACCTCTTTGTAAAGATCTCTTTACACTTATGAATGGTGTTGGATGTGTCTCATATTGCACTATTTACATGCCAAACCTTTATGGAAAGAAGACTCAGTAAATGCATAGCACTTAGAAACATGTAGTAGGGCGGTGAAGAAGGCTGATTTGGTTTTAAATTAAAACTCAACTGAGTTAGATTCCATTTTTAGCACATAATAACCCTATTAAGTGCAGTACATCCCTAATGGAGAGTTACACAGTGAAATTGTACCTACTATATCCTATGTATCCTACTGGTGCCATATCTTTTTAGTTTATTTATCATAATGAATTTCTAAGAAAAATACAGCTTTGAGGCAATGTGTGAGACTCACTTTTTCAGCGATGAGTGAGGATTGCAACAACTCAAAATCATCCTTGGGATGGATTTCCTCAAAGTGGTTTGAGACAGAACTGCCTGTAGGGGAGGGCGGCGTGCTGGGATCGCTAATGCAGCTTGGATCCTCTTTGTTTATCAGTATCGGCTTTACTTTAGGATCCTTGCCACGTTTGCGAATCTGCATAAACATTTGCTATTTGTACTCCTAAGTCCAGAGATACGGATATCAACATAGATTCACAGTGTTTTTTGAATTAACTAAAATGAGTTTTTTAAAGTCAAAGTACTTATATCAGCACATTTTAGTAAATATTACCATTCTTTTCATCATAAAGTAGAAACAATATATATGTATATTACTAACAATATTGATATACATAAAGAAAAAGCATACATAGGTACATAAGTATAATTCATAATGGGGCCTCCAAACTGACTAAATTGACTATCAAATCAATTGACAGTCAATCCTATCCAATTCCATTGCAGATTGTCTGCTTAAATATCAGACAGTAAGCCAATTCAAATTCAAAGATTGTTTCATATGGAGCCCTCTATAATACTTGAATGAAAATTTTAATGGTCAACCCTGCAAGTAGCAGAATATTGAAAATAGTTATACTATACATTCATATCAACTGTAAAGCACCAAAACCCTCCAATGCAGCAGCATTTCCAAGGCATCATCTACAGTGAAAAGATACAAATATACAGATGTATAGCAAACCTTGACATTAGGAGGATTATCCCTAGGGACATCTACAATAACAGCGGGGCAGAACTCAACATGTGGCTTAGCAGCAGGCACGGAGTCCTCGTCCACACCACTCTCTGCTGGTGCCTCACTGTCAACCTCGCTTCCAGTAGCTGCCAAATTTTCTTTATTCTTCTCTTTTCTTGCTAACTGAAAAATCATTTAATTATTTATTTACTAGCTCTAGTCCGCAACTCTGTTTGCATAAAAAATAAAACATAACCTATGTTACTTGGTGATAATATAGCATTCTAATTCTGAAGGAAATTACAAAATCGATACAGTAGTTTTGAGTTAATTGGTAGATATCTGTATCAGTACATACATTCCATTTTATATGTGTAAAAGAGCCCTGATGTGGACAATTAACTGAAAAAGTAATACGAAGTTAAATTATGATTCAAACATAATAGTGTCAGAAAACGCCTTATTCATAAAATTAGAGATCTGTACCATTGTTTGTTTTCTAATAAGATTCTTATTGATATATTCACAATATCACATAATGTAAATAATTTTTTGCTCATTACCTTCTTAATGGCTTTCTTGTTGTTTTTCTTAGGTTTGTTTTTATTTTCAGCCAAAGCAAGTAGCTCGGTGGTGGCCCGACGCTGCTGTGCAATAGCCTCTTCATAGCTGGTGCCGGAAGCAGAGAACAGCCCCATCAGTAGCAACACGGCCACCACTACCACCCCCACTCCACACAACACTAGCAATGCTTGCAGCTCCATCGGATCTGCCGCATGCACCTATAACATAACCAATCAGCAAAATCCTAAAACATTCTTATTCCAATCAGTTAGGCCATTGTACAAAGGTGAAGCGATTAGTTTAGCATACAGCTGAAATTGCTAATCATTAAATAGCAGTGTGTGATCTATTTAAGTGTTTTACATGTATATGGTTATATACATGTCACTGGTACACAGTGTTGTACAATAAAATCAAAGAAAACCCACATTTTTTCATGTATAAATTTAATACAATTTAGATTAATAAGCCAGGTGCCAAACTAAGTAGTATATGTATTTAATAGACATTCGAATAAAAAACCGGCAAACTAAATTTCGGCGTTTAATAAATTGATGACGAGGCTAGTACAGTATCAAGAAATTGCTACATAAGCCATACAACTAACATGATCATCTGGTCATTTTACGTGTTAATATTGCCTAATAAGAATTAATTATCAAATTGTGCCGCTATGATTTTTAGAATAGCACGAAGTTTTTAGTCCTACAGTTGAACACAGTCAGAGTAGTTAATTACGATAAATAAATAGTTTAACACTGACCTTTTACTGTACTATTTGATTACACAATTCTCCGATGAATAGAGCTTCAACATAAATAAGAAACAGAAGAATTATGTGCGTAATTTAAAAAAAATCACGACCACATCTCCACAAAATGAAGGTATGAGCTGACACGTAAGCAATGAATGGAATGACACATGTCAAAGGTTATTGACAGTACTTTCGCCCAGCGGACATTTACTTCCAAGAGCAATATCTTCTGCTATCTAAGTAGGAATGTTTCTAAATGCACATATTTTTTGTACACTCATAGATGCATAAATTACGGTATAATTATATATGTGTATTACTGTGTTATCTCAAAATTAGGGTCTAAAATGATAAAAATTTAATAGTTACCTGAATTCCGGATTCCTGATTTCAATATGAATATAACTCCGTATTTATTGTTACCCGAGCATTAGAAAGGAACCGACATTTAAAATATTGATAAAAAGTCATGAAAAATAACGAAAAAATAGGTAACTGAAGCTCCGTCCGACTGAACCGGGCCAACCAACAGCAACAGCCACAGATTCACACAGATTGTTACAGATAGATGGGTACCTATATAATGTATGATTATGATGGCAACGACGGATGGGATGGGATGGCATGGCAAATCAGCAAGATTACGTTCAGAAAATCAGAAGTTTCAACGCCACCCGGTCACCGGTCGCACGTATTTTTTTCGTGTGGAAATCTATATATTTGCGCACCATTTTACCATTCGCATTAAATTATTTCATAACCTATTTGGTGTTCGGAATATTCTTAGCCTGGTGCTGATACTGTGAAATACATAAAGCATTTAAAGTTGAACAAATACATGACTATTATGTTAAAATAGTACCCTGCTATCTATCGCTATTTCACTCTCTCTGGCATAACAAACATCCTGCAGAGAGTGTCACAGCGATACTTTAAAAATGTCGCCTAGATCCATCCTAGGTACGGTCACCAGATGAAAAAATGAAAATTCCGGAGAAAAGGCGTGATTTCTATTGAAAAATCCTGATAATTTGTTGGAGTTTGAGAATTTTCTCTAAAACGTAATTACAAATTTAAAAATGTCAATACCAAAGTTGATTTCTTCAATTATTTTTTCTATTAGGAAGATTATTTTTAGTTTGTTTTACTTTTTATTAAAGAGATCTTTAAAATATACTGTATTTTATAGAAAATTCTAAAAATCCGGAGATTTCTAAGATTTGCAAAATCAGGCCGCAATCCTGAGAAGCGTCCAAAAATTCTGAAATCTCAGGACAAATCCTGAGATATGGTAACCCTAATCCTAGGTCACTAGATACCACAAACTATACAGAGGCCCTACTTTGAAAATCGAAGTTCGAAGTTACGCTAGCTTCATCTCTGTCACTCGTCATTCAAGACTAAATCAAGAGAAAGGGATGGAGCTATCGTAAGTTCGAACTTCGATTTTCAAAGTAGGGCCTCAGAGATACAACGTATCTAGATACCAGGGGCACGTTTTATAAAGCTACGAGTTACAATTTTACAGGTCTAAACTGGCAACACTGCTCAAATGGCTGTGGCCCGTTACACAAGACTACAAGTTACAAATTACAACCGGAACTCCTTTTTTAGCAAAAGGAGTTAGAAAGAGACTTCCGCTTGTAATTTGTAACTTGTAGCTTCGTGAAACGGGCGTGGGTCCTGTTTTATAATTTACAAATTACAATTTACAGGTTACAAGTTTCCATTTGACACAACCTCGACCAATGACGACCAGCCATTTGAGCAGTGTTGCCAGTTTAGACCTGTAAAATTGTAACTTGTAGTTTTATAAAACGTGCCCCTCGGCCACGCTTTATAAAGCTACAAGTTACAATTTACAGGTTACAAGTTTCCATTTGACACAACCTCGACCAATGACGACCACCTATTTGAGCAGTGTTGCCAGTTTAGACCAGTAAAATTGTAACTTGTAGTTTTATAAAACGTGCCCCAGCCATTTGAGCAGTGTTGCTAGTTTAGACCTGTAAAAATGTTACTTGTAGCTTTATAAAACGTGCCCGTAAAAGGAATATTTATATTTTTACTATGCTCTATGTAAATGTTTCAGTGAATTAAGTCTGAAAAAACTCTCTTAATACGTATCTAACATTCAATTTTCACTTAATCAACGAAAAACAAATTTTGGTAAAATTTAACGTAATTTATAAAACTTTGACAGCCATTGGACCCGATTCTACAATGGCCTCTAAACTTCCTAATTTTATTTAGGTGTCGCTAAAACCATGAAGTTATAAATAAAGGTGGAGGCCACACTCTCTAGACCAAAATGAAGCGTCTTGAATGTACTTTTTCGTCATTCTATCTCAAACACTTTGGACCCCTCCTCTCTTTCTAACTATCCTAGTTATCTTGCATGTTACTTCAAGACTGCATGCCGGATTGTAATTTTATACCTTGTTATCAAGTTGGGAACTATTAAATCATACTTTCGGACAGTTTATGATTATGCGTAAACAAGGGGAACCAATTAAAATATGGTCACCTTTACTAGAAAGGGACGCACTAAGTTTTAGTAAGTTTCTTTCGGCTCGCGTTATCGGTGTAGTGCACCTTCCAGATGTACGTAAGTACTTACTAATTCAATGATATTGACATACTGGAATAGCACTTGTTAAATCTGTCGTCTAATCTAAGTCTAAAAATTCGACAATTTAGTTTTAGGCTATTTAAGCGATGTCACGTAGAATTGGGTCCATCTTCCTGTCCGCAGTAATAGTACTCTGTGCCTGTCAGCTTTAGACATACCCTTATTTATAATCTGTGCCTGTCAGTTCAATAATACAATCGTGAATCGTCGTAACAAAATTTTGTCAATTAACAACAGCTGGCTTCGTAACATTAAATACCTACATTATATTCTGTTTGATGTTATGTAGCGATGTTTTAAATTGTGGAACACATGTAAGGATTCAATGTTGACACGTATGGAAGATCTCGGAACAGTGACACAACACCATTAATTTAGTAGAAAATGTCGATTCCTCCACTTGTTTGCAGTACTCCTCCGCCACCTGATCAGTGCGAAGACGATAAAGATCCCGACGACTTTGATTTGCACTACAATCGTAAGTTAAGTTTCACTAATTTACTGCGCCCCGAACTAACAAAACTCCGTTTCTAAAATGGCTAATAGTAAAGTGGATAACGAAAAAGTAGCTTTACTATTACATATTTTCTGAGAGTTAACTTGAAACATAAAAAAGGACTAAGTGGTTAATCATTATATATTTTTTTATACACAGGTCACCTGTGCTGTGTAGACCGTAAATTGCATACAAATCATAGATAATACCTATTTACTGTAATTGTTTTTTTCAGTTTCCCAAGATGAAGATTATGATTATGGAAGTTATTCTATGTATAATAACTTTCAATCTGCCACATCTGAAACTAAAGAATTTGAAAGTCCAATTAATAAAGTTGCAAACAAGAATATAAACAATGTTGAACAGAGAGAAAGAGATGAAAACAAAATAGATCCAGAATTATTGCAGGCATCCAAAACCACGACTGAAGTCAAGTTGGATCACTATGATCAGGAACCAGAATTATTTGATATGAATTTAAATAATCAAGAAGAATTCAACATTAAAAATAAAATAAATATTCATAGTGAAGTAAATTTAGAAAATAAAATAAATCATGAAGTTGAAGTGAATATTGAGGAGAAATTAGTTACTGAGGAGGAGCTTAATGTTGAAGATTTAAATTTGACAGTAAAAGAGAATCAATCATTGGGTTCTAATGTTAAGCATGAACTGGACCCTCAAACAGATTGTGATAAGGTTGATTCTTTGGACAAAAACAAAGCAGCTCACATTCCAGAAATTCCAATAAGTGCTACTGGTGATATTGATCCTAATGATATTGTCTCCTCTGTAACTGACATAGCAGTGGCTATATTAGCTACAGACAATATTGAAGAGCCTAATCCTACAGAGCGTCAGGATACAGGCCTTGATGATAGATCAAATTTTTCCGATATGATTGGTGCACACCCTAAGCTTAATCTCAGTGATTCTGTAGCTATGCATGTCTCCAAGGTAGGTAATGAAATAAACAGTGAAACTGATGATGAGTTCGGAGATTTTAATGACTTCCATATGTTAGCCGATAACAAGTCAGCCGCAGATGTTACTTCTTCCGAAAATCCTTGGGAAAATACTCACCCAGATTCTGATTTTGGAGCATTTGAAGCACACTTTGATACAGAAGAACCTCCTAAATCACCAATATTCCAGAGCTTTGAAGAGAAAAGTATTTCTAATAGCCAAAATAAAAATGAAAATGATGGTGATGAAGATGACTTTGGAGAATTCGATGATTTTAAATCCTCATTCCAGAAAAATAAAGATACTGCAGTCACACAAGATCCACTGTCCAGAGTTCCAGTATTGGACCTTCAAACATCTGACAGTGAAGGTCAAGTCCTTGAAAATATTAATAAAATATTAAACCCAATATTTGTAGAAGATGTCCCAGAACCTGAAGTGGTATTTGAAGGAAAACTAGAAACATTGCTATGCGAGACTTGGGGTCACCTACTTGAGACAGATGTAAGACAACCTTACATAGTAAACTGGAATAGTTCATTTGGACAAAAGACCCTTTTAAAGGCTTTGTGTATAGACTCTCGAAACATAGTAAGTACTTAATTTTCTAATTCCTTTATCCTTTATAAAAGGAATTCTCAACATAATTATTTTCATACAATAATATTTTATGATTTCAATTGTATGTAATAATACTAATAATTTAAACAACCCACAGTTATTTGGACACAAGTGGAGTAACAGTATGCCAAAATATGCAGCCAACTTAAGTGTTGCACCACTGCAACCACAGAAGCAATCAACACCTTCAGGTTCCTTTCAGTCTGAAGCCAACCCAGATAAGAGCTCTGCCAAAGTTCCAAGCAGCTGGGCCGATCCTTTTACAACAGATGGCCAAGAATGTAAGTACACATTTATACAAGTAAAAATTTGCACTTGCAATAACAATGTACATTTTAACACCTCTAGAATAACAGAGTTTCTAAGATAGATAATGTGTGAGACAAGGAATCATAATATGGCACATCAGTACAACCATTACACGATGAATAACTTGTACTTAATATGTATCTGGTTCAACAAAGCAATACAAGGAAAATGCTCAGTATGTTTTAGAATGCTAATACAGTAAGCTTATTCTAATGATTTTAATATCACTGTCAATTTTTTTGCATGTCTTGCACATGGACTAACAATCACCCCCTGGTATATACTGCTTGACCTTAATCCCATAGTCACCTATGCCGAAGCCCTTCTCCTTGATTTAGAACACCTCATGGCTACCCTAGATCAAATGGCCCACAACCATTCCAACCTCAAGATATCAGAGTTACTATCACATGGTAAGTTATAACAGTCAATTGTTAACATTAGCATTGGAAAATTACTGCAATAATTAATTTGCACATTACACATTAATTACTAACTACTAGTAAGTGTCCAACTAATGACGCGCTATGGCCGCTTGGTGAGTTTTTAGTAATGTAATGGTTTGACCTGTTTGCTGTGGGTCTTTTTTGGGAGTCCTTAGGGCCTGGCCACATCACTACAACGCGGCGCCGCTACCGTGGAACGGCACGACGTTGTGCCGTGATTCATTATAAAGTGCAATATTAAGTCAAATGTCCTGCGCGTAAAGATTAATTAAAATGGATTGAAGCCGTTGTTTCACGGCACCGTGTATCTGCACGACGCGGCAAGATGCCTTTCTACAGCGTCGCGCCGTTTCACGTTGGTTGAGGACGCCGCGCCGTGGTGATGTGGCCAGGCCCTAAGTTTCATTAACCCTGCATTGGTTAGTCTGAATTATTGTTAATTCTAAAGCAACTTTCTGCCAAAAACCTAAAAAATTAACTGTATCGACTAAAAACCTGCAATAGTACAAAAACAATAGAGACAGTTCATGATCAGATGATGACAGTAAAACCTTGTTGTATTTCATTTTTTATGTTATAATATCCATCCATTATACATATTATAATATAAATTTTGATATCCATTTTCATCACAATATTGTAATCAATATTATGATGAAAATGGATATCTAATTTGTGGTCTCGTTATTAGTGTCCGACCGAAACATGTTTTTTTGTCGAAACCGAAACCGAAGGTTCGGTTTGATTATAGTTTCGGCCGAAACCGAAACCGAACCTTTTATAAACGTGAATAAAACGTTGAATAAAAATGTCAGTGGGCCGTTCTTTCCAGATATGTGATTAATGAAACAGCACGCCGGCCGAATATTACAGGTTTCTACGTTCAACTTTAATTTATTTATGTCGAATTTAACGTTTTAACTATATCTTTATAAAAGTGCAATTTTACAACTACTACGTTTGTCTCCCGTATTCATCATGAAACCAGCTTGACCGTATCATAATATCTAGTAATCGAAATTATCAATACCAAGACTAACCGTAAGCGTCTAAATCCCTACTCGAATTGACTGATCTCTTTTATTTGACTTCCAAAATTTGACCAAAACAAAACAATAAAATGAAATTACGTTACACGTCTATATTAAATTAAAAGAAATGCTTTAAGTTATTCACCCATCATTTTATTACATAGGTAGGTACCTACATCTAACCTCGTACCTAAATCGTAGGTATCTAATTCTAGTCTTTAATGAAATAAGTAAACTTCCGCACTTATATCCTAAATAACCAATATATCCGTCAATCTGTTTGTTAATTATAAAAATAAGCGTTAAGAATTAATTATGACATGATGAATTCATAACAAAAACAAAATAAAATACTTAATTAAATTACTTATCATTATTCGGGTAACAAACACAAGCGTCACTACATGAGCAACGAGCACTGATGCAGTGGCCGGCGAAGTTAGGCGAGCGACGCCATATTGCCAGCCGTGCCGAGCGTACCCGACGTTAGCCAATCGCGACCCGAAAGTACCATGTTTTAAGTTTCGGCGCGGCCGAAACATGATTTTTGGGCCGAAATTGGTCGAAACCGTAACCGAAACCGAAACTTCGGTTGGACACTACTCGTTACCAACATGTTAAGTTAAAAGCAATGTGCCTTAAGAACTGTCGTCTGTTATATGTTTCTGACTTAAATTATTATACTTTTCAGCTTGCAACAAGGAGAATGCAGTGACGCAAAACAGGCCAAATGACTTAAACGTTTTTGACCGCCCATCAGCAGCAAAGCCTGACAAAATATACTCAAGTACCCTTAGTGTTCAACCACTACGTCAGATCAGCTTGCCCGATACTCACATTTTCACACCTACTGACTCTGAGACACCTAGATCCAAAACTATTCACTATAATGACCCCACAGTTTTTCTCTCCCAATCTTCCACAGAAAGTGAAAAGATCTCATCGGAACAAGTTCCATCAGATTTTCCCAGTAATGTAGACAGTAAAGGGTTAGATGACGGTGATTACTCAGACTTCCAAGATTTCAAAGGTTCGTGTGGCGTAAGTGTTACGGGAATTAATTTAGCAAGTGTACCATCCTTAAATAATGTTGAATTGCCTTCAAATACGCATCAACTACAAAGTAGCAACGTTACACGTTCTATCGGAATACTGCAACCTATAAAGATAGAGCCAACCATGCCTACTTTAAACTGGCCTTCTCCTGGAGAAGTAAAAGAAACATTTGACGATTTTTCCGAATTTGCATCTCATTCGACTTGGAATAATGAAGCTCACGAAATGCAAACTTCAAGTATTGATGTCGATAAAACTCAATTAACATTACCCAATATGAAATTAACTACGGTTAATAAAGACATTAAAGCATCTAGATCTGACGTAAATAATGACAATTTTGATGATGACTTTGATACATTCCAGTCAGCTTTACCAATTAAAACGGAAATTCCAATTATACCATCTAATAGTAACTCAGGCAACTTAGAAGCAAGTCATTCCACGCAAAATGTGTGGTCACAATCAAGTCCAAACCAAGAAGGAGATTCAGCTTTTGTTTTTGCCAATAAGTCTGATGCCATATCAGTAACAAGACCAAATGATATTTTTAAATATAGCGAGCCTAGTATTCAAACGAATATAGAAAATATGCCGAGGGTTAAGGATTCAGTCGCGAAACTTTCAGCACCGAGGCTGCCCAAAACTCAAAATTTGGTTGGAAATGTATTGCAGCCAATTGTGAGCTCACCACAAACTCAGACCAACACGGCACAGATTTTGCAACCCTTATCGCTGGAGAGTTTCTCGCAGATAAACTGGCCGAATCCAGGAATTAACTTGCAAGATTTGTCAAGGTTCAATCCAGTAGAAACACTCCATTCGCTAAAAAGTGATCTAAGCGTCAGTGGCAACAGTAAAGGAGGCTCGCCCGCTCACACCCAGAAGAGTTCTGTCCAGGGCCAGTTGCCGGAGGACGACATCTGGGGAGAGTTTATTTCTAGTAAACCGAAACCACAGCAGCCGTTGCCAAAAAAAGCCGCGTCGTTTGTTGACGATGACGAGTGGACAGATTTTGTGTCGAGTCCGTCGGTAAAACCCCAGAACGGTTTAAATACAATAAGTTTAAATGTTCACACGAATTCAAATATAGCCACGAAGCAAAATAAATTGACTAACCAAGCGCTGGAAATTCCAACTTTGAATATTATAACACCGAAATCAACAAATCATAGTTCGTATAGTGATAGACATTTCCAAAATTTATAACAGCGTAGAATTAAGTCGACCACTTACTGTATTGTGTAACTGTACTTAAGTATTGTAGATAGGGTGACGGGATTTCATTCACAATGTAGCATTCATTTATCTTTGTTTAAAGCACCTTGATGAGCAGATACTGCCACGTTTTTTATGAGTATGTCATTTCGATTCCGTGTTGTATACGTATAGCTTGGCTAAAAGATCTTGGAAAAATTAGAGCGCTCTTCGAAGCGAGCATATTGGCAAGATTATTAAATAGTTACCCAATAATTGCTGCTTTATGTGGTAGTTGCTACCTGAAATTGTGCAGTTCCACCTGTCTTCACGTCAGACTTTTGTCAGCTATACTATCTCACTTTCTTCATTTTGAAAGTAGCTAAAGAAATCCTTAATATTTACATATATTTTATACAGGGTGTAATCGTTCGCAGTCGTTCGTAGTCGTGTGTCGCCAGGCGATTAGTTAGTAAATATAACAGATATCTGAAAACTTTAAACTATTATCCAAAGTACGTTACCCAATGAGTAAAATCACATAAATAACTTTTTTTAATAAAACCTGAAATATCCCAAATATTAAATTCAAACCCTCCCATACATTTAGTACGTCGTTCGAGTTCGAGAAGCTTTAGTCACAGATTAAAAAAGAGTTACTACGTCATTAGTTTAAAAGGCCTAGTCATTTCACCATTATTATATGATTCATGAATTGTTTTATTTATAACAGCTTATTCGTGTAAATTATGAATCTTAAACAGTTGTATCTCATACGTTAGGGAAATTACAGCCTCAATGAACGTTTAAACTTAATATTTTTAATATTACTACTTTTATTTAAAAAATGTTACTAACGTGGTTTTACTCATTGGGTAACGTACTTGCGATATCAGTATCAAGTTTTCTGATATCTGTGATATTTACGGAATAATCGCCTGGCTACACTTAACGATTACACCCTGTATATCTGTAGTTAAGTCAGTCAGTTCTTACATCAGCGAAAAGTAGCATCTCCTCTGCCTGGGTTGTGCACGGATAGTAATCGTTACCTCTTCCATTCTGTCGTTAAATTCTCCAGTAATACTAATTCTAGTAATACACTTTTGCTCTGTACTCGACTGTACATTTTATTACGTTTTAATTAAATATGAAGTACCTCTATAAAAGTCAATGGTCTGGTGTACAGCCACGTTTAATGGCTATATCAATTCACACATAGTTTCGATGTTGTAAATATATAACTAAAAGCTGTATGTTTATACTGTACATTGATCTTACAAGGGTTCTGTAAGTAATTTAGAAGGATTGACACTAAAGATTGTTAAAATGTACTTTTTTTATGGCCACCTAATTACCACTTTACCACAGGGTTAAGACCATTTGTGAAGTTTAAATTAATTATGTTTTATTAGGAGTGACCGTATCTATTTCGTATTACCTTGTGCAGTGAACATTACAAGTAGATACACACTTTTGTATGTACAGTCAAGTACAAAGATATGCATACACTTTTGGACCTTATTCGATTGAGATACGGTGCAAAAATGTGTACATATCTATGACCTCAACTGCACCAAACCGCCTCAAACAAGATAATCATATATGTTAATGCGATACAGTTCAAATGTGAGCATCTACTTTAAACGTTGACTATACAATGAACGCTATTAAGGTTATTTCCAGCTATTCACAGACTATATTGCCACTGGGTAACTATTTATTATCCTGTTGCTCCCTGCTGAAGAAGGTCTAAAAGTTAGATCAATTTGTTTAAGTGCAACGAGTTGGATTTAAAATGTAGTTTCCAGTAGCAATAAAGGTGTGACCAGCTGGCATATTGCCTAACGTACTCGCAATCGCAATCGTTTTCATTTCGAAAGTCGAAGGCGAGTCTGAATACAAAATTAAAACAATTTGTTCCACTTTAAAGTCGATTGCGATTGCGAGTGCATTAGGCAGTAGGCCAGCAGATCGCCTTAACTAAACGTTTATTCGATTATTTTTAAATAATGCAGTTTATGTACTTAAGTTTTGCTAGTTAATTATAGTGGGGTCTCGTAGTCATTTATATAAATTTACATACATATTTTTGTAGTGGTACTTTTTAACCGTGGAAAAAATACTTCTCACTATAGTAACTTATTGACTTGGATTTACGCTCACTCGGAGATCATGATTGGTTGTGAACACTGCTCTTATTAAGGGGCTTCTGGCGAGTATCGGCCGATCGCCATGTCAGTAGAACGTAGCTTAACATTAAAAGTAGGATCAAAGTTAAAAATTACCTGAGCTATGTAAAATAGAAAAGCGGGCTTGTAATTGTCATTGACACATCGAGCGGTAGAATTCAATATTTTCCATTCGCCATACAGTTGTTATACTTCCGAAACGTTTTCGTATAAATAAAAAAACAATTTCCACAGGTACTTAGGGTGGTATTCCACTTGTCCAAGATCTTTGTCCAACGTGTATTTGCGTCTCACAGTTTGCTTTAAAAAATGCGAGACGCAATGAATATTGGACAAAGATATTGGACAGGTGGAATACCACCCTTACCCGTGTTCCGAGGTATACCCCCGAATAATGTTTCGTCGGTTGACAATCGAAATTCCCCAAAAGTATTGTCTTACCTCAGAAATAAATTATATTAAATTAACGGCAAATCAACGCTCTGAAGAGAAGTGATAGGGTTGAATATTCATTTGTTGATTTAGAATTCTTAGTGAACAGTATTTGACAACTTACTAGTGCACTGTTTACCTACTATCCAACTGACATTCGCAAAATAATCAAGACACTCGATGGGGCCATATATCCGTAAAACTAAACTAAACAAAGGCCTTTATTCTACTTTAGTAAACTCTATCTTGCTTTGATATCGTTATCATATTTTTGACGTTATGACAGCTCTTGTTCACAATTTCACATGATAATAATTAGATGTCTCATAACGCCAACACAAGAAGAGGTAAAGCAAAGTAGAATACAGGACCTGAGGGGTTAGGCTAAGCAGCTCATTTAACGACGAGCGTAAATGACAGAGCTATAGAAATTATATAGCTCTGTGCTTTTTTCTAAGCGTAAACTGAACTACAAAGCTGTCATGATAACACCCCTGAACCGAGTTTTGGTTGTCACACGACAGTATTCACTTGTTGGTATATATTCATTAGTCATTACAAAGTTAATGACGATGAAGCCGTAGTCGTAGGAGCACAGATTTGACTACGGGACCCTGATTGGTTCACAGCATTGTTAGAAACCGATGTTGTTTATGAACTTTATATCATATATCACTTGCTTTATTTATTTTAGTCATAGGTTCCCGTCCAATTCGGAGGCGATAGAGAGCAGGTTTATCGCAAAGTAATAAAATTGTGATTATAGTATATGTACATACGTGATTTGAGAATTTTAGCCTATTATAGCTGTTTAAGTAGATAATATAAATTGATCAATTTAGCTTGATTTCATTGTGCGAAGCAATAATTTTAAAAGTATTCAATTTGATGTTGTTGGTGAATGATTTGTATGAATGTCGTTGCTAGTATATGATTTTATATGCATCACATACTCGGTAGAGTTAATTTGATAGAGATCCAGTATTTTATTTCATACAATTGCTTATATGTAAAATAAACATTTGGATGCGTTTAATTTGTATTCTAGATGGTTCTTGTCTACAAACTACATTACTGCCGCCTAAATAGTTTTATCTTAGCTGAATAATCAGTGGGCAGTGCTATTTTTTACAGTTTATTTTCGGACAAGGGGCCTTATTCTACATTGACTTTACGACTTTTATTATCGTATCGTATTGTCAACGTTTTGATAGCTCTTATTTAATTGACAATAACGGCGGACGAGTTAAAAACGATACGATAACAATACGTGTAGAGACAAAGTAAAATAATTCACGCGAGCCAAGGATACATATTTTAATTTGTTACAACCACTGCTAGAGTATTCTGAAACACGCGGTTGCGTCTAAAATAGAGTAGGTATAGTATGGACTTATCAGCATATACCTACCTACCTATTTACCTACTGCCTTTGCCGCTGAGACCCGTTACCACCGGGTTCCTAGCCGGCCTAGTATGGTTGCGTTTATCGCTTGACAAATTGTGGATAAAGCATCCGTCACTCTCGTACTTTTATATGTGTCAGAAAGTGACGGATATTTTATCCACATTTTGTTACGCGATAAACGCAGCCATGTTAGGCCCCCAGGACACGTTATAAATATGACTATGTTTAAACTTCAATTTTAAATTTATTTACGTTGCGCACGCACACGCTACACACGTGAGCCACGTGAATCAATTGTTCTAGGCGTGTGTCACTCACGTCATTTCGTGCGTTTGCCGCTGTGGAAGTATCGATATACATTTTGAAGCGAAGCAAATTTATACCCACGTGTACAGTCACTAGCAATAATATATTATCCAACATTGGGCGCAAAAATATCTGACCGTCTTTATTACTAAAGGTATAAGAGCGTGTCCGATATTGTTACGCCCAATGTAGTATAATATATTATTGCTGGTGACAGTACGTGCGTATTAGGCGCCGCTGTGAAGTTACTAAATACCTATAAATGTATAAGCTCCTAAGTAGTAGTTTTGGTGTTTAGGGATCATGCAGAGTATTCAGAGGGCAGATTGGCAAAATCATGCACTCCAGCTGTGATGGTCTGCTAACCTTGCTTTGTTTTCAAACGACCGTCCTAAAAAATAACAATGAAACAGATCCAAATTTATGCATTCAGATTTTTCAAGTATTTTTATTTAAGTAAATGTATATACGCATCATAAAGAGCGGCAAATAAGACAGGTAAAATGACTACTTTTTTGAGCAAGACTGTTTCGATCTCAACCAATATTAAAACCTGTTTTTAAATTATTATTCCAAGGGTCTTCTAAAATTGTCCTACAGTTTATTACAACACCAGGCCTCTAGGGGCGATAAGTTATTCAATTAAATTTAACTGTAATCCGCAAGCTAAGCACATGATGACATTGGAGGCCGACTATGTGGTTGCGCTTCATGGCCATTACGCACCATATGTGTTCAAATTCAAATTTCGCTTAATTATTATTTTTTGACCGATACATCCTGTACATTCCCTCAGTCAGTTTAAAAAAAAAAACCATAACTGTAGGTATGTTATATGTTACGTTTAGATGTGTTATTTAGGTTATGTGGTGCAAAAATAAAACCAACAACTTACAATCAATCAGAGATAAACGATTAATTATGTATAATTTATGTTTGTTTGTAATGTTATAATATTGTTAAAATGTAAATATGTACTGTTATTAGAGGAGATAAACACTTATATCCTTTTAATATTGTTTTATTGTACTGTCTGTCATTTACGTCTCAGCTTCTGTGTCTGAACTGTCAATATCATCTATGTGCGTCCCTATACTAGCTTTGTCGTCCTCTTCGACGGCCGTGACGAACTTCGGCAAGTTATTCTCCATTGACATGCGAAACGGACATTGCTCGAACTCTGGCCATGATGTCAACCTTAAACCAATCAAGGACGTAAGTTAGCAGTCTTTTTTGGGTAAATCTGCCTCAAACCATTCAAACTAATTGTACAGTCAAGGGTAAAATAAATATCCGCACAAAGGTGCAAAAATATGTACACATAGACCTTATTGCCATTGTAATGAGGTCTGTGTACATATTTTTGGGACTTTGTGGTGTACCTATACATATTGGTGCCCTTGACTGTACTAAAAGCTTCCGCGAACGGGGCTATCCTCGTAAGGCCCACCATACAACAAACAGCCAGTTTTTTGTCAGTGGGACTTTGAATCTACCGTCAAGGCAGTAAAGTTCACTTACGTTTGTTCGATAATGGCATTTTCAGTTAATGAACATAGGAAAATAAACCTTATTCTTTTCGCAACACAGTTCAAATTAAATTGCCTTGATTATGTACAACCTATTGCACATTGGGCCTTACGAGGTTAAAGGTGACGGCATCCAGGGTCGTCTTAAAGAGCTTTAATATATATTCGTGTCGATGTAAACTGGGCTACTGGATAGCGTGTCTGGTTGTTCATCGCTCGCGCGCTCTATCACAATCTCCATTTCCCCAAATACACTAACCACTAGCGGCTGCGTCTTGTGGTTATGTCTGTAGTTGGGTCAATCTAGGATGATTCTGTCAGCTCATATAAACACGAATCACACTTATCTTTGACTTATTATAAAAACTTCATTAATACAAACCTGGCGACGACGTTTAGTAATTTAAATAAATAATCAACTGTTCATATGCCTTGGTTGCGGCTTGCGAGTATAGTAAGTGTTTACGAAATACGACGAATCATCATGGCTCAGATAAGCCACTGTTGGCAACTAATCGTTGCCACCTGTGGCCCAGTATGCGAAATCATTAAATGTCAACATACGTACTTTTTAAATACGGTTATCTTCTGCTTTAGATTGAGGTCGCCGAATTCGGTAAATATGGTCATGTGCGGCAGCGGCGCGTCGCCCGGCCCCGGCGACAGCCGGCGGTTGGTGTCCGGCGGGTCCTGCCCCGTTATGAGCCACACGCCGCACCCAGGTATCCATTGTCTAAAAATCGTTAGTTTTAGCATAATAGGAAATATTAATTACTTTTTTTACAGCTTCAATAAAAGCTGATTCATGCAAAAAGTTGAGAAAAAATATTTTTTGAATAGCTATAAACATAACCAAGATATAAGCCAACAAAGATTTATTCCTATCTCTTTCAAGCAAAACAGAATTTAACATGGAGTTCAAATGGCCGACCTGTTACATGACAGTGGATATCGGATCTGTTTAATCGCTGTAGAGCTAATTAGAATTAGCAGTATAAATTGCTTGTATCATCCGCATTTGTTCGCCGATTTTAATTTTAATTTCACTTTTGGTGATCCCTTTTACGGTCCTTTCATATTTTGTCGATGAATGCGATTTAAAAATCCCTATTATACTTGAATTAATTCGTCTGTAATCTTAGACCTAAACTGTTTGCCTAATGGCTCTAGCCTTAATTCGGCTTGCACCTCGAAAATGACCAAACTTCATACCTGGAGATATATCAACCAGTTATCGCTCACTTTTGTCACTGTATGTGCTGCACGCGCATGATACAAGTCGATTTTACTTACTCTAACATCGGTATCACTCGTGTAGATTTCGAAAACATGTGGGGCTTGAAGAAATACCACATCAATGATAAGTACTCCGCCGGTACGGGGAGCTCTTTTTTCTGCGAAATATTAACCAAATACAACCGGTACTCGTCCATCTGTAAAATACATTAGCAAGTATTAATCACTTAAACAAACGAAAAAACATATTATTACATTGATAAATAAGGGCCGTCCAAATACAAAAGGACTTTATGCCAGCTGCGGGGTCCATGAAGTTGGTCTTTTGGACCTACTACTCTGGGGCCCTAGCCAAGATGGATTTACGCAAACTAGCGTTTCTATTCTTTTCGTTTTTAAACCAATCCCGTCACTGTAGATGAAGTGATACGAAGAGTCGCGTGATCTACCAGTGACGCGATTGGTTTAAAAACGAAACGAATAGAAACGCTAGTTAGAACGAACGAACTATAATGCATCTTGGCTATATTATAAAGGTTCCTTTTGATTTCAAAGAACATATAAAATGTTGCTTCATACCAGTGTCACCCTCTTGGTGTTAGCTGGGTGAGTCCACGGCAGGAAGTGTACTTTCGGGACGTTTGTGAGGATCTTATAATCAAATAACAATTGAAACAGTGTGGGTAATGCCATGTGCTTGTTTAGCTGTATTTCATTGTCAGTAAGAAACTGGAAAAAAAACGGTTATTAAAATATCTTATATACATCATTCTTATTAACTTATGAAACATTCTTAAAGCAAAAACCTAGACAAACAAAACTAGTACACAAAACACAGCACTGAATCAAGCATCACTTCATCCAGATGTTTCAACCCCTTTTCAGGGATTTATTCCCCGATTTGTCGTATTCCTGTTTCGTAATCAATCATGTTATAAACCCGCTGCCTACCTGAAAATGAGGGTTGATGTTTTCTGGTGGAGGTATGTGTCTTCACGCATGTTAATTATTGAGTCACAGTAGAATTATTAATCCATGGAATACAAACAGAAATATGACTAATCAGGGACAAAACTTTCTGGTAACGGCATTAGGAATGGGCAAGGAACAACTTTGAACACTAGATTCTTATTTTAAAGAAGATATGGGTCAGTGATATATTTTACAACAATCAATTTGTAACAATATCTGAATAAAGAGTTGTGTCCATTATTTGTTTCTCTCAGCTATGAGCATCCTATACTAATGCCTTTACCTTAAATGTGACATAAAGTAAAAAAAAAAAACTTTTACTAAAAACAATGTCATGTTATGTTATTAAAAACATGAACTTGATAGTATTAACTTACTTCATAGTGGTGTCCAGGCATCGTAATAAATAGATCTGGTCTACCCAGTTGACTACTGTTGTGGAAAACAATATTGTTTATTAGATGTTTCACAAATGAGAGTCCAGGCATTGACCCAACTATTTTCACTTCCCTGCCTGAAAGTGTAATTACAATTAATTTACAAACTGCATAGTGTTGTGCCTTTACATAAACATGGTAAACCTATCAATCAACCCATAAAAGGACATACTTTCTTATTCAGAACAGAGATAATAAAGAATAACTAGATTTAAATATAAAAATTTTGGGATTCACAAAGCAATTATTAATAATTTAAGAAAATCAGATCATTAATTACTTTTTAATTATAATACTTTTGCAAAAATCTGATTCGTCCCATTAAACTGATTCATTTCATATTTTTAATTCAAAATTTAAAAAAAATGTATTTTTATTAGTCTTTTCTGATTGTGCGAATATATACAGTGGTGGTCACACATAATTAGGGGCACTTGTTTTTTTCCCATACCATTGCCTACAAATATGACTTTTAAATTTTGAACACCATTCAAAAAGTTCTTGAACAATTTTATTTCTAAATACAATTTACTTTAGATCATCAACTAAGGTTTAAATTTATGTACAATGAACTACTGTTAAAAACGAACCTTATATTTTTTAAAGTTTTAAACCTTTTTTCAAATCCTTATAAAATGAAAGATCCGTTTTAAACAGAGATGAATTGTACATACATTAAAACCTTAGTTCATTAATGAACGATGAGTGTAACCAAATATTAAATTAGTTTAGAACTTTTTGAATGATGGTCAAAATTGAAAAGTCATATTCGTAGGCAATTGTATGGGAAAAAAGAAGTGTCCCTAATTATGTGACCACCACTGTATGTCCTTTGCAAAAGAAAAAACAATATAACATGTTTTTACCAGCATCATCAGTGGCCAGATCACCTAACAGCTCTTTGATTCTATTGCCTTGATCCATTTTATCTTGAAATGCCAATTTCCACATTCCAAAAAAGTCTGCTACTTTTAACTTAACTCTTCCAGGATTTTGGGACTGCAGGGGCTAAGAAATAAACAAATTCATCATGTTGTACTGTCAAGTATTAAAAAGGTTTTGCTAAAAATAGTGGCAGTAAAATCTCAAGCGTACAAGGCCAAGCTTGTTGCTCATAAAGCAGCTGAAACCCAAAGGCCTTTTTATTATTATAGTGGCTGACAATGCATGCTGCCATTTTGGTGAAAACAGCTTGTTGAACATAATAATACTTACAGTTAAATATTGAGAAAAATGGTTTGAAGTTTCATACATATAAAGTGGATTACTCTGGCACTTCAGTAATTCTGCACTCAAAAGACCAAGTCCTGGATTCACTTCGACTATAGGTGAATTTTTGTTTAAATGTTTTTTTACAGTCTGTGCTATTTCCTTCGCGGTTGTTTTATTTATAAGATACATACTTTCAGGAGTTTTGTATTTTCTCAAAAGTGTTTTAGGTAGTTGGTTTTTAATATCAACATAGTCGGGTGAGTTTTCAATGTAACTCACGACATCCGCAGCTACTTTTGGGGGTGGTTTTTCTGCCTTTGTTTTGTTCAGTTTCTGCTGCATTCTTCGAATGTTTTTTAACGGGTAACTTTGCACAAAAGCGCGAGAGTTGTTAGTCAATTTAATCATTATGATATTTATGTCAAACCAACTTTAAAACTTATCCTACTTATGAAAAACAATTGTTTTGGGACTATGAACAAATAGAGCTCTAAAACTCGCAGATATTTATAATGTTTAATATGTGCGGTAGTATATAATATTTACTAATCTTTAAATTATATTTTTAACCTTAAAACAATCTAAACTTCTAAAACCAAAACAAATATCTGTCAGTCGTGACATCTGTCAAAATCCTGTTTACGTTCCAAATTACGTTTCCTCTCAGCGCCTAGCGCGCTTTTTAGGTTTGCTTAGTCAAACTAGAAACCCTTATAGTTTCGCCATGTCCGTCCGTCCGTCCGCAGCTTAGCTTGGCTCAGAGATTCTTAGTTCTAGAAAGCTGTTATTTGGCATGAATATACAAAGTGGTAAAATAAAACCTTGATTATTTTTAAGGTACCTCCCCTACACGTAAAGTGGGGATGTTTTTTCTATCTCGTTTACCCGATATGGTATGGGGTATCGTTGGATAGGTCTTTTAAAAATATTGCGGGTTTTGAAAACAATTTATCAATTGAGGCATCCGTTTGTGAAACATTAAAATTTGATGCTGCCAAGAGTGTGCCCCCCCCCCTCGCTACAGCCCAAGCTACAAACACTAAAAATCAGAAAAATATCTCATATGAAAGAACTTATAACGAATTTTAAAGGAAAACTATCACGACTAAGTATAGACTTGATTGGTTCCTGAGACACAGGCGACTAAAGTGTTTAGGTATACATACTAAAATCATCTAAGACAGCACTAAATATCTTTAATTTGAAAATTAGTTCATACTTTTTTTTTGAGATAGTTTTTGTGTAGTAACGGCTTTGGAACCCAACACTGAGCATGGTCGGACATGCGTTTGCCAAGTTTATTAATATTAGGGAGTTATAGTCGCGCTTACACGGCTTAGGCCGGCGCACAGACAAGCAGACTAATACTAAAGGTGTCATGCTGCTGCCGTCTGCGGTCGTGATTCCGCACCCGACCGCAAGCAGCAGACTGCAGCAGCAGGTGTCGGACGACGTCATCTGCGGTCGGTTGTCAGCGACGCCTGTCGTTGCCGTCTGCGGGCGTTATTCCGCACCCGACGGCAAGCAGTAGACGGCAGTAGCAGGTGTCAGACGTCGGCGTCTGAGCTCTGGTGTCAGCGACGCCTGTCGTTGCCATTTGCGGTCGGCTACGGAAGGGATTTCATAGACTGCGGTCGGCGTCAGCGACGCGCGCGGTTGCCGTCGAGCACAGACATTGTGACACTCACTACGGAAGGTATTTCATATAAATACATAGAAACTAGTAGTGACGTATAGTATTAAAGGTAGGTACTTAAAAGGTACCCTACACGTAATACAATAGAGGATCTACTTGTTGGTAAACTCCATCCAATACTTTCAGTCCCTGAAGTGCGATTCAGTTACAAAAATCTTCATTATCATTTACAATCTTAATACCTATGTTAACGAGGTAATTATCCTCTAGCCCAAGATATATAACTACCTACAGTCAATTAGTAAATATTTACATAATGCACACACACACACCATAGTATATGTGGACGCTTTTGACTGGAAATTTGCATTTGTCAATCAACCTTAAACACGAATGACAAACCCAACGGAGATAGAATTAACATAATAGCTAGGTAGTTATTATGTATGAAAAATTTATTTAGCCAGTTCTTACCTTTGGAAAGGTGGTGCCCACCTATATCACAGAACTTGGCTTACTTAATATAAATTCATACGAAAGCAGGCGCGGCTCACTCCGCGATTTACGTTCATCGCTACAAGTACATGCCGGTTATCCATCTGATCGGTACTATTCAGGGTCTGCCACAAATTTTATATGAGTGCGATAAAGACGGGTAGCTAATTGGCCGCCATGATAGATAGGTACGCCGCATCATTCGGGTGGGCAATTTGAAACAATTATTTATCTCTTTCCAACGAAAGCGTTCGCTACGGATTGCCGTCTTTATCTGTAGAAATATGGTAACGTAGCAACTGTCAGTAATTGGTAGATTTATTATTTTAGAGATAAATAATGAAATAATGTATATAATGTATGAAGAATATACATTTATTGCTCTCTATATTGAATGCAAGAAATAAATTGGCAATACATTATTATTTTATTTTTAGTCGTTGACAGCCCCCACTATCGGAGACGCGGCGAGTGAGCCAATTCATTTTCACCATTCGTACACAACCTTAACGTTCCGTTTGGCTTGCGCTGGAGTCGACGACGTCAGAGAGCCATAAATCGTAATATTTTGGCTAAGAAAAAAGCGGCTTTTGTAAAGATCAAAGGAGTGGGCCTTCTGTACTTGTACTATTATCTATTCTGTGACGAAAACTCCTTTAGACCAACTCTACAATAGTTTATAAGTTTAGTTAGGCCACAGGTTAGGCGTTATTAAGAAAAAAATAAAGAAAGAAAAACATTTATATTTTTTTAGGGTTACGAAGTCAAACAAGCGACCCGTATAGTTTCGCCATGTCCGTCTGTCCGTCAGTCCGCGGTCTAGCTCAGAGGCTCTTAGAACTATAAAGCTGTAACTTTGCAGAGTTAAACATTTAAATTACGCTGACAAAGCTGAAAATGAAAAAAAAAACTTGTACCGTCACCCATACAAGTCATAGATACAAGTATATGTACCTAAAGGAAAGGTTTCTTTTTATATTGTGACATTGAGGTATCATTGGAGAGCTGTTAAAATTCATTATTTTAGATTCGGGGGACCGTTTAGGAAATATTCGCTAGAGTTGCATGTCCCCCCTCCCCCGTATAGCTTCAACTACAAGTGATACAAATCTGAAAAAGATCTTAAATAAAAACAAATACAACGAATTTAAAAGAAAACTAAAAATATACTAAGACAGCACAAATAACTTTTTAAAAAAATGTAATGGAATCAGTAATCGACAAGGACCAATGATCGACACTGATTCTTATTTTACAGAAGATAAGGGTTATTCATTTGTTTTGTAACACTCAATTTAAGACTGTATGATCTTTGAATTACGAGTCAAGTGTCGATTATTGGTGCATGTCAGTTTAAAGTGTCGAACACTGGTGCCATTACGTTACCTACCCTAGTTGTTGTTTTATGGGATAGTTTTTTTGTTTTTGTAAGTAGGTAGTAACGTAATCGGACACCTACAGTGAGCATGGTCAGACATGCTCTTGCCCGGTTTTAACAGTCCAGTTTTAACTTTCCAATGTTCAGTTTAGTTCATAAGTAAACTGAATTACGCTAAATTACAAAATATCAACACATTTAAAATAACTTCATACTTTCTAAGCCATTTCTGATGCCCACTGCTGGACACAGGCTTTCTCCAAGGATCTGCACGACGGTGGGTTTCGTGCTGCTACATCCATCGGTTTCCCGCGATCTTCACCTGCCAACAGTTTGATTTCCGGTCCGCAGTCGCTAGTTTAGAACCTTTCCGCCCTAACTTGAAGTTTGTGTCATTTCTGATTACGGAAACGTAACGGTAATTTGCTTGTAATTGTCCCCGCGACTTTAGTCACCCTTTTTACGTGGCGTCGTAATCTAATTATATCTTGATTCCTAACTAAATGCGTCACTCTGTCCGTTGTTAATTATGATTTTAAATTAATTATCAACTTTTGTCGAGTGCATCTGTGTTATCTTAGCCGATAATCTTTGGAGCCAACCTGTCGGTTGATATGCTTCAGTAACAGAACTTAGTGGATACGAGCAGGTGTGATTTTTGTGTAATGGCAAGATGTTTTTACTTTACCTTTTCTTGCATCTTGCAGCAAGCGCTGCGGCAGCGGTGATATTTGAGGATTGCGGTGAGTCGGTCTTATAGTACAGCACGATAGCAACCTCTTGCTCGTACCTATACACGGTGCTTGCGCATATTGAGGCACTTGCATATGCATCGTGCAAACAACGGTATAAATAAGTGTGCGGGTTTAGCGACTCGAGCATGGTGCATCAAGCCTGGTATACGCTCGCGCCAGTAGCCCGCGTCTTTACTTGCTACAGCTAAATGCATCGTGTACAAATAAGCACCATAACAAGCTAAATTTAGTATTCTTTATAGTGAATATCTATTTAGAATCTGTATATTAGAATAGAATAGGATAGAATACAAAATATTAATAAACGCACACAGAAGAAAAACAATAGGAAATATAAAGTAAAAAATAAATGTTTAAAAAAACAAAAAACCGCCTTCAAAAACGCAAAGAATAACTTCTTGTAAAATGGTAGGTAATAGGTCAGTCCAACTGAAGTCGGCTTTTGGTTAATATGACATCACCGCCAATTTTACCATAGATAACTTTTTTTAATCTGGACCCCTATTCTCGTGACACTCGAGATTAATAAACTAACATGCGAGATGAAGATGTCAACTCCATATAAAATTGTATTTGTTTCGCCATATCTCCCATGTAATTTCATCTATAGTGGTTCGAGATTAGGGGCCAAGTTTGAATTACATTTAAAAAAAAAGCAGTGACATAGTTTTTAGTCTGTGTATCTTTTAGCAAAAACACACCTAATATTTTACGACACAAAATGGTGTGTTTGGTCGATTTCAATTTTTCATTATAGGGAGCTATGACACAAAAATTGATTGATTGTTTTTCATTGGTTCTTAAAGTTGGACAACAATGTTCTCGACCAATCAGCAAACACGCCGACAAAAACATTCTTGGTCTGTCCTTATAAGTGACATTTTGTGACCACAAACAAGCCCATATATGGCCATATTTCCGAGCAGTGTTGTGAAAAGATATTTTTCAGATTTTTAGTATTTGTAGTTGAAAAAAAATAGCGCTTTGAAGCTAAATATTTCATAAACGGATCCCTTAATCGAAAAATTGTTCCAACGACACCCCACACTATGGGGTAGAAAAGAAAAAAATACATCTCCACGTTACGTGTAGGTTAGATAAACGAAAAATATTTTTTTTTACATATTTTATTTTACCACTTTGTTGGCGTGACTAATGTGTATATTCATGCCAAATTATAGCTTTCTAGTACTATGAGTCTCTGAGCTAGGCTGCGGACGGACAGACGGACGGACGGACGGACGGACATGGCGAAACTATAAGGGTTCCTTCTTTGACTACGGAACCTTAAAAAACTAAAATACAGTGGCACATAGAACCTCCTCCTTTTTTGAAGTCTGTTGAAAATAAGCCATATCGTAATGCACACTGAATGGTGATCAATCAAGCATTTTTTAATCTAAGCTAATTATCTGCTTTTTGTTGAAATGTGAGGTTAGGTATCGGCACGAGAGTTAGGGTCACGCACTCATGTATTGACAGCAGAATATTGGAATTAGTGTTCTTTTTTGGTACCGATAGTAATATAAACATCACGGTTAGATATGTCGACTAAGAGTTTTTATTTAAGTATGTAATTTTGTTTAATTTTCTCGCAACATAATTATTAAATAGGTAATAATTTTACATCTCAACGCGATAAAAACCAGGTATATATCGTTACCGGTATTCTGACTACCGGTTTTAAATGAGGTATAACCGGTTATAATTGCATTTCGGTATTTATATCGCTAAAGTTTTGATTAGCGGTATAATCAATACCAGTATTCATGTTTATTACCGGTTTAGCCAATTGACAACAATACCTGTATTGGATACGTTACCTTAAAAACCATTACCGGTATTAACTGTCAGTGTCAATCCACTTTATTATTTGTTTCTGTAAATACTTTGTGCTTTGGTGTATTGTAAAAATTCAAGAACTAAGTAGCTTTCCGCCCGCGAATTCGTCTGCGGAGAGTCAGAACTTCTGTTAAAAGTACATGTAGTTTACATAACCTTGAAAGGTTTATTTCTTAAAAGTCTAGAACGTGAATTTTAAGTAAGCGGTCCACATTAAACAACTTTACTTTCATGGCTCTAACCTTTAAAACAACAATTATAAATTTATATTATCACATTTATCCCTTCAAAAATAATCAAACTCTCGTACAAACTTCTACTGCCATTTAGAGGGATATTTTTTTCCTTTATCTCCGAAAGTTTTTTCTTCAGTACATAGTATAAAACAAAGTCTGTCCCTATCTATGCTTAGATAGATATTTAAAACTACGCAACGGATCTTGATGCGTTTTGAAGTGATTAACGGAGGGTGAACCATTTCGTTACGTAACGCGCGTTACTAGACAGCCTGTCTGGCTTCCCTTTCTCTCACGCATACGGCAGGCGGTAGTGACAATTTTTAAAATACAAAAAGATACTGGAATCGGATGGGATTTGAACCGCAGCACCATGGCATCATAGACCTACCTCTCAGCCGCTAGGCCAATCGTAAGTTACAGGTACGGACTGTCTGAGGGCCCCTTGGGGCTAAAAATGCGAACCTGTAATCAGATTTTAAAAAAGTTGCCGCCATTTTGAACTTTTTTGTTACTGGTTCGATTGTCTTGAAAATCGATATCTGGGGATCCGTGGGGACTACAAATGCGAACACGTAATCAGATTTAAAAAAACGTGGCAGCCATTTTGAACATTTGTATCACTGGTTCGATTCTTTTGAAAATCGATATCTGAGGACTCCTTGTGACTACAAATGCGAACCTGTAATCAGATTTAATAAAAAAAGTGGCGGCTATTTTGAACCTTTTGAAGTGATAACTTCTTATGGGAGGGTAAACCGCTTCATTACGTAACGCGTTACGGCGCCAGTCTGTCTGGCTTCCCTTTCTCTCACGCATACGGCAGCGGGCGGGGAGGAGCGGGGCGGTATAGTTCAACTTAGATTAGTTTAGTTATCACTTCTGTCGCGCGCCCCGAGACGAACACGACTTTTTTTAAATAGATAGAGGGATTCAAGAGGAAAGTGTTTATGTATACGAGTAATAAGTTTTGGATTATGTACGGGTATTACAGAAAACTGACATAAATCGAAGCGAAGCGAGGGCGGGTCACTAGTTCATTTACATAGGTACAGTAGCCTTGATACTATTTTACACGACACCGAACTTACTTACTAAATTCTATACCCCATTTCATCACTTTAGTTTTTCCAAAATCGCCGCAAGCAATATTTTTTATTTATAATTACGGTATAATTAATTTCACAACATTTTCCATGTTTCTCACTTCAAAAATAATTATACCTAAATTTTCTTCCCGCCTATTTTACCACCTCACGAGGTAGTTTTTCCTGAATCACCGAAAGTAATATTTTTTTATGTGCAGCCATTTATACGTATATGTAGATTATTTGCATTGAAGAGCATTTCTACTAAATTTCAAGTTTTGACCATAAAAATATTTTTTCCTATACAAGCTTTGCAACCCCCTTTCATCCCTTTAGGGGTTGAATTTCGAAAAATCGCCTCTTAAACGATGTTTCCATTACAAAATCAACTCCCCTCAAAATTCCAAATTTTTATCTTAGCGGTTTGGGCTGGGCGTTGATGAGTCACACGGGACATTGCCGTTTATATATTACATTAATAAATATAGAAATATAGAGGTAGATATAGATTGGTATTTTGGGCCCTTCGAAATAAATGAAAGGGAACCATAATCATTTAACAAACGAAATAAGTACGATACGAAAACAAGATGCCGTAAGACTGTTTGAATAGCAAACTAAATACAATACGATAACAGTGGCCCGTTTCACGGAGCTACAAGTTACAAATTACAAGCGGAACTCTCTTTCTAGCAAAAGGAGGTAGAAAGAGACTTCCGCTTGTAATTTGTAACTTGTAGCTTCGTGAAACGGGCCTCAGGTCAAAAACCATAAGGTTTAGCCCGTGTTGAATTAAATTGAGTCTCAGTTCTAGTAGACATTTCAGCCAGCCATGCGCAATTTTATCGCGTGACGTTACGCTAGGTATTACACCTATTTGTTCCGGTTTGGAAGTAATGTCTAATTGACATCTTACCTTTCAAGACCCATGAATACCGGTATTGAATTCAGGTATTTAATATCGTAAATAGTCTATACATAGCGATAAAGATGAAATCGGAATGACAACAATACCTCTAAATAGAATAGGTATAGGTATTCTTTTTTTACCGGTAATAGTTTGACAATTAAAATACCGGTATTAAATAAAACGGGTTTTACAATCCCTGATATAAACAATTCAAAATCGTGTAAATATGTTGGAATTTGAGATTCTTCGTTTGATTTCTGATATCCCACACGATCGGTTTTTTTTTGACGTGCCTTATGCACACATTATTTAGATTTTGAAATTGGAGTTTTAGCATTTTTATAAAATGAAATTTGCCAGTGACACACGGGATTCAGACAACTTTAGTTTATGAGACAAATCTAATGGAGCCAGTCGGTAAGCCTCTACGCAGAAACAAAGAATCATATGTACTTACCACAAACGCACTTACGCACGGTCGTTACATCACCTCAGAAAGTAGCTAATCTGTTTAACGAATATTTCGCGTCGGTAGGTGAGACGAGCTCGGGATCTCAACCGGCTTCGCCGCGCGCGCACATACCCGTGCATACCCCCGTCGCGAATTCAATATTCATTCAGCCGGTAACCGCAGCCGAAATAATTAAAATAATAAGACGACTCAAAAATAAAAAAAGTTTCGGTACTGATGAAATTCCACCCTGTCTTATAAGACTATGTTCAGTAGAGTTAACACAACCACTAACACGATTAATTAACCAATCATTTGATGAAGGGATATTTCCCGAAATACTTAAAATTTCAAAAATTAAACCTATTTTAAAACCGGGCGGTGACGCGAGTAATGCAAGCCAATATCGACCAATAGCGCTTTTACCGGCCGTATCTAAAATATTTGAAAAATGTATGTCAAATCGCGTTTTTAACTTTTTCGAGAAGTACAATATTCTAGACAAAGCCCAATACGGATTTAGAAAACACCACTCAACCTCACAAGCGGTTTACCAATATATATCAAAAATCTTAAACCATATAAACAATAAAACTTATAGTGTAGGGCTACTTCTCGACATGACGAAGGCATATGAAAAAGTATCTCACGAAATATTACTTGGTAAATTGTAAGGCATGGGAATACGTGGATTGGCCCATAAATGGTTCCAATCTTACCTGCGGAACCGTAAACAATGTGTGCAAATAGACTACTTTAATAAAAAATCCAAAGAAGTAAACAAGGCTACCTCTGAAATGCGTTACACCACATGTTCGATTCCGCAGGGTAGTGTTTGTGGATGTTTGCTATTTCTAGCATATACAATAAACGACCTACCGAAAATTCTAAACACAAATACTACCTGCGTTATGTTTGCGGACGACGTCTCATTGTTGTTTGATTGTACAAATAGTGCCGAATGTAATCTACAGCTTAAATATAATTTTAACGTCATAAAGAGATGGCTAAATGACCATAATTTGGAAATGAATTTGAAAAAAACTAAAATTATACAGTTTAAACCTACACAAAAAAAGGCATTGGAATTAAAATTAGACATAGACACATTTAATATAGAAGAAGTTAATGAATTTTATTTATTAGGTATAAAAATTGACTCTGCTATAAATTGGAAAGCACATATCCAAAATATTTAAACAAAATTGTCTAAATTCGTGTATGCGCTAAATTTACTAAAAATGAATACAAACTTTGAGTGTGCGTTATCTGCGTACTACGCATACGCACATGCGTGGCTCCGCTATGGCGTGGTGCTGTGGGGAGACAGCTCTGAGGCCCGACAACTCTTTGTTATGCAAAAGAAGTGTATTCGGATCCTAGCCAACGTACGCATCCCCAATAGTTGTCCCCCTATTTTATTAAATATAAATTGTTAACCTTGCCCTGTATCTATATAATGCAAGCAGCTCTTTTTACTCGTGAAAATCCACATTTATTCCAAGTGAAACGGGATTTACCGAAAACTAGAATGCAGTATAGGAACAAACTATTGCTACCAAAAACTAACTTAGTAATGTATAGGAATAGTCCTCATTATAAATGTATAATTATAGCTAATAAAGTTCCCGATTCGGTTAAAAAAGAACCTTGCGACAACTTGTTTAAAAATAGGCTTAAGAAAATATTAATTCAGAAATGTTATTATACTGTTGAAGACTTTTTGAAAGATGACCAATTAAAATAATAGGATGATCAAACTTTGATATGTGCATGTAGGTACCTTCTATAACTTAATTTATTATTTTATTTGATTTTATAATTTTATTTGATTTTATCTTAGTTTATATTGTGTGCCCTCTCAGGGCGTCATGGTCTGACCAAATAATGTAACACCTACACCTGCAAATGAAATGTACATGACTTTACAATGAATAAATAAATAAATAAACCACAAACATTCACACTTCGACATATTACATTTCATTGCATCAATCATTTACTTGAATATCTCATTAATAGAAGTTGGGCATGGACTACTCGTACGACAAAAAAAATATGTCTGGAGCTCACTTTTAACAAAGTGAAGGTCCGACAACGCCCATGTTACACGAATCTGTCATTTTCTAGAATGTCTTGATAATCATGCCATACATATACTTACCAGTAATTTATTTGTGTTTCTTTCTCGTAATTCTGATAGAATTCAAAATTATTTATATTTTTTCAAAAGATACCTACCCATTCAGTACATTCTGATGGTTACAATTAAAAGATTAAACGATTGCGGACGTGATTGAAATTTTTGCCTGCTTTTAATGAATTAATCATTTCCCTTATCTGTTGATCTTTATGACGATTGACGTTACGTGATTAAAAATCTCTCTGGGAAATTTCTTACTTGACGTAGGTAGATAGGTACCTACTCATTAGGTATAAAAATATCTGTGATAGCAGCGGTCCTATGCAGTATTCCACACCAGATGTAAACAACATGCCTGCACATCTATATCAAGTGTTAATAACTCGTAAGTTCATGTTTTATATATCCGTGTTACTATTTCTGGGATAAAGACTGATCCAAACGATCCCCGAGCAAGCACTTAGGTATGTACTTATATGTCGCCAAACCGCTTAGTGGTCATAGGTTCATAGGTACCTACGCGCCAAACGGACAGACACCCGAAAAATATAACCTTTGATAGTCAGGTTAAAACAGGGGTACCTACTGCGGGCCTATCATGGTCTTGTTTATCGATGTGGTTAAAACATCTGTCCCTTTCTGATCAGGCACCCGTTTATCAAACGCTTGTAACTTTTATTACTAGCGGAAATCTCTTTCCATCAATATGTATTAAAAAGAGACTTCCACTTGTATTTCAGGTTACAAGCTATTGATAAAAAGGCCCCTGTTTGTAAGTTTGAGAGTAACGGATGCTTTATCCACCGTGATAAATATTGATAAAAGTAACTCTCTATAAACAATTCTCATAAAAAGCAAGTTTTAAAAACCCGACTTTATGTTGCAATATTGTCGTCTACTTACGTATAAGTAGTTCAGGGAGTATAAATTAGCCGTCTGCAATCTTCACTAAGATCTTTTTGTTAATATCAAACAAAAGGTAATCGTAAAAAAAGTAAAAAATTTAAAATAGTCAAATAATTCTCTAAAAAATGTTTTAAAAGAAAAAGAAAAAATAAGGAAAAGATACAAAATCTATAAAAATCCCAGGGATGAAATAGAGTTTAAGATTTTAAGCAAAGGGCTCGGAAATTGATTGAAGTCTCACATAAAGAATATTTGCGGAATGAAGAGTCATCAATATCAATTAACCCTAAAAAATTCTGGTCGTTCATTAAATCTAAGACAAAAAACTCGAGTACCATACCCGCAGAAATGTTTCTCGGAGAATGTGTGGCAAGAACAGGGAATGACATTTGCAATTTGTTAGCGACTCAGTTTCAACGAAACTATACCTCGCACTCAGGGGCAACACATTACCTGAATCAAACTGCATCTATCCACAAAATCTGTTATATAACCTAAAATTTAAAGAGAATGATATATTGAGGGCTCTTAAAAAAATTAACACTTGGAAAGGTCCAGGACCTGATGCGATTCCTCCCATATTTATCGTCAAATGTGCCACAGGTCTATCTTTACCATTAAAAATAATATTCAACCAATCGTTATCCAGTGGAATCTTTCCAGATGAATGGAAACGCGCAAACGTAGTACCTATCTTTAAAAAAGGTGATACACGCGATGTCAAACACTATCGCCCAATATCAATTCTCTCTATCTTTTCAAAAGTTTTTGAGTCTGTCATCTGTCCAATCTTAACATCTCATATTAAAAACCAGATAGCACTTCAACAGCACGGATTCCTCCCCAACAAATCAACAATCAGTAATTTGGTAATATGTCGTTGGTGTATTTAATAAATAAATAAATAAATAAATAAATAATTAAATAACTCGAAAATCAGTGACATTAGACCCTCAGTTTAACTGGTACAAAATTATTGAATGTTACCTCTAGTATCCCCTTTCAAGGGATATGTCGAGTTACCTGTCACCTATACATACCTAGGGCAGTATTTACCTAATAGAATAAAAATAAACAATAAATAAATAAAATACTCCTTTAATAGTTGCGATTTTATAACGTAAATAAGCAGATAGGTTG
The DNA here is from genome assembly GCA_946894065.1 of Acleris literana. Classification (NCBI taxonomy): domain Eukaryota; kingdom Metazoa; phylum Arthropoda; class Insecta; order Lepidoptera; family Tortricidae; genus Acleris; species Acleris literana. The sequence continues at coordinate 7,362,901 of OX335685.1, read as the reverse complement.
TAGTAAGAAAAACATGATGGGCTGAAAACAATAAAACGCAATTAGTAATTTAATGACTGGTTCACCTACACACGTTATTCTGGTTATAACGTCAGACGTAAGCCAAGTACTATTTTTCATAATCTTTTAATTCCCTTCAGCCGATAACGACTAATAAGTAGGCAAGTGCATCTCAAAAACACATTTGTATTCAAAACAATATGATAAGAAAAATATAATTAAATTACTAGGGAGTCGCGGGTGCATGCAATGCAATGGACACTAATTGACTAATAAAGGCAAAAAAGTATGAATCAAGGCAGTAGGCAGTTCAGCACCTACAATACAATACAGATACTATTTATAGAAATAGAAATCGAAACTAGGACACCACACACACATGCAGGTAGTCGTCTCATATGAGCATACTTAATAATTAGGTTAGGTAAAGTAAAGATATTTTCAATCACACGACAACTGTCACGTCTTCAACCACCGAAGGGTTGGGCCGCTGATACCCTATCTTGCCCCTTGCCCGTTGATATTTGTTGTACCACCACTCTATGTAACTAGGTATACTCTATTCCAATTAACATTAGACTAAAATTACCGTTAATTCAAAAATATTTAAAGCAAAACGATCACAATGTGTTTATCACGAAACACTCACCGATTTGACCGTAAGAGCGGGATTCCTACTTGTCGGGTGTTACATTTTACGTATATGAAACCGTCGGCCCGATAGATGTGAACAGCCTCGTATATAAAATGTATCGCTACCAGAACATCCGATATTTTATCGGATCCGACAACCGACTACCTAATGGGTATCCGCAGAAAGAGCGGGTTCCCACTTGTCGGGGGTCGGATTCGACCAAATGTCGGGTGATACATTTTATATGAATCTGTCGGACCGACAGATGATGTGAGCAGATTCGACTCTTAGAACGTTCGACATTTTATCGGATCCGACAACCGACAAGTGGGACCCCCAGTACCTAGTCTCTTGTTATTTGGAATTGACTATAGGTATAGGTTTTTGATTTTTTGTCGGCCCGCATACCCAAGTTGACTATCACCATGTCGATGGTATCTATCTATAATTCTTGTGAGGGTGCCACCAATGCAACCCTGTTTTTCCGACTGATCTGTACCTACTTGATTTGGTGTGCAAGTTTTGTAGATCAAAAATAATCTTAAGTACATTTTATTGAAAAATTGTTTTTGTATTGTAAAATAATTAGGTATTTAGGAATAAAGTATTGTAGGAAATTCCTACTAGGAATTTATTTTATAACAACATTTTACATTGCAGTATTTTTTTTTTGTTGTTAGTATTCTTAAACGTTGCGCCCGTTTATGTCTTTTGCTTTAAACATTTATAAGGTCAAAATATGTATAACGAAAATACGAATAACTTATCGGGAAAAGCAAAACATAACTGTAGGTTGTCTTGAAATGGTTTTTGTATGAATATACGAGTAGGTACCTACACTGTATAATTGGTCCGTATCCAGTCGTAAAGCTATTCTTCCATAAATTAGTTTCTTCACAATAATTATTAAATAGGTAGGTCGAATACGTTTTCCTAAAAGAATATGTTGTTAAGCTACTATTTCGATACGCAGGATCGGCCTACGACCTGGAAGAGGTCAGCATCGAGGGGTGCGACATGAGGCTGCCCTGCTTCGTCACGCTGGGGGAAGACGTCCCTGTCGAGATAAAATTTCATGCTGGTAATCACTTACTTAGTTACGTTCAAAATAACAAATTTATAAGAGACAAAGCATAAGAACTACTTAGAAATACAGGTTATTCCAAAACTCGATATCACGTGAAGAAAAAAGGATACTAAAGTAGATGCAGAAACTGTACACAATCGCACTGCAGTCGTAATGCAATTTGCATGCGCTGGAGTGGTGAAACCAAATGTTGCCACTTAAGACATGATTATATACCTAGTACAATTTGATATATGCACTAAATACCAAGAAATGGTAAGCTGAATAATCCTTGTATTTTACAGGCTTCGTCTCGTCGAAGCTGGATCAAGAAGTGGTCATTAACATTAACTTTATAAGCTTAAGGACGAATGTGACTCCAGGTATGGAAACAAACTAGTTCTCCACATGGTATAGGAATAGTACATTGTTGCCTAGGCGCGGAAAGTAAGGGATTTCCTGACGACGTGGCTAAAATACGAGTCAGGAAATTCTTGTTTCCGCCGAGGCATACATAATGCTTTTCTCAAACAATGCGAGGAAATTATACAAATACATGATTATAAGGAAATTATAAACCTTTGACAAATTTGGAGAGAATGTTTGTTTGCGTAATACGAGTATTAGTTAAGATAGTATCACGCACAACGAGCCGCCGCCCGCCGCCGCCGCTCCGCAGAGCCCCGCCGCGCCGCCGCCCCTCACTGCGCTCCCACAAGTTGGGTGTACGGGATTTCTTTCATGGTCCTTTCGATTTTATACGCAATAGAGAGCGAGAATGAAGCTTAGCAACGGCAGAAGCCAAATCAGTAAACTACCCAATGATAGGGACGAGGTGGTCACAGATCGGGAAGGACTCCTAAACATAACCCAACAATACTACCAGAAACTCTACGCTACAACTGTTCCTCAACAAGAACCATGCGCTGTCATGACCTCCCATCCTCCACTTATCAATGTCGGATCAGAAGAAATCCCAGATGTGACCACACAGGAGATAACCTTAGCCCTCCGACAAACCAAGAATAGGCGAGCCCCAGGAGAGGATGGCATACTGCCAGAAATGCTGAAGTTAGCCACTCCAACGCTTTGGAATGTGATATCGATGCTTTTCACTAAGTGCATCATAGAGGCTCTCTCTAATACAAAAAAAAGGGGATATCAAGAAGCTTAGCAACTACAGACCCATTAGTCTACTGTCTCATCTATATAAGCTCTTCACCAGAGTATAATAGTTAACAGACTCGCTAAAAAACTGGATTTCTGTCAACCACGTGAACAGGCCGGCTTTCGGTCAGGTTTCAGCACTAAAGCACCGGAAAGTTTAAACTTGGAAGAGGAGTACGGCAAGGCGACACAATATAACCAAAATTATTTACGGCGGCACTTGAGTATATCTTTCAGCAACTAGATTGGTCCAATAGGGGAATATTAATTGACGGTGAGCGGCTGTCAAACCTGAGATTTGCCGATGATCTGGTACTTCTCTCCGATAACATTCAAGACATGATGGCCATGATCGAAAACCTACGAAGGGAATCTGGCAAAGTCGGACTGAAAATGAATGTGTCGAAGACGAAGATTATGACCAATATGCCTGCAGCAGATAACCTCCACTTGTCGGTAGATACCACCGATGAATACATTTACCTCGGCCATAAAATCACTCTCGGCAGAATGGAGGAGGCCTATGTCCAGGAATGGAAAAATTGAAGGCTGATATGATGATGATGAGAGAGCTCTTTTGAAAAAACGATATGGACATGGACGGAAAGTGTTTTCATATGGTTTTTTTACTCCTAGGAGTAAAAAGAGGCATTTTCCGTCCATGTGTTTTAATCGGAAAACCGTTATTTCCGACGCTACCTGGTCGGAAATGTGGCGAAAGATGGTCTGTTCTTGGTCCCCAAAACAATCAATAGTTGTACTTTGAATAAGCAGGCCTTCTATGAATTGAAACTGGACAACTAAAACATAATTGGTTTATTCCATTGAGCAAGTCGACCAATCAGAACACGACTCGTGCTGCATATGAAATTAAATTGGCTAATGAGAAGTCGTTTTATTTTTTAATAATATTCATCCCTTCACGGATAGGCAAAGGAATCAGATTCCATACAGCCATATATATCTGTTTTTAATTATCTGAAATATAGTTCTGGCACGGTCAGAGTCGTCAGTTTAAAAACGCCTTTGAATGACTGGCCAGTAAGAACGGTATCGTTAAAAAATAAAAGTAAAAATTGGCGGGAGAGCGTAATTTTTTTAGTACGAGTAGTAATTGATTTTTATTTCCTCCCAGTAGTCGTGAAAAGCACTATGTTAAGCCTCTGCCGAAAGTGCAATAGATGGACTCGTACTTTCGAGGGCCTCCGCTACGCGTCGGCCCTCGAACCAACTCCTCCATCTTTTGCTAACGTTCTAACCTCTACAACAATGTACTATTTTGGTAACCTATCGCAAGCCCGAAGTTCTTTTTTAATCTTTAAAGAGAAACCTATCGAACCTTAGAACCTATAACGAAGGTTAGATTAGGTTTGTTTTACAACAATCTTGAATAGATAAACGTTTTAATGAAACAGTTGGAAACGAAAATTCGGACTTGTGATTTTAGGAGTGGACTTGTGCTCATTTTTATTAAATTCCAGAAGCCTGTGCCACGGTGGACTGCCCGGTGAGGACTGACGGCGCGACTTCGTTTAACAGCGTCATGTCGGTGCCCACTAACATAGCTGTCGTAAGTTTATTAACATCACCCGACAGATAAAAGAACGGGTGGCACGAGACCGATCATTGTGGTGTGATCCTTGGGGGAGTGGTGGTCCAGAAGTGGACGTTTCGTTCGTTGTTATCTGATACGAATAGAAGCTGAACGGATGGTCTGATTTCAACAACATACCTACGTCAATTAAAAATAGGCACTTACATAAAAAACCGGCCAAGTGCGAGTTGAACTCGCGTGGAGAGTACATTCTGTTTTTTATGTCAATACCTACTCTTTGGCTAATGTCAAACATTCCCGCACCGAAAACCCCGGGGTTTGTATATGACGCAGTAAGGTTTGCAAAACTTTTTTTTTAATTTCCTAATTTGTCACCCGAATATAAAGCCAATTTAAAAAAAAATACTTTTCACATCCGTGTTTGGGTCACAGGATTACGCCATCCTACCAAATGTCACCTGATTTGGTCCAGTAGACTCGGAGCAGATTGCCTGTGACAGACGGACGGACAGACAGACAGACAGACGCACGAGTGATCCTATAAGGGATCCGTTTTTTTTTTTTTTAAATGTACGGAACCCTTTAAATGGAGAATTTAAGAGACATAGATGAAAATATCTAAACATGCCTATACCTAGGTACCTGGGGCCTGTTTTATAAAGCTACAAATTACAATTTACAGGTTACAAGTTTCCATTTGACACAACCTTCACCAATGACGACCAGCCATTTGAGCAGTGTTGCCAGTTTAGACCTGTAAAATTGTAACTTGTAGCTTTATAAAACGTGCCCCTGCTACGTCCGCCAACAAATAAGTAATGGCACACTAGCCGTGAGAGCCTAACTATGGACAAACATAAGTTACCATCGACATCATCTTAATACTGCCCCAAGTTCTTCTAACTTAAAGACGACACGTAACACGTAAGCCTACTTGGTAGTGACCCTGCCTACGCAGCTAGCGCTCTCGGGTGTAAATCCCGGTATGGGCAAATATTTGTGTGATGAGCGCGAGTAGGTACTTGTTCCTGAATCTTTGATATTTTCTATGTATTTAAGTATGTATTTCTCTATATAACTTTGTTTATCATTGTCTACTACTCATAGTACAAGCCTAGAGCTTAGTTTGGGACTAGGTCTAATTGATGTTACATCTATAGTTTAGAAATAACCTTGTAAACATCCGTATTTTAAAATCGCGCATGATCTTATGTTACATTCTATGACGTGAGTTATTGGATATAACAATTAATGATTATGACACACGAGTATCGCAAATCACACGTCAACATTCACAATATAGCATGAATTGTACCTACCTGTACATTGTAGGTACCTACCTAGTTTTATTTTTACTTCAAAATTAAGGTAGATATCTGTTGTAATTTGATGACTTCATCATTATATCATGACAGCTAAAGACGTCCACTGCTGAAAATTCGCATCCTGGTGATTCTGCGACCTTCTCTAGATCATCAGCCTACCTGCCCGGCTTGTATAAAAAAAACCGGTCAAGTGAGGGTTCCGTATTTAAGATAAAATGCTTGATAACCACAAAAGACAACACTCATTTTGTTATGAACTTTATTTTCTATGCAATAAGGCCCATTTTGACTAGCCTAAATTTTAATACAGATTTTCAAAGTTTATTTTTTATTTTTAAAGAACTGTCCTAAATAATGAACACTTCATTTTATTTTTGCCATATAATACTCGTATATGTATGTATTTTCTAAACGTCAGGATGTTTTCGGATTTTTCTATTAATAAACTTCGGAGATAAGGGGGTTTGTAATGTGCAGATTGAGCGTTTTCATATGACACCCCATTTGCAATAATATATCATTTTTCATTTTTCAACCCCCCATTCTAGACCCCTTTTATAATCTTAAAAGTAGTAAAGATTGTAACAAGAAGTATTGTATAACGCTATTTTTATGCTTGAAATAAAGAGTTTTTTTTTTAAATTATTAATTATTAATTAAATTAATTTCATTTTTTTTACTAAAAAAGGATGCGGGCAAGCAAGTTGTATAACTATGCCAAATTTCAAGTTGATAACATTTGTTGTTGCTGAGAAAACCTGCTGTGACATACAGACAGACAGACAACGAAGTCTCACCATAAGGGTTCCTTTTTTACCATTTTGGTGCGGAACCCTAAAAACTCGCTAGTGCTATGTGTGGTGCCCGTGCCTATATGCTCAAATGATATGACTCGTTTTAAAGAAGAACTGGCCCACCATCCTCGAAGTCTAGTGGGTGCTGCAGCCCCCAAGCACCCACATTGTCGATGACCTTGCGTATTAGCATTAACCATAAAATTGCAATTACTACAGACACTCCTTCAAATACCAGCCCTTGCTTGATAATATCCCATGTAGTGAGTCTTCCTTTTTCAAGTAGTTAATAAGACAGTCGCACAGACGGGTATAGTCTAGTCGTATATGGATCGCGATGTTCTAATAGTTGAATAGCTATGACGTCACGCGGCAGCCATCTTTTGTTCTTCAGACTAGTATTTAGCCCTTACCGGTAGTTGGAATTCAACGTTCGTAAATACTACACATGTTAGTTCGCAACGCGCCTACCCCCCGACATTACTTTCTTTACTCATTGTGAACAATTTTTGTTGTGGGCCTACAATAATTTAATATGGATTTGGAAGTTGAAGGCATGTACTATATTTTAAAGTATTTTTTATTTATTAGAGATCATCATTTGTACCGATTTTGGGATATTAAAATTATATCGATAAAAGAGAATATTTATAGATTTTTAGTGTTTAGAAAGAGAACTAAATTAGTGTTTTAGTACCACTGTCAAGGCTTGTCGACCCAGGATTGTAGGTTCATTGTATAGTCAAATATTTTCATTAAGTATTGCAAATGAAAAAAAATCCCGCCTCCTCACGCCCTTTTTTTTCAATAATTTTTCTTTGTGTCATAGACAAAATGATGATTTTTAGTTGTTCAATCAATCAATCAATCAATCAATATCATTTATTTGCAGAATACAGTACAGTACAAGATGTTAAGATGTTAGTGTTTTATTAAGTTACTTATTTTCTTTTGAGAAAATAAAGAAAATTTGAAGAATGTTTCATGAAACGAGCTCTATACATACAAAAAGAGTGAAGCGCCCGTTCGCTTGATGACAAGATTGAGTTTATGGGAAACCAAATAAAGATTTTTTCATAACTACAAAATATTTTGACTATGTTCTAGATAACCTTCGGAAATGCTTAACGGACTCGTTTGAAACATTTTTCAACAATAAAATAATATTGCCCGGGTTTTTATATCAAATACCCCTATGTGAGTCGTTTAGTTTAGCCGTTTACACGCATTGACTAGAACTACCTGGACTAAACTTGACCCGTGTGCGCGCAAGGATTAACTGATAATACGTATCTCGGACTTTGCCAGGCAGACCAGCGCTTGTCTCGACCAACCGCCCTCGCGTAATTACACCACAGTTATATTACGTTACAGAACCAAAGAGGCTATTTGCGATGGAGCGTTTACAATGAAAACGGAAGATTGGTGTTGTGTTACGCCGTGTTGGTGCAGACTCAGAGACCGCAGCAGAAGCTGAGCCGCCAAGCGCTCGCCGAGGCGAAGACCTACCAGCATCTCGACGATCCACCAGCCTCCCCCCTATCCGACATGACAAACATCCATGCTACAGACATGTCAAGCTTAGATCAGATCGTCAAACGATATTTTAAACATGATAGCATAGCGAGCAGCGATGATGACGTAGAAAATAATCAACGTAATTAATTTGTTTCTCAGAAAATTTCCATGTCGGTGCTATTATTATCATCATCAAAGACAAGATAACCTTTGCCACCAAAGTGTAGAGGATCAGTCAGTGTCGAACACAATATTACTATTAGTCGTTTGCACCTTGCACCACTCAGTAGTTTAGAACATCCTGGATATGTTTAATATCGTCGTCCAACTAATATTAAAAAACAAACGTGCGCTTAATAATTACACCGCCTATTTACTTAAATCATGGGGAACTTGATTTTTTGTTTCATCGATACTTCATTAGTTTATCATTGGCCCAAAAGTTAACTGAGTTAACTGGGAGACAATGAGAACCATTAAATAAGGGATAAGTTCTTCTTTGATAACCATTACTTTTTGTGACCAATATAAGTACATATTTGTTTCCTATATCTGAACATTTTTTTTACTTAAAGTAAGTGGACAAAACAACAAATTATTGCCATTAAAAATATCTGTAGTTATTGGCACCTAGTGATTGTATTACCTTTATTATCTTGAAAATTAAAATGTATTATATACAATTATATTTTGTGCTGTACCTATGTTTATAGTCAAGAGATAATGTACCAAATTATTAAAGACGATTGAGAGGCTGCAGATTTTATTATATTGTTATTTAAGTAAATGTAAATATTAAATATGTAATTCTTACTCATTTCTAAAGTAATTGTTTATTTGTTGTTTTATTACTTTAAAGAATACGAAATGGTTCCTGTAGGTAATTTATGCGATTACTCTCTTGCACAAACCTAGAGCCTGCCTGAAGCGTATTTGATGATATTTATTATACCATATTACCTAATAGAAAAGAAGGGTTTTTATTGAAATATATCTCTGCAGTAGTGTCAATAGGGAATATGCATGGATTATTTAAATCACAAATTATAAAAATACCGTAAAAGAGATCACCAAAACTGAAATTAAAATTAAAACCAGCCGAGAAATATGGATGGTAAAAGTATTGTAAACTGCTAATTAGATAGCGAATAGACAGAGAGATCCGATATGCACTGTGACGTCATCCATGTTAAATTCTGTTTTGCTAGGAGGAGATAGTAACAAATCTTTGTTATTTTTATAGCTAGGTATTCAAAAAAGGATTTTTCTCAACTGCTTGTTACATGAATCAGCTTTTATTGAAGCTGTGATTAAAAAAACAAAAACCCGCCTTCAAAAATGCAAAAAATAACTTCTTTTAAAATGGTAGGTCAGTCCAACTGCATTCGGCTTTTGGTTTAAAATATTGTGGGACGCCGACTTCAGTTGGACTGACCTACCATTTTAAAAGAAGTTATTTTTTGCATTTTTGAAGGAGGGTTTTTGTTTTTTTAAACATTTATTATATTTTATATTTTTTAGTGATCCTATTTATGCTGTTACGTAGCTCCACTTCTAAATATTAATGAGAAACTATAGAACATTTCAAGCTCGCCGCAGACAACGCCGCGGGAATGTCATAGTCATATTTAAACCTAAATGTGCTTCGTCATAGTCGCTCAACTTCCTTAATCGAAATATCTTATCGCCACCCTTGAAATAGGTACCGTTAAGGAGTTCCGGTGGCCATCTGTGGTCTTCATCATCAGTTCCACTTCACCATATAGTACTTTTCAAAAGCAAATTCACGAGTTACAGTGAAAAATACCAAAATCGCTATAGGTGTCCCTATAATATTTGAGGAGTTCTCTTGATTTCTCCAAGATCCCATCATCAGATCCTGACGTGTTGACAATGGGACCAACTAGAAAGTATACCCATTCAAACAACGAAAAAAATTTTCAAATCGGTCCAGCGGTCTTCGAGTAATCGGGGAGCATACATAAAAAAAAATATATCCCGACGAATTGTGAACCTCCTCCTTTTTTTGAAGTCGGTTAAAAACGTCATGAATGTTACCTATTATGCACTGCCAAAAATCCTACAAATTTCTTATGACGAGACCTTGCGCGGAACAGAAAATACTCCAGTTATTAAATTCCAACCCTATTTTAGCTGTTACAGAGAAAAGTCTTGATAGACTTGTACGGGTTCCGTTTTTAGGGTTTTGCGGGCCTAGTATGGCTGCCTCTATATCGCGTGTCGAATGGGGATAAAGCATCCGTCACTCGTATTTATTTACGTGTCAAATGGTGACGGAAGCCTTATCCACACTTTGTCACGCGATAAACGCAGCCATATTAGACCCCCTGAAGTCAAACTACCGTCTATAGTTTCGCCATGTCCGTCTGTCCAGCCGTATGTCTGTCTATACAATATACTATACAATATTCATAAAATACTAGGTACACATTTACATCCTGACACAACGACCTACCACATTTTCCTTGACATTTACAACGTAAACTAGCTTAATAGGCGTCGTCACGGTCGTGAGTTTTACCTATTATACATATTTCCATAGAACATAAACAATCACTAGCGTCAGCGCTGCTAACACTAGAATCTCAACGACTTGTATGAGCACTACATTAGCGCGCATATAGCGCGGTGTAAAATTGTCGACTGTGCTATTTTTGTGAAATAGAGATTAACTTTTTTTTGTGGGCTAACAAGTTTTATTCCAATAGAATTTACACTGAAAATGTTGGCCTTAAACTTACTACCTAGGTACACGGACCTAAAAAAAAAGGGACGTAACCTAGTCTAATCATGAGTGAAGCAGACAAAATGGCCGTCCGTTTACGAGTGTGCGTGCTTTGAGGGTTGCCATATAAATCGTCAATTTGCCCATTTTAAGGCCTTTTACCCACTGTAAAGGCCCTTCTAGATTATGCAAGTTTCTTGTACAAGAATCGGCAATAATTGTATGCAATTATTTTGTTGCAATAATAGCGTTTAAGAATTGTACCAAACGTAAGGTTTAGACTGAGCAATTTTTTATTTCCTCAATTTGATTGTATGGAATGTGCAAGAAAGATGCTCGATAATACCATATAATTATATTGTCATCGCAATTACATAAGTATACATATTTTCAAGAGAATCTGACAAATTAGAAGTAACTAAGTTAAAACAGAGATCCAAGACTTAATTACATTCTAAGTTTCTTAGATTGTTTGTGACTTAGTTAAAAGTATGTAAAAAAACCGATCAAAATCAAGTCTGACTCGCATAAGCACGGTTCCGTACCATTACTAACGGCGTTAAAGATTTCCCCACTTTTAGGCAGAAAAATCCGTGAAAAAACTGGCAACATTGATTGTCATTTTTGTTTGTAATTTGCGTCAAAGTAAATAAACATATATTTATGAAAAATAACACGAATAAACATAAGTTACAGGTGACAAGTGATTCCGTGTGGCTTTTTATATTTACAAATGTAGTTTTTACACGTTTTTACTACACAATGCGGTATTTTCTTCGGTGTAAACTGATATGTCACTCGGGCTGGCTGGACGCGTAATGGCGGCGGGTTAACAGTCCTAGTGCATTTGTGAGACGGTAGATTGTGTACGACGGAACGAAATAACAGGCCTTGCTTGCTTCGCACCTTTTGAGTGTAACGTTACGTCCGTATTTTTTTTAGGTCCGTGCCTAGGTAGTCATGCGAACTGTCATGCATGAGAACCTCTTCCTTTTTTGAAGTCGGTTAAAATTTGAGGGCGGAAAATTTCCGGGCGGCCCAGGGCGGCGAAAAACCACGCTACGCCACAACTCTACACCTAGGTACTCGTAAACTATTCGAATTATTGAAAGTTTAGTACTTTGGTAATTATTAGCAATAAATGTTTCGGTAGTTAACGTACATGCTCTGATGAGTTATCTTAAATTGCAACAAATCAAAAACTTCAATGCACGTGTTAAATAAATAATCAAAATATCATTTTAAATACGAGTTTACTCCTCTTGAGGAATTATCACCAACGATAATAAATTTTATCAATATGAGTCAAGTTTTAGAGATTCCAGTTTGCCTGATCTTATAGTCCTTCGCACCCTTAGGAACCCTAGGAAAACCACTGCGTAACTTTTGGGTTGAAAATGGGTTTTCCTAAAGAAGAAATCAAAGTCGATTAATTTTTACGATTTGAAAAACCGCTACCTATATCCTATACCTACTATTAAATGAGCAATAAATGTATATAGGTGAAAAACTTAAGTAAATGACCTCTTGCATGTATTTGTAACACATCTGTATAGACCGTTCGACATTCTTTATTTGAAATTTCACGTACGATCCATACTAGGTAGTTTTGTACACAACTACATGCAAGAGGTCATTCACTTAACTTTTTCACCTATATACATAGTATGTTTGTAAACACGTTCTCAAAAACGCCTCTAATAACGATAGGGTGAACTGCTCTATTGTTGGCCACCTACCAATTATTGGACCCATGCACTTTAACATAAAGTAAATATCGACGATAATTTAACAACCACTAGGTGCCAGTAACTGGCATTTTAGAGGCCAGTAATTAGGTGTTTTACCCTATAACGATTTCGATGGAATTTGCAATAAGCATAGAGGTTTACGGAGCCGAAACATCGATCCGTCAAGTTATTATCTTAGGGAAATTTCATTTTCGACCCGAGCGACGCTCGTTTTTACCAAGGGTACAAATTATCAGATAACGATCCATATCCAGGACCAGGACGCAGGTACAAACAAAAAAATATATTTAAAAATGTAGGCCGTTTAGTACCTAGACGGATTATAGCTGTATATTTTTTGGAGATCTCTTCAACTAGAAAGATGACTATCTCTCTAGTTGCTCCCAATACGTGCCAATACGGAGTTGTATTTCGACAGAAATTCTGTCATCACTGGACCGTTTACATATAGTTGGGTCAATCTTGGATGATCCCTGTAACAGCCGCATTTCGTAATTTCAAATACTTACAACTTAACTCGCAAGCAAGGTATAAAAAAAAGTTAATTACCTAATCATCGTACGTCTACCTACATCTAACGGTTCGTACCTATGTAATTTATGATAGGTCAAACCAATAGTGTGTTTAAATGAACTGTCACAAGTTTAGCGATAGTGCATAACGTTTTGAAGGAAGATAACTAAAAGCACGGTACAGCGCCATATCTTCAATGAATTCCTAATGCGTTTAACACAGTGTGTACCTGCCTGCCTGATTTACTAAACAAAATCAAAAATCAAAATCAAAATATTTATTCAGTAAATTGGCCACATACGGGCTCTTTTACACGTCGGTAATATACAGTGAATCTACTAGCGCTTCGGACAAGACCATCATTGCGGAGAAGAAGCGCCGCAAGAAACTCCAGCAGAAGGTCATTTTTTCAAACATAAAATACAATAATACTTAAAAGTAAGTTACATTACAAGGTAATAAAGCAACAAATATAAATTATTAGAACTATCACATATAAAAAAAATACAAATTCAAAATTAAAAACATTACAAATAAATGTAAAAATTATCAAGATTACATGTCAAATATATGAAACTAAAAATAATGACTAGGAGAACAACACGACGAGGTCTCTACGTCAAAAGCCAAACAAAATAGTTAGTGATGCATTATGGAGTTCTTAGTATTGAATGTGATAAAATGCAATATCTTTATATCTCCTTTGTTTCCACAATCGAGAGCGCGAAGCTAAGAAGAGCTATGTTGACTTGTTACGAGAGTTAGCTGCGATTGGTAACTTTACAAGTTAGTTGCCACGATGGTCCCGCTGTGTGTAGTCGTGTGCGCGATGTTCGCGGCCGCCGCCGCCACCGACGTGCAGCAATGCCCCGGTGAGTTTACACACGTTACACACGACACGGCGATTAGAGCTCCACGCCCGACCCGCTTTCGTCTCGGCTTACCTTCGCAGAAACCATTCTGCAATGTACACCAACAAATAACCAGTTTCAAGCTGCAGTTAATTGTGTAACATGATCTTAAATAACACTTACTTATTATAAGTTCGGTAACGAAAAAAGAGTGCATTGGAAATGCTAGTAGTAATAACAAAACAACATAAAATATAATCAAAAAGAATGCACTTAAATTAAAACGTGCTATTTAAAAGCATTAAATAGGTAATTAACGCCTTTTTTAATTTGTTCAAGTGCGACCTATTCGACTTGCAAATTATGTCATCCGCAAAAAACTTGTTCTTACATTATTTGTGTAAAATATTATCGTCAGTAATAGAGGTAGGTATGTTTTTAATCTTATTTATGAAATATCTACCTATGTTGGATTTCGCCAAATAATTTGTAGCTTTTAGTTACATATGTAGCTATACTTTAAAGTGGAAATAATATGCGCCTCTTAATTCTAAAACAATAATTATGAATGGATGATGTGGTTTCTCAAGTTGTTCTGAGTCACCGCGATCTTCAAGTTCTATTGATTCTATTACTTAATCATTATTGTATTACACTCAGAATGGATGTAAATATTTACTCTAGGTGTTTAAAATTATACAGAAGGCACTTTGAACCGGAACTTTGTGCTAGGTTTTGTAGGTATATTGTAAGTATAAGCAAAAATTTTGTATAGGTAGTAACATAATTAGAGCATTTGGAGGGCGTACTGCTTACTAAACAACCGACATAAAATCTATCTATTGTAAATAGCGTATTCTCGTTAATGGCTACGCAGGCGCAGGTTTGAATAAAAATAGTGGAATAGTGACTAAGCGCCGTACTCTGAGACATTTTAGTGACAATTAACTCGTTCCTTTTTCAAACAGTATGAAAAGTCGTCACAATAATGACAGATTTAGTCGTCATTAAGTGACTCTGCGTGTGGCCGTTAGCGATTAATCTTAGAACTTCCAGACACGAAAGGGGAAACATTTTATATTTACCTTTTTCGGTTTGACATTGTCGAGAATCTTCATTAGATTCAATTTGAATTTCTTATCTAGTAAGAATCCTATGTTCTGCCTGCGTTTGAGAACTCCACACGATCCCTTTTTTTACAACACTGACATCTAAGGAGTTTCTATAATCAGTCGTATGTCCTAAATCCTGTGTATCCAGTTAATACAAAGGAAATCGTACAAGAGCAGAAATGGGTGAGTAATCAAGTCGTGACTTTGATAATATTGGGCCATACCTAAGATATAACCAAAAGTCCAACCACAACCTCAACAAATAACTTGAGTGTTTCAAGATTCTTCTGCCACCCTACCCGCAGCTTTAAACCCTTATTTAGCGAGGCTATTAAATGCATGATTTATTTTTTTAGCCGCTTATAAGTTATATTACACGTAATTGTGTGCTGAATCTAGGTAAACATTTTCAAGTTTTCGTTACGTTGGATGCATCCTACGTCATGCATTTAAGCGTTAAGGAGCGTTTGCGAGGTTCGTACCATGTTCTTCAGGTAATTAATATTACCATTTATTCTTAGTTCATCCCTTACTAGTAATTTCATCCCACCTGGCCCGTATTTCACCATGCGTACGACTTGACAGCGACAGGTTTCATTGAACATACAATCCATACCTAGATACATTGCAAAGTGGAAGAGTTCTTAGGACACTGGGCTTCATAAAATGTACGCCACGAACACTGAATTGTCTCCATCACCTATTATACTCAATATGATAGGGTCCACACCAAAACTATATCGCCTCGATTAACTCGCCCGCCATTACTGTCAAGCAAAATAAGAGCTATCAAAACGTTAACAATACGATAACCGCTCGAAGACGATATGGTTTTAACCGCGTAGAATAAAGGCCCAGTTTCTAAGTTGACGGCATTATGCTTTGTTTGAATGCACCTAGACTATTACTGAGAAATGGAGACAATGATAATTATGTACCTTTATTCAATTAAATTATCCATTCTCTGGTGCGAAAGTAATTAAAAATTATCCCTTTGGTCTTTCCTCAAGTATACTGCCCTTCTAAATAAAAAGGACGTATGCGCAATTTGATGGTCAAAGCAAATTTAAGCCTCCACATTAAGAAATAAGGTCACTAATAAATACGCGGTTCTATGAGACATACGCCCTTATTTCTAAGGAGGGCAGTATAGGCAACCACAAAATATCTCTAAGTTACTAGGTGAAATTGGCAGCGTTACATAATCAACGCTACGCCATTACCATTAAAATAAATAAATATCAGGGGACAATGTCACACCAATTGATCAAGTCCCAAACTAAGCCCTAGGCTTGTACTATAGGTACAGTCAAGGAATTTAATTTGTGACCCACCTTAGGTCCAAAGTCAATCTGACATTCTACAGCAATAAGGTTGAGTTTCCTATCAATTACAAATGACTTGGCATCTCTATTGACAATGACATCTTCAAGCAGATTTTCTTCGAAATGGGTAGCAAATTAACTTCCTTGACCGTACTAGACAACGATATAAATACTTATATAGAGAAATATATACTTAAATACATAGAAAACGTCCATGACTCGGGAACGAATATTCGCGCTCATCACCAGTGATCGGAAATAGGTGAGCTGATTTGCCTAAACTTGATGCATGTTCATTCAATAATGTATTCCCATCTCTCTCACGCATGAATGAATATGCGTCAAGTTTAGGCAAATTAGCTCTACCTATTCCGATCACTGCTCATCACACAAATATCTTCCCTTACCGGGATTTGAACCCGGGACCGCTAGCTTCGTAGGCAGCGGTCACAACCAACTAGGCCAACGCTTCGTCAAAATGACCATTGGCCTTTTATATCTTGACAGACGATTTGAACCAACAACCACGCTACAAATACAAGTTTTTATATAACGGTAAGAACCGTTCATTTTAATACCCATAGTTTGTAACTCAACGGTTTCGTTTTCAGTCCCTATTTGTTTATAGCACTTCAGTTTCGGCCAACCCTAGAACGTGTTTGATCTGCATAATTTGATCGTGATTTACATTGTGATACTACCTAACGCCTACAAATGTAACCCAATTTTAAGGAACAGTATATAAAAAAATTGGTAAGTTTTGTCTTTTCTAAATACCTAGTAAATAATTATTTCGCGAGGTTCGGGTGAGATGTCTCTTACATAAAAAACCTGAATCGTTTTGAATCAAGTGAATATGTAAATATCAGTTTCTTTTGGGACACAAATATAGTTAGAATTAGTTAATATGTCGGAATTTACTTGGTAGCTTCCCATTGAATTCCGACATTTAAAAAAAATCTTACTTTACCTTCTAGGATTGCATTTTGTGGCAGCCCGTCATCAGTATTCTATCCAGATCGTTGTTTGTTGCTCACGCAGACGAATGCATTTGGAATTTCTATAAAAAGATTCATGGTACGTATTACATTAATACAATACAGCATACATTGAATTGTGGGATCAATGTGTGATGTACAGTCGAGTTCATAAATATGTATACACTTTAGTACCTTCTCTGTTTAATTTCATACCTATTTAAACTGCCATATACAAATTGTCACGGCGATTAAAGTGACAAGGTACTAAAGTGTATACATATTTATGCACTCGACTGTACCTATGCATCCAAGAATAAATGAAGGAACCCCACGATCTACGAAGTAATGGTTAATCAAAATCCATTAATAAGAATAGCTTAGGCATCGAATTATTCGATTTAAACTTAATATTCGTACTTACATTGAATTAACTAGAATTGAGATTTGGGAGATATGAGATTTAATTTCTCATTATATAAGTTGATTATAATTTCTAATTGATTTTGACAGTAGGTATGATGAAAACTAACTAGGGCCAATCAAATATTAAGGAAATGTGTATCCTAAAATTTCCTATTCTTTGCCTATTCTTCGATTTTTTTATTTGTTACATTACTTACATGTCGCATAATTATAACAAATTCACAATAAATTCACCACTAAGTTATTACTTACTTCCCATTAGGTAACCCGCAAGAAACTTGTTTGAAAAAATATACTAATGGATAAATGGAACACATACATAACTAGGTATATATTCACAGGACTGTCGCATTGTCAGGAGGTCAGTTTCTGCTCACCAAAATCGCGGATATTCATTGATTTCTAAAAGTTTTCATCTTTTAAACTCACCGGGGAGCTCCTTTATTTGTTAAATTTGTTTGTTAGCGCTTCAAAATGGCGTTAAAACTTGATATTTTTTGTGAATTTATAAGGCTGCTTGTTCTTATAAAAAATGGAAAAATACAAGGCAGGCAGGCAATGGCAGGGTGAATCAACTTTTAAGGTACACTCTCCCCATTTTTCGACATGTTTCACAAATAATGGTTTTAGAAAAACTATATATTTACTAATGACGTGGCTTACACGTTTATTAAATCGGACAAATAGGCTAAAATTTTAAATTATTTGATTTAAAATAGTACAGTTCTGATCAATAATATAATATAGTTGGTAACGCAGGGCACGATATTGGCCCCAGTTTTTATATGAAAGTTGTGCATTTTCCAAGATTTTTCAAATTTTCAATGACTGATATTGATTGAAATACCTAAATATTTTTTTTCTTATGTTACTCGTATTATATAAAAATAAATCGGGGTAAATTGGGAAATACGCACAGAATAGCTATGTTTGTATGGACTAAACGCCGCCGCTCGCATAAGTATATCCTCTTCAGTGATGGTGCGGTGTTAAATACTCGTACGCCACCTTTTTGCGACAGGGTTCTACGGTAGTACTCGAATACCATTCAATGACTTACAAAGATAACGGCATATTTATGTTGTACTTTATAGCAAATCATAAAACCCTGGTTAGTCGCTAGGAAAAGCAATACCTACCTACTACCGGTGGGTAAGCCACAACCATAACATTCCAACTAGACTAATATACTTGCCGTGATGTAACGCGTTATAGGTAAAAAACTTAAGTAAATGACCTCTTGCATGTAGTTGTGTACAAAACTTACCTATATGGCATTTACGTCAAATTTCAAATATATATGTAATGTCGAACGGTCTATACAGATGTGTTACTACCACATGCAAGAGGTCATTTACTTAAGTTTTACACCTATATCAACGTACCAAATGGAGGTCCATTCCTGGAGTTAGACTAATCTTTAAATACCTAGTATAAACCGAAGTCGCTTCCCGCCGTCTGTCCCTCTCTCGCCCGTGTGCTGTATGTTCGCTTATATCGTTCAAACGACGCAAAGGATTTGGTTGCGGTTTTCATCCATAGGTAGAGTGATGATTCAAGAGGAAGGTTTTTATGTGTAGTAAATTCTGGATTATGTACGGGTGTTACAAAAACTCACATAAACCGAATTTTATCACATATTTCCGCGAATTCGTTGGAAATTATTGAACCTATTTTGAGTATGTTTTTACGGAAATAATAAGATAAAACATTGTTAAAATTAGTTATACGTCGACAAAGCCGTGGCTAAAGCTGATGAACAATAGTAAATAACAGCTAGAAGCCTAGTACAGTCAACAGCATAAATAAGTGATCATTTATGTACCTTGTCACTTTAACGTTGTGTTTGAAATGTCATACATAATTGTGAAACGATTGAAAGCGACAAGGTACATAAATGATCACTTATTTATGCTGTTGACCGTACCTACCTAGATAAAAAATACAATCATCAAACAATTTTCCAGTCGGCACAACGCTGTGGACTGTGGATGAACAACAATACACTCAAACTAGGTCCTTCCTTCCGTAGGTACGATTTATGCTTAATTATCTTTATAACTTAGGCGTAACAATTTTAATGAAATCTGCGTTCCAACCTCGACCCTTTTTACCCGACTGCCGGAGGGTATTGTGTTTCACAGCCTATATGTATGTTTGTTCCTTTGTGGCGTTCTAGAAACTAGATTTTGATGATTCTTATGTCAATGGATTTATCTTAATCTCGTGAGTGTCACTAAAGATATGACAGTGTTTAAAATTCAATATGGCGGCAACTAGACGCCATATTGTAAAAAAGAAAAAAAAAGTCGACGAACTATGACAAATGGGATACCATTGAATAGGTATTTAAAAATCATATTTAGGTTTCTTTAATAATTTTTCATTTTGAATGATAATTTAGGATTTATAACGATTTAAAGTTGGTTAGCAACAACCGTCGGGTTTTTTAAAGCTTGCTTTTTATTGTTGAATCTCCTTGAAACGGCAGCTTGACTTACGGCCATTACCTACCAATATTTAATTTAACCTGTCACAAGTTTTTTCCTACAGCACAAAAAAAGGCTTCCAATCGTTTATTTTGCAGTCTCAACAAAATTATCAGAAACCTTGAAGTACCTACTTGAAGGTATTATTAATGTGAATCCAACCGATCGGATTGAAATTTGGTATTCGTCACTTTCGCACTTACATACTGAGCGGCTTGCATATCTTGTATTTTCTCGCTTGTCGCTCTTTGGCGTTACAGACTATAGTGACCGGCCGTTATAAAGTTGTTATCGCAGTACAATTTATAACCTATTATTGGGTTTGAGGTTATAATTTGTACTGGAATGACAGGTGTCAGGATTGACTCCTTATCGGCCGGGCGCTATAGGTAGAAAGCGATATCCGAGCGACTAACGACTCGCGGGCTACTTGTACTATGTGTATCCACGTTTACCCACATCTATAAACACAACCATAATAGGCCCGCGGTCCCGAGGAAATAGGAAATAAACGACTTAACCGCGGACGGAGTATCAAGTGCATTGTAAAGATAGTATTAAGTGTATTATAAAGATAGATGATGTTTTACGGCAGAGTTCGTTTAATGATCAGTTCCATAATTTAATGTCTTAATATTTTACCTATACCTACTTACGCATGGACTGCGCCATTTCTACGGTGGCCGTAGTAAAGTACCAAGACTGCTACTACTACATGATAGACAGAAGGCTAGAAGACTCACTCGGGGACCTTCCCCACGGCAGCGGCACTACTAAACCACACTACTGACCAAAACTAGTATCATAAATATGAAGTAGGTTTAGGTTATGTTAGTTGTGCAGCAGGCCCGGAGGGCCAAACCACCCAGAAGTAGGAGCTCTGCGAGAGCAGAGCTCCGTCGACTCAGTTACATTCGAATTAAAAATAGAGATCATTGGTCAGTAGTGCGGTTTAGTAGTGCCGTGGGAAAGGAGGGTTTCTTCTTTAGTTCCTCGTGTAAAATTTATGTCGAGACTTTTCATTACAGTATTCTTTGGCTTTACATAGTATTATGCACATTTCATATAATTCAGGTTAGCCTTACATGCATGATTGAAGTCTAACTTCCATATATCCTAAAAAACTCTCGTATTTCTAATATGAGTAGGATTAATAAATATACCTACTTAGGATTGAATATATAGGTAGGTGCTACGGGAACGGCCTAGCTGGTGATGTTTAATAAATAAACCATGCATTTTAAACGTAGCCTATTTTTTTAAACGACTCCAAATAATTTCCGTCAATTCAATACGTACACGACATTATTGTCAAAACATATTAAAAGTACGAACACATTTTCAAAAAAATAAACATCAAATATGCAAAAACACATTTAGAGATGTACCTACTTGAATAGCTGGTTATAATATAAGGAGAACATCCAATTACCTACATAAAAGCATGGGAAAAGACCAACGTCTAATATAGATAATAATACAGTGGCTAGCAATTGTTCATAGATTTACATGCGAATCAATTCAATCTTACCTATGCTATTATTATTATATAGCACTTACAAATAGAATAGATCTCGCTACAAAGGATCATGCGCGCGAGTGGGTAATTACGAGCGCACAAATTATACCTAGTTTCTTATGTCGGTTATTAATGTTATTATAGTGGATAAATGTGTTAACGACGATTATTTTACTAGAAATCCTGTATTAAAGTATAAATGAAATTCAGAGCTGAGTGTTTTGACTTCAAGCATTGTACCACCGCAGTAAGTTGTAAAATATCAAAATAATCTAGGGAACATTTTGTTCTCTGGATATTTTTGATGTGAATTTCCCAATTTGTCAATAATGTATATAAGACCATCTAATCAGTCTGTATCCACGCTTTATTGGGTAGGTATCTATAGATCTATAGGCCTCTTCCCTTTGAGGAATCCGTTTGAGGAAGCTGAAGGTTGCCCAAAGAGCAACAGAGAGTGCGATGCTCCGGATTTATCGTCCAGACAGAATCCGAAATGAAGAAATCCGCCTCAAAGCCGATAAGAATGGAGTGACAAACGTTGGAAGCCGGATTTCCCGAAGTGGCAATGGTCAGGGCATCTCTTGCGGAGTTCGGACGATCGTTGCAACCGGAAAGTTAGATCTAAAACCAAATTGTCCGATGACATTCTGACAACAGCCAGGAAGGAGTGGAAAGCAGAGATTTCATCTAGGTAGGAATAGTTGGAGGCAATTAGGGGAGGCATATGTCTAATACTCGCTAATAATAATCTCGAGATGATGATGATGAGGCCACTCTACTCAGTGCTGCGCTAATCGCATCTAGTGTCTCCCACCGTTTTTTCAGATGTTATTTACCCATTGAGCAGCGATTTGAGCAGATTGGGGCACGTTTTATAAAGTTACAAGCAACAATTTTACAGGTCTAAACCGGCACCAGTCGAGGTTGTGTCAAATGGAAACTTGGAACCTGTAAATTGTAATTTGTAGCTTTATAAAACAGGCCCCAGGTGGTCTGCTCTCGGCCCGATTAGATGTCCTTGGTCCTTGGCCACCAAACAGTCAATATTTGTCATATAATTGAATGTCCTGCCCATGTATTCTCGTATGTGTAAATGCGAAAGTATATTTATTTGTTTGACCGCGTTTTAAGTCAAATCGCAACTAATGAAATGTAGTCAAGCCTCAACTCCTTTTATATACTTATCCCCGTACAAAAACACATCTATCGATTGAAAAAGGATGGTTAAAGAGGGTTAAACAGTAAAAATATACATCTATCGTAGTACGGTTGTAAATCTAAAACGGGACTTAATCCCGTAAAAAAACAAACAATATTTCGTAGAAGTAAAAAAATAGGGATAATTCTCTATAGCTATATGACATGACGGCCCTATCTATAGGCCACGGTCAACTGTCAGACATGGAGAACGAGTTATGTAATTAAGTTAATGATACTACTTAATGACTTGGCCGACTTGTTGTGCCTATTATAATAAACATATCGTGAAGGGCTACCTGTTACGTCTGAAGTCAATTTAAAAGTATAAAGATCTATTGTAATATTCTTATCTTTAAAAGTTCCAATGGAATCATAGGAGTTATGGCAAATAATAGTAAGAAAGTGTACCAAGTGTAAACGAAATCCATTCATTTAGATAAAGTTGGAGTTTATTTTTGCCTGTACCTACTTATGTCGTTTCTACAAATTTCCACCTTTCAATTAGTCAGAAAACTTGAAGGTATTACGGAGCAGGTTGTCAGGAAATGTCCATACGACACACATCAGATATTTTGAAATGAACTGCGTTGCGATGGATACATATTAAAATAACTAAATAATGTAGGGATATTTTTTTCTCTGGTCATTTTTGATATGTTTATAAGTGCGAAATAAACCCCGTCTGTCTGTTTGTCTGCTATGGGCGCCCCTGACTAACAGTCCGCCAGTCGATTTTGGCCTGTCAGGTCATCGTATTAGAACAAAGAGGTTTATAATTTTCTCATTCGAACGTCTCGGCTGCATCCCTCTCAGACTGTTAGTCTTGTGCACCCATACGCTTACAACGAAACCGCTGAACTGTTTTTGATTTAACGAATCCGCTGAACTGTTTTTGACTTAAAGAAAATTTGAACCCCGGGGAAGGACATTAATTACAATACTAGCATTTTTTTAAATATTATTCTATGAATGACTCAACTCGACGGACGATTTTTTAACCGACAAGTATAAGTAGTCCCGTCAGAACGTACAAACAACATTTTAGGTCGTGCATTCTTAATTATCTCAGGTAGCTTATAATAACTCACTCGTCGCTCGATCGTCCGCTCGACAAGAAGCCATTTCAACAGAATAACACCAAGGATTTTTTTGTACTTAATTCTTGAGTAATCCCGAAATAGTAAAACGAATATCTAAATATCTAAAAGTAACGTAATAAATGTAACGAGACGTATAAACGAATTCTATTTCAAACAAAGGACATAAGCTATTTCTTGATAATTTAACATCTGAATTGATAAGATCCATTTTAATAAAAATTAGGCTCAATGTGTTATTTTCCCCTAGAGCAACTTGTCACACTTGATAAATAGGTACAGTCGCCATCAGATATATTGTAGCGGGCGAGGTACTCAAATATTTCGGAGCAGCATTACTTTTCAATAAATTTGTTACACTAGTTATGGTCAATAACACCAGAACATGCAATTTGTCATAAATATAAGAGCAGCGACTTTTCAATAAATTCGGAACATATAACGAGGTAAAAATATCAGAAAGCACAGAACGTCAAAGGTATCTACGCAGTCAGGGTGATCATAAAGATCGGAACATTTATGGAAAATATACCTTAAGTCTGTATCACACAGTTTAAATTCGTTACTATAATTATTATGCATGTCGAATCTACTCGTGACGTGAATTCCAAACAAAACATAAATACGTCATGCCAAAGATCGACATGCATAATAATTATAGTAACGAATTTAAACTGTGTGATACAGACTTAAGGTACATTTTCCATAAATGTTCCGATCTTTATGATCACCCTGACTGCGTAGATACCTTTGACGTTCTGTGCTTTCTGATATTTTTACCTCGTTATATGTTCCGAATTTATTGAAAAGTCGCTGCTCTTATATTTATGACAAATTGCATGTTCTGGTGTTATTGACCATAACTAGTGTAACGAATTTATTGAAAAGTAATGCTGCTCCGAAATATTTGAGTACCTCGCCCGCTACAATATATCTGATGGCGACTGTACTATAAAGTCTGAAAAATATATTATCTAACAACGAAACTAGAAAAATGCTAAGATGATTAGGCTCTCTTCGTTTTTGAGTTACAGGCGACAAAAATGTTTTCCCCACACGAAGGACAAACCCAAATATAATGAAAGCGCATCCTAATTAGTACCTACAGCATTTGATGGATAGCCTACGTAACCTGAGCGTCTGAGCATGGAACAATGACAGTCTTGGCTGTTTTTACCCGACTGCGTTACTCCATATCCGTGGATACATCTCTTTGTAGTCGACTGTAATACTACGTGTTACTATTATACTCGTATAATATTTATATGTCTAAGTTTGTTTGTAAAGGCGTTATCAAAAATGAGTACCTAACAATTTTGATGAGAATTGTGGGATCGGGGTTTTTCGGGTCAATAAATCGATCTGTCAAGTGGTCATCTTCAAGAAAATTCGGTTTTATTTTAATCCGAGTGACGCTCTCAGTTACTTGTTATTTTCCAGCGGCACAATCGATTTTTACCTTCTAATATTCTCACCAAGTGGTATCTGACTACCCCTCTGGGAAACAGCCGTGATTTAATGTATGTATGTAATTTTCTCAACCATCCATCAACTGTCATCATTTGTGCTGTCAAACTTAACAATACAAACGCTTAAAAATATCCTAAGTGCCATGTAATGAAGTCATTGACTTATGTACCTATGCCCGCTCGTGTCCGCATACATAGCAGGTGTTTTTTTACCTTTATTACCTGTTATTTATTCAAACTACACCACGAGAATTTTCCGTACAAATAACATTTTACCAAAACGCGCAAAAATTATAAGATAAGAGCCTCAAACTGATAGGATCGGATCGTCTACATAAGTAATTAATGGGACTTGGTTTATTTGATCAAGATATTTACAGATATAAATTAATATTTCTGATATTTAGACATTTGTTATACGTATTTTAACATTTAAATTAAACCTTTCGGGTTCTCATGGCAGTGATGAAACGATTTTTTAGGTTTCTGTCGGATAGTTAGGTACAGTATAATTTTTTGAATCATTGATGTGTGGTATTAAGTACCTAGGTACCCCCTGAGATTATCGGCCAGGGTGACTCCGGTACAAATAGAAATGGAAGACCTAGATCTCAAGACTTCTTTGGGCCGTCCATATTAAGTTATTAATTAATTTAATTAAACAGACGAAAAGAAAGACAACATAATTGAGAGGGTCCTCCCATTTAAAAGCATACATTTTAAAGCACATATTTTATTATATATGTCAATTGTTCACAGGTCGGTCGATAGATAACCTGAGTGAGAACGTGCAGCTGCAGCCGTGCAAGCGCACGCCCTGCAAGCTCAAGAAGGGAACCGACGAGTTCATCACGCTCAAATTTACTACTGGTAAGAACAAAATAAATGTTGTTAAAATTCAGTTCAGTAAAATCGTACATTTTACCGTACAAAAGGTTGGGTAACATCCGCCATTTTTGGATATCTTCTCCAAGTAGAGGCGTTTATCGAACAGCGAAGTTTTCGACGTTGGGGTGCCGCCGCGAGCTCTTGCCAACATGTCCATAAAAAAAACGGAAATTTCATCGATATTTCAGTTTTTAATAAATACATCTTGTACAGATAGAACAAATTTACGAAGACAGATTTACTGGAGTTGTTATTTTCTTCAGAAATAGAGTTTCTGACAAAACTTCTTACAAATATTATCAATGCGAAAATTGAGATATTAGATACTCAATAAAGTCAGAACGGCTGAACGGATCTGGATGAAATTTGGCAATGAGACGGATTATAGTCTGGAATAAAACATAGGCTACTTTTTATCCCGGAAAATTGGACAATCCCCGATAGCGATAAACGACTTCTAGGCGGACGGAATCGCGTGCAATAGCTAGTTATATTACCTATAAAGGTAATACGTTGGCAGGGGTCTATATGTCTACAATCTTGGTGTTGGTCGGTAGGTACACCTCGGCCGTGGCTAACGAACGGCCAAGGGCAAGGACGGAAATCCACGCTTTCGGGGGTAAATTAATGCGGAAAAACATTTATGTACCTACCTACATAAACATTGTTTCAAAATACAGGATAGGTCTAGTTAAATGAGTCAATAAGTACAGAACGAAACGCGGAGGAGCCTTAGATTGAACTGCAACAAATAATGCTCGCTCAAGGATTTTGGCGGAAATACGGAAATTATAGCGTAGTAGTTAAAAGACTAAATATGTATAAGTAAGCGAAGTTTTCAGTTTTTTCCACAGTTAATCCTTACACTTCTCCTCGCTTCGCTCGTCATCGTAGGTACCTTAAATTTGGCTCACCTATGTTAATATCTTCTTTAATTTAAGTAACAATCGTCAGCGCTGGCACAGACGTCATTCGTCATTGCGCTCATGTATGCATTCTCAGAACAAACTGTAATCAAGATAAAAAATTAATAGTACACAAAATTCATAAATTTAAAAACAACTGTTTTTGAATAACTTACCAACATAATTAGAAAGGGCCGAGTGCGTGTAGAACTCGCGCACTGACGGTTTGTATTCGGAATTCATGACTAGGTATGCACCAAAAAATGTAATGAGAAATAAATACCAATATACGTACTTAGACCTCCGGACCATAGATAATGTTTAAAATTAGCGATCAAATAACATGATGCTTTTCGTTCGCAGTTTTCAGTAAGTATTTTTTGTTGAAACTACAGTTTATGGAACATACCTGAGGCCCGTTTCACGAAGCTACAAGTTACAAATTACAAGCGGAAGTTTTTTTCTAGCAAAAGGAGTTAGAAAGAGACTTCCGCTTGTAATTTGTAACTTGTAGCTTCGTGAAACGGGCCTCTGATATACTATTTATACAAAAAATGCAAATTTGTAACTAGTCCCCAGTTCGGTATTTAATAACTACTTAATATTTTTGAAGATATTCGGATTTGAGCTAACCTTTAACCTTTAAAAAATTAGGTCTGTAACTCCTACCATTTACAAGCCAGAGACCCGCTACATAGCGACGGACAGACGGGCGGGCGAACGGACAGCTGAGTGTCAGGAATGGAGCTCCATTTTTACCCGACTGGCGAAGGAGGAGGGTAATGTGTTTCACAGCCTATATATGTATGTTTGTTCCTTTGTGGCACTATAAAAACCTAACCCGTTATCCGATTTTGATGATTCTTATGTCAATCAATTTGTCTTAATCTGGTGAGTGTCACTGAAGATATGACAGTAATCAAAATTCAATATGGCGGCAACCAAACGCCATATTGTGCAAATTAAAAATAAGTCGACGAAGTATGACAAGTGGGGTATCATTGAATAGGGATTTAAAAATCATCTTTAGGTTTCTTTCATCATTTTTCATTTTGAATGATCATTTAGGATTTATAACGATTTAAAGTTGGTTAGCACCAGTCGGGTTTTGAAACCTTGCTTTTTGTTATGTCCTTAAGACACAAAACCTTAAAAACTACAGAATAGGGGAATCAGAGACCGGAGCGGTACCTCACCGCGCCGTGTGTTACTCGCCTTAGTAACCTTCTATACTTAATTAAACACAAACATGAACAATGCGAAACGCTTTGCTCAACGTCTAGATCGACCACGTGCATACAAGTGTGTCATCTAAGTTTGCGACAGGCACGTGCGCATGAGAATAGTTCCAGATGGATCATAAACGAACGCGGAAAACTCGTTGTTAGGTTTATGCCTATAAATGGGCTCATAAACATTTGAACGCGGCGCACGTAGGTCCCGACACAAAGATCACTAGGATATGCAAACTAACAGGAAGGCGATTTAATTGCAGACAAGGAAATCAAGGAGTTGAAGAACCAGGTGTCGGCGGACTTGTACGGGGTGTCGCTGCCGTTTATCGGCGTGGACGGCAGCTCCGTGTGCGGCAAGCTGAAGACCGAGGACGGAGAGCCGGCGCGCTGCCCGCTGCCGCCCGGCACCTACGTCTACTCGGACTCCTTCCCCGTGCTGCCCGTCTACCCCACCCTCAAGGTCAAGGTGCACTGGGCGCTGCAGGCCCACGGCAAGGACGTCGCCTGCTTCGAAGTGCCCGTCTCCATCGTTAACTAACTGTACCATCGTACTTCATCAAGCATTACTGTGGTCCTTTTTTATTTTTTTATAACTTATGTGTAGCTTTTTTATGAATGTAATGTTAGGAGCGCACCCTACAGAGCCTCGGTTTTAAATCTACGCATTAATTAGCATTCGCCTAAAGTTGCAGGTTGTAAGAAGTGGGGCGAATCAGACTGTACTGGGCGCCTTAAAATGAGCTAAGGAACAATTTTGAATTATAAGTTATGTTACGAGTTATAGGTAGTTATCGCAAAAGCAAACCGACGCAGAGTACCTATGTACATTGGCTAGGCCTAATCCCTAATCTTCGGTCACCTGTTTTGAAACAACAATTTTTTTATAAAAGGAAAACCTTCAAGACAATCACAATAATGGAATAAGACAATGTTTTAAAAAAATACGTTACGGAAAGGAAAGGTAGATGTTATTAAATGGCTGTACCTAACCATGTTTGTGTTATAATTTTCTCATTTTCCACAATATAACTAGGTAGCAGGCGAAGATTATCGTAGGTAACTAATTAAAAATATGGCTTGCGGTACAGCCGCATAATCGGGTGCAAGGTAAGCCGGCGGATGGAAACCAGTTCTTATGTAAAGATTAAATCTTGTGGCTTGTCTACTTTTTGTCGTCCACACCACATCGCATCGCCGCTCTCGTCATCTCGTGTCCTTTTTGTAAGAACACATTCCTCGAGGCGGTCGGCTTCAACTCAAAGTCAAACATAGTTTTTATTGATGTGGATAAATTGAGATAGGTATGTCCCACAATGCCGACGATTTTAGGGCTGTTATAATGGTATTCTGGCTGAACTGGCAGCGGGGATTTTATAAATCCCAATTATTTTAAGATAATTAAAGTAAATCAGGTATGTCGCCTCGTCAGTATAAATTGCAAATAATGCAATACTTTCGTCAGACCTTAATTAAAATACTTAAGTAAAGTATTTTTAAGTGTGGATTTCTTTATTTCTTAAAATAGGCAGGCCACACACTATATATATAGGTACATTAAAAGAGTAGGTACCTACAGAGTGATATCTGTATGGGGACAGTAGTTATACCTAGCAACATTCACGTGTACCTAAGGTATAATAAAATAACAGTCATTGCTCTTGTCGTGTTAATAAGACACGAATGAAAATTGCAATTGGTAGGTACATTTGTTCCATGGAAAAACATAACATGATGATGTAATTTTACGAGTGCACATTATTATGTTTTCTAATAAACTAAAGTATTGTCATGAAAACGAAGCATGGTTTTTTGTTGCACAAATGAATACACAACGTATTGCATAGGTAGATATATGATTTAGTTTAATAACCTTTAATATAACCTTCGTGTAGTCTACTTAACAAAAAAGATGGCCACTCTTTTCCGCTGAGTTACTCACTTAGGTATAGTTCAATTGTTATTTAAGTTATGTCATACTATAACTACCCTACAAATTAGAAAAAATATCTATAGATTTGTAATAATAATAATAATTATTATTATTTATTTGCTAAAAACATGGTATAACAAAAAGGTGTTTCAGTAATGGACGGTTCACATGTTTAACCATAAATATAGGCATGCAATGCAAATATTATCTTAGTTACTACAACGAATCTACACTACTATTGACAATACTTTAGTTTATTAGGAAACAATAATAGTAGGTACCTAAGTAATGAGTGCGTCACTGGCCGCTTCATAACTATTTGATTTAGTAGGTAGGTATGTCAATTTCTAGGAATCAAATCGTCGACTGTAGGTACCTAAACGCGATAGCCAGCCGATGATCATTTAGGGTGCATTCGACCAAACTGGAATAAGGTCTTATACCTAGATTAAACGCCGAATTTGTGTAGACTAATCTCGGAGTAAGTCATTCCAAGTTTGGTGAAATGCGGCCTAAGGGCCCGTTGTTTGATCAGTAGTTAACAAACTAATTGTTGAAATTCGACAAAGGAATCGAAAATTTAATTTGACACATTTCCTTGAAATTTAACAATTAGTAACAATTTTTAACGATTAGTTAGTTTAAGTACTGATCAAACAACAAAAATAAAAATATCCACCCAAGAAGCAACTTTTCCAAGTTTGACCTTAAGATAGTAAACAATACCTAAACAAAATGCATGGCACACCCGCACTGACCCGCAACCATCAAGAAGGCGCCAGCTTACCTCATTTAACACGTATTAAACCGCTTGAAAAGTGTAGCTTAGTTTAGCCAACGTTTACGATAGGTATGGCGATAAGATAAATCTTAAAATACTTGGATCCTGGAAAATAAAAGACAACGTTGAGTTTTTTTTTTATTAGAAACACATTATAAAAGTAGTACACAATATTGAATAGAAAAGTCATGTAATGAGGCAGATGATTGTATAATAATACTAACGGATAATACCACATTTTCCAACGAATATAAATTATAACAATGGTCACGAAGTAATATAAACAATGTCCACTAGTCCATAGCAAACTTACTTCCACAATTGGAATGGATGCACGTTGCGGTTGGTTACAGCTTACTTCGATAAAATTTAATTTGAACTTGAGAGTCAGATTATTTATTTCATACTTTCTACGCTGGCTTGTTGGTAACAATTACAATGCGAGCTTATCATTAAAACGTAAACAATATAATTAAAGTTTAAGACTAAAGAGAGCAATAGCAATACACTCATAATACTTACGTTCACATTGAGTCATACTTTCATGTATAAAAATATGTCATCGTTTACAGCAGACAATGCAATAACAAGAAATAACAACTATAAAACAGACGAAACTATGGGTCAGTGAAGGTATGTATTTTTGGTATAAACAGCAAATGACTAAATAAAAAAAATAAAAAGTCTTTGCCAAAACTTGGAGAGTGAGGCTTTCGCTAACATAATCAGACGCGAAGACTCCGTGGGATATGCCATGGAGACGTTTCTGCGTAGCGACTGGTCGAGGAGAGGAGCGCGATGGTCTCGTTCTACGGTAACGTTATGTTAGAAAAGGTAGCAGACGAACGGAACCGGGATGAGGACACTCCTTACACCTAAAGCAAGGAGATTTGGAGACAGGCGGGTTATTTGCGACGCTTATTTGCCACTTGCCGCCACGAAGGTTCACTGGCACGGTGAATGGATCCGCATCGGTGAACTGGACGGCCGCTAAGTGGCGGTGTAAGCAAATCCCTGTGCGTTTTAGCGAGTAGGAGTCTCAGCTGTCACCGCGTCTCCCCAGCCGAGGTTTGGTGGCACCGATGAAGATTTTCCATCGGCAAAAAATGACAACAACATATAATATCGAATTCCTACAGTGGAGTTGTTTGTCAGTGAAGTAAACCAGCTGACCACGCGCGTTGTCTTTTGCTCATTTGACTTAACTTATGTATTACTAATCTCATTCAGATTGGGAGTAAAATTATATGACTTACTATTATTAGGGTTAGGCTCGTAAAACACACTTTCCCAGAATGTGCACTTTCTCTAAAGGTGCACTTCTTTAGAAGGGTCATTTTCTCGGAAGGTAAACTGTCTCTAAAAGTGCACTTCCCGATATGTACACTTTGTCAATAGGTGCACTTTCCTAGAATGTGCACTTTCGCAGGAGGTATATGTTCCTGGAAAGTACACTTTAGGGGTAGGGGTGTCCCTGTTTATAGTACTAAGGGTTTCTATGAATTAGTGCAAATGCAAACAGACGGACAGACAGACGGACGGACAGACGGACAGAAAGACCGAAACTATAAGCGTTCCGTTTTTTCAATAACGGGACTTTAAAAAATATATAAATGTATAAGTATAAATATATAAATGTATAATACGTATTATACCTATAAGTACGTATAGACTTTTCGATAAAAAGGAAAAAAAACGAGCACATAGGGTATAGAGGTCAGTTAAAGTGAATATTGCCATCAAAACTTAAGGCTCGCGACACAATCGATTTAGGTGAGATTTAATTTAAGACAAAATGCATGTGGATTTAAAAAAAAAGTGAAGCGTGTGTGTGTGTGTGTGTGTGTGTGTGTGTGTGTGTGTGTGTGTGTGTGTGTGTGTGTGTGTGTGTGTGTGTGTGTGTGCGTGCGTGTGTGTGTGAAGAAAGTGTCTAAATAATAAATTTGTACCTTTTGAGAAAGGGCCCTAAAAGGGAAAGTATACATATCGGGAAAGCGTGCGTTTTGGAAAAGTGCACAGTTTGAAAAAATGCACATTTCGGGAAAGTTTCCAATTTGAGAAAGTGTTCATTTTGGGAGTGTACATTTTGCAGAAAGTGCACCTTTGCAGAAAGTGCCTATTTCGGGAAAGTGTGTTTTACAAGCCAAACCCTATTATTATAATAATATTTGTCATGCAAGAAACAAAGCTGTGTGAATTGGGAAAATATAGAGAGCTTTTGTCCGCAGTTAAAAAAACTAGCTACTAAATTTGTTCTGCAACCAAACTTACAATATTAAAATAATCATGTATTTAGTACGCTTGATGTAGTATGTCACTGCTAAATAAATGACCACAATGCAAAATGGTTGGCAAGATAACAAAATTGGTTAGGGGAATAATTAGCCCCGTTATTCATAAAGGCACCACAAACCTATTTTAATTAAATTATTAATAGACAATTCAAATGTCATAATAAAAAAAGCACGAAGTGTGCTTGGAAAATGCTATTGCTATTGCTTGTTTATGAGTTAGAAGGTATATCTATAAACATGTTGTTCGTAAAATAAGTACAGTCAAGAACTTAAATTTGGTACTCATCTTAGGTCCAAAGTCAATCTGACATTCTACAACAAAAAGGTTGAGTTTCCAAAAAGTTCATCAAGACATCTCTAATGACATTGACGACTTCAAGCATATTTTTCTTGCAATGGGTCACAAATAAACGTTCATGAATCATGACCGTACCAAAAACAGAGTCGGGGGCACAATACACTCACACGTATTATGAAACCGCGATTAGTTCGGGATTGGAATAACTGTCAATTAATATGCACTTTGACGGAAGTATATGGTAGAACTATCACCTCCAATCCCTTTCTAATCGCGGCTAGATAAAAGTCGTGTGTATCGTATCCGGTGTCAATGGCGTAAAGCGGGGCCGAAATTTAATTGAAACCTGCTTCAAATAATGCAGCAAACATATTACATTGGTTATACCTAGTACCTACCATCTACTTTAGAGCAGCTTTTTATTGATAATGAATAGCATAAAAACTTGTATTTTTTTGCTCACCAAACGAAACATCAAAAAATAAATATTTAATTTGACCGTTTAAAAGATACCCTTTCAAAATTGATCAAGTTTTCAACGTGTAAAGGGTAATATCCCATAATGCTTAACGCTCAGATTACTTTCAGCTGTAATTCATTTTCATTCATTCATTCATTCATTTTCATTTGGAGTTGAAAAGAGTAAAAAAACATATATACAAAACAACCCTTATTACTTTAGCATTTGGACCATTCTACTTTTCGATGCTTAATAAAACGAGTATTAAAATAATTTTGAAAAACTGGATAATCTTAGAAATGCACACAATTTTCAGGTACTGGTCGACATACCTGAATAATTTTTTATCCTAAATTGTGTGGGGCTGGGTAAGAAAAGGGTTTAATAGTTACGCAGTGGTCGTTATTTGCAAAGGGACGCGGAGACTGGTAACGAAGTGGTAATCTGAGCAGCAAATTCGTGTTTTACATACAAAAAGCTCGAAAATAATGGGTAAATTTACAATATAAATGAGATCTGGTTGAGAATTAATGTGAGACTGTTGTAAAATTATCTCAAGATATAGTACGAATTTTTTAAATGGATCTTAAATTTTAATTCCTATTTTAGGGAACGAAAAGTAGAATGGCCCATTCAAGTGGATTTTAATGGGTACGTATTTTTGCAACTTCACATTAATATTAATATTAACCCTTGTATATTTTTGAGATGGAAATTTACATCGATATTAAAACTTTATAGCGTTTATGCCTTGGCGTTACGTCGACGATCGATCGATGGGTCATCAATTTAGTAATGTAGTAGGAAGAGATCTTAATGGAGAGATCTCTCTCCAGGCGGGTGTTACGCCTTGCGACCGAAGTCCATTGGGATGAAGTCGGAAGTGGTTTAATTATTATGGCAATCGACTGGAGACCTTCGTTAGCTCGATGTAGAACACTTTAGTCTCGCTGTCTGATCCTGGTGGCGCTGGCGAGTCGGTTGATACAAGTTGTCGTTAAATGTCGCTGCGTTGCCACAGTTTGTACATGAAAATATCACCTATATTTTTTTGGCTTTATATGTTCGTTATAAAGTGAGCCTCTCGCACGTTGCACGGACGCTACCTGTCGGGTGGTCCGTAGAGGCGGGCGACCGTCTCCGCTGGCATCTTGAGCAGCGCGGGCCCGAGCGCGCCGCAGGGCGAGGCGGGCGCCGCCGCTAGCCGCCGCGCCATGGCCGCCGGCACGCCGCGCGGGTCCGCGCCCAGCGAGTGCTCCTCGACCGCGCCGTACACCGCCTGCCGGGACACAGACCTTACTAGACAACTGTATTACAACAAAACCTTATGCCTGATTTACATTGGTCCAGCAAAACCATACCAGTAGAAGTAAGTTGCGTCGTTACAATAGCTCTCGCCTCAAACGTGAAAACCAGCTCGTCAATGTACTTCTACTGGCATGCTTTTGCTGGACCGATGTAAATCAGCCATTACACAGTAGTTAACTAAAAAACTGGCATTTTACATGTGCGTTTTTTTGTAGTCATACACCAATGGACCTCGGTCCAAACTTTTCCCCTTACCGGAATGAAACCCGGGACCGTTAGGTTCGCATGCCATGCACAGTCACTATTAACAAGGCTTTCCGCGTCTTCAACTGATTAAATAACGAACGAAATACTTTATTTAGGTTTTGACGGAGCGCCGGTATCCCACAGTGGCGACTCGGGATAGTAAGGCATAGAGTTCGAACCCCAGCGGTGGCAATGTCCGAATGAGTTATCTACCTTAAGTAAGAACATAAAGAAAAAACCTCGTGAGGGAAGTTCCACATTAAAAGAGACATCTCACGGCCGGTAAAAAGCATTTACCCGTTAGCATAACATCCATAACCCAGAACATCAAAATAGCAATTAGTCGAGAAAAGAAATGAAAAAGAAAGTGAAATGTAGCCGAGAGCTAAGTTCAGGCTGAAAACCAGCGCTGTGCAGCTGACCCAGCTCGCAGCATATGCTGAGAACTGAGCCTGTTGTCACAGAACAATTTATATCTCTTATTAACTTATATATCTTAGAGTGTTTCACATCCTGTTCAAAATGTGTAATGAATGCCATGTATTTCTTCTTCTTTTTTTTTATGAGACAATAAATTATTTTAGTATTATTTTTTTATTATTATTATGTCCAAACTACATACTGTCAAAAACGCTATCACCCAAAAAGCAAATCGTCAGCCGGAGTAGCAGAATGATCAAGCAAAGCGTTCAAAAATCAGAGAGTAAAAAATCTTATTGAAATTCAGAAAATTACAAGCAGAAACGAAGCCAATTGTTGTCATTATTGAAGAGGTATTCGTTTTTCTATTGGCCAGTTATATTACCAAGTGAGGTTTTTACCCATTATACTTAGCGATGGGCAATTTCTGAAACATTTCACATATTACCTTAACTGTGACATATTTCAACTTTTGAAAATTACAGAATTGACAAGAAACGTTTCTGACAGTAATGTTACCAAATAAATTACACTTCAATTTCATGTCTCGTGTCCGCTACTTCTGACGTTAGTAGAACGGGCAATGATTATAAAATTCGAGTCTGTAATGTCAGTGGCCGCTTGGCCTAGGGGTGTCTGTTCCCAACTTCCCAGTTGATATACGAAGTACGGAAGTTCAAGACCAAGTTAAGAAGTGCTTTGTTTTTTTTTGTATTTATTTATTTATTTAACCTTTATTGCACAAAAAAAGTACAAATGGCGGACTTAATGCCTAATGTTATTGTTTTGTTTGTTAAAAGTAGGTATATTGTGGTATCTTTGTCGTAATAGAAAACACAATATACAGAGTATTCGTCAACGTTATTATAGCTCGTATTTACTAGACCTAATTGCGGCCGAGTAAAAAACATTACCTACGATAACATCTTTCCTTTAATAACGTAGATAATACAAAAAAATAATACTAATTACTCATAAAAGAGACAATTGTTTTTTCTCAAAAATGTCCGGAAATGTTGACATTCCTATCTACATATTGAGACGCGAAGGACATAATTTACTGACAGTTCTCAAATTAAAAAAAAAAAACATTGCGTGCTCGCTATACGAGCCCGCAATGTTGCATACAAATTCCATTACTATCTACCTTGTAACTTTTTAAAAAGTGAAAAGGGCCGTAATAAAATGAGGGCACAAGTCTTATACATCCAAATTTTACTCGAAACATAACTTTTTTATTTGTGCCTGGAATAGCTTATGTTTTTTTTAAAACAAGAATTGCGTTTCTCCTTGTCATAAACAAAAAGGCGGTAAGGAGTGATGGTTTTTTTACATGAAGTTTCTGTTTGTATGCAATTCAAAAAATGAGTTCAAGCGATGAAGATTTGACTCCAACACAATTTTTTTCTT
This sequence comes from Acleris literana, assembly GCA_946894065.1. Classification (NCBI taxonomy): domain Eukaryota; kingdom Metazoa; phylum Arthropoda; class Insecta; order Lepidoptera; family Tortricidae; genus Acleris; species Acleris literana. The sequence goes on along the minus strand of OX335685.1, from coordinate 7,325,189 downwards.
GCGATTTTTGAGAAAAGCACTATATTTGCCTCGGCAGGAACAGCAATTGCGGGCTTCGTATTTTTAAACGGACTCGCAAGCTCGTCCGTTTAATCCAATACTCAGCCCGCAATTGCCTACTTCCATGCCTAGACAATAATGTACTATTAATATCAAATTTTGAGTTAAGGCGAGACTTGTGCAAAATAATGGTCACTTTATCTAATCTTGAAAAAAAGAAGTAGGTACCCGGCGGACAATCCCCCTCGGGTTTCATCATAATTCGCGATATTTCATACAACGATACGTAAATATTGTTTACAAGAGTCTTACACTTTAAAAGCGTTTTATTATGGTATCCAATGTCACGGAACCTTGCACTCGGTCCTATATTTACGAGGAGAGGGTCTCTATTTTACTTTGTTTTAAACGATCGTTAGGATTACAGAACAGATAAACATCTGCCTATTTATAAATCTGTACATTGTATATGTATATGTAAAACGCTTCTTTTGTATGTAGGTACGCTTAGATCTTCTAACTACGCAACGGATTTTAATGTGGTTTTCATCAATTAGTGATTCAACTTATTTATAATTTATTCATATTCTGTCCTTGTTAAAAACCCGAACTTATTATCATAAAAATTCAACCGCACGGAGAACTTCCTCCTTTTTTGTTGTTTGAAGTCAATGATATACATACCTCGGGGTTTTCGGTGCGGGAATGATTTGAGAAAGAGTAGAGATAAACAGATAGGTAAGTCTGAGAAAAGTCATATTATGCCTAATGAACAACTACCTCTCTGCGAATTGTATACACACTATGATACAATTTTATTTTGACTCATGTATAGCTTTACTGTAAAGCCTTATGAGATAATAATAAAAATAACATTAATTAATTACCAGCGGGCCTAGTATGGTTGCGTTTATCGTGTGATAAAATGTGGATAAAGCATCCGTCACTCTCCTTCTTATATAGTCGTACGTGTCAAAAAGTAACAGATATTTTATCCACAATTTGTCACGCGATAAACGCAGCCATAATAGGCCCCCTGCAGTATTAAAGTCCGGTATCTGTGAACTATTTACTTATAACTCAGTAGGGACTTAACTGAAGAGGTTGATAATGACTGATCTCTTTTATTTATATAATATTAAGTATTCATGTATACATAATTAGAAGCAGAACTAGGAATACTTTCTATTTATTCCAGAAGTTGGTGGTAATTATCATTGTTTTCGTCATTGTTTTGAGATCGGTAGAGAGGGCGGTTGAAACGCCCGAATATTCACCGGTATATTTTTTCAATTAATTATTTATTAGGTAGAATCCTGCTAGAGTACATTCTGATTTTTATGTCAATACCTACTCTTTTGCTAATGTCAAATATATCCGCACCGAAAACCCCGGGGTTGGGATATAATATAGTAAAAAAGAGGTAGATTGTTATACGCGCTTCTACAGGGTGTCTGGAAAACCCTTGGAGATATTTGGCGCGGTAATAGTTCGCACGATTCTGATAACGGGTGTATGGTTCATTTTTGTTTCTGTCAAGGTAAAAAAAAAAGAAGGTTTAATTATATTCATTTTGTTACTTAATGTATCGCAGCCGATATCTTGACCTTGACATTTTGATGTTGATACTACTCCAAACGTTCGTAGTAACTAACGTCAAAACTCCAAGTTCAAGGTCAATGACCTGAGACCATACCTACGTTATTGACATGGTATGTAAACAAACAGTTCGGCCCATGTAAACAAAAATCAAGTTAACATTTAAAAAAATAATGATACATTTTAGTGAAACTTACTGTATTTTCATTTTTGCAATTGGAACACTAGCTGGTTTTAAAGGTAAATGCACTAGACCTCTTGTTCATGCTTTGCCAAGAGTAATTATATCGTCCGTCTTGTCGAGATCTAACCATTTACCAATGTTTTCTGCTCTAAAGTGATCCATATAACTGGTTTACAGCAAAAATAATTAAGACTTGAATCAGCAAAAATAATTACAGTATATAAAAAAGGTACTCTGTGACTTGAATATTTGAAAATAACATAATTTAACAATGACATCTAATGACAGCCATAAATTCATAGACTTCTAAAAGTTCGGATAGACGATGGATGGATATAAAGGTTGTCGCATAATTCATTACAATTTATGATGATGTCACACTTACCATAGAGAAACAAATTTACCAACCTTTCGCAGGCCATGGAATCGATAAACTTACGTAGTACAGCACGATAGCTATTAGAAGGTGCTTCGGGTTTGTACTTCTCTCTCACTCGCTCTTAATAAGAGCGTAGGTATGGGAACGAGAAACAAGTTCAAACACGAAGCACCTTCTAAGGGCTCACAAAAAACAGGTTATATCAACATCCTTAGTATCCGCGGGGTTTTTTTTAAGTGTTTTTAGCCAGGATCTGGCATTGTTCTTTGGTAACATGATTCAATTTTTAACCGACTTCAAAAAAGGAGGAGGTTATACGTTCCACTGTATGTTTTTTTTTTTTTTTATGTATGTTCACCGATTACTCCGTCATTTGTAGACCGATTTCAAATTTTTTTTTTGGTTTGATAGAGTATACTTTCGATGTGGTCCCATTGTCACCAAATCTGAATCTGATGAGAGGATCCGTGAGGAATTGAGGGAACTCCTCAAATATTGTAGGCAAACATATAGCGATTTTAGTATTTTTAGTAACAAGTCCAGCATTTGCATTCAGAAAGTACCATTTGGTGAAGTGGAACTGATGATGAAGACCACAGATGGCCACCGGAACTCCTTAACGGTACCGATTTCAAGGGTGGCGATAAGATATCTCGATTAAGATAGTTGAGCGACTACAACGAAGAATATTTACTTGTTAACCGACTTCAAAAAAGGAGGTTATTGAAATATGACTATGACTTTCCCGCGGCGTTGCTTGCGGCGCGCTTGAAATAACTTAAAGTTTCATTGCAACTAAGAAGTGGGACTACGTAACAGCGTATTATGATCACTAAAAAGAATAAAATAAAATAAATGTTTTAAAAAACAAAAAACCGCCTTCAAAAACGCAATAAAATAACTTCTTTAAAATTGTAGGCACCTAATAGGTTAGTCCAACTGAAGTCGGCGATCACAACATTTTCAACAAAAAGCCGACATCAGTTGGACTAACCTATTAGGTGCCTACAATTTTAAAGAAGTTATTTTATTGCGTTTTTGAAGGCGGTTTTTTGTTTTTTAAAACATTTATTGCCCGAAACCTTCTGATTAATAAGCTATTACTTCCAACTAAATAACCACTATTAACTGCTACACTCAGAAACGTCAATTAAATTTAATGCTTGTTTAGTGATGTGTTGTCTTATTCTCTTGCTATAGCAAACAAAATAACAGACGCAACTTTAATCAAGCATTAAATTTAATTGACGTCTCTGAGTAAATGATGGTTGCTACTTAAGAATACTGTAGTGTCACCACAGAGTGTCACCACGTTGATCTCTTCTTACGAAGCTATCCATTTTCACGAAAAAGTGTACCCAATTAAGGACTGAAATTAAGGAACTTTAACTTTGTCAGTTTTGTGACGAAAATTAGCTACCAAATTGACGGCCACCAAAACTGACAAAGTTAAACTTCCTTAATTTCAGTCCTTAATTGGGTATACTTTTTTATGTAAATGCCGAAGTACAGCGTACGTACTCGCCCGTCTTCATCCCTTTTTTTTTTTCTTTCTTTAGGATACGAATATCTTTCAACAAGTTCAACAACGCGTATGATGCCAGCTTTAAATGTAATTCTGATAAAACGTAACGTGTACCTAGGAACGATTTTATTTTTACAAATGAATCCTAAACCTCTTTTCACAAAGAGTTTTCAAAGGTACAAGATTTAAAAAATTACTATGTCAAACTGTCAAAGCACAATCACAAATTAATGTTCGTTTTATTATTGTGTCTTTTATTTGTGTTAATCCCTGGATAGTGGTACAAATCAATAAAATAAATTCATGATTCATGATCGTTAAAGAAGTTTGATGTAAGTACGTGTAAAAGTGCTATTTTAGCTGTGAGAGAAGTTAGAAGAGTGCGCGTAAAAATCGTAATCGTAAGTTTCATTTTTAAATTATTTTACATAATAGCCCTTATCAGAGACCGTCTTATCATTCACATTACAGAATAATGTGTCAGTTTTCCAAACACCATGGAGCTTTTGACCATGATTAGAAACATTGTTGATAAGGAACAACTTGTTTATTTACATTACGTTGTGACACATGTTATGAATGAAGTAGTTAAGATGGGGTACACTGAGAGCATCGTCAGGAAAGGCGATGATAAATTAGCCTGTAACTCAGTCAAATATTAATTTTAAAAAAGTTACCAATATAGGGATGATCCAAATCATCCACCCTATCTACTGTTAAAATTTCTCCAAAGGTTTTCCAGACACCCTGTATAGTGGCACCCTAAAACCAAGCCAATTAGTACGCCTTTACTCAGTCTCGCACCGTCAACGGAACCGTGAACTAGTCTGTGGAACAACATATACCTACTCGTCTCTGTTTCGCTCCAGGAAATAGAGAATGTCAGCCAGTTTAGATTTTTGGCTTACCGTATTCTTCATTAAAAACTAAAAATATCTGTAAAAAAATAATTTCGATACGTCAAATAGTTTTCGAGATATTGAATTTTAAACTTCGTATGCGGCGCTAGATACCCGGCGGCTAGCGCTCACGTATGATGACGTCATCGCTTAACAGCGGTACGCGCCCTTATATGAACGAGTAAGTTTACAGGGCTATAACTTTTTAACCGTAATAAGTAGCCAGTTGAAAGTTTCACAGAATACGTGTTATTATAAAATCTATCGTTTAAAATTATAAAATGAACAATAAATCAAATCCCAAGAGGAGTCCCCATACAAGAAACATTAATAAAAAACATTTTATTTAGCATTTTTATACGGATTGTATTTTTATAATGGCTTCTTATTTTGATGCTATTTTAAGCTTAAATTGTAGTCTAATTTTCATAGTTTCCGACTAAATAGAAATCTCAAGTATAACTGCTACAAATAAGTGACAAAACTGATTAACGGATGTCAAATGTATCGACTAATACATTTGACATCCGTTAAACCGCTAACCGTCCGTCTAATTGTTGGTGAACACGCCCCTAAGTAATTTACGTTACGGTCGATTTAAACATTGGTCATTTTACATACATAGATTTGTTGCTATCTGGCCGTGTCTCTTCATGGACGTTATGCGAATTGGGTATTTTACGATTAAGACATCTTTAAGTACACAATGGACGATTTATATTACTGGACATGTGCTTTTTAGATCATCTGAAGTCGTGGTCATTGTGATTCATAAACGATTCGGTACTGAGGGAGTTCTGATGCAGCTTACGTAGCTGCATCAAAACTACAAACCAACTTCGCAGCCCGCTTGCAGTTGGCGGGCAGTGTACCTAAGTTAGCCCGACATTTATATTAAGTATATAAACATTATAAAACTTGTTTTGTTTACTTTATTTAAATCGTATGATATTTTTTAATTTTCTACCAATAGAAATCCGGTTGTATTCTATTAACTCTTCAGTTAAATGGTGTTTACGCAATTATTACGAAAAACGGCGAACAGCTCGATCTTTGTATTTTACAGTTTGGCCATATTATAAAAACAACGATCGTTAATCACTCGGACTTTGGCCGGCGTTTAAAGACTGGAGTCGTTGATTACTCTGGGTATAGCTCAAAAAAAACAAAAGCCATGGACCTCATTACCCATGCGGTATAAATTGCGTCGTGTTAGGCCCGATTTAGACCAAGCGAACGAACAAGAATTCTATGCATTATCTCTTACGGTGGGTTTAGACCAAGCGAACGAACAAGAATTCTATGCATTATCTCTTACGGTGGGTTTAGACCAAGCGAACGAACAAGAATTCTATGGCATTATCTCTTAAGTTTTCTTTGTAAAAATAAAGACAAAACGTGTTCTAGAGCATTCGCTCGTTTGGTTTAAACCCACCGTTAGGTTTTCTATGTAAAAATAAAGACAAAACATGTTCTAGAGCACTCCTTCGCTGGGTCTAAACGCACCTTTACAATACTACCTAATTGTTCGTACAAATAACTACGTTACGTTACGTAATTAGTTCCGTCTATGGCTCCATCTTTAGCGTAACGAAAGTATCAATTACTGCCCTACATACGAGAATGGTTTGCCAACTTTCTTTTTAAAGCCCGCCACAAACATAGTGTTATGTTTGTAAAATCTTTGTCTTTTTTGTGTCTGTCAGTCTGTCTATCATTGCCTAGGGCCTGAACCGGTAAACCAACTTCATGCGGTTTATTATTACATGTGGTTCTTCTTTTCCTATAGTAAAAATCGAAAAATGACAGAGCTTTCACGATTTATAACCGTGAGTTTAAACCGTTTTTTTTCCAGTACTATTGATACATGAAAATTGTTTGAGCCCGTGTAAGTGGCGCGGTCCAGGTCGCAATACCTGCACTGTTCGGAACGTCGTGGCATGAGTTTGAGTGCCCATGGCTCATCTCGAAGTCAGGCTACTCGTGCGCGTGAAAGGCTCGGACATACGTCACCGTACACGCCCCGGCCTGAGCGATAAGCCTGGCGTGAAGGCGTGGATTTGAGAGCTCGTGGCTCATCATTCAAAGGCATGTTGCTTTCGCGTAGATTGTGCAGGGACATGTACGCGGCGCAGCGTGGAGAAATACTTTTCTCAAAAATGTCCGGAAATGTTGACATTCCTATCTACATATTGAGATGCGAAGTACATAGATTACTGACAGTTCTCAAATTTAAAAAAAAAAACATTGCGTGCTCGCTACACAAGCCCGCAATGTTGCATACAAATTCCATTATTATCTATCTTGTAACTTTTTAAAAAGTGAAAAGGGCCATAATAAAATGAGGGCACAAGTCTAATACATCCAAATTTTACTCGAAACATAACTTTTTTATCTGTGTCTGGAATAGCTTATGTTTTTTTTAAACAAAAATTGCGTTTCTCCTTGTCATAAACAAAAAGGCGGTAAGGAGTGATGGTTTTTTCACATGAAGTTTCTGTTTGTATGCAATTTAAAAAATGAGTTCAAGCGGTGAAGATTTTACTCCAACACAATTTTTTTCTGGCAATTTTTGAGAAAAACACTATATTTGCCTCGGCAGGAACAGGAATTGCTAGGCAATAATGTACTATTAAAGTCGACCACCGAGGCACGTGTCAGTTTTTGAGCACCGGTATGAAATAGGGTTTGAGTGCTCATGGGCGCATACCTCGAAGGCGGGCTGCTTGTGTGCGTGGAAGGCGCGGCGGCTGCCGTGCAGCAGCAGCACGCCGCGCGCGGCGGCGCCGGGGCAGGCGTCCCCGTACATGCACTGGTCGGAGCGGTAGTTGTACCGGCACGGCAGCTCGCGCACGGCGCGCCCGTGGTAGTGGAATATCACGTTGATTATGTCCTGGAAAAGTTCTGTTGTATAGACATCAATCCACAGCAATGAAGCTTTCATGTAACCTTTTGAATTCTTCAGATGTCTGCAGTTTTACATGAATCTGGCACCAGGATTGCACCCATCGCAAAATATATGATGATACAACCAAAAAAAATGGGAGCTCACAGAGAGACTATCTGCAAGGTACATATTTTCCTGCCTGTGGCGGCCAAAATATCCCTGCATATACTACCATTAGACATGTTTAATATTTTTTGTAATAAGTAGATTTAGGAAAAATCATGTTTCTGAATGAAGATTTTTTATAAAACCTTCACAATGATGTTCAATTCTTAAATTAAACAGATGCACTGCAGCTATGCTTCTATATTAGGATACACAGAGATGTATGCTTGTACTAAAAATAAAATAGTGTCCCCACTACTTATGTCTTCATGGATTGAGAACACTAGGTATAATCTATTTTTATATATCCGCCATTTACCTGATCACCCCAAGGTATATACAGTTTCCATTTAAGCATAATAGGGGTCACATAATCTTCCCAGCCGAAACTTCTCATTCTCGTCAGGTTCATGAGCATCACGCCAGAGTTGAGGCCTGTAAATACATTAACATTATAATACAAGTGGGGATTGACATTTCACAAATGGCATATGCATATTTTATTTCTTATTATTTTACTTGTTAATCTACTACTATATATTATATTCTTTAATTAAACAGTATCTCATGGTTTCTGCAATTACTGTCTCGCACACTCAGCAGTTCGAATGGACAGGTTTCCTCACTATGTTTTTTCTTCACCGTAAGAGCATTAGGTAATGTACTTAAATTAGTAAAACTTATTGGTACCTACATGGTCACCAAGGGGGTTCAAACTCAGTATGATTATGAGTCGACCCAGATTCACAATGCTACTGCAAGATATGTTTTAAGCAAGATATTGTTATATGCAGTAGCATAATCCAATTTGAAAAATGATTACTAACCATACTTCCCATAAAATGGATGCTTGGCGAATCGTGGATACCAGGAAACATTAGGATTTTCATTTTCCACAGCCATTGCAGTAATTTGGGAATTATTGAATTCGGAGAATACCTGCCACAACTCATCTGCAGCACCCAAGAACAAGGTATCTGTGTCTACATAGATCATAGCATCTATGTGGGTAATAAGTTCCTGCAAAATATAAAAGGGAGAGAAAATTATAAGATGAAGATTAAAAAAACCAGCAACACTAATTCCATAGCAGCTTTTTATGTACCCCATAACTTAAGACAACATAGTACATGACATAACTTACAACTCAAGGAAATGGGCTCTATTCTACTCTGTAAAACCAAATTACTTCTGACACGTTATCATAGTTTTTAACTCTGCCACCATTACTGTCAAATAAGATGTTAACAGTAACATGTCAAAAACAATTTTGTTTTACTGACCAGAATAGAGCCCCAGAATTAATTTTTTCTTTAAATATATATACAGCGGTGGCCACATAATTAGGGACACTTGTTTTTTTCCCATACCAAAAAGTTCTCGACCAATTTTATTGCTAAATACATTTTACTTTACATAATTAACTAAGGTTTAAACTGATGTACACTAAACTACTATTAAAAACAGACCTTATATTTTACAAGGATTTAAAAACTAAGTGCTGACGCCTCCATACAAAATTCTACAACTTTGTATGAGCGCCGAATATTTATTTTTTCAAATCCTTATATAATGAAAGATCCAATCTCAACAGAGATAAATTGTACATACATTTAAACTTTACTTTATTAGTTAACGATAAGTGTAACTAAAAATATAATTGATTAAGAACTTTTTGAATGGTTGTCAAAATTGAAAAGCCATATTTGTAGGCAATTGTATGGGAAAAAAACAAGTGTCCCTAATTATGTGACCACCACTGTATATATATTGTTTTAGTGTAAGATGTTACCGGAATGAACAGGCGTTGTGCTGCACATTTACTAAATAAGTTCATCCAGTCTTCTGCATGCTCTTCTGGGAAATGTATCCTATGCAGTTCAAAATCAAGCTGATTGCCAGACAGAACTCTCCACTTGCTCAAAGTCTCATTAAAGTTCAGCCTCAGGTTGTCGTCCGTGAAAATAACGAAGTGAACTGGAGTTTTAGTAAACAGTAACACGGACTTAACAACATTTAAGGACTCGTTAAATCTCGAATCGCATACGACAAACGACAAGACGATTCTTTTTGTCACAATACTGATGCTTTTCTCAGAAACACTGTAAAATAAGACAAGAGGATTACAACGATAGATGACATTAAAATCCGAAGACATTGAAATAAATTACTCTGAACAAAAATACATACGAATTGATTAATTTTGGACTCCCTTTACTTATTTTCACAGAGTCATTACTAATCCTAGAAAATAAATAAATTAACGTAAAACTAAAACTTAGCAATAACATCATTTTCCACAGAGATACCCGTCTCATTGTTTCGATTATAAATATTATTAAAACAAATTCCTACTGATATCAATAATTAAACTTGTGCTACTCCATTGTTTGTTTTGTTTACTATATTTTTTTTAATTTAACTTTTTAAGTCATATTTGAGTTCTCGAAATTACGATAAACTTTTGCCATACTCCAGACTATTTAAGCTACTTTTAAAACCATTCAGTCAAGAAATAAATGTACTATATACTAAAAAAAAACGACTCTTACACTTTGTATTTGACATAATTTGTAATGACATTTGACGTTGACAGTTTTCCTTTGGTTTTCCTCTGTGGTTTGTGGTTTTCCTGTAATGTGTGGGAGACTGTCTTGCCCCTGTAATCTGTGGCTTCATATTTTTAATATAATTATTGTGTTGGTTTTCGTGTCGTAACAATTGATTCCAACTATTTTATACAAACATGGTAATTGCGGCATTTCCTATAGCTAAATTGGGAGTTTTACTCATCAAACAGATAAGTAAACCTATTGCGAATGCTTGTAAAGAACGAGCCAAAAATCATCCCTTTTTTAGAACTTATGTATGTATGCCTCCTGCCCAGTGTAAGTATTCTTTTAACTTCGGAACTAATGAATTCATTTAGCTTATTATATTATTAACTTGTTGGTGAGTATCGATTGGTTTGTCTGTACAGTTTACAATTGGTGTGAAGTAAGAGCGAAAATGTGGATCCTTAATTTGGGAAGGCCTGTTAACATCCCAGTGCTGAGCGAGCAGATGGCCATCGACCTAGGCGCCAACCTGCTCGGCGAAACACTCATCTTTGTTATTGGTGCTGGACTGCTCTTTGTGGAAATGAACAGGTAGGTACAGATTGTTATAACGGTTCAATTCAATGGTTTGCTACCATGAACATATAAGGTACTTATAAGGTTCCCATTAATTAATTATTAAAACTGTTTACACACACTGTGGGACATCCATCACAAAGAACTAACTGAATTATGAAACTAAACCACACAATACACAATTGAAATGATTAATTTCATTATTATGTACATTTAACAAAAGCAAAGGTTTGGACCTCTTAGTAAGTATTATTATATACCTGTGTCAGGAGACCCCGAAATAATTGCACAATTAAAAGAGAAAATATAATAATAAACACAATTGCTAAAAAAAAAACCTCATACATTGTGCATTATTTAAGTATTTAGAACTCTGTTATATAGGAATTACTTTGTTTGGAAATTGGGAGGGGATTAAGTAATCTTTTAACCCTTAACATGCTGGACAAAAAAACTGAGTTGTAGCCTCTTGAAAATAACACAAAAGTGCTCAAAAATTTGTCACGGATACATCCACAGGCATATGAATGATTAAGTTCATAAAAATATAAAATTTCGTGCGAAATATACTCATAATGTATTTTACAGGCAAGGTAACAAAGAGGCTGCAAAGGAGGAAGCCCGCATAGCAGAATTAACCTACATAAACAATACTATCACAGACCTATACTTCACAGTCCAGCAGCAGCAAACTCAACTTAAGGAGATGGAGCGTATAATTCAATCAGTCAGTAAGTATCACTTGTTTATGGGACATACTAAGTTCAAACAGTGAACAATTTTGTAATTGAGTAAAGCAAAACCAGAGTATTAATGGTAGGTACTTGGCTGCCTATTGCTGTCATGTGGCATCTGTATATTTTATATTCCAAAGAGTGTGAAAGAGATAGACAGCCAAGTACCATTACTACTCTGGTTTTACTGTACTATAATATACTGTCATAGATATTCTAAAATATTAATAGCATAATGCACCATATTTAAACTCTAAATTAAGAGTAACACTTTTGTAACTCAATTAATGTGTAAAATCCTTTGTAGATACTTTTAAACTTAATGGGCCACATTAACAGTCCATTAAAACTACTATAAATGAACCTGGTTAAATCTATTTTCAATGATATTTATTGGCAACAGATTGGACCAAGTCTATTTGGACTGACTAATGACTGTGAATGTGGATCATAGAGTATACAATGAGTTGTTAAACATGACTATTTATGAAGTGGTTCTATTGTACAGAATTTATACTTCTTTATTATGTACAAATTTAATAAAACTTGATAGTTTTCTATCATAAGTAATATTTAAACAAATTACCATTTTAGGTGGAAAGAAATTAACAACACCAGCTCCAGAGATAAAACCTCCAACCCCGCCCCCTACAATGCAGAAAACACAGCCTAATCCTCCTACAGGAGGAGACCCACCAGTTCCCCCCACAGCAGTGAAGCCGTCAGGAAACACTCCACAAATGGAAGAATCCCATAACCACACGATGACCTCTATTACCCCTTACCCTAACAAAGGAATAATTCTGAAGTCATTGAATTACATTCAAATGGATGCCTTAAGTTCTGTATTTCCTCAAGGCAAAAGTGATAAAGAACACATACAGTCAGAAGAAAAACGTAAAAGTATTAAAAAACGAGAGAATGCAGTCCTCTCAGATGCATTATGCAACATTGAAAATAACTTTAAAAGTTTATTTTGAAATGGGTGCACATTGTATATAGTAGAAAAGTTTGTTGTGTAAAGTATTTATTGTTGAGTTTTTATCATGGATTGTTGAAGCTGTACACACATAGAAAACTAGTGGAGCAATTGATGGAAAGGTCATGTTGATCAATAATCATATAACATCATGACTTCATGACCATTGGAAACATAATAATAATTGTCTTAGTGGCTCAATGGGTTTCCTTAGACAATTTCAAATATAACTAGATAATGTAGCTGTTACAAAGTTGCATACTAAAGAACCGTTTCCTAATCCTACTGCCAACCAGTTATTGCATTTGGCTGTGATGAGCCTTCTGCATATATGTACATAGAACTAGGCAGTTTTGCATTAGATTCTCACTGCAAGTGTCCCACACAACAGTCACATTCACTGATTATAGGGAGCTGTTTGAAGTACATGTGCATGACTTCTTCTAGAAATGCTGACACATTTTGTATCAAGATGTTATTCTATGATCACTCGGAAAAATAATTAATAATATACTTATATTATTCTACAGTAAATTAAGTATGCAGTGTGAGTAAACTTGTATTGAATTCTTCTGAGGCTCCTTTATACAAAATTTAAATCAAAATTTTGTATCATGCAAGACAAACAGTAATAATTAGCATAGTTACCAATTAACTTTAAAAACATAGAAATATACAATAATTGTATCCTAAGATGCAGGTAATGAACAAATGCCATATAATGTATGTAGTTAATGAAATTATGCAATAAAGGATTAGTACTTACATTACATAGCATTACCAGTAGAGGGTTAGATCCATTCATCTTGGTGTTCCATGCTTTCATGTTGCAATACAATTTTTTCAATGCCAGATTTACTATCATCACTCATGACACAGAATTGAAGTGTAGTGTATGCTTAATATTTACTGATTAGGATGTAGGAATCTATTAAGAAATTGTTATTGACAGGCATATGTCGCCATCAAAAGTGTAACTTTTGTAAACTTAATTTATTAGGTAGAAATAAATTGTATTCAATAACCTTTGATTTATTTTGAAGTTGTATCGAACATAAAGGGCATTGCAGAGCATTTGTCTCGTAGCTTCACAAATAGTGGCTTGTATACAAAGATAGGGCTTTAATTAAATATTGGTGAATCGACACAATAAGTGCCATCAGAAAAAGCACATGTAACACAGCAACAGCTACTGACCATATAATTATTGATAATATAAAGCCCCAATACAAACACGAAAAATGGGGAAAGATATTGTATTCATTGCCATCCTCAGTCTTGATAAAAGAAAATATTTTATAAATGTAAATTTTTATTATTCCAACCATTCATTCATATAAGTACATTCTTGTGGTGTTATAAGTCCTGTGGAGTAGCACTTGTGGATGAGAGGGCACACTCCGCATGGCACCTGCACTAGCCCAGGCGGAGGGAGCAGCGACTCGATGGCCCGGAAAACTCTGCTCCCATCAGGGTACACACTGCTCTCTGCCTTGCCATCATACACTAATGTGTTTAAAATCATTATTACATCTTCTACGTCTAGTTTGACCTATAAGAATTAAATAAACATGTCATGTAGGTACCTATTGGTAATGGGCTAATCAATTAGTGATTGATTGATTGATTTCATCATTTAATAATGTAACACAGAATAATTTATGTATGTCTCAGTAACAACTTACATTGCTTATTCCTAAATCAGTTATATACTTGTGGACTTCAGCTCCCGTGGCGTACGATTGTGTCCTGCCAACGATAGGCCCACGTACATTATTCTTTATTTTGTCAGCTCTCTGCTGTAGGAACCTGAGGCATTGGCGGTTAAGTATATCAACAAATTCTGACTCAAAGTCTTGGTCCTGGTACCATGCTCCTCCAGAAATTGAACGGTCTGGTTCTAAATTAAACAACATGTACACTTTCTTTTTGGAAGCCTGGGAAACAAAAACATGTCTTAAATTATCATTTTCAAAAATGAAATGAACAGCAAATTAACCCTTAAACAGATTTTGTCAGTTTTAAAGGACACATCAATTAAATGCTCACCCTTCTAATTTCAACTAACAGTCGCATAGATTTAGTACCAAGTGACATTAATTAGTTTATCTCTTTCCCACTTATGCATTAAGAACGACTATGCACGAGATGAGAACAAGACGCGAGCAAATAATAAAAAAAAAACAATTTAATCACTTGAAAATTTACGTGATATTTTTCTTTTCTAACAGTAATTTCTTACTGTAGTTATAATTTAAAAAAAATCAACCACTGAAACGTAGAGAGATCATTTAAGGGTTAAGCAAATCATGTTTTTGGATTTGCACCACCGAATATTGAACTTCGTTATGTGAAATAAATTGAATTTTAGTTTAATATACTCACATTAACACATTTTACTGATTTTATAACTTTTTTACTTTCTAGGCTTTTCAAAACCTTTGTGAGCTGTGTGTTCGCTAGGTTTGAGCGCACCCTGATGTCCCGAATCCATATACCCTTATTACCAGCTTCCTCTATCAGATTATAAACAACTTTCTCCTCATTGTCTGCACCTTTTACTGCTGTTTTATTTGTTTGTACCTTCAATCTGCAATCATGGCACACATGTTATATCAATTTGCCTGCTCATACCTTATAGACATAGGGTGAGAGAAATGTAATTTTGAAAATGCAGAATAATACACTGCAAATAAATTTTGTATATAGAGTTTCCGCGGACTATGAGTCGGGAAAAACAACAAGCGGAACTCACCGGTAGATCAAAGAACCGCCTTGATTGAATAAGTCGAAAAAGCCCTGCTGCAGCAACGAGTTAATCGCGCCTACCAACTCTGATGACGATAGCTCCGGTACTGCAGCAATAATGTCTTTATCTGATACGCCTTTGGGATTTTTTTTGGCCACATTTAAAATCTTTTCCTTGATGGCTTCTTCTGACTTATTAGCACTCATAGTAGGTAGTTAATGTAATAAAATTACAATTTTAAAACAAGTACTTCCATCCAGCAACGGCCGTACAGTTAATCAGCTGGTGAAACCATGGGGCGACCCATTAATTCCTAACCATCAACCATCATAAAAACCGTAACCATATAAAAAAACGATTCAGCCGCTGTCAAATGGGGTAATATTGTCAATGTCAAAGAGTCTGTTCGAGCCACATTTTAGAACGCCGTGAATATTTTTACCAAAAAGCTCCAAAAAAAAAGTGACTTTTATAATATTACTAGCGACCCGCCCTCGCTTCGCTTCGGTTCATAGTTTTCTGTAACACCCGTTCAAAATCCAGAATTTATTTCACATAAAAACCTTCCTCTTGAATCGCTTTATCTATTGCTGAAAACTGCGTTAGGGCGTATACAGAAAGAAAGCTGGAAACTTATAAGCGCTTACCGGCGCTTGTCAGCGCTGGTCCGTTCTACACAAAGGAAGCAGGTTGAAGCAGACCAAGCAAAAATGTAGTATGTTTTCTTATGTAGTTTTAAAATGGCAGCGACCAGCGCTGACCAGCGCGTGTTGAAGCTTGTCGGAACTTGTCGGCACCGTTCAGTACTTATAAGCGCTTATCGGCGCGCGTTCATATATTTTCCTGCGCGGGTTACCAGCGCTGTCAAGCGCCGGTAAGCGCTTATAAGTTTCCAGCTTTCTTTCTGTATACGCCCTTAAAATCAGTTGCGATGTTAAAAGATCTAGTAAGTTCACAGATAGCGGGAGCGACTTCGTTTTATACTATGTAAAGAGATAAAGATAAAGAAGAAAATAATGTTTATGACTTCTCGATCATCTCATCGATTACGTATTGGATTACATTAATAGGCCGTACTATGAAAATCGAAGTTTGGTTCTCTCCATCCCTTTCTGCGAACTTAGTATTGAACGACAAATGAAAAGGACGGAGCATCCGAACTTTCGAATTTCGTGTTTCATCGTAACCATCCTGAGGCCCCTACTTTGATCTGCGCCGTGAACTCGCGAAGGACTCTGTTTCACTTTCACTTTCTGTACGTCTACATATGAAACACTTAGTGTTACAAGCATTCTCTACCAGTCGACCTATGAAACAGAAATAAAAAAGTAGGTACTTAGGTGCAATAAAATGATAATCTTTTTTTTCCTTTAGGTAGTAAGAGGTCCCAATAGTTGTTTTTTGACGCCAGATTTGTTATTATCACATACATTGATTGCACAGTAATTTGTTTATTGGAGACTCACATCTCCAGGTTTCGTGCTCCTTCCTTTGTTAGGTTCTCCAGCAGAGATCCGGAAGCCTAATAATCTCCACCTGTAGAAGGTTGAAAAAAGATCTATATTCCGCGTCTAGGCCTTGAACTTTCGTTCATATTCCGGTTCGTTTAGTAGTGCGATGTCGTCTGTAGGCGCAGCCATTTCTGCCGGAGTGGCTTCTGTTATGCGTGGCGCGGGCTCGTTTGCCTGCGCCACTTCTGAATAATGGGCTCTGGGGTTGCGCGTCGCTTCAACTTCGCCTCTGTGATCGGGGGTTTTTATTTTAATTTCGGGCGTCTTCTTTTTCGGCGCTCGTCCCAAGGGATCCCCGTGAGGAAGATCGAGCGAAGGAGCAGTAGGCAAGTAGGTAAATCGTCCGGGCGCTAAAGTGGTTCCATATTTTGACTACACCCTGGATCTACTGATTTCTGCTAGTTAATGTGGTGTGGAATTTAACTCGTTACATATGTGCCATACCAATCTTGATCCATTTTTCGATTTCGTCGGAATTGGTATGGCACAAACAATAACATACTTAACTAAACATTACTAAACGAATGAGAATCTTGTTTTAGTTATTTTATTACCTTACAATAAGACCCAATAGTGGCATAGCGATCAATTAACTGTTACTGTAAGTACTGATAGACTGCAAACATGTAAAAAAATACATACAACACAAACACAATATGACAGGCAAAACTCACTTTACTTTTATTTATTACAATGACTACAAATCTAAATCCATTTTATATTGTATAATATTTTCTTTTTTCGGAAAACTACTCCGTAAAATAAACATTTTATTGACTTCAGGAGTGGATTCAAGTGTTTCTAGGTAACCAAACCAATAGATAACTAAGCCTGGGCCGAATCTATTCCAGTAAGCCATTAACTGCTCTTTTAAATATCCTGAATGGTTTTCTTCATCTCCAAATAAGGCTTTACTTTCCACCCAGTTAACTATAAAGCCATCGACTGCAATTGGCACATCAAGTTTGAAATCTGGAGTCTTGTCGTAACCCCGAGACCGCAACACATTCTCATCAGAAAATGTAATGTTCATAGACCTTAACTCCCGTTCTAATCTCAACTCATATTCTACTCCGATTGACCTGAAAATGAATAAAAGCATAAACAAAACATATCAAGTGTATTTGGTATCAATTTAAATTATTCAACAACTGAATTATTGACTTACTGTTTAACTAAATCTGCATATGGACCATAGTGATTGTCACTCATGGTTCCCTGGAATTAATCATAGTATATTAAAGATAACCAAAAATCTCACACAAATTGACCTAGTCCCAAGCTTAGCTCTAGGCTTGTACTATGGGTACTAGGCAACAATTAACATACTTATATAGATAAATAAATACCTAAATACTTAGTAAACATCCAAGACTCACGTACAAATACTAGTGCTCCAATAAAGTGAATAAATAGTTAATATGTAGTATAATATACCTTACCACAAAGACTTGATAGGCCAACTCTTTATCTTCAATCAATGTAGTGTCTTTAAAACATTTCTTAACCATGGATGAGTCTGAGTAAACATTTTGCAACAAGGATCTTGTAAACAAAGCCGGACTAATTCCTTGATTATCTGCTAACCTGTCAAGAAGGGTATATAAAAGCATTAGTTATTACTCAATATTCAATACACAAATTATATGTTTTCTACTTACTGCAGGATTACATTTTCTCTTGATTGGCCCCTCATTAGTCCCTCATACAGTTCATAGTATTTACTTGATATTGAAGGAGACTTCCTGTAGCTCTGCTTCATTGATCTTTGAACCAACAATGCAATGATACTACCCAGGGTAGGAGCCGGTAAGCTTAAAAAAAAAAGTTATTTACTGCCAAATTGTTATTGAGCCTTTGTTGATAGTTCACCACGTATTTAGTTTGAATGTATTATAATTATCTGAAAATGTTATGTACCTTTTGTACTTCTTCTTTAATTCATTTTCTGCTTTACGGCTATACGATGTCAGTCTGTTAAAATCTGCTACAATAGCATTGTAAAGTTCTACTTTCATTGGCTTCATTCTAAGTAGAGAGCACCCACTTGAATAATTCAAATGATATTCGCTTCACTTGGTGAAAATAGTTGTATAGTTGTTATAGTTTTATTCACATTTCACACCAAAATTTGATAAAATAAAAGGTAACCCTTGGTATCTTATTTTCAAAGCAATTGCAAGAACGCAAGAAAAACAATATTATTGTTACAATAATAACTTTATCTCCAATAATAGTATAGTGAATGAATGAATGGATGAATGGATATATCAGACATACCCTTATAATCTGTGGAATATTGTACACAGAAGAAAAAGGTGGTACGCTTAACAGTTGGCTACACGGGATCTAGTGTTTTCCTTCATCTTTGGGTTTGTCACGTTTTGAAATTAAAATGTTGCCATTGTACAAAGCATTGTACCCTAAATTGTACCTACACCGCTTAAGGCCGGCCGCATACATACGTTTTCCGTATTCGGACATCCGAAGGCATGGAATCAATGTAAAATACATTTACTGCCGCACTTCGTTTTTTTCCCGAACGGAACAAATGCCGTGTTCCGAATGCGAGCCGCTGCGTTCGGGGAAACCTAATGATGTCATGCGGAAAAACCCTAATGACGTCATGTGGAACGCAGCGCTTCCATACAATTTCGATTCGTATCGCACCCACAGATTATAAGAGCTGTCAAAAGCTATCAAAAAGTAACGTCGGAGAGCGAGGGAGCTTATATATTTATTTGTATTCTTGGTATATATTTGTTACGCATAGAATCGCAACACGATAATTTTAATATGTGCGAGGGAGAAACATTATTATTATTAACAGAAATGAAATAGCTAATAAATCGTCGTCCTCCATCTTCGTGCGTTCACCACGTTATAGCTCCCTACGCATTATCCTCCCGTGCCATCCCTCCGGGCACGATGCACGATGCACGACGCAAAACGATAGTGCGTAGGCTTGCTGTGGCCTGTTTCACGAAGCTACAAGTTACAAATTACAAGCGGAACTCTCTTTCTAGCAAAAGGAGTTAGAAAGAGACTTCCGCTTGTAATTATTAACTTGTAGCTTCGTGAAACGGGCCTCTGGACATCAATTATTATTATTATTACCGTGATTATTGACGTCCAGCAAGCCTACGCACTATCGTTTTGCGTCGTGCATCGTGCCCGGAGGGATGGCACGGAAGGATAATGCGTAGAGGGCATATCACTATCCGTACCACAGATCTGTACTGACTGTATAAATTCCGAATGAAGAAAAACGAATGTGTGCGCTAGTCTCATGGAATTCCGCATTCGAAAACCGTATACGGAAAACGTATGTATGCAGCCGGGCCGTAAACAGAGTATAGAATAGACCTGGCCCGCGCGTATACCTTTTTTTTTTTTTTTTTTTTTTTTTTATCTTTTTGGCCCTTGCACGGTCTGTGCTTTTGGCCCGAATGGCAACAAAAACGGGGAAACGGAATTATCAGAGAAAGGGTTAAACGGAATTTGGAAAAACGGAATAAAAGATCAGGAATGGAAAGGATACATAATGGAATAATGGAATAACTGGAATTTAATATATAAATATATGGATACAAATTAAATTTTAATATGATTTAATATAATAAAATCTGTTAAAATTTGGTATATGTCAGAATTAACAGGGGACAATAAACAGGATACAGAGGAGGGGAAAGGAACTTTAAGGGAAATAAGACCTTCTAGGAGACATGAACGGTCATATTTGCTACAAGCAAATATGAT
Source organism: Acleris literana (assembly GCA_946894065.1). Taxonomy (NCBI): domain Eukaryota; kingdom Metazoa; phylum Arthropoda; class Insecta; order Lepidoptera; family Tortricidae; genus Acleris; species Acleris literana. Next base: position 7,304,685 of record OX335685.1, on the reverse strand, counting down.
GTGGTTGATATCACCTTCAGGGTCACCACATTCACAAATAGAACTACTAATTATTTTAAGCTTTGCAAGATGCGCCGGAGAACAAACGTGACCCAGGCGCATACGGACAATTATAGAAGTAGCCTTCTTGCCGAGTCTCAACTTGGAAAACCAAGGTTTATGTAAAATAGACGGTTGAATGGCACGATAATGACGACCCTTATCGTGGTTTGCTGACCAGATTTTATCCCAGGAATACCTGAGATAAATTCTGGGCAAAGCTGCAAGGTCATGAACATAATTTTTATAGTAGTGCAAATCCCCACAGATAACCGCATCGTTGGCAATTCGATCGGCTCTCTCGTTACCAGATATGCCACAGTGAGCAGGGACCCACGCAAAGGACACAAAACAGCCTCTCGATGAGCAATCCAATAACAAAGTTCTTATTTTAATGATAATAGGGAACAGATAGTGGGAACCGAATGGATAACGGGCTAAGGCTAGAAGAGCACTTAATGAGTCCGAAAAAATAACGGTTCTATTTAATTTCATCAGCAAAACATATTCAACAGCTTTAAACAAGCCGAAACACTCGCCAGTAAAAACGGAAGATTCAGGGGGAAGTTTTATTTTTTGAATTATATTATATTGAGAGTGATACACCCCAACACCCACGCAGACGGCGGCTGAGTGTTTGGAGGCATCACTAAATATACGATGCCACTGTGGCCACTTTGAGTCTACCACGTGGTTAAATGTCAGCTTCTGGTTGAAGCCAATCTTTGAAATACCAATACTTAAATGAATGTCAGGAAGAAGGGTAAGAGATTCGTAACTAGATGAGAATAAAGGGATGGAATTTGATCGGTGAGTAGGGGCTTTAAGAGAAACCATTTTTTTTAAACTTTCTATCAGACAAGGAAGACGTTTGTTTCTCCAATAGTTACAACTGTCGACTTGGTCAGCGAGGCATGATAATTTAGTTATAAGAGGGTGGTCGGTAAATTGGTAACAACGGAATAAATATTTGTCAGCTAAAAATTGTCGTCTTAAACTCAAAGGAGGCTCTACAGATTCTACCTGCATGCAATTAATTGGGCTTGATCTCATGGCTCCTAAAATAATTCGCATCGCTTTAGCCTGAATATTGTCCAATTTCTTGAATGCAAGGACACTACCAGGTTCCAACAAAAATGTGCCAAAATCAAGAATACTTCTTATCAAAGCATTATACATTAACTTTAATGAAAAAGGATGAGCTCCCCACCAAACCCCGGAGAGGCATTTCAAAATATTTAAATTCCGCTCACATCTAGCAACTATATACTCGCAATGAGGAAAACCAGAGAGCTTAGTATCTAAAATCACTCCTAAAAATTTTATTGAATTACCTGAGGGAATCGAGGCATTAACATATTTTATATCAATGGGTGAAGGATTGCGCATTCTGGAAAACAAGACTGCCCTACTCTTAGGAACTGATAATTCTAGACCATTGTGGTCTAGCCATGATTTTAATAAACTGAGGGAGGAGGTTAAATAATTACAATTTTCTTGAATAGACGGGCCAGTTTTATATATCAAAAGGTCATCAGCGTATTGCAATACTTCAGAGGACCCTCTTAGGCTCGATTCTAAGTCATATGTATATATATTGTACAATAATGGGCTGAGAACCGACCCTTGAGGTAGTCCTCTCCATACCGTTCTAGAAAAGGTCGCTTCATCCACATATAAGTTGATATGTCTTTCACTGAGGATATTAAATATAAAGTTAGATAAAATTATAGGAACATTTAAATCTACGAGTTTCTTCATCAATACAGAAATAAGGACGTTGTCATAAGCTGCGCTGATGTCAAGGAAAGTAGCAACTACGGATTTGTTATTTGAAAAAGCCAATCTAATGTCTGAAATAAAAATCGCTAAACTATCTATTGTGCTCTTACCTCTTCTAAAGCCAAACTGAGAGCGAGCTAACAGATTACCCTTCTCCACAAACCATTCAAGACGGTTTTTTACTAAGTGTTCAGCTATTTTAATAAGAACAGAAGAAAGAACAATAGGGCGGTAAGATGAAGGGTCGTCGGGGGGCTTGTTGGGTTTTAGAAAAGGAATAACCGTTTGAGATTTCCAAGAATAAGGAACACAACCTGAAATCATCATGGAGTTTACGATATCTAGATATAATAGAAGGACTTTATCACTGAGATTTTTAATAAATGAATAAGGGATTCCATCTTCACCGGGAGTGGAGTCTTTCACACGGCACAGTACTCCTTTGAGCTCAAGAAGGGAGAAGGGAGAGTTCAAACCAGAAAGATCATTTACAATGGATGGAGGAATGGAAATTTGAAAGGGCACATGTTCAGGAACAGAAGGGGGAGCGAGACGATCCATAAAGCGGTCAGCCAAAGATAGAGGGAGTTTCGAAGACGAACCATTAAAAGCAGATCTAAACCTACGAATGTTACGCCAGACCACTGACGGACTGACATTAGGGTTAATACTTGCACAAAATGATTGCCAGCCTTCAAATTTCTTCTTTTTAAATAATTTCTTGCAGTTACGGTCAGACTCTAAGAAAAACTCGAAATTGTCTGCAGTCATCTCGCTACAATATATTTTCTCTGCCGATTTCCTTGCTTTAATTGCTACTGTACAGTCATGATCCCACCAAGGGGGGGACGGGATATGAGATATTTTTGCACTTTTAATAACAAGAGTCTCGTCCGCAGACTCAATAAGAATTTTAGTGAGCATATCCGCAGAAATTTGATCTCTATTGGAAAGAGAACTAGTTTTTTCTTCCACTGTCTGTCTAAACAGCTGCCAATCTGCGTTGTTTAATTTATATTTAAAACGTGGGGGACGGGGGTTTCCAACGGGTTTAAGAAAAGGCATGGTTATTATGATAGGAAAGTGGTCACTACCATATGAAGACGGATGAGGTTGCCAGTGAAGGGTGGAAGCTAAATCAGACGAACATAAAGATAAGTCTGGAGCACTGGCGCCTTGACTCGGTTCCGTATGGCGAGTAGGTAAACCGGTGTTCAAAACGCATATGTTATGAGAATCTATTATATCTAATAAGTGTTCACCATACCAATTTGATGTAGAACTACCCCAAGACTGATGTTGGCAGTTAAAATCGCCTAACACCAAGAATGGTTTTGGGAGCACAGATAATAAATTATTTAATTGAGAAAAAATATTTACATTAGGACGCGAAAAATAAATTGAAACTATACAAATATTATTTACAATAGCACCGATAACAGATATGTCATCGCTGAAAGAGGGAAGAGGAAACAAAGAAAAAGAGACAGAATTCCTGATTACTATGGCCACACCACCATAACCGTCAGGTCTGTCTTGTCGAAGAATGACATAACCAGGAATACGGAAAGGTGAGTCCGGTTTAAGCCATGTCTCAGACAGAGTGGAAACGAGGGGGTTAAATTTATTATGAAGGTGAAGTAAATCGTGTTTATTGCAGATTGCGCTTCTGCAATTCCATTGTATTATTTGGTCGTATCTGTGATCCATAACTGGATTTTAAATGTGTTAAAAAGTCAATTGTTGGGCAGCGTTGTTCGGTAGAATTATTATTGGACATTGTGTTAATTTCAGTTAACAATTGAATAAAATCAGATATGGAAAAAACTGTTTCATTGTTGTTTGCGGATAGGTTAAAAGCTACACCGTTGGAAGGAGAAGGAGCATCGTAATCTTTTATAAGAAGGTTGTGTTCAGACTTGTTATAACCTCTGTTTATTTTCAAAGGCACTGAGGGTTTTGTGAACACTGTTTTTTTATATGACCTGATGAATGGAGGGGGTGATTTAAGTGATGAAGAAGCTGGAGAAACTTGAGCAATAGGGGCGTCCGACTGAGGATAAGATTTTCTAATAACGTCAGCAAATGATTTAGAAACTGGCTCATATACTTTATTTGCTTCAGCATATGAGACACAGTTTTGAGCCATATAGGTCTTTATTTTTGTCTGTCTTTCAAACTCTGGGCATTTTTTGTTGGTAGAGAAATGAAACCCGGAACACAAACAACAGGTTGCAGATTCTTCCTCAACCGAACAAGAATCTCCAACATGACCTTCACCACACTTGTAACAGCGAGGGCGAGAATTACAATTAGTTTTGGTGTGACCAAAGCGACAACAGTTAAAGCATTGTATAGTGGGGAAGGTATATAGCTCTACAGATAAAGCATTGTAACACATAAAAATTCGTTTGGGTAAAACTTGACCATCAAATGTAAGTACAACAGTCTGAGAAGGTTTCCACTCAGGAGGTGAAATGTTTCTAACTTTGTAATTTAATCTCCTCACTTTAAGAATTTTGCCGCACCCAATAGGAACCGATACATTCTCTAGAACCTCTTCTGGAGTCCACTCAGAGGGAACGCCTCGTACAAGACCCATTCGGGTCACACTAAATGATGGAATAAATGCTTTGTAGTTGATGATAAGAGAGATAAGATTTGATGATAAGAATGAATTACTGATAAAATCATTGGCATCTTTGTAGTTTGAGAAAGCCATTGAGAGCCTGTTTCTGCCTATGCGTTTGATACTACCATTAACTATATTCTTAAAAGGACTTTTCTTTAAGAAATAACCAAACTGAACTGGATGGAGAGAGGGATTTTCACTGCCTGATAATGCTTTTTGGACATGAACTATAAAGGGCTCTATGTCATAAGCCTCATATTGGGTTCTGCTAGTCTGAGCAGTAGACTGAGTTGGGTTCTTGTTAGCATTGGAGATGTGATCAACGGATATATTTTGACTAGTCTGGAGAGACTGTTGATCTGAATGAGCATTGGAAGAGGGAGGTTTAGTTTTGGGCAGTTGTTCTGGTTGGATAGAAGTTTGTTTATTTGTTTCAACAAGTTGAGACTCGACAGAAGGAATATGTAATAAATCATGACATACACAATCAGTATCTTTTATTTGTCGTCCTGGTTCATGCCTTCTCCTACGCTTATTGCAATGTCTACATATTTTCCGCTGATTAGTAGTACGAAACCTTTTCCTTTCTCCCCGCTCTAATCCACGCACAGACCCGTCGGTGTCCATGCTGGAATCATTTGTGCCTGGTAAAATGGCAAATTCGTTTGAAATCGTAACATTGTAACCAACCGGGGGAGTCAAGCCTCCCCCGGGGTCATGCGGGGGGTCCATCTAGCTTAGCCTATGCTAAGCTAGATATGAGAGAAAAAACTTAATAAACTTACCAAATACTGCAAAATATATACAGAAAACTATTATACACAAATTAAAACTAAGTATTACATATAATAAGGTACAAAACCTGATCTTTTATACAAGTTAAAAAATTATTTAAAATTTTCGTAGCAAAAAACACTCCCGCCTTGGCCGTCGTTTCCCGCGCTTTTCGCGTATACCTTTGAGATGGAGATAGTATCTATACATATAAGTGTGGTATATATAGCAATCAATTCTGAGTTGCCAACAATTTTCTACATTTCCCAAATAGCCACTTATTACCTGACTACAACAACCGGTCAATTGAGAGTCGGAAATATAATCCTCGTGCTTGTGACATTGGTTCTAGAACATAATACACTATAATTTTCATACGGCGTTGCTTACTGTTTTAAATCACCTTCGCAACCACCTAACCTCCAAATGTATGTACGTATTTGAATATCGAAAGTTACAATATCGAACGGTCAAAACATCTACAGTAATTATAGAATTCTATATATGTTCTTAGATCTGAAATGCCTACGATTAAAATGCCACTTGCATGTTTGTGCAAATGTTTATTTATATAAATATTTGTTACAGAAGGTACATTCATATATTATATTAACAATGTGCTTCGAAGTGTTCTGAGCAGATACGAGAAAACTTTGTTGGTTGCCAATTTATGCTACATGTAGCTATAATCCAAAGCTTCCTTGCTTCAGTATCAGATGGGTATCTGAAAAATATTAAAAAATGTTCTAAAATTTTGCGAACGTAAAAAGGTAAATTTCAGGGATTATAAGAGTTAATTTAAAAAAAAATCTATGTCAAATCAACAAAACTTGTTTTATTAGTATAACAAAATACCCAATAATATCATAATTATATATTACCCCGTTTGTTGGGTTAAATGCATTTTAGATGGATGACAACACGAAATTGGTTTTATACGACTAAATTTAAATGTCAGCAATCACAAGGATTACTATGTATTATCGTTATCAACATAAATCGGACGGTTAGCGGAAGAAAAATACGATTTATTTGAACACAAAACCGATCCTTTTTTATTTTAAAATGTAACTAGGAGACGTTATTTCAAATAATTAGTTGTTTACATAGTCAATCAGGATTTATAAGACCACAATAATAGTATAATGTATCCACTTACGTATGAAAGGTTATGTGCTCATATTTCCGCTCACTCCGCCTTTTACAGCCTAAAATACTGCAATTCACCATCACGAAATTGTTCTTTAACACATTACACGTAAACTTCACCCTTGCATTTAAAAAAAAAACTACGAAGAGAGCTAAAAACCACTAAAAACTCATACGACTCGCATCAGCTGTCAGGATGTTAGTATACAGGTTATTAATCTGTGATTTGTTTGCCACAATTTTTTGTGGCCAACACGTCGAAACGGTATACGCGCGAGAGGGACAGTAAAAGTAAGTGCATCTCGTTTATACATACGTAATTATGTATAAATGCATCTCAGACTTCCCACCTGGTACTAGTCCAATGCCCACTCCATTCTATTCTCCCTCTACGGGCCGGGCTTACTCTCGGGATTTACAATACTAACTTTTATTTTGGTATGATTGGTAGCACTGTTTTAAGTTTAGTAATCTTACTATGCCAAAGAAAAGGTACCCGATTGAAGTTTATACAATCTGTAATCAGAGGCCCTACTTTGAAAATCGAAGTTCGAAGTTACGTTAGCTCCATCCCTTTCTCTCGATTTAGTCTCGAAGGACGAGAGACAGAGATGGAGCTAATGTAACTACGAACTTCGATTTTCAAAGTAGGGCCTCTGATTGTCGAAATGACAATGACATTGATTGATGACCCGATATATAACCTCTTCGCTAGCCTATAACCATAGAGTAACCTTTTATCATATCTTATAATCTGTGCCTTTTATATACTTGTACTCGCTGTGATTGTCATGTTACCAAAGAGTATAGTAATATAGAGGGAAAAGAGTGGCAACTCTACGGTTATATTTGCATCAATGGAAATTTCTGCCACCTGGTGCCAGGACGGAGAACTAAAACTGTATACGTATGTAGTTATAGGTATGTAGGTACGCATATACACCTATAGCTGCACCTATACTATAGACGGGTTTCTATTTATCGAGGCCCGTTTCTCGAACGTAATTTTTTACGGCGAAACACGAGTTCGGCCTGATCTCATTGGTAGTAGATTTTTACGAATGAAATCATACCGATCGCGCGTTTCAGAGTAAATAAATTACGTCCGTGGAAAATGCAATTACGACACAAACTTCTCAGTGAACTAAGACAGTTAGTCCGGGAATAAGTTTAGTAAGAAATAAAAAATCAATTTTCATTTAGAATAATCATTTCTTTATTGTTCGATGCTTGTTATAATATTCTTGTGCCGCTTTTTTGATGGTATCCTCCCCATCATAATTAATTTTACCCTCTAATATTCTATTCACCGATCTACACCAACTGTAACTGTAAATAATTATATTAATCGTGGTATCGACAAAACATTGTTTTAATTTATCTTTATGTATTTCGCAGTCCATGAATTCAAAATCTGTGAATAATTCTAAAAAAGCGACGATACGTTCTTTAATTTTTGGTTTATAACATTCGCTTTTAAGAAAGGCAATTGTCGTGTTCTGTATATCCTGGAAACAAGCTACTAGGCAATCAGAGGGATAGCTAAGCAATTCTCTATCTTTTTCATATTCTTTCTTTTGTAAGTAGCGATACTGTTCATTCTTTGAGTTGCCTAGTAGCTTGCCCTTACAATGTTTACACCCTCTTACTACTTTCTGCAAGCATTTTGTCAAGGCCCACCCGCAAACATAAGTCCTTTGATCAGCCCCGGAATCTATGATATTACCGCTATTTCGCATAACATTCAAGGGCTGATCAATTACAATATTTTGGGATTGTGAGGAAGCATTAATTTTTCCTTTGGATTTTATAAAAAAGGCAAGTGACTGCAAGCACTGACTCGACTCGTCCTCACAATTTGAGTTTACCGAGTGGTCAGAACTTAAATTATTTAATAATAATGTTTTGATTGCTCCCTCAAATCCCATGCAGTTGGGTGTCACATTCCGAGCACCCAAACTACGTACACTTCCGAAAAAGTTTTCGAGTGGGTCTTGATTAAAATTACGCGTCAGCATTGCATCCAAACAATATTCATTAGACAACAATTGCCACAGCGATTTAAAACCATCTATAGTTTTAATAAAATTATTTACAGTCGGTACAGATTTCACGCATGATGACCCGTCACCTTTTTTTACTACAAATTGTACACTTTTCAAAGTACGTAGAGCCTTTTGCCAAAGCTCATGGTGAGGAGAGTTTCTTTTTACTGCCGCTCTATATTGTTTGCCGCACTGCGCAGAAAAACTTGATGCGTTAAATGAATCAAATAGATTATCTATAAGTAAAACGAATGGAATTATATCCAGGCATTCCGAGGGAACTTTACCTTTCTCGACTAAAACATCTGCAGCTATTGCCATGCTGCGACTGAAAACTTGTGCTGCGTTTTTTACTCGCATTTTTTTAATTTTGTCTGGGTCGACGTGTTCCCTCGTTATCTTTGGTAAAATTCTCAACTCACCACGAGATTTATCGGCTTCATAAATCCACTGAAAGTGTTTCCATTTAATTTTTTTTAATTCAGTATCCTGTTTATAGTTCATTTCTTTATTTAATAAATTATTTCTAATACCTTTTAATAAGTGGGGAACATCAAACAGTGGAATTATTTCGGTATTATTTATGATAATTACATCGCTTCGCCACTCCTTACCTAATCTAAAATATTCCCTTTTTGCTTCAGATAGCAAACTATTAATGCAACTTGCATTAGCCGTGCCTTGGTCGCACACGGTTGCCACTATTTTGAGGCCGGCGGCTTGTACATGCGTTACAACATCTATTAATATTTCTTTCAGTTTTTGGCTTTGTAAGTTTTGAACAAAATAATAGGCTACTGGCTGTTTAAATATTTTTTTAATGCCTGTAACCATAAAGACTAAAGCATGATTGGCTAATTTAACAGTCTTCTCATTGCCGAAATTTTCAAAACCTACAAGGTCATCTGTGTACGAGTTGAAAAATATTTGCGGTGTAATTGACATTTCATCAAATATTAATGTACACAGACGATCTTGTCGCGGCAACTTTGAAACCGTTAATTTCAACTGTTCCATTATTACTGGGTTTATGCCCGGATACATTTTGACTTGTGATAACAATGACTTTAGTACTTTTATAGAAGGCAATGTAAAGTGCTTAGTCATTAAATTGTAGCCTTTCGGGCTTTTTTTATACAATGACAAGGATAAAATTTTTTCCTCCAAGCTAAACCTATGTCCCTGTTTTGTCTTCTGTGCTTCCATGCATTGCATTCTTATAAAATGCTTAGCCGACTCGGGCATATTTTGAGTTAACCTTTCAAAATTTGTTCTTACGGACATCTTCTCTGATTGCCGAAGACGCAACTTAAAACTTTTAACTTTTTGACGCAATCTCCGTATTTCGTTGTCCTTCTGTCGTACTTTCCTAAGACACTCCTTCTTGGTCTTCCTTTGTAAAAATTCAAATGTTTTATCTGAAAGCAAAAAGTAACATTATTGTTTTTCTATACTACTATTTTTTTACTTTTTAGGGTTCCGTATAAAAAATAAAATAACGGAACCCTTATAGAATCATTCGTGCGTCTGTCTATCCGTCTGTCACAGCCTATTTGCTCCGAAACTAGTTGACCGATTGAATTGAAATTTGGTACACAATATGTAAATTGATGACCCAACATTTTTTTAAAATAAGGGTCAGTTTCGGGGGACAAATTAGGAAATTAAAAAAAATTATTTGCAAACCTTACTGTGTCATGCATCAAATAAAAGGGCTCGTTATGCGGATCTCAAATATATATTTGTTATTATTGTAAAATAAATAGTTTTGATTTTATTCAATTTCATGAAAGAAGACGGAAATTGACCATTCCCTCCCCCTGATCTCCGAAACTACTGAGCCTAAAATTTAAAAAAAAATACAAAATATAGTTCATTGCTTGTAGATTACAGGAAAACCTATTAGAATTCAATAATAAAAAAAAAACGTATGTACGGCAGCCTCTCCACGCGAGTTCAACTCGCATTTGGCTGGCTTATTTCTATTGTTCTTATTAATGTTTATAAATTTATTGTTGAGCTTCTAGCGCCGCTTTGTCTCAATATCAAATAAGAAATTTTTAAAATTACAAACAATGATCATACAGTAAATGTCAAAAAAATAAGGATTGATTTCTGTTTAAGGGTCGAGTTCACCAACAACAACATAATCATTGATTAGCTAATCGCTCCGTTATCATTTAACAAGTGTTTAAACAAACCGCGTTGTATTTGGTGTTTACCAACCGTTTCTAACGAATGTTTAACTAACCGAGCGTTTTTGAATGAATGAGTTTTAAAATGACCGAACGTTTTAATATTTCGTTGCTAAGATGGCAATGTATTTACATAAATTTGCTTTTACCCAAACGGTATGCTTTAAATGGTAGGGTAACATTATATATACTACGAAATGTAATGCTTGTTATGTCAACGCCATATCCTTAATGTAACTTTGTTGTTCAGTATCCTTTTCTATTGTCAATGTCTATATTTTTCGTGGAATTTTTCAACTGACATAAGTTCAAAGGCCCTCGGGTTCGGGACAAATCGGTTGGACTCATAAAGAGATTGAGAGAGACACCATACACACATACCTAAAGGCCTTACTATCTTTGTTTACGATTTAAGGGGTGTCGTATGTTTAGAATAAATTTCATCCAAAAATCGTGTATAAACGAAATCTTGTTCAAAATGCTTACTCGTCATATTCCTCGAAATAATTACGCTGTATTTGGAATATACGAGGTGGGCGTAAAATTCACTCAATATCTTTAAAATCATCTAGCTAGTACATTATGTCCTTAAATATATAATTCAAAGCGTCTTGCATTATGATGTGTTTAACCTAAAAGTGATGGATATAGTACAATTTCACTTCAAATAGCAGCTAACCGAAGGTCAAACTAAGTCTATTTCTTCGATTAAGTTAAACAGTCGGTTACGGCACTTAATCAATGGGTAACGCGTGGTGAACACCAAAATATCGTTAATCGGTCGTTTATGGTAAAACAACCGTTTAAATTTTAAACATCTGTTCGTGAGCTCGGCCCTTAATTGTTTACTAGACGGATTGTATAATTATGAAGAGAATATTATTTTCTCACCTGCATCAAACTTTGTTCGTGATGTTCTAGCATGGGCCTTTTCAGGTACAGTTACACAAGTTGTTGATGTAGATCCAGATGGTACTGGGATTTCTGTTATATCAACTGCAAGTCTTGATGAACCAGGTAAATTTGTGATGTCCATCATTGGTCTGGAGGGACACCGTAAATTTGTCATGTCCATCATTGGTCCGGATGGGAATCCTTGTCTCCTGGGACGACAATAGTTATGGTCTGTTTCCATAAAAGTTGCCAGGGATTGCTGCACACCTGGAACACAAAATTGCAATGTTATCATCAGCATACTGTACACAGGTATAAGAGTAACTTAAAAATATTAACGGGGTAGTAATTTTGGCATGCTTAGAAAGAGAGGAAATTTTAGTACATGCTTTGTCAATAAAGGACTTACTGCGTTCAGGTCTCGTATTATGGTCGCCTTTATCGTGATGGATAAAACATCCATCAGTCTCGCATTAATATACGGGTCAGACATTGTCAGATGTTTTTTCCACATCGATAAACACGACCATAATACGCCCGCAGTAGTTTACGTACAGTACGTATAATACTCATTTTGTTCTGAACTTTATTTTCAATGCAATAAGGTCAATTTTAAGTTTCTTGGTATTTTTTCCAAAACTGTAAGATTTCATTTTTCGCGTAAAATATAAATAGGAAATTGTCTTTTGATAAGGATTTTTTCTGATTTTTTGGTCAATAAACTTTGCAGAAAAGGGAAAGGTCATTTTTTGAACATTTTTGGCTATAAATCAAAAAAAGTACATCACGAAAATTTATAGAATAGTAGTTTCACAATCGTTGTATAATAGAGAGCTTTTTAGTCGAGTACCATGTTTAGGCCACGAAGCTTGCTTAGTGAACATGAAGTCTAATATAATTATGTTTTTTATTCACGTGTCGTGTGTTAAACTAAGCTTCTTTTTAACCGACTTCAAAAAAAGGAGGAGGTTCTCAATTCGTCTGTATTTTTTTTTTATTTCTATTTTTAATGTTTGTTGCCTCAGAACTTTCGACTGGGTGAACCGATTTTGAAGATTCTTTTTTTATTTGAAAGCTGGTGCTTCCCGATTGGTCCCAAATTGGTTCAAAATGAAGATCTGATGGTGGAATCCATGAGGAATCGACGGAACTCTTCAAAATTTATAGGCACACCTATAGCGATTTTGGTATTTTTCATTGTAACTCGTGTATTTGGTCTTGGAAAGCACTATTTGGTGAAGTGGAACTGATGATGAAGACCACAGATGGCCACCGGAACTCCTAAACGGTATATATTTCGAGGGTGGCGACAAGATATTTCGATTAAGATAGTTGAGCGACTATGACGAAGCATATTTAGGTTTAAATATATGACTTTGACTTTCCCACGGCGTTGCTTGCGGCGAGATTGAAATTTTCTATTGTTTCTTGAGAAATGAGAGAATAACAGCATAATTATGATCACCAAAAAGTATAAAATAAAAAAAAAGTTTAAAAAAACAAAAACCCGCCTTCAAAAATCAAAAAATAACTTCTTTAAAATGGTAGGTAATATTGTTGGACGCCGACTTCAGTTGGACTGACCTATTTACCTACCATTTTAAAAAAGTTATTTTTTGCTTTCTGCTCGTTTATCGCAGTTTTAAGTAAATTAATAGTTTTAAGTAATTCTATAGTTTGACGTACTCCCTGGCCAGAAAGATCTTTTAAACACATGTAATATTGAGCTCGAAATTTACCGGGACTTACAGAACTTACGGGAGGGCACTTCCGATACCTCCAAGGAGTTCAGGAACTCTAAGGGTAGGACGTGACTTGTTCGGTGTCTATGACATTGTCTACCAAGAGATACTACACAATATCGCCTTCTACGTGAGACTTATCTTTTTCATTTATCCACCCGAAAATTTTGTTAGTCGGTGCTAATATTGCCTTCTCGCACGAACATTCTCTATTTTTTATATTGTTTTGTAGGTCAGGGTACACGTTATTTTTTAGGTCATCAAGATCATCATCATCAGAATTCGCGGTTTAATGTACTTAATCATACCGTCACTATCTCTTGCCATACGATCTTCGCCAATTTTTAGTAGAGCTGCGGCATATTGCCCCGACTGTGTATTATTGTGTAGTTTCTGGCATATTTGTAGTCAGGTACATTTTTTTTTACATATACACATATCTTAGATACGGAAATGCATTTATTTTATATGCCCCTAGTTATCCCCGGTAGATGAGAATCTGTCTAAATTCGCCATCTCAAAGCACCATCCCTCCCATGATAGTTTGGTTGCTCTTAATCTCCATCATAGTTCAATATTATATTATATTATGAGTCTTAATACCAATTTTAACGTATCTATCATTATAAATAGCCGAACTCCCAAATATAAATTACCAAATTCTCACACAAACTACCATCCCAAATAACCCCCCGTTGGGTGTGATTTTCGAGACACAAAGTATAAATTTAATCTAATTCGGTGAAAGCGTAACAAACAGACAGACGACAGATAAAATTACTTTCAAATTCATAATATTAATAAGGAGTTTGTTTCTACAGCAATATTGTATGTACCGATCGATGTATAGATTTTTTACTCCTTGAGTATAATAGTTTGAACATGAAAATAAAAATTAAATAATCGAACCATTTCCGCCAAAAAATAAAATGAATGTTCTTAAATTTTTTCAAGTGATTATAATAACCGCCCTAATATAAAATAACAGCCTTAGAAATAATACGCCATGAATAAGTCTTGAAAATGGCGAAAAAAAAATTACATCTGGATATGTCAACGCTGTCAACGTCAATCTTACACCGTTCCTTTTGACATGGACTATACAATAGAATGTACAAAGCCTGTCCCATGTTGTCACACTGGATGGCAGAAACCATTGGAGAAATAAATTAATCAATTATTTGTCAAAATTTGATGTCATTTTCAAAATCTACGTCCCTAAAAACTAAGAAAATTATACCCATGACAACTTTTTCAAAAAACATGGCCGCCACCTTGAATTCCAAATTTGACATCATTTTCGAAATCTGCGTCAACGTAATCTTAGAAAATGACACCCATGATGACGTTTTCAAAAAACACCAAATACATTATCGTTATTCCCATTCCAAAAATCCCTTCTTAGTGCACCCCTAGGGTACCCAAGGAAAATTCCCTTCAAATTTCAATTCCCTAGGTCCAGCGAGCGGTTTAGGCTGTGTGTCAATCGATCAGTCAGTCAGTTTTACCCCTTTTCATCCCTTCGGGAAAAACGCAGAGACACGTTCTGCGAAATTCATCTGGAATAATATACTTTTTAAATGGTGAAATAATTTTTAGATAGGTGTGCAAATGCAGAGTATAGGTTTGCAGAGGAATGCAGAATTCATTTTATTTGGCCATAAATTAGAAGTACTTGTGGACCTACGTTCATGTTCAGTAGAAGATTCTCTGGCTCTCTGAGATCTATATCTATCCCTGTCGCCTATAAGACGAACGTCACTTTTAATAGACGATTCCCTATTTCTTCGCAAAGAATTACTTTCTCTTCTATTACACAGTCTGATTTTCCTTTCTTCTTTGATTTCATCATTAACACGTACATTGTTTCTATTACTATCCCTAATGCTACGATCTATATTAGAACGACTTCTTCGCGTCATAGGTAATTCATTATGAGTTTTCTCCTTAAAAAAAACAAACAATACCTATTAACCCAAATCCACAAAATTAACTACCATCATTGAGGGGACAAATACTAAACTAACACCAGCCCGGCTAAGGTAATAATAAAGTATAAAACTTAATATTTATTTTTTAATTTACTTCAGGAAATACGTAAGTACCTATATTCGAAATATTATTAACAACACAAAAAACTTTAAAATAAGAGAAATAATATTAACTAATCAACACACTTTCTCATTGATAACCAAATAGGAAGGGAATATGTATGTAGGTACTTACATATTCTGAATGTTTACAACACAATTCTTAAGTTATTTTAAATACGAAAAATTGAGTTTTATCCCTTAAATCCACAGAATTAAATAATAAACACTACCTATCGTTGATACCCTAATACCTATTAAAAAAAAACACTTAGAAAAAAACCTTATTTTATTTACCAAAAATATTAATTTATTCCTCGTGTGGTTGCCGAGTTAGAATAGTGCCACTCCATGTCTTCCCGTGGATGTCGTAAGAGACGACTAAGGGAATAAAGGCTTGTAGTACTGTTAGGCGATGGGCTTGCAACCTGTCACTAATACGCTGGTAAACATCTTAGCCTAATTGTGCAAATTGTGGTTATAGAATTATCAACAAGTTTTTAGAGATTCTGTAATTCTGTAGCTCTGCCTACCCCACTCTGGGAACGAAGGCGTGAGATTATGTATGTATGTATGTATTAATTTATTTACCTATACCCTTTATTAATTTATTTAGGAGAGAAAATAGTTTCGCAAATAACCTAATATAATTTTAATAAAATTTTAAAGATAAAAATGATTAATTGATTACTGTGAGTCAAATTTAGCAGATAGACATATTATGCCATCGCAGACTTTTCCTTAGGTTTTTAAAAGAACTACAATTCTTCGGTACATTATTTTGATATATCTCTTAAGGTTTAGCCAGCGTTTGCAATGTAAGCGCTATAAAATGTGTTTATTTATGACATCACATTAGAAACCTCTAAAATGATCAGTGTTTCTCTACTATATTATGCATGTCATCATAATCATAAAAATGATGCATGTATTATACATATGAACCTTCCTCTTGAATCACTATCTATTAAATAAAAACACATCAAAATCCGTTGCGTAGTTTTAAAGATAAGAAAGCATACATAGCGACAGACATACAACGGGAAGCGACTTTGTTTTATAATATGTAGTGATTATTCAAAAGATTCTTATCAAAATATACATACTTTTATCGTTTTTAGTGTTTGTCCTTTACATTATGTAATTTGGACATATAGGTAATAAGAACGTTTGAGCGTGCTGCTACAAAGTATAAAATAAAGTCCGTTCCCGCTGTACGCTTAGATCTTTTAAACTATGCAACGGATTGAATGCGGTTTTCACTATCATTTAGGTTTTTAACACACGTATAAGAAAAAAACTCAAATAAACCGAAGCGAACCAAGGGCGGTCGCTAGTATACAATAATTCTAGCATATTAGCGTGATAAATTGTTGTGAAATTTAAATATTGAGATTAAATTCTACTTACAATTAAGATGAACTGATGGCATTGCTGATCGCTTTAAATGACTTCCAGTTTCCATCTTGTCCCTGGGGTCAAAATGGTAATCACATATCCTTTTATTGTTGTATATTTTCTTCCGATCAGTTTCTTTCAGTTTATCTCCAATAATGGACACCCATGCAGCAAACAAGTCAGGGTGCTTGTCAGGATGAGGAAAACGGTGTAGAGGTACACCAAGTGTGACTGAAAAATAATGAAACACATATATTTTAAGATATAATGATTATGTGATCTTATTAAAATTTCAATCCTCAAAAGGTCTATCTATGGTTAAGAGCTTTCTGTAATAAAGTTTTTTTTGTTCACATAAATCACCTCAAACATAGGTTAGGCAGATGGAAAAACCCATGCATAAGTAGGTACCTAAGTTTACGTTACAACACCCTATATTTCACTAAAGTCTGTTCGTTCTTATTTGTCTTATATGTATAGTAAACAACTTTCTAACCTCAAAATGAACCTTTTGTGGCTAAACCAGCTCTTTTCTAGTATATAAAGTAAACTGAATAAACATTATGGACATCACTTGGCTAATGTACCGTCTGTGATTGCTTTTTTTTGTTTAAAATAGCTGTTTTAACCAAAAAAGGTTCATTTTGAGGTTAGAAAGTTGTTTACTATATAATACAAGTAAGAATGAACAGACCTTACAGTTTTCATGTGTATGATATACATGAATTACCACAAATAGTCAGTCGGTGATGGAAAAAACGATCCATAAGTAAGTTTTAGTAAGTTCACCACCTTGTTTTACTATTAAGTTCTGTTTGCCGTTTGTACCCATAAATCACCACAAAGATAAGTCAGTAGAAGTGTATTGCGGCGTGGTCGTTTTTGTTTTATGTAAACGAATAAATGAAAAGTGGGTACTTACCTAGGGAGTCACAGCCAAAAACACAATATCTTTTTGATTCTGCTCGAAAAAGCGCATCAACACCTAGACGTCAGAGAGCCAGAGTTGACAATGAATGATCCGCCATTGCTCGCCGTCTGTCATTCTGTCACAAAATGGCTGCCATTTTTTCCTCACTCCGCCAGAAGGTGTCTCTGTCGTCTACGCAAAATGTCAGATCTTCTAAGTGTGCCCCCCCTGCATGTTACGATTGATATTTTGTTAGTGTTAACACGTCAATCTTCCACATTTCCATATTATAGTAAAGTTAAATGGAAGAAAATAAAAATATATCATCTAGGACGAGAGCTCGAGCTCTAGAACCTATCCATAAAGTACGAAGTCTTTTTATCATGGTGTTACGTTACTATTGTTCGAACACTAACATTTCAAAATATTCCAGCTAGGATATATGGATGGCGCTTCAGACGGACAAAATGCTTCATTTCAAACTAGTTTCAACACGGGTTACGAGCAAGGTTTTGCTTTTGGATTGAACTTAGGAATAAATAAAGCATTGTAAAGTAGTATTTTAAACTAAAAAATAATTTGTAAAGAAATAAGTTATTATGATTTGATTTAATTAAGTTATGTAATTTTATTTTCAGAGTACATCTAAAAAATTCAGCTGAGATTGAACAACATGATCCCAGGAGGATTAATTGTCAGATGTGCATTACAGGCACGGAACCAAGAGAAAATATTGTTAATCTATACAATATTCAGAAAGAAAAGAATGATGAATATCTAAGAAATATTTCATATAATAAATGATTTAACTGCAGTACTTATAGTTTATAATCATGGAATATTCACAGTATTCTTAATAAGTTTTTTTTTTCCACACACTGATCATTAGACTCTAGGTTTTTTCTCTGGTGGAGGTCGCATATTTTCCTGCTTGATCTCTTGTTTGATGTCCGCATGCCCCTGGATGGCTCCATTCGGCATGTCAGGACCACTAGGGTCTACTGGCTCCTGCTTAATTGTTATATTGTTCACATTGTTTGTTTCTGAGGGTTTGTCCTTATCATTTGTGTTTTCAGTCTTCACTGTAACCCCATTTGTCTGTAAAAAAAACCAATATAATATACATTTAAGCGAAACCTATGATGACAACACAGAGGTATTCCTAAAGTAAATTGGGGTACTTAACACTTTCATTGCCAAGGTCTCTGATTTTCATACAAAATGGACGTGCCTAGTGGGTCGGCGGCAATAAAAGTGTTGAAAAAGAAAAGAAACCAACTTGCATGCATGACTCAATGTATGAATGTGGAAGAAGTGAAAGAGATTCGTCAGGATCGTAGCAGGTGGAAGAAAGTGGTCTCTGCCTACCCTTCTGGGAAATAGGCGTTATTAAATGTATGTATGTAAAAGAGATTTTGTTTCACATTTTGAATTGATAAATTGTTCGCGATAAATTGGCATAAAATTGTTCCTTGCCTGGTTATGTGCTACCTGGGCTACAGGCAGTGGGAACTGTCGCACTAGCTCAGCCAAAAGCATATCCACCCGCTGCCGCTGAAACACAGTAGAGGGCTCCTCTTTTGGGGTTGTTGAAGTTTCTTTTGGAGCTGACATACCAACACTTAAGGGGCCGAGACCTTTAAATAAATGCATACATACTGTTTTAATACATTGATTATCAATTCCAAATCAACCCCAACCACAGTGATGACTTGTATTGAAAATACATGTGATAGTCTTAACCAACCTTTGTTTGCCTTGAAATCCCACCAATATCCTTTACTGGGATGATATCTTGAATAAGACATTGTTTCTTCAAATGAGCATTGCAAATGATGAACTGCAGATAGCTATAAGAGCAAAGTGTTTCCAATGATCAATAAATAAATAAATAAATACCAGGGGACAGTCACACAAATTGACCTCGGTCCCAAACTGATCTCTAGGGTTTTACTATGCATACTAAAGTAAATTAATAAGCATTTTAAATACTTTATTTTATTATTCTGTTATTTATTTCATTACAATGATTAAATCTTACCAATCTTGAGTTCAACACGCTGGCTAAATCAGGAGCTTGGTACACTATACCAGCAATGATGTAGTAATCAGCAAGGGGAATAACATGGTTTGGACTATGTCTGTGTTGCTTACGGATCACATACAGAATGGGATCCTGTACATGCAGCAGCATGTACTCCAAACCAGTCATGGATCTGCAAGAAATACAAGAATCAGTCAATATTCGCATGTGAAATTAAAACTGATTAAAAAGAAACCTAGAAAATCACTGACTGCAATTGGTCCATACTGAGGCGTTGCATTTTTACAACTTCATTGTTACACGTGCGATCGAAAAATGGGTTTGATCTCTCTGAAAAGTAATCCATTATATTTGAGGGGCTTAGTAAAGGTATCCAAGCCGAATCATGCCAGGATAGCCCTAACGGATTTTCTGAAGCCAATGGCAGATTGGCTATCCTTCCGGGTATCATATTTAAAGGGTAGTAAAGCACGAACTATAATAAATTCAATGCAACTGAGTATGTGAGGAATATTACTACTTATTCGTGCCTATCTCTATTTATTTGGCTGACCATAACAACGTCAACCACAGAGTACCTTTTTTATATACGTCAACAATGCAAACGCGGTGACGTTAACCAGTTACCACAGATATGATTATAAGGACTAAGGACATTTACAGAACATAGTTCTGTGACATGTGGCAGTGGTGCCAGCCTCACCAATATTCTATACAAGATGTGAAAAAAAAACTAATAAATAACAATGGCATTTGGCATATCGATACTTGCTTGACTCGACTAGTCGACTTTGCCTTATGTCAAACAAAACATTTTATATGGGATGGTTTCGTTTGATTTGGGGAACTACACAAAGTTAAAATGTAATATACTCAGTTATTTTTGAGTAATATTCACTTCATTACAACAGATTATAGATTACGCCTTAGTAAGTGTTACGTTCAATAAAGTACTAACTGTAATCAATAAGTTAAATCTAAACTAAAGGTTACCACTTGTGTGATCTGTGAGGTTACCTACATACGAACTTTGGCAAGCGGCTAATTTCAGAGGCTGCAATTATAGATCGTAAGACATATGCGTTAACTAGGCTAGGAACCTAGTGTTCTAGCCAAAGTCCTAGCTACTATAACGGTATACATAGCCAGTACTGTGTTATTCATTGGCACAGTTCTGTGAAAACTTAAATGTTGACTAAACAATGTGATGTCTTTATTATAATTATACTTTTGTCTTTCAGGTACTATTTAAGTTTCTTATATTACGTCTATAATTATTTTGCAATACAATGGAAAACGAAATTCGATGTTATGCAAACATTTCAGCTGCGGCTTATAATACTGAGAAAAGAATTACAGATACAGCAACAGACCAGGTAAAGTTAACACTAGTTAAGTGACTACATCATAGTTTAAAGATGCTGCTATTTATTCAAACAATTTCCTGAAAACCTGAAAATAATACTATTGTTGAGTGTGCAGAACCATAAAAAGAATATTCAATAAGGTGCAAAATTTATGAGACTACTATGTTAGTTATGTAATTAACACCTTTGCTATGTTATGCTTTGTGGGATATGTGGTATTGAAATATATAACCAATGATATCACCATTGGCTTGTGATTAAACACATTACATAGAAAAGCAAGATTTTGTTCTACATATACTAGTGATCTTCAATCATTTAGTTGTTTGTACGTATTCCTTGCTTTCAGGGACTGATTAAGCTTTATGAAATCACTAGCTGTTGCTGGCGACTTTATCTGCATACATTTTGATTACAGTAATTCCCTTGGGAACTTTTAAATTCAATTTAAATCGAATCAGCATGTGCTCAACTCACACTTGAGCTTTTTTTAATATCTTAACATGCAACTGTTTTTACGATACAACAAAAATAAAATACATTTAAAAAAACCTGAATGTTACTAAATCAGCCATAATTACACATTCTGAAAAATAAAACCTGCTTTCTATTACAGTTCAAAAGATACACATCTTTAAAGTTACGATGGACGGACAACACATGCATATTAATAGCGTCCGGAACCCTAAAAACTAGTCTTTTATGGCCACTATTTTACCAAAAATGTATATGAATTGAAACTATTCATTAAAGGTACCTTTTTTTCAGCTGAAAGTTGAAGCCACAGTATTAAAAATATTCAGACAATTTGAAAAAGAAGCTTCAATTGACCCAGATTTGCCAATATTAAATAAAAGATTACATAGCAAAGTTCTAAAAAAGTGGTTGAATGCTTTACCTGAAGGCTATTCATGCTTAGATGCTAGTAGACCATGGCTGGTTTATTGGATACTGCACTCCCTGTGGATACTAGATGACATGCCTGACACAGAAACATTGTCTAGTGCAGTAGAGTTCCTGTCTCATTGTCAGAATGTTGAAGGAGGCTATGGTGGGGGACCTGGCCAATATTCCCACTTGGGGACTACCTATGCAGCAGTAAATGCCTTAGCTATAATTGGAACAGATAAAGCCTATGACTCAATAGACCGTAGCTCCTTGCAGAAGTTCTTGTGGACACTTCGGGATGTGGATGGATCTTTTGCACTGCACAAAGGAGGAGAACAAGATATAAGAGGAGCTTATTGTGCAATTAGTGTGGCTAAGATGACTAACACCTACACAGATCTATTATTTGATAAGACAGCAGAATGGATAATCAGCTGTCAAACATATGAAGGAGGATTTGCTGGTTGCCCAGGAATGGAAGCCCATGGTGGATATGCATTCTGTGGAATAGCATCACTGGCTCTGCTTAACCGCTCTACACTGTGTGACATAGATGCTCTCCTACGGTGGTGTGTGAATCGCCAGATGCGGTTAGAGGGGGGCTTCCAAGGCCGTACCAACAAGCTGGTCGATGGATGTTACTCATTTTGGCAAGGAGCCGCTTTTCCTATCATTAGTGCTATACTGTCACAAGGTATTCCAATTATTAATGTATTGTTAATATTCGCTAAAATATTTCGAAATAATGTCTGATGCATTTTTTTTTTATGTTGCAGACAACAAGGAATTAATTGAAACCGTTTTATTCAATCAAGGTGCCTTACAAGAGTATATAATTGTTTGCTGCCAAGCCAATGAAGGTGGTCTTATAGATAAACCTGGAAAGTAAGTTCAATTCATTTATAGGTAGGTAGGTAGGTATGTAGTAGTAGTAGTAAGTAGGTTATCTTAGTTGGAACAGGTGATGTAACTTTACATGTAGGGTGATTCCTCGGGCGTTTCAACCGCCGTCAGTCCGCTGTCATAAATATTGAAAGAATGAGCTACACCAAGCAGCTAACATTCACACAGAGCTATACTGTTATCGTACTTCTTGCCACAATTGATCGAATTTTTAAGTATATTATCGCCTATTTCTTAAATACTTACGACAGCGGACTGACGGCGGTTGAAACGCCTGTGGAATCACCCTGTACCTATTTAAGTATATGAATAATACAAATTAAATAATACAGAAGCTTTTGTAAGACAAAATGTACATCTTTACATAGTGTAAAACAAAGTCTCTTTCCGCGTGTATATATCCGCTAACTACTAAACTACGCAACGGATTTCGAGGCGGCTTTCACCATTCTTTAGTTAGATATTTTTTACGGAAGGTTGTTATATAATACTTAAATGGTGATTTATTTCCCTGCGTTGCAGAAAACTCGCATAAACCGAAGCGAATATATAGCAACACGGGTTGCTATTAAAGTAGGTGCATTATTGCTACTTATTGCGTGCGAGTTTAGCTGCAAATTTATTAATTTATTCTTAGCACATTTTGTACTAAGACGTGTGAGTACACCAGTTTCGACGCTGGATAAATATGCACCTGCGTGAGTGATGGCTTAATACGCGATATCCCTACATTATAGTGGTATCTGTAGGGTCAATTTTGCGGCGTTTGATGAATAAAAGATTTAATTTTGCAGGGCTTATCCGAAACTACAATATTAATCTGTTTTTATGAAATAAATATTTTCATTTTCATTTCTCAAGTAACAACCACTTCATTAGCATTTTCGGTTTACTCGTAATTTGGATCATGTTGCCAATTTCGTTGCAACAGGGCCTTGTTTTGATTGGCAAGGTTTTGGCAAGCTAAACAAGACGGTCGTGTGTGGTTGCAGGGCGCGCGACATCTACCACACGTGCTACACGCTGAGCGGGCTGTCGATCGCGCAGCACGGTGCGGGCGCCGGCGACCCGTTCGTGGTGGGCTCGCCGCGCAACGAGCTCAACCGCGTGCACCCGCTGCACAACATCGCGCCGCACCTGCTCTACAACGCCGTGCACTACTTCATCAGGCACCCGCCCCCCGTCAAAGACAAAAACTAACCTTACACTCCGCCTCAGAGATTGTTAATCACGCCAGAGTACGATAGCAGTGCCTTAGATATTTTTATTTAAAGTTTGCCAAATAAGAGTGGGAAGAATGAGTTCGCTGTTCAAATACAATTTTTGGCCAAAAACTTTTGCTTTGTGTGTTGGTACCTTTAATGAATAGTTACTGTCGTTTTATCTCACTAAAGCGGATGTAATAGTATGTAGTTATAATAGTATGGTAGCGCGCGCTACGGCGACGCTTAGCGACGATTGCTATACACTCAGAGACAACGGGCACGTGCATAGCAACACACACAAGTGATGGCTCACCTGTTTTCATGAGATAAAATGAATATTCATAGGTCCACCTGCCACCCACTTCAAACTCGTTTTTGCCAAGCTATACTGCCCTATTGATGAATTTATTTAAATGGCATATACATATACACCGTGCCCGGGACGTACCCTAAGGATTTTAACCATCGATTCTAGACCCTATTTGGAGTATATAATGTGGTATAACATGTAGTCCAAAATCTCATAATTTCCGGGATTTTTATTATTTAAAGAACAATTCCATAGTTAATTTAATTTGAACTCTGTCACCTTAACTTAAGGATTATTTACTAAGAAATTTATTAAATTAATTTATGTTTTACGTTGATGATATTGCTACTTACAACATGAATCTTTCTTAGTAAATATTGCTTTAGGTTGGTGACAGAGTTCAACTTAAATTAACTATGGAATTGTTTTTTAAATAATAAAAATCTCGGAAATTATGCGTTATTGGACTACATGTTATACCACATTATATACTCCAAATAGGGTCTAGAATCGTAGGTTAAAATCCTTCGGGTACGTCCCGGGCACGGTGTATACAGATTATTCTGTACTTCTGGTATTTATGAGATGATCATGCATTTCCATAATGACAGAATTGTTATAGGACATTTCCTTAGACTCTATTCACGCCTCAAATCAATATAAACTAAATATGTATTGCTTGTGTTAACGAATTCTTTTAAAATCGTTCAATAATATCACGCTTGTGTTGATATCAGCTAATAAGTGGGTCAAGGAACTACCTATCCCGGTTAAACTCTGAAGTAATTTTGAGTATTTTTACATGAAGATAGATCGTATCGAACATTTTAATCTTGGAAATTTCGACACTTCCGAAGGGAAATAATAATAGCATTCGATAATAGCATTAAATAGAGTTATTTACTTTTACGTTTTTATCTTTTCCTCTGTCTTGTCTTCTCATACTGTGCACTCATTGTGTAAATTATAATTAAGTAGACTGTTAGAGAACGCCATTTAAAAAAATAGTTACAAACGACTTCTGTTTTGTAACATGTTGGAACGGTCTATTCCCACTAGTTCTATCAATGGAACTGTCAATGAAACTTGTGGGAATAGACCGTTTGGAACGTAGCATTCTGGGCGTGAAATTGACTAATATCACTAGAGTTACAATACTACGGTCCAATGGCGTGGACTGCGTGGGTGCTCGGGTCTCCAGCACACCTAGAATTATCTGTGTTTTTTAGTAGTCTGAGCCCCCATGAGCACTGACGGGAATTTTTTACCTTTTGAACGCCTTACGCCGAATACATGTCACTCACACGCCAAATATGTTGGCTATGCTATGCAAATTAGACCTTATTGATACGAAAATAATTAAATAAAAACACATAAAATCCGATTGAAAAGTGCCGGTTTTAGCACTACCAGCGCCCTGGGTGAGATTTCTACGGCACCTCCGATCTGCCATTCAAACCCAAACAAAAAAAGGCAAGGGTTAGAATAAAATAACCAGTCGCAGGCGCCCCTTTATATCTGGCGCCCTGGGCGTTCGCCCAATCGCAAACCTACCCTAAAACCGCTACTGAATGTCAGTGACACTCGCGCCATCAAGACCTTCTATCAACAATACCATTGTTGATCAAAAATCAAGACAAATCTAATGACGTATCATTTATCAAAATCGGTTGACCCTTAGAGTAGTTGCGAGAGGACAGGAACGGAAATACATACATAAACACAGGTCAAACACATAACCATCCGTTTGAGCTTCGTCGCAGTCGGGTAGTCTCTTTTCTTGAACTTGTGTCGTCTGTAGCCGTCGTGGCTTCAGTGGCACGACTTTCAGTTGACGGCCAGAGCCATCTGGTGGCGTTGAAAAGGTTAAAAGTTGCCAGACTCCGCCGACTCAGATGGCAGACCATGCCGTAACAACTGCCAAGCTTAAGAGGGGGGCTAAACAGATCTGTCGCTTGTCGTCCTGAGAATTCAAATGTCTATAGTCTCAGACCCCAATTACCATCAGTGGCCCGTTTCACGAAGCTACAAGTTACAAATTAGAAGCCGAACTCTCTTTCTAGTAAAAGGAGTTAGAAAGAGACTTTCGCTTGTAATTTGTAACTTGTAGCTTCGTGAACCGGGCCTCAGGTGGCCGGTGTGCTAGTGTGCATTCTCCTTGCCAAAAAAGTCTTGTTAGAGCCCGTGGGCTAGGTCGCCATAATAGAACGTTACGGCGGCGACGCGGCAGCCACGGTACAGATGGCGAGATCTCGACGTTTGACGTTTGACGCTGCAGGTACGGCAATACGGGTGGCGGGAGATTTATAGGTATTCACGGGGGAAAATAAGTCACACGCAGTTATAATATAGTAGTTTCATTATCTGAAATTTATTGATTATCTTTACAGAGGTATTTATTTATCATAGCGTGAACAGATTTCAGTAAAAATAAAACAAAAGAACTAATTGCCCAACATTTCTACTTTCAATTAAGTGCTAAATGAAAGAAATAAATAATTTGAGTAAAATACTTTCTAGTTCAAGATATTAAAGTACCTATAGGATAATTCAATAATTTATGTCATAGTCCTTTGATCTACTTAACTTAAACATTTGAGCCCTCATTTGATAATGTTTCTTATTGTATGCTTGAGGGCTATTTCAAATGTCATTGGGGTTTATGTTTAAGCTCTAACACAAAATGCATAGTGCAAAAGTTTATTTTTCAACAAATTACACAATAAATATCAACAGTTGCTTGTTTTATTTGTCATCTCGCAGAATACACAGTACTGAGACAAAGTAAAATACAAGATGTAAAATCTGAAATAAATGTAGCCAGCCAGTAGCAAGAATTTACAAAATAAACAACAGGGTTTTGTTAAGAAACTTAAGTACATCAATAAATATGCCTCATATTAGCCAATCATTTCACTATGATAAGAGCCCATGTGGCGTGACCTTGCAATGCATATCACTAATTAACATTGCCTGCTGTTTTATTACAAAAGCAACAATAACATAAGCTTTTTGAACACATTTTAACTTTTTTAGCACAGAGATCTTACTACCCATAAGAATAACTTAGAGAAATAAACTTAAAAAACCTAATAAGATATGTTTTAAGGTACCCAATGAATGTTCTATTATAACTACGGATGGGGACCAAGCTAAAGACCCTTGGCAATGTCATATGCCTACATAATATATTTCATTTTGTATATGCCAGGAGTGTTCTACCCAGTTAACTCCTGTAATAGCTTACATTACTTGCATTTTTAATAATATATCATATAACAGTTGGTTTAATTCATACTAAAACAAATTCCTCAGACTCTATATCTGTATCACTATCATGAATGCCTGGTGTCACCCAGTTCTGATCTGCTTCATATATCGAGTATCTTATATTTGGTGGGTTCATTACTGAACTTCGAGATCCATGGTGAATTGTGAATATTGGATATTCATTGTTGGTGGAGACTCCCTGGGGAACCAGGAATGTCTTAATCACATTTACATAGGTTTCAAAGTCATTCTCAGTTGCAAGGTAAAACCCAATGCAGCATGATGGGTCCATTTTGCTGATGGGCATCTTCCTTGGGGAGTGGCAGTGGAAAGACTGTATTGAAAAATTTGGTTGCCATACATCAACCATTTCTTGACAATAATGTGGATCTAAATGTATTAATCTGTCATCTTGATAGCCCACAAAATACAATGAGTGCTTGGGCCGCCCACCAATAATTCCAATACAGAAATCAAGTGTCAAGAGAGACGTGAGACAAGGCCCATATATGGGGTTTAATTTGTCTGTGCCTAATTTCACAGGCACCAGAAGAACAAGTGACTTCCACCTGCCATTGGGCAACTTGCACAAAGCTTGGACATCTTGGACGTACACAGTGGAGTCTTGAGCAACATAAATTTCTAAAGAGTCAAATTCGTAGTTTTCTTTAGAAGCAGCAGTCAGCACTGCCTGCAAGCAGTGGGCAACAGAAGCTGGCCCATACCAGTCTCCAGGTTTCTTGCCTAAATTTTCCCCTAACTTGACCATTTGATGGATGGAGAGAGGGCTGTTGACTGATGACTTGTCTCCAAACCATTTAATTATCATTCGATGAAGGCAGTCTTCTTGGAATTCCCTTGCATTCTGAATAGCTTTCTCTGGAGTCCACCTCCAAGATCGTCCAAGGAAATGACACACTAATGCCTGGGCCAATAGCATCTGTCCACTTCGTAACATGCAACCCCAGCCACAGTCGGTTGTAAATGATGACCCCATCATACTAGGGAACTCTCTCCGATAAGTCATCCAAATTTTGCTTACGAAGTCTGATTTGAACCCTTCTATTCCTTCACCATAAATTTGTTCTATTGGTTGGAGGGCGGCAGCTTCGGTGCCGAGTTCGGTCGACGACTCCAACGATCCGGTCGGGCTCAGCTTTCTATGATAACAGCGTCCTAAAAGCCATACAGGCGATTCTTTAGAAAAACTAGTCTTTAATTTGACGGTCCAGCCAAACTTTACGTTATTCCACATAGACAGTAGGCGTGATTCCACTTTTCCTTTAAGGTCTTGCAAGTCCTCCGTTTCTCGTCCATTTTGTTTAGATGGAGCAGCTCTACCTGAGACTCTCATAGGTGTACTGTGGGGAGCACCATTGTCTGTAGTCAAGTTGAACTGCGAATTTTGCGCTACGTTATTTGAACGGTTCATTTTGGATCATAACTAACAGTAACTTCAAACAGCAACAGCTTGCCGATAAGAGTAAATCCTGCGTAGGCACGTCTCAGCCCCAGAACCAGGAAACATTTTCGTTGTTTTGTTGGGATTTATTTATGAAAAATGCTATTTTTCCCACATTAAATCGAAACTATGACTTATGACAAAACCTGTCAGTCAGTCAGTCAAATGTGTCAAGTCAAGTGAATTAAGGCATATTGGAGCTACAATAGAGTACGTTAATATGTTAAGTGCTGTATTTTGGAGACGTTTTATTTTATTATCAACAAAATTATATGTAAATGCAGTTTTGGTGTCATAAATTGTAATATTGATTTGTATTTTTAGTTCTTTAGTTTTTCTTATTATAGTCGCAAATTAATATAAACAACACTTTCAGTGACCGTACCCATATAATCTGTATAGCACATCTGTATTGTGGCCAAATGTCATAAATATGTCATGTCAATGTCAAACGCACGTTTTTCTTTCACGCACTGTGCCACTGATATCAAAATACTTGCTTGTTTGATTTTATTGCCTTGTGTATTCATTAAGATTGCTACGTATTAACGATGGGCCGAGGTAAAGGAAGTAAGTTTATTAACAGAAAAAAGAAACGTCCCACGAAGCCATTCAAAAAGAAGTCAACTGAGGTCGTTAACAAAAAGGCTCTGTTCAATCGGTACAAAAACAAACAAAAAGTTGAAGAAGAAAATGTGAAAAGGGAGCAGTTAGACCGGAAACTAAGACAAGAGCAGATGACTTACTCCGAAAGTGAGGAAGAGGAAGACCCTTATGGGTTGCTAGTGTCGAGTTTCGCTCGGCCCAAGAAACGGGATGCCGTTGTTAGTGACGAAGAGGACAGCAACGATGGGTCGCAAGCGGGGAGCTCTGGTGAAGCCATGGAGAGTGACTTAGAAGCATTGGATAGTGAACAAGAAGCTCTGGGCAGTGAGCAAGAAGCTCTGGGCAGTGAGCAAGAAGCATTGGATAGTGAGGTAGATTCGGAAAACATACAGGATGAGGATGATCAAGCCAGTGACCTGGATATTACGGTTTGTACACCGCTATTTGAGAAAATAACACTTTCACTGATATAAACATGCAATTGTATGTAATTTAAAATGCTAAAACAAAATAAATATGTATGGTGGTCAAAATACCCAACCTATTAAAAAGGTCAACTCTTATTATTAATAGCTGTTGCCCGCGACTCCGTCCGCACAGAAAAATAATACATGGCCTATGTTACTCAGGGATAATGTAGGATTCTTATGGGGATATAATTTTTCAAATCGGTCCAGTAGTTTCCAAGCCTATTTAATGCAAACAAAAAACAAACAATCAAATCTTTCCTCTTATTAACCCTGGGCCGCCCAAGAAAAAAAAATAGTTATTGCAATAACGGGCTGTCTGGTAACCCCTTCAAGGGGTTTTGAAAGGATTTTTAAAGGATTATAAAGGGTTAAAGGGTTTCAAAAACCCCTTGAAGGGGTTACCGGACCGGTCCCTGGTTTATTGTAATGTAAATAAGGGTAGTTTGGTTGGGAAGAGATTTAGACCTATTTATGCTATTATTATATTTTAGAATAAAGCATTTTTGTGACTATTTGTAAGACTTACATATTTTATGTGGTTCTCATAAAAATGATTAATGAAAACTTATAAACAAAGGAATTGTCTCTATTTTTATTTATTTTATTAACCTATTTATTCAAAATGATAGCCAAATAGTGGTATAAAACCATTGAAAACCATTAATACTAATATAATTATTTCATTATATTAAGACCCACTATCCTAAAATAAGGACAGGTTGCTTATAGTACTTGCTCTTACAATAACTAATGTCTTTTGCCTGTAATAAGTATGTCATTCAAATATTTTATAGCAACTCAAAGTTCTGGGCTTCATGTATATGTGCCTTTAATTAGGACACTGGGTCATTATTATAAACATCCTAAAAATAGCTTGGGCCTTAAGAGGTGAAGTCTGGGCAGTTATGCTAAGTTTCACTTTGTACACTGTGCTGTACATTGGGCGGCATGAGGATAATATTAGGCACTGGTCCCACCGCCGGCGAGAAAGCGATGAACTATCGGCG
Organism: Acleris literana; assembly: GCA_946894065.1. Taxonomy (NCBI): domain Eukaryota; kingdom Metazoa; phylum Arthropoda; class Insecta; order Lepidoptera; family Tortricidae; genus Acleris; species Acleris literana. The sequence continues at coordinate 7,273,503 of OX335685.1, read as the reverse complement.
ATTTTCTTGCCCAAGAAACGAACAAAAGATAATCGCTCCCGTGTAAATAAAAGAGAGAGATATAAATTTATAGTTCATCGCTGAGCGAGTGAACCAGCGATGAACTATAAACTTAAAACTCTCTCTTTTATTTACACCGGAGCGATTATCTTTTGTTCGTTTCTTGGGCAAGAAAATCGCCGATAGTTCATCACTTACTCGCCGGCGGTGGGACCAGTGCCTTAGTGTAGACAAATTAATGAATACAGCAGAGATCTAGTTGCCACCTTCGAACTTCATCATCAGCTCAGCTCCTAGATACCATAATATTGTATTGTCATCAGGTATACATAAGTATTCCAAAATATATAAGTTGTGTAAGGCTTTCTTGAAACTATTTTCCTTTCTAATTTTATTTGAGTACACTTTTGTTTAACTCACATTCTATTTTTATAATTGTAGGTTGAATTAGCTCAAGAAGTGGAAAATGAAGATGAAGATTCCTTAAATGACCCCTTCATTAACCACCTACATTATGAATTGGGAGAAGACCTTCTTGTGTCCCTCGCTAACCCATCACCAGAAACACTAGAAAATGCCAACAAAACCTGGCCCATGCTGGGCAACCTGACCATAACTATACCAAAGCCTGTCAAAATAAAGGCAAAAATAAAACCAAAAGTAAGATTACTTGAAGAAAAAACATATGCTCCAACAGGCACAGTACCTCAAATAGCAACTACAGATTTAAAAAAAAATTATATAAAATCTCAAATATATGGTAATATTGTCTCAGCCAACAAAACAAATTTGATTAAAAAAGACTTGGAGCTCACGGAAGTGTTCACACCCCTTCAGAAGGAGCTGTTTGGGATCATGAACAACTACCAGGACCTGTACTACCCGGAGAGGACATTCACAAATGCTGAGGAAATTCGCTTCCTCTATTGCCTGCATGTTGTCAATCACATGCTAAAAACTAGGATAAAGATACTCCATCATAATGCTAAACTTAATAAAAAGACTGATCCATCCGAGGAATATAGAGATCAAGGACTTGTTAGGCCTAAGGTACGAGCTTTAATGTTAAAAATGCTATAACATAAAGTATATATTGCAAATTGATATTGAAATATTTTGAATATTTATTAAATTAATATTTTTGTTTAGGTTGTAATATTGGTTCCATTCAAAAGTGCAGCGTACAAAGTTGTAAAGACTTTGATAGATATTTTGGTGCCCAAAGAGGCAGGGCAGGTAGTGAATAAGAACAGGTTTGAAGAAGACTTTACAGGCGGTGAGCTGATCATGCCCCAGAAGAACCCCAAACCGGAAGACTATGAGTTGTTATTTAGTGGCAACACTGAGGACACATTTCGTATTGCTATGTCTTTAACCAAGAAAACACTGAAGGTAAGACAGATACATAAAAGAATTAGGCACCATGTTAATAATCTGTAGAATTAACTATGAGTAAAATGTTCACAGGATGTTACTAAGACTATTAAGTGCCTGTTTTCTATTTTTTTTGGTAATACACCAAAATCGAGTAAATAATACTTATTGACATAATTATATACATACATAAATTCACGCTTTCATTCCTAGAGTGGGGTAGGCAGAGATACAGAATTACCAAGAACCCTAAAAAGAAACTTGTTGATAATTCTGTAACCACATTTTGCCCAATTAGGGCAAGATTTTTACCAGTATACAGTCATTGAATTAAGACATATCATTAGCCTGTTACTGTACTGTATTGCTAGACTTAGACTGGTAATAGTGAAGTGCTGGACGTGTCATCGGCTTTTTTTTCCTATATCTACATCATTGACTAATATTGTTACAGCTATACACAGACTTCTACTCGTCGGACATAATAGTCGCGTCGCCGCTAGGGCTCCGCATGATAGTGGGCGCGGAGGGCGAGGAGCGTGACTACGACTTCCTGGCGTCCGTGGAACTGCTGGTCCTGGACCAGGCCGACGTGTTCCTGCAGCAGAACTGGGACCACCTGCTGCACTGCCTCGACCACTTCCACCTGCAGCCGCAAAAGACGAGGGATACGGATTTCTCGCGCGTCCGCTCCTGGGCTATTAACGGATGGTCCAAATATTACAGGTAGGCTTCAAGTAGATCTTATGTTTACTAGCTTTTGTCAGCGATTCCGTCCGCAGTTTTAGGAAAGCTGTAAAGCTCTGTAGTTTTTGCAAGCAAGTTGTTGTATTCAATTTCTTGCAAATCTGTTTAAATATTTACTGTGTGTGGGTAATAAAGTTCTTCTAAACTATGATGTCAATTGAGCTTTTCTTAATTTACTTATGAATAGTAATAATATTTTATATCATTTATTTATTTTAAGAACATTGGATTGGTAGTAACATTTATAATCTGTGTAGGAAGTTCCTACAGAATTTAATTTGATTTTAAGGGCTATTTCCACCTATAGTGTTTTGTTGCCACTTTGAACTTTATTTATCAGTAGTAAGCCAGCTAAAGCATGAGAATAGGCTTATTTTATTTTAGTAGCATGTAATATAAAGCGTTTTAGAAATGCACTATCACACGATATGCTTTCATCATTCATTTGTTTTGTTTAGCAGATAGTAGGTTAAGATGGCAAGTCTGATCTATTTATGCCGCGTCGTGCAGCGGTCGGTATTAAGTACTTACACGATTTATGCCTCGCATACTGTACCAGGAATAAGCTTGTTTATAAGATTTATGTTTATTTGATTCGCGTGAGGGACGGCCGGACGGACTCGTGCGTTTGATTAATATTCTTAGTATTTATATCCAATTACGACGGAACAGAGACTTCCATGGAATCTACTGTTAATTTTTCTTATAAAATATATCCTTAAAGTGCATGAAAACTACGTATTTTTGCATATCTTTGACTTTGGTGATTCGTCGCTCGTTTCAACGAGATTATACGCACGGTTTTAGATTACCGCTAGAAATAATCGTTGAACGGGCGACCTCTGGACCGATTGCCATGAGGTTTTTTGCATTATACCCATAGTTACCATAGCAGAGAAGGTTCTGAGCCATGTTTTGCCCCTGCATGCATATTGCAGACTTTCTATCGGACGATTGTGTGGTTGTCATTATCCATTATTACAAAGCTTGTGGGTAAGTGTGCGGCTAACGAGTATAGTCTGCCTAATTGTCCAAAATGTGATTACAGAATTATCAGCAAGCATTTAGAGTTGTAGGTAATTATGTATACAGGATGTTTGGTAAATAGTGGATAACCCGAATAGGGCTGATAGAGCAGCTCATAAGCTATCGATTTAACCCCCATGCATGTTCAGCAATTGTTAATAGTTTCCGAGATATTGGTCATTTTAATCGGATTTTTTGTCATTTTTCCTTATGTCCGTGTTACGAAAACCCCTAAGTTCATCTATTAATTCAATTTTTTTTTCGTTGTTTCTTGCATGGTTAGAATCACTATGAACTAAGGAAGTTTTTAAAGCTACATGCCCAGATTTTTTTCATGACAACTTTTTGAGTAAGTAAACGCACAAAGTTTGTTTTTCCATACTAAGAAATCCCCGCGTTTGTTTTTCACGTAGTATGGAAAAACAAACTTTGTGCGTTTACTTACTCAAAAAGTTGTCATGAAAAAAATATGAATTAATACATGAAATTAAGGGTTTTTCGTAACATGGACATAAGGAAAAATGACAAAAAATCCGATTAAAAGTCCAAATATCTCGAAAACCGTGCGACTTTTACTAGACCTATTTTAGCTTTTTCATAACGTCCTAAGTGCCCTCTATCCGTAGTTCAAGGATTATCCACTCATTACCTAAGACCCTGTATAGCTCTGCCTACCCCGCTCTTGGAACGCAGGCGTGAGTTTATGTAGTTTATGTTATAAGAAGGCAAACGAGCACACAGAAGACCACCTTATGGTAACTGGGGTGTGAAACCCATACATCTGATACATATTTGCATTCTCAAGACAACAATCACAAGACTGCAAATGCGTTGCCAACCCTGAGGACTAAGGTGGAATAACTCTATGCTAGTAATATCCCCGGTTGTCATATCCTCACATCGGAACATAAACAATGGGACCTCTGCTTCTTGACCGGTTAACCTGTTTAGCCGGCAAATCACGTCATTGGAAATTCTTGGCACTGACGGCAAACGTCGGCAATGGCCATCTAACTTCATACGCTACCAGATTCTGTGGCGTCTGAGACACCTCGTATTATTTCGCTGCGTACCGTTCAAAAGATTAGAATAAGATAGTGGTTTTCATCGTGAGCTTTTTTTATTCAGACAGACGTTGGTGTTTGCGTCGTTGTCGTTGCCGGAGATCAAGTCCGTGCTGACCCACAAGTGCCAGAACTACGCCGGGAAGGTGCTGGTCTCTAACCCGCCCGAGGTGGGCAGCATACAGCAGGTCCTGCTGCAAGTGCCGCAAATATTTCACAGGTATGTTGTTGTGTTATTTTTACTTGTCATTTGTTTTAAATGTGTATATGCGTTAAATAAATTATTTGTTTTTAATTCTTGTCTATACTGTGTACCTGGGCAAATTGGGCAAATTAGCTGTATCTACCTACTTGTATAGAGGTCAAGGAAAAACATCGTTTGAAAACCTGCACATTTCGCTACCTGTGGCCTGTTTTATAAAGCTCCAAATTACAATTTACAGGTTACAAGTTTCCATTTGACACAATTTCGACCAATGACGACCAGCCATTTGAGCAGTGTTGCCAGTTTAGACCTGTAATTGTAACTTGTAGCTTTATAAAACGTGCCCCTGAATTGTAAAATAGATTTTTTGTTGTAGGATCTTTCGTGTAGTTAGCCTGGGGATCGAACTCTGTACCTTGCGATCACGACTTCACGAGTCAATTTCCATAAGCCTCTAAGTTTCTATATCTAGCCACTATATTGGCAGTACTGGGTACTCTAACTTTTTTTTAAATTTGCTTCGTTTATATGTCTGTCATAAGCAAGTTAATTTTGAACCATTTCCCGTTATTTGAATGGGCTGAAATTTGGAATTCATACGTAAACCCTAGAGCAATGCAATATGTATCTATGAGCTGATTTGATGATGGGGTGGACGGTAGCGATAGGATCTTTGCTGCTTTATGAAGACCCACCGAGTTTAGAGTCGTTACTGTGCTCTCTTTAAGCAGCTGTTGCTTGTGCAAAAAGAAACCGGTAATGTGCGAGTCGTACTCGCGTACCGAGGGTTTCGTATTTAAGGTAATATGGTTGGAAAACGCAAAAAAAAATACTCATTTTGTTATGAACTTTATTTTCTATGCAATAAGGTCCATTTTGACTGGTTTTTTTTTCACGAACATATTACGCGAACAGTGAGCGGCTGTACGCTGTTTGCGCTGTATGGACACTTCATTTAAATCATATAGGATAGGGAGGCGAATCGGAGGCAAAAAACCGCTCTCTGTTTGCCTAATGAGGCCACAGCCTAACCCTCTTATTCATAAACGCGCAGCTAAAGTGCGCTTGAAATATGCTCTGTCCTGTCATTGTGACTTTTGAATTTGACAGAAAGGGACAAAGAACGCTCAAACTAAAATAGGTTTATTTTGCGTTTATGAATACTGGGGTTAGGATTTAGCGCGCGGGTTCGTTCGCAGGTTTAACGCCGCGAGCCCGCTGGCGGCGGTGGATGCGCGCTTCGAGTACTTCGTGAAGGAGGTGCTGCCCAAGCAGCGCGACCCGCTCATGAGCCACACGCTGCTCTACGTGCCCAGCTACTTCGACTACGTGCGCCTAAGGAACCACTTCAAGAAGGAGGACATCAGCTTCGTGCAGATTTGCGAGTATTCCAAGGTCAGTGTTCGATAAACAAATAGCAAATAAATAACGAGATAAACAATATAAGGGTGCGCTAGAGTTAATAGTGTTCGCAAGAATATTGTATATCCTCTAATAGTAAGGAATCTAAATTAAATGAACGTAAGTGGTAGTCTAACCTTTGGATTCGGTCTATGGAAAAAATCTAAATGTAATGAAATATATGAATTTGATTTGATTTGAATTCTGGTTCTGCTGGATACACTCTAAAACTTAGGGCCCGTTTCACAATTTCCAGATAACTAATATCTGACAGTTGAAGTTATCGCTTTCCAGTTTTTTGTCATACGAAAGAAGTCGAACCCTGTCGCAGAAAGTTAATGATGAAATTTGACGTACTTTATTTCTCGTATGTTGATAATGTTTTTATGACAGGGTGCTATGGTCATCATCATCATCATTTTAGCCTAAACCCAATGTTTGCCACAAGGACAAGTTAGCCACTTCGTCAGTCTAACTTGTTGGAGGTCTACCCTCGCTGCGTCTTCTGGTATGAGGACGCCATTCAGTGCAGGCGCGGATCCAGCTTGCAGATTAGGGGGTGGTCATTAACTGCTGAACGCAGAAGTTCGGTCAAGTGCGAGATAATACCACACGACTATTTACGTTCTGACCCGTATCTACGAGTGCCGAAGGGGGTGGTCATGACGTACTTGACCACCCCCGTGGATCCGCCACTGATTCAGTGCCCCGCCCACTGCCACTTAAGTCTAACAATTCTTAGGACTATGTCGGTGACTTTGGTTCTTGCGCGGATCTCCTCATTTGTTATATTCGTTATTCTTTACGGGTCACACTTCTGTTCCATACCCTCGGCAGGCAAGCATATGTGTCTAATATTTATTATTGTTCTAGGATGGAAAGATAGCGCGCGCCAGAGACATGTTCTTCCACACGGAGGCACACTTCCTGCTGTACTCGGAGCGGGTTCACTTCTTCAGACGGTTCAGGATAAAAGGAATACGACACATCATATTCTACCAACCGCCGACCTATCCACACTTCTATTCGGAAATGTGTAATCTCATGCAGGCAAGTTAATAATAATTAACATAGACGTAGTTTCGTGTTTGGTTTGATTAGATTTAATTCAGTGCCTTAACAAATCGAGTATAATGCCATCTAGTATTGTGTTGCCATCCATACATATATTGCCTATTTTTACTATACGTTCCGATTGCTACTTGTCACGGTTTTACCGGCTAACCTTGCTGCCAAGCCGCAGTACCGTCTCTGTTGTATTCCTTTCCTCGGGATAGCACTTCTTGGGTGAAATTACTAGCTTAGACCCATTCTACTTGAAACCTGAGCTGGCAATACTTTTACACACTTAAGGCAAATTAAGGCAGCATAGAACCATGTCGCAGAATGCCAGCGATTAATTTGTACATACGTATTTTTTGTTGTCATCAATTTAAAGTTATAGGTAATTCTGTAGCTCTGCCGACCCCACTCTGGGATTGCAGGCGTGAAGGTATGTATGTATGTATCAATTCTACTGTTGTCATTTGAGGGTTCCGGGGTAGCTCAATGAGTGCTTTTCAATCATTCGTGTGCAGGGTAACAACAGGGTAAAGTTTAAATTATTCAGTCAAAACTGATCGCGAATAGTGTTTTGAGTGCAACGCTAATTTGAGTGGTCCCCACCACGCCACGTGCCGCCGTGGGTTGATGGCACTCGTCCCACCGCCGACGGTGAGCGAGAAGCGAGCAGAGCCAGCCAACGATCAACTATTAGTATGTGTGTCTCTTTAATTGACACAGGAATTATATCTTTCGTTCATTTCTTGAGCGAGAAAAATTGCGAAAATAGTCGATAGCTAATCTCTTCCTCGCCGGCAGGGGGACAAATGCCGAAAACACTGTAGCCACCTTAAAAGAAGTGGTCGGTTGCAGGAATCGAACCAGAACAAGTATGGCGGCAGCGAGTTCAACATGTCTGTGACGACGCTGGTGTGCCGGTACGATGCGGCGCGCGCCGCCGCCGTGGCGGGCTCCGGCCGCGTCGGGGACATCTTCACCGCCGACAAGCCGGTGCACATGTACATCACCGGCGGCTAGCGGGTACGTAGCAAACACGACCACATCGCTTCGCTGACTGCTGATCTGAATACATAGCGTTGTACCTAGATCGCTATACGACCAGATCGCTTTGCGACTATCTCAAAAAGTTTGGCTTTTCACTTTATTTCTGTGAGCAATGTCGGCGGAGCTCTGCTCGGCGGGTCTCCTATTCCTGGGAAATTTGCCCATCGGGCATTTGAAGTTACCTAATGAAGCTAACCTCTCAGTTTCTAGATGGTAACGCAAACGAAGTGGTCATTTTGCGACTCAGACTTTTTGAGATGTAGTCTCAAAGCGATCTGAGGGCCCTGCCAAGATGATTTGCGCTAACTATCGTTTCTATTCGTTTCGTTTTTAAACCAATCGCGTCACTGGTAGATCACGGGACTTTTCGTATCACGTCATCTACCAGTGACGCGATTGGTTTAAAAACGGGTCTATATTGACTGACATAATTATTTTTAGTCATAATGTGCTTTAGGTCATAATCATCGCAAGTCATAACGTGTTTTTTTAAAGAAACTGTTACTTTTTCAGGATTTTTATAAATCTAACCTAACCTAACCTAGCCTTGTCTACACGTTAGATAGGTATTTCAGAACTTCTGCAAAGTTTACAGTTTCAGCGATATAAAAAATTATGACTATCAAAAATTATGTCAACAATTACATTATGATCAATAAAATTATGGGAAACAAAGGGCTCCCTTTAAAAACAAATCGAATAGAAACCCTAGTTATCGTAATGCATCTTGGCTGGGCCCTCCGGTCGTATTGCGATCTAGCCACAATCGATGTAGTCGAGATGTAGTCGCAAAGCGATCTGGTGGGTTTTGCTACCTAGTCCGAACGAGATGTGAACCAAAATCTTCTATCCTGGCTCGGAGACACTACAGGAGCCAATTTCTCGAAACTCACTAGACAAAATTTTCTACAAGTCTACTACTGAAATGTACCGCATGAACTAATATTGTTAGTCTAGTGAGTTTCGAGAAATTGGCTCCAACAGGTGTACAGAATACTGCAAGTGCAGAAGGCGCCCTTCTTAACAAAACAGTGTTTGGATAGGTTGGAAGCGCATACTCTGTTTCCTTTACCATTGATATTGTTACATTCGAATAACCTACAGAAACAATGTACGTGTAACTATTGACAAAAATTCATGATGTTCCTTTATTTTAGGAAAAAGACGGCTTAACTTGCACCCCATTGTCGTCTTGTCCTTTATGGTGGGCTCGTTCAGTTTTATAGTAAGAATATTTGAGCTCCTGTACTAAATTGTATCTCCGTTTGGTCAAATATGTATCCTCGGCTGTTTGCGACACGTTGATTGCAGCAAGTCGTATCAGGTGCTGCGCTGCGGCGGCTGTGCGCTTTGTTACATGAATTTTGGTTCCATCAAGCCTTCAGGTCATAGGTACATACCTATACGTTGTTATTTTTGTCTGTAAGTGTATTTTTACATAAATTATGTTATATTATTACAATAAAATAAACGACATTGTACAGAATATCTTTTTATGATTTTGGCAAACAATCCCTCTTTTCATGTTGATGTCAACAACACACATTAGTACCTAGTACTATAAATTATAAATAGTAGGTATTGCTTGTCAAAGTTGATGTAAATATTTGTAGTTTGTATTACGGTAAAAGACGGACCAAACGCTTCCGAAAATCCAGGCGTCAGAATTTCCAAATAGTACGTGGAATTTGTTAAAAAAAAAGTTTTTTTTCACATTATCTAAAAATATATTGTATAATTAGTTATCTAATACAATTCGGTACTTACATTTATTGGGTTTGTGAATAAAACACAAATGCATTAAACAGTTTAGTTGGTATAGACGAATAGCATGATACTAGAAACCTATTTTAAATAGGTCAGCGATTAGCGAAAGTACAAATATAGTGAGAGGAAGAAGAAGAAGAAATACATTTATCATTCTCTACGGGCACAGCTAAACTACGATACCGAATGTTAACAAATGACGCAAGGTCCTACAATCGATAAAATCGAAGTTTGAAGTTAGCTCCGTCTCTTTCTCTCGAATTGGTCACGATGACAAGTAAGAGTGATTGGGTGTCCGAATTTCGTTTTTTACTCTTGGTTATTCTGCTTCGTAGTAAGTAAGAGTAACTTGCGCGGTCTATACAAGATCTCTCCCCGACTCTTGGTGTACCGCAGTTACTTAGTAAGTTGTACCTTGGATAGTTGTACTTCTTCTGAATACTTTAGACAGCTTCTTATGCGGCAGGCTCCAGCGAATTTGTATATTTTTTAAATAAAAATATCAGGATTGCGAAGCTCTAACTGCGGATACAATTGTGTCAGTTATACCATAAAGCAGCCCTGAACAATAAAGCCCTAGTAAAGCACCAAAAAGAGTGGAAAACTACGGTAGGCTTAGGGCATGCGAAGCTCTTCATAGATGGACCAGAGCTGGACCAATAAACTTTGGAAACTCAGCAGAAGATAACTCCGATATATTATCGGAGTGTTTACCGCGCACTTCGGGGCTAAACATCTCCTAGAAAAGATGGGCCTTTATGACAACACAGAATGTAGAATGTGCCGCGAAGAGGTGGAAACAATGAAACACTCGCCGGAGTAAGAATGAAAATCCTCGGTTGTGGCTACCCAGAACCAAGTGATTTCAAGGCACTGCCATTGCACTCCACTACCACACCGCTTTCTGGAAGGGGTGGAGGCTGCATTGGATTAAGCGCTAAAAAAAGGGGTAATTACACAAAAGATCCCATAGGGTCGAAGTGTATCCGTAAGGACCCCGCCAATAAGATTAGTTATACCATGGGTAATTCCACTTTACCTTGGTATACTCGACTACAAAGAGAGGTATCCACTTTGCCACCTTATGGAATTGTAATAAGGTTTAAAAGTAGATACATCTCTTTGTAGTCGACTGTACAACGACTAGAACATAGAAGTTCTTCCACAGGTTGATAGGGAATACAATTTATCTACTGAGTAGGTAGGTATAGCACACTACTATGTTAAGTGAGTATGATATGTAGGACAATAACATGCAAAATAAATGAGATCAGCAAGTTGGTCTAACACCAATAATAATAATTACACGATAAACACAGTAAAAAGTTCAATATCTTTCTACATAAGTAGGTGTTAACATTTAAACGATTTTAGGTAAATATCTGAAGCAATAATTCCTTCATCTTAAAACCTAGTTACCTAGTACCTACCTAAATTATTATACGGGTTGATTTTGAAATTGTGATCATGACTTTACTTAACTAACAATAAGTTAATGATTCCCAACACCTAACGATGTACTCACACACAACACACAATACGTACGTGTGAAGTCGACAGTACGGATTTTCTTTAACCATTCAAGAATTATTACTGTACTAGATCATGATTCAACCATCTATATTTATCTATGGTATAACTAGGTATACGTACTGATGAAATTGCAATCATTTACAAAGTGAGTAATGATCACCATTTCAAATCACCGCGTAGGTATATGAAAAATATCACTACTTAGACCATCTAATATTGGTGTTTTGGATTCGACCCTCCTGTCACCGGCGCCGACAACTGCAGGATGTTGTAATGATGTCGAGGCTTTGGTTGAGAGTGACAATCTTCAATGGGTATTGTCGAAGGTTTGTATTAGATTAAGGATGTGTATTGTGTGTTCGTCATGTGACGCTGGAGTTGTCGGCGCGCCAGGTGTCCGTGTGGTCCGCAGGCGTCGTGTATGAAGCCCCGGAGTGCTGGGGCGCCGTAGCCGCGCTTGGCTTCTCGCTGCTGGCACTGCTGGTAGTACTAGGGCTCCCGGGTCTGTCCGCGATGTTGGCTGCTGGCTGACCAGACGAGTCATTCACTGAGATACCGCTTCCTCCTGCAAACAAAATTGTTAGTTTAATTTAGTTTAGTCTATTTATTCTTGCACGTAATGTTACGATATATATTGCATTGCACGTCAAAATATACGAAATAACATGCATGAAGATCGTCGTCGTAAATGTTTAGTTTTAATGTGTTAGGAATTAGAACCGCGGACATTCGGCAATCGCCCGATTAATCATACTCGCGTCTTTTGTTTCCATCGGTTCCGTGAGCGTATCGGTTTCGATCGCCGTACCGATAATTTTCAAAGCTATGGTGTTTCGCACTCTTATGTGCCGTTAGAAGTGTTGTATCGTTCCTGGTTTAACTCTTGAGTTCCAAGTAAAGCGTATTGTCTATTTCATAATATTTGGTTTGCAGACTTGTTACAGTTTCTTTAGATGTTCCTATATATTAATAACCTGGTTTACATCAGAGGTAAAATATATCTAATACCTGCCGGTAGGATAGATAACTTAGCTTCGTAATAGCTTCGTTCTGGTTTTACGATCCGGCAAATGTAGTGCAGACGTAGATATTTACATTTGTTCCAGTTTAAATGGGAATATATATGCCTACAGACATTCTGTAAATATTTGAAACACGACAAGTACGTTAGTCGTGCTAGTAGTTATTTTTAGTTCATTCTGAAGGTAGATATGTCCAACCTAAATACTTATGTATACCTACTCTAGTTTTTGCACCACGTCGGTGGTGGATCAAACGAAACGATGTAGAACAGACGACGTCAAGACCCATTCATTTGACCCCGGTTAAGCAATTTTCTATTGTTTAAATGTTATTAAAGATTTTGTAAAATTATATTAACATCCTCTGTTACACTGAACGTCGCTGAAAAAATCTAACGATGTAGTTAAAAAAATATTATTATCACTGTAGTAAAAACCTGCGTTTAAAACGAAATAATAATTTGGGATGGGTCTAAATCAATAAGTTAAATTACTCAAAAATTCTGTCTGAATTAAAAGTTTATATAATTTTCCATTATTATTTAGAAACAGTCAATTGATTAAGTGACACAAACACGAACTTCTACAGTGCCAGAAATCTAGGCAGTTTACTACGAATTTGACGGGCAATAAAAATTGTCGAAGTTGATTGCTGTCTTTATACATTAACTTCAGTTTTAAAGCAAGAAGCTCAATTTTTCTGTCTTTTAAGTTAGAGTCAATTTCAGAATTTTTCTAAAATTTCCCTTTGGATTCCAAACATTATTGCCCGCTAGTTACAACCGTCCAGTCGCGTAATGGCACTATCTAGGGATAACCTACATACATTACCTACATACGTGCAGCTGGAGTTTTAATTTGTAACCAACAATCCCATACACAGCGTATATATCGTTTTTAGGCTTTCAAAATGTAGCTTAATCAGCAGGTATTTTTACCCTAGAAAATGTTTTATTTTGTATTGCTTAAGTACTTATAGGCTAGTCATGAAAAATTTTCAACCTCGAAGGGTCACAGCGTTAGCCGCCATCTTCAATTGAAGGGGCCGAAATTGGTTCTTTTTTACGTAATGCTTCAACAGTTGATTTTATGACAAAAATGTCTATGAGAAGTATAAAGACAATAAAATTTCAATTATTTTTTGTATTTGTATTTATTCTGTACGTCGTATAGATACCAAGTTACAAGAGGGAAAAAATTATATACTAATAAAAAAAAAAATGATTTCGGAGAAGGATTATTATAACAAATCTTAACCAGTAATTTTCGAATTTAGTACCTTTATTCGAAAGCTGCAATGTCCAACTTACAAGCTGAGTTTTCTTATTTTTTGTCAATTGTTTTGTTTTTATCCTGCGTGTGGTTTTTTAAAACTATTTTCAAATTTCATACAAAATGAGCAAAAAAATGCAACTTTAAAAAAAAACCACCAAACGTGATGTAGGTATGTTTTGGCTTCGAGCTTTGAAAATCGAAGTTTGAAGTTACGTTAGCTCCATCCCTTTCTCTCGATTTAGTCTCGAGTGACGAGTGACAGGGATTCGGCGTCCGAAGTTACGAATTTAGTGTTTCGTGGTAACCATCCTGTAACGTGAAAGCAACCGTTACTAACCGAGTGCGTCGCGAGTTCACGGCTGCGAGCGCGCAGATCGTTGCGTTGCTATTCTCGGTATCCGGCCGGATTCGCGGGTGATTTATGTCTTATAAACATAATCGGCAGTGAATAGCGATTGCTCTACGCTGGTTACTCGTATTGTAGCAGCTCTCTACATTTAACACGCGTACACGCTATATTTAAAGGCAGTCGCGCCGCGCAGGAACTCTCCACATAGCACTCAGAGGTCTGAGGTCAACAAATACCGTCACTGTGAAACAGTTCTATTTTGCTGATTGTATAATCCAAAATAAATTAATGCCTACAAAGCCAGCGGTCCCACGTCTGATCCCGGGTAAAGAATAAATGATATTTGAAGAATGTGTTAATGAGTAGAATTTTCATTTCATTGAGAGACGTATCCCACCGCGGGAATTAACATTTTGTGGTACCTGCCTTATAAAGTCTTACTTACATAGGTATCTAACCTACGTAATCAATGAAATGGGTATGTCAAGATTCAGGAAACGTTTGCCGGTAATTCAAGCGGTCCCCATGGAACCTATCGTTCGATTCGGTCGATTTTTGATCAATTGAGCGAGTAGGTATAGGTTAAATTTCAAGTTTGTTGGCGCTGTTTCAAATAATACTTCGTGTTAGGTACCTACTACTTATATCTTAGGTGCTGCGGAATCCGATCTTAATTCAACATTCAAAATATTTATTAAGTAAATTGGCCACATGAGGGCTCTTTTTAACACTTCGGTAATATGGAGTGAATCTAACTTGCGCTTCGGATAAGACCATCGTTGCGGAGCAAAGCGCCGCAAGAAATTTCAGCAGAAGGTCATTTTTTCATTCATTTAAAGTATAGATGAATTACCGAGAGCGTGGAATTGCATATGTAGTGGTTGTACCGTTCGCATGAAAAGAAGAAGAAGAAGAAATACATTTATTCACCAACCATAAGGCACACATATACATTTTTTAAAGAAAACAGTGAAGGTAACAGAGAAGGCACGCAATTAAATGAAAACCATTTAGGTTTTTTTTTTCTTAATTTAGTGAGATTACCCTAAACAAGTGGAATAAGTAGGTATGTCCTTTTTTTGCTTTTAGTCGCTATCATTTATTTAAATTTTCATCTTTATGGTTGGGTATTGCTTATGGGACAGATGAAAATTATATATAGTTCTCCTGATGACTTCTTGATCAAAATCATCTGCTGCCGACGGACAAGTAAGTACAGTACTCCCAGCTTCTTAATAGAGTTCGGTCGGCTATCGCTATCACGCTTGCACTCGCAACTGACAGTATATCTGTCTCTCGTGTTTCATACAAAAATAAAGATTGCCGATCTATATTAAGAAAATGGTTGCACTGTACGTAACTTTTTCTTACTCGGAGAGAGGAATTTTTTCATTGCTTTGAATTTAGTCTTCTTAACTTAGTTACTCTCAGTCATAATTTTATAAATAGTCGAGACTGAAACATCTGTAGCTTTTTCAACTAATTGGGCAGCGGTGTAAGGTGAAGTTAATTTTTTCAATATTTCGATTTCAAAATATTTATGACATATTTGTTTACTTTGACTCTCAATCGGACCAAAACTACTGCTACTTTCTGCCATAATTTCTGCAAACTTCTACATGCCCAGTCAAAATAATTCTGAAAATTGCGAGAATACAATAAAATAAGAGGTATATAGGTAGGTGAGGCATTGCATTGTAAAAAGTATTTAGAATTTGGCACTGACATTATTTTTGTACTTACTTTTTACTATAAAATAAAACTCTTTTTATGCTGATGGTATGAGAAGTAGAGGAAATTTAAATATAGAATGCCTGTAAACACATATTACCCCTACATATGCAATTCCACGCTCTCGGTAATCCATCTATACCTACCTAAATTACATTACATTAAGGTAATAAATAGGTACTTAATGATTATTGAATCAAGAACAAATAAAGTACCTACTTACAATTGTGAGGTCAATAAAATTTAATTTAAAATAATGACTAGGAGAACAACACGACGAGGTCTCTACGTCAGGTAGGAGCGATAACTAAAATAACTAACTGGAATACAGTTACAAGCAAAAAGCAAGTTCAAGTTGCAAGCGTGAACAAACCGGACCACATAGAGACCACCCGTTCACATGTATGACGCGTGTCTCAGCCATCGCCTCCCTCAACCATAATGTGTTCGGGAAAGTGGCGAACTGGCGACATGGCGGCGACTCGATCAACGACGCCGCCGTAAGCAAAGACCTTTGAGTAAGCATGAGATGCTCAAGCTGCCGGACAAAAAATAATAATAAAAAAGTAGCTGTTCGGCGAGAAACATCACAATGTGCTCTCATTTCCCAAGTGTCTTGTGCACACAAGAAGCAATAAGCAATAAACAACAAACAATAGAAAATACGAAAAATAAACAATACCTAAACTTAAGTTTAAAACGTCTACCTACATAATTGGCTTATAGGCATTTTGCAATAAACCCTGCTCGGTGCGTAATGCCTGCCCGAAACGCATTTATTCAGTTTTATTTTTAAACATGCTTGACTTTTGAATTCAACCCAGTTATCTGCACATCGTACCTAATGCCTTTTTAACCGACTTCAAAAAAGGAGGAGGTTATACGTTCCACTGTATGTTTTTTTTTATATTTGGTAGAGTATACTTCCGAGGTGGTCCCATTGTCACCAAATCTGTATCTGATGAGGGGATCAGTGAGGAATTGAAGGAACTCCTCAAATATTGTAGGCAAACATATAGCGATTTTAGTATTTTTAGTAACAAGTCCAGCATTTGCATTCAGAAAGTATCATTTGATGTGGTGGAACTGATGATGAAGACCACAGATGGCCACCGGAACTCCTCAATGGTACCGATTTCAAGGGTGGCGATAAGATATCTCGATTAAGATAGTTGAGCGACTACCTACAACGAATAATATTTACTTGTTGAAATATGACTATGACTTTCCCGCGGCGTTGCTTGCGGCGCGCTTGATATAAGTTAAAGTTTCATTTTAAGTAAGAAGTGGGACTACGTAACAGCGTATTATGATCACTAAAAAGTATAAAATAAAATAAATGTTTTAAAAAACAAAAAACCGCCTTCAAAAAAAAAGTGTTTAAAAAAAACAGGTAACGCGGGAATGTATTTTTTTTCTCGTCTACCCCATAGTGCGGGGTGTCGTCGGATAGGTCTTTCAAAAATATTGCGGGTTTGTCGCAACATTGTATTTACAATGTTTCGATTAAGGTATCCGTTTAAGAAATATTAAACTTTAAAGCGCTAATTTTTGCTAGAGCCAAGTGTCCCCCCCCCCCCCCCCCTTCTGCCAAAACTATAAATACAAAAAATCTGAAAAATATCTTAAATGAAAGCACATATAATGAATTTGATAGGAAAACTATCACGACTAAGTAGATTTCATTGGTTCTTGAGTTACAAACGGATTAAATGTTTATACCTATCATAAACTTATTTGCGGTGTTGGTAAACTGACCGCGACCTATGTCCATGTATGGGGATAACAGTTTTCCAACGGCAAAGTTAAGTTCGTCGCAAGGTCTAATTTGTTTGTAGTAACGGCTTCGAAACCCTACACTGAGCATGGTCCGAAGCCAAAATAAGTAATAAAAAAACCAGGCAAGAGCATGGCGGACCGTCCGACATGCTCTTGCCCGGTTTTAATTAGAACCTTTAGTTTAGTTTGTTTGTTTAATAACAATCCAAGTTAAAAGGTTTAAAAATAATTGTATACCACCTGACAAATAAAACAAAAAAAAAATGATGGGGATTTACTAATGGAAAGTATGTTTGTTTGATCGTTTAGGTTCTACGCCTCAACCGATCATTGTGAACATTAGTACCGGGATAGTTTTCACATCGAACACAGCTTTTTATTCTGGTATTAAGACTGCCCCGAGGGCACAGCGATAAACTACTTCTGCGTCAACACAAATGCGGGCTAGAAACCTACCTACGAAACTATTAATGATTAACTATAAATTTATTATACTTAATTGAGCCTTAGGTACAGTCGACTACAAAGAGATGCATCCATTTTTTCACCTAATTGCATTGTAATAAGGTTCAATAGTGCAGGAAATAACGCATCACTGACCCAAGTCCCCAACGCAACGCACTGAGAGTGGAAGTGCTGCGTCCTATAATCTAGACAAACGGAAGTGTCCGGACAAGTTTGAAGTAAAAGCACAGAATAAGTAATAGTAAAAGCAGAATGACAGTTGGAACAGACATTTGGAACCCCATTCTCAACCTCCTAACTTTTCCCCAGTGCAGCTAGGAAGCTGATTTTGACCGAGAGGTCCCAGTTTCTCGAGATAAAAGAAATCCATGGTATAATAATTATTTTTATTTCAATTCAGCAGTCGAGTGCCAAATGCACTTTGCTGGATATTTGGTTTCTCAGAAAGCCAAAGTCGAAAGGAAAATAAACATCGCTTGATCTCTAACCTACTTGAAGAAGCCATGCTAACCAGAGGCTCATATAATCTCAAACGTGATTTATTTTATTAACATGTAGATTAGTCTATGTGCTTAGAGTAAGATACATGGAATACATAATGAGGTAGCTACACCTTCATTAGGTATTCAGAGCACCGCACCGCCCATGATTTAAGAAAATGAACTTTCATTACGCCCCCCGCCAGGCTAATGGGGGTGAAACGAGCGCGGGCTCGGGCTACAGTTGTTAACGCAATTGGATGTAATTTACGGAAAAGGGTCCAATACTACACAAAACACACCCTAAATTGAATTACTTACACTTATATCGTAGATATAGGTATAAAGAAAAAAGTTCTTAGACAACTAGACATTTTTGTTTGTTTCTTTATTGTCAGTCAGTCTTTAGTGTTCAGTTTCAATGTTAGAAGAAAATTTTGAATAGATACCCTGTGGCTAAGCCGATGATGATGAAATATTGCCAATGTTGTCTAAAAGCTGATCTGAAAAACCATTGAGTTATTAATAATAAGTTTCTGTCAAAATAATAACTTTTGAGACAAGCTTTTGTTGCCGACTATACATAATTTGCTTAACGAGACCAAGCTAACAAGTCCAAATTCGGTGGGTCTAAGTTAAGTGCCTTCCGCCATCATCGAATCAGCTGGACACATTGCATTGCCCTAGTTTACTTTTGTATTCCAACTTTCAGCCCATTACGATACCGGCAACTGGTTCAAATTGACTTGACAGACATCCAAACGGAGCAAGATGAAAAAGTTGTTAAATAAGCACGTCGGACCATGCTCTGTGTAGGGTTCCTGACCCGTTACTACAAACACAAAAAAGTGCACCATACCGTTTAAAAGATAAAGAGAGGGGGGGGCACAATTAATACAACTTTCGGAGCGATTCTTTCCGAAAAGTTTTCTATACTCCAAATTTCTTCGATATAGCTACATCTTGTAGTTTGTGAGTAAGTAAAATGCCTGTAATATACGGACGGACACGAAGAAACTACGGTTCCGTTTAGCCATTTTGGCTACGGTACCCTAAAAAGTAAAGAAGGTGGTTGGCTGGTAGAGATCGCTGTAAGAGATAAGATTCTGTATCGGCAACCCTTATATGTCTAATACTTAGACAAATTACACCTAACTTTTATTTGTCTAAACATTTTCACGGGTTATGCGACGCCGGACGCTTTGTCCCTCGATTTGTATGAAATATAAAACCGATCCGCGTGGTCCCATTACGCTGGGGTAAAACCTATTTGACTCAGAAGTATCTTTTTATGACTTCTGGTTTATGTTTTTTTTTTGCCGAAATTATAGGACACGCAAATCATTACGTATTTTTTCTTAACATTATAGGAACGGAAAAAATCCTTACGTGCCTAATCAGTAGTATAGGTATATAAGTGCCAATATAAGTACAAATATATTTAAGTATAAAAATAACAAAGTTTCTAACGTGAATAAATACACTAATAAAGGCGGCGGCGGTGGGCTTTTGTTTTCGTCTCGGGCAATTGATTAGTAACAGTTTTTTTAACGTTATGGATTTCCTTCTGTTTAGTTCTACACGTCACTATTAGCCCCGTATTTTTTTAAACCATAATTCGAAATGTCTGAATTCGGTTGACGGATCGATGTCTCTGGTACAACGAAGTTAAGGCGTGGTATCGTTTCGCGCATATTCCTAGGTACCTAGTTATGCATGAAATCTCTTACATACAAATTAAACCATTACCTATCTAACAGACTGGGGCCGTAGCTAAGATGCAAACGCTATTAACGTTTTACTTTTCTATCACTCAAGATGTATAGGATGACTGTTGACCACGTGGTTTAGCGTAACGCACGAGAATGTAATACGGTCATACCATACATTTTGAGTGATAGAAAAGAAAAACGTTAGCTTAGCGTTTGCATCTTGGCTAGGGCTTCATTACCTCGTTCGCATCGCATCGCATCGCTACCGCCTTTAGACATACCCTTATACTCTGTGGTTTCCGTGCAGCTTCAAGAAGACAGAGAAGGTACCTAGATCTTCTACGAAGTTGGATATCGGAACATCACGTCAGAACAAGTTATACCGCGACATTTGCATATTGTAATAGCTTAGGGATGCTTCGTTTAAAAATTATTAGCGTAAGAATAATTTTTTTACACCCTTTATTATTTACTAAAGTTATACGCTGCAAGGTGCAACGCGCAGGACTGATAGTATGTATTCCTTACCGAACACATGTTTGTTTACCTAACTCATGTTGGACCATAAATTTTCTTTATCTTTATCTTTCAAGCTTTCGAGTAAAAAGGCGTATTAAATTTTTCAAAGATTTTTTATCCAGCATTTAATCTCGTTATTAAATGTTAACATTTTCTTTGTTATATTTTATTAGTTTAAGAACAGCCCATTATTCGCTAGCGCATAGTTTACGCGTTCATAACTTTGTTTCATGGTCGTGTCGTAAACGTAGCGTTTCGTCGTAAAATAGTTTTGATAGATCCCCACTTACAATGAGCTCGTAAATTCCTATCACCGTTAAATTATCAGCCACGAAAATGCACTCATTTTTAGAGCTTCATACCGAATACCCATTCTGCAGCTGCTGCTGAGAATTTAACTGACCTTTAAGTACTTATACTGACTGAGTGACTAAATGCGCTTTATTTATTATATACCTACATATCTATCATAATAGGTATGTATTCGTCTGCCTTTCACGGTTCCTTAATGGCCTTGCTCAGGTAGCTACGGTATGTTTGATTCACATATTTTCTAATATATAAAATTCTCGTGTCAAAGTGTTTTTAACGTGTGTTTGAGGAGTTTCCTAAGTATATTTCATAAGGTTTGTATGAAAAAAAAACACCCGGGCGGCGCCGGGCGCGGACAGCTAGCTAGTTATTAATAAAGTTTATGCTGAAAGAAAACACTTTAGCTATAGAGGAGCGCCGAAGTTCATATAAAATTGCAACTCCGAAATGTAATTTTTATACCGCTGGAACCGTAAACTTTTCAGAAGTTCTGAAATATTCAATGTGTAGATAAGACTAGGTTAGGTTAGGTTTGACTTAAAAAATCCTGAAAAGTAACAGTTGCTGAAAAAAATACGTTATGAGTTTCGATGATTATGACTTACAATACGTTATGTTATGAGCAAAAATAATTATATGAGCCAATATGAACCCTAGCTATAGGTGTATAGGTATAGTGCTGTCGACTCTACGCGTTTTGTTGAGATAAATAAATAAAATAAAATGTTTTTATTTCAATTGTTGTAGTTTTACAAAAGTATGTGGTTGATGCCCCTTTTTAAGTATGTAAACATACTTGTGTTAAGGAACATCGCTCTTTCTTAATTGGCGTTAGAATAAATAAAACTAAGGGTAACAAATGGTTTTAAAATAACATGACATGCAGAACACAGAATAATATGATGAGCATGTAGGTCGTCCACCCGCCCAAACATGGCCACAGAACTCATAATAAATATAATAAATATAAATATGCTTACATGACATGCAGCCACGTTATGGCAGACACACGACGTACTTCACTCATACACATACACATTGCTACACATACACACTTCCTCATTCACACACACATACACACACACAAATACGCAGTACACAACAGTTTTTTAAGAGATTATTTCAGCTAATTATAAAATTCATAAAACATGTACATTTTGGGATACTTGTGAGATGTCGCACTTAATAATAAGGCTTATGCTGAAACAGAACACGATAAGAATTACATCTCTACAAAACAAGTACAGTCGAGCACTAATATCTATACACATATCGTATCACATATATGTATACCTACACAAACCTTATTGTCCGTGGCATAAAGGCGTTAAGATATTTTCTACTCTTTTCTTGGGAACGTACTTATATATTTATGACTTTGACTGTACAGTGAAATAGCAGCTAAAACGTCTTCCGGGTTCGAGAAAGTCGGTGAGATTAGCATAAAATCGAGTTAGAGGGAAGTACAAACCCGAAGGTCCTACGAGCTATTTTACTTGTAGGTACATTCATAAATAGACACCTATATCAAAATCCCTATTCATACGGTACATGTAGCAAATATTGAAATTGCTACGGCAACAAACCCTGAGTATGACTCATAGGGTACCATTCAACTTCCGTGCTGTTTGGAGAAGTAGCCCAGTAGAGGAGGGCGCGGGGGTGGGTGGTTTTATTCAAGAAACTTAAGTTCGCTCACCTCACCCGAACATGCCCTCCTCACCGGAAGACACTGAAACACGCATAGCAAGACTGTCGAAACTTCGAGATGTAATCAAAACAGATGATGCCTAAAGATAGCCGACCCGCCAGCCCTAAATGAAGAAGCAGCCGACGACCTATTTAACTCTTAACTTCCAATAATAATACGCAAGTACAACTGGTTTTTGTCAGCTGTAAGGTTAAAGAATAAGTATATTGTAATTAATAAAATAATAAAAATGTACCTAATAGGTACTTTTAGAAATAAAATCATGATCCCACTCAGTGCAATTGCAGTGTCCAAACCAAACAGTATGTGTGCTTTGAAAAGCAGCTAATTAACACAGTGATATACGGTGAGCGCTAATAGGCAAGTATTAAGTAGGTAAGGTACAGTTTTTCAGTGTCGATCTTTGTAAAAAGTAGGTAGTTAATGTAAGTATAAATTTTAGTAGTTAGTCTTCTTTTCGGGGATATCTAGTGAAGGTATAGGTACTACTAATGGTATGTGGAGATTAAGTGATTTAGTTGTAAGTACGTTTATTAAGGAAAGATTTAGGAAGACTAATTCTGTAATGTCACGCTTACAGTTGTTAAGAAGGGATAGAACGTAGGGTAAGCGTTCGGAAGTGTGACCTACCGGTGTGGGGCATTAAGCATGTGGGCATTGGTGTAGTGCTGGTTTGCTGGTCTACAGTGTGAGCCACCTTGCGCTGCGCGTACTGCGCGTCCTTGGGTTCCCAGAAGAACACGTAGTAGAGAGAGAGCATGATGGCGGCGAGCGAGACGCAGAAGACGTATATGATGACGGTGAGCACTCGCACGGTCTTCTTGTCGCGCTTGCGCTCGTAGAGCGCGTCCAGCACCAGCTCGTGCGGGGAGTGCGTGGCGTGCGCGCCCGCCCCCAGGCGCACCGAGCCCGCACCCGATCGCACGCTGCCTCCGAACGACTTGCTCGACATGCCGCCGCGCCCGACCTGCTCCGGTGCACCGCCGCACTGCTGGCCGCCGCCCGCCCTCGATCCAGGTAAATGGGGCACGCTTATCGAATGGCCCAGTTGGGCCGCTGCGCCGCGGGCGAGTCGCGCCGCCGGGTCACGCTCGTGTCTGCCGCTTGACACCTCCTGAGGCGGACTGCTGTTTCATTATTCTCGTCGTTCCAGACTTCATTTGTTTATCCTTTAATTTCACGCACGGTACATGCGAATCTATTCCAGTTTGGCTGACGTAGTCGCACGATCGTGATTCGTCTGTCATGAAGCCGCCCCTGAGTTTACATTGTTTCGGTTAATGAGCCGTTACGTTTTTATCCGGCGTCGGAGGGCGTTTGAAATGTATTTTCTGGGCACGGTATACTAAGTAATGTTCAGTGTGGGTAACACAGTTAGGTTGGTAGCATATGTTCACAGTAAACACGGATTGTCGGTCGCGCGGGTCGCGGGTGCGCGTTAGTGTTATTTGTGTCGAGTGCTGTCGAGTGGGTTATAACAATGCGCTAACGAAGTTAATTCAGAAGCGGTCGTCCCGTTGTTATGACAGCGAGTGTCGGCGGCGCGAGTGACAGGAGCGGCGCCGGGCGCAGCGCGCGCCGCCCCCGGCCCCGGCCCCGGCCGCGGCGCCCGGCTCCCGGCGCCGCCGTCGCACACCAGATCAATAACACATTTCGCGGATAATTTGCATTTTACGAACATTAATCCCAGGCTCCTTGCGATCCATTACCATCCAGATGTCGGATTAAAGTGACTATTTTTTGAAGCTCATTTCATCCACCTCCCTATTTTTTAGATAAGTAGATAAAATGTAGCGGATCGCTAGCATCAAATTGCTAATGAAACATAAACCTTAAATTGTCTGAACAAACGCGAAGGAGACCCAATTGCCAATCGCGACGCTTGCTAAATATTTACAAGAGCCGATATTGGCTATTTCTAACTGCGATTCCTACGATTGTTCTGTAAACGGCGACCCTGGGAAGTTAAGTGGGGATCTTGAATAACGCTGACTAAACGCTATGATTTAAGACACCCAGAACCATTATAATTGAGCTTACTTATTACTTACTCGTAAGCTTATTGCTTATAAATATTTGTACTAGATAAGTTTACTTATGTATAATCTCAGAGTTTTGGGGAAATTAAAACGCACTAATTCCATTTTCTTTTTTTTCCTTGGCATAAAATAAACTCTGGTGAAAATGAATCTTGCATCAACGTAGTGTGCAGTAATTACCTATATTTATGTACTCAACGGGTTGGTTTGAGTGTTCGCTGCGAATAGTTACAGACACGTGGGAAATTACACTAAAACCACTAAAATACTCGACGCGTTTAAGTATCAATAGTATGCTCTTAAAATAAATAATTCCGAGACCGCTAAAAGCTTCCGCTGCTGAAGCCTCGACGGAATCCTTCAGTAATACGCGCCAGACACGCTCTCCACCGCGTTTCTCTCTAATGAGATTGGCTGACTTAACGTGATGCTTGTATTCAGTGCAATATACGAAAACAATAGCAAGAAAACTGTATCAAATATATAGGTTTTGTTTTTTGTACGGTTTGAATTTAAGGGTTTTTAAATGTTTTGTATAGGTAACTAAACTATGCTAGCGTTATTCATGCCTTATTCGTTTATACAGTAAGGCGAATTCGCTGGATCAGCTTGACCTATGCCCTAAAGTTGACGCAGGGTTGCTGCGGGCGATCCCAATGTCTCACGGCACGTCTCGCCTCTGATACTAGCGCTAGCATAGGTCAAGTTAGGTTAGTTCGATCGAACAAGCTCGCCTTTTCTGAGTTAGAGATAGCAAAACCATACTTAGCTTCGGTTGGTGCTAGGTAGTCGTTATATAATTAATAATTATGAAAATAATAACTACGTAACTATACATATTTTTTATTATGTAAACGATCTATAAAGGGCATTTTTAATCTGAAAATATTTAAAGCGTTACCGTGGGTTAATTCAGCAGAATGCGAACCGGCTTTGTTTCAGTGCCTCTACAACTACTCTACAACTAGTGAAAGTTGGCTATAGCTTCTGAAACCTGTCTTGTCTCTGAAAAGGTAAGGTGGAAAATCTCGGCTACGAACTGAATTTGTTCTGAAAATTATGTTAGTACGGATGCAGTCATCAATAAACAATTAACATCGTATTCTGCCGCATTTCAGAATCCATCGATGAGCTAATTTAATTGAGTTATTGAGAAAAATACAAATATATGCTTAATAAATTTGTATAAAAAATAAATATACCTTTAATGTACCTATGCCACTTTGTATTACTAAGAGTCTCTGGGTTAAATCGCGGACAGACGGACGGACAGATAAAAAAAGAACTAAGTATAATTACAAGTTGCAATGAAAAAGTTCAAGTCGCAATAACACGAGGTTTTTTATATTTCTGACATATGATATACAATACATGCATGTTCACATTTTGATGGATGAGCCAACAATCGGCAAACATACTCGAAAGTAGATAGTAGAGTAATCTGGGGATTGATGACAAAAGCGCTTCTTTTGCAGTTTTTGGATCATTAATCATTATGATAATGACAAAGTTTCTACAGGAAAATAGAGGAAAACGTTTTTATAAACGCGTTCCCGCTTAACAAGATTTGCTCTATATTTCAACTAAACGTCATTGTCATGTCATTGAATGTGCCCTGCTCGATCCGAGGGCGAGGGAGGGGGAGGCATTACTTGTTCAACTTAATTTGAATATGTTTAATATTGGATTCTTACAATCAATTTAGACAGAACAAACATGAGACGCTGCAAAGTTTAATGAGTTTTTGAACAAGGTTTTTTTTTAAATGTATGTTGTTTTTTTTAATGTATAAGTATTAAAGTAGAGCTGAATAGCGGAGCTGAAATGATCAGGTTATGATAAAAGGCCCTAAATATTGTAC
Source organism: Acleris literana (assembly GCA_946894065.1). NCBI lineage: Eukaryota > Metazoa > Arthropoda > Insecta > Lepidoptera > Tortricidae > Acleris > Acleris literana. The sequence continues at coordinate 7,247,026 of OX335685.1, read as the reverse complement.
ATTGTAAATAAATAAAAAATGTCAAATCATCACATTTTGAACCTTATGTAGTCCAATCTTTACAACTTTCAACGCTCCTCAATTTCTTCCCGAATATAGTTTGCTTTGCTTTAAGTCTTTAACATAAGAAAAGGCAACATTGCCAGCATTGGTACAATGCCGCAGGGCAGGGGTCAAGCTTAGATTTAATGTTTTAGTTTAAGTTTATTTTTGTATGTTAAATTTAATTTTACTTAACATTTTAATATAAAATATTCCATTATAAAAAGCCGGCAGATAAAGTTCTCGGCGCGGTCGCCGTACTTGTATTATTGTATTTTACCTAAGCGCTTATTTCACTACACAATTTCAAGGGCCCTTAACCTTTATCAAGGAATATGCAATAAGAGTCAGGGAGCAGGCGGCGCTTCCTAATATCCCTAGTTGCCTGCCGAGTCTGGCGACCTGCCGCTCGGCCAATTTAATAACAAGTGTTGTTCGGTCACGCAGCAAAGGCGAGCCAGTAGGCGAGCTCTAGGGTGTTATTCTCTACTCGCCGTTTGACTTAATGAATTAAAAGGCTATGCTATGTAACCTATTAACTTCATATGTATATAACCGATGGTACCACCGCCTTATTTTTTTTAGTTTTTTCCTTTTTAGGGTACCGGTAGCCAAACTAGGAATTTTTTCGATCCGTTTATGAAATATTAAGCAAATTTTTGTTAGAGTCAAGTGTCCCCCCCGCCCCCTCTATAGCCAAAACTACAAATACAAAAAATCTGAAAAATATCTTAAGCATAACGAATAACGAATTTTAAAGAAAAACTATCACGACTACCTAGACTTGAATTGTTTATACCTAGCTACTAAAATCATCTCAGACACACCAAATAACTTGAAATTGAGAATTAGTTATTAGTATTAGGTATTAGTTAGTTACTTTATTAGTTATTTTTTGTACTTGTTATTTTTTGAGATGGTGTTTGTGTAGTAACTTCGGCTTCGGCTTCGGAACCCTACACTGAGCATGGATTGCCCGGTTTTTTGTTTAATTTTCGTCAAGTTTAAGTGCGTTGATGTCTACTCTAGGGAAAAATCTAAATAATACATTGATTGCTAAGAATGAAAAATCTAATGTTAGGTAAATGTCTCTCGTTGGCTTCGATCACTTGTTGGTATCGGTCAGTTAGACTATTCTTCGAAATAAAGATTTTTAAGTTCAACAGAAACGTCTGTTACGAAATTCTAAACTATATTAAAGCGAAAAAATGTTCGAAATGTTTTTTAAAAGGCCATATTTTGTTAAGTATATACTATAGGGGTGTTTAGAAGAAAAAACCATGCTGCGCCGGCCCCGAATGATTAAGATAAGGTCAAGATGATGATGATTGTGTAAAAATATGGAAGGTCATATATACGACCGTCAACGGTTGGTTACTTTGTTTGTTTCCCGTACATCACAGAACCAATTTTTCTTGGGCCGCTTCTTCTCAATCTCCCTTTGGGAAGCGCTAGACTCAGACAAGTGAAGTGCCTACAGGCCCAAATGTGTAATGTTATGCTCTTAAAAACAACATCTTGTCGATAGTGGGCTCATACGAGCTAATTTTTAGCTACGTAATTGAGAATATACGCTCTATAATGTTGTATAGACGCTCTGACAGAACATTATTGTCAATCAATTTCATTTTTCATTCATTTCATTTCATTTCATTATCGTATTGTCAATCAATCAATCAATCTTTTTAGTTTATTGCATCCATCGCGGAAACAATTTTACCAATGTCAAGTGAGTCAGGGCACGATGTACGGTATGGGTCAAATATTTTTCACCATCAAATGATCGATTGAATTACCTAGGACATTATGTACATATAAACACAAAGAGCACAACGCAGAAGCACACTATAGTCAATGATCGAGTTAAAAACAATTTGATAGCATGTGAAAGCTGTCAAAGGCAATTTAACCGCGTAGAATAGAGGCTGTATGTATACTGCATAGAGATTTTTGTTGGTGCAATCATATCACGGTATGAATTAGTACACTTATAATTTCAAGCTGCACTTTCGAGGCTACACTAGGTCACAGCTAACAAATGTATTTTTAATTGAGTGTAACTCAGCATGCACTACCCGGGGCCACCCTTCGCGACAAAGTGGCGTCAGCCCCGTTGAACTTGTCGACAGCTTCACGCAACCGCCAGTTTAAGTTTAAGTACATGACGTTTAATAACCGTGTATCCTACCGTTATTAAACGTCGTGTTGGTATGTGTTCTTAATAAATTAATACTATTCTTGATCGTGTGTATTATTTCCCGAACTTGTAATTACCTACTAAAAATATATTTCTCGTCGCAGCAGTTTGATTTTATACTTAGTAGTGTGACAAGTCTCTTAACCTTACTGATGTAAATAGCGATAAAAATAAATCAAAAATAATTAATTTAAATTACTTTTTGGGATATGTTACAAAGGTACATCTAACCAAAATAATCTGCTCAAACAGCAGGCACCGAACGCGTAACCGTATTTCTACATAGTATGAAACAAAGTCGCTTTCCGCGACTGTCTGTATATCCGCTAACTCCTCCTAAACCACGTAACGGATTTTGATGTGATTTTCCTCACCATCAGTTATATCATTTTTCACAGAAGGTTTTTATGTATATAATAAATTCTTGTTTATGTACGGGTGTTACAAAAAACCGACATAAACCGAAGCGAAGCCACAGCTAATTTCAACCTTACGTCACAAATACTCAGGTCCATTTTGCACTGTTATCCTCGACTTGATATGAAGTCATGGCGTGTGGGGCACTAATGCCCAGTTCCTATATTCAAGAAACGAATCGTTTTCCTTACGTCTCGTTAAAATTTGACAATTGCTACGTACAAAATGTGTCAAATTTTAATGAGACGTATGGAAAATCATTCGTTTTTTGAATACAGGAACCGGGCATAAATGTACTGAACTACTGACTTTATATCAAGTCAATGGCGGCGAAAAGGTCAACGACCACACTCAGAGTGACGAATGACGATTAAGAATTAAGTCGTTCCTTAGTGACGATTTTTTGTACACAAGATTGAAAAAGGAACGACGTAATTGTTTCTAAAATGTATCTGAGTATGGTGGTCAGCTGTTACTGCTGTGATGGATCCACTAAAGTTTAGCAAAAATGTTAATAAAGAGTTTGCTTTAGCCATTGAATTTACGATATTCCTCTTGGCTAAGGAACGCAGCATAAGTAAAACTCAAACACTCGTTTTTCAATTGCCAAGTCAGGGAGCCGATAACCACTGTTGCACAAAGGTGGAAACCGTGTAATTATTTTCTTTAAAAACTTCTTAAATGCTCTATCCCCTCAGCCGCTCTACTCTGAGGTTAACTAGAAGATATATGTATCTCCTATGGGCTAAGTTTGGTTATGCGCATTTTACTGATTAATACAGTATGTAAATGGAATACGAGCAAACATTTTAACGACGGTTAATATGCACCCCAATTAACATAAAAACATGTGTATCATTAACATAAGTTGTATTTCTTTTTTTCATACAAATTAATTCGCCACGCAATGTAACAGAAATAACCCAATTAAACTGCAATTAACTGAGACTTAAATCTTCGTTTACATTATTCATTGCTGCTCAATGGGACCTTTAAACATTAATTGCGCTCTATGTATTAGAGTTATTAACGAAATTCCATATTGACATGACTTGTAGAGCCATAACCTACGTCTATTTTAAGTGTTTGCTCGTATTCCATTTACGCACTGTATATGTATATTATTTTGTGACTTTGTGAAAGAGTTTAGAAACATATATCCTCACTCAGGGACGGGATTCCTTTGAATCACCGACACACATTTGATCGAATGTATTATTTCATTGAATTTCATCTCATCGACAGCTAATTTCTACTGAAATCTTATTGTTTTTAGGTTATCTTAAGCATGGGTTACGTAGGTTAGGTTGGGTTAGACCTGTGACCACCAAAAATTATAACTCCTGCACGTGAAACGCCTGTCGATGAAATGAAAATTCGGCAAAGTAAAAGATTCTATGAAATGAGTTTCGGTTATTCAAGGGTAAACCGTTACTCTCTGATGCTGCAACGGCTGGTCGGATTTATTGTATGCTTAATTGAAACTAAAAAAGCGGCCAAGTGTGAGTCGGACTCGCCCATGAAGGGTTCCGTGAAAGGTAAATTGCGGTTTACAATTTATGACGTATTAAAAAAAAACTACTTACTAGATCTCGTTCAAACCAATTTTCGGTGGAAGTTTGCATGGTAATGTACATCATATATTTTTTTAGTTTTATCATTCTCTTATTTTAGAAGTTACAGGGGGGGCACACATTTTACCATTTTGGAAGTGTCTCTCGCGCAATCTATTCAGTTTAGAAAAAAATGATATTAGAAACCTCGATATCATTTTTGAAGACCTATCCATACACGTATGGGTTTGATGAAAAAAATAATTGAGTTCTAAGTATGGGGAACCCCCAAAATTTATTGTTTTTTTTCTATTTTTGTGTGAAAATCTTAATGCGGTTCACAGAATACATCTACTTACCAAGTTTCAACAGTATAGTTCTTATAGTTTCGGAAAAAATTGGTTGTGACGTACGGACGGACAGACAGACAGACAGACACGACGAATCCATAAGGGTTCCGTTTTTTGCCATTTGGCTACGGAACCCTAAAAATGTGAATAGGAGAACAGGATGAGCTCATAGCTGTAGCTGTACAGTTAGTTAAGAAGTACCGGTAACACAATCATGTAAATGTGCGACCTTTGCACCAAGTAACCGAAACAGCGTATTCGGTCGCATCGCACACAATTGGGTTTCACCCTAATTGGATTAGGAAACCCCTCGTGGCCGAACCAACCGCGGGGAAAACTTTGGACATGTTTGTTTGCATATTATTATAACGTATAAACGTTTATTCATTAAATGAACATAATATTTACAGTATACAATTAAAGTATAAAATTAAAATTAAACTAAACTACTCAAATATTAAAGATATAAATAATAATCAAACCTTAAAAGGTTTAACAATAGTAATAGCCTAATTTAGGCAAAAAAAATGGTGACTACTTCGTTTTTTAATTTTTTAAAGACGCTGCCTTGTACGGACCGTTAAATAGATCACCTATTCCTAATTAAAGTCCGATAGTTACAGCCATTTCCGAGCAAAAGGGTCTTCACAGACAGACGAGCAGACAGACAACAAAGTCATCTCATAAGGGTTCGTTGTTCGAAATTTGCTACGGAACCCTAAAAACGGTTTTCATCAGCTTCAGACTATCCTCTTCACGTTGTTTAAATACGAACATCAGCACACTTGACCCAGAAACAAACAGACACAGATTTAAAAGCTCCTCTAGCTTACGCAATAAAATCCGTGCAACAGCGAGCGTTATTTAAGTTAGTTTACCTGTTCCAAACATTCAAAAACTCATAAAAAACTAAAAATAACGCGGCGCCATGCTCATAACGTAAATGGTTCATTAGCCCCGTCATCGCCGCCATCGCGGCTCTTTCATACAGGTAATTAAATATTATACTTTAATGTAAACTGTGAAGTATTGGCTTTTCAGGTTGAAGTTTTTATTCATATTTAACTCTTCCGTGTGTGACTGAGAGACCACGCACAACGTGAACCGCTGGACCTAGAGGGAGTTTTAATTTAGAGGGAGTATTCCTTGGGTACCCTCGGGGTGCACTAAGAAAGGATTTACCGAAAATCGGCCGCCAACGGGAATGCAGTAGCGGGAAACGAATTCTACGCGTACGAAGACATTCTCTTGTAGGTAAATATACGTAAACCTTAGGCAGATGATAATCACGATTCACTCTCAATCTTACAAAGCACCTTGACTTCTGGCTTACGAGTAGGTAGTAGTTGTAGGAAGGTGGGCATCTTCCAGTGTATAATAAGTTTAATTAACACGGAGCTCAGTTGGAATTGTATTTATTATTAACTAATTGACAAGGTGACATTATGAGATAACATGTCAACTATGTGCCGGAAGAATCGGATACGAGTAACTGTTTTTAGGTATTCTCAGTTAATAATTTTTTCACGATAATAAAACGATCTCAAAATACATATTCTGATGTTGGTATACTGTTTCTAGAAAGCCTGCTGACATAATAAATGTTGTTGACGTAATACGCAATGAATGAATGACGTAGCTACTTAGCTTACTTCCACGTATTGTCAATTTAATTTACCGCGTTTTTATTCATCACCCGCGGGAAAACGTTGCTAACCGAAATATAAGTGTTGGACCTTGGACTTTTCTTCTTATTTACTTCACCGTGAGGTCCGTGACTCCCATGTCATCGCCAGTATGCTAATGAGTTAGTTGCTCGGGAACCTTCATATGCCATCGTAATCCATGGAATGCTTAATATTATGTAATCCCAGTGGCCAACTAAGACGTATCGTCAATATAGCACCTTAACTTACTACCGATACGAAATGTCACCGTCTGTGTGAATTGAAATTGGCAAAGATTTATACACAAGTTAGTACTGGGGTGTTATTCTCTCGGTCGGTCGAACGAGTGAACGTGCCACACCGGCAAGGGACGCGCCACACGGGACTACTTAAACTTGCCGGTGTGGCGCGTTCACTTAAGCGTGTTTTTATTAAAAACTAGCTACTATACACTACACACCCAGCATGCTATACACCCAGTATGCGTTGCAATGCTACTAAAGTAAAAAAGTGTTCATTTTCTTATGATTCTTGGTTGAGGAACCCTCGCGGGCTACACAGAAACAATCGGATCAATCGTTTAGAAACACAGAAGACAAACATACAAACAGTAATTAAATTAGAAGTTACTCCCCTGCACCCCTAGGAAAGCAAAAGTCTATAAGGGCTAAGAATTTCAGCTGTGATATTAGCGTCATGATATCGACTGTCAATTTTCTGCTTCGTGATCTCCACACGTTCGTTTGTTGAGTGAACGTGACGTTTTCCCTCGAGACAAAGAGAAAAGCAATATTAGATATTTCCAATTCCGTATGGAATTACAATAAATTAATGTACTCTGAACCTGAACACGAGCTGAAGCAGCCTCACACTAGAAATGGGTCCCAAGATACAGGCTCAGCCTAGTTTGGGAATATTTACAATTGTAAATTTCTTCTTTATTTTATAATACAAGTTACAGTTATTTAAATAAAAAGTACCTGGATGGGATGACTGAGCTTTGCTCGGTATTTTTTTTTGGTAAGTTTTCTAAAAATAAAACCTAGCTAGATCGATTTTTCGCCCCCGAAACCCCCAGCATACTAAATTTATGAAAGTCGTCGGAACCGTTTTTGAGATTCACTTTATACAAGAATTGCTCGTTTAAAGGTATTAGATTACATAAAACGAACAAACTTAAAAGAATATTAAAAAAGAGAATTAATATTCAGACACCACTATAAAAAGAACACGCCCTCTAGCAGGTCCGCCCGCGGCATGGTCCCCATGACACTGGCTGCATTACCTCTCTGGATAGCCAGCCCAAACCTTTCAATTTCTCGTTTCTCAAAAAAAATACTATTTTCGTGTACCAATATGTGTAGGTGGACAGTCGAAGAGCTCAAAATTATCTATACATACACGTTTCTAAATTTAAATTTAAATCATTTATTGCGTGTCACATTAACATTACGTTAGAACTAGTGGAACTACAACTACAGGTAAGGTCTTTTCATTCTTACTTGTCTTATATAGTAAACAACTTTCTAACCTCAAAATGAACCTTTTTTGGGTAAAACAGCTATTTTAAACAAAATAAAGCAATCACAGACAATACATTAGCCAAGTGATGTCCATATTTTTTATTCAGTTTACTTTATTTATGATAAAAGAGCTAAAAAAAGGTTCATTTTGAGGTTAGAAAGTTGTTTACTATATAAGACAAGACAAGTAAGAATGAACAGACCTTATACATTCTATTGTCAAGGAAAAAAGATTTGCAGCTCTTCGACTGCGCCCGACTGCTACTGTGTGTACTAGACAACGGAACTTATGCTTAACTTAGTTTTGATCCGAGACGGCGCGCCCGCTACTCAAATTGTCGTTGCACGGTCGTCAATTTATGTAAATTAAGCAGTGGGGTCGGCTGTCGTTAATTGGAAACACTATCTATAGCCTAGTTAGTAGAAGTAGCTAGCCTATGGAGTTAACGGTCGCGGGTTTGTTCTCCAATAGGGGCAAATATGAATGTATTTGTATCGTATAGGCAGAATGGACAGGTGGGAAGAAAGAAATGCGTTTATACAGAATTAGGCACGTATAAATAAACAAGATGCACCTACGTACACATGTGCCTTTCTTGCGTATGCGGTAAAGTTATTTTGCCACAGTTGAAAATTGTGGCAGACAAACCTGACAGCGCAGCAAGTGTATTTTGGACGAATTTTTCGCTGTTTTTGGTATTTTCGCCAAATATAAGTGAGAAGTTTACATTTCGTGTATTGTCAGGTGCTAAAGAACAACGTCGTGATGATTAACAGTAGCATTTTAGGGTAAACAGCCGGAGTGAGCGTTCATTCGTAAATGGATACATTATACTACATCTGTGGTTTTTTAAATCGTGATTGACACTGTAATTACATTAATTTACTTTATTATGTGATTCGAAAACGTGACGTATTCGATTGACATGTCTGTTCTCGAGCTACGGAGCCGTGTCAACTGACCACCCTGTATACTTATCGTCCACTAGTAAAGTGACAAAAACATTTGTAGGTATTTGCACCAACGACACCTTATGAATTCGTAGACCCGCTACGAAGTCGTAGAGCCTGTGCTGGATTATTTGACGAAAGAAAACGAACGTAGACCCGCTACGAAGTAGGGTTGTGTAGTACATTTACTAAGAGCCAAAAGGAATTAATTCCCGTCACTGTACTGGAACGAACTATTCCATAAAGTTTCTGCTCTTAGTTCATTTAGTACACGCGGAGCAAGAACCGAACAGAGCAGACAGTGACCATGACAGCAAAGCTGGCCATTCATTCGGTCAAAGGAGGTCATGAACAGACCAGTTTCTTTCAGTGTACTAGTGTACTAAAAGACCGAATTAGTACATTAGAGAGATTGTACTATTTTGGAGCGATCCGCTCTGTGAACGAGTGCGCACAACCCTACTACGAGGTCGTAGGCACTGGGGCTTTATTCTACTGGGTAAAACCATTTTGCTTTTGACATGTTATCGTATAAAACTTTACGATAGTTTTTTATTAAATTGACGGCCGAGTTAAAAACATACGATAATTTGTCAGAAGCAATGTGATACTGATTATGATTATACTGAGTAAAATAGAGCCTTGGTCAACGAAAACTTTCGTAGACCCGCTACGAAATTGTAGACACTGTTTAGAAATAGGGGTAACTGTAATTTTATGATTTAGAATTTTTGAAGAAGAAGACAAAACTGACACTTAATTTTTACCTAATTAGACATTAATACTCGTGCCTATTCTCATTGCGACTTAATAGATGTAGTTTGGTTTTTGAGTGAGAAGATGTAGTTTACTTCAGGGCCTCTGCTTTACTTTGTTATTACACCCATTGCATTTTTATTGTTTATGACGCATGTACTGTCAAGTTAATAAGAGCCTTCGTAACTTTAACAATATTATAACATAAGGGTTAATTTAATACAATGCGGGAAGACCTTAAAATTCCGAATTATTTTTACCGAAAGCAATGTTATGCTGGAGTTATTTTACATTCAATGCATAATTTAATTGCTGTACGTATGTTAGATTAGGTTTGAAGTTTTGTATCAAAATATTGCTTTGGTGGGTACCCAATTCAATATTAGAATCAGGGCATAAGCAATTAGTTATTGCCTCGTTGGGTTCCCTCTATTTCGCCGAAACTTTTTACGCCGAATGTATAGTTACCCCGAATTTTGTTTTCGCATAATTTTTCTCCAGATTAAACGGACAATATTTTTTAAAATGTTTTGTGTAATCCTGGTAGAATAGAGTAGGTTAGGTTAGGTTTATTTCATAACTTTTCAAAAAGTCAAAGGTATCGTAGAATAACAATTATGCGAAATTAGTATTCTGCGAAATCATACATTCGGACAATTTATGATTATGCGAAAACAAGGCGAACCCTATCTGTCTACTTATTTCTATTGCCACTAAAACAAACAATACAAATATAATAAAATACAGCATTAAAGGGGGCCCCCATACAAGGTACGGTGGGACGGAACCTTGGGTGTGTGAGTCCGACTCTCACTTAGCCAGGTTTTTACGACAGAATTATGAAACCACAACATTATGTTTTGCGATATAAATAAGAATAAGTAGACAGATAGACAGACAGACCGACGGACAAATGTGGACAGCGGAAGCGTTTGGAAGCGTTGGCATCCAAAGTGGCCGATTCCGTGCCTTAATTTGTCTCTCCGTCTGTACTAATACTATAAAAGAGATTGACCATCTTTGTATGGAGTTGGACCAAGTGCTGCCCAGAATGAACACAATAGTGCATTATGTACCTTAGGGCCTGTTGTTTGATCAGTAGTTAAACTAACTAATTGTTAAAAACCGTGACTAATGGTTAAATCTCAAGGAAATGTGAAAAAAAATCGATTCCTTTTTCGAATTTTAACAATTAGTTGAGTTAACTACTTATCAAACAACAGGCTCTTAGGCTAACACTAGACTGTAGATTAAAGCGCTTCAAGATCTAACCCGGGAGTCGTGGAAAAAAAACATTGGTGAGTACTTAATCATCAATAAAATCAATGTAATAGTACCTACATTACTCTCTTATTGTCGTCATCGTCGTTGATAATAATTCTATCGATGAATAGAGCAGGGCGCCTCAAAGGTGCCTTGGTGTGCGTACAACAGCCAATTATTCCTAGTTTCTTCCATATAACGCAATCTTCAACAACATGCATGATGAATGCATCAACAACATCATGAGTCGTCAGTGGCGCTGTGGGCTTGAAGACTTGTGGCCACAGTAGGCGTTGTTGGCGCTCAAAGGGTCCATTTGATAATCGCTCACAGAAAACCTTAAAAAACCGAAAGTGCGAAGTAAAAACGACAAAACAAGAGCTTTTATTTATTTTTAAGTCTCTTGAACCAATTTTGAACATATGTATTTTTTCTAATAGATAGTACCGTAAGGAACAAGGTACAGTTGTTTTCACTTCTGGGCAGCATTTGGTCCAAACTTGTCAATCTCCTTTGGACTTTGGAACAGTTTTTAACATTGCAACTTAATGGCGAATAAAAAAAATGCAGAATGCGCCGAAAACTTTAAAAATCTTCAATAAGTATTATAATTAAAACATTAAATTAAATTAGAACGGAACCCTTCCTCACGACTCTCACTTTACACACCACCGACCGATCAGCGATTAAAAATGTCTTATAGGGAGTAAACTAATTAGTAGCATGTATTCTAAATGAATATACCTACTACCTAGGTATATTCATTTACATTTCATTCAACGGATAGTAACATTATTGTGTGACGTAAAACACTTAGGTAGTTATAATTATCCGCCTTCCATTCATGGTGTTAACGAATTAGTGGTTTACATCACGGAAGCAATGCATGCCATTTAGTAATTAAAAAAGATCAAACTTTTCCGACTATGTTATTCGCTTATTATTGGTCTACAACACCACTTCTTTACTAGTCGTAATCGCGATTGATTAGGGTATGAATTGAATATTCCACCTACGTTTAGGTGACATTTATAAATATTAAAAAGTCAAATACGAAGCATACACTAAAGGATACGACGGAGATCGTTGCTCAAAAGAACATCACATCACTAACGTCACAGGGTGTTTATTATATCGTTATAGCAAAACTAAATAGACACTCACCAGTGTGTAGCGGTTCCGTGTGGTTGCCAAGCCGCGGGTCGCTGCGCCGCGCGGCAGGCCCCACGTCGCTCTCGTTGAGCCTGGGCAGCTCCGGTGACTTCCACACGCAAACGTAGTACACAGACAAGAGGATAGCAGCCAGCGACACGGACAGGAGGTACGCAAGCACCGTCAGCACCCGCACCACCTTGCTGACAGACTTCTGCTCGTAGGCCTCCCTTGGCCCGGCCTCCTCCGAGGCGCTCTCCTCCTCCGTCTGGCCGCACACCGACATCGTATATCACATGCTCCTGGGAGACGCTACATGGTGCGAGCCGTGCAGTGGGCGCGCGAGGCCGGGAGCGAGTGCGGTCCCGTCCAGTTCCTAAACCGATCACGCGTCATGGATTTACGAACGTTCGACGCGTCACTTACTCTATCTATTACAAACACCCTATATATAGGTACCTAGTAAATATGTATGTACAAGTAGGTATTAGGTACTTGAATTAGCGGAAGCTTGCAAGAAATTTATTCATGCCGAGTAAAATTAAATGATCGTTTAATACATACATTAAGTAATTCTTTTACTTAATGTATGTTAAACTATAGCGTTAATTATATAAGTAATTAACAACAATGACTACAAGTAAAACCGCTGCCTGTGGGAATTGGACCAACTTTGTCGTGTGGAAATGTTAGTATTAAACGCAACAGGTGGTATTTCTGCTTATTAGCAAGTTAGCAACACAAGGACGACTTCAGACTGATATTAGGTTACCGTAGTTTGGATTTAAGTATTATAAAATCCATTGCGGTTTAGGTAGTAAAAAAAAACTAAAATAAATATTATCAAATTTTTTAACCATTGTTTTAAGTGTTTAAAATGAGGGATATTTAAAAAAATGCCATCAATCATCAAAGCTTCTTCTGATTTCGACTGTACCCAACTTTCTCTTCCCTGTGCCAAAATGAGTCAATTCGTTCCCTTCATTTTTGAGAAACAAGAACATTAAGGTCCGCTTGCACTTAAATGTTAAACCTAGGTTAAACCCAGGTTAACAGGTTAATTTGTAAAAAAAATCAGTTTTCGTATGTATCTGACGTTTACTAACTCGAGTTGCCGCCTGTTTCACAATTGACAGATAAATTTAGCCCTTTCTCTTTCTTACACTTCAAAATAGACAAGGAGAGAGCCAACTATTGGCAGATTAATCATCTCGTCGATTGTGAAACAGGCCCTAAGTGTCGTAATCCAGTGTTAATTTTTCTGTACAAGTGGCCCTTAGGCCCGCTTGCACGTAAATTTGGTTTACCGCAGGTCAACCGCAGGTTAACCGCAGGTTAAATTATTAAAGAATGTCAGATTCATATAAGAACTGTAAATTTTACAAATTAACCTGTTAACTTGGGTTTAACCTAGGGTTAAGATTTACGTGCAAGCGGACCTTACTGTGCTTGCTCCTCAAAAACGAAGGGAACGAATTGTCTCATTTTGGCACAAAGAGGAGAAAGTTGGGTACAGTCGAAATCAGAAGAAGCTGTAAAACATCGCGTTCTATTCAGCGCGACGCGGTTCCTAACAATATTTCTTCTGACGTGTTATCGAATTATTTTTAACTCGGCCGCCATTACTATCAAGTAAATAAGAGCTATCAAAACGTCGTTGACAATACGGAAACACGGCAATAGCAATATGGTTATATCACAGTAACGTAATAAAATGTGAGAGTGTTTGAATTGAGTACCTATATCAATACAAGGTACTAAAATGTACGGCTACATCAGAGTTCGACCGTACTCCACGTCTAAACATATATATTGGTTAGGTACTATTTCGTAGAATGTGACTGTTCCCGAAGGAACACTGACAAACGAAGTCTACGCCGAGTCGTAGACTTGTAGGTAAAACCTAGTAACTATGTCTAACCTACTTTTATGTTAATATACTACTCGATACCGCACCACTTTCTAGGTCACCATTTACGTGGAATACATTGGCTAAAGGGATCAATTCCCCAAAAGCATGGTTTACAGCCGATTACCGTAAGACTTCTGTCACGAATAACCTACTTAGAGTTACGTACACAAGCCCACGCGAGCAATGTCATCGGGCGAAATACAAATTGGATGTTAGACCGCGGCTTTCGCAAATGGGATTAATCTCGCCGCTCATTACGTGGCCACTGAATTTTAGGATCCCTGACTTGTTTCTTGTAGAAGTAGTACAGCTTTGTCCGCATTATTTTATTTGACATTATCTTGTAGACGCTTTTATGGGAGTCTAACCGAATTTACCAGAACCCGAAAGACATTTGAAGCACTTTACTCCATGTGCAATTTTTTAACAGATCGCATGCTTAGAAATTGATAGCGGGTGCATTTTATATGTAAATCAGTACCGCGGGCACAGAATTAATAAATTAACTTTTTAAATTAACATGTCAACGTCTTTTGTTTAACAATAATGTCGGTTCTTAATGGTGTAATTCACACTAGCTGAGAAACACGATAACATTCACTAACACTTCATAACAAGAGCAAGATCGAGCTCTTTATAGTCTTCCGGGTTCGGGTAAAGACTACTATAATCTGTTTCATCTAGGTGGAGTCCTGTGACAGCCGTATTTCGTAATTTCAATCACTTACTATACCTACTCACATGCTAGGTACTTAAAAATACACGATTAATTATTTAAGTCCCTGAACTGCTTCACTAGGTTGTAGTATTTTGTAGTATTTATGTAAAGTTACAGAAACAAGTGAAAAAACCTGTTTATGTGAGCTGTCACAGGAATCATATTAGATGAAACAGAGTGTAGTTACACTCTCTAAGAGCGTTGGCGAGCGAGAGAGAAATACAAACCCGAACGACCTTTCAAGTGCTATTGCACTGTACCTATTCTTAAATACACTAAACACATCCAAGACTCGGAAATTAATATTCGTGGTCATTACACAATGTTCGTCCTTATCATAACTGAGGATCAAACCCTGGACCGCTAGCTTTGTAGGCAGACTACCCAGTGTAATCGCGTCGTCAAACCTTTTGTCGAGCAGTTGTCGAGCACATTCTGTCCGTTATGGGATCATTAATAAGCAACAAGTGGCTTAGCAACATAAATATAGGGCCTTTCTCCTAAAGAGAGATGATTAGGGTATTGTAGGTATTCCTTCGATTCGATATTAATTTCGAAAATTGTAATAGGGCCCCGTGTGTGGGCATGCCCTGGAGCTTCCATTAGCGATAATTGGATCCGCTTGCGATATTGTATCAGGGACACGCGTCTCGCGTCAAACGGGCGCATATTCTATATCGCGCGTAACAACGGGTACGTAAAATAGTGTTGGATAATAAAATAATATAAATTGGTGTACTTTATTTTTAGTAAATTATTAAAAATATCTAGGTGCCATCGTGAAGGAACAATACGTGACCTTTCGAAACCTTGGTTACCTTTCATTAGATAAGGATGAACTCTTGAAAAAATAATCCCGTAGACCGGAGGGCATACTATCAAGTGCCGTAACGAGCCAAGATCCAGGCAGAGCGCCCGACATGCAGATATACAAGTTTTACTGCCTTAGGCCCTAGCCAAGATGCATTACGCTAACTAGCGTTTCTATTCGTTTCGTTTTTAAACCAATCGCGTCACTGGTAGATCACGTGACTCCTCGTATCACTACTTAGTGGCAGGGACTCGGCATTCGAAGATTAGAATTTAGTGGTTCGTGGTTACCATCCAAGAGAGGAAGATAGTTTGAAAGAGCTCGCCATGCACCTGTAAGGGCAGTCGTAGACACTCAAACGCAATCGCAGGCCGCGTGAAATCAACCTCAACCTCACAAAATTTATTTGACAATGATAAGTATTCAGATTGTTTATGATTGACGGAAATTAACTCACCTGATCACAAAATATCTGTTAATTTTGAAATAAAGATCGCTATAAAGGTTGAATGCGGGCTGCCTAAGAATAGCACCACTGAATGTTAAATGTAACAAAGAAGAAACATACGTTTTTCTATTGGCACTTGGCACCCGTTAGAATAGACCCCACTACACACGATTAATCATACTCAACCCGGGCAGGGACAACCGCTCCCAAGGGACTTCTGATGGCAATTAAGTTATTACGGATCGAATCAGTATTATAAGTAGGTTGTGCGGCGAGCCATGTGCTATCAGTCGTCTAGACTCTTAATATAATATACTTACTTAGTACTTACCTTAAAAAATTCCAAGGGGCTGGTCCATGAACGAATGTGTTGCTAAATGTAGTTTCATGGTCGAGCTTTAAGTAATTGTATTTATAACGTTTTTTATACATTTTTTTTTCAACTTGCGGAGTTTATCGCGCGTCTCTACATAATTTTCTATTTATGTGAAGTTCGTCCCTCTAGGGGCTGCACTTCACTTCAATCTGTCCTCATTTTGTTGTCCTAAATTTCATTTATATAATTATGTAATGAATAACAAACGTTCAACATAAAAATAAAATGTACATATTTTAGTAGTATAACACTCATTGGTCATAACAACATTTTATGTAGGTAGTATCGATCAATTCCATGTTATATTTAGTAAAATTATTTATTGACATCAAATAATATGTTGTTTCAAACCATAAATGATAATTGTTTCGAGCAAAGGTGTACCGATTTGCTAAATTAGGTCAATCTCACCTTTACTCTCTCCCAACGTTAGGTTGTTATGCTATTTGTGTAATGCAAAAATTTCTCATTTAAATAGCTATATAACCCATTTAACCTACTCTCCGACTATCTAACTAGGTATTCTTGTCTATGCGATAAACAAGTCGGAAAACTACGTAAGGTCTGTTCATCCTTACTTGTCTTATATAGTAAACAACTTTCTAACCTCAAAATGAACCTTTTTTGGCTAAAACAGCTATTTTAAACAAAATAAAGCAATCACAGACAATACATTGGCCAAGTGATGTCCAAAATGTTAACTCGGTTTACTTTATTTACGGTAAAAGAGCTGTTTTAGCCAAAAAAGTTTCATTTTGAGGTTAGAAAGTTGTTTACTATATAAGACAAGTAAGGATGAACAGACCTTAGAAGTTGCTCAAAACGAAACTTAAATAAAAGTCAAACCATATTTTCTTAAATACCGTTGGTCTGTACAAGTAATAGCGTAACTATACAACTTCGGATAGGGGGCTCTCCAAAATGTAACAAATAGTCTTAGGTTTCGCCTGTGCTCACGCCTCTCGGACCGCAGGCCCGTGGCATTTTGCCCGATCTGTCGCCCTATAGCTACGCCACTATGTATAAGTAGGTAGGTACTTATCGTGGGGGACAATTGTACTCAAAGGTTAATAAAAAAAATAAAAAAAATATTATGAATAAATAGTAAAACAATTCATCTCATGGTATTACGTACAGTATATGTTAAGCTTCACAGTTTACTCTTCCGCAGTTCTTGCAGCTTCTGGCGGAGGACTCGCCGGAGGATCTTGCCGGACCCGTTCTTTGGTATTTCGTTCACAAAGATAATACCACCGCGGAGGTGTTTGGCCGATGACAACTAGAACATATAATATAACAAATGTAAACCAAACGCGGTGTCTGGGGCATTCATAACCACAGCTCACCATTCCGTTAATCGAGTCCACTGCTAGTTGTGATTGTGACATAACTATCACGAGGGTTCTTTTAAATACACACACACACACACTTATCATAAAGCGTCTTACGGTGTACAGACGGATTGACAAGGTTTGAAATAAAGGTAAACAATACAGGATGTTAACTTATTGAAACAATATGTATAGAATTTGGCTTAAAGTAGGGGGGGAATCACAATGCAGGGCATGCACGAAACGAAAGGTAGTTCTCTCCAAACGAACTTTCGGTTTCGGTTTCGGCATATTTTCGGTCGGACACTACTGCACTATACACTTGTATGTGTATGTGCAGTAGTGTGCGTTGTATCAAGTAAATCAGGCGCCGTACCCGGCTGGCGGAGAACTCGAGCAGTTCCCTCTCCGCGAGGGTGGCGCCGGGCTTGGCGACGACGAAGGCGGTGGGCAGCTCGCCGGCCAGCTCGTCGGGCGCGCCCACCACGCCGCACTCCGCCACGCCGCCGTGCTGCAGCAGCACCGCCTCCACCTCCGCCGGCGGAACCTGACACGTCCAATTAACCAGAACTCATAATAATGCCACCGCCGCCTAGCCTACCATCTTAATTCAGCCGAAGTGGACATGATAAAAAAGGGAAGCGACATCAATGTGAAAAAAACCGGGCTAATGCATGTCGGACAAAAAAACTATGCCAAAAAACAACTATGAACGAATTTTCTATTTAAATTTGTGCTGTTTTAGATGATCTGAAGCTAGAGCGCGGACAGACGGACTGACGTTTATGGCGAAATTATAAGGGTTCCTAGTTTGACATCGGAACCCTAAAAACGGGATTATTTACTTTCCCCGACATTCATTTTATTATTTTCACCACAGAACTATTATTTTATTATTAAAGAGTACCTAGGCCTATGGTTTTTATTTTCATGCGTAATACCTAAGCATTAAAAACTTTAGCAGTCATACTTTAACTACCCGGCGCTGTGCTGCGGACTGAACCTAATCTCTTACCTGAAAACCTTTATACTTGATGATCTCCTTCAGGCGGTCGACTATGAAGAAGAACCCCTCCTCGTCGTAGAAGCCGATGTCCCCAGTCTTCAGGTAACCCTCGTGGTCGAAGGCCGAGCGCGTGGCCGCCTCATCCCCCGCGTACCCCTTCATCACGATGGGACCCTTGATGCACACCTCGCCTTTCTCCCGGGGACCCAACAGCTTGCGAGACTCTATGTCTACTACCTATGAATATAATGTATATGTCATTGTCATTACGTCTCATTTGATAAACAAATAGGTAAAGTCTGTTCCTATTCAGACTGCCAATGACAATAACAAGTATACCTGACCGTAATTGTCTTTAGATAGAGGATGAAATAGTAATGTGAATAATGTGACCTGTAATTAGTTTATTAAAAAGGTTGAATACATACATACATAATCTCACGCCTTCGTTCCCAGAGCGGGGTAGGCAGAGCTACAGAATTACAAACATCTCTAAAAACTTGTTGATAATTCCATAACCACAATTTGCACAATTAGGCTAAGATGTTTACCAGCGTATTAGTAACAGGTTGCAAGCCCATCGCCTAACAGTACTACAAGCCTTTATTCCCTTAGTCGTCTCTTACGACATCCACGGGAAGATATGGAGTGGCACTATTCTAACTCGGCAACCACACGAGGAAAAAGGTTGAATATATATTCATCATCATCATATTATTATTATGCTGGGTGCGACAGAATCTATCAAGCCTCACTACATTTTCAATGTCAGAAATAGTTCGAAAAAAATTATCTTTATGACAAGACTCTGTCAGTGTAATGGTACTAATGGTGTTTTCAGCGAATGTGCTTTTCATCAAAAAATACAATATTAAATAGAGATTACTAACTTAAAGTGGACATGAAGACAATGATAAAGTGTATAAATAAATAATATGACTGGGCTCAACCTTCAAAAGTACGCGAATATAGAGTGATAATGGTAAATTGATTTGTTTATAAGAGTGACGGAACGAATAGGAACGGATGTATATCCAGTATATCAGGATCAAGCACAAAGTACTTTAAAACGCATTAAATTTATTCGATATGTAAAAGGCTGACATTACGTACTTACTTAGTTTAAGGAATATGTTGGTTTTTCTCTGTTATGTTTTTGTTTGGAGTATAATAATAGTACATTGTTGCCTAGGCACGGAAATTAACGGATTTCCTGACGAGGTGGTTAGTGCTAAAATAAGATTCAGGAAATCCTCGTTTCCACCGAGGCATACATAATGCTTTTCTCAAACAATGCGAGAAAATGATACAAAACATGATTATAAGTTTTTTTTCTCCCACATGCTCGGAAATGTTAACCTTACTGTTGTCAAATCAGCCCGCGAAGTTCTAAGTTCCAGGCCCAGGCAAAATTAAAAAAAACAAAGTTATTATTTACCAACGGCAGCGGCCGCGAAAAATTTATGAAATTTCATTACGTACCTACCTGGTGATTTACTTTTTAAAACCATGTTTGGACTAGGATAACTATCTCCAAACAGCCAAACACTCGTGCAATCTAAATTCTTCCTTGTATATTTCACTTTTTAAATGTCATAGACTAAAAAGTTAAGCCTTTTCAAACAGCATTTACAACGTATTTAAAAGTGTGTCAAATAGTTTGACTTTTTTTTAATAGAAATTGCGTTCATATCAAAATAAATTGCGGAAATAACATAAACGCGTAATAAATGTTATAGTTTAAAGTTTAAACTATATTTTATTCAAATTTTGTATGTTTATGTAGAATCTAGTTTCTAGTATACACACATATGCGAATAAGCTGCATAAGTTATAGTGTTTTCCATCCAGGAATACGCGTCCGTTGCGTCATTGCACGTAGAATTTATTGGGGATGGACTTTGTGGATTTGAAAAGGTTATATGTATGCAAATATTAAAACAATTGGTCAAGAATTACCATTTATGTACCTACAAGATAGTCAAAATCGCTACGAAATGGGTCGGATATGTTTCAAGATTATTGCAACAGGGATCAGGGATCGGTCACCCAGACTTAGGTACATTACCTGGAGAGTTTCAAAAAAATAGCTCTTGATTTATTTTTCTCAAGATTTCAAACAATACATTTATCTTTTTAAAGTTAACGACTAATGGCTAAAGGCGGAAAGGGGATGCCTCGTAATAAGGTTCGTCCTTCTCAAAGCAATCTTACCTTCACTTTGATGCCCGGAAGCGGACGTCCGCCGCTGCCTACTCTCTGGTTGTCGCTCTCAATCACATCCTTCGTCGCCGATAACGAAGTTTCTGTCATGCCGTAGGTTTGGAATATTCCCAAGCAATTAGGTAATCTATATGTTATGAAAAATAATATAAATACCAACACCTAGTTGCACAAACGTTCGTTAGCACTACATATTATAATAAATGTTTGGTTGGTGGCTATTGTTATAAGAACTGTGACGCAATGGATTTTCAAAAGGACATTTGCTATCCTGGTTATAAATTAGAACGGCAAACTTTTTACAATTATAAAAAAAAGAAGTACTAGAGGGACTAAAATACTTTAAGAAAACGATAATAAAGGGTCGTATGGGAAAAGCGTAGGTTAGTGGCAACCGTAATTTTTTTAACAGGAGATCAAAGGAGAATGGGCAGAAATGTATGAACACTGGCCTAGAAACCAATAACAATAAGCACTATGTCCTTTTTAATTCTAGAACGATTTTGTGTAGCGGGAAACCTCAAATAACAGTGAGTTTTTTTTAATCTGGAACATCGTGACCCCTACATAGACGACTTTAGCATAATTACTTTTTCACTTCTCATGCTCTTTAAATGTTACTTTAGTCTCTGCACATCGGGACTAAAGCTCCTTATTAATCTCTAGGGTTTTTTTTTTTTTAATTTACTTTGGAAACCCCTAAACAGCCAATCACGGTGTTTGAGAATGGAAGATTATGGCCATTTTCAGTGATTGTGTATGGACCATTTTTAGACCGTGGAAATAACCTCAAAATGACAACTGTGCAAAAAATATTAAAAACAACCATTTAATTTCGTGAAACAAGATTAATGATTACGAATATTAATCTATTTAAATATATTAAGGATAATTTTATTTTATTAGCCATGGTCCAAATAGTTTTCAAGCTTGTATCTTTTGGCTAAATATGCAAGCATTTGTGTCACTTTGTAAAGGATCACTTTAGAAAAAACTGACAACCGCGAAACAAATTTGTCAGAAACTTTGTTACTTTGTTAAAACTTGTAATTTTGTATAAGTAGAACGTAGTTTTTTTTCCTCGCATTCAAAGTGAAAAGTAGAGTGTTTAACGCGAGACTAAACAACCATAATGACACTCGAACTATAGCCACTCTCGCTCGCTCGCTCGCTCGCGTGGTTAAATATCTCTTGTCATTATGGCTTGTTTTAGTCTCTTGTTGAACAATCTACTATGAAATACCGCCGTCTTTGCATAGCGATAACTTATTTCACACAAAGATTTCGAACTACCTGCAATAGTAATAGTTTTACAACTTAGAATTACCTATCCGGTGACATATCTCTTGTCCTTATTGGTCATGTTGGTCAATTTGCCCACCCTCCTTTAAAGTCCACCGGCTTAAAATCGGGTGCCGATCTAATGCCGAGTGAAAGGTGGCCAAAATGGAAATTGTAGAAGAACGCTGTACTTCTAAGCACCAATTCTTACCGTTTCTTGGCTGCCTGAAGAGTCTCCAAGCTGACGGGAGCGGCGGCGCACCATGCCACTATAACGGACGACAAGTCGAACTTCTCCACTACCGGGGACTTCGACAACAACACAACGATCGGCGGCACTGTTAGCAGGACTTGCACCTAAAAATACACAAAGTATACATATAAGTAATTTCTTCTTCGTTTAGAAAACTTCGGGGGTCAAATTCACGCTAATGGCATGTATAAGATATAGGTACTCGTACACAAATGGTAAACAACACATACAAAACTGTGGATTAAACTATTTAACTTGTTACAACTTGGTATACTTTTTCACGAAGGCGCGCCCCGGCACCCAAATTGACGTTGCACGGTTGCGTTAAACTACCTACGTATAATCACATTTAGCGCGATATTCTGGATTTACTACTCTATAACAATTTGAATTACCTTGTACTTCTGAATTGCTCCTAAATACTTTTCAAGGTGGAACCCTGAGAAGTAAATTAAGGTGCGCTTGGCGGCCATGTAGTTGATAGTTCCCATGAGCCCATAGCCGTGGTACCACGGCACCACCGTCAAGTACCGTGAGAGATCTATTCCATTTGAATCTCTGAAAAAAAAATAAGATTTACAAGATAAGTTTTGCTCCAATAACGTCGTGATCGATCTTCTGCTTGTAGCTGGACTAAAATGTACTCCCAGTGTCAAGCTAGTGCTACTCGTATAAAACACACTAACCAATTTAGCTCTAGATAAAAGGTACCAAAAGAAGTGTACTTACTGAAATTGCGTAGCACAATACAATGCATTCAGGTGCGTGAGCATCACCCCCTTGGGCAGGCCGGTCGTGCCTGAAGAGTACAGGATGTACACCACATCCGACCAGCCCTCCACATCTTCCGGCACAAACTCTTCAATGCTTACATTCTTCACCACTACACTACTCAAAGAAACCCCAAACTCTACAGGACTCTCCTCAAACTGTATAATCTTCTTAACATAAGGCAATTTCTTAAACGTGTCAACATTTTGCTTCAGAGCTGAAGCGGAGCCAAATATCAAGGACGGTTTCGAAATGTTGAGCACGTGCGTCATTTCCTCTGGAACAAAAATCATACTTTCATGTTATTCACTAATCTAAATTACGACGAGTCTTCCTGCGGGTGGGAATGGTCGCGTATCGTGCTTGGTGGCGCACAATGGAAGAGGCATATGTCCAGGAGTGCACTAGAGTAGGCTGATGAAGATGATGCACACAGACAGGATCTAGATACCTTTCGTGTACAGCAGGTTGACAGCCGTGACAGTGGCCCCGCAGCAGATGACCGCTATCGCAGTCGTGATGTACTCGAGCCGACTCTCGCTGCACAGCGCGACCACCTCTCCCCGCTTCAGCCCTAGTTTCTTCAAACCGGTGGCGATATTAACAACATCCTGTAGTATTTTTTGGAAGGTCGTTTCCTCGCCTGTTTCACCATTGATCTGAAAGGATAGGTACAGACAGCATAAGATTTCTAAAATGAAATAAACAATAGGCTTTTCGGGGTTTCGTATATATGTCAACAAGGGACCCTTATACCATTCATACCTAATAAAAATCATCTAAGACTTATTTAAAAAAATAAAAAAGCGGGCAAGTAGGTTTAAAAACTTCGCTGATTCGTAATGATACTAATTATGTAAGATACCACTGAAAAACTTATGAAATAAACCATGACATTACCTAATGATTTTTCGTGACATGGACAAAAGGTAAAATTACAAAAATTCAGATTAAAATATCAATACAAATGTTAAATCGATAACTTTTTAACGCTCTATTAGCCCTTGGCCTAGGGTTGACTATGTAACACTTTCTCTTAATTTTCTGTCTGCAGGTATACCGATCTACGGTATATAGGTAGGCAGACATGAATAGAAAAAATACGATTTCATGAGGAAGAAAAAAACACAGGTTGTTGGTACACATATTGGGACTTCCGGAAGGACCCGGATAAGGCAAGCGCGGGAGAGAGAGGCGGCCTCTGCCCTATAGGGGGTTGATGTGGGCTGGTTGGATGGATGGATGATATGGAGCCTGAGACGAATCTGAGACGAGCCCACGTGACGTGTTTTAAGAGAATAATGGTCAAATTTGCATACGTTTCTTTTAAAAGCGGAGATAATTACTAAAAAAATGTGTCTATACATTATAATTATTGTTTTTAGTTAAAATACTAATTTTGACTTAGTTTAAGGCATACGCAAAATAACGGTAATTTGTTCTAATCTTAAAAATACGAATTAAAGAAAAAAGGATTGTTAGAAGATAGGGATCAATGAAATCTAACTGAAACTAGTGTAAGTGAAAGACCCGCCGTAATAGAAAGCTGAATTGTGAAAGTTTGAAACTTACAAGAGCAGGGTCTGCGCCGGCGCGGGTCGCGCATTGCGCGCGCAGCTGGTCGAGGAGGAACTGCGCGTACGACAGGCGTCCCGGCACGGGCGTCGCCGGCCCGCCGTTCACCACTTTGTTGACTATCATCGTCCGTGGGTTATTCTGGTTCTGCAAAGATTAACCCGCTTATTCATTAAATCTATTTTATAGTTAAATTATTTTTTGTCCCTAGTGTAAAATCTTTTTTAATGCATCCTCTGTACAAACACTAAAAAATGTGTTAATCATGTAGTTTCAAAATTTAAACGTGTGGTTTTGGAGAATGACAGTAGGCCGACTTAATCCGCCATTTGTACATATATTCCTGTTAGTATGTGTTATGCAAAGAAGTTGAAATACAGAAATAAGTATTAATTAAGCTTACATTTCCCTAATTGGCCGGCAACCCACCGACCACTCTTCTTGAGTTGCTGGTGTTTATGGGCAGGGGTGGCTTCCCATCAGGTAACCTACATGCTCGTTTGCCTCCCTCTCTCATAAAAAAAACCGGGCAAGAGCATGTCGGACCATGCTCAGTGTAGGGTTCCGAAGCCGTTACTACAAAAAAATTAGTCTTCGCGACAAACTTAACTTTGCCGTTGGAAAACTGTTATCCCCATACACCGACATAGGTCGCGGTCAGTTTACCAACACCGCAAATAAGTTTTCGGTAGGTATAAACATTTAAACCGTTTGTAACTCAAGAACCAATGAAGTCTACTTAGTCGTGATAGTTTTCCTATTAAATTCATTATATGTGCTTTCATTTAAGATATTTTTCAGATTTTTAGTATTTGTAGTTTTGGGTTTAGGGGGGGGGGGAGACACTTGGTTCTAACAAAATTTAGCGCTTTAAAGCTTAATATTTCATAAACGGATACCTTAATCGAAAAACTGTTTCCACAAACCCACAATATTTTTGAAAGACCTATCCAACGACACCCCACGCTATGGGGTAGACGAGAAAAAAAAAACCCCGCGTTAGGTGTAGGGGAGGTAGGTACACTAAAAAAAAAATATTTTCAAGATTTGATTTTATCACTTTGTTGGCGTGACTAATATGTATATTCATGCCAAATTACAGCTTTCTAGTACTAAGGGTCTCTGAGCTAGGCTGCGGACGGACGGACATGGCGAAACTATAAGGGTTCCTAGTTTGACTACGGAACCCTAAAAACGCCGTAGGTATTCACATCTCCCTGCAACCCTTATCCCACTAATCGAGGGAGTCTGGAGTGGGTGCAGTGTTAAGTATTTCTTCTTCCACAGGCGCCTGTCAGCCGTCACTGACAAAATCACTTTGTTTAACCAAAATCACACACACGTCTTACTCACGTCTTGATCAAAATTAGATCCAAGCTTATGGAAAAATATTATTTATTGGGTTATGAAAAAAAAATTCTTCTAAGAAATTCATGAAAAACTTAAAACGTTTTGTCAAGTGAATATGGGCATAGAAAATTAGACCTATTTTATAATTTTAAAGGTTCCGTACCAAAATGGTAAAAAGCAACCCTTAAGGTGAGTCTTCGTTGTCTGTCTGTCTGTATGTCATAGCAGTTTTTTTTTTCAGAAACTATAGAAGCTATCAACTTTAAATTTGGAATTGTTGCATAACTTGCTTGCCCGCATCTGTTTTTAGTAAAAAAAATGAAATTATTAGAATGAAAAAAGAAAAATGAAAGTGATTTGATTATAGCAAAGGGGATGTCCTAATAAATTAACTATTTTTTTTATAATTTTCCGTGACGTACTTTTTGATTTATAGCCAAAAATTTACAAAAAATGGTCGTTCCCCCCCTCCCTTATCTCCGAAGTTTATGGACCAAAAAATCTGAAAAATTCCTGATTTAAAGATTTACTTTATAAAGATAAATAAAGATAAAGCTGAAAAAAAATGAAGCTGTCAAACTTTACACTTTTGGAAAAAAAAAAACAAATATCATTTAAAATCTGTATAAAATTGAGGCTAGTAAAAATGGATCTTATTGCGTAGATAATAAAGTTCATATCAAAATGAGTATTTTCTTTTGCGTTTTCCAACCATTATTATTATCTTGAATACGGAACCCTCGGTGCGCGAGTCTGACTCGCACGAGACCGGTTTTGTTTTTAAATAAGTGTGTAACCCAAATTGTGCGAGCTTAGTTTTGTCATTACGGAACCCTAAAAAGGACACTATCCATTTTAAAATATATCTAAAATATACCTGTTTGTCAAAACTGTATCAATTAGCGCAGATTTTCCTTACATTATTTAAGTTACGGAGTCAAGTGTAAAAATATAGGAGAACGCAACAACTTAAATATATGTCCTAATGCACCTTATTCCAGTGTAATAAGAACTTCGTAACATATTTATGAGAGGATTCTTTCGATACATATTTTTGCACCTTGACTGTACCACGTCGTGGAGTTCATCGACGAGTCAAACACTCTCTATCCTCTTTTTACTAGGTACCTATATTATGTCATTACCCTCTTATAAATAAACAAAGAGACACCAACACGAATATATTCAATGAATTCCGCGCAAAAAGATTTAACTAAGTAGTCATAGTCATATCATTTCGTACATAATGTCTTTGATCCCGCATAAATATGTGGCCCGAACATTAGACACTATATGATTAGGTCTCAGGTCGTAAAAAAGACTGCAACTACCTGGACATTTTACTGGATTATCAACTCTAACACTTCAGTCAGTAGATTACAAACGTCTTAACTGGACAATGACGTTACAGCGAGCGGTATAATGCCTATCGCGTATTATACATGCCATTTTCCTTTGAGTGCATTTATAATCTACTGTCTATATATGTAGGTACAGTCTATAGTCTATTGATCTTTCAAAATGCTTGTAGTTAATCCCTTTTTACTGAGTGGGTCTTGTGGCTTTGTGCTTACCAATATAATGAACAAGTTTTAATAAAATAAAATATACTTAGGTATATTGTTTTGCTTAAGGCTCTCACAGGCTAACAGTTTCCTGCAGACTGCAGTCCGGGACCGAAGAAATGTATGAAACCCATTGACTTATATGTATATATAAATCAATGATGAAACCTTAAGGGAAACTAATAGTCTATGTACTAATACGACGAACTGACAGCCCAACGACTAATCAACTTGTGTTAGGTAACCCTGTAACCGAACATCATAATACTTACGTAGGTGCTTTAATACGTGCGGAGTAATTTAAAGGGCATTGGGTAAATTTGTTTGAAGAATATTGACATTTTTTTTGTCAGCGGCCTCAGATGATTTTTACATAGTTATTTAGAGGACCTCTAAATACACATAGATATATATAATTTATGGCGGTAAATAATATCGGAGCGGAGATTTTAAAGATTTAAGTAATTAGTTTTTAGTACAAAAGTACGCCCAAGTATGAATATTTAAATATCTCGGCTCCGATGCACTTTAGAGTATTACATTTCATAACAAAATATGTTTATTTTTAATAATTCTATCATAATTTACCACTTTTACGAATGGCCGCTCCCGCTCACCTTGAAAATGTATGACTTTTACATATGACAACACTTTTACCCAAGCCCCTTTGCTGTATAAAACATAAATCACGATCATTTGTGGAAGAGATCAGGCGGGAATCACAAGATGCTTAAAATTTCTAAACCTACTCCTTACTTCTAATTTCAAAACTTCTGACGTCCTATCCCTTTCACTCGTCATTCGAGACTAAGTAGGACCCCATGTCAAGCGAGTGAGAACTATAAGGGACAATAGCGTAGCGTATGTCAACTTAGATATGACATTGACTATGCATATATCTTTATCTCGTATAAATTATCTTGAATAATAAAAGGTTTAACTCAATACGTAGATAACCACGTTATTTGACATGAAGACAATTACTTATGATCTTTAAATTTCATATATACTTACCTACCTAGGTACTTTTATTTCTAGTATAACAATAAGTTTTGATTATTCCATAATCGTATTATACCTAATAACAAACTAAACATAGTTTATGTAACAAACTACAAAAGTAATGTAAAACACTTTGTATTATGGATCGATATCGATATTTAGACCCAGTGGCAGTGGCCCCACGAAGCCAAAACTCTTTCCTCAAAATACACACATAAACAAACAACCGGTGACACGAGTTATTGGACTTTACTTCTCTTAATAACTTCATAAAAACCATCATTAAAAACAACACAACTGACCGTTTATTCCGAGTGAATTTTTACCGTAACGCCGATGTTATACACCAGCAGATTTAGTACCAATTTCACCATACGATGTTAAATTTAATCAACGTTAATCGCCTGTTAGTTCATACATTTTGACAGCTGTTAAAGCTCTAATCGCCTGTTAAGTGGTTAACATC
Source organism: Acleris literana (assembly GCA_946894065.1). NCBI lineage: Eukaryota > Metazoa > Arthropoda > Insecta > Lepidoptera > Tortricidae > Acleris > Acleris literana. Next base: position 7,218,067 of record OX335685.1, on the reverse strand, counting down.
GTATGGTGAAATTGGTACTAAGTTAATTTAACACTTAACAAAACAACAAGTACAAGGTCTTTGACTTCATCAAACCTACGACGAATGATAACAAGTTTACCTACTTACGTACTTGTTTACCTTCCTCAAACCGTGATCGAACTGCGAATTAAGCGCAAACAAACTACCTATTCACTTGTTATATAATCAAGTATCTAATCATGCTTGTAATGAGAATTCTAGATAATTTTCAAAAAAATGCGTTATGATCTGAATTTTCACGCGATAAAATCGCAACGCAAGTGATATCATAAATAAATATTATCGTCACAATCATGTCACAAATAGCTAATACACAACGCGAGGTACATCGTATCGCTGACTCTGTCTGATTCGAGCGAGACAGTTAGGCCTCATTCGCATGAGCGCTTTTTCAACATATCATATATATCATATATATAATATTATCATATCATACATAACACACATTAACCTACAAGATAACGCTGTCTTTGTAACATACTCTAATGTTGGTAACAATAAGTTTGAACCTAAATAATCTCTACCAACCCAAATTCTACCACTTCCACCAGAGGCTCGTTTCACGAAGCTACAAGTTACAAATTCCAAGCGGAAGGCTCTTTCCAACACCTTTTGCTAGAAAGAGAGTTCCGCTTGTAATTTGTAACTTGTAGTTTCGCGAAACGGGCCACAGGGGCACGTTTTATAAAGCTACAAGTTACAATTTTACAGGTCTAAACTGGCAACACTGCTCAAATGGCTGAGGCCCGTTTCACGAAGCTACAAGTTACAAATTACAAGCGGAAGTCTCTTTCTAACTCCTTTTGCCAGAAAGAGACTTCCGCTTGTAATTTGTAACTTGTAGCTTCGTGAAACGAGCCACTGGTCGTCATTGGTCGAGGTTGTGTCAAATGGAAACTTGTAACCTGTGAATTGTAATTTGTAGCTTTATAAAACACCCCAGGGGCCTGTTTATCAAAAGCTTGTAACTTGTAATATAAGTGGAAGTCTCTTTTTAATACAAATATGTAGTTGGAAAGAGATTTCCGCTTGTAATACAAGTTACGAGCGTTTGATAAACGGGCCCCTGGGTCACTAACAAATGTCAACAAAAGGGGTCATGCCAAATTCCACTAAAACAGATTGAAGTTTTAGCCATGAAAGCATTTCAGACAAGCACAATTACAATTTAATGTATTCATAAATATTGCCCTTAACTTCATCCACTTCGATATCGTATATCGATCGCTATTCCCTCTAGAACTATAAAAAACCGGCAAAGTGCGAGTCGGACTCGCGCACGAAGGGTTCCGTACCGTTATCTATACAACATTAGCAAAAAACAGCAAAAACATCACGTTTGTTGTATGGGAGCCCCCTTAAATATTTATTTTATTTTAATTTAATTATTTGTTTTTAAAGTTAATTTACAACTAAATATTCTGCGAATATTTCAAGCGTCTACCTTTTGCCGTTATTAACATTGAGCAAAAAACGGCAAAAAAATCATGTTTGTTGTAATCGGAGCCCCCCTTGAATATTAATTATATTCGGTTTTTAGTATTTGTTGTTATAGCGGCAACAGAAATACATCTTCTGTGAAATTTTCAACCGTAGAGGGAGAATAGAATGGAGTGGGCATTGGACTAGTACCAGGTGGGAGGTCTGAGATGCGTTTATACATAATTACGTATGTATAAACGAGATGCACTTAGTTTTACTGTCCCTCTCGCGCGTATACCTTTTCGACGTGTTTGCCACAATTTATTGTGGCAAACAAACCCTGACAGCTGATGGGAGTCGTATGAGTTTTTAGTGGTTTTTAGCTGTTTTCGGAGTTTTTTTGAAAAATACAAGGGTGAAGTTTACGTGTAATGTGTTAAAGAACAATTTCGTGATGGTGAATTGCAGTATTTTAGGCTGTAAAAGGCGGAGTGAGCGGAAATATGAGCACATAACCTTTCATACGTAAGTCGATACATTATACTATTATTGTGGTCTTATAAATCCTGATTGACTATGTAAACAACTATTTATTTGAAATAACGTCTCCTAGTTACATTTTAACATAAAAAAGGATCTGTTTTGTGTTCAAATAAATCGTATTTTTCTTCCGCTAACCGTCCGATTTATGTTGATAACGATAATACATAGTAATCCGTGTGATTGCTGACATTTAAATTTAGTCGTATATAACCAATTTCGTGTTGTCATCCATCTAAAATGCATTTTACCCAACAAACGATGTAATATATAATTATGATAGTATTGGGTATTTTGTTATACTAATAAAACAAGTTTTGTTGATTTGACATAGTTTTTTTTTTAAATTAACTCTTATAATCCCTAAAATTTACCTTTTTACGTTCGCAAAATTTTAGAACATTTTTTAATATTTTCCAGATACCCATCTGATACTGAAGCAAGGAAGCTTTGGATTATAGCTACATGTGGCATAAATTGGCAACCAACAAAGTTTTCTCGTATCTGCTCAGAACACTTCCAAGCACATTGTTAATATAATATATATGACTGTACCATTTGTAACAAATATTTATATAAATAAACATTGGCAAAAACATGCAAGTAGCATTTTAATCGTAGGCATTTCAGATCTAAAAACATATATAGAATTCTATAATTACTGTAGATGTTTTGACCGTTCGATATTGTAACTTTCGATATCCAAATACGTACATACATTTGGAGGTTAGGTGGTTGCGAATGTGATTTAAAACAGTAAGCAACGCCGTATGAAAATTATAGTGTATTATGTTCTAGGACCAAAGTCACAAGCACGAGGATTATATTTCCGACTCTCAATTGACCGGTTGTTGTAGTCAGGTAATAAGTAGCTATTGGGGAAATTTAGCAAATTGTTGGCAACTCAGAATTGATTGCATATATACAACACTTATATGTATAGATACTATCTCCATCTCAAAGGTATACGCGCGGGCCAGGTCTATTCTATACTCTGTTTACGATTTCGACTGTCTAGGTCTATCACGGTTTATGAGATACAGCCTGAGGCCCGTTTCACGAACCTACAAGTTACAAATTACAAGCGGAAATCTCTTTCTAACTCCTGCTAGAAAAGAAGTTTCGCTTGTAATTTGTAACTTGTAGCTTCGTGAAACGTGCCACTGGTGACGGATAGACGGACAGCGGAGTCTTAGTAATAGGGTCCCGTTTTTAACCTTTGGGTACGGAACCCTAAAAAAGGAAATGGAAAGGAAATAGGTATTACATGGTATTACTTTGTATCAGTGGCGGATCCACGGAGTACGTCATGACCACCGTATGGATACCGTCTACGGTCCGGTTATTCCAGGCAGGTGCGCAGCACATCGTAATGACATCTTTCATGCAATAATTTGAAATCCTTTATTATTGTATTTCTCGCTGAAATTCATTTTAATTCAAGAAATTTTCTTTTAACAATGTCAAAAAATGACAAGACAGACAAGTTATTTATTGTTTTGTCATATTGTTTCAATACAAACTGTCATAAATTATATATGTTTGCATATTCATAAAGCATAATATGTTTTTCAAAATAACAATAGTAAATAAATTTCCTTTTTTCCATAATTATTACGTTTTTGTTCGGTTCCTAAAGAGCGTTTTTTTTACTCCATCAGCAACACTGACTTTATATTTTTTCGCCATAAAATGAAGGTGGCGCTACAGCACGACACAATTAATGAGGCGTGCGTCGAAGCGCTTACATCGTTGACGAAGAGTCTATTATTGCTTAATCTATGCGTAATATTAGTTGTGCCCTAATAAAAAAAACACCTCAAATGTACTATAAGTTGCCATAGCATTAGCATGTGTCAAGTTTGAATGCTTGTCCTGCCCCGCCCTACGTAATGTGATTAGGTATTTCATTTAATTTAAATATCTTACTATCAGACATGTTATCTGTTATCAGTTGCTATTTTCCTAACACGAGGATTATCCGCGATATGGAATTTATTTTATCAAAACTCTCTAAGAACGTCGCAGTCAGAGAATATTAAATTAGTTACGTTTCCTGGTTAGGTTAGTTAACACTTTAATTCGCCGCTAGTCGCCGGCGTATACTTCTCTTGCAACTTCTCGTATGTTATAATGGCTGTCTCCATACATAATAAAATAGTGTCGGGTCCAGAGGAGCTCGATATTCCGGCACATTTATCATATGGACAGTTTTTATTCGACCAATTAAAAAAAGGCGGCGATAAAGTAGCCCTGGTAAGCACCGCAATGCGGACCTTGTTTATTAATTTTAACTTAATAAACTCTCTTCTCATTTGGTAAAAGTAAAAATTATATAAACTACATATTAGTACTTATTTAATTCTTGTAATTATGTATCTTGAGTTTTACTAGCTGAGAGCTTATTAGATAAGCAATTCTTGAATTAAATATCTTGCTATTCTCATAAAAGGCTATCTATGTTTGAAATTTTGTTCCAAATTCTATTTACCTAAGCATGGTTTTCAAGCATTGCCAAATGATATGGACTTCACTTAAAGTAAACTAAATAGTTAATCTAGAATTATATAAAATATCAATATTAATTTAAAAATATTTTAGATATGTGCAGAGACAGGAAACTCAGTGACATACAGAGACATCCTTCAGCGCAGCGTGAACCTGGCTGTAGCCCTGCAGAAGCTTGGTGTGAAGAAGGGAGACGTGGTTGCCCTCTGTAGTGAGAACCGGTTCGAGTTCCCTGTGACTGCCCTAGCCATTATATACTGTGGTGCTGTGCTGTGTACGCTCAACGTGACTTATTCGCCTGGTATGAAAGAACTTGCTGCTATAGCATTTATATAAGTCATCATATTTTAGTCTTCGAGAGGCAGAAAACTAGCCTGCCTATAACCCTTTAACTTGAGAGGCTTTAACAAACATCCATTGATCTGGGTATGTTTATGCTTTCATTACGAAACAAATCTGTTTCAATACAAATTGAAATTAATATAAATAGCACTGGATGTTACATAAAACTCTTCTCATGTCCACATTTCTTACAATTCATAAAAAAAACACTGTACAAATTGTTGTTACTTTCAGGTGAGATATCTCACATCTTAAAAATAACAAACCCTAAGATAGTATTTACCTCCCCTATCACCGCCCAAAATATACATGACTGCAGTGAAGAGTCCACTATTGAGAAGATTGTGATATTTGGAGACTATGAGGTAGTTCCCGGCCTCATGTACAATGACCTGATCAGCAAGGAGAATGCTATTGTGGAGGACTTTGAGCTGGTAGATGCGAGTGGCATGGACACTCTTGCTGTTATGTGTTCATCTGGAACTACGGGGCTGCCCAAAGGAGTAATGCTTACACACATTAATTTCCTTACATTAGCACGTCATATGAAGTAAGTAGTCCCTAAGGTGGGGACAATGTGCTTTTTATGAGGTTAACTTGCTATGTAATTAAAAGAAGAGGTTAGATGTGTTTCTAATATGCTGTTAGTAAAAAAGTGATAGCTGCTCAATTAAATTCTATATTTTACACTATTTTCCTTTTAACAGATATTACCTGGACACATCAATGGAGGCAAACCACCACGAAATTAAGAACTTTTTAGCTTTAATACCGTGGTTCCATGCATACGGTTTCATCACAACATTTGCTGTGCTTGCCAACCATCTTGAAATAGTGTTCCTAGTACGTTTTGAAGAGCAATTGTTCTTAGAGACAATTCAAAATTATAAGGTAGATAAATATATGATGTGAAGTGTTTAATGTTTATTTTTAGAAACATACATTAAGATCAGGTTACTTCATAGATTAATATGATGACCCTTGTGCCGCCGCTCGCGGTGTTCCTCGCGAAGCACCCGCTGGTGCTGAAATACGACTTATCTTCAGTCAACGAAGTTTGGTGTGGAGCGGCGCCCCTTTCGCGCGAAATACAAAATGCCGTGTCACAGAGGTTTGTTAAGTACAATCTACCTGTAGATGTAGAAGGCTCAAAATTACTATTTTATCTCTTAGCCCAACACAAAAATCAAGGATGTTTTATCCAGGCCTGTCCAACTGGAAACAGAAACCATTTTCAATGTTTTTACTTTAAATGTAGGGATTAGCTCAGTAATAAGCTTGTGTAGTCTCAAATGTATGTCGGTTTTTGTTTTGTCATTGAGAAGTCATTCTTGCCCACAGAATTGCTAGCCTACAAAAATTTGCAATCTTAAGATATTAATTGATTGGCATATTTTTTTGCCCTGTTTCAGGTTGGGTATAAACTTCATCCGGCAAGGCTACGGACTGACGGAGGTGACGATGGCGGTGTGCGTGGACCTGTCCAGCGCGGGCAAGCTCGGCTCCTGCGGCACGCCCGGGCCCGGCATGAAGATTAAGGTTTAACCTGCTATAATTATACAGCTTCTATATTCACTGTTCCGCAAACATGCCTATTTATTCACAGACCGTCCACCTCTAAACGTCGTGCAGAAGTGAAATTATTTAATTTTTAACCTTATGCCTGATGTCAATAAAACTGTTGTGTATTTACCAACCGGATTAGTTTAGACACAATGGTGTCCGGGGAATGTCGAGCGGTTTTGGTTATTCACTTTGGTCGGCGGGGCTGCCTAGTATGGTTGCGTATGTCACGTGATAAAATGTAAATAACTTAAAAATAATAATAAAAATACTTATATACGTGTTAAAAAGTGACGGATGTTTTATGGACATTTTGTCACGCGATAAACGCAGCCATATTAGGCCCCCCGTATAGGTCAAGCCCCGAGTGTCCCCCTCAGGTGGTGGACATCGAGTCGGGAGCCGTGCTGGGCGCGGGCGCGGCGGGCGAGCTGTGGGTGCGCTCGCCGCTGCGCATGAAGGGCTACATGAACGACGCGGCGGCGGGCGCGGCGCTGCTGGACGCGCAGGGCTACGTGCGCACCGGCGACGTCGGCCGGTACGACGCCGAGGGCGCCTTCTACATCGTCGACCGGCTCAAGGAGCTCATCAAGTACAAGGGGTTCCAGGTATTTGTTCAAAACTGTTCGTGTTCTGGTTTTTTGATACGGGCCGTTAAGTTCCGTTGAATTCCGTCGAATAGCAGTGTTCGTCATGATGTACCTAGTGATTTTCAACCTGTGGTCGGCTACCTCCAGGGGGCCGCCGAGGATTACTCTGGGGGGGTCGTAAAGCAAAACATAATATCTAAGAACGTTGAAAACGGTGGCGGTCTAAATCATCATTTTGCAAAAAGGTAGGTACTTCCCGCTAACCTAACCTATGCAATGTAATGAATGCCCGTGTAACCTATTTTCTAAACCTTATTTTGGTCAAATGAACGGACCCGACGTAGGAATAAGACAGCCGCAAAACAAGTCTAGCTTAATCTTCAGCATCGGCAACGCTTTAATATCAATAAATAAAACACCGATAAATACCGCCTGCCACGAAAGATTCTCTAGCGTTAGTTAAGAACTTATTTCAATTTGCTAAATTCAATCGTCCTTAGTTGCTAAATTACTTGTTTGAAATATGTTGTTTGAATTGCATGCAGCAAGTTGGCCGAATTTAACAAGTCAATATAAGCACTGAAGTGTGTGAACTCTATAATAATGTTTCTTATACGTCACGGCGTCACACAACACAGACGTTAAATTAAAGCATAGTAAGTAATTAGTAACACCTATCTATCTATACACAAATTTTACACCAATAATTATCTAAAATAATCTACTTTAAATAGGAATTAATGTTATATCTTTATTATTTAAATGAATGCATAGAATCTAATTTAAAATCACACCAAATCATCCGACCCGAGATTATGATAAGTATAGACTGTAAATACGATTACGTAAGATAATTCGTATTCCGGTGCTGATAATTCAATTATTGTAATTCACGCTTCAGGGCGATTGTTAAATTTACAACTAGGTAGATAAAGCGCTTCGACGTCAATACATCACGCTATTTAAGGTTTATAGTGTTCTTATCAGTAACCTTTCTCTGAAAACAAAATATTCGTCGTCGGTTTTAAACTAACACACGTAAGTATTAAAACTAGAAATCTGGACTGAGTCACTTCGCGTAAAAAAATAAACGTTACCTCGACGCTTCGCCTGTGTTACAGTCAAGTGTAAAAATATGGGAGAACGCGACATCTCAAAAACATGTCCCTATGCACCTTTTGCACCGTTCTTATAACACTGGGAAGTGTTATAAGAACTTCGTAACGTACATATTTATGAGTTGATTCCTTGGATACATAGGTATTTTTGCACTTGACTGTACAACAGCCGCGGACCGCGGTCACTAGAAGACTTATCTCCTCATACAGTCGAAACGTCGAGGTAAATGTTTATTTTATTACGCGATTGTCCCGATTTATAGTTCTAGTAGGAGACCTTATTTAAGGCAGGTCTAAAAATTGCCTGCGCATACCGGCGGACGGGACGGCAGAGGATATTAAATTTATCAATGTATGTATATTGAATGCTATTTCAATTGAAATAAGATATAAATTTCAATGCTCTGAGACCGACCTCGGAGCATCGCAGCGGATTGCGCCGGAGGAAATTTATAGGGAAAACTCCCCTGCCGTCCGCCGGTTTGCGCTGGCCCTAAAATGCTGGCGTCTTCGCTTGAAGTAAATTAGATAAGTAAAGTATTATTAATAAATGAATTCCAAAGCCGCCCCTGCTCCATTTTTAGGCTTTTGTGTGCCTTGTACAGTCGAGTTCATAAATATGTGTACACTTTAGTACCTTGTCACTTTAATCGCTGTGACAATCCATATAGGTACATATGGCATTTTAAACATGTCAATAAATAGACAAGGTACTAAAGTGTATCTACATATATTTATGAATACTGTATATATTTAGATCTCGTGTTCGTGTTCCCTTTGTCATGTCTAGTAAAGATTATTTATAATAATGTATGGCCCATTGTGATGTAAATCGCATAGCGAACTGTTATAAGAATTATTATCTCAAATAGGGATCACGATCAAGTTGACTTCGAGATCTTAACTAAACAAATGCGTAATACTGATTGGTTTCAAAATAATGTTAAAGCGTATAAATAACGCATGCCGTGCTATTATTGCTAAAATAAACCATGTTTTGAATACAAGTAATGTACGTATACATGTAGTGAATAAACGACTTCGGTTTGATCTGGAAAGCTCTTATTTATCTTTGCTTTCTCATTTAGCTTTGGTACAGTGCTTCGGGTTTGTACTTGTCTCTCAGTCGTTTTCATACGATCTTATTGATTTTTTATTGAAATTGTTGCAAAAATAAAATTATTAAATTGCACAAAATGATATTGTTCTCTGATATTGCGAGCAATGTCAGGACTTTTCGATCGATGTAGGACTTTTTTCAGGCAACCCTTATCGGGAGGGATATTAATTAGGGTACGATGAATATCCGTCGAGTCGTTTAAGAGATCATCATCTGGAAGTAGGGTCGCAATTATTTTGGGGGTTTTATTTAATAGTTATAGTTTTATTGAAATCGGTTGCCGGTTTGATAACTTTTAGTAAATATGTTAGAGCATAGTATTGTAGGTACTTGCGTGGTAGGTGGCCCCGGCGGAGGTGGAGGCGGTGCTGCTGCAGCACGGCGGCGTGGCGGAGTGCGGCGTGGTGGGCGCGCCCGACGAGCTGGCCGGCGAGCTGCCCACCGCCTTCGTCGTGCCGCAGCCCGGCGCCGCGCCCACCGAGCGGGAGCTCGTCGAGTTCGTCGCCAGCAAGGTACGACCACGAGCCCACGGGTCTACGTGTGTGTAGCGCATACAAGTCTGTTCGAACACCCAGTACGCGCCGGCGACTAGATATTTCCGTACCTTGAAATGGCAGTATACGAGCAGCGGCGCTCGCCCGGGCGACTGAGTCGCTGCGTAAGTGGCGACTGACGACACACGCGTCCGGCGTTCAGTCGGCCGTGTATTATGAACCGGAGAATAAATATGAACTACGGCACCTCTGCGCTTTCGCCTTACAGTTTTACGTGCGCGCACACTTTGGCGCCAGCGCACTAGTACCGAAGGCAGCTAACTGCAATGTAGCAGTCGAAGAATTCTATACTCCATTGGTAACCACATAAAATTTAAAATCCTTTTACTATTACTATGCAGATAGCTGCCTTCTTTGGTAGTAAAGCAGTATATACCCAGACGCACCCTCAAGAGCATAATTTACATCTCAACACTTGAACATTCCCTCTCATATTCCATACCGCAACCAATGGGTTAGGTTCGCAAGGACTAGATTGCAAAACGACTATGTTAGCAAAACATCGTTGTTGCGTAACGACCAATTAAACAAAACGCCTTTTTTGTACAATGCCCTAGTAAGCAAAATGTCTAGGTTGTTAGTAATTCCTAATTAAGAATAACGTTATGATTGTAAAATGACAAAGTAGCATTAGATCCAAATTGTAATATGACTCATTATGCAAATCGTCTAGGTAGCAAAACGTCGTGATTGCATAACGACTAGGTTATATTCGATTAATTTTAATATTAGTGGCCAGATACTCACCTTCTTTATCAATAGGTATATAAAGAGTTCCTTTACAAACCACAGTTTGTGATTTCCTTGTCATTTTGCCATCTAGTCTTTTTGCCACTTAAAGACGTTATGAATTTTTGACGATATGCCTACCTAGTCGTTTTAATATCAGTACGTTCTGCATACGTTGGCGTTTTGCAACTGGGAAATTTTGTTATTTGGGCGTTATACAAACAAAACGTTATAGAACTAAGTCCAATATTCAACCCAGGCATTCTACTATTAAGACGATTTACACAATTAGACATTTTGCAACCAAGATTTTATGAAACTACTTCGTTTTGCAATCTAGTCCTTACGAACCTAACCCCAACCAATGTAGTAACCGTAACAAGTCGCCTCATATACTTCCAAACTATAAACAAATTTCGGCTATCGTTTATCCCTAGTACCAAATTCACAACAAATGGGTAATTATTTGATTACAACTATGTAATTCTTTTCAGGTATCACCAGCTAAGCACTTGAGGGGCGGAGTTATATTCCTCGACGATATCCCGAAAAATGCGTCCGGTAAAATTTTAAGACGCGAATTGAAATTGCTATTAAAAACACATAAGAAAAGTAAGCTTTAAAATATTACCAAAGAGATAACGAGAGTAGTTCGTAATTTTAACGACTTGACATTGTTTTTTAATTTATTGTTCTATTTAATAAGGGAATAAAGTTATACTGTTTTTTAAGTTTATTTTTATTTTACAATATCACCATTATTACGTATCAACTAGCTTATTTAACGCTGTAGATATAACAGTCACTTTCTGACGAGTAAGAGCTTGAGACTGACTGATGCTCAAACCACAGTTATCCACCGCGATAAACGTGACCAGAACACGGGGACAGTGTTCTCTTTCGCTATTATTTACTAGCTAGTGCGTCCTTTAGTTCCTGTGGTATCCTGTTGAGGGCGTAGCTGTGCAACTCCTCGCTGGCGGCGGCGAGCACGCCCGTCTTGTTGGGCTTGGGCTCGCGGGCACCGTACTTGTAGAAGTTCCCGAGGATGTCGGTGAGCTTGCCGCCGGCGGCCGCCAGCACCGCCTCGGGCGCGCACGTGTCCCACTTCTTGCAGCCCGGGCTCGCGAACACGTACACTGATGCTTGCCCTTCCAGCAGTTGTAGCACCTGGAAAGTTATTATCATATGGCAGATGGATTTGATTGCAGTTTTATCATAAAGTCCCAATTGTTCTGCACATTAGATCAATTTTAGTACTTAATTCGTTAATTTAATGATGGGGAAGTAATTCACTCGCAGAATCTGATACGCATGTGCACCGTTTTGATTAACTAAATGGTCACTGTAATGCACTGAATGCTAAAATTTCTATGCCTCATTCCTTCTAACATAATCTAAATTGGATTGGATTGGATCGACCCCTGCTAGAATAAAAATGTACAGTAGAGGTCCACATGCAATGTGTATACAAATTTATAATAACCTGCCTAAAGAACTAAAAGCAGAACAAACATAGCACTTTTATTTATAAACTTAAAAGATTCCTAATTAAGAAATGTTACTACTCATTGCAAGAATACTTAGAAAATAATTAATAAATAGATGTTTAAGAAAGTACCTAATTCAAACTATTCTTTTTTATTTATATTTTTTTGTGTTAATGTAAATATATTAAAAGTTACAGATTTATACCATAGAAAGAGAGCTTGATTTTATGTTTTATATTTTGTAGGTAGCTCTTTAGTTTATTTAATACTATTAGCTTTGTTATATCTACGTTAATATCTTGTATTTTTTAGTTTTAATATTTTTATACCCTAATAGCTCTATACTACGACTAGAGGACGCCCGCGACTTCGTACGCGTAGAATTAGTTTCCCGCTACTCCCCCTATTTCTTCCCGTTGGGGGTCGATATTCGGAAAATCCTTTCTTAGTGCTCACTTACATTATGAAAGGAACCCCTGTATCAAATTTCAAGTTTCTAGGTACAGTAGTTTCAGCTGTGCGTTGATATCTAAGTATGTCAGTCAGTTTTGCCTTTTATATATATATATATATAGATGTAAGACCAGTGTAAATACCGTGGATGCAATAAATGAATATGAATATGAATATGAAAACAAATATAGATTAGGTAACATACAAATTCAATTTAGGACCAGCTAGACAGCTATGAATGGAAGCAAGCAATAAATTTCCTTTGCATATAAGATTTACTATAAACTAGTTTAACCTACAAGATTACCCTAGTTTAACCCTTAAACGCAGTTTACCTATCAAGAGCAAGAATGGCTAGGACTAACTTGTAATATAAATTACATACCTTGTACCCTGCACCTCCAACCCTGAGGATCTGTGCCGCATTCATAACCTTCAAAGCCTTTTCTACAATTGGGTTTGAATGACTTCTTGTGGTTGTTATAATTATAGATTTTGGAGGGGGAGCTGGTGTAAAGCCGCCGATACCTGCTTCCGATAACCCCCATATTGTTCTGCCCAGTTTGACCTCGCCTCCTGTCTGATGCTTGAAATATGGCTGATGGATGACACCAGCTACTGGTTTCTCATTGACAGAGATTCCAATTAGTACTGTTACATGTTCAAGAAAACCTGAAACAATTATCTATTTAGCTTGAAGTTCCACCTTATTTGGAATATGGATGTCCGATCCGACATGCAACATGCAGCATGCAATTAAACACACACTGTAGATACATCTACATCCTTGAGAAGGGTGGTTATAAGAACAAAAAATATGATTACACTAAACTAAATCACACACTTGAAGTTAGTAATCCAAAATTTACAAAGAACAAACCAATCTACCAAAAAAATTAATTTACCGAAATTTGATTGAAGTAGGCTAAGGTACCACTTCATGCTTATAAAAGGGTGGCTTAAATACATTTTCCATCTTTCCCAAGGATCCCTCTTCAACATTAGGGCACCTAGAATTTTATAAAAGTGTCACAGAAAGCCACACTAATTTTAGATATTTCTATGGTAACTGGGGAAGACAACTGTGATTTGCTGAATATTAGGCACCTTGAACCTCCAAGTAGGACATGCAAATTGCTGGCTCTGCTGATGAGGACAGTCATATATACCTTGAGTGTACTCTGAAGTCCCATCGAGGGGATCCACCCACACCACTATGTCTTCTTCCTTTACCCCCTTCAAACTTGCTGGACACTCTAGACCCAACACCTCTTTGTCAGCATCAAGGACTATCCAGTCAGGGATAACTTCATCCTGAATATAATCACATTTCAAATTAGTTAAATTGTACTTACCCTTAGGGCCGGTACAGACGGACTGCATTTGAACTGCAACCCAGCTGCAAAATGGCAGTTCTGATCCAGTTGATGTAACTGCATCGAATCTGCAAACCAACTGCGCAGTCTGCTTGCAGTTGGCGTGCAGTCATCCTAAGCGGACCGCGCAGTTGGTTTGCAATTTCGATGCAGTTACATCCACTGCATCAGAACTGCCATTTTGCAGCTGGGTTGCAGTTCAAATGCAGTCCGTCTGTACCGGCCCTAAGTCAGAAAGATATTAAATAAAAATCATTATTTTGAAAAAATAATTTACATAATTATACCTAAAAAATAGAACATACCTCATTTTGTACACCACCTTCCTCTCCAATGATACTTGCTTTAGGGTACTGGCGAGAAAGTGATGCTATAATACATCTCTCTGCAGATCTGTCTGCTTCTGTCTGGTAGTCATCTTTACCCTGAAAAAAACATAAAAAACGTCCTTGTAGGTGCCGCATACTTCATAAAGCTCAATTTACTGAAGATAAAGGCTTCCTATAGTTAATTTGACTAGGTTGCAGTAATTAAAATAAGTATTGGGCCTTATGAGGATACAATTTGTGTTTTTCCTTTCAATAATAGTTATCATTATCAATTACTTTTGTAAAGTGACTATTATTGAAAGGAAAAACACAATTGTATCCTCATAAGGCCCAATAATATTATTATTATTATTGGGCCTTATGAGGATACAATTGTGTTTTTCCTTTCAATAATAGTTATCATTATCAATTACTTTTGTAAAGTGACTATTACTACCAAACAATTTAAATTGACAACAGTAAAGCATAAATATTTTCATGTTATTATAAGTACCTATTTAAAAACAATTTATAGTTCTCATAATATCTTAAAAAAACAATAGAACAAAACTTATCAAGATTAAATCACGATTGCAAAGATAAACAAATGTTTGATGATGTAATCAACAGTATTCTTCGAGATACCTTTGAAATAATGAAAATATATTTTCAAAAAGTACTGAAGTATTAGTATTAGGTGTGCTAATTAAGTTTACCTTCTCCACGATCCCCAGCTCGCCCTTGCTCATCACATCTCGAACTATTTTGCCAGCTCTGCCCGCCACGGACACCGACGAAGCCAACAATCTTACAATAAGGGGAGCACTGACCGACATGATTACCTTATTTTATCTGAAATGTTACATTCATGCAGAACTTTAGAAAGCGATATTTTCTCTGTACCTACAACACAAACGAGTTGGTGAAGAAACGGTACTTAACCGACTGGTAACAGTGGTAACAGTAACAAACTACGGTACTTAAACACTGACCTCTATTCTTAAGTCTGGTACAACCTCAAAGTATGAAGGACAAAACTTGTAAGGCCTGTCTTTTTCTTTCGATTATAGTAATCAGTTGAGTGAAAGGGATACGGCTAACAAAGATTTGTAATCTTGCTTGAGATACAAGTACAAGTGCGAGTACGTAAAAATATAATAAACAAAATGTCACGTCACAGCTGATAAGAAACGTCAATGCGACCGGCATGGCAACATTCATGTGGTCAAAGTGAGTTGCAGCCACTATTTAAAACGCAATGTGTTGTCTTTGTAATATAACGAGTTCGTGTAGCAAATATCTGGTGAAAAAACAGTTGCAATATTATAATATGAAAAACCGGTCAAATGCGAGTCGAACTCGCGCACCGAGGGTTCCATACCGCCGCACAGTAGGTATTATTATATTCCAACTTTAATTCGATTTCGAATCGCATATCAACGCGAGCGCCTCACATTCGACCATCTTTTAGTATTATTTTGCTGTTTTCCTTTAGGGTTTATGACGCTTGTATGTTTTACCGTTACGATACAACAAATATAAAAATATGTTGAAAAAAGCCTTTCTTGTTTCGGGACCCCCTTTAATATTTCACTTTCTTTTACAAATGTCCGTAAATTCGCCGTAATAACATTCTGAAAAAAATTAATAGTCCCGTGTTGGGATCCCTTCGGGCACGAAACCCTAAAAATTAACATGTACGAGGTATTTCTGTATAAAGCACAACTACGTTCCTTTGTAAGGAAAACAAAGTCGAAGTAACAACTACCTCTTACTAGACCTAAACACTTTTTATTTGCGCCCATGTTTTGCATCGCTAAAAGGGTGGTGATGGTGGTTGTGTTAGTAATAATATTAATGTTTTATTGCTTAGAAATTTATTTAAATAGTAAAAAACCAGAAAAGGCACACTTTCGGTGATTTAACAGAATCTATGAATTAACAATCAGTAAGTTTAACATTTCATTCATGTGTGTTATTTATTAAAAACTTAACTGCAATATAAAATAAACCTAGTACAATAACATACCACGAACCAATTTTGTATTACTAAAACCATCAACATTCTCTAAAAGAAAAATAAGTTTGATTATCAAAACTTACAATAAATGATATCTATGTATATTGCGTGATAAGTTGATAACAATAATATTCTTAAAATTAAACTTAACCCTCTACAATATTGGTAAAATAATATACGTTTGTAATTCGTTACATATAGTTCAAATTGTAAGTTATCTTGTTCTGATCAATATCTAATAAACTAAGAAGTCTTTTACTTATTTCTATAGCATAATTGTTTCTTAAATAATATTTTTGTTTGATGTAATTATTTATTTGGTAAATAATAAAAGCTGCTGTTGAAACCACAAAACTCCGCGATGAAGTTTCAAGGTTTCGGCACTATTGGTATAATCTAATTTCATTAAGCATGCAACCTATATTAATGCAATCACAAATATCTTGTAGCTAATCTAAAACATCGTTATAAATGATATCATAATCATAGCACATAATTTTGGAATGCATACCCAAATATCAACGTTATGATAACTTTATACCTATCTCAAGAAAATGTGTTTTCGATCGGCAATTGAGTAGCCCCGTTTCGTTCGTCATCAGCCCTCATGCCTCAACCCTTCACTGCATGTGAACTCACACAAGGTGTAAAAAATAATATTTACGCATACAAGGTACTATAACAGAAAAAAAGTTTAGATATACCCCCGATTCATTTCATTTCATTAGCGTTAGAAAGGAAAGTGTTATGCAATAGTAGTTTACGTGACGGTTGCGTAATGCTAATTACGCAGAGTCGCGTACAATACTTTATCTACACACATATTATAAGTACTCTAAGATGGGTTCAGAAGCCCAAAGGCAAATGACCAGCATTACCTTACCTGTGGTAGTAGGTGACAGCGATGACAGCTGTAACGTAATTTTGAAATTACGTTATCGAATAATGTAAGGTAATGAGATCCAAATTTGGAACATCTTCCAAAATTAACAGCTGTCATCGCTGTCACCTACTACCACAGGTAATGCTGGTCATTGCCTACGGGTTTTGAACGCATAATTAGGACTTATGATATGAGTGTAGATAATAGTACATTATTGCCTAGGCATGGAAGTAGGCAATTGCGGGCCGAGTATTGGATTAAACGGACGAGCTTGCGAGTCCGTTTAAAAATACGAAGCCCGCAATTGCTGTTCCTGCCGAGGCAAATATAGTGCTTTTCTCAAAAATCGCAAGAAAAAATTTGTGTTGGAGTCAAATCTTCATCGCTTGAACTCATTTTTTGAATTGTATACAAACAGAAACTTCATGTGAAAAAACCATCACTCCTTACCGCCTTTTTGTTTATGACAAGGAGAAACGCAATTGTTGTTTAAAAAAATAACAAGCTATTCCAGGCACAAATAAAAAAGTTATGTTTCGAGTAAAATTTGGATGTATAAGACTTGTGCCCTCATTTTATAATGGCCCTTTTCACTTTTTAAAAAGTTACAAGCTAGATAGTAATGGAATTTGTATGCAACATTGTGGGCTTGTGTAGCGAGCACGCAATGTTTGTTTTTTTTAATTTGAGAACTGTCAGTAAACTATGTACTTCGCGTCTCAATATGTAGATAGGAATGTCAACATTTCCGGACATTTTTGAGAAAAAGCAGTTATGGAATAGCGGAGAAACTTTACACTTGTCGCTTTGACTTTTCATAAAAACTACATTGATATAAACCTTGTGATGACGTTGACAATTTAAACGATGAGTAAATTTAAATTAGGGTTTTAAAAAAAGGAAGAAGTTCTATATTCAAATGTATGCCTGCTTTTTCTTTTTATACGCCTTGCTAAGCGAATACTGTTCCAAATAACAAACTAAACTAACTAACAAAATATGGGTGTTGCGGGGATCGTTCTAACACAGATAAAAGTTAAATTGTGTCCCAAATTCCCAAAATACGTTGGTCAAGGTTCACCAAATACATTTTATGTCAAAGTAAGCATCCACCATGTAATCAAACAAGTGCGCCCACTGATCTTCACCGCACTAAAATGAATCCGCCCAATGCCACAGACCCGCATCGTTCGCGGGTCTGTGGTCTCGTGCATCAACCTCGTCGATGTAGACCCCAAGTGTTATTTGTTACTGGGTTGCGCGTTGTCGGCGACCTGAGCCAGTATGTGCTGCACGATCTGGTCGATGGTGTGCGTGTCGAGCATGCGCGCGATGTGCTCGTCCTCGATGACGTACAGGAACAGCTGCTTGGTGTTCTCGCGCAGGCGCTGCACGCGCGACCAGCGCTCGCGGTCCGCCGCGCGCGCGCCGCACTGCTCGATCACTTTCTCTAGCACCTGCCGGGCCGATCATGACGTCATCAATAACATACCCTGCTAATCCTACTAAACTAATATCCTACGAATCAACTATTACTTATTGGAAATGTGAATAGAAACTTGTGAGGATCTTTCAATTACGCATGAAGAATATACACCTTGTATTCTTCATGCACTTTTAGCCCGGAATATTTAACGATTCCCGTGAGAATAGGTAAACGCTAGTCAGTTAAATACTAGAGATGGGCCGACGACGGATTTTGCCGACTGGCCGGTCGGCCGCCTAATCGGTTTTCTATTTTGACCAGATTTGTTAACGTTTTTTCTGCACGACAAAAAAAACAATTAGAACCCTAATTATAGTATTAAAACGAACTATCTAGGGCTTTTTAACTATAACTATGTCGAAAAGAAAATCGTATGTGTGGACATTTTTTGACGATATTTCCTATAGGCAATAAAGTGCCGAATACTCGGCATGTCGCCGACTAATCACCGACTAGAAATGATGCCGAATAGTCGGCTTTCCCGACGAATTGTCGACTAGTCGGCCAATCTCTATTACCTACCTATACCTATAGACGAGAATTTAATTATACTAGTCAAGAAATTTCATTAAACGTCAAAAGCACAAGACAAGACAGTCTAAATCGAACTTACATGCCCCGTACCACATCGTGTTAGTGTTAAGCCAATACGTTTAAGATTAAGAACGCGAATGTCAGGCGATTTCTGCTAGACCGAATGTCTGTTACAACTGTTATCTATGGGTTTGGTTATCGTACCACGTCGACGGTCTCGTCGGGCCAGCCGAAGCACTCCAGCTTCTCCAGGTCGATCAGCTGTGACAGCAGCTTCTTCAGGTTCTCGGCTAGTTCCTCCTCGGACATCAGGGGGCTGCTCTCGCTCTGGAATACAATATAGAATGATATGGATAGAATATAGCCCGTGTTCACTGAGAAGACTGCAGGTAAGGGTAAGAAGTAATCCATCTGTCCACATCTTTATCCAATTTCTATATCCAATATTTGAACAAATTTCTTTGAAGGAGGCCCATCCCACTTATTCAATATCTTGGTTCAAGTTTTTATACTATATGCGTAGCCATTTTGAATTAAATGTCATTCGTAATATTTGATCAAACGTCGGTGTTTCTAGTAAATTTGATGAAGTCA
The DNA here is from genome assembly GCA_946894065.1 of Acleris literana. NCBI lineage: Eukaryota > Metazoa > Arthropoda > Insecta > Lepidoptera > Tortricidae > Acleris > Acleris literana. The sequence continues at coordinate 7,198,416 of OX335685.1, read as the reverse complement.
CCCAATTTCTTTGATCAAATGCACATAGGACAAAGATATTAGACAGGTGTAATACCATCTTTAGGAAATATTTACTACATGGTTTTTATTCTTATGGTAAAAAATTCAAAGAAAAGTGGTGAGTTTTGGTAGCCCTGCAGGACGCGGTCCGACTGTACCTTAAGCGGCAGCCCGAGCTCGACTGAGCCGGGCTCGGCGTCCTGCATGCCGCCGTACAGCACGCCCTCGCTGTAGCCCTGCAGGAAGCGCTCCGACTGTACCTTGAGCGGCAGCTTGAGCTCGACGGAGCCGGGCTCGGCGTCCTGCACGCCGCCGTACAGCACGCCCTCGCCGTAGCCCTGCAGGACGCGCTCCGACTGTACCTTGAGCGGCAGCTCGAGCTCGACGGAGCCGGGCTCGGCGTCCTGCACGCCGCCGTACAGCACGCCCTCGCCGTAACCCTGCAGGACGCGCTCCGACTGTACCTTGAGCGGCAGCTCGAGCTCGACGGAGCCGGGCTCGGCGTCCTGCACGCCGCCGTACAGCACGCCCTCGCCGTAGCCCTGCAGGATGCGCTCCGACTCAGCGTCCAGCACGTTCAGGATCGAATCCATCTCGGACTTCTTCACACGGTCTATGTTTACGTTGACACCCTGCGAAATCAACAAATATATATCAAACATGGTAGGGTAAACAGTCCTATTGTTGGCACTCCACTGATTATTGTCACCGTGAACTTTACTGCAAGTTAATTCTACAGTCAATATATGCCAATAAATGGTATTTTCGATGCCATTTATTGGGTGTTTAACAGGAACAGGTCGGCTTGCACGAGTGAGTGTGTGCGTGTGTATGAGTGTACTCACGAGCACGCGGCGCACGTGCGCCAAGTGCCCGCGGAACAGATCGGCGTGGCACTTGCGCACGTGCTTGACGAGCTGCTCGCCGCGCACGTACGCGCGCGCCGCGACGCAGTACATGCAGCGCCGCGGCCGGTCCAGCTGGTGCGTGCTCACGTGCCGGCGCATGTTCACGTCGCTGTGGAACCGCTTCTTGCACACCGCGCAAGCGAACGCTAAAGCAAAACGCAATATTAAGTAAGCACTACGACGACGTGTTTGGCGACACGGTTAGCCTGGTTGGTAGTGACCATGAGGGTTACATGTGTGATTCCCGGTATGGGCAAATATCTGTGATGAACGCGAGAATTTGTTTCTGAGTCGTTAGTGTTTTATTACCCACTAGAGGACGCCCGCGACTTCGTATGCGTAGAATTACTATTTTAACCCCTTAGGGGATGAATTTTCAAAAATCCGTTCTTATTGCTCACTTACATCATGAGAGGAACCCCTGTACCAAATTTCAAGTTTCTTGGTACAGTAGTTTCGGCTGTGCGTTGATATCTAAGTCAGTCAGTGAGGTTTGCCTTTTAGTATTTTATATATATAGATAGCTAGTACAAACGTTGAATAGTTTGGGGCTAAACCAATGTATGTTAGACTGTCCCATGTTTAATTAGATTTGGTGCACCATATCAGTTAAGCATATATTATGATTGACTCACGTTTATCTTCTAAATGGCTTCTGACGTGGTTAGTGAGACTGGCGTCATTACTAAATTCCTTCTTGGCGTGCGGGCAGTCTTCATACGGGCAGAACAGCTTCACCAGCCCCATGTGCTCGCGCTGGTGTATAATCAGACTGGAAACCAAAATAAACGATGATGACTATTAACCACTTTCAGAAAGAAAAGTGGAGCTGGAGCTGGTGTATACGGCCATGGGCTATATTAGTTAAGCCACTAATTAAAATAGAACTCTTGTCATAGAATAACAATTAGTAATTTGTGTAACTTAATGCTGTCATGTGGACCGTGGTCGTGTTTATTGATGTGGATAAACATCTGTCACTTTCTGACCACAGTACATAAGTGCGAGAGTGATGGCTGCTTTATCCACCGCGATAAATGCGGCCATAATATGGACCATAGTGTTTGTGAGTGACGGGACGAGGCACTAGTGAGCAGCCTTCAGGACATACCTGGCCTTGGACTTAAAGGTGCCCCCGCACTTGAGGCACATGTTGCCGGTGTGCTTGATGAGGTGCCGCTGCAGCTGCGCGCGCTGGATGTACGACTGCCCGCAGATGGTGCACTTGTACGGCTTGTCCTCCACGTGGGTCAGCACGTGGCGGCGGATCACCTCGATGGTGTACGTACAGTACCCACACTGTTGCACGAACAGACACATTGTAACATTAATTAACATTAACAGTAGTTATAGTTACGTTATAAGCACACGAATTAAAAGGATAGGTTTATGTAAATTCTATTTAAGTATTCCAATATCACAACCACCTTTTATTTCAAGCATCTTAGAAGTCAATTTTGAACCTGTTCCTGTAAATGCAATGAGCTAAAATTTGGAATAGACATGTAACCCAAACTCAACATTAATGTAGGCCCACCGAGATGGGACTTTTAGTTAGGTTTTAATAAACAGATGATGATTGTGCAAACGAAAGTACAGTCAGCACAAAAACTTATCACAACATAGTATTTTTTGTCAGACACTTATTTAAATTTATTAAGTTGAACAATAATATGAGATATTATTTATGAGAAGGGACCTTATTGTCGATGGCGCTTCCGCCATTATTAACGATGCTCCGATATACATACAACCTCGTGACGCAGTGCGGCGTAAGCGCCATCGACAATAAGGTCCCTTTTCATAGATAATGCCACATATTGCAAAATCATTAAGTACTACAGGTTTTTTGATAATTATAGATTTGCTGTTCTAAATCATGCACCTGCAATAACAGTAATCCAGCAAATGCAACAGAAATATTGAGTTCAACATTTGGTTCTTACATTGCAATATTTTTCTCTAAATATAGCTTCTATTTTGATTAACAGATGGGAGAATTATATTAGACAAACATCCAGCGCATACTGGAGGCGAGTATCTAGAGCTGGAACACAACAGAAAAACCTAAATAACTCCAAAAAAGGCTGCAGTGCGGCTAGCACGAGTTGCCCGCGACTCGGTTGTTGCTCAGATCTCCTTTTGGGTCATTCCACCGTAACAGCTGTTACAGCTACTTTTTATTAAAGTTTATTTCGATATTGTAATAAGAAACTAGGAAAATGACTAGTGACTGGTCTAGATAATATTTTCTTTTCCTTAACATGCATAATTAAAAGTAAAAGAGAATAACGAGAGAATCACTAATAAAAAGTAGCTGTAACGGGTGTTACGGTGGAATGACCCAAAAGGAGATCTGACCAACAACCAAGTCGCGGGCAACTTGTTCTAGCAGCACTGCAGCCTTTTTTTGGAGTTTTTTAGGTTTTTCTGTTGTGCTTCAGCTCTAGATACTCGCCTCCAGTATGCGCTGGATATTTGTGTAATATAATTCGCCCATCTGTTATTCAAAATAGAAGCATGGATGGATTACTTTTCAATTTAAGAGTGTGATTTGAAAGTAGTAAAGTGTTCAAGCAACATAATAAATTACCATGTGAATAAATAGAGCACATCTAAGAGTGGCTGATATTTAATAGAGTAGCTAGCAGTAACACCAAAATATTTTACTTACCCTTCAAAAACAATAGCAGCAGTAGGAAGGAAAAAAATTTTTGATCATTCAAGCTTGCCAGTCTGTTTATACCAAACAAAATACTATTTTATACTTACAACGTCACACTCGTATTTCTTTTCCCCATGTATCTCCAAATGCTTGGCCATAGCTGCCCGTGAGCTTGTCACTTTACTGCAGTGGTGGCATTCAAAATGATTAGGATTTTCTAGAGACAAACAAGATGATCATATCACAGGTTGGCAATGACAATATCTACAAAATACCTTGAGACTAATAGATTGGAGTCAGACTAAAGTCAAGAAGTGATCATAAAGGTAGTAGTTATGGCTTTTACAATTAAATCAAAGGTGAACTGATTTTCTTTTTGTAAAAACCACTGTCAAACTATGAAGATGAAACCCACTCCAGACATTCAGTTTTAACTAGGGGAACAGCACAGTGATTCCTGACATCACACTATCGCTGGACTGACAACAACTGCATAGTTGTTTTGCTACAAATTAGGTAGAACTGTGCAGTTCAAATGTACAACACAATGGTGATCAAACATTCAGTGAGTTAAAACTTTCTATCTTGGAAACAACCTTAACTTGATCTTATTGAATTACCTGAATGATTTTTTTGAGTATGTATAATCAGCTTGGAGAAATTCCCCGTATGATAGGAACAATGTTTGCATACAAAATGGTTGGTGTTGATATGCTGCAAACGCAAATGCACTATCAAATTGTCCTTGCGAGTGAAAGTGGCATTACAAATCTGTAACAATAACACAACATAATGATGTCAACATTTCCCGAAATGTCCATCAAATACTTAAAAAGAACTTTCAAATTCTCGGTGGAATCAGTTGGACCCGTAATTACTAGAATAAAATACATAATAATGATGATATACTTACTTCACAGGGGAACATGCTAACCCGGGTTCCATCACATCCCTTCTGAGCAATATGCCGTAACACATGAGCTCTACGCACAAACTTCTTCCTGCAATGTTCACACTCAAATATCTCCCGTTCATGGACGTCTGCAATATGCTGCTTGAGTATTGCCTTGCTTGGACAGCGGACAGAACATTGGTTGCATGTAACGGCTCCTGGGAGTTTTGAATGATCCAGCTTCAGGTGCTTTTTATAACTATTTTCAAACCGAAACTTCTTATTGCATTCATCGCAACTGAATGCGGCCTGTAAAAAATCAACATAAATTCAAAATTCAAAATAAAATTATGTTGGATGCATGATCACACATTACAATGTTTACCTTTCTAGCCGAAACATCAGTAATCTTCAGCACTTTCTTGCTGCTGCAAACACGAATGTGCTTAATCAAGCTAGACTTGGTCTTAAACGTAATGAAGCAGGAACTGCATACATGTTTAGTGGAACTAGAATTGTTTTTCTTCTTGGAGCCCGGTGGCCGCCCCAAACGTTTGCGCTTGGGTGGCATGTTCAATTGTTTATCATCTGCCCCTTGGTATGATATTTACAATAACACTAGTTTAGTTTCTCTCCCAAGCTAATTTTGATATTACTTTCGCTCAGGCGCTGGGCTTGGTGTTGGCTTGGTATGGTATGATAGGTAGGGCTCAGGTCAGCCACGTCACGATATCCACATGACACATGTCATAATGTAATGTCGGTCACAGAGTCACAGACAGCCTAACGAATAACGAGGCTTTTTGAGAGGTCTATCACAGATTATATGGGTACCTACATGGGGCCAATAATCAACAATAAATTTAAAAATGACGCAACGTTTTTATTATAAACTCTTAATTACACTAAAACAAAAACACTAAACTACCTAATATTAAAACGAAACTTATGAAAATAAACAGGAAACTAAGCTACATAATAAACTATATAAATTAGAAATGATTCAAAAAACTATAAAAAGAGCATCCCCTCTATAAAGCTACAAGTAACAATTTTACAGGTCTAAACTGGCAACACTGCTCAAAAGGCTGGTCGTCATTGGTCGAGGTTATGTCAAATGGAAACTTGTAACCTAAATTGTAATTTGTAGCTTTATAAAACTAAGACTAAGAAGTTCGAAACTGAGGCCCTACTTTGAAAATCGAAGTTCGAAGTTACGTTAGCTCCATCCCTTTCTCTCGATTTAGTCTCGAAGGACGTGTGACAGAGATGGAGCTAAAGTAACTTCGAATTTAGATTTTTAAAGTAGGGCCTCAGTTTTCGAAACTTCAGATGCTCCGTCACTTTAACTTGTCATTCTAGACTAAAATGGCAGAATGGGTGGGTGATAACGTAACTACGAACTTCGATTTTCAAAGTAGGGTCCGCCCACAGAATGGTCATGCATGGTCCCTAAGTCCCTATTTATCTAAAGTTTGACCGTGACTCTCGCCAATTACGCCCCAATATGTGCATGAGTTATACAAAATAAAATAAAGTATTTATTTACGTGAACAACGCTTAGATTGCTATACCATCTTTCACGCTATATAATGAAATAGAAACGGAAAACTTTGCTACGGCTTTAGTCCTGATGGCTGAATAGCTTGCAACTGTTGCTTTACTAGTTAAGAAAATATAAAAAATGGTTGCTATAGCGACCATAGGTAAACAATGAGGTGTCAAAGTCGTATAGATTCATACACTGTTTTCGTCAGGTAGTTAAGCAGAGTTGGAAAAGCGATTTAATGCGGATCTATGTAAGGTGATTCGTCTTCTTAATTATGAACTATGGAGAAAGAATTGGATCCAAGTTTAATAAAGGGGACACAGACATCTCTTGGAAAGTATGTTAAGCGCCCTCCGTTGACTGAAAAGTTGTTAAAGAAACCACCATTTAGATTCTTGCATGATATTATAACAACGGTAAGTATTGATTGTACTTTTGGTTACTATAGTAAGACCAACGTTGGATTCATGTGGTATACGAGAGCAAATTTTTAATTATTACAGGTTTTAAAGACCACTGGATTTTTTGAAGGATTGTTTGAAGAACAAGAATTGGTTTCTGAAAATGTAAAAGATAGGGAAAGTAAAATATTATTCCTTAATAAAGTCATATCTGTTGTCGGTAAGTGAGCATAAATTATATAATATGTGGAAATAGGTAATATCCCTATGAGAAAATCATTTTTTTATTTCTAGGATTAACTACTGGGAAAACATTGTCTGCTAAGCCTTCTAAAATAGTGTCAGGGCAAGAAGCCGACAAGACAAATGAGTTACTGCAGTGTTTAGCACATGCCTTAGACAAGAAGTTATCTTCAAATGAAGCAGTTAAAAAATTCAAAGAGGGGACTAAGCCATCACAAACAGCTGATTCAAAGCCAAAGGAAAGTACTAAAAAAAGTACAGAAAGTAAAAAATTAACATCAAGGAGTAGTGAAAAGTTGACAAGTCATAAAAAAGACCAAAAGGATGATTCCAACATAAAAAATGGAAACAAAGAGAGAGTTATTAAATCTAAAGAAGATGCACTTAAGCAGGAATCTCCGCCAAAACCAGCAAACCAAAAATCAAAAACTATCAACAAAAGGAGCCAAGGAGAAAATATAAATCAGCAGGCCAATACTAATTCACACACAAGTAAAGAACCATCCAAAGTAATAATCAACAATCAAGTTAACAATGATGACAAAGACAGAGAGTTTGATGTCGATCAAAAACTCACACCTGCCACAAAGTCTACCCTACCAGAAAAAGAAGAACAAGGAAAACTAAATACTTCATACACAATCACTGAAAATGAGTTAAATTCCTCTTCATCATCTCAAGACTTAATGGAATTAAGCAAAAATAATATAGAGACCCAACCTCAAGAAAGAATCTCTGATTCTATAAATGACTTGGTATCTGCAGTTGAAGAAAAAAATATAAAGAAAGAAGTGGAAGGCACTGAGCACAGAGAACATATACCAGACTCTGATAAAGGCATATTTCAAGGTAATACAAGTGTTCAAAAAGAGAGTACAACAGGGAACAGTGATTTTAAAGAACAGGATAGAGTTCTATCAGCTAAAAATATTGAAACAGCTCCAAATATAGTAAGGCCAGCAACTGTAAGGCCTTCATCTTCAAGACCTGGTGCACCTCGGTTGAGAGATAAGCACGGAACAACCGAGCAAGGCACTGAAAATCTTCTTTTGGGCAAAGTTAACATAATCATTGAACACAATGCAAATGAGGAGGCAAGTTAAATGGCCAAATTTGTAATAGAAATATAAGGAGCAATTAATCTAAAAGTTTTTTCATTACAGGAAGAGGACAATAGTATTATTATTGTAGAGCAGCAAGCAGACCGCAATTCTTCTTTAGACCAGCCTGTACAGCTGTCGTCAAATCAACATGGCCACTTAGTGCAACAGATCCTGGACTCACAGAAAGAATTTTCTCAAATTAATGGCAAGACTGAGATAGTAAGTTCAAATTACTAGTAGCCCAGGATACTAGACGATGATAATCATAGTCATATTGAGAAATACATACTTAACCACGTAGAAAACATCCAAGATTATACCCAATCATGCAGAAATGTGATTATTTGAGCTCATCAGAAATATTTATCCCTACTGGGATTTAAGCCGGAGACTGCTAGACCCACAAGGCTGACCATGTCATAAAATATTACTATACAGGGTGTTAAGCAGAAGGTTGGACAAACTTCAGGGACTGACTCTGTAGGTCATACTCATCAACTTTTATTATGGGACCAACATCCATATCGCAAAAAAAAAACTGCTGTTACATACAAACTTTGAGAGCTAAACTGTCGAAATGTATGGAACAGCTGTTTTTTTATCGCGATTTGGTTGTTGGTCCCATAATAATAAAAGTTGATGAGTATGACCTTCAGAGTTAGTCCCTGAAGTTTTTCCAACCTTCTACCTAACACCCTGTATATTCAATTTTGCAGGAATGGCAGTTCGGAGCTCAAAAAGCAAGGGAGGCAGCAAACCAGGAGATAGAGCAAGTACGATTCAATATCCAAGCATTGTCTCGTGTCGCAAATCCATTGGGTAGACTTCTAGACCATATTCAAGAAGATGTCGAAGTGATGCGACAAGAGTTGCAACAGTGGACTAAAACATATGAAGAAACTTCTAAGGAACTCTTGAAACAAAAAGCGTAAGTAAAAGAATACAATGTTATATTATTTTAATTTAATACATTATGCCTATACATATACATTTAAATTCAAAACACTAAGTTTATATATAATTTTTTTTAGGGCTTGTGATGATTCTCTGTTGCCCCTTCACACGAAAAACAAACAGCTGGATGCAGAAGTGAAAGAAAAACAAGATAAAATTGATGATCTCAAGATTGTGATTCACAAGAATAGAATCAGAATTGAAAAGTTACTAGCAAGTGGGATGGTGCAATAATCTTATATACATATTGTATGTTATTGTTTGTATTTGTAATTAAATAAATAGAGTACTGTAGAACCTAGTATTTTTCATTTATAGAAAGATGTTTACATGTAAAATGTTTTATTGTAATGAATAAAACCATGGTTTTTGCCAAATTCGTATAATCTAAATATATAGAGACCAACCATAATTTAATTGTACATGTACAGACCACTTCTTACTTATAATTAGCCTCAATAACTTTTAAATAAAAATAATACTTATATCTCCACAATTATAATCAGAGATCGGACAACAAAAGGGCGTCATTACTGGCAATAATGTGGACATGACTCCAAAGGTTTTAATTAAACAATTCAATTACATTAATTGATTACTTACCCTAAAAATAAATTTGATCCTTTGCAAAGCAGTAATAAATAAATAATAAAAAGACTATTGTGTAGGTTTATTAAAGCAAATAAAGAGTAATTTGTATGTGTTTCCATGGTTAGTTTATTCCTTTTCACGGCTAAAATAAACTTATGAGGTGAAAAGTTCCTTTCACAATCCACAGATGTTAATGGAGAAAACTTAAGTAGATTAATATCAATGCCCACTCCTCATGTTTTTGTATTATTTATTTATTACTGTGCTGCAAAGGATCAAGATTAAAGTTCAGGTAAGTAATCAATTACTGTAATTTAATTTGATTAATTAAAATATTTGGAGTCATGTCCACATTATTGCGAGTAATCAACCCCTTTTTTCCTATCTCTGATTATAATGAACATTAATAAATAATAAGATGCAGATTATGTTATCTTATAAAATAATATTAAATTAAATTCTGGTATTTAGGCTCAATATATCATGTGTGCAGGACAAGCTTAGACAATGTAACATCATTTGAATTTATTTATTGAATTTAGTTTAGTACATTTAATGAAACAAAAAATGTGTATGGGTTTTGAGGCCTACGCCTTAACTCAACTGACAACACAATAATGGGTATTGTAGAAGCTAAGTGGTATGACTCCCAGGTTTAATTTATTTCTTAACACATTCAGCACCAACAACTCGCTAGTTGGGCCTGTTTTGTATGGAAATCGGAGTATTGTATGTGTGAACTAAGAATACAATACGGAATAAAGGTGACGACTAAATTAATTTTCATGGTCTGTTTTGAAGATAGCTAAGAAGATTTACAATCAGTAACAATTACACCAAAAAAAAAAATACATGAAAAAAAAAAAACAAAAACAAAACACTTTTCCTTTTATAATAATTTTGTTGCATTTAGTTTCATGGCCCTATACCATGAAGACAGTAACTTTTTAGTATCTTGATATAAATGATCTCTAATATTGACCATTAAATTAAATAAAAAAGATACCCCATTTCTAAAAATTGGCAAAATCTTGACCAAATTACTTTCTTGGCTACATCAAAAATTTTAATATTATGATTACCTCAAAATGTTACATATATTCTACACAACTAACTTAAACTAAATGTAGAGTTATATTATATACATCAATATTTAAAAATTCCTATGATACTGTAAAAATAATATTTATTCAATGTGCTCAGGACAGCTTAACTATGTAAATAGGGGGATTGTTTTCAAGTAACAACATAAATAGATACAACTAATAGATCCAAAAAATAATGATTCCCTTTTTACGGCAACAATAGTTGTGGAGTCCGGGTTACCAGTCCTTAGCATGTTAAAGTTCTTAGAGAGTATACTAAGATTGTTGACACATTATTTAGGTACAGGTGGTTGCGGAGGCTCGTTAGAGTCATTGTCACAGTGGCTGACAAAACAGCCCCGGCGCATACCCAACCCCCTGGGGCATTGGCGCTTCACCATATTCGCAGCTTGTTCAATGCGCATCACCAATTTATGTTGATTTTCAAGCTTTTCCAGGCAACTTTTGCAGATAGTTTTAGGCAAAGGATCTGATTGAGATACCTGTAAAAATTATATCTGTGGTTAAATAATATTAAATGATCAATAGCTAAAAATATGGTTAAATACAAAAGTAAAAATTACTTCTGCTACTGGATGAGTGCAACTTGGAACTTTTTAAAAGGTCTCCTATCTTCTAATTGAACTCATTTGAGATCACTTCCATCTTCAATTCTAATAACATCACCATAAATAATAGGTTGACGAACAAAAGCTTACTTTTGATCAATCATGCAGTTTTGCACAATGTGTACTTACGTTGATTGAAAGGTGTCTATTGATTTTATCCGATATGCACAAACGTATCCCTTCGTCGCCATAAATATGAAGGACTACGCGATGCATTTCAGAACATAGTCGACATATGAATCCCGTCAAGACTCCCCTATCCAAGCTCCCCATCACGAAGTGTAAATATTTAACCACACGAGCAACTTCAAACACTTTTTATACAACTGAAAGTGATTAAATGTTTGATAAAATATATCTTCACGCTGATCACTTTTCTTCGTCTTATTTTTTTTTCTTGTTTTTGTTAACAGTTTTTTATAATACAAGGTATAATCAATGGACTAAAGTGACAAACCATACTGCCAAATATCAATAATTTGGTTATCAAAGATGTGAGTTCGCTTTACACTGCGGGATTCGAAAAATATTCGTATTGAAGTGTCTTTCTTACTATATATGTTAATATAAGATAGGCCAAGACTATCTTCGCCGAAGCCTATATATGTAGCTAAAGCTGGATTCACGTGGAAATTTGCACGCAATAATGTAGTAGGTAACTATAAATCGCGATCGCGGGTGCGGTCTCGACTAATCTGTGACTATCTGAGGCCCTACTTTGAAATTCGAAGTTCGAAATTACGTTACCGTCATCCCTTTCTCTCGATTTAGTCCCGAATGACGAGTGACAGGGATGAAGCTAACGTAACTTCGAACTTCGAATTTCAAAGTAGGGCCTCTGAAGCTTCGATATGGCTACGATCTATAAAAATTCGAACGAAGCAAGCTTTTACATCTTGTCGTCGCGATTATTGCGCGCAAATGTCCGTTGCATGGAATTAGTAAGTACATAAGTACGTAAGTACTTACTAATTCCATGGTCCGTTGTGGCATATTGTGGTGAATGTCCAGCTTAAAATAGGTTATCACGCGTAAATGTCCATTGTAATAGGGAATATGCATGTTTTTTTTTACAGCTTCATATATAAAGCTGATTCATGTAACAAACAGGTGAGAAAAAACATTTTTTGAATACCTAGCTATTAAAATAACCAAGATATAAATAAGCTAACAAAGATTTGTTCCTATCCCTTTCTAGTAAAACAGAATTTTACGTGGAGTTTATATCGCCGTACTGCACGATGACGTCACCGGTGCACTTTGGATCCGTATTACTTGACCGATTTTAATTTTAATTTCACTTTTGGTGATCTCTTCTACGGTATTTTCATATTTTGTTGAGAAATGCTATTTAAAAAATCCATGCATATTCCCTATTCCAGCTTAAGTCTACGTTTGCACGGAAATTATTTCTACGCTAAAAAACGCTTGATATGGGTTCTACCCAAAGAACAAGGACTAAAGGCATAGAAACCGTACTAAATAAGCAGAAAATACATTATGGTTCACTTCTTTTTCCTTATGGTTTTCATAGTGAGTTGGAAAGAGATGAATCTATAGCTGTTCTTTCGTTATTTGGTACATCGTCACAAGTAAGGTGTGATTTGGACCTATAAGCACCTATAGTATTTGGACATCTAGACAAAGAAAGACAAATCCTTCCTATAGGAAGGACAAAGAAGTCCCTTTGTAAAACCTTGCGACAATGACAGTTAAAGAAGAAAAAACAGCCTACCTTTTGTTTCGTTTTTTCTCATGTAATACGTAATCTAAAAAGTAGAGAAAGATAGCTGACGCAAAGTACGTCTTATAGTCCGGTTTCTATGCTTTATGTCCTTATTCTTAGGGTCTACCAGAATCTCATGACAAGTAAAAAATAAATCGATTTTCATATGGCAATGTTTTGCTTTGCGCCTGTCAATTCAAATTTTACCGCTCGCCAATCTATAAAACTCAAGAATTTTTTTTACCGCTTGTCGGAGTTTGTTATTGTTTGTCGTTTTTAATCAAATATAACGTTAGTTATCAGGGAAATGTTCAAAAAGCCCTCGGATCTCAAGCGAAAAATATCGTTAATCATGTTTACTGCAAAATTTGTGAGGTAGAAGATGTAAATCAAACATTATCTTTGATTAAGTGTCATGTTTTTAATAGACTAGTTAATAAAGCCAAATAATCATCAAACAATATTGATATTTTAAGTTCCTTTGTACATTTTCAGGAACGTTACTTATCACTCGATTTAGCTTTTATGTCCCACATGTAAAAGTCCATTTAGAACCCCTAATAATGATGAATGAATGACGCGATTATAAAGGGTTTAGAGGTGACAGTTTTACCATATACTTACGTCAAAGAGCATATGAATCGACAGCTATTCCAATCCCAAACTAATCGCGGTTTCATAATATCTGTTGCCTGATAATATCAATTGCCACCATCATTATGGCGAATCGTAGCTGTGCGGCACGGTCATCGTGATAATTTTATGAGGGATAGAAAAAAAGGAATATCACACATCTCACAATACGAAATTGATTTACTTTAACGGGCATATAGTCGCATAACTACCGCGTAAGTCAATTATTGAACACGAATTAAGAGTTAATTTAATATAATACAAAGAAAAAAATTATGTACATACAATTTTGACCTGTGTGAGCTGTATTGTTAGCTAAGCGATCATACGTCATCAAGTTTTTGAAGTAATTTTAAAACTAGGTAAACTCTAATAAACAAACATTACAGCAAACGATTGTTTTAATTTAACCTTTACACTTGCAAATAATAATCCAAAAATGGTTTTAAGGTTTGGTTTGTTCTATCTTCAAGGCATAGGTAGTAAAATTGCACAGACGTGATATTTTAGCTATCTCTTCGTAAATGGAATAATTCCTAAATAAATAAAGACTTCTACGCGGACTGAGTCCACCACTTCATAGTTTTATAGGACTGGTGGAGAATAAGTATCCAGACCTTTAAATCCTATTACACCAGAGTTGCAAGCCCTAAATTTGAATGTCCCTTTTTGTCATGAGACTCTGGTAGTCGTAGACCTATATTATGCCGGCACCACACTTCGCTATTCGCTATTCGTTATTCGGCTTATGCGCCTACATTCGACGAAGTGTGGAGGGTTTATTCGTCTATGTTTTCTTTATTCGCACGCATAACGCATAAGCGCGATAGCAAATATTTTAATGCCGGCACCACACTTCGCTATTCGCTATTCGTTATGCGGCTGCGCCGTATTTGTTATGCCGGCACCACACTTCGCTATTCGCTATTCGTTATTCGGCTTATGCGCCTACATTCGACGAAGAAGAATATTTGCTATCGCGCTTATGCGTTATGCGTGCGAGTAAAGAAAACATAGACGAATAAACCCTCCACACTTCGTCGAATGTAGGCGCATAAGCCGAATAACGAATAGCGAATAGCGAAGTGTGGTGCCGGCATAACAAATACGGCGCAGCCGCATAACGAATAGCGAATAGCGAAGTGTGGTGCCGGCATTATAAGCTTTAGGGTGGTATTTCTATATCCAATATTTAATCAAATTCTTTGATGGAAGCCCATTCCACTTATCCAATATCTTGGTTCAAGTTTTTATACTATTTGCGTTGAATTAAATGTCATTCGTAACATTTGATCAAATCAAATGTAGGTGTTTCTAGAAAATTTGATGAAGTCATCCAATTTCTTTGATCATATGCACATTGGACAAAGATATTGGACGGGATACCACCTGGGTGGTATTCCATCCGTCCAATATCTTTGACCAATTTCTATATCCAATATTTAATCAAATTTCTTTGATGGAGGCCCATTCTACTTATCTATCCAATATCTTGGTTCAAGTATTTATACTATTTGCGTAGCCATTTTGAATTAAATGTCATTCGTACCGGTTTAGTAACGAGATGCCTACTATCGCACTTAGTCACCTTTTTTACATTTTCCTACCAGGTCCCTATCAATACCGGTATTAATTAAAATTGAAATATCTTCCTTAATTTGCATTATTTACTTGATGTTTTCGACTGTAATTTAGGTATATAATAACACTATTCTATTATATAAATTCATTGAAGAGCAAAAATATTCAATAATAAGCGAGATACCGAATTGAATACCGGTATTTTTGTATGAAAATAATACCGTTATACGATCGCTGTTTCATACAACAGGGGCCTGTGTTATAAAGCTACAGATTACAATTTACAGGTTACAAGTTTGCATTTGACACAACAATTTATATAATTATGTTATGATATGATAAACTCGCTACTGGGTCATTCCGCCGTAACACCCGAAACGGCTACTTTTTATTAGTGATTCTCTCGTTATTCTCTTATACTTTTAATTATGCGTGTTAAGGAAAAGAAAATGTTATCCAAATAGTAGACCATTCACTAGTCATTTTCCTAGTTTCTTATTACAATATCGAAATAAAGCTTAATAAGAAGTAGCTGTTTCGGTTGTTACGGTGGAATGACCCTACTGCTAAGTCAATAGTTGATAATTATGAATATATTAAATGTATATGTATATTTATATAAGATAAGATAAGATTTTTATTTGTAAAAAAAGTTATAATGCGGTACAGACATGAACACAAATTGATGGCGATGATGAATACATATATTCAACCTTTTGGTAAATATTACTCTCATCACTTTTTCATCCTCTATCTAAAGATAATTACATTCAGGCATAGGTACTTGTTATACATCAATGGCAGTTCCATTAGGACCCCATGTGTTCTTATTCTAGAATATGAATAACAAAGTATAGTAGTTGTTGGTGGACGACTGGTACGAAATATACATTGTTAACCCATTTTAACCCTTCTTATTTTTAGGTTTTCATACCCAAAGGGTACGTTTCATTCGAACAGAGCCTTGCTATTAATTATGCCTCCGCGGTCCGGCAGTCATTGTATTTGTCGCACACTTTAAATCGCAATATATTAGAATAACATTATTAAGTTGCCATTAATAACTAAAGCATCACCCCGAATGGTAAAAAAATACGACTCTAATGTTCATGATGAAGTTTTGCAAGATAAACATATTAAAAAACTATATTTATTTCCGTTTTTTAGGGGGAATCAGTGACAGCGAGCATCCACAATTAGAAGATCGCCAGGCCCAGCAATGAATACCTTTTCCAACTTTAAATAACATTAATGGTATTTATCTTTTATTTATACTTATATTTTAGAATGGATATTTTTGTAAGAAAATTTGAGCTCAGGTTAAACAGAGTTTAAATTAACAAAGTTTAAATTACAAATGCCGCAATTTGATTCTTTTCTGTAAAACTATATTTTTAATTCGTCGATATAAGGTCTCGCTCATTCGTTTCCCTGCGCAAATTGGCCCACTGAGTTTGTCTATACGTTTGAAAAAAAAAGTGATGCGTTGTATAAATGTGTTGTGTCTAATTCAACGTTTTTGTCTCATTTCAGAATCGATTGATGCGACTGACTCCACAGGTGGCCAGCACAGCACGTTAAAATAATTTAAAACTAGTTTTAATTAGTGTTTAACTTTAAAATTACGTCATTGGTTTATTAAGGTTTTCTACATTTATTTATTTTGTTTTGTCTCTTGTAGAAAACGTTATGAGCCCTTGACAGGTTTGATGTTTGAGGGATATAAGATCAAAGACAGCTTAATCCACATATTAATAGTAACCCATCATTTCATCGAATTTTATTTCTTCGAACGCTATTTTCTGCTGAAACCATGATGTTTCAGGATATTTTAAACATTAATAATGTAGGTTAGGTTAAGTTAGACATTTGACTTTGACTTTCAGAAATGCCATTCGATGAAATGAAAATTCTGCAATGATACGTTCGGTGTTTGATGTAATAATAGGTACCCCATATTAATAGTAATACAAAATAACGGACCTCTGCTTCTGACTAGTCACGTAAATGAGTAATTGAGGAGGGCTTTGGAAGACGCAATCGCCAAGTGATGTCCAAAATGTTTTCTCAGTTTATTTTATTTAAGATAAAAGAGCTGTTTTAGCCAAAAAAAAAACCATTTTGAGGTTAGACAGTTTTTTACCATATAAGACGAGTAAGTCTGAACAGGGTTGACTTGCCTACTGTGTCACGGAACGTATAGACTTTCTGAAGGTGGGCAAGCCGTATTCGTCACCTGTTCCGTAACGTGTTTTTTTTTATAAGATAAACGAGCATGCGGGTTACCTGATGGGAAGTAATCATCACGTGTGGATAGATATCAGCAAAATTGCCTCTTCCAAAGCGATCAGAGGAAGGTGTATAGTTCAGGAAATATAATTTGGCCGTCTGTTATCTACTTTGCGCTCTTTTTTCTGCGTTAAGACTTTCCGGACCTAAACTTAACCTTAACCTTTCAACCCACTGTGCTGTTTGAAGAACGAGGGCAGTTTAACGATTACCTTTTGTTTGATATTATAAAAAGATCTTAGTGAAGATTACAAACGGTCAATTCTTATCTCTTGAACTATACCGAATGTGAGAGGAACCGATCCAAGTGCGATTGGCGGACATCTACCGGGTCCTGCTGCTATTATTAATTTCTGGCGCAGCATCTGGTCGGGTGTGGTGCCGTTTAGCTCGACCATGGAAGTTATTTTTTCAAAACGTACTTTTATGTACTTTTGGTTTCAAGAATTGTATTTTAGTTTCGAGACGTTCCGACATAGTGATGTTGTCGTGCTCGGTAGATGCTTTTTGGCACGACCAGATTTAAAAAACTGAGATCAATTGTAATTGGTACAAATGATAAAAAATAAATGTACTCAAATCGTACCCTAGATAGCACATCGATTGTGACAGTTGTACTGAAAAAACCGCTAATATTATTAAGATTATGATATGCATAGTGAAAACAAAAAAAATTCTTAGTCTTTAAATATAATATCTATATATATAAAAGGCAAACCTGACTAGATATCAACGCATAGCCGAAACTACTGTACCTAGAAACTTGATATTTGGTACAGGGGTTCCTTTCATGATGTAAGTGAGCACTAAGAAGGGATTTTCCGAAAATCGACCTCCAACTGGAAGAAATAGGGGGAGTAGCGGGAAACTAATTCTACGCGTACATAGAATAAGGTCGGATTTTTATTCCCACAGAAAAAATGTAAACAAAGTTACGTCAATGTTAAAGTGACATTTCAGGGGATCTCAAAGTTTGGGCCAGTAAGAAATATAATATTAAGTTATCATTTTGCTCGTACCGTGATATAAAAATAATTTTGAGAAATAATTGAATTTGAAATCACACAAATGAGTCTCTGGTAAACTATTACGACGGAAGCACGAATTGTGAAGCAAAACGAGTGAAGTGACGTCTTACATCAATCAAGCAGCCCTTAACTTGATGACACAGGTGTATCGAGTCAATGATACCAGTGCAATAAATAAATTAAGCATACAAAAACAGTTTTCTCGTTTTAAATTAATACAACAAAGAATTTATTCCAAAATAAAGTTTGCCATCAATAAATTAAATTCTTCAATCTCGGTTACAATACATAGTGTTTTTAAAGAAAGTCGATTTCTTATAAATGTGGAAAGTATAAATATTTTGAATACTGCAAATGTTTTTCGTTAACGGCAACACTTTTGTTTACATTTTTTCTGTGGAAATAAAAATCAGACCTTAGTCGCGGGCGTCCTCTAGTAATGTAATAGAATCGTACCATTTGGATTTGGGATAGACACACCATAAATCTGGGGTCCTAGTGAAAAAGGGTATAAGTCTTCTGAAGATCAAGTGAAAAAGGGTTTAAGTCTAGTATACTTCGTTCATGTATATACCCTTTTTTATTATGAGTTAAGTCGACTTCTACCCGTTTTCACTAGGACCCCAGAAATAAATATTAGTGATTTTTTTTCTTTGCAACTGTAAGAAGCGATGTGCTATTGAGGGTAGCATTTGAGTACATTTATTTTCTATACTTTGTACCCATTACAATTGATCTCACTTTTTTAAATCTCGCTTGGTCGTGCCAAGAAGCATATACATCTACCTAGCACGACCACATCACTATGTCGTAACGTCGAAACTATAAGAGTACAATTCTTGAAACCAAAACTAGGTACATAAAAGTAGGTTTTTTTTTTCATGAATATGTACCGCAAAAGAAATAAAAAACTTCCGTTGTCGTGCTGTACAGCACCACACCTGGTCGGTGCCTGTAGTGCACAAAAAATGGACTGGATGCGTGCCGTTGAACGTTCCCGTGAGGATATTGAACCCGTGGGGCCTATAATCATAATATCTGCCCTTAAGAGTTAGGTTATGCAATTCGAATGGCTTAGAACTAAAAAAGTTCAGGGCACAACTTTTGAATTAAGTGGTTTCAAAGCCTCACATGAATGTTTAGCAGCGCACTTCAGAACGCCCTTGTGATCGGTTCCTTGCCACTTTTACTAACAACTGTTGTCACCTTGCTGCTCCACATGTCCGGTAGTACCGCGGAACCAAATAACTACCGACCCATTACATGCTTGCCTACTATCTACAAGCTCCTTACATCCATTTTGAGCACAAAATTAAATGCACGTTTTATTGCAAACAACGTTTTGGCCTCTGCTCGAAATGGATGTAAGGACTAATCCCGCGGTACAAAGGAGCTCCTCCTCATAGACATGACCATTTGCCAGCAAGTCAGGCGAAGCAAGATGGCCCTTTCGGCTGCTTGGATTGACTATAAGAAGGCTTATAACTCGGTGCCTCACTCATGACTCGAAAGGATCTTGGAGTTGTATAAAGTTGATACAACTTAGTGGTCCTTTTTAGGTGTGCGTATGAGGCAGTGAGTCACAGTCCTTCGTCAACCAGGTGGTTGAGATGTCCCCTCTGATTCGTTTAACTTGAAAGAGGCATCTTCCAGAGTGACAGTCTGAGTCCTTTGTGGTTTTGCCTAGCCTTGAATCCTCTCAATTCTTTGCTGGAGGATTCCGGACTTAGCTATCGATAGTAGATTCGTAGAGAAACTGAAGTCATTTCTTACTTATTGTTCATAGATAATCTCAAACTGTTTGCATGGAAGCGCCAAGATACCTATGCACTATTGAAAATTCCACAAGACTGCCATAAGATAGAATTCGGTGTAGATAACCGGGCGGTCACGTACGTTCAACGAAGGAAAGTTGTAAATTCGTCGAATTTGAAACTTTCTGACACAATGACTCTCCGATCCACTCTCCGAAGTTGAAACCTACAAATATCTTGGTATAATATATATATCTTTGGGTATTGTGGTCGACGATGTCGAGCAGTTGGTGAAGGAACGCTTCTTCTGTCGGTTTCAATATGGTCTTGTTAAGTCTGAAGTGCCGTACACACCGGCGCCAGTTCTCGAAAATGGTCGTGCTACGCTTTATTGGAATCGATCTATCATCAGTATCATCACTGACAGGATTATTGTCGTCAATAAGCCTGATATCGTGTTGACTGATCTATCTCAACGTCGAGCAGTGCTCGTCGACGTCACCATCCCGCTTGACGAGAACCGAGATTTTACTTTTATATTTGAATATTTATTATTAAAAACCTAATATACATAAAATTAATAAATATTTGAATAATATTAAAATCGTTTAGTAACAGGCAATAGACTCAGAAGCAGAGACAAAACAGTGTTAAAAATAAAATAGAATTAGACATGAAATATTTAAGTATGGATTAAGCTGTGATTCTGTACACTCAAATCGTTGTTTAATACTTCCTGTAATACTAGAGAGATCTGACATCGAATTATCTATTTCTGTGTTATTTATAGTGTATGATTAAAGTAGCGGACTAGATCTTTATGGTATACATAGGTGATCAGGTTGCTGGTGATGCTGGCGTTTTCCCCATACAATTGGCTTCAAATATGACTAAATTTCACAACCTATCAAAAAGTTCTTAATGAATTTTATTGTTAGTTACCATCTCGTTCACTAATAATAATAAAATAAGTACCAATTGCACCAAACGATGTTAACCACTTTACAGACGATTAGAGCGTTAACAGCTGTCAAAATGTTTGAACTAACAGTCAATTAACATTGATTAAATTTAACATCATTTGGTGAAATTGGGACTGAGGTTTAAAATGATGTACAATTAATCTCTATTAAAATCAAGCTTTCATTTTATAAGAATTTGAAGAAATAAATGTTTGGTGTTCATACAAAGTTATACGATTTTGTATGGACGCGTTAGCACTTCGTTTTTAAATCTCTATTGAATATAAGGTTCGTTTATAACAAATATTAATGGTACATTAGTTTAGACTTTAGTTAATGATCTAACTAAAGTAAATTGTAACTACCAATAAAATTAGTCAAGTACTTTGAGTGGTGGTCAAGTTCGATAAGTGATATTTATGGAATGGAACACAAGTTGTAATTTTGTGACCACTTAAGTAGTTAGATCATTTCACCGTATAAACGGTCCCTTAACTGGTCTTGCCACTTTTACGGGTTTTTATTGTATTATTATTATTACCGGTCTTACGTTTTTGTTGAATGGTAAGAATATAAGTACGATAATTAGTTCTGTAAAATTATACATTTTACCTTGCGAAAGTTCCGGGATATGCCATTTTTGGATCTGTTTGTTTTGGGCATGGCTGAGATACCTGTGGATCATATACAAAATTGGCGGATACCCGACCTTTTGCTAGGTAGGTAATTCATACTACTACTAGTTACTAGTCATGCATTTCATTATTTAAATAAATATGATATTGTCTGATAATAATTTTATAAAAAGTGTATTAAAAATTTAACCATATTTCTAAAACCAGATAAAATGTAAACGGCACACCTACTTTAGTCTCCTCTCCATTAAGAGCCGAGTTCACCAACAATTAACCGGACGATTAGCGGTTTAACGGGTGTCAAATCTATTGATTAACAGCTGACTGAACCGTCCGTTTAATTGTTGGTGAACTGGGCCCTAAGGATCGTTGATGCTTTTACGTACAGGTTCCCAAATGTTAATAATGTCTTATGGGTTAGCCCCGATTTAGACCAAGCAAACGAACAAGAATTCTATGCATTATCTCTTACTTTTTCTTTGTAAAAATAAAGACAAAACATGTTCTAGAGCACTCCTCCGCTTGGTCTAAATGCACCTTAAGAAAGAAAATCCACAATTGTTGGTTTATGCAGTTACTGGACTAGACATTAAAGTAGTCACGGTTTAATTTTTAGTAAACAGGGACTATGCACCATGTATTGTATTGTTGTTGCGACTACTAAAGGGGCTCTTCACTTAATCACCAGTTCTGTTTTTTACATAAATAAAATAAATAAATAAGTTATTTATGTTCTTATCATGTCGACGATGTGTTAAATGTGGGCTCACCGCGAACGGCATTTGCCAGTGGCGTCGTTTTGTGTTTGTTTTTATTCTCGACGCAGATTATATTCTTCTTTTAGTCAAATTAAAACAAGCTGACAACAGCATAATTGTATATTTAACATTGAAAACATTGCTGTGCTTTCCTATTATTAAAATGTAGATTCGATTAAATGTATATTTTCTTTAAAAACATATTGACTTATGTTCACTTGGTTCGTTTTTGTTATTTTTGTTCTACTTCTAATAATTTTAATCAGTTTTATGTTACTCTAACCTTAAGTTTCATTACATCATTGTGATACTTAAGATTTTGTTTAAAAGACTGTCGGTGTTCGCTAAATAAAGATTTTTAAATTTCATACAGTCTTATAATTTTTACTGGTGCTTTATTTTTAGCATATCGCTCGCGCAAATGGAAGTTCGTTTTCGAATTGATCGAAGGAAACTAATTCGTGCTGATCGATGAAATGTATTTTTACAAAATAATCGATGAGTGCGAAAAAGTTGACTTCGTTCAATTCGAGAATGAACTTCATTATGAGCATTTGCTGTCAACATTTAAATTCCCCGCCATTCCGCCATTTTTATTTGAATTTTATTGCCCAGTAGCGCTACCGGTTCCGTACTCGCATGCGTACCTGAACTACTACTAATGAACTGTCAGTTCCAAGGCTGATTCCTATCTGTCTTTAGACATATCTTATAATCTGTGGACACAACCTCGACCTATGACGACCAACCAATAGAACAGTGTTGCCAGTTTAGACCTGCAAAATTGTAACTTGTAGCTTTATAAAACGTGCCCCAGGTTGCGTAACGTAACGCCAACTTTATAAAACCTCCAAGCACGTAATCGCGCTATGACTACTTTTTTGTTATAGCTCAGACGTGATCATCTCTGGGGCCATAAAACCCTTTTTCGCACATCTTGCTCGCTCTTGGGAGGTTAGCAGATCTCTCGCTCGCACTTTGCAGCGATTTCTTTGTTTGGTCTCTTATTAGTTTATGGCCCCAGAGCTCAGATGATAACGTCCGAGCTATAGCAGTTACTTCCCCACGACACAACATAAATATGAGGTAGGTTTAGGATATGTTAGTTCTTCAGCAGAGATATAGGAGCTCCGCGTAAGCGGATCTCCGTCGACTCTCTTAGATTTGATTTTGAAATAGAAATCATTGGGCAGTTGGCATTGTGCTACCTATTGCATGAAAATGTAACTCAGGCAACTAAGTGCGATAGTAGGCATCTCGCTACTAAACCTTCGTAACGTTTGATCAAATGTAGGTGTTCCTAGAAAATTTGATGAAGTCATCCAATTTCTTTGATCAAATGCACATTGGACAAAGATATTGGACAGGTGTAATACCACCCTTAACTAAACCGTTAACAGGGATGCAATTTTTTAACGCGGCCTAATTCTATCAAACTCTGCCACACATTGTTCGATTTCTGGCGCGATGAGGCGATTTAAGTACAACATTCGGGTTTCCCCATTGCCGTTCACACGAGCGATTTTAATCGCCCGTTAGATTTGTATAAATATCGTTTGTCTGAGATTTAAAGGTGTGTTTGTTTAAAATCTATTAATTTAAAATATAACTATCTGATGAATCTGGAGGAACCCAATACCCAATACTGATTTTTTTCGTCTGGAAGTGACAAGCGATTTTTTTATGCCGGTTTGAACACCTCTGAGGTCCTATGCCAAGCGTTTACTATGCGATATCGCAACAAATTATGGGACAAATTAAATGAGATAACAGGTTAATTAATTAAAAATTATTTAATTCATCTAGCAATGACTTACACTTATCCTTCAATATTTTAACAGCTTCAATGAATATAACATTAGGAGACATAGCCCCAACAGATTCCACATTAACTGAAAAGAAAGAAAAATGTTAGTTGTAACTTGGCTATCCCCGCCGTAGCTTTTGTTCGCGGTCTACCAAAAGCGGGCCGGGGCGGTGAAGTTATACATATATGTATATATAGTTATGTTACTTTCATACCGAACATTAACAATACTCATCAACCCTAAAGCATAAGAATAAACAATAACTACACGTAGAAGCGAATCTCCTTTACCCAGGCCCCAAATGCCGCGCTTTTAATACCTACTTCCCCCTTCACCCCGTTACGCCCCTCTGTCTTCCGCGCCCAAAGTCAGGGCTGTCACTTTTGAAATATTTTAATCGGTTTATGGATGTGTTATACAAGTTTAGTCACGAAATGTTATTTATGTTTTCCTTCAACGTGGAAACATTGTTGCAAAATGAGTTTTTTACATTTACGTTAAATTAGGTAATAATATTTTCGATGATATTAAGATTATCTCCAGAAAATGTAATGGCTTATGTGGCGATTAATCATCTATAAAACACAGAAACGAGTCTATAAATAAACAACCTTTTAAGCTAAATAAGTTTTAAGTATAGTCTGGGATCTTTTTACGTTCCTTTCCGGACCATTAATTTCAATTTTTATTAAGTTGAAAAAGCTTTATTACATAATACTATTCTTATCTATTAATTCGTTTTTAATGTTTCCGTTTTTTTATCTTCAACGTCTAGGGGATGTACTATTTAACAAATAAAACTCCTTCATTCAATCAATTACCTATTTCTAATTATTTTGCCGTAAATAGTCGTTCACTTTTTAAACCGCTACCTATCTTAGTTCAACCATAAACACGAAAATCAACATAAATACGAAAACCAATTCAAGACACAATAACAATATCTTGGTTAATACATATATATTCCATCTATGACGCCCCTGACTGACTAGACACCTCAGGTGTCGCCAGGCGGTAGGTATTTAACGCGCCGAGCCGGTCGGTAGCCGTGAGTTTCGCTTCTACGTGTAGTTATTGTTTATTCTTATGCCTAAAGTAAGTTATCACTACAATAGGACGACGGAATAGGAAGGTGGGTTTAATTTTTCTTTATAGTAAGGGAAATGGATGCCAAAATTGTCTTTTATTTACTTCACATTGATTTTGCCTATGGAGTTAATGGTAGATTGTTGCAAAAGTCGAAACGTGTTTCCGTTTTTAAGCAGCCAAAGTTGTAATTACATCTTAAGGCGGAGCCATACCGGAGTCGTCCGCGTAGACGTAAACGTGCGCGTTTCACTGCATTGTATAGTACCTATGAATCCTCATAATGTCACACTGCTTGCATATACTCGCACGCATCTGGTGTGGCTCGGCCTTAAGGTCCCATCACATGGGGGGTTTCAAGTCTCAACGCTATTATTGAAGCTGAATCACCTTTACATGTAGTTCTGTCACTTTCTAAAACTGCAACATAATTGCGAGCGATAAAGAACATTTTCCCTATCCCGAAACTTGGGCTCATCCAATTCTAAGCATTGATTTAATTTGAGGATACATACATATGAAGTGGTCCTGAACCCTGGTTAGTTCCACAGCGTCCTTGATGTCATCGTATCTGTAGACGTTCCTGCTGCAGGTGTCGTAGCGCGCGTCGCGCACGAAGGCTTGCCCGTCGGAGTCAATGCCGATGACCCCCGGTGAGAAGCAGTTCTGGAGCAGCTTCGCTTGTTCGCCAGTAACTTCACGAGTCAACTTGATCTCGGGCAACAGGCGGTAGGAAGCAGTCGCTGTAGAAAAAAAGAAACATTAACATTATTAACCTTTTGAGCGCTGAAGCTGGCAAAGTACGTTATCGGAAATTTGTGGCACTGACGCCAAACGTCGGCAATCGCCGTCAAACTTCATACGCCCCAAGTGGCATCTGAGACACGTCGTATTACTTCACTGCTTGGCGTTCCAAATTCATGTTTGATCCATATAATTATGAATTAAAAATCATTACAAATGATATAGTGATTGATTTTGTAACTTCTGATAAATTCAATGACTATGTTGGTCAATGGGTATGTTGGTGTCTTGCTTGTTTCAAAACAAATATATGGTGTTAGTATATCCTCCCATTTAGTTTATGCATTTCAAGGAAGTTATAACTCGTTCCATTGCTACTGATTCTATAATTGGAATGGTCTCGTGTTCATCTAGATAGCCTATTTTATTTTCTTTGAAATATATAAGTAAAAGAAGTGGAAAGAAGTGGTCTCTGCCTACCCCTCTGGGAAACAGGCGTGATTTAATGTATGTATGTATGTAGATGTGGTAAAACAACTGCTTAACAGATACATGTATTTTATATGTACAGTCACATCTATAAAATAGTAATAAACAAGACCCTGTTGCGAGGGAATAAGGTTGTATATATATTTCTCAACCCTTGTTAATGTATACATTTATAGACGACCCTACCTATAATTTTAAATATTACTTACCTACTGGTGAAAATTTGGCATGGTCCTTTCCAATTCCTTTAACAGCAACCAAGTTGAGATCCAGCTCATGGCCGGGTCTCATCTTGGATATCAATATCTTGTCATGGACCGATCCAACGTCAGCCTCTTTGTGCACAGAGGCTTGATTTCCAATAGGATTCCATTTTATTTGTGATGAGTAGACTAAAAGCAGTGTGGAGAATTATTAAATAAGCAGCCAAATGTGTGCCGAGCCAGTGAGTCAATTAAATTTTCTTTGAAAGATATATTTCTCATTTAATAAAACATACACATTAGACATTGTTATTATTATCCAGGTTTTGCTGTTGACAGAAATAAATCATTTTATTTTTTAAGTTGTCTTGTTTAATTAATTACCCACATAATAATGTGCCAACTATGATTTTGTTTCACAAATAGATATTTTGGCAAACGCCGTGTAAATTATGTTTTGTTAAGTTTAGATGACTATTTAGAGGCACTGTTTTTCTTTTGTCTTTTTCTTAGTACTCAACCTAGATTCATTTGTTTGATACCTACTATAATAATTTTACATTGTGGTTTATATTTTGTACCCTTGTTTTTATGAGTGCTTCGGGTGCTCACAGATAAATTTATTTTAGATTAAGCATGTTCTCAATAAGTGAAATGTATAATTTCTTTTGGGAAATAAAGTTCTTTAACCATAAATGATTCCCTAACATTAGTGCAGTCATTTGTGTCAAGGCCAAAGCCATACTTGCCTTATAAGGTGGGCTTCACAAGGCACTGTACTGCACATATTTTCCATAGTAATATTATTAACAGCCACTGAATATAGTACGATTTGTGTGGAAAAATACATTATTCTTGGTATGGAGAAGGCAAGAGCTTACAGGCCACATATTTACCCAAACGTGTAGATAATAAATAAATAAAGACGAAAAAAACTTACTACTGTGATTAATATACATGTCTTCAGTTCTGTAAGATTCCTTGGACTGGGAGGTGTTCATAGTACATTTGACTTTCAATGTAAACTCTAAAGTGTCAAACTCGGTCCCTTCAGTGGCATCTGCAAATAACAAACACAAGAACTGGTCAAATTAATTTTAGGGAAAATATGGCACTCAACAAAGAAAGATTTTATGTCATAACTTAAGAGAAACAACAAATATTCAATCCTAACAATTTTTATAATTTCCATTGTTTGCCATGTTCCATAAAAACATGGCCAACAATGGAAAATATATTTAAATCGTAAAGTAGCATTAGACGCAAATTTAACCTGTTGTTCCTTAAAGACATGCAAATAACTTCATTTATTTTAATTCATAAAAATATATTGAGTATTTAGGTATTGCTGAGTAGGTATGATAGGTTGATTATAAGATTATATTTTAGGAGTTTTAACTTTAATTCATCACTTGCAGATGGTAAAATGATTACCTTCAGGACGATATGCAAATAATCTTGGGTCTGCTTTTAGTGGTATCAGCCCCAACCGATGGGCCAGAACTTCGTCCTGGATTATTGAGGTGTTGTTCTTAATCAGCACCTTCTCAATAGCCATGCTCGGAACTTCGCTTAGCATCAGCCTCCGAAACGCGTTCGCAAACGCCGGCTGTATGCCGATTAGGTCAAACTCCATTTCAGAGTTGTCCATCTTAACAATAACAATATTAAAGCCTTTAACAAACTTTTTGAAGTTCCACTTTTCGTCAGCCATTCCGTAATCATCAGGAGCATTCTGGAAAATTATAATGAACACTATTAATTCCATTATTTGGAATAATCTGCATACATAACATTCAAAATAAGATAAGAAATATCTTTAAGAAAATATGGGGCCGATAATATAACTTCAGTTTAATAAAAACGAAAGGATAATTTGTTACATTTAAATGACATTAATTATACACAATTGATACGCTTTGGATGCTGAATTAAACTAATGGAGAGGTTATAATCATGTGCTTATTGCACTAAAATTATCCGGATATTTTGTGTAGCGTAGTGTTAGAAGACTACCTTTATACGGAATTCCTCTAGAAATGCTTTAGGTTTCTTTTCACGCTTCGACATGCTATCTAATTACAGGTTAATTTTTTTACCAAGTTTTGTTTTGGTATGTACAAGCGTGTGTAGGTACGCGGGTGACAGAAAAAAGCTTTTGTTTGACAGAATAGTGACATTAGTGACAATGACAGTGACACATTACATGTTCGTTTTCAGGCTATTCGTGTAACTGTTTTTCCAGGCATCTACGAAGTTGCTACTTTTTTTTTTATCTTGGCTCTATAGCAAACCAGAGGGGTTTTTTTATTTAAGTAGATACCACATTTTGTAAAGTTTAATTGATATATGATATTGTAACTTTAGTGACCCTTTAAATAACATTTATATGATAATCTTTCCTGCATGAAAGAAAACATCGTGCTGTAACCTGCACGCAACATCATATCTTCAAAAATGTACGTATATAATTTGTTCTCTCTATGAATCCAGGCTCAATGTAAATGGCTAGTTACTGCCGCGCCGCGCCTCTTATACTAAATTACATAATTAGCTGAATCTCAATTCGCAATATTTCCAAACTTCAATAGTCTGCCGTTAGTAGTCTACAAGGAAAAATGTGGCGAAAGTATTGGTGTCCCCCAAATGATATCTGCTTTACCGCTGGCGGTACTTATGCAACGGCCAGTGCGCCGGCGCCAGCATCAGTTGCAGACCAACTCTCCGCTTAACTGCATCTAACTTATCTTCAAAACGTTATCATACTTATGCGGTAATTTGATAGTTGCGCGCGCGCCGATGTATGGATATTGATAATTTTAACAGTTGAATTTGAAAGTGGTCACGATGTACTTTCAAAAAGTTTTGTTTATTGTGGTTACTGTTGGGATTGCGTATCCAGGTGGGTTTATCGATTTTACTTTTTTTATGTAGTAATTTAACGTATGACGTTATAGTGTGTTAATAATTATTTATCCACATCCTCCTACATATAATGCGTCTTATTATTGGCGTTTGGCCCGAGCTTTAAATAGTGCAAGATGCAAATGTTTGATTACTGAACCACCCAACTTTATTTTCGGACTCAATTTCACTAATCGTCTCACTTACCGTCAGTAGGCTTTCATAAAAATCCATTTTTATTTTTATATATCCTTCTATTCCTACAGTATTAAATCAAATTAATCGGACACAAAACAATCTTACTTGCACGCAAGCTTAGCTTACTAAGCAAGATTACATCGGATTCGAGATCCGTAATTTTTGCCGCAGTACCGCTAATTTAAACCTTTTTTACACTTGTTGAACTCTCCTTAAAAGCGCGCTAACTTCATGAGGAGGACTTTTTCGATCCGTGTTCTACTGAACTCGTAGCATACTCGTAACCACTTGCTCGCTTGCGACTTCAAAAAAAGGTACCCTAAAATAAATCACTTTGACATTTCGTAAACAAGTCGGTGCGGTGTCTTTTATATTTTTACATTCGTTAATTTTCGGCCCTAAAAATCAAAAAGTCCCTAAAAGATCGAAAAATTGTATTTGTTATCTGAGGACTAGGTATTCAAAACTTTTGTACTTAGGTACTCGTACAAAAACAAACTTACAAAGTTGCGTCGGCAGAATGGCAATTAAGTATTCAGGCATTAATTTAATGGTTGAGCGATCATAGAACCCTGAGACCATAACTCATAATACATACTCATAATATAAAGATTCATTTATTTTTCATAAGTATAAATAAATAAACCAAATCCGGATTGCAAAATGAAATTAAGTACAGTCGAGTGACGAGTTCATAAATATGTATACACTTCAGTACCTTGTCTATTTAATGTCATGTTTAAACTGCCATATATAAATTGTCACAACGATTAAAATGACAAGGTACTAAAGTGTATACATATTTATGAACTTGACTGTACTTACCTACATTACCTACATTTTGGAAAAAGAGGAATTGAAACACACGAGCCCGTGCCTAGCTAGTCAAAAATTTTGAAGAATAAACGAAGATTTAAAAAAAACCCGGTCAATGCGAGTCGAACTCGCGCACATAGGGTTCCGTACCGCCGCAAAGATTTTTTTACTTCGGTTGTTGTTGTCGCTTTTTGATTTCGGTTGTTTCGGAAGTAACATAGACTATTCAACGATGAAAAGAGTGACGTTGCAGTATTCTCTATGAAATCTTAATACACATATTTTAATCGAAGAGTTAAAAAAAAACTATTCTTGTATGTATTAGGACTTTGGGACCCCTCTTTATTATTTCACTTGCTTGGAGTATTATTTTTTATTTATTCGTAAATCCGCCGTAAGAAATCAACAATCAATCAACTCGCCATCTTATATGGTTCAAAAGATACAGCCTAGATAAGTTAGGTAGGACGGACGGACAGCGCGCAGCGTAGGTATATTAATAGGGCCACGTTGGGCCCCGTACGGAACCTTAAAAAATATGTCTATGAATTTCAAACTGAAAAGGTAAGTAAGTATGTTGTGGTATGTTAACGTGATATTCGGAATTAAAACACAGTATTAAGTACGTCGAGAATCTCGCTCAACCGATTTGTTTTTATTTTGTTTTCGTGATTATCAGGGTTTGTATGAAAATTATAAATACAAATAATTATACATAAATATTTATAAGTATGTAAAATATATAGTATACTTATAATACCTAGTTTATCTTCTGAAAACTTATAAAACACAAGAGACAAGGTTCTAACGGGGCTCAACAAGTAGGAAGCGTTGCGGGCCAAATAAGCGTGTAGGTCACAGGTCACAAGTTAATTGATCGCTTCTGTACCATAATCAAACCAGAAGTTAAAGTGACAAGGTACAAAGTTATTACCTACTGTACGATTACGTGCCCTAAACGTTGACTGTACCGAAATACCTACTTTAAGTTCTTCAGTGACAATAACTTGTCATAGCATCTAATTTTACTTTACAAGGGTATCAGAGAGTCGACATGGGTTAATTGAACTCAATCAAATCTGGCCAAGATTGGATCTCAGTTCTGCTAAACCGAATGAAGTATATGTAACGGACCGGTATTTATTATGTAAGAAAAATAAAACGAATAGTTATGCGCTCTGAAAGCATTGGCATCTCGTGCTCTCATTTTGTCTACTGGGTATCCAGGACATGGCAATATAAAATTATGTTGCAAGAGTTATTACATTTAAGTAAACATTAAAATTTAAGTGGATAAAGCAAAGGCAGTCTAAAAGTGCATAATAATGGACCCGATTCTACGTGCACATCGCTTAAATAGCCTAAAATTAAATTGTCTAATTTTTAGACATATATATAGCAAGTGCTATTCCAGAATGTCAATGTAATATTGAATATAGACTGTCTAAAATAAGAAGCATCAGATTCAAATTAGCGCTGTCATTTGATTATGACAGCTGCTCATAGAATAGCAAAGTGTTTTAGCGACACCTAAATAAAATTAGGAAGTTTAGCGGCCGCTGTAGAATCGGGTCCAATGTTGCTCTAAGTAGGATCAAGTAGGTATACCTCTCGTAAGCTGGCACAAATGGAATCAAAGAAAATACGTATCATAGTATAGGTACGTAAAGTGAGAGTCCAATGCTACAGATTATTTAAAATCTAGTACAACAAATACCATACATCGCCATGGTAGTGGTAGGCCTGGCTGGTAGGACTTGTAAAGGGTTCGCCCGGATCCCTACCATCATCTTGCACTTTAACCTGCCGCATTAGTATCCATTATGTTTCAGTGTAAATTATTCAGACAACTGGTGAAATTATTAGAAAAGAGGCATTTTATTTTTCCTTGGGATTGACAATGCGTTTGCAGTCTTGGGATGGTAGTCTTGAGATTGCATATCTTGGGTCTTAACATCAGGCCTGTTTGCTCGTGTGTTATTACTGTACAAAGGCTGGTCAAATTAAGAAGTGGTCAAATGCAGATATATTATAATTGATAAAAGCAAACACCTTCCTTGTTATAGATGTATCGATTTTCAAATGAGTACGAGTATCTTGACTGTTTTTACTCACACGTAATTTCTCCAGCTCATTCACATTAGGTACGTCTCAACTCTTGTGAATGAACTAAGTATTATACTTATCATTGACGAACAATATAAATGTATATTTCGTCGATGATTATTGATTATATTCAAGTAAAATTAGATAACTATTATTGCGACTAGATCACAGAAAACGGTATACAGGACACATTTTATAAGTTAGACTTACCTATTTAAATAAATTACTTACCTTAATTAAGTCTGTACGTAAAAAATAAAAACCGTGCGAATAATTTGTGGGTCAGAGTGACCGAGACCTCTCGCTTTTGGTCAACGTAACGCCTTTGTTTCGCAACGACTTGTTCTTTAGCTCA
Organism: Acleris literana; assembly: GCA_946894065.1. Taxonomy (NCBI): domain Eukaryota; kingdom Metazoa; phylum Arthropoda; class Insecta; order Lepidoptera; family Tortricidae; genus Acleris; species Acleris literana. Next base: position 7,165,321 of record OX335685.1, on the reverse strand, counting down.
TGCTCTATAAAAACCGTACAAAGACATTTAGTTGCTCATTAAGTCCAAATCACCCACCTCATCTAATTGTACATTGGAACCCCGTCGTTAGTTCTATCGTTTCTATTACACTTATCTTTAAAACCAAATAGTTCTAATGATAACGAGACCGGTAATTGAGTGGCAGTGCAACTTGCCTGCAATTTAACTTTTACTGATTGCTAATCGCCATGGCTGACGACTAATCTTTTATATGGCAATGGCAGCTGGTTGCATAATATTTAGGCCCCATAAAATAGTAAAAAAATAGCGAGCTGACTAAATTTTTAATTAATTTATGCACATAAGTGCATAAAAATGAATCCAACGAAGTTAGTTTTGGATGAACTCCCTCAAAATAATAATGTGATGCTTCGGAAATGCTTACAGTCGTATATACTACAATCTTGGCATAAACAGATTTAGAAGAAATTAGAGTACCTACCTAATAGACAACAGGTGTGGCGGTTGCCACGTGTAGATTACTGTAGATCCATCAGTGCCAGGCTCTTTTCTGCCGAGCTTTACATCATACTCTATTGTAAAAGCTTCTAGATCGAAACGTCTATGCCATGCGATGATGGCAATATTCCAAAAAGTTATATTTATTGTAGTTACAAGTCTAACCTAGCCTAACCAACGTAATGAGCTACTCGTATTAAAAAAGGTAGCATATAGAAAATCAAATTTTGGCAAAATGTTACCTAATACATCATACTAGGTACTATATTTGAATTTCAAATAAGTAGTAGTGTATAGTACCTAGGTAGTATCAGTTTCAAATTTTGAAATAACATAAAATATAACGCCTTTGTATATGTATGAATATATTTTATATTAATTTTAAAGTACTGGCACAGAATAAGTAATAGTACAAGTAATAGTACTGGGGCCGATTGCATAATAAAGTACAAGCTAATAGTAGTAGATAAGATAAGACATCGTTGACCCCACCGACGAGCCTAACTTGACCTGTCATAAAGTGTGCAACTTTTGACTGTGATTTTTGACTTTCGAGCGCTCGAAAGTTGCACTCGAAAGTGAGTACCTAACAGCAGGGTTCAAAACGGTTCTACGTTTTTTGAAATACGAGCGGTAGAATTGAAAACGAATGGTGTGGACCACTCGTCTTTAAATTTTCTATCGCTCGTAATTTCAAAAATACGGTTTCACAGATTTTGCTCATTTCCGAATGAAACTTTCGAGCGCTCGAAAGTCAAAAATCGGCTCCCAGACCGCTGACGACTTCAAGCCTAGTTTTTTTGAAATGGTTCACTAATTAACGTTCGTACATTACTCGCCTTTCCGTAGTCAGATAAAAAACTAGCATTCACCTAAAAGCTAACGGCGGCAGGATCGTACCTATTGCATAAATGTGATAGATAGGTAACAAAGATAATGAAACCTGTCTGGAGACAAGGCAGGCATCTGCATCTGCTTTAAATGCATTATGAAACCGGCTCGATTAGGACGGTTAACCTACTTCGCGCTGCATTTTCGACGACCTTGCGAGTGCCTGCGTCGCGCCGCGCCCGTCCCGCTCTCGCATGCAATCAACAGTACGACCTTTGCTCTGGGCTTTCGTTGATGATAACAGGTAGGTACTTTATGACAGGTCAAGTTAGGCTCGTCGGTGGGGTCAACGATGTCTTATCTTATCTACTACTATTAGCTTGTACTTTATTATGCAATCGGCCCCAGTACTATTACTTGTACTATTACTTATTCTGTGCCCGTACTTTAAAATTATATAAAATATATACATACATATACAAAGGCGTTATATTTTATGTTATTTCAAAATTTGAAACTGATACTACCTAGGTACTATACACTACTACTTATTTGAAATTCAAATATAGTACCTAGTATGATGTATTAGGTAACATTTTGACAAAATTTGATTTTCTATATGCTACCTTTTTTAATACGAGTAGCTCATTACGTTGGTTAGGCTAGGTTAGTCTTGTAACTACAATAAATATAACTTTTTGGAATATTGCCATCATCGCATGGCATAGACGTTTCGATCTAGAAGCTTTTACAATAGAGTATGATGTAAAGCTCGGCAAAAAAGAGCCTGGCACTGATGGATCTACAGTAATCTACACGTGGCAATCGCCACACCTGTTGTCTATTAGGTACTCTCATTTCTTCTAAATCTGTTTATGCCAAGATTGTAGTATATACGACTGTAAGCATTTCCGAAGCATCACATTATTATTTTGAGGGAGTTCATCCAAAACTAACTTCGTTGGATTCATTTTTATGCACTTATGTGCAAAAATTAATTAATAATTAAGTCAGCTCGCAATTTTTTTACTATTTTATGGGGCCTAAATATAATGCAACCAGCTGCCATTGCCATATAAAAAATTAGTCGTCAGCCATGGCGATTAGCAATCAGTAAAAGTTAAATTGCAGGCAAGTTGCACTGCCACTCAATTACCGGTTATCATTAGAACTATTTGGTTTTAAAGATAAGTGTAATAGAAACGATAGAACTAACGACGGGGTTCCAATGTACAATTAGATGAGGTGGGTGATTTGGACTTACAATGAGCAACTAAATGTCTTTGTACGGTTTTTATAGAGCATGAGCTAAAGAACAAGTCGTTGCGAAACAAAGGCGTTACGTTGACCAAAAGCGAGAGGTCTCGGTCACTATTGACCCACAAATTATTCGCACGGTTTTTATTTTTTACGTACAGTCTTAATTAAGGTAAGTAATTTATTTAAATAGGTAAGTCTAACTTTTAAAATGTGTCCTGTATACCGTTTTCTGGGATCTAGTCGCAATAATAGTTGCCTTTGTACAGTAATAACACACGAGCAAACAGGCCTGATGGTAAGACCCAAGATATGCAATCTCAAGACTACCATCCCAAGACTGCAAACGCATTGTCAATCCCAAGGAAAAATAAAATGCCTCTTTTCTAATAATTTCACCAGTTGTCTGAATAATTTACACTGAAACATAATGGATACTAATGCGGCAGGTTAAAGTGCAAGATGATGGTAGGGATCCGGGCGAACCCTTTACAAGTCCTACCAGCCAGTCCTACCACTACCATGGCGATGTATGGTATTTGTTGTACTAGATTTTAAATGATCTGTAGCATTGGACTCTCACTTTACGTACCTATACTATGATACGTATTTTCTTTAAGGCTGCCTAATTGATAATACACGCGCTAAAATGTGTTTTGTTCGCTCTGTCGGGACTACTTAAACTCGCCGCTTGGACCTTCACTCTTGCGTTCGCTCATCTTTGCTTGTTGAGAGCATCACACCCCAGTTCGGAACGAAGATTGGAATGGCGCGTGGCGTTTCCTGCGGTCCGAACTTTACGTGTAAAGGCCGATATGTCATTAGAGATGCCAAATCATTGGTAACTTATAGGAAACTCAACCTTATTGTTGTAGAATGTCAGATTGACTTTGGACCCAAGGTAAGTAAACACTACATTTTGTAAAATTGTAAACAAAAGAAAAACCAGGGGCCTATTGCATAATAAAATACAAGCCCAATACTATTAGTAAAAATCCATACAAAACCACTAATACCTATGGCGGCAACCAGACGCCATATTGTGCAAATTAAAAAAAAAGTCGACCAAGTATGACAAGCAAGTGGCGTATCATTTAATAGGGATTTAAAAATCCTCTTTACGTTTCTTTCATCATTTTTCATTTTGAATGATCATTTAGGATTTATAACGTTTTAAAGTTTCATTCAAGTTAAATTGAAATTATATATCAATAAGTACATTGCTCTTAATATTTTTTATAGATTATATAGCTTGTTTTTCGCTTTTCAATTGATTTCATTATTGCAGTCGGGTTTTTTGTATTTTCAAATAATTTAATTTATTTCACTCATTTTAGTTTTTATTAATTAATAATGTATTTGTTTGTTCAAGATTTATTAGTAACTTTTTGTATATGCCCAATAGTTTGAGTTTCGACACATTTAAGGGTAAAGTATAATTTCATTTTTTTGATTTGTAATTTGCTTTACCAAATTACATTTAAACATATGAGTTGTGTATATTTTTGTAATCGCCTTTTAATATTCTTCATTTTGATACCTTATTGGATTCATTTGATAAAAGTATTTTTTCGAACCACACATTATGGCACCTAAAATCCGCCATTTTGATTATTTTTTGACGTCAATTATCCTAGGACACTTGGGTTGCCGAGACGAATCCAACGATACCTTAATTTTAGAAATCTGTCCAGCCGTTTGGATGATACGAGGTAATAAAGGATATTACATACATACATACATATATACATACATAGATAGATACACGCGAAAAACACTACCCTTCTTGGCAGTCGGGTAAAAACATTACCCTTCTTGGCAGTCGGGTAAAAAGTGAGACTGTGATAGAAATCGATCGGAAAAACATGCGACTGGGAAATAAGTCGAACGTGATAAACAGCGAGGGTAATAAAATCGACCGGGGAAAAACAAAATTGGGTAAAATTAAGAAGTGGAAAAATTGCGAAAAGAAATATGATTAGAAATAATGATTTCGTGAAATTTATCTAACAAGTCGGTATCGGTGCTTTGATCTAGACATGCGCATTTTATTAAACAAAGTATTTTTCTTTATTTTATTATTCTATTTGCAACCCACCCTCTTAACAGGCTTCATTTTTAATTTGCTCAATTGATTTTCATAAATTTTTACTTACCTTGTGTATGGCTTATCAACTTCGGAATCATTAAAATAAAAAAATCTGTTCATCCGGTCGGGATCTAGGCGATGACAGACAGACTGGCAGCCGGACAAACTTTAAAACACATAACACCTCTATTCATCGTCGTCGGTGTCGTCCACGTGTCGTCGAAGGATAGGATACCCAATAGTTATGACGGGAAAAAAAGTCAACCTAACGTTTGCATATTCTATAGGCTTCATGCTTTCGATTAGTATCTAATTGGTCTATTTAACAAGCAATAACAATTTTAAAAAAAAGTTCATTTTCAGTTTTTTTTAAATCATTTAAGGACTGGACTGTTTTTTTTCAGTTAACCTATTCGCCATACGTTACTTAGCATAATTCAATTTGATATACAATGCTTTCTAACGAACAGGCCCCCATACATGTTGAGGCCGATCGGTTCAGGCCGAACTGCGTCAGTTCCGCCTGACCGGATCGAGTGGCCATACATGTAAAGACCGATCAGTTTTTCCAACGGACAATCGTCCAAGCGGACGGATGCGATTTGCCTTCAGGCCAAATTACACATACACGATGCTATTTTGCATCCGATCGGTTAGAACTGAAGGTAAAACTGATCATGTATGGAGTTCTGTCAGGCCAATCGTTCAGGCGGACGGATGCGATTTGCCTTCAGGCCAAATTACACATACACGATGCTTTTTTGCATCCGGTCATGGAGTTCTGTCTGGTCAGGCGAATCGTTCAGGCGGACGGATGCGATTTGCCTTCAGGCCAAATTACACATACACGATGCTATTTTGCATCCGGTCAGTTAGAACTGAAGGCAAAACCGATCATGTATGGAGCCCTTAATAAACAGCCCGGTGAAGGTCGTCTCCTACTTATTCTGATCCCCTACTATCATTAAAAGTCAAAACTACATGAAAACTGTATAGATTATTCTCAAGGTACAAGGATAGAGCGTCCGAACTCTCGCAGTACCTAATTAACACGCAAGTTTACAAACATCTGCGGTTAAAACCATCAAATACAAACGTAAGTATCATGTAACTTACACGCTATCCGTTTAAGATTACTTACGTTAAGTACCTAACGTCTGTCATTGAACTATGCGCACAATCATCATTGTTTGTGTCCGGCAGTATTCAATTCTTCCAGGACCGGGCTCTCAGATTTCTATACAATTAGACCCTATATTGCCGACTCTGGGCACCGAACGTGTTCAAATGAAACTAACTAGGTGCGTAATTGCGCCTAATTAAAACGTACAGCCATACGAATAGGTAGGCTCTTGCTTGAATAATGAACACTCGCGCAGTAATAATAATGTGAATTCTTTATATGACTGTAGGTACTACATCTTAAAAAGTAGTCATTTTGCGACCAAGTCATTTTACGATAAAGGCGTAATGCGAAGTAGTTATTTTCAGTAGAAGCTTTTTCACGTCATGGACTTTTTGAATTTTTCACGCCATAGTCGTTTCGCGTTGTAGGCTTTTCTCGCCTTAGTCTTTTTGCGAAGTAGGTATTGACTTATGGACCCCGTTTATAGTCTTAGAACTCTAGATAAAAGCATTAGGCTTCGGTACTAGAGATGGGCCGACTACGGATTTTGCCGACTGGCCAGTCGGCCGACTAATCGGTTTTCAATTTGCCGATTAATCGGCCGACTAGTCGGCAATGCCGATCGTAGGATTTTGCTAAGTTCGGGTGAACTCGGAACGTTTCGTTACGTCCGTAGCGTTACCTACCCCTACCAATTACCATGCGTTCATGATTTGCCTAGTTTTGTTTACGTTTTTTCTGTACTGTGTTGCGTTGCACGACAAAAATAAGAATTAAAACGAACTACCTAGTGCTTTTTATAAATATGCCGAATATGCGGCAATTTTTGCCGACTAGTCGCCGACTAGTCACCGGCTAGAAATGATGCCGAATAGTCGGCTTTCCCGACTAATCGTCGACTAGTCGGCCCATCTCTATTCGGTACCAAAGCAAAAGTTTGCGGCTTGGCCGTCCCATATAGTTGCAGTTCTACACGACATAAAAAGGTCAAATACGGCTTTTTCTGAACCAAAGATTTCCTTTGGCAGGATTAATCTTTGGGTTCCTAAGATGTTTTTCAGAAGTGGAGCCACGCAGATTTTTCATGCAGGTAGGGGGGCAGGTTTTTCCGCCCGGCGATGTCTGAGGTTAATAACTGTTTAAGTTTAGGTACTAAGACAAGTTTGGTATCATTTTTAACTAAATCAAAGATGTACAATTCAATTCTGGAAAAAAAAAATCATCAATCTATACTAAAAACACAAGAAATTTCAAAATGAGTTAAAAAAATCAAATATTCTTTCACTTTTTTTTTGTACCGTGGCGGAACAGACATCGCGTCAGTGAATGCAGTTCGTAAGTATTTGTTTACAAAAAACAAATCACTACAAGAGACGCTCTGAAGATGCATTCGCTAAGGGCAGCTTATCAAGCTGATCACGTGTGGGGACAAGCTCTTCATTCCACAGGCGTCGTTTCCTCTCCAAAAGACTGGGGATGGACAGATATTGAAGGGCAATGGCAGCCCATATGGACAACCCAGCCCAGTATCTGGGATGCGGCGCGAGAGCTTGTCAAATGTGGATGCAAGAACAGCTGCAGGGGCCGTTGTTCTTGTAGGCGAGAGGGAATGCCATGCACACTGTTGTGCAAAACCTGTAATGGCAACTGCGACAATTCCAGGTAACTTTTTACTTAAATATATTTTGCTTCTTGTTTGTTTGCTTGTTTGTTTCTTAAGCTCAGGCATTACATGTAGAAGGTTTTAGCGTTAAGGTGGATTTGTCACTTGACTCTAGTTCCTTCAATAAGGCTAAGTTGTTCCTGCCCGGAATTTAGATTGAAAATTATGTATGATTTACATTAATTGTTTAATTTTAATTCAGTGTAATTGACCGCGAGGCCCAAATCGAAGATGAGGCTGAATTGGATCAAAAGGCATTTGGCGAAGCAAATGAGTGAACACCTGGACCACTTTCAACTTTTGTATATACCTTTGTTAATAATTTATGGCGAAGTTAATTCATTTTATATTATTAAGTTAAATTGTCTTTGATATTATGGCACGAATTGGCCTAAAACGGAATGCATAACCATTACTTATATTTTTTTACATCTTTATCATGTTTGCGAACCCATTCCTATCATTTTCGGATCGCAAAATAACATTTTAAGTAGAATTTTTCGATTTATATTTTTAGCAACGTCAACAGTTTTTTTGTACTACATCCATACTCGTACCAAACATTTTAATTTGACATTATATATTTTTTGTAGTGAACGAATAATAGGGCTCTAAAGCATCCCTTTTTTTTTCAACAATCATAATTGTTTATTAGTTATGGCATTTTTCCTTGTGAAATAGGAATTACAAAAACAAGTTTTCTTTTATTTTATACATATATTTTTACTTCGGAACGGTGTCAATATGATACCATAAACGAATTCGGCATCCCCAATTTATACGAAAACGATACCAAACTTGGCCTAGTAGCTTAACCGATGTAGATATTAAGATAAAGTTGACACTCCCCCGCCCTCAAAAATTTACATCAATAATCTTGGTGGCTCCACTTCTAAAATCCATCCTTGGGTCCTAAGGACCAATCCTGCCAAAGGAAATATTTGATTCACGAAACGCCGTATTTCATTAGCTACAACTGCGACTAATACGCGAACCGCTACGCAAAATGCTAATATGAAGGGCACACAATCGGGTTCAAATCGTAAATTTCCTAAACTGTTAATCGAACATAGGGAAAATGCTGTGTTAAATGATAAATGAAAATTCATGTTTCAATTGACAAAAAAATTATTAACATATTATAAATAAAGGACTTTTCCAAAAAGGTTCCTTTAAGGTACCTTTTTACCGTATCTGTGCAAGCAGTCCATCATTAACGTGACTGATGCTGTGCGAGCCGAGGGAAATAAGCACGGTGCTTACCGCACAGCTGATCGGCTCTAGTGGAAGCTGGAAATCTAGCCGCACTCGTGCTGGTGACTTATTTAAGTTTTTAATAAACTGGCGAATTTGAATAAAAACGAGACAGTAGGGCACTCTAAGGACCAAACAAAGATAAATTAAATTTCCGTAAATCATGTCTTTCTCGGTTTCTGCTACTCGGTTATCCACCAGTAGCGGCTCCCGAAGCGGGCTGGCTGGCGCGGGCGCCGGTCGGGCAGCTTCGGCGTGGGGTCGTCCACGCTCTTGCAGGGACAGGGCGGCGCTTCGGGCTCCTCACTGGTGCTGTTGTGAATGCGCCCGCGACAGAAATACCCAAATGGAGGACGCCGCGAACATATCTTCTCCCGCATGCAGTCGTCGAACACCTTCTGCGTGTTCCGGCAGTACTGAAAACTATAGTCTCCGGAACTCTTATCGACGCAGTTAAGGTATTGGTTATACTCGTCGGCGCAGGCGTTCTTGATCTCGCGGAACACGTTGAGCGCGCACTCGGTGACGCGCTTCCCGAGCTCGAGGCAGGCCCGCGGGTCCATGGTCTCCTGCCGGCACAACATGAACTCGTTGTTCACGTTCTCGCACAGCTTGCCCAGGTGGGGCGCCGCGGTCATCAGGCCCGCCGTCGTCACGTTCACCTCGGTCACGTCTAATTCCGCAAACCCAGGAATATCTACTTGATTTGTTATCACCATGTTAAATACTCTAAATAACTATTTAGTCATAAACTTAAAATTTTATATGACTAGGAAAAAATATATAGTGATTCACTGACAGTAATGTGACGCGTGTCGATTTGATTTTGGTTGTGATCCACTTGTGATCGGAAGTATTGTTTTTAAATTAACTTCAAGCTATGCGAAGCGAATAAGGTTGCATGCGAATAAGCAGGTACTAACAATAAGTAAGTATGTCGCTGGACAGTCACGATCATGAGGGAAATGTTCTAAAATGCTCATATATCTTTTGTTTCACCAATACACATTGGATAATACATATATGGCCCGAATTAACACCAAGTCCACTTGAGAAGGGCCTGCTCTCGGCCAAACATAATATATTTCATATTTATTATGCATTTTATATCGAAACAGTAGGTACTTGCGTCCTGAGTGCATCCTTCAGATCGGGAATCAGGCTCGACGATTCTTTCGCCTTATTCTACAATCCTGCTTTAACTGGAAATCCGATACGTGACCGCCATTTGAAAGAATTTCAGCCAATTTTATCACAAACCTTTTTTATTTAGGTTCTTGTTGATATTGTTGCAGGGGTGGATGGGCAGGCCGTGGTGTGCCCGGCGGTGCGCACGACGAGCGGTTGGCTGGACCTGTTCCCGCTGCCGTGCCGCAAGTCCTCCGAGTGCCGCTCGGTCATGGGCCCCAGCCACGTCTGCTGCAAGGGGTTCTGCACCAAGGGCGTCAGCAAGCCGGCGGAAATTCGGTGAGTGTGGTCGCCATCGTACAACGGAACAAAACTTTGAAACATACTGGCAAAACATGCAGTAACTTGTGACTTATGCAGCCGTATAAGAAGCTGAGCATCTTCATCGGCAGTGTCTACTGATGAGTTTATCGGTAGACAGTAAATTCAAAATTGATGCTACAAATCTGCGACAAGGTTCTATTAGTGGCTCGACATTAAAAGTCCGTGACCGTTCCTATTTTCTCCCCGACAATGTTAATCAATATTCGCGAATTTTACAGCTTATTCAATAAACCCACAGCACTACGGTCGAGCAGTGGACGTCTTTCGGCTGACATGATGATGATGATGATGATGATGATGATGATGATGATGATGATGATGATGATGATGACTACGGTCGAGTGTTGATTTTATTTCTACCGTGACTTTATTACAAACGTTACTTGCTGTAGTTAACTAAAACCAACTACGCTTTTAGTTGTGCAAATTTTAAATTGCACTCTTTCTTTCGTAACGTAAGATACAAACGTCACAATGTGTCCATTTCGTTACATTTCTCGCAAATGTCGTGACCAATTTCTACTGATTATAAGCGTTATATGGCAATAAAATTTGCAACAGTTTGTTTACTTGTTTATTGACCTTGATTTGCTTATGTTCGCGTCAAATTAAGTAAATTCTAAAAGTATGTAGGTTGTTTGATATTATTTAAATGTATGCATGATCGTTATATAATTATAGCTTTTACATTTGAAATTAATCAGTTATAACGTGCAGTGGTGTATGAAGTATCTTAAGTTGTGCTTAATTTATAATCGACGGTAAATTGCATGCAAGTAATTGGTATAGGAACTACTTGTGGGCTTACCTAACCGTTGTTTACAAGGTGTAAGAAAACTCGTCATTGTTAGTTATATTGGTATCAGAGGGCTCAGACAAGATGCACTACGCTAACTAACGTTTCTATTCGATTTGTTTTTAAACCAATCGCGTCACTGGAAGATGACGTGATACAAAAAGTCACGTGGTCTACCAGTGACGCGATTGGTTTAAAAACGAATCGAATAGAAACGTTAGTTAGCGTTAGTGCATCTTGTCTGAACCCTCAGTACCCTTACCATGAGTTAAAATTACCGTACTCGCTAGGGAGTCGAATGCTCTGTCCCTCGCAGACCTGGCAGTATTCTTATAGAGTACGAGGGACAGAGCATTCGATTCGCTAGCGAGTACGGTAATTGCAACTCATGGAGGCCCTGCCAAGATGCACTACGCTAACTAGCGTTTCTATTCTTTTCGTTTTTAAACCAATCGCGTCACTGGTAGATCACGTGACTTTTTCGTATCACGTCATCTGATTGGTTTTAAAACGAAACGAATAGAAAAGCTAGTTAGCGTAGTGGGTCTTGGCAGGGCCACATCGTTACCTACATGGTAAAATAATATACTTTAGATTAGACCATGGTTACCTTAAGTTTTCTAAAAGTAGCTGTACGTCGACCACAAAGTTAAAAAAAAAAGGGAAACATTATTTATAACTAACCTAATTTATTGGTTTAGACTACAATACTACACACTGGAGACAGCCGCGTTCTTACAAAGACCTCTGTATGTCATAGAGTCAAGCTTTACTTTATTTTAGGTTCGTTTTGTAGTAATAAAATAAGTAATCAACAATAAATGTAGTTTGCTAACGTCGACCCCAGATGGCAACTCTGATATTGAAGATGAAAATAGTTTAAACAACAATCGGTCGAGTGAACCATCGTTTCGATCTCAGCTCAAACCACAGTCTTTAACGATTATTATGTAAATACTTCATGACAATATGTTATTTATTGCTCAGAATATCGTCGGTAAACAAATTGGTATTGCCGTTGCCAGTTACAAAATCACCATTGGGTACAATGGGCGATTTATTCCACCAGCGGTATTCTTAACCACTAACGATCAAATAACTCAGCTATGATCGCCTGTCGTGAGAGACACGGCATCAGGTTAGACAGAGAACCGTATTATTATATTTTCTCTAAAGATGAATCGATTAAAATCAATTAAGTAAAATATTAAAAAAACAACTTTTTGTGTTAAAGTTACTTTCTCCATACTAATTATACACTATGTTGGTTTTTCATCTAGTATGGAAAAACAAACTTTGTGAGATTACACAAAAAGTTGTCATGAAAAAAAAACTGACATGTAGCTTTAAAAACATCCTAAGTTCATAATGATTCTATCAATGTAAGAGACCACTGAAAAAATATTAAAATAATACATGAACTTAAGGGTTTTTCATAACATGGACATAAGGAAAAATTACAAACCTTCCGATTAAAATGATCAATCTCTCCGAAAATACTAAAAATCGCTGAACATACATGGGGGTGATTCCTGATTCGGATGCCCCTTAAGGTGCTCCACCTCTGGACTTTCGAAGAACACTATATCCTGGGGCATACTGTATAAGTAAGTTTATCATTTAGAGCTTAGTTTTGGACCAGGACAATTTGTGTGAAATTGGCCCCCAAAATTTATTACGAATGAAAGAGGAAACGTAAAAAAAACGTGGCGTAAAATCGCCTCCGGGCGGCACCCGCATCGCTACCGCTACAGTCTGTGCAGTGCGTTGTACTTATCATGCTGTATTGGTCAATACAGGGGCGTTATTCTCTTAAAAACGGTGCTCGGTCGGTCGAACAAGTGAACGAGTAAACGTGCCACACCGGCGAGTTTGTATTCCTGTCAGAGCGGACAAAACATATTTCAGCGCGTGCATTCTAATTAGGCAGCCTTATACGTTCGATCTTACGACAGAAGCCCTGCTGCCTAATTGAGAATACACGCGCTAAAATATATTTTGTGCGCTCTGACGGGACTATTTAAACTCGCCGGGTGTGGCGTATTCATTCGTTCACTCGTTCGACCGACCGAGCGCAGTTTTTCAGAGAATAACACCCCAGGCCCATTAACATACTAATCGCGAAGTCGACCGTTTCAATATGATGACATGAAGTCAACCAGTTTCAGAGTCACTAAGAACTGTTAATTGTAAGTTGATTGCCGGGCGCCAATCTATGTATGGCCTGTGTCGCCATGCCGCTGATAGACGAGTTCCTTGATCATTATCAGGCGCTAGCAAACAAGTAGCTAAAGTCGCTTAAAGATACAAATTAACATCAACGATGGATACCTAGATATTTTTGCCAGATATATTGAAAAAAAATTTGAAGTGCTGCTATTATTTATTCGTCTAATCACAAATTAAATTACCGTTATAAGATTTTTTTTCAGTGTCGGTCAGAAAGTTTGTCTCGAATAGACTTTGTAACGGCGGGCGCAACGGATTTCAATAAAAACGTTAGGTTTTAACAGGACTTAATTTTTGATGTAGGCATGTTCCGTTTCGATTATTTATTCCAAAGTGAAGAGGGGGCGGGTCGCTAGGAAGTAAGCTAATATAGTCAAATTAATCTTATATTGTAGGTACATACAATTGGGTACAAATGGAACATTGACCAATTATAGAACTGTGTCAAAGTGACACTTTGACAGTCAATTGGTGTGACATTCCCCCCTGATATTTATAATTCTTACGATTTGATTTATAACGTCACTGTGACCTGTGACACAGTTCTATAAGGTTTCCATTTTTCCGACTGCAGCTAACCTGTATTCTCAAGCATTTTCGCCTTTCCTTGGGAATGCTTAGATCTGTGTGCCTTTGTGGTTTAGAGGATCAGACGCTAATCACAAAATAAAAAAGTCATGCTCTACAAAAACCACAAAAGTATAAATTGATGTGGCAACTGGCAAATTGACAACACATGCTATATTTAAAGTATTAAAACGATTGCACACTAAGTTGCAGTGACATTTGTTGGTGCCTGTGCCTGCACTGCGGCCAACTTGTCAGGCCTGCAGAGCCTGTTCATTGCGTAATAAGCCACAATTATGATATTACATGGCAACATTGGCAACTTAACGCTGTGGTTGCAACGGGTCACAGAGCTTGCATAGGTGCCTATTCTATTATGAATACGTGACCTACTTAGGTACTAAAATGGTTAAATATAACCATTCCTGGTAGGTATTGGACTGGTATTTGTTTTCCCTATAATCTTTTAAATATTCATCGTCATCATTTGTCGCACAAACGGTCACAGACTTTTTAATATCCAGCCACAATATAACTGATACCTACTACGAGTATTAATGTTATTACATGTATTTTATTACGAACTCGATGGAAAATTAACCACACACTCTAAAATTAAGTATTACACCACTTGAAGTAATTATTGCATAACTTGTGAGGTATCGATATAATTATCTCTAGCACCAGCCATCCATTTATTTTGCGAGTTGTAGTGCTTGATAGGTACTGTGCTGTGCAATTAACCACGCTTTAATTATCTCACTAACGCTTTCACGGTGGGTGAACCAATTCTACTTAAGTATTATGTATTGTCTAACTAACATCTACGAGTATGTAGGTACAGTATTACAAATAGGCATAGGGCATCATTTCTGCATCGCAGCTTTGGACTCATACACAGTTCAAATGTGTTGAAACATCATCGGTGCATCTCTTGCTTAACACTGATATTAAAGTGGGTTCACAATGAAGACATGTTCCATGTAGGTAAGTTGTGGAGAAGAGCATAAGAAATAACTAGGATTTCTCGAGTTTGAGTATAAGACGTTAAAGTTCAGTTTTTTACAACAAAATACCTGAATAAGTTGTTCCCACCCTATTCCCATACACGACGTTTTCAAAATCTCCTATTATTGGAACTTTTTGATTGCATAATTTGTTTGTACCGCCGAAAGTGGTTGCCAATAGAGTACCTATAGTTTGCCTCGACAACTACATTGCAGTTAGCTGCCTTCTTTGGTATTACGGCAGCCTAGGCACTCGTGGACTACCGGTTCAAATGGAATCCATTGATATAAAATGTAAGGAAACTACAGTACCAACAGAACAAACCAACTTAAAACTGACTTTTTCCGAACTAATGCGAACGTTGTCACGTTACAATAAGGCTCATTAGTGGTCAGTTAACCGTGCAAAATTGTCTTAAACTTATCTCTTATCTCATGGTGGAGTAATTATAATCCTTCTTTCATTTACGTCACTCTCGCTCTCTATCATTCGCTCGGTTCCCCTATGGAATCCCTAATCGTCATTTGTCCTAATGCATCGTTTGTCCGAATTTTCGTTTATCCTAAAGCCATTTCCGCTTATTAATTTATTTTTAGTGTTGTAATACAACCCTAACCTAACCGAACCGCGGATATAATTGGAAAACTTAAAAAGACCCAACTGAAAACGAAAACCAGTTCCGTGAAATACGCCAACATTGCCCGAATTTTATGAAAAAAAAATTTTTTTTGTAATCTTTTCTGAAGCTATATCATGTGCTTCCATTCATGTTGAAAAATAAAACCTGATTTTATCGATTTTAATGGCGGGCAATGTTATGTGGACTTTCAGCCAACATTGCCCTTGATGAATTTCGACCCAAATATAGCCTCTTTAGGGAAATGATACCGTTTATTTTAATCGTTGAGTAGATATCACCTTAATTTCGCTTAAAAATGAGTGGGCAATGTTATCTAGGCATTTCTGCTCATTTCCATACAAGTCACCAAAAGCGATTTCAAAAATTAAAAATTAAAATTGTCACACTAGGCTTAAATTTATTTATTTTTCATTTTCGAGTTTAAGGACATACAATATTAAAATTAACAAAATAAAACACGGTAAGTTTTTAAAGTTAAACTTTTAATATAATAAATAATTGAAAAAAGAATTAACAAACTCCAAATAACTTTTTATAGGTCACTTTTACCTCTTCACTTCACTTATTCTCCATAGTATAGGTAATAGAGATCAATTAAATTTTTAAAGATATATTGTATGTAATAGAAAAAAAACATACAGAAAAGTTTCGGTTACTTAGACATTATAAAAACTCACGAAAAAAGATTTGACACTTACTTTTTACACCTACAATCTACTTTGATAAATAAAAAATCACAACCGGTAGGACATAAGGATTATATCTCAAGAAAATATAGTTTACTTTATTAACAGCACGTGTCCCATTTTGGGATTAACTACTCACTAAAAGAATTATAAAATATGACAACCCTGACACTCTTTCGACATCGGGCTAAGTTGTCGGCCACATGTTCAAAAATTAACGGATAACATTACCCATGATCATAACTTTAGTTATAAAAAACCTGGAATGTTAAATCCTAAGCTAAAATACTCTGCAAGTTGTATTTTACTAAATATAATTGGATTCACTCAGACATGCACTTCTGACCAAATTTTTGCCCGCAAAAACACACATCACCTTCAACAAGCTACTGAGTGAACTTAGAGACGAATGCCAACCGCAGTTTTGTCACAAATATAGTTTATTTTCTACCATAGTAAACAATGTTGGCATAAAGAAGATTTTTTTTTGCCACATTAACGAATCTGTTTTTAAATGGCATTATAGGCAATGATACCCTAGGTGGCAATGTTAGCGTATTTCATGGTTTAGGGCAAATG
Organism: Acleris literana; assembly: GCA_946894065.1. NCBI lineage: Eukaryota > Metazoa > Arthropoda > Insecta > Lepidoptera > Tortricidae > Acleris > Acleris literana. The sequence continues at coordinate 7,148,604 of OX335685.1, read as the reverse complement.
AAAATTCGGACAAACGTTGTTAGGGATTCCGAGGGACACCCCATTCGCTCCTATACAAAGCGAACCGGTCTAGCCCAACTTGACCCGAACCCGAAAATATATAAAATATGTCTAAGTACTCGTATTGCGTACGGTATTGCATTGCTACCGCATGATCGATTGGCGATATCGATATTTGACGATAGCCAAAACAACATGGCTGCATTATTTACTCAGCAGCAAAATCTGAACAGAACCGAAACCGAAACCGTCTAGTGAGACGCGAATCAAAGAGAATAATACCATGTGTTACTTTACAAGCTTTTAAATATCCCTCGCCTAGTAATTTTTGAACAGCCGATATTACCAACTAAGGGTAATTTTACTATTAATGACTGGCCCGAATACATAATATTAATGCTCTAAGCATGTAATATATATCAACTTAGCATATTTGGTACTTAAATATGTAGCTTTTAATTTGTTGCACATAGTTTAACGATTGCATGAGGTTAACTAACCATTTTAAGTGTGTTATATTTAGATCAGAATAATTTATGTAAAGACTTAATTTTCATTGGTCGATAGCATTCGATAGTCTACGAGTATACTAGAAACTACACTAACGTCATAACAGTAGGCTCAGAAACAATAATGTGATTACCAACTTTCAATAACGTATGTACCGTATGCTTTAGCTATAGCTATCGACCAATAAAAATGCGTCGCAATACAAGTTCATGTGTTTAACATACATTTATTTATGTGTAAAATTATTAATAGAGGAAAGGAGGCTGATGGCAAATACTTGTTATAGGTACTAGGTATCGAAATAGAATATTAATCAATCACCCATATAATTAGGTATATCCAATCGTAATAGTACTTAATCTTTCATACGTTAATTTAATGTAAGTAATCTACTTAAGTCTTACTTAAGGTAAATGAAAATAATTTCGATATTTGGTTAAGTAGATAAGTTTAGTTTAGGAGGAGGGAGGGTCTGGTTCTCCTAGTAGTCTTCTAGTAGTATAGTTGCCGTCACGTAAAAAGGACGATGTAGGTACCTTCGCAGTCACGCATTCATCGACCAAATAGGTGGTATGAAGGGGGCGGGAGGGAGGAATACTCCGCCGCTTTGCATAAGCGCACACGCTATTTATTGGCGACTGTACACCCAATGCGCAAACACACCCGCACCCCTTTTTACGTGACGGGACTTGTATCCCATTTTTAGGAAAATAATAAATAGTTAGTTGTATGTAGGTTACCACTCATAGGTAACATACTGTACCACTGATTGTTATGTTCATTATCAATAAAATTGTAACGACTATGTATTGCCTGCAAATAAATATTTAAACTACTTAATTATAGATTTGGTTAGATTCTTCAGATTCAGCTCCTGCCGTAGCGTTAAAACAAGTTGTTGAGTCCAATGCCATGAGCCCCTAACCTAACCCATTCACCTTCAAGTCATCCACACGCGGTGATTTTATTTATAGAACCGTGACTAACGTTCAGTCGAGCACAAGCACGAGCACCACTAGCACTACCACCACCACCCCCAGTACCACCACCACCAGTACCACCACTACCACTACAACGCCTCCCAGTACCACCAGCTCGACCACCCCGAAGCCGAAGCCGACGACGACGGAGGCGCTGAGGCCGTACTTCACGTTGCTGCCCATCCTGAGCTCTCCAGTGACCACGCCCAAGCCTAAAACATCCACCAAGAAAGGTAACTAGCAGAATCGTGAGCTAGTACACTTCGTTCGTTCAAATAGTTTGCATGCTTTGATGTGCCGCTACAATTACTACAAAGAAGCCGCCGCGGCGCGCACAAACCGGTGTCGCCGACTTCAAAGTGTTGTAATGCACACTATTTGAACGAACGAATTGTACCCACAGTGCGATAGCTCTTATGCCGGCACCACACTTCGCTATTCGCTATTCGTTATTCGGCTTATGCGCCTACATTCGACGAAGTGTGGAGGGTTTATTCGTCTATGTTTTCTTTATTCGCACGCATAACGCATAAGCGCGATGGCAAATATTTTAACAAATACGGCGCAGCCGCATAACGAATAGCGAATAGCGAAGTGTGGTGCCGGCATTAGGTGCTTCGGGTTTGTACTTGTCTCACATACGCTCTTATTAAGTTAAGAGCGAGTGAGAGCAAATGAGAGACTTAGAAGTACTAACCCGAAGCACCTTCTAAGTGCTCACAGACTGTAGCTTGCTTCAAGCAAGCGGTAAATAATACTCCATTTGTTTAGGTAGGTACTGAACTAATGTAAACCGTATACAGAGTATTCAATATATACCACCTGACGGGACACGAAAATACAATATCAGTAAAAGAGACGCACTTATACGGAAAGACGTATAAATAAAGAAGATGGCATCAATATTTAGTATCCGCAAATCCGCGTCGCGTATACGTTTTTTCAAGGCCGATTTTGTTTCTCACCAAATTGAAGAGTGTTATTCTCTCAAAAAACGGCGGTCAGTCGGACGGACGAGCGAATCGAAGCGGTGAGTGCATGTTGTTTGTGTTTATGTATGTTTTCTTACGTTTCGTAGACATCTGCGATCTGGATTATAGTTTAGGCTGCAAGAGCTACAGTGCTTGAAAAGATGAAACTATAACCTTGCACCGGTAATTAATTCTCATGAAGTCATGATAAACCGCCTTAATAAGGTAGGCACTCAATGACAGAGCTTTGTCTGCTAAAGGTGATATGTGACTTGGTCGGGTTGTATGTATTGCTATATCCATGGCTGGTTATATCAGGGGTGTTATTCTCTCAAAAAACGGCGGTGGGGCGGACGAACGAGCGAATCGGAGCGGCGAGTTTAAGTAGTCCCGTCCGAGCGAACAAAACACATTTTAGCGCGTGCATTGTCATTTAAGCATCCTAATACTTTCGAGAAGTCATGCTGCCAAATTGAATACACGCGCTAAAATGTGTTTTGTTCACTTTGACGGGACTATTTAAACTCGCCGCTTGGACAATCACTCGTTCGTCCGCCCGTCCGTCGTTGTTGAGAGAATCACACCCCAGTGTTCCGCTTCTATTGGTTGACGAACGGTTAATTAAGTACCTACCTAAACAAATGAAGTATATTATGTTGACGTTACGCCAGCCCGACAGAACGTTTAACCCCAGACGCAAAAAGAGGGGGGGGTTCAAGTTTAACGGATGTATCTGTCTATGTGGCTTTGTATTCATGAATCTGTGTATCTGTATGTTTGTCTGTGACATCGTGTGGCAAACTGATGGACCGATCCGGGCGCATTTTTTCGGTTCATGGAAATCGGTTAGGCCATTTAAGAGATATCAGGTCTGAAAATAGGGGTCATCATTATATCAGGGGTTTTCATCTATAAATGTAATATTAATAGTTATTAAGACCTCTTGCACTGCATTCGATACTCAAAAACCGGGCAAGAGCATGTCTGACCATGCTCAGTGTAGGGTCCCGAAGCCGTTAATACACAAAAACTATCTCAAAAAACCACAAGTATGAAGTAATTCTCTATTTAAAGTTATTTCGTCATTTTAGAAGGTATAAACACTTTAGTAACCCGTATCTCAGGAACCAATCAAGTCTACTTAGTCGTCATAGTTTTCCTATATATATTTTAGATTTTTAGTATTTGTAGTTTTGGCTGTAGGGTCAAACACACTTGACTCTAGCAAAAATTAGCGCTTTAAAGCTAGCTTTTAAGCTCATAAACGGATCCCTTAATCGAAAAATTGTTTTTACAAACACTCAATATTTTTAAAAGACCTATCCAACGACACCCCACGCTATGGGGTAGATGAGAAAAAATACATCCCCACGTTACGTGTAGGGGAGGCACACAAAAAAAAAAAAATTTCAAGATTTTAGTTTACTACTTTGCTGGCGTGAATAATATAATATGTATATTTATGCCAAATTTGATGGAGGGTGGTGGTCTTCTTCCCCCACGGTGGAAAAAAATGGAAATGGGCAGGACATGTGGCAAGATACAAGGACAAAAGGTGGACTAAACAAGTAACCAAATGGCAGGGACCGCTAGGAAAAAGGAGCGTTGGCAGACAAAGAAAAAGATGGGCAGATGAGATAATACAGGCAGCAGGGAAAGAATGGATGAGCGTCGCCACAGACAGAAGTAGATGGCTAAAGATGGAGGAGGCTTTCACCCAAAAAGGGACCGTGTAATCAAAAATAAAAGCAACTGAAAAAACCCAAATTTCTATTTATATATGTTTCTACATATCATATATTGTAACATTATATGGGAAATAAAGCTTAATAATAATTCATGCCAAATTACAGCTTTCTAGGACTAAGAGTCTCTGACCTAGGCTGCGGACGGATGGACGGACGGACGGACGGACGGACGGACATGGCGAAACTATAAGGGTTCCTAGTTTGACTACGGAACCCTAAAAATCATAAAAAATAGGCTAATATAACTGCACTGGCTCACAGCCTTCTCGTTTCTAAAGCAAAAGACATCAACGGGCACGGTAAAACAAATTATTCCCTAAGAGGGAGAATTAACATTTGCCATTGTACCTACTCGTAATGGCGAATAGATAAAAGGTTTCCATAAAATTATCCTTACCCAGTAATGTATACCGGGTGACTTCAAATTGGTAGTACAAAATCATTTTTTTACACACATCTTCCCTAAACTAAACCCGTCTCCTAAGTCTCATGCGGCTAATTTAATTTAAAGTATGTTTTGCTAAGTTTTAATTTGTCCCAATTTTTTGGCTTTAAGCGGTTACTCTACTCTACCCTGTGTTTACATTAGATGAATAACATCAAGTGACAGGTTAATTCAAATAACTGAGTTAATGTTATACACTATTCGTTATTAACTGAGCCACAATCAAGTGTGTTGCATTATTAATTACATGTCATAATATACACTTAGGCCAGTTTAGTTAGGTATAGTAGGTGCAAGTTGAACCAGAGGATACTGATGTGTGCAATTAACAAAGTAGACGATAAAAAGAATCCGTTAACGGTATTACCTTGTTCTATTTATTACCCGCCTTCATTATGTACCCACTTCCTTCGGTATCAAACTAAAAGTGACTTATACTAGAGGGTTGTATATTGTATAGTGTTATATGACTGTGCTAAGAATTGCACTAAAGCTAAAAGTTGAGCAACGGACACTAGTTTAAAACAGTGAGATATAATGCTCAGTATAACGAAGTCCTCTATTATATTCCTGAGTTGTTAAGGTACGGTAAATTGTCTATTACATCATAATAAATTGAGCAAAGCTCTCAAAAGACATGTTACAATGATATCATTAGCTCCGCTTGTTAGTGTGTTCAATTGTTTTATATCGAATGTTCACCGTCACTCAGTAATTGAACTAAATTTTATTGTGTCCGTCTTCAAACTAGCTGCAATCTTTAACAACAGTAGGTAGGTAGGTATACCTAAGAAATATAGGGGGTACCAATGATATAATATAGTAATTATATCATTGGGGGGTACCTATTGTTCTATTGAAACATCTTTCAACGAACGTATCATTATCATTTCGCAGAATTTTCATTTCATGGAAAGGCATTCTCACCGCATGTGTTAAATTTTTGTTAGTCACAAGGCTATCCTAACCTAACCTACGTAATTACCGTTTAAATTATGCTGGAAACATCTTGGTTTCGGCACAAAATAACGTTCAATTAGTATCGAATTTAATTTCATCGAACGTTATTAGATTATCAATATAAAATGATGGGTAGGTACCTACCACGATAGGGTTAACTTACCCGTGCTTATACTGAACATAATCCGTACCCCCTCATACTTTCTCTAGGTACTTTTAGGTACTTGGGATTTTTTGATCAGTAGATATACCTATATATTACGTCAGTAGTATTCGTCGCCAGAACTAAAAGTTTTGTAGTTACGTCTTAACTAGTGCTTCTTCTAAAGTTCAGGTGCTCAATCACACTATAGCTAAGCAGCTAGTCAAGTAACATTGTTCGAAAGCTCTTTTTTTTTTATGTATGGAATTGATAGAGGCGCACGCACCACAGCTTATAAAGGCACAGCCACACCGGATGCGTGCGCGTAGACGTGACGTGCGCTTGCGCTTTCCACTGCGGTGTCTAGTGAATTCTCATACGACATGTCATTATACAACGCAGTGGAAAGCGCACGTGCACGTTACGTCTACGCGCACGCGTCCGGTGTGGCTGGGCCTTAAATCAATACTAAGTATATTCTTAGATTTCTGCAATTCACAACAATTTCTGCTACTCTCAGAAAAATCAACTCGTGTAGGCCTACAGATAGTAAGAAAGGGACGCAGCTTTAAACTTTATTTTTACGAGTGGCACCAAGCAGTTTAGACGCGATGAGCTCGGTGAACTAGCGGTGTATCGGCTAAATAGAACCCTGTTCCACTCTAAGGACCCACCATAGAACTGTGTTACATGCAGTGACGTTTAGATTAGTTTCTTACGATTTCATTGATAACGTCAGTGTGACATAGTTCTACCTTATGATGGGTTCAGGATTCCATTTTGCCGATATTGTACCTTATAAATAAATGTACTGGTGCACCTGGCGTTTCATAGTCTCTGCCTACCCCATTGGGGCCAGGCGTGAAGGTATGTAGGTATGTATGTAAATCAATATTTTGTATTTGTAATCTAAGGCTCCACACCCTATTCAATAAACGATTAATTCAAGCCTTACTCGCAGCCACCGCAGCCAAAACTCAGACGCAGAAGCTGGTGTGCCCTAAGCCAGGGCAGGCCCCGTTCGTGCTGTTCCCGGTGCCGTGCGAGAACAGCGCGCAGTGCCGCGTCAGCAGCGGGCCCGACCACGTGTGCTGCGAGGCGCGGTGCACCAGGGGCGTGCCCGCGCCGCGCTCCGCGCCCGTCGTCCGCCAGGTGCCGCACCAACGTAAGGACTGACACCTAGCTACCGTAAATAAAAACCGGTCCAGTGCGAGTCCGACTCGCGCACCGAGGGTTCCGTAACGCTGCATAGTAGGATATTATTATTCCAATTGAATTAGATTTCGAATTGAATCAGTGCGAGCCCAAACTTGTTTTTTTTTTCGTATTTGTTGTTTTTCTTCAGGGTTTGTTATATAATCATATTAATCATACCAAATTTGACGCTTGTTTTACCATTTTTATGATATAACAAAAATTTAAATATGGTGTAAAAAAAAGTTTCTTGTATGGGGAGTGGGAACCGCCTTTATTATTTTACTTTCTTTATTTACTTATTTTGTTAGTTAATCCGCCGTAATAAGCACATATTCCGAAGCAAAAAAAAACAATTCGGTTCGGGGTCTATTATTTATTTATTATAGAATTGTAATTTATAGATTAACCAATACATTACAATCTATTACCGGTTCAAAGATACAGCTCTTCAAAGTTAGGACGGACGGGCGGAGTAGTAGCTGTAGTTTTCTCAGTCGCCCTCATACGATACTTTACTTGAAATTGAAATACTTTTCTAGGACGTCTGTAGTCTCACGTACAAGAGTGTAATTCTTGCTCATATCTCATACTGTGCTTTTTCTTGGACGGCAGCAACAAGCCTAAACCTGACTTTACGTAAACTGTCCATAAACGTCGTTAGGCAAGTTTCTAGATCACACAGATCAAACTACGCGTAGAGTGGAATTCGTTCCGTACCTATTCCGGATTAAAACTTTGGTATCCAACACAGATTTGCTTAGATGTTTGATTTTCTTATGTCTAATGGGATGGGGTAGATTCATAGTTAAAGAAGTAAATAAGTTGTGGCGTATGGAGCGACGGTAGCCTAGTGGCTTAGGGAGTCGTGATTGTAAGGTACCGACCGAGTTCAAACCTACGTGTTCACCATGTACCAATGAGTTTTTCTAACTTAAGTACATTAGATGCTCGTACGTTGAAGGAAAAACATCGTGAGGAAACCTGCACATTCGAACAGCGGAGTGTGTAAGAGGGTAATTACAGCAAAGATCCTAAAGAGGTCGTCGTGTATCCTAAAGGACCCACCTGTAAGATATATAATTATAAGGATTTTTAAGTATAAGTCACTCACGACACACATTATAGGGTCATACAATCGGACGTAATGCTGGTTTCACACGGAGGCAGAACAGTGAGGCAGAACAGTGGACAGCAGAGTACCGCTACTGTGTGAACGCACAAAACAGTACTGTTCTGCTTCCGTGTGACACCGCCGCATCATAGTAAATAAACATGTAGGTATACACTTCAGCACCTTGTCGCTTTAACGTCATGGTTGAGCTGCTACACGAAATCGTTAGAGTTACAGCGGAAAGGAACTAAATTTGCAATATTAATGTCACCGACTAAACAAGTGCGGCGATTCCTTTTTTAACCGACTTCAAAAAAAAGAGGAGGTTCTCAATTCGTCTGTATTTTTTTATTTTTTAATGTTTGTTACCTCAGAACTTTCGACTGGGTGAACCGATTTTGATGATTCTTTTTTTATTTGAAAGCTGGTGCTTCCCGATTGGTCCCATTTTTATCAAAATGAAGATCTGATGGTGGAATCCATGAGGAATCGACGGAACTCTTCAAAATTTATAGGCACACCTATAGCGATTTTGGTATTTTTCATTTTAACTCGTGTATTTGGTCTTGGAAAGCACTATTTGGTGAAGTGGAACTGATGATGAAGACCACAGATGGCCACCGGAACTCCTTAACGGTATATATTTCGAGGGTGGCGACAATATATTTCGATTAAGATAGTTGAGCGACTATGACGAAGCATATTTAGGTTTAAATACATGACTATGACTTTCCCACGGCGTTGCTTGCGGCGAGATTGAAATGTTCTATTGTTTCTTATTAATTGAGAAGTGGGAGAATAACAGCATAATTATGATCACTAAAAAGTATAAAATAAAATAAAAGTTTAAAAAAACAAAAACCCGCCTAAGAAGTTATTTTTTGCTTTTTGAAGGCGGGTTTTTGTTTTTTTAAACTTTTTTTTATCTTACGCTACGCTCTACCGCTGACGAACGTCTTTGGTCAGGCTTTAATCTACAATTCAGTTTAACGCCAAGTTAACACGATGTTAACCACAACAGCTTGTTAAAGATCTAAAGTACCTATCTGCCTACATAGCCACTAATTGTTGCACGACACAACTTATTTAATCTTATGCAAATACTGAGGAACGAAACGTAAGTAACTGTTACGCGCCGCACGCATTCCATTTATCCTCATTACATACAACATGTACATACATGGTACTACCTACCAATTATGGCAGACGATCATTGCAAAGTAGTCTTTTACAATGCACGACTCTTTCTATGGTGGCATATTAAAACCAATACGAGGCCGGTCATCTCATTCACACAAGCAAAGTCTCTATTCCATTCGGTAAAACCATACCAACCACTTTTGACGTAGTGTTATCGTATTTTTTTTAACTCGTCCTTATTACCGTCCAGTAAGTAAGAACTTTTGTAACGTTGATAATAGGTACGCAATATGGTTTTACCAAGTAGGTAAATAATAGAGCCCATGATGTGTGCTGAGAATTTCGGGAGATGGGTTCGGTGCAGGAATTTCTGTCTTATATGTATAACACTTAAAAAAAATAAGCCAACCGAGAGATTTTCTCTGAGTTGACAAAAAAAAGTAATGATATTAGGTAGTTATATCAACCAAAGCTGATAATAACAACAGCAAGTTCTTTAGCGATTGAACTAACATCTTACTGGATAGGTATCTAACGTCTTGTTAGGCTCGTATGGAATCAAGAGTTCAAGCAAGACGCTTATATTCCAAGTTTATTTTTATCACAAGCTGTTGTTTAACTAACGCTGTCCGTATGTATGTATGTAAACCAGTTCCCATGAATGGAATGGGCTTAAATGTGGACCACATATGTAAACCCGATGACAATGCAATACTATGGTATCTTAGAGTTGATCCGATCATGGAGTCGGAACTCGGAAGGTGGTGACAGGATCTCCGCCTTTCTTAACGTCGACCCACCGGGTCGGGACACATGAGTTTGGTCTTGATAAGCAGATAATGACTGCAAAAAAAGTACAGTCGGCAACAAAATTTGTCCCAGAAATGTCATTTTTGACATAAACTTCTTTTAGTGAAAGGTTATTTTCCAGCATTGCTCGGGGTGATTCCCCGCGAGTGTCCGTCCCAGCCGCTGGGCGAGCTGCTGTTCGAGGTGCAGCCGTGCAAGTCGGACGCGGACTGTTGGCCGCGTGTGTGCTGCCCCGACGGGCAGCGGTCCTACTGCCGCACCGCCAAGGCCAGGCTGGACCTGGTGCCGGTCGTCGGCAACCAGATCGATGCCCGTTAGTATCTTATACACTTAAAGTTTCCATAAGATAAACAGTGGTGGTCATATAGGTAATTATATAGGGACGCTTGCATTTTACCATACAATTTCCTACAAATATGACTTTTCAATTTTCACAACCAATCAAAAAGTTTTTAAGCAATTTTATTTTTAGTAACACGTATCGTTAACCTGATGGACTAAGTACCAATTTCACCAAAAAACGATGTTAAATTTAGTCAATGTTAATAATCCACTGTTTTTCATTCATTTTGACAGCTGTTAACGCTCTAATCATCTGTTAAGTGGTTAACATCGTTTGGTGACATTGGTACAAGATTTAAATGTATGTACACGTTATCTGTGTTGAAAACGAATCTTTCATTTTATAAGGATTTGATAATATAAATGTTTTGCGTTCATACAAAGTTTTAAAACGCCTGTCGTATTTCCGTATTGATCAAAATCCCGAATTTTCATAATTCTGAATGCAATGTTTTGATAGAAGACTATTTTTTGATATCGCTTATAAATTGAACTTAACCTAACCTACGTATCAGAATTAAACTATGCATTTAATCGAAAATAGCTTCAGCATAACGTAGCTAAAAAAACGGAATTTAAAGGTTTGAAGGTACACAGGTTAAAAGCAAACACAGTTTTGTTTGCTTTTCTTAACATCTCTGTTTTATTGCGGGCGGCGGCGTTGATACGGCGACTTAGAGTAGGTAGGTAGGTAAGTATAAAGAATCGACGCAGCAACTAATCTTATTTAATAGATAGCCGAAACAAAAAACGATCAAATAGAAATTTTTAACCTCTTTTGAACAAGGTGAGGTTACATTGGTATTGTCTCGAGTCAAGGACCGACTCCAATTAGTATTTAATAAACTTTAGGTCAAGGTGTTTTTTAACTGAAATATCGATTAACTGCAGATTAATATTAAATCCGTAAAACGTAACTCGAGGGCCAAGTAAAAGTAAACACTAAAGTTGGTAGTATAGGTTGTTAGCAGAATCGGGGTCGCGTCGTGAGCGAAGGTCTACCCGCCCGTGCTCGCGGATGTTGGATTGAGTTTGTTCCGTCTCAACTGTACGCTGACAACTACGTTGCGAAAATGTTGGAAACTTGGTCACCTAGTTTGTTTCTGCTTAAGTCAGAACAAATCCCAACACAGCAGGAAGATCCGTATGTAAATTGCGCAGTATCTGTAGGTATTACTTAAGCAAAGTAGCGCGGCTATGAAAGCCACTTAGAAAGCTTTACAAAAATCCTGGAATTAAGTTATACAACTATCAATTTTCAATTTTCTCTTCCACCTAATAACGAACGAAGGTTATCAAGTCAGTGCTCGGTTATCTTAGAAACAAAATGTATAGGTAGGTACTATGTAAGGGGAAATCGCCCTATTAAGTACTAGCTACCCTACGGTAACTGGCCACTTTGCAATAATATGTAGTTAGTATGTATAATAATATGTACTTATAGATATATGCTGATATATCTGCGATTAATCTAGAATACCCAGATCCAGAATTATTACCGGGAGTACCAAAGTATCTTTATGAACGAAATTGATGACTAGTTATTAAATGAGACTTTCTTTAGTGGCCAGCCATTGACGATGTACGCTATCGAAAGATGTGGATTAGGAATTGGCTGGTCAATTGGCAGCGAATAAAATAAACACGTTGCACGTAAATTTCCCAGCCGTGCGCATGTTGGAGCAGTACCTGCAGTGCACCGCGCCGCCGCAGTACGACCTGTTCCCGAAGCAGTGCAGCTCCAGCGTGGACTGCTTCCCCAACCTGTGCTGCGCGGAGGGCGGCAAGAAGCACTGCCGCCCACCGCAGCGGAGCCTCCTGGCGCTCCTGGCTGGTGTCGGACAGGTACTCTACACTAATACTAAGTTAAAATAGGTAAAATAGGGTACCGGAGATTTGACCGGATTAATCCTACTAGTAAATAAATATAGAAATGCGAAAGTTCATGTGTTGGTTTGTTTATCCGCACGCTGCAAAAGCTGGACGGATGTGGATGAAATTTGAAATAGAAATAGCTTATACCCGGGATTAACACATTGGTTACCTACTTTTCATCCAGGAAAATTTAAGTTCCCGAGGGAATAACGATAATCGAAATCTACGCGGTCGCAGTCGCGGGCAGAAGTTTGTTATTTTATAAATACTACGAACTTATTTTTACGCTATTTTTTGTACTACCAGAACCCTTAACGAGTATACGGTATTATGACGACCACTCAATTAAAACCATAGTGTACTAGAATATGCTTTGACACTTCATAAAAAACAGCTGACGTGACATTCCGGCACCGTACCCGCGAAACGGTCGCGCAAAAAACTTGTTAGTACAAATCAGAATACTAGGTAGTCAGGCAGAAAAAAAATCAAAGGAATGCAACGTTTTAAAACTATTTTTGCGCCCTTTTATAGTAGTTTAAGTACCTACGTGGCTACGCTCCTATGGAAGGGAGTTCAGGAAGCGAAAATAGTTTTAGAATGTTTTTAATCCTTTAAAATCAAAATTGCGCATTTACCGCTGTCGGAATAACCTGCGTGGCCTTACTTGATAATTGTTTTATTATACTATGATTGTAGCACAGCAAGTGGTGTCGTACTAACATGAACATTTTCTCGTTGCAGAGGGTCGGGACCGGCCTCGTAAATCTCAGACAAGCGCAAGCCAATAGAGATAACAATAAAGTATAAGTGCACGTCCACTTATTGTAAAAGACCATATCAAATTTTAGATTAAGCCTTTTTATATTTTTATATTTATATGATTAAATTTTTGTTATAAAGCCTATGTGTTTCCCTGAAAAAATATAATTTTCAATTAAAGAAGGCGCGCCCCGCCGTTCAAATATACATTGAATCTACAATCTACATTGACGCAACGGCGCTAAGTCAATTTGAGTGGCGCGGGGCAGAGCAATCGAAAATTGAAAACACTGCCTACGTAGAGTATACATATGAAGTCCAGTTCATAAATATGTGTACGCTTTAGAACCTTGTCTATTTAATGTCATGTATAAGCTGCCATATATGAATTGTCACAGTGAGTAAAGTGACAAGGTACTAAAGTTTACACATTATAATTATTATTTAACAACTCTACTATACAGTCAACAGCATAAATAAGTGACCATTTATGTACCTTGTCGCTTTCAATCATTTCACAATTCTGTATGACATTTCAAACACGACGTTAAAGTGACAAGGTACATAAATGATCACTTATTTATGATGTCGACTGTACCTACGAGGGTTTGGTGCGGCGGACTTTGTGAATTGAAAACAATAGATATTACAGAAGGGCGTGGGTGGCGTAAACCTTCGCTAATATGGAATCCTGGTATAGCAACGACCACCCAAAATGCAGATAGGGTACACTCAATTCACATCAAAAATACCAGCTCCCTATTTCACCATCTTGGCAATAATAGTTGACAGGTGACATTTGCTATACATTGCAGAGTTAACAAGGTTTTACGTCAGTGTGACATATCAGCTGCGCCATGTACAGTCGAGTTCATAAATATGTGTACACTTTAGTACCTTGTCAATTTAATGTCATGTTTAAACTGCCATATATGAATTTTACAGGGTGTAAAGTGACAAGGTACTAAAGTGTACACATATTTATGAACTCGACTGTACACTGAAATGTCATCTGTTACCAGTCATTGTCAGGATGGTGAAATAGGGGGAAGATATAGGCAGTTAGTCATTATTTTCCCAAATATTTAATTGAATTGATAAGTCCATGTGGAAATAATTAATAGGGTGCCAACAATAGGACTTTGGTTGGTTTCATCATTTTCCCGACGCTTATACAGGTCACTACTGGACATAGGCTTCCTACAAATATCTCCAACAGGTCTATATCAGCTGGCATAATAATTGTTTTGTTGAAAATTTTTTGGTCGAAAACAATTTTTACAATCGAAACCTTTTTTTTTTTATTGTTGCAATAAATTAACCTAACCTAACTTAACTAAACTATACAATAAATGTTTATCAAATTCTGTAAGTCTAAAAGGGTGTTAGACCAAACGATCTTCAACCAAACAATTGTTAGGACAAACATTCATTGTCAGTCGAAGGGCACCCATCTCCAACATGATCTTACGTTTGCTGTTTCCTGCGACCCTCATCAGATTGCCAGTCCATCTTGTGGGAAGCCAGTGGCGTAGCTACCGAAGGGCTAGGCGGGGCGGTGCCCCGGGCCCCCAAGCTCGGGGGGCCCCTAAAACCTGATTAGCAAACCTCATATCATATTGCACTAGCTAACTAACTAGCTGATGATACCTACTTAATTGCTTTACTCTTGCCCCATAATGTATTGTTAGTTGTGCCTTAATAGCATTTGTTGCATTAATTGCACTTTTGTTCTCATTGTCCATATGGAGTTACGGTTGCAGGATGCAGCTTAGTAGTAAAAAATGTGTTTGTTTGTTTAAAGTAGAGGTATCTCGGGAACTCGTAAAAAAACACGTATGGCGATTTTAGAATGTATTAAACCTTAACATTATTCTTAAAACCTCCCATTTAGTCCAGCTGAAACAAAAAAAGCAAAATATTACAAATAATAGACAACAAAAAACAGTTGAGAGAAGTTATGAACACCACACTATTGTTTATAGGTACAGTTATACCAGAGTATAATAGTACTCTTCTTCTTCTTTCTCTCTTTTATTAATGGCGGTTCCTTAGTGATATCGCCAATGTCAAGTGAGTGGAGTATAATCAGTAAATAAAATAAATCAATAGTAAGAGCCAGTCATTTTTCGATCTGCTGAAATTCAGCCGTCTATTACTAACATTGACAGACAACCGAGTAAAATAATAATAAAAATAATAATTAACCCATTCACTGCAAAGTACACGACTATCAGGTATTCTATGATGTTGTCCCCATGCTGCACTACCCGATTGACAGGTACTATATACTACTATAGTATGCTGTCATGCTACTGGGAATTTGTTTTGTGGGCTGGCAGTGAATGTGTTAAACATCATTTTGACCACATATGTCACTTAGTCAACCTTAGTCATTAGACTGTGCAATTAGTTTCTTAAAATGGTTTATCTATTTTTCAATAACTTAATGGGGGATTTTAGATACATCCCAATTTGGGAATACAATCCCAGGGTTGGTTTATATGCAATACCTGACCTGGTTCCAGCACAAACTAATCTTCACTTAGGGCAGTATTAATCAAATGGTCTTGTCCGAGATGCACTTATCAAGATACATCAGAAATTGCAGTTTACTACGAATTGACGGTTCCCCTATGGAATCCCTAATCGTCATTTGTCTTAATGCATCTTTTTGTCCGAGTTTTCGCTTATCCTAAAGCCATTTCTGACTGAATTTTAAAACATTTTAGTGTTGTTTATAGTACAACCCTAGCCTAACCTAAGAGCAGGTATATTGGAAAACTTAAAAAATTGTCTCACTCAGCCAAAAACCAATTTAGGGCAAATGATAATTTGGACAAATGATGCGATAGGGCAAACATTATTAGGGATTCCGAAGGACACCCTGACTTGAGATATAGCTTGACTGTGACTGATGATGTCTTAGATGGGCATCTCAATAAAGATTAGTTTTTATTACGCAAAACAATAAGAAAGGCAGCTATTGTTTGAATTATGTTTGAGTAGGGACTTATAAGACTGTACCTTAAAAAACACAGCTACATTGTATCAAATTGCAAGCATAACATGAAAAATATGAAATAGAACTTCTATCCCTTACGTTTAAATGGGGAGAAAACGAATACCTGATACAACAAGCCACCATTTAAAAATGGTTAAGGTTAAAATTAAAAGGTTATACTTATAGGTTAGTCTTGTTTACCGCACAAGACAAATAATCATCTTTATATTATTTTAGACATCAGGAGGATATCGCGAAATTCAAACCAGCAACTCCTAGGTAGCATTACATTCCTCGCGCATACTACGCGCCAACTGATCCAAACTAACCAACCCGTCAATTAAGTATCTTTTTCATTATCGCTAGAAGTCTTTCAGCTGACATGAGTGACATGATGATCATGATGATGATGATGGAGGTGATGACACGACATGCAGTCAGATCTGAACCTACATATTGAAACCTTATATGTCAAACTTGTTCTAACCTTCTTGAAACCGATGTCATGAGCGTACTCCCTGAAGCACTGTCTGCAGATGTTCAAGCCGTATTTGCGGATAAGTCCGTGACGGTTGGAGCAGGCCCGGCTAAAACAAAACACTTTCAATATAGTTGGAACTATTTAGCACGTGTTCCGCTACACAGTAATCCTAACCAAGTATTCTTTATATTTTGAGGTTTAAATGCCACGTACCAGGAACGGGAACCCTGCCCATATTTACGAGGGTGGGAATACCAGATGTTAGCGTGACCCATGGTGAAATTACTTCGTTATTTTGCTGAAAAGCGACGAGAAAACGTCTACAATGGCGTACGCCTTTGACCTGAAAGAGCGAATGGAATGAACGATTAAATGAACAATATGAATGGCTATCAGTCAGAAACCATGTTTTCTAGTCTGTATGTCTAGTGATGTAAGTAAAATTGTATAAACCGATAAACTTATTTTGTTAGACAAAATGGAAAAACGCCTGAGTGACGTAATGTCAACTCATCTTGTCTTTTTTGTTTAGACATTTATAATCTGTGGTCTTGTCCTGTCAAGGTGAAGGTGAATGTCCGACGGCTGACCGCGCCACGGATTTGCAGTGTACGAAATTTGCTCAATTCTCCTAAGTGCAATTCGCCGGGTATAAGGTATTTTTTTGGATCTTTTTACAAGAAGTGTTTTCAATTAGTGATTTTCTACTATGATCACACGTAAAAAGTAAATAATATGACACTTGCTTTTTTTATTCACCGCGATTATTACAAGGCGTCCAAAGACCAATTGTAAGAAGTAAAATGTAATTTTATTCCTGTAAATATTTTTGTGCTTCTTACATTTAAAAAACCTTAGTCTCTAAAAACAATACTAAAAATTTAACAGTAGGTATCTATAAGTGCTCTTGTAATTATCATGGATAATCATTTTAATAATCATTATAAACTTTCACTCGACGGTTTTTAAACAAGAAGAACATGAAGTATGAAATTATCAGATGCACTTGTTCAAATTAGACGTTTGTAATATGTGTTGGTCCTTTATGTTTATAAGTAAACAACGTCTGTTTTATCAAGTAGGAACACTAAGTTGATGATTCAACACCGAGCTGGAGGCTGATAAGTTTAAAGTAAAATAAGCAATCTTGAAATTACATTTCTATAAAATTATCCATTGGGTTGTATGTAGGTACCTATGTAATGTGTCTATATTGCACAAAAACCAATCACTAGTAAGTACATACATAAACTGAAGATTAACGTGTACTATGGCGAACTTATCACCATAAGGGATCTCTTCCAGTTAACATGATTTTGTTTTTTTAATGAATTTAAATTGAATGTGCATCTGGTATTTGTAATGTTTATTTTTATGTTTTAGGTGTGCAAGATCTACAAAAATGGGGTTTATATTTGGTACTGTGAAAAAAATTATAAAGCTAATATTGTATTTGGGTATATTTATTGGAATCATTGTCCTGATTCCCAATCTACCTCCATACACAAAGTTCACAAGCATTGAGTAAGTCATATGTTATGTTGCCCTTACTATTAATTTTTTATTCAGTCATACCTTACCTTAGTAACCTTAGTTACTACATACATAGTTACTAGTTAGTACTGTATGAAGTAACCCTGAGTTGTACTTTTTTCTAAATATATCCCATATACATCACAATTCTCTTGGGAATCTTTTCCTTGCTAATAACGACTTTAGTTCAACTCTTTCATGCACTAAACCTACCTATACCGTTTTGTGGTAAATCATATGAAAAAGACTTGCTATTGTATATCTAAAGTGGAATTCTGCGTATCTTTAAAAATATGCTTATCATGACAGTAACAACTTGTGTATTTATTAGTCTTTACAACTTCTTTTTAGGTTAGCGCCAACTAAGGAAAGAGTGGGGCCCCTGGCCCCTAACACAGCTTTAAATAAAGTTGAAAAACTATATGTTGACAAGATTTTGGGACCCGAAGCATTTCAGTTGTTAAATGGCGATTTGTATACCAGTTTGTCTACTGGGGAGATAGTGAAGTTGTCTCCAGGTGGCCATGTCACCTTTGTCACTAAAGTTGGACAACCGTGCAGTAAGTTAGACTCTTCCTGGATAGTCATGCTCATACTAGATTCCAATTTTTTTTTAAATTATATATAAACTATAGCTACCTATAGCTAGTGATGTGCCATTCTGGAGAATTGTTAGACATTGTCGAAATTTTTGTTACAAAACAAGCATTGATCCTAAGAATTCTCGAGAACGCGACATCTCTATATATAGCTAGATGTGATATTTGACATGTTTCATCCTGTGATTGTAATTAATTACCTTTAATTACCAATGGAAAATCATTGATACAACCACATAACTGTTATTTGAATTTCTGGTAATGAATACTTAATTTACCTGTTTAGCTGGCCTGACCCAAGAGCACATATGCGGAAGACCGCTTGGATTTGAAATAGATGCAAAGAAAAATATGATGTATGTTGCTGATGCATATCTCGGCATTTGGAAAGTTGATCTCAAGACTGACAAAAAGCAGCTTTTGGTATCCCCTCGGGTGGAAATTAAAGGCCAAGTACCCAGACTGTTTAACTCAATCGCCTTAGCGAAGAATGGAGATTTCTACTGGACAGACTCTACTAGTGATTTTGGTTTACAAGACGGTGCAATGAGCATGCTCACTGACCCTTCTGGAAGGTAGGTGATTTGTTAGTACTGTAGATTAAATATATTATTCTAAGAGAAAATAAATATATTCATTTATGTATATGTAATTTCTTTCAGACTTTTCTATTATAATGCTGCCAAAAATGAAAGCAAAGTTCTTCTTAATAATCTGTGGTTTAGCAATGGCCTCGCCATATCTCCCGATAATCAGTTTGTGTTGGTGGCTGAGACATGCAAACTTAGGATTTTGAAGTACTACATTGATGGACCCAAGAAAGGGAAGAGTGAAGTGTTTGTAGATGGTTTGCCAGGTAATTATAAAAATCCTCACAGTTACTTATTAGTATAAAAATCACTTATGTACCTGGCTGAGAAAGCAAGATAAGTGAATAGTTCCGACCTCAACCAATGTCACATGTAATAAACTTCTTTACCTCTATTCGGCTCTATTAGTAGCATATTAAAATCCAAAAGTGGTAAAGGAGTTTCTTGGTTAACTAACTATGCTTCCAAATTACGTATATACCTGTACAAAAAAATATTTCATTGAGTAGCTTTCATGTTGCAATTTAATTTATTTCTTCATCAATAACAATGTACCAAATCAAATTCTAGTAGTAATTATTCATGCCCTTGGAAGATTTATTAAATAACTTTTTTATCATGTAAACTTGAATCATTCCAACGAGGCACATGAAGGTTATTTGGAAGGCGGACCACACGTCGACTATGAAGGTGTCTTCGAAGGCGGCGTAGCTGTCGCGGGCGCGCGCGGCGCCGTGCACGTCCAGCAGGTGGCGCGCGCGCACCACGTGCTTAAGCGTGCGCGCCAGCGAGTCCGCGATCAGCGCCACCTCCAGGAAGTAGGGCTCGCCGTCCGGGCCCGTACCGGTCCACTCCAGCACCTCCTCCTCCTGGTGCTCGCCGTCTTCATCAGCCACGCTAGCTTCATCATCCGGGCTCGCCTCGGCCGGCTTGTCCTCGATCATCACGTATACGAACACCAGCTTCGAGTTGATGACGCTGAAACTGTTGTCGAGGCAGAACACGTAGTCGCCGTCCTCCTCCAGCGTCATAATGAGCGAATTGTACCCCTTCTTGTAGTCGCTGGCGAGCGGGCGCCCGCTCGGGCTCGACACCTCGAACGAGATGTCAAGGTCGCCGTGCTGCCCGTCGATCACCTGGTACGAGGCCTCCAAGATCTGACCGGTTTTTCCTTTTTCAAAGAAACACAACCTCGCACCGGGTTCCACCCTGAAGTTCATGTCCGTCTCGTAGGTTTCCACTAGTGCCGTGCATGTCGGCAGAATCACTACCAGACATGCGATTAAATAAAACATACTGGAAAACTCCATGTCCACATTACACGACCGCAACAGTAACACTAACCGCCGAGTGTTCAATGTTTACTCAAGTGGTCGACTATTGTCCTTATTCATTGCCGAATGATAATTTAGTTTTACGTACCAATAAACACGTCAAAGTGAACCTACAGATAGAGGTATAATGCGAGCCTTCCCCGCGCAGGGACCCCGGACAACCTGCGCGCGCTGCCGGACGGCTCGGGCGTGCTGGTGGGGCTGTACACGGTGTTCGACGACGAGCACCCAATGCTGTTGCGCTCGCTGGCGCAGGCGCCGGTCATCAGGAAGTTCCTCACCCGCTTGCAGCGCCTCGTCGAAATACCATTCCAATACTTAAACACCCTTTACCCGCATTTCTTATTTGAAGAAGTCTCCTATAATGTATGTATATATTTTACTTACTCAATATAATTATTATTTTGTTATTGTGATCCCACTATCTTCTTTTTCTTTCAGATCGGCCACTTTAAGAGCGTATCCGGCGTGCTCCCCCCGATGGCTGGTTTAGTACAGATAGATTGGAGCGGTAAAATTATCGCTTCCTACTTTAACACCGATGGGAGCTCTGGTCATATCAGTGACGCGATCGTGTTTAACGACAAGCTGTACATGGGCGCTCCCGGCATGCAGAACTTTATCGGCGCCGTGCCCGCCCCGCCTCTTCTTCAGAAAGCTTTTGCTCAAACCAAGACCGCTCCTAAATCGGAAAATGTTGCTAAGGATGCCCCAAAAACCAAAAAAGTCGAAAAAGAAGTCCCAAAAGGAGCTAAACCAGAACAGGCTACCACTCAACCACCGAAACCAGTAGATTCTCCCAAAGCGACCACACCTAAACCTGAAGAACAAAAACCTACCAACCCGCCTCCACAAGCAACCAAACCCACGCAGCCGCCTAAGCAAGCTGATAAACCGACAGCGCAGAAGCAAGCTGAAGCAAAACCGACAACCAAACAACCTGAGGCCAAACCTACTGCTAAACAGCCTGACGCAAAACCTACCACCAAACAACCTGAAACAAAAACTACGACCAAACCAGTTGAAGTGAAATCAACTACCCCAAGACCTCAAGCCAAACCAGCTCCAGCTTCAAAACCTGTCGAACCAAAGCCAAAGCCAGATATACCAGCTACGAAACCAACCGAGTCTAAAGCACAAAAGAGTGGATCTCCAAAAATACCTCATGATAAATCGAGACCAGAACAGATCCCAATTGAGGAGGAGATTCCATCTGACACAGCAAAACCTAGTAAGGAAACATTGAAAGTCATCAAAAAGGGAGGTCCAACTGAAATACCTAACCCTCACTTGTAAATGGGTGTTGAAGCCGTGGCTGTAGTCAACAAACGACTGTTGTTACACACCCACACATATAAAAGTTGAACGTGGTTGTGGTACTTTTAGTTAAAAAAAAAACCTTGTAAGGAGTTCAAACAAATAAGAAATTTGAGTACACATTAATGGTCAAAATTATGAAGATTAGTTGAGATAGAAGACATGAACGTTAATTTAGGACCTAAATTGTCATTCCATGTTATGATTAATAAGCGTATTATTTTTAGACTGAAGTTCGATCTTTTTCATTCCTTAATTTTATTAAATTATTGTTGGTACATATTTATATTTTGAATTTGGCATAGCTAGAAATTATTATTTTATTGTTACGAAAGAGGAATTTTTTTTATTGTTGAGAATAATTTCTCATCTATCTATATGCAATCTCATTATGTGACCCTTCTAGAGGTATACATGTTTTTGTTCCACGTACTTGTGTTAGTTATAGACATAGTTTTATGTGTATGGTGGATAAGGTTATTATTTTTCTTTGTCTTTACCCTATAGTGTAGTTTTGCTAATGTGCGGCCAATAATTAGGATTTGTTTGAATATTCTATTCGAAAATTAGAACAAAATCACAATGACGTTATGTATGATCCTATGAATGTGTCCAATCAGACACAACCTGCATTTTAATCGTGATCCGGTGGACAGGGAACTGCATAAACTTGCGGCTCTTTTGGCACATCTTTGTCCTACTGGATTCCAAGGAAAACCAGCTCTTGTTGCCAGTATAGATTTCACTGCCACTTTTCTAACTTTGATTCCTCTGTTTAAGGGCGGGTTTTTTGATCCGTAGTTAACTCGATAATTGTACAAAATCGTAACCATGGTTAAATCTGAGCATGTGCCACGATTTCAATTTTGCATTTCACTTTGTTATTAGGGTATTGGGTAAGCGACACGTTTTTGTCCCCTAAATACTAGTTATTGCCACCTAGTTTTTGTAAGATTGTCACCTCTATGGCCTTCAAATAAGATTGAACATGCCCTTTGCTTGAGTTGACAACAGATTAAAAACCATACCTTTCCTTCACCATACAATGTTAAATTTATTCAATGTTAAACAACAGTTAGTTCATACATTTAGACAGCTGTTGATGCTCTAAGTGGTTAACATCGTATGGTGAAATTGGTACTAAGTTCTACACATACCTAGATTAAATAACGTTAGTTCAGTTACCAATAAACAATTAGTGCAATGTTAATGTTAGTACCAATGTTTGTAGCACTAGACTCCCATAGCCAATATTATTTCATATAACAGCTAACCTTGCAAAATATATACGTGTACATAATGAAGAATTTTAAATTGTATCTCTCCAACTAGACAATCGGAATTAATTGATTGGTTGATCAAAAATGTCTGAATGTATCACAAAGATTTTGTATTGTAACAAAGCAATTATACATATATGTATACTTAAGTAATAATAATAAATATGTTTTTATTAAAATAATGTCTTATTGGATGGGGAAAAGGGTAAAAATCAAACAAAAAATAATGCATTGATGCTGTTTATATCAAAAGTAATAATACCTAATCGCTTTACAAACTTCCTAACTAACAATTTCAATAGTTATACGATTTAGTCAAACGGGCCCCCGGGCATGTCAGGGGTTTGCCCGGTTAGATACCAATTAGTCCTTATCTATCTAATTTGATTTGCACTAGTTACAGTGGTCGCCCGCACCTCACAGGCATCTAAAACGGTGGCCTCGCTCGCAGCAAACAAACTGAACATTATAGCATATTCATAAGTAGATCATTTATAACCCTATTTATACTGTCATCATCCAAAAAATAAATTTAAAAAACTGTGATTATGGCGCCAAAAAAGGTTAAATGAAAATTAAATACGATCCCTACATCCTTTTCAAACTCGAAATATGTGTATAACATTATTTTAGTTGAGTGATATCCTGCGCGTTTCCTCTTGGTACAGTCAATTGTAAAAATAAATATCCGCACAAAGGTGCAAAAATGTGTACATATAGACCTTATTGCCATAGTAATAAGGTCTGTGTACGTATTTTTGAGACTTTGGGGTGTATATTTATGACCTCGCCTGTACCAAAATAGTACAAAAATGTAAGAGCCCGTTTATTTTAGGTTTATTTTATAACCTGCATGTTAAGAGAATTATCAAGCTGACAATTTCCATACAATATGCAATAACTTTTCTATCCGCTTAATAAAACTAGTCCGATTTTTAAGATTTTTGTATAATAAGAAAAAAAAATGGAAACTTACAAACTTAAAAAATCGTGGAAATCGGACTTGATTTAGAGGGTGAGAAACTGTATTGCCCGGAGCTAAATTTGTAAGGATTTTTTTGACAACTACTCGAAGCGTCAGTTCACAATCCCCTTAATACTTTTAAAACATTTTTCTTCCAAAAATATCTAGCATACTCCTTTATATTACAACATTTATAACTTTAAAAATAGTATAGTACTGTGATGGAATGTTCAGCATGATTACTTACATAAATAAGGAAACTAATTAAATAATTATATTTTATAATTAACACATTCTCTGCGGCCGAGTTCGGTTACAACTATGAGCGTTATGAAGTTTCCATTCTCAAACGCTTATAGCCCCTCTGCATGCGCCCGCCTGTGTCACAAGAAACGACCGCTTCCTGTTGAAGCTCATTTTAAATCCTGTTGCAAAGAAAACGGGCACTTTCATTTTTTCAATTATTTTTTAAACATACTGTAACTAAATGATATTGAATGCTCCGAAAAGAAACTCATATTATTTGTATTAAATTATTATTTACCTTCGTAAAATGTATTTTCTTTATTTCGTATTTTAAAATCTCATTTAGTTACATTATATTTAAACACCTTAAAAAAAATCGAATGTGCCCGTTTTCTTTGCAACAGGGTTTATTACAGCTACAAAGCTAAATATAAAACATAAAGATAGGATAACATAAAGGCAAAACTTTAGTTCTGGGCAACTCCCTAAATGTTTCTTTTCTCTAGCCAGCCCTTATTAATTTGTCGTACATTTTAGAAAAGCTGTAAGTATAAGAACTTTTGAGGTTTAGAATCTAGATTACAAAGTTTTATTTCGATAGTACGCAGGTAACCTGAGTAAAATAAGAAGTATTACATAGGAAGCGGCCAAACAAAAAAAATCAAGGAATCCATTTAATAAACATTTCATCGAAATTAAATGCCTATTATTAATTTTGTGAAGCAACAGAGATCTACAAAACAAATCCGTAATGAATGCTAATTGTCATGAGTGGCCAACTCAATGGTCCATTTTCTAAATTGCATTACAAATTCAATTCTCTTTCAATTCTAATACTACAATAATCTTAATTTCTATATTAATTTGGTTTGCCACCGTATCTCTTCCGATATTAAAATGGTACAGCAGAGTGCAACAAGAGTTTAAAAAAATCTGGATCGCGTAAAACAGACGACGTGAGGTCAACTTTTTGGACAAAATTATTCCAATTCGTTAGACTTGCTAGTCGAACGGGTTTGGACAAGCAGGTTGGATCCAATTCTAAGAGATGTCATAGAAGTATTATAGCAAGCCAGAAAGGCCAAAGAACCTAGGGCACCTTAATTGTACATAATAACTAACTAGAATATTTTGTGTCCAAACAGTTAAATGATCGAATTACATCTGGGACTGGATGGAATAAAATCGCATGAAAGAAGAAAGATAACAACAAAACATAAGGATGGCAAATCCTTTTTGCACTGTACACTGTATGTGCACCTGCTTGCTGGTAGAAGACTGACAGCTACACAGGCAACATATTATATGTTCTTTAAAAGGCCACCTATCGCCTATGGTGCCACGCCCCCGGCTTTATGTGCTTTCACGCGAAGAATGTGAGATGGAGATAGTTCGCGCGCGCCTTGATAGCAGCGTCAAATTCAATTAATTGCTGTTTACTTTACCACAACATTTATTGAAAAAATGGTTTGCCAGGATTAAGAAGTTACACATACTCACTACTATTGAATCGAAAGTCATCGTTAAAGATTATAGGGTTTCGAAGATTCAACCAAAAACAAGCAAAAAAAGGTTTCATGTTTGAAGAATAAAACTATGGATTTTATTTCAAATCGCGTTTTTCCCGTTTGCTAGTCTCAAGCAAATATGATCAAGTTTAATATATCCGAAGAACATATCGTTATGGTTATTGAGATCCAGATCGCGGAACACTACAGACTTTATCATAGGTGGCCTCTTAATTTGCAAATTAACAGAATTTCAAGAATTGAACTACTATCAACGGTTTAGAGCGCTTTGTTAGAAGCTATCGAACTACCACGCAACTCAAGCAAGGTCAAATTCAAATTTATATATTGCGTATCACATTTCAAAAACAGATGTGGAATTATTAGTAGGTATACTTGTGACACCCGTGCGTCAAGTAGCCCTTGACCAAGTGGAACAAAACTATCGTGTAGGCGCCACTTGGACAACCAAATGAATGAATTGAGGTTGAGAATATCTTCTCTTATTGAACTATAATTCCCTTAAATAACTTGATTGCGTTGCGTGGTTGTTCCTCCCGCGTAAAATAGGTATTAGGAAATCATAATATGGGTAGAACGACAAAAGCATATGGTTTGAATTAATCCTTCAATCTAAAATTGATAACATTGATAATTGATTTTGAATTCGGTTTGTTTGTGACGGGCGGTGGCGGTAGCTAGATGAACACTTGCTCCGCGGCGAGAGCGTCGGCGAAGGGCTTGACGACGCCGCGCGTGGCGAAGTAGAAAATGAGCCCGAACGTGATGGAGATGGGCAGCGCCGGCAGCGCCATCTTCATCATCGCCAGCAGCAGCAGCGTCAGGCACAGCCCCTGGAGGAGTTCACCAAACACTGCTTTAGTTGCACAGTACCATGGGAGCCACAGGCGGATCTAACGGGCAGGGAGTTGGGTTTAGAGGTCATATGCATATGGCCATGGGATGGGGTTTAGATAAATAAATACCTATGCACCTATTCCAAATTTCAGTGCATTCCAATAACGGGAAGGATTAATTAGAAACAGAAACAAAATTCATTTGAAACAATCTCCGTTTTCTGGTCCTCTCTATGAGTAGTATCGTGGACCTTAGGAGGATACAAAACGGCCCCGATTAGCGCTGAATGGTTGAAGAGAGAAACCATAAAAATGGGGTCGCGATTATATCGGGGTTCTTATCAATTTAAAAGTTATTAGTTACTGTTTATATGTTACTGATACTTACAATAAGTATAGCTACAAAACAGGCTAGCGTTGTGTTCCAGTCGCCGTACGAACTCGCCTTGCCGACGAGCACGCTGTAGAATATGAAGTCGCCCAGGCCCAGCTTTACACCCTCTGAAATAAACAAACGAATATGAAATTGGCACACACAAGGTATACTAGAGTTGTCAGAGGCAAATTAGAAAACTGATTTAGTCTCATCGTAGTCAAAGTCGTTAATGGGCTTCACACCTTTTGGTCAGGACTTTCGACATTATCTAAGTAAACGGGGCCCGGAGGATAGTGGAGACTTTAGAGGAGGATTCAGAAAATTAATTGACAGGAGATTAGGTTTACAATGCAGGTCAAACGTTAGGTGTAGGTGTAGGTTGGTGGTTCAAATGTTCTTTCCTCCTATTCTAAATGTATTTCTAGAGCCGCCACTGTACTAGATTTTATTGCGCTTAAAAAGTAATTTTCCTTTTTCGTGAGAGAAGTGCCAATTAAGTATCAAATTCAAATTCAGAATATTTAAAAAGTTGTTATAAAATATATAAATAGAGAATCACGTGTTTAATCATAACTGGCATGCAAAAATGTCCTATCGACATTTATTATATCAGGACGCAGTTTTGTTGAGTTATTTCTGGAATTCATTCATATTATTGGCTACAAATTATGTATATATGTTTAAGTCGGTAGTGTTATGCGATCTGGATCTCAATAACTGTGTACGTGTAATGTCTATGTGTCTGTGTTTTGGATATATTAAACTTGATTTTTTTCCCTTGAAATTGTTAAACGTGAAAACACGATTAGAAATAAAATCTCTGAGAGTTTTATTTTTCAAATATGGTACATTTTTTGCCTATTTTTGATATTTTTTTTGAAACGCTACGATTCTTAACGATTATTTTTGATTTAACAGTTGAATACTAATCATTTTATAATCTTGGTAAAACATCGTTTTAATAAATGTCGCGGTAATATAGTGAATAACAATTGTTGGACTTCGCCACCGTCAAGGCGCGGGCGAACTGACTCCATTTCACGTTACTCGCGCGGAAGCGCATGAAGCCGTCCCTTTTGATTCTCGGGCGGGCGGGACAGAACGGGGCCTCTTAAGCCAATTCTGTAGGAAAAACGAATCAATCGCGAAATCATACTACTTTGGAAAATAAAAGACAAAGTGCTCACTCTCTTCGTCCGCGTCGGGCTGGGGCTGGGCGTCGAGGCGCGTGGAGTACTGCGCGGGCGCGGCGGCGGAGCTGTCGACGCGCAGGCGGCGCGGCGCGGGCTGGTCCTGGCGCGCGCGCCACGCCGCCGAGAACCCGCCGTCCGCGCCGTCGCCCGCCGCCCGCGCGGGGTCGGCCTCCACGCCCGAGCTAGCGCCGGCGTTTCGCTCCGCACCTATATTCAAAACTACCTTAACGCCTAGCGGTGAGAAAAGTTTATATCGACTTCATTGTTAAAACCATGTTCGCCGAAACTAAAATAAAACAACTATCACTTCTCATCAGTATTGTTCAAAAAGAAAGTTGGCGAAAGCGTTCTAGAAAAGCTTATTTATATCTTAGAATAGGCTGATTTCATAAAAAAATCTAATCAGTTCGTCATTTACGTTATCGAAAAATATTGAACACATTTTTTTTCTTTTTTCAATTAAACACAAAATGACGAAGATAAAGTGCGTTAAAGTCTCGCATGACGTCCCGCCGGGGCACGCTTACTTATAACCGCGTTGTGCCGTCACGAGCCCCGCTCCCGAATTTTGATACTCGTTATATTTGTCCATTTTGATTGATTTGATAAAGCAAAAAATACGTGTTCAATATTTTTTGATAATCTTACTGGCGGAATTAGTTTTTTTTTTACCCAGAACGCATCCCTGTTGTACATGGAGAGAAGCATACGATTCTAAAACTGTAACTAAAATAGGTAAAACAAGCTAAAAACACTGACAAGCCACGAAAGCGCATAGCACATCCATAACCAAACCGACAAAACTCCAGCTACGATCCTCTTTCAAGCTTTTATTATTTCACCGATACCAGTTAACTAATCCTACAACGGAAATACGCAATTGAACCAGCGATTTTAAGAAGTATTTACATCGAACCAATTATATCGATTGAAAGCTAAAACCCTATGACACGAGATCGTGACGTAACCAACATAAACACTCACTAGATTAAAAAGAAATAAAAGAAAACCTAAAACGCACAATAAAGATGAATATTTCCACAGCTGTGCGAGGTAGCGGAACGGTATGTGAAGTAAAATCCTCCAATAAGAATACTTAATTTTCCTAGGCTTGCCCAGCGCAGCTCTCCTATTGGTGGATGTTTTCCTCGGACACCGCTCCGCTGCTACCCGCACAGCTTTGATGGATACTAACCCTAACACATGCTAGAGCAGAGCGATATATTAGATTAATGCAAATCTGCGATTAATGTCAAAGCGAAAAAAATAGAAATCGAACACATCCGCCTAAAACGAAGTCAATATTAAAAATGAACACAATTGTAACTTGTATAAGTAATTAATATCAAGAATTAAAAGTGTGATACCATTTTCTACGTGTTTAAATGGTATGCGTGTGAATTTGATCTAATGCAATATAGGGATTGGGATGCCCCAATCAAAAAGTACGTAACTTTTCACAAAAGCCATCTTTTACACAAGTCATTTTAAAAGACATTGATTAAAATTAATAACTATAAACAAACTGACAACGATAAAGAAGTTCAATGTTGGAAATTAGTCATTTTAATTAATTTAAAGTGGAATTAAATAGCTGGGTATATTCACTTAACACGTTCGGCGCTGGTGACAGAACGTCTGTGATCAAAAAATTCTGACTCCTATACACATATGTTGTGTTTTTATTTTCAATCCTTTTTCTCGACAAATTTTCAATTCATTTTTTTTAAATTAAATGTACAGTTATGTTATTGAAATATTAATCGAATTCCGCTTTGGTTTTAAAATCTGTAACTTTTTAGATTTCATAAAAGTTACCCTTATACAATGCCGATGACACAAATCTGTGTAATTTTTCGACACAAATCGGCGGTTCTCAAAATTTGCATTAGGACTTTCAATACTATGCATTCCACTGCCTTATGGAAATAGTCAACACCTTTACCAATTTTTATACAATGGCAAGCTAAGACGCGAAGTAGCGTATTTTATATTATGTACATATTATTATATTATTATACATATATTACCATTCAGATTCCAGCTTCGACTACACGTTAGAAAGAAGACTGACGCCGCAAAAAAAATAATACGCATTTTAATATTTTACCTATAAACTATGCCGGTTGACACGTATTTGTGTACATGTAATTCGTACTCCTATGCCAGTGACACAAATACGTGACCACGATAATTTCACCCGGCATAGCTTAGGGCTCAGTGAATCACTGCCGGCGCCGAACGTGTTAAACCGTCCATGTCAAAAGCGCTACAATTATCTAGTTAGTCACAATTTCAACTTATAAGAGTGATATTACTCCCACATTATCATCGAAACTTGGTTTAACAATTTCGATTATAGATTATTGACTACCACTGCACCGCAATAACACCTACGCGATATGGATCAACGTATCGATCGTGACAGTGTGATATCACTAATAACATCCTTAATCTTTTGAACGCCCCAATCGGCGACAGTTTGACGCCCGCGGTGCGAAAATCCATTATCGAGTATTGATATTTTAGAACATTTACTATCATTAAAATTGGCAAAGTATATTTTACGTGGTCACAGATAAAACTGAAATATTCTCAAATGATATTACGGAACAGATTCGTAAAAATTGGATCATATTGCCAATTTCCCTCGGAACAGACTCCTTATTTTTAACTCTTTTGCCAAGCTGTCATTGTAGTTGATCATGTACCGTTCGAAAGGTTAAATAGTCCAAGCGGTAGGCGGGCGACTCTTCGGCGTTTTAACCACCGCCCATCATCATCTTTGCATACTATTCCAATAAAAAAAAACTTGTAATTGAAATTCAAACTACTCTTGGTTCTGTTTCATCAGAAGTTGCTGGTCGTTATCACTATTTTCATCAATATATTGAAGACAACAATGTCGGCGGTTGGAACGCCCGAATATTCGCCCGGGTACAAAACGCTAGCAACAAGCCCACAGTCCACAAGCAACAGACACGCGTGAGTAGTGAGGTGCTGACGGACCGTGCGCGTTGAGCGGGCGCAGCTCGCGCGGCTCACCTTCGCCCGCGGTGCCGACCGCCGCCATGCAGTACATCACGGTCGCTGCCGGAAAACAACACAAATATACATTAGGATTCATATGGATGCAGATTCGTATCATCAATACGGGGGCTCACTAATGTTTTACCAAACTATATGACAAACTATATCATTTTACAAACTTTCAATTCGCAAAGACGTACTTCCCGTCACATATTTTTTCATTTTTTTGTGGTCGTTAATCAAATCTAACCTAACTTATTTAATAAGCCCATGTAACCTATGTAATTTGTAATGGTTTAAGCACAATTACATTTTTGCGAAATGAAAGTTTATAAAATGATATAGTTTGTCGAATGATGATTTGGTAAAAAGTCAGGATACCCAATACTGGTCTCTCTTGGGCAAAATATTTTTGGCTAAAAGATGAATTTCTAAAATTTTCCATTTGCAAAAACCTTTTGCCAAAAAGCTATTCACAGCTTTTCACAATCACATGTAATAACCTAATTTAACCAACGTAAAGTGGTTTTGGTGAAATGGAAAAAATTATTAAATACTAACCAATAGATACATATCACAGAACCTACTATCATGGAGATCCTCAGGGAAGGTCCGTGCTTTGGCATCATGATGAATAATATAACAAATTTTACATTACATATACCTTGTACAAAAAAATAAACATTCTTTTGAGTTGAGTTTAATTTGCTATGAGTAGCTGGGAAATGTAGAATGGGGGTTAGATACATACATGAGTAAATGAGGGCAGGGAAAATAGGTTCATTCCTCTCTTGTGCCGTCTCCACCAATATTCTCAGCGGACCTTTTGGTGTCAGCACCGCTATCAGGTCTATAACAGATTGAAATTACAATTACTAGAAATATCAGTGGCCTAAGAATCAAATTGGTTCACTGTACATCGTGTTGCTGCAAAAGAACCAGCTCAATAATGCAAATACGAACTTGGCAATGTAACAAGCATACCGTTATCAACTAATTTTACCCCAAATAGATATAACAGCGAGGACAGCCCACGTCGTCCACTCGGGGAGGTACTTGATGAAGACCAGGGCCATTAAGGCTGCAATGAAGATGAGGTACGCCTGCTGCAACTTCAGTGGGCCCCGCCAGTGAATCACGATCATGCCCATGACTCCAAAATTCCACAAAAAAAATCCTAATGTTATGAAGTCCATTGGTATGTTGAAGGCTCTTAATGCTTCTCTGAAAATATTAATTAACCAATGTCAAAAATTCTTTCACTAATTGGAAGGTACATTATCCCTGACTACTAAAAGCTGTATCGTCGTCCTGCCCGTGTTCTTTAAAGGACACATTCAATTTGGTAGTGTCTGCCCGGGAAATCATATTTTATATGTAAAATTGTCCTTTATAGTCTATAACGGACAAAATCTCTATAAATTACAGAGGACACTGGGCAGAATCAGGAAGTATTAAAAAAAGTGCTTGGGCAGGACAAGGATATTTTATTCAGCTAAACTGGAGCAAAGCAAGGGCAAGGTGGTAGTACAATGTCATATCATCATAAGTCAATAGTTTCTACTTACTCTATGTACAAGAATGAAAACAAAAACAACAGCATCAGTGATGATATTATGAGCCAGCCATGAATGACCTTATAGCACCGCTTCTTGTAGAGCACAATAAGCAGCACTGTCATTAAGGCAATCACACACAGCAGGATCATAGAGTTGGCCAGGGCATTCCACACCTTGGTTGATGCAAGGGGGCTCTCTTCATGGAATGGTGTGTAAGCTCTGTAAGGTTTAAATAGGGAACAATGACACATGGATGCAAACATACATACTATATACATGGCCAATAAAATGCATTAATTAAATACATTTAAAGGCTCAAAGGATACTTTAATAACAGAATTACTGCAGGCTTTAAAGCCATTTTGTAATAATTTTTACTAAAATTTTAATATCTTCATCATCATCTGAGTCATTTTAAGCATTTAAATTATGGCAATTATTTTAAAAACAAATAATTAAAATTATAATCAATAATTAACTTTCAGTGCATATTTCTGAGAATACTTACAAATATACATCCTTAACAGAGTAAAAGTTGATGGTTGATATTGTAGCAACAACCACCACCATGCACAGAGTGACCGGGACGAAGAGTTTTATGACATGGCATGCACCATACTTCAGTTCCAGCTGGTCCATAACCACTTCAGCACCCTCCGCTGGTGGTGGTGCATTTGATCTACTTGGCTCTGGCCTCCTCGGCTGGCTGGGGCCAGCACCATCACTCTGTTCCACACTCTGAGTCAGTTCAAAAGAATTCATTAGTTAAGATAAACACTGGGTAAAACTATGCAAAGCAACACTAGGTTAACAATGCCACAAACAGGTTTTAGGTTATTGTAGTCAAGATAAAAATGACAAAGCGTACGCATTGCGATTGGATAGGCAGCGGCTGTGTAGGAGTAACGCCAACTGTTTTGCCACCCACTGCCGGCCAGTTTAACATAAAACTGGTCGCAAACATACAGAACAAGCATTCGCGTTACTCACGCCATAAGTGCGTTGGGGTTCTGGTTTGGATTTCTTCTTCCGCGCTATTCTCTCGGCGATTTCCCGATCGGCACGAGCTTCTGTGATGTGGCCGTCCATGAGTGCCGTGCGTTCGGTCGCCTCCTCTGACTCACTGCCTGTGTCACTCATTCATTAACCCTACACCTTTTCCGCATTTCGTCATTAAACAAACTAATTAAAACGTTGTTTGGTAAAAAGTATAGTTGAATACCTATAACTCTTTCTTTCCAAAAAACTATTCAGTTATGTGGTAAATGTCACAAATTTGACATGACACATGGTAATGTGACCGAATCAAATAGTATCTAAATTGAAAGTTCATCTCTCTTGTTTCACTTGTCACAAAATGGTCACCTAAACGATCGTTTATCTTTTAACATACCTATTTAAATTAGTCGGGAAATACTATAAATGCGTCTTGCAATGCTGTCACATTGACATTCTATAATTGTGTTCAGAAACATTAAATTCCGTAAAGTTCAGAAATCGTCTTGTAATAAGGATTTATTTATTTCTCTATAAACTATATTAAAAATGTAAATATTACAATAATATACATATAAAACTAAACTAGAAATGATGTTCTTTAGTTATATGATATGTTCATCTCTACAAAAAATTAGTGATATCAAGAAAATATGATGTTGGATATGTTTGCTTTCCAAATAACTCATATAAGGATGATTTCCACCAAACGGCTCGCACCGCATCGGATCGGAAAGGATACGAACCGTAAACAGAGTATAGAATAGACCTGGCATGTTTTTAGGTCTGAAATGCCTACGATTAAAATGCCACTTGCATGTGTGTGCAAATGTTTATTTATATAAATATTTGTTACAGAAGGTACAGTCATATATTATATTAACAATGTGCTTCGAAGTGTTCTGAGCAGATACGAGAAAACTTTGTTGGTTGCCAATTTATGCTACATGTAGCTATAATCCAAAGCTTCCTTGCTTCAGTATCAGATGGGTATCTGGAAAAAATTAAAACATGTTCTAAAATTTGCGAACGTAAAAAGGTAAATTTCAGGGATTATAAGAGTTAATTTAAAAAAAATACTATGTCAAATCAACAAAACTTGTTTTATTAGTATAACAAAATACCCCCCGTTTGTTGGGTAAAATGCATTTTAGATGGATGACAACACGAAATTGGTTTTATACGACTAAATTTAAATGTCAGCAATCACAAGGATTACTATGTATTATCGTTATCAACCGTAAACAGAGTATAGAATAGACTTGGCCCGCGCGTCTACCTTTGAGATGGAGATAGTATCTATACATATAAGTATGGTATATAGGCAATCAATTCTGAGTTGCCAACAATTTGCTAAATTCCCGACTTCAACAACCGGTCAATTGCGAGTCGGAAATAAATTCCTCGTGTGACTTTAGTTTTAGAACATAATACACTATAATTTTCATACGGCGTTGCTTACTTTAAATCACATTCGCAACCACCTATCCTCCAAATGTGTGTACGTATATTTGAATATCGAAAGTTACAATAACGAACGGTCGGAAAATATCTACAATAATAATATTTTTTTGAGTCTGAAATGCCTACGATTAATATGCGTTTAGCATATCGAAAGTTACAAAATCGAACAAAGCCGTTTTAGTGAAGTGAGCGAGCGCAGCGGGGAGTCAGAGACCGTCTATCTCATGCGGAACCGTCTGTTATGTTAGGTTAAGAAGGCTAAGTACCAATTTCACCAAACGATGTTAACAACTTAAAAGACGATTAGAGTGTTAACAGCTGTCAAAATGTATTAACAGTCGATTAACATTGATTAACATTTAAAATCGTTTGGTGAAATTGGTACTGAAGCGTGATTTGATTTTGACACACTAGGCTTTGTTACATTATTTTTGCAAAATCATTATTTCTGAGTAGCAGAAATAAAATTTAGCCGATTTTATTATTTTTCACTCGCATTTTACTACTTAAAATTAGGCCGAAATAGGTAGGTACTAGGTAGTTTAAGGCATGTTGCAGCAGGTTCGAAGGGTCAAACCACCCAGAAATAGGAGATAAAACAAGCGACAGGAAAAAACGCGTCAGTGGAAAAACACGACTGTGAAAACTTAATTCGGGAAAAAATGCGAATGTAAATTCTGCTAATGAGAAATAAAGATTTTGGAAAAATAAACAAATACCTGCTAGGAACAATTGAGGTAAGCCCAAAAGTAAAAAATCATAAAAGTCATAAAAGATTTAGTTTTTTTTTTAATCAATGTGCTTCAAAGTGTTCTGAGCATATCCGCGAATACTTCGTTGGTAGCCAATTTATGCGACCTGTAGCTTTAATCCACAGCTTCCTTCTTTCAGTATCAAATGGGTATCTGAAAAATTATAAAAAAATGTTCTAAAATTTCGCAAATGTAAAAAGGTAAATTTAACAGATTATAAGAGTTAATTCGTAAAAAAATACTATATCAATTCAACAAAACTTTGATTTATTAGTATAACAAAATACCCAATAATATCATAATTATATATTACCCCGTTTGTTGGGTAAAATGAATTTTAAATGGATGACAACACGAAATTGGTTTTATACGACTAAATTTAAATGTCAGCAATCACACGGATTACCGTGTATTATCGTTATCGGACGGTTAGCGGAAGAAAAATACGATATATTTGAACACAAAACCGATCCTTTTTTATGTTAAAATGTAACTAGGAGAAGTTATTTCAAATAATTAGTTGTTTACATTGCCAATCAGGATTTAAAAGACCATAATAATAGTATAATGTATCCACTTACGACTGAAAGGTTATGTGCTCATATTTCTGCTCACTGCGGCTTTTACAGCCTAAAATGCTACAATTCACCATTACCAATTTGTTCTTTAGCACATTAAACGTAAACTTCACACTTGTTTTTTCCAAAAAATCTCCGTAAACAGCTAAAAACGACTAAAAACTGCTGCGACTCGCATCCGCTGTAAGGGTTTGTTTGCCACAACGGTTGTGGCACTTGTGGCAAACAACTCGAAAACGTATATGCGCGAGAGGGACAGGTAAGTAAGTAAGTGCATCTCTTTTTAACCGACTTCAAAAAAAGGAGGAGGTTCTCAATTCGTCGGGTTTTTTTTTTTTTTTTTTTTTTTATGTATGTTCCCCGATTACTCGTAGACCACTGGACCGATTTGAAAAATTTTTTCGTTGTTCGAATGGGTATACTTTCTAGTTGGTCCCATTGTCACCACGTCAGGATCTGATGATGGGAACTTGGAGAAATCAAGAGAACTCCTCAAATATTATAGGCACACCTATAGCGATTTTGGTATTTTTCACTGTAACTCATGCATTTGCTTTTGAAAAGTACTATATGGTGAAGTGGAACTGATGATGAAGACCACAGATGGCCACCGGAACTCCTTAACGGTACCTATTTCAAGGCTGGCGATAAGATATTTCGATAAAGGTAGTTGAGCGACTATGACGAAGCACATTTAGGTTTAAATATGACTATGACATTCCCGCGGCGTTGTCTGCGGCGAGCTTGAAATGTTCTATAGTTTCTTATTAATATTTAGAAGTGGAGCTACGTAACAGCATAAATAGGATCACTAAAAAGTATAAAATAAAATAAATGTTTAAAAAAACAAAAAACCGCCTTCAAAAAGCAATAAATAACTTCTTTAAAATGGTAGGTAAATAGGTCAGTCCAACTGAAGTCGGCGTCCAACAATATTTTAACCAAAAGCAGACTTCAGTTGGACTGACCTATTTACCTACCATTTTGAAGAAGTTATTTTTTGCTTTTTGAAGGCGGTTTTTTGTTTTTTTATATACATACGTAATCATGTATAAACGCATCTCAGACTTCCCACCTGGTACTAGTCCAATGCCCACTCTATTTATTCTCCCTCTACGTTATCAACATAAATCGGACGGTTAGCGGAAGAAACATACGATTTATTTGAACAAAAAACCGATCCTTTTTTATGTTAAAATGTAACTAGGAGACGTTATTTCAAATAATTAGTGGTTTACATAGTCAATCAGGATTTATAAGACCACAATAATAGTATAATGTATCCACTTACGTATGAAAGGTTATGTGCTCATATTTTCGCGCACTCCGGCTTTTACAGCCTAAAATACTGCAATTCACCATCACGAAATTGTTCTTTAACACATTACACGTAAACTTCACATTTGTATTTTGCAAAAATACTCCGAAAACAGCAAAAAAAAAAACTCATACGACTCGCATCAGCTGTCAGGGTTTGTTTGCCACAACTTTTAACCGACTTCAAAAAAAGGAGGAGGTTCTCAATTCGTCGGGTTTTTTTTTTCTTTTCTTTTTTTTATGTATGTTCCCCGATTACTCGAAGACCACTGGATCGATTTGAAAAATTTTTTCGTTGTTCGAATGGGTATACTTTCTAGTTGGTCCCATTGTCACCACGTCAGGATCTGACGATGGGAACTTGGAGAAATCAAGAGAACTCCTCAAATATTATAGGCTATAGCGATTTTGGTATTTTTCACTGTAACTCATGCATTTGCTTTTGAAAAGTACTATATGGTGAAGTGGAACTGATGATGAAGACCACAGATGGCCACCGGAACTCCTTAACGGTACCTATTTCAAGGGTGGCGATAAGATATTTCGATAAAGGAAGTTGAGCGACTATGACGAAGCACAATTAGGTTTAAATATGACTATGACATTCCCGCGGCGTTGTCTGCGGCGAGCTTGAAATGTTCTATAGTTTCTTATTAATATTTAGAAGTGGAGCTACGTAACAGCATAAATAGAATCACTAAAAAGTATATAAATGTTTTAAAAAACAAAAAACCGCCTTCAAAAACGCAAAAAATAACTTCTTTAAAATTATAGGCACCTAATAGGTTAGTCCAACAGGCGGTTTTTTGTTTTTTAAAACATTTATTTTTTTGTGGCCAACACGTCCAAAAGGTATACGCGCGAGAGGAACAGTAAAAGTAAGTGCATCTCGTTTATACATACGTAATTATGTATAAACGCATCTCAGACTTCCCACCTGGTACTAGTCCAATGCCCACTCCATTCTATTCTCCCTCTACGATACGAACGGATGCGGCGACAGCCGATCGCGTCTATTAAAATTATTATTGTCTATTTATTACGGAGCCGATCACAGATTATAAGATATGTGGAGCCGATCGCGCGTCGCAGCATACTTTCGGATACGATCGCGTGTCGCGGAAGACGCTCACGGTCCAACTGCTGTGCAAGGCTTGGTAATATAGACTTTACATACTGTGTTCATGATTTAATATCGTTTAAAGATTGTAAAATCCGTCCGATCCGATGCGATGCGAGGTTTTTGGTGGAAATCACCTATATACGAAATGTAAAACGAATGCATTACTTAATCAATAATTCTTAAATGATTTAAATACTGTAGCCAGTTTTTTACTGCCATTATGCTATGGTTCCCTATACCTTAAAGGATTGAGTTGAGTGCTTATAATCCACGAAG
Organism: Acleris literana; assembly: GCA_946894065.1. Taxonomy (NCBI): domain Eukaryota; kingdom Metazoa; phylum Arthropoda; class Insecta; order Lepidoptera; family Tortricidae; genus Acleris; species Acleris literana. Next base: position 7,109,234 of record OX335685.1, on the reverse strand, counting down.
TTCGTTGCAATTTTTCGAAAAAAATAGTGATATATTTTTGTTCATAGCTCCTGATTAAACTAAGTGCCTATTCTATTCTAGTTGGCTGCGGGTTTGTTGCGGGGTAGTAGCTGTCCTGTGATGATGATAAATGCGGTAAAACACGCAGTGGGACGTAATGTTCCTCCGCAATGCTAGCGGATCGAGCCGGACCTACCAAAGGGCTCATATTTTACCAAAAATATACTTAAATGTAAAAAATAAGCAAAGTTCTCATGTTACACCAAAAGAAGTGATCTTGTGATATCTAAAAAGGAAAGTTTGGCAAAAGTGTTGACAGTCAAACAAATTTAATCAAATGAATATTGAGCTCTATTTTGTCAGTTTTCTTAAAAATAGGTAGGTACGGTCGGCCTTATAAGTAGCTGCACACGTTAGTGATTTGTCACTTTAGCGTTGTTTGAACTGCTGCACTAATCTGTGAAAGGTGTTAAAGCGACAAGGTCCCAAAGTGTGCAGTTACTTTTAAGGCCGACTGTACTACCTGCTAACATTATATTGTATCATACCATACATATAGCGGAGGTGATAGAAAACTGCCAAGTTAGTGCTCAAAATGCATTTAAAGACAATCAATTTGTTTGACTGCAACACTTGTGCTGTGCCAAACTTGGCCCCTTTTTAGATTATAGATAGATCAGCAGGCGTTTCGCGTAACAACACTCGCAATCACAATCGTTTTCATTTTGAAATTCGAAGGCTTGTTTGCATACAAAATGAAACCAATTGTTTTGTTTTGAAGCCGATCACGATTGCGAGTTAGTCACGCGCAAGGTTTAACTCATCGAAATAGTTTAATTACGTATATTAAAAAAAAAACTTTTTAAATGTGGCCAGCGCACTGTATTTCGAAATCATTACGAAGGTTTTGATTGTTACAATATTATTTAAGTAGACACATACAGAATGTTAATAAAGACAAATTAATATAATCTAGGAACTCCTTCAAATGTAGCTTATAGGTAAAGCCCCTCGGGAGTACCCTCTTTTTTGCGGTATAGGACGCTTTCTTTGGACTTTTTGAAGTCTTCATTGGTGACTTTCATGCGTCGCTCTCTAAGCGCCATCAGTCCAGCCTCGGTACAGATAGCCTGGGAACAAGACAGAATATTTTAGAGTTTTCAAATGTAAGAAGGAATCGGTTATTTTTCATGTAATTTCAAGAGCATATTAAAAATTGTAATATAACCAAACAATAAATTGTTGGGTAAAATATGTATGGTTATTCTTTATTATACCTTAATATCTGCACCAGAGAGATCATCTTTCGACATAATAAGTTCGGATAAGTTAACATCATCAGCCAGCGTCATCCTGGAGGTGTGGATGGTGAAGATCCTCCTCTTGGTCTTCTCGTCAGGCAGGGGGAACTCTATCTTCCTGTCGATACGCCCAGGACGAATCAGAGCTGGGTCTAAGGTTTCTATGCGATTGGTAGCCATGATAACCTGTTTAAAAAAAAGCTGTCACTTAGTAGTAATTGTAGCTAAAGACCAAGTAGATGGTTTAATGACATTCATGGTGGTAGAGGAAATTTCAGGAATGGGATTCTGAAGGACATAACACTAAGAAAAGGAAATTAGGAGAGACTTAATATCAAAATACTGGAGAGATATATTACATAGTCAATTGAAATATTAGATTTAAAAAAAAAGTAAGCTTACAAATAGTATTAACAAGTCACGCTCCGCTACTTAATTTCACATTTATACATTGATGCAACTGATTAAAGTTATTTTGAGTGACAAGGCACGCCTTCGTGGATTAAAAGCACTATAAGCACCAAGTGTCCGGCGATCGGCTTAGTAATACACCGAGGCAATGACACTGCCATACCAAACTGCCAATTTGTGTGAGATAGTCCCCCAATATTTTTATTTATACATTAACATGTTCACTGGCTATAATCGTTATTTACAACACACAGACTGCCGAGGGCTGAGCTAGTCATTTAGTAATTCGCAAAGGTACATAAATGATGATTTTGGTATATGACGAGATTAACTCACTTTTACATCACCTCTGGAATCAAACCCATCTAGTTGATTGAGGAGCTCCAACATAGTCCTTTGAATTTCTCTTTCACCTCCGGAATTTGAATCATATCTGAAATTTTATAAAAATTAAAGAAATTGTCTATCCGATTAACAACCCGAACAGACGGAAAAGTGCATTGATTAGGAATTTAGTGTATTGATTAAAAACAAATGCGATGGAAAACGATGGTAGGTGCACTTTGAGGCCTATACAATGCGAGCATGCAATAATTTATAATGTATTCCCATATTTTAAACCCCTTATTCATAAACGCACAATAAAGAAATTTTAGTTAAAGTGCTCTTTGTCCCTTTGTGTCAAATTCAAATGTCATAATGACAGATAAGGACAGAGCATATTTCAAGCACACTTTAGCTTAAACAAGAGGGTTAATCAAAGAGAAGGACAAATTGTTCACCACCAATGTTAATCAATTAAATAGCTCTGGAAATCACTTCCAATCCTACCTTTTTGTTCCCACAGCGTCAATTTCATCTATAAAGACAATTGATGGCGCATGTTCCTCCGCCACCCGAAACAGCTCTCTTACTAATTTGGGCCCATCTCCCTGGAAGGCAAAATCAATTTTAGAGAATAAGTAAGGAATATCAATTAGAATGAGAATGTTCAAATGCAAGACTATTTTTTTTAATCATCTTTTTTATATTTAGATTCGAGTAGCTGAGGGCGGTTACAGATTGGCCTATTTTCAGTGCATATGTGTACTGGTAAACGCACGATTTTGCCAACATGCGTATCTCGGAGCATAGGAGCGAAGACGCGCGAGCCTATAAAAACCTAAAAGCCTCTCGTTCGAGCGAATACACCAGAATAGGCGCTCACATGTGCCTTCGGTTTACTGAATCTTGTATGTCAGTATGAGCATAAAACGCGCTCAAAAAGACTAACCCTGCTCAAACTGTCAAGACATCTTTTTACGGCATGGGAAGTATCTCATTACTCAAATTTTACTGAAAGTAACCCCAGAACATCTTCTTCAAGCAGTAAATAAATTAGCTTAACTTTATAACATAAAAAACTTACCAAATACTTTTGTATAAGTTCAGAGCCCACTACACGAAGGAAAGTGGCAGAGGTTTGGTTGGCCACAGCTTTGGCTAGCAGAGTCTTGCCAGTGCCTGGTGGGCCATACAAGATGACTCCCTTTGGAGGCTTGATGCCCATCTCTTCATAATACTCTGGATGAGTTAGGGGAAGCTCCACTGACTCCTGTCCAAAGAATAAGATTTGTTTTGCAATTAAAAATGTTGAGTGCCCAATAAACACATAAATTTCATAAGATATGGACAGATTCTCTCAATAGACAGAGAAGTCATCCTGCTTGCAAGAATGAAATACAAGAGACACATATTAGAACAAAGAAGCAAACCTTGATTTCCTGAATTTGTGTGTCCAGCCCACCAATATCAGCATAGGTCTCTTGTGGAGCCTTTTCTAGTTTCATGACAGACACCATGGGGTCTGTGTCGTCACCTAAGACTCCTACTACTGCATGCACCTAGAAACACAAATCTTATTGGAGTATAGTTCGATTAGGCTATCCATGAATGCTCTTAGAATTACCTGCCAACCGCCTGTTGTATACCTATTAAATGAGCAAATTGAATTCAATTAATGTGGCGGTGGTGGTGGTAGTTCCACTTAAGATCCATCTGTCACCATGTTTAACTCTTTTTGCAAATCTATAACAGTATATTCCTTCAATCCACAATTACCAACTAAATAACGGGTCAGCGCAAAAAATACTTCTTGGTTACTCACAACTCACTTGCGGCGTGAGGTCTTAATTTCGATTAGTTCTGTTGACAGACAGCCAATGTCAACACGCATCAAAATGCCACCATGTGCATTAAGAAGTTGCAAACATAATAGGCTATTTGACTAAGTTTACAAAACCATTTTAAATGATTCTTTATGACATAACAAGCACACTACATCGATATTTCCTTGAGATTCGATAAATGTATTATCAATAAAAATCTATGTTAAAGTTTAAATTCTCAAAACCGCGCTAAAAACGCTGTTTCTATCATGGCGCTGACCATATGACAAGTGTGACGTCACACGCAAGTAAACAATAAACAATCATTTGAAGAGATATGCCCTTATGATCTGTGGTTACTTGCATGTGGCGTCACCAGCAAGTAACCACAGCTGCAAACCAATTCATAGCGTTTCTGCCACAGACAAGGTTTCAAAAAATATTACAATTTCTTTCGTGTAATTTCCAAAAAAGTATACATAATTATTATTATTATTTTTTTCTATTTTAGACCTGCTATCAGTCGCCTAGACTATGATCAGGTGGGTTGTAGTTCATGAGGGTTTGGCGAGTCAGGGCCACTGCCCCAGCTCGCCTCAGTCAGGCAGCACATTGGCTCTCTTTAGTCTCTGGCTGTAGTAGCTTGTGGGATAGAGGGTTTGGATGACTGGTCAATCGGACTTGATACTTCGTTGAGTAACGCTTTGCTTCTTCTTCTACTGTTGACATTTCTAGGTAATTGTGTATTTCTGTGTTGCGAGCGTACCAAGGCGCACTAGATATGACTCTCAGGATGTTGTTTTGAGCTCGTTGTATACATAGAATGTTACTCTTGCTGGCAGATGACCACAGCTGAATGCCGTAAGTCCAGATGGGTTTGATGACAGAGCAGTATACCCTCAGTTTATTGCTTAGGGATAAAGTGGACTGTCTTCCAAGAAGCCAAAGTAGATTTTTAAACCTAAAGTTAATCTCGTCGCGCTTCTTTTTTATGTGGTCCTTCCAAGTCATCCTTCGGTCTAGATGGAAGCCCAGATATGTCCACAATCAGTTTGTGGTAGAGTGTCAACCCCTAGGTTGACAGGGGGGCAAGTTTCACGTCTAAGTGTAAAGGTTATATGGTGGGACTTGGGGGCACTTGCTCTTATGCGCCACTTTGTTAGCCAAGCGTTGGTGTCATTAAGTTGGACTTGCAGTAATCTGCTGGCCTCTGTTTCATTGCGGCTACAGACAAGGAAAGCCGCATCGTCGGCGAAGGTTGCCACAGCTACATTTGAGGATTGGGTTAAGTCACTGGTGAAGATGTTGTAGAGCACCGGGCCAAGCACTGATCCTTGGGGTACACCTGCACGGCAACAGAAGAGAGAAGATCTTGCATCTCGTAGTTTAACTTGGAACATTCTGTCGCTAAGGTAAGAGGCCATTAGAAGGTAGAATGAGTGAGGGAGTAATTTTTTTATTTTGCACAGTAACCCTTTATGCCAAACCCGATCGAACGCTTGTTGCACGTCTAAAAAAGCAGCCGAGCAGTACTCCTTTCTCTCAAGACATTGTCTTATAATGTGGTAGACTCTGTGTACTTGTTCCACAGTTGAGTGCTGCTTACGGAATCCAAACTGGTGGCCAGGTATGATTTGGTCGTTGTTTAGGTGCAAGCTTAGTCTTGAAAGGACTATCTTTTCCCACAATTTCGATAGTACCGGTGTCAGGCTGATAGGGCGGTATGACGAGGCTTCGGTGGGTGGTTTAGCTGGCTTGTGGATTAAAACGACCTGTGATATTTTCCACATGAGATGTTCTAAGCGTTGCATTGATGAGAATGGTCAGAAATACAATGCCTTTCTTGGGGAGCTCTTTTAATAATCTTGGAGTGATCAGATCAAAGCCTGGAGCTTTATGTGAATCCATTTGTCGTATTTCTTTAGCCAGTTCGCGAGGAGAAGTAGGGCGCAAGGGGAGAGACATCTGGAAGTCTTGGTTAAGTGCTTGTTCTATTTCCGGATCTTCAGGCGTATCTGTACTATTCGGTTGGAAAACATTTGCAAGATGGTTCGCAAAGGCATCAGATTTTTCTTGGTCAGTTCGAGCCCAGGAGTTTCCGGATCTAATAGGGGGAGAGCACTGTTGGGGTTGTGGAAGGTTTTTAGTAGCTTTCCAAAGGTTGTAGGTCCCGTGTGCGTTTGGAGACATCCTCTCTAGCTTTCGTTTGACGGATTCATTTAGCGAGTCAGCAAGGAGATTTTTGAGTTCTTTTATAGCTCGGTTTAGTCGTGTTTTGTCTGCACGACTGTGAGAGAGCTGCCAAACTCTACGAAGGCGACGTTTTTCAGCAATTTTTTCCCGTATTGCAAGTGGTATCGGGGCATTATGCGACGATTCCTTAAACTCAGGAGTACTGGTCCAAGCTGCCACCTGTATTAGGTTTGTTATGTACTGGCATAAATCTTCCACTTCTTCATTGGTCTTAAGTGGGAGTTGGAGGTTTATATTTCCGTCAATGTACTCTCTAAAGTAATCCCAGTCAGTTTTAGAATTATGCAGCCAGTCAGTGCGAGTCTCGCGAGAAATGGCTGTCGAGCTAAGAAGAAGTAACACAGGTGTGTGGTCAGATGATCCGTCGTACATAATTTAGTTTAAAATAAAGTGAAATATGTTGTTTTACACTATTATCTGATAGGATGACCCCAATTTGTAGTATATTTTCAATGTTGTCAAATAGCCTATTATCGAAAAATAAATGTATCGGTCGGAGTGTCTTATTTTCGGTAAGTACATGTAGAATATATTATTTTCAAACTTTACACTATCTAACAATTAATGTCATAATTCCAACAAAATAACAATATTGAAACCTCAACTAAGAATGTTTGGCCAAGGTCGGCCAATATACGCGCAAACATTTGTTTAACTGAACATTAGATGCATGGAGTGGCTTTTTATTACTGTACCACTACTACGCCTCTATTCTAGGCAGTAAAATCCAAATCATATATGACCTTTATGGTATTGTTTTCAACTCGGCCGCCATAACTGTCAAGTAAATAAGAGCTATCAAAACGTTGACAATACGTTAACAGGTCCAAGATGATTTAGTTTTGGTGTTGAATAGAGGCCCTGGTAGGTAGGTATTTTGTTACTAGAACAGCGAGCGTTTTCTGTCAGCGGCCTTTTTAGAGTTCCGAAGTCAAACTAGGAACCCTTATAGTTCCGCTATGTCCGTTTGTCTGTCTGTTTGTAAGTCACTGTCACTTTTCCTCAGAAACTATCAAAGTTACAAAATCCAAATTCTGTGTACATGCATATAGATATTTATACCGCAGACTAAGATAAATTCTGGAATAAATATAAAAAAACGGCCCACCCATATATGTAAAGCAAGGCTATACATTTTTTTTTATTAAACAACACTGTGTGATGTCACTTGTTGAAAATATTCATAAAATTTTGTGTATGTAGTAACGGACAACGGAACCCTACACTGCGCATGATCTGACATACTTTTGCCCGGTTTCTTTCCATATTCAAGAATTGTCTACTGGAATTTTGCTTTAAAAATTGATATAGTAGAATTCGGGTGTGCATTTTTCTTCTCCAAATGGCTTGACCGATTTTGATGAACTTTTTTTTGTAGAAGTACTTGTCACCTGGATGATTTTTAGCTATAATTGAACATAAGTAATATTAACTAAACAACAAAACTTTTACGTACCTATTTACATTAATTTTAAATTCAATGCTACTCCATACCTCTGTTAGTCAAATTCAAAGAAGCAAAGTGAATAGATAAAAAATCATGTAACTTGCAGGGCAACAACGGGGAAAAGCACTTTAATTTTTGCACAATAAGATTCATTATAAAATAGATTTCATTTAACATATGTTTTTTCGTTTGTAAGTAGCAGATGTCATTTATTGACGTGGTCATGTTATGAGATGAATAGTCGTAGGTATGAGATCAAATTTTGAAGATTTGTAAATTTATTACCAAGTACCATGGTTGTTATTAGGTTGAACTTAAAACTGTTTTAAAATGTTTGTCCCGGTTCGTTAGTAAACAAATATAGATTCACGCTGACATAATTAAGCCTTGATTTTGTATGGGACTGGTTATCTAGTTGAATATTGTTGATCGAAGGTATATTCAGTCAAATTCAATTCTTTGATATATGGCTACTGTCCAATGTATTTTGTCCTATATTTGTTCAAGAAAAAAATAAGTTGAAACGAAATGCATTATGCAAATTATTTAGGATTAGGATGAAATTGAATCTTTACACTAATTGAGAACCCTGGAGATGTTATGCATAGTTAATGAACCTTACCTTATGGTTTAGCAACACCGAGCAGCCAGGCTCCAGTTGGTCCTTATCCACAAAAGACAGGATGCTCACATAGTGCTCACTGCCCACAGAAGTAGACACTATAGCATGATTATCATCTATGATCTCCTCCAGGTTGCCCACAGACATTGGTGTCCCTCTCAAGTCATCAACCTAGTAAGACAAAAACAAAAATAGAATTGGTAGGATACAATGTTGCATTGTTACAAGAATGATAATTACTACAAATGCTAAATAAAAAAATGAACTTAACTGTTAAACAAACTTGATTTAACTAATTAAGAGATATTTCAAACATACCTACACAAAAACTCTCTCTAGCGAACTTAATAGGGTTGGTAACAAATAAAAAAAAAATAGTATTCTATTTTTTTTAAATGTATCTCGAGAAAATTACGTAGATAAACTAGTACCTTAGACCTTTCTTCCTCGATCTTCTCCTCCTGGGGCTTCAGTCTCTCCTGGTTTCGGATGAATTCCTCCTCCATCAACAAGTAGTCCTTTATCCTTTCTAATTTCAACAACTTCAATCTGCATCTAGTGTGTGGCGTGACTTGAGGCAGCTTCAACGCCGCGTCGGGGCCCTTCGCCTTGCGCTTCTTCTTGCCAACCCTTGTGGGGATCGGAGGCTCATACTTCTTCTTTTTATCCTTGTCATCTTTCTTGTCACCACCGCTACCTCCGCCTGATTGATTCTGACCCTAATATTTAAGCAAAATATATTGGCGTTATTTATACAATATAAATCTTTGAATAAATATAATGTAATGAAGTACAATCTCTTACCATTCTTAGTCTTTATAACGAATTTATTTTACTAACAAATTCACAAAATAATAACCTGTATGACAGGCAATCACAGACTATGCTATGTCAAGCGATTACAAGGCGATTTTTTTACTTTTAATTTTGGTATTTGCTAGTGCTTCACTTAATCGAAAACCACAAAGTTAAATTACCGGTTTTTTGTATAAAGGCTTCCAATTCTCAGAAGCAAGTCGAGATAAAATTACATGTAGAAAACGTAACGCATCTCGAATGGAGCTTGGAGTAGTTGAGTATAGGGGATTATCTAGTGCCGGCACCACACTTCGCTATTCGCTATTCGTTATGCGGCTGCGCCGTATTTGCAAAATATTTGCTTTCGCGCTTATGCGTTATGCGTGCGAATAAAGCAAACATAGACGAATAAACCCTCCACACTTCGTCGAATGTAGACGCATAATGCCGGCACTACACTTCGCTATTCGTTATTCCGCTTATGCGTCTACATTCGACGAAGTGTGGAGGGTTTATTCGTCTATGTTTTCTTTATTCGCACGCATAACGCATAAGCGCGATTGCAAATATTTTAACAAATACGGCGCAGCCGCATAACGAATAGCGAATAGCGAAGTGTTGTGCCGGCATAAGCCGAATAACGAATAGCGAATAGCGAAGTGTGGTGTCGGCATAGCAAACAGTGTCACTGTGTCACAAATCGCTTGACGAAACACAAACAGCTTTTACTGCGGTTACCAAACGAAACGTAGCTCTGTTATTTGACGTGTCGTCTCATCGTGTTCGAGTCTTGTCACTTCAGTTTCATTGATGTTGTGGAAAATTATTGAAATAGAAAGTGTACAGTGTATATAATATTAAGAGTTTTGTTAACCAAAACACCTTAAGATGTCACAAATTTATTAAACAATCTTTTGACAAGGCATCGGGTGTTATAAGGATTCTTTACGTAGTAAGGAAACAATAATAATTCAAGATGGTATTAGCAGATTTAGGTCGGAAAATCACGACTGCCTTACAGTCCCTTAGTCGGGCTACCATCATCAATGAAGAGGTAAATTAGCATGAATGACAATGAAATAATCTTATCTTAAACGTTGTATAGCTTTAAGTCTTAATTGTAAAATTTGTCACAGGTTTTAAATTCTATGCTGAAAGAGATATGTGCTGCGCTCCTGGAAGCAGATGTTAATATTCGCCTGGTAAAGAACCTCCGTGAAAATGTGCGCGCCGTTATTGACTTCGACGAGATGGCGGGAGGGCTCAACAAGAGGCGGATGATCCAGTCTGCCGTGTTCAAAGAACTTGTCAAGGTTTGTACACTCACCAAACTAAACTACTCTAAGTCTCTGCTGTAGTGTGAAGTCAAAAATGTATACCAATGTTACATATTTCATGAAGATAATTATTTGGTTCTATTGTATATCCATTTTAACTTTCAGCTTGTAGACCCAGGAGTGAAGCCCTACCAGCCAGTAAAGGGGAAGCCCAATATCATCATGTTTGTGGGGCTGCAGGGGTCTGGAAAAACCACAACTTGTACAAAGTTGGCTTACCACTACTTAAGGAAAAATTGGAAGTCGAGTTTAGTGTGTGCTGACACATTCAGGGCTGGTGCCTATGATCAGGTCAAACAGAATTGTACCAAAGCCAGAATACCCTTTTATGGAAGGTAAATATATAGAAACTTATTTTTATTTAATTTTATTTATAAGCTAGGTAAATATTTATATACAGGTTGTCCTCAAAAAACCACTTATCAGTATTTATGTAACCCTTTTTGGACGAGTCTGTGATGATGCGTGAATGGATTCTGAATTTGGATATTGCTTCCAAAAATTTGCATGATCATATAGGCTAAGCCAGAAAGGCATAAATGGTGGTTGTTTTTTAGAAAGACCTTTGTTTCTACTTATAAAGAAACATGGTTATTCTGGCTTTTAATATTAGTTTTGGCATTTAATTACACTCTTAAATCTTGTGAAATCTGATACCTATTTTTAACCGACTTCAAAAAAAGGAGGAGGTTCTCAATTCGTCGGGTTTTTTTTTTTTTTTTATGTATGTTCCCCGATTACTCGAAGACCACTGGACCGGTTTGAAAAAATTTTTCGTTGTTCGAATGGGTATACATTCTAGTTGGTCCCATTGTCATCACGTCAGGATCTGATGATGGGATCATGGAGAAATCAAGAGAACTCCTCAAATATTATAGGCACACCTATAGCGATTTTGGTATTTTTCACTGTAACTCATGCATTTGCTTTTGAAAAGTACTATATGGTGAAGTGGAACTGATGATGAAGACCACGGATGGCCACCGGAACTCCTTAACGGTACCTATTTCAAGGGTGGCGATAAGATATTTCGATAAAGGAAGTTGAGCGACTATGACGAAGCACATTTAGGTTTGACATTCCCGCGGCGTTGTCTGTGGCGAGCTTGAAATGTTCTATAGTTTCTTATTAATATTTAGAAGTGGAGCTACGTAACAGTATAAATAGGATCACTAAAAAGTATAAAATAAAATAAATGTTTAAAAAAACAAAAAAACCGCCTTCAAAAAGCAAAAAATAACTTCTTTAAAATGGTAGGTAAATAGGTCAGTCCAACTGAAGTCGGCGTCCAACAATATTTTAACCAAAAGCAGAGTAAATATATATATACAGGTTGTCCTCAAAAAACCACTTATCAGTATTTATGTAACCCTTTTTGGACGAGTCTGTGATGATGCGTGAATGGATTCTGAATTTGGATATTGCTTCCAAAAATTTGCATGATCATATAGGCTAAGCCAGAAAGGCATAAATGGTGGTTGTTTTTTAGAAAGACCTTTGTTTCTACTTATAAAGAAACATGGTTATTTTGGCTTTTAATATTAGTTTTGGCATTTAATTACACTCTTAAATCTTGTGAAATCTGATACCTATTTTTAAAAATAAAGTTCATAAGAACACCTTAAAATATAAATGGAAGTTATAGGGATTCTACTCAACTCAGTAAACCCCTATTACTTTGGACATGTTATTTGTATTGTCAATGTCACAATAGCTCTTATTTTCTTGACAGTAATGGTGGCCATGTTAAAAACAATATGATAGCATGTGAAAGGCTGTATTGTTTTGCTGAGTAGATTCTCCTTTGCAAATTCAGTTGATTTGGTAGGTTTTTATTGCAAGGAGTAATTTTTATTGTCAATGTTTGACTTTTAATTTCCCGGCCATTTGGATTTATACTGAAGGTCTTTTGCATAGGACTTGTTTGAAACTGCTCTTATGGGTGAAACTATATGTATAAGAAAAACAAGATTGTATGCTTTGTTTTAATCTAATCTAGCTAGCACATCTTGTATTCAACTGGATTCTTTTGAAAAAGTGTTTTTTAAAAAAACATGTTGGGTCAAATCTCTATAGATTTGACCCAAAGAATTAATTAATTTATTTATTATTTAATGAGAAAAATAATAATATTATCAGTGTTTGCTACACGCGCTTTCGACTAGCGGTCGGAGTGACGTCATTTCATTTGTTACTGCGTTTTGCTAGCACTACCTGTGACATAGAAAACACTATGTGGCATTTAAACTCTTTAGCCATTAGCAAAAATTTGTTTATTTACTCAGTAAATAATGAACGTAAACATAAAAAAATAAATAGTTTGCTTTTACTTATAAGCATGTTTTTTTTTCAGAACACATTTAAAAAAGAGTCCTGTTCGCTTGTCTCTCAGTGTGTCTCTATTCTAACTAACCATTTAGGAATTTGAAGACATTTCAATAAAATTCTGGACTTGTTAGTCTCAAATTGGAAACATTACTCACTTAGTTACAGTGGTATGGTAGCAGATGCTGGCATTGCTTTTGTTTTTAGTTAAATGAGAAGTTAATAGAGATTAACAACTTATTTGACATTAATTAATATGTTAGCCTATTTGTGTGAAATGTGGTTACTGAATTATCAACAAGTTTTTAAACTTTTTAAAGTTTTAGGTAATTCTGTAGCTCTGCCTACCCCACTCTGGGATTACAGGCGTGAAGGTATGTATGTACTTAACATGTAGTTTTATTACTCATATTCCATCTAATAAAAAAAATGACAAATTATAGAGCCAGACAAAGTCTAGACTAGGTCTAAAAGTCCATACATGTTCAGACTAATTTGGACGGATGGGAACCCTAATTGTAACACACTATTTAGAAATGAAGAGCAACAAAAATGTCACGGGCAAGTTGTGTTAGCCATCTAGTGTGCCGAATTTAATTCAACCCATTTCTGTGTTAGTAGGGTGTTGTTAATGTTGTTTTCCTATAACATAACAATGTAAGTCATTGTTATTATTTTTTTCAATTGTAACTCTTTGTAGTTTGCAATAAAGAGTATTGTTGTACGTAAAATAACAATTGATATTCTATTCAATTCATCCCATAATGGTGTGATGTTTGATTTTCAGTTACACAGAAGTAGATCCTGTGGTTATAGCCACTACTGGTGTAGAGATGTTCAAGAAGGAAGGCTTCGAGATGATCATCGTGGACACGAGTGGGCGGCACAAGCAAGAGGAGTCTCTGTTTGAGGAGATGTTGGCAGTTGCTAATGCTATTGTAAGTAATAAATTATGAAAAATCTAGAGGTGGTAGGACCTTGTGCGATGTTTGTCCAGATCGCTACCACCATCTTATCCTTTAACTTAGCAGTGTTCATATTGCTGTATTTCGGTGCGGGGATAAGGCGACCTGTGAGATTACTAGTATAGATTCCATCTTACTCAGGGTTGGCAACGCATTTGCGGTCTTAGGATTACAGTCTTTAGATTGTAGTCTTGAGAAAGCAAATGCCTATGGGTCATAGATCCTATTTACCATCAGGTGGCCGCTGCGTTCGTTTGCCTTGTCCATGACACAAAAAAACCTACCTACAGCTAACTATTTTTAGGGTTCCGTTCCTAAAAAGGAAAAAACGGAACCCTTATAGGATCACTTTGTTGTCCATCTGTCTGTCAAGACCGTTTATCTCGGGTACGCGTAAAGGTATCGACTTGAAATTGAAACCATATACTTAAGTCTACTGTCTCTTGAAGGTGTGAAAAATTGAACTTCTTGCTAGCACTTCACTTGGCGTTGCGTGTTTGCGTATTTGCTTTATTTGGCCAAAAACGACTATGTGTGGAGGATTCATTCGTCTATATTTGCAATATTTGCAGGAAAAAGCCAAACACGCAAATACGCAAACATGCGTATCCACCGGCTTGTCGGTTTTTGGGCACACATCATAGGACGCAAATATGGCGAATACTTGCGTTCACCGTCCACACATGGCTCGCTCAGTTCCATCCTAGCAAATTCAAATTCAATTTTGAACTGCAAACATATTCGCGTATTTGATATATTTTTTGTTGGCATCCCAAGTGAGGATGTCGTGTTTGTGATATTTGGACTTCATACGAATATTTGGACAAACACGGCGAATACGCTACGCGAACACGCAACGCCAAGTGAAGTGCCGGCATTAGGTTAACGTAAAAAAAAGATATGGCCGTTTATGCCGCAAAAAACGTATATTTTGCCAATCTCAAGGGAATCAAAATTTATAGGGTATTTTCCGTGGACCTAGAACTATAAAAATTGGCAAGTAATACCGTCTTATACTACAAATATAGGAAAAAAATCTGAAAACTATACATTTTTAATTAAATAACAAAAAAACAGGGTCTTTATGCAAGGAACGGCGGTTTAAATTTTGAATTGAGTTAACCGTGTCATGTGGGGTATTATATGAAAATCTTAAATAGGAACCCTCGATGCGCGAGTCCAACCCGCACTTGACCGGTTTTTTATTATGTCCAACTTTTTGATCTGAAAATGACCTTCAAACCATATTGTGGGTTATGGTGCATGAAACTGAATGTCTTGATATTTTACAGAAACCAGACAACATTATTTTCGTGATGGACGCCACAATAGGTCAAGCCTGCGAAGCACAAGCCAGAGCTTTCAAAGAAAAAGTAGACATTGGTTCAGTTATCATCACCAAGTTAGATGGACACGCCAAAGGTGGTGGCGCTCTTTCCGCGTAAGTTTTATTTTTACATTCTGCCAGCTTTGCATTAACTTTGCATTTCTGAATTTATTGTTATCAACAGTGTGGCAGCAACACAGAGTCCCATCATCTTCATTGGTACAGGAGAGCACATTGACGATCTAGAGCCGTTCAAAACGAAACCGTTCATAAACAAGCTGCTGGGCATGGGGGACATCGAGGGTCTCCTGGACAAGGTCAACGAGCTGAAACTGGACGACAACGACGAGCTGCTGGAGAAGCTCAAGCACGGCCAGTTCACCCTGAGGGCGATGTACGAACAGTTCCAGAACATCATGAAGATGGGCCCTTTCTCACAAATTATGGTGTGTATGATCCCTAGGCGTTTGACATGTGTCAGCTTGCCAGCTAAGCTGTACAGCTTAGGGTGTTGGTCGTCCCAGAACTTACAAGTTAATTACTATAGAAAATATAAGTGAGTAATTTTCTAGTCGATGATGCTGGATTATCATGTTTAAAATTATAAATTTTAGGTATTTTACCTCGAGTTTGTAAAATATTGAACAAAAAATATTAACTTGTAACAATTGTTCACTATTGATTCACAGCCTACATAAATGAGATGTAGGTATATATTTACCTATTTATTTCTTAACAGTCTGCGCTGGATTGATGATGAATTTTTGAAACACCCTATATGTAAGAGGAGATCCACGTTTGTTTTATCACAGCTTCTTATATCGTAGTTCTTATTCATTAGCTAGTTAGAGCTACCGCCAAAACCAAAATAGGATACGGCGAAATAAAAGCAAGATTGGCTATAAAAAAAATACAGCTCCAGGAGATGCATTTATATGAGTAATATATAACACATCAGTAAAAAGCCATCGACACGACTTCTTTAACATCGTACAGAATTGATATCAATTCTTATAGGGTTGACACCATTTGCGCGTAAAAATATTCGAAAAAAAAGCAAACATATACGACCGTTGTGGCGCATATTATGTATGACCTTGTTGAAAAGTCGTTATGTAAATATTTTGAAATTGACGTCTATTTTAAATTTTAGTATACATGTTTATGAAAATATGCTTACTATGGGAGTTAATTTCTGGGTTCACAGGATCAAATTAATCTGCAATTATTAAAGCGGTGACATTTTAAAAGAAAATCTTTCGAAAATCGGTATACCCTAAATCCCTGATTCAAATCACCAAATAAAGTCATATTAACTTTCGTTTAAACAAATACTATTTTAGGAATAGGCATCCCCGAAAACCTAGAAAATTGTTGCATAACGTCTAAACACATGTCCGCCATCTTTAAATCTAAATACAATCCCATTTTCGAACACGGCATTGCCAAAACCTGGAAAATAAGTCCCATGAATGAGAACCTTTTCAAAAAATCATAAATACAAACTTGACCTCATGCATCTTGAAATTATCCTTAACTAGATCGATATTGATTATCTTATTATTCGTCAAAAATTAAAAACGTGCGGATGTTTTATGCTGCGGGGCGGAGCGTACGTGAACCCGTAGATGAGAGGTCACGCACACATAGTCGTGGTAGTGGGCGAACTCAGAAGTAGCTGTACATTTATTTACCTTATTGCAACTCAATAGCTAAATACAAACCACTCTGACTTTAATACGTTACTGGGACAAGGTAGTCAGAAAAAATATCAAAAAAATCAAAATATTTATTCAGTAAATTGGCCACATACGGGCTCTTTTACACGTCGGTAAAATACAGTGAATCTACTAGCGTTTCGGAAATAAATTTCTCTAGTAAATTTAGTATATCAATAGCTGCGACTAGGTACTTAAATGTACAGATATTACTGAGTTCGACCATACACTGACACGCGACAATGTGTGCGTAATTTTCCAATGTGGCTTTTTCTTTGTATGGAGGGAAATGATTGCTAATAACTCCTTTTACAGGGCATGATCCCAGGTTTTTCTCAAGACTTAATGTCGAAAGGCAGCGAGCAAGAGTCAATGGCCAAGCTGAAGCGGCTGATGACGATCATGGACTCGATGAATGAGGGTGAGCTGGACCATCGCGACGGCGCCAAGCTGTTCTCCAAGCAGCCCACGCGGGTCACACGCGTCGCGCAGGGCGCCGGCGTCACCGAGCGCGACGTCAAGGACCTGATCGCCCAGTACACCAAATTCGCAGCCGTCGTCAAGAAAATGGGCGGCATCAAAGGCTTATTCAAAGGCGGCGACATGGCAAAGAACGTCAACCAAACCCAGATGGCGAAACTCAACCAACAAATGGCTAAGATGATGGACCCCAGAATTCTACAACAGATGGGCGGCATGTCCGGACTTCACAACATGATGAGGCAATTGCAACAAGGCTCCAGTGGGATGAATAGTTTAATGGGGGGCAAATAGTTTTAAGGTCATGCCACCGAACTGTAATTAAACCATATGATAACCAATAAAGTACTGAATACGGTGTCTTTTTTTTCCTGTCTAACTTGTTGGCAGAAATCGAGCATGTCCTTGATAATCAAGTCGCCTCAGTTTCAAATTCTCTTACAACGTTGGTGTCAGAGTATAATTATATATATAGTTGGTGTGCTGCTCGAGGGTAATGGCAACTATTGCGATTAAGAACATGACATTAATCTAAACCTGTGGATATTATGACGTTGTCCCTCTTAGGATGCTCCATCCCTTTCACTAATCATTCGATAATTAATCGAGAAAAAGTGATAAGCTTTATAGACGTGACCACTGTAAAGGCCCCCATACATGTAAAGGCCAATTGGTTCAGGCCGAACTGCGTCAGTTCCGCCTGACCGGATCGAGTGCCGATACATGTAAAGACTTTACAAGACACAATACAAAACCGTTCAGGCGGACGGATGCGATTTGCCTTCAGGCCAAATTACACATACACGATGCTATTTTGCATCCGGTCAGTTAGACCTGAAGGCAAAACGGATCATGTATGGAGGCCTTAAAGTATTGTAATTCCATCTGTCGCCATGCAACACTGCCCAGTGTCCTACGTAAGAGAATGCAATACGGCGCGATTTTTTACTGTTCGAGCAATGCTACGCGACGCGAATCTGTCCTATTTAAGAACGTATTAGCAGCCCAATTCAGTTGTCATAGTGCAATATTTAGTGCATTGACTATGCAAATATAAGGGTCCTTTCACTCACGATTTATAGTAGCAATTTTATTACGTGCAAGTCTCAATGTGAACCAAAAACTCAGCACCGTTGTATCGAATTTAGTGGCTGTCACTCATCACTCGAGACTATGTCGAGAGAAAAGGATGAGCTAAAGTAACTTCGATTTTCGCCCTAGTTGGAAAATCGAAGTTCAGGGTGCTTACCATGGACACTAAATAAAACTTCGGTCGTCGGGGTCGTCTCTGTCACTCGAGACTAGATCTAACGTAACCTTAGAATTAGATCGTTATAAAGAGATGGAGCTAACGTAACTTCGCACTTTTATTTTCCAGTATATGCTCATTGTGAATCTACCTTTAGGCACAGCCTGACGTGCTACTACTTAAATAAAAATGAAGAAAATATAAAATACTTGTATACTGTCAGCGCTATCATTTCTTCCATTCATTTTTATTTATATTATTATGATTACACATGATAATGTTCTCAAAACCACCCATTCTAAATCTGTGCCTAATGGTTTTGTTTGCGTTTTTACTCGTAGCCGAATCGTACCGTGTTGGTAGCTACTTAGCTGTCAAATTGAAAATACGTCAAAGTGAAACGTCAAATATTGGTAGTCCATGGAAAAAATACACATTTTTATATTTTGGTGTGATAGTGATATGTTGCACTATAATTGAAAAATTCAGTAATGATTACTAGCCGTACAATTGGCTTTAACTTGAGTCATTATTCAAAAGTAAGGGTAGTATAACACAAAAATCCTTCCATTCTTCTTTCATTGTTGTTTTCTAGAGGCTACCAAGTTAATGTTAAATTTTAGAGGTTCTGTAGCAATACTATTCCTGAAAGGCGACGGGTTCGCTCAAGAGTAGACATGGAATTAAAAAGCCGAGAAAACCCTGTTGTCATCAAGTTAAATTCGCCGGAGTTCCACAGCATTTTTACTCAGGAGGTTATGGATCTTAAAAAGTTATTTGATAAATATCAACACGAGATAAGGATCGCCGGTGGAGCCGTGAGGTTTGTAAATTTATACTTAATTAAATGTCTATACCAGTATACCATGATAAACATAAGATAATTTTTTTCATAGGGATCTGCTTATGGGCCAGCAAGCAAAAGACCTTGACTTTGCGACTACAGCGACACCACAGCAAATGAAAGAATTGTTCACTGCAGAAAACGTAAGGATGATTAACATGAGCGGTGAAAAGCATGGTACTATCACACCAAGAATCAATGACAAGGAGAATTTTGAGGTAACTACACTCAGAGTGGATATGATCACAGATGGACGGCATGCTGAGGTTGCATTTACCACGGACTGGAAACTTGACGCTAATAGAAGAGATCTCACTATAAACTCCATGTTTTTAGGTATGTTATTTTTTATTTTTTTGATTAGCTCAAATGCTAGTCTTAAGTAGGTTCTGTTTGGCCTGGATTATTTAACTATCTATTCAATCCTGACCAACCAAAATCTGACAGTTCCTATCTTGATTATTTCCTTATTGTAACATTATTTCATAAAAATATGAATGAAAACTCGTGTAACCATTACATTACATTGTAAGTTTTAGTGATAAAAATACCTACACTTAAACCAAAATGCAGTAATCACAGCGAATGTGCGCCTGTTGAGGTTAGGATTTTGGTCTTGAATTAGATTTTCGAGTATAGTGTAAAATAGTCATACTTATCTTATAGAAATTAATAGTTAAAAATTAATTGATCACTAACAAATTATACTTCAGACTTGCACAAATAAGAAATAAATCATAAACTCCCAATTTAGACAAATACTGTGTACAGCATAAGATATAAATTATTTATTTTCATAAATTGTATTTACAGGGTTTGATGGAAGCGTATATGACTATTTCTTTGGTTATGAAGATTTAAAAAGGAGAAGAGTAGCTTTTGTTGGTGATGCGGATGTGAGAATAAAGGAGGATTATCTTAGAATCATGCGCTACTTTCGCTTTTATGGCAGGATTGCTGAGAAGCCTGATGACCATGAGAGAGAAACTCTTGAAGTCATTAAAAACAATGCTGAAGGTCTACAAAATATATCTGGCGAAAGGATTTGGATGGAACTCAAGAAGATACTTCAGGGGTCATTTTCTGGGGCTCTGCTAAAGACAATGTTGGATGTTGGAATTGGGAAACATATTGGTAATTACATTTCTTATTGGATTTATTTGAGTCTGGTTGGTTGATGGTTAATGTTAAAAAAAAAAAAAACTTTGCAGGATTGTCTCTAGAACCTAATATAGAGGAACTAGATAGAGTTCTGATTAGGGGCAGGCACTTGGGCTTGCATCCAATGAGTTATTTAGCAGCTCTACTCAGGGACATGGATGAGGTAACAGTTCTTCAGAGAAGGCTTAAGTTCTCAGGATATGACAGAGAAATGTTGTATTACATCGTTGAGCACAGGGAGAACAAAGAAGGTCTTAGACCTATGCTGTGAGTACCAATTGAAATAACTTTGTTATGTTTAGTGACAACAAATCCATGGGAAAATTGACTCTTAAGATGTACATATTGTGTGTAACCTGAAGTCCATTTCCTTTTAACATCAATGTGTCACAAAGAGACACAAGTATGTAATAGTTTGTATTCTCATTAAAATCCATTAATATTTTAATTTTTAGGCCCTATGAAAAATTAGTTTTGAACACCAAAATAAAACAAAAGGATGCTGTGGACTATGTTCGAGAAGTGCTTAAATATAGAGGAGAAGAGAAACTACTAGAAGATTTTAATAAATGGGAAATTCCCCGATTCCCAATGAGTGGTAAAATCCTTAAAGACAATGGTGTGCCACCTGGCAAGATGTATGGCCCTATAATTTCTAAACTGAAGGATATTTGGATTGTTAACAACTACACACAGTCAGCAGAAGACTTGGCAAAACTTATACCTGGTATTGTAGAAAAAATTGAGATGAAAAAATAAATGAAACTTAATAAGCAAGTATATTATTTAACTGATTTGCATAAAATACATAAAATATTTAAGTGATTTTGAACAATATTATAGTGACTTCTTAAGTAGATTTATAAATGCTTAGACTGAAGTGCGATTTGGGGGAGTGTATGGTTCATATTTGTCACAGCCATCATCATCATCCCTGTGCTCCAGGAAGCAACGTTTGCAGAATAAGTATTGGCAGCCAACACATCGCATTGTTGCATCTTCATTGCATATCTCACAAAATGGTAACTCATCATTGGCAGATGGACTTATGTCATCATCAAGGAGAGCCTCTGTTTTTAACTGAAATATATACCAATATAATATTAATTTTTTTACAATTTCTAAAAAATACTGTAGTAAAATTTATATGCAACTTGTGCTAAATACCTTTTCCATTATTTTCTTTACAGTATCTTCTTCATCCTCAGAAATATCATCTTCTGGTTTTGCCTTCGTTGTTACAGATGGACCTTCGTTTCCCTTTAAATGCTGCAGTCTTGTCTCCATGTTAGTAACCAAATCATTAAACTCTGAGTTGTATTTAGTATCCATGTTTGTTTGGTCGTGGTATTGCTTGAGTAAGTCCTCTATTTGTTCCTGTTCTGATCTCGTATCTGCTGTGACCAGCACAGGCTATAACAAAATGAACATAAAATAATGCCCTTGATAATAAATAAAAAAACAGATATAGTTTCATGGATTTTATTACTTTAGATTGTAGTGTAGTGACAGGGACACCGCGTAGTTTTGCCAATCTATCAAGCAGTTCTCCATCGGATGTTGAAGGGACATCCCCTTTGATTTTTTGCAGACGCCTTGATATCGCTTCATCAGAAGTTTCCTCTCTTTTACTTTCTTTCAACTTGTGTAATCTCTCTTGGATTTCTTTATCTTTAGTGTTTACCATGCTACTGCTTCCCTCAGGGCCCAAGGTATTGCTCATTGCACCAATACGCCTAATAAATTCACATAAATATAACAATAGATTTTGCCAATTGTGTCTATAAATTATATTATGCTAAAAATGTTAAGACACCAAACCATGTAAAACAGATGTATTAGTGTTCTCTTTCTATTGCCTGGCAAATTACCCATATCACATGGTTTTGTTAATGTTTAATTTCATACATGAACAAATCAAAGGATTACTTTAAGCAATCCCATAACCCCTAGCTAGTTTAAAAGGTGGGGCCACAACCAACTAGTCTAAATGTGGTATATACATTTAATTTAACCCTTTATAGGTCAATTTTAAAACCTGGTACTTAAAATGACCACTTACAACTGATACTTTTTGTATTTTGTGCGAATAGGAGAAACCGAATGAGGCTAAAATTCAGTTCTATTTTTAGTTTTGCCCTATAATGGGTTAAGTAACAAAAAATAAATTGGTTTGACTAAAATATAATACAAATACTCAAAAATGATGATTAAAAAAAACTTTAGAATTCACTACTAATGATCATAATTATTAATCATTTTTATCAATCAATACTTCTGACCCTGCTTAGCTAAAGATATTGTACCTACTTAAATGTCTAATATTAATGATTCATATCCCAAAGGGTTATGCCCAACCTGCATTAACCCCTCGTATGTGGGAGGTCAAAAAAGTACCAAGATCTAGTCTCTTCTGATTATATGGTCCATAAAATTAAGCTTAAAAAAAGCACAAAAAGATATCCAAATTTTGAGCTTGGATCCGTGCCTAAAGCATACTACGGGTTAATCATTGTAAGTGATGAGCCAATGAGATTGTGTACATTGCTAAGGGAAATCTGATCAGACATACTTGTAATAGGCATCCGGTGGTTCAATTGGTTTTTTTTCATTGAATCTTTGGGCGTCCTGTTTGCACTTTAAACAAACCTACAGAAAAAGGAACTCAATCATAACAAGACCATTACACAATAAATAAATTGTATTTACAAAAAATCGTAGACTTACCTTCGTTTCTGCATTGTTTTTTTGTAAAAATATTTTGTTATCTAAACATTTGGAACAATAGCTGAAGCCACAACCAGGGCAGCCTTTCTGAAATGAAAAAAAAACATTATTTTTTGAACACACGTCGATCAAACACAAATTCACCGTTTAGGTACCTCTTTGCGTAATAAGGTAAAAGGCTTTGCACAAGAATTGCAAGACATCTCTAGTGGAACAATTAGATTAAGTTTAATATTTATTAAATTTCTGAGAGCACTGCAAACAAATCTAAAAATGACATTGACAGATCAGGATCGTTGCGAATAATATTTGTAGCGTTCCAAATCACGCTTACAGCGCCACAGTTGGCTCTGCTTCCAAAATAGGAGCCTCCACGTTAATTTATTTTCTGTTTCCCTATAGCGTATATAATACTTAAGAGAGAGAGAGCGCTTTTGAAGTTTTCGTTTTAATGAATGTATCGGGCGTCCGAATTATTCTTTGATTATCTGAGATGGGTGGGATGTTATTCTCGTTTTTTTTTTAAATGAGCAACATTTTTATGTTACCTATGGCAATATTAAGGTAGATTCAGATTGAGTGATACCCTGTGTCCATCGCTGTTGAACTCATTAGACAGAACATATAAACAAGCCAACACAATTCCACATTTATTTTTAATATTATTTAGGATAAGTAAATGATAAGTAAGGATACAAAGGAATATTGAAATAGGAATATTATCTATGTAATAAACTCACTTTTGTTTTATAACAATTATAACTGTGTAAAACTTCAAGCCAATATTTATTTAGATGTTATGAAACTTATATTATAACAAACAGTCAGCCACTGAAGTGTCCGTGATCATACCAATGGGTTTTATTTTATCATTTTGGTATAGAACCCTAAGAAGTGTAAAATTAATGCCATACCTTACAATCTTATATTAGTGTGCAAAGAATTAGTACCTATTTTATTAAATTTAAAATATTTAAAATTAATTTAAATTATAGACAAACTTATACTTTACAATTAACCCCTCAAATGCAGGAGGTTAACCTTTTGAACGCCATACGTCGAATACAAAATGTGCCACCCACACGCCATACATGTTTGCTATGCTATGCAAATTATACCTTATTGCTACCAAACAAAGTCTCTTTTAATCTTGAACTGTTGTCGGCTATAGCCGACGTGGCGTCAGTGGCACGACTTTTAGTTGACGGCCAGAGCCGACTGTGGCGTTGAAAAGGTTAAAAAGAACCCAGTTCTATTGTCTTTGGATTGCAAGATACTAAAAAAACACCTTATAAAAATACAATAAGATATACAATTTTTGAGCATGGGTCTACCTGCATACCATGGGGTTAAACACCTACAATACCAGTTGCTGTTACAATGAATCTAGTAGTTTTATTGCTTAAATCAGGTGAAAACACTATGGACAGTTCCCTAACGTGACCACATTCCACTTGATTAGATGAGGATTCATTTCCTACATATATTGTTTCCGAAGTTTTCCTTAGTCTTAATCTTGTGGTTACCATATTCGACCAAGCAAGGCCCAGGGAAGGCAGTGCATTATCTGTTCCATCAAAAGCTGCCGTAACTTGGTTTATACATAAAACACCTACTTTAAACATTTGAGCAGTTCTAATCAAGGATATAGCCAACTCCCTCAGTTCTTCAGCTCTGTGAATATAGTTTGTAGTATCAGATCGGTACGGTGCAGCAATAGAGTCCAGTACAATCAAGGAAACTTTGTTTTTACTCAAAAGTTTTGGCAACCGGACCTTGACACAGGACAGTAATTCATTGGGCTCTGTCACATGCTCAATAAATATATTTTTACCACAGTCATCCTTGTGATTATAATTTGGAATGCTATACTTTATCTGTTCTAGTCTTTTAACAGGAAACAAATCCTCTGTGCATATGTAGACACACCCATTCACTGAATTATGTGCAGTTGCTTGAATTCCTATTTGAGTTTTTCCAGATCCACTTTCACCAAAAATTTCTGTAAGTGTTCCTCTTTGAAATCCACCTCTTGTTATCAAATTTATTGCCTCACAGCCAGTAGATATTTTTGGGTACAGATTTCGTTCCAGTAATAACATATTACCTGTAACTGTTTCTGGGGATATGTAATCCGCAACGATGGACTTCAGCAAAGAAACATCATCCAGGTTCAAGTTTGTTAATTTCTTTATTTCCCATTTTGATAGAATCATTATTTGTTTTGCAGTGCTTATACCAGCCCTATCCACTACTTCAAATATCCTTGGTGGCATGATATTTTTAATAGAGTCCATTTTTTAAAAGTTTTTTTGTATTTAGTAACGAAATCATCGGTGTAGTTAACTTTTATTAATTTCGATGATTTCGCGCAATTTTTGCTGTAGTTTTCTGTCAAAAGTGTCAAAACAATCAGTTTTTTTTAAAATCTGTTCGGGTTCCCGGCAGCTCAGCCAAGTTTTGAAATATTTAACCTGTATTGTACCTATCTAGTTCTTTTTCATTATGTTGTTAACTTTATCATCTGTCACGTAACCTACGATACACGAATTGGCAAATATTAACTGATGAGTGTTCTTACTTATCATAATTATTGTATTTAATGTTAATGGCATTGAACAGAATTTGGGCTAAAGCCGGTTGCTTGGCGGTGATACACTTTCACCCCGCAAGGTCAGCTCCCCGCGCGCGGGCCGCGATCAATGCCAGTCGAGTTGTTGCTGCCGGTTTCTCCAGTGTACCTCCGCCCGTGGCAAAGAACAGGAAAATGGTACTTTATTCTATAATTATCAGTGCATATGCTTAGTTTAAATATAATTTTTAAGTATGCATTTTTTTGTACCTATAGTAATAAAAATTTGGTGTATTTATAGGCAGACAAACTAAGTCAAAACGAACGTGATGGTGAGCTTCAACTTCTTCTCCAGTCTGGTTGGAAAGTGCAAAGCAACAGGGATGCGATTGAAAAAGAATTTGTGTTCAAGAACTTCAACGAGGCTTTTGGTTTCATGAGCCAAGTTGCATTATTGGCAGAGAAGATGGACCATCACCCAGAATGGTTCAATGTTTACAACAAAGTACAAGTGAGTAAAGTTTTACTATTTCTATCAATTTATTGTAACTATCTGAATAACTATTGGATTCACAGGTATAAAACTATTGTATGAATCAAAGGCATTAGTTTTTGTCAGGGAATGGAGTCTTTTCAAAACCAATAAGTGGAATAATAAATTACAAGACTTTAATGTAAATTTATCCTTTTTATGCTTAGGTGTAGATTTCACAAATATTTAGATATAAAACAAAATCTGAAGAGGCTAAACCTTACGATGGGTTAAATAAAAATAAAAATACTTTACTTTCCAGGTTACATTATCATCTCATGATGTGAATGGATTAAGCAAGCGAGACATCAAAATGGCCACATTCATGAACACACTCCGCCAATAGAGCTGAACTATAGGGGACCAACCACCTCGCCGATAACTTGATGTTGATAATGGATGTTTTTCTTTACATTATCACTTGTTTACATTACATCATAAACTTCGGTTACTTTACTGTGATAAGAACATTGAAATGTATTTCACCATCAACCATTGTAATTTCTTAGGTTTTTTAATTAAATTATTGTGTTGAAACAAGGACAATAAAATATTTCTTATGTTAGCAAATGCGAGCGAGTGTGAAAGTATGAACCCCAAGGACATTTTAAGAGCCAAAAATTGTACTGTATCTATTTATTTGGTGCTAATAATTTTACTTATTAAGGTTAGTAAAAGCAATTTATATCTATGTGTAGATTGATATGGGTAAATACATGTATGCCATGAAGCACAGACTATTCAGAATTTCTGTAAATACTGCACTCGCACTCAATACCTACATGCTAACTGGGTGAATCAGTTTGTCTGGCTGTGTGGGTCCAACTTATCCATTGCAACCTGCGCGCCCGCTGTGCATGTGGCCTGCGTACATCCGCGACGGACCCACGCAAGTCTTGCACATCTGCGCCGCAGTGGGCAAGGGGCATTTGTCTCCTTCCGTGCCTTATCCATGCGCTGCAGTCGGAGGCGAGGGGACAGATCGGAGCAGGCCATGCGTACATCAGTGACGTCATTTCATGCGTAGCGTTGTGCACATTGGTGCTTTTGCAAAATGTACTATCGAGTGCAACGGGTAGATTTTAGGCATTTCAATTTATTTTTTAATGGTCCTATTGCTATTTTTAAAAATAATTGTTACCTGCAGCTATGCCGATATAAAAGGCGCTCTAGTTTAGGTTAAATGACACAAAATACTGACTCTACCATCATGATACATACAGGGTGGAAAAAACGAAAGCCACATGGACGGCAACTACTTTAAATATTGGAAATAGCAAAATCTACGCAAAGGAGACTTACTTTTATTTTTGAAAACAATAGTAACAACATTCATTCAAAATTCGTCTGTCTTAACCGGTAATCAAATTGATAGAATATGATAAAATAACAAAGTCGTGTTTTTAATACATATCGGAAGGGTCATTGATGGTTATCACTGCTATCAGTGATGTCGACAACACATACAGCTTCAAACTAAATAAAATCCGTAAAAAAAATCGACTTTGTTTTGTAGTTATAAATTACCTAATACGTGTTATGAATAAATTATGGAAACGAAAAATAATTGATAATTGAGAATAGGTATATATTTATCATACATAACCGATTACTGAACATTCCTACAAAATTTATCGATAACAGCCTGTACCACACCTTAAGTAAAATAATTTCGTTTTTTTTTGACGTAGCACGGGCAATTTATAGTCTTCTCCGGTGTCTCATTTTCAAAGGCAGCTCTACCTGGATATGCCGCATGCATATATGTCTTGAGGTCTTCTGTATGCTCCAACCCTTTGGTTTCGACAACCAATCCCATCTGCATAAAATATACGAACAACATCATAATATTTCAATCCTCGCAAGCAGCATTTTGTACGGCAAAAGTTCCTTACATTTTTATTGTAAGGAATTTTTGGCAACCTTGCAAAATAGGTGCCAGGTTGCGCCTCGGCTCGGCAGATCAACTTATTTTAAGACCAATGGTCTACTTTTTCTACAAATTGTTTTTTTCTGTTAACTCGATAAGGTAGGACTTTGAGCGGTCGGCTCGCGATAAAACTGTCCAAAAAAAACGGCCAAGTGCGAGTCCGACTCGCGCACGAAGGGTCCCTTACCATTATCTATAAAAAAACACATTTCGTGGGTGATACTCCAATACCGCGTAACTAACAAATTCAATAAATTGCAAAATTTACCTTACTGACTTTATAACTAAGGTGTATTTTGCACCCTATTTAATTTGTTAGATACGCGGTTTTGCAGTATAACCGACGATTTGTTGTATTGGAGCCCCCTTAAATATTTATTTTATTCAGTTTTTAGTATTTGTTGTTACAGCGGCAACAGAAATACATCATCTGTGAAAATTTCAACTGTCTAGCTATCACGGTTCATGAGATACAGCCTGGTGACAGACAGACAGACGGACGGACAGTGGAGTCTTAGTAATAGGGTCCCGTTATTACCCTTTGGGTACGGAACCCTAAAAATGACTAAATCGGAAACGCCTACAAAAAACTACGCGGCAACAAACTTTACTTTCGCGTGCAATGCATCAAAGCACAAAAAGGCCTTCGGGTTTTTTACTGTTTGGTTTAATCTAGGGGTAAGGTTTTCTTTAATATTACCTATATTACTACTACAACTACTACTACTATACTGGCTTTAATTTTCAAAATTTTGGTTTTGGGAGGCCGTGCAACACTGGAGCATCAACAGTGGCAGCCGCCCAGCCGGACACTGACCTCTACGAGCTGCTGATCGTCCTCCAACCACTGCTTGTGACGGAAGTGTTGGTACAGGAAGAAGCCGCCTTTGTTTAACACGTGCAGAAGACGCATTAACTCCACCGGGGTGTCTATGATTTTAACCTGCGATATCGCAAGTCAAACATACAGAGTTAAACATCACGGCTAAGGTCTAAACGTGGACGTACATTCACTCAATACACGCTGACGCCTTTTTTTTGACTTTCCATCCTCCACCCAATTATTCACCCTTGAATTTATCGTTATTGCGAGTGTTCATCATATTTTCTTCTTCATCTTCTTTATAAATATTTATCTTCTTTACATAGTAAAACATATCTGTCTGTCTGTCTGTATATGCGCTAACTTCTCCTAAACACATGCGTACATGCGGTTTTCACTATGAGTTAGATAAATTTTGACAGAAGGTTTTTATGTATAATTAATTATGGTTTATGTACGGGTGTTACGGAAAACTCACATACACCGTAGCATAAGAATAAACATTAACTACACGTAGAAGTGAAACTCCCGGCTCCGGACGAGCCCTCGGCGCGTTAAATACCTACCGCTGGCGACACCTGAGGTGTCTAGTCAGTCAGGGGCGTCACAGACGGAATATATATGTATTAACCAAGATATCGTTATTGTGTCTTGAATTGGTTTTCGTATTTGTGTTGGTTTTAGTGTTTATGATTGAACTAAGATAATTTTTTAAAAAGTGAACGACTATTTACGGCAAAATAATTAGAAATAGGTAATTGATTTAATGAAGGAGTTTTGTTTGTTAAATAGTACATCGCCTAGATGTTGAAGATAAAAAAACGGAATCATAAAAACGGAAACATTAAAAACGAATTAATAGATAAGAATAGTATTTTGTAATAAATCTTTTTCAACTTAATAAAATTTGAAAGGAACGTAAAAAGTAACTCCGGATCCCAGACTAGGTATAGGTACTTAAAACTTAGTGAGCATAAAAGGTTGTTTATTTATAGACTCGTTTCTGTGTTTTATAGATGATTAATAGCCACATAAGCCATTAAATTTTCTGGAGATATTAATGTTAATATCATCAAAAATATTATTACCTAATTTAACGTAAATGTAAAAAACTCATTTTGCAACAATGTTTCCACGTTGAAGGAAAACATAAATAACATTTCGTGACTAAACTTGTATAACACATCCATAAACCGATTAAAATATTTCACAAGTGACAGCCCTGACTTTGGGCGCGGAAGACAGAGGGGCATAGCGGGGTGAAGGGGGAAGTAGGTATTAAAAGCGCGGCATTTGGGACCTGAGGCCCTACTCGTCATTCGAGACTATATCGAGAGAAAGGGATGAAGCTAACGTAACTTCGAACCTCGAATTTCAAAGTAGGGCCTCTGGGTAAAGGAGATTCGCTTCTACGTGTAGTTATTGTTTATGCTTATGACCGTAGTAAGTTATACTACTAGCTGTTACCCGCGGTTCCGTCCGCGTAGAATTAGGTTATCGCTACTCGCAGTAAAAAAGTAGGTACGCTATGTCCTTCCGCGGGGTTCAAGCTATCTGCGTATCAAGCTTGAAATTGATACACTCGAAGTTGGATTAGCAGTTTAGCCGTGAGAGCGTAACATATAGACTGGAGGAGTTACTTTCGCATTTATGATATTAAGTACGGATATTGATGGATTATGTAACTGCGTTTTTGTACCTAGAGACCTCTGGAAAAAGTGATAATAGATGCACTTGCAAGTCGGTCATGAGAACGACTTACTTTAAATTTGACCAAGCGTTCTGAAGCAGCCCGTCCAATATCCAGGCAGCGGCTCAGGACCAAGGTGTCAATGTTGCCCCCACTGACAATGCACACTACACTGCAAAAACGTGAGAAAATTCGCTAGGTACAGATGAAGTTATGCATTCATGCCTATGAAAACAATAAGTAATTGATAGTGCACTTAGACAATGAGTATTTACACAGTACGGTAATAGGAATAGGCCAAGGTAATACAAAATTTTACACACCTTGTTTGGTATTTGGTATCGGCGCCGGCAAGTCTTTTTAACCGACTTCAAAAAAAGGAGGAGGTTCTCAATTCGTCTGTTTTTTTTTAAATTATTTTTAATGTTTGTTACCTCAGAACTTTCGACTGGGTGAACCGATTTTGATGATTCTTTTTTTATTTGAAAGCTGGTGCTTCCAGATTGGTCCCATTCTTATCAAAATGAAGATCTGATGGTGGAATCCATGAGGAATCGACGGAACTCTTCAAAATTTATAGGCACACCTATAGCGATTTTGGTATTTTTCATTGTAACTCGTGTATTTGGTCTTGGAAAGCACTATTTGGTGAAGTGGAACTAATGATGAAGACCACAGATGGCCACCGGAACTCCTAAACGGTATATATTTCGAGGGTGGCGACAAGATATTTCGATTAAGATAGTTGAGCGACTATGACGAAGCATATTTAGGTTCAAATATATGACTATGACTTTCCCACGGCGTTGCTTGCGGCGAGATTTAAATGTTCTATTGTTTCTTATTAATTGAGAAGTGGGAGAATAACAGCATAATTATGATCACTAAAAAGTATAAAATAAAAAAAAGTTTGAAAAAACAAAAACCCGCCTTCAAAAAGCAAAAAATAACTTCTTTAAAATGGTAGGTAAATAGGTAGAAGTTATTTTTTGCTTTTTGAAGGCGGGTTTTTGTTTTTTTAAACTTTTTTTTCTTCTAAACTTATCCCTAGCCGTCATCTCATTGTTTCTCATATCTATAATTTTATTACAGTATCTTAACAATGTCGCTCTGAGTATGGCGACGGTAAGGAACGACTTAATCGTCATTGACTGAGTGAGTGCGGCCGTAAAGCCCGATTTACATTGGTCCGTGGAGTGTAAAAATAGAAAGCGATTCCATTCGGATCCACTGGCAAGGCAACTTGACTCCCCACTGTCCGATCGGTTTACACTACTGTACTGTCTACTGTCCACTGTCCTAGACCAATGTAACTGCCATACCACTTACTCCCTCTAGGCTTCTAGCGCGCCTTACGTTTTAGTGATGAGCTCGGGCACGAGGCAGTCGTAGATGGTGGCGAGCGGGCAGGCGCCGGCGCCCTCCACCACGAGCCGCTCCGCCTCGTACAAGTGCAGGATCGCGCGCGCAATGCTCATTTCTGTCACCGGTATCTGCAGTTAGAGTCAAATAATCTTTTTACGCCACTGTTCGGAAATGGTGGCGAAAGATGGTCTGTTCTTGGTCCCCAAAACAATCAATAGTTGTACATTGAATGAGCAGGCCAACTATGAATTTAAACTGACCAAAAATGTAACATTGTTGGTTTGTTCCAATGAGCAAGTCGACCAATCACATCGGTCCGCTGATCACTGATTCGACCAATCAGAACACGACTTGTGCTGCATATGAAATGAAATTGGCCAATGAGAAGTCGTTTTATTTTTTAATAATATTCATCCCTTCTCGGATAGGCAAAGGAATCCGATTCCATACAGCCATATAGGTATGTCTGTTTTTAATTATCTGAAATTGTATATTTCTGGCACGGTCAGAGTCGTCAGTTTAAAAATCGCCTTTGAATGACTGGCCACTAAGAACGGTATCGATAAAAAAAAGGAAAAATTAGCGGGAGAGCGTAAAATCTTTAGTGTGTTGTAAATTTATTATAAGAATTGATTTTTATTTCCCCGTAGTAGTCGTGAAAAGCACTGTGTTAAGCCTCCGCCGAAAGTGCAATATTTAGATGGACTCGTACTTTCGAGGGCCGTTGGTAATTCTGTAGCTCTGCCTACCCTAGGTACTCTGGGAATAAAGGCGCTAGTGTATACGTTTGTATGTAAGTCATATAATTATATCAAACAAGTGGATCTATGGGCGTGGACAAGATGAGAAACTCCTACTAATCCTATCCAACTACTATTATAAATGCGAAAGAGTTGGTGTGTGTGTTTGTTACTTCTTCACGCTGCAACGGCTGGACGGATTTGGATGAAATTTGGAATGGAGATAGCTTATACCCTGGATTAACACATAGGCTACTTCATCCCGAAAAATTTATTCGGAAAAGTCGTTTTGGGGATGGCAATTTCGAAAACGATGTCAGATTCGGAATTCAAGATGGCGGCCATGACGTTGTTTGAAAAAGTCGTCATGGGTAACGTGTTTCATGTTTTAGGGAAGGGCAATTCCGAAAATGATGTCAGAATCGGAATCCAACATGGCGGCCACGATGTTTTTCAAATAAGCCGTCACGGGTATCGTTTCTCATGTTTTCGCGGATTGCGAATTCGAAAATGATGTCTGATGCGGATTTCAAGATGGCGGCCATGATGTTTATTGAAAAAGCCGTCATGGGTATCGTGTTTCATGTTTACGGGGATGGCAATTTAGAAAATGATATCAAATTTGGAATTCAAGATGGCGTCACGATGTTGTTCGAAAAAGACGTCATGCGGGTATCGTGTTTCATGTTTTCGAGGATGGCAATTTCGAAAATGATGTCAGAATCGGAATTCAAGATGGCGGCGGCCAAGATGTTTTTCGAATAAGCCGTCATGGGTATCGTTTCTCATGTTTTCGCGGATAGCGAATTCGAACACGATGTCAGATTCGGATTTCAAGATGGCGGCCATGATGTTTATCGAAAAAGCCGTCATGGGGTATCGTGTTTCATGTTTTCTGGATGGCGAATTCGAAAATGATGTCGGATTCGGAATTCAGGATGGCAGCCAAGATGTTTTTAGAAAACGCCGACATGGGTATCGTGTTTCATGTTTTCGAGGATGGCAATTACGAAAATGATATCAAATTTGGAATTCAAGGTGGCGGCCATGATAGTTTTCGAAAAAGCCGTCATGGGTATTGTTTGCACAGACGAAAAAGAAAAGAAAAGAAAAAATAGATTAGGACGTATAATAGCTTAGGTCCTGGAATAGGACAGGGTAGTTTTTATTCCGAAAAAACATCTCATTCCTACGGGAAATCAAATTAATCGTTAAAATCTGTGAATTTGCTCACAAGGCGACGCCACTTTGTATGGGCGAGTAACAAAATTAAATAGGTGAAATCTCATCTAGCCATGTGTGGTGTGTTTTTATTTTTGTTTCCGTTTGTCATCTCGTAATCCTCTCAGTTTGTATTCATTGATGTGTGCGTACACAAAAGTTACTAAAGAAAGACACTTTTAGTTCTCCATATACGAACTAGATGGTGCTAGCTCTGATTTAAATCTCTGTATCGAAGTGTTGCCTTGGTTGGTGTGGTCAAAATCACTGGATGGTTAAGCGATTTTCCCTATACAGCGCTATATTCCGTTTTCGATTCAGATAGGACAAACTCATATTATTTATCCTTGTAAGATCAAATTCTGAAGTCCACGCAGACGAAGTCGCGGGCAGAAGCTAGTGTATACATAAATGTTAGGGGCTCAGAAGCCAATTTCACACGAATTAACCTACTCCCTTGTAACTAAGCTCTAGGCTTGTACTATGATGTCTATGATTAACAGTCCCGTCAAGCGCTTATGTCAATTTTTGACAGTTTTCGAAACTTATTTTATTAGGGTAAGCATTTTTTCAAGGGCCCCTAGCCACTAAGTAAGCTACTGGCATGTAATACGCGAACTAGATGTCGCTATAAATACTTGAATAATGAAATAAATCCTTTGATAAATGCCAACATCCAATAGGTACTACTGAAGAACAAGTATTTTACCCTTAAGTGCAGGGTAAATTGAAGTGAATAGAGATACGCGGGGCGAATAGAAGTACAGCCTAAAATAAAACATATTGTACTAATTATAAGACTGATATCTAAACGTAATTTTCCAATAGACTTGTCAATTTAATACTGGCTCTTATTATTAGTAAGTTAAGACTTATTTTAGATTGTATTTCTATTCACCTTGCGAATCTCTATTCACCCCATCTCACGGTACAGGGAATCGAACCCGGGACTGCTAGCATACCTGCTAGCTTCGTAGATAGGGTCACCACTTACAAGCAAGGCGTCATCAAATTTGTTAAGTATCCAAGCAAAGACTTATAAAGGTACCCGCGCGATCTGAGTGCAGTCGGGGCTTGAGGTGAAGGGCGCCACTCCTTTCCTCTCTCGCCTGCTGTGCACTGTGATCTATAACTCGAAAATCTAATTTAAGACCAAAAAAAACTACGACAGATACGTCACTGTCATAAGTGTCAAAGTTACTTATGTCAGTGTCAATCGAACATTTCAGAGTTAGCCAACCTTTTTGCATTGATAATCAAATTGTTGTAAATATTTGTAGATAAATCTAACATTTTCGATATCAAAAGTTATATTTAACAATAGGGAATATGCATTTAATGTTTTTTCTACCCGATATTCAAAACATTAAAATATCCCAAAACAAATATTTTCTCATATAGTGTGTTAAGTCATTAAATGGCGGGTGTGTGTGTTCAATGGCGATTTTTTTATCACAAGCAAAACTTTAAACTTAAACAAAATGACAAGCTAAATTCGGATGCCTTTCACTTATGCTTGATTTAAACTTGACAGTTACCCATGGACCCCATGGTGTCATGGCTGGTAAAATGCCCGATGATTGTCATTATAAAGTGAGCTACACGCTTTTGGCCTGTTATTTTTTGAATAGCTAAACGTATGTAATATTTAAATTGCATCTAACGTTGTTTACAACTATTGTTTATTTGAGGAGTGTCTTTTCAAAAGGGCTTATTTCCATTTTTCTTTTTTGTTTAACTATTAATGTAGTTTAACTATTATTAGTATTTTTTAGTGGCAACCCACTTTGGTCTTTAATTACATTTTCGAGTATAGATCGGCTTTCAATTTGCCCGCGGACTTTAGTTACATTATTTGATACTCGTACCTATAACTATTGATTGAAGTCCATTTACCATTTTGTCTACGAGTGGCTTCAGAGTGCGGAAGGAGTTGACGCCGACGACTGGCATGGCAATGGCGTCCGCCATGGTGGCCTCCTGCAGCACCTTGCGGGGCTTCCCAGCAGAGAGAGACGTGATCAGCGCCGGCATCGTTTCAGGTCCAACGCCCTGTTTTAAACCAATACGGTAATTTGATCACGTTTGATTTTTAGCGTCGAGATCGGGTTTTGTATTTTTTATAGATCCTGTATCTACCCAGTGCCTTATAAGGTAGCAGTGGTAGCACAGATTAAAAAGTAAATTCCCTAGATCTTTTTAACCGACTTCAAAAAAAGGATGAGGTTCTCAATAAAATATGTTCCCCGATTACTCGAAGACCACTGGACCGAATTGAATTTTTTTTTCGTTGTTTGAATGGGTATACTTTCTAGTTGGTCCCATTGTCAACACGTCAGGATCTGATGATGGGATCTTGGAGAAATCAAGAGAACTCCTCAAATATTATAGGCACACCCATAGCGATTTTGGTATTTTTCACTGTAACTCGTGCATTTGCTTTTGAAAAGTACTATATGGTGAAGTGGAACTGATGAAATAAAGACATACACAGCCATATAAAATTTACAAAAAGATCACAAGAACAAAAAATAATGACTCGGCAAGCAAACAATACTACGACCGCCCAGAACCCTCTATGGGAAAAAGAATATTATTTATGAAGGAGCGCAACTATATAATAAATTACTTACCAAAGGATGTGAAAGAGGCAAAGTCGATTCTAGTTTTAAAAAAATCATTAAAACAACATATATTATCTGTCCTTAAAAATACTCCTGTATAATTTAATATTTCATTACTTAAATGTCTTTTATTTTTATATATGGCTACTCATATTTTAATAATTTTAATCTTAATTTAAAGTTAAGTAAACGTTTAATTTATTTCGAGTTAAATGTATCAAGTTAAACCGCTTATGTTATGAGTTATGAGTAACCGATGGTTAACTAGTTTTGTTATAGAATGTTTTGGTTTAACTGGCTCCTAGTTCAAACAGATGAAAAAACTGTCGCATTACTTGTTCTGGCCGCTCGGCTACCACCTACCCTATTTATTTTTGTAACATGCATGCTACCCTCTCTTACCTATATTTAAGACAAAAATGTATTCTCAGTAAGTGATTTTGTAAATCTTTTGAGAAATAAATATCTTAAACCATGATGAAGACCACAGATGGCCACCGGAACTCCTTAACGATACCTATTTGAAGGGTGGCGATGAGATATTTCGATTAAGGTAGTTGAGCGACTATGACGAAGGAAATTTAGGTTTAAATATGACTATGACATTCCCGCGGCGTTGTCTGCGGCGAGCTTGAAATGTTCTATAGTTTCTCATTAATATTTAGAAGTGGAGCTACGTAACAGCATAAATAGGATAACTAAAAAGTATAAAGTAAATAAATGTTTAAAAAACAAAAACCAAGTTATTTTTTGCATTTTTGAAGGCGGGTTTTTGTTTTTTTAAACATTTATTTTTTAATTTAACACACATTTCAATTTCCGAAAAAGATGGAACTTGTAGAGTAGAATTGCTAACATTTTGGGTAAAAAAAAAACATGTACTTACTAGATATAATAAAAAATCTTCACCTCAGCACCTCAAAAAGGCAGGCTTTGCTGTTTAAAGACAGTGAGCCAAATTCGATTTTGCTGCAAGCGCGAGACAAAGTAACTTTTTAATAAAAAATAAGGCTGGGTGGTTAAATAAATATAAATATTGTGGTTTAATTTGTACTATGTTGTATTTTTACCTAGGTATTATGTTCTCGCTGCTGAGGTGAATAGTTGTACCTATGTGCAACACGAGACCAAGTGATTTGCATCTCGTGTCTTTGAATGCCTTGCCGCGCTCAGGATTCTAACTTAGAATAAGCTCGGGATTCAAAGACCGCCGTCGGCAGCTGATTCAGGATCTCCTAGCTCAATAAGAGACCAGCGAGAAGTTTAGGCAAGGAACTAACGTAAACGAGGGAGTTAGGCTTGAGATGCTTGATGCTGTGGCCACGGCCGCGAGCAGTCCGCCGGAGCCGGCTAGCGCCAGCACAGCGTCCGCCATCGGCACCTGCTCCAGGCTCAATAGTTGACAAGTGACAGGTTTAGGCAAGAAACTAACGTAGACGACGCAGTTAGGCTTCAGGTGCTTGATAACGGTGCCCACGGCTGCGAGCAGCCCGCTGGAGCCGGCTAGCGCCAGCACCGCGTCCGCCATCGACACCTGCTCCAGGATCTCCAGGCTCAATAGTTGACAAGTGATAAGTTTAGGCAATGAACTAACGTAGACGAGGCAGTTAGGCTTTAGCTGCTTGATGACGGTGGCCACGGCCGCGAGCAGTCCCCCGGAGCCGGCTGGCACCAGCACCGCGTCCACTAAAGGCACCTGATTGAGGATCTCCAGCGCTACGGTTCCGTGCCCGGCCAGGGAGTCCGGGTGATCTTGGCTGGCACATAACATTTACTACGTATTAATTCTAGTATTTGCCTGTGAACTGATCTTCACTATTCTGGGAACTATCAAACTTCGGGGGCACAATTATTGTATTAATTGAGGTTAAGGACGTGGAAACAGTAGACAGGACAAATATTTAATAAGTAAATAAATTTCAGGGGACGCTTTCATACAATTTTACCAAGTCGCAAACTAAAAACGCAAGTTCGTAGACACGCTCACGTCCAACGAGGTTAACTGCCTGCCATACTTGCCTGTCTTACGTGGCTTCAAACGCGCGGGACAACTTAGGCTTACCGCGGGGCGGTTAATGATTCAGAGGCTCTAGCCAAGATGCAAACGCTACTGTTTTTCACTTCTATTACTGATTTATGGGTTTACAGTCTCGTGCGTACCGATAAACCACGTATTCAACTGTCATCTCATCCCATACATATACAGACCGTTGACAGACAGAGGAATGGACAGCGGAGACTTAGTAATACGGTCCCGCGTTGGCACCCCTCCGGTACGTAACCCTAAAAAAAATCGTTTTGATACACTACACACTGCTATACTCAAAGACCGCCTTTTGGCCGTGAATTACCATGATGGTATAGGAAAGAGCTCGTACGAGTATATACCTACATAAGTTAATAGCATACCAACCCGTTGATGTACGTGAGTTTATTTTTACGGGCGTAGGCTAGCGCGTACTGCTCTGCCAAGGCGATAGTGTCTCCCCAGATTATAACCTCGGCCTTCATGTCCTTGCAGCGCTGCACCCGGACGATGGGCACGTCAGTCGGCATCACCACCACCACGCGGATCTTGAACTTCAGCGCGTGGTGGCACACCGCCAGAGCTTGATTCCCGTAGGAAGCAACCACCAGGCCTTTGGGCATTTTTAGTGGTAGACGCTGCTGTGGAGGTGGATCTCCCGGTGATACAATTGGAGGGGAAGGTTGGTTTTTTTTAGGTGATTTTGGTTTCGGAGGTGATTTTGGTTTTGGTTTTGGTTTTGGTTTTGGTATCGGGTTTAG
This sequence comes from Acleris literana, assembly GCA_946894065.1. NCBI lineage: Eukaryota > Metazoa > Arthropoda > Insecta > Lepidoptera > Tortricidae > Acleris > Acleris literana. Next base: position 7,069,838 of record OX335685.1, on the reverse strand, counting down.
TTTTTCTATCAATCGTAACATAGTGAACAGCACGCCGCGTTCTTTGAAACTGCAAAATAAATAAGCTATCAGTTCTGTCACAAGGACCGTTCAATATTGACACAACTTCCTCCTAAGGTCTACCATACAACGAAATTAGTCCATGGAATAAGCTAGTATTCATGAATCTATTGTGAATGAACTAATAGTAGATTGTGTCACAAGGTAGCAAAATGACATATTTACGGCGAGGCGTACATTCAAATAGAATCCTGAGCGTAGTGAGGGATTCAAGTGTTAACGCCCAAGGTGGAAATAATTTTTGCTACCGTGTGACACGTTACATACTGCGTTTCACATCATCTATGAGGAAAATATAAGATCTTAGTGATGAAACAAATTGAATAATTTATACTCTCTAAAAGTGCTGAAATTATCAAATTTAACAAGAAAATTTGTGGTACCTATTTTCAAACAGTACCGACCCTGTGAAAATGACAGATGTCACTAACATACAATTAATAACCTTAAAACGTCAAATTCACACAACTGTATTAAGATAAATCATATTGTTTAAAAAATGCCCACTATAAATTAAAATAACAATTATCTATTAAACTAAAAGTGCAAGTATTGCGTTTATATTTTATAGGTACTGGCAACAAAATGTCCTTGAAGAGAAAAGTCGTGCAACTTTGATCCCTCCTAGCAGGGAAGAAAAATCCCCTTTCCGAATAGGTGATGTGAGAAATCAATTTCTAATTAGATCATCAGTCATAAAAACAAAATAAATTCTACTTTACTCCTTTGCACTAGGTCTGTGAACGGTATCAAAAAAAATCGTAGAGATGTATAAATAGACGCCTTGAAATCGTGGATATATGAAAAATTATCCACTGTAGCGTGAATACATTGGAGGGGCGCGCGCTCAGTTTAAGATTAGACGATCTCTACATGTATCTAAATCTATTTGGCACTTGCGAATACCTACAGTGCAATAGCTCATAGAAGCAACAAAAAAGAGCCATCTCCAAAACCCACTAAAAGTGTTGAAATAAGTGATTTCCTCGGAATACCTTCCGGTACCTTGTCTATTATTTCGTGGAATGAATGGAATGGAATACCTTATTATAGTTTATGTGACTGGTGCATAATGCCTAATTATGCGTACAGTCGCATACATAATTTTATCTACATGCATATCATAAGTTTTCTACAATATGTGAGAAACCTGTACCTGTGGTTGCCCTGTATCTTCATGAACTAACAGCACCTGACCCACCATAGAACTGTGTCACAGTGACTTTATGATTCAAGTCGTATGTTTCTGTGACACCGTTCCATGGGTGGGTCAGGGTTCCACTGGGCTGATAGTACCTGAGTCTTAATGATTAAATTAAAGTATTGGGGACCGATACCACAGTATAGATAAAGAGCAGTAAAGAAGCTAGGCCTACTTTTCGAAATAAATACCTACTCGCAAAATGAGAGTAAGGGTTGTCCTTTAATTTTTTATAAAATTGAATATTTTTTTGGTATTGTATCGCAGCTAGTTAGAGCAAAATCAATATCGGTGTGATATCCGACAACGAATCCGCTGATAGAATAAAAAACAGTAGCCGCCATCTTTAACTTTTTAATTATTCGACTGATTGCTTTCAAAATCGATATTTGGGGATCTGCGTGGTCTCCGACAACGGATCCGTTGACAGATTGAGAAAAAGCAGCCGCAATCTTGAACTTTTTAGTTTTTCGACTGATTGCTTCCAAAATCGATATCCGATATCGATAATGTGGTCTCCGGCAAGGAGTCCGTTGACAGAATGGGAAAAAGTAGCCGCCGCCTTGAACTTTTTAGTTTGAATAACTAAAAAGTTCAAGACGGCGGCTACTTTTTCTCAATCTGTCAAATGATTTGTTGTTGGAGACCACACAGATCCCCAGACATTGACTTTGGACTTTGTCACATCTGGGTACTTTGCTGGATAACGACTCGCTCAGAATAGGAGCAGCGTTGAGGCTGGGTTGCCCGGTGTGTGAGCCACACCAGTGTGTCTGTGGTACCATGGTAGAGGCTAATGGTCACCACGGTCTAAATTGCGTACGGTGCGCGGGGCGATTTTCTAGACACCATTCAATTAACGACATAATTCGTCGGGCCCTGGTTGCGGCCAATGTCCCTTGTGTCCTTGAGCCACGGGGTCTTAATCGTTCGGATGGTAAGAGGCCGGACGGTTTAACACTGGTTCCGTGGGTTAGGGGCCGTAGCCTTCTGTGGGATGCAACGTGCGTCAGCACTTTTGCTCCGTCGCACCTCGGCTACACGATTCGGGGCGCGGGCGCCGCCGCAGAAGGTGCTGCAAGGCTCAAACATTCTAAGTACTCTAATCTCAAACCAGTATATGAGTTTGTTCCGGTGGCAGTGGAGACCAGTGGTCCTTGGTGTGTAGAAGCAAAGACTTTTATTAAGGCTGTGGGACAGCGATTGAGGGATAGGGGCTGTGATCCTCGGTCCGGTTCGTTTCTGGTCCAACAAATTTCGTTGGCAATACAACGTGGCAATGCTGCCAGTATATTTGGAACCTTTGAGCCAGGCGCTATCCGAGCCGGGGAATAGTTATGTTTTTTTTTTTTGACGAAGCATGTTGCTGATTGGTTTATGTACGCTGTTGACGAAGCATGTTGCCGATTACTTTATGTACATTGTTGACGAAGCATGTTGCTGATTAACTATTGTAAACTCTTGACGAAGCATGTTGCTGATGATTCTTGATACATATTTGATAAAGTAATAAATCTGACATTAATGATTCAATCAGTCGAATAACTGAAGAAAGAATATAAAATGCAACGGAAACCATACGTCTCTACGCGACACTCGCGTCTTACAGCACCGCCATGTCCACTTAGCGGTCTCGTAGAGGCGTGCGTCTGTGTGAGTGCGTCGTTTCGAACGTTTGTTCGTAACTTCTATACTGCTCTTTATCTATACTGTGCCGATACTTTAATGTGAACATTACGCATGCATGCAACCACATCGATAACCGATACTTTAATCACATGCAATATTTTAATTTTAACATTAAAATACAACTACAGATACAGGGCCTCTAACCAACACGGTAAAAACCATATCGTTACAATACCATAACAGGTCAAATACGATTTGAATTTTTGGCCATTTGCTTATCCTTTCTGAACATATTGTAGGGAAGGTATGATATGGATGTAGATGCAAAAAAATGCATTTATTTCAGACATCGTAGTCCATATGTTGCTGGTATTACACAAAATTTAAATAACTATGTTAGTACCTAAACTTAAATGAAGGGAGGACCAGTGCCTGAGGCCACCGTCCCATCTCTCAGTGACGACGTTCAGGAGCCTGTGGCGGCTAGCACGCACCCTGTAGAGCGTCGCGGCGCATTTACATTTATACATTTCTTTGACGGTCGCAATGTATGGCTAATTTTCGTCACAAAACTGACAAAGTTAAAGTTCCTTAATTTCAGTCCTTAATTGGTTACACTTTTTAATGAAAATGCCCATCTCCGAAACTAGTAAAAATCGCTGAACATAGATAGGGGTTAAATTGATAGCTTTTTAGCTGCGCTAGCAGTCCTAGGCGGGTTAACGTCGGTTTCTGGGACACCCTGTATATTGCAAGTATAATTCAGTATACAGTTCACGAAAGACGATGAAGGCGCAGGTACTGAACTGGGTATTCCGAGGACACCACTCATTGAACGCTTTTTTAGTGGTTTAGCATATGAGAGTGAATGAAAGAGAATTACAAACCCGAAGGTTGTTTAAAGAGCTATATATTGTACCCCTCCTCCCGTTCCCGCCCTCCCTACTGCCCTCCTTAGCTAAAAGGGCGCATGTCTTATACAACCGCGAATGTATAAGTGACCTTATTTCTCAAGATAGGGGGTTAAATTTGCTTTCACTATCAAATTTCGCATGCGTCCTTTTTATTTAGAAGGTCACTACCAGTGTACCCACTTGATGCTCAAACCTGACAAATGAATTCTCATGTGCATACGATACGTGTAAAGCTGGGGCTAGGAAGTTAATGTATAATATTTTAACCAAACAACAAGGATATTTCTGTGTTTCTAGTGAAAAAGGGTGTAAGTCTTCTGAGGTATAAGTGAAAAAGGTAAAGTCTAGTAACTCAGTACATAATTTATACCCTTTTCATTTCAAGTAAAGTGGACTTATACCCTTTTTCACTAGGATCGCAGATTTTTGAAAAGGTATTCTGATAAAAATCATGCTTATAGAAGTTTGTCTCAAAAGCATACTTTTTGATTATTATTCACTGAGAAAAAAAAGAACAATACCTGTTCGCTACGCCCGCTTCGGACTGGTGGTTGGAATGACATCACTGTGATTGTAACCGCGTTTGGTTTTTCAAGTCGGGCACTAGCTGTGACTTAAAAAAGATCGTGGCGTTTAAGCTCTTTAGCCATTAGCAGAAATTTGTTTATTTATTTTCTCGGTAAACAATTAACAAAAAAAAATATTATGCTTTTGAGACAAACCTCTAAGCATGTTTTTTTTCAGAACACCTTCAAAAAAAGTTTCTGCTGTCAAATAATTATTTATAATGTTTGCACACTTGTACATAAGCAAATCAGTTGCTAACATCCCATTACCTTCCGGTCGGGTGAAGATTTTCTAATTTATAGTGCACTTTCACTACAAATTCCTCCTGGCGACTTGAAGGCTGTAAAATCATAGTTCATAAGTAGGGTTAGGATTTTGGTGGCAAATCGTGGTTCTAGAATTCATGGAATCGCTATTTCCTAATTATTATGATACATAACACTTTGATTTTGACCTTCAGTATTGTCATATTTTTAGTTCGGTTATTCCATACCTAGGTACTAATATTTGCTTTTTTGTAACGCTTTCACAGCAGAGATATCCTCCATCCCAAAATTCGTTTAAATTGGCTAGCGGTTTAATGAATAAATCATTTTTTAAATATTAAAATACTGAAGGTCAAAATCAAAGTGGTATGTATTATAATAAATAGCAAATAGCGACTCCATGGATCCTAGAACCACGATTTGCCACCAAAAGTCCTAACTCTATTCATTAGGTATGTGCATCAAGTGTAATTTTATATTGAATACCATAATGCTTGGTTGCTTACTATACATGGCGTCACAGGTATATCCTTCTTGATCTTAGCTGCTGCTTCTAAAACGTCCTCAAACTGTAGCTTCTGTGGGTTTCTGGGATCGCAGAGCGGGTCCGCTACCTTATTCGGGATCTCCTCCTCCTCGTCCTCTATATATTGTTCCTTTTCCTTGTCATCTGTTACCAGGTCATCTTGCGCGGGCTCCTTCCCGGATGAAGTAACACCACGCCACAAAACAGGTTAGCGAAAAACAGAGATATGTTGAAATTGTTTGCAAGTTTACTGAAAACTGCAGAGTTCGGTGCGAGGAATTCAGGAACCGGTTTGCGGTTGTGTCCCGAGCTTGATAGATCAGAGGGCTAAGGCTGCGGCTCATCTGAGGCGGAGATGAGCGGAGTGGAGCGAAGCTGCGCCAATATAAACCAATAGAATCTTAACTAACGTGTGCAAGGCGCGCTCGACGTGACCGCATGCGTCTTCTATTGGTTAATATTGGTACAGCTCCGCTCGTGTCCGCCTCAGTGGAGCCGCAGCCTTATTGCCTAACGCACTAACAATCGCAATCGTTTTCATTTTGACAGTCCGAAGGCGAGTCTGCATACAAAATGAAAACAATTGTTCCACTTTGAAGCCGATTGCGATTGCGATTGCGTTAGGCAATAGCAACACAGGTTATTGACAAAGATTTTATGTCTCCTCTTTTTTACGTGTACAAGATGGGTTGCATTTACTGCCGCTGACACCAATCAGGATCAGAAAGTAGAATAAATTAACCCTTTAAAGTAGTCATAAATGAATGTTATGTAAGAATAAGAAGATACTCGTACATTTCAACATACCTAGATAACATATTTAAGTATTTCGCAAAGAAACGATTTTTCGCGTTATAAATGCTAATTTACACCTCTTTTGAAATAACTCGTGCAGTTAGGTTATGATAAAAAAAATCCATCACTCGAGTGCCGAAAACGCCTATAGGCGTCTTATTTACCTTTGGCTGGAATGCTGGATGCCACGAAGGCGATCGGCGCCATGCTTAGGGAAGCGTCGGCATCGCTCGCATCTAAGTACCTACGTACATATCAGACACTCGGCAATGAATGGGTTAATTCTGCATATAACCCGCACGTCTGTCGTGTAGAGAGCTTAGAATAGGGACTATGCACGTTTTTTTTACAGCTTCAATAAAATGTGATTCATGTAACAAACAGGTGAGAAAAAAACATGTTTTGAATAACTATAAAAATAACCAAGATTAAGCCAACAAAAATTGTTTCCTATCTCTTTCTAGCAAAACAGAATTTTACATGGAGTTTATATGGCCGAACTGCACAATTCATCGGTGCACTTCGGATCACTCTATTTAGCAGTTTAAAATGCTTGTATCATGCGTATTTCTTGACCGATTTTAATTTTAATTTCACTTTTGGTGATCTCTTTTACGGTATTTTCATATTTTGTTGAGAAATGCGTTTTTAAAATCCATGCATATTCCCTAACGCAATAGTTCACCGCTTACACTGGACACATACCTACACACCACATGATCGGAGATGGAGGTGAAATCAAAAGTTCGTGGACTAGCCAACCAGCGTATTTGATATGAAGAGTTATGAGTTAAAAGTTGGTTAGAGCCCAGGGGTCAAAATAGGCAAGTATATTGTTGAGTTAGATAGGAAGTTTTAAGAGTTCGCGTTAGACAAATACAGTGCTTCTTATAAGCTTTGTTAACTTGCCTGGGAAATTATCACATTATCACAGCATTTAAACTGCCAGTCTTTAACTCGTCACCTCGTGACGCAATTATTGGCGAGCTTTTACACCGTTAAACGGGATATTCTACGAGAATTTTAAAACTGCCCGTCGAACTTCTAAAATACCATGTCACAAAAAAAAATATGTTTTTTTATTATAGGTATGGCGCTCCACCGCGGTATTATTCAGTAATTTCGCCAATGTCAATCAATTATACACTTAATTATTCTTTTAGGTATTAATATCTGCCTTGTCAATTAAAGTCACAAAAGAATCGTACTCACATTATCAGGCATGTTTGGTTTGTAAATAAAGTGAATAAAATAATCACTAAAATACGTGAGTTGAGTGAGATTTTAAAAGGCTTATTTTTTCAGTTAAGTAAAAAATAAGTACTTAAATAATATCATGTTTTTATCTTAGCGTGTGGGTATGTTTATTTTCGAGTTCAATTATTAGTTGTATACTGACCATGTTTACTTTTATTCATTAATTTTTCTTCTTTTTTTATTTATTTATACAATTTTATGAAACATACTACATGTTTTTGCTATTTTGTCACGGTTATGTCATGATGACGTAGGTGTATGTAGGTGTATGTGTACTATGTAGGTTTTCTTCCGGTAACCTTCGGGGAGGGAAGATGGCCGATTGAAAGGCGTCCGGCTTTTACTTTTGATTTATTCTGTTTAATTTCACACTGCGGTGGACCGCCACGTCCGCCACGGTGTGAATCATGCAAACTCGGCACTTTCGTTCGTTATACACAACTTACCGCACGCACACAGATACACTAGGTAATGGTTCTACTACACTATCGGCGAGTACTGACGATTACGGGCCAGCACGATCGTGTAGCTAGAGGGCATACTCGGCTGTACTTGCCGATCATCGTCTATGATCGCCTGCTACCCGTGATTTGTTGGTTTTTCGGGCATGCATCATGGCTCCTAAGGTCTGTTCATACTGACTTGTCTTATATAGTAAACAACTTTCCAACCTCAAAATGAACCTTTCTTGGATAAAACAGCTCTTTTATCGTAAACAAAGTAAACTGAATAAACATTATGGAAATCACTTGGCTAATGTATTGTCTGTGATTGCTTTATTTTGTTTAATAGCTGTTTTAGCCAAAAAAAAATTCATTTTGAGGTTAGAAAGTTGTTTGCTACATAAGACAAGTAAGAATGTACAGACCTTACACTATCGGCGATTACAGACGATGAGCACGATCGTGTAGAGGGCACACAGGTACACAGACACAGGTACACAGACACACAGGTACACAGACACACAGGTACACAGACACACAGGTACACAGATACACACGTAAAACCATCTTTTTTGTCGGGGGTTAAAAACGGTTGTCATCATAACCCCTCCTCCATTATCACTCCTCTTGTCCAAGATCGAAGCTGAGATTACTTCTTGTTGATGGATGATCACGTTATAAACAAGTTAAGGTAGATGATGAAATACTTCAAATTAGATCCTTAGGGAATGTTGTTTGATCAGTAGTTAAACTAACTAATCGTTAAAAACCATTTCAAGGAAATGTGTCAAATTTTCGATTCCTATTTCGAATTTTAACAATTACCTAGTTAACTACTGATCAAACAACGGGCCCTTAGATAAGGCTATTCTTTCGAATAAGAATGTAAAAGCAAGCATTTTTATTTTTACTGCTACCTTACTCCTTTAAAGTGAGAAAAAAATATTAAATTGTGCTCCTTGTTCTGAAATTAAAGTAAGACAGCGATCAACTTCTGCAATTTTTATTGGCAGTTTATTTCCCGCTAAGATAGTTTTTACTGTCACACGAATTCTAAAGGTCACAACTCATTAGAACCACCCGTCATCCGACCAGCGGCTCAATTCAAGACGGTAAAAAAAATATCGTATTTGATGTTATCGAATTGTCAACGTTTTGATAGCTCTTATTTTCTTGACAGTCGTAATGGCGGCTGACGTCATAACAATAGCATAACAGGAAAACTACGATATCGTTTTTACCGCCTAGAATACCGGCCCAGCACCGTCTCGCCTCGAGCAGTTAGTATTCTTTATATGGATTTGTATGGGCATGCGCTCACTACATCAACTACACGTAGCGTAGAACCACCCGGCGTAGCGTAGTTGATGTAGTGAGCGCATGCCCATACAAATCCATAATTATAAAGAATACCTACTAACTGCTCGAGGCGAGGTGGTGCTGGTCGGGTGCCGGGTGGTTCTAATGAGCTGTGAGCTTTATTCATTTTTTAGATAAAGGCCGGATAAACGCGGATTTTATAGATAAAGGCCGGGATATTCTACTCGGGCTATAATCCTAATAAATTGCTTTTGACAAGTTTTCGTTTTAAACTCGGCCGCCATTACTGTCAAGAAGTAAGAGCAATACTATAACATGTCAAAAGTAATTAGGCTCAGGCAGAGTCCAATGAAACCCCTGAACTCTGTCATACATCTCTTTCAAGGTCAGCGAATGGCTTCTAAAATTAGATAGCACTGAGTGAGTAGATACCTTAAGTCTTTTACATTCGTGTCGTCTAACGTAAAATGCTAAAAATGTGTGAAACGTTTATTGAAGTAGGTGCTTCTTAGGGTATTTACGCAGGCTGTTTTCTAATGATTGTTTATTTAGTTCTCGGGTAATACAAGCACAAGGGTATGCGAGTGGAGGACTCGTCGGGACACTCGTCGAGCGGGCGGCGGCGCGCGGCGGGCGCGACTGGGGCCGCTCGGGTCGACGATACACGCCAGCTGCAGAGAGACGCCAGAATAGAATCGAAGGAATCGAGGAGTAGGTTTCATTACGACTTAATTTTATGATATAGGTGAAAAACGTAAGTAAATGACCTCTTGCATGTAGTTGTGTACGAAACTAATATGGAATTTACGTCATATTTCAAATATATATGTCGAACGGTCTATACAGATGTGTTACAACTACGTGCAAGAGGTCATTTACTTCAGTTTTTCACCTATACCCTGTTATCATTGTCTAGATCTCAAAAGCGATTGTATCAAAATGCCTAAATACCGAAATACATGTTTAAGGGCCGATTTCACCAATGAAATAGAACGCGATCAATTTACACTCGAGTTAGTAAACGTCAGATTCATACGAGAACTGTCATTTTAACTCGAGTTAACTCGTGAACTGAGTTTATTGTAAATTGATCGCGTTTAATTCATTGGTGAAATCGGCCCTTATTGTTGTCAAAACATCGTATTTCTTAATATGACTAAAATTCTTATTACCAAACCCCAGATTGACGGGGCAAAAATGTACCAGTGCTAGTGAAGAATTAAATATCAACTAAGTTTTATCGACATCGTTAAAATAGTACATTATTGCCTAGGCATGGATGTAGGCAATTGCGGGCCGAGTATTGGATTAAACGGACGAGCTTGCGAGTCCGTTTAAAAATACGAAGCCCGCAATTGCTGTTCCTGCCGAGGCAAATATAGTGCTTTTCTCAAAAATCGCAAGAAAAAAATTGTGTTGGAGTCAAATCTTCATCGCTTGAACTCATTTTTTGAATTGCATACAAACAGAAACTTCATTTGAAAAAACCATCACTCCTTACCGCCTTTTTATTTATGACAAGGAGTTAAACGCAATTCTTGTTTTAAAAAAAACATAAGCTATTCCAGGCACAAATAAAAAAGTTATGTTTCGTGTAAAATTTGGATGTATAAGACTTGTGCCCTCATGTTATTACGGCCCTTTTCACTTTTTAAAAAGTTACAAGGTAGATAGTAATGGAATTTGTATGCAACATTGCGGGCTTGTGTAGCGAGCACGCAATGTTTTTTTTTTTAAATTTGAGAACTGTCAGTAAACTATGTACTTCGCGTCTCAATATGTAGATAGGAATGTCCACATTTCCGGACATTTTTGAGAAAAGCAATTTTCATCATCATAATTAATGACCAAGTTTATATACCTTCTAATAATTTGTAAACTTCTTTTATTTATACTTATCGCAACTATTCCGTAGTCAAACAAAAATTTCTTTTTCATGATTTTTTTTTACCACTTGGTCGGCGTGACTAATACGTGTTGTGAAAATTCGTTTTAACTCAAGCTACGCTCGGTCTTCTAGGTAATAAATATATAAAAATTAAGGAGCCGATGAAATTATTTATGCCATTAGATTCAATTTCCCAGACCAAAAACATCGTGAGCTGGGCCGTCTTAAACTATGCTGGGGCCTTAGGGCACACAAGAATTTGGGGCCCTTTGTGGAAAGTAAAGAAAGTGAATTATTATTAACCCATGTGCCCTTATGGTAAAGACGGCATTGATCGTGAGCATTCTTAACCCTTTAATGCATAGCATGTCGAAAGTGAAACGCGTCTTTAAAGTTCATTTCCAAATTTGAATTTTGACAAAGCTACAAATCTTACTGCATAAATTATAAGCTTGAAATTTACTTAAAATGTACGTTTGAAAATGAGCTTTAAAATATACGATGTATATCTACATCATTATGCATTTAAGGGTTAATTCAGTTCACCTAGCGTTACTGGATGTGTACCTTATTTTTTTGTTGATCGAGAGCACGGACAAGCTTTGCGCTCGTTGAAGGGTTCTGAAAAGAATGCAGCTGTGCCCGGGTAATTCCTGTCAATAAGCCTCTTTAGGTCAAGCGCATGGTCCATTCCTCTAGTCTCGACACAACACCTTATCTGCATAAAAACCAAAATCAAAATCTACACAGACATATAGTCCCAAACTAATCTCAAGGCTTGTATTTTGGGTATATACTACGCAACGATAAACATACCTGTATAAAAAATAAATACACATCGAAAATATCCAAAAAATAAAATAACAAATACTCGGGCACACAAATGTATACCCTTATCGGAAATCGAATATGGACCGTTAGAGCGGTTCCGCACTACGTCCGATCCGAACCCGTGAAAAAACGGATCTATACAGAAATTGGAGGGTCTATATTGACTGACATAATTATTTTTAGTCATAATGTGCTTTAGGCCATAATCATCGCAAGTCATAACGTGTTTTTTTAAAGAAACTGTTACTTTTCAGGATTTTTATAAATCAAACCTAACCTAACCTAGCCTGGTCTACACGTTAGATATTTTAGAGCTTCTGAAAAGTGTACAGTTTCAGCGACATAAAATATTATGACTATCAAAAATTATGTCAACAATTACATTATGACCAATAGAATTATGGGAAACAAAGGGGTCCCGAAATTGGATGACGGAAGCCATCTGTCATTCGATTTCTCTATAGATCCGTGTTTTCACGGGTTCGGATCGGACGTAGTGCGGAATCGCTCTTAGCCAGCAGGGGTACTACGCTAAGAACACCAACTGGGCTAACCCGCGTTTACACGATGTATGACCTAATGTCACTGAATATAAGGGTATCCTGACTTTTTACCAAAACATCATTTGACAAACTATATCATTTTACAAACTTTCATTTCGCAAAAAAGTTATTGTGCTTAAAACATTACATACTACATAGGTTAAATGGGCTTATTAAATAAGTAAGGTTAGGTTTGATTAATGACCACAGAAAAAATAAAAAAATGTGGCGGGAAGTAATTACGTCTATGCGAATTGAAAGTTTTTAAAATGTTATAGTTTGTCAAATGATGATTTGATAAAACATTAGTGAACCGAATATAAGCATGAATATGAGGATTCGTCTTTGTGCACTGATTCTCGTGATACGAACTTCAGTGTGATGGATGTCATCCTCCACCCACACCACGTCGCGGAACATGCGCACTACGGAGTAACCGTTAACCGACAGCAGTCTCAGCATTTTTTCCAGGTGCGTCGGGCCGTCTCTGATTCCGACCTGCCAATAAGCGTAATTACTTTGAGCTTTATTAATTTCAGATTATTGATTTAGGCACTAGGGTTTTCAATCCATGAAGTTGTGACCCACATGGTAATTTTACGTTCATTGACACAACAATTTTATTCGCGTCGTCGTCACGGGTAGCACAAATTGTATTTTCTCGCTTGTCGCTCAATGCGTCTCTATCGTTACTGACAAGATATAGGGTTACAGTACTCTCACCATGATTTACAATTACCGTACTCGCTAGCGAGTCGAATGCCCTGTCCCTCGCACTATATAAAAATAGGTACTGCGAGGGACAGAGCATTCCACTCGCTAGCGAGTAGGTACGGTAATTGCAACTCATGGTAAGGGTACAGATACGATAACACACGTTGTATCTTTTGTCGTCGTATCGGTGTTGACAAGCTTAATAAAAAGGTGCCAATGTTTGTTTTTTTGGAGGCCAATCAAAGGAAAACACCCCTATTTAAATTAAAGAACACTAAGTACCAATTTCACCATACGATGTTAAATTTAATCAGTGTTAATCGACTGTTAGTTCATACATTTTTACAGCTGTTAACGCTCTAATCGTCCGTTAAGTGGTTAACATCGTATGGTGAAATTGGTACTAAGTGTCTTTGTATATACAATTGTGTATGTTTTGTTAAACTTACTTTAAATTTCACCAATCGCCCCTCCGCTGCTCGTCCTCTATCCAAGCAACGCCCCAGTAAAACAGTGTCAATATTGCCTCCAGTGCAGATACACACCACGCTTAAAAAAATGTGATGTTAGAAAAATGGGAGCTATTATCGTTTAAATTTATGAAATAGGGGCGGTTTTCAAAAAAAGTGTACATAGTTAATGACTAAAATTAAGAAACTGTAATTTTAGTTAGTTTAGTTAGGTGAGTCACGAAAATGAATCATTCATTTATATATTGCCCGTGCCCTAATAAGCCAATAGAAGGTATCTCAAATTCAATAAACGAAGCAGATTAATGCTTCATCCGTTAGTAATATGGTCGCACTTGCCACAGGAGTTTTGCCCGAGATACCACCATTTGTTTAATAATACTGGTTTTTCGTGACTCAACTGTCTAAGGGCCTGTTGTTTGATCAGTAGTTAACCCAACTAATTGTTAAAATTCGAAAAAGGAATCGAAAATTTGACACATTTCCTTGAGATTTAACCATTAGTTCCGATTTTAACGATTAGCTAGTTTAACAGCTGATCAAACAACAGGACCTGAAGTTACCGTATCTTAATTTGAGCCCTTAACTATGTACACATATAGGCATTATTAGCGATCTAAAAATTTGTCACTCTTTCGACTTATCTACAAAGTGAAGCACGTGAGGCGGATCAAGCGAAATTTGTACGTTAACAGAAAAACACTGAGCATACTGAGGATCTAATCGATAGATTTTGGTGTCTTCTATCGATCTAACAGTTTCCAATTGGCTGATTCAATAATAGCGGCCTTTACACGGCACAGTTTGGACCGCGGGAAACGCCACGCGCCATTCCACGCGCCAGTCCGGACTTATACTACTACTTTTTTTACTATTTTACTATTACAGTTGCATTTACACGTACGGTTCGGCGCGAAGATTGGAATGGCGCGTGGCGTTTCCCGCGGTCCGATTACTACGTGTGCAGGCCGATATTGGCTTCTAGTTAATCGCCGATCGAAAGCAAGTGATACTTATCTCTCATTACTTACTGACAATGACGATCGACTTACGTTTTATTTTTTAGTTCAGGTACTATGTTGCCCAGAATGGCCCCGAGGGGGCAGGCACCGGCGCCCTCTACCACGAACCTTTCTATTTCACACAAGTGCAATATAGCACGGGCTATCCAGTCTTCTTTTATTAACAACTGAAAAATAAAATGGCTATTTGAAACGGAACATTAGATATCCTTAGTAATAAATAAAATAACGAACAAAAAATACAGTTCGTTGTCAAAAATAGTTTATGAGTAATGACCAAACCGCGGTTTGACGGGTGCAAAAATGTACCGGCTAGTGATTAATTAAATATCGACTAATAAAACATCGTTAAAAACCCATTTTCATTCATTATAATTAATGGCAAAGTTTATATAGGTACCTTTTAATAATTTGAGAACCTCTTTTATTTATACTTATCGCAACTATTACACATGACATTGACTATTGACTCTAGTCATTTTGAATCTTTGAAATCACATTGAATAACAATGAATTCAGTGCAAAAATATTCTGTAGCATTTGCACGAATTGAGAACCTCCTCGTTTTTGTTTTTTGAAGTTGGTTAATAATGGCTCGCAAGAAAATAATCGTTTATCTCTATGAATAGCTGATCATTCAAATATAGAAGATGAAGGTACAACTTGCTTTACGGTGGTACATAATTTTTATCCATATCAGTTTATAAAATTACTTTAAGTTGTCCTCGCACTATTTAAACGTACTTTAACGTACCTATTTATTTTAAATCTAGAGGGCGCCCGCGTTCATATGTGTAGAATTATTTTAACCCTTTAGGGGATGAATTTTCAAAAATCCCTTAGGTCACTTAAGGATTATTCAATCCAAATTTCAAGTCCCTATACTCGAAACTGTAATTAAAGACCAACGTGGGCTGCAACTAAAAAAAAAAAAAATTGTCTTAGTATATTTCCACTTTTTAAGAGACCGCACTTAGAATATTTATTTGTAGGTAGTTTTAAACCTTCGATTTAAATAAACAAGTTAATTCAAGTTACTTACACAAATACAAGATGGCCTATTAAATATTTAACCATAGAAGATTTTTGGTAGCAAAACTGTTATTGCACTTGTAATACTTCAGGTATTAATAACATTTGGTACGATAAATAAACAGAAGTTGTAAATAGCGTTAGATGCAATTTAAATATTACATACGTTCAGCTATTCGACAAAATAACAGGCCAAAAGTGTGTAGCTCACTTTATAATGACAATCATCGGGCATTTTACCAGCCATGACACCATGGGGTCCATGGGTAACTGACAAGTTTAAATCAAGCATACGTGTAAGGCATCCGAATTCAGCTTTTCATTTTGTTTTAGCTGATAAAAAAATCGCCATTGAACACACACACCCGCCATTTAATGACTTAACACACTATATGAGAAAATATTTGTTTTGGTATATTTTAATGTTTTGAATATCGGGTAGAAAAAACATTGAATGCATATTCCCTATTGTTAAATATAACTTTTGATATTAAAAATGTTAGAATTATCTACAAATATTTACAACAATTTGATTATCAATGCAAAAAGGTTGGCGAACTCTGAAATGTTCGATTGACACTGACATAAGTGACTTTGACACTTATGACAGTGACGTATCTGTCGTAGTTTTTTTGGTCTTAAATTAGATTTTCGAGTATAGGTCCAGCGATTTCGGCTGTGCTTGATCGATCAGCGAGACAGTTTATTCTTATATAATATTAAGGTCATCGTGCCGGGACGTACAAACAGTACAAACAGTGCGAACAAGAGCGAAAAGGCGAACGGAGCGATCTTCTAAGTATTCGAAGCTAAATCTAAAGTATTCGAAATGTGCGATAATTGTCTGTAACAGCTGAAGTGAGTTAATAAAGTCTACTCTTCATTATCAGCGTATTCGTCCATTTCTATCAGTTACCTACCCCCACGTAGTGACATTTGGCGTCAGAAGTGGGGTAGATAAAGATAGCACGGGCACTTTTACACGTCAAGAATCTACCACAGGTAGAGAGTGCCAATAACTCCGCGAGATCAAGAGCAGGAGGGGGTTAAAATCCTAAGTCATACCTACTGCAGCTGAGGACTCTGCGGCTGCCGCCGGTACGTCTATCGCTACTGCACCGACTAGGTACTACAACAACGTTACCGAAGCTGGAGGTCGACCTCAACGCAATCTTGATCCTTTTGAAGGAACACTCCTGAGCCTACTAGAAACATCTAAAATCCTGCGAAGTGAGCTACTTGTCAGTCATATGGTGTTCCCCGTGAGGTACGAGATGCGGCAACGGAATGGAAGAAAGAGATGACTGAGGTTCGAGGAAAACTTGCTGACATTGAGATGGACATAATTAAGTTCGAGACCCGGCTCCATGCAGTTAATGATAAGGTTGAGGACCACGAAAATCGTCTCCAGGCCATAAGTAACGAGGTTAAAAAGCTAGAAATTAAAGTGGTCAACGGTGCTTCCGGTTCTGAGACATTGGCCCCGATAGCTGGACTATTTAAAGTACCGCCATTTGTAGAATCTTCGTCATGGATGGCCTATAAACTGCAATTTGAGTCGGTTTCTCAAACGAAGGGCTGGAATAAAGACCAGGCGAAGACGGCTCTAACTTCGGCACTTCGAGATGAAGTTCTCACCGTGCTGGAAGCCCTGGGAAAAGATAGGATATACGACCGCCATCTTGAAGCTATGGAGGGAGGGAGGCACTACGAGTAAAAAGCCGAATTAGACCTAAGTTAATCATTTTTAACTACTCCTTCGGGTACGTCCCGGGCACGGTGTATATATATATATATATATCTTTTTATTACTCTTCCATTATAACTTTACTTTTCTAGAAACATTTTCTGTATTTATAAATATTGATAATTAATAGAATAGCTACCTAACATAACCCAATTAAAAGTTACAATCAAAACAGTCCCGCTGCCCTATTGCCTAACGCACTCGCAATCGCAATCGGCTTCAAAGTGGAACAATGTTTTCATTTTGTATGAAGATTCGACTACGACTTTTAAAATGAAAACGATTGCGATTGCGAGAGCGTTAGGCAATAAGCATGAATGTTGACCTAAAATCAACTACCTACTTAATTTGTTTGTCGTAGGTTCCTGGTTATGTTAGTCTTCGTTCTAGCGTTCTTTATTACCGGATCAACAATGATATTGTAATATATGGACTACTACAATCCTTCAATAAAAATAAGCATACTTAGAACCTTGTCATTGTGATTCTCATCTCATTGTCATGCTTGACAAAGCATTAAAGTGCTCACCATTTTTGCAGCGCATTGGCTACGAAAACCCCTCTTTCCGAATCCGAATATTCTAAATCGGTCCCATAAAACATACCTAACTATGGTTTCAGTGCCGTCGCTATTTTGCGCGGGTGCACGGAGCGGGTGCACGCTTGGTGTGTCTGTATTGAAAAAATAGTACAAGCAGCGTAAACTGGCCGCTGGTCCCACCGCCGACGATGAGCGGGAAGCGAGTACAGCCAGCGACTAACTATTAATATTTGTGTCTCTTTCCTTGACACAGGATCTATATTTTTTGCTTCGACAAACTAGTGGAAAGAGTTCTCGCCGGGAGTGTGAACAGCCAGCGATCAACTATTAATATACGTGTCTCTTTTACTGATCTTTATCTTTTGTTCGTTTCTTAGGCGAGAAAATCGTCGATAGCTAATCGCTTCCTCGCTCTTGGTGGGACCAGTGCCTCAAGCTAGCGGAGGCACTTTAGGACTTGTTAGGTTACTCACCACTTTGTTTACAAGCGGTTTGAGAGTGTAAAAGGAATTTACGCCAACGCCGGTTATAGCGATGGAGTCGGCGATGGTGTTCTGCTGCGGGACGGTCTCCCGGTTCCCACTCAGAAGAGACTTAGTTAACACAGGAACGACTTCTGGTTCTACACCCTGTATAAAACTTAAATTGTTTAACATTATCTACTTATGACTAAGAAAATCCGTCATCCAGCGGGCCTATCATGGCCGTGTTTAACGAGTGACTGACTCGTAGTCACACTTTTTTGTCACACTGACTAAAGTTGCACCTAGATTTGATGTCCCAATACTGATAGTGATTGTAAAAGTAGGTAAGTTAGGTTAGCTAGGTATCTTCAGTTGCCCAAAGGGCAAGAAACAGGAGCCCTTAGAGCCCAGGAGAAATATAGTGACAAAACGCAGTGTGATAGAGTTGGTATAGTATTGAGTGGGAGAACAGGTTAAGTCCCTACGTACCTATAACGTTATCTCGGTTTTGGTCATAGTGTGCCGGAGTAGCTCTGACTGATTAGCTGGCCCGGAGGGGATAATAATAGCCCATTTGTTACTGACATTCTATTTTACGCACGTGCGTACATTTTACTTAATAAAGTTTGGATTGACGTCATCGGCACCAAAAGTTCGACCCCTAATAATGACAACAATGACGACAAAGACGAATATGACGAATATGACGATGATAATGACGTAGAACTAACGTAGATGAGGCAGTCGGGCTTGAGGTGGTTCATGACGACGGCGACGGCCGCCAGCAGGCCGCCGGTGCCGACCGGCACGATCACTGCCTCCACGTCCGGGACCTGCTCCAGGATCTCCATTGCCACGGTCCCGTGCCCCGCCAGCACGTTCGGGTGGTCTCGTCTGCACAACGCAATTATTAACGTCGGTTACCTGTCTATCTTCCAATTTCCGACCTCAAATGCTTCATTTGTCCAAACAATTATTAGAAATGCGTTTTTTCTAAAACCGTTTAGATTTTTAGGATTGTTATAAAACAAACTTAATCTAACCTATACGTTCTATAGGTCTCTTTCAAAAGTTTGAAAGTAATTGGTTTCAAAACCATTTCGTTCTTATGAAATACGAATTGACAACAGGACTTTTTTGAAAAAGTGTTCTGATAAAAACATGCTTTTAGAGGCTTGTATCAAAAGTACGATAAGATATTCTATATGGAATACGGTCAAATAAAAGAGGTGATACTGGTGCGATGCCCAGAGTTGGGAACACTACTAAGTACTACACTCGAGAGCAAAAATTTCGTTAATATTGACTACATTACTGTCATTATTTCATATTTTCATAATAGTAGAGAATCCGACGAATGTTCAATTGATCAGGTTGAAACAAGCATATTTTTGAGCCCTCTTAATGTTAATGAGTTAATAAAGACAATTAAATAACTTTCAAACTCAAAAGCTGTAGGCTATGATGAAATACGCACTGATGTAATCAAAACATGTGTCTTTGCTATAGCGTATCCCTTCGTTCACATTATTAACTTGTTTTTGGTGCAGGGTATTTTCCCCGGCGTTCTGAAGAA
Source organism: Acleris literana (assembly GCA_946894065.1). Classification (NCBI taxonomy): domain Eukaryota; kingdom Metazoa; phylum Arthropoda; class Insecta; order Lepidoptera; family Tortricidae; genus Acleris; species Acleris literana. Next base: position 7,050,033 of record OX335685.1, on the reverse strand, counting down.
GTCTGTCTTAAAACCCTTATACAAAAAAGCTGATAAGAGCAAAATGGAAAACTACAGACCGATTTCTCATATAGCTATCCTGTCTAAAATTCTAGAAATGGTGATGTATAAAAGACTGTTGAACTTCTTAGAATTGAATGGGATCATTAAAGATGAACCAAATGGATTTAGAAGGGGTAGAAGCACTTCTCTTGCAGCGTTTAAATTGATGAAACAAATCTTAAGTTATGTTGATGTAAGAATACCAGTTACTGCATTATTGATGGACATGACCAAAGCGTTTGACTTTGTATGTCACAAACGTTTACTTATAAAACTGGTTAAGTATGGAATCCGCGGACCAGCCTATGATTGGATTCAATCATACTTAACCAACAGACTTCAATGTGTAGAAATTTCAAGATACTACCCCAAAACTAAAAGTGTTGTAAATCTAATTATATTAATAATAAGTTTGGTGTACCACAAGGCAGTATTCTTGGCCCTCTTCTATTTTTAATTTATGTAAATGATTTACCAAATGCCCTTCAACAAAACTGCAACATGTTCGCAGATGACTACTACTCGTATAATCATAGATGGAAAGGAACGTTCAACTTATAATGAAAGAATAAATACGGCTTTAAATAATGTAATAAATTGGTTGACAAGAAATAATCTAAAAGTAAACTTAGGAAAAACTAAATACATACAATTTCATAGCAATAAAGGCGAATCACACAGACAAGATGTGAACTATAACGGGGAACCAGTTGGCACTGGCAACGTTTTTGGACATAAATTTAGATACTACATGTAACTGGAAGACGCATGTACATGGTTTATGTTCAAAAATGTATAGATTTACTTATGCTCTGAGGAGAGTTCGTCAATTGGTTTCTATGAAAGCAGCATTAACGGCTTACAGCGGTTATGTAGATACAGCCCTACGTTATGGTATTGTTATATGGGGTAATTCCTCGGGTAGAAATGACGTATTTTTAATACAAAAGCGCTGCATTCGAGCTATATTTGGACTCAAACCCGATGACTCATGCCGACTATATTTTATAACACATCATATACTAACTGTACCGTGCCTTTACATCATGGAAGTGTGTATGTTCGTTTTCAAAAACAAACAATGCTTCCAACAAGTGGTAGCATTATCCGCTAGAACTGTACGACCACAATATTTGCACAAATTGTATAAGCCTGGTGCTAAACTAAAATTAACAACAATAAATGGCTACATTATGTGTACGAGTATAAGCATTTTCAATAATTTGCCAGATAGTTTTAAGTCACATAAAGGTCACAGATAGGTTTAAGAATCAACTAAAAATGTGGCTCGTAAAAAAATTATTGTATAGTGTTAAAGAATATATGGAATATAAACCTGACTAGGTTTTAATTATTATTTTTTATGACTGACTGAAATGGACTTAATGTAAAATTTTATTTAATATTTCATTTTGTGTAATTATTAGGACTACGCTAATTATTTTGCTTTTTTGTCAATATGAGTAAGTGAATGAAGTTCTATTTTTACAGATGTATACATACATCTGTAAAGATAGAACTTGGTGATACTAATAGTTAAATATTGTAACAGCCCATGTTCCATAAACAATAATGATTAATGATTTATTTATGAATGAGTTTTAATACTCGTAATTTAAGTTTTAAAGATAAAGATATATTTATTATCAAAACCGTGTAGGTACGATCGGTGTACGATTAGACTCAACAGTTTGCCCATTTCGGACATACAATAGTTTATAAGGTAACTTAACTTTAAGATCTAAAAAAGTAAGTAAGTAAAAATTCGTGTTAATCATTCATACACCAAAATATTCATTTAGGTTGTAGAAACATTTCGATATTAACCAATTTTTGAGTGTCATTTTAAAAACTCTACCTAATGACTTAATGCTATCGGTAAATAATTATAGATATTAATTCCAGTGACAAAGGTGCTTTTCTTTATTATGTTGCTAGAAGACCTGACTGTACAAAGGTCATGATGTTTATATTGTGATCGCAGATTTTTCTTTCAATTACTTTTTTTACTAAAATGGTCTTTACATTATTTTACAAATACACAAATTTCTAGTATCTAAATACACGTTAGAGTTAAAATTGTATTCATTCTAAATACGTGTCTCAGGGATTCTATAGATTTAAGATTATAAATGGGTAATTATCTCAACCACATTTTTTGAGCGGCGGACGTGATAATTGGGGTGTAAAGTACATGTATTGGAAAACTATTTATTTTATAAATAATCTTACTCAAAGTACCATATTGAGCCATAGTTAAAATTATTATTAACTTATTATATTTATAGTAAAAAAATATTTTCAATCCAAAATCAATTTTGGTGTCGTGTCCTGTACTTCCCGCATATACTGATATGTCGTGGTACAAACTTATTAAGCCTCAACTAGACTTATATTTTAGTTATCTGTATTCCTTATTAGTTGAGGTATTTTAAAATGTATCAATTATTGCATTTGCAAGTAAAAGGAAACTGGGAGCAGTGTAAATAAAACTGTCCAAGCGAAATGGTTAATTTTGGTGGTGAATATTGAAATTGATTTTATGATCGAACGAAACGTGATTAAGCAAACAAATATAGCGTCAGATGTTCGTTCAGTTTCACTCCAGCAATAGACGGTTTAAGATTTGTACCATCTTTCTGCGTCTTCCCGCTAAGCACATAAGTATCTAATTTTGGTGGTATGAAATACACTTTATTAATCGTGATAACTTAGATAAGTCATTATTTCGCAAAAAGTTTTGTTGTGTGATAGTTTTTTCAAGTATGTTTATGGTGTCTTTTTGACTGTAACGAGTTAAGTTTTTGTTAAACTAAAACATTTGTTTTTAATTTAAAAAAAATGTTAAATTTTATAATTTTGGTGGTACAATTTTGGTGGCTTTTGCGAAACACCAAAATTATCAAAATTTCTGGTCTCCACCAAAATTATTTAAACAACAAATAATCATTATTTATTATATTAGAAACTTACGTTTTGGATTTTCAAAAATAACAAGGAAGATTCCCTAACGATTATATTTTAATTAGCCCGATATGTTATTATTGATCGTGAGTTTTGCTAAGAACAGTAATTTTGGTGGATAATAACAATTTTGGTGGTACATAATTAGTAAAATCGTTATATCTTAAAAAACACTTGGTATAATAACGGGCCATTTTAACACTGTTTTTATAATGACTAATGACGTCACTTAAACGTTAAATTGTAAACCCTACTAAGAAAATAAAAAATACCACCAAAATTAGGATAATTTGACGCTTGTTGAAATTCACCCAAATAATACGTAAACATTTATTTTGGAGAATAAACGTGGATTGAACATTGGTTGAGTTGCCCCAAAATATTACACCATATGTCAATAGAGGATAAACTTTTCCATAATATGCCTTTATAGCAACATCAACGGAGGTTATATTAGCCAACATTGATAGCGCATTTAAGCGCTATTTGACATTTTTTTATTCATTTTCACAATGTGCAATTTCCAGTTTAAGTGGCCATCTATCGTGACACCTAAGAAGTTTGTGTCATTTACTTGTTCAATTTTCTCATTATCAATAATTAAATTTATACATTATTTTTGTTGCTTGTAATTTGTAAATTGAATAATTTTTGTCTTATCTAAATTAACTCTTAAATTTAAAGATTTTAAAGATAAAGACAACCAGCTCATTACTATTCTTAATGTTTTATATAATTCAGTAGTGATATCAGAACTGCTAAGTTTGTCTTCAGTTATAATATAAATATAGTTGCGTCATCGGCGAACATGACACACAAGTGGTCAGTTATTAGGGGAAATTCATTACATATACCAGGAATAAGAGTGGTCCGAGAACACTGCCTTGAGGTAAGTTTACTTTGTAGTTTGACTGTTCACATTTGATGGTCTTAGTGGTTTTGTCATATTTATCTAAAATTGTAGCTTGAACTCTATTTGTAAGATAGGTTTGAATTAATTTTAAGGCAGTACCCCGAATCCCGATGTTTTTAAGCTGACTTAATAGTGTTTTATGTGAAGAACAGTCAAAAGTCTTTAATAAGTCTATAAACAACCCAATTGAAGTTTTTTTCTTATGTATGTACATCCATCCATATTTGTTTTAAAATTTTGAATATTGCTAAAGTAGAATTTTTGCCTTTTTGAAATCCAAATTGAGATGAGATTAATATGTTAAATTTTTTAAAGAATGAATTTATGCGATTTAATATAACTTTTTCAAATATTTTAGAAAAGTTTGGTAATAATGCCATGGGTCTGTAATTTTTTATTTCAAATTTTGAACTTTTTTTTGTGTAGAGGTCTTATTAATGCTTTTTTTTAGATCATTTGGAAAAACCCCACATTCAAGTGTTAAATTAATAATATGTACCAGAGGCTCCGCAATGTACTCAACACTTGATTTTATTAATTTCATGGGTATTTTGTCCTGACCTTTTATTTTTCAAGTCATTTACGACATTTTTAATCTCGTTTACACTTACTGGGGTCAAAAATATACTATTAGGATTAGCGTTTGTTAATGATTTATACGGCATAATATTTGTACTATTGTTATAATTTAAGAAATAGTCGTTTATTGTATTAGCAGTGTCAAGTGTTTTAATGATAGTAATATCACCCTTCCTAGTTTGGTTACGGAACCCTAAAAACTATCGATTTGTCGATAACATCGATAAACAGCGGTGTTCTCTTCCTATAACTTGTTAAAAACCGCCCCCAAAATTCCGGGCCTTATTTTATTATAGTGACCCGAAATGTCTGCTCTCGAGTGTACTTTGGCCAATGACAAGTTCAGGTCATGTAAGGCTGCGGTCCCAATAGGCAAACAGATTGCGGCTTACGGTATGTTTGCCCGGCCATGTTGTACAGTCCAAACACAAATTGGCAAACAGAACCATATGGGAGGGCAGATAGTAATCCGGAAACTAATGGGACTTGCAGCCTTTGGTTTGACCGTCATCCACATGACCGCGTTCGAAATGCTTCTTTCCGAAATTGAGCCTGACTGCCTGAGGCATCAGTGGGATAAAACCATACAGATCAGTCGATTCGGCCAAAGCTTTCCGGGTTGTTCTACAAACTAAGGACGAAACTGAGTCTGATGTCGGCCGGATGTTTTTGTAACATTTTTGTTGCGGAACGTAGTCTATTATCAAGAATATAACGGCTTATAGCCTATGTTAAGTGGAACAGTCAAAATATTTTGTACTTTTGGCTTTATGGCCATTTCAAGGAAATTAAGTAGCAGGAAACTGAGAGTGTGACCAGGAAACAGAGAAAAATATAAAAATGTACCAAAATTAACGTTTATTTATTATTTATTTCACAAATAAAAAATATGTTTCTAACCATTCATTTGTAATAGTCCAAGTGTCTTGAACAACAACGAAAATTAGATCTATTTGTCGTTTAAACTAATCATGTAGGTAACTAAACCAGTCTTTAACAGGAACTTTTAATCATTATATATTATCTTTGAGCTTTACACAAGTAATTATTTTAAGACACATTAATATATAAAAATCTTTTTTATAGTAAATTAACAAAATTATTGTTAGCAATCTGAATTTGAACAACACTTAACTAAATCAAGTATAAGGGAAATCAGTAATTTTTAGCAGTCTCATTGTAATTTCCTTCTCGTTAGCTTTTTTTAATTTTGTAATTTGAATAAAAACATTAATCATCTAATTGGGTATCAATGAACTTCGCCAAAATGCTTGGTTTTTTTTTCATTGGTAGGACATAAGACTCCTAAGTAATTAAAAAATATATCAGATGTTTTGGTTGCGTCATTTAATTATAAAAAATAAAAACAGCTTATTAAATTTGGGACGGATTAAGATGAACACTATCATTAGTCCGTTACATATTTAAAAAAAGTGAAAGATGTACCATTGACAAGCTACCTTGTCATAAAACTCATAAACAAAAATATAACCTTAGTTCGTGATTTTGCGCTTTCGTCTTCAGTATTCTCTCTGGATTTCTTTTAATTTCTCGACTGCTTGCTTACCCATACCGGACTTTTGATATTGCCTGCTTCGACGATAACTCTTGCTTTGTACCCTGGACAGACCTTGATAGCTGCTACGACGACTTGGAACTGATACTGGAATTTCTGCAATTCTGTTTTAATCTCGTGGTATTTAATTTGATTTTATCTTGGACACTAACGAAGACCAACGATGGAGAGAACCTAAAATGCGTTATTTACCAAGATGCATTAATAATGACGTTAAAAACCCTGAGAAGACGTTTTTTACTATTAGGAAAGAATTGAAGGAAAATTGGTGTGACATGGCTGGCAGAAACTGCCCAAAAAGACGTTGTTGTGAAGACCTCATTAGGACTGCAGCGGGCCTACGACGCGGAAGCCGATTAGGCATTTCGCGCGACTCGCTGCTTGTGTGCGTGACAGAGCACCAGACAAGGACACTACTGCAAAGTCGCTCGGGCGATTTGAACTTTGCTTCGCTCGACAAAAGTAGCTAACTCAACAACTTAAGAAAAATGTTGGATGAATTAGTATTTGAAAGTACCCATTATTGTTTGTTCGAATGAATATTTGCTAAATAAATGAAATGAAATGAAAATATCTACTCTTTGTGAAAAAACTAACGTCGTCGATTAAGACCGAGAAGTGTTGAGTGAAAAACTCCAAGTACCTAATCATACTGTAGTTTTAAGTTTTATATTGTTATCTATGTTAGTCTGTAAGGTAAGGTCAGGCGAGGCTATTCGGACAGAGGGATAATTGCGTCATTTGAGTTTTTTAAGGGAAAAAGACATATAAAAACTATTTAGCGCCCTTTTATAGTAGTTTAAGTACCATTTTTTTTATAAAAAGGAGTAAAAATTGTTTTTGAACGTCATATTCCCTTCAAAAACCCAAATGACGTATTAACCCCTCTGTTGGAATAGCCCCGCCTGACTTATTTGTAATTTTGGTAATTGTTGGGTGAAAATCTTATTCTATAATTAAATTAACTCATATTTTTATTGTTGTTAGTTTTTTTTGTTTCGATACCTTAACAGTTTTTTCCAATAATTTCCGCTTTTTGTTTTTTTTTCAACCTCTATATTTTAGGGCTTCCAAAATAAAAGCAGGTTCCTTTATCTCCATCTGCCTCTCTATTCTAGAATCTATTATTTCTGGAAGCAAGCAGTCGAAATTAAACATACATACATACATAATCTCACGCCTTCGTTCCCAGAGTGGGGTAGGCAGAGCTACAGAATTAAACAATTTCGGTTTATTTTCCATTTGTCTCCAAGAACCATCATCTTTGTGAATGACCTAGAACTTCATGTCTACGTCAGTCCGAACAGCAAAGAAACAAGTTAGTTTGTCTTTGCAAGATGTGTAACCGTCCTTGGACCTGGCAATACCAATCGTGTTTCTTATTTACATTGATATAACTGTCCTTGTTAGTTTCCCGAAAAGTATTTTTTTCTCCTTGATTCCGGCAATAACACTCATTCCTCTAGCTGAGTAGGGCCATTATATCTCGACAATTTTGACCTCATACACTAGTCCGTCCGTCGTAAAAATGGTAGGTCCTCATCAATAAAAACTCCAAAAAGATTTATTGGACTCTTAAAATAGGAAGAGAGTTGATCCCGTGCCACATGTTCATTGCTTTGACCATGCCTAATAGACTTAACGTGATTTAAATTATTCACGGACAAAATGTCTTTCACTAAAGCCCTCGTTTACTCACTTTTCCGAATTTAGATGCCCATAGCCGAAGCCTAGTTTTCGCTCCTGGTGCCATTCTATGGATTCTGTCTGCAGAATAGTTCTTCTCTCTAGTAAGTGGCGATCTTCCTTAGACAGAGAAATTCTTTTCATATTCTCAGATTTGGCAAATTCATAATCCACCTTTTCCAGATCAGGTTTCTCACAACACTCCGTAATTTTTGAAGTCCAGTGTGGGAAGCAGTCGAAAAGTTAAAAGAAATCCAGAGAAAATACCGTTAAATTTAGGTTATGTTTTTGTTTACGAGATTTATGACAAGGTTGATTTTTTATATATTATATGACGCAACCAAAAAATCTGATATTTTTTTAATTACTTAGAATGCTTATTACCTACCAACGAAAATATATCCAAGCATTTTGGCGAAGTTCATCGATACCCAATTAGTCTTGAGCTCTCCTAAATATTATGATATGAATCATTGTGTAAAATCTCTTGTAATGATAAGTTAACAAAACAAATGTACGAAATCTTATTTTAAATGACTGTTAAATCTAATGTAATAAAAAAAAACTTTTGGCAGTCTCGCTGCATTGCTTTTTAAGCTATTTTTTATACTCACAGTCAGCTGAACAGTCAGGGCATATAAATTATGTACATTCACCTTTAATGCAGTCAACCTGTGCCCAATTATTACATACAAGACACTGGACCCAGTCATTTCCTGTCATATCTTCACTATAGAGAACACCACAAATAAAGCACTCACAATCACTAGATTCGTTGTTATTTTTGATTTATTTTCTTTCCCTGTACTTTTTTTTAAATTTAATTTACTTTTTAGGTTTCGTTTTACCTGCTTCTTAACTTTTTCTTTTTTTAATATATTTTTTTCTCTTTTTTGTTTGCACGTTAACAGTATCTTCAACTTTTCTTTTTTGGATTCTAGCTTTCTTTTGATCTTTTTTCTGTTTTAATGGCTCAGTAATTAGCTCTTCAGCCTCGTCAGACAGGTCTGGAAAGAGAATATTTAGTTCCTGGGTTAATTTGCAAATCAGGCATAGTAGTCAAAACTTCTGGATTTTCCACATTTAATGTAAGATCGCTTGCAATGCTGATGTCCTCAGGGTGATCCCTTAGTCCGTGTGGTTGTGTTGTTAAAATTTGGACTTCTGTTTTCAGTCTGCTCTGAGTCATCGTCACTTTCGAAAATGTCATTGCCTCTTTTCCTTGATTCTTTGAGTTTATTCGTTATAAACATACAAATCTATTAGTTATTATTTTTATTATAGTGTAGATGTAGATAGCAGCAAAAAGTTGCAAATTATCTTGCACAGAAGCAATATTTAAATATAAACTCTCAGGATCCTGGATAGTTCTCAATATCCTGGGTCTCAATTTGACAGGATCCTGAGAATTTTTGAATAATATCGAAAAAAAAAAAACAACGATTTATAACATTTAACCAAAATTAAGCAGAACTAAGCCTTCGTGTAAGCAACTCGCTATATCAAAACGCTAAAAATACCATAAATTATATTTATTTCGTAAATATCTTACCAGGATCCTGTGAACTTGACTGATTTCGACGCGACTTCCTCCGCTGACAGTGACGGGCTGACTAAACAACACGCTAGGCGCAACAAGATAGGTGGTATTATTTGTCTCTTTCTTAGGTACACCTGACCTGACTCAGCTGAACGGCAACGTCGCTCGACGAATAGAATATCGCGTGTTTTACACTGAACAGGATCCTGATATAAAACCGTTGGGACCAATTTCGGAAAATAATTTTATAATATTTTAGGGACATTACAATAATAATATGTCCCCCAGGCAAGAAAAAATAATGAGTACCTACTTATTTATTTTAGTTCAGTTTATGGCCTCAGTGTCGTAGTAAATAAATAACATTGCACTTTTCAATACATTTTGTTAGAGAGACACTGCAGGTTCCTGAGAGATGGCGCTTTAAATAGTAAGTTTCGAAAAAAACATATTTTTTTATTAATTATTTTAGTGACCAAGTAGACATAGTGTTATATAATATTTTAATAGGTACGAATAAATAGATTTGTAACAAATTTTCATGATATTTTAGCTGAGCCGCTGAAAATTCCTTAGTTTGTAGAACAACCCTTCCAGTAAATAAGTAAATGGTTACTTAGAAGGTAGATACTTATCCAAACATGCTTTTATTGCCAATGTACAGTAAAAGCCCTAAATATAGAGGTATACACGTTCCCAACGCCATACCAATAAATAAGGTCTATCTATGTATCCATATATTTGACGCGATGGCTGTGTAGATAGATATTAATGCTTTCGACTGTACTTGGTGTTGTGGTTAAATATATTTAAGCCTTTACGGGCTACCACTAGATATATAGATTTTTTATTTGACTGCGTACACAATGTGTTCCGACTTCCGACACAATTTTACTGAAAATATATATAAATCCAACCCGTCGATGAACGCGAGCCCTTTATCCCTTGCTATGCTAATGGCGTGTTGTCGCGTTTCATAGATGTCGTTTCCGTGGACGACGATTTTAGCGCCCAACGCGGCGCAGCGCTGGATCTTGCTGATGGGCACGGTCGGCGGCATAAGCACCATTATCGGGATATTCAGCCGCTGCGCGTGGAAGCACATGGCCTCGGCGTGGTTGCCGACGGACGCTACCACCACACCAGTTTTTTTTTTGTCTGCTGGCAACATAAGCAGCGCGTTCAGTGCACCGCGCTCTTTAATACTGCGAAAAAAAGGTTGAAATTTACTAAAAGTAAGAACTACCTCGAATGAATTATTTTCCTAGAATTTTCTAATTTTTTTCTAAATTAAAAATTTTACGTTTAATTTGTTACCAAGTATTTAATGCATGCCGTAGTTTAATTTATATATTTACTGGCGTAAGATGTGGTTTCCTATAATTGGGTAAGCATCGTTTTAGATGTTAAAATAAATATAAGCATAAGTCGGATGTGTTATCTGTTGGAAATCCTCAATAAATAAATAAATAAATGCATACTACTTATGCGATTTCCGCACTTTCATCAAGTGCCATAAACGTGTCTGCCTAGCAAACGGACTGAAGCAAATGCTTTTAATCTACCTTCGATCAACAATACCAAATAGATAACTAGTCACATACAAAATAATTTTACCTGAACCAGAAAGCTTTTTTTTAAACCTATAAAAAAACCTAAAGTTGACTTTAAAATATTCGAATAGAGACCCTTTGTAGTATGAAAATCGCATGGCATGGCTTAAATTTTGCCTCTGATGAGTTGATGTTATTTGTTCATAAAGTAAGGCCAACGAGACGAGATAAAGAATGTAAACAAACTTTCAAAAATCGTGTCACTTCGAACGCATTCCAAACAGGAATGAACTTCATAAAATGGTGTCCCTAATGTTGACTTGACAACTTCTGTACTGACAGCTTTCCTGTACCACGAATCACGCAACGACAGCCGTCATCGACCAACAGAAGATAATATTGCGTACGAGAAATAAGGACTGATATAATAATCGCTCACTATTGCAATATAACTCAGTAACGGTCGGTTTGTTTACATTCTTTATCTTGTCTCATTGGCCGTACTTTACATATTTAGCGTTGTACTAAAAATATTTATATTATTTTAGAATCTATTATTACATAGATTTTTCATTTCAACGGTTTCTTATCCACAATATTTTTCAAATACGACTAGGTAGCTAAGAAATCCGAAAATTTCATGTTGAATACACTTTCGAGCCTATTTTTCGTAATGGCTTTAGAATAAGTCTTGATTATAATGGAGTATTCCAATTTATTCGCACAGTCTGGTACATACTAAAACTAAGTAATGAAATAACTGAAATCGGTACCTAAACAAAATCCTTACCTCCCAGTTGGTTGGTGGCTTTCCATCTTATAGAATAGTTTCATGCAGAAGATCTTCGAGAAGTGTGACGGCTAAAAGTATAAACATTATTTATAATATTTTTTAACCGACTTCAATAAAGGAGGAGGTATGTATTTTAGTTTTTTTTAACCGACTTCAAAAAAAGGAGGAGGTTCTCAATTCGTCGGGATATTTTTTTTTTTCTGTATGTTCCCCTATTACTCGAAGACCACAGGACCGATTTGAAAAAAAATTTCGTTGTTTAAATGGGTATACTTTCTAGTTGGTCTCATTTTCAACACGTCAGGATCTGATGATGGGATCTTGGAGAAATCAAGAGAACTCCTCAAATATTATAGGCACACCTATAGCGATTGTGGTATTTTTCACTTGAACTCGTGCATTTGCTTTTGAAAAGACTATATGGTGAAGTGGAACTGATGACGAAGACCACAGATGGCCACCGGAACTCCTTAACGGTACCTATTTCAAGGGTGGCGATAAGATATTTCGATTAAGGTAGTTGAGCGACTATGCCGAAGCACATTTAGGTTTAAATATGACTATGACATTCCCGCGGCGTTGTCTGCGGCGAGCTTGAAATGTTCTATAGTTTCTCATTAATATTTAGAAGTGGAGCTACGTAACAGCATAAACAGGATCACTAAAAAGTATAAAATAAAATAAATGTTTAAAAAAACAAAAACCAGCCTTCAAAAATGTAAAAAATAACATCTTTTAAAATGGTAGGTCAGTCCAACTGAAGTCGGCGGCGTCCCACAATATTTTAAACTAAAAGCCGAATGCAGTTGGACTGACCAACCATTTTAAAAGATGTTATTTTTTGCATTTTTGAAGGCGGGGTTTTTTTTTTAATGTATGTTCACCTATTTCTCCGTCAATTGTATACCGATTTTAAAATTTGATAGAGATTTATATTTTGATAGAGGTGGTCCCATTGTCACCATTTGAATCTGATGAGGGGATCCGTGAGGAATTCAGGGAACTCCTCAAATATTATGGGCATATGACGATTTTAGTATTTAAACGACTTCAAAAAAGGAGGAGGTTCTATGTTCCACTGTATGTATTTTTTTAGTAACAAGTCCAGCATTTGCATTCAGAAAGTATCATTTGGTGGAGTGGAACTCCTCAACGGTACTATAAGAATAAACAATAACTACACGTAGAAGCGAATCTCCTTTACCAAGGCCCCTAATGCCGCGCTTTAAATGGTCTATTCCCACTAGTTCCACCGACAGTTCTACTGGTGGAACTAGTGGGAATTTTTATTCCCACTAGTTCTATTATTCAGATAGTAGAACTAGTGGGACTGAATTTTTGGTCTATTCCCACTAGTTCCACCGACAGTTCTACTGGTGGAACTAGTGGGAATTTTTATTAAATATAAAGATTCCCATTAGTTCCACCAGTAGAACTGTCGGTGGAACTAGTGGGAATAGACCAAAAATTCAGTCCCACTAGTTCTACTATCTTAAGTCCGTTGAATAATAGAACTAGTGGGAATAAAAATTCCCACTAGTTCCACCAGTAGAACTGTCGGTGGAACTAGTGGGAATAGACCCTTTAAATACCTACTTCCCCCTTCACCCCGCTACGCCCTTCTGTCTTCCGCACCCAAAGTCAGGGCTGTCAGTTGTGACATAACATAACATGTGTGTTATTTTAATCGGTTTATGGGTGAGTTATAAAAATTTAGTCACTAAATGTTATTTATGTTTTTCTTCAACGTGGAAACATTGTTGCAAAATGAGTTTTTTACATTTACGTTAAATTAGGTATATATATACTTTTTGATGATATTAAGATTATCTCCAGACAATGAAATGGCTTATGTGGCTATTAATCATCTATAAACCACAGAAACGAGTCTATAAATAAACAACCGTTTAAGCTCAATAAGTTTTATAGTTTGGGTCCGGAGTTACTTTTTACGTTCCTTTCCGGACCATTAATTAAATTTTTTATTAAGTTTAAAAAGCTTTATTACAAAATACTATTCTTATCTATAATTTCGTTTTTAAGGTTTCCGGTTTTTTTTCTTCAACATCTAGGGGATGTACTAATTAACAAATAAAACTCCTTCATTCAATCAATTATTTCTAATTATTGCCATAAATAGCCGTTCACTTTTTGAAACACTATCTTAGTTCAACCATAAACACTAAAATCAACAAAAATACGAAAACCAATTCAAGACACAATAACAATATATGTATTCTGTCTGTGGCGCCCCTGACTGACTAGACACCTGAGGTGTCGCCAGGCGGTAGGTATTTTACGCGCCGGGCGCGCGTCCGGAGCCGGGAGGTTCGCTTCTACGACGTGTAGTTATTGTTTATTCTTATGACGGTACCTATTTCAAGTGTGGCGATAAGATATCTCAATTAAGATAGTTGAGCGACTATAACTTTTAATTGTTTAAATATGGCTATGACTTTCCCGCGGCGTTGCTTGCGGCAAGCTTGAAATGTCTTAATTTTTCATAGGTATTAACTAAGAAGTGGGACTACATAACAGTTTATTATGATCACTAAAAATAAAATGTATAAAATAAAATAAATGTTTTAAATAACAAAAAACCGCCTTCAAGTTTTTTGTTTTTCAAAACATTTATTTTATTCGATAGCCGGTGCTGAGCGATATAACGATGAGCGATTTTAGTAATAAGTCGTGTACAGCAGTCGGATATTGGCGAGTCAACTTAGCTTTCAAGGTTTGGCCGCATCTACTTCAGGAAATCTATTAAGGCGGATTTTAACACCGGTATTGTAGTGGTCCACAAAGCAAGATTACGGCCACTCAAAAATATATTATCATAATAATAACCTTAAGAGTTTACCAACTCTAATACCATCAGTCTATAAGCAGACTGGGTGGTTATATAAACTACTTTTTACTGCGTGGTGCGTTGATAACACCAAACTTCACTAATATTTCAAAATAGCTAAACTTTGTTCTTTTTTATGGATAGTGAATAGTTAGGCTTGAGTATGCAATTGATGTTACGGTCAAAAAGTTATATTACAATATTTTCTCTTAGTACACCGCCCGACACCCGCTAAGGGCACTAGGTAGCTACACACTTGCTAATTTAGGTTGAGAGAAAGGGACATATCAGTATAACTGGTATAGCTGTCCCTTTTTATACCTCTTTTCAATTATTTCGAGAAATAAATTCATATTAATTTTACTAAAAACACATGCAGGCAAACAAGTTATACAACTATGCCAAATTTCAAGTAGCTTCTATAGTTTCAGAGAAAAACTGCTGTGACATACAGACAGACGGACAGACACCGAAATCACACCATAAGTCTTTCTAAAAATGCTTGTGTCACGACTCGGTCAGACTCTACAACTTCTTTAATTTACTTCATAATAATTGAAAATATTTTGCGCAGAATGACACGTATGTGTTTGCTCGTCCACCGTAACACAGAAATCCCGAGACTAGCCAGCCTCTGTTGGTCCTAGGACTACCACTGTACACTAATTTAACACTAATCTGGTGTAAATCGGTCAACACGGGGTGGTTGTATCGATGATAACATTGATAACGCTTACATGGCACAACGTATATGCCACTTCAGACTTGGTCCGGTATGCCGCCTCAACAATCTGTTCATATTTAAGGATGATTGGGTTTTCAGGGTCGCTGTTCTCGTCAAAATCTTCCTAAAATCATTCAATTATACAGTTAGTAAGCTGCCAAAGAACTGGCAACAGAGGACCCCATTACGGGTTAGGATCGCGCAGAGGTTCATATGTCCCCGAGGATTGCACTGCTTAGCTTCGGCTTCGGGTAACCAGAGGTACCTAGTAGATATTCTATGAAGAATAAATAATCTTCTCGGTGCTATGCAACGTTGCTAACAGCAAGCGTTTTTCCATTATACCGCACGTGCCAAAACGCTTAAACAATGACAACAGGTTAATGCGCTACAAAAATAAACACAACATTTTCGTACTTACATGCCTCTTTGACATGGTTGTCTCGTTGGAGAGCGCGATATCCAGAAATTATTTCTATTAAAATTTGTTCCGTCCTGAATTTATTGCATGTTTTTAATATTTTTTTGGATTTATGGCGTCATTATGACGTTTGACCCAGTTTTCTTCTTCGGATGAAACGTATGTTATGTCACTGTTATTTAGTTAGTATGATGCTCTGTGGTTATGCGCCCTACATGTAGAGTGATCCTGGCAGAATAAAAACCAAAAATAATATAAACTAAGCACCCAAGGAGTCGACATAGTTGACATAGTAATTATACCCGTACGGGCGCGTACACATAGAACGTCCGTTTTTACAGGATCCGTTTTAACGGATCTTTTCACCTTGTAATCTTCTTCTTTACTGGATCCAGAATACTGTTTTGGGTGTGAACTCGCTCATACAACTACATACGCCATCAAATAACGGACCTGTAAAACGGATCGCTAAGTGTACGCGCCCTTGGGGTCGGTACAGACGGACTGCATTTGAACTGCAACCCAGCTGCAAAATGGCAGTTCGAGGGCAGTTCTAATGCAGTTCACGTAAGTGCACGCCAACTGCAAGCGGACTGCGCAGTCCGCTTGCGCTTGATGTGAACAATAATAATAATAATGTACAGAAAATTAAATAAATACCTGAATTATTATTCAGATATTTATTTCACGCGAAATTCTCACACAAATTGACCTAGGTAGTCCCAAACTAGGTTCTAGACTTGTAGGTACTTTGGGTACTAGGCAACGATAAACATACTTACGTAGTGAAAATAAATACTTAATATTATATAGGTACATATTATAAAACACCCAAGACTCAGAAACAAATACCTACTCGCAATCATCACACGAATATTTGCCCTGACCGTGAATCGAACCCAGGACCGCTAGCTTCGTAGGCAGGGTCACTACTTTAGTCACTACCAACTACCTATGCCATCCACGTCGTCACATGTTACATGTTACCTGTCACGTCACACTCAATTATTTAAATTACCTACTTAATACGTATTTATTTTACCTAGGTATACTATAGGCAGGCCGGTACGAAATACCTAATTAATTAAGTAGATATTTACATTAATCACTTGCAGCTTTTATTAAATCTGGATAAAGGGTTGTTGTAGAGTTTTGAAACGAATGAAAATGCCACGCTGACAATAAAATAGATTTAACAAAAGCTGAAGGTGGGCTATAAATATCAAAAAATAAACCGTATTCTTCACAACACAAACTCTAAAAAGGTATGTTTTACGTGTACGTTTTTCAACATACCTTTCCGACTCCAAAGGTATGTTGAAAAACGATAGCTCCGGATTTTGTATACCTACCATTTTTTAGGCAACCGTATACTGAACCATATTTACGACTTTTCGGCAAAGACGTTATTGTCGCTCGATATTTTAAATAGGTACGCGCAGTACAACCAAACGTGACCGAACGCAATGACGCCGCGGCCCCGTCTAAGTCACCCTGTGTCACCCATAGATGTAGTTTCATGTGGGAGGTTCGCCCGCCCACAGCCTTACGGTCGGCGTAACGCACACATGCAAGCCACGCGATGTACCTTTGTTTGAAGACGATCTACTGTTCTCTATACTGTGCCCTAGCCAAGACCTATCCAAGAAGCAAACGCTACTGACGTTTCTCTTTTCTATCACTCAAAGTGTAGGTATGGGATAACATTATCGTGCGTTGCGATAAAACACGTGGTCAACTGTAACTTGAATATGTCACTCACGCAAAAAGTATTATTTATGCATGACAATTGTCATTAGTTTGTCCTAGCGAACAAAATTTATTTCGCCATAATTTTACATCTATTGTAGGTTTTTAATGTCAACTTAACTTCTTTCATTGTAAAGAAAAATCTTAATAATATCAAAATCCCAAGTTTTTAAATCATTTTTGAAGGAGTTTTCGAAACGTCAATTTTTTTAGCGTATTTTAATGTATGAATGTGTCTTGTACATATCTAACAGCCATTTCCTTGTATGGCCGGTTGGCATTCATTGTGGTACTTACCTAACAATATTTTTACTTACTTTATGGTCAAGTAAGTCACGTGTAGGTGACTAAAATTGAAAAACTACTTTGGACAACCCTGACGCCGGAGCGGCAATAGATGGGCAATAGGTATCAGAATCTCCTAAAGGGCCGGAGTCGAGCTACTTTTCTATTTATACTATGGCTAGGTCCTCAGCTCTATTTAAAGCAGCGTATTCACCGTCGGACAAATGTCCCGTGTGACACGTATCGGCAGCGACGTCAGACAAAGTTGCGCAACGCATGGAATTAGTAAGTACTTACGTACTAATTCCATGGCGCAACGTTACAAAACTTTGACATGTCAAGCTAAAAGTTACAATTATACAGGTTTAAACTGGCAACACTGCTTAAATGGATGTGGCCCGTTTCACGAAGCTACAAGTTACAAATTACAAGCGGAACTCCTTTTTTAGCAAAAGGAGTTAGAAAGAGACTTCTTCTTGTAATTTGTAACTTGTAGCTTCGTGAAACGGGCCTCTGGGGCCTAATGCATAATAAAGTACAAGGTAATAGTATTAGTGGTTTTTTATGGATTTTTACTAATAGTATGGGCTTGTACTTTATTATGCAATAGGCCCCTGGTCGTCATTGGTCGAGGTTGTGTCATATGGAAACTTGTAACCTGTAAATTGTAATTTGTAGCTTTATAAAACAGGCCCCAGGCCATAGATATTTGTATAGGGCACATGTCCCTCGCCGCGCCGCGCCGGGCCGCCGGTGAGAGGGAAGCGAGTAGAGCCAGGGATCAACTATTAACATAAGTATGTGTTTTTTTTTGCCAAATTTGCTGTAATTTTTGCATTGAAATATTTTTTCCTCAACCTCCAGGAAAGAAGATAAGGAATCATGTATGGAGTGCTACCGTCGAGCATTTTAGCGCATACTGTATAGGTAGATTCACAAGAGCTGGCACGAATGGAATGAACATAAGTAACGTCACCTATCACTGTGTGGTCTGTGTGAGTGCCGTCCTTTGAACCGATGTTCGAATTTCAAACCGAAAAACCGTTATTATTTTACACACTCTTGTGAATCGACCTGTAGTTTGGCAATATTGTAGCTCACAAAATTTTGCTATAATATATGAATTGATATTTTTCCCCGACCTCTAGGCAAGAAGATATGGAATCATCTATGAAGTTCTAGTGTCAAATCAAATACTTTTGCGGTACTGAATATTTATTTTAAAATATTTCAGGTGAACTTATGGGAAAATGCTAATCACACCCAACCGGTGGTGATGGAACCTGAGTCATATGGGTGGAGACTTCAATCAAAACCAATATATTCACATTCTTATGACCCTCGAGCCCGTCTCGAATGCCTACAAGGATATGTGTCCTTCAATTGTACATCCCAGTGCCTGTCTACCATGTGCTCGTGCATGAGGAACGGATAGACATGCGCTAAAATGCACTACAACGTAAATATGGGAAGAAACCTGGAATAGGAAGCAATTTTCGACGGTAGCACTCCATAGATTATTCAATATCTTCTTTCCAGCAAATTTGGTAATCTATAATTTTGCCTAACTACAGTTTGCGCTAAAATGCACTAAAACGTAAATATGGGAGGAAAACAAGGAAAAAGTTGCAATTTTTAACGCTACCTCTCCATATCTTCGTCCCTAGAGGGCCTGGAAACAATCTTTGAAACCAAAAGTTTAAGCAAATTTTTCATTCTACAATATTGCAGAACCATGATTAACACTAGAATGAACTTTAACGACAGTATAGGCAAAAAACAGAAAAAAGTGACAGTTTTTCCAAGATGGCGGATAAAGAAATGGAGCTGGAGGGACGAAAAATTTGGGTTACTATGACTATGTGGTCTTTTACAACATATCAAAAAAACATAACAATTGGACCTTTTTAAGGGTACCGGAACAACGATTTACTAAATGTACGACGAAAAGTTTTTTATGGGCTGCACCTTTTCCCGTATACCGTACTTCCGTCTCAAATTTCGGAATGGCGATCGGCAGATCCGTATTCTGCAGGTCAAAACCCTCTGATAACTTTGTCACCCGAACTGTTACATGATTTGCCACTTTTTGATCATGCTGCCTAAAAATCAAAACGTCTACGTGAAATTTAGCCTAAAGCTTATATTGACTAAGAAGCAAAATGCCTACCAGGCAATATGACAATGCAGCACTTGAACTTCATTGTATATTGACTAAGAAGCAAAATGCCTACCAGGCAATATGACAATGCAGCAATTGAACTTCATTGTATATTGACTAAGAAGCAAAATGCCTACCAGGCAATATGACAATGCAGCACTTGAACTTCATTGTATATTGACTAAGAAGCAAAATGCCTACCAGGCAATATGACAATGCAGCAATTGAACTTCATTGTATATTGACTAAGAAGCAAAATGCCTACCAGGCAATATGACAATGCAGCACTTGAACTTCATTGTATATTGACTAAGAAGCAAAATGCCTACCAGGCAATATGACAATGCAGCAATTGAACTTCATTGTATATTGACTAAGAAGCAAAACGCCTACCAGGCAATATGACAATGCAGCACTTGAACTTCATTGTATATTGACTAAGAAGCAAAACGCCTACCAGGCAATATGACAATGCAGCACTTGAACTTCATTGTATATTGACTAAGAAGCAAAACGCCTACCAGGCAATATGACAATGCAGCACTTGACTATGGGACACCTACATACTTTTACATATGATCATATAGTCATGCAATTGGTTCACTGATGTTTGACCAAAAAATTATTGACAAATGTTCATTTGACAAACAACGTTTCACCAAATGATCATTTGGCAAACGAGACATTTGACAAAAGTATCATCTTACAAAAACTCACTTAGCAATTGATCAATTAGCAAACACTACACATGGTAAATGTGTTAAATAATAAAATGTCAATTGACCTTTTTCCATTTCACCAAATAATATGTTTCGCAAATTAAGCATTTGTCCAAATGTCAACTAAAGGACCCATATTTGGTTATGTAACATTTTGCATTCAACATTAGTTTCCCTATTTCTGGGCAGAAAAAAAAACAACCTAACCTATCCTTATCGGTTCTGCCCTGATTCGTCTTTGTGCAAATAATACATTGTACCAAACGTTTTTAGACCAATAGTAGTTTTGTCTGATAACTCAGTTGTTTAATGTTCAGTTTATCAATTAATCATTTATAAAATGTAAATTTAACTGTTGATCATTTGGAAAAGTAAATCATTTGTAAAATGACTATTAGTAAAATGATCAAGTGACGAAACATTTTTTTGTAAAACGTTGTTTGTCAAGTGTCATTTTGTCAAATGACTTTTGGTCAAACGGCAGGACACCCATGCAATTATATACATAATAAATAGGGTATTAGATTAGAAATAGGTATTTTCGGCTACAAATAAAAATATCACGTACCTAGGTATAAAGTGGCTTCGTAGCTCTTTGCTAGACATCGATTTGTGTCTCTATTCTAAGCCAAAATGGTAAGTACTGGCACATTTTTACATGACTGCCCAAAAAAGGAGTGTAATGTTTTCAGGGTTCATGTATGTATGTACTATGTAATGATTCTTTATTCCACCATAACTTCTAAACGGCTGAGCTGATTTATTAATTTAATGTGTGGTATCGTTAGAATCCTTTCATCATCCCGGGTGACATAGGATTCAATTTCAATTCAATTTTGTAGGTTATGGCTTCCATCGAGACTGTCGATGATTCCGCCAACGTCAATGTTAAGAAAGGCGCGAGATTCAAAAGAGAATCTACGACAAAAGACAAAACAAACATTTAATGATAGCCTAACTACTACTATAACAGATTGTTAATTTTAATAAATTTACTTAGAATAAACACAAAAGGGGAGTAGACTAATGTCAGAAGGTACTGGATGTTAACAGGACGGGGGATATTGGAGGGGAGGATAGACATAGGATAGTTCAACTGTTAAAATTGAAATAACAACAATGGCAAAATGACAATTATTTATGTCAACAAAAAAAAGTCCTCTAATTATTACAATATTATGGGTATCGTTTGAAAGGTCATAATGTGGCCATCTCAAATATATGTATACGAATATAGTAGCATTAATAAACGGGTTTAATAATAATAAAAAAATGCAGTCGGGTTTTTAAAGCTTTTCATTTAGTTATTATAATAAGAACATAAAACAAGAAGATGGTCCTGTGATATTTATTTACAGGGAAACTTTGGTGCCGATGACAGGCGTATGACGTCAAGCTACATACAGAGTGTTTTTATCTAGATTTTACTTCATCACTAATAACAACTTATTGGCCTCTTTAGTTTACCGATGTTGACACTTGAGTTGAGATGGCAAACGGTACTTATAAATAAGGTAATTGACTGTCATCGTCATATTAAAAAGAAAATTGTTGGAGACGATAGCAAATTTATATTTCATTATTTATTTATTTGTAAATTGTAAATATAATCGAAACCGAACCGATTATTGTTTTGCTTGAGCAAAGTCGTCATGTAGTCTATACAGCCGTATTTGCAAAAGTTTCCTTTTCTGGTTGTAAATAATGAAAAAATGTTTTAATAGCAAAAGTAAGGAATTTAGAAAAACATTTGAAAACAACCAAGCACATGGGATGTTAATTTGAATTTTAAGCGTTCTGCATACTTTGAAATCCAACGAAATCTCATTTAAGTAATGTTTTTCATTCACTTGTGGAAAGAATATTTTTCGTTAGTATTACATAACCCAACAAAATATTTTATTCATGTCGTCTTTGTCATTATTTTAATATTTACATTATCATTATAGCATTATTAAGAATCAGTGGGGTGTCGCAATATTGTTTATATAAAAACATTCTATATGTGAATTTGCGTCATAATAACGTCACCGGCGCCAAAGTTTCGCTCCCTGTTTATTTATTATAATTTGAGGAATATTTACAATGTAATTTCAAAAGACATCAGAACTCGCGCGAATTAAAAATCGAGGCGACCTATTTAATGTAAGTAGGTAACGGTGAAAATAATTATTATAGTAACAAAATTTTCTTAAGAGGATTGTGAAGCGCCGCTAAAATCGCGTAGCTGTCTTAAATAAATCCATACAAATTTAGCTCCGGGCGTTAACGTTTCTCACCCTCTAAATCAAGTCCGATTTGCACGATTTTTGAATATGTAGTAGTTATTATAAAGAACTAGGTCTGTACGTTTCTGTTTTTTGTTTTTTAATTATTTTTCATTCTAAGAAATATTTTCGTGTAAAGGAAAACCGCACAGACATAGTTTTTCATGATATCTACAACATATCCAAAAATCGTAAAAATCGGACTAGGTTTAAGGGGAGAAAAACGTTTTCCCATTTTGTATGGAATTTTTTTGCTTCACAATCCTCTTAAGTAGTAGGTACATAAAAAGTACATATTTAACCTCATTCATAACTTAACATAAGTAACTTCTTAACTTAAGTTCTATTTCAGTCGTGTTTAAATATCTGATAGATATGCAGTTGAATTTTTTACAGATGATGTATTTCTGTTGCCGCTATAACAACAAATACTAAATCAGAATAAAATAAGTAAATATTTAAGGGGGGCTCCCATACAACAAACGTGTCTTTTTTTGCCGATTTTTGGCTAATGTTGTATAAATAATGGTACAATTGCACTTTTGGCATTTTGCTAGGCAGACATTTTGAATTTTAGACGATTTGCTGCTTAGGTATTATTTCAATTTAGGCATTTTGCTTTGCAGACATTTTGATCTTTAGACAATTTGCTGCTTAGGTATTATTGCAATTTAGGCATTTTGCTTGGCAGACATTTTGATCTTTAGAAGATTTACTGCTTAGGCATTTTGCCACATAGACATTCTTTTTAGTAATGCTTCGTAGACGAATTGCAAGTTAGCCATTCTGATGAAGAAGGTTAATTCCATTTTTGGTGATCTCTTTTACGGTATCTTTATATTTTGTTGAGAAATGCGATTTAGATTTAGTCCAAATAGTGAACAAAATGAAAATGCTTCGTTTTTGGCAATTTATTGATGGACTTGCAGACTACATATTTGACTCTTAAATTACTTTTGTTAGATGGGGTCACACAGGCACGAGGGTAAGGTGGTGAATGGCTCCTCGAGGAGGTGGCACATATCGGGGAAGCGGTAGTCTAGGACATGTTTGATGCGGCACGCGTGCTCCATATTCTGCGTCTCCAGGACAACTGTCATCTGCGGGAAAGCAACCATAATACGGCAGGTGGGTAAGGGTGGAGTCACATCGGAGTCACATGTATAGCACTGATTCACATTTTGTCTACTTGTTTAAAATATTTACTTTGTATCAAGATGCAGATGCAAGGTGCTTCATACTAAACAGCCATTTTCAATAGACAAAATGCGAATCGGTGCTGATAGATAGTGACTCCACCCTTATAGTCCACTCTTAAGGGGTTTCTGCTTTACAAAAGGTGTAGGATAGTTTCTTTTTCATCTATATTGTTAAGTAATGGAGTCCTAATAAAAATCCAAGTTTTCCACATATTCATTACGATGACTGTGTAATAAAAAGTACAGTCAGAAACAAAAATTTATCTTTTATTTGACTGAAACTGCGATCAGCATAGATCACGAGGACAAAAATGGCAATGTTTCATCACTTAAGCCCATATTTTTAAAACCACAGAGAATGAGACGGAAAATTCTACTGACAATTATTATGTTGTCAACTCTAAACAACCCGGGTATCAATAAAAATAAAAATAGAGGTATACATATACACAAGTTTTTGCTGTCGACTCTAAACTTCGTGGGTCTACGTTTAAGTACGGGGAGATCCTGTTGCCACCTTCCACCTCCACCATGAAATCAGCTCTGAGACACCATAATATGTCATTGTTATCGGGTTTATATATCCCCGTGAATTCGTCCGCGTAGATTTCGATTATCGTTATTCCTTCGGGAACTCGATTTTATAAAAACTGGGATAAAAACAATCCTATGTCCTATTCCAGGACCTAACTTATATGTTATGTGTGCCAAGTTTCATCCCGATCCGTTCAGTGGTTGAAGCGTGATTATATAATAAGATAAAATTCCAGTAACCGTTACTGGTTCAAATTTGACTTACAAGATGTGAGCTCAAACATACAAATGAAGTAAAAAAAAACTTGTAAAAATGCGACTGTAGACATAACATTAAAAAAAAAGATGCTGCTGTTTTCTTTCCTGAAAGCGCCGGAAAATGAGCAACGAGTTGTAAATTGTTTGTAAAGATATTTTCTTCCACCACCCGTAACTTTTTATCGGGTTCACATACAAATTAACATATTGTATGCACAAACTGTGCGCAATTAATTTGTCTAGTTCATACTTCTCGTAGACACTTTTGTCGTAAAGCCGATTGTTGAGGAATAAAGCACCTTCAATTCAAGATGGCGGCTAACACCAAAGCAAAGTCGAAAAATAGGATTTTTATTTGGACCTTAACAATATCCATCAAAAAAATCTATGCTCCTTAAGCTTATGCTTCCTAAAGTCCTTCGGGGGTCGACATGTTAAGCTGGGTACTGACCAACATTACGAGGTGTAATGTAACATGTTACACAGCGAGCATGCATGCAGTCAGTACGTAGTGTTACGGGGAAATCAGCGAGCAATTACGACTGACTGCATGAATGCTCGCTGTGTAACATGTTACATTACACCTCGTAACGTTGGTCAGTATCCAGCTTAACGGATCATTTACTACTAGGTACTTATATCTTTCCAACGCATACACCAATTACAGCGTCGCGTATGAGCTGGGGCCCTAGCCTATCTGTAGTCGGTGACAGCCAGTGCCAATGACAGTTAAGAGTAATAGGAGTACTGACCCGCTAATTGAAATTAATCATACAATAGACTTATTGATAACAAATTAAAAAAGAACCGATACCGATATGAGGAGCAGCAATAAATAATACCGATGAAACTCCTTACGTTTCTGGTGTAAACGTCATTCTCGACTATCCAATCATCTTTATTGTAGGCAACGAGAATATTGCAGCCCATCTTTGCGATCACGTCCAACACCTCACTCAGTTGACTCAATTTGGACATCGGCGTGTTGATCTAAATCAGAAGTATCGAATCAACCAAAATAATTTATTAATTAATGACTTAATTCTACCTACCTAGCGTTCCACGCTTGACCTTGACGAGCACAAACTTTTTAATACCATCTTTGTTAAACCCTTAGGAATACTAACGCTGTAGGTTACGAGTATAATGAAATTGCAACCAAGGTTATCAAAATATGTTCTTTTGAGTTGGTTACCCCCGTGACGTACTTGATAAATCTATCCTTGGAAACAGGTGCGTTCCCTGATTAATTTAAAAAAAACAGTTGTTAGGCCACTTTTTAAAAACGGAAAAGACAGGACTTAGGAAATTACCGACCTATAACTACTATATCTATATTGTCTAAGGTATTTGAGAAGACCATGTGTATACGATTAAAAGATTTTATCAGCAAATACAACATAATTGCATCGGAAAAATACGGTTTTCTAAAGGGTAAATCTTGCACACTTGCCGCATTCAATTTTATACGTGAAATTTCAACCAACTGGGATAGCCAACATTTTACTACCGCTCTTTTTTTGACACGTCTAAAGCGTTTGACTTTGTTGCTCATGACTTGCTCCTGTCAAAATTAGAGTACTACGGTATAAGAGGACCGGCGTTGCAATGGTTAAGGTCTTATCTCCAGAATAGACAACAGTGCACTGAAATCACGAGCATGCACAGTATAGACGAAACCAAACTACATAGATCTAAATTTAAATATAATGACTATGGGGTTCCCCAAGGAAGTGTCTTGGGCCCATTACTTTTTTTAATGTAGGTATATTAATGACTTGACAAAAATTACAGACCATAAATGTATATTATTTGCTGACGACATTTCGATAATTGTGACAAACAAAAAAACTGAATCTGTATTTAACCATATGGCAAATGTTAATGCCACGATAGCAATAGTGATTCAATGGTTACAGAATAACAATTTGCTGGTAAATCTAGGCAAAACAAATTATATGAATTTTAATAAGTACTCTAGTCAAATATTGAATATTAATTATAATGAACATAACTTGACAAATAATGTTTATTGGAACAGATGTAAAAAGAGCACTTGTTACTCAAAAAAAGTGTATTCGATCCATCTACGGTGTAACTCCACAAACTTCGTGCAAACCTATTTTTCTTAAATTAAACTAACTTCCGCTGCCGTGTTTTTGTGTGAATTTGCATATAATAACTCCTAGCACAGACGGTTAATAAATATCGGAGAACAATCTTACACCATTGACCTTATTCCTAAATAAAGCTCTATAGGTACCCACACATACTTTTTTAGATAAATACATATTTGAATACATAGAAAACACCTAAGACTCAGGAACAAATACTTCTTGTCCTCTTCACATAAATACTTGCCGCAACAATGCGAACACTACTGCGTGGTTTTGGATAAAGGATGAGATGGTGGTAGCGACTCGGACGGACCCCGCACAAGGTCCTGCCACCGCTAAATTACGGGTACCTATTAGTTTATCGAAATGTGCTTTGTCGAAAACTATTCCACGAATATCATTGCACATACCTTTTAAGTCCCATAATCATCATCTCATGCTCTATTATATAACCGAACAACTATTCATCGAAAAATCCTTTCGAATTTATATCAAGTCATAGTATAACTGGTTTATTTACCTTTCATATAACTATTATTTATTCGTAGAATCAATTCATCGAAACATAATTCCCAGAGTTAACGTTTTATATTTTATTATTTTCAAGAACAATGTTTCATCGCAGTAATGTTTCATTCCAGTAACGTTTTATCGAACGATGCACGAGGGCTAGAATTTGCGACTGCTCCGGCTCTGCCGGAAGTGCAGCCCCCTCGCCCATGCGTAGGAAAGCGCAAGCACCACAGATCGCCTCCGCAGCTTCGGCTCACTCGGTGCCAGCGCTTTCCCACAGCGGGCGGGGGCTGCCCTCCCTCCGCGCCTCCGGCTTTTTATATATACTCTAGGGGCAGGGCAGACAAGACCACGTGGAATCGGGGTTGACAGATTCGATTTTGTGACTTTTTTAAGTTTGTAAACTGAGAAGGAAAAGCAAATTTGTTTTGCTCAATCTTGCTCGCCATACCTCTTTCGTAACTCTTTTTTCATCCATATTTTTTATACCTAAATGCATTCGATGAAACTTACCGTCGTTAAAACGTTTTATCAGTTATAGTAACACTGATGTACGATTTTCGATATAATAAGAATGATGGGAACTAAAACTTACATTGAATTAAAATTATTGAAAAAACGCTCGATGAAAAACTATATCGATGTACAAATAAAATACGTAGGTTTCGTTAAAATGACGGGTTCCCCTAAAATTACCGGTTTATTCCACGTTATCCCTGCGGCGCTTTTGCCAAGGTCGTAGATGCATGCCGCCGCATATAATGTTATGGGGTACAGGTCAAGTTACGACTGGTAGTCGGGTCGATGGTGGAAACGAGTGGAAAATAGTACATTACATCATAGCTCTCACCGTCAGCTTGATCAACCGCCCCTGAATCGCCATGGCCCACTGCAGGCATCTCGGGTATACCCCCACGTCGACATTGCCACCGGTCAATAGACAAACCACTCTGCGAAGGCAATTTATTATCCTTTATTTGACACACATAAAAAAGTTATGGATTCAAACCTCTTTTGATTTTGAAACAGCATATAAAATTGGTTTAGTCAAGTGCAGAAGGGTGGATTTGTAGAGCAGTTTTTTAGATGTCCCAAAGCTTTAAAAAAAAAAACCAGTGAACAATCTACGAGAAACATATTTTTTATACATTAAACAGGATAAAATACAACGAGGCATAACATTATAAACACTGCTGTTTAAATTAAAATAAAATAAATTACGAAAAATCAGAAAACTACGAGCAGTAAGTCTGTGAGGCCTGTCCCACTCGCGGTTTTCTCCAAACAAGTTATTATAACTTTACGTCTAAACAGCTTATTAATAAGTTATATAGGTACATCATTAGAAAGAAGAATAAACAACGCGTTTCAATAAACATTACTCAATGCTAATATCTTTTCATAGCTTCTGCCCGCTACTTCGTCCCCGTGGAATAGCTACTTTGGGCCACAGTATAGATCTATTTATACTATGTTTGGGCTAACGCTAACTTTAACCCGCGACTTTGTTAACGTGGAAGGTTGAAACATTCTTAATTGGTGCTCCGCTCCTATTGGTCTTAGCGTGATTATATATAGCCTTCCTCGATAAATGGGCTATCGAACACTGAAATAATTTTTCAAATCGGACCAGAAGTTCCAGAGATAAGCGCGTCTTTGTCCCACGATTAGCAACTAATTCATAACTTTCAAACACCTGAGGCTCGTTTCATGAAGCTACAAGTCACAAATTACAAGCGGAAGTCTCTTTCTAACTGTTTTAGCTAGAAAGAGACTTCCGCTTGTAATTTGTAACTTGTAGCTTCGTGAAACGGGCCACTGCTGTTATCTAATTAATCGACTAACCTACCGCCATCTTTGCGATGTTATTGATTCGAACATTAGTTCTGCTTCGGTCATTCAATGGAGTGGACGAGCTGTTGCCGAGCATTGCGACTTTGTCGAGGTAAGTCTTTCACACGACGTATTTGGTTCCCTCAAACGTCATTTCCGTGGATTATTATATAAGAATGTACAATGTCTTATTTCAGCTCATCATACTTTGATATAAAAAGACTCTATTGTCGTCATCTCGGTGGCATTATTGTTCACCGAAACGACGATTGACGTTATAATACAGTGTGAGTCTTTTTAATATGTGCAGATATCAAAATGGGAGAAACTACTCCCAATTTTATCGACACAATAAATGTAAAAAAATATCTTTTGGGTTTTTTGTTTTCTTTTTGATTTTTTTGATTATTGTTTCGCAATTCCATACTACATGTAAATAAAACGTTACTGCTCCTAAACTACACCGCCTATCGACACGAAACAAAAAATGCCTGTTATTAATGATCATTTTTGTTTTTGTTTCGTGTCGATAGGCGGTGTAGTTTAAGAGCAGTACGTAGTATGGAATTACAAAATAAAAAACTAAAAAAATCTTTAAAAAAATTTAAATAGCCAAAAGATTTTTTTAAACATTTTTGTGTCGGTAAAATTGGGCGTAGTTTCTCCCATTTTGCTATGTGCACATATTAAAAAGACTCACACTGTATGTACAAAATGCACTAAAATGCATTATGAACACTGTTAAAAATGTTAACACTGTCAAAAAAAGTTATCATGGTCACCAAGATATCCAAAACACATCTAATGTTTGACATAGCCCTTTTTCGAAAATCATCACGAATGTTTCTATGCTGCTAGCATCAAACTATCCATTCTATATAAAAACTAAAGTTTGTGGGTTTTTGCCTGACATATCTTATAATAATAATATATCAAGGTCATATATAATTTCACATTGATTTTTTAAGCAGCCGTCATTTCGGCGGTGTATTTTTTTTCAAAATTCAATTGCCACTAAAGTATTGTCATTAAAACGGTGCCTCATATATATTTAATATTCTTATTTGAATATGTAACCTATCAAATGATAATTATAACTAAATCTTAAAAAAAATGCTACCGAAACGACGGAAAACCTTGCCGTCAAAAATCCACTCAAAAATATGTATCGAAAGAATCCGCTCATAAACATTTTACGAAGTTCTTATTACACTGGAATAAGGTGCATAGGCACATATTTTTGAGATGTTGCGTTCTCCCATATTTATACACTTGACTGTGCCAAAAAGAATAAAAATAGAAGTTCACTGTGATGTGATGGATGAACCTCATAGGTAGGTTTAAATTGTTTAAATTGGTAGTTGGTAGATTTAAATGAACCTTAGTGTTCCTGGGTTGATGCAGGATGATCCCAGCGACTGCTGTTAAGTAATTTCAAAGTTTCTAACACTAACTAAGTATAGTTGTAAGCGAAGCATATAAAGAAAGATCGTTTGAATATCATCAATCAATGTGGTGTTTATGAAAAGTGTTTATGTGAGCTGTCACAGGCAGAGCCCTTCCTTCATTTACCCCGATTTAAAAATAAAGCGATAACTCGTAATTCTTGTTCCCTGAGCGACATATTTAGGTAGTCTATGATAGGTTTAAACATGTTCTTTCGGTAACCCATTTTTTTGTTTAAGTAATTAAATAATTCCTAATTTTTTGTGATGAGACTTTGTGCAGATCATTACATACTGCAATCTATTCCAAATATCCGCCCGATAGCTTCAGCCATTTTAGAGAAAAAGGGTCTTAATAAAAGACTGGCAACAAAGTCATTTTATATGAGTTCAATTTTTCAGTATTCAATTTGTATGAAACCCAGGAATAAAGGTCTGTAGTAGGTACGAGTACTGTCAGGGCCGGATGATGCAATTCAAACTTTTCTTGGTTCCTAAAACATTTTTTTTTTCGGTGCACGGGGTCCTTAAGTGATGCAGGGCCCCTAGGCGATGCGGGGCCCCTAGCCGATGCGGGGCCCCTAGGCTGTTGCCTACACTGCCTAATGGATAATACGACCAGGGGTACTGTTACGCGATTGGCTTGAAAGTTGAAAACTATTACGCTGCTGTTAAACATCTTAGCCTAATTGTGCAAAATTTGGTTACAGAGCTTTGTCTAACCCACTCTGTGAACGAAGGCGTGAGTTTATCTACGAGTATGTATGTATGAAACCCTGAAAAAATACGTCTTTCCCCGCAGCGTGGCTTGCATCTCCACATCGGTCATCAGCGCAGCGAGCGCCGTGGCGCCGGCGCCCTCCACCACCAGCTGCTCCTCCTCCAGCAGGTGCAGCACAGCCCGGGCGATACAAGGGTCGCCTATCAGGAACTGTGCAGTTAAAAACGGTTCTCTATTGGATGGCATAAAATTATTTATAATAATATTGTTACGCATAATTGCTTTTAGCCGAAATAGCGATGTGCACGCACAATCATCTTTACGCATATATTAAAAAGCATAAATACAGAAAGCATAATCGTCATGAAGACTAACGTCAAATAGCATAAATACAAAAAGTCATAATAATAAATTGGCATCATTACAAAATGCATAACAGTATTGTCCTAAAAAATAGTCATGTACAAATGGCACATAGCAATACAATGGCTATAGCGAAAGTCGTAGACGGACAACGAGAAAAGGTTAGTTTTGGTTTTGTGTTTATATATATTTAGGAACTAAGGCGAGGTCGACGGAGGTACGTTTCGCGGACCTCCTATTCTGCGTTGCTTGGACGCTTCGCGCCTGGATATCATACTAACCTAACCCAACCTAATGTACCTAACGTGACCTAATTTAACCTTACCACAAAAAATTGTATCTCCAGGCAAAAGAGAAAGCCTCAAAAAGGGTAGCCCCACCCATAAAGATGGTATCCACAGCCACACAAGTGGTCCAAAAAGATCTCCGACCCAACCCTTCCATTGTCGGGCAAAAGAAAGGAAGCCCGTTGTCTGTAAGCATGCATGCGCCAGGATTCCCACTCCGCGACTCACATAGCTATAAGTCTCTCCCCCATGCCAACCCCCTTTCCTATCCCCCTTTTTGGAAAAACAATAATATGCATAACGTGTATTAGTCTAATACAAATTAGTCCAACTGAAATTATTCTAATAGAGTAATATGCCAAAAAAGTATTAGGCCAAAGTATTATTATGCGACAGTACTATTATGCCAAATCAATTATGCGAAACAATAATGGCCTAAAACAAATTATGCGAACCAAGAGGATCCCGTTAAAAACGATCAGCCAAACCAGACAATAGGGAATATTAATGGATTTTTAAATCGCAAATATGAAAATACCGTAAAAGAGATCACCAAAAGTGAAATTAAAATTAAAATCGG
This sequence comes from Acleris literana, assembly GCA_946894065.1. NCBI lineage: Eukaryota > Metazoa > Arthropoda > Insecta > Lepidoptera > Tortricidae > Acleris > Acleris literana. Next base: position 7,017,363 of record OX335685.1, on the reverse strand, counting down.
GCAAGAAATACGGATGATACAAGCATTTTAAACTGCTGAGTAATTAGCAGTGATCGGAATAGGTAGAGCTAATTTGCCTAAACTTGACGCATATTCATTCATGCGTGAGAGAGATGGGAATACATTATTGAATGAACATGCATCAAGTTTAGGCAAATTAGCTCAACTATTTCCGATCACTGGTAATTAGACAGAGAGATCCGATATGCACTGTGACGTCATGTAACAGGTGGGCCATATAAACTCCATGTTAAATGCTGTTTTACTAGAAAGAGATAGGAACAAAATCTTTGTGGGCTTATATCTTGGTTATTTTTATAGGTATTCAAAAAATGATATTTCTCACCCGATTGTTACATGAATCAGCTTGTATTGAAGCTGTAAAAAAAAGTCATGAATATTCCCTATTGTTTAGCTTTCATAATGTGCCTGAAAACTGGCTGTATTGGGTATCGTCACACATTTGCCTGCTCTCACCATCTTGTCGATGATTGAGCGGGCAGTGTGGAAGGCGTTGACGCCGGCAGCGGGCACGGCGAGCGACTGCGCCACGCAAGGCACGATCGTTGTCTTATACGGCACCTCGTTCTCCAACGCCTTGTAGAAGCAGCAGCATTTGTCCGGTTCTACGCCCTAATGATATAAAAAAACATTCCTTTTTGGGTAGTGGTGTAATATGCCAATTGGTAGTAACACAACTTAAGAATCGAAGCGTTTTGAAGGAATTCCACTAAGCTTAAGTTGCAATGGTGGTAACATAAGGAACGGTCAACTTGTAGTGCTGAACTATTTTTGTGAATTCCCTTGAAGTATTTTGTGATTCCAAACTTCACCGAAAAAAACTGATATTAAAATGAACTTTCAGCCACGGCCTTAATTCGATTGGATTGTAGTCAATTTGAATACTGATGACTTATTCTTTATTTATTATATTAAATTGTAATTTAAGAATAGACTATTTTACTAAATAAAATGCCATTACATAAGTAAGGAGAGGGGGTGCTTAGGTACTTTTGCTAAAAAGAGGAATGGAAAATAAGGTTGAAAAATTGGCTCACCTAATACTTAAATGTTATGGATTTTAAGTAGATCAGACATGAGAAAGAATTACTACAGAGATATTAATAAACTGATCTAAATTTAGGAGCCCGTCGCGAGACACGTCAAGTCATCGAAAACTTTCATTTCTGACGTGTCTAGCCAACATAAATTCAGTAAAAGGACCCTTTGAAATATAAGTTTTGATCAGAATTTTGTTTTTTTGTACACGCCCTTGTACCTACTTGGCGCAGTCGGTAGGATCACACAGGTACAGTAGAGTCGAGTTCACAAAAATGTGTACATTTTAGTACCTTGTCTATTTAATGTCATGTTTAATCTGCCATATGGGTGAATTTCAAAAATATTGTACATAGTTAAGGAGTTAATTGAGAAAACGTTAACTTTCTTCCATTTTTTTTCCTTTGTTAACGAAAATCATCCATAAGATTATATGACTAATCTTCGTTACACTAAGGAAAAAGTTAAGGATTGTTAAGGATTTTTTAATTGAGCCCTTAACTATTTACAATATTTTTGCAATTCACCCATATACAGATTGTCTCAGGAATTAAAGTGACAAGGTACTAAAGTGTACACATATTTTTGAACTCGACTGTACATAAACGGCGGCTTGCGGCTTGATCGCTTTGACAGCGACGCAGATACCGGCCAGCAGGCCGCCGCCACCGACCGGCACCAGGATGACGTCCGTCTCCGGCAGCTGCTTCAGGATCTCCTTCGCGATCCCGCCCGCCGCGGCGATCACGTGGGGGTGGTCATAGCTAAGGGAAATCTGTACGTTTAACATCCGAAATATACACTAAGGAAACACCTTACATCAGATTGATCGAGAATTCTCGAGATTGATCTATTTGGGAAATTAAAAAATACTCTAAATCATGTGTTTGTAAAAAAGTAACAGTCCATGTATGCGTTACCTATGAGGGGCTACTTTATTCTGTAGCTGACTGTACAAGTGGGATAAGTGACATTTCCCTTAAGTAACAATATGAACTACTAGCGACCCGCCCTCGCTTCGCTTCAGTTTATGTAAGTTTTCTGTAAAACCCGTTCATAATCCAGAATTTATTATAAAAACCTTCCTCTTGAATCTCTCTATCTATTGCTGAAAACTGCATTAAAATCCGTTTAGTAGTTTAAAAGATCTAAACGAACAGACAGCGGAAGCGACTTCATTTTATACTATGTAAAGAAGAAGTAGTCTAACTACGAAGTATCGTTCGTTTATAACCTTACAATTGTACTGATATAAGTATTTAGAAATAAATTTACGGATGATCTGAAATATAAAATGTGACGATAACTGCTAGTGCTAGTTAAACAGCAGTAATGCGCCACCAAAGCTGAGAGAGACAGCTAAGATTTTTATCCTGTTTTTTTTTAACTACAACTGCTCTCAGTACATACATCAAAAATTTCTAAGGATCAAAAATATCCATACAATGTTTTGATACACTATATCGCAAAGTCCTTATACATTTTTGATGTGGACAGTACCTACTAAGAAACAAAACGGCCTCTATTTAATAAGATATATTTACCTACTTGGCAGTAATTGTCGCGAATGATCGCGATATGCATGAAACATGCTGGTGAATGAACCCCGTTAGTTCGGTAGTAATTTTTAGACGAAATAATTATGACTGGCAACTCTGGGTGGAGGTGATATAGTTTTGGCGGCACTGGTAGATGGAGAATAATGGACGACGGTTGAGGTTTGGATTGTTGTGTGTGACAAGTTTGTCACGTGAGAGATAATGGTTCGGTGCACTGGTAAGTGCTTATAAACTGTAATATTGACGATGTAAAGAGATGGCAAAATAATGATATTGTTTTGGAGGCCTGGGTTGATCTATAGGGGAGTGTGGAGGATCAACAGGGGGCCTTCGGGTCCCGCCCTTGGGCTTCGTGCTAGACGACAGGGTCTAACCCGTAATAATGGGGAAATTGCTCTCGGGCGGGAACCCCTGTGGCGCCGAACGCGGCACCCAAGGAGATAACATTAACAGTAAATGAATGCGAAGCAGATTCATATTACTATCTCTCTATATTATCATGCATGTGAGTTTGTCGCTCCATTATTACGATAATGCCATGTGAACTGAACCTAAGGCATGACGAGACATGTATGATTACGGAAAACGTGGCGACAGTAATGGCGGCCGAAAGTCAAATACGATTTTGATTTTACCGTCTAGAATAGAGGCGCAGTGGTAAATAATTTGCTTACAAACAGTCTATGTTATCTTTATGTCCTTGTTCCCTGAAAATGTGTAACTGGCGAATTTAAACAAACTTTCGAAGTCGCTAGACACTCTGTGACGTCATAGAGAGCGTTTAGTCTCTAATGAAATTGTGTTGTGTACTTCACACTCAAATGAAGTATCATTTATTGTTATTATTGTTCACATATAAAAAAAACAACACACTATTAATTAAGTTTCACCAAACTGCTGCTTAGTTCTTTACCTATTACATTGTTTTTCTTTTATTTCCTCAAAGTAGTACTGAAAAGCACTATGTCCGCCTCGATGGAAAGGACAATAATTAATGGAAGAGTCAATAATTTGCGTACTTTTCAGCCTTGGCAATAATGTACTATAGGTGTTCTTATATTAAATTCCTATCGGTGGTTAGTTTCTTCGCGCGCAAGTCGCACACTACCCACACAGTTTTGCCTCAGTTTAAATTTAGATCTAAATTAAAGATAAAATTAAATTGTAAGCAAATCAAAGCCACATACCCGTTCAGATAAGAGACTTTTCGTTCTCTTGCCAGCGTAAACGCGTGCTTCTTAGCCTCCCCCATATCCTCTCCGTGTAGCACGACGCCCGCGCCGCACTCGCAGCAGAACTCCGCCACGGCAAACGGCGTCTGCGTCGGCATCACCACGGTCACAGGCACGTGCAGCAACTGCCCGTGGTACGCTAACGCCTGGGGAACAAACACAGTATAAACAATAGTTCATCTACAAACAACGGTGTATTGTGCGGCTAGCATGCCTGCGTGCCTCGGTTTTCACCGACACGCATTTTATAGAACGTATTACTTCGCAGAATTTTCGTTACATAGAAAGCTATTATATGGTGAACCCGTGACGTTTCAGGTTATCTTAAATGTGATTTACATAGGTTAGGTTACATGAAATCGACACGGGTTGAGCAGAAAATATAACTTTCTATAAAACGAAAATTCTGCGATGTGATACGTTTTATGAAATGAGTGTCGGCGAAACAAGGGTAAACCGCGTGCCTCGACCGTATGCGCCGCGCGTCACGACGATCAAACTCAACGGGACGGTCCGAGCCGGTTTAAGGCCAAGCCACACCGGATGCGTGACGTGCACGTTCGCGTGCGCGTTCGCTTTCCACTGCGTTGTATAGTGACATGTCGAAATGAGAATTCATAATATACAACGCAGTGGAAAGCGAAAGCGCACGTGCACGTGCACGTCACGCATCCGGTGTGGCTCGGCCTTTGGTAGGAGCCGCGCCGCCGCTGCGGTTGATTGCGTATCACGCCACGCGCATCGACGCAAAACTGTGTTCATATCCCTAGCTAGCTTATAGTGGCTCCCACGCCAGTAATAATTATGTGTACCCGTGCCCAATTCCCCGTGGACGCGGTGATGAGGCCCGGCTGCGACTCCTGCTGCGCGGCCATCGTCAGCGAGTACACGGCGGCTCGCTCACTGAAACTGAAAAACAACTCCTGTTGCAACTGAACACACTCATATAATAATATAAATCATATCACAATACCTTCCCGTCCGATGAGCAATTTCATTTTTAAAGTAAAGTTCCATATTTAATTGCTTGCACCATTTAGACCGCTATAATAATAAAACCATACTTAATTAATGCACCGAACAAATTATATTTAACACGTCCTCAGTCCAGGCGTGTATAATTCAAAGCATTAATATCTATACGGCCATCGCGCTAAATATACATAGACCATATGTGACGTTCCACGGGTTAAGGTACCTTATGGTCGGTATGGAGTTATAAATAACCCTGTAATCTACAATTCATAAGCAATCAATAACAGAAACAACCAATTCCCTAAGTTGTGCAGTTACGGAGTTTTTTTTTTTTGAAAATATTCTTCAAAATACATTCTGAAAAAAAAGGACATCTTAAAATAACTTTTTGGGTATATTTTTAGCTGAATAACATAAATCAAACATTGAAAAATATTTATAATCAAACTTTAAGCTTTTCTATACTTCGAGAATAAGCAAAAAAGACCAAGTTATTTTCCTACCATTTTATAAAACACTTCGTATCTCCGAAACTAAAACCCGCCATAAGGTACCTTTACCGGCTGAACGTCACATATTATCAGTGTCATAAAGGGGGAAATAGGTATTATGAAAACATTGCAATAGGAACGTATACATATAATATAATGACTTTACGTACAGCTGCGGTCCCACAGCCGGTTTTTTTTACAGGTCACAAGCCGTGGGAATGATGCCTGTCCAATTCGTTGAAAGTCGGTGGGTAAGTTCAAAGGTCTGGCGCGGCGCGTATCAGTTCTCTCTCTGTCCCTTTACGGACGTGTCGGTGTTTTACCCTTAAATCACCAAAACTCATTTCATAGAATGTTTCACTTCGCCGAATTTTCATTTCATCGACAGGTACTTGCACGTGCATGCATGAGTTCTATTTTTTTGGTATTTAACAGGTCTAACCTAACCTAACCTACGTAACCCGTGCTTAAGGTAACCTAAAAACATTCGATCAAATGAATGTCGATGTTTCAAGGGGATCCCGACCGAACGAATAAAAAAAATACGAAAATACGAACTGTGTCGGTCATACCGACACGGTACATAGGTATATGTTGGATAAATAATCTAATTTAAAATTGGTATTTAATGTAAGATACATTTATCTAAAGAGTAGTTTCGAATAATTTTAAAAATTAGAGCCGTACGGACCGCGAACGTGTTAAATCCTTAACACATAAAAACCGATTGCTACATTATCTTTTTCTTGGGATTGAATTGAATACAAAGTCAGGCATATAAAAGACATTAACAAAATTAATATAGTAGTAAATGTTTCTTTATTTTAGTGACTTTTGCACATTTCCGACAGAAAATATATGGCACATAGAAAAACACAGAAGTAACTGAGTAATGTTAAAAGATCAGTGATAATAACCACAACAGGGGTCTCTGGCAAAATTCCTTTCACGACGGCCGAAGCTTTTAGAATTTCACCATAGGATATAGTTTTTGGATGGTCCGGGTCACACCAAGGGTCAATTTCCCTTTCTTGCCTCTGAAAAGTATAATTATTCATTCATTACATTTAGACATTCTTAATATTAGTATGGTGAATGAGTTTAATTTCTAAATAAACTTTTTCACCACTATCAGATTCTTGATATTCCGAATTTTCAGAATACCATATAAGTAATAACGTAGTATTACGGGAAAGAACAATTATGATTTTTTTAATTCTATGGGTTACATGGCAAACTAGAAATTATTTAGGGGTCTATTTTATAAAGCTACAAATTACAATTTACAGGTTCCATGTTTCCATTTGACACAACCTCGACCAATGACGACCGGCCATTTGATCAGTATTGCCAGTTTAGACCCGTAAATTTGTAACTAAACTAACTTATAAAACGTGCCCCAGATATTGTGACCCAAAATGAAAGAAATTGATCCACTCGTAAGGAGTTCTCTGGTAGGTACTACGTCACCATCAGTTTCACATAACCGAAAATGACTTTTGTGTAGTGCTAAGCATTGAGGAGCCGCAACTGTTATTTGTGTATATAATATTATAAACCCAATGAAGTCCTGGTGCTGCTTGCTGTCTTCATACTTTACAAGCATCATACAGGACCTATCTCTAAAATAAACAGAGCTCTAACTTCACCAACCTTAGTACTAACTTTACCCTATGAGTTATGTCCTTTTTTCTGAAAAACCATAAGTGGTAGAGCAATTCTTTTATATGTAATTAAATAGATTATTTCAGAGTTTGTGACATTTTTTGAGTTTTTCGAAATAAATCCCGGTTTTTTTTCTTGGCGCTCTATGTGAATTACCCGTGTAGTGAGTTCAAGTTAATAATTTATTAGCAAAAATAAATAGTTCAAAATTTCAAATTTCAAATGATGAGGCTTTGTTTGAAACTTTGAACCACGACGGACATCAAAGTTCAGGGTGCTGAATTTAAAAATACGTTATCTCTTGCGATAATTATGACCTGAAAAACATTACAGCTCACCATATACTTAAGTAGACACGACATAGCCCGAAGAATAGCTAAACTTAAGTGGCAGTGGGCGGGGAACATTGCTCGCAGGACTGATGGCCGATGGGGTCAGAAGATTCTTGAGTGGCGTCCGCGGACCGGGAGACGAGCTGTAGGTATGCCTTCAACAAGATGGAGTGACGACCTTGTAAAGATCGCGGGAACGCGGTGGATGCGAAAAGCACAAGACCGGTCTGAGTGGAGATCCTTGGGGGAGAACTATGTCCAGCAGTGGACGTCTTTCGGCTGACATGATGATGATGATGATGATATAGTTAGACCGTAATTATTATGTTGTTAAATTGTATGAGAAGCATTTTCCGACATTCAATAATCGGGGCTCAAGAAATGGTATCCAATCATTTGCTAAACAATATATCAAAAACATATCATTTTGCAAAACGCTTTTTCGGAAACTGTAAATATTCAGGATTTATTTTACTCGTAGGACCATCTTGTAGAACTTGTTGGTTAGGTTAGATTAGTTTTAGGGTGAAGCCAGACGAGCGTAATTTTTTGAGTTGTGACTTGCGTAATTGCTGCGTGGATGCTCGTGGGACTGCTAGTATTAAAACACGTACACTAACTACTAAACGAGATCCTGAAAAACGGTACCTGCAAAAAAGAGGATGTTGCCGTGGGAAAGGGCCCTAAGTAATATGAAACTGACGTTTTATTGAACAAAGTTTAATAAGATTCTATTGGTTACTTAATCTGGGCGAACCTTAGTTGTGCGCCGGCCTTTGGGTTTGACAAGATCTGGCCTCGACTGAGCAGGCGGAGCCTCACTATGAACCGGCTGCGAGGCATCAGGCATCTTCAAGGATGTCCAAATATCATATTGCTATTGCTTAAAATGGATTAGTATATAGGCATAGGAAGATTGAGCAGTCACTGCATCTGTATCAAATCTTACTTCTTTTTTCTTGATTATCAAATCGAATTTATACTTGGTATATGGATCACTCTGACATTTATTGCAGCCTTACAAGAAGCTCACAAGGTTCTCGAAAAATACCATTACAGCAAGAAGTTTGCACGTTTGTAGACTCGGTCATGGAAGGGTCATGGATGTAATAGTTAAGAACTAGTAAACACCTTAGACTAAGTATACCCTAGACCTGACAGTTTTATGGAGTTCTCAATAAGAGAGAAAGAGGAGATATTTATTTGTCTAATTCTTGGACGCGCTTTTTTTTTGCTGGGCACATCCGAGTTTGTGCCTGGCAACTGGCAAACCGCTATCTTATTTTCGTGAACGTAACCTATAGTCCATTCGCTTAGATAGTGTCGCTACACTTGCACGTACTTGTGTTTATTGTAATATAATACGAATATAATTCGAAGTATACTGCGAAATTCACTTGAGGCATAACAACCGCGAGTGAATTTGGCAGTTTACATCGAATTATATTCGTATTTTATTACAATAACCACATGTATGTGTGAGTGTAGCGACACAATCTAAGCGAATGGACTATACTTACTAGTGTTAAAAGCAGAATTAAGGTAGGAAATGTTGTTTTCAACAATTTGTTTGTTTGGTCATAGTAACCTTGTGTTATGTTTGAATTTTATTTATAAAATGGTGCATTGTTGTGTGATCGTCTGTAAAAGCCGCAGTGAGAAAAAATCGGAGAACGTAACTTTTCATACGTAAGTACCGTACTTATTTAGCCCTTTCTCAAAGTTATTTTTGAGTTGTAAACGTGGGAAATACAGCAACTAATCTCAACTACGTGTAAAATAATACAAGATCATTAAAACAACTCTAAAATTCGCTTCAAAACAATTCGATTATTGCAGTATTAACCACCCAAATTACGTAAGTAGTTTAATGTCAATAAATTGAATTATTAAAAATAAACAAAAAACCCCACTGCAATGAAAAAAACAACTGAAAAGCGAAAAACAAGCTATATAATCTACAGAAAATTGTAAGAGCATGTACTTATTGATATTTATAACAATTTAAATTTAACTTGAATATCTGAAAAGGTGTTCCAGGCGGGGACAAGCTAGTCCAAATGTTAAATGTTTTCGAAATTCATTGCTTGTCCCCGCCTGCAATACCTTTTCCAATATTCAAGTTAAATTTAAATTGTTATAAATATCAATAAGTACATGCTCTTACAATTTTCTATAGATTATACATATAGCTTGTTTTTCGCTTTTCAGTTGTTTTTTTCATTGCAGTCGGGGTTTTTGTTTATTTTTAATAATTTAATTTATTTAACTCTTTTTAGTTTTTATTAATAAAATAGTGGTTTCATTAATTATTACTAAGTTATATATGAGCTCTGGAGCTTAAATTTTAAATGTCGCGAAGCTACAAGTGACAAATTACAAGCGAAACAAAATGGGCTATTTAATAGTTTTTATTTGATACCCATATTGTTATAATAAAAATAAAAAAATTATTCCCCCTCCGTATTTTTTTTCGCGGACGCCATGCTGAAATATTATATACCCTATGTCACGTCGGCAATTAAGACGAATCGAATGACACCTCGTATGTTAAAATCCGTCCAGCCGTTTATGCTGCAGAGCGTGCCCAGAAATAGACATACATACATACATACATACATACTTACATACATACATACATACGCTCGAAAAACATAACCCTCCTTCTGACGCAGTCGGGTAAAAACGGCTGGCTGGCAACTATGTCTGTGGTATATGCAATTTGGCCAGTTTGTGAAGTGATTTGGGGTTGCCAGACAAACAATAAATTTACCGCATTTAACGGGAACATTTCAATGCCAAAAACTCACAATTTAAACTGTTGCTTAATGTGGTTGTTGCCACTCGAGAAAATTATAGTCGTTTTCTCGTGGTCACACTGATTTGTCGTATTAGTCGGAAGACCTCGTAGTCTTACCACGGAGTAAAATGATTGAAGATAAAGGCCTAGTTCCTCGTAGTCCTACTGCGGTACTATCTCCACGACAAATTTGCAACTGCCATTTTGTCGTGGTCCTACTGATTTATCCTATTAGTAGGACCACGAGGGAGACTTATTCCTCGTAGTTCTAATAGTAGGACAAATGACAAAATATGATTAAATGATCGTTTTCGTTTGCTAAAATGTAAATACGTAGGTTAAATTATGTTAGTTTTGCAGCACGCCCGGAGGGCCAAACCACCCAGAAATAGAGCTCTGTCGACACTGTCTAATTAAATTGAAATTAAGAGTGTCGACGGAGCTCCGCCCCCGCGGAGCTTCTATTTCTGGGTGGTTTGGCCCTCTGGGCCTGCTGCAAGACTAACATAATTTAAACCTACCACGTATTTACATTTTTAGCAAACGAAAACGATCCCTTTAATCATATTTTGTGCTACTAGTCGGAATACGAGGAATGGATCTCCCTCGTGGTCCTACTAATAGGATAAATCAGTAGGACCACGACAAAACGGGGAATATTATACTTAGTAGTTCCACCTGGCCCCGCGTCGAGCTCTTTTTAACAGACTTCAAAAAAAGGCGGTTCTCATTCGAGTTTTTTTAAATGTTTGTTACCTCAGATCTTCTATTTTTATTAACCGATTCGAAAACATTTTTTTTTATTTTAATGCTTATACTTTCAGATTGGTCCCATTCTTATCAAAATGAAGATTTGATGATGGAGTCCATGAGGAATCGACGGAACTCTTCAAAATTTATAGGCACACCTATAGCGATTTTGATATTTTTCATTGTAACTCGTCTATTTGCTCTTGGAAAGCACTATTTAGTGAAGTGGAACTGATGATGAAGACTACAGATAGCCACCGGAACTCCTAAACGGTATATATTTCAAGGGTGGTGACAAGATAATTCGATTAAGATAGTTGAGCGACTATGAGTCGAATTAGGGGACCGCTCGTCACGCGAAATAAGTTCTCTTTGGTCACACTTAATTTGTAGAGATAATTAGTTTCATTTCGTCACGACCACTACATGGTGTTAATTAATTAATTAATACAATTTCAAATCAATAAGACAGTGTCGACGGAGCTCCGCTGCCGCGCAGCTCCTATTTCTGGGTGGTTTGGCCTGCTGCAAAACTAACATAACCTAAACCTACTTACATTAGCGTGACGAATAGAAACAAAATTTAGTAAAATTTTATTTATTTCAAAGGTGTAACCAAATATATTATTTCGCGTGACGAGCGGTCCCCTAATTGGTTTAAAAATCCTATGACTGACTTTCCCACAGGGATCGTATACCGGTATTATTTTCATACAAAAATACCGGTATTCAATTTCGGTATCTCGCTTATTATTGAATATTTTTGCTCATCAATGAATTTATGTAATATGTTATTACCTAAATTACAGTCGAAAATATCGAGGAAATAATGCAAATTATGGAAGATATTTCAATTTTAATTAATACCGGTATTGATCCCTGCTTCCCCACGGCATTGCTTGCGGCGAGATTGAAATGTTCTATAGTTCCTTATTAATTGAGAAGTGGGACTACATAACATCATAATTATGATCACTAAAAAGTATAAAATAAAATAAATGATGTCATGCTCCCTGCACACTCCACTGTCTGTTTTATAATGTTTTAAAGCATAACCCTAATGTACACAATATGTACCGAATTTGTACATACTTAAAAACAAATGTACCTCAATAGATCGAGAGTACAAATTATATGAGTTTGAGGTTGCTGTGGAGCATCTCCCCAGCAACCCCAAACATTGAATTTAAGAAATTATTATTTATTAAAAAATTACGCTGTTGTACGCAATATGTACTGAATGAGTACACACTTTTTTTTAAATGCACCTCCATGGATCGAGAGTACAAATGAACTGAAACACTTTCGCATTTGATTCTGATTTGCAAGCGTATGCTGTACTTTATAATGAGAATGAAGCTTTTGCTCAACATGTCGACAGAATAAAATCGACTTTTTCCATGTTGGTTATAATAACAGGTACATTTAAAATAAAGTGCGTACTAATTGAGTATAACTATATTGGGTACAACAGCGTTATGTTTTAATAAATAACAAATTCTTAAATTAATCTTTGCGGTTGCTGGGGAGATGCTCCACAGCAACCCCGATCTCATATAATTTGTACTCTCGATCTATTGAGGTACATACATTTCTTTTTAAGTATGTACAAATTCGGTACATATTTTGTACATTAGGGTTATGCTTTAAAACATTACAAAACCGACAGTGAGGTGTCCAGGGAGCATGACTTAATAAATGTTTAAAGTCTGCTTTTGGTTAAAAATATTGTAGGACGCCGACTTCAGTTGGACTGACCTATTACCTACCATTTTAAAAGAAGTAATTTTTTGCTTTTTGTGGGCGGGTTTTTGTTTTTTTAGCAAAGCTATACAATGTGAGGCCGGCTACTTTTTCTTACTGGCTCCATTCCTGGGGTTCATACCTATCTAAATACCTCTTTTTTATACTTACCTTGCTGTAACTTCTTCTTAATAGATCTAGAATAGTATACCTATACATATTTTACTAGCTCCTGCCCGCATCTTCGTCCGTGTGGAAGTCTTTTATTGTACCTACCCTATGCCCTTTCTCGGGGTTCAAGTTATATCGTTACCAAATTACATTTATTTATTTATATTTTATACTCCATTGCACAAAAACTAAAGGAATGTACAAAAGGCGAACTTAATGCTACAACATTCTCTACCAGTCAACCTTAAAATACATTAAATTAGGTTAAGCAGATTAGCCGTTACAAACAGATAAAATACTTTCACATTGATAATATTAGTATGGATTAAATATATAAAAATAACCGCCGATATAATGGCGACAATTCTTAACCCGTTTTTAACCACGTAATTTTTTAATCAAGTAAAACTAATGCACGCGGCCGCACCGGCGGCTGATTATTTGATCTGTTCGGTACTTGCCCCCTTTCTACTTTTGCCTAAGTGTGAGGGTCGCCCCCTTTAGTTATCGCATGTGTATTATATCTTGATTTGATCCCTTTTTGTAATGATCATAAGAGACATTCGCCCTATTTTGTACAGTAAGAAAAAAAACATTACTACATTAATATTTAATATTACATGTACATACGAGTAGTTATCTACTTCCTGAGATTCCCACTTTTTCAGAATTCTTACTCTTATAAAAATGTAAACATGTAAATATGAAAATGAGGTAGGTTTAGGATGTTTGTTTTGCAGCCGGCCCGGAGGTCCAATTGATTTGAAATAGAGTCACAAATATTATATACAAATAGAGTGTCGACGGATCTCCGCTAACGCGGAGCTCCTAGTTCTGGGTAGTTTGGCCCTCCGTGCCTGCTGCAACACTAACATAACCTAAACCTACCTCATTTTCATATTTACATATTTATATAGTTATTAGGTACAGCCTAAGGGCAAAGAAGTTGCTAACTGTACAAATAGGAGGCAAATAACGAATTTTTGAAAGTGCAGACCTAATTTTATACAAAAAAAAGAATAAAAGGCGGATAAGTCAAAAAAGGGGGCAAAGTCCTAAAGGTGGCGAATTAAGAATAAAAAGAAGGGGGTTCCAAAAATGGGACAAAACTCTAAAAATTGTATGGGCCTCACACTTAGTAGGCAAAAGCAGAAAGGGGACAAGTACCGAACAGATCGATTACTTGGTAAAAAAGTCACGCGGTTAAAAACCGCGGCGGTTTAGCCGAGTGCGGGGGCGGCCTACAACGGCTCAACCCACTTTCATGAAACCGAAACCATTAAATATTCATCTAATCAAAAAACTAATTAGGAACCTTAAAGTGTTTTTAAAAGAACTGTCGAAATATGTGCCACACCATGGTTTATACTGTTTTTCTTCTGTTACATTTTACATTTATGGAGTGCCCCTAGAAATGCCCCCCCCCCCCCCATTACTTAAGTACTCGTAAATAAATCCAAACAAATTTAGCTCCGGGCGATAACGTTTCTCAAGTTTCTCAACCCCTAAATCAAATTCGATTGTTACGTTGAATATGTTGTAGTAATTATGAGGTTTGTAAGTCTCTGTTTTTTTTTCAATTCATTTGTCTCTTTCCAAAACAAATTGTTTTTTTCTTGAAAAGGAGAAACATACAGACCTAGTTTTTCATAATGTCTACAACATATTTAAAAACGGGGGTGAGAAACGTAGCATTTTGTGTGGAAATTTGCTGCTTCACAATCCTCTTAAGGTCTCCGGGTAATTACAAAAAAAAACTGTTTATTTTGAAATATTACTATATTGACGTAGTTAGTACACGGTAGCGTTGGGTAATATAATTTGATCTGATCGCCAGTTTCTTGCTGTACAATTTATTTCTAAACTTACTTTTATTTCAAATCCTTACTACTTTTGGCGCTACATTATAATGGACTTTGAAGGACAATATTACTTATGCTTAAAGACCCTACATCAGTATCTCGTACCATGTGATGGCTGGCGACCAAAATAAAAAAACAGTATGCGGCATATATACTTCATACTCTTATACTGCCTTTTGCTTTTGATCGGCTGCAGGTGCTGCTCTTTCACACTAAGATGGTTGGACATTGTGACATTTATATTTAGAGCTTGGGGGTTACAATGGTATTGAGTTACGTTTTGATTTGAGTTGCCTGTAGATACGGACAACGTATGTGTTTGGGTTTGCCAACTACTTCTGCATGCAGACGGGGTTTGGCGCCAAGCAGGGCCCGCGGCGCGAGGTCGTTTTGGACCCATCTTCGGCCAGGTCCGGGAAGTAGTAGGTTTTGTAATTCTTCTTTATTTGTTCCATCAGCTCCTTTAAGTGGTCCCATCCTCTTGTTTCTACTATTAGTTTTAACTGAAACAATTATTAATTTATTATTTAGTCATGCAAGTTGACGATATCTTTCATAGTAAAACGCTTTGTAAACGGCACATTCTTTTTAAAGCAATTAATATTTAAAGAATTCCAAAATAAAAATAAATTGTCAAGATGCTATTCTTTCCTTTTTTCATAAAACACTTTGCCAAAGGTTGAGAATTCAATGTTGAAATTTTCTCAAATGACCCGAAGCTATTTTCTGAATACCTACGATACCTTTTCAGTGGTCCTAGACAAGATGCATTGCGAGAACGTTATCGCTTATCGCTATCGAAAATCAATAGGATTCAAGTGAGCTGCCGGACAGGACTCGTGTCAATTGAATAGGTACTATATTTGTCAGTTGTCTTGTCGATCATCGTTCGTTTATGCATCCTGTCTCCAGCCCTCGTATTATAGTCGCTTATATCACGGGGGATAAAGCATCCGTCACTCTTGCAGTTACAAACTGGTCATAGAAACTGACAGATGTTTCATCCACGTTTATCCACATCGATAGACACGACCATAACTAAGTAAGCTGACCAAATGACAGCCCTAACAAAAACGTCCTATGCAACTGTTACGTAGGGTTGCAGGTAAGGCAGCAACAGGTATATCATCTGAAAATCGGAGAGTGGCTTCCAATATGGGAGGGTCTGAATCAGGCCGGTAATGATAATCTCACCTCACAGCTGAAGACGTCACCCTTAACCCAGGCGCGCTCAGGCACGCAGTCCCGCAAGGTCACGCCGACCTTCGACAGAAGCGCACACATGTCCGCCATGCCGCCCACCCGGTCGCTCACCGTCACCTGAGCCACACCCAACCATTACAGCCCAAGCTTTGAATACTCCGTCCTTCGCTTCATTAGTGACTCAAGGACAGAGCTAACATTACTTCGACCTTCAAATTTGAAGTAGGGCTAAGCATAGGCAGTTGTAATGTTTTATGTAAATCGTTAGATGTTTTTTTTTAAATCATATAATGCATTTTCGTATTGCAAAAAAAATATATCATGGCTGGATGTTAAACGGCCATTCTAGGCTTTAGAGGTTGGTAGCGATTTATTAGTACCTATACCTAGCCTTTGGTAGTGGCCTGTTTGGATATATTATATATAAACTCCTCAACTTAGATAGCCAAAGAGCGATCAGAATTTACGAGTTAGCATCCCTATCTACACTAATAATAAATAAAGAGGAAAGATTTGATTGTTCGTTTGTTTGTATAGGCTCCGAAACTTCTGGATAGATTTGAAAAATTCTTTCACTATTAGAATCCTACATTATCCCTGATGAACATGGTTTATTTTTTATTACTCTGCGCGGACGGAGTTGCGGGCAACAGCTAGTACATAAATAAAAAAGTACTTTCAGGATTTTTAAGTGTCGGTGAAAATACTATCGTACCATAACCTCTTTCTTGAAATGTAAATATAGCTATATGGTGAATCTCAAGGGAAAAAACACGAATAATTAAAAATAGTAATGACTAATGCCATATTAACCTTAAACTTAAAAAGCCGCCCTTCCGCAGCCATGCCACGCTCCAGAGCTCGAGCCAAAATGGTGGTGTCTATGTTCCCGCCCGTCAGAATGGCCGCGACCCTGTTAATGCAGCAATATGGTTACAAATGCGAATAAAAGTTTAAATCTGTCTGTAGGTATGTATGTATGTATGTATGTCAAAGCAGTTGTTATCTGAAGCTATAGAAGCTATATGGAAGCGATCAACTTGAAATTTGGCACCCTCGGATAACGTTGTCACCGCAACTGTTACATGATTTGTCACTTGCATCGTTTAAAGGCGCGTTTCCAGTTTTGGGCCTTAGTCTATAGACACAGCGTCTTTCGATTTCCGTAATGCATAATGATTTGCGTAATGATTAGTGGACAATGATCTTCTATTACGCAAATTCTCCAGCTTTGGGTTCTCTTCGGGGCTGTTAAAGCTTTTCGGTAGCTATTTGAAGGATCGAAGACAGTTCGTGCAGTTGTAGGGTTACCAGTCCAAAGAATATTATACCAGATCAGGCGTCGTTCAGGGTAGCATTTTCGGACCGACTCAGTTCTTTACAATAATTAACGACCTAATAATTGTGTCGAATGTCAGATGCCTCTTATTCGCCTTAAATTATTTTAATTATTTCAAAAAAGCGATTAAGTAATTCTCTCTCTCCGATTGCGACTTACTGCAGCGTGATGCTGTAACGATCTGGATCCGTGAGAACAGATTGTCTTATAACGTAGACAAGTGTAAAGTTATCACATTTAGCAGAGCAAAAAGCACAGTAGAGTTTGTTTATCTTATAGAGGTGAGGCTCTCGAGCAGGTGGATAATATTCAAGGTTTAGGGCGGAACTTGGACACAAGATTATTAGATTTTCATTACAATTTCGATTTCCAAGTGCAAGGAAAACACTGCGTTTGTACGGAGCAGAGTTGAATACTGCTCTGTAATTTGGGACCCGTTGGAAGGGAAATACCAGCTCTTGCTAGAGCGTGTCCGACGAAAGTTCGTCAGATATCTCTATAGGAGCGAATTTGGATATAATCCATTTTTGTACCCTTCTCTTTTTGTATCGGGTATTGTTGGACTCGTCACTCTGATCTCACGGCGCACGACGCACCTCTTGGTTCACTACTGCCTCCTATTAAGGAAAAAAGTTGATAAACCAAATCATGATCATCATCATCATCATGACATCATCATGTCAGCCGAAAGACGTCCACTGCTGGACATAGGCCTCCCCCAAGGCTCTCCACTCAGACCGATCTTGTGCTTTTCGCATCCACCGCGTTCCCGCGATCTTTACAAGGTCGTCACTCCATCTTGTTGGAGGCCTACCTACAGCTCGTCTCCCGGTCCGCGGACGCCACTCAAGAACCTTCTGACCCCATCGGCCATCAGTCCTGCGAGCAATGTGCCCCGCCCACTGCCACTTAAGTTTGGCTATTTTTCGGGCTATGTCGGTAACCTTAGTTCTATGCGGATATCATCATTTCTGATTCTATCACGCAGAGAAACCCCGAGCATAGCCCTCTCCATAGCCCTCTGAGTGACTTTGAGCTTCCTTATAAGGCCCATTGTTAGCGCCCACGTCTCAGATCCGTAAGTCATCACTGGCAACACACACTGGTCAAAGACTTTTGACTTCAGACACTGCGGTAATTTGGACGAAAAGGTGCTACGAAGCTTCCCGAACGCTGCCCATCCGAGTCGGATTCGACGAGTGACCTCTTTCTCAAAGTTGGACCTACCTAACTGGACCGTTTGTCCCAGGTAAATATAGTCGTCAGCAACTTGGAGCGCAGAGCCTCCGACTATCACGGGAGTTGGCGCGACATGGACGTCATCATCATATTAGCGCTTAATTATTCCATTCCTGCGCCCGGTTTTGCGCCCTCTGCATCCAGTCACGGCCTGCGTGCCGTCTGATGTCATCTACGCAGCGTTGGGGTGGCCTCCCGCGTGCTCGTGTGCTTTCGCGTAGTCTCCACTCCAAACCAAATGCTCTTGAACAAATTCGGCTGCACCTGAGCACTCCACTCGCGCGGAGCGCCGCCACCGGCTGTTCGCGCCCACCATTCGGGTACAGGCGCTACTCAATGAGCTCGTTTGCCATATCGAAGATGCCGATTGCCGGCGTGTTTTCCGATAACTGGCAATTGTTACTATTTAAAATACATTGTTTCTGCTCTTCCTTCTCTTTGTAAGGTTTGTTCTTGATAATTATTCACATTGTAGGTGCTTTGGTCTCAACCGTAAGCCTATAACTGTTACTTTATAAAGAAATAAATAAAGAAATAAAATAATACAACTGTTGAGTTGAAAACGAGGTCACTCATAACTACTTACATAAGTATCCTTTTTTTAATCCTATGGAAAATTATAATACTTAATTATAATTTATTAAAGTAACTGAAGCTTATAGCCGAATATCCATCACATACGTACCTATCCTAAGATGTATGTATCTACTATGTTTACACTTAATTCATACCAAATAGCTCGCCTATCAGCAAATTTGGATATTTTAGAACGACTTACTTTTTCCCTTTAAGGTTGGGGAAGAGGCCGGCCATGAGAGCCGCAGGCCCGGTAGCCGCAGCGCCCTCCACCACGAACCGCTCCTCCTCCACAATGTGCATGATGGCTCGGGCCACCCAATCCTCTTTTACTGGCACCTTCAAGGTCCGATGCAAAATAATTAAAACAATCCAGAAAAACTTTTTGTATACTTACATTGAAGAAGTAGGTAGTCACCAAGTAGTAGGTATATTATCCAACATTGGGCTCAACTATATCTGACACGTCTCTATTACTAGGGGCATAAAAGAGCGTGTCAGATATTTTGAGCGTAATGTTAATTAATGTGTTATTATGGTTTAAGATATTTTATTTCTCAAAAGATTTACAAAATCACTTACTGAGAATATATTTTTGTCTTAAGTATAGGTAAGAGAGGGTAGCATGCATGTTACAAAAATAAATAGCGTAGGTGGTAGCGACGAGAACAAGTAATGCGATAATTTTTCATCTAACTTGGAACTAGGGACCAGTTAAACCAAACATTCTATAACAACACTAGTTAACCATCGGTTACTCATAACTCATAACCATAACATAAGCGGTTAAGTACCAATTTCACCATACGATGTTAACAGACGATTAGAGCGTTAACAGCTGTCAAAATGTATGAATTAACGGTCGATTAACATTGATAATGATAACATATAACATCGTTTGGTGAAATTGGTACTTAACTTGATATATTTAAATAGAGATAAATTAACGTTTACTTAAATTTAAATTAAGATTAAAATTATTACAATATGAGAATATATAAAAATAAAAGATATTTAAGCAATTAAATATTAGATTACACACGAGTATTTTTAAGGACCGATAATATATGTTGTTTTAATGATTTTTTTAAAACTATAATTGACTTTGCATCTTTCACATCTTTTAGTAATTTATTATATAGTTGCGCTCCTTCATAAATAATATTCTTTTTCCCATAGAGGGTTCTGGGCGGTCGTAATATTATATTGTTTGCTTGCCAAGTCATTATTTTTTGTACTTGTGATCTTTTTGTAAATGTTATATGGCTGTGTAGGTATGTCTTTATTTATGATTTTCCTTTTAAGATGCAGGTGTTATAAAAGTAGATTTGTGATATGTTTAATATTTTTGTTTCTTTATACACGATGTTAGTAGAGGTTAGGCATTTATAATTGAATAATAATATTATTATTTTATTTTGCGAGATTTGTAGGGCTTTAGGTTAGACTTGGCGGCGGAGCCCCATATTTCTATTAAATAGTCTAGGTGGGGTTTAATCTCTCCACACTCGAACTCGCACGACGTCGACTCACACCATCCCCACTTATGTATATTATTTATATAGATAAGAAAGAGCAATGGTCCTAAGTCAGACTCTTGTGGAATCCCGCATGCAATGTAAAGCAGTGCTTGTAGCACTGCTTTACATTTCGCCTATTTTAGTCATTTGTATTGGGTTTTGTAAGTATGATTTTAAAATTTTAAATGCATTTCCAGTAATAAGTACCTATAGAATTTAGCTTCGTTAATAGTCGCGAATGACTCACAGTGTCGAAGGCCTTTTTAAGAGCAATGAAATTACCAAGATTTTTGTTTTCGTTTAACTGCTAACTTTTATCTCTGTAAGTAGATCGGCAGTAGCAGATAAGGTATTTGACTTAGACCTAAAGCTATTTTGCTTGTCGGAGAGGTAATTTATGGAATGAAAGCGTTCTGTTACCCTCTGATACCTTTTCAAAAATATTGGATGTTGCTGGGATAATTTCCGGGATCTAATTTATCACCTGATTTAAATATGAGGCTAACTTTGGCTATTTTAAGAGAATCAGGGAAGATGCCATCTTGAAGACATTTATTTATTCATTTTGCAAGGTTATCACTTATCACCAATTAGATCTTTAACGCATTTTAATACTTTTATAGTGATACTATCTATTCCTGAGCTTGAGTTAGGATTAAGGTTATTGATTATTTTTACAATTTCGTTAGAGCTAGTAGGTTTAAAATCAGCGATCTCTTTGTTTAGGCTTGCACTCTCACTTAGTTGATTATTATGATATTCTAGAGGTATTTGGTTTGCTAACTTTTTAATGGCTTCCCCTTACATAATTGAAATGTTTTATGGTAATAGTCAGATTTAGTTGATTGTATAAGATTTGCTACCTCGTTCCTTTCGCGCCGAAGTTTTTCTTTCCCGATCTTGTCCTCTGTTACTTTTTCTTCCAAAGAGTATTGCGCTAATTAATTGGGTTATCCCAAAAAAATACCCCTAGTTTTTATTTTGTTTTTCGATAAAATAGACTAATTGAAGATACTTATTTCACGGTTTTTGCATTTAAATCAATATATTAATTTATTTTAATTTTTAATGAAAATGGCTTTATGACGTCACTACAAGGTGGTTTGTTTGAGACATGCTTTAAAACTATTGAATTCGTTTGAGAGTACGCTTTTCAGTCAGATCACGTAAAATGTCAATGTCAAGTCATGTAATTTCCCTCGGCCGTTTGTTGAGTTTGACAATTTCACCCACAGACTAGCCTACGGGCGGCGGTTCCAAAACGGACTTGTATTTTAATCATTCCATTTTTTTAAAGATCTTACATCGTCATGTTTATATACAGTTAAAAATTGTCTTAATTTTAATAAGCGTTAAAATAAAACAAATAAATAAGACAAAATTCGATATTCATTATTTATATATTACTGCATTTCGGACTCATATTATATGCAGTACTATGGTTGATCACAGATAAGACACAACTTACCAATGAAGATCGTGACGTCACTACATTACAGGTCAAATAATGTCAAATGATAAATTCATCATCATCATCATCATCATCATCATCATCATCATCATCATCATCATCATCATGTCAGCCGAAAGACGTCCACTGCTGGACATAGGCCTCCCCAAGGCTCTCCACTCAGACCGGTCTTATGCTTTTCGCATCCACCGCGTTCCCGCGATCTTTACAAGGTCGTCACTCCATCTTGTTGGATGCCTACCTACAGCTCGTCTCCCGGTCCGCGGATGTCACTCAAGAACCTTCTGACCCCATCGGCCATCAGTCCTGCGAGCAATGTGCCCCGCCCACTGCCACTTAAGTTTGGCTATTCTTCGGGCTATGTCGGTAACCTTAGTTCTACTGCGGATATCATCATTTCTGATTCTATCACGCAGAGAAACCCCGAGCATAGCCCTCTCCATAGCCCTCTGAGTGACTTTGAGCTTCCTTATAAGGCCTATTGTTAGCGCCCACGTCTCAGATCCGTAAGTCATCACTGGCAACACACACTGGTCAAAGACTTTTGACTTCAGACACTGCGGTAATTTGGACGAAAAGGTGCTACGAAGCTTCCCGAACGCTGCCCATCCGAGTCGGATTCGACGAGTGACCTCTTTCTCAAAGTTGGACCTACCTAACTGGACCGTTTGTCCCAGGTAAATATAGTCGTCAACAACTTCGAGCGCAGAGCCTCCGACTATCACGGGAGTTAGCGCGACATGGACGTTGGACATGACTTCGTCTTGTCCATGTTCATCCTCAAGCCAACTCGGTCGGAAACTCCACTGAGGTCAGCGAGCATTGCACTGAGGTCCTCCATGGTCTCAGCCATGATTACGATATCGTCAGCGAATCGAAGGTGAGTGACTCGCCATTTATGTTGATGCCTCGTCCTTTCCAGTCCAGAACCTTAAAAGCATCCTCCAATGCAGCGGTGAACAGCTTCGGAGAGATCACATCTCCTTGTCTGACTCCCCGCTGCAGAGGAATAGGCTTCGTGCTCTGGTCCTGTAGTCGGACGGACATAGTGGTGTTTTCGTACAGATACTTTAACACTTCGATATATCGGTAGTCAACTTGGCACCGCTGGAGAGACTGTAGTACAGCCCAGGTCTCGATCGAATCGAACGCTTTCTCGTAGTCCACAAATGCAAGGCAAAGGTGGAGGTTATACTCTTCGGTCTTCTGTATAACCTCCCGCAACGCATGTATGTGGTCTACGGTACTATAGCCTTTTCGGAAACCGGCTTGTTCGGGAGGCTGGAAATCGTCAAACCTGCGCGCGAGACGATTTGTGATGACCCTCGAAAACAGCTTGTAAATATGGCTCAGAAGTGAGATGGGTCTATAGTTCTTCAACAAAGTTTTATCAACTTTCTTGAAGAAGAGAACCACCACACTTCTGTTCCATGCTTTCTGCGTTCTCCCTTCGTGGAGGACGGAGCTGAACAGAGTCTGAAGGCCCCTAAGAGTGAGTTTACCACCCGCCTTCAGGAGTTCGGCTGTAATTCCATCCTCACCTGGGGCTTTGCCATTCTTAAGCTGTTTGAGGGCCATACTAATCTCGTACAGGATGATAAATGATAAATTAGAAATAACTATTTAATACTAATTTTGTAAAATAATCTGATAACAGGGAATGGTTCTACAACCCTTTTTCTCGAAATGGTTTTTGAATCACTATACATTACAAAATTATGGGATAACCCAATTGCCATAATGATATTTTTATTTATCCAGTCTTTTTTGAGCGGTTAAGTACCTATTTCTTTTCTTTTTGATTTATTCTGATTTATATTAGTTATTAAGAAATTCTAAAGTTTGTCATAGTTATTGTTTATTTCATTTTCTTTAATCAGCGCCACAGACTTGTATAAGTTATTATAATTTACAGATTCGTATTCCATTTTTTGTATTGGAATTGATTACCTATTTGTATTGGAATTTATTGCTGGTGAGTGGTGACTGTACCTATAGTGTTTTCAATCCAAGAAGTTCCGTACTACAACTTATTCTAGGCAGTGTGTCAGCCAAATTCAAAACCGTTTCAAAATTTAATGTGCTTACATTTTCTTCTGAAAAGTGATGCTTTCGCATCAACTGACCAAGATTCACTCGTTATGAAATTTTTAGACGTATTGCTATGATACTTTTTATGTATTTTAGTATTCTTTCCGGGTATGCGCTACGCGCGAAAATCAGACGGGTTGCTATGATACAGATCAGTAAAATTTGTAGTCATTTTTTAAAATTTGGTCAGGTCAGACGCTACACGGAAAATGTCTGATATTGCGATTTTCGTGTTCAGAATAATCAAACCTATCAATATGATGCGGTTGTAGTCGTATTGCCCTAAAACAAAAAAAATAGTTGTGGGCACTGGTACTTTTTGAGTGAGCATGACATGCTCACGCTGCATTGTGTGAAAACGGCGCTTAAAAACGGACGTCATCGTGATGCATATCATTTTGGACCTCAAACGGTATATTTCAATACACAGTGGGCCATTACAAAATGCAGTTTTAAAATTTAAAATAATCAATAATGTTCTGTGTTTTCAAAAAACAATAAATTTTAAAGGGCATTGGGTAAATTTGTTTGAAGAATATTGTCATATTTTTTTTCAGCGGCCACGGATGATTTTTACATCGTTATTTAGAGGACCTCTAAATACACATAGAAATATATAATTTATGGCGTTAAATAATATCGAACCGGAGATTTTAAAGATTTAAGTATTCAGTTTTTAGTTCAAAAGTACGCCCAAGTATGAATATTTAAATATCTCGGCTCCGATGCACTTAAGAGTAATACATTACATAACAAAATATGTTTATTTTTAATTATTACATCATAATTTACCACTTTTACGAATGGCCGCTCACCTTGAAAATGTATGAATTTTACAAATGACAACACTTTTACCCAAACTCCTTTGAGTTAATTAAATAAATTTAAAAATATAAATTTTACGTTTTAAAAATTAAATCATCGCGATGTCGCCCGTTGCGGTCGCGGCACTCTTACAGCCTTGTTTATAAATTTTGAAAATCTTTGTTAAAATTTGCGGTGGTTAGATATTGTTTGGATTTCTGACGAATGGTCTCCTTTAACTCTAATGTGGTTGCATAGAGGTATTATTCTGTCTTAGTTCTCAGCAGTGATGTACAAGATACCCTATACAAAGTATCTGGAATACAAAATGCAAGATACTCTTAACTTAAATATTTCATATATCAGATACAAATAACTTTCTGGGAAAGTATCTAAAATACTATATACAAAATAAGTATCTTTCAAATACTTTTTAAAGATAAAATACTTTTGTAAGAAAACAACATATTATTGAATGTAAGTTTATTTTTTACATGAATTATTTACGAATAAAGCGAGCAAATGTGACAAGACAAAATATTACTTATATTTTTCAGGTTTTAATTGAGAATTAACTAAAACCAGTTCTTCAAACATTTCATCACTCATTTTTGTTCGATGAGGCCTCATAGTCATACCCCTAAAAGAGAAGAGTCGCTCCACAGGGGCAGAGCTTGGCAAACAAGTGTTATATTTGAAAAATATATTTTTTATTGTAGCATGATGACATTTGTAGAAATAAAGAGTCGCCATCTATCAATTTGGTCCTAGGCTAAATTTGCGTTCCGTTTTATCTATGGTGACATTTACAATTACCATCACCATAAAATCTTGTCACATTTTGTGAATAAATGCATAGGTAAATGTATTACTAAAAGTATTTTAACAAACATACTATTTACAAAATACTAAGATACCAAACAAAAAGTATTTAAATACAAGATACAAAATGAATTTTAAAAAAGTATTTTAGATACAAGATGAAAATACGTATTTTGTATCTTGTATCTGTATTTCAGATACTTGTATCTTAAATAAGTCACATCTCTGTCTCAGGGATGGCAACGCATTGGTGGTCTTAGGATTGTAGTCTTAAGATTGTGGTCTTGAGAATGCAAATTTCTATGGGTCACAGATCCCACTTACATTCAGGTGGCCTGTGCGCTCGTTTGCCTTCTCCGTGACATGAAAAAGAATTGTGTTCTGCAGGTTGTTGTGGCAGGAACCTTACTTACCATTTTGTCTATTTTCGCTCTTGCGGTGTGGAAAGCGTTGACTCCGATCATCGGCACCCCCAGCCCGTCAGCTATGGTGGACTCAATAACAACCTGCGTTCTTTCATTCTTCTTCAGGGATTCCACCATACCCATAGTTTTATCGGTACACACGCCCTGTAGAAAAGGTCCGACGGGATCATTTAGAGCTGCCGCACATTAGGCCACTAGTCGCCGCCACCAAACGCGACTACTAGTGCTTCAGTCAAGCCACTACACGCCGCCATCAGTGGCAGCCACTGATTGCTTTTTTCATTATGGGACCAAAATTGTATAGCAGTTTACAGAATAGGTACACCTACATGTATAATTTTAGTCACACTTTTGGTTTTGCCATTCTATCTCGTCTCTCTAGTCCGCCTAAAAGAGCGTACTCAGCAGCTTTTGGCCCAGGCGGGGCTAATCAGAAATATAAGCCGGGCCCACGCTTGTTTTGCTTTATGTACAATAGCCCAGTCAAATTAGGGTTCCACCTCGGAATGAGAGATAATAAGTTGAAAATTCTTATACACCTTAATTTCGGCGTTCCAAAAGTTGTCTCAAAAGTCACATAGAATCTCGTGTCTGCATCGTAAGTTATTCAAGGTCAAATGTCACGAAAATCGGATTTTCGTGATTATCTAGGCTTCTTTAGCTGCAATAATGTTAACGTCTATATTCAATTTGTAGAACATTTAATATTCGATCAATTTTGTTCCAAAAATATCATGCGCTCAAGAGTTTTTGAGTTAGAGGGCAGAGGGGTTAAAATAAATTAGCACTTTTAAGCTTAATGTTTCATAAAGTTATCCCCTAACCGAATAGTTAATTCACAAATTCGCAATAGTTTTGAAAGACCATCTAAAAATAACATCCCCACTTTACGTGTAAGGGAGGTACTCTAAAAAAAACATTTATCAATGTTTTATTTGACCATTTTATCATTGTGACTAGTATGTATATCCATGCTAAATAACAGCTTTCTAGTACTAAGAGTCTCTGAGCTTATCTGTGCGGACAGACAAACAGGATCAATCATAGGAGATATAGAAACCTAGATAATCGTGAAAAAGCGAATTTTGTCACACCTTGAATAACTTACGACGCAGACACGAGATTTTATCTGACTCTTGAGTCAATTTTTAGAACGCCAAAATAAAATAAAGGTGTATAAAAACAACAGGCGTGCAAAATGCAGGGGGGGAGGGAGCAGCTTCGCAAGAGAGCCTAAACATACGTGTGGTGTTTTATAATATTTGACCCTAAAGGATCAAAAGACATCAACGGGTGCAGCGTCGTATTTTATTTTATTTAAGTCATTGCAAAGCAAGACGGGCGAAATTAGTTTCTTAAAATGAACTACTAATTGAATACTTGTAACTATTATTTGGACGGTTATTTTTTAGGTCCATGCTCATTCCCGCCGCCCGCCAAAGAGGGCACGCAGCGTGGCACCCGATTTATTATAACAGCTCTAC
Source organism: Acleris literana (assembly GCA_946894065.1). Taxonomy (NCBI): domain Eukaryota; kingdom Metazoa; phylum Arthropoda; class Insecta; order Lepidoptera; family Tortricidae; genus Acleris; species Acleris literana. The sequence continues at coordinate 6,989,750 of OX335685.1, read as the reverse complement.
GGCGATGGTCTTTACAATAATACCTAGAATGTTATTTATGGGGGCGGAAAACTCACGTATACTTCAATGCCGGGCTTGAGGTGCTTGGCGACGGTGGCGATGCCGGCGACCAAGCTGCCGCCGCCTACGGGCACCACGATGGCGTCCAGAGTGGGCACCTGCTCCAGCAGCTCCACGGCGATTGTACCTTGACCCTCTATCACATTCGGATGATCATACCTAAAAACGTGATCAACATTATCATCATCAGTCCACTTCCATCCACTGCTGGACATAGGCCTTTCCCATGGAATGCCACTAAGCTCGCTGAGAAAAAACGATATGGTAGACAATCCTTAAAAGTCGATTCTATTCCCATATAGCCATTTTCGGTCGCAGACTTTTCAAAGCAGTAACAAGTCACATTTGTTTCGTAACTGTTTTGGCACATTGCGACTGTGTAAGAGTTTGGTTTCTAAGTGTAGTAACAGTTGATACACAATGCTACCACTAAATAACTAGTAACAATGTTTAGTCGCTGCGTCCACAAATAACGGAAACATTTGTGTCACACATTTTTATACACTTTGCGTTTAGTTTGTGACTAGTGTACAAACTAGGAAATAATGTGTAGTAACCGTGTGGTAACTCTGTAACCAAGTTATAAAAAATAAACGCGAAGTGTAGTAATGTTACGTCAATGTTTCGGAACATGTCGACACAAACCAGTAACTGTGTGACCACTTGTGACTGCAATGTTTGTCCGTCATAATAACATATTTATATCATAATTAATAAGTTTTATGGTTTATTCTTGCTTTTATATTTATTGTTATTACTCAAATATATTATTCTGTCTGTGAAAGCTTCAGAGATCTTTAAATTATAGACTTATTCAATAATGCAATAATACGCAGTACAGTCATGTGTTTCGCTAAATTGGCTAAATTATGATTTTATGATGGCGCGTTGATGAATTTCAACCAATATGATCAAATGACACGATGAAATTATTTTCCCATTGAAATTTGAACACAATCATAATGAATTAACACAAACGAAATATTTACGTTGTCAAACTTTTTTATGATGGCGTCTCTTCTTATGTATTTTTTTAAATCACTACGAAAACGACATCAGACGCTCCAAAGAATTTCATTTAAAAGAGTGATTGATCGAATGATTTCTAACGAACTGGTTTAAAACTGGGAACATTGTTACCACACAGCGAAGGAACAGTGAAACGAAAAGTTACTGTGTCGACTCTTCCCCAATTTTAGTCGTCGCGACGTAACAATTACGAAACAGCGACCAAACGTGTTACTAGAATCAGTCAGTGTCTACACATAAGTTTCGACAATTTTCGTGACGGCTACCAAAAATGGCTATACGGGTTGCTACCGCACTTGTACACTAAATTCGATTTACCGGACGATTGATGACGTCGCTGTGTGTGGTGTGGGTTAATTAAATATTTATGCATAGAAAACAGGAAGGTGGGTTCCAACGTACATACTGTTACGTACGTGGGGGTAGGTAACTGATAGAAATAAAGCACCAAAATCCACGATTCAAAATTAGACGCCTTATCCCATCGGCGTAACAGTACTGCTCTCCTAAACTAATAAGCAGTATTTTAAATTCAGTGACCAAAGCAGCTTTAATTCTTGGTAGTAATGAGGTTGATATTGCTACAAGAGGATACGAGTTGGACAAAGATATTTTTTTTAAAATCGGTTATAAATATGCTTTCATTAGCGCAATAAATAGCCTGGAATCTGACGAAACCTAAACAAGTTCGGACTCGTATTAGGTGCCCTTCGATATTACCTTTCCTGCTAGTAATCTAGTTGGATTGTTGATTGCAGGAGCTCGGACCAACAACTTTGTCAATTATTTTTAAAAGACGTCGCCAGGGCACATATCATCAAAAAGCTGAAGGACTCAGCTTACAGAAGGACATAGGAAAAGCACGGACGGTAGGAAAAGAAGCACTGCGTAATGGCTGGCTTTGCAAAAGGTGGAAAATCTCAAGACCAATCAAAAGGTACAAAAAAACTTTAGTTCTTTTTAAATTGGAGTTGCTATTAAAATATATATCCTACATGTTTACCCTGACAGCAACGCAGCGCCAGAGTGGGCCTAGAATAGATGCGATGGTAGCATCGAGCGCTTATGTCAACTCGATTAGTTTGGTCGGTTTTGGAAAATCGTTTACGTTAGCGTTAAGCAAATTGTATAGGGCTTCAGAACGGCTAATTTGTCAGCACACCGTAAACCACCGAGAGGGTCGCACCCATCGTACCTTGGAGATCAAGCGTCGCTCATGTTGAAAACGAATTTTCCCGAAGATGACATCATGACAGATAGATTTCTAGACCCAAAAACCCCCTATTCCGTAATTTTAAACCAAATCATTAGACCCGTAACCGTTATAAATATCGCAATTACAAACCAGTACATAAATATTTCTCGTATAAAAGTAAAGGCACTCAGGCATACTACATTGATGTTATTCGTTGTGTAAGTATAATGTCTATTCGTGCCATGTAATGAATGTGAATGAATGTGTGGTATCGGGCGACGCGGCGAGAAGACCCGAAGCGCTCGCTTCGGGCGCCGTCGGCAACTCCGCCGCTCGCCATTGTCTGTTACATTACACTCCGACGCTCGTTTTGCTTAAGTCTATACCTACCGCTATCCGTCATTTCGGTACGTGTTTATTTCTAGTTTTTTACAGTGTTAACTTCTTTGTTGTCTTTCTTCGTTCACTTTCCATATTAACTTCTGTGCTTATTTGTCTGTCATCTTAGTGTTGTGCCTTTTATCACAGTAGATTGCGGCTGTGGGCGGGGCCTGTGGCGGGGCGAACCAATACGAAACGAAATCTCAAGATATTACAAGGTAACTTAGTCGGGGCCGCGGCGTCATTGCGTTCGGTTACGTTAGGTTGTAGTGCGCGTACTTACCTATCGAGCGACAATGTCTTTCCCAAAAAGTCGTAAATATTGTTCTGTATACGGATGTCTAAAAAAAAGTACACCTATACAAAATCCAAAGCTATCCTACATATCTATTTAGAGTTTATGTTGTGAAGAATGCGGTTCATTTTTTGATATTTATAATAGCCCACTTGCAGTTTTTGTTAAGTCTATTTTATTGTCAGCGTGATATTTTCATTCGTTTCAAAACGCCTAAACTGTGCCTAAACCTAGCTTAGGTAGGTACAACTATATCCAGATTTAATAAAAGCTGCAAGTGATTAATGTAAATACCTACGTAATTAATTAGGTATTTCGTACCGGCCTGCCTATAGTACTCGTATACCTAGGTGAAATAAATACGTACCTATTAAGTAGGTAATTTAAATTATTGAGTGTGACGTGACAGGTTACATGTAACATGTGACGACTTGAATGGCCTAGGTAGTTGGTAGTAGCTAAGTAGTGACCCTGCCTACGAAGCTAGCGGTCGTGGATTTGATTCCCGTTAAGGGCAAATATTCGTGTGATGAGTGCGAGTAGATATTTGTTTCTGAGTCGTGGGTGTTTTATATGTATGTACCTACATAATATTATTTTTTCACTACATAGGTATGTTTATCAAAGTACAACCCTAGAACCTAGTTTGGGACTACCTAGGTAAATTTGTGTGAGATTTTCCCGTGATATTATTCAGATATTTATTTAATTTTCTGTACATAATTTTCTGTATTATATATTGTATAAACATATTATTTAGTGTCAACAGTTAAAAAGGTATGTATGTCAAATAATTTAAATTTGGTACTTACTTTAGGTTTGTGTTATTTATGAAAATTACTATGATTATGAATCATAGATCAAAGTATAGCCAAGTAGGTGACTAAGATTGAAAAACATGTTTGGACAACCCTGACGCCCGAGCGGTAATATGTATCAGAATCTCCTAAAGGTCCGGAGTTAAGCTACTTTTCTATTTATACTATGCTTTTATTGTTTACTATAGATTTTTAATAAACTGTTTCTTTCTAATGACTCAAGTGTTTCTTTGTTTGTGGACTCATAAAACTAACAATATAAATACTGTAGTACCTACCTACTCTAAGTGCTACAAATGAGAGTCTACAACTTCACCACTATTAAAAGCGGCCGTGTTAATTGACTTCTTATCCATCTGACCCTACAGGGAGCGGTCACTTATTTATTCTTCGTCCTGTGTTCAATGCATGCAAGGGCTTGGACTTCCATCACTACCTTTGTGCGCTAATTTACATCGAATTATGTTATGAAAATCGCTCGCTATGACATCGGCACCTTACCCTCCCGCTTGACTCTTACCCGTTAACGTAAGTCATTTTCTTCTCTTTTGATATAATCATGGCGTGATGCTTGGACATGCTTATATTTTCACCGTGCAGGATGAGTTTGGCGCCATATGCCTCGCACTTGGTGATTTTTACAATAGGGGCATGAACTGGCATGACTACGATGCAGTTTATGCCGAGCCTCGAGGAGTGGTGGGCCATGGCCATCCCGTGGTTTCCAGTGGATGCCGCGATCACGCCGCACTTCCTATTCTCGTCCGGCAGTAACAGCAGGGTGTTGCAGACCCCGCGCTCCTTGAAACTGCGCCCAAAATCATGTTCATTCACAGCCACACGGGGTAGTAGTAGAGTGACTCGATCGCAAAATTACCTTCTTCCCAAACGACCACATCGCTGGTAGCAGTCTGAGTCGCAAAATTACCACTTCGATTGCGTTACTATAATATTTTTCATATCTTATTATGCCTGTGACATAATATGTTTCATATCTATTGTGCCAGTGGTGCTGCTAATTAAGATCGCATTCATTTTTTTCGATTATCGATAATGTTTATAAAGGAAATGTAATTTACCTACCTACTATAGGTACCATAAATCATCTAACATCACGCTAGAACTATTGCCATCGTATGGTTAAGTCTAGACAGGTGCTTTTACGTGGTAAAATAAAACGCAAAGACACTGGACCCGATTCTACAGCGGCCGCTTAACTTCCTAATTTTATTTAGGTGTCGCTAAAACACTTTGATATTCTATGAGCAGCTGTCATAATCAAATGATAGCGCTAATTTGAATCTGACGCTTCTTATTTTAGGCAGTCTATTCAATATTACATTTGACATTCTGGAATAGCACTTGTTAAATCTGCCGTCTAAACTATGTGTAAAAATTAGACAATTTAGTTTTAGGCTATTTAAGCGATGTGCACGTGGAATCGGGTCCATTCAACGATTAAAATCGTACCTACCGGCAAATCGATTTGCTCGAAGAACGACGTTATTGTCAAACACTACCATAAGCAGTGATCGGAATACCGGTATATTTACCTAAAGTTCGCAAACGGACATAATATAGTGTTTCAATAAAAATAAATTAATATTTCATCCGGTTGTGTACCACTCTATATTAAGTCCTTTTGCGAACTTTAGGTAAATATACTATGCTCTACTATTCCGATCACTGATCATAAGTATAACGGTTCGTTTCCCATATAGAAAATAAAAGTACTTAGTTTAAATATTTTGATTTTAGTTCCTACTTGTGTCCATAGTTTTCCATTATTTGTTTTAAAAAATGCGTAAAACTTGTTTGTGACTATTGTTTTTTGAAACGAATTTACTATCGATACGTATTACTTAAGTTCTGCTCAATTGGTTGGAACAACGTTCCGGTGAAATATGAAATTTCGATCCGTCACAGGCACAATAAGATATGAAAAATACTATAGGTAGGTTAGGCTCGTTAGGTAACTTCAAATACCCGAAGGGCCACATTGCCTATTTAAGAATGAGCCGTGCGAGCCTCCGTTTCCGTTTTGCTACGAAAGACAAAATGAAAATAGCAACGTCTCGTCTGTTTGGTTATTTTGTGACTCAGTCATGAGATGTACACTACAAGCGATGTGGCCATTTTGAGAGCACGGACCTAAAAAAAATACGGACGTAACGTTGCACTAAAAACTGTCACACAGATACACTCATGATACACTAAGTCTGACAACCCGCCGCTATTATGCGCCAAGCCACAGCGCGAGTGACATTAGCGGCCTGCACACGTAAAGTTCGGACCGCGGAAAACGCCACGCGCCATTCCAATCTTCGCTACGAACCGTACGTGTAAATGCAACTGTAATAGTAATATAGTAAAAAAATTACGGTTTGGAACGAAGATTGGAATGGCGCGTGGCGTTTCCCGCGGTCCGAACTTTACGAGTAAAGGCCGCTATTGAATTTTAAGCCGAGGAAAATGCCGTCTTGTGTAGTTAAAGCATGCCAAAATTACAAGAGTAAATTTAAAAAGTCACACGGTATCGCTTACCGCGTGTAAGGTATGATGATTCGTCTAATTTCGCATAAATATGTTTATTTACTTTGATGCAAATTTCAAACGAAAATGAAAACAGTGTTGTCAGTTTTTTACGGGAAATTTTCCCTAAAAGTGGGGAAATCTTTAGTAAGTTAACCGCCGCTAGTTATGGTACGGAACCCTGCTTATGCAAGTCAAACTTGATTTATCACCAAAAGTCAATCAAAATTCATAATTAATGGCCAAGTTTTCATATATTTATATATGTCGCAGTACGACTTTTAAATTAGTGGCTGTTTGCGGAATGCCCAAGCCTTATAAAATAAATCGAGATTGTCTATGCTTGGAGTGTGTTTGGTAGTAATGGCGGGTAGTTTGGATTATGAATTCCTTGAGGAGAGTGAGGGAAGGTTAGACTAGAACCGCCATTGCAATCAACCTCGCTGCATTTCGTAAAAGTTAGATTTAATAATTAATCATACGATATCTGAATCATCCATTTTGTATTTTGTAGTAATAAATCAGTAATTAATGTGTTGTGCGTGTGTTTAATAATTAAAGTGTTGTATGTTAAATCAATTCTGTGTATGATTGTGATACCACCTGAATATGGAGAACATGGCGGATAAGAACACTGACGGTGATGATCAAGGTGGATTGTATCAGCCTTCGACATCGGAAGTGGGATCCCGATCAACATGCCTGACAGAACCAAGTGCAGATGGCGATGAAAAATTTCGCTTGATTTTAGAACAACAAAACAGAAATTTTCTTGCTTTGTTACAAGCGATGACACCGCCCAATACAAAGGAGAATATTCAACTTCCCGAATTCGATCCTGAAAAACAAAATATGGACGCACGAGCCTGGATAACCACAGCTGATATGTGTATGGCCGATTCACAGCTACAAGGTGCATCACTTATGATAGCTCTTAGCCGAGCGTTAAAAGGACAAGCGTCCGCATGGCTGTCCCAAGTTTCGTTCCCTGGAATGACATGGATGGAGTTTAAAGAGATTTTTATCGCGAGGTACGATTGTCCCGAGACACCAGCTGCATCCCTTATAAATTTAAACAACAGTACACCAAAGGAGGGTGAGTGTCTCGCTGCTTATGCAGCGCGTGTGCTTACGTCACTTATGTCACGCTGGAAAAATCTAACCCAAGAACAAATAGGTATTTCAACTGTTTTGGCTCATTTGTCACATATTGATACACGTGTCCAGCGTTTGGCGTTTACCACCGAAATTGGTACTAGAAATAAACTACAGCAAGAGTTACGTGCGATGTCATTTCTAAAAAGGAAACATACACCGCACGAACCTGATTTAGACATAAAACGGTTTAAAGTCACCCCTACGCATGTTACACCCAAATGCTATAGGTGTGGGGAATTAGGACACAAGGCACCTATGTGTCGCCTCAAAAGAGACTCCAGGACGGATGGAAATCCTCAACCTGCAAGTTTTTCATCAGGCAACGCGTCGCACACTTCGACAAAGAATAGAGACCCCAGTTCCGTCACCTGTTTTAAGTGCAAGCTTCGGGGCCACTATGCAAATAAGTGTCCGACTTCGAGCAGCCAAGGGCGTCTCTTCAGCGGCAACGTTGCTGGTAGCAGTGGCAGCGTCAGCGGCGCGGGAGCGACACCAGAGCAACGACGCGTCAACATGTGCGTGGTCAACGCACCTACTGGAATATTGCGCCACTCTGGTGAGTCATTTGTATTCTGTTATGACTCCGGAGCAGAGTGTTCACTTATCCGAGAATCTGTTTTGCCTAAATTTACTGGTGAGCATATTTATACTGTTGTAACAATGACTGGTATTGGTCAAACTTCTGTGAACAGTAATTTAAAAATTTCAACTTGTGTACAAATTGATGACCTTTCTCTAGACATAATTTTTCATGTGCTGCCCGACGATTATATACAGCACGACGTTGTCATTGGTCGTGAGATTTTAGCTAGTGGTATAGTGGTTAACATGACTTCAGACCACTTAACTTTCAAAAAGGTAGAGTCGATCGTTGAGTCAAAGAGTCAAATATAGAGTCAAATATAGAGTCAAATATAGAGTCAAATATAGAGTCAAATATAGAGTCACATGTAGAGTCAAATGTAGAGTCGAATATAGAGTCGAATATAGAGTCGAACATAGAGTCGAACATAGAGTCGAACATAGAGTCGAACATAGAGTCGAACATAAAGTCAATTTCAGAGCCAATTGTAGCGCAAAATATCGAGTCCAGTACAGATTCCAATGTCGCATCGCATATTATTTTACAAGTAGAGTCGGATACAGAAAAATTTATGAACATCAATACGGATATTCCTTCTGACTGCAAGCCGAAACTAATTTCAATTTTAAGCGAATTTAATGAGCGATTTATCGTTGGAACACCGAGTACACCTGCCAATGCAGAGCCAATGCAAATCAGACTCAAGGATCCTAATAAAACGGTTTGTCGTCGTCCCTATCGCTTGAGTCCTGACGAACGACAAGTAGTACGTAACAAAGTCGACGAACTGCTTACCTCTAATGTCATCCGCCCCAGCTCGTCTCCATTTGCCAGTCCTATTATTCTCGTTGAGAAAAAGGATGGGTCTCAGCGCATGTGTGTTGATTACCGCGAACTGAATGATAACACCGTGCCTGATAGATTTCCTTTGTCAATAATTTCCGATCAAATCAATAGGCTCCATGGTGCTCATTATTTCACGACCCTTGATATGGCTAGCGGTTTCCACCAAATTCCCGTACACCCTGACTCTATTGAACGCACTGCGTTCGTTACACCAGATGGGCAGTACGAATACTTAACAATGCCATTTGGATTGCGCAATGCTCCATCGGTTTTTCAGCGTGCAGTGATCAAAGCATTAGGAGACCTTGCCAATTCATATGTCGTGGTGTATATGGACGACATCATGGTTGTCGCGTCCGATGCAGAGCAAGCTCTTCAAAGATTACATATCGTTTTAGATGTGTTAACAAAATCCGGGTTCTCGTTTAACCTTAAAAAATGCACATTTCTTAAACGTAAAGTTGAATACTTGGGTTTTGAGGTGAGTTCTGGTGAAATTAGGCCAAACCCGAAAAAAATTGAGGCTCTAGTAGATTTGCCCCCTCCGAGCACGGTGACACAGCTACGACAATTTATTGGGCTTGCGTCGTATTTCCGCCAATTTATCCCCAAATTTTCGCAAATAATGGCACCCTTGTATGCTATGACTAATATCTCGAAAGGTAATATTAAATGGGAAGCTTCACATGAAGCTGTTAGGCAAAGTGTAATCTCTATCTTGACCAACGACCCGGTATTGACCATTTTCGATCCTAATTGCCCAATCGAACTACATACCGATGCGAGTTCAGTGGGCTACGGTGCAATTCTAATGCAAAAAAAGGACGGTAAACGATGCGTTATTGCTTACTTTAGTAAACGCACCACAACTGCGGAGTCAAAGTACCACTCCTATGAGTTGGAAACTCTCGCAGTTGTGAATGCAGTTAGGCATTTCCGCCATTATTTACATGGACAAAAGTTTGTCGTTATGACGGATTGTCATGCTTTACAGTCTACGCGAAAGAAGCTGGATCTCACACCTAGAGTTCATAGGTGGTGGGCATTTTTGCAGTCGTTCGACTTCGACATTATTCATGTCGATGGAAAGCGAATGCAACACGCCGATTTCTTTTCGCGAAACCCAGTGCCAGTGCATGATGAAAAGCCTCCGGTTAGGAAGGTAGAGCAGAAATCTGTTAATGTTGCCGATCTTACAAATAATTGGCTGCTAGCCGAACAGCAACGCGACGAGGAAATTTCAGATTTAGTCGCGAAACTAAACGATGGGAACCTTGACGACGCTATTTCCAAAACTTATGAGTTTAGGTCCGGTATATTACATCGGAAAGTGCAGCGCAAAAACAGAACTCGTTGCCTCCCCATTTTACCAAGAGCTTTAAGGTGGTCTGTAGTTAATACCACCCACGAGTCCTTAATGCACCTTGGATGGGAGAAGACGCTTGAGAAAATCTGCAATCATTACTGGTTTGAAAACATATCGAAATTTGTTAGGAAGTTTGTAGACAACTGTGTCACTTGCAAAATTTCCAAGTCACATTCAGGCAAAGTTTCCGCCGAGTTACACCCAATTCCGAAGGTTGCAATACCGTGGCACACCATTCATATTGACGCAACCGGTAAACTAAGTGGTATAAATGCCAAAAAGGAATACCTCTTCGTCATCATTGACGCGTTCACAAAATTTGTTTTGCTACATCATACCAAAAACATTGACACAGCCAGTAGTATCAGAGCTTTAAAAAGTTGCGTAGCTTTATTTGGCGCACCTACCCGTGTGATTGCAGATCAGGGACGTTGCTTCGCAAGCACTGATTTCAGAGAGTTCTGTGCTTCTCACAATATTTGTTTGTATTTGATAGCGACCGGAAGTTCTCGCGCTAACGGCCAGGTAGAGCGAGTTATGAGTACGCTCAAAGGTATGCTTACGGCCGTTGAAACGAGTAAGGAGCGATCGTGGCAAGACTCTCTTTTAGACGTTCAGTTAGCACTAAATTGCACAGTCAATAGGGTAACCAAATACAGCCCCCTGGAATTACTGATAGGTAGAGTTGCGCGTCCACTTGAGTTGATGTTTGCTGACGAAACTGAAATAGACATTGATGATGTACGAGCTGATGCCGTCGTTAATATGGACAAAAGCGCTACGTACGAAAAAGCAAGATTTGATTCCAGTAAAGCCAAGTTTCGTCGATTTTCTGAAGGCGATTTTGTACTTCTTAAAAACGAAGAAAGAAATCAAACGAAACTTGACGCTAAGTATAAGGGACCTTTCAAAATTGTAGAAGTTTTAGGAGATAGGTACACTTTAAAAACACTAACTGGTAATCGACAGTATAAGTATGCTCATGACCGCTTAAGGAAAATGCCAGATGTAAATGTTCCTTCAGAATTCGATGATAATACAGAGTCTGATAACTTAGATGCCGGCCAAAGTTCAGGGCTGTAGTTGCTTATTTCATTTGCTCTTTTTTAAGCGCTATTTTTAGTTCTTTTTTTTATCGTTGTTTATGCGATGAAGTGCAGAGTGCTGGTTAGGCACTATTGTTTTTTGCTATTGCTGGTTAAGCAATAGTAGCAGAGTGCTAGTTAGGCACTATTGATGATTTTTGCTATTGCTGGTTAGGTAATAGTAGCAGAGTGCTGGTTAAGCACTATTAATTGTTTTTTTTTGCTATTGCTGGGTTAAGCAATAGTATCAGGGTACTGGTAAGGTACTAATTTGATTTTCACTGCTGGATAAGCTGTGATGCAGAGCGCTAGTTTGTTTTTAATTTGTGAAAGAGCGATTGAAATATGTAATGAGTTTGTTGTATCATGTCACATACTTGCATTAAAGTGATTTATTTTCTGGCAGACCTTTGTATTAACTGTTTTAATTGTTTTAAATTAAATCTATTGTGTTCATTTTTATGAAAAGTTAAAATTTCCACTGTTTTAAACATCATAGTATTATTGCTGACTAATTCTTACCCGTTGGTCAGGATAGCCGAGTGAACGTATTACTCCCGTGGAACTATGTCTTGTTTCAGAAATGTCATCACACGAGGACGTGTGAGAAGTCAGAATGGCCGTGTCGCAGTACGACTTTTAAATTAGTGGCTGTTTGCGGAATGCCCAAGCCTTATAAAATAAATCGAGATTGTCTATGCTTGGAGTGTGTTTGGTAGTAATGGCGGGTAGTTTGGATTATGAATTCCTTGAGGAGAGTGAGGGAAGGTTAGACTAGAACCGCCATTGCAATCAACCTCGCTGCATTTCGTAAAAGTTAGATTTAATAATTAATCATACGATATCTGAATCATCCATTTTGTATTTTGTAGTAATAAATCAGTAATTAATGTGTTGTGCGTGTGTTTAATAATTAAAGTGTTGTATGTTAAATCAATTCTGTGTATGATTGTGATACCACCTGAATATGGAGAACATGGCGGATAAGAACTCTGACGGTGATGATCAAGGTGGATTGTATCAGCCTTCGACATATATATATATGTATACCTTCAAATAATTTGTAAACCTCTTGTATTTATACTTATCGCAACTATACACAACCGATATCTGACATTGACTCTTGACTTTTTTGAAATAACATTGAATAACAATTAATTCAGTGCTAAAATATTCCTTAGCATTTCGACGAATTGAGACCTCCTTTTTCGGGTTCCGTAGTCAAACTAGGAACCCTTATAGTTTCGCCATGTCCGTCCTTCCGTCCGTCCGTCAGCAGACTCTTAGTTCTAGAAAGCTGTTATTTGGCATGAATATACATATTAGTCAAGCCGATAAAGTACCTAGTAAAAAAAAAATTTTTTTTTTTGTTATTATAAATAAAAGCGGTTTACAAATTATTAAAGGGTATATAAACTTGGCTATTAATTATGATCATTGAAAATTGCCTGGCGATAAAACTTATTAGAAACTCCTCGATGGCTCATTAAGGGCGACTTGCACCGAAAATTTAACACTGGGTTAAGACACTAACTCGAGTTAATAAACGTCAGATTCATACTAAAACCGTCATTTTAACTCGATTAGTGTCCCAGCACCAGTGTTAAATTTTTGGTGGAAGTGGCCTTAGGGGCCTTAAAATATGGGCAACCCTCAAAGCACGCACACACGTAAACGGACGGCCATTTTGCAAGCTTCACTAATGATTAGACGAGGTTACGTCCGTATTTTTTTAGGCCCTTGTTTGTGAGTCGGTAATTTTGAGACCAAGTCATTCTACTCTAACTCGACTCCACATGCATAATAAAGAGAATCCGTTACCTTCCAGTGTACTGAAGGAATTCATGCTTTAAGTACAATTCCATTCCAAGTCTAGCGGACATGTGAGCTCTCTGAAAAATTAAAAGATTAATCAGTTCAATTATTACCCGACTAGCGGCACGACGCACCCTACATTATTATTTATATGACTAGAGAGCAGATTTGAAGTAGCGATTACAAGTTTAATATGTATTAAGGAGATCACACCGGGTTACTTACATAAAAAATTAACTATTTTATTTTATTTTTTACGTGAGTAACCCGGTGTGATCTCCTTAATATGACTGAGTGTCACGGAAGTTTTATGGTTAAAGTTTAATATGGATAAGACTAGTACAAGTAAGTATTTATCACAGTGACATTGTTGACAGGAACTATCAAAAAGGTGCGTAATAAATAGGATCTATTATGTTTGAGCTGTATTAAACTCCTTTAATTAGAATAAACTATTTTTCTTTACATATAGTTTGTTGCAAGAATAACATTTATTGAATTTTATTATGTATATTGCATTGCGGTAAGTAAGTAATAAGATAACTGTAAGACCAATAAACAACATGATATCTAATAAATAAATCTATCTATCTATCTAACCAATCGCACTAAATATTATATTATCCATATTAAACTTGCAATCGCTACTTCAAATCTGTTCCCTACATATGACACTATTGACACTTGACTATAAGTACATGGGTAAAAACAGGAATCTTAATGCCACTCTAATTCTAATTGCATCAGTCGTTTAGGAACTAAACCGATCCGATGCGACATCCGATTTTTGATCATATATACTTACATACCTTTCCTTACTAGACTGTTGGGGAGACAAATATCTGGAGGTATAGTCACAGATTAAATAAGTGTTACTACGTAGTATAGCACACACCCACGTCGAAAACGAAGGTTGAATTTTATTAAAAAAAACAAGTTAATATACAGAGTGACTGCGGGGTCGTGTAGCAACAAAGTAAACTAAAACTCACTACGCCATTACGAGCATAAAGTAATAGATTTAAAAGCGTTAAGACAATTACTTTGTTTTTTATTCAAATAAACATTGAATAAATTCATTTTATTCGGGATCAAAGCCACCCTACTCAATTTTTTATGCCCGATCCACACTCTCGCCGAAGTTGGGCGAGGCAGACATGGCGTCCTTTTCTAACGTATTAAATGTATGAAAAGGATGGTAAGCTTGCCTCGCCCAGAGTGGTGAAATATTATTTTATTTTTATTTAATTCCGGATTTTCCGGTATTTTTCTGGTACTAGTAAATGTAGTAGCAAGGAAGTCTCCAGTTTATGTCTCTGTTCTAGGAAGTTTAGGTAAATATACTCCACCTATTATTTAGATACTTAAAAGAAATGAGTTACAGGCCCCATTTACCACAAACTAACATAAAATATCCCATACCGTAAGTAAATATTACGTATATTTAGCATTAAAAATACCGGAAATCCGGAATTCAATAACGATAAATTAATATTTCATCCGGTTGTAACCACTCTATATTATGTCCTTTTGCGTACTTTAGGTAAATATACTCTACCTATTCCGATCACTGATGATTTGCCTCGTCATTAATGGGGGAACACGAAATGGCGATGCTGCGAAGCAAAAACCTGCCGCGGTATAATTTTTTTTTAAATACTAAATAAAAATCCGGTTTCTAGTATGATAAGACTCCCAAGTTTCGTTTGTTCCTAGGAACAGGGGAGAGTTAGGACTATGCAATACTGCAGTGCTGCAAGCCCCCTTGATTGGCCTTATCAGTGGCAGCAGCATTATAAGCGACGCCTCGTACTCAGGTAGCTAGTATGATCGATCTCCTCAAAAAACCAAAGCTTATCTGAAAGATCATCAATTTATGTGTAAGAAAAACCACGGCTGCATTTTCCGAAAAGTGGAGAAGCGAAAGCGATGTGCTGCAGCGATTGAAGGTCGCGCTCCGCGCAGCTGTATTCGGCGTTTCAATTCAGTTTTCTCAGCAATCACCCGGTTCCTTTCGATTTGTACTGATTGAATACGCGTGCCACGGTCACGTACGTATAATTTTATTCCTTCCGTTGTATTCCTAATGGTGTAGTGTCGCCCCGTATTGATAAAAATGATCAAATTATTTGAATAACCAATCTTCTTTCTTCATTGCCCTCATCCAAATTTCAATACCATCCCACTTTATGTGGTATTAAGGTCTTTTTATATGACTTAACTATTCAAAACTATTCAGAATAATTTGTTTAAACAATCAATGACAAGTAAAATTATTCGTATGTAACCGTGGCAAGCGTATTCAATCAGTACAAATCGAAAGGAACCGGGTTATTGCTGACAAAACTGATCGACCTTCAATCGCTGCAGCAACCACTTTCTCCACTGTTCGGAAAATGCAGCAGTGGTTTTTCTTACACTGAAATTGATGATTTTTCAGATGAGCTTTGGTTTTTTGGGGAGATCGATCATACTAGATACCTAAGTACGAGGCGCCGCTTATTATGCTGCTGCCACTGATAATGGATAATGGGGGCTTGCAGCACTGCAGAATTGTATAGTCCTACCCCTCCCCTGTTCCGAGGGACAAACGAATTTTGGGAGTCTCATACTAGAAACCGGAGTTTTAATTTTTCTTTAAAACATGTTTTAATTTCGCGGACAGTTTTTTTTTGTAAATTTGTCTGCCTTAACCGGGAATCGAACTGGTCGAATATAACAAAACAATAAAATCGTGTTTTTTACGGTCTTTATTTAGTTTAAAGGCGTATGTGTTGTAGATAAAACACGACTTTGTTTTGTCATGTTCGACCAGTAGTCCAGTAACCATGTCGCCTGAAAGTACGGGGTACTTTGCGTCAAATTCGGTAGTTCTGTTTTTTTGCAGATTTGTGTATGATGTTGGCCCGATGAATAATCCAAGTTTGTGACCTCGAGCGTCGAACGCAACTTTGTCAAAAATAAAAAAAAACCGCGAAAATTTCGGTCTTTTTTCAGATTTTAGTGATTATAACCCTAAAGGACTAGTTTTGATAGTACCCACCTTCTTCGGACGATTTTAAAATAGACTAAATTTGATACAATATGAGACTAGAATTGTCTCTGTAGACCGAATAGTTTTTGAGAGTCTCGTGTAGGAGGTAACCTAGGCAGATTGAAGCTGGTTTTCGTCGCAGCCCTGGCGAATAGTTGGTACCGCAGTTAATGAAGGTTGTTCAAAAAAATTGCGAATTTCGAAAAATGATGAATTTTGAAAAGCTTTATCTCGGAAAAGTAATATCAAAAAACTAGACCTTTGCCAAAATCTGAAAAAATTGAAAAAAAATCGTGTTTATTTTTTATTTTTGACATGGTTGCGTTCGGCGCTCGAGGTCACAAACTTGGATTATTCATCAGGCTAAAATCATAAAAAGTCTTCAAAAAATCAGAACTACCGGAATTGACGAAAGCTGTGATGTATAAAGTTACTGGAGTACAGTTCGATTCCCGGTTAAGGCAGACGAATTTTCAAAAAACCATAAACGCAGTAATAATTATTTTCAAAAATAAAAGTAGGTAGTTAAGTTTTCTTTGTGTAGAATAGGCTATTTTCAATATTTAAGGTAGTTGCCATCCATGTGGGGTCGGTTTTTTCCACCCTGTATATATCTTATCCGGTACTCTTATCGAAGTAGGTTTAGTGTCGTGGGCTCCCCTACTATTAGGATCACGACCCCGCAGTCACCCTGTAGATTAATCCCAAACAGATTTAATAGACCATCTACGGCATCTACTACCTACGAGTATGTATCTCCAGCGTTTTATAGCTATCGAAAGCTTAAGCACCCACTGCTTGCTACCACGAAGATGATTACGTTTTCTTTTGCCTACTCACTTTAAACAAAGGCTAAATCATGCTAAATACATAATATTTACTTTCTATAATGTTCATGACCCCTAATATTATATGCCATAACACTTAATTTGCCATAATCGCCCCAGACCCGATTTTTTTATAGTACTATACTTACGACACAACAAAAAAAACAAGAAGAAGATAAAACGCATTCTGAATGTTTTATGGCAAATAATTAATATGGCGTTTAAAATGTATAGCATACAATATAGGGAAAATGAAAAGTATGGCATACGTATCGTTATGGCGCCAAAAAATTATGTCAAGTGAAAATATACCAAATGATCATTATGGCACATGATTCGTTATGGCATATAAAATTATGTCATATGAAATTCGGGCAAATGAAATTATTGCATATGAAATTCGATCAAACGATAAAGAAGCAATTAAATGTTCTTCGTTATAGTCGCTCAACTATCTTAATCTTGATATCTTATCGCCACCCTTGAAATAGGTACCGTTGAGGAGTTCCGTTGGCCATCTGTGGTCTTCATCATCAGTTTCACTTCACCAAATGATACTTTTTGAATGCAATTGATGGACTTGTTACTAAAAATATTGAAATTGCTATATGTATGCCTATAATATTTGAGGAGTTCCCTCAATTCCTCATGGAGCCCCTCATCAGATTACAATTTGGTGCCAATGGCACCACCTCAAAAGTGTATTCTATCCAACAAAAAATAATTTTTGAAATCGGGCCATAATTGACGGAGAAATCGGTGAACATACATAAAAAGCATACAGTGGAACATAGAACCTCCTCCTTTTTTGAAGTCGGTTAAAAATAATCGTTTCTAGGCATTACATCTTACTAATACATATTATGAAATAATGAGAAAGTTTGGATGTTTGTTACTCAATCACGCTTCAACCACTGAACGGATCGTGATGAAACTTGGCACACATATAGGTCAAGTCCTGGAATAGAACATAGGATAGTTTTTATCCCGGAAAATTAAAAGCTACGCGGCCGAAGTCGCGGGCAAAAGCTAGTTGTAATATATTTAATGAATACCTAACACCCGCGATGCGCGTCCCAGCGGGTGAAGGCAGCGGCTATGTTGGGCACCTACCGAGAAGGAAGTGCGCACGACTTGCCCGGCGATGCGTTTTGCGGCCGTCAAGACATCTTCAGCCTTGATCATGCGGGGATTGCTGGGGTCACACCATTCGTCATATTCTATATCCTGTATAATTAATACGTTATTATTTATGCTGGTTAATACTACTGCTACAACGATATAAGAGTCGAGGTCCTCCTTTAATAATTGAAGTTGGAAGTTACGCTGTCTTCATCCCTTATTCTCGTATTCGTCCGGAGTGACGCGTGAAAGTGGTGGGACATTCGAATATTCTAATGAAGTGCTTTGTACCAACCAACCAGGCAAAGTCTTTAAGGCAGTGTACAAAATTTTACTTACCGATTTCGCTTATTTACGTGATTTTACACTTAATAAATAATGCACAACCTGAAAGATCATTTTAAGAATTATCTAATGTATGAGCTACTTTTGTAAAAATACAATTTCTTAATTTTGATTACTCGACCTCAACCAGGCGACTGTTTTGTGAATTGCGCTGTACGTAAAGGTTTACAATATCACATTTTTACGATTCGTAATGTCTAAACGGTATGAAAAAAATACAATTTATTGTTGTGAAAATTGTCTACAGAATGGAACTATGAATCACTTATTAGCACGTATATTTAAAAAATAATTAACTTAGTCAAATTTTAGAGAAATGGGCCAACAATTGCTTTTGATTTCGGCTATTTAGAAGTCTCGTTCATTAAATTAAATCAACAGAAATAAACTTCAGTTCAATGTCAATTTATTATCTGAAAATTATCAAAAAATTAAAAATAATTGACTGTGAAAAATATTTTAGAACAACTTAAATGTCGCAATATACATAAAACGCTTGAATATCCCCAGTGAAATACGTCTAGCTCTAAACTATTTACTCATCAAAACCAGTTTAAAAGATACTTCACGAACTGGATGAGAAGGACATGTACCTAATGTGTTCCTATGTTATGCTTTGTTACATTAATGGTCAAAATTTTACACTAGGCCTCTGTTGCCAGCGATCTAAATAAGCAAATAAGCAATTTTTTATATCAAAACCCAGCAGCCAGGCAACAGCATGTCAGACCATGCTCAGTGTCAGCTCAGTTCCGAAACGTTATGGCGGCTGTACACGCTCGTCGAGACACCCCGAGACAGGCCAAGAGCGAGTATGTACAGACTGCTCTCATTTTATCCCGCTCGCTCTTTATCTCACTCGCTCTCGTCTCGCCTCGCTATGTCCGGTCGCGGTCGGTTTCAGCCCGAGAGTCTCGCTGAGAGGCTCTCGACGAGTAGGTACAGCCGGCATTAGACCGCGGACACGAAGTACGCGGGCTGCGGGGCGGCGGCGGTGCGGGGTTTGGTGCGTTCCAATGCATATATTTATATAAAATGGGCCACAAGGGCAGCGGCGCGGGTAGCGGCGCAAGAGCGATGCGCTCCAGTCAAGCAGAAGCACCCCGCGCCGTTGACGCCGCCAACCCGCAGCCTGCTGACGTCGTGTCCGCGGCGTTCAAACACATAAGTAAATGTCTAAAAACAACAAGTTTTATGACCTACATTTTTATTTTTATTTAATTAAGGTATAAACACTTTAGTCGCCTGTATATCAAGAACTTTTCCAATTTCATTTTACAACTCTGTCAGCGTAATTCAAATGTATGACTATGCCAAATTACCGTGGACAGGACAGACGGACATGGCGAAAACTATAAGGGGTAGTTTGACCTCGGAACCCTTAAAACGAATGAAGCATACTCGTAGAAGTTGTTCTTTATTTAATTCTCTACCCAACCAGAGCATAAACAGGACAGAGAATTTGTATGGATATTAGGCTACCCTTCATTTTGCTTTAAACACGTGTTTACACGGATCCATTTTTTGAGCACAGATACTTATATATATTTGAGAACGCACCTTGTATTTTCCATACACTGAACAATACGGATTTCTTGTTATTTCCAACACAATATTAACAAACAATTAAAACTGAAACTCATAAACATGATCTCCGAACATCACACTTTACCAAGCCAAGGTTATACTTACGTCTTTATTCATTTTTCTATTTAGGGTTTATGTGGTTTTAACTACAGAGAATTTCACAGTTTTTTTATTTTTTCAAGTTTTTTGTAAATATGACTAACTACGCACAGACGGTGGTCGTCTTTCAAAATGATGTTCTTTTCATTTACTCTTTTTATTTCGGGCACTAAAGAGGTATTTGAGACACAGTTTCTACGTTAAACTTTATTGCTGTTCCATGGTCAGAGAAATAAAAGCCCTCACAGATCATTATATCACGATATGAGGTTTTTGGGGCGTAGTCATTGACGAAGATATAACAACACAAAACCGGGCAAGGCATGTCTGACCATGCTCAGTGTAGGGTTCGTAAAGACCTGTCCAACGAAACCCCACACCATGGGGTAGACGAGAAAAATTAACATTGCCACGTTACGTTTAGGAGAGGTACCGTACCGTATTTTTTGTTTTGTTAAACATTTTAAAATTATTGTAATAATTATGAGGGTATCCAATCACACAATAATTCACAAACATCATTTTGCAAACACTTTTTCCAAAACTGTTTTTTTTTTTAAACTTAGTCTAAGTTAACATAGTAGGTACATTATGTATGTACCGTACATACATAAGTCTGTCCCGGTAATTAGGTCATCGGCTGTTGCATCAAATTCCAATGTCACCGAAAAAACTTGTGTCGATACGTTGGTCTCAAGAATCGCGCCCGCGCTGACGCAGCTTGAAAAGCCACCGCCCCGCTACCCGCGCGCCCTCCCGCCCGCGCGAGTCAAGCCCCCCGCCCCCGCCAACCCGCCGTCTCCTCGCAGCTACGCTGTCGCAGCCGGCAAAACCTAGCGTACCTCTTAAGACGTCGAAGAAGAGAGCTTCAGCTTCCGTGAAGGAGCTCCCTCGTGCCGGTGTGGATAAGGAGGGATTCACATTGGTGCAGCACAGCAAACCACGTAGGAAGCCTCATAAGACTCGGTGTGGTACTGCAGTAACGGACTCGAACTCCGACCTGCGCGCAGCTATACCGAACACGGCGCTCTATGTGTCTCGCTTGCACCACTCTGCAACGGTAGACGACGTGGTGGAGTAAGTCCGTCAGAAGGTGGCATGCAGCTTGACGGTGTTTCAGCTGCGGTCGCTTCGCTACGTGCAGTTCAGTTCGTTTGTAGTGCGCGTGCCGCGGTTTATGCTGGGAACCGTCGAGTGTCCTGACTTTTGGCCGAAAGGTTTCGTGTTCCGGCCTTGTGACAATGACAGTTAAAGAAGAAAAAACAACCTACTTTTTGTTTCATTTTTTCTCATGTAATACGTAATCTAAAAAGTAGAGAAAGATAGCTGACGCAAAGTACGTCTTATAGTCCGGTTTCTATGCTATTTGTTCTTATTCTGTTGCTAGATACCTAAATTGTACTTATAAAACTAGGTGCATTTGCCGTCCCCGGGCAAGTCTAAATGGAGGCAATGGAGCGAAGCTAAAGATGATGCTTCAAAAATAAATATTAAAAAAAACAAAAAACCGCCTTCAGAAACGCAAAAAATAACTTCTTTTAAAATGGTAGGTATAGGTCAGTTCAACTGAAGTCCGCGACTCACAATATTTTTACCCAAAAGCAGACTGTTTTTTGTTTTTTAAAACATTTATTTTATTTTATATTATACTTTTCAGTGATCTTAATAAGCTGTTATGCAAATACTAGACTTGTTACTAAAAATACTAAAATCGCTGTATGTATGCTTATAATATTTGAGGAGTTCCCTCAATTCCTCACGGATCCCCCTCATCACGGCGCCAAAACGGACCAATCGGCACTGTTTGTCTACTGGATCGTAGTGATATGATTGGCTGCGTGTCAACAACCAATAGGAAGCTAGGTTATTGGTGGGAAATAGAAGCACATTTTAACATGATTTTAGGCATAGAGTAACTTTGTATATACTGAGATTTGTATATACTGATTTTAGCTTAACCCGGTATCTGTTGTGCCGGGGCCGCCGGGGCATTAGTTTTTTTTTCACTTTTGGTTGCGTTAAGTCAGTTTTGAAGTATTTGTGTTCGGTGAATTGTAAACTAAAAAGATAAGTACTTATGCTCATTTGTCATTACCCAATTGTTTCTGTTTTTGCTGGAATAATTAATGATTAAACGAACTTACCTGTAAGTGAAGTTCTATCATAATTATACGAAGGGTTTCGTCCTCGATATTAGTAACTTGAAATTATATACACATGTAGTATCGCGTAAGCGCTACCACTTCATCACTTGTTTAAGGGAAAACATGTAGGCGACACAGGCAACAATTAAAAAAAAAAAAAAAAATTTCCCTGCCGGGCCCTCATCCAACCATCTTCATTTAGTTTAGAGCCAAAACGGACATTATGATATTTCCGATAGGGTAAGGGCGGGCGGGAGTGCGTTACTAATATCTTCGGACGAAACCCTTCGTATAATTATGATAGAACTTCACTCACAGGTAAGTTCGTTTAATCATTAATTATACTCGTGTTTCGTCCTCGATATTAGTAACTTGAAATTATATACACATGTAGATGTTGAGAGATCAATAGGAAAATATCAGAATTAATAAACCTTATTAATAAATAAGATATTAACATCTATAGTCAATAGTTATATTATTTAACGCATAAATAACACAATATAAACAATCTGACAAATACAAATTACTATCAATCAGAATTTAACTTAATTCCCATATTGAGTATATGATATGGAGTAAACCGAAATAAATGATGATTTATATCTTAATTACGATAAGACAAGCATACAGCTCTCGCTAGAGCAGTATTTTCATTGTTCAAATCGACAATAGTTCTATTATAGAACCTGGCAAAGGTAGTGGAATTGCCAGTCCATCCCGCCGACTTCCTAATGGCGTCAAGGCTTACACCAGATTTATAAGCTAGAGACGTCGAAGCGTGTCTGGTGCTGTGGGAGGAAAAAATGGAAATGTCAATTCCACTACTCTTCAAGGTTTCTTTGATCCAACGACTAAGTGTTGGAGCTTTAACACAATTATGGGGTTTCTTAAGCCCTATGAAAAGCAAATCAGATTTAGACAAGTCCTTTGTCTTATTCATGTAAGTAATCAGTGTCCTAGCAGGGCATATCTGAGGGCGTTCTTCAAAAAACGGTAGAACCAAAGTAGGTTGATTAACACCTACTTTTGAAGTCTTGACAAGTTCAGATATTTTAATTATAATTTTGTCCGAGAGAATAACTACGTTATGGGTCATTATCATCGAAATTGTTTGTGCTCTGTGAGCTGTTACAAGAGCAAGTAAGGTAATGCATTTCATTGAAAGCTGGCGCAGCGTTAATGTTTCGTTAGGAAAGAACGATCCCAAATAATTAAGCACCTTGGTTACATCCCAAGTTACATCATAACGTGGCCTAGGTGGTCTAAGCCTGTAAACCCCCTTACAAAATCTTTTGATACGATCATCCTCAGATATTGGTCCCAATATTAGAGAAAGAGGAGACCTATGACTATTGATTGTTCCGTATTGTCCGCCAACATTGAATAGTTCCGTAAGAAATTCTATAATTAATGGCACTGACGTGCAATACATATTAATCTTATGTTTGAAACAGAAATTATACCAACGTTTAAAACAAACATCATACTGTTTCATTGTACTGTCCGACAATGACGCAAGCATGATGTTTACGGCGGAAGACGGGACGCACCGCTGCAAAAGTGCCGTGCTGATAATGTTCCGGCAACCAGGATAACGCTCGACTGGATGTTCCGGTTGCTGGAATCAAATATGTTCACGTCTTTAGGATCTATTTTTATCGTATTGGATACTAAAAGGCGTGTAAATAAAGGGTACCATGGTTGGCTAGGCCAATTGGGCACGACCATGATACCCTCAGCCTTTTCTGAATCAATTTTTCTTAGGGTCTTTAGTATGACAGGCACTGGTGGAAAGGCATAAAAGAAGAACCCCGACCAATTTATAGTAAATGCGTCATACGCGTATGCATCTGGGTCCCTATTCCAGGATACGTATCTGTCACATTTTTTATTGATGCGACTTGCAAAAAGGTCAATATTGGGACATCCAAATAGTACAGTCAATTTCCGGAATCCGGCATAGGAAATTTCCCATTCTACATCTGGATGGGAACGTCTGGATTCTATATCTGCGTGCCGTAACGTTATCAGTAGACCTTATATAAGACACTACGACAATTATTTTGCGAGCCTCGCACCATTGCCATAAGTCCCTTGTCACTTTTGTGAGGTGGGGGTATTGAATACCTCCCATTCGGTTTATATAAGACACTGTCGTGGTGTTGTCAACTCGTAAAAGTATCTGACAGTCGTAACAGTCTTGTGCAAAAAAAATTAGGGCGAAAAAGGCAGCCAATAGTTCCAGCTGATTAATGTGAAACGAACTTTCGGCTTGGGACCATCTGCCGTTAGCCGTCTGATCCCCGCAAGCTGCCCCCCACCCCGTTGTGGAAGCGTCAGAAAAAATTTCAATCAAGAAACTATCATCCCTAATACGGTGGTCGGAATGGCGTATAGCATTGATCCACCAGTTGAAATCGGAGAGGAGAGTATCGGGGACATTCATTAATCGGTCATAATCATCGTGGCCCAGTAGATTGAGGTATTTAATACGTTCTATTTGTTTCGTATATAACCAGCCGTATTCCACGGCTGGGCAAACCGATATTAATAGTCCGATCAACTGTGCAAACCTTCTAATTTTTCAGCGTTTTAGTTGCTTGAAAAACTCTAATTCACGAATAATACGATCTCTTTTTTCAAATGGCAGGCTTACTTGCCATTTATGGGAGTCTATTATAAAACCGAGATATTTGCAAGCGTTCGCTGGAATGCGATGGCTTTTTTGTTCATTTATTAGGAATCCTAGAGATTTCAATAGATTTTCGGTTGTTTGTACATTATTTTTACATTCTTGGTAAGAATCACCAATTAGGTAAATATCATCTAAATAAATTGATGATATGAAACCACACCCAACTAACATTTTGGTGTCAGTTACAGGTTTTTTTAGAACTTTAAGCGTTATTACAGAGTTACAATTATCTCAGTTCTAACTAAAGTCGATATAGAGGAGTTAGCAAACAAATCAAACTCCAACAGTGGGACTAGAACTTTTATGGACGATGTAGTACAGCTTTGAGAGTTAAAATAGTGATAATAACAGCAAGTATACTTAGGATGTTATAGCTTTAACCTGTCTGTGACACCTATGTCTTAAAAAGAGTGTTCGCTGACTCCTGTTAACGCATATTGTTGTTTAATTGTCGCCATAAAGTGTCTTATAAATCTTTAGGTGTTATATTGACTATAAGTGCAGATATGGGTTATAAAATAGAGTTCGTCGAGAGTTTAGTAACACGGGATGCTAAAAGTGTCGAACAACTCCTTTATCTAGTTTTAACCTATAATAAAGGAATTTAACTAAAGCTTATTGTGTTAGGCAGTTTCCTTTATAGACGTTCTAAAGGTATTGGTGTTAAACAACGCATTTATGGATCGTTATTAACACTTACATGGTATACATTTGAGTTAACTGAAGATTTAATATTTAAAGTAAGTTCGCCATTGTTTTGGTAAACCAACTAAAAATATTACTTTGAGTAATTGAACATTTGACCACCAAATACATTTTTTTTTATACTATTTCAAGCGTTCCACGAATACCACTTAATTTTACATGCCACTGCTCAGGAAGCAGGAATAAATAATATTATTAGTTAGAGGCGTCTGTTATTTTTGTCATAACTTTTCTTTTCAAACTTTAATAAATCCTAGGCGCGTTAAAATTGAGATGAGAAACATGGTATATATTGCCGTAAAATCACAAGAGCAGTAATATTTTCACTTCATAAACAAAAATATAACTTGAATACTTTCAGGTGTTCCTTTATCTCTTTTTCTGACAATTATTTGTCGCCATATTCTGTGACGGATAAGTCAAGGATCTATTTTTATTTACTTATAGGCTTTTCAAACTAGTCGGACGTAAAAATTAAACAGTTGAATACTACTTAATGCACTCACAAAACGGTAACAAACTTACCTGAGTCCATTTTAAATAACTAATACGAGTCAAGGTGTCAACCAACTATTCTTAATAGATCTTATAAAGTTTCAAGTGCTAAATCATTCTTATCCGAAGCTTTTCTACCTCCCGTAGTGTTCACTAACCCGACTATACAACAGTATTACCGGTTAAAGTAGTAGCTGACACAGAATAGACGCTCTCTTGCAGGTGCTTTAATACCTGTATTATATCACCATACACCATACATATAGGCTTTCTATAACTCTTACCTGTAAAATTGTGGGCCTCTTTCGTGGGTATAAGTGAGTTAGAGCATGCTATAACTCTGTTGTACAGGTATGTGTTAACACTTTTATACTCAAGTGGAACTGATATACGGATCATATACAGGTTATTTTAACGCTAATGTGCTAGTTGGGCATGAACGTAATAATTTTATGACTGGTTTCATTAATTTAGTAAATATATAAGGCGCTGTGCAAAGTCCGAACGGGAGTACATTAAATTGGTACAATTTTGAATCCAAAATGAATCGGAGATATTTCCTGGAATCCGGGTGAATTTTAATTAAAAAATACGCGTCTTTTAAATCCAACGTGGCCATAAAGCAGTCTTTAGATACCAATTTCAAAACAGTTCGCAAATCTTCCAGTTTAAAATGTTGTGTAGGAATAAATTTATTTAATTCTTTTAAATTCAGTATAAATCTCATGCTCCCATTTGGCTTTTGCACTAAAAAAGCTTTGGATACGAATTGATCTGAACTTGGTTCGCATTCTGAAATAGCTCCTATGGATAGGAGATTATTGATAGATTCGTAAAAGTAACGTCTTTCTGAATCTGAACGATATGATACTGTGGGACAGGTGGATTGATGTACTGGTTTATCAAAAATTATTTGATACCCGTTTACCCAAGACAAAACAATTTTGTCACTGGTGATCAGTGACCACTGTTCATAAAATTCAGCGAGTTGACCGGCATAACATACCGGGTCTAACGGCGGTAAGTTTGCTTGCCCCGATGCGATGACCTGTGCGACGAGGTCCCGTGACGACGACTGGCCGGTGCTGCAGGCTGCTGTTTCGGCGTCGGACCCTTCTGTTGTCTGCGGGCTGGGGGTCCCACCCTCCAGTTTTAATTCTTCGGTAACTTTGACGAACCTTGTTTCTGTTTGTGTACATCCATCTTGATATCAGTACCAGATCTGGATACTGCCTTAGCTGTCTTTAGAGTATCTGACAAGTCCTCGCCAAAGAGATAATTATCTATTTTTGAAGTTTCAACTTGGTCTCTAAAGTCCTTTTTTAGCGAATATAAAAAGATTTTTCTGCGAGTCACTGATTCGCAGTGTTGTATGTCACATAGGATACGACCAACTTCCATTAATTGTTTCGAAACATTGTAGTCTTTGTCCCTGGACCTTAATTGCAATGTTAACATACGCCCTACGCCTGTAATTGCCGCTGCGATTTGTTTTTGTCGAAATTCGATGGCTTTATCTCTTTTTTCCACGGCTTCAGTTGACGCCGCTTTTATCTCGGCGTTAAGTTTCGGGGCGGCAATTTTCTTGCAATTTTTGGGTACTAAATACCTGTTCAATAAATCTTGTCTTGCTTCTTTTTCTAGCCCTGATGTGGTTATGTGTTCGAATCTACAAGCCACTTCTATGTTTATATCTTCACCGTATTCTTGGGTTGCCGACGACGGGTCGACTCCCAATATTTCCAACAAATCCGACTGGCTGATGCCATCTTCATTGTTAATGATAAGGTCCACGCAGGGAACTGTAGGTGGTATATTGCCAGTCGGCAAGATTTCATTCGACGGACCAGCAATCTGTTCGTCGTTACTGGGTGGGGCCACAACTGGCGGTAATGGTGAGATTGCAACCCTCTGTTGCGGTGGCTCGGGCGGCGGCACGTAATCGCGCGGCGGCGCGGTTTCGTCTCGGTCTGGAAGCATAATTATTGCCAGTGGCGGTACTGCCATACAAGCCCAAAAGCCGGGCTTGCCTTACAAATATAACAACGATCAAAAATCAAAGGTCACGATCACGAACTATTTCAATTCGCGCTCTCATTAAATTTTTCAAATAATGCAACAGCAGCGTAGTACCGAATTTGATCGCGCTCCGCCGCCGCACGGCGGGCAGCACTGCTGCGCGCTTCGACGACCCGAACTCGCTTGAGTCACGGCTAGTCATCCCGCTCGCACGCGGTGGCTTGCAGGCGGGCTTCTATCTTAACCGGTATATCTCTTTCTTACGCATTAGAACTGCCTTATAATGAGATATAACTATTTATAGGTTCATATAGCAAATAGTACGAAATTTTAAGCCCTGCTTGCGTCTGAAGTTGTACGCGAGTCGAGTAAAATGCGAAATTCGCGCATGCGCGTGTTGAGTTGAGCCGCGTTGACGGCCGACTTCACTTCTATTTATTTGCTTGCTTACTTCAGTAATTTTACTTGTTTTGTTTGTTGTGAATTGTTTTGTTTGAGTCAACTGCGGTCACTAAGTATTTTGTTTGTTGTGTTGTTCAATTGGATTGGCAATGGAGGAAGTATTCCCTTGTGAATCTTGTGATTGTGATTATTTAAAGTGTGCACAAATTTTGCTTGGCGAGTAAAAGGTAAACTCTTTAAACTTTGCTGATAAAATATCCGATTTTCAGTACCTATTTCTCATTTCTCGCATAAGTAAAAGACGGTTTAATGTTTAATACCTAGATCAGTGTAAAAAACACAATACTTATTGCTGCTGTTGTAGGTATATTATTATCGAACGACACAAAGTTTGGAATATAGGTACCTATCTGATTATGAAAAATCAAATAACTTAGCTGGCACGATTAAAAGACATATGAATTTTATTTCCAAAAAGACACGAACGATTTTAGTAATTTTGGTAAAAAGCGAATTGAGACATTTATTCACAATAACTTTAAAAACTACAAAATCATATATCTCGGCTTGCCCTATCCTGAAACCCTAGGCACGCCACTGATTATTGCTTCAAGTATTTGCGAGCAGTATGTTCGCCAGTAATTACAATGCGGCGGAAAGGCCCTATAGACCATCCTGAATGCATTAGTATGTAGCCAAAATATATATATGTGTAAACCCTGTGGCGAAACAGTCCTGTAAACTGATCTGAGTACAAGGGTTTTTATTATAAGCAGCGGTATAGTCCTATAGACTACCCTGAATGCATTAATTATGTTACTAGACAAAGAATATGCATTACATGCAATTCTACAATAATGCGGCGAAATAGTCCTATAGACTACCCTGAATGCATTGGTTATGTTACTAGGTAGACAGAGAATATGCATTAAGTACATACAATTCTCCAATAATGCGGCGAAATAGTCCTATAGACTACCCTGATTGCATCATTACGAGAATTAACGTAACATGGAATTTATAAAGAAAAAGGGGGTAGTTCCAGGTTTGTAAGTACTAACCATCTTGGTAATCCGGATATATCGGTGCGGCCTGCGACGACGACGACGAGCTCGAGGAGCGTCGAGAACACGCCGAAGACGAGGAAGATGAGGAATCACGCTTGCTATGGCGCGTTTCTTTTATATATTTTTCGAGTTGCTTCAAACGTTTCTTAAGAAACTCGATTTCGTCCTCATTTCTACGTTTCGGCATGACGAAAAACACGAACTAGTAGCACAAGTGGAGTGGTTGAGCACTAAATAGCGAATGAAGATGGTTGGATGAGGGCCCGGCGGGGAAAAATATTTTATTTTTTTAAAAGTGTTGCCTGTGTCGGCTACATTTTTTCCCTTAAACAAGTGATGAAGTGGTAGTGCTTACGCGATACTACATGTGTATATAATTTCAAGTTACTAATATCGAGGACGAAACACGAGTATAACTTAACTTCTCTTTTCTTCTTATTCTGATAGCTGTATTATTCGCACTTGAGTAACGGTTTAGTCTTACTGTTCGGTTTGAGAATTTAGTTATAATATTTGTAGCTGAACTTAACGAGTTAGATTATCGATTTGTTTAAATTGTTTGTAATTATTGCAGATCATTTTATGTGTTATCTTATTGTGATTTCGTTTAGGCGAATTGAAACTAGGCTATAAGCAATCGTAAGTTGCAGTACTAGTTATGTATTCTTACTGTTTTACATTTCAAATAAAGTATTATTAACGGTCCCTCAGATTTTAAAAATTGTGCATTGGTTATCGAATTCTAAATGTAAATGTAATAATAAAATGTGAATTTATGTTCGGTTGTTTTATAGAAGCTATATCCCTTCTTCCTCGCTAAGAAGTAGGTACCTAATATCGTATTACAAATTTAAATTATAATAGTACATTATTGCCTAGCCATGGAAGTAGGCAATTGCGGGCCGAGTATACGAAGGTAAGAAGAAGGTAAGAAGGTAAGAAGAAGAAGGAAGGTAAAAATACGAAGCCCGCAATTGCTGTTCCTGCCGAGGCAAATATAGTGCTTTTCTCAAAAATCGCAAGAAAAAAATTGTGTTTAAGTCAAATCTTCATCGCTTGAACAAATTTTTGAATTGCATACAAACAGAAACTTCATGTGAAAAAACCATCACTCCTTACCGCCTTTTTCTTTATGACAAGGAAAAACTTGGGAGAAACGCAATTCTTGTTTAAAAAAAAAAAGCTATTCCAGGCACAAATAAAAAAGTTATGTTTCGAGTAAAATTTGGATGTACAAGACTTATGCCCTCATTTTATTGCTTTTTCACTTTTTAAAAAGTTACAAGCTAGATAATAATGGAATTTGTATGCAACATTGCGGACTTGTGTAGCGAGCACGCAATGTTTTTTTTTTAATTTGAGTACTGTCAGTAAACTATGTACTTCGCGTCTCAATATGTAAATAGGAATGTCAACATTTCCGGTCATTTTTGAGAAAATTCACTTTATTGAATTAACCACCGTGGCGTTGCAGAACGAAACTGTCAATGTTTTGACATTCAAGACTAAATGAGGACTATAATTAAAATTGTCTCCAATATCTACTTCCTGTTCCCGCCACCTCAACATTTCCGGAAAGAGTTTTTTCTGTAAATAATGCAAAGTGGCGTGGCGTTTTAAAAATGATATGCAATTGATAAAGTTGTGCAAGAAGCACTAAAAAATAAGTCTTGAAACATTAAAAAGCACTAAAAAATATGTCTTTGAAACATTAAAAAAAAACTGTTTATTTTCCTTCTCAATAAAACGCTTATTAAGCGAAATACCTTATTCGAAGCCTAAAATAATATTTGAGAGTGGCAACACTGTTTGTTGAATGACGTAGCGGTTACTGATTGGCTAACATCTCCAAGATATATTTCTTTAACTACATAATTATGTAAACGACTTTGCAATAAAACACAAAGATGTTTATTTTACAATGTATGCATGTAAAGTGAACTATAAGTGAGTGAAAGTGAAGGTGTTAACCAACTACCCACAACCTGGCACATAAAATAAATGTGGTTTATCGCAAACAAAGTTAAAGTTACGCCAGGCAGAAATAAAAGTATAGGCTTCGAATAAGGTATTTCGCTTAATAAGCGTTTTATTGTAAGGTAAAACGCTGCTATTGAGCTTCAGTACCGTTATTCGAAGCCTAAAATAATATTTGAGATCTGTTTGTTATCGCCTGGTGGTCAGACGCCAATGTGATCTTTATACTCGGTGACAATTAAAACTGTGACGCAAGTATTGAGTGCACCTGCACTAAACAGAGTATTTTTACACTATGAAAAACTGTGAAAATAACAAGATGTACCTTTGTGATTATAGGATAATGTTACTGCGTCACGTTGTGGAAAAAGAGGTAAGACAGGGTTTATTGGAACAGAAACCACAATTTGTGAACAAAGAAAATATATTGAGTATATAACACTTATCAAAAAGTCTTTCATTTATTCAATCGACAACCTCGTACATGAAATATTTGTGTACATACAGGCATTAAGTACTTAAATATAACCAGCAAAAAGAATTACAATCACTTGACACGTTAAATAATGATTTCTGTATTAATATACATATCATAACATGACCTTTATTATTATTGTTACATGTTGATTAAAATGAATCTAGTAGTTGTATTAATGTAAATACAATGTTTCAATACTATATAAAATCCTAAGTGGTTTTTATACATAGAATAACATGTAGATTGGTTAATTATCTACTGGTTTAAAATAATTACTAATAATTGGAACAGAACTCGAATCAGAATTAGATTGTTTTATTTCTCTGCAGTAAAATTTCTTAAAATTTCTTAAGCCAGTTGCCGCGAGCTAGAATTTCGTCTAAAGGACAATCCTGAATCCAAGTCTTCGAGGCTACTGCTGGACGCACGCTGCCGGGGCTGGCCCGAATGCCTGCCTCCAGGAGTACCTTTTTGACCCAGTTCGCGACAACTGTCCGCGACGCTGCCTTAAGGGCACCACATACAGTTAAAAACAATGAGTTGCTTTTACACAAACTACGCCTGTCGGCTGAGAGTGAAATTACTTTGTTAATCCAGTATACTGAATCCAAATTTCTACAATCCTTATTTCTTAATAGTCGCCATCCCGACTGTCTATAAGTAGCAGTGTCTGTTTTAGACCCGAAAATTGGCCAAAATGTGATATCATTTTCGGTGACAAAAGAATTATCAGGGCCAATAGCTAACAAGGTAAGGTCATGGACCCTGCGTCCCGAGCACAACAAAAGCAAGATTGCGGCCCTCTTGGAGCACTCGAATAGATTTTCTTCGTTAATGGGGTGACTTTGTAACCATCGTACTAGAACTTCGGTATCCCATATAGAAACTCTATTTATTTTAGGATTCAAATTAGAAATAGCTTTTAACGCATGCTTTACGAGCACATGTGAGGTTAAACTAATACCACGATTAGGATCGCAAAGTGTGACTATCGCGGATTTATATACCAAAATAGTACCATAAGATAAGCCTTGAATTTGGTGCAAGTCTATCAGAAATCTAGCTAAATCAGAGGCAGAGGGGTTATAAATGTTTACTTTAGATTTTTGGCACCACGAGCTCCATCTATTCCAGGCAGGTTGGTAAGTCTTAAGGGAGGATTCTCGCCAACTAGCACGTAAAATATTCTTTTGGTCTTGCGACCAATCTTTTACACTTTCAGCCCACCCCCACATTTCCACACCTCTAGGGTCATTTCCTGGACCTTGGGCGGTGGACGGCCTGTGCCTGTATCTATCAGTACTCGATCCAGGTTTCGGATGGTAAACGGGGGGGCTATTGATCGGGTTTTTCAGATCGGGTCTCCAAAATACTTTTGGCCACCGTGGGGCTACTATCAAGTACGTCCCTGCTGACGTGTTCAGGTGGGCTAACACTCGAGGGAGTAGGAACGGAGGAGGGAATAGCCAGGCCAGTTGGTAATCCCAGGTCTGGCTGAATGCATCGTGGAATAGGGCTTGCTGATCGGTTACATCCAGTGAGACGTAGTTGGGGACTACGTGAGCTGTCACAGAGGCAAATAGGTCTATGCAAGGAGTCCCCCATTTTGAAAATATCATCTCTGTTATCTCGGGAAGGAGATGCCATTCGGGTACGGGACATAAACGAGACAATTGATCCGCTTCGGTGTTGAATCTCCCGGGGAGGTAATGAACCTCGATAAGAATGTTGTATGAGTCTAGGAGATAAAAGATTTCGTAGCAAAGATCCATCAAGGCGGTGGATCTCGTCCCGCCTTCGTTTCTCAAATACGAGACTACAGTCTTGTTGTCGCTTTGAATCATTAATGATGAGTTGGACAGGTACAGACAATGACCTTTTAAGGCGTATAGCACGGCCCGCATTTCTCGTTGGTTGGAGTGAATATTTGCCTCTGCGCGAGACCATTTCCCCCAAATTCTCATGTTGTCTATCTGGGCTCCCCAAGCTAGCTCTGAGGCATCGGTCACCGGATAATGGGACACTGGGGGATGATGAATACTCGAGCTGCTGTGGACATTGGCAAGCCACCAATCCAGTTCGATTAGAGCTTTTTGAGGAATCGGAAAGCGATAACGGGGGTTCTGGTAAAGTAGGGACTAGCAGTGTTTCAACAAGGCTCGATGGTTTAGGCGCCCACGCAAGACTGGGAAACTGGCAAAGTTTATAGAGCCTACAATGCTCTGAATTTCTTTTAGGTTTGCCGATTTTCGTTTCCATAGTACTTTTAACCTTTGAGTTAGATCGAAACTTTTCACTGTTGGAAGATATTTTAGGTTCGAATGCGGGTCCCAACAAATGCCCAAAAACTCTATCGCCCTTTGAGGGCTGAAAATTGACTTTTCGTATTTTATTTGCCAGCCCAATTTTTGGAGAAGCTGCACAGTGTCCAGACCCTGTTTTTTTAAAACTTGAGGGTTCTGATTCACTAACAGGAAGTCGTCGAGATAAACTAGGATGCGACTCCCTCT
Organism: Acleris literana; assembly: GCA_946894065.1. NCBI lineage: Eukaryota > Metazoa > Arthropoda > Insecta > Lepidoptera > Tortricidae > Acleris > Acleris literana. The sequence continues at coordinate 6,955,078 of OX335685.1, read as the reverse complement.
GTCTCTTAGGACTTGGGCTACCCAATTGGTCAATGTGGAGAACATTTTCGGAGCACAAGCCAACCCGAATGGGAGGCATGTCATTTGCATTAGTTTGCCGTTGAAAATAAGACGTAGGAAGCGTTTGTGACTTCCTGCAACTGGCAGGTGGAAGTATGCATTTGCCAAGTCTATCTTTATGAGCCAGTCCGATGGCTGTAGGAAAGTGGGTATTCTGTGCATGTTCACAAGACGGAATTTTTGAACGGCGAGATAACAGTTTAAATTTTTCAAGTTGAAAATGGGGCGAAAGGATCCGTCGTTTTTGGGCGTTAAAAACATTGGGGAAATAAAGCTGGGGCTACGGGCCGCACGTTCCAACGCTCCTTTGAGAAGGGGGTTTGTAAATTGCCCAAACTTGGCAAAACCAGTGGCGGTTTTATGACAAAAGGGATTCGAAACCCTTGAATCAGCTTTATCAAGGTTGGAGGGGCCTGCAGAGACTCCCATTACCTTACAAATTTTGATAGCTGACCCGCTTGAAACGTGTTCAAGTCAGAATTTTCGTTTCGGCGGGTATTCCCTGCGCGGGACATTGGGACCTGCATTTCTAACCTGGCTACGGATGGTTTGTTGATAAGGGCTTGGATTTCGGATACCTTTTGATCGGCTAAGCTTCCCCAGAGGGTTTGTGGGTGGTCTTGGTGGGCGAAAAATGTTCGGTCAACTCATAGGATAAAAATTGTGAGCGCTTTGCGCAGGCGGAGCACCATAAGCTCTGGGCCTAGCCATAAATAAGTAACTTGGATCATAAACGCCCTGCGGGGGCAGTTTTTGAGTATAGTTCGTTTGACTAGGACCTGCTTGCGCAACAGGTTTGGTTTGGCTTAACGTGCGTGCTGGCCAAAAAACTTTAGAAACGCCGCCCTGTTTCTCAATAGCCGCCGAAAATGCCTCTTTTTGGAAGAGAAACTGAGAACTGGGCGGGATTTTTCGTAAGGTCTCTTTGAAAAATTTATCTTTAACTGAACGTAGAATTGCGTCCCTTCTTTGCTGAATGAGATCAGCGCGATGCCCACATGCTAATTGGAGAACATCGTTAGATTTTTTTTGAAAATTGCCTTCAATAAAAACTTCTTTTAGCTTATCCTGTAAGGATTCTGGGGACAACTCTGCCGTAGAACGAGACCACGACAACAGGGACTCAAAAGCGGAATCGGCTGCTTCACTTTGTTTTATGAGAAAAAAAAATCCAACTTTTGTAGTGAACCGTACGTTTCGACAAACAGAACGCCAATAATGGATGAGGCCGCGCTTTCCGCCAAGGTGGTGCGGCCCCCTGGTGGTAAAAAGATAAAAAAAGATAAAAGAAATTTATTCAGTAAGTAGGCCGCACGGGCACTTTTACACGTCAAGAATCTACCAGCGCTTCCCAAGAGAAGACCACTGCCGAGAAGAAACGCCGCAAGAAACTCAGCAGTCAGTCATTTTTTAAACATATTTCTTATTACAATGGCACTCTAGTCTAGCATTATATAAAGCTATAAATATTAAATTAAATATAGTATCAAATAACATGCGTAGTTCAGCAGGAAAACATGCCAATTAAGAATCTTACTGGAGAGATAGAGAAAAAAAAAACACATACTTATGTGTATATAAGATGGTGCGAGACGACCACATAAAAGTTTCGATATGTTTTCCTATATCAACGGTGTCCCCTAGACAAGATAAAGATTTTGCATTTGAATAAATTATTATTGACTAAGTTTCGGATTTAGGCCATGCATTTTTGTCTGTTAGATAGTCCTCGATCCTATAATACGCTTTAGACATTAATGACCTTTTTAAGTAATTTTTAAGTGCTGGAAAGGGTAACTTCAAAACTTCGTCAGGTAATTTATTATAGAAATGAATGCATTGACCAACAAATGATTTATACCTATACTTTACGGACGCGGAATTTTCGGATAGTGATTTTATTTTTATTTCTGGTATTTAAATTATGTATATCAGATTTTTTGGTGAAAGAATCTAAATTTCTAATAACGTAAATAATATTCTCATAAATAAATTGAGACGCTACAGTCAAGATATTAATTTCTTTAAAAAGTTCTCTTAAAGAGTCACGGGAGTTTAAATTGTAAATAGAACGAATGGCCCTTTTTTGTAACACAAATATAGTTTGTATGTCAGCTGCCTTACCCCAAACCAGAATACCGTACGACATGACACTATGGAAATAACTATAATAGACTAAGCGAGCTGTCTCAACATTGGTTAGTTGTCTAATTTTCCTAACGGCGTAAGCTGCCGAACTTAGTTTACCTGCCAGTACAGCTAAATTAGTGAAGTATCATCAGCAAAAAGTACAATATAACAAAATTTATCTACTGTTGGTGGCAAGTCATTTATGTAAACCAAAAATAAAAAAGGACCTAAAATAGAGCCTTGAGGCACACCTATTTTCACTGTAGCTCCAACAGATTGCGTTTTGTTTACAACAACTGTTTGAGTTCTATCACTTAGATAAGAAGACATAAGGCTTAAAGCTTTATTGGACAATCCATAATGTTCTAATTTTAAAATAAGGGTCGTATGATCCACGCAATCAAAAGCTTTAGAAAGATCACAAAATATTCCTACTGCATCGCAAGATTTCTCCCAACTGTTATATATATGTTTAATGAGTACAGATGCCGCATCAATTGTTGATCGACCTCTGGTAAAGCCAAACTGGTTATTGTTAAGTAGTTTATTTCTGTTAAAGTGACCTAACATATCCTTCAGCATTACTTTCTCAAAGACTTTACTTAAAACTGGTAGTATGGAAATGGGACGGAAGTTCGTTATATCACTCATCTCGCCCGATTTAAAAAGAGGTATTACTTTACTATATTTCATGAGATCTGGAAAGACCCCCTCTGATATGAAATTATTGTAGATTAATGCTAGATGGGGTGCAATTACATCTATGATATGAAAGAGTACCTTAACTGATGTGCCCCACAAATCTTCAGTCTTTTTAAACTAAGTGATTTAAATATCTTGACTATTGAATCTGAATTTACAGGGCTGAAATCAAAGTTTATATTACATTTACTGCAGTGGCGTGCCTAGGGTTTCAGGATAGGGCAAGCCGAGAGATATGATTTTGTAGTTTTTAAAGTTATTGCGGATAAATGTCTCAATTCGCTTTTTACCAAAATTACTAAAATCGTTCGTGTCTTATTGCAAATAAAATTCATATGCCTTTTAATTGTGTCAGCTAAGTTATTTGATTTTTCATAATCAGATAGGTATATTCCAAACTTTTTGTCGTTCGATAATAATATACCTACACTACAACAGCAGCAATATTGTGTTTTTTACACAGATCTAGATATTAAACATTAAATCGTCTTTTACTTATGCGAGAAATGAGAAATAGGTACTGAAAATCTGATGTTTTATCAGCAAAGTTTAAAGAGTTTTACCTTTCACACGCCAAGCAAAATTTTTGCACAGTTTAAACAATCACAATCACAAGATTCACAAGGGAATACTTCCTCCATTGCCAATCCAATTGAACAACACAACAAACAAAATACTTAGTGACCGCAGTTGACTCAAACAAAACAATTCACAATTCACAACAAATAAAACAAGTAAAATTATTGAAGTAAGTAAGCAAGCAAGCAAATAAATAGAAGTGAAGTCGGCCGTCAACGCGGCTCAATACGCGCATGCGCGAATTTCGCATTTTACTCGACTCGGGTACAACTTCAGACGCAAGCAGGGCTTAAAATCTCGTACTATGTGCTATATGAACCTATGAATAGTTATATCTCATTATAAGGCAGTTCTAATGCGTAAGAAAGAGATATACCGGTTAAGATAGAAGCCCCCCTGCAAGCCACCGCGTGCGAGCGGGATGACTAGCCGTGTCTCAAGCGAGTTCGGGTCGTCTCAGCGCGCAGCAGTGCTGCCGGCCGTGCGGCGGCGGAGCGCGATCAAATTCGGTACTACGCTGCTGTTGCATTATTTGAAAATTTTAATGAGAGCGCGAATTGAAATAGTTCGTGATCGTGACCTTTGATTTTTGATCGTTGTTATATTTGTAAGGCAAGCCCGGCTTTTGGGCTTGTATGGCAGTACCGCCACTGATTTACTGACATTAGTGCTAAGTAATGATTGAGCTTCAACCGCGGATGATTTAAGACATTTCGTAGTATTAATGGGTACCATACAGTTTTTACCTTGTTGTCAGATGATTTAAGTTTGAGACTAAGAAAATTTGCCTTGGCAGTTAAACAAACTTGCTTAAAGGTCCTTGAATAATTCCTAACATAATTTAGGAAGTCAGCATTCTTATTGTCCTCCCTCTCTCTATATAGGTCATAAAGCCTATTTCTACTTTTATGAATGCCTGCAGTAGCCCATTCACTAAATTTTGTTTTCGACCTAGAAATAGTTTTCATTTTAAAATTGTTGTTAAATTGATGTAGAATTACGCCGAAGAAGTCTTTATAAATACTATTACACTCATTCTGTAAAAACGGTAACACTGAAAGATTACTCTGAACTTTATTTTTGAATAATTCCAAACGATTACTAGTTATAGGTCGGTATGTTATTGTATCAGGTTTTTGATAAAAATCATAGATGAAAGATGCCTTCTGACCACTATGGTCAGAATTACACAAGACATATATGGTAGACAAGGGAAACCTGTGAACGGGGGGGGGGAAAGAGCGGGAGATGTTAGCCAATCAGTAACCGCTACGTCATTCAACAAACAGTGTTGCCACTCTCAAATATTATTTTAGGCTTCGAATAACGGTACTGAAGCTTAATACTTTATTTCATGTAAAAAAAGTTGGCAACCCTAGTTGCACATATGAAAAATTCAAATGACAACCTCGTGGCAAAGATCATCAATCAGCAACTTGCTCTTCAATATTGTCTTGTTGATTCTGAAATTCCGTACTATAAATACATACCGACGCGCCAGTTCCCGAGAATGGACGCCCTGCGCTCCATTGGGATCGATCTGTCATAACGGATACGGATGTGTTATTGTCGTCAATAAGCTTTGGGTATATCTCAATGGGTATATCGTGTTTATTTATTTATTTATTTATTTATTTATTTATTTATTGTCAAACACATGCAAGTTTACAGTTCGCAACCAAAACACTTACACATTATTAATTAGATTAGAGTTTAGAAAATAAGAGATATAGAAATGTCATTAAATAAGTAGTTAATAAAATTACACTTATCATTATCTAATATATAAAATTCTCGTGTCACAGTTTTCGTTGCCATACTCCTCCGAAACGGCTTGACCGATTTTGATGAAATTTTTTGTGCTTATCCGGTATCTATGAGAATCGGCCAACATCAATTTTTCATCCCCCTAAATGTTAGGGGTAGTCCGGGTCAGCTAGTAATATATAACAATATTAATTCGATTCTAAGGTCACCATTTTGTCAAACTTAACTACATAACTATTTTATAATGCACTACAATTGTCAAGACACAGCCTCACGCGCCTCACGAAAACTCCTATGCTATCGTTGAACAGCACGGCTAGCACATGTTGTCCGCGACTTGTTTGTCACTCGGATCTCCCTTTCTATCTAGTATGTAACGATAGAGACGCACTAAGCGACAAGCGAGAAAATACAACTTGTGCTACCCGTGTAGATCAGCATCTGGGACCTGCGCGTACATATCATTGAGCAGCTGGAGTGCCCGGCGTGTGGGTGCGTTTCCGCCGCGGCGGGTGCGCGAACGGGGGCGGGGACCCGGGAATTCCCGGTACTGAAAGAACCGGGAAATCCCGGGAATAATCATTCCAACTGGTACCGGTACTGGCGAAAAAAAATCCCGGTTCTTCGGTTCCTTCGGTACTGAGTTTGTGACTAGACAAATTGTATTTAAAAAAAAAAAAAAAACTACGTGCGGGCCGGGTGACGCTTTCATCCCCCGGCCGATTCGCACGAGCTCGGTTTGATTCGGATGCGATGCGATATGAGGTTCGGGATCGCTCAGCCCGCCCCACCCTCCGACCCGATACCTCGACTTGATCGAAGGCCAACCGGTCGGGCCGACCGACAGGTAGTCAGGTAGTCAGAAAGATAGCTGTTTTGGTTTGGTAAACTCGTGTTCTGTGCCGTGTGTTGTGCTGTGTTGTGTCTGAACAAATTTTGTGATTGTGTGTGATGAGTTTGCAGCGTGTAAGTAAAGGTAAGATAATTATCAATTTAATTTATGTAAGCTATGCATAACGTATATCATAATAATAACCACTATCGTGTGTATAAGCTATCTATTAAATAATATCAGGCAGGATACAGTTACGCAACTCGATCGAGTTTTGAACTACATAAACTAGGCCTGTAGGAACTATGGGCAACTAAAAAGAACTTATCTTAGTTTATAAGGTTTAATTTAAATAAAGAGCATGTATGATATGCAAATGTACCTTTGAGTAGATTACATTATATTTTTATTAAAAATATTATTAATATAATGTCACTACTTCACTAGTTCAATCATCAGCAAAAAGAGAGATCAAGCACGTGTTATATTTTGCGAGAATGTAGTATGTTTTAAATAACTAATAGGGTTAATAGAGGCTTTTCAGAGATTTTTCATGTTATGTTTTATTATTTATAATGATTTATTAGCGTATGCATACATAGGTATGTTAATTTTTAAAATTAAGTCTTTTTTTGCAGAAACACGATGAGCTTCGAAAATTTTACCAGCAAATCCTCTGTATGGAACTATTTTTTACGTGACAAAGATAAGAAGAACGCTAAATGCAATCAGTGTGGTAAAGTTTTAAAAACTTTAGGAGGTTCAACCAGTGGCTTACGAAAGCATTTAAAAAATGTTCTTTAATCAGCTTTAATGTAGAGCTTGAGCCAGAAGCAGGTCCCAGTACGAGGGATGATTCCTTACAATCGAATGTTGCATCAGTTTCTAAGAAAACGAAACTCACAGACTATTTTGAATCTCAAGACGAACCCAAAAATAACAGAAATGACCGAGTATGTCGCATGATTGCACTGGACGGGGTCCCTTTCAGACTGTTTGCCACATCCATTGACTTGAGACAGCTGTTTGAGCAATCGGTTCAACCACTCCCAAAATCTCCTAACACGATTAGGGAAATTCTTTTGAAGGAATACGATGTAAAAAGAGACCGTCTTCGTCAAGAATTGCAGAATCTAAAGAAGGAAGATAGAAAATTTACAATTTCTCTTGATGAGTGGTCTTCCAACAGAAACAGAAGGTACCTTAATTTGAATTTACATTGTCAATTTTTGTCTGGGATATTCAAATTTAGAAATTTGGGCCTTATTAGAGCTTTTGGGTCCATGCCTGCTAACAAATGTAAAGAAGAAATAAATCGAAGACTTAACCAGTACGGATTGGACTTGGAGGAAGATATTGTAGGGATGGTCACGGATGGCTGCAGTGTCATGAAGAAATTGGGAAAGACTATACAGTGTTATCACCAGTTGTGCCTTGCTCATGCAGTTCAATTGGCTATTGTAGATGTTTTTTACAAAAATACCACGAGTGAGCGGGAAGAAACTGCAGTACAAGATGATGCTGATATATACGAAGAAGAATCAATAACCCTGGCGGAACTTGAACAAAGGCGTAATTTGGAGATGGATAATTTGGTAACAACGGAGAATCAAGAGATAAATGACGAAACTGATGATGCTATTGATATAAATTCTGTTTCAATTCCATGCTATTGTGTCGAAAGTTCGTGCTGTGGCAAAAACATTTCGAAAGTCTCCGACTAAAAACGACGAAATCCTTCAAAAGTATGTTACCGAAGAACATGGAAAAGAATATGCATTGATATTGGATTCCAAAACTCGATGGAGTTCTATGGCCGAAATGATAAGTCGGTTCCTTAAACTTAAATCCAGCATTTTGAAAGCATTGATTGACATCAAATCTAACATTATTTTTACAGACGGTGAAATAGAAACTTTACACTTTAACTTACATGACATTTTAGACATTTTGAAAACGATAATTGAAGCTCTGTGTCGCCGAGATGCGACGTTACTTACAGCTCAAATATCAATAAATTTTGCACTAAATAAATTCACTCTGATGAATACTACCCTAAGCATTGCGATGGCCAATGCACTGAAAAACCGATACAAATCTCGACGACTTATTGAGACGTCCGTTTTACAATATTTGCACAATCCAGACAACTACTTCGCTGACATTGAAAATGAATTTTTACTAACATTTCCCAGACCAACCAGTTCCGAAATGCAGGATTTAATAGAAAATATAGTACGAAGATCTATAAAAGACCATGATACTGCTGAAGCCGATTTCATGAGCACTTCAGCTCCTTCTACTGTCCATCCAATAATAATCAATGAGCCCTCAACGTCTTCAGTTAAAGAACAATTGAATAACGAACTGAAGAAAAGCTTGAGCAGTCGTTCCACTACCACTAGAATAAACCACGATGATATTTCTCAGTCCATCCAAGTAGAGATGGTAGTATTTGAAAATGGAGGTGTTCGAGGACGATATCAATCACTGGCCTACGATTATCTCATGACTATACCGCCAACGAGTGCTGAGTCTGAAAGAGTATTTTCTTCAGCTGGCATTATATGCAATAAGCTCCGTACCTCATTGAGTGACAGAAGCGTAGATGCCATCAGCTTTTTGAGGAGCTATTACCGAGAAAAAAGGGCAATGCAATTGCCATCTCAGTAATATTTGAGATGATTTTTCCTATGTTTTTCGTATTGTTTCTGTGTTCATAAAGACTTGCTTGATCGAAGAATGATTATTTAGTTTATTCAATCGAAAGTATCGAAACTTTATCTATGTAACATTACTGTACCAACTAAATAATGACAAGTGATCTCACTTTGGAGTTTAGAGTGTAGAAGAAATGTTAATTATGTGTTTAAATCTTTTAATTAGTTTATTTTGTTATTTGTTGATTATTGATTGTTGATTGTTCTGGAAATCTGAAATACTCTTAACTCTTATATGAATAAGTGTATTTTATATTTTGAAGTTCATGCGTAAAGACTTACTTATTTTAATTATTATTATTTACTTTTTCCAATCGTGATTTTATTTTTGTAAGACTAGTACCTACTGTAACACTACCAACTAAATAATAACAAGTAAACTCACTTCGAGCTAAAGAATTATATATTTTTTTAATTATGTATTGTTTTTTTATTGGCATGGCATATTATGTCATTTGTTGATTTGTTGATTAATACTTTTATAAATAAGTGTATTTAATATTTTAAAGTTCATGCATAAAAGGTTACTTATTTTAATAATGATTAGATTATTTAATTTTTCCATCGTGGTTTTACCTATGTAAAGTTAACACTAGTAGTATTGTAATTATAACAAGTACCTACTGACTGATCTCGCTTCGAGCTAAAGACTTGTAAAAAATGTTAATTAGGTATGTGTTGTTTTTTATTGGCCTATTTTGTCATTTGTTGATTTTTTTTGAAATTAGTTGATTTTTTTTATTCTGGATTAAAAAATTAATAATAATCACTTAACTGGTGCTTTATTTAAAAAATTACCCATTAAATAAAAAAATAAAAATTTATGCTCAGTACCGAAATCCCGGGAAATCCCGGTTCTGACTCAGTACCGGAAATCCTAGTCCCGGTTCTGCGAATGGTACCGGTACCGCATGCCCTAGGCGGGGTCCTCCGCGGCGCCACCGCGCCGCCGGCGCCGCGCCCCGGCACGCTCCCCCGCGGCGCCGGGACGAACGGTCCCATGCACTCCAGCACAGACGGATTGTCCACATTATTATTAAGAAGCCGATAATAGTGCACCATAAGTAGCAACTTCCTACGCGACTCTGGTGTGTCCAATCCCACCATACCCGAAACGAATACAGACGGATACAGATAAGGATAATACCCGTACAGCCGCCCGTATATGAATCTGGCGAATTTACGTTGTATTTTTAACCGACTTCAAAAAAAGGAGGAGGTTCTCAATTCGTCGGGTTTTTTTTATTTTTTTATGTATGTTCCCCGATTACTCGAAGACCAATGGACCGATTTGAAAAATTTTTTCTTTGTTCGAATGGGTATACTTTCTAGTTGGTCCCATTGTCACCACGTGAGGATCTGATGATGGGATCATGGATAAATCAAGAGAACTCCTCAAATATTATAGGCACACCTATAGCGATTTTGGTATTTTTCACTGTAACTCATGCATTTGCTTTTGAAAAGTACTATATGGTGAAGTGGAACTGATGATGAAGACCACAGATGGCCACCGGAACTCCTTAACGGTACCTATTTCAAGGGTGGCGATAAGATATTTCGATAAAGGAAGTTGAGCGACTATGACGAAGCACATTTAGGTTTAAATATGACTATGACATTCCCGCGGCGTTGTCTGCGGCGAGCTTGAAATGTTCTATAGTTTCTTATTAATATTTAGAAGTGGAGCTACGTAACAGCATAAATAGGATCACTAAAAAGTATAAAATAAAATAAATGTTTAAAAAAACAAAAAACCGCCTTCAAAAAGCAAAAAATAACTTCTTTAAAATGGTAGGTAAATAGGTCAGTCCAACTGAAGTCGGCGTCCAACAATATTTTAACCAAAAGCAGACTTCAGTTCGACTGACCTATTTACCTACCATTATAAAGAAGTTATTTTTTGCTTTTTGAAGGCGGTTTTTTGTTTTTTTTAAACATTTATTTCTATATTTAGTCTATACTTTATCTCGTGCGGATCCCAAACTATAGCGCCAAATTCGAGCCTGCTACGAACGTATGCGTTGTATAAAATTAATGCAACTGTGACTCCTGAGAATTGGTACGTCATCCTCATGTGTTGACAGATCGATCTCAACGTCGGACCGTCATGCAGGTCGACGAGAACCTCGTGAAGGCTGAGGGCTTGTTTACGGAGATGCGGAGCGTCGCGCGTGGCGTGCGGCTTGGCGTCGCGCGGCGCGACGGGCGTTTTTTCCGTTACAGAGAGGCGGCGCGTGCAGCGAACCGCGTCTCATCACACGCGCAAACACAAACTTATGTCAATGTAAGGTTTTGTTTATGAAGTTGCGGCGCGTGGTGCGTGCGGGGCGTAGAGAGTAGCGGTGCCCGCCGCTGCATCCGCGGCGGACTCTCGAGCGTGTAGCGGAGCGAACAAGACTGTCAGAAGGTTCCGCCGCGGGCGCCGCTGCGGGCGCAGTGGCGGGAACCGCCGTTATTGACGCGTGAGACGCTGCGTGCAACGCGGCGATTCCATCCGCGGGCTCCGCCGCAAGTAACGCTGTATTTGAAGCAAACGCATGTAATTAACCGCTTCTCCGTAAACGCTTTTATACAACGCCATATGTTTGAATTTTAGTTAGACCGCTCCGCACAACGCTACGCGCGACGCCCCGCGTCTCCGTAAACAAGCCCTGAGAAGGACAAGTTGAGCAAGTACCCCTTAACTTGGCTCACAAGTCACGAGATGACCGCCATGTGGCATGTTGATTCGACGATCATTGTCCCGATAGTTGTTTCGGCAAACGGTCTCATAGCGGAGAGTCTCGACCAACACCTCAAAAGACTTGCTTGATGGGTGGATCAAGTGCCAGATACAGAAGGTAGTACTTCTCGACACGCATTGTTAGGAGCAGGATCCTCGCTCTGCAGCCCTAACCACCAGTAGCTTGAGCCCTGCTCTGCTGCCGGTGGTACTCGTAGGTTAGGCTTTTTATAATATATATTATAATACATGTGTATATTTTTTGTTTTATTGTTATTTTACCCTCGTGTGGTTGCCGAGTTAGAATAGTGCCACTCCATGTCTTCCCGTGGATGTCGTAAGAGACGACTAAGGGAATAAAGGCTTGTAGTACTGTTAGGCGATGGGCTTGCAACCTGTCACTAATACGCTGGTAAACATCTTAGCCTAATTGTGCAAATTGTGGTTATAGAATTATCAACAAGTTTTTAGAGATGTTTGTAATTCTGTAGCTCTGCCTACCCCACTCTGGGAACGAAGGCGTGAGATTATGTATGTATGTTATTTTACTTTTATATTTGAATACCTACTAGCTTTTGCCCGCAACTTCGACCACGTAGATTTCGATTATCGTTATTCCCTCGGGATTTTCCACGATAAAAAGCCTATCCAGGGTACCTAGGTATATGCTATATCTCCATTCCAAATTTCATCCAAATCCTTCCATCCGTTGCAGCGTGAAGGAGTAACTAACTAACACACACACTTACTTTCACATTTGAAATACGAGTATTAGTAGGATTTATTATAAAAAACTAGGTGTGTACTTTGTACGTTTCCGATATTTTTCACTTCGTTTGTTTTTTTCCAAGTTTTTTTTTTCTTGAAAGGGAAAACGCTACTGTCCGTCCGTCCTACTTTTAAATAGCTGTATCTTTTGAACCGTAATGATAGCGGGTTTTCTTTTTTCAGGATATCTGCAAGGACGGCGGATTTACTAAGAAAAAAAAATCACCTAAGGAAACAAGAAACATTTTTTTCAATGTATTTTATATTTTTTTTGTATCGTAAAAACTGCAAAATATAGAACCGTCCATCGTATAGTTTGATTACAGTACAAACCCTGAAGAAAAATAACAAATACTAGTAAATGGCCAAGTGTGAGTTGGGCTCGCGCTGATTAGACTCGTAATCGAATTCAAATCGGAACATAGTAATACCTGTGTGTATTGGTACGGAACCCTCGGTGCGCGAGTCCGACTCGCACTTGGCCGGTTTCTTTTCATAAAAGTTTGGCGCGTGGCGTTTCCCGCAGTCCGAACTTTACGTGTGCAGGCCGCTAATAAATATCTACAGCATACTCAAAACTCGTAAAAAATTTACTCGATTTAGGGGATGGGAAACGTGATCGCATTTTGTATGGAAATTTACAGCTTAACAATCCTCTAAGAAGTTCTGAGGGTAATTACACTAATTACAAAGAAACTGTTTAATTTTGATATGTTACATTGACATTTGACATTTGATAGTACACGGTAGCCTTAGGTTTTGATCTGATCTCCACCGTTTCTTGCCGATTTACTTTTGGCCCCACAATATATTTATGCTTAAAGACCCTACATCAGTATCTCGTACCAGGTTGATGGCGCTCTGCCGAATAAAAAAAAAACCGTATGCGCATATGTACTTCATACTCGTTAGACTGCCTTTTTCTTTTTGACGACAGTGCTGCTCGTTCATATTAAGACGATTGAAAGTGTGACATTAATATACAGAGCTTGGGGTTACATTGGTTCTGAGTTACGTTTTGATTTGAGTTGAGTTGATTGTACGACGTTGTTGTTGATACGGACAGCGTATGTGTTTAGGATTGCCCGCGGCACCCAGTGGTTGTTGTGGATGTTTAAAAAAAACAGCACCCCGATTTATATTTTCTCCATATTTCGGAAAAAACATGCACGTTTGTTGGGGTCATCATTCTGAAAAAGAAAAAAATACTATTTTCGATACATCCCCAAACAGTTGTTCCTTTTTGTCAGTCTTGTTACCAAAATCTAACACATTTTTTGGTATGTTTGGGGACAAATCGGGAATTCTATTTTTCTTGTTCAGTTCCCAGTTCAGTTCCAATTTTTTTTTTTCAAAATCTTTTGTAGTAATATGTCGGGTGATATGTGTCTTAAACTCTCCTCGTTCGTCATGGACTGATCTTCGGACAGTTCCGGGAAGTACTGGGTTTGGTAGTTCTGCTTTATAAGTTCCATCAGCTCCCTCAAGTGGTCCCATCCTCTTGCTTCTACTATTAGTTTTAACTGAAACAATATTTTTTTTATTGTTTAACAAGTCATTTACTTTAGGTACAATACGTTCAATGCAAATGGAAGTAAATAGTAGTTTTTTTAAACATTGTCAAGATTGGTTGCGAATTCCATTTTTAAATTTGTTCAAATGATCTCGATCTTTTACCCGAAGCTATTTTCTGAATACCTACGATACCTTTTCAGTGGTCCTAGACAAGATGCATTGCGAGAACGTTATAGCTTATCGCTATTGAAAATCTATAGGATTCGAGTGAGCAGCGGAACGGGACTCGTGTCAATTGCATAATTTTGACAGTTTTCGATAATCGTTTACGTTTGCGTTACGCATCTTGCGTGTCTCCAGCATAGGCGACTATAATACGAGGGGTATTATAGTCGCTTTTACCACGAGGGATAAAGCATCCATCACTCGCACTTAAAAACTGGTTAGAAAGTGACAGATGTTTTATCCACGTTTATGCACATCGACAGACACGACCATAATAAGCCCCCTTGTTGTTAATAAATATGCTGACCAAATTAGGTACTGTACTGCCCTAACAAAAAGACCTTAAGCAGCTGTTACGTAGGGTTGCAGGCTTAGAGAATATATTACCTGGAGCCGCCTTATAGGTCATATTCGAGTACAATCATGTCTGCCGAGATTTGCGGGGGATGAAGAAATAACACATGCAAAAGATTACTTACAAATGCATAAACTATCTGTGTCATTACACACGAATATTTTGACAAAAATCTAACACATATACATTTTAATGCACACAAACATATCACACATGAAAAGACTTTGTATAAACGCAGTTTAAGAATACGTAAATGCGAATGTAAGCGGCATAATCTACGGTGCGAGGATTAGGTCGATAGCTAATATCGATATTTTTACTGACATTTGCACAAGCATTCAATTTTAGTACCTATAAACTATTACGAGATCGTAATAGGATACTATTGGTTAGTGAAATAGTTAATAAAAATAACGCAAAAGTTGGGTCTTTTTTTATTTATCTTTGTTAACAATTTTATACATTTCAATTACTTAACTAAATACATATATAAAGTAGCGAGTATTGTTATTATTTACAGTAGAACCCGATATAAAGCATGTTCATATAGGTACCTCAAATTGTTAATTCCTTGTTCTTCTCTTCGCGTTCACCTACTTATTCGCTTTTTGCCGAAAATTTCTTAACGGGTTTTTTTTGAGTTATCTCAATGAGTGTGATATTCTTCCGCATAAGGCGTTTTCCCGCTTCTCTAAGTTCTTTTTTGCTTTGGACCCTTAATAATCAGTCGAGCTGGATTATAGGAAATCAAAGGGATACGGCATAATAGGTACTGTGTAGTGTAACAAATCTACTATACCTATAGATTTGTTACACTACACAGAAGTTATATTTTAAAGAATAATTTCCTAAGAATAATTGTCCAAGTATTTGTATATTTTTCTATTGATTCTTAAAATGAATTAACTTATTATATATGTGGCGAATACAACTTTTTGGGTATAACACACAAGTTGCCCTGTCTCCGAAGGCAGATCTCTTAGCCGTACTTACATGTATAGTAAATACTAAATCAATTAGTAAAAATGCGTGAACCACTACCTAAAGTTTGTCTACCAATTACTTTATCATTATCAATAACGGGGAAACACATTCGAGTTCTGTGATACGTAACTGAACCTGATATTCACCACAATTTATTTATTTAAACTTTATTGCACTAAGAAGACATTTCGTATAAGGGGAGGACCTAATATTATAAAGCATCTTCTACCAGTCAACAATAGGACAAATCAGATAAATTAGCACTATCGTTATAGCGAAGGAAAAATAGTGTACGTACACATCCTCTAAGAAATTTAAAATTATATATTTTTCACAAAGTTTGCCCTCTTGACCACTCATGGAGATTATAGTCCAATGTTTCTTATTATTGTTTTATGAGAAGAAACCTTATTGACTGTATTTGTATTAGATCATATTTGACAAAGTTATGAAAGTTTTAAAATACTATGGTCATTGGTCTTTATTTGTATAAGTAAATATTAAAGAGTGAAACGTGAAATACTTACTAAAATACTAAATATACCTACTTTTTCATATAAACATAAAGTAGGTACAGCAAAATCTATTAACTTTCGCCTCTTGCTTGGTAGCGTTCGATACTGACTTGCATCAAAATGTTTCGAACATATGGAACTAGTACGCGTAGGCACCCAATTTGCTTGTCTGCTGCATGAGGCGGTCCATATTTTTTCAATTCCGGGACTTTTGGAAAACTGTAAAATATACACTTAGAATAAATTGTATTCAGTAGGTAATTTCCAGGTCCTTATTAAATCTTCCTTATTGTCGATAATTATTTATTTAATCGAGACTAGCCTCATCACTATAACCGAGTCTCGGGGGGAGTGCACCGACGTCATCATTTTGATGAAAACAATTATTTAGCTTATTAGTATTATCGACTTTATTTCAAAAACTGTTAAGTCATTTCTCACAAAGCATTAAAACCGAGTCTCGTGAGGAGTACGGACTAATCCAAGTAACAATTGGAATCGATTGCATATAATCGTTACATTTGACGTGCGATGAAAATATTTCTATAATTTTTTTTATTTTACGTATATAAAATTATAACGTATTACGTACTCGTGTGGTTGCCGAGTTAGAATAGTGCCACTCCATGTCTTCCCGTGGATGTCGTAAGAGACGACTAAGGGAATAAAGGCTTGTAGTACTGTTAGGCGATGGGCTTGCAACCTGTCACTAATACGCTGGTAAACATCTTAGCCTAATTGTGCAAATTGTGGTTATAGAATTATCAACAATTTTTTAGAGATGTTTGTAATTCTGTAGCTCTGCCTACCCCACTCAGGGAACGAAGGCGTGAGATTATGTATGTATGTAATTATAAAATTACTTCCAAATGAAATGTTGTACGATTTTTTTCGAAGCTTGAAGTCGTTGATCGTTTTTTTACACGAACTTACAGCACATGCAGGCATTTTTCCAATGAGTGTTCCCTGGCTAGCGGCGATTTTGTGAATGATCATAAATCGATTTTGAAATAGGTTTTGTATAACTTTTTGCACATTGTGCAGGTTTTTCGAAAGAGGGGTAATGTACTGAATGGCGGCTCCAGGTAATATATGCTCTAAGGTTGCAGGCAAGGCGGCAACTTAAGGAATACAATCTGAAAATCGGAGAGTTGCTTCCAATGTGGGGGGGACTGAATCAGGATGGTAATGATAATCTCACCGCGCAGCTGAAGATGTCACCGTTAACCCAGGCGCGCTCAGGCACGCAGTCCCGCAGACTCACGCCGACCTTCGCCAGGATGGCACACACGTCCTCCATGCCGCCCACCCGGTCGCTCACCGTTATCTGATTCATTAGTTATTAGTGGCCTTTTGTAGTGGCCTGATTGGTTATTATATAAAGTCCTCAACTTCGATAGGCAGAGAGCGATGAAAATTTACTAGTTAGCTTCCCTATACTCGTACATATAAATAAAAATGGGATCTGTTCATTTGACCAAAAGTACGTTTGACAAACGTATCATTTTATAAACTTTCATTTCGCAAAAACGTTTTTTTTTTTGGTAATCGCCTGAAGGGCCAATGACAAAAGTCCTTGTTTTTGTTTGCTTTTTGCTTTAATTATCATCATCATCATCATCATCATCATCATCATCATCATCATCATCATGTCAGCTGAAAGACGTCCACTGCTGGACATAGGCCTCCCCCAAGGCTCTTCAGAAAAAAGAAAAAATGTTTCGGCGTGGGGTCCTGCCCGTGTCCTGTGGCCGAAGGGTTTACGTGGTGTCAGATTTCAGCGTAGCATTTTGCAGATTAGTCCGGGTACCGAACTATTAACTATGACTCCGGTCTTTTGCTCAAGATCGAGCCTTTCCATGCCGAAACGCGGGCACTCGCAGACAATGTGCCAGATGGCCTCATCAAGGGTCGGGTCGCAGACACACGAAAGTGAATCTTTGATCTTAAAACGGTGGAGATAGGCGGCGAAGCCTCCGTGGCCAGTAAACGCTTGAACCAAGAGTACGTAAACGCTTGAACCAAGAGGTTTGTGAGTTTGAGTTTCTTTAGTATGCTGTTCGCATCTCTCACAGTTGTAAAAAACTTCTTGGTTGTCGCACCTGTCCCGGATGCCCCGTAGCGAACCTGCCACTGTTCGACCGTGTTTTGTCCGCAAAAACGTATTTTGTGCTTAACACGTTCACAGTCCAGTGCCCCATACATGGGTCACGACGAACTATCTCCACGAGTCCGTGCCCCGCACATGGGTCACTATAGTACGCACCCAAATCAGTATAATTATAGTTTTGTTTATACGGTTTATAATTTAAAGACAATGCTGATTTATATCTATTAATATTTTTAGTTGGATAGACAGCAGCATTCCATAATATATATTATAATAATCCAACTGCGTACCTGGTCGTTTCTTAGTGACCCATACGTGGAGCGTGGACGTACGATGGAAGTAATTTTCTTGGACATACGAGGAAATCGAAACATTTTGTATGGGGACTGTGAACGTGTTAAACCATTACTTACATATTACAATACAATACAAAACACTTTATTGAACACCACATACACTAAGGAACATAAATAGACGTAGGCTTATTAAATAAGTTAGGTAGGCTAGGTTAGGTACACTTATGACCACATAAAATTGTAAAATAATGTGGCAGCAGGCAGTATCTCTTTGCGAAATGATAGTTTGTTAAATGATTTAGAGACGTGTTCATATAGCTACATGGTGAATGCCAAGGGGAAAAACACGATAAAAGAACCAGAACTGTATATGCAAAATAGTAATGACTAATGCCATATTAACCTTAAACTTAAAAAGCCGCCCTTCGGCAGCCATGCCGCGCTCCAGTGCTCGATTCAAAACGGTGGTGTCTATGTTCCCGCCCGACAGAATGGCCGCGACCCTGTTAATGCAACAATATGGTTACAAATGCGATAAAAGTATAAATTTGCTTTTGGATGATGATCCTCATGTCTGTGTGAGTTTGATCATGATCTCCTTTCGACCCTCGTGTAGCGGCAGTATATAAGTAATTTATATATGCGTTCATTTTTGTTTTCAATTCTCACGCTCTAAAATGACTCATAACCAGCAGTGTAGGCGGACAAAAGTGATGCGTTTAATCCCTAGGGGCTAAAGTACTGAGTGTATATCATAGTTTCGACTACGTATTCTTGGAATATCATGCTATCGAATGTTCGTTGGCTCGACTGTTACTGGATCGAATATTCGCTGGGTCGAAAAGCGTAGAAACAATAAATCGTCAAATCGAAATTGAGGTTTCGATTGTCATCCCATAGAAAATCTCAGATACGAATGTTCATTGGCTCGACTGTTACTAGATCAAAAACTACTCATAGGATTTTATTGACCTCCAAGTATTTTTATATATTGATCAAGCCACGTAACATATATTTCTTTTATCAAAATTCACCGAAGTTTTTTTTTCCATACTTTCCGTGCGGTGTCTTTTCAACTCGATACCTCCACGCGTTCCTGAGATAAAGGGTCTTGACAGACAGACAGACGGACAACAAAGTGATCCTATAAGGGTTCCGTTTTTTCCGTTTGAGGTACGGAACCCTAAAAAGACTCGACGAATGTGATCGACCCAGTTTTGATGTGACCACTGAAAATTCGATACACCCACTGATCGAAAGCATATAATTCGAGATTACGTTTTGTCGATTGTACATATTTCGGCAACAAGTATTTCGATCCAGCGAATATTCATTACAATAACAGTCGAGCCAATGAATTTTCGATACACCACTGATCGAAACTATACAATTCTAGATTACGTTTTGTCGATTGTACATGTTTCGGCCACAAGTATTTCGATCTAGCGACTATTCATTACAATAACAGTCGAGTCGATATTCCGAGAGTACGTAGTCGAAACTATGATATACACTCTAAAGTACTTTTTCTTTTTAATTTCCTTATAAGTAAAAGCCTTGGAACACCATAATCAATCAATCAATCAAGTCATTTATTTGCGTAAAACATAAAATGCATGCAAACACAGTTTTAGGATTAAAATTATGCTTAGAATAGGTACATTTAAAAATTCGCAGAATACAGTTTACGTAATATCAATTAAAATATACATAGTGTGGTAATAATCTAATAAGAAATAAATAATTCAGTTCATTTAATAAGAAAAACATTTAAATTTGCACAATTCATTGAAATAATCCAAAATCCAAATTACATATTTAAGTAATTGTTCATAAATTAAGTAAAGCTAAATAATAAATATAAGTATAAGTATACAGATAAAACAGTCAATCCAAGGCATTAGCATAAAACTCCCTAATAGAATAGTATGGTCTATCAATGAAGAACGACTTCAGTCTACGTTCAAAGGTTCTAAGGTCCCTGCATTCTTTTATCTTAGAGTCGAGTTTATTGTAAACAGTCAGATACATGTTGCCATTTGATATGTTGCCCTTGTCGTCGGAGTGCGCGGTGGGGGGCAGGCTGGGCATACAACCTCCAACGCCGCAGTCTTTATTTCGGAAATGTTTTCTTTGGAATATTTGTTATGTTCTAACCTTCGATCAACAATACTCAACTAGATAGCCGGTCACAGAGCAAGCCAAGCGAATAATTCCTCACTTAAAATTGGGAGCTTATTTGAATTTAGTTCGCAAGGCATGTCTTTCTAATTTATATGTAAAACAACGCTTCGGTGACGACGCAGCGCACAGGCAATGCTCATGTGGCATCCCTCTTAGTTGTGCGTGTCTAATTTTCTATACAAATAACAAGTGCAAGTATGGCTCACCAGTTTTCATGAGATAAAACAACTTGTTCCTAATTAAGAATGAACGCCCTAAAACGTTGTTTGTACGGTCTGACGGGACAACTTAAACGCTTCGGTTAATAAAACACCCGTTGAGTTGAAAAGGGGTCACTAAAAAACTACTTACAATAAGTATGCTTTATTTAATCGTATGCCACATTATCATAGTTATAATTATTATTAAAGAAACTGATGCTTATAGCCGAATATCCATCACATTATACATAATTTATACTAAATAGCTCGTCCATCAGAATTTTTTGATATTTTAGGTTGACTTACTTTTTCCCTTTAAGGTTGGGGAAGAGGCCGGCCATGAGAGCCGCAACCCCGGTGGCCGCCGCGCCCTCCACCACGAACCGCTCCTTCTCCACAATGTGCATGATGGCTCGGGCCACCCAATCCTCTTCTACTGGCACCTTCAAGGTTCGATGCAAAATAATTAAAACAATACGGAGAAACTTATAGTATACACAATGAAGAAGTAGGTACCTATAGTGTTTTCAATCTAAGAAGTTTCGCCCGACTACTTATTCTAGACACACGGCAGAGTGTCAGCCAAGTACACTAAGCAAATAGGCGCCACCGGCCGTGGGTTATATTACATTTTGACCCCTAACTCAAAGTCTATTTAGCATAAATACTTGAAATTCAGCTTATTTCTTAAGATCCCTTAAATTAACTACAACCCCTGATAAATACAGCTCAAACGGTGAGATATACATACATACATAAACTCACGCCTTTATTCCCAGTTTGGGGTAGGCAGAGCTACAGAATTGCCAACAACTCTAAAAGCTTGTTGTTAATTCTGTAACCACATTTTGCATAATCAGGCTAAGATGTTTATCAGTGTATTAGAGACAGGTTGCAAGCCCATCGCCTAACAGTACTACAAGCCTTTATTCCCTTAGTCGACTCTTACGACATCCACGGGAAGGCATGGAGTGGTACTATTCTAAGCCGGCAACCACACAGCTAAAGGTGAGATATTAAAGTCTAAAAATGGGCATTTCTATCACTGCCTGAGTCACTAACTCGTTAAAAACCTATTCTACTTCACGATGACTTAGAAAGTTGAAAAGCGTCCAGCTGGGTAATTGTGTGTATATGTCATGGACCAAGTGATTAATGCGGGCATTATTGATAATGCCCGGGCATTATTAATAATGTCTAGCTCTATCGGGCAAAATGATAAATTACTACTTAAACTTCATTATTTATCATATTGCCTGGTCATTATTATATTGCTACGTGACAAATGGGCAATTTGATAACGAAGGTAGGTTAGGTTAGTTCGTATATACGCCCGAAGGGCATACCGTCCAGAAGTAGGGGCCCCGCGTAGCGGAGACCCGTCGACATATTGCTTTAACCATGGATATCTTCTTAACCATAGGGGTAATAAAACCCCATAAATCGATGGTCAAATTGCCCTCTCATATTGGGCATTTTTCATAGTGCCCGGTCATTATGAAAAATGTAAATATGTTTGCCCATAAGGGCATTATGTATAATGCATAGTCAATTTGATTATTTGAATAATTATTATCAAATTTCCCTCTCATATTGAGCATTTTTCATAGTGCCCGGTCTTTATGAAAAATGCCCGATTTATCATTTATTTGGTCCATAACATATACAAAGCAACAAATCTGAAAACGGTGAAACGGTGAACTTTTAGATCTTTTTTTTTTTTTTTTTTTTTTCCCTTGTCGGCACAGGAAAAAAGCTGTGAGATTTAGTTGATATTATATGTATAGATAACGAGACCACTGTGCGCAGGCAGACCGATATATTTGGAGTCAGGGAGTTGCCCTCTATCCTGTCAACCTAGCATATAATTAAAGAATTGTGTTTTTCGAATCAGGCAGGAACCTATTACTTACCATTTTGGTAATTTTTGCCTTTACGGTGTGGAAAGCGTTGACTCCGACCATCGGCATCGCCAGCCCGTCAGCTATGGTGGAATCAATCACGACCTGCGTTCTTTCATTCTTCCTCAGGGATTCCACCATGCTCATAGTTTTATCGGTACACACGCCCTGTAGAAAAGGTTCGAGGGGATCACTTAGTGGAATAAAATTTGCATTTTTAGTTGGATGGTATGGTAATGTGTCGCTTTTGGCCCAGGCGGGGGCCAATCAGAAATATAAGCCAGGCCTCCTACGCTTGCTTTGCTTTACGTACAAACAAAACTATAGGCATACAAAATCTAGGGGGGAGCAGCTGCGCAAGAGCGCCTAAATATAATATTTGACCTTAAAGGTAGGGAATCTAGTGACAGACACGGGCACAACATCGCATTTTTTTACTAGCTGTGTCCCTATGATCATACCTAGGATGGATGTTATTTATGGGGGACGGAAAACTTACGTATACTTCAATGTCGGGCTTGAGGAGCTTGGCGATGGTGGCGATGCCGGCGAGCGTGGCCCCGCCGCCTACGGGCACCACGATGGCGTCCAGCGTAGGCACCTGCTCCAGCATTTCCAAGGCGATGGTGCCTTGACCCTCTATCACATTCGGATGATCATACCTGAAAAAAATTATCATCGTCATCATCGTCATCTTCATCAGCCCACTTCCGTCCACTGCTGGAAATAGGCTTTTCCTATGGAATACCACTAAGCTCGCTGAGAAAACATGATATGGTAGACAATACTTCAAAATCGATTATTTTGCTACCGCAGTAGTATTGTTCTCTTTCGGTAGGTACGAGTATACTAAATTCGATTTATCGGTCGATTGCGGAGTATTGCGGATGTCGCTGTGTGTTCAGTACTTTAACTGATAAAATATGGCTACCTACGTCACGCGAATCATAGAAGAAAACCGACGAAGCACCTATGATTTAATATTATCAAAAAACATAAAAATATAGATTCAGATTTAGGCTGGTCAAAATGGACCTTATTGCATAAAAAATAAAATTCATAACTAAATGAGTATTTTATTTTGCGTTTTCCAATAATATTTTCTTAAATAAAAACCCTCTGTGCGCGAGTCCGACTCGCACTAGACCGGTTTTTTACAAATTGGATTGGCTGTTAAAATAATATCCTACATGTTTACTCTGACAGCACCGCCGTGCATAAAGGTGCTTTTCACCGGCGAGGCGAGACGAGGCCGCCATGAGAAACGGATCTTTTGGCATACGGATGCTATGAGAATCGGGTGTTTTGACATACTGATGCGATGAGAAACGGGTATTTTAGGCATAAGAACGGGTACCGAAACCACATAAAATAAAGTTGTAGTACCTAGTGGAAAAATCTGTACATTCAAGATATGAACTTAAAAAATACTATAGGGCCCTCAGAATGAGCGGCAGAAACGTTTCGACAATTTTTAGACTTGTAGTCTGTTTGTCAGTTTAATTTTATTTCTACATTCGATTAACACCATAGGCTATTTTTATCCCGGAAAATTTAAAAGTTCCTGAGGAAATAACGATAATCGAAATCTACGCGGACGAAGTCGCGGGCAAAAGCTATGTAAATATAATATCTATTCATGTCATGTAATGAATTAATGAAAGTCTACAACTTCACCACCATCAAAAGCAGCCGTGTTAATTGACCACTTATCGATTCGACCCCAGAGAGAGCGGTCACTTATTTATTCTTCGTCCTGTGTTCAATGTATGCAAGGACTTGGACCTCCCTCCAACCACACCTTTGTGCGTTTGTTTACATCGAAGCATGTGATGAAGATCGCTCACTATGACATCGGCACCTTACCCTCCCGCTTGACTCTTACCCGTTAATGTAAGTAATTCTCTTCTCTTTTGAAATACTCAGGGCGTGACGCATGGAGTAGCATATATTATCACCGAACAGTATGGTCTTGGCGCCATGAATCTCGCACTTGTTGATTTTTACGAGAGAGGAATAAATAGGCATCACTATGATGCAGGGTATGCCGAGCCTCTTGGCGTGGTAGGCCATAGCCATCCCGAGATTCCCGATGGACGCCGTGATCACGCCGCGCTTCTTGCTCTCAGCCGGCAATAACATCAGGGCGTTGCAGACCCCGCGCTCCTTTAAACTGCACCCAAAATCTTGTTAATTTACAGTCGAGACTCTACAGGGGTAGTAGTAGAGGTACCTAGATGACTCGGTCGCAAAATTACCTTCTTTCAAAATGACCACATCACTTGTAGGCTACATCTTAAAAATTCTGGGTCTCAAAATTACCACTTCGCCTGCGTTACTTAAGTTCTTTAGGTAACTTTAAACAAATGCCCGAAGGGCAAATTGCCTAAGAATAGGCCGTGCGAGCCTCCGACAGACATAAATTGAAAAAATAGCAACATCGTAACTTTGCGACTCGGACATTATGGGATGTACACTACAAGCGATGAAGTTATTTTGCGAGTCAGTAATTTTGCGGCCGAGTCATTCTGCTCTAACCAGACTCCACTTGGATAATAAAGAAAATTTGTTACCTTCCAGTGTACTGAAGGAATTCAAGCTTTAAGTACAAATCTATTCCTAGTTTAGCGGACATGTGAGCTTTCTGAAAAATAAAAAGAGTAATCAATTCAATTATTACCCGACTTAGCGACACGACTCATACATACACATTTTTATACATACATTTTTTTTTTAAACAGTTGCTCAAAAGTGGTACTTTTTGTAGCTGTATATCGTGCGGAAATTTGGAAATTTCGCACTACTGTGTTTTACTTTTCCATTTTTTTAAACATACTTTTGTTCCAAGCCAAGCAAAGAGTTTGCATGTTCAACCACTTTTTTATTACGTCATTTAGCATTGAAAGTATACATATAGGTAATATAGTTTAAAATATTAATATTACATACATACATACATACACACATGTAGACATACGTACACACATACACATACATACATACATACACACATACACATACCTACACAAATATATACATAGACACACACATATATACATACAAGTTATGGACTAATTGAGTAAGATTGACGACCGTTGACTTTCGTACAACATACCTACTTATACTATAAGTTATAATAAATGTATATTTGCTCTTAACCCTTTATAAGATAGAGGCTATTTATAGCGACCACATATATTTATTTAGAATTTCAACCTTACATAATACAGAATATGTCATATTCTGTTGTTTTTGCACAAAAAATGACTTGACTTGACGACGCGTTAGCGTAATTGGTAGTGACCCTGCCTACGAAGCTAGGCGGTCTTGGGTTCAAATCCCGGAGGGTTCGGTCCCGTTGGCCTAACTTGCATTTAGCCTTGGCGAGCAGAGCACCTTAGTTGTATTTTGTCCGGGTAGCAAAATGCCTTGGTCTGTAAAACTCCCTCATTGCTATAAGGCATAGTATGGACGGAATGACTTGGCTGTAAAATGACTTAATGTCATAATTTTTTAATAGGTAAATGGTCTGGATAATCTTCACTTATCAAGACAAAACAATCAAGACCTTACACAATTGAGTCATTCTGCCTACTTGTGCATTTCACGACCTAGACGTTTTGCTAACTAAGTCTTACTGAAACTAAGACAATTTTGTAACCATGGCATTAGATAAAAAAGTCATTTTGCATACTTGGTCAGTGTACTACTGAGACGTTTTGCTCGCCAAGGCTAAATGCAAGTAAGGCCAACAGGACCGAACCCATCCCGGAAAGGGCACATATTTGTGTGATGAGCGCGAGTATTTGTTCCTAATTCATGGATGTTTTCTATGTATTTAAGTATATATTTCTCTAGGCAAGTATTTATATCGTTGTCTAGTACCCATAATACAAGCCTATACAGCTTAGTTTGGGACTAGGTCAATTTGTGTGACATTGTCCCCTGATATTTATTTATTTATTTATTTATGCTTTTAAATGATTCCCTAAGAAGTGTCAAACCAAACTGAAACTGTATAACTGGGGCCTTATAAAAGGTTAAATCAAATAGTTAAATTATGTCGTGTAGAAACGCAACTATAAGGGTTAAAGTACTTATAATATGTATGTAGATAAAGTATTTACGTGACTCTGCGTAATTGGCATTACGCAACCGTCACGTAAACTACTATAATGAATAACACCCGCGATGCGCGCCCTAGCGGCTGAAGGTAGCGGCTGCGTTGGGCACCTACCGTGAAGGAAGTGCGTATGATTTGCCCGGCGAGGCATTTTGCGGCTGCCATGACGTCATCAGCCTTGATCATGCGGGGATTTTTGGGGTCACACCATTCGTCATATTCTACATCCTGTATAAAAATACTTTATTATTTATGCTGTTAATGCTACCCCAAGTAGCAAATGGTCTTCTTAACTTGGTGTTGTAGATAGTAGTAGGTATTAATTCATGCTATTGTATTGTTTAAATTACTTTTTGTCTTAACGATCTATTGGAAACATTGAAGACAGATTTTTGTAATTAAAAAACAAAAAACCGCCTTCAAAAATGCAAAAAATAACTTCTTTAAATTTGTAGGCACCTAATAGGTTAGTCCAACTGATGTCGGCTTTTTGTTGAAAATGTTGTGGTCGCCGACTTCAGTTGGACTAACCTATTAGGTGCCTACAAATTTAAAGAAGTTATTTTTTGCATTTTTGAAGGCGGTTTTTTGTTTTTTAAAACATTTATTTTATTTTATACTTTTTAGTGATCTTAATACGCTGTTACGTTGTCCCACTTCTTAGTTGAAATGAAACTTTAAGTTATTTCAAGCGCGCCGCAAGCAACGCCGCGGGAAAGTCATAGTCATATTTCAATAACCTCCTTTTTTGAAGTCGGTTAACAAGTAAATATTCTTCGTTGTAGTCGCTCAACTATCTTAATCGAGATATCTTATCGCCACCCTTTTAATCGGTACCGTTAAGGAGTTCCGGTGGCCATCTGTGGTCTTCATCATCAGTTCCACTTCACCAAATGATACTTTCTGAATGCAAATGCTAAACTTATTACTAAAAATACTAAAATCGCTATATGTTTGCCTACAATATTTGAGGAGTTCCCTCAATTCCTCACGGATCCTCTCATCAGATTCAGATTTGGTGAAAATGGGACCACCTCGAAAGTATACTCTATCAAACCAAAAAAAAAATTTTGAAATCGGTCGACAATTGACGGAGTAATCGGTGAACATACATAAAAAAAAAAAAAAAAACATACAGTGGAACGTATAACCTCCTCCTTTTTTGAAGTCGGTTAAAAATGGGCACTGTCTTTAAATACAAATTAAGAGGGACTTTAGACTTTTTTCGAGTAAGACTTAAGTCTTTTCAACCGACTTCAAAAAAAGGAGGAGGCTCTCAAGTCAACCCGTACATATTAATTATATTTTTTATGTAGAGTTGTCCGATTTTAAAAATCTTTTTTGGTTTGATAGAGTATACTTTCTAGGTGGTCCCATTGTCAGCAAATCTGAATCTGATGATGGCATCCGTGAGGAATTGAGGGAACTCCTCAAATATTATAGGCATACATACAGCGATTTTAGTATTTTTAGGAAAAAGTCCAGCTTTTGCATTCAGAAAGTATCATTCGGTGAAGTGGAACTGATGATGAAGACCACAACGACGACGTCGGCGCGGCGCACACCTCTAGTATGGATATTTTGCGTTAAACACGTGTTTACACGAATCCACTTTTGGGAACTAAAGAGCACAGATGTCTATTTTTGAGAATGCACCTTGTATTTGCCATACACTGACCAATAGGCATTTCATCTTATTTCCAACACATTAACAAACAATAAAACTGAAACTCATAAACATGACCTCTGAACATCACACTTTATTTACATTACCCTCTAAGGTTAATACTTACGTCTTTGTTCATTTTTCTATTTTGGTTATGTAGATTGTATTACAGAGAACTTCGCGGTTTTTTTTTTGTTTTTTTCAAGTTTTATATAAATATTTTATATAAATATAATGTAACGGACGGAGACCACCACAGATTGTAAGGGAATGTCTAAAGACCGTCTTTCAAAATGATCACAGAGTACCTACTTTTGTATCACAGAAGAAAGACTATTCCTAAGAATAAGGACATAAAGCATAGAAACCGGACTATAAGACGTACTTTGCGTCAGCTATCTTTCTCTACTTTTTAGATTACGTACCTGAGAAAAAACGAAACAAAAAGTAGGCTGTTTTTTCTTCTTTAACTGTCATTGTCACAAGGTTTTACACAGGGACTTCTTTGTCCTTCCTATAGGAAGGATTTGTCTTTCCTTGTCTAGATGTCCAAATACTATAGGTGCTTATAGGTCCAAATCACACCTTATTGGTGACGATGTACCAAATAATGAAAGAACAGCTATAGATTCATCTCTTTCCAACTCACTATGAAAACCATAAGTAAAAAGAAGTGAACCATAATGTATTTTCTGCTTATTTAGTACGGTTTCTATGCCTTTAGTCCTTGTTCTTTGGACTATTCTGTGTTTTGTATATACTATTAACAGAGACCTCTCTCGCCGGTCAAAGCAGGTAATACAAAAGTGTCGCCCTCTGAACTTAAATTTAGAAAATATAGCAAGGCTGTTGGCTGTAGGGTCATACATAAGCCGGTAAGCTGAGATTGCAAGCCCTTAAATTTGGTTTTTACGCTCTGACGGGACTTCAACTCACCACCCGTTTATATTTGGTGCGTCGAGTTCAATTACGAGTTGTAGTGAATCATCAGTTCAGAAAAATCAAGTAAGGGCGCAGGCAGTCGTGGATTGAAAACACCTATACCTACTCTGGTTATTCTAAGACGATCCCTGTGATAGCCGTATTTTGTAATTTCAATCATTTACTATACTCACAAATGATGTGTAAAAATAGGCGATTAATTATTTAAATTCCTGAACGTTGTCGCTAGATTTGTACCGATGTAATATTTATGTAAAATTAAAGAAATAAGTGAAATAAGTATTTATATGAGCTGTCGCAGGCATCATCTTACTAGGAAAGGATGAGGAAACGTACCCAACTGTCGTCTGGCTCCGACTTGTTTATTTTGATACCTATTATGTTAGAGAGTAGTCTAAAATAACAGACACGTATTTTTTTTAGCTAAAAAAAAACGTGTCTGTTATTTTAGACTTGTAATGAAAACATCACAAAAAATATTAAAAATTGTTAGTGATAGGTACTGTTCATGTCTCAGACTAAATCCATGTACTGTCGAATTCATAAATATGTAAACACTTTAGTACCTTGTCTATTTAATGTCATGTTTAAACTGTCATATATGAATTGTCACGATTAAAGTAACAAGGTACTAAAGTGTAAACATATTTTTGAACTCGACTGTACTATCAAATAATAGTCAGTGACGCTACACTATCATGTCACATAGTATCTAACACTTACTATAATTTTATTTGTTTGTGTCCAAACACGCTTTGATTATTTATTATCTAATAATATTATTGGATCATGTTGCCAATTTCATTCCGAACAGTGCTCTCATTTTGTTAAACCTTTTTTACCACTATATTTTTCAAAACAAAACTCCAATCTGCTTAAAAAAGTATAACGTTTCTTTATTTCTTTGATAATATTTACATAATAAATGTGCATCTTATCATTATAACGGATCGACGATACTGAAGCCTTAATACACTGCCGCAGCGTTTACGCAGGGACTCGTCCTTTTACGCCGACTGGTGTGGTCACATGAATCCACGAGAAGGCCATTACTTTTTGCGATATTGACGCAGGACACAGCTCAGTGCAAATTCAGAGTATTTTAAACTTTCCTTTATTCTGTTGGACCATTACCAGCAGTTAGGCTAGTCACACGGCGGCGACTCGACAGAGTCAATAGCCTAGAGATAGCTAAATTAGCTCATACTAGCCCATAGATCTATAAAAAAACAAAAACCCGCCTTCAAAAATCCATAAAATAACTTCTTTTATAAAATAAATGTTTAAAAAAACAAAAAAACCGCCTTCAAAAAGCAAAAAATAACTTCTTTAAAATGGTAGGTAAATAAGTCAGTCCAACTGAAGTCTGCTTTTGGTTAAAATATTGTTGGACGCCGACTTCAGTTGGACTGACCTATTTACCTACCATTTTAAAGAAGTTATTTTTTGCTTTTTGAAGGCGGTTTTTTTGTTTTTTTAAACATTTTTTTATTTTATACTTTTTAGTGATCCTATTTATGCTGTTACGTAGCTCCACTTCTAAATACTAATAAGAAACTATTGAACATTTCAAGCTCGCCGCAGACAACGCCGCGGGAATGTCATAGTCATATTTAAACCTAAATGTGCTTCGTCATAGTCGCTCAACTTCCTTTATCGAAATATCTTATCGCCACCCTTGAAATAGGTACCGTTAAGGAGTTCCGGTGGCCATCTGTGGTCTTCATCATCAGTTCCACTTCACCACATAGTACTTTTCAAAAGCAAATGCATGAGTTACAGTGAAAAATACCAAAATCGCTATAGGTCTGCCTATAATATTTGAGGAGTTCTCTTGATTTCTCCATGATCCCATCATCAGATCCTGACGTGGTGACAATGGGACCAACTAGAAAGTATATCTATTCGAACAACGAAAAAATTTTTCAAATCGGTCCAGTGGTCTTCGAGTAATCGGGGAACATACAATAAAAAAAAAAAAAAAAAAAAAACATCCCGACGAATTGAGAACCTCCTCCTTTTTTTGAAGTCGGTTAAAAATGGTAGGTCAGTCCAACTGCATTCGGCTTTTGGTTTAAAATATTGTGGGACGCCGACTTCAGTTGGACTGACCTACCATTTTAAAAGAAGTTATTTTATGCATTTTTGAAGGCGGGTTTTGGTTTTTTTAAACATTTATTTTATTTTATACTTTTTAGTGATCCTATTTATGCTGTTACGTAGCTCCACTTCTAAATATTAATGAGAAACTATAGAACATTTTAAGCTCGCCGCAGACAACGCCGCGGGAATGTCATAGTCATATTTAAACCTAAATGTGCTTCGTCATAGTCGCTCAACTACCTTAATCGAAATATCTTATCGCCACCCTTGAAATAGGTACCGTTAAGGAGTTCCGGTGGCCATCTGTGGTCTTCATCATCAGTTCCACTTTACCATATAGTACTTTTCAAAAGCAAATGCACGAGTAACATTGAAAAATACCAAAATCGCTATAGGTGTGCCAATATTTGATTTCTCCAAGATCCCATCATCAGATCCTGATGTGTTGACAATGGGACCAACTAGAAAGTATACCCATTCAAACAACGAAAATTTTTTTCAAATCGGTCCAGTGGTCTTCAAGTTATCGGGGAACATACATAAAAAAAATATGTCCGACGAACTGAGAACCTCCTCCTTTTTTTGAAGTCGGTTAAAAATACGTTTTTTCTTATTTTACATTTGTCAAAGACGTGTTCAACATGTGTTCAATGATGCAGTCACAGACCTTAATCTTAGATTAAGGTCTGTGGATGCAGTCGTTACCTACGTACCTATAATGTGTAGCTTACTTGCTTGTCGCTCCTCAGTTAGAGCTAGTTTTAAAGTCAAGTCCCAAGCAATTAGGTACAGTGCTAACATTTTCTTAATAGCGATCGGCGATCTTCGTTTTTCTATGACATACGAGTGACAAATATACTGTCAGTTGCAAGTGCAAGCGTGATAGCGATAGCCAGCCGAGAGCTATTAAGAAGCTAGGAATACTATATGTGCTCGGAAAACGAACGGTCTTTTCCACTAATCAATCTTAGCCTACTGAAACTAGAAAATGCTACTCGTGCTATCTTTCATTCTCCCGTCTCAAAAAACTTGTCATTTGTCAGAATGTAGATATTGAAAAACGAGTCTGCTATTTACTCGTACAGTCGAGATCATAAATATGTTTACATTTTAGTTCATTGTCTATTTAATGTCATGTTTAAACTGCCATATATGATTTGTAACAGGTATTAAAGTGACAAAGTACTAAAATGTATACATATTTATCAACTCGACTGTACGCTTACGATATTGTCTTTAACTGTTGATAAATTATTAAAAACGGCGAAGGAACCCACCTATTTTTAGGAAATTGTTTAACCATATTAGGGTAGGTATATACTTCTAAGTATTTAATCATTCGTGGATATTCTTCGCACGCCTCTGCAAAATCAGCTTAAACTTCAAGTAAATTGTTTCCCATTAAATCGAGACTTTGCACTGACTCGATTTATTGGGAAAAATCATTGATTTGCTACAGTTCACTAGGACTACATGGACACTGCTTAAATCACTAGCAGCGGCAGGCACATCGGAAGTCAACCCAAAGGTACTTCTGCGGTTAACGCACAGTCATTGTGCTCAATCGGATGTTTTATAATATGATTCGGCAGGTTTTTTTCAATCCAACATTTTTTCAATTTTCTGTACTTTTTTGCAAGGCCATTAAAACCAGTCCCACGAGCTCAAACTCGGTGGGTCTACGTTACGTAGACCCACGTAGGTAGATCAGAGATCCTGTTCCCGCCTTCCGACTTCATCAGCATATCAGCTCTTTTAAACATAGGTAATAAAATCGCATTGCATTGTCATCCGAATTATTTTCGTATGTTAAATTTCAGCTTAATCGTGTGATATAGAGCCCTCCTGTGTACTCGTACATACAGCCCGCGCGCAAATTGAATGCCGAGTTTTTGGAACATCTTTGAATGCAGTATTACTGGCTTTTAAAATTAACATAGGGTCTTGTTTCAGTAAAATATCCTATCTACGATATTTGAGGTACTTTCGCTTCATGTCCCGTAGTCGTGGGACGCCCTGTATATATACATATGTGAAAATTTATACGTATTTTTTGACTACACCATACACATTTCACACGCTACCTATAGTATGTATTTATGCATTTTATTCTCTTTTCTTTAATCTCGTGTTCGCTACGAACTAGGTAGGTAAACACCAGGGTTTGGCTGAAAACCAGCGCTGTGGCTCCGGCTGCAGCACATGCTGAGCTGAGTCCTATTTGACCTCACACTACAGCGCAACGTCTCTAAATTCGCTTCTAGTATATAAATGTTTTTATGTTCTATCCTTTTACTTTATAGTTGTATCGATTAAAATGTTCGATTATATTTGTTGTGTTGCAGTGTGTTTTTGTCAAATAAATGTTGTGAGTTTGAGTTTGAGAGGCGCGGCGCCCTGCACCTCCGGCCCCGACTGCACCCAGATCGCGCGCGTACTGTAGGAGCCCTACAACCATAGTCTGACAACCTGACAAGTTCACGCTCGTTCGTCCTGCGCGCGGGGTGACCGACGTTGGCGGGGACAAGGCATCTATAGGTCACAGTATAAACAAACTAGTATCCAGTCATTTAGCCAAATTAAAAATGTTTGACCTAATGTATCGTTTTCCAACCGTTTAATTTGCCAACCCTCTTTTTTTTCGGTAACTGTAAATATTTCAGGATTTATTTCAGTACCATTTTGTAGATTCGTTTTTATAAAAATCCTGACATATTTCCTGTTACAGAAAAAAGAGGGTTGGCAAATGAAACGGTTGGGAAACGATACATTCGGCCAAACATATTTCTGCTAAAAGGCAGAGAACCGTAACCGAACAGTAGCATAGGGACGTGTAGATATTTTTGACTCCTTGGGAACGTATAAATATATTTATGATGTGATGACTGTACATTAAGAGGCTATAGCTAAGGTAGCCGTGATCTAAAGCGACTACGAGGCTGTGTCGTCGTCAGTGCGAGACGTTGTCGAGCGAGTCCCCGGCGGCCAGCGGCCGGTCGGTGTCCTCCGCCTCCTGCGAGAAGGCCCACTCGCGGTACGTGTGCGCCACCAGCGCGCGCAGCTCCTGCGTGTGCTCGGGCCCGCGAGTTTCGCACACCACCTTCACCTGTAATCAAGGAAAACGTTTTTCAAAGTCGCTCACAGTTGAAGAATAGAGGTTCGCCGCCTTTTCCAGGCTTCCTTCCTTACCCATAGGGACCCCATAAATATGCCTACGCTCACCGTCCGTCCGTCCTAACTTTAAAGAGCTGTATCTTCTGAATTCGTAATAGATAGGCGCGCTGTTTTTTTATTCGAAATATAAGTTTTTACGCCGGATTTTCTAACAAATAAAACAAACAAGCGTCAAATTCGGTATGATTATAGTACAGAACTTTAGTCTTTAGACCCTAAAAAAACTATAAGTATTAAAAAATTATCAAGTGTGAGTTGGGCTTGCGCTGATTCGATTCGAAATCGAATTCAAATCGGAATATACCTAATAATACTGCGGCGGTATGGAACTCTCGGTGCACGAGATTTTTTATGATTTTGTCTCTATCGTTTTTGTTTAAGCAAAGAGGCTGTCCGCGCCTAGACTGTACATAAAAACCACGCCGAGGTTTTCCTTGCATTAGTTTGTCAGACTAACATATTGATGAGAGGGTCTGGGCTGTACTCTATAGCGGACCTAATGTATGCTGGCCTTTGCAGATTGTTGGCACTCTGCGTGTTGTTAGGCATTTTTTTGTAAAGTTAAAGTGTATTTAGTAGCTTAAAAAAGTTCCATATTGTGGTACGCTTAATCATTGTTATTGGGGGAGCGGTCTCAAATCTTGAAAAATATTTACTTATGATTTGGGTATTTTTGGCGCCTGAAGCGATAGATATTTAACAAATTGAAATACTTGTTTACTTATTTTCAAAGTAATGGAAAGATGTAAAAGCTCGTAATGAAACAGATTCCGCACAGATTGATTCGACATATCATAACTACCTATCAGATCCGATGCATATGTAATAAATAATCTTGGGTCGTGCTCGTGAGGCACTGGGATCGAAATTATACTTTGTGATCTTGAGTAAGTACCTACTTATACCTATAGATTTTTCTATGCTGCTAGAGCACCGATGCCATCTGATCTAAGAGTTGGTCGATCGAGGCAGTACCGTCTCTTGTAAGTAGGTAAGCTATTTTAATAAGCATAATATATTAACGTCGGACAGTTTAAGAGCACTAAGTATTTTAAGTTCAATTCTTTGTTAAGTGGCTACTGTCCAGTGAGACAATTCTGCCAGTGTCTCAGTTGGAAGCTAGGGGCACTATTATTGTTCATCGTTTAGCATCCACGTCACTTTCTGAGTAGCAAGCTGGTGCGTAAGAAGACATAACAAGTAATGTGTGCTCAACTACTCACTCTAACGCTAAAGATGTCCCCGCACACCCAGGCGCGTTCCTGAATGATGTCCTTGATGGAGACTCCGATGGAGGAGATCAGCTTGCACAGCTCGGCGATGCCACCAGGCCGGTCGCTGACCGTGACCTTGAACTTGACCAGCCGCGACTCGGCAGCGAGACCGCGCTCCAGGCAGCGGCCCAGGATGGTCGTGTCGATGTTACCGCCGGAGAGGATGCATACGACTCTGTTGCATAAAATATACATTAAGGCGTAAAGTACACACACATACTTTTAGGTAGGTAGTGCAGTTACGGTGTGATAACAAGATAATTTTCACTTAGATCGACCGTACCTACTAGAAGTAGTAGACAGTAGAGAAGAAAAGTCTAAAAAACCACTTTCACTTTAATCCTTACTGCAATAAGGTACTTAATGTACAGCTACGATGTGGACTGACGATCTGATAAAGGTCGCGGGAAACCGCTGGATGACAGCAGCAGAGGACCGATCGTTGTGGAAAACCTTGGGGAAGGCCTTTGTCCAGCAGTAGACGTCTTGCGGCTGATAATGATGATGATGTACAGCTGCTTCTGAGTTCGACCAAGTATTATTTCATTTATTGGCATTGCTGTGGATAAGGTAAGCATAATTAACAAAACCTTGCATCGAAAAGGAGGGTATATCACACTGTAAGACCTCTGTAAATACCATGGATGCAATAAATTGAATATGAATATGAATAATATGCATTTACGAGTAATAATCACCAAATAGAAGACACTAAAGTAATAAATACCACAATTGTTATTCATCATCATCCTCCTGCCCTTATCCCACACTAAGTGAGGTCGGCACAACATGTCTTCTTCTTCCACTCTCCTCTATCTGATCTCAGTACTCACACCTTTCATAGACATACATTCTTCACACAGTCCATCCACACCTTTTTTGGTCTTCCTCTACCCCAATATCCATCAACATTCATTCCCACTACTCTTCTTCATTGTCCCTCCTCATTACATGCCCATACCACGTCAATCTATTACTCCTCAACTTTTCCACCCTCGCTGCTACTTTCAAGCTATACAATTGTTATTATTATTGATAAATATATACTAATAGTAAATTAAGATTGTCTACAGGGCCTCTGCGCGTTGGCTTCGGCTCCATGTGCCTATGCCTTCCAAAGGTCCGGGAATCCCATATTCCCGTGATTGGTAAAGAAAACTAAAGTTCTTTCCTTTTGGAATTAGATAAATCCTAGAGAAAGAGGTAGAAAGAAGAGAGACAAATTACCAATATCTATATATTCGATGAGGGCACGGTCAGCGGTACTGAGATGTACTCGTATGGGTACGTATTATAATACCGAGGTTCAAAATACCGAATTTCATAAGGCCTATGAACGAAAGACCGAATATTAAAATGTCGAATGATTATTTTACCGAAAGTTTAAAATCCCGAAAGTTCGTTTGACCGAATGCCTGGAAACCCGAAGACTTTAATCCCGAAGACTATAATCCCGAAAACCATAATCCCGAAAGTTCGTTGTACCGAAAGCCTGAAATCCCGAAGACTATAATCCCGAAAAAATAATATCTTCCGATATAGGTACTCCGGCGCTGCGGAAAGTGCAACCCATCCGCCCTTGCGTAAGAAAGTGCAGGCAACAAGGGAGCCGTAGTGGCTGAGGCTGGTCGCCGAAGGCGACCAAAAAGCCGAAGCCGTCCCTCCGCGCCTCCGGCTTTTTATATGTACACTCTAGGGGTAAGGCAGACAAGACCACGTGGAGTCGGAGCTCAGCCAATTCGGTATTTAATTTTTATCTGGACACCCGGCATCAAATGTAGGTATATTATTCTTCGGTCAAACGTACTTTCGGGATTTTAAACATTCGTTCATTTGAAATAGATATTTCAAGTTTCGGTCAAACGTTCTTTCCGGATTTTAAACATTCGGGATTTTAAACATTCGGTCATTTGAAAATAGGTATTTCAAGCTTCGGTATATCGGGTATCGGCATTTTGTACTTTCGGTATTTTGATTTTCGATGTGTTAATCGTCGGTATTTCAAATGTAGATATTATGAACTTTCGGGATTATAATACGTACCCGTTTCAGATCGATGATGACATTGATCATGACTGATGACTGATGACGCACATTATGTAGATATATGCGCACTTAAGACTAATAATTACTTTGGCAAGATAGTATATTGATAAATAATGCACTTTAAACCAGTATATGAGAAGTTTCCCTTCTTGTTGCGATAAAACGGTTATCAAAGGTTCGAGGATAGGTATATTCCGGAGCAATCTGCTTTTAATGAGTCCACGAGGTAACGGCTTGTTTATCATTCTAATTAAAAGTATTCATTTGATGGCGATATATAATATGACTTCAAAGATCACTTACAGAAGAAAGAGTGTATCTAAGGCATAATTATGTACATTATATTTTGGCCTTAATAGCGTTGAAATAGAGTCGGAAAGTGACGAACCCTTTCATACCGTGACTATACCTATACCTACGTATGTATACTGTCTACAGGCGGCACCTACGGAAACAAGACTTTATCTACTTACTCGTATATTCTTCTATCTATCCTCTTAACTTTTATATGTAAATAAAAACCGGATGAGTGCGAGTTTGACTCGCGCACCGAGAGGGTTCAAAAGTTCACAACGGAAATAATTGGATGTATACTACGAAATAACGGTTATCGGAGGGTAGGGAAGAGTAGGTACCCTAGTAGGGTAGGGTAGGGTAGTAGGTTTTGAATTATTTGCGAGTTTCAAAATATGCGGCGTAAATGGTCGACTTTTTATTGCGTTCACTAAAAGCTTGATGTTTTTACAGCTCCAGGGGACCTTATACTTTTACTGATTTATATATGTTAGTATACGAGTATGTAATATTTACTGTTCCTTAGAAAAAGGGGTTTGATGGAAAGACAGACAGCCAGCCGGACAGACAGACGCACCACTAAGTGATCCTAAGGGTTCCTTTATTCGTTTTGAAAATCGAAACCCTAAAAATGAATGACCCTTTTTTTGCAGGTATAGATTATAATAATTATAGTGCACTGCGGTTGAAAGTGCGGTTGCATAGTTGAGGGTTGGCTATATCAGGGTCAAGTAAGACTAGTTATCAAAACGGGGGGGGGGGGGGGGCTTCTGTGGGTGTACTGACCTCTTTCCGGTGAGCTCGGGCACCAGGCCGGCCATGATGGCGGCGATGCCCACGGCCCCGCCCCCCTCCACCACGTACTTCTCCTGCTCCACCAGCAGGAGGATGGCACGTGCAATCCAGTCTTCTGGCACTGAGATCTGACAATTGATATAAGAGTTAAATTGTTTTCTTGTTTGTTTATGGCAAGGCAAACGAGCACACGTGGCCCTTGAGGATAAACTCTAAATCCAAGGATATATCTCGGACAAAATCGCATTGTAGTAGTAGAGTCTGACCAGCGAGTGATGACACAAGCATTTTTCTTAAATTCTTCATATGACAACAATTTTACCTATGAAACAAGCTGTCACATAATGAGTACCAGTCGCTATGCATTTCATGTTACCAGCTAGTGATATTCTGAATTTGCCGCCTTTTTTTTCTGCCACCACTGGCTGGTCGGACTCTAATCCCAACCCTATATCCCCTGTTACCATTCTGTCGACGAGCGACTTGGCGGTGTGGAAGGCGTTGTAGCCGACGGTGGGCACGGCCAGCCCGTCCGCAAGCGTGGACCGGATCTCCACGTTCTCCGGCGCGCCCATATTCAGCGCCTCCGACATGCTCGCGCACTTCTCCGACTCCACGCCCTGTCGGACCACAATCAAGCCTAATAGGAGATTGTTAACCAAGGGATGAAAGGCACCTATTTCAAACGAGTTATTTTGATGCTCGAGCATAGTGAGGGCGCCAATATTTCGAGTGTGAAATAAATGGTGACTTTCAACCGAGTTCAACACTCTCTACGTTTCAAGTCAACTATGAGGAAACTTAAAAGTATTAAAACTTATAAAAGTGAGACTCAGTACAGGTTTAGTGGATTTATTACATATAGGGAGTGAATCGGACGTTTAGCATAAAAGTTATTTTGTCCTCATGCGCACTAAGTTTCTTTGTTTTGGGGCTCTATGTATCTATTCACACTTCAGCATATTATTTTCAGAAAACTGGGCCTCATAGTCCACGCGGTAGAAGCATATTGCTTTTGACATTTTGTATTGTCAACGTTACCATTATTTACTTGACAGTAATGGCGACAGAGTGAATAACAATACGTGGACGTAATATGGTTTTACTGAGTAAAATGGAGCTCCTGGTTGATGCTTAAATATCTATAGAGGTGACCATACATGTTTAGTTCTAGCTATAAAACAAATATTTATCTTCATTGGGATTGGAAATACGATACCTACTAACATTCGTGTTATCATGGACTTGTTATCTTTGACCGGTCTTTGACTTTTGTATTGGACGCTGCACGACATATTTCAGA
Source organism: Acleris literana (assembly GCA_946894065.1). Taxonomy (NCBI): domain Eukaryota; kingdom Metazoa; phylum Arthropoda; class Insecta; order Lepidoptera; family Tortricidae; genus Acleris; species Acleris literana. The sequence goes on along the minus strand of OX335685.1, from coordinate 6,914,790 downwards.
AGTCATAACAGTGAAGAAACGTGCTCGTCTTTGTATATCATACATACGTCATTAAGTTATAGTTGACCTACAACACTAACTATTGTGCTGTCTATACGAGACTCATGGTTAAATTTGCTTTTTTTTAAGTAAACCTTTGGGGGAGGCTTTTGTCCAGCAGTGTCCGTACTTATGCTGGAAAGATGATGATATAATGGCAATGCGAAAAGCATAACCACCTAGAGTTTTCGTATTGTTCCTTTTAATTCGAATCATCAAAGGAGTTACACGCAATTTGAACACTGGCACTGAAACGGGCTAACTTATGCCCTACTTTGAAAATTATTTCGAAGTTAGCTATCTCTATCTCGGTCTCCAGATTTAAATTAAGTGTGAAAGAGACTGTGTACAATTAATTTAGAGTTATCACTCGTACTTGATTCACAAGAGCTGTGCATGGAACACACAAAACTGATGTCACCTTTGATTGTTTGAACTTCTTTCAAAATTCTCATTTCAAGCCCAAGATTGTAAGAAGTATTTATTTACTTTAAGCACATTTACGCACTTATAATTTCATCTACCCATTCAATACATTCGAAGCATCTTTTCGACTTCTAGTTACTACCTACGCGTTTACTACGACGTAACTACGAGAATGAAACAAAGGAATCACCTCACTTGTGATTGTGTGAACGAGTGCCATTCCTTAAAATGTAGTTCGAATTCCAAACTCAAAATCTGTACCTATAGGTATTTAACACACAATACTTTCACTCACCCATTCGAACTATCCATTGCAGCTCTTGTGAAATTACATATACTTCTGATGCCTCATCTTTTGACTCGTCGTTAAACAAGGTAACTTACGTAAATAAGGACGTGTGGCTTGAGATGTTTGATGGCGGTGGCCGTACCGGCCAGCAGGCCGCCGCCCCCCACCGGCACCAGCACGGCATCCACGTCTGGGACCTGTTCCACGATCTCCAGGCCCACGGTCCCTTGGCCCGCCATTATGTGGGGATGGTCGTACCTGCATGATAAATCATTTCAGTGTCAATGCCAACCCTTTTTTTGACCCAGGGGAAAAGCATATATAGGCAAGTATGCAAGGGGGGATTGTGGGTGTCCAGTTATGTTCCGCCTGTCGCTTTATAAACAGGGGTTTTGAAATGAGGGCTTTCTTACATTACGCTGTGAAGTCGACGCGCTATCGAGGACTGAAGCTAGATTAGGTCAATTGTGCAGATACGGAGATCTGCGCGACGATTGAGGGTACCGGGGCTATTGCCTAACACACAAAACAATTGTTCCACTTTGAAGTCGATTGCGATTGCGAGTGCGTTAGGCAATAGGCCAGCAGGTCAATTTAGGCTTGTCGGTGGAGGTCGTTCGCCTTTGCTGCGTAAGAGAGTTAGGCTTGAATCTTAAAGTTATAACCTTTTCTTCTCTTAAGGAAGAAAGAAGATTTATTTTAGGACTCTAATTGTATCAACTGACCATTATAGCCAACTTATTGAATTATTCACTAATGCATAACATTCATTATTAAGTTCTTATTACCCATTAATATAAGTGAGATTCCTTTGCTTAGCCAATACCATGGCGTAATGCTTTGCCTCTCCCATATCGTGCCCGTGTATGACCACCTCCGCTCCGAACGAGCGGCATTTCTGAATCTTCATAATGGGGGCGACGTTGGGCATGACCACCGTGGCAGGGATCTTCAGGAGCTGCGCGTGGTAGGTGAGGCCCTGGGAGTGGTTGCCCAGAGAAGCGGAGATGACGCCGCGTTGCCTGGCCTCAGGCGGGAGCAGGATCATTGCATTGCGAGCCCCGCGCTCTTTGAAACTAAAAGAGGTACATAAGTAAGTCTTTTGATATCCTAGTTTTAAGTGATATTTTATCCTAAGTGCTGGTTCAGCCGGGTAACTACTAGACCAAGGGAAATAAGGTAGAATAACTTGCACGTACCTAGCTCTTTGATTGACCGATTTTCTTGTGTAAACATGTCGGATAGCGATTGTATAAAATAATGGATAGGTAGGTACATCTAATGTTGGCTGAGTTTATAGTAACATTGGAAACTCCCTTTTACTGTCTTTATATTCAGTTCCCAAGTTTTACAGTCTAGCTTAAATATCGGTACAGCAGAATAGGTAGTATGGGTACCCGGAGAACCAATTACCTAATTAAACAAACAGACAAGCAAAAACATTCAATCAACTCCGTCTAAATTATTAAACATTATTTTTATTTAAGGCCTTGGACTCAAGCGGTTCTCCCAATTCGTTTCGGTGGACTTGGTATTCGATGCTCTTCTAGCGTGGCACTACCGGCTTTCCTGTTCTCCGCCTGTGGTTCGTTGCCTCTCGTCAGTATTATCTTAAATCACCCACAGATACGTCTTGACGTTGAGATTGCGAACCTGGTGGAGGATAGGGATGCTTGGTGTAAGTCGTGTCCGGGAGTGGATATGCCAGTCAAGAGGCATATCCAGAGAGCATGGGATACACCTCGCCTCATATCAATGCATGCATCTCTCATTGAAAATAGTCCGGACGATTCAGATCGCGCCCGTTTCCTCGCTGTCTCAGCAGGAGAATCAGGTCACTGGCTCCACGCTCTTCCTTCCCGCAATATAGGCACAGTCTTGGACCCTAGCAGCTTGCGCTTAACATTAAGCTTGCGGCTTGGGGCTAGACTCTATGAACCTCATATTTGCGCGTGCGGGAAGGAAGTGAGTCAGCTGGTACGACATGGCCTTTCATGCTTCAGAAGTACCGGCCGTTTGTACCGTCAAGGCACAATTAATGATCTGATCAGTCGTTCGCTTGCCACTGCCTCTGTACGAGCTGTCCTGGAACCAGCAGGATTGCATGGAGATGATGGCAAGCGACCAGACGGAGCTACATTGGTGCCGTAGAAACTGGGTAGGGCACTGGTGTGGGACGCGACGTGCGTTGACACAGTCGCCCTTTCCCACGTCCAGTCAACCTTTAATCGGGCCGGTGCAGCAGCTGATCAGGCCCAAACACTCAAGCGCCGCAAATATTCGTCATTATTAAATAATTACGAATTTGTGGCGCTTGCAGTGGAAACCATGGGACCTTGGTCAGCTGATATGAAAAGCTTTATTAAGGCCCTGTCCTCCCGGCTCATAGAATCCTCCGGAGATCCTAGAGCTGGTGCTTACCTCACCAAAAGGATTGGGCTAGCTATCCAGAGAAGTAATGTTGAATTCTGTACTTAGTTGGATGTAAATAAAGTCTTTAAAACAGCAAAAACTGATTATAACACTCTACATTCGCATTTTCAGTGTAAATAAAATCTACACATTTATATATACTTATAGATACAAGGTAAGGTATATCTCACCTTCCAGTGTGCTGAAGAAAATCGTTTTTAAGGTATATTTCCATGCCATATTTGGAGGACGTGTGAGATTTCTGAAATAAAATTATTTTATGTGTTTAGATGTACCTATGCCACCTGTCTAACAACAAACATAGAAAACTTAAAAAAACTTTTCTATCTACTTCTCGCTATGGTCGTACGCCAAAATATCTTGTGTGTAATAGGAGCTTTGCCTTTATCCATGGATTAACTTAACAATCTACTATTTCATCTCTCCTGGGGGGTTATCATGACATACTAAATCAGTTCAGTTTAGGTTGAGAGAAAGGGACAGAACTATAGCAGTTATAAGCTATATTCTGTCAGATACCCCCTTCTTCTGAAAGTAAGGATTTCCATAATTTCATATCTCATTAGCGGGGTGAAAAAGTTAATTTTCACATCACCTATTCGGAATGGGGACTTTTCTTCCCTGCTAGGAGGGATCGAAGTGGCACTTTTCTGTTCAAGGACATTTTGTTGCCAGTATAAAATATAAACGCAATAGTTGCACTTTTGGTTTACTTAATAGATAATTGTTATTTTAATTTATAGTAAGTATTTTTAAAACAATGATAGGTAATTGATCTTAATACAGTTTTGTGAAATTGGCGTTTTAAGGTTATTCATTGTGTGTCTGTCACCGTCACAGGGTCGGTACGGTTTGAAAAATAGAAAAGAGTACCACAAATTTTCTTGTTAAATTTGATAATTCAGCACTTTCAGAGAGTGTAAATTATTAAATTTTTTTCATCACTAAGATCTTTTATTTTCCTCATAGGTAATGTGAAAAGCAGTATGTGTCACACGGTAGTAAAATTATTTCCACCTTGGGCGTTAACATTTGAATCCCTCACTACGCTCAGGATTCTATTTTAGAATCCTTCGCTTCGTTCAGGATTCAATGTACGCCCTCGCCGCAAATATGTCATTTTGCTCCCTTGTGAAACAATCTACTATTGCGTCCCTAGGGCGGAGAGTCAAACACTCGGCCATTTTTCATTCATAGTACAGCCATTACGAAATATCTCTAACTTTTTTTTTTAACTCGTATTGAAATTGTGTCAAAACACTCATATTTTTGTAAGACAATACCTAAGGACAAAGTTATTGTTATACTTATTGCCATGTGTAACAAAAAAAATAGAAATTATTTTAATATATTATTAATAATTTCTGGAGAAACAGGTTTATGACACCTGCTTCTTTGTTTATCGATTGAGCCATTATTCTCGAGATAAGGCATGACCAAGGGAAACAGGAATTCAATTTTATATTTAGATTATGCAAATGCGAAGTATAGGTAAATACGAAACTTACTACGCATGGCGTTTTTACAATCCCACTCTGTATCCTAAAGGCTGCTGCGGAGATGTCTTCAAACGAGATCTTCTGCGGGTTGGCTTTGTCGCACATAGGGTCAAACTCCACCTGCGTGAACACCATTATTACACCAGGTATACCTACAGAAACTTTCCTATCCCTTTCTCTCTCGAGTCATCACTCAGTTGTGAGAGCGACGCGGCGAAAACAATTTCTAACTTCAATTTCCGGAGTCTCTAGGGCGACTGAGCATATTTGACCCTCGCTCAGCGGTCACGCGAGCAATAATGATTAAGCAGTGAGAATTCTCGATATCTTAAGCATTGCGCTAATGAGGGGGTGAAAGGTGATCTCCTTTACAGAAACTCAATAAACACAAAGCACGGAATTTTCTGTGCTCTTTGTCTTGCGTTAAATTGGCTTTTGGGCCCACTTGAACACCAGCTGTGTAGCTGTATATATTTTCTGAGCTTGCAGCCTTCTCTGCTCTCCATTTAAGCTATAAAGAAAGCTTTTGTTTATTTTTACTTTTAAATACACTATTTAATGAAGCAATGATTTAACGAATAAAGAAAAAGATAGCTTAATTCTCACCTCAGAAATATAGGTCATTGTGGAGGGAAAATAACGAATGTACGCAAACTAGTTACCTAGATATGAGCAAATTTATTTAAACATGATTAAAAGGTTGTTTATTTGGGTGTAGGAAACCCTCATAAGATGAGTGAGCACTGCGCTGCGGCACTTGCATATTGCAATACTCACTGGGTAGGGCGGGCAGTCACACTCGCTGCCTGCTTCATCATCGCCAACGTCAGTGTACATGTAACGCTCCATTTCAAATCCCCGTATTTCATCAAATATACTTAATAACCGTGGTCGACTGCTTACGTATAATAATTTTACACAAATGACGTGATAACATGTTAATTTTGTTTGACTTGCGTATCGTCCCATTCAATCGATAAGAAGTTATATTTATACTATTAAAACGTAGTTTCTTTGTAGTCGCTGATTCATTTTAAATTTATTTTTCTTTGTAAAGTCGGAACATAGGGGACAAAAATTGGACCCGAAATTGGTTATACCAATTTACTTGGTGTCTTATTTCAATAATCAATAGCCTCGAAAGACCAATACAAATTGTAGTAGGTACCGTTAAATGCAACCTTGTCTACTTAACTTTGGGGTGCCTTTTATATTTGGTGTTATGTCCTCGAACAAAAACCTGAGGACTCAGGAAGATAGGTACGTTTTGGGGTTCCAAGGCACTCCTTCGACAGCAAATTTCGACTAAGGTCGGTAACTAGTGTTTTAACTGGGCATGGACCATTTAACAAACATCTTTTTAATTTAAGTAGGCAGGTGTTACTAGTCCTCTGTGTGCGTGTATGGAGACAGAAGAGACAGCCGCCCACGTAGTGCTGAATTGCACCGAGGTGGCGCAGTACAGGACTAAATTCCTCGGTTCGCTGAGGTGTCTCCCCGAGGCAATCACCGACATTACAGGTTTGGTGGGCTTCCTCGAGGAGTTGGGATGGCTTGACTGAATAAGTAATAGTACAAGTAATAGTAATAGTTGCCCACACGCAAAATAGGCGCTACTCGTCGAGTTGTGGAAACCAGCCCGCTTATACAAACGAAAAAAAAAGGGGTTCCATACCAAAATGGTAAAAAAGGAACCCTTAAGGCCCAGCCACACCGGATGCGTGCGCGTAGACGTGACGTGCGCGTTCGCTTTCCACTGCGTTGTATAATGACACGTCGTATGAAAATTCATACTATACACCGCAGTGGAAAACGAACGCGCACGTCACGTCTACGCGCACGCATCCGGTGTAGCTCGGCCTTTATGGTGAGACTTCGTTGCCTGTCTGTATGTCACAGCAAGTTTTCTCAGCAACTATAAATGCTATCAACTTGAAATTTGGCATAGTTGCACAACTTGCTTGCGCACATTTGGCTTAGTAAAAAAAATATGAAATTAATTTTAAAGGTGGTCTATAAGTGATGTCTTTTTTCACATTTGGCCAAAAGGTGAGAATTTGAAGCACGTTTACCAGTGACGTTTTTCTTTGACGTTTGATTTTGTCAAATTGACATTGACAACACAATACATTTTCGTTCACTTCACTGCGTCTTGTTGTGTATTTGCATTCTAATTTTTATCGCGTCTCTTTGTAGTTGTCTAACAAAAGTATTATAATATTGTGAACTACTCGAAATGCCGTACGCAAACCAGCCATCGGTTCACATTACGGAACTAACAGATGACAATGTGAAGTTTGTGGTAGAGGACACCGAGCTTAGCGTCGCAAACAGCATGCGGCGTGTGTTTATCGCTGAGACGCCGACGATGGCTATCGATTGGGTGCAGTTAGAAGCCAACTCCACTGTCCTCAGCGACGAGTTCCTTGCACATCGAGTGGGTCTCATCCCGCTCATATCCGACGAGGTTGTGGACAAGATCCGGTACTCGAGAGATTGTATGTGCGCCGATTTCTGTTCGGAGTGCAGTGTAGAGTTCACGCTAGATGTTAAGTGCACAGATGACCAGACACGACACGTGACAACGGCTGATTTGAAGTCGAGCGACCCGCGCGTAGTCCCCGTCACTTCCCGCCATCGCGACGAGGACCAAGCAGACTATGGCGAAGCTGACGAAATATTGATTATTAAACTGCGAAAAGGCCAGGAGTTGAAATTGCGAGCTTACGCTAAAAAAGGCTTTGGAAAGGAGCATGCTAAGTGGAATCCAACTGCTGGTGTGTGTTTTGAATACGACCCAGATAACATTATGAGGCACACACTGTTTCCCAAGCCAGACGAGTGGCCCAAGAGCGAGCACACGGAGTTGGACGAGGACCAGTACGAGGCGGAGTTCAACTGGGAAGCTAAACCTAACAAATTCTTCTACAACGTAGAGTCATCAGGAGCCCTTAAACCTGAGAATATAGTACTGATGGGAATTGTGGTGTTAAAAAATAAATTACTAAATCTTCAAATGCAATTAGCACAGGAAGCCCAAAATGATGCGTTAGCTATCAATTAATTATAATTAAGGAAGTAATAAATTAAATAAACCCATGTGTATGTGTTTTTTAATAATCTATCTTAAATTGAATGCTTGATTTTTTTGATACTCTTATTTGAGTGATTCATCCTTGAATTATCAAAGATTTTTTCATGTTTAAATTATAATAACTTACGAATGATATTGCAAAACTGAGGGATATTGTGAAAGCTATTCACGATTTATGCAATAGAACAATATGACATAAAAATAAAATTTAATTAACACTTTCAGTGCTGTTGACCTGCTAGTCGGGGCCATTTTGTATGAAATAGCAGGTCGGCGGCACTGAAAGTTTTAAATGTTCAAGAGTTAATGATATTTTTTTATAGAAAAACTATAACCCTGAGAATTATATACCAATGCAATACTCACATCTATGGCAGAAGGTGGAGCGGCATTTGTTGCAGCTATTAAATATTTTTTCATCCTGTCTTGTTTTATAACACTGTCTCAGTTGGAATGATGAAACTGCTCTGTAGTGTTAACATTTATGCAACAAAGAAATTTATAACCAGTTTACTGCATGCCATAATAACTGGCATAAAGTTGCTGATAAAGCCGTGCATTCACTGTAATGAGCATTTACTAAATGATAGTTGAAAGTAAATTTGCCAGAATTCACATGCATTTTATAATTGATTCTGAATGTCTACAGGTGTGACCATAACCTGATTTCCAAATTAATTGTTTATGCAAAACTGCAAACAAAACTCAAAAATACAGTTTCTGCAAAAAAAAACCTTTAGTTGCTGGCCGGGTTATTGAAACCAAAATTCCCAAATGCAATTTGTCAGATCGGCCTCTTCAATACCGGCCACTTTTTTCTTTCTTTCATACATTTTTCTATGGGACCAATATCCATATGATTTTTTACTAATTTTTTTTAACTAGTTATTGGATTTTATTGCCCACCAAGTATTTTTATATATTGACCAAGAAACGTAACATAATTATATATATTTTTCAAAATTCACCGAGGTTTTTTTTCCATACTTTCCGTACGGTGTCCTTTGACGCTTGTGTGTTTTACCGTTCTCACTATACAAAAAAAAATCGTTTAATGTGCGGCCGCCCCTATTTGCGGCCCTTATTATACTTATACATACTCAGCAGCAATGATATTTTATATTAAGATATGATTAAGATGCGTTAACATAACGTATCTTAACCTTTTCAACGCCACAGTCGGCTCTGGCCGTCAACTAAAAGTCGTGCCACTGACGCCACGTCGGCTACAGCCGACAAGAGTTCAAGATTAAAAGAGACTTTGTTTGGTAGCAATAAGGTGTAATTTGCATAGCATAGCAAACATGTTTGGCGTGTGGGTGGCACATTTTGTATTCGACGTATGGCGTTCAAAAGGTTAATATACCTACAATATCTTTGCTGCTGAGTAGGCATATCTTGTGCCAGCCAAAGAGAACACACACACATACTACGTCTCTGTCACAGTTCTGACTCGAGTAGTCTCTTCTGAATGCGGATCCGTTCTGTATGTGATAGAAATCTATTTGTCCAGTATTACTTAATTGTTTTGTTAGGTTACTGAAATTTCCATATATAAGTTGAAACAGCTTGGAAAACTTTAGAACTTTAGGGACATTTTATGGTGGCTTAAAACCTCATTGGTTTAAAAATCTAAAGACCAATAGCACAGAAATAGTTCTTATTCTGTGACTAATAGGTACTTATAGTTTTTTCAAAATAAAATATAATATTATCTTTGGTTAATTTAACACACGTCATATTTGGCTTCAAATGCTTCTTGGTACAAAATTTTAGTGCAATAATCAAATTATTTAGTATATTTTAATAATGTCGGCTACAACTTATGAAGATATTGCTGCATCTTATATGTTAGATAATGTTCAATCTCCACTCGCTGAGGTAATTTAATATTAACATTAAAAATCGTATAAAATTGCTAGTACAATAATATTTTATAATGCATCTATATTTACCACTGAACATAAATGAATAAAATAATTCTGACTACAAATTGAATGTATAGGTAAAGTCGAAAGAAACCATTAGCAAGATACGACTGAAACTGCAAGATATTAAAGATGCTCACCAAAATATCAAACAGGATGTGATCGTAACTCCAGTGGTCGTAAGTCTAATTACCTAATTTCATTACTTGAATGAGAACAAGAAACGGACAAAAACGTATTTTTTAACCACCGGCAAATAAAACGGGGAGATATAAATCGCGATGTCCAGTAAGAGCACCTGGTAGGATCCCCCACGTACACAATTAATAGGTAGGGGATCCTACTAGGTGATCTTACTGGACATCGCGATATAAATTGAACGTGTGTCCCGGACATTTATTGATGAACCACTATAGAACCTTGTCGCATAAAACCCACTATTAATTCCTATGTAATTTCTATCTCGTCACTTGACGCTGTCATTATGACAAGGTTCTGTTAGATCAACATTTAAAGTCCTTCATGGTCAGGTGTGTCTGCCTGGCATTGTAGTTCCCGAACTGTCGGACGATTCCGTCGCGTTTTTGAAAAGAGCTAGTCGGGATTGTTCTTAGCTAGGTTTCATGAAAATCGGTTGGGCCGTAGATATTTTTAAACTCATCTTGGCTGAGATGCCCGTCACAAGATACGTCAAAATAAACGTCAAGCCATAGAAAAATGTCATTTTTGCTGCATCTTGAGACGACGTTTCTAGGTAGCCTCTATTTTAGAGTAGGTGCCTAACTATTATGTAGTCACTTTAAACCAACTTAATGCTTGAGTATGCTAGCCTTATGCAGTTTCTACTTTCCTTTTCTATTTCAGACAGCAAAACACATCGGCAAAAAGTTTTGTAACGTAATCCTGAAGTGTGAAAACTTGCAAACCACTGGGAGGTGAGGCTAGAACATCCGTAATTAATAATTATCTCTACGTCGTCATCATTGATCAGCTGTCGATCGATGGTTATTGGTCAATTTAGGCATTGGTTTAATTGGGAATTGGACTGTGTGGGAATCTGATGACCTAAGGTCAGGTGGGGTAAGAGCGTCAACACGGGGTAAGTGCGACAAACCATACATATATTAGATATTGTTGGTTAGACGGACTTGCCCCACCTTACCTTATGAAAAATGCGATCAGCCGAAGTAGCAGACTATAGTCTGAAAGAATAATGTTTATTTACGATTCATCATTGTTGAACTATGGCATTGAAAGACGATCGAAATCGATTGGATGATATATCGGTCTTCCATCAAACGATTCAACTACATTGGGTGCTACTAGTGCTACTAGTCTACTACTATGGAATGGATTGGCGAATTGACTGTGCCAGGTAGAAGCGATATGCGCGTCAGTAGAACTGCTCTGCTGTGCTGTGATGTGCTGAGATACGCGCACATTCGAGCTGACTCGTGACAAGCTTTACTTGCCCGCCATGAGAGCGTAAGCGTCAACAAATGCAATAGTTTAGCTTAAGAAAAACAAGAGTTTGATGTGCTTCAATCCCTTTTTTCCAAATTATTGTACGTCCTATACTTACGTTTCTACTATCTTCTTACGGCAAACGTCGGTTATCAAAAGCCGAGGCACGCATAGACACGTAGTCCCTACGCGCTTTCGGGTCAACTTAAACTACCTATTTGGTGAGCTAGGTCGACGATTTTTGTTCCGCAAGAAATTAAGACCCCTGCACGCATTAAGGCATGCTTTATTGGGCATGCTTGTAGCAATCCATTGACGGATTGTTTTGACATTATTGAGCGGAGAGCTATTAGTCTAGGACCATTTTTGAAGAATGGGAATGCAAGCGGCAAATCATATAACAGTGACATGGGGTGACAACGTTATCAGAGGGTTTTGACCTTGCAGAATATGGATCTGCCTGTCGCCATTCCGAAATTTCAACCGGAAGTATGCTATACCGGGAAAGGTTTTTCGTCGTACATTTTATAAATCGTTGTTCCGGTACCCTAAAAAATGGCCGATTGTTATGGTTTTTTAATATGTTGTAAAAGATAATATAGCCATGGTACTTAACCCAAATTGTTCGTCCTTCCAGCTCTATTTATTTCTCCAACATCTTGCAAAAACGGACACGTTTTCTGTTTGTTGAAGTTCATTCTAGTCCTAATCATGGTTGGGCAATATTGTAGAGTACAAAATTTGCTAAAACTTTTGGATTCACAGTTTTTATTCCACGACCCCTAGAGACGAAGATATGGAATCGTTTATGGCGCTATAAATTGCTGCTGTTAACTAGCGTTATAAATTGCTACTTTTTTTCTAGTTTTCCTTCCATATTTAGGTTTTAGATCACAATTTTTTTCCTGTAATTTTTGCTTTGGATATATTTTTTCACGACCTTTAGGAAAAAAGTTATGGAATCATCTATGGAGTGATAGTGTAAAATCAATTGCTTTTGCGGTACTGAATATTTATTTAAATTCTTTCAGGTGATTGGATGGGAAAATGCTCATGATACCGACCGGTGGTGAGGGAAAATAAGTCATATGGGTGAAGAATTCATCAAAACCAATATACTTATTCCCATTCTAATGACCATTGAGCCCCTCCTCAAAGCCTGCACGGATATTGTATCTTTCAATTGTTCATCCCAGTACCTGACTACCATGTGCTCATGCATGAAGAACGAATTGGCATGCACCAAGTTGTGCCACCGTTTTCGTCAATGTTTGAATTCTAACTCCATTTTCTAGGATGTGAGGGTTTGAAAGTCACAATTTTTACAAGGTTTACGAGCGAAGCCTGAGCATTCTATATTAATATTACTAGGTATCGTAGAAACTTTCAATTTGTTGATAATTTTGTCTCCTAAAAGATTGCAGAACTTCGGTTTGCGCTAAAATGCACTAAAACGTAAATATGGGAAGAAAACTGGAAAAGGAAACAATTTTTGACGGTAGCACTCCATAGATGATTCCATATCTTCTTTTCTAGAGGTCGAGGAAAAAACGTTTCAGGGCAAAAATTACAGCAAAGCATGCCGAGGTACAGTTTGCGCTAAAATGCACTAAAACGTAAGTATGGAAGGAAAACTAGAAAAAAGTAGCAATTTTTAACGCTATATAGCTCCCCATAGACGATTCCATATCTTCGTCCGTAGGGATCGTGGAAAAAATCTTTGAAGCCGAAAGTCTTAGCAAATTTTGTACTATACAATATTGCCGAACCATGATTAGCCGTAGAATGAACTTTAACGACATTATCGGCAAAAAACAGAAAAAAGTGACAGTTTTTGCAAGATGGCGGAAAAAGACATAGAGCTGGCGGGACGAAAAATTTGGGTTACCAAGGCTATAATTTTTTACAACATATTAAAAAAAACATAATATCAATCGGATCTTTTTTAGCGTACCGGAACAACGATTAACAAAATGTACGACGAAAATTTTTTTATACGCTGCACTTTTTCCGGTATAGCATACTTCCGGCTCAAATTTCGGAATGGCGACAGGCAGATCCGTATTATGCAGGGTCAAAACCCTCTGATAAAGTTGTCACTCCAACTGTTACATGATTTGCCGCTTGCAATGGTTTAGATACGCGTTTTTCAGTTTTGGGCGTAGTCAAGTCTATATTGCAGCGACGCAATGTACGACAAAAGCATGCGGGCTATCGACCAATGAAACTGAGCCTTTAGCCTTATGTATGGCGTCGCGATGCTCGCCTGTATGTAGCGTATTTCTACCCATTCGAAGATTCAAGGGAATTGGCTCAAATAGGGATTTTGACAGTAGGTGAAATGAAACATCCCAAATACACGAAAATATCAACTGGATTTTTTTCTGTATTCATAAAATTACTTATACCGTATACATTGCAGGGCTCTATTATGGCTACGATTATCGCGTGACAAGTTTGGATAAAACATCCGTCACCTTCTGACACGTAAATAAGTACGAGAGTGACATATGCTTTATCCACATTTGACACGCAGTATAGACGCAGCCATAGATACTAAGCCCACTCTGGTTAACACTTTAATTGCCCTTGCATTACGAGTACATGCACTGGTGATCCAGCTCGGTACGTCCACGTAAAGCACTACCCGTGCATTATAGGTATAATGCATGGACGTGCCGAGCCAGGTCATTGATGGAAGCGAGGAACAGTCAAAGAGTTAACCTACTCACCTGATTTCTATTCAAGTTTTAAAGCTCGAGGCGTCTGCAACATCATAGCCGGGCTGACGCAGGCAGAGAGGAGCAGGGGCTGCATGGTGGCTGGATCGCGAAACTTTATTGGCGCTATGACGTATTTCGGCTTGAAAAACTCAGTGCCTATCAACGTCGTGGTCCCCAGGGACTGTGCGCTCGCAGACCGGCACCGCTACAAGGAAAACTTCGCTGTCATAAAAATGCAAGGCAACGACGCAAATGAAGCAACCCTGCACGCACTGAGCTACAGCAAAGAAATTGGAGCGACTTACATACATGGGTATTTTTTGGAAATCATAGGATTTTGTTAACTTTACGTAAAGTTCGTCCAAGTTGAAAAGTCGTGCTCCTCCGCAATTTACATAAGCCGTTTGAATTGTCGGTGGAGGAGCGCGTCATTTTAACTTTGTCGAGCTCTAAGAGGGTTTTTTTGTCACACTCCATAGATTCGTTTATAACTGGTCTCAAAAGTTAACCTTATTACAATTATTTTACCAAGAACGCGTTTTCCGGCGTAACGGCTTTCACGTTATGCACAACCATTGCATCAGATATTTAATAATATGTTTGTCTGCTTCCTTGTACCTAGTTAGTGCAGTGTCGTAATCGTTTCCTACCGAAGAAGCAAGGTTATTAAACAAAGTTACCACCAAAGTGTCGTGAAAAAAAAGAGAGGGATAGAGAGAGAGAGAGAGAGAGAAAGAGTTCTTACAGGCACTTTCGACCTTATCGTCATATTAACCGTAGATGGGTAGGTAGGTGTTAAGTCCTCGTCAGTCGTCGTACTCTTCGTCTCACCCAAAAATTATAACTGAACTCACGCCTTATGCGGATTTAGGTAGGTACCACGGTATAACGACCCTAATATAATATAATGTAATAAATCCTACTAATATTATAAATGCGAAAGTTTGTGTGTGTGTGTGTGTGTGTGTGTGTGTGTGTGTTTGTTACTTCTTCACGCTGCAACGGCTGGACGGAATTGGATGAAATTTGGAATGGAGATAGGGTATACCTAAGCTAAATTATGATTAAAAAAATATCTGCAAACCTTTTTGTAGCATCGGAAAAACGGTAAATCACAAAAGCGTCAAATTTGGTATGATTAAACAAACCCAAAAACTTACAACCGGTCAAGTGCGATTCAGACTTGCGCACTGAGGGTATTTTTATCGACTACGGTTTCGGCCCCCACTATTTGGCATAACATTTATTGGCCGAAACTGTTTTAGCATAACAGACTGCATAATCGGTTTTCGCCGAAAGGTAATGTGGCAGAAACCTTATTTGGCATAATTTGTAAGTTAACATCCCGAAAATGAGTTAGTCCGAAATTAAATTTGCATACCTACTATTATTATGACCGATTATTCTTACGCACAATTTTTCTGTTTCGCATAATTTTATCCGGCATATTATCGATTGTCCGAAACTAACTTGGCATACCTACATACTTAAATGCTACCAGAAACGTAGGTGTTTAGGTTGGAACTGCGACCATAACAAAAACGACCTGATACCAGAAAATTAGGTTAGGTTAGAATTGTGTCCTTAACTCCTTATTTTAAAACTAACTGCTACCTTCGTTTTTGATGTTCTTCGATAATTCAGTGAAATAATATTATGACAAAACATGTTTCTGCAACGATAGTTTTCAGCAAAACCATTTAATGCCTATTAAATTTATGCGTAGATATTATTCGGAGCATGAAAAATATGACCGAATAATATTCCAAATAACGTAACTCTGCGTAATCGAACTATGCGAATTTAGATTCTGCGATATCAGTTTATGCGCAAAGCCTAATATGGCTACTTAAATAGTTATGCCACAAATAATTATTACTTACTTACTAAATAATAATTATGCCACAACAGGGTGAACCGTGCGCTGGATGTTCCTATTTTTTTTTATACATCCTATCCTACATACGTGCGTGAGGTTATGCGTGAGTGAGTTTGTTACTTCTTCGCTAAACTAAGATGGACCAATTTGGTTGGATAGATTTTGGAATAGAGTTTGCTTATAGGTACACTGGATTAACACATAGGCTACCTTGAATCCCGAAATAAATCACCGTTCCCGTGGGATGGAAAAATTTCTTACACTTGAAAATAGACAAGGAGAGAGCCCACTTTAAATGGCAGATAAATTTACTCGTCGATTGTGAAACAGGCCCTTAATATTATATTATATTACATAAATAGGTAAGTAGGTACGTCATGTAATTCCCCGGTAAATCAAACAAGTCGTGAGGGACAAAGTTTTCTACGAGTATTTTTTCAAATTTTTTTTAACACGTGTCTACATATTAAGTATGAAACACTACATCCCGGCCATACCAATATATTCCATGTTTGTCATGCGGGAACGTATTTGAATAACAAAAGTTAATATATCTAAAGTTAAAATATCGATGTCCAAAACATCGAAAGTTGAAATATCCAACTGTTACTATAGGCCTTATGTTAAAGACATACAAGTACCTAATAATAATAATTTAATATAATAGAATGTAATATTTATATATAGACCTTATTATCAGTGGGATAGGGGCGTTATAGATATTTTTGACGCCTTGGGAATGAATATATATTAGTGAATTTGACTGTGTGTTTGAGCGTAGCGAGGAGCCCTCTGAACCTAACCTAACAGAGATGGTTTCGCATTAAACAGACTGGTTCGCTCGCTACGCTCGCTCACTTCACTGAAACACCTTTCTTCGTATTAAGTAAATATATACATACATACATACAGGTCAAACTGAGAACCTCCTTTTTTGAGGTCGGTTAAAAATGTGTAAAATATGAACGTTCCATATTTTAATCGTGTGGCATTTCAGACGTAGATATTAAGATTGTAGATATGTCGACCGTTCCATTTTATAACTTGCGATATTTGGCTTCGATGTTTTAACTTTAGATATACTATGTTTCGATATTTTAACACACAGTGCAAGTAACTGTTAATTTTAATCATTCTATATTTTAAACGCTTGGCATTTTAATCGTAGGTATTTCAGACGTCGGTAGATAGTTATGCAGCCGCCTGTTGGTACGGTGTTATCTATAAATACCGGAGCTTTCAGAACACTATCTTAGGTCTAGGACAGACCTCCTGCGAGAGGCGCCACACTGTATTCTTAGCGTTAGATTTCATTAATATATTCATCTTCAATCGAGAAGGTTGTATTATTCAAGTCCTCCGCCTACCCAAAAGTTAACTAGATAATTATAATGATTGTAATGTTTTGACCGTTCGATATTGTAACTTTCGATATTTTGGACTTGGATATTTTAACTTAGGATATGCTCACTTTCGATATTCAAATACGTACCCTTATCAATGCATCATCATCATACTCTTGTACGGAATAGTAAGCTTTTTCTGTATTGTGTTCTGATTCGTGGTGAATGGCAGAGAGGACCGGCTGGACTTGCTCGCGGGCTATGGCACGTTGGGGCTGGAGCTACTCAACCAGGTGGAGAATGTGGACGCCATCCTGGTCCCAGTCGGCAGCGGCGGCCTGGTCGCCAGCATCGTGCTCGCCGTCAAGAGCATCAAGCCCTCCTGCCTTGTCTATGTACGGTCACTTCGTTGTGCCTCAGATTCATATAAAACAAGGTTTTCATTATAACAAGGTTCAATGGGTACTCTACAAATAAAGTCTGTAGGTACTACCGTTACTCGGTTTCAAGAGTCTTTTTTTTATTTCGGAAAATGAGACTTTTTCCAACTGCGGCATCAAGCGGCGAGCGCAAACAAACAAACTATCATACCAGCCGAATTAAAAGTATAGTCACGGTAAGAAAAGGTTCGTCACTTTTGGACCTTAACGCATTCACTGCCAGTACTGTTTTTCGAACTTTCGCCAGGTGCCACATCATTTGTTTTATATGGAGACGGATTTGTTTTGTAAGAACGCACATATGCGTTGAGGGCACTGGGTGAAGTCAGGAGAACGCTTATATGCGTTGCTGGCAGTGAATGCGTTAATAGCGTTGAAATAGAGTCGAAAAGTGACGAACCTTTTCTGACCGTTACTATACCTATGAATTTATTTCCAACTAGGTGGGCTGACGACGTAGCTAAGTTTGGATGCAAGCGGCACAAGACCGGTCCTTATGGCAAACCTTATGGAGACATAGATACCTAATTTCTTACTTTCCTGTATTAGTCTGTAAGTCTTCCTAAAATGAATAAATAGCAGTGGACGACTTTCGGCTGAAATGGTGATGATGATGATGATTCCGGCATCCCGTTGCGCAGTCCATTAACTTGTTTTGACAGCTCACTAAATAAGTTTTATGACCAGGGAGTGGAGAGTGAAGCAGCTCCAACAATGACCAGGGCAATACAGGAGAAGAAGCCAATGCTGATCCAGCCGCTGCCCACCGTCGCCGACAGCCTCGCGGCGATGGTCGCCGGCTCCAACTCCCTACACATCCTCAAGAGATACTTGGACAGGATGGTGAGGGAACGGACGTTGATTTGGAAGACTTTAGTAGTAGATTAACTATAAATGATTCGGCATCAAGCAAGTTGGAAATACTGTTTGTTTAGGTTTATTTCCTAAATCGGAAATCTCTTGAAGTTTCTATATTCTGCTATTTAATACTATGTAAGTACGAGTACACCCCATTTCTTGGATTAACACCAATGGCGTCTCGTTCAGTGGTGTCTGCGCCTTAAGTCCCTTTTCTTTTACGCATACTCAACTTTAAAAGTAGATAGGTAATCACTTTTGTAAATACTTTATCGCATTAACAGATTTGAAAATATAAAATATTGATTGAAATCGCTCACGTGGCAGTAAAGCGACAATGTGAAAGAGTCCTTTTATGTTGACTGCAGTTAAAAAATTAAGTACAACGATTTACTTACTCTCACTCATTTGGCCATTTTATATTCTTTATTTTAATTATATGTGTTTTGTTGGCTTGATCGTGAGTCAAACATCCTGCCGCATGTAGGAAGTTATGTAAATAACTTTTAAGCACGTGTGAAGTGAAAGATGTATCATAACATTGTGCACGGTGATTACGTCATTGAAGTCTTCGGTAAACACGGCGCATGGTAACCACAATTAAGTGAATAATCGGAAAAAATTTAAAATGCTATTTCTCTGACCTCCTAAGGTTTTTTAATTTTTTAATGCGATATTCGGATTCAGCATTAATTAAACTATCTCTCCTGTGTTGGAAGTTGTCGACCAAAAAAACCCCCTGTAGGTATATATATAGATTGGGCCATGTGAAGATTTGAAAAAAGTGCTTGTGTCACGACTCAGACAGACTCTAACATACATTTTGAGGTACACAGGCAGAAGTTATTTTTACTTAGGTCATACTAATGTGTAATCTGTTTTCTATATACATATATGTATGATATTGAATAGATAACCGTTGACGAGCCAATGATTACCCGCGCCATGCTGTGCCTCCTGGAGCAGGAGAAGATGGTGGTGGAGGGTGGCGGGGCGTGCCCCGTGGCCGCGCTGATGGCCAACAAGGTGCCTGAGCTGAAGGGCAAGAAGTAAGGGACATGTCCACAGACTATTTGATTAAGCTGTCCCGGTCGCGGAATACGTTGGATGATTGCGGCGTGGGACCGATCATTGTGGCGATTTTTGATGCTTGACGGAGGCCTGTGTGGAACGAGGTCTTTCGAGGACATTCTGATATGATGAGGTTAAGGGTGCCTATTTTAATTTGGCCTCTTTTTTGGCACGGACCTAAAAAAAAACGGACGTAACGTTACACTCAAAAGGTGCGAAGCAAGCAAGGCCTGTTATTTCGTTCCGTCGTACACAATCTACCGTCTCACAAATGCACTAGGTCTGTTAACCCGCCGCCATTACGTGTCCAGCCACAGCCCGAGTGACATATCACTTTACACCGAAGAAAATGCCGCATTGTGTAGTAAAAACGTGTAAAAACTACATTAGTAAATATAAAAAGCCACACGGAATCACTTATTACCTGTAAGTTATGTTTATTCGTACTATTTTTCATAAATATGTGTTTATTTACTTTGACGCAAATTATAAACAAAAATGACAATCAGTGTTGTCAGTTTTTTCACGGATTTTTCTGCCTAAAAGTGGGGAAATCTTTAACACCGTTAGTAATGGTACGGAACCGTGCTTATGCGAGTCAGACTTGATTTTGATCGGTTTTTTACATACTTTTAACTAAGTCACAAACAATCTAAGAAACTTAGAATGTAATTAAGTCTTGGATCTCTGTTTTAACTTAGTTACTTCTAATTTGTCAGATTCTCTTGAAAATATGCATACTTATGTAATTGCGATGACAATATAATTATATGGTATTATCGAGCAATGATATTGAAACTTTCTTGCACATTCCATACAATCAAATTGAGGAAATAAAAAATTGCTCAGTCTAAACCTTACGTTTGGTACAATTCTTAAACGCTATTATTGCAACAAAATAATTGCATACAATTATTGCCGATTCTTGTACAAGAAACTTGCATAATCTAAATGGGCCTTTACAGTGGGTAAAAGGCCTTAAAATGGGCAAATTGACGATTTATATGGCAACCCTCAAAGCACGCACATTCGTAAACGGACGGCCATTTTGTCTGCTTCACTCATGATTAGACTAGGTTACGTCCGTATTTTTTTTAGGTCCGTGTTATACGGTCATAATTCTCACCAGTTTTCTTGCATACGATACGTGCTCTATATAGTACCTACCCGCCAGTTGATTTATAATAATGCGAACAATAAGTTGAATTGGAACAGACAGCAGCAGAAGTACCTACTCATGATAAATCATACTAGCGAACTGCCCTCGCTTCCCTTAAGTTTATGTGAGCTTTCTGTAACATCCGTACATAATCCAGAATTCATGATACATAAAAACCTTTCCCTTGAATTACTCTATCCATTGATGAAAGCCGTATTAAAATCCGCGTAGTTTGAAAAATCTTAAGCTTAGTCTCATACATACAGAGGAACAGACGGCGGGAAGCGACTTTGTTTCATAATAATATGCAATAAAGATAAAGATATTTTGGCTATATTGTAAACTCGGCTACTTCCGTTCTTACCTAGTCTCATTCTCATGTGACTTTCTTACTGCAGTGGGTGTAGCTGATGAAAGAAAATCCATTTGCGTAGAGACTCGTATAAAGTCCGCTGTACACATTGAGCCCATTCGTTGGCCAAGGTATTGAGCCAAAATGATAGTTCTGCATTGGCGCTTTGATAAGATATCCTTTCATGTGTGCACGAAAAACCGACACTAGCCGGTTGGTAGACCGGTGTTGTTCGCCAACTACAAACAAGCCAATACCTTGTCCAAGTAGTCCTCTTCACGTTGTCCCAATACCTTGGTCCATGCATTGGGCCAATGTGTAGGTACAGCGGGCATACATTTAGCAACCACGGCACGTTTCAGTGTGGTGTGTATCCTGTCTGGCGGCAACATCAACAGCACGCGCATGCCGGCTGTGATAGAGCACGGGCTGGCGGCGTCGGGGCGGCTCGTGCGCATCAGCTCGGCCGTGCCAGACGCGCCGGGCGCGCTGGCCCGGATGCTCATTATGGTCACGGAGGTCGGCGGCGACGTCAAGAGTTTCGTGCCTGAGCGGATATGGCTCAGGAAGGAAGTTTTTACTCTATCTGTAAGCGTTGTCCGGTCAATGTAGGATGATCCCCATGATGCCCGGGCTACACGAGGCTAGTTTTTCAAGCTAGGATAGCAAGCTAGTGTTAGTAAGCTAGCAAGCTAGTACTTCTGGCTTCGTGTAGACAAAACTGTCTTCATTTCTTAGCTAGTATGAGGATGGAGTTCTATTTGTAGGCTAGTAGTGTCCCCCCACCACTGATTTTACTATCCTGGCTTATTTACTAGCTTCATGTGGCCGGCGAAGCTAGTTTGCAGTTGACTAGTAAGCAGGAACCACGCGTTTGGTTTGTTTTTCTACCGCGACGAGTTTTTGAGATGTTAATATGCCCAAACTAAGTACGGAGACTAATCTAAGTTTGTACAGCTGTACCGAGACCATGAATGCCTGTGGAACGCTACCCTTCCAAGTTATAATGACAAGTGAAAACGTGATTCAGCACTACAAAAAATATGTAACGAATTCAAGAAAATCTAGTGTGATCTCCAGTTTTACTTTTGCTGCTAGTGCCTGTCTCATAATTGTATCCATTCGTTGTATTTTTGGCAATATCAAACAAATCAGGCGTCATTCGCAAAATACTCTTACACTCGCCTAAATTCTCATTGCGAAATTCTTCCAAAAGTAAAGCAGATGATCCACGTTCTTCTCTTCTTAAAATCCACGGTCTTGTCCACACCCGTTTTTGTAATTCATCTTTTAGTTCGGTTAGTGCTAATAGGCACAGTTTTCAAAGTAACTGTTTTAGTCGAATAGTGTTTTTTTTTCGCATGCAGTTCATTTTGGACGTGTGGTCACCTCATCATTCCAGTAAATGCTATAGCTTAAAATAATAGGGAATATGCATGGCTTTTTTAGTATTTCTCAACAAAATATGAAAATACCGTAAAAGAGATCACCAAAAGTGAAATTAAAATTATAATCGGTCAAGTAATACGGATGATACAAGCATTTTAAAATGCTAATTAGACAGAGAGATCCGAAGTGCACCGGTGACGTCATCGTGCATTACCGGCCATATAAACTCCACGTAAAATTCTGTTTTGCTAGAAAGAGATAGAAACAAATCTTTGTTAGCTTATACAGGGTGTTAGGTAATGAGTGGATAATCATTGAACTAAGGATAGAGGGCACTTAGGACGTTATGTAAAAGCTAAAATAGGTTAAGTAAAAGTCACACGGTTTTCGAGATATTTGGACTTTTAGGTTTTTTTCGAAAATGAACACCCTTATTCAATGTTTTGATCATAGCACCATTCCAAGCTAATTTTTTTCAAATTTTATTTTTTCTCATTATTCTTGAATATTTATGTTATCAGATAGGCATCACCATTAATGTGAGACTACAATGGATTTTATAAAATAAAATCGCAATCTTAATTTTTGCGTTTTCAATCGTACATTGATCGAACTTTCAGATCCCATGGTGAAAAAAATAATACACTACCGTCTAGTTGCCCATAAGCTTAAAAACATGTAAATTTATTGAAAATTTAAAAATAGTAATTACCTTTTGAATTTAAAATCAAAATGCCATGAGAGAATGGCGACGAATTGTCGTTGTTAACAATCGTAGATAAAGTAGAAAGTCTTTGGAGTATAAGCATAAATACACACTTGGTCCAACAAATCACATGTCAAAAGCAATTATGATTTTACTTTTTTTTTGTTCCAGGTAAACATGATAGTCGAGACGAGCGATTTAAACCACGTCAAAGAACTGGAGAAGCGAATGATGAGGGACTACCCACAAACGCGTTTCATCAACATCCCCAATAAATTTCAAGAGAGCTTCCATTAAAAAAGTTAAACCTAATGAAAGGGCGGACTTATAGTGAGTAAAATATACATTGAATCGAAAGTGTGAGTGTCGTGCTCATATTTAACCATGATTTTTAATTATTACTCGAGCTAGCTACGAATCAAAAAGTCCCCGCCCCTAAGGTACAGGTACAGGAACAACATTTCTCGGCAATTTTTGACCGGCAATCAATGGGCGTGAAATAACAGTACAGCTATCGTTGCCGGCTATAAATTAGCTGGTAAGAACAAGTGTAACTGTAAGGTACTTTAGGATATCAGGTTCATACAAGAACCTAAAAGTTATGTCTTTAACAACACAACTCTCTGGTTTAACTTTTTCAGTGGAAGTAGCACTTTGTCCGTGAAGTTCGATCACAAAATGTCTAAAATTACCTAAGTGTTGGCGGCGTTTGCCATAGTGTTTAAGATTGTCGACGTTTACCGGTTAAGTATTCTGTACAGTACATAAATCCAGTTAAGCTTACAAAACAGTGTTTTTTAATAGCGCTCTCATACCTACATGAAACTTTCAAGGCTGTCTAATCACGAGATTACGAGTTTTTACTTTTTTAGGCCATGTCCCCATTGTGGGCCCCCATACAAGAATGGTACGGAATCCTTCGTATGCGACTCCGACTCGCACTTACATACATGCATACCATGTCATAAGGTCTGTTCATTCTTACCTGTCTTATATAGTAAACAACTTTCTAACCACAAAATGAACCTTTTTTTGGCTAAAACAGCTATTTTAAACAGAATAAAGCAATCACAGATACATTGGCCGAATGATGTCCAAAATGTTTATTCAGTTTACTTTATTTACGATAAAAGAGCTGTTTTAGCCAATGAACATAAATAAAAAAAAAATGTACAGGGGAACGTATAACTTTCTCCTTTTTTGAAGTCGGTTAAAAAGGGTTCATTTTGAGGTTACACAGTTGTTTACTATATAAGACAAGTAAGAATGAACAGACCACATAAACTCACGCCTTTATTCCCAGAGTGGGGTAGGCCGATCTAAATAATTACCAACAACTCTAAAAACTTGTTAATAATTCTGTAACAACATTTTGCACAATCAGGCTAAGATGTTTACCAGTGTATTAGTGACAGTTGCAAGCCCATCGCCTAACCGTACTACAAGCCTCGCACTTGGCCTGGTTTTTTTATATTATAATATTTATGTTTTTGAAGTGATAACTTCTTTACGGAGGGTAAACCATTTCGTTACGTAACGCGCGTTACTAGACAGCCTGTCTGGCTTCCCTTTCTCTCACGCATACAGCAGCGGTAGAACTAATTTTTAAACATTTTTTTAAATACAAAAATACACTAGAATCGGATGGGATTTGAACCGCGGCACCATGGCGTCATCAGCCGCTAGGCCAATCGTAAGTTACAGGTATGGACGAAAATGGTAAACGGTATTTGATCTTACCTGCTGACGTTACCTCGTATTGCGTTTCTAAGCTTACATACTGTTGACAGTTAGCATATAACCCATATAACCTAAATCTATCACCGTTTTTGAAAGTGCAAATGCAAACCCGTAATCAGATTTAAAAAAAAGTGGCCGCTATTTTGAACTTTTTTGTTACTGGTTCGATTGACTTGAAAATCGATATCTGAGGATCCGTGGGAACAACAAATGCAAACCTGTACACAGATTAAAAAAAAAGTGGCCGCCATTTTGAACTTTTTTGTTACTGGTTCGATTTACTTGAAAATCGATACATGAGGATCCGTCGGGACATGTAAACTTGTAACCTGCAAATTGTAATGTGTAGCTCATTTATAAAACAGGCGCCTGAGGCCCGTTTCATGAAGCTACAAGTTACAAATTACAAGCGGAAGTCTCTTTCTAACTCCTTTCGCTAGAAAGAGACTTCCGCTTGTAATTTGTAACTTGTAGCTTCGTGAAACGGGCCACTGGTCATTATTGGTCGAAGTTGTGTCAAATGGAAACTTGTAACCTGTAAATTGTAATTTGTAGCTTTATAAAACAGGCTCCGCTCCGTTGTGAGTGCGGCTATAGACATGTGCGCCGCGCCGATTCGACGCCAACTTATCGCCGGTCACGCGCTCTTGACCACAGCTCTTGACGGCGCCACCGAGTGATCTTTCTGAGTTAGGCCAGCCCTTAACGATCAATTATTTCGTTTTTAAACCAATCGCGTCACTGGTAGACCACGTGACTTTTGTATCACGTCATCTTCCAGTGACGCGATTGGTTTAAAAACGAATCGAATAGAAACGTTAGTTAGCGTAGTGCATCTTGTCTGAGCCCTCTGTAGATCCATCCAGAGATTACCCCTTACGTGGTGCAACTTCTGTACTTGTACTATTACTTATTCTGTGCCCTTACAACGTTACAAACGTTGCCTCTTTAGGCCCGCTTGCACGAAAATTTAACCCTAGGTTAACCCCAGGTTAAATTATTAAAGAATGTCGGGTTAATATTAAGAACTGACAGTTTTAACCTTTTAACGCGGGGTTAACGTAGGGTTAACGTTTACGTGCAAGCGGGCCTTATAATAGGTATTAGTATAGATAGATTGCGCAACGTTCAGTTTAGGGCATTTTTAGGGTTAGTATTGAAAGGGCATTGGGTAAGTTTGTATGAAGAAATTTTACATTTTTTTTCAACGGCCACGTATTATTTTTACATAATTATTTAGAGGACCTCTAAAATACACATAGATATACATACGCCGTATGAACATTTAAATACCTCAGCTACGATGCACTTAAGATATAACATTAGGTACGTAACAAAATATATTTATTTTTAATAATTCTATCATAATATACCACTTTTGCGAATGGCCGCTCACCTTGAAAATATACGACTTTTACAAATGACAACAGTTTTACCCAAACCCTTTGCGCAATTATTTAGGACAAGTTTGAGTGAGTTTAATTTTTATTGCACAATGCTGTTTCATTACACCGTGTAGGGTCAATATTGTGCAATATTTTTTAGTCTCTGGTTAGCCCGTCATTATGCAATATAATATTGATCGTTTGAGGACAAAAGGCAAATTAGGTAGGTATATTGCGCAATAGTTTAGTTTAGTTTAGTTTATTTATTAATCAATGTAATATTACAATATAAGTTGCATTGCATGTCAAAAAATACGAAATTACATTGAGATCGTCAAAACATAAATACTAATCAAAGAATACAAAAATAATTAATTAAAACAACAACAATTAAACATCAAATAAATGGTCACTCGTCCGATGTCAATATACAAGGATTAATAACTGTCAAGACAATAATAAATCAATTTACAATTTTAGCTCCATATATTCATCCACAGAGTATAATGGATTATCCAGTAAAAGGTTTCTAAGCTGGTGTTTAAATGCTTCGTCGGAATGTACATTTTTAAGTTTGACGGGTAGACGCTCATAGTACGTGGGACCGATGACACGCGGGTTCTTACCCGCAAGTGCCATGCGACGGGGAACTGTTCTCAAACGTCCGGTGTGACGGAGCTCCTTGCCAGGAATATTGACGCGTGCGAACGAGGAAATATTATTTCTTACGAACATTAATATTTGGAAAATGTAAACTGAGTAGTGCGTCAATATGCGGTGCGTTACCAAAAGGCCCCTGCAAGAGTGTCAAATACTTATTGTGCAAACTTATTCTAGGTCTAGGGTCAGCCTAAAAGGGGTGATAGGCGAGTAAGTACGCCGTACTTGGGCATTTTCACGAAAAAGTGTACCCAATTAAGGACTGAAATTAAGGAACTTTAACTTTGTCAGTTTTGTGACGAAAATTTGTTATACATTGACGGCTGCCAAAACTGACAAAGTTAAAGTTCCTTAATTTCAGTCCTTAATTGGACACAATTTTTCATGAAAGTGCCCAAGTACGGCGTACTTACTCGTCCGTCTATCACCCCTTGTAGGGTGGTTCTACACTTGTCCAAGATCTTTGTCCAATGTGTATTTGCGTCTCATAGTTTGCTTAAAAAAATGTGAGACGCAATGCACATTGGACAAAGATCTTGGACAAGTGGAATACCACCCTAACAGAAAGGACAGACTAAAAAAAAATAGACCAACTCTAATTTACTGAACGTACCTTCTTTCAAACTAATCAGGGTATAAACACAAAATTGTATAGTAAAATCCCAATGTCATAATTTCTGTCTTGTTCTTCCATCACATTTTACCAGCATCACAGACCAAGAAATTTTATTTAAATTTATAGTTTTGTTTTATCAAGAATTAGACACAAAATTACGAAATGGTTTGTACATAAACGGTTTTATTTTGG
The DNA here is from genome assembly GCA_946894065.1 of Acleris literana. Classification (NCBI taxonomy): domain Eukaryota; kingdom Metazoa; phylum Arthropoda; class Insecta; order Lepidoptera; family Tortricidae; genus Acleris; species Acleris literana. Next base: position 6,887,105 of record OX335685.1, on the reverse strand, counting down.
TAAGTTTTAATGGAGGTCAATGTTTAATAAAGTTAAATGTTTTAGGAAGAGTTTAGTGACATATTCAAAACGAATCACGCACACATACTATCCTATAGCGAAATCAGGCATGCAGCCGAGAGGATCGAAGGCGGGGTGATACACACTCCACTATGTGTAAGTTTAGTTTCTTAATAAATAAATAAATAAATAAGTAAGTTGTCCACGTTACACTATCTGCCTACTACTGTGACTAAAAGGCGGCTAGCACGAATAAGGCGTTTGTTTGGCTGCCTTTTAGATGAGTATGGTTATTTTATTATTGCGTGGTTTTGTAATCCCGCTTAAAATATTAATTTTCAGGAGGCGAAACTGAGTAAATTCCTGGATTACAATATTTACCTTAAATGTGAATCTCTACAGTATACTGGCAAGTAAGTGTAACTTTAGATTAGAGTTTAGGTATTTTAATTTTTGTTCCAACCGTCTAGAATAGCTTAACGCTCCATCCCCGCTACGCAGCCCGCCGCTTATGGCTTAACGCCTCGACCCCACTCCCCGCCAATGTCTGTTTTTCCCGCGGGACAGTCGCGCCCAAACTTGTCGGACTATACCGCATTATGCCACCTTTTCAATACACCTGCACCACAAGGCCACCACCCACGGCGAGCGATAAAGCCGTGAGCCGCTATCCGTGTGCCGTGTGTGTCCGTCACATCAAAAGCCAATACCTACAACACTGATGCAGAACAACGTTTAGGTAGCTTGTGTTTCATCAAATGTTTCTATGTTGTCATTAAATTTGTAAAAAAAATATATTGACCTATGCAAAAGCAAAACCAAAGTTATTGAGCTGGTGGTTGGACTTTAATACAAGCAAATACCGAAGACTGCGCCATTCGGGACGGCGCCGTTAATGAATAAGATTAACTGCTGCACTCAAAGACGTCAATTAAAATTATTGTGACCTGTGTACAAATGGATAAATTACTAAAAAAAATTATAGTTCCAACAGTTGCCCGTTCCAGGCGTACAATATCATTTAGTTATTTAATATCATTAAGAGTTAAAACATTATGAATCTATACATAAACTAAGTGGAGTATTTATGATAAACAATGCCACTTTTGGCTGCGTAACCAGACGAACAAGTTTGGTAAACCCTGCCGGAGCGTGCGTGACTTAGGTCACAAATTCACAACAACCCCTAAAGAGCGGTAGCTAAAGTAAAGAGTCAGGGGTGTTATTCTCTCAAACACGGCGGTCGGTCGAACGAACGAGCGAAAGCGCAGCGGCGAGTTTAAGTAGTCCCGTGCGAGCAAACAAAACACATTTTAGCGCGTGCATTCTCAATGAGACAGCCGTATACGTTCCAGAATCTATGCTGCCAAATTTAATACACGCGGTTAAATGTGTTTTATTCGCTGTGACGGGACCACTTAAACTCGCCGCTCCGTTCGTCGTTATTGAGAGAATCACACCCCAGGTACGTACGCACGCTAGGGCACGTAGTGTTATCCAACCTTGTTCCTTTGGTTTAAGGGCTGGAGTTCAACTACTATTCTGTATTTACTTACTTTGGTTTGACGTAGTTGCGCCGAGCGAGGCGTGCGCAACGCACTGTGCGAGACGACTGAGGACCTGACTCATTGCGGCATCATTGTCGCGTCGCATGGTGCGCTGGCTCTGGGCGCGGCCTACCACGGCGCCGCCATGGGGATTCCGGTGAGTTGTAGCCAGAGTATACTACCATCACGGACAGTTGGGCGCGCCGGCGCTGGGCACGGCTTAGCATGGCGCCGCCATGGGGATCCCGGTGAGCTTCCACCAGAGTTGTACCATCATGGAGAGTTGAGGGTGCTGGTGCTGGTCGCGGTTTACCACGCAGCCGCCATGAGCATCCTGGTGAACTCCCGCCAGATTAGTGCCATCACGGACAGTTGACGACGATGATGATGATGACACGGACGATTGAGCAAACAAGTATTTTAGTAAGTGCCTTTTAATAATCATTCATTTGATTAATTTTGCATTGCAAATTGCAATCAGTTTTTCCTTAATAGTGGTGGTAGGACCTTGTACAGGGTCCGTCCGGATCGCTACCACCATCTTATCCATTAACCCACCACCAAGCAGTAGTGTTTGCATTGCTGTGTTCCGGTGTGGGGATAAGACAACCGGTGAAATTACTAGCATTTGAAGTCTTAGGATTGCAGTTTTGAGATTGTACTCTTTAGATTTCAAATGTCTATGGGTCTCAGATCCCACTTACCATCAGGTGGCCCGAGTGCTCGGGTGCTTTCTCCTTGCCATAAAAAAAAGCTAATCGTACTATGAAGTGGTGAAATTGTTTGTAGAAGTAGAAACAGGGAATCCATTAATGCCACTATATTTATACGATTCTGAAAACGATACTGTTACCCTAGGGTAAGTGGTCTGTAATTACGGCAAATGAAATTAGTACAAATGAATTTTTGGAAAATGAAGGGATACCGTTTGTTCCCTCCCCCTCGCAGGTGACGGTGGTGCTGCCGGAGCGCTCGTCGGCGGTGCTGGCGCAGCAGTGCGCGGAGCTCAGCGCAGAGGTGGTGCTGTACGGCGACTCGTTGGACGACGCGCAATCGTACGCGCTGAAGGTGCACAAAGAGAACCGCCAGAAGCTCATAAGGTTGGTCGACGGTTTCTATGAGGATTTTTTTTATAATAACTTTTACATGCCTTAAAAAGTATTTAAAAAAAGCAGTACCTAGTTCTGTCTGAGGTTTAAAAAAATACTTAGAATAATTGGACATATTATCAAGTATTACGTGTCCCTATTTCTAAGGAGCTAGCTAGGACTGTATCGCACCAATATCGCAGCAGTAGGTACATGATTTCTAAGATCCAAAAAAGAAGTTCGGAATTATATTAGCCCAATTCCTTCCGCTCATTTCCAAAATACCAGTATTTTAAAATACCTGATTCTCAATATATCGAAATCCCAAAATACAAATACAATACATACAAATTAGGGTATTGTTTATTATCTTCACCCAATATTTCGAATCTGGTTTTTAGCAAACCTGTAGAGTAGTTTGGTATTTTGAAATACTGGTATTTCGGGAATGAGCGATTCCTTCTTGTGATCAATTTATAAATAAACTAGCTGTTCCCGTGCCCATTTCGTGGGCAATAATCATTTTTTTGGGTTAATATATAGCCTATGAAGAATTTACAAAATCGGTTCCGTAGATCCAGAGATTCACAACGTCACAAACTTTACCTCTATAATATTAGTATATAGATGAAAATTATCAGGCGACAACCTCACACAAATTGACCTAGTCCCAAACTACAGTACTACACAATAAAGACGTTAAAGTTACTTATAAAGAGAAATACACAGAAAACATCCAAGACTCATGAACAAATATTCACGCCCATTACACAAATATCTGACCTTACTGGGATTTGAACCCGGGCACCGCTAGTTTCGAAGGCAGGGTCACGACCAACTATGCTAACGTGTCGTCGCTAATAACAACCAATACCTATACCTTTCACCCTATACTATAGAACCTCGTCGAGTTTCGTATCGATCCTACACTCCGAAATTACAGTTCTAACGCCTTGCCTTGGTGTCTTTGACGTGTCTTAAGCCCATCTGACTCAAGATAAGTTTATTGATAGCTACGGCTTTTCTTTCGCTAGCTCGGACGACCCGGCGGTGATGGCGGGGCTAGGCACGGTGGGCATGGAGATCGTGACGCAGCTGCCGGAGCTGGACGCCGTGATCGTGCCCGTCAACGCGGGCTCGCTGCTGGCTGGCGTGCTCGTCGCCTGCAAGAAGCTCAAGTGCTCCTGCCTCGTCTATGTAAGGGCGTTCTGGCTGCGTCAGCCAATCCTTAAGGCATATCACCCCGATTACAAACGGAATATTATTGTGTACATGACAAGGTCCCATTCAGCGCGGTTTTGCTTGGAAGCTTTTGAAAGGGTCTCGCGGTGTTTCGCGGCCTTACTTAATATTTTAATGCGAAAGTGTGTTTTTTGGTTTATCCTTTTTTGCTTTGATATTACCTAAGGTACAGGTACCTAGTCAACCAATTTTCTAGGCCACTAGATATGGACTATGTCAACGCGTGTAAGGGCCGGTTTTATAAAGCTGAGACCAAATACGACAGTAAATGTAATTTTAACGAATGCTTTGCCAAATGTCAGTAACTTATACCACCCATCGTTTTATAAAGTATAGAATCATAAAATTTGACATAAGTTATGAAACCATAGGATTGCCGTAAATGAGACTTGATACTTAAAAATACTATCCTTTTTTCGCTTGATTATTGTCCGCGGCTATATACCCTAAATTGTCTATACTTAGACTTAAATCTTTTATTCGGTCTGTCATATTGAGAGTCCGTTAACCTTTTCAAACTTCAATTTTTTTTTAAATTAACGGTCGTGATAACTAAGACGTTCATGATATAGGCATTTGGACTCTATGGAATTCAATATAGGTACCTACTACAATAATCGAGCCTCAGCTTGAATGTTCTTCATCGGCGATCAACAAGATCAATATCACTTGAATCAGACGTATCCAAATTATTTTGCAAAAATTCTAAACGACTAATTTCCGAAGAATTCATTATGAATTCTTACTGTTGAAAATAAACTACATAAAGCAATTGTGGGTTATCTTATCGACATGTCAAAACAAACGGTTCGTAATTTAATCCGGTAACCGTCAGCAGTAAAATGTTAAAGAAAAATTACTAACAGACCATTATAAAACGCAAGTTGTGACAGGTAGGCCAAATTTACGCCAAGAAGATACGAAAATAAACAAACGGATTGTTATAAAACCGGCCCTACACCAAATTATAAGAAGTGTCTTACGTTTTCGTTGACTTTAACTTAGTACCTACATAGTGGACTAGGAATCAAATTGGTTGACTGTACAGTCGAGTTCATAAATATGTATACCCTTTATTACCTTGTCTATTTAACATCATATTTAAACTGCCATACATGAATTGTCACAACGATTAAAGTGACAAGGTACTAAAGTGTATACATATTTATGAACTCGACTGTACATGCATTTGTGTGGAGAAGCGTTACTTCTAGGGATTAACTGTGGTCAGCGATTCCATGGTCCGGTGATGGAAACTTTATCAAAGGAGGAAACCGTGCTTATTATTAGGTACTTGAAACGTGATAGAACCCTATCACAGTGACGTCCGTCATTGTTCTGTAAACAAAATTACCGCAAAATTAAACTTACGAAGCTAATAAATAACGATACGTTGTTAATTGAATATGGTACCTAAGACCTACGCAGGTAGGTGTTTCGTTACAGTGCTTCTAGCACCGATTGCCTTAATTATTGAACCTCTCTGTATCAATTGGTAAAAAAACTATAGTCGCAGTCTTAGCTAAGGCCTCTTTGCCAACTCATCATCATATGTCGGCACGGCACTTAAGTTCTTTTTACTGGTTGAGTGATGTTTCAGGGAGCAGAATGTGCTAAAGTCCCGAAGATGATGGGAGCTCTGCAGGCCGGGAAACCGGTGCGGGTGTCGGTGGTGTCGAACCTGGCGGACGGGCTGAACAGTTCCATCGTGGGGACAAACGCGTTCGCCACTGTCAGGGGCAGGCTTGACAGGATGGTGCGTGCTATAATTCATTTTTTAAATATTAGGTAGAATAATTAACCATTATTTTGCACAAGTTAAAAACCACAATGTCAATACCTATTAGAACATTAATATACTTAGTTGTGAGTGGGCTAAGTACAGTTCTCTCGTCTCCGGCTGAGCCCACAGGGCAGCCTGGGGGGGCTACGTTTTGACGCTATAGCTGTCCCATGGCCCCCAGAGATCCCTGCAAAGATGCACTACGCTAACTAACGTTTCTATTCGATTCGTTTTTAAACCAATCGCGTCACTGGTAGACCACGTGACTTTTCGTATCACGTCATCTCCCAGTGACGCGATTGGTTTAAAAACGAATCGAATAGAAACGTTAGTTAGCGTAGTGCATCTTTGCAGGGCCCTCAGTTGGTTAAGCGATCGACGGAACGCTCTATATAATATTCATTTTCCTATTTTCCGCTGGGCTAAAATTAATATTCTTAGTCTCGCAACTTGGAACAATGTGCCATTTTTCAAATGAAAGAAGAAAGTTTTAGAAAAAACTATGGAGCAGACTTTAAAAATAAAAAAGTCTTAAAAAGATCCTTGCTTCCTCGTACTAACTTATCTCCTAAATAAATGAAAGAAACATGAACCAAATTCACGGGGTAAGTATTTACTTAAAACAGCGTTTCGTCAGTTGTCACGAAATCAATATATTTTTTGGATTTGGCAACCCTATTTTTAAAGCGGGGTTTTCCGCATATCCGCCACCTTCCCGAACCTTCTCCGCAATGATGGTCTTGTCCGAAGCGTTAGTAGATTCACTCCATATTACCGATGTGTAAAAGAGCCCTCATGTGGCCAATTTACTGAATAAATATTTTGAATTTTGAATTTGATTTCCACGTTTCATGCTTATTTTGCGTATGGGCTCTGGCAACCCTAATCTACCCTTGTTTGTTTCAGTTGGTGGTGGAGGAGACGTTCATCGCGCAGGCGCTGATCAGCGTGCTGGAGCGCGAGCGGCTAGTGGCGGACGGCGCTGGCGTATGCGCACTGGCAGCCGTCATGCAGGGGCTGGTGCCAGAGCTCCGGGGGAAACGGTAAGTATTATAATCCGCGCCACGTAACATGGACTATGGCGGTTTTCGCGCAGGTAACAATCAGTCGCTATGGTAACGCGCGCTGACGTAGGGTAGACTGGGTACGGTTGAAACAATTTTGCTTTGATAGCTCATAGCATCAGTATTATGCTATAAATGGTTGAATAAAATGTCAAACATGTGAGGGCATACATCTGTCTTGAAATCTCTATCTTGTCTATTGTTTTATGCCCAGATATATTAATTTTCACACAGGAGCAGTTTTGAAAAAGTCTGTCCTCTGTTACAACCGACCCCATACCAGGGGCGGTTGAAACACAAATAAATAATATTCAATAGGAGTATTTAAATCTGCTTTATTGCTCATTCTCGTATTAATCAACTCAGTGTCAAATAAGATCAACACTTATAATGTATTAAAAACTTAAAATAACTTCATCGAGACAAATAAAGGTATTTAACATGAAATCTAAGCATTTCTTCTTTAAATAAGTTACCCGGAACTAAACAGCCTAAGTAATTATAAGATCCTCTTTTATTGCTTATTCCCGGATCAATTCACTCAGTGCAAATTAAATCAATCAATCAACACTCATTAATACTTACGTGTGTTTCAACCGTACCCACCCCCCTTTGACGTCAAAGAAAAATCATAGTGGCGAGACAAAAAACCTAACACAAAAAGTAATCAATGTTATTTTATCGTAAACATCTGACAAATGTCCAGAAAAATACTCTATGTTCCATGGATATTATTAACCTTTTGAATGCCATACGTCGAATACAAAATGTGCCACCCACACGCCAATCATGTTTGCTATGCTATGCAAATAACACCTTATTGCTACCAAACAAAGTCTCTTTTAATCTTGAACTCTTGTCGGCTGTAGCCGACGTGGCGACAGTGGTACGACTTTTAGTTGACGGCCAGAGCCGACTGTGGCGTTGAAAAGGTTAAAAAAGTTATTCGACAAAGATATCAACTGAAAATACTAACTTTTGATTACAAAAATACAATAGGCTCCCCTGCAAGAAACTACTACGACCGATAGTTGATGCAAGACTGTGGAACATGTTCGCACTAACATGCCACGCATTTCTTCCCATACACTCCTCACCCTACAGCTGATAGTTTCTCGGATATTCGCTTTGTTTCAACCGTACCCCGTTACAACCGTACCGTCTCCCCTAAGGCGTTCAAAAGGTTAAAACTAGCTCGGCGACCGCATTAGGCGGACTTATTACCGATTTCATCAAACGATGTTATTTAACCATCGTTAATCGACTGTTAGTTGACACTCGATTACTGGTTGGTCGGTTGCTGGTAGTTGATTTTGACAGCAGTTAACGCTCTAATCGTCTGTTGAGTGGTTAACATTGTTTGGTGTAATTGGTACTAAGCCATATAAAACTTAACTCTATCTGACGTTAGTTTTATCTCAAATAGAGTTAATCATTAGTTACGTGCTCTTTCAGTGCGGTGTGTGTTCTGAGCGGAGGCAACATAGACGCGGGTCGACTGGCTCGCTCCATCCAGCGCGGCCTGAGCGCGACCGGGAGGCTGGTCCGCTTCGCGGTGCCCGTGGCCGACCAACACGACGGCCTACAGAACCTAGCCAAAGCAATTTCTGAGGAGAATGCCCTGCTGAGAAGCTTCGTCACAGAGCAGTCCTGGGTGCACAGCGAAATTGGAACTACGTGGGTAAGTTGATCAAGAATGGAGTGCCAACAGGCCTGTTCGGCACAACAAACTACGTATAACTTTAAGAAGTTATTAACAGGATAAATTATTTATAAATTAATAATATTATTTAATTTTAATCGATTTCGGTAAGTTTACAAATAACATTATACCTACATTGATAGGAGTCTCAATCTGTCCATTAGAACTATAGTTAAATGATCTGCCTACAATATTCAAATCTTGTTTATTCCCCAGGCTAATGTTGTGGTGGAGACTGGCAACGCAGCTCACGCGTTAAACTTCAAGGATCACTTTAGAGAGCTATACCCAACTGCAAGGTTTGCTATTGTTGATTTAGAAGACAAACATACACTTTCAATGAGAAATTGAACAACCCTTTGTTTATTACAATGTAACATTAACCTCTTGACCGCCAGTCATCTAGTCGAGACAGCCAATGACAAGGCTCGCATGCCAACGTCATCTATACATGACCAGCATTCAACTCGAAATAAAACCTACAATAGGATTTAAAGCTCCTATTTATCTACTAGACAGTTTGTTCCGTGGCATACAGAGCACGACACTTCATTCATAGGGGTCAAGAGGTTAAGTTAAAACTTGATGTAAATATGCAGAAGAATAAAAAAATTGAAACAACAAGTTTTGGCTTTTTTTTATTTTGTAAACTTATCCATTAACTTTACGCAACAGGATCATCTCCCTTCGTTGCACGAGTGTAGATCACCTGTCCGTGGTGTTGGACAACCTGCTTGATTAAACCTGTAAACAAATAAATAAAAAAAATCATTGATGTACCAAAACGTTTCTAAATACACACAATGGTTAACGGTATCAGACTCAATATATCAGTTTGTCACTGTCATAGATTATCCAGAAAAAATGATCATCACAAAAAAGAGAAATTTAAATCAGTTAAAAAAATGTTTGCTTCTGAAACATAATACATTTCTAATATCTGCTACGTGACAAATCAAACTAATCTGCTAGCAGAGCTAATAATTCAACTTTGCTTAGCACTGAGAATCATCTTTATGTAAACAACAAAATCCTACACTCATATGCCACGTGCACCAGAAAGCACCATCAACCAATTTTTTTTTATTAATATTCACTACGGTATCTTGTTTAATCGGACTAATACAGGTATGGTCAATTACAGTTAAATATTTTGCAGCTGTAAAGATGTTAATGGCAGTCCGCAGCAGTATGCTGCCTTATTCGCCAATGTCAAGTGAGTGAAAGTAAATCAATATACAGAATAAATCGAAAGTAAAAGCATCTTCCTCCCCAAAAGTTACCGAAAGCTCAGCATCAAACTTGATCTGACAGATACTGGAGTCCTAGTGAGTATTGGTATGTCTTCTGAACATTAAGTGGAAAGTCTTGTACACTCCATATACAATGCTCAAATAAACATTTTAAGAAATAGTTTGATAGTTGAACAGAAGGTAAAGTCTGTAGAATGTTCAATTAATTACATTAAGGCCCATTTAGATTATGCAAGTTTCTTGTACAAGAATCGGCAATAATTGTATGCAATTATTTTGTTGCAGTAAGTGTTTAAGAATTGTACCAAACGTAAGGTTTAGACTGAGCAATTATTTATTTCCTCAATTTTATTGTATGGAATGTGCAAGAAAGTTGTGTAATGTAAATGGGCCTTTAGATTGATCAGATTGATGTAAATTATTGTAGCCATTCCAAAAATCACTCACTTTAAACGGGTACCTACCTATGGATGGTTAGAATAGAAATCAAACTTGATTATTTACCTTTTTCCCTAAGCTCGATGAGTGCTCGCCTGGCCAGGGAGCCGCGGACCTTTAGCCTTTCGGAGACCACGGCGGGTGTGATCAGCTTGTACTGGGGCACTTCCTTGTATAACTTCTCATAGGTGGCCTTGTCAAAGAGAACCTGGTTGTTTAACTTATCACGGACTTTTCCTTTGGACCACTTCTGCAAAAAGAAAAAGTAAGGGCATAAATAATGCGGCATCACTTCAGCACTTTGAGGAACGCAAGCTGCAATACCATCAGCCTCAATATATCAGTTATTACTCTCAGTGAAATTCAAGTTTAAATGTGTAATCATTTGGTATTGCTGGATAATACTAACGTTAATTAACAGTTTCTAACCTAAGACACGATTATTAGACCCCACCAACACATTGCCTTCATAAAGAAGATCGTGACATGTACATAACCTCACTTTTAGCAACAACAACTTGCTTACCTTCTTCTTGGCTTTGCCGCCACCAGATCCCTCCTTCTTCTTCTGTGTCTTTTGCGGCTGCTTGGCCGAGGATTTCGCGTCCTTCTTGGGCGGCTAAAATCACAAAAATATTGTTGACAAGCGACATCGCCACGAGGTTGAAGAGGTTTGTAATGGACACTATTAACTGTGACTGATTAATTAAAACTTTAACAGATTTCACTTTTAATTAAATATGAACAACATGGAGCATTTGTCGTAACTACTATAACGAAAATATATTCAATTTCTCAATTTTTATACGCTCCTACTAAACACTCACCATCTTGAAAACCGGAAAGAAAGATGGACGTCGGTAACCTAGTGTTGCCACAGAATTCTCGCGTGATGGGACAATTTAAAAAAACCGGTATTATATAAATTAATAAAAAAGAGCCTAGTACATAATAGGCCATAATGCGTCAGCAGTCAAATAACTAAATTAAAGAATACAATACAATAATACGAAGTGCTGACCGCACATGTTCGTTGCGTTTCCTTTCTTATTTGGCCATAAAGTATATTATTAAAACAAGTGCAAGTTTTATGGGCGCGTGCAATTAGCGGGCGCGAAATATTGGCGCGAGTCGCAGCGCGAATTGCGCGTGAACTCTTCTTGGCAATCTTGGCTCCACATTCGCAGTATTCACAATTGTGTTCACAGTATGGTTTGCGCGCTCGATGATGTAACCAGGTTAACATTAAAAGTAAAAAACAAAATAAAAATAAATGGAGGAAACGAAGATGGTGGATGATGACTTGAAAGCAAAACGGATCATGTATGCAGGCCTTTACATGTATGGCCACTCGATCCGGTCAGGCGGAACTGACGCAGTTCGGCCTGAACCGATCGGCCTGTACATGTATGGCTTAATAGGACAATGTTTGTAATATTTTGTCCAGTATCGGTGGTATTGGGCTAAAGTTGCGCGCGTATGTGGAGCCTTGTTGTGTTCACGCAGCTTTCGCGCGTTCGCAGGATCTTTGACGCGGGCCGAAAAATCTGTGGGTAAACCGCAATGTGTGAACCATGGTGTGAACCGCATGGTAAAAAACACAAAAGGCACGACTCATGGCTAATGATGATTTGTAAACGTGTTACGGGCGAGGCGAAATGGGGACGAGCGTGCCACGTGCGCGAAGCGAACTCACAGATTATTAGGGTTGAGCGAACTTGCCGCGGGTGCGTAGCGAGCTCACCGCGTGCTCGATGCAGAAATCCGACAAACAAATTAGCAAATTACGCATGCGCGGCGAACGTAACGCAAGTAGATGCGTTGACCAGTCGCGTCGCTTGAAACACACTCGTAAATTGCCAGTGCGATATGGCCCTTGATTTTTAGGGTTCCGTATAAAAACGGAACCCTTATAGTTTCGTCAAGTCAGTCCGTCCGTCCGTAGGTATGTCACAGGCATTTTACTCGAAAACTATAAGAGGTAGGTACATTGACGAAATTTGGAGTATATAGGTGTCTTGTAGAAGCCGCTACTTAGTTTGGTATTTAAATAACTGAAATAAATATTTCTAGAGGGGCATTCCATACACGTAACAGAAGCAAAACAAACATTTTTCAGCATAAATCATCGTGTATACATATTTCGACAGTTCTATAAAACATTTTAAGGTTTCTAAGCAGTTTTTTTGATTAGGCGATGCCTCCGAAAGTTGTATAAATTGTTGTTGTTGTGTGTGTTATCTTTTAAACAATGAAAATGACCAAAAAATATGAAAAGAATCCCAATTAATAGACTAGTAAATGAAGCCAAATAATATTGATATTTTAAGTTCCTTTGTACATTTGCAGGAAAGTAACTTATAACTCCATTTGGCTTATTTGTCTTAAACGTAAAAGTCCATTTAGAAACGTTAATTCATTATTACGGTACCATTTAATTCCAGGATTATTTATTGCCACCGCCTGTGTGGCACGGTCTTCATGATGTTTTCATGAGAAATAGAAAAAAAGAAATGCCTCACATTTCCTCAGAATACGAAATTGGTTTTAATTAAAGTGTATATAGTCGCTTAGCTAACAAAATCGCGTAAATCAACTATTGAACATGAATAAAGAGTTAATTTAATATAATACAAGATTCAAAATTGTATACATTAATTTGAACCTGTGAGGTATTGTTAGCTAAGCGACGATATACGTCATTGAGTTTTTGAAGTCATTTTCAAGTAAATCCTAATAAACATACATAATGCACATGATCGTTTTAATTGAACCTTAATACTTAAACAATAACAAATGCAAGTCCAAATTTGGTTTTAAGGGTTAGGTAGGTAACTAACCGTTATTAATTAATACTATAAATATTGGTTCGTTCCGTCCCTCTACGTTTTATTCCATCTTCACGGCATAGATAGTCAATTGCACAGACTTGATATTTAAATTTTATTCTGGATAATACAATAATTTCCAACGAAATAAAGACTTCTACGCGGACTGAGTCCCCCACATCATACATTTATTGGATGGGTGGAAAATCAAGTATCAAGACCTTTAAATCCTATTACTCCAGAGTTGCAAGACCTAAATTTGAATTTCACTTTTTTTCATGAGATTCTGATAGACCTATAACAAAACCAAATCGGATAAACTGTAATATCGAGAACCGGGTCTAATTAGTTAACCAAGGTGCAAAAAAGATAGAAACTGTTATATTCTTATATCACAAGATGGGTGGAAAGTATGCCTTGAGCAACCCAAAATAAGACACTCCAACTAACCCAACAAATTATTTAATAGCAAATAAAGTAAACTCTATTATTATCACTTTTACTTAAAATTACCAATACATCATGATCACGCACTGCTTTTAATTTTATAACATAACCATACTTTGTACCCAAACATTTTAATATTAAAATAAAATCACATTAGCGACTGCAGAGACTCGTAGTGCGCTAGTTCCTCGTCTGAGACAGACGGCCGGAACGACTCCACTCCTTCCCACATCTCCGACACTCCCAGAACAACAGAATCCAGACTTAAATCACTCTCCTTCAGGTCACCTGTAAACAACACAGCATAATTATTCATTAATAATGATGATTTGGTACATGATACACAAACACGCATAAGCCAAGACATATAAAAGTAATAGCTGTTGCCCGCGACTCCGTCCGCGTAGAAGTCGTTAATTGCTCTTCCCTCGAAAACTATCAAATTTTCCAAGATAATAAGTATCCTATGTCATTCCCTGGGATTCAAGCTATCTTCATACCAAATTTCATCGAAATCGGTTCAGTTGTCTTACCGTGAAAGCGTAACAAGCTGACAGAGTATATTTTCACGTACAATAATACTATAGATTAATTAGATGTTGATATTATCGTCAAATTTTGCGCGGAGACGCCATGAGAGTCGGCGAGAATGGGCAGCAGGTTCCTTATCCTTGTGCCGGTCAAACATTTAATATTATCAGTATGCTGTGGTAAAAGAATTGGAAAACCTGATATTCAGATCGACAGACAACTAGTGTGTAAGAGGACACCTACAAGATCCTGTAGGGTGAAGTGTTTGCCGCAATGCGGGACGCAATTATATGTTAAAGTGAGCATGATGTATTTCTATCTCACTCTAACGTACAGTTGCGTCCTGCAGTGTTTGTGGCAAACACCAAGCATGTGGATGCGGCTTTAGGATGAAACTGTCAGTTATAGACTACACAATTTTAGTTGGAACCGGTTTTTAAGAAGTTTCTGTGGCAACACTAGGCCCTAAGGTTTGTCGTGTATAAAGGCGGCTACTCACGGTCGATTTTAACTAATTTAATTCAACTCGCCAAGTCAAACTAGCTTATGAAAAAAAATGTCTAAGGGCCTTATTAACCGATTCGTTGCGTCTTCCATTTTCGAAAACATTTGGGTGTGGCGGCGAACAATTATTTCATGACACGCCAGGCGTGCCATACGCCATAGGCATCGTCCTAATAGAACGCGATTGCGCGAACTGGCGATGATCGCGCAATCGCGTTTTTTAGGATCGTCCTAATGAAACGCGATTGCGCGTTTTATTAGGACGATGCCATATGATGACACGCTAGCGTGTCATCCGCCACACGTTAAAAACATTTGATGACACGCCTGGCGTGTGATCCGCACTGAATCGTTTAAGAGACTCATCTCGACCGAGATGCCCAGTGATGCAAAGTAACCGTCGAGCCATGTTAAACTGATTTTTGAGGCATCTTGAGACGGGCATTAGAGCCGAGGTCAGCGAATGAATGCGGCCGTTCCTGGGTGAGGTAGTGACTGACCGGCCTGGAGCGCGTGCACGAGGCGGCGCACGGCGGCGGCGCGCGCGCGGGACACCACGTGCAGCAGGTCGGCGCCCGACACGCGCGCCGGCAGCGCCGCCGCCAGCTCCTCCAGTCTCACGTCCGGGTGCAGCTTGTGGCTGAATAATCATCACATTCACAATGGGTTATATTCGCTAAATAACAATAACTAGTTACATTACTGCAATCGAGGCCGCGCTATATACGAGTCCGGCATCCGCCCTTTCCGGCCGAGGCTTGGCTAGTGCTTTTCTCCAACAATGCGAGTAAATATAACACAATTGTCAATAAAAACACAGTCCCAAAATTGCCTTAAAAAAGGACATTGTTGCCATCATCATCGACATTAATGTGACAAACGAAACAGGAATGACTTAGTATGAAACTGAAATATACCATAAAATTAAGTGACAAATTGACAACGTAATTAAATCTCATTTGAATAAATTGAGATTGTACAAGAGAATTCTTAGACTGTTTTGGAATTAGTTATACTAGTCCAAACATCGTTTTAAAAAGTAAAAAAACGCGGTATATTATCGAATTTCATACATTTATGCGCCGCTATCATTGGTAAATAATAACTTTAAATCAGAAGAACATTAATATTATAACTAGCTTTTGCCAAGGGAATAAGGTATCTCCATTCCAAGTTTTATCCAAATCCGTCCAACCATTGCAGCGTGAAGGATTAGTTACTACTATTAACTACTACTACTAATAAATAACTGTTTATTTGTTGGTTCGTGTTCTATGCATTCTTATAAGCCTTCACCCAATTACGATGATACTTTAATGTGTTA
The DNA here is from genome assembly GCA_946894065.1 of Acleris literana. Taxonomy (NCBI): domain Eukaryota; kingdom Metazoa; phylum Arthropoda; class Insecta; order Lepidoptera; family Tortricidae; genus Acleris; species Acleris literana. The sequence continues at coordinate 6,871,354 of OX335685.1, read as the reverse complement.
TTCGAACTTCCGCGAAATAAAAAAAAATGTCGCAATTATCGATGTATAAAAAGAGGCATGGCAACACCGGCTTTAGTTAAGATAGACAAATAGCAACCTCCTGCACAGCGCCTTGAGCACGCGCGTCTTCTCCTCGTCGCCACAATAAGGGCCGACGTACACGAGCTTGTCGAGCCGGCCGGGCCGCAGCAGCGCCGGCTCCAGCAGGTCCGGCCGATTGGTCGCGCCCATCACGAACACCATGCTCGTGTCCGCATCTGATTCAAATACTTTCGTTTAGTGACACTTCCGTAAACGTTTGTCGTTGTTACAACATACTTATTTTAACTTCCAATTTACGCCATGCAAAATGACAATATGTATTTTTAAGTTAGTCCTTGTATGAAAGTTTTAAAAATAAGTATTAAGTAATGTAATAAGGTGCGGAATTGTATTTATATCTTTGTACGCGACTTTTCGTATGCCGATTCCTCGCACTGGCACTGTATTCGGTTTCTCCATTTAATATACCCGGCAATGATAGGTGACAAGTGAGATTTCGGCGTCATATAAGTGTACGTTGTACACCGAAGTCTCGTCTCGCTCGACATGGTCCCCCGACCTGGCGCGCTCACCTTCCTCGGGCGCGACGCCGTCGAGCTCGGCGAGCAGCTGGCTGACGACGCGGTCGCTGGCGCCGCCTGCATCGCCCGCCGCGCCGCGCCGCGGGGCCAGCGCGTCCAGCTCGTCCAGGAACACGATGCACGGGGACGCCGCGCGCGCCGACTCGAACACTACAATAGTTCAGGAAGAGAATATTACATACACAACTTACACTCACGCCTTCATTCCCATAGTGGGGTAGGCAGAGCTACAGAATTACCAACAACTCTAACAACTTGTTGTTAATTCTGTAAACACATTTTGCACAAACAGGGTAAGATGTTTACCAGTGTAGATCGGTCCACCCGTTTGGAAACTACAACGCCACACTTAGACACGCTCGGAGCGCCAAAGGGGGTACACAAACACTTATAAAATCTTGAAGGCACATTTGTATGAAGCTGGGACTTAGGAAATTTCAAGCGACCCGATATCTTTCGATCACGGCACACCCAATTTACTGCCAAAAAAGTTGGATAATCCCGAATCTGATAGATACCTACTACGACGAGCGGAGCGAGAGGCGAGTTAGGTATCTTGCGATCACAATACACCCGACTTTCTGCCAAAAAAGTAAGACGATTCCAGAATCTCTGTTGAGAGGACGACGAGAGAAGCGGGAGGAGTGTTAGGTATCTTGCGATAATAACACACCCGAATTAGTTGCCAATTTTTTTTAAGTGTTGACGACCACTGCCCGTAGTGTGTAGCAAAAAAGGGTACAGGACATAATTTGTAGTTGTAACCCCTTTGGTAGGTACATGCGGACTGTACACAGACACACGCCTCAAACTAATAATACCCATCTCTTTGCGGTAGGGGTTGAAAATTAAAGGCATTTGTTATTTTACCTTTTCTCACGTTCTCTTCCGACTGGCCGATGTACATGTTGAGCAGCTCCGGCCCCTTCACGCTGAGGAAGCTGACGTTGAGCTCGGTGCTCACCGCCTTCGCCACCAGCGTCTTGCCGCAGCCCGGGGGCCCGTACAGCAGGATACCTACAAGTAAATTAAACTTGAGTTTTTTAACAGCATTTTTTTTCAAACCTGTGTTTTCATAAAGCCGTGGCTGCAAATTTGCATCCACCCTTGAACAAAATTCGATTTCCAGGACATTTTAAAATGACGTAGGTGATATTGAAAACTGGTTACTTGGTCTATAAAGAGGTTAAAAGTCGTAATCCACAAGAATGTTTTAAGAACAATACCTGATCGTTTAAGACTGGAGTTTTTAAACAGATGTGGATATTTGATAGGGAACTCTATAGTTTTCAATAATTCAGTTTTCAGTTTATCCAGTCCGCCGATGTCCTCCCAGTGAACTTTCGGTATTTTAGGAGCATCCAGTTGGTGACTTTGGAGGGCTCTTATGGATTCTGAAATAAAGAAGAACTTATAAACAAGTCTACCAAAAAGCAAGGTTTGAAAACTCATCAGCAGCCTATGACACTCTTGGGTGGATAGCAATCCAATAATACGTCAAGGCGTGAAGCCTCCAGGAACACAAATCATCCATAAAAAGGAAACAACCAAATTTACATACACCCGAAAATCAATACACTCCTTTTTGTGTATTTGGGTTTTTTACCCAAATACACCTATTCTTTCCTTATTTTTTATAGGGATTATGCAAAAATAAAACTGATATCGGAATTGATACATGCAGAGTCAAGAATCAGGTTGTATTATAGAAAGAGTTATTTTAAAGATGTGCTTCCACCTGAAGAATGCCTTGGAAATACTATGATGCAAAAATATTTATCATACAGAAGAAACAAACCCAAAGCAGAATTGAAGTGTTCTTCCCCAACGAGATGCAAATTGGGATCCTCACAAGGCTGGTGAACATAGCTGTTATGTTGCTGCAAATATGATTCTCTCATTGCAAAATGGATCAGATTATCAATATCACCGCACAAAAACGTTTCAGTTTTAGCCGCCACCCTTCGTAAAACATCCTTTGTATATTGACTAAGACTGCCTTCACTATCGTTGGTTATTCCACTAGCACTCTGTCCCCCGCCAACATTGAGCTGCATCACAGACGTGTACCAAGCTAACATTTCATATCGCTGTTGCGCATTTAATCTAGACAAATGAAACTTTTCCAAAAACATTCGGACTATATTGGGTTTCAAATCAACTTTTTCAGTTACTGCTATGAATATGATTGGGTGCTTAGTGTAGTTCTGATAGAGATCTACTATTGTGTTCATGAAGTATTCCATTATTCTGCAGTCTTCATTGTTCTCAGGGTCTACAGCGAACAACTGTAAAAAAAAAGATCTATACTTAACTCCAGTTATTGCTACAGATCCATACAGGTCAAAAGACCGCTGAGCGACAAGGAGGGGATGTGTTTGCGCATGGGTAGAGTGATGGAACTAGTAATGGACAAGGCACCAATAATGGACACGTGATTCTTATTTTACAGAAGATATGGGTTATTCATTTGTTTTGCAATAATCAATTTAGGACTGTATGAAATTTGAATTAAGAGTTCAGTGTCCATTACTGGTGCCTGTCAGCTAAGAGTGTCGATCATTGGTGCCGTCACCTATAGTCGCCAACCAATAGCGTGCGCGCATAAGCATACCGGCGGAGTGTTCCCCCGTCCCGTCCCCTCCATACCACCAATTTGGGTACATCGCCAGCGGCCATTTTACGTGACAAAAACTATAATTGCTTATCCGACTGGCTGTTTGCTAGAAATTGAAAAAAAAAGCAATGGTATTATGTTAAATTAATTAGTTGTTTACCTCAAAACTATCTAATAACACAATAAGTGGCGCTGCAGCTTTTGCTTTCTGCACCATTGAGTTGATTTTGCTCTCTGTCTGTTTTGCAGTGGAACTCTGTAGAGCACTGCAGTCAATGGGCACAAAATTTAGACCTGCAACAGTGCAAGTAAATACTACTACTAAACATACCTCCATACATCTGCTTTCAAGTGTATTTTTAGTATAGATTATATCATTGAAGAGCTACCACAAGTGGTTTGAATGGTTGAATCGAGTTATACCTACTTGTGAATAAAATATATGGTTTTGGGTTTAACATTCAAACTTAAAAGGATGGCAGTTACAAAATCATAGGTGACATTGATTTTGTTTGTTCCATTTATCACAACTCTTTATGAAACTATCAAACTACCAAAAATTATTTTCATATTTGTTATGTTCTTATTAACTACTTTATACAATACAAGGTGGAGAAAACGAACGCCACATGGACGGCAACTACCTTAAATATTGGAAATAGCAAGTTCTACGCAAAGGAGACTTGATGATGATGATGATGAGTAGGGACGCTGCCGAGGCAGGCGGGCGATCGAGTGGCTCTCCATTCATTCCGCCCAGTTCCCCTTGATCCAGTCTCAGGTTACTGGCTCTGCGGCGCTCCCAAAGAAGACTTACTTTTATTTTTAAAAACAAAAAATACTGCACTATTGGATTTTTGAAAAAAAGTCCTCTTTTTAACCAGGAATCGAACTGGTTGAATACGACATAACAATAAAGTCGTGTTTTATGATACAGATCGAAAGGGTCATTGATAGTGATCATTTATGTCTATAACACATACACCTTTAAATAAAATAAAGACCGTAAAAACCCTTCTTTATTATTTTGTTGTATTGGACCAGTTCGATTCCCGGTTACAGCAGGCAAATTTAAAAAAATCCTTAAATGCAGTAATAATTGTTTTCAAAAATAAAAGTAAGTCTCCTTTGTGTAGAATTTGCTATTCTACACAAAGAAGACTATTTAAGGAGAATATTTAAGGTTGTTTTGTTAAAGTTGCTGTCCATGTGGCGTTCGTTTCTTCCACCCTGTATATTGTTCCTACTATTATAAGCTAAACTAGTTAAGAGGTAGGATGTAAAAATATTCACAAATTTAACTTCAATTTTAATTTTACCATTGCTCAATGCCAGTATCTTGACAAGCTGATGCCTGCCCGATCCAGTTGGCCCGGAGAGAAGAAACATTGGTATAATAGGGGTAGACAATGAAGGAGATAAATCACCTGTAAGAATAAAATGCATGCTTGTTCAACTTCAGTAAAAATTGTAAATATTGAAACTGTTAAGTTTATGTTTAGCTTACTCAAGTCTCCAGTGATGAATGGGCCGATCGCTTCCTGCATTTGATCAAATTTCTTTTTAAGACCGGTGGGACATGCCTGTACTACTTGCAGATTAATTTTATCCGTGACTTGGGGACTGAAGAATTTATCACTTGGTCTAAGAATATGAATATTTTCACCTAATATTAGTTTAGTTACTCCTTTAACTATGAAAAATGACCGCATAACATTAGCGTCGCATTGTTTCTCTTCTGAATTGTTACCATCGAGTTTTTTACACTTGAAGTATACCTTCCCTGTGGCTTGAACTAAGTCTAAGTACTTAAAATGATACTTTGATGTGATATTTGGTGTAAGTTCTATACTAAAGACATCATTCAAGGTAACTAGTTTAGGCAATTCAAAGTAGTTGCTTAAAATTTCTTTAACAAAATCATTTGACAGATCATAGTCATTCACAACAAGGCTCACTTCTGCACTCTCCGCAATGCTTGGTGCATACTGTAGAGATGGAATAGTATGGAATGTAATACTGACATCATTGCAATTGTTTAAACCAAAAGAAGACAGTATATTATACAGTTCATCCTCGACTGTCATAGCAACATCATTCTGAACTAAATTAGATCCTGCAACAGGAACTATCCTAATGGAGTCCAGACTGCTTGAATTATCATCTGCCCATAACTTTTTGTGTAGTTCAGATGTCAAAAAATCCAAATTGAATTTAAGTAGTATATCTTCTTTCTTATCAGTACTCTTCTTCTGCTTGTATTTTAATTTGTTATCCGGGCTTAGTTTAAGCGCAAGCCAAACAACGCCATTGTCTATGTAAAATAAATTTTCGGCGCTTAATTGGACGTATTGCTCTTTAGAAATAATAACACATTTATGTTGCAGAACAGGTAAGTTTTCTTCTAGATTTGTCTTTAAAATATGCTTCTGAATGTGTGGCGGAATAGGTTCTAATCTGAACATATCTTTGACCCTTTGATTCAAGATTTTTTTCTGATAAGAAAGTCTAAACTTTACTGCAAGAAACACGAGGAATGTGTAGTAATTATACTTGGGGTAGATAATTTTTAGGCAAAACTTTATTACCCATAGTTTTACTGTAATGTATTCATTCATTATTAACAAAAAGAACTAAAATAAACAAATATTCCACAATTTTCTTGTAAAACACCATGTAAATAAATGTCACTGTCAATTAAGTATTATCATGTCTCAAACGGTTTCATACACTGGTAAAATCGCTATTACCGATACCTACTGTATTATGGTGCTATATGGATTTTACAATTTTGTTGTAATGTACAATTTTGTAATAGCTGCTAGTGGAATTAAGGTCATCACATCACACACTACAACACACCGGCACCAGATCAGCACCGCCTCAGCTCAAAGTGATACATTGAAAATTGGGCTTTGCTCTTTATTAATACGATACATTTTTCAGTGGACGTCGCGCGGCCCGCGCCGCGGCAATTGTTTTTACTTTAACCAAACTTTAACTTGAAATATGCATCGTACTATCACAAATCAAAGCTCACTTTCAACGTTTCACTTTGAGCTGAAGCGGTGCTGATCTGGTGCCGGGGCGTTGAAGTGTGTGATGAATGATCATTAAACAAGCATGCGATGACACGCGAGTCGTGTGACACGGCACCATCACGGAAATCGCTGGACATAGCTGCTTCACGCATAAATCGCGCTCGCTACGTGTGACGTCTCGCTAGCGCATGTAGGGTAGACCGGGGACAATTGAAACACGTCATGACTGAAACAAGTCCAATTTCTCGAAAACTATAATACCTACGAGTATGACGCAACATTCAGGACTTGGTCAGCCATATTTTAATCTATGGTCAATAGCGCACGAGTGACCGAGCAACGCAGCGGTGTCACGGAGCGATTATAATTTTTCGCGGTCAAAACGAAATATTTCTCATCTTGTATATTTCTTTATAACTTTGTTTGTTCTTGTATTTTATCTGATTAAACTGTTTTAGCGTGATTGTGATAAATTAACGAATGTTTATTATTGCCAATCATCACCGTTCGAGTGGTTTTTATGTTTAATATTTGACTTTAAAGTAAAAACTGTGAGTTGGGGACGATAGAAACAATTTGCGTGTGGACGATTGAAATGTTTTAATCGTCCTTGCGCTTTAATCGTCCCCAAATGTAGCCGACTTTAAATATGAGGAGGTTCTGTATTTGACGCATATGATTTTTTTGATAAATGTGAAAAAGACAGACTGAAATAAAAACATTTATTCGTTACAAACAGAAAAACAAAACTGAACAAGCTTCCGTTGGAACTATCGAGTGAAACCACGGAAGATTACACACGCATAGCAAACACACACACTAAACTAACGTAAACAAAACAAAAAGAAAGAAAAAAACCGCCACAAAAGTGAATTGTGAAAATGCAAATGGCTTCTTTTTTATGGTGATTTGTGTCATGGTCAATAATTATTATACCTACACTAACTTTTGCCCGCGACTTGGATAAATAAACAAATACAAAGAGTTACTTCCACATTCATATTATTATTATAGGTGCCACTTTTGGTATGGCTCTGGTATGTGTACCTACTACCTAGTGTCATTTTGCCGTATCCTTACTAATATTTTAAATGCGTAACTGAGTTCATTTGTTTATTTTTGTGTATATTATTTAAAATCCCGACGTTTCGAGTTTATTCATTCATTAAGTTATGATTGAAACAATGTTATGATTGAAACAAGCATTTCTGTATGTAGCATAATTATGTATTTTTAACACAATTCAGTTTTATTATAGCTTATTATAACATTAAAACTATTTACTATTAAGGCTTATGTATAAGGTAGTCGGCTACAAAGAAAGCTACAAGTCATATATATTTTTTTATCTGCGGTTGATGACTGAGATTTTCTTATGCTTATAAATGACGATATGTTAATGTTGTGCTTGCGAACTTCTGATTGTCGTATTGTATACCAATATTGCGATGAAAACTAGTAGGACTGATAACATTACTTTCATTGTATCAAAGATATTACAGTGTTTCAATTGACCTTATATAGTGTTTCAATTGACAACGGTGTGGGGTCAATTGAACCACATTCCCCCATTCTCTTTTTTACATTATTGTAAAATAACTATTAATGATAGACCTACCAAATATACTTTATTTAGGAACCAGATAACGAACCTTGAAATAATTTAGGCGTACATCTTTCTAACTAAAAAAATAAAACGGCAACATGCAGTCAAAGTCAAATCGTTTCAATTGTCCTCGGTCTACCCTACCTACAAGCAAACTCATTCGCACCCCCGCTACAAGCAAATTCTCAATATGACCGAACTACTTATAAGCTTTATTTTTGTAAAACACCACATAGCATGAGAGGTATGAGTATATATAATATCCGCCATGAAATTTAGACGTATCATTTGAAACAGTATTTCAAAAATCCAATGCGGATTGTGCGTTCAACGAAATGCCAGCCAAGGGTCGGAATTGGCCCGCGCGTATACCTTTGAGATGGAGATAGTATCTATACATATAAGTGTGGTATATATGCAATCAATTCTGAGTTGCCAACAATTTGCTAAATTTCCCCAATAGCTACTTATTACCTGACTACAACAACCGGTCAATTGAGAGTCGCAAATATATTCCTCGTGCTTGTGACATTGGTTCTAGAACGTAATACACTATAATTTTCATACGGCGTTGCTTACTGTTTTAAATCACATTCACAACCACCTAACCTCCAAATGTATGTACGTATTTGAATATCGAAAGTTACAATATCGAACGGTCAAAACATTTACAGTAATTATAGAATTCTATATATGTTTTTAGGTCTGAAATACCTACGATTAAAATGCTACTTGCATGTTTTTGCAAATGTTTATTTATATTAATTTTTGTTACAGAAGGTACAGTCATACATTATATTAACAATGTGCTTCGAAGTGTTCTGAGCAGATACGAGAAAACTTTGTTGGTTGCCAATTTATGCTACATGTAGCTATAATCCAAAGCTTCCTTGCTTCAGTATCAGATGGGTATCTGAAAAATATCAAAAAAAGTTCTAAAATTTTGCGAACGTAAAAAGGTAAATTTCAGGGATTATAAGAGTTAATTTAAAAAAAAAAACTGTCAAATCAACAAAACTTGTTTTATTAGTATAACAAAATACCCAATAATATCATAATTATATATTACCCCGTTTGTTGGGCAAAATGCATTTTAGATGGATGACAACACGAAATTGGTTATATACGACTAAATTTAAATGTCAGCAATCACAAGGATTACTATGTATTATCGATATCAACATAAATCGGACGGTTAGCGGAAGAAAAATACGATTTATTTGAACACAAAACCGATCTTTTTTATGTTAAAATGTAACTAGGAGACGATATTTCAAATAATTAGTTGTTTACATAGTCAATGAGGATTTATAAGACCACAATAATAGTATAATGTATCGACTTACGTATGAAAGGTTATGTGCTCATATTTCCGCTCACTCCGGCTTTTACAGCCTAAAATACTGCAATTCACCATCACTAAATTGTTCTTTATCACATTACACGTAAACTTCACCCTTGTATTTTGCAAAAAAACTCCGAAAACAGCTAAAAACCACTAAAAACTCATACGACTCGCATCAGCTGTCAGGGTTTGTTTGCCACAATCATTGTGGCAAACACGTCGAAAAGGTATACGCGCGAGAGGGACAGTAAAAGTAAGTGCATCTCGTTTATACATACGTAATTATGTATAAACGCATCTCAGACTTCCCACCTGGTACTAGTTCAATGCCCACTCCATTATATTCTCCCTCTACGCGCTGACCGCTCCGTACGCTTCGATTCCGATCGAGTGCACGCGCAGCTTTATAAGGCCCGCTGTGTAACTGGGTACCTAATAATATACTTGAAGAAACGATGATGAGTGATGAGTATAGCTTTTTGGCGTCATTATGACAATTCGATTTGAATAAACGAATGAACATTGAATATACATAATCAAGAAATATGTATTTAACGTGGGCGACGTACAATAATTTGCGCATGCTGTTAATGGCTTGCATGCCCGTTGTAATATTCTACTTAATTTGGTTAATTAATACTTCTGAGGATATTCGTAGCGAAGAGGGCGCGTTGCTAGACTTGGTGTGTTGGCCGGACGGCAACGCTATTCCGGTTATTATAGCTTGTGGATCCGTTATTGCGGTCATTATAGAAGTACGTTTTGTGATATAGGTAGTTTAGGAAGTACGAGTATGTATCAACGGTCCGGGCCGGTAACCCCTTCAAGGGGTTTTGAAAGGGTTACAAAGGGTTAAACCCTTTCAAAAAACCCCTTGAAGGGGTTACCGGACCGGTCCCTGGTATGTATGATCAATAGATTTTACAGTGATCTGTAAAAAATAGGCGCTCGTACGAGTATTAGCGGAAAAGAGCATACGAGTAGTTTGTATGGATTGAACGTTGATGACGTTAACGCATTCACTGCGGCATTTTTTTACGAACTTTTGCCAGGTGGCGCGTCATTTGATTTATACAAAACTGGCACATAGGTACCTACGCATCCAAACCACAGGATGAAATTCTTCAGAACGATTACCTATACCTACTTATGCGTACAAGGCACTGAATGCATTTGCAGCTGTTTTAGCTGGCCATTGAAAAAATTGTTGGTTGTTCCGAGATCGGTGTGCTTTGTTCGCTATTCCCGGCACCGTGCCTTTTACCTTAACTCCGTGGAATAAAGTGCAAAATTGTAAACATGTTTTTTACTCGGCTAGTGATTACTATTTCAATTGGTAATAAACGCCCTGAAGGAGAATTGAAACAGCGTGAGGAAACGTTCAGGTAGGTAATTAACTAAATATATAAAGGTGCACTACATTAGGGCAACTTTTCACGGCAATTTGAAGCCGACAACAATAGCTTCTTACTCTAATTTTGTGTAATAGAATGAGACGTCCGTAGGTAGGTACTGTTGACGGGTAATTACTGTTCAATCGTCTGTATAAGCGCACCTTAAAAGAGTTAATCGGGGTACAGTCGAGTGTAGGGTTACCATATCTCAGGATTGGTCCTGAAATTTCAGGATTTTTGGACTCTTCTCAGGATTGCGGCCGGATTTTGCAAATCTTAGAAATCTTAGGATTTTTTAAATTTTCAATAAAGTGCAGTACATTTTAAAAATCTCTTTAATAAAAAGTAAAACAAACTAAAAATAATTTTCCTAATAGAGAAAATAATTGAAGTAATCAACTTTGGCACTGACATTTTTAAATGAGTAATTACGTTTGAGAGAAAATTCTCTAACTTCAACAAAATCTCAGGATTTTTCAATAGAAATCACGCCTTTTCTCCGGACTTTTCATTTTTAACCGACTTCAAAAAAGGAGGAGGTTATACGTTCCACTGTATGTATTTTTTTTTTTTTATGTATGTTCACCGATTACTCCGTCAATTGTCGACCGATTTCAAAATTTTTTTTTTGGTTTGATAGAGTATACTTCCGAGGTGGTCCCATTGTCACCAAATCTGTATCTGATGAGGGGATCAGTGAGGAATTGAGGGAACTCCTCAAATATTGTAGGCAAACATATAGCGATTTTAGTATTTTTAGTAACAAGTCCAGCATTTGCATTCAGAAAGTATCGTTTGGTGTAGTGGAACTGATGATGAAGACCACAGATGGCCACCGGAACTCCTCAATGGTACCGATTTCAAGGGTGGCGATAAGATATCTCGATTAAGATAATTGAGCGACTACCTACAACGAATAATATTTACTTGTTGAAATATGACTATGACTTTCCCGCGGCGTTGCTTGCGGCGCGCTTGATATAAGTTAAATTTTCATTTTAACTAAGAAGTGGGACTACGTAACAGCGTATTATGATCACTAAAAAGTATAAAATAAAATAAATGTTTTAAAAAACAAAAAACCGCCTTCAAAAACGCAAAAAATAACTTCTTTAAAATTGTAGGCACCTAATAGGTTAGTCCAACTGAAGTCGGCGACCACAACATTTTCAACAAAAAGCCGACATCAGTTGGACTAACCTATTAGGTGCCTACAATTTTAAAGAAGTTATTTTTTGCGTTTTTGAAGGCGGTTTTTTCATCTGGTAACCCTAGTCGAGTGCAAAAACCTGACTTAGTACCTACTTTAGTTTACCATACTTACTAGGTACCTACTGAATGTGACTGTACTGTTAGCATCCCAAGTACCTACCTCAGTCTATACATTCTCAATAACTGATTATTGTTTCAGCTGTACGGATTGTATCAACTGTTTAAGGCTGGTTTACCCAAAAAGGATTATGATGTGACCAATGGCCTGTTCTATTACATATGGGCTCTCATTGTTATAATTATTATATTCCTCGCGATCATGTTCTATTCTGGTCTACAGTCAACCATAATAAGAGGTAGGTTCCTGAACTACTTATTTCGCTATTGCTTTGTTTCAGCATTTGGTTTTTTTGTAGTCGGGACTCATCAGCATTTTGAAAAGAGCTGGCATTTTCTGCCCGTATCGTGACCTACCTATATTAAAAACCGGCCAAGTACGAGTCGGACTCGCAGACGATGGATTCCGTTCCATTCTTGTATAGGGGCTACCTTTATTTTTTTCATCTGTATTAAATATTTCTTGTTAAAGCGACACAATAGTAGTACTCATTTTATAAAATTTTCATGTGTTTACTTATTAAAATTTAAGAGGTTCAGCGATTCTTATAAGGTCGAACTAAGGTCTAGTTCAGGTGAAGTGCTCTAATGTCACTGGCAAAACCTTAATCAGGACCTCGAACGACCATGACCAGAGAACCACTTATCTACGTGCAGATGCCAACTAAGGTTTGGATTCACCCGACCCACCCCCACCACCGGCTCTCCATCGCCGTAGGACTTTCGCTCGTAGACCAGTAAATATGCAGGAATCATATGCGCGTGAATACATTATAGTGGGCTAGCAATTGCGCAGGTGCAAGCCCATTCGTCCCAGGCATCCTTATTTTACCATCTCACGTACATAAGGTACTAAAAATACCGAAGCTAAGCTTATTTACAGCCAAAATAAAAGGAGGAATAACCAAAACAATGCTTCGGTACGTCAGCCACCTGCCGTCGAAGGTGGCCATCGACCGCCTGCAGACGCGCTTCCACTGCTGCGGCAGAGTCACCTACCAGGAGTGGTTCTACATACCCTGGTACACTCCAGGAGGAAAACAAAACTCTCAAGTTTTGAAAATGTTTGTACCTACTAATTTTTCGCCGCAATATTTATAATATAATTGCTTGCGACTTGTACCTACTGTTTTAAACAGGCCCAATCACAAGTTCGTAGCCGACAGCGTGCCGTACAGTTGCTGCTCTATGGAAGTTCTGCAGCCGTGCGTTCACCACGGGATCTCGCACCCGGGGTTAATTTATAAGTATAATCCAGCTGTAAGTATGCTTTATGCTTTAATCCTCCTCCTCCTACAAAGTAAAAAGTCCTGTTTAACTATAGTCACGGGCATTGAAATCGGGTCATTTTGTATTGAATTATCATAGAAAGTGACCCATTTTCATTGCTCCCGAGTGTACAAATAAATTTGTATAAATATCGCGAAAGTAAGTATAGGGTGCTTTGTATCCCGCAAAACCAAACAGGATCCGGAAGGAATAGCAGTAAACAACTTCTGCGCGGACGTTCATTCCAATAAAAAGTTTTCAGTTTTTGAAATTATCTTGCACCTTATGCTATTGAAATAAGGTAAAAAAATTATAAATATCTTCGTAATTGACTATACGTCCCGGACGTAACAATTATACTCTGATTATTCTAAGAAGATGCCTGTAATAGCTCATGTCAACACTTATTATATTAAACTTATTTCTTTAACTTTACATAAATACTACATCGGTACAAACCTAGCGACGCCGTTCAGGAATTTAAATAATTAATCGCCTATTTTTAAACACTGCTTGTGAGTATAGTAGCTAAGTGATTGAAATTACGAAACACGGTTGTCACAGGCATCATATTAGAATAATCAGAGTATAATAACTGTTATTGTGTACTGTTTAGAAACAATTAACGATTTGGAAAGGCGGCTGCGAAGAGAAATTGATAACGGAAATGATGGCAGTCTCGTGGCGCTTTAACGCTGTAATGGCGCTCATTATAGCGTGCATGGTAATATATATTCAGATCAGTAGAATGTTTTTTTTAAACAAATACTATCCTCCCTTTCGCCCGAAAATCGTTTGGCAAAATGTATCGTTTCCCTACTCGCTTTATTTCCTGTAATTGTAAATATTTCAATTTGTTTCAGTACCATCGTGTAGAACCCTATATGTTAGGTTAGTTTTTATAAAAATTCTGAAATATTTACAGTTAGAGAAAAAAAGCGGGTAAGCAAACGAAACGGTGTTGGGAAACGATACATATTAAACATATTTTTGCCAAAAGGCAGAGAACCCAAACACCTACATAAAATAATGCAGATTTTTCAAGGCATAGCCGTGCGCTATCTTCACACTGCGTACCGGAATGGCTTAAACATCAGCAACCAAGTCACGTGCGAAGCCTACCTGCTGCGCCCAGAGGGGGAGACAGAGTCGCAGCAAAATAACTTCCCCAAGAAGAAATCCCACCGGAAAAAGAAGTTCCGGCAAGCACGCACCCTGCAGTGGGTCACCGCCACATACAGACCGCGGAGAATAGCGTACACCACCTCGTCGGCCTCTGACTTTAACAGTTCAGATGAATTATTAAAACCAATATATGAATAAAACTAACGATATGGTTATACATTTTATTTGGAGCACCCATTTTACATAATAATACAGTACAGCTATCTACCTTTAAAGTCTAAAAGTGTTGCTGAGCTTATCATAATGTGTACGCAAACAGATCGATGGTTCATCCAGATGCTTTGGATATTGCCCGCCTGCTGTAAAATATTGTTTCCAATAATTAATATCAGGCGGGGAAACTATCGACAGTATGCCTTCGCAATAACTATAACATATTAAATTATTTAATCAAACAACAGATCTAATTCGAAACTGCGATCACTAAATTTAAAGATGATTAAATCGAGAAACGTCAAATTATATCGATCCTGTTATAGAATCAAGAATCGACTTCAGCGTTTCCAAATTTAGTTCAAATGGCATCTTAAATTAGCGGCCACGTTTCGAATCAAGCCGATTAGATACTTAAAAAACAAAGGTTAATCCGCGTAATTCTTGTACTAATTCTACCTCCAAGAACATTGAAACTCAAGATAAAAAAGATAAATAACGAACGTTTCTACGGGCCTATTATGGTCGTGTTTATCGATGTGGATAAATGTGGAAAAACAACTGTCGGGTGCTTCATCCACCGCGATACGAGCGACCATGATACGGGGGCTGGGGGACGCATTATTTCTTCTTGTCGATGAACTTGTGTATCTTGTCGGGCTCGGCGAGCTCCTTGATGCGGTGCAGGTTGTCCCACCAGAGCTTGAGGCGGTGGCGCTTGATCATCTTGAACCACGGCGTGATCGGCCCCTCCAGGGTCGGGATAAATCTGGAACATCATATTCGAATCAGAACTGCAATTGGGATTTTTCAATCGACACCATTTAAGTTCAATATTCATGTCAGTTATTTTTTCATTTTGTCATAAATAATTAATGTCACCGATGGAACCGGCCTTTCTAAGAGTGTTGTACTTTTCTGCGCCCCGGAGCGTGCCCACACGCTACGTACTTTGCGCCCCAAGGCTGCGCGGCACTTGACGTCACTTGTAACCTGAGCTATCTAAGGTGGTGCTAAGTGCGAAGGTAGCATTTAAGTTGCGGTTTTTTCTTTAAATTGTTCAAGTTATAACAATAGTAGTTGTTGATGACGAACCGTCCACATTTATAACAATCCAAGACATTGACAGCAGGCATCACCAGTGAATAGAACTAAATTTATTACGATCACCATCCGTCTTGCTGGCATGCTGATCACCATCCGTCTTGCTGGCATGCTAATTACAGCAAAGTGCACGCAAATTGACCATGAAGGTACTAGGTCAAAAAATAAAAAGTCCATATTTTGAATTTAGATTTTTTGAACTATTATATTTTGAACTACTTTATTCAGTAAATTGGCCACATGAGGCCTCTTATAAATAAGTTACATTACAAAGGTAACAAATAATCATTTTTAAAAACTAACACAATTAAAATGATTACAAATGTCAATACCATTAAATTGAAAATAACGACTAAGGGAACAACACGACGGCGTCTCTACGTCAGTTACGATAACTAAAATAACTAACTGGAATACAGGTCTTTGAATGCAAGCGTGAACAGACTGGTCCCCACATACAGCACCCGTTCACGAGTATGACGCGTATCTCAGCCATCGCCTCCCTCAACCATGTGTTCGGGAAGGTGGTGAACCGAACATCGAGTCATGTTGACATCCAAAAATAAGTTGAAAACTCACGCGTTAAACTCGTCCTTGGGCACGAAGCAGTACTCGGAGATCTCATCAGAGTTGGGCTTGATCTTGACGTCGCCCTGCAGGAACAGCACGTGGTCGATCTCGTGCTCGCCCCACACGCCGTCGCCCGGGTCGTGGTAGTGCACGCGCGTCAGAAACGTGAACTGCGCCGGCTCCATCTGACAGAGGCCAACATGCTCTTTAACCCGTGGAACATCACGTCATTTTTTTAAGTCTAGGAGAAGGCACGCGAGCACTCAGGCCACCTGATTGTAAGTGGGATCTGAGACCCATAGACATTTGAAATCTCACGACTTCAAATGCGTTGCCAACCCTGAGGACTAAGAGGGAATGCCTCTATGCTAGTAATTTCACCGGTTGTCTTATCCCCGCACCGGAACACAGCAATGCGAACACTACTGCTTGGCGGTGGGTTGGATGGTGGTAGCGATCCGAACGGACCTTGCACAAGGTCCTACCACCACCATATACATTATGTATTACATTATCAATCTTATTTCGAACCACTCTGAGTTCTAAATTAAAATATTGTAGTATCCAACGTTGGATACTGCGGACGCGTGAACCGGATGGACCAATAGGGAATATGCATGTTTTTTTTAAATCGCATTTCTCAACAAAATATGAAAATACCGTAAAAGAGATCACTAAAAGTGAAATTAGAATTAAAATCGGGCAAGAAATACGGATGATACAAGCATTTTAAACTGCTAATTAGACAGAGAGATCCGAGGTGCACCGGTGACGTCCTAGAAACGTGACGGCGTGTTGACGTGTTTTGCTAGAAAGAGATAGGAACAAATCTTTGTTGGCTTATATCTTGGTTATTTTTATAGCTATTCAAAAAATGTTTTTTCTCACTTGTTTGTAACATGAATCAGCTTTTATTGAAACTGTAAAAAAAATGCATATTCCCTATTCGGGCGAGGTTCTTTTTTTTAAGAAAGCTGGTTTAATCGGAATGCGTTTAGCTAGGTTTCATGAAAATTGGTTGGGTTGTTTAAAACATATCCTGTCTGAAAGTAGGGGTCATTATTATATTGGGTGTTTTAGGGTTCCTTAGCCAAAATGGCAAAATCGGAACCCTCATGAGTTTCGTCATGTTCATGTCCGGAGCGTCCGTCCGTATGTCACAGGCATTTTACTGGAAAACTACAAGAGGTATAGGTGTCTTGTAGAAGCTGCTACTTAGTTTCGTAGTTAAATAACAAAAATAAATATTTCTAGGGAGGGCACTCCATACATGTAACAGTAGAAGAAAAAAAAAACACCATAAATCATCGTGCGGTACATATTTCGACAGTTCTTTTAAAAACAGTTCAAGGTTTCTAAGCAGTTTTTTTGATTAGGTGAACATTTTCGGAAATAATTGTTCCGAAAGCTGCATAAAATTGTGTCCCCTCCTCTTTATCTTTTAAAAACCGTAAGTATGTCTAAAGATATCAAAAAAATTACAAAGGCAAGGCTTAAAAAATACTTTTAACGAAAATTATTTTCAACATGATCGGATTTAGTTTTAGAGTTATTGCTGAAAAACTGCGCTTCTCGACAAAAGAACGTAAGTGCCATGAAGATCGTTCTTTTGCTATTGCAGTTTTTCGTGTTTGTGGTAACGGCTTCGGAACCCTACAATGAGCATGGTTCGACTTTCTTTTGCCCGGTTTTTTTTATTTATATTATAATGACTGTAAACCCCGCACCCTGCTTTTTGCGTCCTCTTTTTTGAACTCTGTTAATTTCGGTAATGAATAAGGGGGTATGTCACTTTGTTTCAACATACGATCTTAACTCTTGGTAAGTACGTCTAAGCACTTGTAGGCCTGAGCACTGATCAGTGCAAGTCACTTGATCAACATTTTATTCGATTTTGAACTTAAAATGAAGTACTTTAAAGTCTAAAATGTTTTTTTCCAATTCCAATGAACCATTAAACTATAGACATTCATCATTCGTTCATCGAAACGAATAAAATGTATAAAACTGTTCTAAATTTGAATTTTACGTTTAACGCGCCATTTTGTGACAGACGACGCAACGGGTCCAAGCGAACCGTCGTACGAAGGGGTGTCTTCAAATGCGAATGTTTGTGTTGTTTGAACTTGTTTCACTCGTAGAGAGGTAGGCGGAACTTAAAGGGCGGTCATCAGAAATTATTACCGGTGAAAGGTTATGTTTTCATCTTTTCGAGCACTGTGGCAGCCTAAACTACAACAATTCAGATCACAGATGTCTATGAAACCAACGAAAGCACATAAATACAAACAACACAATAAAATTAATGACAGCATGTAGGAGTGTGTTGTTTGGATATGAACCAAAAATTTACCTGAGTCAGAGGTATTCCTAACTCGTGGTTGAGTCTTCGTCTCGCTGCAGTTATAATATCCTCAGGCTTATTGTCTATGAACAACGGGTGACTGCAGCAAGCATTCGAGTAATAATCGGGATATGTAACCTGTGTGAAAAAAAAATATTTAAAGAGAATCTCCAAGTATATTAATATGTCGTATAATGTTCTAAAAAAATCAAAAATATCATTTTAGTTTGTTTCAAAAACAATATTGTTATTCTATTCTTAAATTCTTCATGATACCCTTTAACTGTTATTCAACCAATCTAGTTATTCATAGCAACTACAACATATTAAAAAATCATGGAAATCAACATGATTTCTGTAGCCTAGAGCTAAATTTGTATGGTAAATTTTCAACAGCTATGTGATTTAAGTGTTGTTTCACAACCCCTTAACATTAACTAAGAAACACATATTTACTGCTGCACTCAGAAACCTCAATTACATTTAATGCTTGATTAAAGTTGCTGCTGTCACTTTCTTTTCTAGGTATAGCAAAAGAATCAGACGATACGTCATTAAACCAGTATTAAATTTAATTGACGTCTCCGAGTGCGTCAGTTACAATCATGTACAGTTAATCACTCACTGTTACTAAAGAGTTTCATTTGTCAGGCGGGTTAGGTTATTTAGGTACTTTTGTTAACTGACAGAGAGAAAATAAATCAAGCTTGTACCCAGTACATGAGTTGCATTTTACTATAAATACATGATAACTTACCTTCTGACTTGACCTTCTTTGCATTAGCATGTCTCCTCTTTTGTTGAAGAGAAATACACTGAACGCGCGGTGCAGCAGTACGTCTCCATCAGGACTGACTGTATGGCATTCCCTCTTGGTAGCAGTCCCAATCATGTTGTCCTTTTCATCCACTAAGAGACAGATGTCTCTGTCAAGTGCTTCAACCTGACATAAAAACATCTGTACAAAACCCGTATCAAGCTTTCCTGATAAGATCTTTCATTTAGTATAAAAATGGAGTTGTAGGATATTAACCTTTTATTGACGACGTGGTTTCAGAGAACTCTCAGGGTAACACTTAGTCCATGGCGATATAAAGTTCAAAATAATAGTCAATACGTTTGTGAGATGTATACCACATCAGTTAAAAAGAAAACAAAAACAATACATACCTATCTTGTTGTTAATTAAGTTATTATAATAGTTAAGCTATGTAAAACTATTTGTGTTGCTCTAGTAATCTCACAATATGTAAACAGATAAATCATATCTGGTCAACATAGATTGAAAGTGACTCAGACATAGATCTTTTTGCTGATCAAAACAAGTTTGTTAATTTTCAAACTTTCCTTGTTTCATAAAATTTAGCAAAAAAGATTACCTGGATTGGTTCAACACCTTCTGCTGTTTTAGGCTGAGGCTTGATTGTGTCCGAAGAAAGGAACCTTGTCTCCAAGCGGAGAGCATTCCAAAAACCCCGGGACAAGCTCCGAGCAAGCATCTTTCCTAAACACAGAGATCACAATGGATAGAAACATTCGTTCACTGCTATTTATACAAGTTTTACAATAGAAATGCTAATAACTTAGAAATTTGTTCAACTTCCTTCAATTCAAATTTTGATCAGATAAAAACACTCAATACTATTCAGGTGCAAATGACTGAGGTACTTACACAGGAACACATATGTGGGAATAATAAGGTTAACCCTCTATACACATGAGTCGTGTTACAAGAAAAGGTCAAAATCAAACATTAATTCTTAATATTCCTAGAAACAGATTCAGGCCATAGTTTCGTAAGTGTATCAATTAGTTTTTTCATTTATTTCATGGTTTGAAATATTCTAGTGAGACTGGACATTAGTATCTTTTTAAACTGTTACCGGTAAAGTAATATCCAATAATAATTGACAATATTTTTTCTAGGTTTAAATTCAATCATAAAAACCCTTACAATCATATCAGGTTGGGTGTAAAGGGTTAAGGTGTAATTTTTCACATTACATAGTCATAAATACAGCTTATCTTCCCATTTGATTATTGTGCTAAGATGTTTATCTATTTTTCAAATCTGTTTTCAATTTGCATGTTAAATGTAGATTAAAGTTATTGTGACGTATTCTAAGAATACCTAGATCGCAATCGTACTTAACAATACTGGAGAAGTTTTTCAACATTTATCATCTAAAATACGGCAGTTCTGGCGTCGGAATTCCGAGGCGGTTTATACATTTTCGTATGTAAATATGTATGTATGTACTCTTAGGTATTCAATATAACAGATACCTAATTTTATATTGCTCGCACGTTTACGGCCTGGCTACAACGTTGTAATAAGGTGAAAGTAATTGAACACGAGTTGGGTACCTACAATTGTTTAATTTTAGTTAAACACTCGGCTGTCATTGAGTTCGAGTAGCAGTGATGTACTCACCGTTTAATGTTTTAAAACATGAGATTAAAGATGCTTCGTTAAAGTAGCTCTAA
Source organism: Acleris literana (assembly GCA_946894065.1). Classification (NCBI taxonomy): domain Eukaryota; kingdom Metazoa; phylum Arthropoda; class Insecta; order Lepidoptera; family Tortricidae; genus Acleris; species Acleris literana. The sequence goes on along the minus strand of OX335685.1, from coordinate 6,850,287 downwards.
TTTGACGTATCAATTTTGTTAATTGCAAAGTTATTTATGCAAATGTGACCGCAGTTCTGATTCCACCTGCTGACTGCTTCGCTTCTTTAACTTTTATCTATCTATCACTGTCCTGTCATTCATTGTTGACTTTGACACTGACACTTGTTTTTTTTTTTGCCGGATCGGACAGACCTACTACTACCACCCTACCTACCACTATGGCGTGAAAACCGAAACACAAAAAAGTTAATTAATTGAGTTAGTTGTAACTCGTAACCTAACAGAAAAATAGCTTTTTACCTACTAAAATTTAGAATAGTATAAAATTAATGTCTAATCGTTTATAATTATAACTCATACAAACACCTTTTTACGCACAAACGCGATCATCGTGTAAAAGTTTACCGTGTTTTTTCTTATTTAGGTACCTTATGATTTACCTAGGTACAGTCAGCATCAAATATATAGACACAGTAAAACTTTCAAAAATATGTAACTAAATACGACTCTGCTGCGAGGGAATAAGGGTGTATATACATTTCTGAAACCTTGTTAACGTATATATATATTTATGATGCTGACTGTACCTACTTTCTTTACTATCTGCCAAGCTCACAGGTTTCAAAGGTTAGTACTAAATAAAATCTTAATGCAATAGCATAAAATATAAATAGCTTATAGCTTTAAATATAAAGCTTATCTTTTAGAATGTATAAGAATAGAAAATAAGAATATACTTATCCTATACGGCTTAAGTAAAGATTATGGGAATTATCTATTATATCATATGAATTTATAGCAAGGAATGATTATAGCAAATGAATTTAGAGAGAGTGTAATCATAGCCATTGATTTTATCGCCAAGAAGTGGATCATAAATCCGGGCCATCTCGTATCGCTTGACAACGATTTTCATTAAGTTAAGTCAGGGTACCGACGTTGTATGTACAGTACCCCAACGAAAATGTTAAGCAGTTTAGTGCGTTGTCATACGAGGGCCACACCGAAATGATCGGGAATTGAGTACTTGGGATTGACTTAGCATAAAACCTTTTTTGTTACGTGAGTACTGGCCACTTGCAACCGTAAAGACATTTAAACAATTTAAAAAAAGGTCGTTCTTTTTCGTAATGCCAGTTTGAATTAGACAAGACGATAGGCAAAATGAGCTCAGGCGTGAAAATTTCCGTGCCATAATTTTCACAACTTTCGTGGAGGGTTATCTCAAGATGAATGTCTCGGTGAGCTTGTTTCCATATATAATGTGGAAGCACCAAGCCAAACGACTATTTATCGCTGGTATTGGGAGTTTCGAAGACGTCGTGCCTCTCTCAGTACCTTACATTCTAGCTAGTGGTTGACCAAAAACAGCAGTAACGCCTGAAAACGTGACGGCTGTGCAAAAAATTCTACAAGATGATCGACATGTGACATACGAACAGATTCAGGCTTTCATAGGGATTGGAATGACTGCAATTCAAAATATGTTGCATAATGAGTTGGGCGTCAGAAAGTTAATTTCCCGCTGGGTACCCCATAATTTGTCTGAAGAGCAAAAGGCGGCTCGTGTTGAGAGGTGTCGGTCTACTCTGAAACGCTTCGATGGAGGGAAGTCAAAACCTGTCTATAACATCGTCTTAGGTGACGAATTATGGATTTAATCTTATAAACCTGAAAGAAAATATCAGTCGGCAGTTTGGGTCCTCCAAAGCAAGGTGAAGCCAACGAAAGTGGTGCGTTCTCGTAGCGTATCAAACAAAATGATCGCTCCGTTTGATTCCAAAAAAGGACATGTGGCCACAATTCCTTTACAGGAACATAGAACGGTTACCGCCGATTGGTAAACTTCGGTTTGTTTGCCAGAAACGATGACTGAACTCCGTAGACGTAATGGTACACGCCGCATCATCATACACCACGACAATGTGAGCTTCCATACCGCTCGAAAACAAAAAAGTTTTTGAACCAGGAAAACGTAGAGTTAATTTCTCATCCTCCAAAAAATTCATCCTGACTTGAGCTCGGATGAATTTTTTTCATTCCTATAAATTAAGGATTTGTTACGTGGTCAACGATTTCAAGACCCAGACGCGGCAGAACAAGCGTATAAATCGGCCATTTTGGAAACGTCCACTTCAGAGTCGAGTTACTCCTTTAATAACTGGGTCGAAAGAACGCAAAAGTGCATTAATTGGAAGGAAAAATACTTCGAATAACAATGAAATACAATTTAGGTATAAAGTAGGTACTTGTAGTTTTTTTAATTCCCGATCATTTCGGTGTGCCCCTCGTAGTAGACTTCAAATAGAACATCAAATGACACACATGACATTGACAGTGACATTCACAATGAAAAGACTCTAAAAAGTATGCTTAACATTTTTATTGGGTGACTGTTACGTATACCGTGCAACACCCACTGTCCCGCCGGCAATGGCCGCTGCCGTAACCGGCCTGGTGGAACAACTTTCGAGCGAGAGGCTATCTTTTCGTCAACTCGAAATCTTTGTCATGAAACTCCACGCGGGCTTTGCCGGCTTGAGAGTTTTAACTTTTAGAGGGAATTTAACTCCTTCTATGAGGGAATTTAGATCTAAATTTTAGCTCTATAACTTAAGAGGCCACATATTATATGCTGCTACGCCGCACAGAGGAGTATTTGCATTGAAAAACCGCTTAAAAGTCAAAATAACAAAATTAGTCTAATTCACTGCCGAACCTTTTTTTTACATACCTGAATAACCGGCCCATCAAACAAAAGCCATAAAAACCCCCGTTGCTCGCGGACCCCTGCTCACGGGCAGTCGAAACTTAGTCATTGTCACAAGTGCACGTCTTTGTTCTCGGCGATCTCGTTTTTGCAACGTATTCTCTTTGCAGTGGTGTTTTTTGTGGCAGTTTTTTTTTAAAACAGCTTTCGATCATGGAAGATGAAGGTATGTACCTTATAATGTCATATTATTTTACTGTTTTTAAGAATAAATGACTAATTTTAAAGCAGTTCAAAATGCTTTTTTGAAATTCAATATTTCGACAGTAAAATATCCAAAAATAGTCTTTTTGTTTATGTGTCGGGCCATGTCGGATAAAATTTTTCTCACTAAAATAAAGTTAGGGTCAATATGGATTGAATTAAAAAGAAAAACTGTCCGCCTTCTTCCGCCATTTTGTTTTTCAATAGGTGAAAGACAAAGGGTCAGAAACTTGAATTGTTTGAATTATACATTTTTGTTTTCTTTTTCCACAGATTCTTCGGAAATGATTAAGGAATTTCCTAAAAAAGCATTGTTTGAGATAATGCAAGAGTTTAAAGGAGAGAAATCGGAGCAAAAGTTACTTTTGCTGGAACAAAAATTGGTTCAAATTACTCATTGCCCCGAGCATTCAAAAAATGTTTTAAATCGCGCTTTAAGATATTTTAAGAGTGATTTTAAAATACTATGGAAAAATGCACAATACAAAGAAGAGCGCTTCTTAAAAAGCAATGGAAAATGGCTGACATCTTCTATAAAATTACCTATTTGGTCTCCGGAAGTAGTAGCACAAAAAAAGCAAGGAAGGCCGGCCAAGGATTTTCAAGAATTAAGTGCTTGTAGTAAGCGACGAAAAACGATGCAACTACGAAAACAGGTATCTGCTGAAGAGCTGACATATGCAGCAGGTGTAAGCCAGCGAGCTGTTGGAAATTCTGACGCTTCTAAAATGATCAAAGAACTGGTTGCTTCGCCTAAGAGAGCTACGAAATTACGAAAAGTTATAAATAAAGTAAGAAACCAAGACCAAATTAAGAAACATACCCCTGAGGAAGCACTGGCAATTTTCGTAGAAGGAGACTTTACCAGAAAACAGTGGGAAATTATACATGGAGCTAACAAAAATATATATCCCTGTTATTCACTTGTCAAAAAAGCAAAAATGAATTGTTATCCCGATGAAGAGTTTATGCGAATAACTGAAACCTGCTCCGAGATTGAGTTGCAAGCATTATTAAATCATACAGCATCGCGTCTTTTTAAATATGCATCAGAGGTAATAAACACGTGTACACTTGAGGAAAAATTGAATTTAGTATTGATTACCAAATGGGGCTGTGACGGATCCCAGCAAAGTCAGTTTAAACAAAAATTTCAAACTTGTACTGACAGTGATGCAAATATATTCCAAAGCTCGCTTGTGCCCTTGAGATTAAGTGTTGTTATTAACAGTGAAGAAAGAAAAGTTATTTGGCAAAACCCAGTGCCTTCATCTGTTAGGTTCTGCAGACCTATTCGGATAAGATTTGTCCATGAGACAAAAGACATCACCAAAAACGAAATACGTTACGTGGAAGACCAAGCGAAAAACTTGAGAAAAACCGAGATTTCGAATGATGATGGTGCAGTCAGTATAACGCACATCATGAAATTTACGATGGTAGATGGAAAAGTATGTAACGCCGCAACTGATACAGCATCCACCATGAGATGCTACATTTGTGGGCAGACGTCTAAAGATTTTAATAAATTGAAAGAAGAAAAGGAGATAAATGAGGAAGCACTACAGTTTGGGCTGTCAGTTTTACACGCAAGAATTCGGTTTCTTGAATCTTTATTACATTTGGCGTACAAACTACCTTTAAAAAAGTGGCAAGCACGAAGTGCAGTAGAAAAGAAAAGCGTTGATGAAACTAAAAAACGAATTCAAAGAGAGTTTAAAGAAGAAATGGGACTCCTGGTAGATATTCCCAAAGCCGGATTTGGAAATACGAATGATGGGAACACCTCAAGAAGGTTTTTTGCGGATCCGGATACATCTTCAAGGATCACCGGCATCAATGCAGATTTAATAAAAAGATTACGGGTAATCTTGGAGGTGATATCAAGTGGCCACAGTATAGACACTGACAAATTTGCAGCTTACGCACACGAAACTTGCAAAATGTACGTTGAGCTTTATGGGTGGTACCCTATGTCACCAACAATGCATAAAGTTTTAATGCATGGTGCCAAGGTCATAGCTCATGCCATACTGCCAATAGGACAGCTTTCGGAAGAGGCAGCTGAGGCGCGGAATAAGAATTTCCGCCAATACAGATTGAATTTCTCAAGAAAATTTTCAAGAATAGATTGTAATAGAGATGTACTAAATAGACTGTTATTGAGCTCCGACCCATACCTCAGTTGTAAAAGGGGAAAGCAGCGAAAGAAAAGTATACCATTTACAAGGGAGGCAATTGGTCTAATGGCCGAATACACACCAGTATCTCAACATGACCTTTCAAATGACCAAAATAGCGATGAAAATGATGATGAAAATGATAACTCAGATTAATTGGACATAATTAATGTGAAAAGTTGTTTTTGTGGCGATATTTCATAGCAGGATTCTTTTTAATACATATTTACAGTCAATTACTATGTTTTATTTCACCACAAAACACAAAAACCGATTAAATAATTTTGATCGGTTTTTTGACACAAATACTCCTCTGTGCGCCGCCATAAGAATCAAAAGGGATAGCTTTATGGGTTCCGCGGTGATGGTGATGATGGTGATGATGGTGATGGTGATGGTGATGATGGTGGTGGTGGTGATGATGGTGATGATGGTGATGATGGTGATGATGGTGGTGATGGTGGTGATGCTGGTGATGGTGGTGTTGGTGGTGGTGATGGTGGTGATGGTGGTGATGGTGATGATGGTGATGATGGTGATGATGGTGGTGATGATTGTGACGATGGTGACGATGGTGATGATGGTGATGATGGTGATGATGGTGATGATGATGATGATCACCTCCTTCATCATTACCATCATCATCACTATCATCAGCACCATATTCATCACCATCGTCATCTTCACCACCATCATCATCCTCACCACCATCATCATCACCATTATCATCATCACCATCATCATGATCATCAACTAACATCATCTTACATATCAGTCTTTTTTTCAGTGGTTACGCTCCATAAACTACTTAACAATTTATGATAATATATGACTGAAGGAGTAGACATAGGTAGTAAACTAAAATGTGTAATTACACTTACCGTCACCGTCCATTGAAAAACTCGGCAATACCTACTTATTTATAATCTAAAACACAAATCCAAATGTAAAAATTTTCATCGAAATAATATTATGTTAGCGTGCGTCAAGCCGTCGACTATCGACAAGTAACCTGAATCTAACTGACCGACCATCAGGCCATTTGCCGCTTGAAACATAGGTACCATGCCTATATTATTCTTCTTTTTTATCCCTTCCTCGCATTTATACCCACTATTACTGAATACCGGTATTTGTACCGGTATTCGAGCCTTATTGGTACCGGTATAGTACCGGTAAAATACCTGTATTTCTTACAAAATACCGGTACAACGAGTACCGGTACCTAGCGTGGTACCGGTACCCACGGTACAGTCGCCATCAGATATATTGTAGTGGGCTAGGTACTCAAATAATTCGGAGCAGCATTACTTTTCAATAAATTCGTTACACTAGTTATGGTCAATAACACCAGAACATGCAATTTGTCATAAATATAAGAGCAGCGACTTCAATAAATTCGGAACATATAACGAGGTAAAAATATCAGAAAGCACAGAACGTCAAAGGTATCTACGCAGTAAGGGTGATCATAAAGATCGGAACATTTATGGAAAATTTACCTTAAGTCTGTATCACACAGTTTAAATTCGTTACTATAATTATTATGCATGTCAATTCCAAACAAAAGATAAATACGTCATGCCAAAGATCGACATGCATAATAATTATAGTAACGAATTTAAACTGTGTGATACAGACTTACCCCCTTACTTATAAATGTGGAATAACCATGGAGTAGCTAAACCATACTTTGTCCTTATCTGTCATTGTGACATTTGAATTTGACAGATAAGGACAAAACATGGTTTAGCTAATCCAAGGTTATTCCACGTTTATAAGTAAGGGGGTTAAGGTATATTTTCCATTAATGTTCCGATCTTTATGAGCACCCTGACTGCGTAGATACCTTTGACGTTCTGTGCTTTCCGAATTTATTGAAAAGTCGCTGCTCTTATATTTATGACAAATTGCACGTTCTGGTGTTATTGACCATAACTAGTGTAACGAATTTATTGAAAAATAAAATAAATGTTTTAAAAAACAAAAAACCGCCTTCAAAAACGCAAAAAATAATTTCTTTAAAATTGTAGGCACCTAATAGGTTAGTCCGACTGAAGTCGGCGACCACAACATTTTCAACAAAAAGCCGACATCAGTTGGACTAACCTATTAGGTGCCTACAATTTTAAAGAAATTATTTTTTGCGTTTTTGAAGGCGGTTTTTTGTTTTTTAAAACATTTATTTTATTTTATACTTTTTAGTGATCATAATACGCTGTTACGTAGTCCCACTTCTTAGTTGAAATGAAACTTTAACTTATATCAAGCGCGCCGCAAGCAAAGCCGCGGGAAAGTCATAGTCATATTTCAACAAGTAAATATTATTCGTTGTAGGTAGTCGCTGAACTATCTTAATCGAGATATCTTATCGCCACCCTTGAAATCGGTACCATTGAGGAGTTCTGGTGGCCATCTGTGGTCTTCATCATCAGTTCCACTACACCAAATGATACTTTCTGAATGCAAATGCTGGACTTGTTACTAAAAATACTAAAATCGCTATATGTTTGCCTACAATATTTGAGGAGTTCCCTCAATTCCTCACTGATCCCCTCATCAGATACAGGTTTGGTGACAATGGGACCACCTCGGAAGTATACTCTATCAAACCGAAAAAAAATTTTTGAAATCGGTCGACAATTGACGGAGTTATCGGTGAACATACATAAAAAAAAAAAAATACATACAGTGGAACGTATAACCTCCTCCTTTTTTGAAGTCGGTTAAAAAGTAATGCTGCTCCGAAATATTTGAGTACCTCGCCCGCTACAATATATCTGATGGCGACTGTACCGGTACCTAGACTGGTACAGGTTTCCCATCAAGGTCACAGTACCGGTTCTCAAAAATACCGGTATTTCAAGCCCTGGACGAGGTACTTTGTTATAAAATAAATAAATATACAAATACTGCTTGTTTAGTAGTATAGGATAAAGGATACTAAAGAGATTGTTTATTCAACTGTACATGTTCTAAACATGCCAAAGGGCAATTTCTGTCTGTTGGCACCACCGGGCCGAGACGACGAGAGGTCACTTTCTATTTTTGAAATTACGATAGTAGTAGGTACTTTTAGTAATACTGCTAATGTTAGTAGTTCATTAGTAATTAATTAAATTTTGATTATTGGTAGCCGTGTTGATGAAAGCTTTATGAGAATTTCTACGTGAAATTGTGAATATTATACATGATTAAAATAAACATTTCTGTGAAATACCTACATATTATCGGCCAAACTTTTAAGCATCAGTATCAAAGCAACTAGGCACTGAAATGTCGCATTCTGCTTAATAGCGTGAAAAAAAATAGAAGTTCAAGCGCGCAGTTCCCTCGATATTGTAAATAACGCTGCAAAGTAAAAGAGAGAGCTTTAGGAGTTTCGTTTTTCGATCTTCGGCCCGAGATTCTGCTGAGTCGAGAAATCTATTTTTGTGTTTATCTAAACTCCTTTAACAGGAAGCTACAGGCGAAGCCGAAAATAGCTACGTCTAACGAAAATGCGCTTAATGCAGTGCACGAGAGAAACCAACCACAGCATGGACGTTCGTGCGCTCACAGCGTCAGAGTGTGTTGTTCAATTAAGAGTGCTCAGTAATTACAATGCCCAATGTTAAATTGGCGATACGTGTGCGACCGTTTACGGAAAGGTTCGTATATCTTTATCATGGTTAATTAACAATCCGAGGCGGTATATATATATTCTAGGCGGTAAAAACTATATCGTCTTTGATCTGTTATCGTATTGTCAACGTTTTGATAGCTCTTATTTACTTGCCAGTAATAACGGTTAGCTAAAAACAATACCATAACAGGTCATAGACGATGGTTTTTACGGTTTGTAGAATAGAGGCCCGTAAACTCGGTCACACATGTCGTACACAGGCTGGCTCATTTAGATCGGTCAGTACGGGAAAGTCTGAAACTATAAGACATACAGGTATTCTTTTACTTACTAGGAGATCCCAACCTTTGCACAATTTTATGTACCTTTTTAACAAAAATAAACATTTTTCATGTTCATTTTCATTTTCATAGGAAGATCTGTTCTTAGGAACCATGTCATTGATTTTAGTAACAAGAAAAATTGCATTCATACATTTTAAAAAAGTTGCACTCAGCTCGGGAATCGAACCCGGACGTTTTGAAAAATAAAACTAACACTATTTCTATCTAGTTCTCAATTGTGTATGTCTTAAGCAGCAAAATGTTACTATGAGCATGATGTCTAAAATTAATAAAACGCATTGTTTTCATATCCTTTTATTTATTTTACTAGGTGTTCGAAATGACTTAATTATGACTTGATTATTATGCCATAATTATGTAAAAGCAGTGGATGTAACAAGTTGCGATACCAGCAAAGAGCCATAAGACAACAACCATAGAGTCAATTTTCGCACCTAAACGAGTTGAATATTGTATTGAAAAAAATGGTAGTCATTTCGAACACCTACTAAAATAAATTAAAGGATATGAAAACAATGAATTTTATTTATTTTAGACATCATGTTCAATAGTAACATTTGCTCCTTAAGACCTACACAATCGATATCTAATTAGAAATACTTAGATGGTGTTAGTTTGATTTTTCAAAACGTCCGGGTTCGATTCCCGAGCTGAGTGCAAGTTTTTTTAAATGTATGAATGCAGTTTTTCTTGTGACTTAAATCGATGACATGGTTTCTAAGAACAGATCTTCGTATGTCTTATTGTTTCAGACTTTCCGTTACTGACCGATCTAAATGAGCCACCCTGTGTAAAGAACCTAAATAGTTTTTTTTCTACTTATGTTATGCTATGCTATAGTATGTCAAGGGCAGCGATGTTGGTATTCCTATGTACTTACTTTACTCTTTGTTGGTATCTGTTATTTATTATTAAACTATTAATACGTTGCAAGATCTTCTGTCACGCTGCGGCATCAGGATTCGGTGAATATTTTTTGTTCAAGTCTTTTCTTTTTCTTTATATAAGTAAGGCCAACACGAGAATAAACGATTTTTCGCCGAAGACCGGATTTTGTCTGTTTGACATAATTAAGATTGTGTTGTTGTGGAACGTAACATACTTAACTAGCATAAAAGTTTTTCGATGAATGTCGACATTGCAGGAAGCGTATTTGGCACGTTTGGCAACAATGCGAATACTTTCTTCTACGAACAATACTTAACGCGAAGTGAAAAATAAACCCTTTCGACGCTTCGAATCATCAATATTACTTATGCATAAAGATTATTCGGCCAACGGACTTTATACGTAATAAATGTGTGCCGAAAGAGTTCATGCTTATAATCAAATACCCTTAAAGTTACTTATTATGCAACATAGAATTATTATAAAATCCGGTCGAATGCGAGTCGGCCGAACTCAAAAGAAGCTGTACATTTTAGTACAGTCAAGTTCATAAATATGTGTAGGGGAGCGGGGTGCTTGTATTAACAAAATTCAAACTTCTGTGTATATCTTCTAAAGTTCTAAACTTAATGTTAATATTTAAGTACCTACATGACGGCAAGTTATTGATGTTCCATATTTAAATCCAAAATGCCATTTGAATTGCTCGGTTAAGCAGAACGAAGCACTTTTTAAAAAAAAGTCAGCGGTTAATACTTACCCCGTGTTGGGGGCAAATATTAACAATAAAGGGGTAAGAATTAACATTTGATTTGTTGTTAAAAATAATAATTTAAATGAAAAAGTAAACAGTATTTATCTTTATAATAATAAATTTCTTCATTATTAATGTATGTATGTATGTGTATGTTTGCAGTTCAGACAAAAACAAACAAAATAAGATCTTCTCTTCTTTACATGTCATAGTACTTAGTTAGTTACCTGCGCCTATGGATTCTGGTGGACCGTTAACAAGAAACAGTGAGTTGTACGGTTGTACCTTGTCCTCGGAAAGACGAACAAGGGTGGAATAGTATTGCCAAATGCATTTACCGCAGCCGCTAGAGTGATCAAAGTGCCTCTTTCACAGGTTAATATTTACCCCACGCATTTGATTAATACTAGCCCCAGAGGTACTTTTCAAATATAAAAATATATAAAAAAAAACGTTGCATAAATTTAACAAAACAACATGCAGATGTAATGCTCAACGTAATGAACATTAGATATACATGAACCCTTAATCACGAAACTAGTGCATTAAATCTCAAATCAAAAATATCACGACGTAAGAATATTCGCTATCCTGTATTTTTGCACCCATGTGCCACATCTACACCGCACGGGGGTCGGCGGGCAGCTGGCGTGCTGTGACTTGTTCGTTAGCACCGAAGATCCGAAGTTATAACCTTTAAGTTGGCACTATATTGTGTATAGTTTAATAGCTAGAGACTTGTTCATACCTACCCCCGTTAAAACAAGCCCCCCGCTCCCCTACACTTAGTACCTTGTCTATTTAAGGTCATGTTTGAACTGCGATACGTGAATCGTCACAGCGTTTAAAGTGACAAGGTACTAAAGTGTACACATATATGAACTCGACTGTACCTTGTCGCAGCTATTTATATACAAAATTCAAACCACTTTCGGGTGAGGACCAAAAAGTTGGACCACAGTTAAGCGCAGTTTACCATACAAACAACGGAGTTGAAAAAAGTTCCGTCGTGCGACGACAAGTTGGTATCCCTACAATTGTATGACTAATTTTCGTGTCAAAACGGAAAAGTTTCATAGAAAATTTAATTGAGTGAGTTAGCGTGCCCAAGTTTTTGGTCCTTACCCTTTCAGTTTAATGCACTACTGCGACAAAGTACTAAAATGTACCTTCAGCTATTTCGGAGTTCGACTGTACCTATATAAAACCTATAAGTATGTAGGAAGGTAATGTACAAAACATTGCTTCCAAAATATAGTATAAGGTGGTATAAGTATGTTTATCGTTGTCTTGTACCCATAGCACAATCCTAAAGATTCGTTTAGGACTATACTTCGTTTGGATAGGAATTTAACTAAATGTAAACAAACAAAACCACTTGTCCACACCACAGCCAATCAAAACCGTTTGTCCGAGCTTTGACATATCAATGTTCTGCTCCTATTGGCTAACCAACTATGTCACGTGCCTTTTTGTTTACATTTAGTTAAATACCTATCCGAAGGAAGTATAGTTCAATTTGTGTAAGATTGTTCTTTGATATTCGTTTACTTATTTCAACGCTTACTCGTATTTAACATTGAAATATTTTTGGAAGCGACGTTTTTAAAGTTGTTTGAAGGCCTTCATTAAGTTGAAGTTTGCTTCCTGCTGTAAATTATAAAGTCAACATTACTTTTCAGAGAGTTAAGGTCGGAGAAGGACAAAGTTCCGATAGTGAACGTGGTCGACGACAACACGGTTACAATAACAAATTTAAAAGTAAGTCACAGTGCATGACAATTCATTAAGAGGCCACATACATAAGAATAAACAATAACTACACGTAGAAGCGAAACTCCCGGCTCCGGATGCGCGCTCGGCGCGATAAATACCTACCGCCTGGCGACACCCGAAGTGTCTAGTTAGTCAGGGGCGTCACAGACGGTATATATATGTATTAACCAAGATATTGTTATTGTGTCTGGATATAATCTTAATATCATCAAAAATATTATTACCTAATTTAACGTAAATGTAAAAAAGTCATTTTGCAACAATGTTTACACGTTGAAGGAAAACATAAATTACATTTCGTGACTAAACTTGTATAACACATCCATAAACCGAATAAAATATTTCACAAGTGACGGCCCTGACTTTGGGCGTAGAAGACAGAGGGGCGTAGCGGGGTGAAGGGGGAAGTAGGTATTTAAAGCGCGGCATTTGGGGCCTGGGTAAAGGAGATTCGCTTCTACGTGTAGTTATTGTTTATTCTTATGCCACATATGAAGTATAAGCGTTGACTTCACAGAATAAGAACATATAGCATAGAAACCGGACTATAAGACGTACTTTGCGTCAGCTATCTTTCTCTACTTTTTAGATTACGTATTACATGAGAAAAAATGAAACAAAAAGTAGGTTGTTTTTTCTTCTTTAACTGTCATTGTCACAAGGTTTTACACAGGGACTTCTTTGTCCTTCCTATAGGAAGAATTTGTCTTTCCTTGTGTATAGGTCCAAATACTATAGGTGCTTATAGGTCCAAATCACGCCTTACTTGTGACGATGTACCAAATAACGAAAGAACAGCTATAGATTCATCTCTTTCCAACTCACTATGAAAACCATGAGTAAAAAGAAGTGAACCATAATGTATTTTCTGCTTATTTAGTACGGTTTCTTTGCCTTTAGTCTTTCTTCTGTGGTTGACTTAAATTGTTGGGAAAAGAACGGGAAGTTGACTTGTTTCCGGTTGAGTTTGTCAAAAGTAAACTGAAGTTGATTATTGCAAAAACAGAATTATTGTTTAATATATGAATATTATCCTTTCATTTGTGATAACTAAGTAATTGTTACATATTTATTGCTTTAATCGATGTTACAATTAAAATAATAGTTAAAAGTTTATATGAGTGTAAAAGTATAAAATGTGTGTTAGCGCATGCGCGGAGGTAGCGTTATTTTGTTAGTTAGCTATTTTTGATGACGTGCACTTTGGCGCCAAAGGCGCGTACGGACTAGGTGTGATTATTATAGTGAAGAATTACAAGGAGGCTGAGAAAGTTTTCGTTAATGTTTTAACAATTATAAAATTTGTTCCGGTTTTACTGTTTTTATTTCATAAGTCCTGGGCGTCCCCAATACATGTGCTGCCTCTCCCACAAGTTCCACACAAGAATCGAAAAGGGCGGCCTCCGCGCGAAGAATATGACATGCAGATAGATACCTTGATTGCAGTGTCAAATTCAAATAATTGCTGTTTAGGTACTATAAATTATTTTAAAAAAGTGGTTTTCCAGAATTAAAAAGTTATGAGTACTCATCTAATTAATAAAAAAATATCGGTTTTGAAGATTCAACCAAAAACATGCAAAAGTAACGTATAAGTAATATTGTATGTTTGCACGACGTTCCGCGAGTCACTGTCGGTAGTGTCAGTAGTCTGTGTGAGGTGTCTGACACCTCAGCATTTTGCTCAGCCAGTGCCATTTCACTGCCGCGAGGACACACGGAGGATGTATGCGTGTCTGTGTCTGCTGGTTAGTGAATGAATGTATTTCTTCTTCTTCTTAAAAAGCTGTACCTAATATTTGAAAAAAAAACTATAGCGATTTTTGTTTTTGATAGTGTTTCCGCGTATAACAGTTTCAAGGAAAAATATCAAGTTTAATTACAATCATTACATCCAAAGAACGCGTTAATGGTTATTGAGATGCAGGTAGCGTAAACAACCTAATTTAGCATTATGCAGCCTCTTAACAGTAATATTTATAGTTCTGCTTATGGATTTTGGTCAAAGCAAATTAATTTCAGTAATTTGATTGTTTATTAATTAGGTAGGTATTAAGTTGCTATTAACTATAAACGGAAAGTTTTTAAAAATAAGAAAATTACTTAAGATTAACAATGCTTGTTCACAAATCTTTATGGGAACTACTTCCTCATGCCCAATTTTCGTTGTTTGTGTAACAGTTTAAAATTATTAAGAGTGACAAAAGCCTCTATTCTACTCGATAAAACCATATTGCTTTTGACTGTACTTAAGAGGCCATATACGAAATTTTGCCGGTTTTGCTTATTTTTGTGATTTTACAGTTAAAATACTGCTTTTCTATAAGTTTTAATGCTCAACATTAAATGTCGTTTTAGTTATGATCGAATAAATGAGCTACGAATAAATGAGCCATTTTTTTATTTTTGTCGAGTATTATAATGCGAGATTTAGGTTGTTTTAAAACATTATTTATTGCCAATTCTTTTGAACTTTTTGGATATTTTTTTTAGGTAATAGATTGATTTTGAACTTAAGTTTATTTCTGTTGTTTTAATTTTATGAACGAGAGTACTGAGTAGCCAAAATCAACAATAATTTTTGTCCGTTTTCTATAAAAATGTACCGAGTTTATTTATTTATTTACTCGAAAATTTTACATGAAAGTGGTAAAAAGTAATTCATACATTTTTGAGACAACTTTCACAGTAATACATTTTTTTTTTCATACCGTTAAGACGTCAAAACGATTCATGAATATGTGACATTCTAAACCTCTTCCATCAAAATTCACATAACAGTCGCCGGTGTCAGGTCGATTAATCAAAATAAAATAATAAAAACACAAAAATCCCCTCTTACATTCGTTAAAATTAGAAATTAGGTATTTTTCGTGTTGTGCATTAAAACTTGTAGAAATACAGTATTTCAACTGTAAAATCACGTCTGTAAAATCACGTAAATCAGCGAAATCGGCAAAATTTCGTATACGGCCTCTTAATTGTAATTTGTTTTATCTGATCCGAAAATCGGTTTAGACCCAATACCCAGCCAGGTCTGCTTCTTTGTATTTTAATATCATTAAAGAAGTACTATACAAATTTCCACGGTGCGTCAAACACCTACTCAAAAATGCTTAACAACTACTACTTGCTCTAACGGGACAACTTAAACTTGCCGGTTAATAATTCATCTGCCGATTGGAAAAGTGAGTCCTTAAGAGGCCACATTATGATAAAGTCTGTAGTGACTAGTGTTTTGCGATCTGGATCTCAATAACCATAACGCCTTTTTGTCTGTTCTTCGGATATATTAAACTTGATCATATTTCCTTGAGACTGCCAAACGTAAAAACACGATTAGAAATAAAATCCTCGATAGTTTTATTTTTCAAACGTGAGACCTTTTTTGCATCTTCGAAACCCTATAATTTTTAACGATTATTTTTGATTAAATAGTTGAGTACTCGTATATGTAACATCTTAATCCAGGTCAACCATTTTTTTATATTGTGGTTTTAAAATAAACAGTAATTAATTGAATTTGACGCTGCCATCAAGGCACGCGCGAACTATCCCCATCTCACATTCTTTGCGCGCAAGCACGTAAGGCCATCCATCCCTTTTCATTCTTGTGTGGGTGTGGCACCATATGTGGCCTCTTAAAAGATAACATGGCTGGTTCCTGGAGCAGGTGAGCGCGTCGGGTGCAGGCGACAGCCGGGAGCGCGTGCGCCGCTACCACGCCGACTACACCTTCGACAGCGCCTGCCCGCAGGCGCAGCCGCAGTATGCCTCCCAGGAAAAGGTAACACAGTTATATAATCAATTAAAAAGTTTAATATCTCTTATATATTAACGGCGACTCTCTTTTTCCTTCGAGGGTTAACAATATCATGAATGTAAAATAGCTCAGACCGCAAAACGCGTATTTCTGGTGTGTTCAGGGCCCTATGTAATAGGTGGCTCGCTTGCTCGTCTGCTTCCTTTTTCACACTAAAAAAAAACGGCGCAGCGGAATTGAACTATTTACATAAAAATATACTGATAATTTACAATTGGAGACTTATAACTTCTTAAACAATTGTACATGTATACCCTTCCACCCAGGTCTTCGAATCCCTCGGTCGAGACGTCATGTCCAGTCTGTCGCGATTGTCCTCTGTGTGCGTGTTGGCTTACGGGCAGAGTGCCACCGGGAAGACTCACACGATGATGGGCACGGAGTCTCACCCGGGGCTGGTGCCGCGACTGTGCCGGGAGCTCGCGGGCGCTGAGCCCTGTGACGTCACCATCAGGTTAGTACTTCTGCCAATGGCGCTTCGGCAGAATGGAGAAGACTAACACAATGATGGGGACGGAGGCGAAGTCGGGGCTGGTGCCGCGATTGTGCCGGGAGCTTACGGGCACCGAGCACTATGACGTCACCATCAGGTGAGTAGTTCTGCCAATGGAACCACGGCAGAATGGAGAAGACTAACACGATGATGGGCACGGAGGTGCAGCCGGGGCTGGTGCCGCGTCTACGCCGGGAGCTCGTGGGCGCGCCGAGCCATGTGACGTCACCATCAGTTTAGTAGTTCTGCCAATGGAACCTCGGCAGATGGAGAAGCCTCACACAATGATGGGCACGGAGGCGCCGCCGGGGAAAAAATGGAGCAAGTTAAAAATGGGTTTAACCGCTCAACAAACCCTGGTGTAGAATGGCAGGTTGGTTTATTTCTATTTTAGAAAACGCGAACCCTTGCGGCCTTGTAAATTGGAGTAGTGATTTTATACTAAATTACAATTCTTACCTAACCTAACCGTAAGTAACTATCATTGCAAAACTTAAACAGTTGTCTGACTCAGCTGAAAACCAGTTTAGGAGAAATGATAATTCGGACAATCGATGCGTTAGGACAAATGTTATTAGGGATTCCGAGGGACGCCCTTTAGCGCCAGATCCCTGGTGTCCATAGAAAATGATGCCGGTGGTATCGAAACTTATTCATTCAGTTTGCGGTAGTTAATTGCGCAGCGACCTTAGACGTTTCCAGCGAGATAGTTCTCAATACTTACCGTATCGATTATCGCAACCTTGCTAGTCTAGTCTTGCACACTACCGCATCCAGGCGTCTTATTCTTTTAAATAATTCGCTAGCGAGCTCGTCGGCAAGCAGTTCATCTCTACGGTACTTTAGGAGTTTCTGTTACCTATAGCCGCTTGGGAGCTAGGGTTGCATCGATGCGCGTCTCTCGATACGTAATACGCACGCAATCAAACGCGTGGGGACGATGCGGCCCCGACTAATCCGGCTTGGTGCATCCTGTCCTGTTGAGTTCGCTTTTGGTGGGTGGCGGCGCGTACGGTGGAGGCACGCACACATGCAAGCGATATACCTTTGTTTAAAGACGAACTTTTGTTTTTACTATGACTATACTAAGGAAATAGACTTTCACAAACAGTATTTAATTTCCAAGTTCAAAAGGAAAGTAAAATTCTTAAAGAGATTATCGTCTTGTCCAGGTGCACGTTGATTGAAGATACGAGTAATATCGAAAATTGGCGACATTTAACCACTCAAAACGTTATCTACTTACCAGTTTTGTTCCAAGGCAGGAGCTTAAAAAAATTGTTTTCGTAGACATAGAGCCGGAATTCCACTGGTGCGCACGCTACGCTCGCATACGCTGCACATATAATGGCCGCTGTATACATTGGGCCAATGAGTTGGACCAAGGTAATGAACCAAAATATTGAATCACGTTTACACTTTGGCGCATTGATCATTCTGCATTGGCGGTTTCATAAAAGATCCTTTGATGTGTGCACGAAAAACCGACACTACCCGGTTGGCCGGCCAGCGTTGGTTGCCAACTACGAAAAAGCCAATAGCACAGCCAAGTAGTCCTCTACACGTTGGCCCAATACCGTGGCCCAACGCATTGGACCAATGTGTACCTACAGGGGCCATAAGCCAAAGCCACGTGGCTCAATTGTTCTAGGCGTGTGTCACTGACGTCATTTCATGTGTGTGCAAATGCTTCGGGTTTGTACTTCTCTCTCACTCGCCCTTGATAAGAGCGTATCAAAGCAAGTGAGACACAAGTACTATCGCGATCGTTAATTTGTGACCCATTTCAAGAAAAATTGGCTTGAAGTCGTCAATGTCATTATAGATGGCAAATCATTAGTAACTTATAGGAGACTCAAACTTATTGTTGTAGAATGTCAGAATGACTTTGGACCTAAGGTGGGTCCCAAATTTAAGTTCGTGACTGTAGGTACATACCCGAAGCTCAACCCTACCCCCCCATAAAACAGACGGAGGTTATAGTCAAGGAAATTGATTATTTAGCAGTTTGACATAATACCTTCGTAAATCAGTCGTGTTATACATTACCCGGCGTTACACGAGTAATGAATGTCACAAAATGTATAACCCGGCCAATTAAAGTACTACTTATGTCAAATTGCTAAACAATCAAATTCCTCGACTGTGCGTACCACTTCGCATTTTCAGAACAATAGTGACCTAATTCAAAATTTCGGCTTTCAAACTTCAAGTCATAAACTTATTATTATAGAGACCTAACTCGAAATTTAAAATTTCTGAATTAGGTCACTATTGTTCTGAAGGTGCGACTTGGTTTTGACGGCGACAACGTTGTTGTTGTGCTCGTAGTTTTAATAATTCGTCGACGAGCTCTTATTTAACAGAATAACACGGCAGACATTGAAGAAGTGTTTGAAATTGTTCTTATGTCATTTACTTATGCAGTTCGTGTGAAGAAGCAATAGCTGCCGTCGCACGCGACGCTTCACAGTCAAAACGAAATGAGTTTCGCCACCTTAAATTTGCATTGGCAATCCAAGCGAAACTTAGCCGTGCTACTTAATAAGTTGATAATCCGTTCACCATAGAACTTAAAGATGTTGTAAGTCAGTATAAAAAGTTTCAGTCAAAAAAAAATTAGACAAGATTTTGTTGCCGACTATACTTTTTTCCGGTCAAACATCATGGCCCGACGGATGACATCATTAAGGCTGGAGTGACGGGAAAATCTGCCAGCACTTCGCGAACAGCATTTACCGTTTTAATTAATTGTTTTCTACATATATTTTTTTGTAAGACACGGAATGGGCGTGTTCAAGCGCTCCTGAGTTTTAGCCAAGGCTCATGGTTTATTACTTAGTTATTTAATTATCATTATTATCGACTTCTATTTTTTTATTTGATTATTAACGACTCAAATACAGAGTTTTCATAATTCCGAAAGAATTTTTTTGATTAAAGACTTTTTTTGTATAGTGCTCAATTGCTCATAGTTGTAACTTAACCCTACCGTAGTTGGTAAAGCAACAAATGCGTTCAATATAAATACGACCGCTTCAGCATAACATAGATTTTGAAAAGTTTGAATTCGAAAAACAATAATTCAGAAATTTAATAGATTTTCCCCATTTAACCTTGTGTCACATGCTTACTTTACACCAACTTTGCATTTAACGAACAAATTATTAAAGTATGAAGCCAACGTATCTGTATTCTTTAATCGTATTGTTTTATGTCGGTTGTATTCGATTAAGTTTGAATGGCGTAATAAAATGAGGCAGCAGGGCGCAAGGTCGCAACGGCACGCAACTTGCGCCCTTTGGCTTGATTATAGCTTTATCTGCACTAATATCTCCCTGCGTGTATTGTAAGCCTGTAACCACGTGTAGAATACGTTACGTGTCTGATACAACACGTACACGGAGCGAAATATCGATAGATGTTCTGTACAAAAAACAAAATCTAAAATCTAAATAAAAAACAACATTATTTATGCGTGGTTATTGGTTTTTCAGAGGTTCTTATAAATAGTTTATCAGTGCTCCATATCCTACCTCACAGAGGTGTACAATATAATCTTAGGTCTAATTCTAGCCTTCATATTAATTATAGGTATAAACTTGGGTTATTCTGTATTAAACTCGATTCCACGGTTCACCAACATGTGGTTAGTTTTGTACGAAAATGTTACAAGATTGAAATGACGGCAGTCGTTTATAGGGCATGTATTCATAATGGGTCGTGAAAACGGGACGAGATATTAAATCAAATAGGTCAATTTAATATTTTTGAGATAAAAAACATGATAGTTTTTCCCATTCGCAATGTATTTCGGTACGTGGTCGCCACTCCATATCCTTCCGCCCCATCGGCCATCGACGCTTCGAGCAATGTCGTAATTTTACCACAATTAAATTATGTCAATATTACCCGTTCTAGAATCTATATCAGTGTGGATTATTAAAGAATGGCCGTGCTAGGTATCTATCTACGTCGCCAGCACTGGCGCGGCTTCACACCCTGGCGGGGGCGAACAGTTTAATCTCCTCCCGCCCCGGTGTGCGACGCCCGCCCTAACTCAAGCCAGTATTAAAATGGCATTGAATAATTTTTGTACTTGAGACTAAAAAGGTGAGTAGTGTTTGTTTTTTTTTGATGATATGTTCGGTTTAATTGAAGTTTAGAGATCCGAGATACATCCCTTCAAAGAAGCAAGTATGACTACAAGTTTGCGCTGTGACTTGTTACGGGTTTTCGCAGATGAAGTTAGATTTTTTTGACATTGAAATACTTAGTAACCACATAAGTTTACTTAAAATGTAAATAAAATATAAAAGGTTACCTTTGTTCTGAGTTTTGGCTACATATTGTTTGTCGAAACTTACCTACATAGGTACCTATCTTGTAATAATCAGTAACCACATACGTTTCCTCGATCGTTTACGGTCTCGGAAGAATTTTCGGCTGAATTTTGGGTTTGTTTATATGGTTAGGTATAAATCAATTAAAAACACATTTCTGAGTTATTACCTTTGTGCTGTGAATCGCACGGCGATAGATTGATTACATAGTTGGTCTATTTCGCGATTCGCGTGACGACGGGAAGATTAAATGCTTAATAATGACTTACCTCAAAGTTTGTTTGGCGCTAGTTTGAATCCGCAAACTTTTCTAGTTATCGTTATGAAAATTTGGGTACAGAATACGTAGGTTGGTACGTATTGTTAAATCGGTTTTTTGGGACTGTTGAAATCCCTATACTGCTAGGTATAAATAAAAAATGGCGGTGCTACGACCAATTATTAGCATAAACAATAGGTTAATTTAATTGTTATGACTTGGAAGTAACAATGTTCAACTCTATGTCATCCTTAGGTAGGTAACTAGATTATATTGAGTTGAACATTGTATGTGCGTATGCAAAAATGCGAAAGGTGGTCTGCTAGTAAACGCCATAAGTCCGAAATATGACCTTTTTTTGTGCAATAGCTACAATGGTGCTCAAAAAATTCGGCTAACTAAAACCTACTCGTAATTTCAATTTTATTGTCGCTTTGCTGTCTCTCCGTTAAACACAGACCATTATAAATAGATCCCTAAACCAACAAAGTTAATCTTTTTCTTTGTAGTTTCCTGGAAATCTACAACGAGCGTGTCCACGACCTGCTGGTGGGCGAGGACCCCCCCCTCACGTTCAACTCCTTGCCGCGGCGGCGCGGTAACGCGCGGAAAGACCTCCGCGTCCGGGAGCATCCTACCAGGGGCCCATACGTACAGAGTAAGTGAAATCAACGCGATGCTGTTTACCTAACACCCCGCGGGCACACACTTGCCATATCGGCCTTACAAGCCATACTTATGAGTATTATTTTTTCTTTGTATATAGGGATTGATTGTAGTTGTTCATGTACTTAAATGAGATATTTTTTAATGGTAATTTTTCAATAGTCGATGTTCCAAGTTTCTTCTTACTTTTTTCCTTCGTATTTTTAATTTCACAACCAAATTCAACTGGCTCGACGGGCCTGCTAGGGGAGAACTCAATTTGAACTTAGTAACTTATGTAATGGGATCATAAACCATTCATCAACTTTCGGACGTTTAAACAGAAAAAAAAAAGAAAAAAAGACAGTATCATGAAATAGTACATTATTGCCTAGGCATGGAAGTAGGCAATTGCGGGCCGAGTATTGGTTTAAACGGACGAGCTCGCGAGTTCGTTTAAAAATACGAAGCCCGCAATTGCTGTTCCTGCCGAGGCAAATATAGTGCTTTTCTCAAAAATAGCAAGACTTTTTTTGTGTTGGAGTAAAATCTTCATCGCTTGAACTCATTTTTTGAATTGCATACAAACAAACTTCATGTGAAAAAACTATCACTCTTTACCGCCTTTTTGTTTATGACAAGGAGAAACGCAAGTTTTGTTTTAAAAAAAACATAAGCTATTCCAGACACAGATAAAAAAGTTATGTTTCGAATAAAATTTGGATGTATAAGACTTGTGCCCTGATTTTATTATGGCCTTTTTCACTTTTTAAAAAGTTACAAGCTAGATAGTAATGGGATTTGTATACAACATTGCGGGCTTGTGTAGCGAGCACGCAAAGTTTTTTTTTTTAATTTGAGAACTGTCAATAAACTATGTACTTCGCGTCTCAATATGTAGATAGTAATGTCAACATTTCCGGACATTTTTGAGAATAGCCCGTTATCAGTGTGAGAAAATATCACCTTTGTTATCTGTAGACCTTCGGCGTGTGTCTGTGAGGAGCGTCGACGCCCTCCTCGGGTTGGTGTCTGAGGGCGCGCGGCGCCGGCGCACGGCCGCCACCCGGAGGAACAGCACTTCGTCCCGCTCGCACGCGTTATTGGAGCTCAGCACGCCCTCGGCTACTCTGCATCTAGTCGACCTTGCTGGCAGGTACACTACGTCATAACTTAATTATTATTATATTCAATGCGTTAGTTGGAAATCTGTCTGTATAAAACGCGTGAGAAAGGGAGACATAGAGAGGGAGTCCTTCCCTAGGGATACCTTCGACGTCCTGGTCGTCTTGGATCTGGTGTTGGAGGCCACGCGTCGTCATCCGTAGGAACAAACAACACCTCCTCCCGCTCGCTCGCGCTGTTGAAGTTCAGCTACTCTGCCTCTGGCAGACCTTGCTGGCAGGGTAGAGTACACTATGTCACAGCTTGTTGTATATTCAAAGCGTTCGTTTGAGATTTGTCTGTATAGAATAAAGAGAAAAAGTGAGAGAGAGTCCGTAGAATGTCGACCTTTGAAACAACGCCTCTTCTGTCTCGCACGCACTGTTGGATATTGTTTAAGAACTTTATTCTCATAAAGAGTTTACAAAATTCACTTACATGAGAAATATAAAGAGTTAAATAACATTTATATGTAGTAAATACTAAAAAACTACAACCAGCGCGCAGACGGTGTTAATTTTATACACAGTTATTTGTGTCGGTAAGAAATACAAAAGATCCCATAATTAGTAGGGGTATCGCTAGTTAAGTGGTTTCTTTAACAATAAACCCTGCAAATTGTATGCTAAACTCTTAACAAATATCGCTCCCAAAATCTTAACTCTACTTACTTGAAAGAATACGTTGCATTGATATCAGACCCTTTGCCGTTGATCAACGGCAAAGGGTCTGATTCCCGTCTTCCTGCTCCGCAGTGAAAAGGCAAGTTGGGAGGGCTGCTGCGGAGGGAGGCAGAAGGAGGGCGCGAATATCAACAAGTCTCTAGTCGCGCTAAGCAACGTCATCTCGGCTTTGTGTAAGTTAATCTACACTATATCTACACTATCCGTTTGTAACGAATATTTACTCAAAAACTACTGGACCGATTTCAAAAATAATTTTACCATTAGAATGTTACATTGTCCCTGAGTAACATAGGCTTTGTTTTATTTTCTGCGCGGACGGTGTCACGGGCAACAGCTAGTTAGTTATAAAAATTAAACATTGGTTAACACCAGCTTTATTCTTTCACTCAAGTTATTCTCTTACGTGTCTCACTTTGCAACTCAACGCACCTATTTTTAACCGGCCCATTTAAGTTGTCCCGTCAGAGTATAAAAACATTTTATGTTGTGCATTCTCAATTAGCAGCAGTAGGGTAGAAGTACCGGTTTTGGCCACCTTAAGACCATTTTTGGCCACTCTAAATTTTAACTAATATCTCAAGCATTATAAAATTACAAAAATATTTTTATATTTTATCTTAATATATTCAGTCTTAACTATTTATGAATATTATTTTAAATTTTACAGTATTTTCGATACTGATTTCAACCTTTAGTGGCCAAAAATGGTCAGTTTCCACAAACGGGACCTACATCCATCCTACTTAGGGGTGATTCCACGGGCGTTTCAACCGCCGTCAGTCCGCTGTCATAAATATTGAAAGAATGAGCTAAACCAAGCAGCTAACATTCACACAGAGCTATACTGTTATCGTACTTCTTGCCACAATTGATCGAATTTTAAGTATATTATCGCCTTTTTCTTAAATACTTACGACAGCGGACTGACGGCGGTTGAAACTCCTTTGGAATCACCCTTAGGTACCTTATTCTCCAACATTGGTCGGTAATGGCGACAACGATATCATTTAACGGCGGGCATTCTCAGCTTTACCGCTTTACCAGTTGAGTGAGCGCGTTAGTACCTACGTACGACTTCGCTCACTCGATCGACCGTTCAACACAGAGCCGTTTTTAAGAGAATTATACCTAGACCCTAGCCAAGATGCAAACGCTACTAACGTTTTTCCTTTCCTAACACTATGGGATAACATTATTCTCGGTAGCGATAAACCACGTAGTTATCTGTCAATCCATACGTTTTGAAATACATAAAGAAAAGAAAAAAAGTAGCGTTTGCATCTTGGCTACGGCCCCAGGCACTCGTACTAATAACTCTACCGACTGTTTGTTGGTGCAGTGAGCGGCGGCAGCGCGCGCGGCCGGTTCGTGCCGTACCGCGACTCGGCTCTCACGTGGCTGCTGAGGGATTGCTTCACGGGCGGCGCCTGCACCTTTATAATAGCCAGTAGGTATCTGGAAGTGAACTTGCTCTAGTATAGTATAGGGGCCGAGAGATACTTACTAAAGCAAGTTTAAGTTTGGATGATGTCGTCAATATAATGTAGCTATCATGTATACATTTTTAATTTCGATAATTTCACATTTTAAAAAACCCCGCCCGCGCGTCTCTAAGACAACGACACCTCGCTTTTCTAAATCGGGAAATCTGTTCAGCCTTTACAAGGGAACAAAGAACCATACATACAGGTTGAAGTCAAAGTCAAAGTCAAAGTTCTTTATTCTTCAATTTAGGCATAATATAATGCATCTATGATTGTCAAAAAGCATTACCACCGGTCAAAAACATTACCCTCCTTTAGCAGCCAAGCCTTAGGCTGAACGGATGGCCCGATTTCATTAAACGAGGTGTTGTCAGATGGCCCAATTAAAAATATATACGTGGTACAGTCAACAGTATAAATAAGTGATCATTTATGTACCTTGTCACTTTAACGTCGTGTTTGAAATGTCATACAAAATTGTGAAACAATTGAAAGCGACAAGGTACATAAATGATCACTTATTTATGCTGTTGACTGTACTAACATTATATAAACGAAATTATCTTAACATGCAGTCATGTTTTTATAAATTGCTTTTGGTTGTGGTTTTGAAACGGTGTTTTCCGCAGCCGTATCGCCGAGCGTTGCATGCTACGGCGAGTCGGCGTCGACGCTCCGCTGGTCGTCACGGGCGCGCCAGCTGCCGCCCCCGCGCGCCGCGCCCCCCGCCCGGGCCGCCCTGCAGACACTCTACAACAACCTGCTGGCTGAGCTCTGCAGACACCATATAAAATACGTAAGAAACGACACACGTTTAAATATACTCTGCTGATTTAGCAAGAATCTCACAGGAACATGTGTATTTCTCATTATAAAAGAGGGCACACCCTCTTGACGTTCTTGCTCATCTCGCTTGAACATCGGTTGCATCCCAAATTTAACCTTGGTACTTTTTTCTTACAGACCCCAGAATCGGGCAAAATATTTTTCGAAGACTGCCACTGGACACTTCAACCTAAATATGCTCCTAATGATGAATTGGATGAGAAGTTAGAAAATGAAGCAAAGATAGGTAATTTATTGAGCATGTTGCAACCCAAGACTGATACAGAACCGATAGCTTCATCACATGCAAGTTCAGATGCATCTGATAGTACGTTAAATACTGCGGACAAAAATGCATTTTTAGCAAACGAAATTAATAAGGAAGTAGATAAGTTATTAGCACCAGCATTTGAGAGAACTAGAAGTGGGAGTGAATTGGAAATTGTCGCACCTCTTCGAAATAAACGACGTCAGTTCAGGTCACAAGAAGTATTAGCTATTGACAAGACATTGAGCGATCAGACGCCTCGCCAAAGTCAGCCGCAATTATGCAAGGCTGCCGAAACAGTAAAAAATCCACATGTATCCATACTTTATGACAATCAAAGGGCAGAAATTGTGGCATCTGTTACTGAAAGACTGTATTCTAAGCTTAAGAAAAAAGAAGAAGCGGCAATCACGAAAGTCGAGTCAATGGTTGATAAAAAAATAATGGAGCCACTTAGTGAGCTTAAAATTTGCACCAACGCACGACAGCGATTAATGGAGTTAAGTCAGAAAGCAATAAGAAATAAAAGAAGAATCGGCATACCAGCTCATACGCAAACTCGAAGAACAGTGGTCAGAGTGAAAGATCAGGGTATTGATGTGCAGACGGACTTGGAGTCCTATGGTGCTAAAGGAAAATCCCCATTCATTGTGTATCGCGATGCTAGTACAGAAACCAAGCCGATGACACCACGCTGTAAAGAAATAGCAATAGGACCCCAATCTAGTTCACTGTACTTTGACGATAAATCAACAACGACTGACAAACCGCCTATCGTTTCAAAAAGTACATTTGTAATGACTGACGACACACCTAAGTCAAATAGATATACACAAACTAGAGTTTTACCTCCACCGAGAAGAAAGCGTGCCATAACATCAAATAGTAAGAATACTGACGAATGTGTGACGGCGCCTATTATTAGTATAAATATCTCTCAAAGATATGATGCAGAAACAGAATCTCAAAGTTCTGATGAAAATGTAGAAATAACGAATAACAAGACTACGCAGAAAAAATATAGTACCGGTATGACTCCAGATTTGTTAACGAATCATAGCAATGAATTGTTTGTTGTGCAGGTGGATGAAAATCAAATTCGAAATACATCATTATCAAATAATTTAAAAGTGTTGAACGTAGAAGACAGTATCTCGGACTTCGCGGAATATGTTACTGATGACTTTCCGGAAACAGAAGTATTCACACTACCGCGTGTATCGGTCAATGCTTCTAACAAGGCAAACCAAGACGAAATTAAAGATATAATTTTAGGCCGTAATCAAAACCTTTACCCGTACAATATAGTACTTTCACCACCACGAGAGAATAACACGAAAAGAATAGTTAAATTCAATGATACCCTACCAAGTTCAACAGAATTAAATAGCGAAAACAAAGGGACTAAAGAATTAGAAAACAATAAATCATTAGACTGTCTACCAAATTCTGACCTTTCGGGTTCAGAAAGAGAATGCGACGGTAATAAAAACTCGAACGCAGACAATACTTCTGATTCGATAGAATCGGGTAGAGTTGACTCTGATTCGTTTATTTGGAAAGGAGGCGGAGGTGATAACAATACGTGTAATTTTAGGAGTACCCCTTATACCCCTGTATATAAGACTAGCTCAAAGTACAGGACTGCTAAATCCCGACTCTACAGAGATTTCTTAGGATTAGAGAAAGAAGACCAACGAGAAAGAAATAATAGAGTTTACGAATCTTTAAACTATAATAGTACCAGATACAGTAGTTCCAGTGACAGCATGCAAGCAGACAGTGACCCTCAGCGAAAATTCTTACAAAGTAGACAATTCTTTGAAAATCAATACAAGAAATGCAGCGCACAACACGATAATTTTGAGCAACTTGAAAAACAAATATTGGATTCATGTGATAGCTTAGATTTGGCTGCAAATAAGTACAACAGGTACCTCGATCAGTATCGTCGAGGATCAGCAGGGTGTGTACAGGAAAGGACTCCAAAGAAATATTTGCAACATTTAGTGCAGCTCAGGAAAGAGGTCATTAAAGCAGACAGCGATGCTACCGATAGTCTTCATTAAGTTATTTATTTGTTAATGAATCATTGCTAAAGCCTTTGATGTCGTCTCATCACGTCACATAAATATTTGTAAATAGTTACAAATGGGCGTTGTTCATGAAGTTTTGTTGCCGTCTAATAAATACATTACCGCGGATATTTTACGAGTGTACCGTTCATAAGTGATGTTTTAAAGTTATGTATCTAGAATGAAAGGTACACACATTATGAAGTTAAATATTTATTACCCATTTAAATATTAACGAATATAAGTATACATATACATACAACTTACGTGTTTCATCCAAAATTTATCTTACAGACTTCCCTACCAATACACTGTTTTTGTTTCCAATTATTTTAGTACCTACTACTACGGGACATTTTGACTTAAAGAAAGGTTATATAATTAAAAACTTTAATAAAGGCCCTCTTGCATGTAGTTGTTTAGAAAACGAATATGGAATTTACCTAAGTCAAATTTCAAATATAGAATATCGAATCGGTATATACAGATGAGTTGTTACAACTATATGCAAGAGGGGCTAGGTAAGTATACTAAAGTTTTTGACCTATAACTAGATCATTTTAGAAAGCTTTCGTTGTCCATCCATGCGTATTTCTGTCCGTTTGTAGCAAGGATCTTTTCATCCATAATGGGTATTCCGCTAGTTGTATGGTTTAATATGAACCAGGAATCCCATCCCATCTACAATATTGCCCAGTTGTATATAAATTAAAGACTCTGAAATGGTAAGTATCCACACTAAAAATAAAGAATGAATGTATGTATCTAGAGATATAAGATACTTTTCCAGTGAAAACTGAAAGGGAGGAAGGCAAAAGTTAGTAGTAAATATTTCTATTAGAATTTTGGCTGGTCAAATAAAAAGGGCATCGTATTATATAACAAATAACGTTCAAAATATATAATGGGGTTATAACATAATACATAATGGTCATAGTAAATATACAGGGTGTTATGCAGAAGGTTGGACAAACTTCAGGGACTGACTCTGTAGGTTATACTCATCAACTTTTATTTTGGGACCAACATCCAAATCACGAAAAAAGAAACGGCTGTTCCATACATTTCGGCTGTTTAGCCCTCATAGTTTGTATGGAACAGCGGTTTTTTTTTTCGCGATTTGGATGTTGGTTCCATAATAAAAGTTGATATGCCCTACAGAGTTAGTCCCTGAAGTTTGTCCAACCTTCTGCATAACAGCCTGTATATTGGTTTTATTTCTCAAACCGTAAACTTTGAGCATTTTTAAAGGCAAAGGTTTGTTTTATGACAATCCTGAAAAATTCTCGGTTTAAAAAAAAACAATATAAGTAGGTATATATTGACCACTAGATATGTATTTTGAACTTTATATCGTGCAAATAGCCTAAAAACGTATGTCAGTCCATAACCTACGCTACGGGACTCTCGTTACGCGATTCCATCTTGCACTTGACCGAAATTATTATCGTAGAGGTGAGTGGCCTCTACTGAAGGCGCGGGTTGGTTGGGCGGTGGCGGAGTTATGGAAGGGTAAACGGTCAAGCACAGCCTTAGAAGTCAGTAGCCACTACCGTCCGCGGTCGGCGCCGGCTCCGTACAGAAAACAACCGCGCTCGCTTACGATTACCAACGCCTTACAAATTTGCAATAATTTTTTTTAGCGAGAACTTTAAACTGGATAATTTTGTTATTTTATTACATATTATGAGTAAAAGTTAATTTTAACGAACTACAAATATGACTTTCCTTACACTTTTTTTTACTAGTGAAGTGCTCTACTCTATAGTTTTCGCATTCTTGTGCTTATACTCATGGTACCAGTATAAGTTCACGTACTGGAAGAAAAAAGGAGTGAGCGGCCCGACCCCCACGTTTCCCTTCGGTAACATCCGGGAGGTGATCAAGAGGAAATCACAGTTTTTCCAACCGTATATCGATAATTATGAGAAGTACAAACATTTACCGTACGTGGGTATGTACTCCTTCCACCGCCCGGTGTTATCCATCCACGATCCGGAGATAGCGAAGCTTATTCTGATCAAGGATTTTGATCATTTCCAAGCTCATGGAATATTTTCTGGAGGCGCGGGAGACCCCCTGGCCGGGCATCTCTTCAACATTCACGGGGAGCAGTGGAAAACGTTGCGATCAAAGATGTCGCCTACGTTTACTTCAGGGAAAGTGAAAATGATGTATCCTCTAGTGGAGCACATTGCGAACGAAGCACTAAACTACGTGGACATGCTACATTCGAACGGTGAGACTATAAATTTCTCGGACTTGTACGCGAAGTACTCGATGGAGATAATCGGGAGTGTCGGGTTTGGCGTAGAGTGTAATGGATTTAAAAACCCGAATTCGGAGTTTTACCTGCGTGGTCACGAATATTTCGACCCGCAATCATTATACTGGTAAGTAGACAAGTGAACAATACAGTCTAGATGTGGTATAGCTCGTAACTAGGGTTGCCAACTAGGTATTTGTTAGGTATATCAAACTAGCTGTTAGTGCTCGGCGTCGCTCGCGTGTATTTCTTCTTTCGTAGTTGACAATTACGAACACAACCAAAATTAAAAACAAAAAGCGTTTTTGAAGGCGGTTTTTTGTTTTTTAAAACATTTATTTTATTTTATACTTTTTAGTGATCATAATACGCTGTTACGTAGTCCCACTTTTTAGTTGAAATTAAACTTTAAGTTATTTCAAGCGCGCCGCAAGCAACGCCGCGGGAAAGTCATAGTCATATTTCAATAACCTCCTTTTTTGAAGTCGGTTAACAAGTAAATATTCTTCGTTGTAGTCGCTCAACTATCTTAATCGAGATATATTATCGCCACCCTTGAAATCGGTACCGTTAAGGAGTTCCGGTGGCCATCTGTGGTCTTCATCATCAGTTCCACTTCACCAAATGATACTTTCTGAATGCAAATGCTGGACTTGTTAAGAAAAATACTAAAATCGCTATATGTTTGCCTACAATATTTGAAAGTTTCTTCAATTCCTCACGGATCCTCTCATCAGATTCAGATTTGGTGACGATGGGACCACCTCGAAAGTATACTCTATCAAACCAAAAAATAAAATTGAAATCGGTCGACAATTGACGGAGTAATCGGTGAACATACATAAAAAAAAAACATACAGTGGAACGTATAACCTCCTCCTTTTTTGAAGTCGGTTAAAAAACCATCTAAACCGGTCGAGACGTTCTCAACTTCGCAATTTACGATGGTAAAATAAAAAAAAATGGAATCAGTTTTTTTATACTTTAAACACCCCATTTGCGCTCATCCCTCCATTTAGTATTTATTACAGAATAATTATGTTTTTTCTTGTAAAAATATAGTAGTTTCATAGGCTACATGGGCTAGAAGTACCGGTTTTAGCCACTATACCCTTTTTAGCCATTTAAGGTTGAAATGAGCATCAAAAATACTGTAAAATTAAAAATAATATTCATAAATAGATAAGACTGAAAATTAATATAAAGATAAAATATAAAAATATGTTTGTAATTTAAATTAGTTAAAATATAGTGGCCAAAAACGGTGTAAAGATGGCCAAAACCGGTATTATAGCTTTTGACGTAGAGACCTCGTCGTGTTGTTCTCATATCCATTATTTTTAGTTTAGGTTTATTGACCTTAAATTTGTAATAAGTTTATTTTTGGTAGTTTTAAGAATTTATTATTTATTAATTTATTACCTTATTATTACTTAATGTAATTTACTTTTAAGTAAAATAAAATGTTTTTATGATTGAAAAAATGACCTTCTGCGGGAGTTTCTTGCGGCGCTTCTTCTCCGCAATGATGGTCTTGTCCGAAGCGCTGGTAGATTCACTCTATATTACCGACGTGTAAAAGAGCCCTCATGTGGCCTAATTGCTACACGTTTCAAAATTAGTAGTTACACTACTAATATAGTATAGTAGGGTACTATTATAATATATAGTATGGTTGGCAATCCTACTCATATCTAAGCAACTGTCTCGCATACCCATAGTTAAGAGATATGACATTTATACCACATTACCAGAGATCGGAATAGGTAGAGCTAATTTGCCTAAACTTGATGCATGTTCATTCAATAATGTATTCCCATCTCTCTCACGCATGAATGAATATGCATCAAGTTTAGGCAAATTAGCTCTACCTATTCCGATCTCTGCACATTACTAACGCATCTAATGTAAAAAATAACGCTATCAACTTTTCAGGACGTTCGTTCGCGC
Organism: Acleris literana; assembly: GCA_946894065.1. Lineage (NCBI taxonomy): Eukaryota > Metazoa > Arthropoda > Insecta > Lepidoptera > Tortricidae > Acleris > Acleris literana. Next base: position 6,817,483 of record OX335685.1, on the reverse strand, counting down.
TCTCGCGTTCTTCATGCCGAACTTTTTTAAAAGTTTAAAAATCAGACGGATAAGCCCGAGGATTATAAACTTCTTCTACAGCTTAGTCAAAGAAAGCGTTGAATATCGACAAAAACATTCGTACAAACGGAACGACTTTTTGCAAACTCTTGTAGATTTGAAAAATGAAGAAAATATAAAAGCATCAGGTAGTAATGACAGATATACTTACTTAATATATTAATTAATTGTTTATGTTTATGGAAAAGAAATAATAAAAACAAAAGAACTTATAAAACGAAGAAGATTAAAATATATATTGATGACGCGTTAATTGGTAGTGACCCTGACTGCGATGCTAGCTGTCCCGGGTTCGATTCCCGGTATCGGCAAATATCTGTACGATAAGCGTATGTTATCCTTGAGCCTTCGACGTTTTCTATGTATTTAAGTATGTATTTCTCTGTATAAGTAATATAATAATAATAATAATAATAATACGTTTATTCACAGATCTTGCTTACAACTAAATACATATATTCTTCTGCCAAACCACAGGGTGGTTTGTTGGCAGACGAGGCTCCTTTACATTTATGTAAGCTAGGCTGGTATTAGCTTAAATGTGTAACTTAACTCTTTACCAAAGAAGTAAAGTTAGTTAGTTAGTCTCTTTATAAGTAAAGTTTATCGTTGTACCCATAGTACAGTCGACTACAAAGAGATGTCTTCATTTTTAGGGTTCCGTACCCAAAGGGTAAAAACGGGACCCTATTACTAAGATTCCACTATCCGTTTGTCTGTCTGTCACCAGGCTGTATCTCATGAACCGTGATAGCTGGACAGTTGAAATTTTCACAGATGATGTATTTCTGTTGCCGCTATAACAACAAATACTAAAAACAGAATAAAATTTATATTTAAGTGGGGCTCCCATACAACCAACGTGATTTTTTTTCCGTTTTTTGCTCTATTTTAATAACGGCAACTGGTACTATAGTGTCTAATGTTGTATAGAGAGTACGGAACCCTTCGTGCGCGAGCCCGACTCGCACTTGGCCGGTTTTTGGACTTGATTACGATGCAATAAGGTGAAAAAGTAGATACAATCTCTTTGTAGTCGACTGTACACGTCTAAAGCTTCGTTTGGGACTATGTAAATTTGTGTGGGATTGTCCCTTGATATTTATATATTTTGTAGGCGATCAGAAGAACTTCTCATTTTCCTTGGACGATGTAGTGGCCAACACGATGTTGTATATGTTCGCCGGGTACGAAACCTCGGCCACCGCGGGCCAGTTCGCGGCGTACGAGCTGGCTCGCAACCCCCACGCACAAGCCAGGGCCCGGGAAGAAGTTCACAGGATATTAGACAAATACAACGGGCAGTGCACCTACGAAGCGCAGAACGAAATGGTTTATTTGAATATGGTGATTGACGGTGAGTGGATGGATCAAAATATAATGAAACACATACATATAAGAATGATTATCGTTGCCACTTCTTATAGTACAAGCCTAGAAATTAGTTGGGAGTAGGTTCATTTGTGTTAGATTGTCCCCCGATATTTATTTATTTTATATATTATTAAGAATTGTGGCCCATTCTACTGTAATGTTGTCATTAGTTCAATTTTATTGATATCCGGACAAAACCACTAACATTCCTACATAAACGCATCAAAAATATGTACCTATACATATACACAGACTCTATTATCAATAGCATAAAGGCGTATGTATATATTTTTGACGTCTAGGGAACGAATATTATATATTCATGACTTTGTGTGTACTTAAGCAGTGCAAGACTGACGATCGTTAAAGTAACATAGTTACTAACAAATGTAAATTTAAGAAGCAAAAATAAATACTAACGACGCGGTAGTTGGTAGTGACCTCCTGCCTACGAAGAAGCTAGCCCAGAACATCCTAGGTTCGATTCCCGGTATGGCCAAATATTTGTGTTATCACTGCGAGTTCTTACTAAGTCTTGCATTTTCTCTATGTAGGCACACATACTTAAAAGTGTATAGTAGATTATACATAAAGGGGATAAAGCACTGTTTTATGTCACGGGCGCGATATTGCATCCTGAGCAAATAAGGGACTCCAGATTTAACTCCCGAGTGTAGCGAGGGTGTTACGAGTTAATTCCTGAGCGCAGCGAGGGAATTAAAACGGAGTCCTAAGTGTAGCGAGGGATTCAAGCTAGCCCAAGACGAAAACAGCTTTATCCCAAAGGAGAATACTCTACTTTTCTCACCTTTTGTTTTATTTTCTTGGTTTTGCGTATATGGCTTGTAGTGGTCAGTTCGATTTTCAAATAAGTTCTGTTTGCTGTAGGTTTCTATGGAACAATTTTTCATACGAATTCAAATCTCATTATTACCCGCTGGTAAGCCGATGGCTATAATCACTTACTTTAGGTGAGGTTTGCATGAGGTGTGAAAAGTAAATTTATCGTTGCCCAGTACCTATAGCACAGACTTTGAGCTTGTATGGGACTAATTAATTTTTTAAAAGGTTGTCCCCTGATATTTATTTAATTTTATTCATTTAATGTATTTGTAATACAATGCCACGTCCCTTTCGGTGAAAGACACATCGACGTAAAATCTGCACACATCTGCGAAGCCATTCAAAGTTGTGTATGTAGTCCCCAACGGCACTAGGTCTGCGTGGGCACTGTGGCCGAAGCCCAGCTTGGGACGTAGGTAGGTATGTAGTCTATTATATTTTATTATTATTTTAGTTTTTTTTTACATTATCTAGGAAAGACTTTATTTACATCCAACTAAGTACAGAATTCAACATTAATACAATAAAAAATTAAAACTAAACGTATTTAAATTAAAATTAAACTAAGCTACTCAAATATTAAAGATATAAATAATAATCACCACTATAAAAAGAACACCCCCTCTAGCAGGTCCGCTCGTGGCATGGTCCCCATGACACTGGCTGCATTACCTCTCTGGATAGCTAGCCCAATCCTTTGGGAGAGGTAAGCACCAGCTCTAGGGTCTCCGGAGGATTCTATGAGCCGAGAGGACAGGGCCTTAATAAAGCCTTTCATATCAGCTGACCAAGGTCCCATGGTTTCCACTGCAAGCGCCACAAATTCGTAATTATTTAATAATGACGAATATTTGCGGCGCTTGAGTGTTTGGGCCTGGTCAGCTGCTGCACCGGCCCGATTACGGGTTGACTGGACGTGGGAAAGGGCGAATGTGTCAACGCACGTCGCGTCCCACACCAGTGCCCTACCTAGTTTCCACGGCACCAATGTACCTCCGTCTGGTCGCTTGCCATCGTCTCTTTGCAATCCTGCTGGTTCCAGGACAGCTGGTACAGAGGCAGTGGCAAGCGAACGACGGATCAGATCATTAATTGTGCCATGACGGTACAAACGGCCGGCATTTCTGAAGCATGAAAGGCCATGTCGTCCCAGCTCACTCACTTCCTTCCCGCACGCGCAAGTATGAGGTTCACAGAGTCTAGCCCTAAGCCGCAAGTTTATTGCTATGCGCAAGCTGCTTGGGTCCAAGACTGTGCCTATATTGCGGGAAGGAAGAGCGTGGAGCCAGTGACCTGATTCGCCTGCTGAGACAGCGAGGAGACGGGCGCGATCTGAATCGTCCGGACTATTTTCTATGAGTGATGCATGAATTGATATGAGGTGAGGTGTATCCCATGCTCTCTGGATATGCCTCTTGACTGGCATATCCACTCCCGGACACGACTCACACCAAGCATCCCTAGCCTCCACCAGGTTCGCAATTTCAACGTCCAGTATCTGTGGGTGATTTAAGATAATACTGACGAGAGGCAACGAACCATTGACGGAGGACAGGAAAGCCGGTAGTGCCACGCTAGAAGAGCATCGAATACCAAGTCCACCGAAACGAATTGGGAGGACCGCTTGAGTCCAAGCCCTTAAACTAAAATTAATGTTTAATAATTTTGTCAGAGTTGATTGAAGTTGATCTATAGAAGCCAAAATGTCTGGAAATTTCCAAATTTGACAACTCCGTAGCAAATACATGAACTTTGGAGTGAAAAGACAAAACCGAATAATAAAAAGGGCCATGTGGGGGTTTATTTCGTACAAAAGGTTAGAAGTATTTTTAAACAGATTTAATTTACAATTTATAATGGGATTGATTGCTTCGTCAAAAATCGGTGAACCTAAAAGTGTTAAAGATGAATTTGAATGGACCGAAATGTTGGGTGAAGCTGCATTAAAATTAGTGACGATATCAATTTTTTTTTCTATAGAAATGTGATCAGGAATATAAATTTCGCACTTAGTAAAGTTTAATGAGACGCCAATATTAGAAAATTTTGTGATGATCATTTCCAGATCTTGTAGTACAGTTGAGGCGTCCCCGTCAAGGGAACCGTCATCAAGGTACCACAGATTAAATTTAGAATTTAGATCTGAAATAATTGGATGAATGACTAAGCTAAAAATGACAGGCCCGAGCGGGTCTCCTTGTATTAAATTTTCTGTAAATTAGGTTTTTTATTATTATTATTATTACGATTTAATAGTAAAATAAACATGTCGACATATTTTTTTTCACTGACCATAAAAAAAAGGCCTATAATATATATACTATATATACTTAAGTATCAAGGTGGATTTATTTAAATGAACTTTATGGTTTTGAAATTATCGAAAACTATAATGCGTCATTATGCCACAACAAAAAAAAAATTCAATTTTGTGCAGTTGTTCGAAAGTAATGCGCGTACATACATTTCGGCAATTCATTTTTATTTTTATAGATTATAGAAAAAAGATACATTTTGAGATTATTTAAATTTGAAAGCAAAGTGACTGGACATGTTCTTTCCGTGTACCCTTCATATTTATTTTAAATTAATATTGCACCTTCCTTTTTTATTTTTTGGGAGCGTCTATGTATCTACTTACTAATAACTTTTAATGTATTTTTTTAAATCAAATATTTCCAGAGACGATGAGATTGCATCCGCCGATGCGAGCCTTGTTTCGCAGCTGCACAAAATCCTATAAGGTTCCAACTACGGACTTGATAATAGACAAGGGTACGCTAGTGTTTGTGCCTAATCAAGCGATCCAGATGAATCCGGTCATATTTCCGGATCCGGAGAAGTTTGACCCGGAGAGATTTTCGCCGACGAACAAGGCCAAGATGCATCCGTGCCACTGGATGCCGTTTGGAGAGGGTCCGCGCAAGTGCTTGGGTAAGTAATCAGTATGTTAAAATACAATACAATACAAATACGCTTTATTAAACACCATAACTACAAAGAAAATTAAACCAGGAAAGACAAATAGATGAAATTCTTAAACAGTAGACAATAAGCGATCTCTTCTAGAAAACCTTAGGTAGAAGAGACGCAGTAACGTATGTTAACTCCTTTGTTCATTTATGAAAGTTTTTTGTTTCTTTCCTTATTTTTTTGTTAAGTATAAAGGATAAAATTAGGCAAACTAATTTGCAAATTATCCTAATATGTGCATCATCAAAAGGAAGAAAGAAAGTAAAATGTTTATTCACCATTATGATAGAAGCAAACTAACAAACGAAACTCCAAGTAACTGCGATATGGTTCCATCTTTTTTAAAGAGTCTTTGAGTTCGTTGTAGGGTTGAATTTTTAAAAATCGCTTATTAACGGTTCAATCAGTTCATGAGTAATATTGGCGACCCTAATTACGAGTATTACATTACATCAGTTTTTTCAATGTTGCACTGTATTTAAGTAAAACCTGTTTTTTGATAAATTGATAAATTGTATATTGAACCCTTAGCGAAATACAAAAAAAGGTATTTTTCAAAACTATAAATGGCGTGCAAAATGTTAAATAACATCAATTCACTCAGCTCATGAAGTCATAACGACGTAATAATGTGAGGGCCATGTACAGTAGAGTTCAAATGGATTCAACTAGTTTGAAGTACGAGTATTAGTCGAATCAATTAGATTGTTGCATTAGCCAAAGGTTTAGCCTTCACCTTTAGCTAACTAGTCAATGCCAGATTTTACATTATGATCAATGCTTATAACTGTAGTATTATGGTCATCGTACTCATCGTTTAATTCTTAGACGATACGATTAGGCATAAATAATACTTTGATATATAAAGATTATTTATATGTTCTTACAGTAAGATGATTGCAATTAGCAATTCGCCGTTCCCATCGATCTTTTCAGAGGGCTCAGACAAGATGCACTACACTAACTAACGTTTCTATTCGATTCGTTTTTAAACCAATCGCGTCACTGGAAGATGACGTGATACGAAAAGTCACGTGGTCTACCAGTTGCCTCATTAGTATTTACGGTTGTAGATGTATTCGTCCTGTATATAGAATATAACAGAATACTTAGGTAGGTTTCGGTTATGTTAGGTTTGTAGTAGGCCCGGAGGGCCACACCACCCAGAAATAGGAGCTCCGTCGACGCTAATTTATTTGAAATTAAAAATGTCGACGGAGTATTTCTGGGTGGTTTGGCCCTCCGGGCCTGCTGCAAAACTAACATAAACGAAACCTATCTACATATTTACATTTCTAGGACCTTGGGTCCCCCCGGACACCGGCGGTATGTGTAAATGCATTTCCCCAACGAAAAAAAAAGAGTTCCATCGCCGTTACTATAAACACGAAAACTATCTTCATTTTTTTACATAATATATATTGGTCTGTTATTGTGTATATACTCGTAAATAATAAGAATCTATATGCGTACGAAATTTTAGCTTTGTAACATTGAAAGTTTCTGAGAAAAAATGAGTGTGACATACGAACAGAAAGACAGACATGGTGAAACTATAAGGGTTCCTAGTTTGATTATGAAACCCTACAAAATTTAATAGAGAAGTAGGAGAAACCCAAGCAAAGTTAATTGTTTCCAAATTCAACCTTAGCAAAGGGTGAATTTCAACAAGCGTCAAATTATCCTAATTTTGGTGGTATTTTTTATTTTCTTAGTAGGGTTTACAATTAAACGTTTAAATGACGTCATTAGTCATTATAAAAACAGTGTTAAAATGGCCCTTTATTATACCAAGTGTTTTTTAAGATATAACGATTTTACTAATTATGTACCACCAAAATTGTTATTATCCACCAAAATTACTTTTCTTAGAAAAACTCACGATCAATAATAACATATCGGGCTAATTAAAATATAATCGTTAGGGAATCTTCCTTGTTATTTTTGAAAATCAAAAACGTAAGTTTCTTATATAATAAATAATGATTATTTGTTGTTTAAATAATTTTGGTGGAGACCAGAAATTTTGATAATTTTGGTGTTTCGCAAAAGCCACCAAAATTGTACCACCAAAATTATAAAATTAAACATTTTTTTTAAATTAAAAACAAATGTTTTAGTTTAACAAAAACTTAACTCATTACAGTTAAAAAGACACCATAAACATACTTGAAAAAACTATCACACAACAAAACTTTTTGCGAAATAATGACTTATCTAAGTTATCACGATTAATAAAGTGTATTTCATACCACCAAAATTAGATACTTATGTGCTTAGCGGGAAGACGCAGAAAGATGGTACAAATCTTTCACCGTCTATTGCTGGAGTGAAACTGAACGAACATCTGACGCTATATTTGTTTGTTTAATCACGTTTCGTTCGATCATAAAATTAATTTCAATATTCACCACCAAAATTAACTATTTCGCTTGGACAGTTTTATTTACACTGCTCCCAGGTTCCTTTTACTTGCAAATGCAATAATTGATGCATTTTAAAATACCTCAACTAATAAGGAATACAGATAACTAAAATATAAGTCTAGTTGAGGCTTAATAAGTTTGTACCACGACATATCAGTATATGCGGGAAGTACAGGACACGACACCAAAATTGATTTTGGATTGAAAATATTTTTTTACGATAAATATAATAAGTTAATAATAATTTTAACTTTGGCTCAATATGGTACTTTGAGTAAGATTATTTATAAAATAAATAGTTTTCCAATACATGTACTTTACACCCCCATTATCACGTCCGCCGCTCAAAAAATGTGGTTGAGATAATTACCCCAAAAGATCTGAGGGCTCAGACAAGATGCACTACGCTAACTAACGTTTCTATTCGATTCGTTTTTAAACCAATCGCGTCACTGGAAGATGACGTGATACGAAAAGTCACGTTTAAAGTCAAGAAATTATATGAATAAATACTTACCTGTCTGAATAAGTGTGCCTCATCCTCGACCCCATCATCATTGAGATTGTAGGCACGTGACCTCGGAATACTTCAACATGTTTGCAAGTGAATCTCCGCGTACATGTTAACTTAAATGTGGTTTTAACAGCTTTGCATACTTGTAAAAACCTTGTACTTAAGCAGTAGTGATGGAACCAGAAATAAACAAGGAGCAATGATGGACACTTGATTCTTATGTCACAGAAGATATGGGTTATTCCTTTGTTTGAAACAATCAAGTTATCAACTTTATGATCATTGAATAAGAGTTAAGTGTATTGGTGCCGTCAGCTAAAAGTTTTCAACATTGGTGTCGTCACGCTCTGAGGGTTGAGTAAATCAATTACAAGCAGAGATTACGCTTATACAACATATGAAACTTTACTTTTTAATGAATGAATATACAACTTATTGAGGACTAAATGTGTACTTTTTCCCCGACTTCAAAAAAAAATAATTTAAAAAAACAAAAACCCAAGGCGGGTTTTGCTTTTGGTTAAAATATTGTTGGACGCCGACTTCAGTTGGACTGACCTATTTACCTACCATTTTAAAGAAGTTATTTTTTGCTTTTTGAAGGCAGGTTTTTGTTTTTTTAAACTTTTTTTTATTTTAACCTTTTTAGTGATCATAATTATGCTGTTATTCTCCCATTTCTCAAGAAACAATAGAACATTTCAATCTCGCCGCAACCAACGCCGTGGGAAAGTCATAGTCATATATTTAAACCTAAATATGCTTCGTCATAGTCGCTCAACTATCTTAATCGAAATATCTTGTCGCCACCCTCGAAATATATATCGTTTAGGAGTTCCGGTGGCCATCTGTGGTCTTCATCATCAGTTCCACTTCACCAAATAGTGGTTTCCAAGACCAAATACACGAGTTACAATGAAAAATACCAAAATCGCTATAGGTGTGCCTATCAATTTTGAAGAGTTCCGTCGATTCCTCATAGATTCCACCATCAGATCTTCATTTTGAAAAAAATGGGACCAATCTGGAAGCACCAGCTTTCAAATAAAAAAAGAATCTTCAAAATCGGTTCTCCCAGTCGAAAGTTCTGAGGTAACAAACATTAAAAAAAAAAAAAAAATACAGACGAATTGAGAACCTCCTCCTTTTTTTGAAGTCGGTTAAAACAGGAGGAGGTTCTCAATTCGTCAGTTTAAAAAAAAATGTTTGTTACCTCAGAACTTTCGACTGGATGAACCGATTTTGATGATTCTTTTTTTATTTGAAAGCTGGTGCTTCCCGTTTGGTCCCATTCTTATCAAAATGAAGATCTGACGGACCTACCATTTTAACGAAGTTATTTTTTGCTTTTTGAATGCGGGTTTTTGTTTTGTTAAACTTTTTTTTATATTATTATTTAACTTTATTTTTGTCAGTAGATTATTTTGCCAAAGATTATTATCTCAGCAGAAATAATTTCATTATCATAATTTCCCAATCTGTATTTATCTGAATAGTTATATCATTTTCACAGTCGACGGAGCTCCTACTTCTGGGTGCTTCGGCCCTTCGGGCTGCTGCAAACATAACCTAACCTAACATAACCTAAACCTACCTACCTATTTCGGTCTAATTACAATGGTGAAATTTGCGAATGGAAAAAAAACAGAATATTAAATATGCGACCAGGAAAAATTAAGAATGGGAAAAGAAGACATTCGGTAAAATCACGAATTGGAAAAATTGCTAAGAGGAAAAAACGATTTTTGGAAAAATATTGCCACACTCTTATTACGTAGGTACTATTTACGAACACTACGAGCAGAACGTATTCAATCTGGGTTAAAAATATCGATTAATGTTCGATTTTATCGAACTAAAATTTATTTACTTCAAAAGAAACTCGTGCATCATAGTTTAACATTTTAGAACATTAAATTACTAAATGGTGGTAGATAATGACTAATCTTAAGCCTGTTTCCATTATCATTTAAGAAGTTAAAAAAAAACATCTATGTACATATAATAACGTTGTCTATGAGGTGTAATTGACGTTACGTGACACGAATAAATTCTGATTTTATATTTTATTTGTAAATTTCCTAATGCTACCTATATTAATTGTTTCAAAAGACTATAATAATTTTATTACATATTAAGAATGAAATATTTTACGCCAATGATAGTCAGTGTAAGATCCACAAGTTTAAAGGAACATTACGCTAAATGTTCCCGGCACCGAGCTACAGTGCAATAACTATAAGGTCCAAAAGTGACGAAACTTGATTCCGCAACTATACATCTATACAGTTCTTAGTCACCGAGTTATGATTTTCCTAGCCCATTTAAATAGAAATTTCATAAGTATAATGAAAACAAAGATTTTGGCGATGTTTTTCACAAAATCTTTTTTTCCTGGTAGCAATGTTTCCATTCGCAAAATTTACCAGTCTTTATTTTTTGAGGAGCTCCTACTTTTGGATGGTTTTGCCCTTCGGGCATGCTGCAAAACTAACATACCTATCCTAAACCTACCTACCTATTTCGGCCTTATTACAGCGGGAGAATTTGCGATTGGGAAAAATCCAGAATGGAAAGTGTGAGAGAAGGAAAAATTAAGAATGTGGAAAAATGTGATTGGGTAAAATCACGAATGGGAAAATCACGACAGGAAAAGTTGCTACGCGGAATAATTGAGTTTGGGAAACAGATTGATACACCCAAAACAAACATTGTTAACTTTTAATAAATAGTACATTATTGCCTAGGCATGGAAGTAGGCAATTGCGGGGAAAGTATTGGAGTCCGTTTAAAAATACGAAGCCCGCAATTGCTGTTCCTGCCGAGGCAAATATACTTAGAGCTTTTCTCAAAATTCGCAAGAAAAAAATTGTGTTGGAGTCAAATCTTCAACGCTTGAACTCATTTTTTGAATTGCATACAAACAGAAACTTCATGTGAAAAAACCATCACTCCTTACCGCCTTTTTGTTTATGAAAGGAGAAACGTAATTTTTGTTTAAAAAAAAAACAAGCTATTCCAGGCACAAATAAAAAAGTATGTTTCGAATAAATTTTGGATGTATAAGACTTGTGCCCTCATTTTATTACGGCCCTTTTCACTTTTTAAATAGTTATAAGCTAGATAGGTAGTAATGGAATTTGTATGCAACATTGCGGGCTTGTGTAACGAGCACGCAATGTTTTTTTTTTTATTTGAGAACTGTCAGTAAACTATGTACTTCGCGTCTCAATATGTAGATAGGAATGTTAACATTTCCGGACATTTTTGAGAAAAGTTGTATTTAATAACTGGTTTGTTTTAGGTCTCCGACAAGGCTACATCCAGTCGAAGATGGCACTCATAAAGATCTTAGACAAGTACGAGCTGGTCCTCGACCCTCGGACCGCAGTACCCATGAAGCTCAAACCTTCGTCACTGGCCTACGCTGCCGACGGAGGCGTCTGGATCAACCTCAGGCAGATCAGACAGATTTGAACACGGACAGTACATGAGGAAGAACCAAAACTCAGTTAAATAATACATCGGATATTAGTAAACAATGTACATAATAATCATAGACCGGGATTTTCCTGGCTGTTGTAATGACTTCTCATTTATTTTTTCGACTTTCCATGTACATCGATATACTAAATTTCTAAATAGATTGTTAGCAACTTATTGTGTCATGCGGGTAATCAGGTCATATGACAATGGTCATTGGACAATCTATTTAATTATGAAGAAAGTAAAGAAATACTTGTTAGCACTGGCAAGTAATTTGAACATGAAATTGAAATGGCAGCAGGTATTTTATAAGATATATTGTTTTCCAAGTGATAAAGGTTATTTGGAAGAGATCGCTTTAGCGATAAGACCGCCAGTCGTTTACCTGTACTTTTAATATTCTTTTGAAAATTGTGTTCTATATTGTATTTAATCGATTTAAGTATAGGTACTAGTGTTATTGAAAATTTACAATAATATACCTACAGTGTGTCCCAGGATAAAGTGTACATCGAAAGTCCAGAGGGCATCCGAATCACCCCCATGTATGTTCAGCGATTTTTAGTATTTTCGGAGATATTGATCATTTTAATCGGAACTTTTGTAATTTTTCCTTATGTCCATGTTATGAAAAACCCTTAATTTCATGTATTATTTTAATAAAATTTCAGTGGTTTCTTACATTGACAGAATCATTATGAACCTGCCAGTTTTTTTTTCATGACAACTTTTTGTGTAATCACACAAAGTTATTTTCTCCATACTAAGTGTACCCCATGTTTGTTTATCATCTAGTATGCTATACTAGCTTTAAAAACATTGTAAGTTCATAATGATTCTATCAATGTAAGAAACCACTGAAAAAATATTAAAATAATATATGAAATTAAGGGGTTTTCATAACATGGACATAAGGAAAAATTACAAAAGTTCCGATTAAAATGATCAATATCTACGAAAATACCAAAAATCGCTGAACATACATGGGGGTGATTCTTGATTCGGATGCCCCTTAAGGTGCTCTACCTCTGGACTTTCGATGTACACTTTATCCTGGGGCACACTGTATATACAATTAAAGCTAGTTCAAATTTGAATCTGATGGTCCGGTACTACTCCCGCGTTTACTAGCGATTTCTAGTGCCCTCTGAATGTGTAAAATGCCCTAAAAAAGTGTTGATGTTATTTTGTTTTAAAAGTTCAAGGTCTCGAATTGCTCACGTGTGACCGTGACACGAGCACGTGCACCGTATCAAACGGAGTGGGACAGCTGTAGTTGCAAGCTACGCTTAGATTACTTAATTCTACGTTCTCTAACTATAGTGCAACGTGGAATCTTTACGAATCTGTAATAGAGATAAGTGTTTTGTAAGATTTGAATGTTAAACGCTCATGCCAAAGATAAATAAATGCGCTGAATGTAATCGTAACGTAACATTTAATTATTGTTACTTAATTGATTGAATTTTATTGCAGACTTTGTGTGACCTAGCGAGCCAGATTTCCTTATAAGACTGTATATATTTATAGTTGTTTCGTTATGGTTTACTTATACACGTCTCTGATATCGTAGTTATGAAGGCAACAACGTCATTCATTAGTCAATGTTTAGACTTAAATCATTGACTTGACAGAAGCGCCTGGGGCTAAACACAATCGCACGTGAAATCTAACAGTGACACTATGCAAAAAAGACATTCACACAAAATTTTATTATTTTTAAATGCAATAATGTTAAAAAAAACTTTTTTGCATAATTTACGTCTTTGTTGGATTTAATGTGCGTCATGTGCTTCTGTGAAAATACTCTTTTACCGAACAATTGCCCTCGACTGTGATATCCATGGACTCATTCGCCATCGGAGTGTATAGAAATAACTCGACATCCGCGAAATACACCTTAACAGGAGTGAACCCCATGAATTAAAATTTAATTTAAATCATCATCACCAATTCATCATTATCACGTGGTATGTATCGTCGGAAACTGATGCTGGAGACCAGAAGCATAGGACTGATCATGGTGGAGGTCTCTGGGAAAGGTCTTCATCAAGCAGATACCGTGTTTTGACTGACTTGAAGATAATGATGATCTTATCTTATCTTATATTACAGATGGGCCCTTTTGTATATACTTCGACCCTTTAGGATCTTTTGTGCAATTACCTTCTTACACACTCAGCTGTTCGAATGTGCAGGTTTCCTCACGGGGTTTTTCCTTCAACGTAAGAGCATCGGGTGATGTCCTTAAGTTAGAAAAACTCATTGGTGCATGGTAACCGCGGGGGTTCGAAGTCGGTAGCTTACGATCACAAGTCGACCCTTTAAGCCTCTAGGCCACCGACGCTCTCAAGATAATGATGAAGATGATCAGAAATATTTCGATGTTATGAAAAACTAAAATGGAACCTTTACAACTCTCCCCACCCGATAGCTTCACCCCCACCCATCAGTACTTTTACAGATGCAGTGAATAATCCTTTCTCGACGTTTTTTGTCTGATAAGTTCGTATTTATCTTGCTTACTCAATTAGGTTCAGTACCCATCAATAAGTCAACTGAGAAAGCAAGATAAACACGAACTTATCAGACAAAAAAAGACGAGAAAGGATTATTCACTACATCAGCGGGCCTCGTATGGCTGCGTCTATATCGCATGTCAAATGTTGATAAAGCATCCGTTACTTTCTGATCTGACACGTTAATAAGTACGAGAGTGACGGATGAAGTGTCAGAAGGTGACAGATGCCTTATCCACACTTTGTCACGCGATAAACGTAGATTAGGCTTCATGAACAGGTCGATTCACAAGAGCTGGCACGAATGGATTGAATGTGTGAACGAAAGTATACAAGTGTGTAAAATAATAACAGGTTTTCGGTTTGAAATTCGAACATCGGTTCAAAGGACGGCACTCACACAGTGATAGGTGACATTACTTTTGTACATTCCATTCGTGCCAGCTTTAGTGAATCTACCTGTAGTATGTTGTTTAATACACCATTACCCTATTTGGCAGTTTTTGGTTTTCGTTGGGTGAGCTACTAGCTCTTATTTACTTGATAGTGTAGGTGGCCCAGTTAAAAAAAATACGATGACACGTCAAAGATAATATCAACGCTGGAATTAATTTACTAATGGGACATTTTGTCTCATTAGAGACATATAAATATATCGTTAGAATCGGCGAATTATTTTACGTCAAACGAACCGGATTACATTTACATAGGCAATCTGACTACTTTTTAAGGATGTTAGCCGTTATAAAATTGAAGCCTTATGTTAAACGTAGGGTTTTAAACGTATGGTTTTGTAAAGTGTCCGTTAATCAATCGATAAACAGGTTTTTACAATTAGACACGATTCCTCAAGTTATTAACCCAACGGTTTATTGAAAGGCATGTTAGACGTTAGTGACGTTGTATCGGTTTAGTAAAGCACTATTTACTGAAGGTTTCTTAGCTGTAGTGATACGATTACTATTTCGACAGGTGGTTAACCGTTTTTCCGCGGCGGTAAAAAGTAGCCAGTATCAACGAGACATATTCAATATTTCGTAGCATATTCAAGTGTTACAATGAAAAACATTTAGAAGACATAAAAATAATGACCAAGTTTTTAGTACCTACAACATAATTTAGACGCAATCCGAAAAATAAACCCGCAAAAAGAACTTTACATCGCTCTACTACTATAAAGTTTTTATATAAAATGGACGTTAGTCAATTAGCTCTTCCAGCATGTCGATATGGTTATATCTAGTAGAATAGAGGCCCAGGGGGCCTAATAATAACAATAAATAATAATAAATATCAGGGGACAATCTCACACAAATTGACCTAGTCCCAAACTATGCTCTAGGCTGCGTTTATAGCGTGACATGAGGATAAAACATCCGTCACTTTTTGACAGAAACTAGTATTCCTCGTTAGGCCCGATGTCCTAAATTTAGGACATCTGTCAAAGTGACTTTTGACTTTAGTTGACTGACGTAAGATTCTTTTTCGAACTAACGAAATTTGACGTGGGCCTTACGAGGATAAGTACGAGGGTGACGGATGCTTTATCCACATTTTGTCACGCGATAAACGTACTAGGCCCGCAGGTGACTCGTTAAGCGATACCTATGATGTATGATATTTTCATCAGGTCAATTTGGTGAAGATCATTATTAAACGGTTCTATTAAGACGGTATTTTCGCAACACTGATCGGGAGCCGGGACAAGGTCAACAGATGCGCGTGGGCATGAGCACATCTAATATATTTGCACAAAAGTAACTAGACGTTCATTTGCGCAACCAAAAGTATGCAGCCGCTTGGGTAACGTTATTTTGCCTTGAATGCGAAAATGTTCCCCGCACGAGCGATTCAAGTTCACGTTTCGTCTCAAGTTTACGAATGTGGGCGCAGGCGCAGGTGTGTCGTAAGAGAGTTTGAGGCGTTGACCCACCGAGCGACGCGTCGACACATTTCGCAAACGGTAAGTTGTCCAGTACCACACCGAAGTTTTAATCGACCACCCAAAAAAAATGAAGGTTATGTTTTAAGTAAAAACCAAAACTTTACACGCCTAGGCCCGTATTATGGTCGCCTTTATCGCGGTGGACAAAGCATCCGTCACTCTCGCACTTACATAGTGGTCAGAAAGTGACATATGTTTTATGCACATCGATAAATAAGACGACAAAAAATAGGCCCGCTGGATTTCTATTCCATTTTTTTTATCCCCGTACTTAACTTAGTAAGATCTGTCCTAATAATGTCGTTATCAATACGATAACTATTGCCTAAGCCTAAATATAGGTACCCATGAAGTAACGTTTTTGATGTGTGTGTAAGTATGGTTCTATGTTCTCTCGAAGACGCTGAACGAACGTTTCGATTTCGACGAGAGTTTTCGTTAGATTCTCCTAGTCATTGAGAGTGTCACTGGGTAGAATTAAAAGAATGGCGGATTTAAATCTTACTACGTCTAAAAACACAAAACAATGGTATCAAATAATGGACCAAACTTCCGGTAACCTTCGGGGACAGATGGCAGATGTCCGACTTTTACTTTTGATTTACTTGACACTGTCGAAATCACTGCGGAATACCGAGGCGGGCCGCCATTAATAAAAAAAGAAAAAGAATAATAATGGACAAACTGCGGTTCCGACATAATTATTTACCGTAAAATGGGATGAGTGGGGATCAAGGGGTGAGTAGGGATACAACCTAAAATGAAGCTTATGTTACTAATTATAAGACTGAAATTATTTCCAATAGACGTAACGTTATTGTCCATTTAATAATTGTTCTTATTCGTAACAAGTTACGACTTATTTTAGGTTGTGTCCCTACTCTCCCCGTTTTACGGTACACTATGGGTATTCTATCAACATGAATAGTATGAAAGTCGTGCTTGACGAGAGTTTTTCAAATTTTATATTACTCGTAAAAATGCGTAATACGATTACGCTTAAAAAATAGTTAAATAGCGGACTGCAAAGTGAATGTTTTTTTGCGAAATGAGTTGTTTCAAAGTTGGTTGTGTGTGAACTGGGAACCGACACGGCGACCGTGACATCGCCGCACTGACGCAATTAATAACATGACGAAAGCAAATGTATTTTTCATATTATTAACAAATTTCTCACTAAACGTACAGTCATCAACGAAAGTGGATGCGGTATTCTTGGTTCACTTCTCTTCAGGTTCTCGCGGTCAAATATAAAAGGCTCCCTATAACTAACGCGACAAGGTTGCAATTACGATGTTACTAAAATAGGTCAATATCTAGGTCTTACAAGGTTATGCATCAACAGGCGATCGACTAACCTACCTATCTTATTTTATTAGTTTATTAGTTTATTTTACTCCATTTAATGTCGCTGTTTGGACATAAATATGCCAATTACCTATACTGGCTGTGCAGGACGATACAAGCCGATAGCTACAAGCCAACAGCGCACAAGACGATAAGGATACAAGCCGATAACACAACTCTGTTAATTAAGATTTCATGTTTAATAAGTTAGTTTTAAGTTATGAAAATAAATAAATAACTATTGCCAGTAGGGACATAGGGACCGAGAGAAAGCCAACCCTTGATATAGCCCCTTTCACTTCACTTTCACTAGGTAGGTATACGTCTTAATCAATCGTAATAGGTATACGTCTAAATATCAATCATAAAAGTTAGGTAATTTATCCCCTCCACTAAGACAAATAGGAGCTTGCATCCCCACTCCTCATTTTCACACCTCGGCACTCCTACAACTATTTCCGCCCCCCCCTCTCTGCACGACCCTCCGACCTCCGGAGCCTGGTCACATCGGGATTGGCTGCAGTGACCGAGGTGGACATTCAAATTTAAATTCAGTTTAATCAAATAGCCGCAACACCTGGCTACCACCTCTGACGTAGGGACGTGTTGTTTTGCGGAACTGTGGAAAAACACAGGTGAGTCACCAACATCTGGCTCCCCTACGTCACACGCTCGGACCGATCATCTGTGGAATTTCCCCGCCGCTGGCCGTAAAACTTTCCAAGCTGAGTACCTAGTCCCTTGGGACGGGGGAAAGGGGAGGGGAGCGGACAAGGCCGCGGCGCGCTACGGTCGCGTGAGTCACTGCCCAAGTCGACGTCAGCCTTTGTTATTTTGTGAGGGTAGATTATTTTTTCCGCCAGTACATCTACCCTCCAAAATAACATCGTGTCTCCCCCACCTTGTAGCGAGCCCGCTAAGGTGGGGTCTCCTTAAAAAGCCCTTTTTAGGGCTACCCTCATGCCGCAGCCAGGATCCCGGTCCGACCCAACGGCGCGTAGGCAAACGCGCCCGAGGGTCTTCCGCAACACCCGGAGGATTCCCATCACCACGGAGGACCGCGCCCACGTCGTGCGCGCAATCTCGTTGCTGAAAGCGGCCGGTCAGGCGACACCGCCGTTGACCGCCCCAAACTCACCACCGCAGGGAGGCCGAGCAATCGCCGAGCTTGCCGAGCAGCTCACTGCCGGCACGCCGCCTCGCGCCCCGCCCCTCCGCGACCCCAGACGGCCATGGGTCCCGTCCGCGGGCCCCTCATCTGCCCCGGAGTTTGCGAACTCCCCAGGCACACAGCTGGCGCTGAGCGAAATGCTCGCCCAGGTCGCCCCACCTGCCCCGCGCGCCGTGTTTCCGCGGCGCAGCGCCGCCGCCGCACTACCATCGGCCCCCTCTGCCTCCCAACCACCGGAGCAGCGCCCAACCAAGGCGCGCCCCATCTCCAAGATGCCACCCAGCAGGCAAAGCACGTCTGCACCCGGCGCGACACCCGCGCTCCGCGCGACACCCGCGCCCCGCGCGACACCCGCGCCCCGCGCGGCTGCCGCGCCTGCTGCACCCCGCGCTCCCGCGCGTGCTGCCACCTCCACCACCCGCGCCTCGACATCTGCCGCGCCCGCGCGCGCGGCCCAGACTACCTCCGCGAGCACACCCGCGCCCGCGACCACAATACCTGCCCGCGAAAGGCCGACCATCGCGCCACCAAAGTTCGCCGCGCCGCCCCAAGCCGCGCTGCGACTCAAATCGCCGCCGATCGGAGCCGCTACATCCTCCACTGTAACGGCCTCGACCAAACGAGCCGCAACAACCCCGCCACAGATGACGCAGCAACCTCGCTCGATGCCCCGGCTCGACCTGTCCCCTATGGACACAACCGGGCTGTCACCACCAGCTGCTTCCCGGTTGCAGCTACCACAGCTACCACAACTGCACTCACCACCACCACCGATGTCCTTTGCCGCTGCAGCCGCTTCCCCGCCGTCTCCCTCCGCAACTTGCGGACAGAGGAGTCCGGGATCGGCGCCCGCGCAAACCCCCCCCGTGAAGAAGACCCGCTACCCGCCGCTGGTTGTCCAGCGGATTGCCAACTGGGGTCAGCACTTCCGGGCCATCAAAAAGCTCCTGGGTCGCGCCCCAAACGCCCGCCCCTTCAGGAAAGGGGTCCGCTTCTCCCCGGCAGGTGAGGAGGAGTTCCGCCTGGTACAGAGGTACCTATCCGACCTGGAGAAGGAGGACTCCACGTTGGAGTGGTACTCCTACTCCCTGCCCAGCGAGCGCAGCCAGAAGGTGGCGATCAGGGGACTCCCGGTCGACACACCACCTGACACCATCATCGACGACCTGACGGCCCAAGGCTTCGACGTCGAGTACGTCAGGCCTATCAGGGCCCGCAACGGCAGACCTGGGTGTATTTTCTACGCCCAGGTCAAGAAGGACGCCGCCATTTACCGCACCACCGAGATCCTCTGCATGCCGGGGGTCATCGTGGAGCCATGGAGAGGTAAGCGAGGCATCGCGCAGTGCCACCGCTGCCAAAATTTCGCCCACTCCTCTCACAATTGCCACCGCCCCATAGCCTGCGTGCGCTGTGGAGGCCCACACGCAGCCGGCGAGTGCCCAAGGCCCCGAGAGGAGCCACCAACATGCGCGAACTGTAGCGGTGCACACACCGCTAACAGCGTGTCTTGCCCAGTCCTGCTCAGGGAGAACCGGAGGACTAAAAAGTCACCCCACCCTCCGAAGCCCAGACAGGTACCCGAGCCCTCCACCATCCGAACCGTCGAGGCGGCGCAAGACAGCGCCTCCCTGATGGCCCCCGGTAACGACCCCATGCAGCCGCCCACCCGCCGCGGAAAGAGGCGCGGAGCCCGAAACCGTGGCCCGCAGCCCTCCGCGCAGGATGAAACACCAGACACCGCCCCGACAGAAATGCCGGTGAGTTCAGTCCCGGTAGCTGCAACCATAACCACGAGGCAACGCGACGCCGTAGCACTGGTGGAGGAGACCCTAGCGGCCTTAACGGCCGGAGAGGATATAACTCCATTCAGCCGCCGACTTCTCGCAATGGCAAAAGCCTACCCACCCACCGCCACGTAGCGGTAACACCACCACCACCTGCCACCGCGCAGCCCGCGCCTTCGGCGCCGGCTGCGCTCCAAGGACCCGACCGTCTTTACGGTCGGCGCAGAGTACCCCGGTCGGGGGTCTACCGACCCGATACCGGCTCCTCATCCACCTTCTTGGAATAAGAAGGTCGGATCGAGATGACCACGAGTCTTGGTCACATCGGAGAGGATTGGCTGCAGTGACCCGAGGTGGACGTTGAAATTTTAATTAAAATCAATCAATTCAAATAGCCGCAACACCTGGCTACCACCTCTGACGTAGGGACGTGTTGTTTTGCGGAACTACGGAAAAACACAGGTGAGTCACCAACATCTGGCTCCCCTACGTCACACGCTCGGACCGATCAACAGAGGAAATTCCCCGCCGCCGGCCGTAAAACTTTCCAAGCTGAGTACCTAGTCCCGGTCTCTCGCTCGCGGGAGGAACCTTGGGACGGGGGAAAGGGGAGGGGAGCGGACAAGGCCGCGGCGCTTCCGGTCGCGTGAGTCACTGCCCCCATATTGAAGCCGTTTTCACAGTTTATTTTGTGAGGGTAGATTATTTTTTCCGCAAATACATCTACCCTCCAAAATCACTGTGTGCCTCTCCCACCTTGTTGCGAGCCCGCAAAGGTGGGGTCGAGCCCAAAAAGACCTTTTTAGGGCTACCCACCCACGATGCCACCGAAACCTAGGCCAGACCCATCGGCGCGGCGGCGAACGCGCCCGAGGGTCTTCAGGAGGACGGACCGGACCGATCTCTCCGCGAGTGACCGCGCCGGAGTCGAGCGCGCCTTCGCCCTATTGAGAGCGGCCGATCAGGCAACACCGCCGTCGACCGCTCCGAACACCCCGCCGCCCGAGACCGTCACATACCTAGTCCGCAACCGGAAATACAGTCCACTATAGACTTTCCGCCGCTCATGTGCGGGGCAATAGCACTATCGACGTCCCGCACACTAGCTATTCGAACCTTTTGCAGATTTTGATCCAATTCAAAGAGGTAGCTTTAGGTTATGTTAGTGTTTCAGCAAGCATCTAAGGGCTCCGTCAATGCCTAGCCAGTATATCAAATAGTTTTTTTTAAACTAGCAGTTAGACGACCGAACTACTAACTAGTTAGGACTGGGTGGAATAAAGGTCCTGATCATTAATGGTTTTTTCTAGATTTATTGTACAGTCGAGTTCGTAAATATGTATATACTTTAGTACCTTGTCACTTTAATCACTGTGATAATTCGTATATGGCAGTTTGAACATGACATTACATAGACAAGGTACTAAAGTGTATACATATTAATGAACTCGACTGTACCGGTACGACCCAGTTTGTTGTTTTGTAAGGATATCCGTTATAACAACACATATTTCATAAACGAATTAAACTAAATATTACACATAATATATGTAAGAAAATGTTTATAAACTAAAATTGCCTACCCACGGAATTTTAAGTAAAGTTTTGTTAATTACTCAAGTTAAGAATTATAAAGCATTTGTCTGAGTGGAGAGCCTTGGGGGAGGCCTACGTCCAGCAGTGGACGTCTTTCGGCTGACATGATGATCATGATTTGGTGATGACAATGAAGTCCCGCTTTACAAATTAAAGTAATATTTTATTTTATCTTTTGGTCTTAGCATAACCCTGGCGTATTGTTCGATGACTCATTCGCTCGCATTCACGCGCTTAGTAAATTAATTTCGGTTCTTACGGTGAGTAAATAACGTTCATTTTTGCTTGCAAGAAACAAAATGGTACTTATTATTATTGTTATTATAACACCTAGCAGGTTAGGTACTATAGCGTAGGTACATATTAGTTACTTTGTATGGAGTGGTGTATCTGTTCTGATTATCTAGTCTGTGAAAAAGGGATCGCAGAATCCAACCGAGGTCCAACAGCCTCTTTCAAATAACCTCCGACGTGTATTTTTTTTTAACTGGTTCGCTACGGTACCGGGACAAATCAGACCGATATAACTATGGTTAATTACAGTTAAATATTTTGCCGCGTAGAGGTACATGGTTGCATAACCAGCAGAACACTTTTTTTGGATAAAAAGCAATGATATAATATAGTAAAAAGAGGTAGATATGTTATACGCACTTCGATAGTGGCACTCTAAAACCAAGCCAATTGGTACACCTTTACTTAGTCTTGCGCCGTCAACGGAACCGTGAACTAGTCTGCAGAGCACCATCAGCATACTATCTGCTTTCACTTGTCATTTATGAATTAGTTTGTAATTGAAATATGTACTGATTTTGTTTGCGTAAGCCGGGCCATTTTTACACGCGGAATACCGTATAAGTAGGTAACATATCTACCTCTTTTTATATTATATCATTGATAAAAAGAGAATAGCGACAAATCGTTCAATGTAGACGGCAGAGTCACGGACCTAAAAAAATACGGACGTAACGTTACACTCAAAAGGTGCGAAGCAAGCAAGGCCTGTTATTTCGGTCCGTCATACACAATCTACCGTCTCACAAATGCACTAGGTCTGTTAACCCGCCGCCATTACGCGTCCAGCCACAGCCCGAGTGACATATCACTTTACACCGAAGAAAATGCCGCATTGTGTAGTAAACCCGTGTAAAAACTACATTAGTAAATATAAAAAGCCACACGGAATCACTTATCACCTGTAAGTTATGTTTATTCGTGTTATTTTTCATAAATATGTGTTTATTTACTTTGACGCAAATTACAAACAAAAATGACAATCAGTGTTGCCAGTTTTTTCACGGATTTTTTTCCTAAAAGTTCAAGTTTTTAAGTTTAAATAAGAATTGCTTTATTCGTTAAAATTATTTTTGTCACTAGGTACCTATGTTCATAAAAATGTGGTTTGATATATCAATATTATTAATATTATTCTGTCGTGCAAACGTTGAAATTTAAATTGTCATATAATTTTCTCATCTCTAGTTCCCATTATTTTTTAGTTGAAATTGGTTTTGTCATTACAAAATGAGAAAACCCTATTTCAATTAAATTAAAACGGTTGCATGACACAATCGAACCCAATGCTGAAGTAGTACATAAATGATAACACGATTTAATTGTACGAAGTTTTTGCAGCGATACAATCGCGATTCAGTCTCAAGTACCTATCGATACAGTCACAAATCGTCTAGGTTTAGTCGCGATACAGTGTTGCGGCTGTCGAATGCGCATTTGTATCGCCGCAAAAAGTTGCAGTTGGTAAAAGGCCTTAAAATAGGAAAATTGACGATTTATATGGCAACCCTCAAAGCACGCTCACTCGTAAACGGACGGCCATTTTGTGTGCTTCACTGATGATTAGACTAGGTTACGTCCGTATTTTTTTTAGGTCCGTGGGCAGAGTGTGTAAATCTACCTTCTATTAATAAAACACCGCAATTTTATAAAATCTTCCACGTATATTTGAAGGCCTTATTGACACAGACACTTTTTAATAGGTAAGGTAGGCAGGTACCCTTCCGCTCATAGTGCTAGCGGTACACCGCGATTTTTCAGTGAAATGCTGCAAATGGTGTCAAAGGCATGAAAATTGGAACGATTGATCTTTAGGCCATAAGAATCAATTATAAAAAAATAATAATTCAAAATTGCTTGCTTTCTTGGGGTTGGAAATGAGGCTATGACGTATAATTTTAGGTATATTTTACAAATAATTATTCAACCGTATCATATCTGGAGGAGCCCAAACTTGGTATGTTTTGAAAATGGTTTTTATTTTAATTTAAAACAAGTGACTGAAATAATTATAATGATGGGATATATTTTTAGAATCGGCTTAGTAAGCCCTTTCATTAAATACCACACACGATAGGTTTCAGAACAAAAAAAAAACCCATACAGAGTAAAGATGACGTCATGACTCGTCTGCTTTTTTGTTTTTTTTCCGTGCTACGGGTCAAATTGATTCTTATGGCCTAAAGATCAATCGTTCCAATTTTCATGCTTTTAACACCATTTGCAGCATTGTTTGGCGTACCGCTAGGACTATCACTACTCTCTCCGATCTGTCCTTTCTCAAATGGTATTGTGGACTTCTATGGATTGCGGTGATTGCTAATAACCTTGATTGCTT
Source organism: Acleris literana (assembly GCA_946894065.1). NCBI lineage: Eukaryota > Metazoa > Arthropoda > Insecta > Lepidoptera > Tortricidae > Acleris > Acleris literana. The sequence goes on along the minus strand of OX335685.1, from coordinate 6,792,810 downwards.
AAGTGTAGCCTGCAGCCTCCTTTTATTGAAAAAAAAAAGATATCAGAACTATAAACAAAAAAAAATTATAGCATAATACTCTATACTTAATTTTTGCCTTTAATCTTGCTTTTCTTCAGGCGTTTGCGCCTTTTTCTCATTTGCATTACTGGTATCTTGTCCGTCTTTATTTTCTTCTTCGCTTTTTATTTCTGGTTTGCCTTCTTCAGGTTCTTCTAACTTTACAACACTTGAGACGTGTACATTACGTGAAGTGTGTACATCCTTACTGGTATCCTGTGCGTCTTCACTGGTACCTTGTCCGTCTTTATTTTCTTCTTCGCTTTTTATTTCAGGTTTGCCTTCTTCGGGTTCTTCTAACTTTACAACACTTGAGATTTGTACCTTACGTGAAGTGTGTACACCCTTGGTTTTTAAAATAGATTTTTTGCGGTGATCTTCTGATATCTGTTCGGTCACTTTGGTGTCACTTCTCTCTTCAGGGAATACAATATTTGAAGTAAAAGTATCTATCAACTCAGCAACGTACTGGCCGACGGCTCTAGTTACTCCACCTGTTTCTTGAACTTTTAAAGTTTCCGAAGAACCTAGTGGTGATGTGATAATATTGGCCAGCCCCTGCTGGCGATGTACTTTCATCGCTTGAGTACCTTCAACGATGTGTTCGTTTAATAGTGTCTCTGAACTTGGCAATTCTAAATCGTCAAAAAAATTGTATAAAAGTCTAACTATGAACTGATGTTCTGACAATACCGCGTTGACAATTAATTTATGTCTTTCATCTTCAACTAAGGAGGTCATTGACGGTGGTTCCGACAATACTGAAACGAATATCGCATCGACAGGACTTACATAAAATACATGTTTTGTATTTTCATTTCCATTTTTTTCCGTTTCTTTTCGTTCTTCAATGTCTTTCTGTGGCGGTGTACCAGTTATAGTAGCAAGTGAGTCAGAAAAAATGGTTTTTACGTCATCTAAGGCGTACGACAATCTGTCTTCTGTTAAGCCCATCGAGTCCGGTGATACACAGCGGATATGCCTTTCATATTTCTCCTATAGAAAAAAAGCTCGTTTAAATAATGAAGAATAAAATCTTTCCGGAAGGATAGTGAAAACAGTACAATTCAGGGCCTTCATTCTAGGCGGTAAAAAACATATTACTGTTATTGTCAGAGCTCGGCAGGGGTGAGCCATTTTTACGTGTTTCGTGTCAAGTGTAGATATTTTAATATAGATACACCTTAAAAAGAAATATTAAAAGAAAATAAAACTTTATTAATTATAATTAAACTAAAATGACAATGCATTATTCAAATTAAGGGGCGGCTTACAAAGTAACACAACAGAATAATAGAATAATGACGTTGTCTTGATATTTCACTCAGTGGAATATGGCATCCTTAAACAGATTTATTACCAATCTAAAGAGGTTTAATATCATATCATATCACTTGATTAACTTTCATAGTAGCATATATACAATATTATTACCACTGTATGAAATCAGAAATCAGAAATCAGAAATCAGAATCTGCCGAAATCAATCTCATCCCTGCCGAGCTCTGGTTATTGTATTGTCAACATTTTGATAGCTCTTATTTACTTGACAGTAATGGCGGCCGAGTTAAAAAATAAATTTATTTCAGGCAACCATGCCCATAACCTAATCTATTATAGACTAGCGGACCAGAGGGCTCAGACAAGATGCACTACGCTAACTAACGTTTCTATTCGATTCGTTTTTAAACCAATCGCGTCACTGGTAGACCACGTGACTTTTCGTATTACGTCATCTTCCCGTGACGCGATTGGTTTAAAAACGAATCGAATAGAAACGTTAGTTAGCGTAGTGCATCTTGTCTGAGCCCTCAGTTTGGCACCTATTATTGCGTAAACAGAAAAACGCTACATTTTTTTTGTACTCCACAGGCCGGATACAATAATTCATGCCTTTAACTTTTACATCAACCTAAGTTTTTCATCAATAAGTGGTCTTTTTTAGGGTTCCGTAGTCAAACTAGGAACTCTTATAGTTTCGCCATGTCCTTCCGACCGTCCGTCCGTCCGTCCGCAGCCTAGCTCAGAGACTCTTAGTCCTAGAAAGCTGTAATTAATTAGGCATGAATATATGCAGAAGGTTGGACAAACTTCAGGGACTAAGTCTGTAGGTCATACTCATCAACTTTTATTATGGGATCAACATCCAAATCGCGATAAAAAAAAACAGCTGTTCCATACAAACTTTGAGAGCTAAACAGCCGAAATGTATGGAACAGCTGTATTTTTTTCGCGATTTGGATGTTGGTCCCAAAATAAAAGTTGATGAGTATAACCTACAGAGTTAGTCCCTGAAGTTTGTCCAACCTTCTGCATAACAACCTGTATATTAGTCACGCCAACAAAGTGGTAAAACAAAATCTTGTTTTTTTTTTGTACCTCCCCTACACGTAACGTGGGGATGTATTTTTTTTCTCATCTACCCCTTAGTGCGGGGTGTCGTTTGATAGGTCTTTCAAAAATATTGCGGGTTTGTGAAAACAATTATTTGATTAAGGGATCCGTTTACGAAATATTAAGCTGTAAAGCGCTAAATTTTGTTAGAGTCAAGTGTCCCCCCCTACAGCCAAAACTACAAAAATCTGAAAAATATCTTAAATGAAAGCACATATAACGAATTTTAAAGGAAAACTATCACGCCTAAGTATACTTGATTGGTTCCTAAGATACGGGACTAAAGTGTTTATACATACTAAAATGATCTAAGACCACCAAATAACTTTAAATAGAGAATTACTTGATGCTTGTGGTTTTTTGAGATAGTTTTTGTGTATTAACGGCTACGGAACCCTCACTGAGCATGGTCAGACATGCTCTTGCCTGGTTTTTATTAATAACTTAAATATTAGACTCAAAAATGGCCGGATTCCATACAAACTTGAATCACCTAAGCTATTTCACCTTCTTAAAGGGTAGATTTCCAAAAAAACGGTGATACTGATATTTTTAGGGTTCCGTACCAAATACTGAATAAAGGACCCTTATAAGATGAATTTATTATCCGTCTATCTGTGCGTCTGACCGCCTGCTTGTCCATCCATCTGTCCGTCTGTCTGTCAACGAGACCCTCTTTCTCAAAAGCGGCTAAAGTTATTGCGTTGGAATGGTTTTACTATAATGTTTGGTCTAAGCAAGTCCTCATCATTAGGAATGTTTAAATTGAAACTATTTATTTCTGCGGCAAAACACCGAGCAACCGATTTTTTTTAAAACCTATCATATTTTAAAAGCTCTAAAGCATTGCTTTTTTAAAATCTTAAATTGATTTTTCGAGTTGTTACGTACCATCATCCTCTCGATGTTCCCGAGGAGTTTCACCTTGACACTGACGAGCTGGAAGTCGATGGCGAGCAGGACCCGCACGAGGGTGAGGATCGCGGAGAGCAGCCAGCACGAGGTGTGCAGCCAGGCCGTGGCGATGGTGAGCCGCGTGGCCTGGTACACGCCGCGGATGCGCCGCTCGTAGCCCAGCGTCGCCACGTTGATGGTGTATGTGCAACTTCGGAGAGCCACACGAAATAGGTTAAGGCTCAGCTAATACGGCACAGCAGCCCGCATGCTTGTAGCAATCCATTGACGAGTTGTGTTAACAATGTTGAGCCGGGAGCTATTGTAGCGGTGCAATGAAACTGAGCCCTTAGGCTAAGGGCCTATTGTTTGATCAGTAGTTAAACTAATTAATCCTTAAAAACCGTAAGTAATGGTTAAACCTCAAGAAAATGTGTCAAATTTTAAATTCCTTTTTCGAATTTTAACAATTAGTTGAGTTAACTACTGATGAAACAATGGTTCCTAATGGCCTGTTGTTTGATCGGTAGTTAAACTAACTAATGGTCAAAAAACGTTACTAATGGTTAAAATCTCAAGGAAATGTGTCAAATTTTCCATTCCTTTTTCGAATTTTAACATTTAGTTTAACTACTGATCAAACAACAGGCCATTAGTGTTTCCATTACTTTTGTCCCACTGCTATTCGCTTTCGTCAGAAATAATTTCCGAGTCCGGAAACCCACAAAAGTAGGTAGATTAGGTTCGTTAGGTATCTTTAGATGCCCAAAGGGCAAATTGACCAGAAATAGGAGCCCCGAAATGTGAGCAATCTTTTTGGGCCAGTAGCCAGTATGGAGAATTTGGAAACTATAAAAGTTAAGGCAATGGAGCTGTTCTTAGGTACCAATGCCTCGATTTGGACAAATGCATTTAAGTATTTCAATATATAATAGGTATAATCAGGAATCGAACCCAATAATATGGTCCTTTTGTTAGAAAATCTCTGACTTTTGTTCATTTTGGGCCCGGAGCTCCAACGCAAATCGTTTTTTACAATTAACACTATTATTTACAGCAATAAAAGAGGTGTGTTTTTGGGGGAAAACTACTTAGTTCGATTCCCGTTTAGTACTTGAGTACGATTGTTTTTTTACATCTTTAAATGCATTTTCCATTTTTCCAAAATCAAAGCCTTGGTCCCCAAGAAAGAAGAAAGAGTCACGTGGCGTGGTTTAGATTGTTTCAGGTATGTGACAGACGTATCGACGGCGTCGCACAATGACGGTTGCTCCTTTACTTTTTTGGTACAGTCGAGGACTTTAATTGTTATGCCACTATGGAACCCTGTCATAATGACAGCGTCAAACCACATGACAGATATTACGCTGAAATTAATGATTAACGTTATGCGACAGGGTTCCATAGTGGCAAAACAATTAAAGTCCTTGACTGTACGGAGTCTTAAGTATAGTATAAAACAAAATCGCTTACCGTCGTCTGTCCCTCTGAGGGCTCAGACAAGATGCACTACGCTAACTAACGTTTCTATTCGATTCGTTTTTAAACCAATCGCGTCACTGGAAGATGACGTGATACGAAAAGTCACGTGGTCTACCAGTGACGCGATTGGTTTAAAAACGAATCGAATAGAAACGTTAGTTAGCGTAGTGCATCTTTTCTAAGCCCTCTGTGTGTACGCTTAGATCTTTCTCCCAGTGGATTTCATGAGCACTCAGTGGGTCGAGGACAGCGTATGTTACTTGCCGACGTATGTGCCGCTGGTCTCAGGGCTGTGCGGCCTGATCTGGACCACCATGTTCCTCATGTGCTCTTCGGGCGCCTCAAGTCCTGCCGGGTACTAACATCTTGTTTTAAGGCACACGTCAAAGGACACCGCACGAAAAGTATAGAAAAGAAAACTTCGGTGAATTTTGATAAAAAAAATATATGTTACGTGTCTTGGTCAATATATAAAAATACTCTGTGGGCAATAAAATCCTATGACTAGTTTCTGAGAAAAATTATGTCGATGTTTTGAACGAAAATATTTTTTAAACTGTCTACAGAATATGTTTGAGTTTGAATCATTTAAGTTAACAATAAAACAAGTTATGAAATATTCAAAATACACATCTTTTCACCGATTCATTAAAAAAAAAACATGAAAAACCAAGTATTTTTCGTTAAAATTCATTTCTAATCTAAATAACTAAACACTTTTTCATATCAGTTTTTTTTGATGTAGTTGATTAATAAAATGGTCCCAAAACATTTTTTTGTTTTGTTCAAAACTGGCCACTTTTTTTTTCTTTCATAAGTACATTTTTCTATTGGACCAATATCCATATGATTTTTTACAAAAAAAAATAATCTCAAAAACTAGTCATAGGATTTTATTGCCCTCCAAGTATTTTTATATATTGACCAAGTCACGTAACATATATTTTTTTTATCAAAATTCACCGAAGTTTCGTTATTTCATACTTTCCGTGCGGTGTCCTTTCGTTAGTTCATATAATCCTTAGAGTCGGTCAACTAAACTTAAAAGTCACTTTGACATTAGGCCGTTGGGCCTTACGAGGTTTATGGTTTGTGTCGGAACCCAATATTCAAACCGCGGATAGATAGGCTTACTTCGGATTGAAATTTGACACATTTTGTATGGGCAAATGTCAAATTTTAACCCGTAGTAAGGCTTATCTATCCGCGGTTTGAATATAGGGTTTGGCCGTTAGAGAGCCGCACATTTTTATTGCCGCTTGCACAGAATAAGTATTAGTAGAACTTTATTTATCAGTTTAATAAGGCAGCGAAAGTGTGCGGGTAACACAAGCTAGTCACCTGGTAAGTGATCTTCGGGATCCATGATCATCGGGAACACCAGACGAATCAAACAATACAATACCTACAAAACACTTCACCAAACAAAAACATTACAGAGAAACATTACAATTAAAGTGTGTACCTTTATTAAAAAACCCGCTCGAGTGTGATATGAGTCGGACTCCCGCACCGAGGGTTTCGTAGAGCCGCATAGTAGGTATTTATTATATTTCGATTTTAATGTTTTCTCTTTACCAAAATAAAAATTATTATGTTTTGATTTTAGTATTTCTTGCTTTTTTTAGTAATTTTACTATAATCATACAAATTTGACGCTTGTATATTTTACCGTTTTTACGATACAACGAAAATTAAAATACATTAAAAAAAGCTTCACGTATGGGGACCCCTGGGGATGATTTGGTATGATTAAAGTAAACCCTAAAGAAAAAAAAACAAATACAAAAAATTGGTTAAGTGTTAGTTGGGATCGCGCTGGTTCGATTCGAAATCAAATTCCACTTGAAGTATAATAAACCTACTGTGCGGGCGGTTCCGGGTTTTAGCTCCCGCGGTATTGCGTCCTGAGTAGCCTTCATAATATCCATAATATACTATTTACCTATTTATATTATTCATATTTGAAGAGCCAAATTATAGTCGATTGTCTTCGTAAAGCCGTTTTCGTACGTAATAGTTTTGTTACTTGCTCGTAAAATTCTGACCATGTTTTTAGTGCTTGTTTGGACTTGGCTGTCGATAGTTAGGTATGTATTTCTTACTATAGGCAGCCTTAACGCGCGACTCCGTCTGCCTAGAAGTCGTTTTACGCTATTCCCTCGGTAATTGTCAAATTTTCCGGGATAAAATGTAGCCTATGTTCTGTTCCAGTCTTCAATCTATCTCTGTGCCAAACTTCATCCAGATTCGTACAGCCGTTCTAGGGTGATTGAGTAAAAAATATCGAAACTTTCGTATTTTTAATATTATTATATATATACATATGTATAGTAAGATTAGTAGACAATTATTAGATAAGATAAGATGTTTAGTCAGCAACTTTCATTAACGATTCACTATGAACCCTGTCGCTTCCAGTTAGAGTCGCAAAAACCTGTGATTAATTTAGAAGTAACGGACGCTGCAGCTGTCATTATGACACGGTTCTATGGTGACTCGACAAATTTATTTAAATTGTTGACTGTATTTTTAGTTCTCAAAAATTTAAAACTTTAATATCTAGGCTGCGATACTATTACTCGTAAACGCATAAAATTATATATATTTGTGTGTATTTAGAGGTCCTCTAAACCATTTTAAGAACATCATTCATTTCAACATCATCTAGGGCCGTTGAAAAAATAACACAATGTTCATACCAATACCGGCAATACCTATCGAATATCGAATAATTATTTATTCGAGTAATCATTCCAATAAAAAATAATACGTAATATTTTTATTCGCGAATAATTTATTCATCGAATAATTTATTAGCGAATGATTTATTCGCGAATAGTTTATCCACGAATGAATCATTCGACTACTTTTCGAATAAGTAACGAATAATTTATTAATTTATTAGAGAAAAACGGAGCAGTTATAATAAGTAGTACATAATAATTATTCGTGGCAATCCATTCAACGAATAAATTATTCACGAATAAATTATTCGACGAATAATTTCATTCGTTATTCGCGAATAATTTGGTTATTCTTATTCGTTATTCGTCATTCGAATAAATTTTGCCCATCTCTGTTACTACATCACTGGTACTGCAATACCGCGTAAGTAACAAATTCTATAAGTTGAAAAATGTACCTTATTGACTTGCATACTATTTATATGTGTATTTAGCATCTTATTAAATTTGTTAATTACGCAACGAATAAGTTTAGCATTGTTTTACTGCTGTCAACAATGTCAACGGTCAGAAACTTCATGGTCGTGCAATGTCAGGATTGACTGCTTATCTGCCTTGTACTGTAGCTAGCGAGTAAAAAACTCTCGCAACGTTTCACACACACACGCACACGCACAAGGAAAAACACATTCACACGCACACGCACACACACATATACATAGCGGTCCCTCTTTTGCATCGGAGGTTAAAAATAGCGCTAGGTTTCTGAAGGTCTGCCTTAAACTTTGTTTTAGAATGCAACGGCAATGGCGCGCGTTGCCGGTGATCTTCGTGTTCTCGGTGGCCATGGGCAGCCTGTGCACCTACTCTTCGACCACCACCAACAATGGCCTGGAGGCCCTTTGCAACAAGTTAGGTCGTCTAACGGGAAGCGATTCGTAAGCTATTGTTTATACCTCGCTTCCTCGCTTCGGTTTATGCGAGTTTTTTGTAAAACTCGTCCAGTCAAGGATATTAATTGTTATGCCACTATGGAACCCTGTCATAATGACAGCGACAAACTACATGACAGAAATTACGCTTAAATGAATGATTAAAGTTATGCGACAGGGTTCCATAATGGCATAACAATTAAAGTCCTTGACTATACATAATCCACTTCTCTCTCTAACTCTTGAATCGCTCTATCTATTGATGAAAACCGCATTAAAGTCCGTTGCGTAGTTCGAAAGATCTAAGCGTACACACAGAGGGCTTAGAAAAGATGCACTACGCTAACTAACGTTTCTATTCGATTCGTTTTTAAACCAATCGCGTCACTGGAAGATGACGTGATACGAAAAGTCACGTGGTCTACCAGTGACGCGATTGGTTTAAAAACGAATCGAATAGAAACGTTAGTTAGCGTAGTGCATCTTTTCTAAGCCCTCTGTGTGTACGCTTAGATCTTTCGAACTACGCAACGGACTTTAATGCGGTTTTCATCAATAGATAGAGCGATTCAAGAGTTAGAGAGAGAAGTGGATTATGTATAGTCAAGGACTTTAATTGTTATGCCATTATGGAACCCTGTCGCATAACTTTAATCATTCATTTAAGCGTAATTTCTGTCATGTAGTTTGTCGCTGTCATTATGACAGGGTTCCATAGTGGCATAACAATTAATATCCTTGACTGGACGAGTTTTACAAAAAACTCGCATAAACCGAAGCGAGGAAGCGAGGTATAAACAATAGCTTACGAATCGCTTCCCGTTAGACGACCTAACTTGTTGCAAAGGGCCTCCAGGCCATTGTTGGTGGTGGTCGAAGAGTAGGTGCACAGGCTGCCCATGGCCACCGAGAACACGAAGATCACCGGCAACGCGCGCCATTGCCGTTGCATTCTAAAACAAAGTTTAAGGCAGACCTTCAGAAACCTAGCGCTATTTTTAACCTCCGATGCAAAAGAGGGACCGCTATGTATATGTGTGTGTGCGTGTGCGTGTGAATGTGTTTTTCCTTGTGCGTGTGCGTGTGTGTGTGAAACGTTGCGAGAGTTTTTTACTCGCTAGCTACAGTACAAGGCAGATAAGCAGTCAATCCTGACATTGCACGACCATGAAGTTTCTGACCGTTGACATTGTTGACAGCAGTAAAACAATGCTAAACTTATTCGTTGCGTAATTAACAAATTTAATAAGATGCTAAATACACATATAAATAGTATGCAAGTCAATAAGGTACATTTTTCAACTTATAGAATTTGTTACTTACGCGGTATTGCAGTACCAGTGATGTAGTAACAGAGATGGGCAAAATTTATTCGAATGACGAATAACGAATAAGAATAACCAAATTATTCGCGAATAACGAATGAAATTATTCGTCGAATAATTTATTCGTGAATAATTTATTCGTTGAATGGATTGCCACGAATAATTATTATGTACTACTTATTATAACTGCTCCGTTTTTCTCTAATAAATTAATAAATTATTCGTTACTTATTCGAAAAGTAGTCGAATGATTCATTCGTGGATAAACTATTCGCGAATAAATCATTCGCTAATAAATTATTCGATGAATAAATTATTCGCGAATAAAAATATTACGTATTATTTTTTATTGGAATGATTACTCGAATAAATAATTATTCGATATTCGATAGGTATTGCCGGTATTGGTATGAACATTGTGTTATTTTTTCAACGGCCCTAGATGATGTTGAAATGAATGATGTTCTTAAAATGGTTTAGAGGACCTCTAAATACACACAAATATATATAATTTTATGCGTTTACGAGTAATAGTATCGCAGCCTAGATATTAAAGTTTTAAATTTTTGAGAACTAAAAATACAGTCAACAATTTAAATAAATTTGTCGAGTCACCATAGAACCGTGTCATAATGACAGCTGCAGCGTCCGTTACTTCTAAATTAATCACAGGTTTTTGCGACTCTAACTGGAAGCGACAGGGTTCATAGTGAATCGTTAATGAAAGTTGCTGACTAAACATCTTATCTTATCTAATAATTGTCTACTAATCTTACTATACATATGTATATATATAATAATATTAAAAATACGAAAGTTTCGATATTTTTTACTCAATCACCCTAGAACGGCTGTACGAATCTGGATGAAGTTTGGCACAGAGATAGATTGAAGACTGGAACAGAACATAGGCTACATTTTATCCCGGAAAATTTGACAATTACCGAGGGAATAGCGTAAAACGACTTCTAGGCAGACGGAGTCGCGCGTTAAGGCTGCCTATAGTAAGAAATACATACCTAACTATCGACAGCCAAGTCCAAACAAGCACTAAAAACATGGTCAGAATTTTACGAGCAAGTAACAAAACTATTACGTACGAAAACGGCTTTACGAAGACAATCGACTATAATTTGGCTCTTCAAATATGAATAATATAAATAGGTAAATAGTATATTATGGATATTATGAAGGCTACTCAGGACGCAATACCGCGGGAGCTAAAACCCGGAACCGCCCGCACAGTAGGTTTATTATACTTCAAGTGGAATTTGATTTCGAATCGAACCAGCGCGATCCCAACTAACACTTAACCAATTTTTTGTATTTGTTTTTTTTTCTTTAGGGTTTACTTTAATCATACCAAATCATCCCCAGGGGTCCCCATACGTGAAGCTTTTTTTAATGTATTTTAATTTTCGTTGTATCGTAAAAACGGTAAAATATACAAGCGTCAAATTTGTATGATTATAGTAAAATTACTAAAAAAAGCAAGAAATACTAAAATCAAAACATAATAATTTTTATTTTGGTAAAGAGAAAACATTAAAATCGAAATATAATAAATACCTACTATGCGGCTCTACGAAACCCTCGGTGCGGGAGTCCGACTCATATCACACTCGAGCGGGTTTTTTAATAAAGGTACACACTTTAATTGTAATGTTTCTCTGTAATGTTTTTGTTTGGTGAAGTGTTTTGTAGGTATTGTATTGTTTGATTCGTCTGGTGTTCCCGATGATCATGGATCCCGAAGATCACTTACCAGGTGACTAGCTTGTGTTACCCGCACACTTTCGCTGCCTTATTAAACTGATAAATAAAGTTCTACTAATACTTATTCTGTGCAAGCGGCAATAAAAATGTGCGGCTCTCTAACGGCCAAACCCTATATTCAAACCGCGGATAGATAAGCCTTACTACGGGTTAAAATTTGACATTTGCCCATACAAAATGTGTCAAATTTCAATCCGAAGTAAGCCTATCTATCCGCGGTTTGAATATTGGGTTCCGACACAAACCATAAACCTCGTAAGGCCCAACGGCCTAATGTCAAAGTGACTTTTAAGTTTAGTTGACCGACTCTAAGGATTATATGAACTAACGAAAGGACACCGCACGGAAAGTATGAAATAACGAAACTTCGGTGAATTTTGATAAAAAAAATATATGTTACGTGACTTGGTCAATATATAAAAATACTTGGAGGGCAATAAAATCCTATGACTAGTTTTTGAGATTATTTTTTTTTGTAAAAAATCATATGGATATTGGTCCAATAGAAAAATGTACTTATGAAAGAAAAAAAAAGTGGCCAGTTTTGAACAAAACAAAAAAATGTTTTGGGACCATTTTATTAATCAACTACATCAAAAAAAACTGATATGAAAAAGTGTTTAGTTATTTAGATTAGAAATGAATTTTAACGAAAAATACTTGGTTTTTCATGTTTTTTTTTTAATGAATCGGTGAAAAGATGTGTATTTTGAATATTTCATAACTTGTTTTATTGTTAACTTAAATGATTCAAACTCAAACATATTCTGTAGACAGTTTAAAAAATATTTTCGTTCAAAACATCGACATAATTTTTCTCAGAAACTAGTCATAGGATTTTATTGCCCACAGAGTATTTTTATATATTGACCAAGACACGTAACATATATTTTTTTTATCAAAATTCACCGAAGTTTTCTTTTCTATACTTTTCGTGCGGTGTCCTTTGACGTGTGCCTTAAAACAAGATGTTAGTACCCGGCAGGACTTGAGGCGCCCGAAGAGCACATGAGGAACATGGTGGTCCAGATCAGGCCGCACAGCCCTGAGACCAGCGGCACATACGTCGGCAAGTAACATACGCTGTCCTCGACCCACTGAGTGCTCATGAAATCCACTGGGAGCTCATTCACTGAAACTTTAAGGAATTGGTCATAGTCAATCTTCTTGCCCAAGAATAAGAGCCCCGCCGTGCGGAGCTTCGTCGACTTTACTATGATAGACATACAATTAAAATGTGGCCATTTTACGAGTCGCTATTTTGCGAACTTTGTACAATGCGTAATCGTCATAAAAGTGAATGTTTAGAGTTTTGTTTGCCTGTCTGAAAGTTTGTCACGAATGGGCACCGAAACGACAAAGCGGATTCTAACGCAAATTAAAATGAAATGTAACTTAATTTTTCCTGCATGTTCTATATTAATCTTTCAAAGTTTAGAAGATGTTGAAGATTAATATAAAACCAAAGCGAAGCGAGGGCAGGTCGCTAGTTAAAATTTTCTTCACCATTTTCATTAGTAGGAAAATCTACATCATCCGCGTTGATGGTGAAGAACTCGTAGACGATCTTGCGCAGCGAGGAGTGCGGCACGAGCTCCGGGAAGAGCACGCACTTCTGGTCGAACATGTACATCAGGACGTGGAAGAAGAATGTGCAGAACGAGCCGAACACGAAGGTCAGGAAGAACAGGATCAGGTGTGCCCCTGGGAATCGAACCTCAGCGCTAATCAGTGTTTATCGATGTGTATAGACGTGGGTAAAACATCTGTCACTTTCTTACCAGTGCATAAGTGCAAGAGTGACGGATAATTTATCCACCGCGATAAAGGCGACCGCGTAATACGAGCCCGGGGGCTAGCACAAGTTGTCCGCGACTCGGTTGTCGCTCGGATCTCCCTTTTTAACTAGTCTGTAACGATAGAGACGCACTGAGCGATAAGCGAGAAAAATCAACTTGTGCTAGCCGTAAAGAGGTAAGTACCGACTCTCGAGTAGTGATGTCAATCCACACAAGTTCGTGTTGCACGCTGGCATGGCGTCAATGTACGTAAAATGAAGTAAGTATATATTATTGGATTGAAAACACGATAAACGCCCAATAGGTAAAAAACTTAAGTGAAGCTCCTCTTGCATGTAGTTGTGTTCAAAATTTATATGGAATTTATGAAAAATTTGTCGAACGGTCTATGCAGATGTGTTACTAAATTAGTAAATATTAAATACATGCAAGAGGAGCTTTACTTATTACTAATAGAGTAAGTATATAATTCTTTGACAACTGCAATGTAGTTACTAGTTAGTGTTCGGCTCCACTGAGGCGGAGACGAGCGGAGTGGGGCGGAGCTGTGCCAATATTAACCAATAGAATATAAACTAACGTGCGCAAGGCGCGCTCGACGTGACCGCATGCGCCTTCTATTGGTTAATATTGGCACAGCTCCGCTCCGCTCCTCTCGTCTCCGCCTCAGTGGAGCCGCACCCTTAGCCACCTTCTTCGATCTAAGTTTGTCACAAAATAATCTATGAAACTACTTGGATACAAACGAATCCAAAGATACCTCGCATTTCAAAATCTGGCTTGACAAGTGACGAGAGTACTTTGAAGTGCGCCGTACCTATCGCTGGAATAGTTGTGAAACGACGTAGATCACGTGACTTTTCGTATAGTCCTAGCGGTACACCAAAAAATGCTGCAAATGGTGTTAAAGTCATGAAAATTGGAACGATTGATCTTTAGGCCATAAGAATCAATTTGACCCGTAGCACGGAAAAAAAACAAAAAAAGGAGACGAGTTATGACGCCATCTTTATTTTGTATGGGAAAAAAAACTTTTTGTTCTGAAACCTATCGTGTGTGGTATCTAGTGAAAGGGCTTACTAAGCCGATTGTAAAACTATTATATTTCAGTCACTTGCTTTAAATAAAAATAAAAATCATTTTCAAAACATACCAAGTTTGGGCTCCTCCAGATATGATACGGTAAAATCATTATTTATAAAATATACCTAAAATGATACGTAATAGCCTTATTTCCAACCCCCAGACAGCAATTTTGAAAATATTTACATTTAGTATTTTTTTATAATTTTTCAATATTATCTAATCACAAATAGTTAAAACATGCATAAAAAGTTCAATTTCAGACGCTGAGGATGATAAATACTAATGTGAGAGGAGTTTTCCATCATATTTATATTATTTATTTGGGCCGCTGGAATGACTTCTTATCGGCCTAGTATAGGGGAAAAACTTAAGTACCTAAATGACCTCTTGCATGTAGTTGTAACACATCTGTATAGATTTCTATATTTGAAGTTTGACGTAAATTCCATATTAGTTTTGTACACAACCACATGCAAGAGGTCATTTACTTATACGTACTTAAGTTTTTCACCAATATTGTAGGCGTTTGCTGGGTCTGCTGGGATAACGAAAATTGCATAGATACTACGCACTTCAAAATACCAAGCCGGGTTTTTAAATGTGACGTCACTATCTTTGTCAAAAAAGGAGGAGGTTCTACGTTCCACTGTATGTTTTTTTTTATGTTCGGCGAGTTCTCTGATTTCGTCAAAACTGTCTCCTCACTCAAGCAACTTCTTAATTAGCTCCGGTCTTCATAATTTAATGTTACAAAAAAGAGTATACAGATTGCGGCTCCCCTCAGTCAACGCAAACTTTTCAAAAAGATTTGGTGATTATGTTAGAGCATCGGTTTATAATGCAGTTCAACTTTAGACCATTCGACATTTAATATTTGAAATTTGACATAAATTCCATATTAGTTTTGTACACAACTACATGCAAGAGGTCATTTACTTACTTAAGTTATAGTTCAAATTAAATTAACTATGGAATTGTTTTTTAAATAATAAAATCTCGGAAATTATGCGATATTGGACTACATGTTATACCACATTATATACTGCAAATAGGGTCTAGAATCGATGGTTAAAATCCTTCGGGTACGTCCCGGGCACGGTGTATTTTGGGTCAGACTTCCACTGGATTGATAGTAGGTACCTAATTGAGGATTAGTATGTATAACGCGTTAAAATAATGTTGAATGTAAACAACCGTGACTTCAAATCTCAATGAATCAGTTGTTGGTTGGTTACGGTAAATAGTTTGACTACGGAGCCCTAATAAGGCAACGACGCGCAAACTTCTATAAATACTTTAGTACTTAGATAATTATCAAAGAATATAACGAAGAGGCTAGTCAAATTCTAGCTTACAAATAATACTATAACATGTTTCACGTCACTTTTCTCAATCTCAGGTGACAAGTGACATTTCAGTGTACAGTCAAGGAAATGTATTCGCGTACCTTTTTGAGTCTTATTGTCATTGTGACAAGAGTGAAAAAGGTACCCGAATACATTTCCTTGACCGTACATGGCGCTGCTTATATGAAACCCAGTGACGAAACAGCGTGTTAACCTTGCAATGTATACCAAATTGTCACCTGTCACGTGTCGTTGTCAGGATGGTGAAATAAGGGGCTGGAAGCGATACCTTAACCCTTAATGAGGCAGAGGCTATATATTTACCACAAAACAATAAGTTGAAATTGAACTTTACTACCTACATTTTATGATACAATTTTAAATGTATTTTCCTGAAATATAACATCATCTATTATTAGTTATTACTCTTTATTGCGATTCCATGACTGTATTTCTTTCCAGACTATGTCAGACCTTGTTTTGGTCTAGTATTTTTACTTTAACGGGGCCTTATTAAGGGTTAAAGTACGTAATAAGTCACATTACATAAGGTACTTAGGTACATTATTTTTGATCTTCATTCCTATTGTTTTTGTTTTCTCTCTTAAGTGTTTACATACATACATACATACATGTTTGTTTACTCCTTCTTCACGGTTCGACACCTCATCTGACCGAGGTAAAAATACTGGGTGACACATAAGTCGTAATACAACTTACCACCAGGGTGTTCTACCCACAAATATGAACAACTTTCACTATGGGACCAACTCTGAAATCACGAAAAAAAAACAGCTGTTTCATAGAAAAGTTCAATACGTCCGCGACCAAAATGTATGAAACATAGACACAACTGTATAAAAATGAATACAAAGATAGTCCATAGTCTGGAAACGGATATAGAATTCTTTTTAACCGACTTCAAAAAAAGGAGGAGGTTCTCAATTCGTCGGGTTTTTTTTTTTTTTTTTATGTATGTTCCCCGATTACTCGAAGACCATTGGACCGATTTGAAAAATTTTTTCGTTGTTCGAATGGGTTTACTTTCTAGTTGGTCCCATTGTCACCACGTCAGGATCTGATGATGGGATCATGAAGAAATCAAGAGAACTCCTCAAATATTATATAGCGATTTTGGTATTTTTCACTGTAACTCATGCATTTGCTTTTGAAAAGTACTATATGGTGAAGTGGAACTGATGATGAAGACCACAGATGGCCACCGGAACTCCTTAACGGTACCTATTTCAAGGGTGGCGATAAGATATTTCGATAAAGGAAGTTGAGCGACTATGACGAAGCACATTTAGGTTTAAATATGACTATGACATTCCCGCGGCGTTGTCTGCGGCGAGCTTGAAATGTTCTATAGTTTCTTATTAATATTTAGAAGTGGAGCTACGTAACAGCATAAATAGGATCACTAAAAAGTATAAAATAAAATAAATGTTTAAGAAAACAAAAAGCCGCCTTCAAAAAGCAAAAAATAACTTCTTTAAAATGGTAGGTAAATAGGTCAGTCCAACTGAAGTCGGCGTCCAACAATATTTTAACCAAAAGCAGACTTCAGTTGGACTGACCTATTTACCTACCATTTTAAAGAAGTTATTTTTTGCTTTTTGAAGGCGGTTTTTTGTTTTTTTATTATCTCGAAAAATCTGACAGTTCCCGAAGCTATAAGCGACTTCTACACCAACGAAGTCTCAGGCAGCCAATTCTGAAAATATAATTTCTTTGAGCGTACCCAAGAACTGTTCTTTAATAGTAGTTTGTTTATCAGGATACGCCGTCAAAACAAAAAAAGGTCAAATACAACGATGAATGGGAAAACCGCTCGGCTTATTGCTTATTATGTCACAGCATTGCATTGTGCAACGCTTTCACGTGGGACAATTCGGCCCAACGTGACTTTCGAGCCTTATTGGTAATCTGACGAAATACCTATCCGGATTTTCCTTGACTACCTACCTATTTTGTAGTTTTTGGAAATGAAACTGGTCCGGACCTTATTATCACGAGAGGAGGGGATTCTGCTCAGCCTCAGAGGGCCCTGCCAAGATGCATTACGCTAACTAGCGTTTCTATTCGTTTCGTTTTTAAACCAATCGCGTCACTGGTAGATCACGTGACTTTTCGTAACACGTCATCTACCAGTGACGCGATTGGTTTAAAAACGAAGCGAATAGAAACGCTAGTTAGCGTAATGCATCTTGGCAGGGCCCTCAGGACGTATATAGAATGATTCGTATTTTTGTGTATACATTACCCGATTTCTCCGGCAACTGCCAACCGATTTTAATAGGTAAGTACCTACTTATCTTTACACACCTAATATAAAGCAAAGTCCTTCCCGCCGTCTGTCCCTCTGTATGTGTACGCTTAGATCTTTAAAATTTCGCAACGGATTAACGCAAGAGTAAGGTTTTTATGTATAATAAATTCTGGATTATGTACGGGTGGTTACTGAAAATTCACATAAACCGAAGCGAAGCGAGGGCGGGTCCCTAGTTTTTTTATTAAATAGGGCATATGTAAAGGCTGTTCCTTTATGGTCGATTATTATCCCTATGCGTGAAAAATGGAGGATAAAATTTCATGTCTTTGCCAATTGCAATACGGAGTAGGTTCATTGTTAAAAAAAGTCAGTCTCGTTGCGTTACATTTACAATTGATTAAGGGAGTGAGATATCTCTCTTGCCGTAGAAGATGACCCTTGCAGACCCTATATGTGGTATTAGGTGTAAAGGGACCTTATTGTCGACGGCGCTTACGCCGCACTGCGTCACGCGACGTTGTATTTATATCGGAGGGAAAGCGCTTTCGACAATAAGGTCCCTTTTCATAGATAACGCCACATATTATATTCTAAATTGGCTAAATAACGTTATCAAGCATTTCCTACATTGCTCTCAATAACCGTTCCTTGCTCGTAAGACAAAACATAGAGGTATCGAAAAAAATATTGGTTAGACATCCTCGACTCTAGTCAGTCTCGTCTTAAAACCTACAGGCACACCGGGCGAGTTCATTTGGCGCCTTTTAAAAAACGAACTCATTTTAAATTTACAGTTGCGGCGATTTCTAGGCACCGGGGCCCCAGGTCACCCCCCCCCTAAGCCGGCCCTGCCCTAGCAGGATCTCAACGCGCCTAGTCCGGTGTTGCGTCGATTTCTGCGCCGTGCATATGTATCAGTTAACTACGCGTTTAGCGAGCAAAAGGGCAAAGAAAATTGCACAATTTGGCTTAATTCGCATGCGAAAAGCGAGTCGGGAAAAACGCTTATCTGACGCCATTTAATTACGAAAGCTTACCTTTCCAGACCACGCTGACTTCGTTCTCATTCCGTTCAACTAATCTATATTCTTGGTAGAGAAGCACTGAAGCCATCGTTGTTTTTGTGTTTTATATTCACATGCCAATATTATTCTTCTTCTTTTTTCTTTATAATATTCAAACTAAACTAAACACCAAATGCCAAATAATTTTGACAATAGTTCCGAATGAGCAGTGTGACCATTCGCAGGATAAAGATAAACGAAACGTAAAAAATAACAATGTTTATAAAAAGTTTCAAAAGTATACAAATATTTTTCATGGACCAAATTTCTTAGGTACAATCGATGTAATACACTTTAGTACCTTGTCACGTTAATCGCTGTGACAATTCATGTATGGCGGTGTAAACATGACATTAAATAGACAAGCTCTAAAGTGTACTTACACATATTTATGAACTGGACTGTACCGTTTTGCATACATATTTTTAGGGTATTATATCCAGGTTAAAATTTCAAGGGACTGAAAAAAAAAACTTTTACAAACATCATTCAACTATTTTATTTTTTTACTTAGGTAGTTCATTTCATATTCTCCGACGGACGTCACGAGGAAACAAAAACAAGCGCCATGGATTTTATGTTGTGATCTATGTTATTGGAATGGGCTAAAATTTGGTAAGCCGGATCACAATGCAATATCATAGTGTCAAGGTGGCAACCGAATTTCCGCTGTAGGTACTTAACGTAGAGCCGCCGAGTTTCCACCCATTCGTTAGTGAGTTCTCGATATGCAGATGATGAATGTGTATTGGTATAGGATCACTCGTGTGTCTGTATGTCTGTCCGTTATCACAGTAAAAACATATACCTACTTATGCACAAACTGTGCACAATTTTGTATTATTTACAATACAATACAGCAAAAATAAAAATACATTGAAAAAAAAAAGTTTATTATGTAGCGACAAACTTTATATAAACGCCGTGATAAAAAATAAACCTGAGGGCTAAGACAAGATGCACTACGCTAACTAACGTTTCTATTCGATTAGTTTTTAAACCAATCGCGTCACTGGTAGACCACGTGACTTTTCGTATCACGTCATCTTCCAGTGACGCGATTGGTTTAAAAATGAATCGAATAGAAACGTTAGTTAGCGTAGTGCATCTTGTCTGAGCCCTCTGGTAGCTATTACGGTTCAAAACATATAGCTATTTAAAGTTAGGACAGGCAGACAGACGGACGGACGAACCGACGGACAGAAGGACGGACGGATGGACAGCGTATGCTTAGTAATAGGGTCCCGTTGGAGGCCCTTCGGGTATCGGACCCTAAAAATTGACTATGTTCAACCTTTTGTAAAGCAAAGTCCTTCATACGTCCCTAATGGGCTACGAGTACACATGGGCTACTAAATGAGTTATATGTCGCAATTGTCGCATGCATCTGTAACGCACAAAAATGTTGACTCAAACTACTACTATGTTTATTAATATTTACATACATCATCCGTCGAAACAATCCGTAATCGGAGAAGATCAGTTATGGATCATAAGTTCATAACAAGAGCAATCGTTGAATTGTTTCCCTCACGTCCGAGTAATGAAGACGTCCCTTGCGCTGATCGCTGGGTGGATCATCGGCCAAGTTGCTTGTGTTTTTAGAATAAACTTATGTTCCTCTAATCCAAATGTTTCCTGGACATTCGAAAATAAGAATCGATGTAAGTACACTTGTTATGTTTGAGGTTGCTATGCCCTAAGGCCATCCACTGGATCCCATTACTAAGTCTAGGTCGGCCATATGCCCGTTTGTCATAGCTTAGGGGTGATAATAAAAAATAAATACAGAATAGTGAAATATGATTGTGAAGCTAAAAAAATCAATACAAAACCCATAACGTTTTCGCTCCCCATAAACCTAGTCCGTTTTCTATAATTTTTGAATGAAAAGCTAGGTACCTATGTACGTTTTTCTTTCCAAGAAAATATTTCTGCCACCAATTTAATAAACAAAAACGGAAACGTACATACCTATCTAGTTTTTCACAAATACTCGTACCACAAAATATTCAAAAATCGTGGGAATCGGACATAATTTAGGGGGTGAGGAACGTTATCGCCCGGAGCTAAAGTGCAGATTTTTTTGACAAGTAAGTACGGGATTTAAGCGTATGTTCACAATCGTCTTAAAAGTACCCTCAAACCGACAAAAACTTTTCAAATTGAAATAACCCTACTCACGTAAGAAATACTTTGGAAGTAGATTTTTTATTAAAATGATTGATCTTAAAATAATAACACTAATATTATCTATTATTCTAAGTTGGTAAGTATCATATTATTGCATCCAGATCCGAGCCATTTTTAAAGATTTAAGACATATCTATATTTTTGTAAAGTTAGTTTTAAATTGATTGAAACATTTGTTCCAAACAGTCAAGAAAGGGAGCTTATAAAAACGGGGTAGGTGGGTAGGTAATATGATTCCAAAGTACGTTATCCTCGGTGCGTGGGCAGAAGCACACAATAAGCGAATAAATAATAATTATATAGAATAGGTACATTGTAAACCAGCCTTAATTTATGTATTCAAACAATATAGGGTTGCATGGCCACCGTCTGCAGCTGTCACGTGCACGGGTCCAACAGGCACCTTCCCGGTATTTTTTGCTAATAATAATGCTTTGACTGCGTGCAGCGATCGAGGGTGCAGCGTCGGTGCCCGGCGGCGTGTACTCAGACCTGTACAACGAGGGCTTCGTCGACGACATCATGGAGCGGTTTAACGACGTCGCCCTCCGCTGGGTCGCCAGAGACACCTGGACCTACACCGCCCGATTTAACAGTAAATTTATTTGTTCTACTTCACTGGATGGATGGATGATAAAAATACAGAGCGAACCTAACAATATAGATGAAATCGAATAGGGATCTGGCGGAAAGAATCTTGGAATATTTAATAGGTATCATCATTAGGTACTATCAGCCCACGTCAGTTCACTGCTGGGCGGTTATATGCCTTTTCCATTGAATGCGACATAGCCAGCAGCTGTTCTCCTCCTCGCTGCCATTGTGAACATTTAAATGATGATTCTGTTTTTATTGATATTGGTATTGCTTTGAATCGACTGGTTACTTATTTTATACTTATTCATCCAAAATCACATCAATAAAATAGCATCAAAATTAATCACTCGCATCCCAATTCAATTTGATTCATACTTCCATTTTAGTGACACCTGTTTCCATACTAATAATACTTTACCTACTACACTGGTTATGCCAGCGATATACCATCGAGAAGTATTATTTATGAGGTACTCTAGTTTTACTGTACTCACTAATAATATTTTGTAAAAGTAAAAGTGTATCTATTTGCTGAATATTTTTTAGACACAAAATTAAAAACAAAACCACGGAGCCGATTTTTGACTTTCGAGCGCTCGAAAGTTTCACTCGGAAGTGAGCGAAATCTTCGAAACCGTTTTTTGAAATACGAGCGGTAGAATTGAAAACGAATAGTGTGGAGCACTCGTCTTTAAATTTTCTATCGCTCGTAATTTAAAAAATACGGTTTCAAAGATTTTGCTCGCTTCCGAGTGAAACTTTCGAAGCGCTCGAAAGTAAAAAATCAGCCCCCACATTATTCAATGATATAATATATAAGGTTGATAATAGATTTCACCTTTCCTCTACTAACACGTTATTATCGGGAGTAAACTAAATATTTTTTCAGTTATACCTTTCTGCGCGGGATAAATGTCCATCTACTAATCAGTTTGGAGAAATCAATATTACAGTCATTGAGAGCCTAATATAAATAAGTATATGAGTATTAAGGGTATCCAGTTAGACTACGAAGCTATAAAAATGTGAAATTCCTCGAAATGTTGAAAAAAAGAGTGGAAAATTTTCCAAAGCCAACTGGTAGAGAATGCCATTAGGCATTATCTTAGTTCACCTTTTGTACTCAAATTTGTATTTTGGTGCCATAAAGATTAAATAAATAAATAGATAAATAAAGTTGCAGGTAGACGCTAAATAGTAAATAGTTGAATGTTTTTTACATTTCAGTCTTCATACCAAGAACTAAAATAGTTAATTTGGTGTTCGAGGGCGTGGACACGGTATCAGCTATTGAAGTGAACGGGAAATCCGTCGGCCGCACAAACAATATGTTCGTACGATACATCTTTGATGTGAAGAAATTGATTAAGGTATGCTTATGTCGTCGTTAAGTAACTTTACTTTAACTTAACAAAATAATTGGTTAATCATCGTCATCATCATCATATCAGCCGAAGGACATCGACTGCTGGACAAAATCCTTCATAAAGCATCTCCACGACGACGGTCGGTTTCGTGCCCCCCGCATCTATATATCCGCAACAAATACCATTTAAACCCTTTTAAAAAGCATTAATAAAAAGCGGGAGATTGTTTATGCTTCTTAGATTTTTTTAATACATACCTAACATAAAAAACAAAAGTCTTATGTATGATAATTGCTTATAACTTATAACCCTTTACAAAATGATGCTCTTGAAAATGTGTGATGTTACCCGTTTCGGCCGTTTCGGAGTTCACTTGATTTTTCATCATTTCTCTTTTTGCATTTTGAAGAAAAAAAGTTGCTTAAATACTTTAATAAAAACCACTCTTCGCCAGCCGTTAACTCTATCATCACTACATTTTTAGAAATAGAATTAGAAACATTTATTCGACGAGCACAAGAAAAAAAAACAGATCAGGGGTTATTATTACATAGCAATGCAGTTCAGTTTACGCTGAGAGAAAAGGACAGATCTATATAACTGCTATAGCTCTGTCCTTTACGCTCGCCGTAACATGAACTGCATAGCTATGTCATAATAACCCCCCAGAGAAAAACTTTCAACTACTTTCCTCCTACTTGACCAAACGATACCATTGCTCTTGTTTAAATATCCCTGATTTGTAATTACATAGGTATGTTTTAACTATCCACAAGCCAACAAAGTTTAATTACGACTATTCAAATACCCATAGGTATAAAATCGAAACTTTAATCAGTGAGACATCTTTGACAACACATTCCTCACTTCACGTTAGTAAATTACTAGGTACATACATACATATATAATCTCACGCCTTCGTTCCCAGAGTGGGGTAGGCAGAGCTACAGAATTACAAACATCTCTAAAAACTTGTTGATAATTCTATAACCACAATTTGCACAATTAGGCTAAGATGTACAGTTTGTGCCAATTATTATTATCAATAATAATGATTTATTTGTTGAAAATTTACAATAAACGTCTTACAAAAACAGTATAAAAAAACGAATGCTACAAGTTTATCCGTACACTATTGATTCGAAGCGCTTCTTAATCTTAATACGTAAGGTCTGTTCATCCTTACTTGTCTTATATAGTAAACAACTTTCTAACCTCAAAATGAACGTTTTTTTGGCTAAAACAGCTCTTTTATCGTAAATAAAGTAAACTGAATAAACATTATGGACATGACTTGGCTAATGTATTGACTGTGATTGCTTTATTTTGTTTAAAATAGCTGTTATAGCCAAAAAAGACTCATGTTGAGGTTAGAAAGTTGTTTACTATATAAGACAAGTAAGAATGAACAGACCTTAGGTAATAATGAATATAGATAAAATTAATATTAGTGCATGCAAAGCGGCCGCGCCGCGCGCTACCGGCGGCCGCCGCAGGCGCGAGCGCCGAGAAGTGGTCAGAAAACTTAACTACAGGGTATGCGCCTATTCAAAATATAAATAAATAATAAAAACCATAAGTTGTCTTTACAAAATTAATGGGTATCTAAACTGGCCAAAAAGTACTATTTTCATTTTCGTTTTATATTTTTCTCATTTAATTGAAATTGGCAAAGATGTAAACACAACCAAGCGAACCCATTTACCATTATTACTCGATAGTCACGTGCTTTTAAAGATCAGTACCTGTGGTCTTAGCAATTGTTTATACACTTGATCTTTACTTTCACATTAAGTTTAATATTAAATAACTATTAATTATAGGTACGTTATTTTACATAAAAACACGCTCGATTAATATTTGAGGTTATGTGTCATACAGTACTAATTTGTTTACATATTTGGCAATTTCAATTGACACAGGCTATAGTATTAATTACATGCTAATATTTAATTGCTGTGAAGTCAGCCCTGATAACCCTTTATTTTAATTAATTAATTAATATACTAACGTCTTTAAGTTAGTTTTTGTATAGTTAAATATGAATGATTATTATTGCTTTAGTACATACATACATAATCTCACGCCTTCGTTCCCAGAGTGGGGTAGGCAGAGCTACAGAATTACAAACATCTCTAAAAACTTGTTGATAATTCTATAACCACAATTTGCACAAATAGGCTATGATGTTTACCAGCTTTTGCTTTAGTAAATAATAATAAATTGATTTATCTACAGTCAGGCTACAACAAAGTAAAGGTTATCTTCGCGTCCCCAATAAGAGTAGCGGCATCCCGCAGTGACAAGCGCTTTGCAGCGCCCGCGTGCGTGCCGGACATGTACCACGGCGAGTGCCACATCAACCAGCTGCGCAAGATGCAGGCCTCCTTCGGGTGGGACTGGGCACCAGCGATCCCATCAGTTGGACTGTGGTAAAGCGGTTTTCGAGCGAGTATTCCAGCCTCTATTCAACACGGTAAAAACGATATCGTTTTTGATCTGTTATCATATTTTCAACGTTTCGATAGCTCTGATTTACTTGACAGTAATGGCGGTCGAGTAAGAAACAATACGATAACAGGTCAAATACGATTTGGATTTAACCGCCTAGAATAGAGGCGCAGCATATTATACTATCCTACATTCTTCATTCTCTTTAAATTTTCCAGACTATAAAGCAATTAAACATTATTATTTTTCATTTTATTTGCTCCATGTAGCGCTTCTAGGTCCTGCCGTCTTTCTTCTACCTTCAATCTTTTCTCTATAGTCATTATCCATGGTCGTGCCTACATGTTTATAATTACGTTTTTCATGCATATGCTTTGCATAAATACGTATATTTCATAACACAAACTGCATAATTTCGATCTCTATAATAAACCTTCGTCTTCATTGCCAGAGTGGGGTAGGCAGTGCTACAGAATTACCAACAACTCTAAAATCTTGTTGTTAATTCTTTAACCACATTAAGCACAAACAGGCTAAGATGTCTACCAGTGTATATTAGTGACAGATTGCAAGCCCATCGCCTAAGAATACTACGTCGTTATTCCCTTAGTCGCCTCTTACGACTTCCACGGGAAGACATGGGGTGGTACTATTCTAAGCCAGCAACTACACAGCTTAAGATGCATAAGAACAAAAAAATGATAATTATGATAAATTAATTTTATTTTTATGCTAAACGTTTCTTATGCTTTTCAAACTTAGTCAAATGTAGTTATGCTAAACGTGTTTATTCAAATTAAACGGGGCCCCTTTTTCAGAATCGTTTTCTTCAGGGACCGGCTCGCTATCCTATTCAAGGGGTTTCGAATGGGTTTTTAGGTATAAGGATTTATTTAGAAAAGCCGTATCGCTTGAAAGCCGTCCGATTTGCTTTTTAAAGCGCTATTTATAACAGTTACCCTTACCAATCCGTTTCGTATAAGTCATGTTCGATTTTGCTTTTAAAGCGGTTATATACCGCTGGTGATGGAGTGATACCAATATCACTTTAACTTAAAAAAGCCGTTCGATTGGCTTTTTACGCGCTATTTATAAGGGTTACCCTTATATTTGGTTATCAATTTACTGCTGACGATCTGAGCTTTGGCTCTTTAGGTATCCCTTATGCGAATGGTTAGTTTAACAAATAACTAAGTCATATATTTCCAAAGGGGTTATTCTTTTAGTGGGTTATGCTTCGAGAGGGAAGTCTTTGTAAGGCTTTTATCGGGGAATGGGTGGTTTATTAATTTTCTTTATTAACCCCCAACAGGTTAAAACAGAGGGGCTATCACGTAACACACTCGCAATCAGAATCGTTTTGATTTTGAAAATCGAAGGCTTGTCTGCATACAAAATGAAACCAATTGTTTTGTTTTGAAGCCGATCACGATTGCAAGTGAGTTACGCGAAAGGCCTGCCGGTCTAAGTTCAAATTCTTTTTAGTAGAAGTTCTTTCATATTTCCTGATTACCTATGACTATTATGATTGATTGGTCTAACTGGTAGATTACAGGGTCTCTTACTTATAGATTTTTTTTTTAAAGGAAACCAGTTTATATCGAGTTTTACGACAGCGCTATCATAAGATCAGTGACAACGCACACTAAAAGAGAAAATGCGCAGTGGCATCTAAAGATCGTTACTCACTTGGAGTCGAGGAAGTTTAATGAAGTTCGTGGGCACCTGATAGCAGCACTATCAGTGGAAGGGGGTCAGACAATACAAGTAGAGGATTCCATTTCAACAAAAGCAAGAGGCGACATGACCTGCGAGGCTGTACTCAATATGACCATCAGTGAAGTAAGAAACTGGAAATTGTGAAATGAAGGGCACGTAGGTTTAGGAGAAATATAACTTTAATTGAGCCGTTCTTTTCGCAGAGTTCGGTGCGGCTCTGGTGGCCGAATGGATACGGGAATCAAACATTATATAATTTGTATGTCACGTTTGTGGATATGTCCACTAGATTTTACGAAACTTTTAAACGGAATTATCAAATTGGTTTCCGTACCATAGAGTTGGTGGAAGAAGATGTTTCTACATTATCCAGTCAGTACCTTGCTTAAACAATAGTGATCAAAATTATTTAAGACGCAATTTCTTTATAATTTTTCAGGATTATCTGCTTATTTGTAATAATTGTCATATTGAATGCTTAATTGCAGGTTCTGTTAAATCAGGCTATGGATTAACATTTTATTTCAGAATAAATGGTTACCCTATCTTTATGAAAGGTTCAAATTTGGTCCCAGCAAGCATGCTTCCGGAATTTGGGGGATACATAGATACAGGTACTAGATAAGTACAAAATTTCGTACGCTGTATGGTTCTTGTACATACTTGTCAATATACCGAAATAGGTAAGTTTATATAGACTTGTCAATATCCCGAAAAAGGTAAGTTTAGTAGTAGCAATAGCACAGTCAACCAGTTTAATTACTAAAACCGTAATTGAATTATGTCAAAGTGACGCAAACGTTAAAACCGTAAGAAACCTTACAATTTGCTTTATTATGACAGTTTGACATAGTTCCATTTAAAGGCACCATTCCATTATATTGGTTGAATGGACATCAAAAACTTGGTTTTCCATTTATTGAGTCGGAGGTTGTTAAGCCTACTGTAACGACGTAATGTATCTGCCTACTATTTTATCATGCGGGTTATTGAATACCTACTTAATGTAAAGGGACCATTTCAGTAGGTTACTAATTAATAGAACTTTCAGTGCAGAGCCTCGTTTTCCCCGCTCGCGAGGCCCACATGAACATGCTGCGGGTGTGGGGCGGCGGCGTTTACGAGTCCAACTATTTCTATGACCTCTGTGACCAGCTCGGCATACTGGTCTGGCAAGACTTCCTTTTTGCGTCCTCCATGTATCCAGCCGATGGAAAGTTTCTTAGGTAAGCTTCCGAGAAAATATTTTATCAAACAATGGTTTACCGATGAATCACCGACACTCATTTCATAATTATAATGTTTTACTTGGCCGAATTTTCATTTCATCGACAAGCATTTACACGTGCAGGAGTTATATTTTTTAGTGGTCACGGGTCTAACCTAACCTAACCCACGCTTAAGATAACCCAAAATCAATAAAGTGTCAGCAGAAACTAGCTTTCGATGACATGATCCATTCGATTAAATGAAAGTCGATAAAGCAAAGGAATCCCCAAACAAAGTAGGTACTTATTAAAATCCTTTGCGAATTTCAGTAACGTAAGAACAGAAGTTAGACAGAATGTAATACGTCTCCAGCATCATGCTTCATTAGCAATATGGGCAGGTAACAGTGGAAACGAGGCCGCATTGCGTGGTCATTGGTTCGGCACCAGACTGGAATTCGCAAAATATAGGAAAAATTACATTAGACTGTACGTGGAAACGATAAGACCGATCGTCCATAGTTTAGATCCAGGCAGACGCTACCTAATTTCAAGCCCTTCAAATGGCAAGGAATCAGAACGAGAGGGGTTCATTGCTGGGCGACCTTACGACCCGAATTATGGTGATTCCCATTTCTACAACTATATCTTCGATAACTGGAATCAAAATACATATCCGAGAACTAGATTTGCTTCTGAGTATGGTTTTCAGTCTCTTCCGTCACTCACGACGATGTCAACAGCCACGACAAATCGATCGGACTACAACATTGAAAGCGAGTACTCGGTTCACAGGCAGCATTCCCCAGGAGGTTACGGGTATATTGACTACCAAATGACACGACATTTAGATTTAAACTCGAGTGACCCGAAACATTTTCAAAAATACATATTTTATAGCCAAGTTAGTATTTACTTCCTTTTATAATAATTAGTTTTGGTAAAACAGGAGAGTAGCACTAGTATTCGATTATCAGGTATCACATGTTTTTTGTACATTGCCAAAAGTAATAAAAATAGAAATAAAGCGAGGATAGGGCATATCAGGGTTGACATGTGGAAAAATAAGCTACCTGAGAAAACAAGATAAAGCAAACTTGTTTGACAAAATACGATGTCGTTTAATTAATAATTATTATGCACTAAATTTGTGCGTCCATATAGTTAGTAACTTACACGACGAATGTTTGGTAAAGTTAAATAAAGGTATGTTTTTGTAGATATCACAGGCAATGTCTTTGAAAGCGGAGACCGAGTTTTACCGACAGAGCCAAGCGGACTGGTACACCATGGGGGCGCTATACTGGCAGCTGAACGACGTCTGGCAGGCTCCTTCCTGGTCCAGCATAGGTCCGTAACAGATACAAATATAAGTAAGAGCAGATACCTAGTTAATTTACTCAAGTATATATGAGTTTTACATAAGTATTATTTTTCCAGAATACGGTGGAAAATGGAAAATGCTTCATTATTTCGCTAAAAACTTCTTCGCACCTGTCTTGATTTCCCCTCGACTGATGTTAGGTGGTCAAATCGACTTGTACCTTCTTAATGACAGATTTGAGTCCATCACTGACGGGATCGTGACGGTAGAATTCTTCAAATGGAATAGTTTTCAGCCAGTAAATGTTATGGTTTTTCCTGCTAACGCTGGACCAATGTGTGCCAAGAAACTTAGTACCGATCTTAGTTTGTGGAGAGAAAACACTGAGGAGATATTTTTGAGGTTCTCATTAACGGCGGAAGGCTTGCCTAGATCTCCACATAATTTCGTATTTCCGAAACCATTTAGATCTATAAAAGGATTAAAGAAACCCACTATCAATGTAAGTCTTAGGTCAAGTTAAGCTAAGTGAAACGAAAATTCGAATTCGATAACGCACGGGCTCCGTCTGGGAGCGCTGTTTAGTGTGAAATCGGGCAGTTTGTCATGGATGTGTGTGAAGACCAAGATAAGAGGCTAGAGCTTTAAAATAAGCAAGTTGCTTTTAATATTATCTGATTTAACTACCTACTTGATCTTCGTTCTACTGGGGCGTAACAGCATATTTATTATTTTATGTCCTACAACAGGTCAAAGTGTCAAACAGCACGAGGATTCATCCGGAAGTAGTAAGGTACACGCTGGACATCACTGTGAACACAGTGGTTCTCTTCCTTTGGCTGGACTCGACTTTGCCGCTCGGCCGCTTCGAAGACAACGGCCTTGTCGTAACGGATCCTCATATCAGAGTGTTCTACACCAACCGGAAGGATATTCCACTCAACAAGTTGAAAAAATCGATACGCTGTCACTATTATGTGAATTATAATTAACATGCAAATTAAATGAGGTTAGGCTGCGGCTCCACTGAGGCGGAGATGAGCGGAGTGGAGCGGAGCTGTGCCAATATTGACCAATAGAATCTAAACTAACGTGCGCAAGGCGCGCTCAACGTCACCGCATGCGCCTTCTATTGGTTAATATTGGCACAGCTCCGCTCTGCTCCGCTCCTCTCCGCCTCAGTGGAGCCGCAGCCTTATAGTTTGCCGCATTTCTACGAACTCCGAGGCACAGACCTGAATTGTACATAATACTTATACCAATTACGAAAAATCATTGTTTTTTAGCAAGCTTCTATATCCTTCTCGCGATAAAACTAAAAATGACGAAACGGATTGTTATTGTTAGGGTTCCGTACCAAAACGGTAATAAAGAAACCCTTGTAACTCGACACTTCGGAGTATATCTATATCTGTTAGTTTGTATGTCACAGCTGTTTCTCAGCAACCATCGGAGCTATAAACTTGAAATTTGGCTTTAGTTGTAAATAACTCGCTTGTCAGCATTTATTTTTGATAAAAAATAAAACAGGGCTAGAGCATGTCTGACCATGCTCAATGTAGGGTTCCGAAACCGTTACTACACAAAATGGAATGGAGTCTAAAATGGAGGGTTGAATAATGAAAGTGACTTTATTATACTTAACGAATGATTCGTCATATTATCCTCATTATCTCCGAAGTTTATCAGCCGAAAAATGTGAAAAAGTCCAGAAAATTTATTTATACTTAATTAACCAAAATGTGCAAATTGTCAATTTTTGGGAAATTATCAAAAAACTTTGAAAATGTAAATTATAATTAGGTAACTAAAAATGGACCTTAAGGGCGGTTTAAAATAAAGTTCATAAAAACTTCAACAATTTCTTCTGACCTTATTTAGATTTCTTCAATGTGCGAGTTCCACTCCGTTTTTGACCTTAGTCCGTTCATGAGAGTATTTTTTTGTCATATCAGAGATACGAGGACAATGAACGCGCACGCGCGGTCTAAACTACTCGTAGATACTGTTTACGTATAACACAAGTATGAAGTAATAGCGATAACAGAAACATTGCAGAAATACTTTAGACCTTAGCTGTAGGTATACACCATTGAACAGCGCCAAACAAATGAAACGCGAGAAGACAACAGACACTCCATGAACACAATGCGTAATACCAATAAGAGATAATCATCGTACACCGGCCAGTGAGGGGCGACCAAATCATCGATGAACTTCAACTCGCCATGACATACAACTGGTAATGCGATGATCTAACGTTTTCTGTTTTGTTATTTCGTCAGCCTAGGTAGCTACAGCAAAAGTCTATAAGTGTATTTGTTATGCCAAAGAGAGTGAGTACCGACTAATAAAACTCCCTCCGTCCACTAGAATCCATTGACAGGATCCATTAATGGGTTCAAGTGAACTTTTTGTACATTAAAATCCTTTAATGGAGTCGAGTGGGCTTAATGTTCACTTAAATCCATTTGGAGTTATTTACACTTTTTAAGACGCTGGGATCCATCAATGGATTTAAATATACTATGAAGTCTACAAAGATCCATTCATGGATTCTATTGAACTTTTTATATACCCGTATCCATCAATGGATACTAAATGTCCACGAGTAGCCATCAATTGATGGAATCAAGTGTATTATAAGTTTAATAAAATCCATTCATGGATCGAAGTGTAATTAAGAGTGCAACAGAATCCATTGATGGATTCCAGAGTATTAAAAAGTAAACGAATCCAAATGGATTTAAGTATACAATAAAGTCCACTCTACTCCATTAATGGATTTGAATGTACAAAAAGTCCACTTGACCCCTTTAATGGATCTTAGTGGACGGAGGGAGGCCTAAGATTTCGTACCTATAGGTATTACTAAATGTAAAGGTATTTAAAACATTACTTAGGTTTGTTCTATATAAGTGTTCAACATACAAAACCAATGTTAAGCTACTCATACGTATGGTCTGGATAGAGAACATATAATTTAGAAACAATTTATGTTACTATAACTATTATAGAAAAAAATAAATTAGTCGAATGTTATATTCTACTTTTTTACTTTACGTTAAGAACCGAAACATTATTTTATGAGTTCTAGATTTGTAGAAACTAACTGGCCCAAAGCCAAGATCTCCTACAGACCATATTGATGCTTGATGTAGTCAAATCTTGTAATTGACAGGTGTTTACACGAGTCTGACACGGTCGAATTAAGATGAATAAGAATGCCTACAACACTCCTTTAGTGGGACTAGGTACTAGTTTCACATACACACAACATTCACTGGCGATTTGAAAATATCCATGGTACTCACCGAACAAAGAATTTTTCTTAGTCTTTTTTTGTATCATCATGCGAGATTGTGCTATATTCATGTTTTACCCAGTGTCTACAACTCTAGAATTCATAATAGAAAGTTTGTTTTGGCAACTTCACTAATTAGTAGCCTTATAAATACGAATCGGCATATTAGGGATAAGTGTGCTGGTTAAAAAATTAAGTACCTTGTTATTCACTGGACACTCTCCAGTGTAGGTAAGCATTGTCTATACCGATAATGCGCATTACGGAAGGTAATTACCGTAAATATTATACTAATAATAGCGATTGAAAAATCAGTAATCATATCAACACAGGCTATAAGTATGAGTCTCGGTATAAGTATCGTTCACATTCTCCGTTTATCGATAGTTTCTAGCATACCCACTTGTTGTGCGTAACTCGCGGCGAGCGCAAACATGCAGTGCGATTAAGCGCCAGTCAATCGTTATCTCCTTTCTGGGTTAATTATTGTCAACTGTTCTCTACGGACATCGGAGCCATGAAGACGTTGCTGGCATTGCTTATTTTAAGGGGTTTAGAAAATGTTGTCAGCATTACTGTACTCGACTTGTGTTCATCTAATCCCAACGTTACATGGACCTATGAAAACAAAAGTGGATGTAAGTAAATTGTTTTTGATTATTGTTAGCTGCATGAATTAATTGCAAAAAAAGCATTTTGATTCTTCTTTTTCTCTGTTTTTGGTAGCTTTCCTTCGCTTTGTGATTGTATGAATTTTTGCAGTTTATAAAGGCCATGGTACCGTCCCGGGCGGCGTGTATTCAGATCTTCACAACGCGAGAGTGATTGGAGACATCCTGTCGGGTTTCAATGACACCGCTACGAGATGGGTCGCCCACGACTCCTGGACTTATACAGGAACATTTAAATGTAAATCAACAAACAACACAAAAGGAAAATTTGCTTAACTACAAGTGGTGAAACTACACCGCTACCATTTGGTGATTTTTACAAATTCTTCGGTGTCACTGAATGGATATCTAAAATTATTGACCTATCATATTTTCTTGTTTCAAAACGTGTGATTTTTCTTCTTTGATCGCTTCTTTTCATTCAGCTCTTAAACGATTTCTCCATTCATATCCAGTGTAATAAGTTATTCCATGTTAGATCATTAGATTGTTAAGTTAAATTTACTGATACATTAACGGACTTGAGAATAATTATTCCATATTTTAGTAACCGAAGTTCCAAGCACGGACGTAGCTCACTTGGTGCTGGAAGGCGTGGACACTGTAGCTTTCATTGAAATAAACGGCAGCCCCATCGGGAGCACAGACAACATGTTTGTGCGATATGTGTTCGATGTCAAATCTCATCTGAAGGTGAGCTTAACAACAACTGGTCATTGCAAAGTGACTGACAAGTGAAAGTGGAAAATACTTTTGATAACATAATATAGGTTGCACGGGTAGTCCCTACAAGATCTGACTACCGCTCGGTTCCATTGTGATTCTGGGTGGAGTGGCGTCTCCTGTTATCGTTGTCTTTATATTAAAAAATCAAAGTTCTCAAAGGGGACAAGGCGCAATTTTTGTAATTATAACTTTTAACTGCCTATAACCCTTTATCTTATTTTAAGACAGGAGCCAACGAAATAAGAATAAGCTTCGTTTCGCCAGTAGAGGCGGCTCAGAATCGGTCGAAGAAGCACTTCGCAGCGCCCCCGTGCGTGCCGGACCTCTACAACGGCGAATGCCACGCCAACCAGTTGCGGAAGATGCAAGCCTCTTTTGCGTGGGACTGGGGGCCGGCGTTTCCTTCAGTTGGTTTGTGGTACGATTATTAATGTATTTTTGTTGAATATTTTGGCATTCGTAGTCGCTCGAGAAAATCAAACAAATCCTCAAGGTCCCTGAAATCGGAAACGAAAAGAAGGACTAATATCTTAATGTGTATCAGTTTACCGACATTATTTACACGCTTTTATATAATTTGCCTCAATTTGAACGTTCTTGATTTTGCACTAATTTAAAAGTCTTTAAAAGCACAACAGGCTTTACAAGAAATAGATATTAGTTCAATGGGTTTCGGTTTAGCTAATGCCAATATAGAATCACTTATGATCACAAACGATCGATCAAGCTATTCAAGAAAGCATTTATTAAAAACAAATCAAAATTTCAGGAAACCCGTGTATATAGAATTATATAACACAGCAATTATCCGATCAGTGACGACACACACAGAATTAGTAGATGCACACTGGCGTTTGAAGGTAGTAAGTCATCTGGAATCCGCCGGGAGAAAAAAGATTCAAGGGTATTTAAGCGCAACCCTTAAAGTGGACGCCAATCAAACCATCAAAATAGGGAATCTTTTGGAAATAACTACGAGAGACGATGGGACTAACGAAGCTGAACTTAATTTAAATATAAGCGAGGTAAGGTGTTGATTTGAATTTATCTTGCCTAGGTATATAACAATAACCGCGCCCGAGGTATCCGAAAAGCCATGACGAAAGGCTGACTTCAACAGACACAAAATTTTGGATTATGCTTATTTACACTTTACCTGTTGTACTTGGACATGGCTATAAAGCTAAATTAAACAGATAAATCCTCAAAAACGATCACTTTGTTGTTTTCATATTATCCTCAATTTTCCAAAATGTTAGTACAAACTAGTTTTGGATAAAATATGTTTCGGTGTTTTTATTGCAGAACGTAATTAGTCTTTGGTGGCCGAACGGGTATGGACAACATCCTTTATACGACCTGCACGTGACATTTACTCCTAATGACAATCCGAAAGAGATGTATGAAATACACCAGCAGATCGGGTTCCGCACTTTGGAAGTGGTAGAACAGGATACTTCTTCATTACCTTGTTCGTGATGTTTATGAAAATGAATTATTTTTTTTGTTCAGTTTTGATGAAAGATTGGTTTTGTACGTTGTTTGTAACATACAGGTAACGGCACAGCTGGTTCGGGACTTACATTTTACTTTAAGATAAACGGTTATCCTATCTTCATGAAAGGATCGAACTGGATTCCTGCGCATATTCTACCTGAACTAGGAAACGACCGAAACACAGGTTAGTTGTAGTTTTCTGATACTTTACTAGGGCACGCTGGGATAGTCTAGGTATATCAGGTCAATGCCCTAAACTCAATATTTAAAACAATGTTAGTTAGTTAAAAAAATATTTTAGGGACCCTATCGCGTCTGTTCATGATAGTGAAATCTCCTACTTATCATTTAGCTGGAGTCATATGCAAAGTTATGTTTTTCCTTATTTTGCTTTTGTTTCATAGTTTATTAAGTTGTTTGATAATTTATTACCTACTGTGCAACTATTAAAGGTGTTTAAAATCTAAAACATGTTAAGTGGAGATCAAGGTTGGTTTTATTACAATTATATTATTAGGATAGGACTGTTGTTATTTCATTACCTGATCAAATACTAACAAAGCAAATGAAAAATTTATCCCGGTATGTATATATCTCCAATTTGCGCAATGTGGCCCTTGACGTTTCACCTTCCTTTATGGAAATAGGGTCGCTCTTTCTCAACTATATGTTACAGGATTGTACCTGATTGTTAAATGTATGTTGTTTCGATATGATTAGTCGATAGTCTACTGCTGGCCGCTCGCGACGCGCACATGGGCATGCTGCGCGTGTGGGGCGGCGGCGTGTACGAGTCGGACCACTTCTACCGCCGCTGCGACCAGCTCGGCATCCTCGTCTGGCAAGACTTCCTCTTCGCGTGCGCTATGTACCCAGCCGATAAGGAATTCCTTGAGTAAGTCCTTAAAATGTATTCAGGGGAAGATTTTTGATGTTCTTTATTAGGATTTATTTTTTTAATATACTTAAGACGATATTTATTAAAAATTGATTGATAACATTACTACTACAGCCAGCTTTTTTAAATTAAGATATAAGACCGACAGCAAAGTGATATTAACCTTGTTTATATTTACTTAAATAAGGCTCACCGAGAAGAAGTCTTAATTTTTGCAGTAGGTATATTCTAGACTAATTTCGATGGAAAGCGTAATAATTTTTTTTCTACTTTGATTATAGAACCTTAAAAAGTGACTAACTAATAATCGTTTACAACATTGCAGTACTGTGAAGACAGAAATCGAACAGAACGTGATTCGCCTTCAGCATCACCCCTCGATAGCCATATGGGCTGGTAATAATGAGAACGAAGCCGCACTGCGAGGAAATTGGTATCAAACCGGTACGCAATTCGTTAAGTACAAACAAGAATACATTAAACTTTATGTTGATACAATAAAGCCGATTGTAGAAAGCCTGGACCCTGGCAGACGCTACGTCGTGTCCAGTCCATCTAACGGGAAAGAATCAGAACAAGAAGGTTACATAGCACGTAACCCGTATGACCCGGAATTTGGTGACACCCACTATTACAATTACTTCGCGGATAATTGGAGTCAAAATATTTATCCAAAAACAAGGTTTGCCTCAGAATATGGCTTTCAATCTTTACCGTCACTATTCACGATGAGTACAGCGACGAAAAATGAGTCCGATTACAGAGTGGACAGCGAGTACTCGGTGCACAGACAGCACTGCCCCGGGGGGTACGCGTACATAGAAAACCAAATGTTCAAGCATCTAAATCTGAATGAAAGTGATCCAAAGCATTTCGAAAAATATGTATTCTACAGCCAAGTAAGTTCATACATAATAACTAGGTAATTATGCATGTAGGTATAGTAGGAATTTTATGAAGTGACCCGATTAGAAAAGAGATGTGTATAACAGAAAGGGCCAGTTTAAAAAGTTCTTACCATAATCGAAATTTGAATATTATATTATACGCGTAGGTAGCTTAAGATCCTATTATTACTTCGACGTATAGGAGCCCAATATTTGTAGATATCACAAGCGATGTCAATGAAAGCGGAGACTGAGTACTACCGACAGAGCCAAGCGGACTGGTACACCATGGGGGCGCTGTTCTGGCAGCTGAACGACGTCTGGCAGGCTCCTTCCTGGTCTAGCATAGGTAGGTAGTCCAGCGTAATAATAAAATCTGCACATTAGCATGCACTGCAGCGCATGAAAGCTAAACATTTCTTTAAATTTTCAGAGTATGGTGGTAAATGGAAAATGCTTCATTATTTCGCGAAATCCTTTTTCGCACCGGTCTTGGTTTCGCCTCGACTGCTTCTATCAAATGATGTTGACATATACCTCATAAACGATAGATTCGTTCCCTTGATAGGCGGCATTATAACTGTAGACTTCTTCAATTGGACGAGTCTATCACCTATAAAATCAACAAGAATTGCTGCAAACACAGATCCATTGAGTTCCACAAAAATACCGATCAGTATTCGGTTATGGAAAGAGAAGACAGACGAGATATTTTTAAGGTTCTCGCTCACAGCGGATGGTGTGGATTCTTCGCCTTACAACTACGTATTTCCGAAACCGTTCAAATCTGTGATAGGGCTAGCACAGCCTAATATTGAGGTAAAGCACGAATCTATACATTTCTCAAGATTTTTTTATAAAATTAAATTTAAACAATAACGCGTTCCTATTTTATTCAAGTAATGCCTGACCAGAAAAATAAAGAATCTCGCCATATAGTGGAAGTTATATGAACTGTCATTTCAATTGCAATTCACGAAAGACATAAAAAAAGTATAATGGCTACCCCATTAGAGGTTTTTTATTTTTCTGGTCAGGCTTTACCTAATCAACTATAATTTAACGAATTAGGATGCGGCTCCACTGAGGCGGGGACGAGAGGAGCGGAGCGGAGCTGTGCCAATATTAACCAATAGAAGGGGCATGCGGTCACGTCGAGCGCGCCTTGCGCACGTTAGTTTATATTCTATTGGTTAATATTAGCACAGCTCCGCCCGGCTCCGCTCGTCTCCGCCTCAGTGGAGCCGCACCCTTAGGGTGGTTTAAAAAAACCATTCTTCGATTTCAACATAATACTTTAGTTAAAAACAATAACAGTAATAAGGCGGCACTGGACGGTCGGCGCCCCCTTACGTTCATACGTCATTTGCCCCTTTGCTGCATATTTCCATATTTTTTTACAGATCAAGGTGTCCAACAGTACGGAGAACACGCCACTTGGAGTGAGATACAGGGTGGTGGTGTCGGTGGACGCGGTGGTGCTGTTCCTGTGGCTCGAAACACGCGACTTCGGCGGCCGCTTCGAAGACAACGGGTTCTTCGTGACACAACCACAGATTACAGTCGGCTATATATCCCCGAAACCAATACCGCAAAAAGACTTGGAAAAATCTATATACTACCAGTACTATTCAAATTATTAAGTAAGCTATGACCATGATGTCAGATTGACAGGTCTGGGTATTATAGCAGAGCGACTGCTACAAGGGCGGATCCAGAATAGGGATATTCATGACATTTTTCCAAAACTTCTATAAAAGCTGATTCATGTAAAAAACAGTACAGAAAATACATTTTTTGAATAGCTATAAAAATATACCAAGATATAAGCCAACAAATATATGTACCTATCTCTTTCTAGCAAAACAGAATTTAACATGGAGCTTATATGGCCGACCTGTTACACGAGGTCACAGTGCATATGGGATCGCTATCTAATTAGCAGTTTAAAATGTTTGTAGTATCCGTATTTCTTGGCCAATTTTAATTTTAATTTCACTTTTGGTGATATCTTTTACGGTATTTTCATATTTTGATAAGAAATGCGATTTAAAAATCCATGCATATTACCTATTCTGGGGGAGGGGTAAAATATGACAAACACGACATTTTTATGGCACAGATTAATAAAGTGAATCTTGTAACGTATTATGGCTCATGACCCCATGCCAATCGTACTGCTATATGCCCTCCGCATCCCATGTGACAAGACAACCAGACTTATTAGGTCCAGGTTACGCTTATAATTATCTTGTAAGCATGCAAAATAAAACACATGTTATACTAACCAATCGATATATTATTTTTAATCCTGGGCACAATGCGACTGCGTGTGTAATTAGCTAAGTTACAAGCAAAACTTGCAATGCATTATCATAATGTTATAATAAAGCAAACCTCATCTTTGGACGTCATTTTCTGAACTGGTAAGGGCTTTGTTGATTCGACATACCTATTTATAAATCGTATTTTTGATACTCTATTTCACGTATTACCGACTTATTCAGTGGTTATCGAAAAATGTTATCTTACTTAATGTTTTGGTTCTGATATTTGAGATTTTCTTATGAAAACTATGGCTTTTAATAAAATTAGGTAACATAAAGGTGGGTACCCAAAGAAGTATTGTTTGACCTACTTTTGTTTAAAGCTGTATCCATTACACGAATGCTTTTAATAAACGGAACTAGCAAACTCAAGTCAAAGCACCTTCGCTGCTTGTATAGAAGAAAGCACCTTAGGAACTACAAAAACGTTAAAACAGCTTGTAAGTAATTTTCAAAAAAAGCAACAGCCTATATGAAAATTGAAACTGATTTATTACGTCTAAAGAGTTTGTTTTGCATATTTCTGTGTGCATTAAGTATACAACGTTCTATTTGGAAGCCTTTATTTGGCAATCTAGGTACTTATGAGTATATATAAAAACTATACTTTCCTATTCGTAGAGTAAGTCTAAGCTATTAATAGCTATCGGTTTTCTTCGTGTTTCATAAACAATATACTGGTCAGAAGTGAGAGACATAGCGACTGTACATTTATTTAATGGTTATTATGGGTCATACACAGATTACCGTCTTTCCTGTGGACATACTCGAGGTTAACGTTTTTAAGGCCTAATTTTCAGGCTGATCTCATATCCGCATAAAAGGCGTCAGGTCTTTGGAGGAGGAGTTTTATATAAGATATAGAGAGACCCTTATACAGTAGTGGCCACATAATTAGGGACACTTGTTTTTTCCCCATACAATTGCCTACAAATATGACTTTTCAATTTTGACCACTAATGAAAAAGTTCTCGACCAATTTTATTGCTAAATACATTTTACTTTACATAATTAACTAAGGTTTAAACTGATGTACGGTGAACTAATATTAAAAACGGACCTTATATTTTATAAGGATTTAAAAACTAAGTACTGACGCGTCCATACAAAATTCAACAACTTTGTATGAGCGCCGAATATTTATTTTTTCAAATCCTTATAAAATGAAAGATCCGATCTCAACAGAGATAAATTGTACATACATTTAAACTTTACTTTATAAGTTAACGATAAGTGTAACTAAAAATATAATTGGTTAAGAATTTTTTGATTGGTTGTCAAAATTGAAAAGCCATATTTGTAGACAATTGTATGGGAAAAAAACAAGTGTCCCTAATTATGTGACCACCACTGTATAAGAGAAAATACAGTCGAAAAAATAATTTCACAATGACTGATCATTTAGTGCGGGTTATTACACTTATTACACTTATTCCTTGTGCCGTAGCCAAGAGGCACTACTGATGGGATGCCAGTTGACCACGTGGTTTACCGAAACGAACGAGAATGTCATCTCATACATTTTGTAGAAAATAAAAACATTAGTAGCGTTTGCATCTTGGCTAGGGCCCCTGGTTGGTTTGAATAAACATTAAAAATATGGTGCATTCCAATTGAACAATTTGACAGACGGCAGAAGAACAATGCTCTGTGCAACTCACTATACTGTTTATAACAGTTTTCTTGCATCAAACAAATAGGTAGGTATGCCTTATATTGCAACCTATAACATTATACATATTATTATCCAAAGTATTACGTACATATTACATTTCTTACCAACAATATAAGAACGTACATAATATTTATAAAATACGGTACTCAATTAAAAACATTTCACTAATAAGCACCATTTTTAGTTGGTTTTTCACAAAAAGCGATACTTAGATATAAATATAAAAGAGACTAGAAGCACAAATAATTTCAAATCAGTCGTAATAAATAAATAAATTAGCCGGTGTTTTATTACAAACATATATATACTTAAATATATGACAACAGAACACAGAAGAGCTAAATATTATAAAGAAAGAAGGTTGGGGGATGTACGGCAACTACTCAATATTTTTGGGTGCAGTACACTTACTTAATCTGACTTTAGACATATAGCTTCATCTTATATCTCTGAGAATCATTTGTACGTGTGCGTAAGCTGGTATGAATACATTCCATCTTTTATAACAGAGACGTGTGTGCGTCTTTGTTCTGAAATTGTCCTGGCAACACTGCTACACACCAATATGCATCCTCGGAGTGACTCAGCTATGATGTTGTTAAATGCTCTGACTAGCGAAGTTTACAATCATTTGCTTTCCTAATTTGTCACAACATGGTGTATGTTCGTCAAGTTGCATTTCTTGTGTACTAAAGTTCATAAATATGTATTTTGTTCTTTATTATTTAGTATTACCGCCTGTTTCACAAACGACAAAATATATTTGACAGATTCGTTTAGCCCTTTCTCTTTCTTACACTTGAAAATAGACTAGGAGAGAGCCAACTTTAAAGGGCAGATAAATTTACCCGACGATTGTGAAACAGGCCCTTAATATCGTAAAGGATTTACATACTTTGGAACTCGAGTATACGATTGGCCAAGAAAATTTCTTTTACATGTTTGATTACGATAAGCTCATTGCGGACTAAAACTAAATTTCACAAAAATCTTACGTAAAGGTACATATTAATAAAAAATACAAAAACATTTTGTAATAAATATATAATCTCCAACGAATACTTTTAATGTTTTTAAACATTCATAACTAATGTATTTACGACACGACGAGATTCTGACGTAATATTTATACTTTGACCTGTATCATTTTCAAGCCTTCGATTCTTAAGAGATTGGTCGTATACATTTTTATTTTAGGTATATCAGGACACAAATAGACGTGCGGATTAAGCAATAATAGACTCTTATGCCTCTATTAATAAACGTGGAGTAGGTAAGCAATGCTTCGTTCGTCACAATGACAGATAAGGACAAAACATGGCTTAGCTACTCCATGTTTAATAATAAGCCTGTTAGGGCGGTATTGATAAACTGATCACGGCTGAGTTAACCATCTCAAGATATGTCAGAAGTGACGGTTTTCTAGGACTTGACGTTTACTTTGACATATCTTGAGATCGACGTCGACGTCGTCGAGTCAAGATCGCCAAGATCAGTTTGTTGAGACATTCCTTAGTCAACGGTGTAAGCGCTTTGATGCGAGGCAAATAAATTGTGATCTGTTCAATCCAATCAATAAAATTGTATACGTACATTTCGCGTCACCTTAAAACTTATTAAATACCTTATACTTATACATTTATCACGTAAGATACGAGGTGTATTTCAAAAGTTCATTAGAATTATTCGATTCCAAACATTCTTATTGCTTTATGTGCCTATTAAGTCATCCAGCTTATTAATCAAGCGTGAGTCAATTAACTAAATGACGCAATCAGTTAATAATTAAATAAGGGGTTCTCAAACTTCATCATCTAGGGATAACATATTTACAGCTTAAATAATAGCCGATTCATGTAAAAAACAGGTGAGAAAAATCTTTTTTTGATTAGCTATAAAAATAACCAAGATATAAGCTAACAAAGATGCAAGCCTATCCCACTACCGTAGGCCAGATTAGAGATGCTCGCGAACCTTGGTTTGAGAACCCCTGACTTTGGAAAACAGTAGTGTGGAAGCACTGGTCCTATTTTGTTAATGGATTCCATTCATCGTTACACCACATGAAAGATCATTGCTTGCTTATGTTTAGACATAATACACATTTATATTATACTTTGTTTGAAAATCTATAGTCCAATAACTGCAAAGGATAAAAAAACAATTTAATTGATTAATTTATGATTTAATTAATTTATGAATTTATGATTTAGAAAAAAATATTTAATAAATCGACATTATCATAGCCGGATGACGTCAATTGTTTGCAGTTAACTAACTAAAAGGGTCTCATTATTTTTAAACAAAGTAATATTGTAAGTTCGGTTACACATTAAATTGCTTACAACGATTTGACAGGTGTCAGTTGGCGATTGACCTTGTGTTAGTAGTCCATGCAAACCCGTCAAAGATAAGCACCGAGCCTGCAAATAAATTTGGTTCTTATTAAAATTAAGTTTTCTATTAAACAGTATTACTGTAAATTATGTTATTTCTAACAAAAATATAATTACGGTTACGGCCATCATATTAAGATATAATAATAAACATATATAATTCATACAATG
Source organism: Acleris literana (assembly GCA_946894065.1). Lineage (NCBI taxonomy): Eukaryota > Metazoa > Arthropoda > Insecta > Lepidoptera > Tortricidae > Acleris > Acleris literana. Next base: position 6,748,279 of record OX335685.1, on the reverse strand, counting down.
AAAATAACTAAAAATAAATACGCATGCATTTTATTAAGTAAACAGATAACACTGATGTATAAATAAATATTATTCATGCTTTGATATTAAATGCAAAAATCCATGCTAAATACACAATTACTTACCTAAAAGTGAAATGGAAGAACAAACTTCGACACAGTCGATAGTGATTGATGCTCAAACCTAGTCGTGCTCGAAACAACTACAAACGGTGCACGTATAAAAAGCAACAAGAAAAATACACACCTTAATTATAAAAACACCCCAATAACGACCTATGCCAAAGAGAACATCCACACAAATTATTTACCTACTTCAATGTGACAAAACATGACAATTATTTAAGAAACAACAGGAAAATAAGACAGTTATTTACAAAACTGGGTAATAACGCTGATATGAACACGATGAACTTTGAAGAACACGTTAGGACGATTATAATTTTAGGTTAGAGGTGAAATTACTTTAATTTTTTACATCATTAGCCTGCTGCGCTCGAGATTACGAGTGCTAAGAATAGTATTGTATACATTTTAATGACTCTATAATTAAATTAACTCTATAACAAATACGACAGTTAAGTTTCGTGAAATGCTGATTAAAACATTCTGACATAACGATAATTATGAACTTTAGCACCATTATAGGAACTCCTAGCTATACTGTTTTGTCGACGAAGGTGCGCCCCTCTACTTAACGTAACGTTAGATAACCGCGCAAATGAACATAGAACTAAGTAATGGGATTCATCTTCGTGCATTGAAAGAACTATTAGATACGAGTAAATAGTTTTAGTATTAATGTTATTTTATAAAAAAGTATTTACTCAGGAAAAAGTACGTAGAGTTAGTCGTTTACGTAATCTCAAGTAATAACGCATCATGAATAGCGGTTAAACTTCAAAATCCATCGTCCATTTCCAAAAAAAACACTTGGGAATTTCAAAATTCAACCAAAACAATATACAAGAGTTGTAAGGTATCCGTGACCCTTTTTTACCTGACTCGCGAGTGCAAGGCTGCGCGCTCCTCCGAGGGCGTGTCCCGCAGAAACGTGGACGAGAGGTTTAGGACCACCATGAGGCAGCAGAGGAGGAGAGGGCCGAGGATGGCACCTTCCGGGCCCAAGTAGAATATTCCACCAGCTATCGCTAGCCCGGTGACGTATGGATGGCCGCCGCTGAAATAGATAGTAGATTGTCCTTAATTATTCTTTATAGCGCGGATAAAACTTTCTTCTCTTTAATTATTATCTAAATAACTTAGAGTCACGTCATAAGCAATATGTAAAAAATAGGTGCGTACTGCGTAGTAATTAAGACGGAGTGTGACACGTTTAATGCTGACATACAATAGTCACTGTTCACATGTTCCAAGAATCTAATCGGAAATATAGAAACTTATTTAAATCTCTAACGCCATCAAAGCGTCTCAAACACAAACGTGGAACCGGCAATTCTGTCAGCAAGTTATTTATTGAAATTTTGCATGTGGCCACTATTTACTTACTTATCAATCTTATCATAAAAGATTTTACAAAATATCATCCATTACTATTATGGGAGCGCGCCGCGCTGCGCCTCCGCTTTCTGTGCGTTTACGGCTTTATCGTCTAAAGCCGCATATTGGCATCAATATCTCCAATATATTTTATCATGGAAACCATAACGACATTATTTTTTTCTCAACTCACTCTTTAATCTCAGCATAGACGGCGGCGTCAAGGAAGGCGATAGGGGCCGCCTGGGCTATCGGCAGTAGCAAGGCCGCCATAGGCCTGCCTTGCAGCCACACGTCCAGAGCCGCTGGTATGCCTGCGAGGTAGGGCCCGAGGAATGGCGCAGCACCCAACACTGCCGCTAACACTGGAAGTTGAGGTGTGGATAGATGGAAAAACAGTTACAAATAAAACCCTACTCGACACCGGCATGACGCACCCCTATACAGGGCATCCCACAGCTATGCCACATGGAAGGATGGATACCTTAAATATTGTAGATGGAACATTTTACTGAAAGAAGACATTATTTGAATTTAAAAAACAATTTAAACTGCATTCATAGATATTTAAATAATTACATGGTTGAACCGGGAATCGAACCCGTTACCCGAGAAAAATAATTACCCTGTAGCTTTATCATACCGATTAAAAGGCTTCATCATAAGGATTATTTTTTGCTAAATAACATAGTGTCAAAAATAAAAGGAAGACCATGAATTTTAACATTTTTATGATCCCCAGATCTAACCCCGTTAGATTTTTTTTATGGGGTTATGTAAAAAATTTAGTTTACCAGAACCAGTATGAAAGTGTCCACGAGCTACAAACAGAACTTAGACGTATTATTCTAAATATCCACCACAACAAGATCAAAAAATCGACAGAGAGCGAAATAATCAAAAGAGTGCGACTTTCTATTCAACAGGAAGGGACTCATTTTGAGCATTTGATAAATTAATTAATTTTGTGTTAAAAATGTTAAAATTCATTATCTTCCTTTTATTTCTCACACTATGTTATTTAGCAAAAAATAATCCTTATGATGAAGCCTTTCGATCGGTATGATAAAGCTACAGGGTAATTATTTTTCTCGTGTAACGGGTTCGATTCCCGGTTCAACCATGTAATTATTTAAATATCTATGAATGCAGTTTAAATTGTTTTTTAAATTCTAATAATGTCTTCTTTCAGTAAAATGTTCCATCTACAATATTTAACGTACTTTCCTTCCATGTGGCATAGCTGTGGGACGCCCTGTATAGCATATGACACATACGAGCCCTTGATGAATCATATGACACTCTATTTATTATTAACCCTTTATAAGGCATAAGCGCTTAGTTGCTAAAATAGGTTGTTCCTGTTTTCAGATTGGTTTTATTCAATTGTTTATACTTTAGGAAAATTAAAAATTAAAATGGTGGGAAATACATTTCCTCTGCCTTAATAAGGGAAACCGGTCCAAAAGTTTAGAAGCTAGAGTGGAACTTTAGACTTTTGATCACATCACATTTACCTAACTAGACTGTTATTTGGCTTCGCGCAGTAGAATGGAAATTTGTAGGAGCAGTGATTCTACTAAACTCGAAAATTTAATTCGAGACCAAAATCTTAACCTCAACGGGCGCACATTCGCTGTGATTACTGCGTTTTGGTTAAGGTTTACGTATTTTACAAGGTTTTCTTTAACTTGCAATGTATGTACGGGTCAAATCTTGCAAGTTAAATTTGACCCACTTCCCGTTAACGGAATGGGCTGAAATTTGGACCACATATGTAAACCCGATGACAATGCAATATTATGGTATTTAAGGGGTGATCTGATGATGGACTCGGAAGGTGGCGACAGGATCTCCGCTATTCTTAACGTAGACCGACCGTATTAGGACTCAATAGTTTGGTCTTGATAAGCAGACAAAGATTTTGCAAAAAAAAAGTACAGTCGGCAAACAAAGCTTGTCCCAAAAATTAAATAAAACTTACACTAATATTACTGGTTACACGTGTTCTCATTCATGTTTTTATGAAATAATGTTAAAATAACTAAATAATCAAGATGGGAACTGTCAGATTTCGATCTTGAATTGGATTTTCGAGTATAGGAAATTTCTCTTATAGGGGTTATTTTGAAGATATAATGCTTTGATGAGTATAAATTTTAAAAATATTTACCAATAAACTTTGATTACGCACAGTTGTAGAAAAACACATGTTTTTACGTACCTACCCCTGGAGTGATGGGTAATTGGTTCCTTTACAAGTACCTATCACATTTTTGATGAGTACTTATTATTCTCCTGTATCAAAACGTATGATGTAACTGAAAAATATATTAGGGTGCAACAAAAATATCAAATAAAAAGGCAAAAGTATACACCAAAAAGTTTATTAAAATGCAAAACATGAGTTAAGTATTTTCGTTGTTCACGTTTGTCCTTGGGGGTCGCAACTGGGCGTACACATACCTGTAGAAATCTAACGCTTTCTGTCTGTCGTAAGCATTCGTCCTACATTGAGTGCCGACGCAGCGGTTCGTATACTCAGTCCTCGCGGGAGTTCCCGACTCCTCCACTGGCCTTTTATGGGAAGAGCTAGTACTGCGCAATGTTTCAACAAAGTCTTTAGAGGAATCAAACACAACCTTGATAGCAGTTCTGTTAGTCATGTTCAGGTGGCTATCGTTTAGCAGATCGTTTTTGATATCAGTCATGGCTGCGCTCGCGTCGCCGTTGGGCCCGTTGGCTTGTCTTATCAAATAGAACGTCGGAGCCGCTTCAGTCACGTCCTCGTCGGTGACCTCATTGTTTATATTTTTTCTGTCATTATAGAGTAAACACATGACCTGGGGATCAAGATTAATCTGGCACATGTTGCTTTCTAGTAGCATCTTAACGACGTCTATTGGGAGAGAGCACGGTGCTGAGAGACAAGTGTTATTCATTGCCGTATCTAGAATCAGGTCCCTCAGCTCTTGATTGGTTGTTTCTCTTCCGAGGAAAGCGATGTTGTGACATTTGCAATCTAACTGATTCTCTTTGAAATAGACCACAGTGCCAGCGCTCTTGCAGCTTTGGTAGTTGAAAAATATTGCCCCAGATTCAACGTTTTCAATTTTGTTCTTGGTAAAACTGAACAGCTTCCCGTTTGTTACTTTCTTTAGGCATTTGACACTAGACAATGCGTTGCTTTTGAGGGTACGGATTTGATTTCTTGTAAATTCAGTAAAAGCCGACTTTATTAATAACCCATCGCCAAATACATCTCTTACTGTATTTCCAGAAAAATGAATAATATCTGAACTTATGTTCAGTGATTTTGTAGGTATATCTCCCAATATGTTATCTGAGATTGATACAACACCACTCCGGACTGAAATCGATTTGGAATGTAAAATATTTATTTTACTGTTGGATATTGTAAAAGCGTTGGAACCACCCTCCATAGAAGCTTCTATCGCTTGACTTTCCACGTCCAATATCGTAACATTTTTGAATTCAATATTATTTATTCCAGTCACGTTGTAAATTGCTTTCGTGCTAATCAAATTAATTTTACTATGCGCTATACGTATTTTCTTTAAGGTCGTCGTTCCTAAACATTTAAGTTCCGTATTCGTTACTGGAGATTTAAACATGCCCCTTGGCAGGGAGACGATCTCTCGAACATTGTCTATGGTCACTTCAGACGGCGTTTGCAACAGCGAGTTGCTCGCCAGGGATCCAAATTCCAAATTCCCACAGTTATTTACTCTGAATGCTTGCAGGCGAGACGGCATTTGTAATATGGAACAATCCAGAATAACCCGCAATCTTCTGCAATGCTCAACGGTTAAACTCAATATGTTGTCGGAGTAGTAATCTTTTAAATGTATTACGTAGTCCTAAAACAACAAAGGCCACATTATTTACCTAGATTCGGTGGGATTATAGGTATAATTACCAAAACAAGGTAGGTACTGAGAACTTACAGTGAACTGGGAGCAGGTAAAGATGATCTCACTGTGGTTGTTGTTAGCACATCTCCAGCCAAGATTGTGGCAGTTAGTGAAGGTGATCCTAACGCCGATAGCGAACGGTAGAAGAACTGACAATATTAGGAGCTGCATTGTCTCGACCACTTTTCACTGTCATGTCTTTATACAATATCGTGAAATAAAACAAACACAACCGGCGGCTCACTGGTTACGAGCGAATATCATCCCGATAAGTCTTAGCGACTTCGTGACGCAGAAAAAAACAATTATGAGTTACTATCTGTTTATAATGAATTAATTTAGAGGTCAATGGCTTTCTGGGTAAATTTTATGAGTGAGCGACTGATCGCGCAGACGAGTTATCTGTTATAGTGACGTTAGGTTGGATGTTATTACCGGGTTTATACAATATGTTAATCTATCTGTATGGTATGATAAATTAAATTTCGGGTGTATATATTACAGTTATATAGGTGTATACATTATATAGTTTTATAGGTGTATATACTATACAGGTGTATATATTTTTGCAGGGGCTTTATTTTAACTGGTAAAACAAAATTACCTACTTTTGGAATATTATCGTATTGCCATTGTTAAGAAAGCTCTCTTGTTTACTAGATTGTAATGGCGGCAGAGTTAAAAACAATCAATTATCAGGTGGGTGAATATTTGAGCATGATTTATTTTGTTAGAAACATTTGTCTTTGTGATAAATGTCGTGTTAACGCAACTCAGGTAATCATATTATCTAGACTAGAGACTAAAATAACGAATTGTAAAAGAGGCACGTGTCGCTAAAGCTGTTTTTGTCCAAAATCGAAAAAAATGTAAACAGAGGTGTTGAGTATAATGACAAAGTGTGAGGAGAATGACAATTGTTTAGATTTCTATGATGCTTTGATGAGAAGAATGACACAGTCAATTTTTTTGGCATAAATTAAAGGAACAGACGTAGCGAAATGATTTTGTTATTGGTAACTGTAGTAACATTATTTAGAGGCTTAGTGGACCCGATTCTACAGTGGCCTCTAAACTTCCTAATTTTATTTAGGTGTCGCTAAAACACTTTGCAATTCTACGAGCAGCTGTCATAATCAAATGACAAGCGCTAATTTGAATCTGACGCTTCTTATTTTAGGCGGACCATTCAATATTGTATTGACATTCTGGAATAGCACTTGTTAAATCTGCCGTCTAAACTATGTCTAAAAATTAGACAATTTAGTTTTAGGCTATTTAAGCGATGTGCACGTAGAATCGGGTCCAGTGTAAGGCTAAGCTCGACAAAATTATCTTAATATTAATCAAATCAATCATGCAAAAAACGGGAACTATTTTTTACGTGTTCATTGAAGTCTGACTAAGTACATAGTGTACCTGCGAAAATATAATTATTTTGTAACATTATAATTATAAAATTTATTTATTTATTGAATTGCACTCATAATATAGAAAAGCGTTGCCCTTTCTCCACACTGTAGTCTGTAACAAATTAAATATGAACTAATTCTTCGCATAATAATATAGAAAATATACTCAAATTTCTTTTTTATTTAACTTAACTAAATCTCACTTTCAACTTTTACAAATTAAACTGTTTTAATAAATAGGTAGGTATAGCTTATTTATCAATGAACATTAAATATCTATTTTTCGTATTTTTTATTACAACAATAGGTTTGTAGCTATATCAAGAGCGACTTTTTTGATTTACGTAAACTAACTGGGTATATTATGAATATCCATAGTCTAACGATTAAATAGTCTTATATATAAAACTTCAGTGATAAATAGAAACACTTCCCTATTTCGCTATTTGTTTTGTAATTAAACTTGTTTAAACATTTCAACCTTACTAAATATTATTCTCTATCTACAATAGGTAACATTATTTTTTATTTTATGTAAATTAAACACAGGAAAGTTCCTCTTTCTCTGCGCCGTTATATTTAATAAATTAGATTAATATCATTTATAATTATAACAAAGAAAACACTTCTGAACTCTTTAAAAATCTCACTTTTAACAAAATAAACTTATTATTTATTAACCAAAATAGGTAGGCAACAAATATTTTTGATTTTAGGTAGGCATCAAGCAGCGTTCTTGAGGAGAATGACGTTGAGGAGAATGACTTTTAGGACATAAACTTATCGTAACCTGCAAGTTTACGTTCAAATAAAATCTCGCCTCAGATATAAGTAAATCGTAACAAATTTGTCATAAAATGAAATAATTTTCTTACAATTGAAGTGTACACTTATGAAGTAAAGATAGAAAAGACCTATGATGAAAACTATGACAAGTTCGAGCAGCGAGGAACAAACGTTAAAATATTTCCAAACTAACAATGTAGTTTGGTTGAGCGTTCGCGGGCGAATGAGGAGCAGTGTGCGACATTCGTTCCGTTATAAGTATTTTTGTTAACAAAATACGCCAAATAAGCATCGCTGAGAAGAATGACGAATTATTTGTGACAATTTTTTAGCTTCATGTTTTGAATGAAACAGTGATTAAGTATTCTTTTTTTTACTTGGATTTTAAAAACCAAGTATTAAACTATAAATATAAATAGAATTATCTTTTTTAAGTTCATAAATTAGCGTGTAATCCTTTTCATTTAAATTTATGTCGTGTTGTGACACGAGAAATATTGCAATTATGGGTAGTTTTTAATTTTTGTATTTTTTAAATATACGAAATGAAACTTTTAAGTAAGTGCACCCACAAGAATACTTAATGTAGAATCAAATCACATTCATTAATTGAGACTTTCTGTTATTATTGGATCACAAAGTAAATAGACACTCTTTTTCGCCGTTTCAAATATTCACCCAGGTCATTTGTATACATTATTTTTGTCATTTCAGCTCGCACCTAAGTATATTACTCAATACATCATTGCTAAAAAGACTTACCTGAAGGTAAGTAGACTACTTTAGCTCCGAATAAGTTATGCACGAGCCAAGTCCATAGCCCGTAAAAAAGCGCCATTTTAAAAGAAGCCCTGAACACCTGAAACATAATTTTATTGATTTCGACCAAAGTAATTTGGTTTTAATCCATTATGCAACACGGATGTAAAGAATAACCTTACAAAACATTCGTATTTATTTTATTTTCTCAATCTGTTTCAGCGCCCATTGATAAGCAAAACATACGATCTTTCTCTACAAAATATAATGTCGTTGATTATTCATTACATCTGTAGCGAATTAACAAACATCGTTTCTTACCTGGTTTATAGCCACAGACAAGGCAATGCCTAATCTAGGTCCGAAGTTGGGCTGTATTTGCGTGATGACTTCGACTGGCTTGTAGAACGCGTTACTCGACGCCAGTAAGTAAAAGAGAGTTGTAAAGAACACGACCTAAAAAGTAATTGTTCTAGATTAATGGTCAATGCAAACTAGGTAAATGTCTGTTTATTTTTACAATTGTAAACCCAGCGGGGCCCAGCCAAGACGCATAACGAATAGTTAGCGACTTTCGAAAATCGATCGCATCGACCGCCTGTGCTGCCGACAGCCGACTCCATTCATTTCAAACATAAATTTTAGCAGCCTTTGCATCTTGGCTTGGCTATTTACTTCTCAGGGCCTCTATTCGACTTACCATATTCAATTAGGTGCAACAAGAAGATGTTATGTTAAGTTACGCGGTATTGAACCTTATTTGCTGTGATAGTTAGGCACATGTTAGTGAACTAGCTTTGCTTTGGATTAGGGGAGGTGGTGTGATGAGGAAAGGTTACCGCGTCGTAACAAACTGACTGTAATGGCAACGGCTACCATGATCGAGTTTTTTTTAGGAGTTTTGAAAAGAAATACACTCTTTTACTCTTCTATGTGACGTTGCCTATCCCACTTTGCAAAAACGCCCAGGGCCCTTAGTGGTCTATGACTTACTAAGTTAATGAACATATTGATGATAGCGCCACCGCCGCACAGCAGGAGCGACGTAAACGCCCCGAGAGAGCCAGCGAGCAGCGAGACGTTGCTGGCAAGCGGAGCCCAGATACTGGTCGCTATAGCGCTCAGAGTGCCTAAGTTAGCTTGTACCCAGGTCACCACGCCGGAGTAATCGAACATGCCTGAAAAAAGGCAGCTTATAAGGTAATCTACAGTCGACCAAATAGATTCTCCACTAACTATGGAAATATGTCAAAATTAGATGTATTTATATTTTAATATATTTTTCTTCAAAGCCTGTTTTCCGACCCCGACTGCAGCGACCCTCTAGTTTGTATGGTTTTCTACGAACCGCGACGGCAGTCCGCGCTCGAAACGTATTCATAGAAAACCAAACAAACCAGTAGGTTCGCTGCAGTCGGCCGCAACCGCAAGAAACATTGCCGCCACAAATGGAACGGCACCTTAATGCTCGATCCTTTTGACAAAGCACCATCAGCATCATGCCAGTCGAGAGAAGTCTAAAGCTAAATATAGCTTTCTCCAAGTATGCCAGTATGGAGTAAATAAAAATCAGAGACTTACCAATTTCAAAATTAGCCCCTTAGGTTTAGGTGCGTGATCTTACCAGGCGTACTAGAGAAGTCACTGACAAAGTTGTCCCAGGAGTCCTGCACGGCGTTGGAGTCGACGTGCGGCCCCCCGTGCGGTGCGAAGTGTCCCGATACCCAGCTCTGATACACGCGGTCCCATATCTCCAGCACCTGTTCCTCCACGCGGGCTATCTTCTCGGGGTCGCCTTCTTTCAGGATGCTCCTTACCTGCAATTTTGTTCTGCCTTAATTAAGGACAATTAAGATAAGTACTGTGAGAGTACATACAGTCTACCAGTTCCTTAATACACCAATAATTCGTTTTTGTATGACACACGAGTGACAAATATACTGACAGTTGTGAGTGTAAGCGTGATAGCGAATAGTCATTGCCAGCCGAACGCTATTAAAAAACTCATAGTACCGTACATTATGCTTGATTTACACTTTGCGAAGTGCAACTGCGAAGTTCATACATTTGCTATATTCGGGACCTTTGCATTCCCTCACTCATATAAACAAATCAATTTACCATTATTACTCCATATTCGCTTACTTTTGAAGGATGAGCATGGTCATATTATTTATTTATACACTTAATCATTGTCTTCATGTCTATTTTGAGGTAGTAATCTCTATTTAATCTTGTACTTTTTGATGAAAAGCACTTTCTGAGAAAATACAATGAGACTGACTGATGCTTGTCATGTATGTTGTGATCTTTTGGTAGATTTGATTGATTATTTAGATAAGAGAGGTTTCGTCTCTGTCGCACCCAGCATATAATACGATGATGATGATGATGATGAATATTCAACCTTTTTAATTTTCTAATTAGAGGTAAAATTATTCTTATCACTATATCATCCTCTATCTAGTATGAACTTCGCACTTCCACTTCGCAAAGTGTAAATGAGGCCTTTGTGCATTAAGAACACAATAGTGATACAAATGCTTACCAATCCTTGCATCTGTAAGCCATCCATCGACAAGCATGTAACAGTTAAGGTAACCATATTATTTACAACTAGCGACCCGCCCTCGCTTCGCTTCGGTTTATGTGAGTTTTCCATTCGAGTGATTTCCATTCTAGCCATCCAACCCAACCTGTACTCTACTAACTCAGTACAGGTTGGACGATGGGAAGAAAAAATAAACAACACTATCCAACCTGAGGCAGGTTGGAAGATGGCACTATGATTTCCCAATATCCAACCTGGGTCTAGCCATCCAGCTAGGTTGGAAGATGGGAATCACTCGAGTTTTCTGAAACACCCGTAGATAATCCAGAACTTTTTATACATAAAAACCTTGAATCACCCTATCTAACAGCGGCGGCCTGCACACGTAAAGTTCGGACCGCGGGAAACGCCACGCGCCATTCCAATCTTCGTTCCGAACCGTACGTGTAAATGCAACAATAGTAAAATAGTAAAAAATGTACGGTTTGGAACGAAGATTGGAATAGTGCGTGGCGTTTCCCGCGGTCCGAACTTTACGTGTAAAGTCCGCTATTGATTAAAACAGCAATGCGTCGTTTGAAAGATCTAAGCGGATAGGGATAGACGGCGGGAAGCGACTTTGTTTTATACTATGTAAATATATAATATATACTATGTACATTGATATGAAATTGTTATCATAAATAAATAATAATAAATCCTAATTTAAATATATATATATATATATATATATATATATATATATATATATATGTTAACAGTTGTGAAAATAGATTATCTTTATACAAATTAATACCCCAAAAAAAGACTGTCACTTTAGAATAATTCATTTTCATAACCCGTCATAGGTGTTAACGCGACAACTTATTAAATTTTGTGTAACGTAATTGATAATATATAATGGATATTCCCTTACAAAAAAAAACATTGTCAAGTCTGATGACGACGCGGTTAGCCCTGCCTACGAAAGTATGAAGCTAGCGGACCAAGGGATTTTAGAAGGTAATTTTCGCGTACTAGACGGTATACAATTAATGGTTGAACACGCCAAAACTTGGGCATGTCAAATCGGCTATAGTTACGCAAGAAATTTAGATATAAAAAAATTTTAGACACACCTATCCGATCACGAGAAACTGTCCTATAATATGTTCATAGATTTTTATTCTAATATTTATTCGTTGTCAAAATGTTGAGCAAATATCATCAACAACGCGAATGCATTTTGCACGAATATGTAGAAAATTCAATGCTAAGCTATAGAGATATCGCGAAAAGACTGAAATGTCCTCAATCTACGGTTTTTCGCGTATTAAAAAGGTTTCGTGAACGCTTAACAATAGATCGAAAGCCAGGAAGTGGTGGGTTGCAGGGAGTCAAGAATAAAAAAAAAGGACGAGAGTGTTGTAAGGATTTTTGCCACAAATCATAAGATTTCATCTCGTGATGTTGCCAAAAAAGTTAAAATGTCTCAGTTCTATGTTTAAAAAGTAAAATGCAGGGGAGGACTAAGAAGTTATAAAGCCCAGGCCACACCAGATCGAGACTCGAAACGGAAATTATCCGCAAAGAAACAGTCACGAAAACTTTATGAAAATTTCATTACGAAATTTGTATGCGTGGTTATGGACGACGAAACATATATAAAAGCCGACTTTAAACAAAGTCCTGGGCCCGTATTATGGTCGCCTTTATCGCGGTGGATAAAGCTTCCGTCACTCTCGCACTTACATACTGGTCAGAAAGTGACAGATGTTTTATACACGCTTATCTACGTCGATAAACACGACCATAATCGGCCCGCTGGGCAGGAGTTCTATACTACTAGCGTAAGTCGAACAGACGCTCCTGAAGAATGTAAATAAAAAAAAACGGTCTAGATTCCCAAAAAGAAATCCTCCTTTGGCAGGCAATATGTAGCTGCGGAAAAAGAAGTCGCTCGTTTATTACCACCGGGACAATAAACGGCGATTTTTATCAAAAAGAGTGTTTACAAAAACGTTTGCTGCTTTTCACAAGGAAGCACGACTCATCACCGCTGTTTTGGCCAGATTTAGCCAGTTGCCAATATGCAAAACCAGTGATGGAAAGGTACGACGCAAACGGGATCGTGGTGGTACCCAAAGTATGCAACCCGCCAAATAGTCCAGAACTCCGGCCTGTTGAAGAATACTGGAGTATTATGAAGGAAATATTAAAAAATAAAGGCGGAGAAGTAAAATCGGTCTCTGAGCTACAAAAAATATGGACATTGGCGTCGAAACGGTGTCCTAATGAGATGATGCAAAGTCTTATAAGCCATATGCGTAGGAAAGTTAGAAGTATGGCTTACTGTGTAGGCAATAACTAAAATAGGAAATATTATTTTAAACTCCATTAAATTTGTCATTAAATGTGGAAAATACAATGTAGTTATTTAAAGTCAAAATTATTTAGTATGAATCTTTGTGTGCCCCAGTTTTGGCGTGTTCAACCTTTATACAGTAACAAAAATCATGTAGTACAACATTATCATAAAAAAAAACTGTTCTTATGTTGAAATAACAATTTGTATAATTAAATACTATTCTGGCATTATTATTTTGATCAAAACTCGCCGACTTGTGTGCAAACTTTCGTCATTTTGAAGTCTTAGGCACCAAAATTTCGACTCCTACTCCTTATCATTACAAACATTAATATTTATTTATAGCTACTACTTACACCAGTAGAGATCCCCTCTTTTCCATAAGTATAAGCGTTGTCGATGAGCGAGTCCAGTTTCTCCTCCCAGCCCTCGGGCAGGTACGCGTGCAGTTCGCTGTTCTGCACAAACGTGCTGTTCAGCAAACTGCCACTCAGCTGCACTACGACTATCGCCTCCGAATATATCTACAAAAGTTAGATAGTTTAACCCCCTTATTCATAACATAACCTTACTATAAACCTATTTTAGTTAAAGTATTGTTTGTCCCTTTCTGTCAAACTCAAATTGATGCCTACTTCCCAGCAGTATGAAGGCTAAGGCCGCATTTCACCAATCTGGAGTACTTAATACGGTATCGAGGTCGCTTAGCTCAAGTGAGACTCGGCTGGACACGTCTGACTATATACGAAACGGTGGGCTAAGGTTGTCACAGGATGAACCTCGTAAGATGACCACCACAGGCAGACCTAAAGGAGATGACGGGGTGACTTGGAAACATGTCGTAGCGATATGGACGGGTACACTACATAATTCCGAAGTGTCATAATTCCGAATTCATTAAAATCCCGAATTGACATATTTCCGAATGCAATATTATGAAATTATGATAGAAGAAATTATTTTTCGATATCGCCATTACATCAAAGCTAACCTAACCAAAATACAGCAATTAATTTATGCATTAAATCTAAAATATCTCCAGAATAACATAGCATTCGGACAAATAAATAGTTGGAAAAATAATTATTCGAATTTTAAGGTGTTCCCGATAGCCTTTTAATGTTTAGTATAGAAGAATGGTGACTTATTTAATTTCTATTGCATCCTTGAAATATCGTCAATAGTTAATGCAATGTATCACATCGTAAAACCTTTATTGCGCCAGCACGTAATCCCAACCGCAGGAGGGTATTTACACGAGTTCAACCTAACTTACGTAAAGTCAGGGTCAATAGAAATGGCAAAATATGTAACAAATCAGTATTGTTTGACACATAACCTCAATATTTTTGCAAACGAGTTTTTATTTAAAGAAGCCTATAGTTAATGGTTACCTATTTTATTTTAAACAGGATATGAAAGTAACGATCAAGCGTGTAAATAATTAAAAATACCTCACGCGATGTCCAAAAATACGTGATTATGTAATAATAATGTTAAATTGGTCCGTTTGGTTTTGTTTACATCTTTTGCCATTTATATTGATCCCGACTTTAATTTAATTAATATTTAGGATGAAATATAATATTTAGGGTTTTATTTATTTAATTATTATTTATTTTGCCTGTGTGGTTGCCGGATTAGAATAGTGCCACTCCATGTCTTCCCGTGGATGTCGTAAGAGTCGACTAAGGGAATAAAGGCTTGTAGTACTGTTAGGCGATGGGCTTGCAACCTGTCACTAATACGCTGGTAAACATCTTAGCCTGATTGTGCAAAATGTGGTTACAGAATTATCAACAAGTTTCTAGAGTTGTTGGTAATTCTGTAGTTCTGCCTACCCCACTCTGGGAACGAAGGCGTGAGTTTATGTATGTATGTATGTATTTAGGATGACGTAAAACAGATTTATGATGATTTATTTTAAACAGATAAAAACCCCCGAGTTCGTTTAAAAAAAGGACTAACTGATTTTCGTAAATATTAGGTAAAAACCACCAAATAACTAAACTAGCTTTTAATCAAGAAAAACCTCGGCCAAATCGGTCCATCCGTTTAAGAATTATGACGTCACGTTTGCTTCCGGGGTTAGTAAATACCAGGAGAGTCGGACTCTGAAAGATGTCGTGGCTTTACAACATCTGGAAGTGGATAGAGATCGTAAGTGCTTTCGATTTTCCCCACGTCGCAAAAGAGAAGAAAGGTTACAGCAACTGAAAGCTAACCTTTTAAGTTGAAGGCCCATAAAGGAGGAATTAGATTAAAACAATATGACCCTAGCAAAAATAGCTTATGTTGAAATGAAACATTCTAGGAAACTTGTCTATATTTCAAGGGTAGAAAACGAGACGTGAACAATTAATTAATTATATGCATCCCTATTCCGTGCATAACCTGTGGTCGCGATCCTCAGTAGTGAGGGACCAAGATAGAAGAAGATATATTCCGTGCATGGCGCCAACCTCTTCGAATCATCGAAGTCAGCAGCCTTGTTTTTCGCACGGTAGACAAAGTGAGAGACCTAAACGGGAAAATACCCACCTGAATACATATAAATACAGTTGCCACCACAAGGAAGAATATAAGTCCCGTGATAACGATGCAACTGGAGACGGTGTCCACGGAACCGTAGGCTACGTCGCTTAAGCTCTTGTTGCAGGTAGACATAATCTTTGAGATTCCACGAATGTGAGCTGGTATAGCCGCAGATTGCCTAAAACACAAAATTAAGTGTTAAATTACCATTCATTTTGATTTTTTCCAGGATAAAATTAAATTCGCTAAGTAACAAAAGCTTTATTTTTAGAAAATTCATAATGAATCAGATTGGTTTATTTCCAAGTTTAAGTTGAGGCAATGTCACACAAATAACATGTGTCACTGGTGATGTAAAACGATGTTGCACAACAAACAGGATAAAGCAGAAACGCCTTCATTGAGCTAATGGGTATAATAAGGCTTGAATGTAAATTCTGTACTACGTAGCACGAATGACAATAAACCATTTGTTTACCTAACCGTCATCTTATTTATGTATTTAATTAAATAATATGAATATCAATTATTAGAGTTAATAGTTAATGTTTTCAATCCACGAAGTCTTACTACTATTTAATTTTACGTAGGTACATTGACGCAATCGTGTAACATCAATTTGTAACGCAATCTATATATTAGAATAACAGTATTTTTTTCGTAAAAAAATAAATAATTGGCTAGTTTATGCTTTAATAATCCACCTAAATTTATAACCGCGACGGAAAATATAGAGCGGTGGGGAGCACTTTCGTGAATTAAAAACACTACCTTTACAATACGATGCTTAGATATTTCTCACCTGTCAGACCACCAACATTTAACTTTACCCATAAAGTTATTATAATGATTTTCACAGAACAACCACACGCCAAAGAAGTCTAATAGTCTTTTCAAGCCGTGAATCGCTAAAAAGAACAACATAACAGGTAGCAGCCATATATGCTTCCATACGAGCATGCAAAGGCAGCCAAAGAACAGAAGTTTAAAATACAGGGCTGTCTCATCGTCGTTGTCGAAGTTATTCCTCATGTAATTTTCGTCCAAAGACCTTTGTTTGAATGAAGCTATTAAACGATTTTCGAAAGCAGATTTCTTTTTCGTGTTCGATAGGGGTAATTCCGATAGTGTTCGCGTTTTGTAAAGCATTTTCGCGTGTCGTGGTGAGCTGTGTATCTGGTCAGTCTCAGCCCAGCTTCCTCTTTTAACAACCGTGTCGGGTGTTACTGGGGAAGGAGTGTCTTTCTCAGGAGTGGACTCCTGTTCGCTGACACTTTGTTCAGGAACCTTCTCTTCTTCTTTCTCTTTGTCATCACAATAAGCATTAGTAAGCACTTTGTGAATAGCAACAATTGCTGTTGCTTCAGGATCTGAAAGTAAATACATAATTACTCATTTTTGTAAACTCTACTTTGTATTAGAAATTTAAAGACGAGTTAAGTAGCTGCTAAAGTTTACGGCTACAATGACTCATTGTGAGTTGAGTCACTATTGTATCTCAAAATTATGATCGCTGTAGTAGTTCGCGAGAAAAACGGAAATATGATTCTGATTCATACACGTATTAACGTAACAAATCATGATAATTAAAACGTCTTTGACTTAATATTTCTTAAAATTAAATTGAAAACACATGAGATGGAAAATTACCTCTAGCTAGCAACTGCTTTTGGACATCTAAAACTTCGAGTGCAAAACCAGCAATACATAACCCCTGCAGTAGTACAAATGTATAAACCTGGAGAGACCCCGTTAGGCTGGCCAAGAAGCTTGTGATCACCAGCCAGAGTAGTTGAGACGTTACTTTAAATACACCAGCTCTTTCAGGTCTCCATAACGTGCATATACTTATTAAATACGCCAGTGCTATTGTAAGAGTCTGGAAAATGAATATTGAGTCATATTAACTTACAACAATGTTGGGTTACCGCTATTTATAGGGTATAGCAATTACCAGTATCATTTTCATTCATAATTACAAGGAAATGTAATAAGAATAATGACAAATGCCTAAGTTTACTTCATTGAATATGTAGAATTAAATAGCTATGATTATGTTAAGTAACATTTGCGTTAGTGCCATCTTAAAGCATAAAAGGTCAAGTAAATAGTTCTATAATAGCATTAGGAGTGATTAAGATGAACGAAACAAGTTATTGGAATGCAGTCAGGGTTGGGAAAAAAATATTTCAAAACTAAAATTATATACATATTTGAAATACAAAATACTTTTTTAAGTTGTAATTAAATAACAAATACAAAATATTAATTTGTAGTCCAAATTATTTGATTAATTGAAATAACGCCCAACACTGAATACAGTAAAATCCGAAAAATCTATTTGACATTGTCAACAGCTTCGACTTTTGGGTGCTTAAAAATAAGAATGGAGAAAAATGACAAACAATTATTCGCGTCAAACGACACGTAACTCTAGTGTAAGTGACACTTTTACAGTTTAATCACTAACAATTTAAAAATAACCTTCATGACGTTTTTTACAAATTTCTTTATAATTCGTGATATGTAAAGAAATGTTATTTGGATTTTTTCGTTTGACTATACCCTAGGGAACCCTGAAGAACTGGTTAACTGCTCAAATGACTCTTTTTTTTTAATTATTTGTAAGCTTATCTGGAAATACAAATTCTATCAACACAGATTGCACTTTCCTTGGTTGTTGATCTCTAGAAAGATGTGTTATGTAACTTTTGGAATAGGCTAGTGTCCTAAAAAAATCTAATTAGTTAGTCCGCCATTTTCATTATAAAAAAAAATTGAGCACATATTTTTTCTTTTGTCAATTGAACAAAAAAAACGAAGATAAAGTGTGTTGAAGTTTCACGTGACGTCACGCCGTGCACACTTATACCAAGCTGTGACGTCACGAGCCCCCACTCCCGAACTTTGATGCGCGGTATATTTGTCAATTTCGATTGATTTGATAAAGCAAAAATCAATCAGTTACCAATAACTTTACATTTGTCTCAAAGTCACCTTGCACAATAATACTGCATCTGTTTCACAACTAACAGGTAAATAACTGTGTGTGTTTCATATTTCCTAGAGAACTGTGACTGTATTAAAAACCCCTTTTTGTCCAAGTTGTCATCAACCATTGTATTGCATCAAACATTTACATTAATTTATCGTCAATTTAAACCTGCATAAGTTATACGTAGGATAAATTTAATTGTACATTAATCATTACCAAAAGAGTTATTATTATATTACTTATTATAGTACTTATTACTAAACTAAGCAATGTATTAGTTTATACATTGATATCAATGGGTAACGAAATAGAGTCAAACAACTTATCTATACAGCAAAACGTTGGTGTAAAGGTAATACTCACTAAGTACATACAAATTACTGATGACCTTATAATATTTTTATCTATGGTAGGTCTTCATTCTATTTTATGTTTGTTTTCATATAATTTACTTCTCACTGTTCCTTTTGGAAATGTCCAATCATCCCAGATAAAACTATCCTACAGGTAACTCCAAACCGAGTGAATTAAAATTCATTTAGGTTTCTAAGTATATTTGAGTTGATAAATATTAAACTCCAATACGTCCTTGAAATTGGGTATATGAATTTAAAACTTAATTTGTTTTAATTAAGTTTTAAATTCGTAAACTAAATTTCAAGGACATATTAGAGTTTGATAATTTATAAACATTAATCTCTATTCTTGTCAGACTAGAATTGCTTTTCACATTTATAAATTTAGGTTACCAGATATTTAAAATTAGAGAGAACTGTTCTATATTGACCCTATTTTTCCATTAAACCTAAATTAGATATTCACAATTCCATAATCTTAGTCCAATCCAACACCAATAATCGAACTGAATTATATTTATTTCATAAATATTTCAATTCATCTTTGTTCAATTTGGATGAATAGTCCAGTTAAAATTGACTTACAATGTATGAGGTGCAACAACTGATGAGTATTGTGGTTGAGGCCCCGATGAAGTTGCTCAGTTGCCAGAAGATGCAGACTAGGCTGCGCGGGATGGCATTGTACAGCCATGGGAAAATAAATATGGCTGACAGTAAACCAATGACAGTCTGTAAGAGAAAATAATTCTTATCATTGTTTGTCAAAAGCTCACTGCTGGACAACCTCCTCCCAAGGGTTGTCCCAACAACTATTACTAGTTTTCTTAAAAACACATACAACACATACATTACATACATCATAAAAACATACATATTTTAGTCTGAGGCTCTATTCTGCTCAGTAAAGACTTATTGTTTTGACATGTTATTGTATTGACAACATTATAACTACATTGACTACTCTTACGCTGTGGCCTCATAAGGTGAACAGTGAGCGACTAACTGCTTGCCGCCAGTAAACCACCCTATATATTTTAAATGGAGAGTCCATACAGTGCATACTGTATGCTGTTTACGCCATCTGGACACTGTTTAAAATGATTAAATGTTGCAGCGAGGCCTCCATTTATTTGTCATACACAATACTCTCATTTTCAATAACTAAACTAAAACATAAGCTGATTAACACAAGCAGAACTGGGTGATTAAATTTTTCAATGTGTCATAGCTCAAAACATCAAACATGGTCTTACAAAACAAATGGGAATTGCTCACAGAAACAGATCTATGAATTTAATGTATGTAGTAGTCTTGTGTTTCTATAGATTATAATGGTTAAGACAATCTCGTGCTAGGCGAGTCAGTGATAGGTATTTGTTTTTAATCTAATTTTGTCAAGTTATGAAGAACTATATTATTCTTACCTTGTAATGTTCTATGAACTGATACCCCACAGTGTCGGAGGCAAAGTTTACAACGTTAACAGGTAAAACCATTAAACCAAATATCACAGATGTGTTACTTTTCTCTAAACCTTCAAACCAGGACTTCAACTTCTTGGACAGTTTATATTTAAACGGGTGGAGTAAGGAACCGACCAGTAGAGCCCAGAACAAAGGCTTGAAGAACGGTTCCAAGATAAGAAACAGAACGTAGACTGCAGCGCAGCATATCGCAAGGATAAATAGGGCAAAGGCATTATAGAACCCATGTTTCATGGGTTTCTCATTCCCCTCAGATAAACCACCAATAATGTTAAAAATATTTTCAAACGGGGAGTGCTGCATTGATATATATTAATTAATGCTCTTAACCTTAATTATATACAAAATAGAACTGTGAGATCATACTTATTTAAGATTTTTAGTTACGGCAAAAAGATCGCGAAGATCTACTTTGACGTTTGAATTTGACATTGACAGCTGAACATCGTTTGAATTATCCCGTGTAAGAAAGGCTAAGACCGCTTGCCCATGTTGCCAAGTCTGACATTATTTAATACATTCTTTTACTAGTGTCGTTAATCACCATTCCCTTGGGAACTGTCTGGTTTTCTGTATTAAAAATTATCATATATGTCCGTCTTCAAGCTATAACCTACCCCTGTACATGATTTACATCATTATCTCGGCTGTCGCGTTGAACCATGAAGACGGAATAAACAAACAAACACACTTTTGTATTATAATATGAGTAAGGAATAAGAATAAGTTAACAGTCACTGTTGCGATAAATAGATCACTGTTAGGTTCAAACAAAAGCGTTTAAGTGCGAGTTGGACTCGAGCATCGTGGGTTCCGCACATACCTAAATCTTATTTAAAAAGCCTCACCCATAGGAACGGGACATCCGTAACTTTAATTTGGGTACCTACACTAAACTACATAATTACAAAAGGTCATTTCGCATTGAACAACATTCCGAATTTTCATAATTCTGAATTCCACATTTTGATAGAAGATAATATCTTTTTTTACTATCGCTTTTAAATTAAACCTAACCGTATCAACGTTTAGCAATTAATCTAAAATAGCTTACTAATTCGGAAAAAAAAACATTCGGAATTTTGAGTTATTCTCCCCTTTAATTTATATAGTTATACTTTTTGCAATTGACCAGCATACCATTTTACCAGCCGCAATACAAAGTCTACCCTAGGACGGTTTTTTTTTCTAAAAAATCACATAAATCTTTAGGTCGGATCTGCACTCGAAAAAGGTATACCTAAGGTAAGACAGACACTTTTCTTTTTCTTGTAATATACAATATTTGATAATATAGGTAGGTACGCACAAAATATTTTTTAACTAGGAGGTAACCTATTCGTAATTTTAGGATGTTTTTCATTTGTTTCAATTATTATTTTCGTCAAATGCTCAAAAACACGAACTATTAAAATGGCGTTCTGAAAAATATCATGTCTATTACGAGTATATAGAGATTTGTCTCTAAAGTTTTTTTTTGGTATTATTTACTGAGGAAATAAGTTTTGAATAAATATTAGTTTTCGCTACGTCCGCTTCAGACTAGTGAGTGGGTCGCAATTACATAATTTTGTTTGTAAGGAACCGCGTTACGTAGCACTAGCCTGTGACGTAGAAAAGACCATGTGGCGTTGTAGCTGTTTAGCCATTAGCAGAAATTTGTTTATTTTCTTAGTAAATAATGAACAAAAAAAAAGAGTACCTATGCATTTCAGGTAAACCTCTATAAGGAATTTTTTTTTAGAATCCTTCGTGTTGTCAAATATTGATCATCATAAATGATGCCATCCAATATTATAGGTACTGCCTATAAGTAGGTACCTACTTATTATAGATTATGTCCCGATACATTTATGTTTAGTGTATTAGACCTAGTTTTACTTAGGTAACCATTTGTGTTTTTCAATAAATTTCAATCTGATGACATTACCACTAAAAGGCTTGCCAGTGATTTATGTATCACTTCATTGAATAAAAGTTAATGGCAAGGGGAAAACGGTCGCGGCACTTTATTCTTGCGTACATATTTTAGCCAGTTGTGCGTTAACTTTGTTTGTAAAAATGGTAAAATACTATTCCCGCTTCGCATTCCTCTTATTTGTTCAATTTGCCAATGGTTTTGTCTCTCAAGAAAGGCGCGATATCGACGAGTGCGTGTTGAACATAATACAAAGATCAGAACTTGTTAACATTACAGACATCACTTTGGTTAATGTTGAAGAATCTCTAGTGAAGTTGCTTCATTCTTCGCTATTGCATCGTGTGCGATTTGTTTCAAGAACATTCTACTGGCCTAATAATACATTGATGAACCAAGCCTACATTATCAACTGCATGGACTATTATGAATACACTTTAGGGATGGATTTGGTAAAACACGATATTTTCTGGAACCCGAAAGCCAAGATTATAATTATTATCAAAGAGCTCTATGTAGACTTGCAACAGGTCTCGATATTTTTGCTCCACAATAATATCTTCGACGTAGCTGTCATTGCGTATGACGCGGAAGATAATGTTGAGGTGTACACTTTTGGACTGGAGCGCGATGAATGTGACCGACCTGCAGTGAAGACGCTGCAATTATTGTCTTATTGCTCAGAACTCCACCGAACTGAAACCATTTATAAAGCGGTTGGCCAAACTAGCCTTAAAGGCTGCCACGTTAAGTTTATCACACACAATTTGAGGCCTTTTATATCATTCACAGGCCACCTTTCGATTGAATCATTCTTGCTATCATTGGTGCAAGAGTTTGAAAATATCACAGTCGAGTTAGTGGATTATGGGCCAATTGGACAGTTTGGTTCGCGTCTTGAGAACAATACGTACACTGGAATGTTACACGAAATAGAAATAAATAACGTGCAAGGTGCCATTGGCGGCTATACATTGAATCTAAATTTCATACATACTTTGGACTTTGCATATCCTTATATGATGCACCATTATAAAATTGTAATAGCGCGTGCGGGTAAGGTTGACAAATGGGTCACTGTTGCAAGAAAGCTCGGACTAGTCACTATGTGCGCTGTGTTTGTGACGTTTTGCGTTTCTTGTGTGGTCGTCATCTACATGGAGACCTTTCGTAGAAATGTGCAGGATACAAGTCGAGAAGTACTCATTGTCTGGGGCTATTTTTTAAATAATATTTCAGATAGCAAGGTTACAAAATCTGGATTACCCCATAGGTTTCTGCTACTAAATATACTTTTGCACGTTTTTATAGTGTCGTGCGCTATTCAGGCGTCTCTACTTAGCGCTACCACGCACCCGTTACGAGGTCCCGAACCGGAAACTGTGGAAGAGGTGATGTCTAATTATCAATTCATAGTGAGGCCGAATATCACAACTTTAATAGAAAACAATCCACTCCTCAATATGACGAATTTTGAACTGATATGCAATTCGGCATTGGACTGTGTGACAAAAGTGATGAACAGTGACAAGTTATATTATACCATAGTGCCTGATATTTATTACGAGACTTATATATGGTATATGGACGAGTTTGGTGATATGAGAATAAAGACAATAGGGGAATCAGTTGAAACTATATTGCACACGATATACTTTAGTCGAGGGTCGCCGCTGGTTGAGCCGATCAACAGAATGCTGTGGCGGGTACGTGGCGCGGGGTTAATCCAAAGGCTCCTTGAGTCAATAAAATACGAGGAGCGGATAAAACACCGTTTCCACTCAGGCTCCTTCAGGAAACCGCAGTCGCTAAGAGGAATGATGAAAGAGTATATGATTCTATTCACAGGTTCCACTATTTCTTTAATATGTTTTATGTTGGAGTTGTGGTGTAGACGACGTAAGCAAAGTCTGCTGAGGAGGTTGTAGCGCTTTTGTGTGAGTATTTGTGACTGTAAAATTTAGTAATCATCAAAATGAACTTGTATTGAGACCCCAAACCATCGACAGTAGTTCATCTATGCCCCAACAAGTGTGCAGCCAAACTCAAAGTACGAGTAGCTGTATATTTGAGTACCTTGTCGGGTAACGTATTAAAATGAGAGAGATTTGAATTTATAGACTTCTAGCTTCTACGAGTAGCACAAGTTGTATTTTCCCCACTCTGGGATAACAGGGCGTGAAGGTATCGCACCTTCAGAACAATAGTGACCTAATTCAGAAAGTTTAAATTTCGAGTTAAGTCTCTATAATAATGAATGTATGCCTTGAAGTTTGAACGCAAAAATTTTGAATTAGGTGTCTATTGTTCTAAAGGTGCGGTATGTATGTAAGATATCATTATCAGAGCTGCGACAAGATACTAAATGTATACGTGCTACTTTTGAGATCAACCGTATTAAAATGAGTAAATGATCTGATCACTATTAAATATTATTCTTATTCCAAATCCTTGTTGTCAAATTTATACGCTATACTACCAAAATATGATTGCCTTAAGTTATGTAGGTATGGGGTCGCGGCTCATTTTGCCCCTGTAGTACTTAACTTTAGATGGTTATCCTGTCTTATGTAGTGAAAAGGTTAGGTTAGTTAGTAATTTTTAAATGCAATTCAATTTTCTTTGGTTCTGGCGGTTTTCAATATGCAAAGATCTAATCAAATGTCAGTTGTATCTATGGTTATATCTATTGTTATTATTATACAGTGTGTATGCCTGGCTTTTTTAAAGGAGGTTAAAATAACGTATAGGTATCTGTAACGTAACCATGACATTAACTTAATTAATAAACAATTTTCAGGCTTTGTTAACTTTCTAACAAAATTTTAATTGCCAGCAATGTAAAGCACAGCAATTTGACAAGTGTTAAATGACAGTCGACGGATACTTTGATTATTATGATTTGCCCCTTTGCACCATGCATTGTACTAAGCAACAGCGATACTGATAACGATGAACATGCAGCACATGCACTACGTTAAAAATGGACAGTATCTAAGAAAATTAATTGTGAAGTTATTTTAATTGTTTTTTAATTGATAATACTTGCAAACAATTGCTAAAGCAACATATTATCGGCAGTTTTAATAAATGCCCGCATGCCGGTAACACACTATGTATATGGTTGTATTGGTAAATTGAAATGGTATGACTTGTACGCCTCCCCGTAGTACTAGGGGTATTGATTGATAGGTACTCGGTGAGCATAGGTATACTCGTACTAGGTCGTGGGAGGTTTTATTTAAAGGTAGATAGGATAATTCACTTAGGGTCACAAAAGGTTCAGAATTTCTTTTCATCGTACATCAAACATCACAGAGTCAAAATGTTAGTGTGATGTTTATTTAGTTTAAGTTATTAAGGTTAAGGATATCCTTATATGGAGACAGGATAATATTGCTTATATAATTTGGTTTTTACAATGCTATATTTGGAGTTAATTTATAGACAGAAAGTGCACCTTGTTGCTTGAATGTGTAAATGTTTAGTAAATCAATCTTTACCAATATTGCAGAGAAAATAAATAATGAAAAAACCCGCCAAGTGCAAGTCGGACTTGCTGCACGTAGGGTTCCCTACCAATCCGGGCAAAAAAACACGTTTGTTGTATGGGAGCCCCACTTAAATATTTATTTTATTCTTTTTTTAGTATTTGTTGTTATAGCGGCAACAGAAATACATCATCTGTAAAAAATTCAAGTGTCTAGCTATCACGGTTCATAAGATATAGCCTGGTGACAGACAGACGCACGGCCGGACGGACAGCGGAGTCTTAGTAATAGGGTTCCCGTTTTTACCCTTTGGGTACGGAACCCTAAAAATGAACACTGAAAAACGGTATATTCTTATCACCTGATTTTGGTAAACTTCTTTATTTTTTTAGGTAGAGTAGATAAAATACGGAACCCTAAGAAGGGAAAAGTGGACAAGACCTTGAAGTCCAGCGCCGAATTTCGGTAGATTGTCCGACTTGCTTAAAGGGAACATACCTCTGAATCTCAAGCGCATATGCTTCGAACAGTGTGTCCTCCCCGTCCCTGTATATCGAACCGAAACTTGGTCGCTCTCATCTTATCTTATTACAGATGGGCCCTTTCGGATACACTTCGACCCGCTAGGATCTTTTGTGCAATTACCCTCTACACACTCAGCTCTTCGAATGTGCAGGTTTCCTCACGATGTTTTTCCTTCACCGTAAGAGCATCGGGTAATGCACTTAAGTTAGAAAAACTCATTGCTACATGGTCACCGCGGGGGTTCGAACTCGGTACCTTACGATCACGAGTCGACCGCCTCAGCCACTAGGCCACCGACGCTTGAACTTGGACGCTCACGCAGAATGTGATTAACAAGCTGCAAGTCACGCAAAAGGCGATGGAACGGGCGATGTTGGGCCTCTCTCTCCGCGACAGAGTCCGAAATACGGAGATCCGGAGATTAACAAGGCTCACCGATATAGCCAAAGTAATAAAATAAGTGGAAGTGGGCTGGAGACATATGCCGCAGAGATGATGGAAGATGGGGAAAGGCTGTGGTTAAGTGGAGACCCAGAACCGGGTGAAGAAACGTCGGCAGACAGGGAATGAGGTGGACCGACGACCTGGTCAAGGTGGCAGGAAGGTGCTGGATGAGGAGAGCACTGGACCGAGATGGGTGGTTAGCAATGCAAGATGCCTACACTCAGCATTGGGTGGCTATAGGCTGAAGAAAAAATATATCCTTTTATCTTATGCCTTATTATGCCTTATTCATTCACTGTTAGAAGTTAAATATACTACCGTCCTACCAAAGGCGGCTGACGGCAATGTAGTAAGTAGTCGAACCATTCTATACTCTATTGGTAACCACATAAAAATGCTTATACTGTGACTATGTAGTCAGCCGCCGTCTTTGATAGGACGGCTGCTAGTACCCACTTACTTAATTTTCTTGTAGTGTTTTAAATTGAATTTCAACTGGATTGTATTCGTAATCAATTTTAGGAACTAAATAACGTTAACCAGTAAATCACGAACATAATCATTGTAGTCAACTAATGTGTGCTGATTAATAAGAGGGAGCCCGTATAATCTGCGCCGCGGCCGCCGAGGTGACTGGCAAGTCCCTGGATTCCCTAAGGACCCTACAAAATATTTTTTCATCAAGGCAGTGACTCGGCGAATCACGGCATCTGCTTCTTTCAGCCTAAATCTTTTTTGTTAAACTTATCCGTATTCCGTATAACTACGGGGTGATGCATTATCACACGTGGTAGATGGTATTAATAAAACAATTATAAAGAACTACCACTCCAATGACAGACACGATTTTACACTTAATTTAATTCTAGCCTAATTTAATAATAAATTGTACCTATAACTAAATGAATCATTGTTGCTGGAAAATAAATGTTTATTATTATTAATTACCTATACCTTATTATTATTTATAATAATAAAATATCTTAACCTCTTCATAGTGGGACCTAGTTACTTATGTTCTATTTACTTCGACTAAATCTCAACTGTTTTTTATTACGAGTACATCATTATTGGTCCCGACGACAGGCAGTTTTCTAATCAACAAACTGTTATTATTGGTCAAACCACATCATTGCAGAGATTTCAATACGGACGAGACATGTAAAAAATACATACGAAAAGTTATTCGAGCCGCCACCACATTTCAATTAATGTGACGGTAGTCCTATTTTACAATGAAATTTCTAAAATTATAATGGACGTCAATAATTACTTAACAATGACGCACTTGCGGTTGTTATAATTATTGGAACACTGGTCGACGCATTGACTTATACGTAAATCATAGGACTTCACTGAACCTGGTACCTTATGTGCCGGAGTGAAAAACGAATGTAGTTACCAGTTTATTACATACATAAACAAAAACAAGTATAGGAATTAAGAGAAGTTGATGCAGCTGCAAAGTTATCCTGTTAACGCTACGGCGAATTATATTGTCATCCGTCCGAAACTAGTTTTTGCGGCGGAAATAGAATCCGAAACTTCCATATGAGTTCATGTTTTCGCGGGGAAAATAAATAAAGAATTAAAATGTCTTTATTTTGAAATCAAATAAGTATCATTTCAGTACGTCTCTTTGACATTTTAAGTACCTAATTAAAAACATAAATGATTAAGTCATATCACCCCTTACCTATTTCAAAAACTGTGCACCGAACATGCCCAATCGCAGTGCGTAATCTCCCAAACGTTGTTTCGGTTTCAGCTGGAGTTTCGGCCGGACTTTAGCCGAAACCGAGACTCAGCCGAAACTAGTTTTCTCGTCGAAACTAGGCCGAAACTGAAAGTTCAGTCGGACGTTACACATTTCTAATATTTAATGTAGGTACCTATGGTTCAACGTCGAGGTATGTGTTTATACGATTAAGTCCCGTTTTCGACACGTTTATGTTGTGTTAATGTTAAATTTAAAAAAAAGATGAGTTTGCTACGGGGCTGTTTGGCGGTTCACAGAAAACATATACCTCCAAAACTTTAAAGCTGAGACATACGTGTGGATAAATTACCTATTTTTGTACCGTTAATGCCAGTTTTTCTACGAAACCGTGATATTAAAATTCACTCAAAATAATTATGAAAACGTTCGCTCCATTTCATTTTTCGAACATTTTAATTAAAATGTAAGAGCCAGACAAGTATGCCAGGTAAATTGTAAATTACACAAACGAAATAATGTGAAAGCAATCTCCGGTGAACCGTGCTCAAATAAGCTCTACTGAAATGCAGCATATTTTCAACAATATTTATTACTATAATCTGAGTAGCCCGCGCCGTATTTCATCTTTATCGGGACTCCGCGAACCGATCGCCCTCACGTGGCTCTAGACCGCAGTATATTCCATTTATCCATAATCTACAAGAGTTAATACGGTAGTAAAACATCGTGCTATCGTAAAAAACGGATTTCTATCTCAAATATGGAATGCACTTTGCTAACTGAAATTCAGCTAAATGTTATCTGTGTGACCTTCAGTCCTGCAATAGGTACTTACATGTTTTTAGGGTGGATATTAGGGCGGATCACTCAATGTTTTAAACATTGTTTTTGCTTCATTCCTTTTCGGCTACAATTCTTGTTTATATGTAATATCATTGGCTACAATGAAAAAAATGTTACCTACATTACATTCATGATCTATAATATAAATAGACACTTCCATTAATATTTAGTAGTATAGGGAGTAAGACCATTTTTTTAGAGTTCCGTGTGCATGGGGCAGTACTTAATATTAATGACTCTTTATATTTTACATTATGAATGAAAGGTAGGTGTAACCGCTTTTTCATAGAAGCCGAAAAGGATTGAAGCAAAAAATTCTTATTCCTTGTTTGAGTGATCAATTCTAGTGGATATTCAGTCGTTTAAACCGCGGTCATTGTAGTCTTCAATATATTGAAAACTCAACAACGATTCAATCGACTTCTCTTATGAATTGAAACCGGGTAGTTTCCATTTTTTTCAAAAGAAAAACAATCATGATAGTTTTTTCTGGGATAAGACCATTACGGCGGTCAAACGCCGTAGAATCGCCTATAATACTATATAAAATAATATAAAAGCATCCCACAGAAATTAAAATATATAGGACTAAATAATGTAACTACAGTGATCTTCCAGTCCTATCCCATGTCGGTAGGTACCTTGACTCCGACAGCATACAGTTCCTTCCTATGTGCAGTCCAGCCTGTGTGTGTATTTCTAATTTGGTCGCAGGTTTCGTCGACGAAGTATTTTCGCCGAAGTGGTAGTGCCTACAAGCGCGGGAAAACTTTTGCTTGTCGGTTAATACTTCGTCAATGAAATAAAACAGCGAAGTTTGTTTAAGAAAACAACACCCCTTAACCAAAGTCCAACCAGCCACGCTTTTTAAAGGCTTACGAAAAAAACACAAGCACCTCTTTGCATTTTTATTATTCCTTGCCTAAATTTTGTAAATCTTTTTGGTTTGGCGTTCACAGTGATGATGGTGATTTGTAGGTAGACCTAGACTTTGGTTAGACGTAATAAGCAATTGGTAACGACAGTGATACGTTTTGACATTTCACCACGAGTAGGTGAACTGAACCAATTTAACCGATTCGGGTCAGCCGGTCAGGTTAACCGGTTAGTCATTAAGATCTTCAACAAATGTCAAATTATCCTTTGTGCTGCATCTAGCTCACAAACTTAATATAAAATGTAAATCGCTAAGTTATGAGTAATTCAGACCATTATTTTTCTCAAGTACCTAATCCGTTTGATTGTCAGTAAAGACTTCAAAATGGACACTCGGCAAACATTTTTAATAAACATAATAAGGTTTATCAACTTCTTTTTTAACCTTTCTCAGGGTGGTAAAGCATTTGCAGTCTTAGGATTGCAGTCTCGAGATTATTCTTGAGAATGCAAATGTCTATGGGTTTCAGATTCTACTTACTATCAGGTTGTCTGTATTCTCGTTTGCCATCTTCATGCCATTTAAAGCAGATGAAAACATGAATTGGCATTCCATCCCCCCCTATCCAATATATAAATTACTCAGAAAGATCTGATTACGAGAAACGATGTTTGATCAAAATACCGTTTCCTTTAGCTTGTTATCTCCTGCATGACTCCCTGATAACTTTTGCTTGTTTACAAAGCTGGGATCAATTAAGCACGTGAAATTAATTATAAGTTTAATTGAATGTTTGGAGCTCAGCAGAGATAACTTGAAGAGGACTACCTATTTATACGTATATAAAAAGGTTCCGATGCTATACATGTATCTATCCGGGTATTTAAGGTTAAAAAAACCCCATATAAGCCTCGTGAGTTGGGGGCGCGTCTGTCAATCAAAATATTCGGTGGTTCAAATCCGTGACACCTGAGTTTTTTGGAACATTTGTGCGATATTGAATATGAAATTGCTTGCTGCATGCTTTTCGGTAAGTAAATATGTGCTAAGGAATCATACGAACTTTAGAAAATTCAGACATCTCATGTGTGTGTTTTAAATCTTCGGCCCACGTAACTACCATCCAAAACCTCTTGTTTTGAGATCTAAATTCAGAAATAGGTTGGACAATAGCAGAATGCATTATGTTATGATATCTAAGCATAAAATAATCAGCCTGTATACAACCCGCAAATGCATTGAGACCAAGGGCCTGTTTTATAAAGCTACAAATTACAATTTACAGGTTTTATTTACAAGTTTCCATTTGACACAACCTCGACCAATGATCACCGGCCATTTGAGCGGTATTGCCAGTTTAGACCTGTAAAATTGTAACTTGTAGTTTTATAAAACGTGCCCCAGAGGCGGAGGCATTTTTACTTGAACGTGCCGCACACAAATTAGTACTGTTTATTCATCCAATTGATTTCATTAAAGTATTATGAAAAGTACTTTATTTCGACAAAGTTGAATGTTACTTGACAATACTCTTAGTACACCTACTTGTGTGTGGCTTAGTTTAACGGGCGTTAGCAGGATTAAGGGAAATGGTATCCACTCAGCATGTATCGAGTTCCAGAGTATTGCCACGACTCTGATTTTCAGAGGGTCTAGAAACAATACCTTAGCGTGAGAGAGGATGCAAGAGTGCATAATGAACTTTTTTAATAATTGAAGTTAGTTGGGAAATGTAGGTACAAAGTCATGATTGGACGTGAGAGACGGACTCGATTGTTTAACAGCAATGACAACATTTATGTTTAAAACTAAGAGGGTAGGTTTTGGAATGCTCAATCAGTCCCGTAATTCCACCCTCTATATTCATAATGTATATCTTATTTCCAAATTATAGCTGAGATTTTGTGGTGCATGAGTGCTTTAGCACATACCTACAAATAGATTATAATTCAGTTTTATAATAGTACTAAGATGTACATGCGACAAGTTACATTCTACGATAGCTAACAAATTTTAGATACTGTTAAATGTATGGAATTTATATAAGCGCCCGATGCGACCGTTCGGCAGCTTACGTCATCCTGTACATTTTCCCTGATTTTGTGATCGTTAACGTTTGCAGAATGTGTGTCACTTCACTAAATTATTATTGTGACTGCTCACTAGTTTCTCTCTATAGTGTGCTTGCACTCCAGACGGCGGATGAGGAAAAAGTTTATAGGTTCTTAAACATTGGCTACGCCGGATTTCCCCATTTATCCCCTTAAGCTTGAACTCATCTAAATGCAAGTCAATATTCCTTAAAGCGATCTGCAATAACATGAATCACGGCACGTCGACCCTGTAATGATGATGCATCTATTGCGTAATAAGCTTTTGATAACTGACCACAGCTTGTATATAAGCCAGGAAATCCTAGCTTCATGTTACACAACCATTCAAATACGCGTCTCGTACGCTTATGGTTAACAACAACATCAAAAAATATTGAAAATATGGCTGCTCAAACTGCCTTTTTCAAACTAGCCTTGTGCTTGATGATCGTCGTGGTCGCAGAAAGTTTTATACTCATACCGAGCCATAGAAAAACCGAAGATATCTTCGTAGAGACGGCTGTTGAACAGAAGACTGGCGATTTCGACGACAGCGCTCGGCAAATAACGACAGTGACAGTTGGTATTGATGTCAGCGATGGAAAAATTACTCCTGATGGCAGTGAGATTCCAGAACAACCTGAGGAGGTTGGTTTCCGGAACGGCATAAAGGTGAACAAATGTCCCCTTGGCTACGTACGGAAGCACAGAATGTGCATCCCTACTTAAATTTCGACTTGGTTTAAAGTAACTGGTTTGTGATCTTACTGTACATTACGTGTGATGTTTTGCTGCTACATTATTAAATGCTGTTCATTGTTAAAGTTTTGTTTTATTTTTAAATTACTGAGGGCTAAGATGCGTTATTTACTCTATGGTAATAGTCTGATAGGTAGAAAGAAAGAAGTGAAAAGAAATTTGATTGGAACCAAAATGTTATTATGTTACGACTTGATAAGCATATAGGTACATAGGTAGGGGAGAGTGGGTTACAGTGGATCACTTTTTTTTCTAAGTCCTGCGATTCCAAAATTTATGGCTAAATGATTATTCATTGAAATTCAATTACAATATGGGTATCTAATCTTCAAAGAAAAATTCATTTATTGGCGAGTGTTACATAAACTTTCAAGTTATAGCCACTTTAAAATGAAAAGGGAAATTATCCACTGTGACCCAAGACTGGGGCACACTGAATAGAAATCTATAGAAAACTCTATAGAAAAACTACAGTAAAAGACAACAATTTTCATAGTATTACTTATTTATTTGTACTATTAGACAGTCTTTTATTATATAATCGAAACAGTATCATCAATATTTACCAAATATCACTGTTAAAGCAAGTTAAAAAAAAACTTGAAAAAAAAACACACAATTCTCCAGTGTGAAGTCCAATGTTGGTTTTCCTAACTCGATTACGAGGCATTTCTATCTGCAAAAAGTAAGAATGAATTTTAGCTTCACGGATCACACTGGATCATCAGTCCACTGTGACTCAAAACTAAATTATCCACTGTGACCCATAGACCGTTATGAAACAAAAAATATAACTAAAAATAAACTACGTATCCCAAAGATAAATCAACATAGTTTACAAAAGATTTAAGAAATAACAAGGATAAAACAAAAACCTACTATTTACATTTCTTATTCACTTAGAAATAAAAACAAATTTTTAAATCACGTAAAAATATACTTTCGTACTTACCAAGTGACCGGAGAACGACAGCTCGTCAACCCGCTTTGATACAGCGGCGGCGAGTAGCGCGGAGGAGAGGCGTACGGACGCGCAGTAACAACGCGTTTGTTTGTGTGCGAAAAGGGCAACACATGCTAAGTTATAGCAAATAATCCACTGTACCCCGTGATCCACTGTTACCCATTCTCCCCTAGGTATTAGACACGCATAAGTTTGATTTGGCTCAACTCACTTTGTTTTTGATTTGACAACATGTATTTTTTGCATTCTTGACCAAAAAAGGCTGACAAAATTTGAACACAAAATTTACTGCCTTTTTGTTAAGTTTAATTAATACATATACCATATAACTCATTATACAATATCGAGGTGGTTCTTGGTCAACTTTGGACTATTCAAGAGGTAATTCGGGAGTTACATCATTTTATGTCACCAAGTCATTTGTTGAGAGTAGGATTCTCCGATATGTATGGTGATTTATAAATTCCCTGCCTGAAATGTTAAGAAAGCTTCACGGTAGTGGTAAGAATGATTAAGTAAGCCTATATTTTATTTATTCTGAAAGAATTAAGATAAAAACCCTCGATATAATGGCAACTCATACTTGGCATTGCAAGACAGTCATCTTTATCGAAAATAATATATAGGGTTGTCATGAGCTGCTATATTGGTCGTGTCGTGCCCTATGTCAATAGTCTAGACTAGATGATGATTTTGTTTTTATATGGGACCAACTGCAATCCGAGCACTGCAAAAGTCAGAAATAAGAGTCAAAGTCCAACATTGCTACTAAGCGTTGAAAACGCTCCATACAAATTGGTACCCAACCTCAACTATGACTAAATGTAAGGTAAAAACAAGTAATTTGTAATTATGGTCGTGAATAACTGTGTTTATGTTAACCTATGTAGTTGCTATAGAATGTATTTCTTATTACATGGTATTTATCCTGTAATTTATTATTTTATCAAAAAAATCACAAAATTTTCGTAACTTGAGGTCTCGTATTAGTAAAAAATTTCTTTTTCTTTGTTCAAACTTTCTAAACTAGTATATATAGTAAAAGTTCAGCAGTCATCATCCCAATTCTGAACATTTTGTCAGTTTTCGAAAATCGTTTATACTTTAGCGTTGTGCACCTTACGTATACCAAATTTGAAGTTTCTACGTTGCTTAGTTTTCGAGGACAACAGACGAACAGATACAAATGTGGACTTATAAGGCGGAACCCTATTTTTTCTTTCAAGGTACGAAATTCATAAACGACGTGGACGTGGATTTAGAATTCGTCAATCCGCTATACCATGCATTATAACACCGTATAACGTTATAGTAGATTATACATCTAGGGGATAAAGCACTGTTTTATGTCACTGGCGCGATATTGAACCCTGAGCAAATGAGGGATTCCAGATTTAACTCCCGAGTGCAGCGAGGGTGTTACGAGTTAATTCCTGAGCGAAGCGAGGGAATTAAAACGGGGTCCTGAGTGCAGCGAGGGATTCAAGCTCGCCCAAGACGAAAACACCTTTATCCCAAAGGAGAATTACTCCACTTTTCTCACCTTCTGTTTTATTTTATTTGTTTTGCGAATATGGCTTGTAGTGGCCAGTTCGATTTTCAAATAAGTTCTGTTTGCTGTAGGTTTCTATGGAACAATTTTTCATACGAATTCCAATCTCTTTATAACCCGCTGGTTATCGATGGCTATAATCACTCACTTTAGGTGAAGTTTGCATGGTATATAATTGGGTAAATTCGAGCATATGGTGTGAAAAAATTATAACAGCACACGTTGTTTGTCGGAGGGTAAAATAAATAACTTTAAAAATCAACAAAGAAACCCATAAAAACTATATTCAAATTCAGTTACTTATGAACGGTCACGAACGTTAATTAGTGACCCATTTAAGAAAAAATGGGCGTGAAGTCGTCAATGTCATTAGACATGCCAAATCATTTGTAACGTATCGGAAACTCAACCTTATTGTTGTAGAATGTCAGATTGACTTTGGACCTAAGGTGGGTCCCAAATTTAAGTTCTTGTCTGTACCTAACATTGATATGAAATGTCTGAAGAAATCCTAGTTCTACCATAGGTTCTACCGAGGATTTATTCATATCATAAAACACAATAATATTCGTTCGAAGTTTCGAACCTCCGAAACTACTTATTTAATATGGAATTTGCATGTATTTTATAAAATAGCGTTCTTCAACAAAATACGAAAGTATCGTAAACGAGATCACCAAAAATGAAATTAAAATTAAAATCTGTCAAGAATTAAGGATGACACAAGCATTTTAAACTGCTAATTACATAGCAATTAGACAGAGAGATCCGATACCTATGCACTGTGACGTATGTGTAACAGCTCGGCCATATAAACTCCATGTTAAATTCTGTTTTGCTAGAAAGAGATAGAAATAAATCTTTGTTATACCTTGGTTATTGTTATAGCTATCCAAAAAATGATTTTTCGCAACTGTTGTTATATAAATCAGCTTAAAAAACGGTCATAATAATATTCCCTATATATTGAGAATATAATAACAATTTAAATTTCGCACACAAAATAGGCATATTAATTAGGTCGTCCAGTTGCGGAAAAGTTGCACGGTCTAACCTAAAAAAAATACTCACTGCGGTTTTTACAAGTAAGTACGTAAAAACCATACATCAATCATTGATCGTATTATTCACTGATTGAACGAAAACTTTATATGGTAAACTGACGATGAAGTGATTGTTCTAGCGGTGAATATGGTCTGTCTATTAGGTGCTTTTTCTATCACTCGTCTACATGTTCATGCACCTAAATTACTGGTCAATTTGCAAATTAACAGTATAGTATAACTTTTTTCAAGGAAATTGTCAAAATACAAAGGTAAGAGAAAAGTCACCCCTGTTCATAGAATTTACCAGCGGCTTCTCTCGGTCTGGGCCTATTCTAGGCGGTGTAAACCCTATCGTCTTTGTCTTGTTATGGTATTGTTTTTAACTCGGCGGCCATTACTGTTAAGTAAATAAGAGCTATCAAAACGTTGACAATACGATTACAGGGCCTCCATCCTAGACGGTAAAAACCATACCGTTTTTGACTTGTTATCGTATTGTCAACGTTTTGATAGCTTTTATTTTGTTTGACAGTAATGGCGGCCGAGTTAAAAACAATACAATAATAGGTCAAATACCATTTGGTTTTTACCGCCCAGAATCGCAGCCGCCGCTCTATACGTTTGAATAATGACGGATCACCAAACTACTCGAAAAAAAACCTCTACTTTAAAAAAAATGCTGATTCTAAACAAGTTTTCTTATGTTAGTATACGTAGGCTTACTATAACTACTTATTAAGACTAAAATGAAGTGTGTGGTTTCGCAATGTCATTTATATTTCTTTGAAAGACAAAGATGACGCTGATTCTAGCTAACAAATTAGGCTTATTGTGTGAAGACCACAAACGTGAGGAACTTTTCATGGACTTGGGTTTATCTACGCTTCAGCAGGGACAAAGTTTACGATTGATTCACTTCGTGCGGCCCCTTACGATGCGTTAAACGTCACAAAACATCACACCGTTCTATAATAGACTCTGTTACACCTTAGGCATCATTAAAATACGCATTACTATTAGCCTCTATTCTACGCAGTAACAACCATATCGTCTTGGACCTTATGGTGTTGTTTTTAACATGACCGCCATTACTGTCAAGTAAATAAAAGCTAGGTATCAAAACGTTGACAACGATAACAGATGAAAGATGATTTTATTTTTATCGCCTACAATCTCTAATCGGCTACGATGAGGTGTCGACAACAATCTCTTAATAAAAGGTTCCTGTGTTGCTGGGATTTTACGTAGAGCTAACAGGGTCAGTCTGACTCATTCCTCGTTATGCTATGACGATGATTGATGATGCATAAGACGTCACAATATTTAGGTACTAGTGCAACTTGCTATATAACACCCAGCCTCGCCCTCAGCTCCTCACAACCATTCAAATACGCGTCTCGTACGTTCATGGTTAATATTAACATCAGCTATATTTTTTAATTAAAAAATGGCTCAACACTTTTGTGTCATCTTGGCCATGTGCGGAATATTTTTTGTCGCTGCAGAAGCGGGAGTGCCAAAGTCGAGACAGATCGGTCTGCCACCTGGAACGATCGATATAGACTTCTGGCCGATTGAGAAGACTGACGAAGAAGGCGCCAATCCCATTGGAGATGAGGATGAGAAAGAGACGCTGTACAATGCTGAGTACCAGATGCCAGTTAAAGAGGATAAACGAGATGAAGTTACTAAGCCAGAAATTGTTTTAGGTTTCTTTATCGGGACTCCTTCTTGTCCGTTAGGACGCGTGAGACGAGGGACCGCTTGTATTCCCGCCTAAAAGTTCAGTTGCCGATGACGTTATGAATTGTGTTACTTGAATAAATGCTTACATTTGCTATTGTTTGTTCCTTTATTTGTAGTAGTGCATAAGCACAGGTATTTTTTTTTATCTCTACTAGGTACTTCTTAAAATGTTAAAGTGAGGGACAAAATGAAACTAATATAACCAGACAATTAGTGTGAGTTCAACTCTCGTGGACAGGGTCCCGTACGTAAAGATAACTTCCACTATAAACTATGACGTCATAAGTATGCATTCACGTACTTAGTGAGTCTCGGTTTATACTGGAAATTGAAAAGAACCAAAACGAAGCGAACTATAGACTTCTTATAAGTTTTCCTGTAACTAAATAAGTAAAGAACTATCTATATACAGTAATTTTTTCAAAATTTTAGGCTCTATTTAAGGAGATTTGGGTAGTAGGACCTTGTGTAGGGTCCGTCCGGATCGCTACCACCATCTTATCCATTAACCCATCGCCAAGCAGCAGTGGTCGCATTGCTGTGGTCCGGTGTGGGGATAAGACAACCGGTGAAATTACTAGCATAGAGGCATTCCATCTTAGTCCTCAGGGTTTGGAACGCATTTAAAGTCTTAGGATTGCAGTTTTGAGATCTTGTCATTTCAAATGTCTATGGGTCTCAGATCCCACTTACCATCAGGGGCACGTTTTATAAAACTACAAGATACAATTTTACAGGTCTAAACTGGCAACACTGCTCAAATGGCTGGTTGTCATTGATCGTGTTTGTGTCAAATGGAAACTTGCAACCTGTAAATTGTAATTTGTAGCTTTATAAAACAGGCCCCAGGTGGCCTGAGTGCTCGTGTGCCTTCTCCTTGTCATAATTTTTTTATAAAAAAGGTTCAATTTAAAAAATACACAATCACGTAAAAAAATATGTTTGAACATGTGTGTGAAAACTGAAGCTAGAAAAAGGCGGGTTTTATAATAAAAATTAATGATCAATTATTATTTTTCACAGAATTTCCCTTACCGTCAATAAATATAACTAATCTTTCCGATAGATATGCAACTTTCTATAATAAAAGATATAAATGCACCTTTTAAAGTTTGACTTTTGTATGAAAAACGCATGGGTGCTCAACACCTTTGGCCGGGGCTGTAAGTACTACAACATAAAAGCGGCCTTTACACGTAAAGTTTGGAGCGCGGGAAACGCCACGCGGCATTCCACGGCTCGTTCCAAACCGTACATTTTTTACTATTTTACTATGACAGTTGCATTTACACGAACGGTTCGGAGCGCAGATTGGAATGGGGCGTGGCGTTTCCCGCGGTCCGAACTTTACGTTTGCAGGCCGCTATTCGGTGCAGCATATTCAGAGCAGATTGGCTGTTACAGATGGACAGACAGATCGTTTTTACATTCAGTGGCACGGAACCCTAAAAACCGGGCAAGAGCATGTTGTTCCGTCGTGTTATCATCGATGCAGGTCTTATGTTATGAAAGGACCCGACATGTCATTGGGCTGATATAAAAGTGGTAAGTATAGGTAAATGGAGACCGCGAATGGGCCGGAGAAGCGTGGGAAGACAGCCCGCGTATGTGTAGCTGGGAAGGATTGGATGCGGAAAACACAAGACCGCTCTAAATGGGCTAAAATGGAAGTTGAGAAATTTACTCAGCGTTGGGTAGATCAAGGTTGAAGAAGAACGAGAAGAAGAAGAAGAAGTTAGAGGCCAGTGTTATCAGAAAGACGTCTAAAAAGTTTTAGTTACACACCCAGCAAGTGCGCCCACACACATGCACATACATAACATCCCTACTCATAGCTAAGGAATTAAAACTATATAGCTAAAGAACCCGCCATCAAGCAATAAGTCCCATGTTCGAGACGCCTGAGTCGGAACAAGGCTTCTCGATAGTTGCTAAATTGAATTGTTGTTTTTTTGTTTTGTTGTGTTTTGTTTGTGTTTGTTT
Organism: Acleris literana; assembly: GCA_946894065.1. Classification (NCBI taxonomy): domain Eukaryota; kingdom Metazoa; phylum Arthropoda; class Insecta; order Lepidoptera; family Tortricidae; genus Acleris; species Acleris literana. The sequence continues at coordinate 6,707,656 of OX335685.1, read as the reverse complement.
TGTTGTTTTGTTTTGTTCTTAAAACTATATACTTATATATAGTTTTAATTCCTTAGCTGGGGAAGGGATATTATGTATGTGTGTTACCTTTGTATCTGTAAATAAATCCTGATATATTTACAGTTACAGAAAAAAAATAGGTTGGCAAATGAAACGGTTGGGAAACGATAATTTTGCCAAACACATTTCGGCTAAAAGGCAGGATACCCTTGACGGCGCCTAGCAATGGTAGTTGGTGTGCCCGGAGAATCACTGCCTGAGCCGGGTATATCCTGAATAATCCTGTCCTCCTCTGGTCTGTTGGTAACTTTTTCTGGCTGAGTGTCAGGCGCGGCAGCAGCCGGCGGGTGCGGTACTGTTTTGCTTACGGCAATTCAACATTTGCCTTGCCACAACTTTTACCTATTAATATAGAGTGATATAGAGTAACATTTAATTCATTTAACTTTTTTTTTCTATATTAAATTATGTTCTATTACCTATATCTAATCTATTGATAATTTTCTCTTGAGTATTTTCTGAAATAAAAAATAAAATTAGTAGGTACGGGCACTTTTACACGTCGTTATCTACCACAGCGCTTCCCAAAACTACTGCTACGAAGAATCGCTGCAACAAACTCAACAGTCAGTCATTAATGTCATTATTTAACATATTTAACATATAAAGGGTTAAAAATCTCATGTAAAAATAAACGGATTTTAAAGTTATTAACAACACAAACAAGAAGTTCTATTTTGAATAAGTACTATAAAACTTATGAAAAAACTTTAAAGAGGGCAGTGAAAGTGTCAAAACGAAATCAATATATTAAAAAAATGGAAACCTCTAAGAATAAAACAAAAACTATGTGGCAAGTTATAAAAAAAACAGACCAATAAAGTAAATAAAAATAGTATAAAAAATATAACATTGAAAATTAATGACATAAACATTGAACATCCTAATGAAATTGCAAACACTTTAAATGATTATTTTGTATCGGTAGGATGTAGCTCATCAATTAATACCCCAAAAGGTAGACCGGTCCTCTCCCCCACTCTTCAATCGATGTTCTTAAGCCCAGTTACTGAAAATGAAGTTTCTAATATTATCGGAAAAATGAAAAACAAATCTAGCTTTGGAGTTGATGAGTTCCCTCCAATTCTGATTAAACAATGCAAAGATGAATTAGTTACACCTTTAACACATTTGATTAATCAATCGTTCTCCGAAGCAACTTTTCCTGACAAACTAAAAACATCTGTTATAAAACCAGTGCCTAAAACTAAAGTAACGAATGACCCTAAAATGTTTCGCCCGATCGCATTGTTGTCCTCATTTTCCAAAGTCTTTGAGACTGCGATGTCAACGAGGTTGAAATCGTTTTGCGAGAAAATAAATGTATATGATGACTGCCAGCATGGTTTTCGGAAGGGAAGGTCAACAACCTCCGCATTGTATAAATTTTGTAGTAAAATTCTAGAAATAATAAATAAACGGAAGTATGCTGTAGCTATGCTCTTGGATATGAGCAAAGCTTACGATAGAGTGTCACACGACGTCCTCTTAGATAAATTATATGGAATAGGAGTGAGAGGAATAGCTTTCGAATGGTTTGTGTCATACCTTAAGAATCGCGAACAATTCGTGGATATTGAGTATCACCACTTAAATAAACGCTGCTTGATGAATATTAGGTCCCAGAAGCAGATTGTAAAAAACTCAATCCCACAGGGTAGCGTTTTGGGATGTATTTTGTTTTTATTATACATTAATGATTTACCCAAAATTATAGATCACAACAGTATACTATACGCAGACGATATAACAGTAGTATTCGAATGTAATGACAGTAAAGATTTAAAGCAGCAATTGCATAATGTTCTTTCATCAATAACTGATTGGTTGGATGATCACAATTTGAAACTAAACCTCGATAAGACGAAACTAATTCACATTAGACCGCGACAAAAACCGCCAATCGAAACTAATTTTTTTTACAATAATGATAAAATAGAAAGTGTTTCATCTTGTAGTTTGTTAGGAGTAGAAATAGACTCTGAGGTAAATTGGAAGGTCCACATAAATAAAATGTCAGGGAAAATATCCAGATTCGCGTATGCTCTTTACCAACTAAAACGATGCACGAACATAAAAACGGCTGTTACTGCATATTATGCATATGCTCACTCATGGCTGAGCTATGGAATCATTTTATGGGGCAACAGCTCACAGGTCAACGACCTCTTTGTGTTACAAAAAAAATGCATTAGGATATTGGCAAACATTAACGATAGACATAGTTGTAGATCACATTTTCGCCGCCTAAATATTCTAACCTTGGTATCAATATACATTTACGAAATTTGTAAATTTCTAAGAAATCACAAAGACCTGTTTGGACGGGAAAGAGATGATCATGTTCGACCTAATATGAGAAAGAGAAATAAACTTGTTGGCTCTTATACGACTAGTCTCAAAATTGTGAGCGCGGGCACCCACCACATGGCTATAAAGATTTATAACAAGATACCACACTCAATTAAAAACATAGAAAAGGACACAATATTTATGAATGAGTTAAATAAATTTTTATTATTACACTCCTTTTATAATTTACAAGAATTCTTTGATAGTGATAATTAAATAATTAGTAAACTGTTTAATGGTAAATGTAATTGGTTGTAGTTAGGTAGTTCAGTAGGATTAAGAAGGTAAATTAAAATAAATTGCAATGCCCTTGCAGGGTTAGTGTTGACGCATGTAATAGTTTTTAAGATCTTTTGTACAACATTAAGCAATAAAGTATATGACTATGACTATGACTATTACTTATGACAATGATTTATTGAACTATTGAACTATTGATATTTTATTGAACTAGCAATATGTAAAACTAGACCAGGAAAACATGTCAATACTCAGAATTGTTACAAGAGCCAATAAATAATGATGAATAATTATGACAAGACAATAAAAATGTTTCGATATGTTTTGCTACATACACCGTGTCCTTTAGACAAGATACAATGTTAATGTTTTTATGACTCAGTTGTTAAGTATAATGATTTTTAGGTATAATAGAAGTGGACAGGATAAAGGAAAGGGGACACTGACCTAGTTCTAAGGGGCTAACATAATAAACAGGGGTCGGAATAGGTACCTAGTGCAGCTTATTAACAAACTTGACGCATGTTCATTCATGCGTGAGTGAGATGGGAATACGTTTACTGAATGAAGATGCATCAAGTATAGGTTAAAATGCACTACCTATTCTGACCCCTAATCATAATAATAATAAAAAAATAGACAATCCATCCATACAATGTCACACAAATTGACCTAGTCCCAAACTAAGCTCTCTAGACTTGTACTAGACAACGAAAAACTTACTTATTTAGAAAAATACATAGAAAAAAACATCCAAGACTCAAATATATACAAGGTACAAATATTCGTGCTCATAAAAAAGGATAGGGTGTTTTGATTTCCATTTCACGTTAATAACCCCAATATTTCAAAAGACACTGGTATTAAACACCTAAAAAAATACGTTGGTCCTACTTACATAACTTAAGGGCATTCAATTGATACCTCTCATGATAGGGTATGTTTTTTTTTTCAGTGTCTCAATTTTTTCTGATGACTCGAGTACTGAATTAAATAATAACTTCTATAATCTGAGTCCTTAATATAAATATCTATATGCGTACAAAATTTATTAAAATTAGTCCAAAAGTTCAGGAGCTAGAGAGGAACCAGCAAGTTTTGATTATACATACGTAGTAATCAATCATGACTGTTAAACTTGTCCAGTTTTCATCCCTCCTAGTCATCTTAAATACTGTTAAATTGTTAATAATATTAAAATTATCATTAACCCAACTACCAGGTGTGGATAGCAATAATGCAAGCAGTTTGATTCGATCGAGGCCTTACCAGTTCATAAAATGTTATCAACAAACAAAACCAGTTTCTCACTCGTTGTTCTTGATGACGAAAACATAAATTTGTTTGCGAATGTGTGTCGCAACCTCATACCCTTTTTTAATATAGGTACATCATTTGTTGACGTAGTTAGCCTAGCTGGTATTGGTAGTGACTTTGCTCATGAAGCTAGGAGTCCCGCTTTCAATCATCAATATAGTAAAGAGCACGAATATTTATTCTGATCCTGGGGGGTTATTATAACATGGCTATGCAGTTCATTTTACGGCGAGCGTAAAGGACCGAGCTATAGCAGTTGTATAGCTCTGTCCTATTCTCTCATCGTAAACTGAGCTGCATAGCTATGTCATAATAACCCCCCTGATCATAATATCCTTCCATAAACATAAACGCTAATGTGTAAGCCAAGATCGCCTTCGATAATACCGACCAGCAAAAGTGTCGAAACCAAGAATTCTCTTTCAAGCCTTTTTTACACTTTTTAAAAAGTCGCGGATAAATATATTCACGACAATGATAACAAAACGGGTTTTATCGAGGTTTGATTAACGTATTAATTTGCGAGTTTCCGTATATTCGACGATATTGCAACCATCATGGTGGTGTAGTAGTAAACTGTTGTGGTATCCTCCTGCCTGTCGCCATAGGAGACTAAAAGGAAGCCTGGGGGTAGTGAGCGGGAGAGAATTGAGGACTCACACCGCTCACTTACCACCTCTTGTTTATGGTCACGCCTGTGACCTGGGAAATGCAAAGAGGAGGACACGAGGTTCCGGCGACGATCCTGTAAAAAAATCTGGAAGTCTTCAACAAGTACAGATGCTGGCCAGTGGCCATTTGGGAGGTTTAAGTGAGTAAGAATTCCACATAACCTCGAATCTTTCAAATACGCCACACTCAGCCATAGACAGAAGCACAGATGCATAGTTACACATATAATATAAACATTACACTTACGAATATAACACCCCTCTGCTTGTGTCAGCGGTTTAACATATAGGTACGGTAAGTATTAGTATTAGTAAAAAATAACTGCTGACTTTTACATTTTTATTCGAAAGAATAGCCTTTTCTAAGCATCTCATTTGAAGCATTTCATGATTAAAAGTGTTATTACTATTTAAAATAGTTTTATTTTCTCCTCTAACATTACAAAAGTAAGATTTTCTAGAGTAAAAAATAATGTCAGCAAATTAACGTTATTTTTGGGAATAAGTAGTTTAACTTTCTTTTTAAACGACATTGTAAAAGTAAAACCGGTCAATTAAGAAGTATCAGAGTATATGGGAAAATGTTATCATTCCCGGTGTAATAGCGTCAACGTCACGATGAGTTGTCAATGACAATGCCTTTAATGGCATCTAGGTACCTGTGTTGCAGGGATTTTACGTAGTGCTAACAGGGTCAGTCAGCATCATTCCTTGTCATGCTACCTGTGACCTACGTCGGTACATTATGATTCAGCCGACACGGTTTCGTCCCCTTGATGATGCATTAGACGTCACAAGACCAGCACAACTCGCTATAAAACACCCAGTTTCGCCCTCAGCTCCTCACAACCATTCAAATACGCGTCTCGTACGCTTATGGTATTATTAACACCAGCTATATATTTTTAATTTATTAAAAAATGGCTCAAACCTTGTGTGTCATCTTGGCCTTGTGTGGAATTATATTCGTGGCCGTAGACGCGGGAGTGCTAAAGCCAAGGCAGATCAGTTTACCACCTGGAGCTATCGTGATGGACTTGGCTATCAGACGGAAGACTGATGATGAACACGCCAGCCCCATTGCTTCGATGAAGATCGAATTTGACGGAGAGCATAAGAAACTGACGCTGTTCGACGCTGCGGACCAGATTTCCTTTCCACCGGAAGAGGTGGAAACAAGTGATAAAGATTTTGTACCAGAAATTGGTAGTCGCTCCTTTATCGGAGCAGGAAGATTATGTCCTGTTGGATACGTGAAACGAGCTGGAGTGTGTTTCCCGAATTAATGAATAAAACGTTGCCTCCGACGTTCGTGTCAAATTCGGTATTTTATATTAGTTAAATATATTATTATGTTACATTGATGTTTTTATCTTTTTTCTATGAGGTTGTACTCGTAACCGGTTCGGTTTTTCCACGACCGCAACCAAAAGTTTAGGGTAACTTTTATAACCCCCTTTTGTCTTTATTTTCGGTGTGTCAAAGTCGACCGATGTGACTCATGAAGTCATGACTGACGACTTGAGTATGTGTTAAGCAAAAAGCTAGCCTTGTGTTCATAATCGTTGCTCATTTTACAATTTTCCCTTCAAAAAGCCCCTTCTTAGTCATATTAGTCATAGTATATACATATAAATATAGCAAACTGCCTATGATAAAACGAATGGAATACGAAACTCGCGAACTATTTTCCCTAGTGCACATAAAATAGAGTTGAGGAAGTAATTCCCCGATCAGTCGGAATACAGACGCGTGTCAAACTCGGTGACAGCCGACACGCGGGGAAAATAATTCTCTGGATAGTTCCTTCATTGTTACGTGTCGAGGCGGCTGTTGGGACTCGTCTCGTCGATACAGAGACCGTATAATCTGAAATCTATTAATATAATGATTTGTCATAGTTGTAATACGTAATAATACGTTCCCTTTATTTTGTATCTCATAATGAGTACCTACTTTGTACGTCATTTGGTAAAATTTTTCGTGTAACACGCCAGTAAACTTAATAAATTATTACCAAAAAACAATCTTGACAACCCGAATGCATCTGCGTACGCACATGCGTACAGTGGATATCAAGATAATTATGTTTACTTTTTTCACCTATTTTTTTAAATTAAAAATGCACATCCACAGCATACATACTAAACACTTAAAAATTATTTACGTTTTTTTTTTTCTGGTATATACAACAATAATGGAGTACATAACTTTCACAAAAATAGGATCTGCATTATTTTAAGGAGTCTGCATTAGGAGACGACCTTCACCGGGCTGTTTATTCGATAAAAAGTATTTTATATCAAATTTAATAGGTAGGCTGAAAAAATTCAGTCCAGTATTATAATTACTTAATGAAAAATTTAAAAATGCCCTTTAAAATAAAAAATTCCAACTGCTTGGTTAATAGACAATTTACATACCAATCGAAAGTATAAAGCCTATAATAGAATATGCAAACGTTAGGGTGACTATTTTTTTTCCATCATATAACTATTGGTTAGGCGGGTATAAAGCAGGTAAGTCGGTACTAATCATTTGCACCAAACTTAGGCTTCATACTCGATTGGTATGTAATTTGTCTATTAAACAAGCAACTGCATTTTTTTTTAAAGTGCATTTTTAAATTTTTTATTAAGTAATTATATACTGGACTGAATTTTTCAGCCTACCTATTCACCATATATTACTTAACATATTAAATTTGATATAAAATACTTTTTATCGAATAAACACCACGGTGAAGGTCGTCTCCTATTCGGATCTTAGACCATTAACGTCTATGTACAATATTAGTAAGTTTGAATCACCCATTTTCTACCCAAGTACTCGGCGATACTCGCAACGCTAAGTAGGGCAAAGTGAGGCTGGACAAGTTCCTTCACGCTAACGTAAACGATTTTCGAAAACAGACAAAATGTACCTTAATCCTATACATTTTGGATACCGATAACGAAAGCCGAATGCATCCTGTCTATAGCCTCTTGTTTGTCAAAATCAAATCATCCATACAGCCATTACGATGGAATTAAGCTAGGGATAAATGAAAATACGAGGACAATTCCATCGCATAATCTCATAGACAATAAACTTAGTATAAAAGCGTGTTATGCACACGTTTATTCATAAGCGTACAATAAACCTATTTTAGTTAAACTTTGCTTTGTCTCTTTCTGTCAAATTCAATTGTCACAATTAATGATAAGGACAAAACATATTTGAAGCATACTTTAGTTGTTGTACATTTATGAATACGAGGGTAAGGTACTCGTATTTCGTCGATTTTCGAGTTTGATCGTCCAATTTAAAACTGAAAGCACCTCCACTTAGCCTGCCACCAGCACCAGCTGAGTTTGCTCTTTTTGCTGCAGTTTTTTTGAACATTATAAAAAAAAATGTGTCCTGCGGCAATAAATAATTTTTCATTTCATTTATGAAACAGCGATCTCTAAAATCAATTCCGGAATTTAAATGCATCTGGTATTGGATACTCTATTTGCAAGAACTGTCCACGAAGGATATTCTCTTGTAAGTACGTTTGGCATTGTGTCAACTGCCTTCGTTCAATTTCAAACTACAAATCTCTTATTGTTCTTACGAGTACGATACCGACGTTTGTTATCTGTAAAATTTCAATAAAAGTTTTAAAAAAAATAAAGTAATTTTGTTTATGAAATTTAATGATTTATTCAGTAAATTGGCCACATCGGCTCTTCGGTAATTTGGAGTGATATTCCAGCGCTCTGGACAAGACCAGCAGGGAAGAAACGGCGCAAAAAAACCCATTTTTAAATAAAATACAATTATACTTTAAAGTAACATCACAAAGTAATAAAGTAATAAATAATAATTAAGTATATACGCTAAAATAATTGTTAAAAAAATAACCAATCCCCACTACAAATAAAAGGTCTGTAAAATCATCAACAAATGTGTCGGTACGTTCATATGACTATGATGGATATGGCAAATACTTTACGTTGACGACGCGCTGGCCTAGATGGTAGTGACCCTGCCTACCAAGCTAGCGGTCCTGGGTTAAAATCCCGGCAAGGGCAGATATTTGTGTGATGAGCACGAATATTTGTTCCTCAGTCATGGATGTTTTCTATGTATTTAAGTATATATTTCTCTATATAAGTATTTATATCGTTGTCTAGTACCCACAGTACAAGCTTGGAGCTTAGTTTGGAACTAGGTCAATTAGTGTGACATTGTCCCTTGATATTTATTTATTTAATGAGTAGAAGCTTTTCACGGTGTCTAGTTTTAGTATAAATGTAATCACAAAACTGTTTGGGTTGGTTAGCTGATTTTAAGGTTGTATTTACAGAATACAGCTCAGATTCCGAAGTTAGCGTGGAATGAACAGTGCTAATTAGTTACTTTGAGAAGTTGTAACTTGTAACTAATACTAGTTTGGATGCTTAAACGGACAGACGACTTTAACCACCAGTTAAATCTCTGAAAAGTAGCTCAACTTTAATTAGGTAGATGCTTTTGTAGTACATTTTAAGAGGCAAGTGCGAGGGTAGCTAAAGAATTAGGAAATAGCGACTCCATGATTTTTTAAATCACAGTGTGCCACCAAATGTCCTAGCCCTAATAATGTTTCACAATAATACGAAAGAAATGTAAAGGTGTGTCTATAAACGAAAAGTTACGTAGGTATATGTATTTTGTATTCGAGCGATTCATTAAGTTCAATATTGCTACCAATATCGCAATATCGATAAATACTTGTAACATTTTGGAAGTTTCGAGTAGTAGAGATCACTCACTAATATTGCTTAAGAGCCCCGAAACAGCAAATATTTCGGTTTAGTCTAGTCCCCTACTATCACGTACTAATATTATAAATTAATGAGTAGGTACTATAGGGTGACGGAACCAGTAATGGACGAGGACCAATAATGGACGCTTGATTCTTATTTATTCATTTGTTATGCAACAATCAATTTAGGACCGTATGAAATTTAAATTAAGAGATTGTCTATTACTGGTGTTTGTCAGCTAAAAGTACCCATCATTGGTGCCGTCACTCTAGCTACATGGTGCACGAATCATCACGCCTAAACGGCTGAATGTATTTGAAAAATTAGAACCGGGGTTACTCAAATTGATTCCTTTTTATCTCAAAACCTAGTTGCATCAGGACTTTAGGGTAGGTATTCAAGCTTGCCGCTAGAGCAACGCAGCGCGAAAGTCCTAGTTTAGGGCGCGTACATAGAACGTCCGTTTTTACAGGATCCGTTTTAACGGATCTTTTCACCTTGTAATCTTCTTTTTTACTGGATCCAGAATACTGTTTTGGGTGTGAACTCGCTCATACAACTACATACGCCATTAAATAACGGACCTGTAAAACGGATCGCTATGTGCACGTGCCCTTACATATCCATAAAAGTCTTCCGTGACTAATCAGGTAGTCAGTCAGACGACCAAATGCATGACTGATAGAGAATGCATAGTGTATAAACCGCTGAACTTAAGGATTCGAAATTTGGAGGAAATATTCCTTGGGCGCACCAAAAAATGTTTTTTTTTTAAATCGACCAACGACGGCAACAAATAAGTAAGGCAGTAACGGGAAACTAATTCTACGGGTACGCAGTCGCGTCCGTCCTTAAGTGCATTATATATTTACACCAGCTCAGTATGGAAGTAGGTATGATGAGAATATTTTCTAAAGAAACATTTTATCTTATTGAGATAATTGCGAAAAATAGCAGTATCAAGCGGACTCAACGATGTTAAAAGTTTTCCACAAGTAACGCCGCGTCAAAATGATAGTTTATTGATGATTATACTTTCAATATTGTTTGTGAAGGATGCTAAAAAGTCTGAAAAAAAGCTTTGTTCATATTTTTTCTAGAAATAAGAAAGAGGAACTCATGGTAGGGGCTGAATCAGTGCTTCTGATTGTTGGAATATCTCGATACGGAATTGAGATTGACACTTTATAAATATTCAAGCGCAGCCGCCGGCGACGCCTGTCATTGATTACAGTAAAACCAACCTTCGTTTATTTGCTGTTACGCGACTTTGCCTTTGATATTTTTGCTTCTTATTTTTGACAATTGTGACAGTATAAATCAATTTTTCAATATGGACGGCTAATATGTATTCGTATGTATTTATATCTATTTATGGCAATGAGAAGGCACACAAGTACCACCTGGTAGTAAGTGGGTATTGAGACTATTGAGACCCATAGACATTTGAAGTCTCAAGACAAAAATCACAAGGCTGCAATCCTAATGCTTTGCCAACCCTCAGAACTAAGATAGAATGGTTGACTTATCCCCACACCGGAACACAATAATGTGAACACTGCTGGCTGGCGGTAGGTTTTTATATAAGATGGTACCTATACCTATACACATACTTGTTATATTTCTAGATATACTTGTTTATAAACAAGTCTTAGGCTGCGGCTCCACTGAAGCGGAGACGAGCGGAGCGGCGCGGAGCCAATATTAACCAATAGAAGGCACATGCGGTCACGTCGAGCGCGCCTTGCGCACGTTGGTTAATATTGGCACAGCTCCGCGCCGCTTCGCTCGTCTCCGCTTCAGTGGAGCCGCAGGCTTACTGTCTTACTGTCTTACTGTAGATTAGACATTTTATAAAAAATTAACCCCCACTATCATTATTTTGACTAAAATATCATATTACCTATAGCCTATATCACTCCCACAACTTAAATGAATCTAAAGACACCTCATATGTTAAAATCTGTCAAGCCGTGTAGGCTGCAGAGCATGCCAAAGAAATAGACATACATACATACATACTCGGAAAACATAACCCTCCTTCTGACGTAATCGAGTAAAAAGCAAGGTTTGAAAACCAGACTGCCCCTACAGCATCAGTAAGACATCTGTCGAGCTCAATTTCGTTTAAAGCTACCTAATTGAGAATGCACGCGCTAAAATGTGTTTTGTACGCTCTGACGAGACTACTCAAACTCGCCAGTTAACATGAGCTGCGTCGAGTCAAGAAGAGATACGCTTAGGTAAGAGAGTCACACCCGTTTGAGGAGATCCAATAGTACAGACTCGCGAGCAAAACAATTGCATCACTTTTAATTTTTTCATGTCTACCCATTATCTTTGTAAACCGGCTTTTATTTCTGAAATATTTAAGTGAAATAATGTTTCAATAATTTCCATGTTTGTTTACTTCTTGTAACGCTTAGATTACAAGAAACATGAATTCATTTAAATATTTCAGAAAGAAAAGTCGGTTTACAAAGATAATCGGTGGACATCAAAAAATGCAAAGTGACGCAATTGTGTTGCTCGTAAGTGTTTGACACATCTTGGGTGAAAACCAAACCACCAATATCCCACACACTGAAATTCGTCGAGGTTTTCAGCCAGGAGGTCAAAAATAAATATGGATTGAATGCTTACATATACCTAAAGGGTGATGGCACCAGTGTTGCACATGTTTTTTTGCCGAATGCACACATCACAATAAATGCGTAGGTAAATATTTCTTATTTATTACCACAGCAAGAAAGTAGTTGAAATCTACTTTAATGTACGTAAATAAATATCAAGCATGGGATTAAACATTTGAGTCGAACCGTCCTACTCTGCCTCCCGTACCTACTTACAAGTTAAAACTGTATCACGGTGAGACAGAATTGTCCGTCTTCTATGTTAATAGTAAGAAACGTAATAAATCATTATTATTTAAGTAAACGTAATTATTAATATCTTAGCTTTAGCTGACAAGCACCAATAATGTACACTTAACTTTTAATTCAAAGATTATATTTACTCGTACGGTCATATATTTACTGTTGCAAAAGAAATTAATAGTAACCCTTATATTCTGTAGGTAAAATAAGAATCAAGTGTCCAACATTGGTCCATTACCTGTCCATTACTGGTTCCATCACCCTACATACATACACCCGAAAAATATTACCCACCTTCTTGGGTATAGTTGGGTAATACAGCAGTAACTACGATTTGAGTGAGTGCCTTGTCATTCCGCTTCCAAACGTATGCAATTTCATTTGGCTCCTAATTCCGCAGCCATTGAAAAACTTGGCGGCAGTGTAATTGTGTCTGTTTTCAGTTAAAAAGTTCACTTTGTGCGAGGTCGGCCAATCAGCGCGCACCCGGGCCAAACGGAACAAATTGTTTGTGAGAGGCTTCTTTTTCTCATTTGCGCCCTGAGATGATTTACGTTGTCGACGGGAATCCGTTTCCTTGCCCCGTCCGCCCGCGCGGATAGCTTTACCGTGTACGCCCTAATTATATCGGAGGAGAATCATGTTAAGTGACGTTCGCTAGAGCTCGTCTCCGACTGTTGTGACAAGGGGCGACTGTCACGCAATTTCACGGAACATTTTTATTGATATAAGTTGTCAATGTCTGTTTTTAAGCAAGCTTAAATAATGTTTTCAACCCCAATTCCATAACGGAACTAACTTTAAAAACTTTCCTAAACTTTAAACACCCGTGCTAAGCCCACGAGTATAGATGTTTACAATAGTTTCGAGTTTGTAAATTAGCTATTATTAAACATTACAGTTTAATATAGGACAGGAAATATTTCTTAAAATATGTAAAATGCTGATTCTGAGAAAAAAAACAAATTTCCAGCGAAACTTAACCAAGAGATTCAATTACTTTCAATCCTTATCCGTAACTGCTACACAAAGGGTTGTCCATCCATACTTTGAAGATGAAGCATTCGTAGAACCGAACGTAAAAGGGGGTCCTTAAGGATTTTCTTGGGTCTATTAGAAGCCTTTTAAAAAAGATAAACAATGGCCCTCGATGTCGTGCGCTTGTGGTGGTGCGCGCGCGGCGCCCATTTGTCAATTGACTCCCAATATAATGGAGGGCACGTCGTTACACTGGAGCGAGCTGTCAGAGGCGGTCGCCCCGTATAGATCTGCGGGGGTGTGAGTGAGGAGGCGCGGGTGTATCGAGCGCTGCGTGCGCACGCTCCGCTCATCCCGCTCGCGCACCCCCAACTCCCCTAAAGCCTTCTCACACGGCCTACGGGAAAGTTGCGTGCTATTTGATAACTCCACGCGTCTGTGTGGCCCCTTGTTTATATTGGGCTTGATGCCACTTTAAATTGATTAATTCCTTACGACGACACCTTCGTTTCTTACAAGCTACTTAGGCTCTTTGGATCTGAATTGGACATTCGTAATTCAGTAACGTTTTCCCCAATTTTCTTGGATTATGGTAATGTTAGAATCACGATACCTGTAAACAGGAATGATGGGCGCCTATTTGGGACAGTACAAACGATAGACTTAAAGAGATGGAAAAATAATCGTAGGCACTGGCAATTTCAGTTATTATTAATTTCTTGGACAATTTGGTAATTATTTATTGTTCAGCAACATAAATTGTTACAAAAAACGATTTATGAAGTATAAAATCAATCATAATTTCGATTCAAATTATTCATAGAATTACTTACACAAATTAAGAACTTAAGAACGATCCGCGTTAAATGAACTGAATGTAAAGAACAATCAGAAGAAAACATGTTTAAGTGTTTAGTTAAAAACAAAACATTAAAAGTGATAGACCGCATACAATATGCATACAATGGAATCTATTAGGACAACCGTCGTTACTCAAGAAAACCCACGCATTTGTGAAAGCGGCCTAGGAGAGTTTTCCACAACTCACCCACACCGACACGCCGCTCGTGGCCACGCGGGTTTTAACGCACACACGCCTGCGTAGTGAAATAAGCGCCTGAAACTAGACGAGAGATCGCGAAAACGAGCGACATCTCGCTCGGTCACAGCCTCCCATCCTATTTCAACAGGTTTCGTCTTTCAGCCGTTGCAGCTAGAAACGCGTGCCTGTGCCTGTAGTAACACGGCACAAACAGTGAGAGCAACACACGTCGCGTTCGGATACTGCAAACACAGTTTCACTGACAGCGCGGACTCCACCTGACATTCGCCGTCCTCCGAGTTACGGCTGTTTATCGCATATTAGTGAGATGGGCTGACACGATTCGCGAGAGAGATAACTATTTTTAAATGCTTATGGCCCGTAGCGGCGCGTGTTCGGCGGTCGGTCCAGTGCCCGAGCGACCCGCGGGCCCGCCGTCCCGCGCGCCGAGTGTCACTCGTCACGTGCGAAACATGAAAACCGTCAAACCTGACTGTGCCAATAACAATTATCAGATAAACCCTATTTAAAATATGTTTGTTGTGCCATAAAGTGAGCTCAAAGCGATGGAAATGATGATTGAAACGTAGTTTACAACGTTTTTTGCGAGAGACACGGACGAAAAGTTAGCAAAATGTAAAGTTTCTGGATACAATCAATGTTTACCTCTTCAGTGTTGTGAATACGGATTAGTTTATACCTAGTGGTAGTGTACGTAGTGAGGATGAAGGCGCGCGGCCGGAGCCCCGCGACGAGGACTGGCGGCTGCAGCGCTGGTGGTGACTAGGATGTGCGGGCCGGTCCGAGTGGAGAACTTATCAATAATAATCAAGTGGTTGTAAAATCAATCTATAAGTTGTGATTAAAAGCTAGGAAAGCAAAATAATATATTTATACGATAGATAAATGGTAATATTAAAGTATTCGTGTACATAATTAGGTACCTGTTCTGGTGTTCATGTTTCTATTTCTACCGTAATGATTCAAAGGTTGTAAGTACGTGTTAGAACTCGATTCTCCCTTAATTTTCTTCGAGGTTGTGAAAACTTACAATAAAAGAACTGAAGTAAAAACTTGCACGCTGCGTTATTATTGAGATGGCTGTTACGCTGGCTCGTTCGCAAAGGATACAGTGAAAGTACTTGGACATAGTTAAATTGTGTTGTGCTAAGGAGAGGAATCAGCGGCAAGGTGCCTGGGTTAGGTAAGTTTACATACTACCCATTCATTTCTTTGAACTTTTAATTTGATGTTTAAACTAACGACATTTGTAATTCATGTTGTTATACATGATGGTTCTATATTTTTTTCCATGCTTTGTCCCTGAACACGTGTTTTTATTTATTGCAATTGTACTTAAAATACATTGTTTGACGAGAGATACGTGCTCAACATTGTGGATTTAAGAGGCTACAAACCTGCCTCGCCGCGACGTAGACTATTAACTTTTTACAGTTCGACGTACTCGGTACCTGCCTGACCGACGTCTACATTTTATGGTGTTTTAATTTACCGTTGTCTTAATCTGTATAGCATTTAAATAAAATAGCTACCAAACATAATTTACAACTGAAATACCTACAATCTTACTCCTTCTACTTTTTAAATTTAATTTTATGGTTTATTTTAATGGAAAATTGGACGCAACCGTGTGCTAAATGGACGACTGATATATTTTTTAAATTATTGATATTTTTATGTATAAAATAAGCTTAAAAGTATTATTTACCTGTTTATTGAAAAAAAAACGAGCTACGAAGCCAAATTGAAGTAAACGGAGTTACGACAGACTGATTTAATATGAAATAAATTGTTACGTTGTTTACGCTACCCGTCGGATTGCATAGTAAGGACTCAAAATACAGAGCAAGTGAAATCGAGCGCAGAATATTATGTTATTTATTTATTACTTAGTTTGTTATTTTTTAATCAGATCACCAGGGGTTGCCTGATTAGGGTATTTTTTTTTAATTTTCGCCGTTGGAGTAAGTCTTTTCCATTCTTCCCTATTCCGACCCTTTCTTTAACATCACCGCACGACGCCTGCTTTTTATTTTTAGTGTTCCTCTTTTCCTTTACTATAGTCTCAGGCAGAAAAAATTAAAAAGTTATAAACTATAACCCGACTGGCGACTAGTATGACGCACCCTTTATATTTTTCATAAAAGCTAATCAAACTCACGTTCTTTACGAATTAACAGGGTGTGTGAATTCGTCTCACCCTGCTTATTACAATCCGCCCAATAGTTTAGGAGCTAGAGTTTTACATCAAATTGTTGGTCTCATTCATACAAACATACCATAAACTGTTAAACTCATCGCTTCGGTTTCGCACAATCGGGTAAAATAAATATTAAAGGCTGAACAATACAGACCTTTATACGTATACGGCGCCAATAATAAAACTGTATTTATCATGTTAATGACACGTTTAAGTTTACCTTAGCAGCCATTATCGGCAATTTGTGTTCGGCCGACGCCTGCCACGACACACGGCTTTACCCACACGACAGTGTTTGTAATATCGCTTAATGGACACATTACAGGGGCTCAGTAGGTTACAAACTTATAGCGATATTGCTGCGTACATCAATGTGTAATTAGGATACGGCATAATTGGGAGGGGAAGAAGCTTTCTGAATCACTGCTCATCATTCGATTTTATAATATTTTTTTAATTACTTAGGAAGTGTTTTTGACAATGTTTTAAAAAATATGATGACAATATTTAGAATTTGAATTTCGTTTCTTTGATAACTAAAAATGGGATACCGTTCCATTAATTCGAAACTATTTGAAGCAACAGTTTAAATAAGTAACTACTTATTTATACTAATCTCATTAAGTATTAGATATTATCAGATGTCATTATAATGTTTTAGTTTATTAGTGTTTGACATATAAAAAATAAAATACTTAATGAAAAAAAAATGCGTTCACCTATAAAAATATTACCTATCACAAGATCCCGTGCAAAATCCGTTTGGTTTGCTACCACCATCTTCGTATATTATTTTACTACGAACATACATTAACCTACTACGAAGCAGCAGTGACGGCACTGTTGTGTCCCATTGCGGGGGTTAAAACAGCCGATAAAATTACCAGAATTAAAGATAGAACTTACGGTTGGAAACTCATTTGTAATATCGCACTGTTAGATCAAAACAGTATCAACTCAAAATCCTCGCTAGTTTTGTTTCTGTTATAGAAGTTATATTAAAATTGATATTTAAATACAGTCGTATTTTGAGTCACTACTGTTTTGATCTAGCAGTGTGTGTTAAATAAATAAATAATAATAACATTTCATGTCCATGCGGCTCAAAGCCATTGCTTTCCTCAAGCGATAGTTATTTCTCCTAGCACTGGGGTCCTAGTGAAAAAGGGTATAAGTCTTCTGAAGATCAATTGAAAAAGAGTTTAAGTCTAGTATACTCCGTTCATGTATGTACCCTTTTTTATTACGAGTTAAGTCGACTTATACCCTTTTTCACTAGGATCCCAGCATTGTGATTATGATTTCTTGAATAAAACGGAATATATTACATAGATGAAACCTTCGATATATTGACCATCCCTAATTTCAGAGCTGATATCCTCTTAAACGGCCCGACCAATTTTCATAAAATCTAGAGAACCATCCCGATTAAATAAGCTTTCTTTCAAAAAAAACACGTTCGTATCGGTCCATAAATTGATGAACTCACAGACGGAAACACGGATACACAGACATTTGCGTCGGGGGGGAAGGGGGCAACATTGCTTAACTAGAGTTTCATGATGTATTATGCTCTTATGCTAATCTTACCGAAAGACTTTTAAAAGTACCTACTGTACTTGGTATTTATTACACAAAATGATTAAGCTGTTAATTATGTTCATTATCACTTCTTTACAATTTAAGTATATTCCAAAAGAGCCCCCAAAGCATTTATTATTCAAGCGAACTCCAAACTGCAATGCCGTTTATAAAAAACGTCTTATAATTCAAACTAACTTATAATTATGCAGACGAATAAATTGGGATCACCAGACAGCATTGTACTTATCGTGGTTCCTCGCTCTGATAAACAACGTACATTTAACGAATAGCAATACTACCAAACTAGTTAGTCTGAGCGATGCAAGTTGGATAGCAAGTTCGCTCGGATACTTTAGAGTGAGCTCCTAACCTTCGGGCACTCGAGTTACTTGCCAAAAAACCATTATGGATGCTTCATTTGTAAAAGAAATAAAATTTAAAAATGTAGTGAAATTATGTTTACTCTTAAAGCTGAGCTACGCACTGAACCTACATAGGCGATTTTTAACATCTGTTAACTAAGTCTTAAAAATAAGGTAACATAAAAAAATCGGAGGGCTTATTGCCTAACGCACTCGCATTCGCAATCGTTTTCATTTTGACAGTCCGAAGTCGAGTCTGTTTTCAAAATAAACACTTTTTTTTCCACTTTGAAGTGTGTTAGGCAATAGGCCAGCCGGTTTGAATGCGATAAAAACTAACAGAAGGCCTCCTTTACCTCGTTATTAATCCGACGTTTAGGCCCGGTCGTGTCAGCCGTGGTTACGGAAGGAACCGTCCGTAATTTAATGCTTAATATGATTTATAGCCTAACTTATCTTTTATTTTTTTAGTTAATGGGTACCTACCTATACTTTAAAGTACCTATTGATATTCATGCTTTTCAGTGTTCGATCTTAGAGAGAAAAACTTGACGTAGTTGTGGACGAAACTTAGTATTTAATAGTATTATACATCGAGGGGATAAAGTACTGTTTTATGTCACGGGCGCGATATTGCATCCTGAGCAAATGAGGGACTCCAGATTTAACTCCCGAACGTAGCGAGGGTGTTACGAGTTAATTCCTGAGCGAAGCGAGGGAATTAAAATGGGGTCCTGAGTGCAGCGAGGAATTCAAGCTCGCCCAAGACGAAAACAGCTTTATCCCAAAGGAGAATACTCTACTTTTCTCACCTTTTGTTTTATTTTTCTTGTTTTGCGTATATGGCTTGTACTCGTAGTGGCCAGTTCGATTTGCAAATAAGTTCTGTTGCTGTAGGTTTCTATGGAACAATTTTTCATACGTTCGAATTCAAATCTCATTACGAGTATAACCCACTGGTTAGCCGATGGCTATAATCACTTATGTACTTTAGCTGAGGTTTGCATGATATATAATTAGGCAAATTCGAGCATGTGGTGTGAAAAAGAGGTTTATTGTAGAATGACACTCAATAATAATTTGCCTGCAAATGAAATCCGTAACAACAACTCATCCTACATGCCATGGTTAATATTACAATGATTCGCTCGAACATAAAGTGGGTTATTAACTCTGCCGCGTCTTCAGTGAAAATAAATAAAGCGCAAGTGTGTAGTGTAGACTCCTAAATCTGTCAGCGGTAGGTAACGTGGCACATACATTAACGGGCTTACATAAGCTATTAGATGGACAACGGCTCACCTAGGATTAATCGATGCGACTAGTAACGTTTTAATTACATCATTAATGTAACTAAATGGAGTTAAATTATTGGGTTTATTTCAGAACCGTACGAGACAATTAGATACGAGTTTCTGAAGGAGAAAAAAACATATTGCAGAAACAAATACGTTTTAAGATTTGTGCGATAATTAAGTATACGCACGAGTAAAATTATGTAAATTCTAGTGGAATCCTTAAAATTGCCATTATTACAATAAAAGTATATAAAAGACCATTCAAATTAGAATCATTTTGTCAACGTTGAACTGAGTCTCTCGTTCACCTTATAAGCTTAAAAGCATCATAAAAACAACACAGAAAATTGTCATTGGACAAATAGTGTTCAGAGTTGCGTGCCCGACAGTTGTCGAAGAGCCAAATCTCCCCGAGTAATCTACGACCGACTGCCAAGGCGAATTCTATTGCTATGACACGGCGTCGGCGGCCTTCTATTGTCTCCGAGAGCGAGTTAATTCTCATGTATATTATATAGATTAATATGCAAATAATTAATACCATCTCTCTGTTCGCGGGGGTGGCACAACGCGCAGAATTCTACAGCAAATTTTCGACATGCTCCACACTTAAGTGGTTCGGGGTTTTATACATTTTTTATTGTCTCACGTTTTATTGTCGTCCAATTTAGTTTTGCTGAATAGTTTTGGCGTTATTCACAGTATATGAAATGCAGTACCACCAAAACTATTCATTTTGACATGTTTTCGTATGGTCAACGTAATGATAGCTCTTATTTACTTGACAGTAATGGCGGCTGAGTTAAAAACAATACGATAGCATGTCAAAATCAATATGATTTTACCGAGTTATATAGAGCTCCTGGCATCGGAATTGCTTTCAGTGACGGTGTACTCGATCGTCGGAATCGTGTGTACAAAATGCGCATAATTTCAATATTATAACGTCTTGTTTCATGCGTTGTGTAATGCAACGTAACGTGGCTAATTTAGTATTTCGTTCGGTAGACTTATATCAGAAGCCAAATATACGACAACAAGGAGACAGTCTCGCTCATGAGTGTTTCTCAAAATGTCCAGCCAAAGAAAAGTCACTAAGCCAGATATTTTTGACAAATTCATAAATATACATGGTCAGCTTTTACGCGAGTACTCGAAGCAAAATGACGGCGAATAAGATTAACAGGCAGTGTATGAGATAAAAAAACGTATTTTAAAATGCTCTCATCCTACTTTGAACTGAACACTAATTAATTTGCCTTTGATTCCATCGACTGACGCTTACACGCTTTTGCTTTACGCAAAACTTACTATATAGATACCTGACATTCTGCTTGAAAAATCAAAAATACTAGTATGTCAAGCCTAAATAAATATAAAGACTAAAAGAATTCTTTGCTTTCTGTGCAAGTCAAGGCCAGGCTAGCGGAAAAAATCTGTTCACAGCGAAAATAGAAACCGTGTCAAGCCGATTCGTCACCGTACCTGCCACTGTCATGTGGGATGTCGGCGCCTCGGGAACAATGCGTACGCGCATGCAGAAATTAACTCGGTTGCGTTCCTCCCACTCCCTGCTTGAATCAGTTTTAAGTAATACATTATTGAAGAGACTGGAAAGTAAGCTATTGATGGACGA
Source organism: Acleris literana (assembly GCA_946894065.1). Lineage (NCBI taxonomy): Eukaryota > Metazoa > Arthropoda > Insecta > Lepidoptera > Tortricidae > Acleris > Acleris literana. The sequence goes on along the minus strand of OX335685.1, from coordinate 6,686,244 downwards.
GTTATACCGGGTGACTTCAAATTAGTAATACAAAAACACATATCTACCCTAAAAAATAAAAGTATTTTTTTTTCTACGTTTCACTTTATCCCAAATTTTTCGGCTTAAAGCGGTAACTCTACGACTACGTTCAAATTCGATTGATAACATCGAGTGACAGGTATATGACTGTTGGGTATTAAATGTAGGGTAACCACATGTTAGGACTTTCTTAGGAAATTAATGATTATTAATGAAGGCTATTTAAAACATATGGGTGAATGAAATACATTGTTCGTCAACTGGGGTCCTAGTGAAATAGGGAACTCTCCTGAAGATCGTGTGAAAAAGGGTTTAAGTCTATTATACTCCGTTTATGTATAAACCCTTTTTTAAGTATGAGTTAAATCGACGTATACCCTTTTACACTAGGACCCCAGCATAAACTTAACTGAGCCACAATCAAATGTTTTGTATTACCTATTTGAAGTCGCCCTGTATAATGGCCTACCTAGCAAAGAGTCCATCTAGTGCCCTTTCCGATGAGGCAGACAGTATTTTCACAACTACTGCGAGATTAAAAAAAAAAAGCTTTTTACATGTGACAGGTAACTTTAACTTCACCTTCAACACCTTTTGTGTTTATGATGTTTAATAAAGATTATTTGCATTGTATCGCAATGTACCTAATATGACATACATAATTGTTATAAGAAAAACGTGCCATACTATAGCTTTAGCGTCTTCGAAAGTTAGTGGGTAACACGCAAACAGTAATACATTTTCAGAGAATGATTTTTCTTTTTCTTGGGTTATCATGAAAGTGATGCCTACCTCACTCTGGGATTACAGGCGTGAAGGTATGTATGTGTGTATGAAGCTTTGTGACCCCGACCCAGATCATCTTTGGCGATATTTCCGAGCAGTTTTGTAAAAATACACTTACAAAATTTTATACATGGTTTACAAATGGTTGCAGGAACATCTTTTATATTATATGATGTAGGTACGAAGTATGAACGAAGGGAAAAATAACTAGACGAAATTTTAAACCTACTTTATTCTACCTAGTGGAAATTAATCGCTCAAGTAAGACATGCAATTTACAAGATTTCCGCCTGGTATGTGGTAAACTATTTTAAATTACATAACAATAATATTCTGACGATATGCATTAATATCGAGCCCAATAAATGATAATTTTCACACATGCGCTGAGTGATAGAATCTTGTTCAAAATACGTCATTAAATCGTTAAGGTAACTATCATGTCATATAAAATGACAGTTCTGATGAATTTTGAGACCGGCGTCTCGGCCAAAATCAGTGTATTATGGTGATCTTAAGTTGCGGTCTTAAATCATCAACGTTTACCGTCAAACGCTTCGTACATCTCAAGACCCGAGAGTTTATAGAACTCCAGTTCCACAGCCAAGCTCCACTATTTCATCAGAAAGTGTAACGCATCGTTGCAGGTGCAGATAACGATACGGCGACATTACGTAGTTATATGGAAAAGCCCGTATTTATCTTGCTTTCTCAGTCGGTTTCAGTATCCATTGATAAGTTTATTGAGAAAGCAAGATAAACACTAACTTATTCGCCAAAATAAGATGTCGTAAGATTCAGTAAATCTGTAGCGACATGAAGATACTCGCACCTATTACAAAATTTGGTTTTTCATACACCTGCAAGAGACGGAGTACTTGGTGCAAAAAAATTAGAATAAAAACACTACTGGCATTTGACATTTGCTTGTCACAATATGAATCAACCACATTCCTTTTTTTTTAAATTTAACAGCAAAGCTAATATTAATTATGAAACGTAAACTATAAATTATTATTAAAATGTACACTATATTTACAGTAAGTATAAATAAATAATATCTACTTATTCCGAATTTCAATCCATTTACGAAAAAAGCTTATAAAAAAATAATCACGCGCGGTTTCGTAACCATCATATTTAATTTTAATGTTGTTCACTAGCACCTACTGAAAAGTGGCTATTTCTGTTAATAGTAGAGTAATTAATATTTATAAGAGAGGTCGCTAGCGGCGGGATGAATGAAACACATCATTCCCACTTTCATCACCGTTGGAAGTGTAACGGGCTCAACCTGAATTAAGCTCGTAAAACTTTAATGGAAATCGTGAAATTTGCTTTGATTAAATGAATTTATTTGGCAGCAAAGCCATTCATTTATCTTTCCGATGCTTTTACTTGTTGTGATCTTGATTCAAGAATGCGTTTAGCGGTGTGTTTAACTTATCACAGACATTGGGAAATCACAAGGTACTTATAAAACGAGTTCTCCTTTTTAGGGTTCCGTAGTCAAACTAGGAACCCTTATAGTCTCACCATGTCCATCCGTCCGTCCGCCCGCAGCCTAGCTCAGAGACTATTAGTCCTAGAAAGGTGTAATTAATTTAGCATGAATATACATATTCGTCACGCAAACAAAGTGGTAAAAATTTTTTTTTTTTTTCTTTATACCGCCCCTACACGTAACGTGGAGATGTATTTTTTTCTCGTCTACCCCATAGTGTGGGGTCTCGTTGAATAGATCTCTCAAAATATTGCGGGTTTAACCGGACAATTTTTCGATTAAGGGATCTGTTTGTGAAATATTAAGCTTTAAAGAGCTACAGCCAATAACTAAAAATTACAACACAATACAACAGTAATTACATTACAATTACTAAAAATCTGAAAAATATCTTAAATGAAATGTGTTTTTTGAGATAGTTTTTGTGTATTAACGGCTTCGGAACCCTACACTGAGCATGGTCAGACATGCTCTTGCCCGGTTTTTTTTATTTGACTTCAGTCTCACCTGAGATCGTCACGACAAGGTCGAGGGTGGTAACCACACGCTTACCCAGAAAATATCTGAGGAAAAAATCAAATAAAATTAAATATTCACTCTTGCCTTGATAATACCAAAGTTATATACGATTCCAGGAAATATATGCTTACATACAAGTGGACCATGTTTTTTGGTCCTTTACTAATACGCAAGTTATATATGTAGAATAAAAACAAAAGGGATTTTCACCTCTGCCCCTTTTTCTTAAAGTAATTAAAGCAAAAAGCAAACAAAAGCAAGGACATTTGTCTTTGGCCCTTCAGGCGATTACAAAAAACAATTAAAAAAAATACGCAAGTTATGCTCGTAAAGTACGCAATACATTTTGAAAAGTAAGTAATCAGATTTATTAGCAGGCAAAACGGAGAAATACGATAGGCTCTCAATGTATTGACCTATAACGATAGGTAACTGTAATTGGGAAAATGCTTATTTGTTTTCTAAGAAATTCCTATAAACCTATGGGCCGAGTTCACCAACTAATTGAACAGACGGTTAAGTCTTAATCAGCTGTTAATTACATTTGACACCTGTTAAACCGCCGTTTAATTCTTGGTGAACTCGACCCTAAGACTACATTGATGTATGACATTTACTGAACTAGCCATACATAGTTTCGAAAGTTCCAAGGATATCTTGTAAAATGAAACTGGCTAGAAGTACAGTTGGCAGTAATTTATATGGGGCGGCTTCGGCGCTGTTTGACAAGCTGTGATTTATGAAGCAACTCCTGACTGCGCGATGTGCGCGTTTGCTGAATCCGGTCGCTTTTGTGTCCATCACAAACGTTTTTGCCACAAAACCGAAATTAAACTTGAAAAACGAAAACCCTTTAAAGCTTAGCACACTATATTTTTATTGTTCACATAAAACATAATCCTTTTTGTACACGAAAACTCATCAGAAAGTAACAAATACTTTATATTTGCGAACTCATAAATGTGGGCTACAAAAAAAAAAACAAATGCAAACGACAATCCGAACGTCAACAAATCCTTGATTTTTCAATAACAAAAGATCGTTCATGTAAAATCATCTTAATAACTAAGTATAACAGAAAAACCGTTGGATAAGGTACGAATATAACAATAGGCCGGTAGGCAGACGCTCGTGTCCCTATTCAAAGTTCCCGGAGGATTCGGAGGGAGATCCCCGCTGGCCCACTTCCCCCGCTGCGCTTTCTTTCAGCGACGCGTAATGACGCCTCGGTTGGGAAACTTGGAAATATTAAAATGAGCAAGCACTTGTTTCGTCCGTAAAACGCGTATTGCTCAAGCCTTCGCACCTCCATCCCGTTCCCTCCTTTTAGGAATCCGCGAACAAAGCGCTCCGCGATGTACAGAACTAGTCGGCGCGTTTAGCTGCGCTTTATCATGTCACTTTACTTTCACCAGTTCCAACGTGCGCCGCCGGTCGTTCGGAGTTTATCCCTCGTGTTATATAATTTGTGATGAAGATTTAAATACTCAAAGTAATTAATAAACACGTTTAATAGACATGTCACGTACGTCCGTTCTAATTCTATAAATCAAATCTGTCACTTTTACAAAATATTATTTTTTACCTCGGGCTGCCAAATAGTTGCGAAGCACTTGGATGGAGATAGTAAAAGGTTGAACGAGGGCCAAATATTTATTCAAAGGGCGACAGTTCATGTGAATCACACCATAATTTGCTTTCGGGTTTCTCTCTATTTTATGGAATATTTTATACACTCGGCAATAGATATCGAGGACCCTTGGCCGAAGAGCAACATCTGACCGCATTTATTTCAATTGCAAATTCGACAACGACTGAGCTATTGCAAAATGAAAAAAAAAGTTAATTTATATTTAATATAGATTTCCCGAATAGATTGCCGGCGGCAAAGAATAGAATCGTTAAGGAATAAGAAATAATACGGAGGCTTCTTCAGGAAAAGTCCCCAGTGAGTAATGTCTCCTGCGATTTAACTGTCAGCCTCGATAGAGGGCGTTCGACGGCAATGATTTATGCCTCGCTCTCTTAGCCGGAATGCTAAAATATCTTATGTGCATGCCGGCTTAGCTCCGCAGCAAATGTTTGAGTTCTGAACTTTGCATTTTACAGCTGTGTAGTGCAATTTACTTTATTGTTGACGTTTGCACCCATATCCAGCGTCGGTTGTTTATGCCGGTGATTATTTGTGGTGAGCTTAATCTAAGTAATATCGGAGGACAGTCGGGCGACAAGCGAATGGGTCCAGCATTATTTTCACTTTGAGCGTCAGAAATTGCTCGCATGACACGCGTTACAGTGGTTCAAAGGTGTTAGTCGTTTGTTGCTGGTTGGGCCTACTATTTCAGTAGTATTTTTTGCGCTTATGCATTAAAATATATGCCAGACGGCAATTCAAAATTCCAAATATTAAATAGTGCAATTATATATTTCATTAAGGTCGTAATCCTTCCATCCTTCTGGCACGGTCATATTCTGCAGATACCGCTCGTCACCTGCGCTGTGAGACTAATGTTAGATCGTTTTAATTATTCGAGTGAATATAACAGACCTGCGGTAGGTACTTATGTCTCGCTGACTATATGAGCATTCTGCAACGGTAGCTCCCGGGCACTTTGTGAGATTAGGCATACAAATTACTTACTCTATACAGTTTTTATACGTCTTGTTATTTTTGCCATTTTTGCTTATTCATGGTTGTTGCAGCGGATATTTTATCTCTGTCTGGCTTCATCTTAGTAACTTCTCTTTTTCTTTTTAATAATCTTTTATACAATCTATTCTTCTCTTTTAAGACTTCTCTTGCCACTGCAACGTCCTTAAAACTATAAACAAAGTACGAGTAAAGCGAGTACAGTGCTACCATTTTCTTAATAGCGATCGGCAATCTTCGTTTTTATATGACACACGAGTGAAACTTATACTGTCAGTTGCGAGTGCAACCGTGATAGCAATAGCCAGCCGAAAGCTTTTAAGAAGCTGGTAATACTGTACTTAGCTTTTTATGAAGTTTCTACTTCGAAATTATCATTTAATTTGAAAGTCAAATAACTGTAAAGTAATTGATGGTTAATTGGTTATGTAGAAAATTCCTGACGCCACTTAGTATATTACGTATATTTTTGTTGTGCATTTTTTCGTTTTACAAAAATCGCCCAATTCCTTCGCTTAAACTTATTATTGCATTGGTATCGATACATTTTGTACAATTGTTAAAACACATAGCTATATACACTACATCTACAAAGTGACTCGAAACGGAAACGTATAACACAAAGACTTCATTAGCGTCTGCGCTTTCGGTCTAGTAACCCTACAAATCGTGCACAATCGTGCAGAGCAGACAAGTTGCGCAAGATACATTTATCACGGCTGGATGTACCAAATGTCTGGAGCAAACATAAATCATTAGCATTTCGTCCTTCACGCCGCGCCGGTGACGCTGAGGCGCGAGTGCGGAGAAATGGGCGACACTCATTCCATTTGGAAGTGTGTCGACCCTTGGGACGCTCGAACCTGGCGATTTTACTGGCGTCGTTAAGTCAGTGATGAAGAGAATGACAACTTCCGACGATTCTAGGTCAGGATCTTTATTGAACAGCCTGCGGAGAACAGTGGCATTGCTCTGGATAAGGGTAGAGTTACTTATTTATACTTAATCTAATGCACAGATATAGAGTAAAAAGTTCAGTAGATTAACAGTGTTTGCTACGGTTGCTTTGGACTAGTGGTCGGATTGGCGTCATTTTGTTTGTGTTTCAGTGGTGGTAAGACCTTGTGTAGGGTCCGTCCGGATAGCTACCACCATCTTATCCATTAACCCACCGCCAAGCAGTAGTGTTCGCATTGCTGTGTTCAGGTGTGGGGATAAGACCGGTGAAATTACTAGCATAGAGGCATTCCATCTTAGTCCTCAGGGTTGGCAACGCATTTGAAGTCTTAGGATTGCAGTTTTGAGACTGTAGTCTCGAGGTTTAAAATGTCTATGGGTCTTAGATCCCACTTACCATCAGGTGGCCTGAGTGCTCGCGTGCCTTCTCCTTGCCATAAAAAAAAACTGTGGTTTGTTTTTATAAGTCTAGTACTGGCTGTAACGTAGAAAAGACCAAATTTTAATGGCATTTAAAAGCTCTTTAGCCATTAGCAGAAATTGGTTTGTTTATTTTCTCAGTAAATAACAAAAAAGTATGCTTTTAAGACAAACCTCTATAAGTCTATACGCATGTTTTTTTTCATAACACCTTTTTAAAAAGTTAATGTTGTCAATTATGGAAATATAACTTACCTAATTGTTAGGTAGATACTGAAATTATTTATGAATATTAACATATTTCTTCCCATTACCTGTGTTACTCTTGAAATTGAAGTAAGTGATATGTATATAAATAAAATTAATGAGATGCAGTAGCAGTGTCCGCTGGTCGCTCCCCAGTCGCGCCGGCGCCAGCAACGACCCGAGGCGCAACACGGATTAATAAAACAACAGCTTCTTTCCTTCACTTCTCATTAATATTGCTTGACAGCCTTCGAATGAGATCGCACGTGACGGCAATTCCATTTCAACATTTTCAACAACAAATCGACTTTTCATTTGCAATTCATAGTGTTATTTGTTTTGCGGAACTCGGCTAACGAAATAGCGACATGTACAAAACACGGGAGATAATCTGATTTTGATAATGGCTCAGTTGAACACTGCACCCTGGTAATACCTACCTAGCTCTTTGAACTGTTTTAGCCTTGCTGTAACGTTGTTTGCCTTTTTTTTTAATTTTTATACAGTCATTCGCTAAACGTATATACATTTTAAACCGGAGTCTGCCGTTTGGCAAAAATATGATTTCCAAATGTATCGTTTCTCAACTTTTTCATTTGCCGATCCAATTTTATATAAATATTTCAGGATTTATTTCAGTACCATCGCGTAGAACCCTATAGGTTAGGTTAGGTTCGTTTTTATAAAATCCTGAAATATTTACGGTTACAGAGAACAAAGCGGGTTGGCAAATGAAGCGGCTGGGAAACGGTACATTTGGCAAACATATTTTGCCGAAACAAAGGTAACCCATTTTAAGCATCAGCTACGAACTATATCTAAGGCTATAAGAATGTTTTTCGAAAGTTATGAGAAAAGTTCTTTACCATAAAAGACTTTCACAAATTTAACAATTATTCTACATTATAAAAAAAAATAGTTTTCGACTTAGACTGTACGTATTTCTTAATTCATCTATTTTTAGTCAACATAACCTTGAAAATAGATGTACTTACTAAAAGCTAATCAGCACAAATACATTATATTATCTATTCCGTAGAAGGCCGCATCATCCAGCGGCGTGATGAGGGTAGCGATGCGAGTTGCAAGATTTAGGACGCCCTTTATGAGGGACCCAAATCCTTCTGCATATATTTATCGGGCTCCCACGTCACCTGATATTTTGCTATTAAATACAGCGATACATCATTGCCTGGACACGTTTTTTGGTTATTTTGTTGACACTTGGTGTACTTTTCGTGTTTATTGAGGTAGAATGTTTTTGTGACAGTATAATGATGCAGTCCGAATTTGGGCTTTTGCTAATATTTAAACCTTCTTGTGCTATCGTAAACTAACTAAACTCCTTTCTAGTTAAAACATTATTCAACTTATTTATTAATTTAAAAAACTCAAGGCATTTGCGGTTATTACATCATATAAAAAGAAGACGTCAAACAGGCGAAAATATTAATGTAAGTTAATTTATATAAATACGTAGAATAATTATGAGATAATAATATTCAAGGTCAACATTTTTAAAAACGCGTCACGCTAGTGCTCGACACGCCCGGCCCGTTCACGGCAGGAGCACTGAAAACTTGAGCACTCCGTATTTGAGGAGCCCGCATTATTTTATGAGCATGTTTAGAGAAACTCGTTACTTCGACGCTGAACACCGAATCGACTTGTTAATAACGAATGAAGGCAGCTGCGTAAATCGATACTCACAAACCATCCATACGCTCCCAAAAAACGAAAATAGCCAATTTTCTTGATTAAATCCATCTGAACCAAATATTATGATCATACAAGAGGAAATACCTTAATATATTTTTATTACGATTTCTTAAATTAAAATAGCCACATTTCGCGTTTAAAACACAATTGACTATTGTTACGAAACATGGATACAATTTATACATTTCGCTTCATAGACTCCGAAAGAAAATTGATACTTTCTGTATCATTTTAACTCCATTTCGCAAAGGAATTGAAGGGGACGCAGGTACTTTATGGCGCTAATATCCTTTCCGTCGTTAAAAAGACGATTGTTAACGCGGCAGCCATTACCGTAAAGGTAAAATCGGTAAGCTGAAAGCGTGGCATCGACGTGAATGATTTATAAACGAGGATAATACAGGGCATTAGCCAAACCACAACACGTACGCACACTGGATTTAGCAAAAAGAGATCGGCGCCATTATTGCGTGGAAAGATTTATTAGCCGATGCAGGGCGGGCAGCTCCAGCTGGCGTTCATATTCCGCCATTTTTTGCGGAGTCTGTCAATAGAGCGTCGGATGTGGTCCCGCGGCCATCGCGCCATTCCACTTCCGATCACGTGCCGCACCCGAGAACACAGACTTAAGAAACAGCTGATGGAAACCAGTTCCCCGTGTATAAAGAGAGCGGATTTAACACGGATTTAAGCACCGCCATAAAAAACTTTAACCGACGCCGTTAAACTGAAACTTTGTCTATGAATCTCTTCAGGCAGAAATGAATAGTTCCCGCCTTAATAATGACGTCGTCTAATAAAGAGCCGGAATTCTCGTTCAAAATTACCCGCCTCACGTACTAATAGCTCGATGAAATTCACCAAAATTCATAAGCACGTGTTAGCGTTCCCAGAGAAGCTCTCAAGTGCAGCTACCACTTTGTAACTTCCCATTCGCGGCGCGAGGGAGGCCTCGCGCAAGTAGGTAGCTTACTTATGTGAGATTGTGCCGTCCAATTTTATGAACGTAAACAATAGGAGTTGATGACTCGTTCGCTGCGGAGTGTTTTCGTAAAGTCTTTACTTTTTGGGACCGCACGCCGCGCCTGCACGGCGGCCGGCCGCGTCGGCTCCAGTGGCCACTCGTGCGTGTAACACCGGCCTACTTTTTTTATGTAATGCCATTTACCTTTTTTTCGATGACAGCGAAGACAAAGGGAGAGGGAGTCTTCGCGCCAATGTTTACTTTTTGTTGAAATGTTTAAAAGCTTTCTACGTTTCCGTATTTCGATTGAAGTACTTACAAGTATTTTGTATTTAATATCATATACCTACTTTGTGAACTCCGGTTGTGCTGCAGCTTATAAGCTCGCATTATTTTATTTAAGTTTATTTAAAACAAGTTACCGATTAAAGTTAACAACAACAACATGTATAAGTACTAGCGGGCCGAAAAGTTTTTGTAACTTTAGTCGTTTAGGATATTTTCAAGCCATGCTAGAATTTCACTCTCCATTTTGCTACGACAACATTGAGCGTTTAGGTTTTGCAATTGCAATTAATATCTACATTTATCTGACAGATGAAATATCGCTCGATTCAATGTCAGCCATACATTTTAGCATACGGTGTATACGGCAGAGTCAAGTACTTACAACTTTGTTAGAGCTGCTTCGTCACGATACCTGCGATATAAGTTAAAATTCACGTAAACACATGTTTAAATCAATCTGACTGGGCATCATGTGCCAAAAACTAAAAAAGTTGTATTAAGATCCTGAGTATTCTATTTCATTTTCATTTATAACATAAATAAGCTCGTTAATAAATCGTTAATTCGTAAGTTGGTGAGTTAGGTACGGTACCTAACTTACTTGGATACAATCTTGGCGCATCTAACCAACAAAACGTTAAACAATCTTTTTGTAGCAAATAAAATAGCTTACTGAGATTGGACAGCACCAATGATTAATGACTGTTGTTAGGTATATACAACAACAGTTTTGGCGATTAGGTAATACCCAAACAGTCCAGTAGTTGTAATGTACCTCTCATTATAGTTGGTGTTTACACCCGAAGTTCGCCTCGCACTGGCTAGTTCGCTCGCAACAACAACCATTACAGACCAGTTTGTATCCAATCTCCGTAAACACCGATCCAAGTTGTTATTGCCCATAAATCCGAAGAATAACACACAATCGGTCTATATTGAAAATATATCTCGGTCAGTGTGGTCCTAAGAATGTGCAAGCCAGCGAAATCCGTATCTAAAGCTAGGCGGGTGCCCTTCGTGAAATTATTGCACGCCACCGAAAATAGGTCAATTGCCTCCCCGCGAGAGCGAGAGGTCCGCGCCACCATGGAAAATGATAGGGACGGAGACTTTAATTCGTTCAGGTGACGTCACGAGGGTTTTAAAAGACTCGTTCGTTTTCTTTTTGTTAGCTTTTGTTTCGGCAGGAGTCGCGCGGCGTCTCCAGCAGGTTTATTTGTGCGGCGCCGCGTGGAATTGGTAATGTATCGCGGCCTTTAAATTTGTCGCTCGTGGCGTCTCGTGTTTCACGTATAAAACGTATGACGTAGACGTATTTTCATTTCTTTATAGGTCTGCCGAAGCTTGAGATGCGTTAAGAGAATTCGATGAAGGAAATGAGACGAATGTAACAAGCGGCACTTTGATCTCGTCCTTGTTTGTTTGGCTATAATCAGCGTAGTCGTATGGGTGATGTGCGGGAATATTGTGTTTCCCCGACTCGAACACGTCCACGATGGGTTATATTCACTCGTTATACTTCAAGTAAACTACGTTATCAATTATTTAAAGAGGCATTGCTTAATGAACCTGTAAACAGAAAATGAAAGTACAAAGACCCATGTAATTCATCAAAACTCCACGAGTACTTGACGCTGAAAATTTCATACACGAGTGCACCCTCAAACATGGATTCCATTAATTTACTGGCTCACTCATTGTGTTTACAGCGCTATTTATTACAATCGTCCGTTTGATCCGGCTCTCGACGTACTCGTTAAATACCTACTCAGAAAATCAAAGAAAATAACGGCCGGCCGATATTCGGTAAGCGGTGCGGCAAGTTAATGGCCGACTTTTCTGAATTAATGCAAGGCCTTGCGGCGAATAATTATTTACTCTAATTAAACGTTCGCCAGAAGGCAGTCGTCGAGTTTTCTGGTCTCCTTTGGCCTCTTTTGAGAGTCAACGGAGTGTGTGATTAGGGGGGTGCCGCGGCTTGTTCTTACTATTAACCCACATGCGGCGCTTGTTTGCCCGTTTGTCAGCGTCTCGAATAATTTACGTTTGTCGCTAGACACTTGTAAACTTGGTCTGCAACAATTGCCTAACTTTGTTGCTCGAGTCGACGGACAAGGGCGGTATTAAGCATTTCCGTATTGCAGTAAAACCGTCATCGGAATTCAATTTAATGGGCAGTGGGTATTAAAGAAAAATCTAAAACTACATTAATTTCGTTATTCTGATAAGTAAATTACCTATGTAGTTTAGGTGCGGGTTTGGGTTCTCCTAGTAGGAAAATTACGTACCAGCGTCAGTTCAAATTGTCTCATAACTTTATTACTTTATTAAAATGCTAATGATCTCGTTATTTACTGAAGATAAAAATTGCTTATATTTATATTCACTGAAAAAAAAACAAGCATTTTTTAAATATAAATATGTATGTATTCATAATTACTAGCCTAGAGTTCAGTTTTGAACTATTCCGCTCGATTTGTGTGTGATTGTCGCTTGATAAACATATACAAAATTTAAATAATGTCTTAATATCAAAATATCAAAATGTTATGTAGGTAAGTATCAAAATACGTTTATCAGCTGCACTACAAAAAGGAAAAGTCACATACACGCGAAACTGCAACATTTATTTTATAGTTCCTCTTCGAAATAAAACATGAAACTAAGTATACAAAATAGATTATAGCTCCATAACATGCGAATGGTCCCTTAGAAAGAATACGGGAAACTTGTAATAGCATTCAAATTCCGGCCCAGTTCAATCGCGTTTTATTGTTCCCCCACTACAATATTTCCACTGCAGCGATAGAGCTATAAAATTGTTATACGGAGTCATAAAACGAGCCGTAACACACCGGAGAACGTTTAATCTACTGCAATTAATCTGCCGATACCGCTCAAGTCTATAATAACCCGGATCAGAAGCTGGTTCGACTTTGTGCTCCAAATTATCTGTTTTAATTCTAATAGATTCATCGCCGTTCTCAGATTCATTTTAGAGACATATTATAACTCATTCCTTTTTACTAGCCTTTACTGGGGTCTTAATGGAAAAGGGTACAAGTCGACTTAACTCGTAATAAAACAGGGTATATACATGAACGGAGTATACTAGACTTAAACCCTTTTTCACTTGATCTTCAGAAGACTCTTCTTCACTAGGACCCCAGTATTTAACTAGCACTGTTCGCAAGTAGATATGTAAGTTGTCCGCTTCAAATTTTGCAAACCAATATTGAACCAGAGGGGCTATTGCCTAACTCACTCGCAATCGCAATCGTTTTCATTTTGAAAATCGAAGGCTTGTCTGTATACAAAAAAATGAAAACAATTGATCCACTTTGAAGCCGATTGCGATTGTGAGTTAGGCAATAGCGACGCAATTCCCGTTAATGGAATGGGCTGAACGGATGACATAATAATAATATGTAAACCCGATGACGATGCAATATTATGGTATCTAAGAGCTGACCTGATGTTGGAGTCGGAAGGTGGCGCCAGGATTTCTGCTATACTTTTAACGTAGAACCACCGTGTTGGCATTCACTAATTTTGTCTGGATAAGCAGATACCTAATGGCTTTGCAAAAACTGTACACTCAGCAACAATGGCTCTTCCCAAAAATTAAGTTTTTGACATAAACTTATTCAAACTTGTGTACGTAAAATCGTCACTAAAATCGTCATTTTACTGGTTCTGAATGCGGCCATTACTTAAGTAAGTGAAAACGGCACAAGAAAACGTTGCTCATGCGCCAGTGTCTTGTAATTAAGTGAAGTGTTTACGAGGTGTTACTGTGTTGCGGAGGCCTAATGGCCCCCTAACAAGTGTCGATCGCCACCCATTATACCTACATATACGTCCTTGTAAGCGTTAGCCCAGCGTGCGGGGCCACTGCGCTGGGCCAACGGCAGGCAATATCATTAGCGCCGGCAAAACTGCGTCCATTCGCATAACTTAATACATTCAGCACCAGTAACCCGTTAGTCGGGTTCCATGTTCGTATTCATTCGTAGGCAGTATTCGCTACAAAGCAGAAAAACGCTGGGAGCGGTTACGAGCGTAGCTCGTAGCGCGTCGCAGCAGCGAATGTGTTAACCCACTTGACACTGGTAGGTACAGTCACCCAGTAAAAATGTTGAGATTGTTGAGTATACTAAGAACCTTGTCATTGTGACTGCCATTGTTATTGTCATACTTGTCATTTGAAGTTCAGTTTGAAGTTTATTGTGACAGTGCACTAAAGTGCTTAACATTTTCGTTGGGGTACATCCGTCAAAGTAGACACCTACTATGATGGTTTTTGGGTTTTGGCATGATCACTATACAGCTAGGTCATGTACATAAGCGCAATTGTACAACGCCAAATAAGGGGCGTGTCTACTTGGTTTGAAAGCACTCTGTCTACTGTTGTTTTAGCGGAAGTATGCTTTAGTTAAAGTTTCAGTCAGACACTCAAACTTCTTTCTTAGTCACTGCAAGTTCCATGACACCCTATTAAAATAAAGCACGGAACTCGTCCCTACCTTCTACGGAGGGATCTGTGTATACATTTCCAGAAGGTACGATTAGACAACAAGGTGCCTGTAACGAAAACGGTAATCTTCTTCTAACCTTCGTTAACGATCTCTCTGGTGAGAGAAAAACGGTTTCGAGATTCGTTTATTATGTAGGTTAGTGCAATAAAGAGTACTTACTTTCGTGTAAACTTGTACATTAACATTAGGCCAATATGCAAATTAACTCCAAAATCCATTTAAAAATACTCCACTTCTGAGTATTTTAAAGCGCGACGCAAATGGAGCAATTGTTTTCTTTCTCACCGAATGGGCAATCAGCTAATTTGTTTGCACTTCATTTGATTTGTTTACACTAGTCCTATAAGCACAGGGTTTTCAAACGGATATTGCCAATTTATTTCGACACCGATCTCCATTATTTCATTAATCATAAGTCAGTGCGTATTTTCCATTTTAGTAAAACGGTATACATTAATGAAATATTCAGGAATCAGAAGCTTTGAAAAGTATTTGATTAATTGGTTGCCGTCTCCATGGGCTTAGGTTTCATTTGTCAATTCCGGAGAAGTGTACGGAACCTGTCTCCCCGGGGGCAGGGTTCCGCGACACTTGAAAAGGAAATGGAACTTTCAGCTTTGATAAAGTTTTAATATATTCTTCGGCGAGTTGGCAAGTTCCAGGCCCAGGTTATGATGGCTCCCGCGCGCTTCCTGCCTTTTTTCAGTTTTACTTACACTTGAGACTCCGCGGGGAGGATTTAATATACGGTGCTCGTGTGGGGAACAATGGCGTTTTGTTTATTACGGCGTCACTACTCGTATCTGTGACGTATATTATATCTGAGTGCGGTTAATAAAAAGGAGATAAAGGGGAAATATTATTTTTCGTTATGCCATTTAGGGCTTAGTTTAGAAAAGTATGTTTTAAACATGCTAAGTAGTTAGTAAATATCATTAGACTGAGGAAAGCTGATAGGTGAACTTGAGATTATAGAAAGGCACAAGAAAAAGTAAAATAATGATGAGAGAAAGTCTTTGCCCGAAATAAATGAACGTTGACAATCTTAGATCGATTTTAATTAACATGTGCCAATATGTGAAAATATATAGGAACGACCGAATAATAAACTTAAGAAAATATCAATAAACAGCAAGCTTTGGAAGCCCGACTGCATTTTTAGAATTGTACATCTCCATGTCTTCCCGTGGTAGTCGTAAGAGGCGGCTAAGGGAATAAAGGCTTGTAGTATTGTTAGGCAATGAGCTTACAAGCTGTCACTAATACACTGGTAAACATCTTTGCCTGTTTGTGCACCATGTGGTTCCAGAATTAACAACAACGAGTTGTTGGTAATTCTGTAGCTCTGCTCAACTCCACTCTGGGAATGAAGGCGTGAAGGTATGTATGTATGGAGGTATGTATTTTTTGATTTTACTTGAATTGAAATATTATTGCCTGTATCCCTTCTACCTACAACCAAAACGACTGTAACGACATGATATTTTAAAATCCATCAAGCCGTTGAGGCTGCAAAGCGTTTCAAAGAAATAGACATATTTAAAAACATATACACGAAGAACATAACCCTCCTTCCGACTCAGTCAGGTAAAATTAGGATAAAAAACAACGTTTCTTAATCGACATTTTCCGTTCCGACTTAATTGCAAAATAAAGAGAAATTTCTTTTCTCGTCAGCGGCCATAGCGAAAGTTTTTATTCCAATGATTAATTCCAAAGTGTTTAATCCGTCCTTCAGATCGTGAGAACGGAAAAAGTTTCCCATTTATGAATTCCACAACAATCGGTGTTCTGATTACTTTATTTTGATTCGCATTTTATTTTACGTGGAATTTTATTTTTTTGGGAACATTTAAAGCTTACCGGGAATTTATTTCACTCCAGTGAAAAAAAAGCAAAGTAGAGCTACGTGGAGTTAAATAAATAGTACAGCAGTGACGTTGGACATTTGAGTATTTTATTTTGAAAATTCTCTCAAAGAGCACTATAACATATTGACGAAGTATTTACCAATTGCTAACATCGAATACGCACCTGGCTATAGTTTTGTTCCATTTTATTTCTATTGAATAACAGGATTAGGTTCTAACCTGCGCAGTATAGTTAAATATACCTTCATAAGACTAGCAAGTTTTTATGAAATGTAACCGAAATTGTTAACATAATTGTCACACTAATAGATCTACCGAAAGACCTATTTCAACCAAAACAGTATTAGAAAGTGAGAAGTCTCCGACGCTTTTTTGCTGTAAGCTACGAGTGTAAAGCTACCTTAGCTCCGCTGCAATGCATTTTGAGGATCCGTACCATACGGTGGTAACAAAGTGAACGGAACATCGAGTAATTAGGTGTTCATGAACTGGATAGAGTTTTTATTGCTTATCGTTTCTCGAATTCTACTCCTCCACCATTTGTTTTAAAATGTTGGCTATGAACCACAGTCGAGTAGTAGCTGAATATGCACCGCAGATAACTGAATAATTACCAAATAAAATGGGTAAAATGCCGTGTGGTTACCGGCTTAAAATAGTGCCACTCCGCGTCTTCCCGTGGATGTCGTAAGAGGCGACTAAGGGAATAAAGGCTTGTAGTAGTTTGGCGATGGGCTTGCAACCTGTCACTAATATACACTGGTAATCATCTTAGCCTGTTTGTGCAAAATGTGGTTACAGAATAAATAAATAAATAAATAAATATCAAGGGACAATCTCACACAAATTGACCTAGTCCCAAACTAAGCTCTAGGCTTGTACTATGGGTACTAGACAACGATATAAATGCTTACATAGAGAAATATATACTTAAATACAAAGAAAACATCCAAGACTCAGAAACAAATACTCGTGCTCATCACACAAATATCTGCCCTTACTGGGATTTGAACCCAGGACCGCTAGCTTCATAGGCAGGGTCACTACCAATTAGGCTAGCGCGTCGTCACCAATTAATAAACAATAAGTTTTTAGTGTTGTTGGTACGAGCTACGCTCTGCCTACCCCACTGTGGGAATGAAGGCGTGAAGGTACGTATAAAATGGTTCAATTTTAATCTCTCTGAGGATTAGTACATACGTCCGGATCGGTGCGGCGCTCGTATTTGACAACATAGGCGTTAAGTACTTCAGTCTCAGAGATCCAAAAAACTTTTTCTAGAAATTTGTAAATATCGATAATTTTTCTGAGCTTAAATCATCCAATGAGATTAAAATATCGACCCCAAACTACGAATGAAATCAATAAAAAACAATAAATCAATATTACTTAACAGGGGACAATTTCACACAAATTGACCTAGTCCCAAACTAATCTCTAGGCTTGTACCATCTAAGTATGGGTACAAGAGACAACGATAAACATATGTATAAAGGGAAATACATACTTGAATACATACAAAACATCCAAGACTCAGGAAAAATACTCGCGTTTATCACACAAATATCTGCCCTTACTAGGATTTGAACCAGGGACCGCGAGCTTCGTAGGCAGGGTCTAAGTTTCATAACCATGAGTTTATACAGTGGCTGTACCAAAGAGATTTAATAAGTATTTAATGTCTTTGGGCTGTACCTTCTAGCAACGGCGTAAATGATTACATTTGTATGGAGAATCGTACGCGCCTTTAGCAGTCCAGAAAGCATTTTTTAACGACTCGATACATTTTATGAGCATGTTTGATTCCGGATATTTCTGGTGCAAGTTCGCGTTTCTCGAGCATCCGTCTCCAGCGCGTCTGAGTCGGCTCCGTATCGTTACGTTTGTGCTCATTACGTTGCAAGGCATTTTGCACACGACCTATCTCATTAATACGTAATAAGGAACGTTTTTGGAACAGTGCGAGTCAATTTTAGACTGGCATGCGTCAAGTATGCGTAAACACACGGAGCATTCATTTGTGACGAAGTTTCGGAGACGCGGTTTGACGCACGGGTAATGGAATCTGTTTTGTCACGCAGTTATTCGTGTCAAATATGGTGTGATATTATTTTTGTATCGTATATTATTTCTCTTATAATTCGTTTAAAAATATACGTACCTTTGTAATTAGTTACTACAGTATTAATAAGACATGCTAGTTTTCTTCTTCTCTTTTTCTGAGCGCGTTTAATGTATCGTATTGATTTCAGCATTTTGTTTCTATGCCATAGAATCTATAACTACAGTGACGTGTCACGTGTAGCCGACGTAGCTTGCGATGTATAGATCACCTAAGACGACCGTCGCCGCGACAAACAATGCTTTGATTGCTTCTAAATGAGGGCGATCCCAATATCCATCCTCGTCACTCGACAGCTGAACTCTATCCTCCGTCCCGTTTCCACGCACAAGCTACTGGTGGCCCAATGATATTTGTGTTTGATTATAATTAAACTCATGTCCTCCTTCTTTGAAATGTCAAGCTGTCTTTAATTAAAGACTGACGCTTAATAATAGATCGGTCCCTTTTTGTCTGCAAACTCATATAACAAAACGAGAACCTGAGAAGTTCGGTCGTCTCCGTTCTAGTACAATAATTATTATATTTAATCGTCTGTGACTCACGTTGGTCGCTGCCAATTTTAAAGCGTTTATTGTAATTTGAGAATGATTTAAGTCTGGCCTAATGTTCTACGTTTCGGTAGATAAAATAGTCATGAAGGATAACAGCTGCTTTTTAGGGTTTCGTGTCCGAAGGGTGTCTAACGGGACCCGTCCGTCCGTCTGTCCGTCCGTCTGTCCTAACTGTGAAGAGCTGTATCTTTTGAAAATTAATAGATAGCGGATTGTATTTTTTTTCAGTGTATGTGATACAACGGCGGATTTCTAAACAAATAAAAAAATAAACAAGATACGTTTTTTTTTCACGGTTTTTTTTTATATTGTAAAAACGATAAAACATGCATGCGTTGAATTTGGTGTGATTATAATCGGTACAAATCCTAAAGAAAAACAACAAATTCTTAAAACTGGTCAATTGTGAGTTAGGCTCGCTCTTATTAGATTTAAAATGCAATTCAAATCGAATATAATAATAGCTACTGTACGGCGGTACGGAACCCTCAGTGCGTGAGTCCGACTCGCACTTCATCAGTTTTTATATTAACTTCCCAAAAAATTCCGTACGAAAGTAAAATCTAAACACTATTATAAAATAGATTTCAAGCATTTACTATCGACGCTCATAAAGTCCATACCAACTGACTTGTCTTATTTAGTAAACTGCATAGTTTTTGTCTAAAACGACCGTTTTCTGTTGAATAAAGCACCTAGAGACCACATTTTGCACACAATTTTCCTGATTTTACATCATGGATGGTTTTTTTTATGACAAAATTGTAATTTTAGGCGAAAAGGCAGCATTTTGAGGTAGGTACTAAATAAGACAAGTTAGATGGTATAGAGTATAGATACACCACGTTTATAGACATTCATAATAAGAGCTACGGATTCGCAACATTTGAGTACTCTATCTGTATGCAGCTAAGGGTCAAAGTGTCACGCTACTTTTCACGCTGAATGTAGCACGACAGATGTAATTTATGAAATTCATTAAAACCCAAAACGAGCGGCAGCCGTCTCCGACATGACGTTTACGTACTGAGGAGGCACTTATTGTTCTCACGTATTATAAATATGGCGGCGGGCTTTAATCGAACAGAGAATTTAAATTATTATTGCATTTCAGGTTTGTGAGAGGAAGGAATTTATTAAGTTTGTGACCCTTTTTGTTTAGGCAGGAATGAAATAAAACTTACACCTGTACAATTAGAATCATTAAACTATAAAAACTTTACCATGTTTAGGCGGTATAATGATTTTCATGAAAAAAGTTACCACGTTTTTCATTTTCGTCCTTTAGCAATGATTAAAGTTTCAAGTCTCTTGCGTATCAGAAATATAGTATAACATCGATTGCAAAAATTAAACCAAAGTATGTCTATCAAACGCACAAAATAAGAAAGCGAGCTCTTTAAAGTGTGTTAATAAAGACCACCTGGAGGTATTTTTAAATTGTAAATAAGGTAAGTTTTTGATACAAATTTTAATAGTGCCCTATCTAACGTTGCAATCAATATTACTCTTAACTTTGAAGTTCAAGATTAATTTTGGTAAGAAAATTTCGTTGCGTGATCATCACAACTTTTTTTAATTAAAAATATAGTTTAAAAGTTAAAACCTATGCTTATACTTTAACAATGTCCACATTTCCATGGCTCTTTGTGCCCGAGCGTTCATCAAAATTAAATCTTAATTATTCGAGCTTAATGGCAGTTCTGGCTGCAAGGCCGAATAAATGTGTAATTTAAATTATGTTCGAATTTAATGAAACTTTGCACGCAACAATATAACATATCGTTATGAAAGAATCAGTGATATACAACTTGTATAGTAGAAAATCAAGTTATAGAGACTATATTCATGTGTCTTAACTTTTGATATATATCATACTTCAATGAATAAGTTAGCGAATAAGTTAGAATATAATGGAGCCCCAGACTTTCAAAGCTGATTATTCTTAGGGTGGAATAACTTCTATCAGCACCGATTGCCATTTTGTCTATATAAAATAGTTACTTTGTATCAAGATGCGTACGCGTCAATTCTCCTTTCGCATGCGTACGCATCTTCATACAAGACAGCCATTTTCTATAGACAAAATGCGAATCGGTGCTGATAGATGCGACTCCACCCTTAAGCGGCCAAACCGATTTTAATCAAACTTGTCTAAAAACAATCCCGATTAGACAGGTTTTCTATTAAAAAAAAACTATATCCGAATCGGCTTATGCGTTTGGGATCTATGACGGCGTATCGGGGGCTGTATTTATATTATCAGAACGTTTTAGACTTTGACAAACAGAACAGCACAACTCAAATATTTTTCTATAATCACTTTATTATTCCCAGATCCTATAACAGTTTCCGAAACGCTAACTTCATTACAAACAAATTGTTATTATCTACAGACAATAACAAAAATCGTGGCGCCTCGTTGTGTAACTGCGCCATACTTTTCGTGGCCATAATACGTTCGGTGGAAGCACACGGGAACAAACAAGGAGGTTGGCGAAAACAACACAATTTATCACGGGGGTTGATGCTGGCAACTCTTCTAGCCAACTCAATAAAAGCCACAAGCGGTTTACGTCACTCCAGCGACTGTATTATGGGTCGCATGCGCTTCGATTCCTCAGGCAAAATATTTGTCTCATCACGAATACGTTAGCAAATATAAAGGAATTAAGTGCGAGCTCTTTCTATGAGCACTTAGTGGAATTGTTTGGATTGTTTGTAGCCCCGACTAACCTACCAATACTTTTAAGAGGCTTTGTAGTGGGTCTACAACTTTTTCTAACAGTTTATCTTGTGTTGCGATGGAGAAGATATTGGCTAGCGAATACTTTAGGGATATTTGGTGATCGAAATCAACAGATTTAGGGCTGTGTAAATAAACTGATCTTGGCTGTAATATCCGTTTCAGTTTATTAATACGGCTCGTAGTAAATGTGGTATATCTTTGACATGACATATTTTGTAAATTTAACATTATCGGGATACCCACAGCACGTTATAGACGTGGCCAGGGTGTCAGGATTCCAGTCCCGACTAAGTATTGTTTTAATAGGAAACACAACAAATAATATAAATAATTTTATCAATGGTACTATTTTTCATAATAAATAATAAAATGACAAATAAATATTATCTGTAAGTTGACATGTATCTTGGTATAATTTACGTTTTTGTAATCTTAACTGTAATTATTCAAGAATTGACGAATAAACTATTCTATTCGACTCATCTATATATTCTATTTGAAAATGACGGGTCTAAAACTTGTCCGATTGACGCAACTATTGTTATTAATTGCTTCATTTAACAAATAACCCTTTACACATTGTGCCTTCCAGAACGTTCCAGTATCATAATTCAGATGTGGCGAAAAGAACAAAACCCCGCAATGCTAGCTTATAATAAAAACAATGGCCGGCGTCCCACGTGCGTGAATGTTTCAGTGGCCCTTGCCTTCGCACGCGCCAAACATTTTTACTTTATTTTAAGGGTTGCTCTCTTTAAAAAGGTTAAACAAAACATTTTATAAAAGCACTTTCGTAAATAGCTGTGGTACGTGTTGGTACTTGCTAAGTTTCATGGTAAGTGACACATGACTCTTTATGAGTTAACGGTTCAACTGTTGTAGTCAAAGTTGTCTACGACATCACTAAGCTGTACAGTCGTTCATTAGTATAAATGTCCCATTACGCACCTTCATCCCCTTTCTGATCCGCCAAGGTAGGAAGTGACAGAACGAGACTTAAGGCTACATTAAATCTAATGATTTTTTGTGCAACAGGGCATCAATTGTTTTGATTAGTCTATCTAGATTGAAAGTATTGCTTTGTTCAACTAACAATGTCATTGTAATGAAATACAAAATATGAAATAGATACATTTGAAGTTCAAATGAAAATAACTGATGAAAACAACGGATAACATGTGATTTATACGTTTTCCTTAAAAAGTGTCAGCTATACGAGTTTAAATTATGTTCCCGTGCATCTGCCGCGGCCATATTTCACCTGGACGCTCTTCAGATAAGCCGAATTGCCTTGTTTACATAACTACTGCCACTAAAGACTTAATGTATGATATTGATGACCACAGTCACTTTACTGCTGTATTAACTGCTGTAGTCAATTTACCACTATACCGGTTATAGTTTTAGTCAATTTAGTAGCTATTATGAATTGAAATAAATAATAAATTGTGTTTTCTTCGCATAATATAAATGCAGCTTCTCAAAAGCAAGCAATCTCAGTTTAATTAAGATAGTATGCATCAACCTACACATACTGACGGAGGCCAACAACATTTAAGAAATTGACTATTGCGATTAGACTAAGTAGATCCGACTAGAAGCGTTCTCGCTCAATATTTTACATAAAATTAGAAATATACGACGAAATGGTCAGGCAATTACAGACGGCTTAGAAAGTTAGAAGCCCACCAGAACGCAGATTTATCTCCTTTAGCTTCGATTTGCCTAATTTGTGGTGCGCACTCGCAGCGTAATTGAATACATTAATTTCGAAAAGTTTGTCGCGAGGCCAATTATAAATGAAAAGCGATTCGTCTCTCCGTGACGTAATTTGACTGATAAAATTTACTCGTCCACGAAAACATTTTCATTGTTACGAAATTTCCTCGAGTCTTTAGTACAAATTCTTTCGTCCGCTGCACGTTGGATTATTTCAAGAGCATTTATGTTCCGAAGTATGGAACTAAGTGTGAGTGGTCGAAGATCTCAAAGGATCTGGAGTGCCTACGCCGCTCAATTCGCAGTCGACTCACGTGTGCTGTGTTACGTACGTGACGTCACAGCCGGTACCTGGTTGAGGTTACAGGAATTTCTTGCAACGCATCAGTATGTAAAATAGACTCTTGGCATCTCGGCACAATCGGCACAATCGTCGGGAACTGCCGCTTACCATGCATGGCCGCCGGATTGCCTTTCTTTTTATTTTGCGGTTATGCTAGAATTATACTCGTCCGTATCACTCTTACGCAATTATAGTTTCAACGTGGTTTCAAAGCTTCAATTGGCCTTCGTGCGTTATTAATAAACACGTCTAGTAGTATGAAGCACCAGACCGTAGAAAATGGGTATAACGAGTTAGAGATAAATCAAGTAATGTGTCAGCAGAATTACGAAATTAACGAGACATTTTCTAATTGCTCCAACCTTTGGCGAATCGGGTTGATTAACCGATACTGGTTATTAAGCGTTGCCGGCGCTGGCGGGCGGCCAGCGGGACTCGCACAATAACACAAGTGCTGTGGTGAAATCAATATTTACTCTTACAAACCCAATGTTAATAAGCCAGACGATTGCCGCGAGTGGGTGATTAGGTGTGAAATTGTTTCAATCTTTATCTTAACATGCAATAAGATTATGAGCCACGTGCAAGCACACCCAAACACACATGTCAACAACTGCGCTGTTGAAGCCGTGGTCGAAAATATTCTGGAGTAAATTATTATTATTTGTCTAATTCAAAAACTAAGTGGCCGTAGTATGTATTAACTATAAGCGTTTACGAAGCGAGAGTAGGTCTTCAGCGTTGCCACTGAACCTTCGTTTATTAGATGATACTTTTTGTTAACGCAGACAAAAAAATCACTTCACGAATACAGTGATGTATTAAACCCACGTTTCCTTCAGCTAGAGCCTAATTTTAAGACACTGGTAACACCGATTGAATACGAAAGCGCTTCGAGTGGCTGTGAAGCATGGTGCGACGTGCCTCGCGGCTCAAACAGTCTGACCTGACAATGATAATACCCTAGTTTAGGAGACTATCAAACCGCATTGACAAGTCGGTATTGATTTCAAACCCGATAGAATGTTCGAATTCTTACATATTTCGACAAAAAAAAACAAGCAATTGTTATCATAACGTTAACTTGTTTGCTTATTGTTGTGTCTTTTTTCGCCGTATTCCTAATTGAACCCATTCTTCTCTCGAAAGATTACTGTTTGAACGCACTTTGTTTCAATCATATTCCCACATCTAAATGCAGAAATAAGTAATAAACTCACAAAACCAAATTTACATCATTTATTTGACAAAAACACACTGCAACACAACAGACAAAATCATACATAGTCACGTTACAGTCCCTTTTTGCATGTCCTGGCAAGTAGAGTACCTAATTCCCAAATTGTAGACATTTCTTGTCTACTGAAATGAATGAAGCATATTTTCTCATTTATTAGGCTTGAGCTAACATATAACCCTCAAATGTGTACACTAGGAGCAGTAATAATCTCACACGGCCTAGGCACCACGTAAAGTGTGGAAATAATTACAGTATCGTCCCCGGGGCGGCGCGGGCGGCACTCCCCGTTATCACTATTAGCACTTAGGTCTCGCGATGCGACTCTGGGCCTGAATAGAAATTACCTAAAAGGGTTCAGGCCGGGGGCTCATGCATGTCACGATCCTCCCTCGGAATAAAGGGGGATTGGCTTGCATTTGTGTAAGTAATCGTTTGTTTTATTATTTTCTTTCCCCCTTATTCTTATTCTGCTCGGACTATTGCGGGGATATTGGTTTCGTTTAATTTTTGGGGATTAACATTTACGGATTGGTGGTTAAGTAAATGTGGGTTATTGATGAAACCATTTTTTTATTTGATGTTTAATTGTTGTTGTTTTAATTATTTTTTTTTTTTTTTTTTTTTTCCTAGCCTTTATGGGTGTCCCACTGCTGGGCGAAGGCCTCTCCCCTTGATCTCTATGAGTCCCTATTTGGTGCC
This sequence comes from Acleris literana, assembly GCA_946894065.1. NCBI lineage: Eukaryota > Metazoa > Arthropoda > Insecta > Lepidoptera > Tortricidae > Acleris > Acleris literana. The sequence goes on along the minus strand of OX335685.1, from coordinate 6,660,335 downwards.
TCTTCCGGCCAGTTGTTGAGGAATGCGTCCAAGTCGTCCCGCCATCTCCGTCTAGGCCTGATTATTTGATTACTGGTATTTAATTTATGTTTGACGATTTATGATTGGCATTGGTAAGGTCATATTTTTTTTTACTAACACACATTTCACAATAGACCATGTTTCTAACGAATCGTCATGTTAATTTCACAAAAAGAGAGAAAACGGTCAACAAACCCAAAATACATGATCATTGCACAAAATGAAAATTAAATGTAATAAAGGTGGTCTACTTACTCGTACAGTCGGCCAAAAATGTGGTCAACCACCCTACGGTTGAAGTTCATTTGCACATCATGATACAATAAGTTCGATTTCCCCTTGCAATAATATTATGACAGTGACAAGTATCAACCTTAGCAATAATTAGATCTCACAGAAACTTTTATCAAAACTGGTAGACCACTTTCTTGGCCGACTGTACCTACCTACTATCTACCGCATCTACCGCTTTAACTGTTTCAATAATCGGGTTAGACCCCTGGTAAAGGCAAATATTAGTGTAATGCTGATGAGCAGAATATTTGTTTCTAAGTCTTGCATGTATTTAAGTATAAATAATAATAATAATCTTCATAACGTGGACCTAAGTTTGGGCCAAGATAAATTTACACAATTTAGATGAATTAACAAAAGATTAAAGCCACAATGGAATAAAAATGTGTCGATGCTTATGGCGCTGACTGTACCAACGCCAAGTAACGAAACAATGTAACCAAACACCTACTTCATTTATAAATATGACGTCACAATTTGATGTTTTATGTACGAGCGCGTCGTACAAAGCACAAAGCATTTCGCAACAACCATGTACTCTCGAATGTAATAAAACAGGTGCTTGATATTTATTTCCTCGGTATCTTCCCGAACTCTTTTCGCGAAAAGACGCTATTCCAAAAGATCAAAGAAACCTGTTTTGATAGACACACATAAATAGATCCTTTTGGCGGAATTTCCTTTCAGATTCAGAATCTTTACTAAATAAAGATATTATCGTGAGCGCTTTGCACTGAAAGCGAGGCACCGTGGGATCGATTGATATCAAATGCAAATAGAAGACACGAAACTTTTGAATTTGTTTAAGCAAAGTGGTTTGAAATTGGCAACGAATTTGGTTGGTTAGCATAAAATGTAATGGACTCCTACTATCCTAGTTGTTCCACTGAATTCTTGAATTGTTTTATTGTAGGAAATAAACTGATGCACTTCTTTACTCCGTTGTTGTATTTATTTAATGGCATTGGAAAGGCGAACGAGCTGACAGGGCATCCTGGATGGACCATCCATCCAGGATGCTAATTTAGCTCTGAGGCCTGAGTATCATAGACATTTGCAATGTCAAGATTGAAAATGCTTTAATTCGGCCGCCATTACTGTCAAGTAAATAAGAGCTACGTAACGTTGATAATGCAATACGTTAGCAATATGGTTTTACCAAGTTGAGTAGAGCTCCGAGGATTCTCTGGCTGTCTGTCTGTTCAGTGCGAACATTTCTGCTGGGTGGACGGTATACACCGTTTGCTTAGGTACTTAAACAAATGTAAACAATCCAAACCACGAGGCATTGTTAAAAAGCCATTCAAAACTGTTTATCGCACTTTGACGTATCAGTGTTCTGCTTCTACTGGCTGACGAACTATATCACGTGGTGGTTTTGTTTACATTTTTTTAAGAACATGTATGGTGGTGGTTGCTATCTGCATAAGACTCTGGATACTATCCGCATGCATACAATCAATGAAGATGTAGGTTATACCTACCTAATTGTTTGTAGGTACTAACTTTGTAACGAGGCAATAGGTTACTTTATTTTTTATCAATTTATCATGGTCAATTAAACATTTGAACGACCATCACCTACTTCTATAACGATCGCAAAAAATATTTTTAATCATGACATTACCTTTTTGAAATAATAGGTTGGAAATAAAGCGAGATACACAATGCCGACTGTAGGATTAACGTCAAGCTGACTCCGCGAATGTCACGCGGCGGAGGCGAACGAGATTTGACGTTTTTTGTTTTACGTGACAATAATAAAGGTAAATCTGGGGAGGCAGAAGTTAAGGAGATTTGCCGCGCAAGTTTTTATTAAAAAACAAAACGTCAACTGTACGAATGAGAAATACCCGTGGGCTTTGCTGTGCTTAATGGATTCGGGAATTGATTCAAATTTAGCGATTGACATAAACATAGACATTCCATATTGATAATAATTTCACTAAAAGAGATTTTGTTTAGAGAAGCAGTAGAAGCAGAGAAAACACTTGAATGTGGATCAGTTAATGACGAATAGTGTATTACACTAACTCAGTAGTTTAAATTAACCTTCTTTAATTATCATAATTTTTCTAATGAAACTAAAAATTAAAGTCCTAAGGTGTGGTTACCCTACATTTAATACCCAACTGTCATACCTGTCAATCGTTATTATTCACTTAATTGAATCATAGTGGCAGGGTTACCGCTTCAAGCCAAAAGAAATTGGGATAAATTAAAATTAGAAGAAATATACTTTTAATTAAATAAGCAGCATGAGACTTAGGAGAGGGGATTAAATAGTTTAGCGAAGATGTGTGTAAAACATTGTTTTTGTATTACCAAGTTGCAGTCACCCGGTATATAGTTTGGCAAAAAAGTTGCTGCTCATAAAGGTGCCGTGATACCAAAGAAGGCGGCCTAACTGTTTACTATTACTATGGTAATAGTAAACATTTTAAATGTTATTTATATGTAAGCTCCTCCCCATCTTTGGGTAAAGGGAGAGTCACGATGGTCGAACTAAGGTATAGGCGAGGATAGTCGGGCAAGGAGAACCAAAAGCCTTTTCTGGATGTTTCACAATTTCTCGTTTAATAATCGAAATACTTGTTAGGAAATCGTCTCTGTCGACGTTCCAGGGGCACGTAGCCAAGGCTAGATGCGAATCTATCACTCTCACGGCGTACCATGCTTCACCACCCCGTTTCACAAGCGTAGTCTAGGACAAGAGTGTCAAACATGGTGACGCTCGTCCGGGATCTTACTTCGAAACACCACAGTAGTGCTAATGCATGCTCCGTCCCTTTCACTCGCCAATCGTACTGAAGTCGAGGGAAAGTGACGGAGCAAGCGTAACGTTCTGACTATGATTTTAAGGTAGAAGCCCGGTGCCCGAGTTATGTCAGAGTAAGCGAGACCATAACTATACAGTTGTAGGTCTAGCTCGCTCTCAAAACCACATACGCCGTCACGGCCGTTCTGACATTTCGCGCGTCCCTGCGCGAATTCTTCTCTCCAAACTCTCTATGCCTGTAGGGGTCGCCTTAGATTTGATCTGTGAAAAGCATACACAAATGATAGCAACTCCTCTTACGCGCTCGTCCTTTCCTGACATAATTATCATCTTTTTCATCATTTCCGTCATTTATTTATAGTGTGTATGGAATGCTTTGACTACTATATTGCAGCTAGCCGCATTCTTTATTAAATATTAGGTACGGCAACACGGTGGCGACTACTTGAGAATATTGTAGTTTCAGAGTGTCACCATCTGAACTATTTTCTGTCACAAGCTAAAGTTACATATTCATCCAACTTGGTGCCGTTCGATGCGTATGCTGGCTGTTACTAAGCGTATTTTATACTCGTGTTATAAAAGTCCGCTTCTTTAACACGATACTAAAAACATCGCTTAATTTAGAATAAAATCATTTCTACTAATCTATAAACCGTGCAATAACTTAGTATCTTTATGCACCAAATAACCATTTATAATATTAGTAGGATCAGATGGACAGGCTGATCATGTCAACCTTCAAACCAATTTTATTTAACTATTTAAAGATAAACAGCTGGCAATCACTGATCTCTTACAAATAATTAAACATAAAATCATCGTTAAAATAGCTCATACCACACCCAACATTAACTCAATTCAGTTGTTTAATGAATACTTTTTTACAGTACCACTGTAGTACTGTACTGACTCTCACAAACTATCGCATTTATATTAAGGAAGGTACAAAGAAAATTAATATTTCAATACTGGCAGTAAATAAAAGCATCCATGAAACCAGGTAAATGCGGCATGACATCGCTCGAACCCGACGGGATTACGAGTGATCCTCGGTGCGTGTGCATCCCGCGCAGCTAACGCGCCGCGTAATTGTGCCGTATTACCTCGCCGATATTCAATGCTCGATGTTACTAGAATACATTTTATTCTAGTATAATCGAATAGATTTATAATAAGGTGATAATCGTTTTCTTTTGGAGTTTCTCATCAACAAGTGATGTTGAGTTGTTAAAAAGTGCTATAGGGCTAGAAATCTTGGATTGTACAATACAAATGCTCGAGTCAATCCTACACAAAAAAATGTCGCAATCGTTAAAGTTTGTAGAATTAAAATTATCTAGTTCTACAACACAATATTTTCAAGTACCTAACATAAGGTATAAAGGTAATTCGCAATGTTTAACATTCATTTAATGAACAAACATTGTACCTATATTTATTTATACGTGTAGCAATAAAAATGGAAGTAGATCTAAATTTCGAAAAAAAAAACGTTATCAACCCGAGGGATGCTGCTTGTACTCGTACCTCCTAAATAATTTATTTACAAATAACATCTTAGCCTACGCGAGACCGTAAGTCGTAAAAAGGCTCAAAATGTCGGTAATTGAACACAAAAATTAGAAAAATCTTTTTAATTATTTAATAATCTATGAGTATTACAAACATGCCGTCTATAAGGGGCCGCCGTACTACGTTCGGTTGGCGCAATAGAATGGGCACGTTGCTGACTCCGCCTGTGACACATGCTGTTATTTCGGTCGTTGCGTTTCAAATGCGATCGCATAATATTTTATTTTCAGTGCGTACTCATGTTTATTCGTAGGTGACGTGGACGCCGGCTCGAGTGACCGCGCTCGCCGGATATTTTGAACGATACGTGACATGGATCCATTTTGTTCTATCCAAGTGACAAATGTTTATACTCAAGCAGAAATTGACGTCGTGTCGTGTATGTGCGGACGTTCCGTCTTTTAGGCGTGTGTTTTATGACTTATACAAATTCAGATATTACAAATATTTCCGAGATGCTGATTTCAGTTTATGTAGCAATATTATCTATGGCAAACAAACTTGGTTGCTTCTTACAAGACAGATTTTTGTGAAAACGCGTTTTAGTGCCTACGAGCCTAACCAGACGTTATATACAACAACTATGTTGTAACTTTAATCACAAATAAAAATGCTGCTGTAACTGGCAGCTTTGGCTGATATGAATAATATCATGGCTATTTTATTCAATTTATGCCAACAAAACATAACCACCTTATACATAAACCCTTTTTAGTTAAAGAATTTCTTGTCACTAATTCAAATGTCATAATGATAGATAAGGACAAAGCATATTTTAAGCACACTTTATTTAGTGCAATGTTCGCTCGCTTTTTTTTTCATATTAAGAAGACGCGTCAAAGTAAATTACAATTTTAAAACTGTTTTATTTGAAATACTTGTAACAAGCGTTTTTAAACCAATACGTATTTAAAAAAAACAGTGTGGAGTGGAGTGACACCTTACACGCGCCATCCCCGCGGCGTAGCCCCTGTCTTACCAGGTTACATTCCAAAGGCGAGCACTCCAGTGTTTATTTGATCATGTCAAACATGTTTATTATCCAAGGCTAGGTCTATAAAATGTCACAGCCGTTGTAATAAGACCCACCCACGACTTTGAATCTCCTTTAAAACTGGACGATCATCAACGTACCAAATTCCTACATTTTATTATATGTATTTTGATGTTGGTCCATCACGGCCAAAGTTGTAGATACTCTGTTTTATTACAAGAACGCAGGGGGCTTATTCTACTTTGTCTCTTCACGTATAGTTTTCGTCTAGTATTTTAAATCGGCCGCCATTACTGACAAGTAAATAAGACCTATCACAACGTTGACAATACGATAATGCCAAGCAATTTAGCCTCATTGAAACTTTTATAAACTTGCCGGGGAATAATTCTTTGACAGTTGAGTAGTGGAAGAGAATAACACTCTTGACTGCCTGGGGCCTGTTTTATAAAACGACCAGCCATTTGAGCAGTGTTGCCAGTTTAGACCTGTAAAATTGTAACTTGTAGCTTTATAAAAGGTGCCCCTGGTAGCATAATGTATTCGATGAACTTAATAGGTCCCATAATGCCCTGCTAACTCAGACAAAACTCCTTGCAAGTGTAAACTTATAACTAACAGAGGAAGATTATCTGCTTTGGCTATTGAATTTGAGATACCACCTTTTGGCTTAAGGGTGCAGCATACCTCTTTCTATTCCCATCTTATTTTCGATACTATGTTGTGCTATTCTGTTCTAATTTACTGCTGGCCAAAGACCTCCCCTACTTTCCACACGAGTCCAGGTCCGGACTGGAGCTTTCTCTGCTCAAGAAGTCTTACTAATCCTGCTATCGCAGACAAAGTCTGCCGCGTTTCTGTCTCGAGGTGCTGAGGCTCCAATCTGTGGCCGTCTTAGTCCATAACTCACTTCACCACACATCACACCTCACTACAGATTACTTTTTATAAAATTTAACCGTTTTATTGTTTTAGTTCCAATGACATAACAGCTTTCACGTTGTTATGGAGTTAATAAATAGACAGAAACTCATCGTCAACCAGCTATTGAGGAACAAATAAAAACCCGCACAGGATCGCAAAGTTCGAAACTCCGCGTTGTAATTTTAAGTCAGTGAACGAAACGGGGCTATCCGAGTGTAGGAATTGCAAATCGACTCACGCTCAGCAGAGCGGAAAGACAAGGATGTATTTAAATTAATTTTGAGCTAGAGTCGGGACAGGCGCTTATCAACATCGGCATTACGGGAGCGGCGGAAACGCGCCGACAATAACACCGCCAAACACACGGAATACCTTCCCTTATAACGTGATCATCTCGTTTATACGTTCTTATGATTATAATGAGATACGCCTCGGAGATTATTTACTAAGCTTATTCAAATAGTTGGTTCCACCCACCAAGAGTAGCTCAAGTTTGCGATAACGAGGTAAAGTTAATATAACCAAAGTTGAATGTAAGCAATTACAACTTTCTAAAACCGGAATTCTTAGGTAAATATCCAGAATACCGATCCTTATGATTCCTACGCAGTTTTCAAACCAAGTGTTTATTTGTTGTATATACGTATGTTCATGCTTCAGGATATTAATGTTATTGTTTCTTTTCCTTTCCTATCTTTAATGTATGTTTATAGTAATAAAATAGATGCATACAATATTAAGTATAGTGAATTGAAACCCATTTCATTTCTGTCAGTAAACCTAACGTTTAATTCCAGTGCAAACATACGAATATGCTAATTGAACGGAGATCAAAATCCGTGCCAATACCTAACCTCTTATGAGCCAACCTGTCTCCGTTTTAATGAGTTTGGCCTAAATTTCCCTCGCAGACAGAGTTTTACAAACATACAAAACACTATGGAATGTGAACTGCCAATATTTCTCTTGATACGAGCCGATGTTTTAGGATGGTGCTGACGCTAGGTACCATGTTTCGGTTAACAACTCACCACTGAACCATGTATTTGGCGGTTTATGGTAAACCCTTAGCAATCCCATGAATCATTATAATAAAATCGAGTATCAATCTTGTCGAGGACTATAAGAATATAGTTATAAATTGTAACAGAATGCTACTCGTAATTTAGAGAGGAAGTTTCATCAACTTGCCTAACAAGAAAATAATAAGCATTTAAAAATAAATACCCGGCGGACATGACTTGCGAGTGTCGCCACAGCAACGCCGTATTTCCCCCGAAAGGTTTTGTGTCGTCATTTCTAAGAGCCTTTTTTGAAGTAATTTCGTTAATGTACCTTGGAAATATAATTAAAAAGACGCTCGGAGTTACGATTCGAGCTTTATGATATTCTTTGTTTACTAGTTGACGAAATATAATAAGTACCGATTCATCTTAGAAGCGTTACGTCGAATCGGTGCAGACTTTATTTCGTCAACTACGAAGCTAGCGCCTACGAAGCTAGCGGTTCTGGGTTCAAATCCCGGTAAGGGCAGATATTTGTGTGATGAGTGCGAATATTTGTTCCTGAGTCATGGATGTTTTCTAGGTATTTAAATATTTATTTCTCTATATAAGTATTTATCTCGTGGTCTAGTACCCATATTACAAGCCTAGAGCTTAGTTTGGGACTAGGTCAATTGGTGTGACATTGTCCCCCAGATATTTTATTTTAACTATGCCATGTTTATTTAAATGGAGTTCTTGAACTTGTCGATATAATATTTCGTAAGTGGTTGCTATACATATGTTCGGTACTTAAATATATGTAAATTAGGTGCAAATAAAATTGAAATACGTGCGGGCCCGGACATACTTTTTAATGTACTGTTTTTAACCAAATTGTTTGTGTTAAGATCAGTAGAATAAGATACCTAATCGTAAAATTATTGTTGTTGCTGGTAAATGCCTCTTTCTACGCGATAACAAAGCAAACCTTTGTGATACAGTATGTCTTCTTTGAATGTATGCGGGCCTACGCGAACGACTGCTGGTATATTATCTCCATTATCATACGGACGGGGTATTGTAAAGGTAGATCAATGTTTTTCGCTTGTTAGGTAAACTCTTTAAATTAATAAATGCTCTTTAAAAAAAAGACAGAAAACAAACTTACAAATAAAACACATCACAATCGACTGAACTAGTGCCAGGCGATGTGAAATGATCCCAGCTCAGCATGTTGCTGATTTAGAAGCATTTAAAGGGGACCATTATAAAAAAAAAAAAAAAAACTATTCCAATAAAAAAATCCAGCACGATTTTCTATTCTAATCAATAAATTCATATTGCTTTTGACATGTTATGGTATTGTCACCGGTACGATAGCTCTTATACGAGGGCAAAGTGAGAAGTCTGGTAAAAATCATATTAGGGGTATTTTTTTCACAAATTCATTAATGTCAAGTTGTAATGCAGCCTTTTTGGAGGTAAATCGTATATTTTCAGCCAGTTCGCACGTCTAGTTTGTTTTTGACAGCTATGAAAAACAAAACAATCACTTTGGTTCGATCGATCGAACGAATCGATTAAAATGATCCACAAGTGGTTTACGGATTTTCGTTGTGGCCGTACAAGCACTGCTGACGCCGACCGACCCGGACGCCCAGTTGAAGTCACTACACCAGAGATGATCATCAAAATCCATGACATCGTATTGAACGACCAAAGAGTAAAGGTCCGTGAGATAGCTGATATTGTAAGCATTTCAGACGAACGGGTTCGTAATATCCTTCACACTTGTTTGGATATGAAGAAGCTCTCCGCCCGTTGGGTGCCGCGATTGCTCACAGTGGATCAAAAACGCTCTAGGGTGACCCTGTCAGAGGCATGTTTGGCGAAGTTTAGGTGTAATGAAAAGGACTTCTTGCGTCGTTTCATAACTGTTGACGAAACCTGGATTCATCATCATACACCAGAAACCAAGGAGCAGTCAAAACAATGGATTGCTTCAGGTGATACTGCACCAAAGAAGGCCAAAGCAGTTTTATCTGCGAATAAATATATGGCAACTGCCTTCTGGGATGCTCGTGGTGTAATATATGTTGATTACCTTCAGAAAGGTAAAACGATTAACAGCGAATATTATACCAACTTGTTACAGCGATTTCATGAAGTTTTAGTGGATAAACGACCCCATTTGGCGAAAAAGAAAATCATTTTTCACCAAGACAACGCACGGGTCCACACTTGTGCCGTTGCTATGGCTAAAATCCGCTAGCTGCGTTACGAATTGCTCCCGCATCCACCTTATTCTCCTGATTTAGCCCCCTGCGACTATTTTCTTTTCCCAAACTTGAAGAAATGGCTTGGTGGAAAAAGATTTGGTTCCAACGAAGAAATCATCGCAGAACCCAATGCGTATTTTGAAGGGTTGGAGAAATCGTACCATACGAAGGGAATCGAAAAGCTAGAAAAGCGATGGACCAAGTGTATTGAGTTACATGGGGACTACGTTGAAAAATAAATATTTACTTTTACCAACAAAAAAAAAATTGTTTAATTTTTTCCAGACTTTTCACTCTGCCCTCGTACTATAGGCAGGGGTCGTACCTACTTTTGACGCCGATGACGTCAAAATGACGAAATTTTACACACAGGTTGCTCTGCTTTCATTTGGCAGGTGTTTAAGTATGTATTAACTGGTACAAATATAAAAAAATAAAAATAAGAAGCGGAAACGTAATCGCAATCAAAATACGGATCACGGCAGCATCAATTTTTTTTTCACCACTTATTACAAAAAATGGCAAATAAATTTTCTTTCATGAATGACAATACCATAATTCTATTTATGACTATTTAATCATATATTTTTTTATTACAACATAAAAACAGTTTTTTAGGGTTCCGTAGTCAAACTAGAAAATCTTATAGTTTCGCCATGTCAGTCCGTCCGTCCGTCCGTAGCCTAGCTTTGGACATATTAGTCACGCCAACAAAGCAGTAAAATAAAATCTTGAAAAAATTTTTTTTTGTTTACCTCCCCTGCACGTAACTTGGGGATGTATTTTGTTTTCTCGTCTACCCCATATTTTGGGGTGTCGTTGGATAGGTCTTACAAAAATATTGCGGGTTTATACGAGTACAAACAATTTTTCGATTAAGGTATCCGTTTATGAAATATTAAGATTTAAAGCGTTAATTTTTGTTAGAGCCAAGTGTCCCCCCCCTTCCCCCCTACAGCCAAAACTACACATACTAAAAATCTGAAAGAGTTACAAACGGTTTAAATGTTTATACCTAACGAAAACTTATTTCCGGTGTTGGTAAACTGACCGCGCCCTATGTCGATGTATTGGGGTAACAGTTTTCCAACGGCAAAGTTATATTTGACGCGAGGTCTAATTTGTTTGTAGTAACGGCTTCGGAACCCTACACTGAGCATGCTCCGACATGCTCTTGCCCGGTTTTTAAATGATAATGTTACTCGATGATTTTTGCCACTGTCGTTCTCAATGTCTATCCTTAAACTCGGAAAGTTTAATAAGGGTTCGTAGGGACACAGAATGCTGCGTCAACTCATGCATGCAGTGCATGTGCATATGAGCCGTTGTCTGGGGCTCGAGTGGTTAAGTCGATGTCTCAAAACAAATAGTTTCATTCACGTTTTACGTATGAAGTAGGTATTTATTTTTCTACGCGTCAATAGATTACTTTACTCATTTGTACATGATTAAATGATTGACGACTAATGGTTAATAATTACAATAAAACCATTTGCAATCATACTCTATGTAGCGTGACGTCATTTTTGCGTCAACGGCATGAAAAGTACGGGACCTGCTTAAAGGTATTTGTCAGTCATATGGCGGACGAGCTAAAAATAATAGGATAACATATCAAAAGCTGTATGGTCTTACCGAGTATACTATAGAGCCCCTGAATTATGATAAGTTCCTTTTGATTCCTGATTTGAGATTTTTCTCAATTTCATCAGAGCTGCTATATTAATAAGAACAATAAAATCATCGAGTGGAATCCGCTAGCTGAAGGTAAATTATTAATAGCCACTCCACGAGTTTTCAGCGATGCTATAATTCATCCTATTACTGCTAGTAAGCTTCGTATTTATTTGATGCTATTATAGCCAATGTGCACCCGCAGAGAATTTTCCTTAGTCTTTAACACAGAACAAATAAAGATGATAATGAAATAGAGGAGGTGCAGTGCAGAGGTAATTCTATTAGTATAGTCGTTACAGCGGAGGACGCGACTGTTACGAGCTGCGGAAGGGATATTTATCGTGTATTCTACTTCTAATATAGTTTGTAAACTCCAACTGGTCTTAAAAAGAGTAGGAAAATAATTTAATACCTAAGTACTTGTTTATTTATTTAATATTTATTGCGCGAAAGTAGAACATTGAGTACAAGAGGAAAGTAAACCTGCGGACCCAGTATGGTTGCGTTTATCGTGTAACAAAATGGGGATAAAGCATCCGTCACTCTCGTGCTTGCCTCACATTGCGACTGAATACCGTGATAAAGTTCTGGTGAACGATGTGTCGGACGTATAAGGCTGCCTAATTGAGAATACACGCGCTAAAACGTGTTTTGTTCGCTCTGTCGGGACTACTTAAACTCGCCGCTTGGACCTTCACTCGAGCGTTCGACCACCTTAGCTTGTTGAGAGATTCACACCCCTTATATAAGGTGTCAGAAAGTGACGAATGTTTTATCCACATTTTATCACGCGATAAACGCAGCCATATTAGGCCCCCTGAGGGCCCTGTCAAGATGCACTACGCTAGGTACCTAATGTTTCTATTCGTTTCGTTTTTAACCAATCGCGTCACTGGTAGATCACGTGACTTTTCGTATCACGTCATCTACCAGTGACGCGATTGGTTTAAAAACGAAACGAATAGAAACGCTAGTTAGCGTAGTGCATCTTGGCAAGGCCCTCTGATGCAATTAACATTCTCTACCAGTTGACTTTTGGCCAAAACAGAAAGCTAACAACACTTGATGTGTGAAAACATCATGATTTATTCCACCAAATCTTAGTCAATCTACAAAGTGGAGTAATCCACGGATTCATTATCATCAAATCAAGAGATGTTAAGTGTGAAATTCTAAACTATTGGTAACAGTAACCTCTTGTCGAATATACCTCTGTTCCTATACATGTATAATCATTTTATTGTTCATATATGTGTAGGTAAGTATATATGTATTATTTGCTTGTGAAAAAAAACAATGGCTCTTGCTGAAATGCTCGTACCCACCCCAACTATTCGTTTGGTCTAGCACTCTAGTGGTTGACTGGTATAGAATGCCTTCAGACTGCGCCATTTGTACCTACTTACTTTTTGTACTGTGCAAAAAAGCTTAAATAAATATAAAATAAATAAATAAATAAATAATAGTTACAGTCCACAAACATGGCGCCCCGTGGAGGGTGACAGATCAAAGTAAGCGGCAATCCCTCCTGTCCCCGCAGCGCGACACCTCGTGACGAGGGATGAAACATTTACGCCAAAACTGTTTTGATGCCAACAAATTCATACAGAGTTCATTGCCCCACCCATTCAGAAGTATGAAAATCGTTATTCACTATTTATATTAAAATAAAAAGTTTTTGAACAATTACTCCGGATTCGAAAGAAATATCGGACAGTTCGCGGCATGAGTTAGTGCGCGACAGATGCGCGGTTCCCAACGCATTCCAGATGGACATTTCATTTTGGGACGGGAATAGATTCTAATCTGTTTAAAAGACATCACTGTTTTCTGTGTGACGTAGCTCTCAAGGTTTCTACTAATGCTCTGGGATAAACATAGAACGGTTTATTTAAAGCCATATTTATTTCCGAGTTATGAGAATATGTGTTTTATGTTATAACGTGGATAATAAAGACAGCTGGATTGTTTGATGTACCTAGAAAGGGGTATTTCACCTGGGGCTGATAAATCAACGCGAACGGTTTTAATTCTCGATGCTGGTATTGGCAGGTTTCGAACCGCGACACGTGAAGGCTTTAATGGTGTCACTGCGTCACTGAATTTGTTTAAATTGCCACCAGCGTGTTTCATCGGGGAAACTTCATTGCTCACTGTTTCTAAAAGTTATTTAACTTTATATTTTAAACCTAAGATTCATATTGCTGGCACATTTTTTTTCTAGGTTAGCTGGACGATGTTACTAATAGAGAGCTAGCCTTTGTACATTTTATTTCATATGGCATTTTTTGTTACTTATACATACTCAATGTATGCTAAAAACAATACATAGCCATACATAAATAACGTGAACACTTGTCATTACGTGCATGAAACTACAATAGTACATTGTGTATTAAGGGTGGTAAAGACAGAAATACAAACGAGAGTCTGTTAGAAGCCCGAAGCCGAAGGTTGAGGCCTTTAATGACTCGAGCTTTGTATTTCCTTTACCACCCGTGTAACATACAATGATTTTCATCACAATTGCGAGGAAATGAAATAAAATCAGACAAACGATCATATTTTTAACTTACGATTTTCACTAACAATTTTAGCCGCGTTGGCGATGTCCGGCAGAGTCGCATTATCCATTTCTTCTGGTGACGACATGTTTTTTATTGAAATTATAAATTTTAATTTGTGCACAAAGACACCCTTTTAATTATTATTTTGGAATCACACAGTTTATAAGATTTCAGTATTTATAAGCTAGCGGCAGACTACATCATTGTCTATGACTTACGACAGATAGTGTCAAACGTATTATGATAGTTTGAGTCCACGTATTATATTAAAAAAAAAGCTATTACGCACGATAGGGCGTAATGGTAAAAAAAAGGCGTGCGGGTATTATTTTGGATTTACGGTCGATTTTTCTAGCATATTAGGACACTATTTACGATCAATTGTGATGAAAATTTAGTTACAACATTATTACAAATTAAATAACTTTGTTTATAATGTTACGCATTTTTTGTTTATGGTCAACTAACTTAACCTTTTTACACAATGGACATTTAATTTGACAAAAATGCTAAACAGGATGATGATACTTATTTTAACATATCCCTCGCCTTCCAGAATAAGATGATATTCTTATATCCCTTGCCTTTGAATTCATGACTTAGTACACGTTTAGAAATAGGTCACAGTATTTCTGTAACTACACATTATGTCCACCTTCCACCATTAGTGGAACATGCCTCTAATAGTGACAGTGCTCGGTAGGCTAGGCACATATGACATCGATATTTTCTTACACTTTGGCACACTTCCCAATGTTCTTTTGACGGAAGAAACAAAACAAGGGACTAAATCACTGGATGTTATTGTTTAAAGCTAAGTATCCACCGGGTTGGTTCGCTGAGTTTCGTAACTATAACATTACATATTTTCTTTTTTAGGGTTCCGAAGTTAAACAAGGAACCCTTATAGTTTCGCCATATCCGTCGGTGCGCCTGTCCGCAGTCTAATTGAATGACTCTTGGTACTACAAACCTGTTTTTGGCATTTTTATACATTTAAATTACGCCGACAGATACGTTAATTAAATTGTAGACGTTTTTATTCCTATATGTGCTTTTTTACGTGTTTTATTGATTTAGGGTTGGAAAGATTAGGTCCTATATGGTTTTTGGAAGTTGATTTACTACTTCAGTTACTTTAATAAACGTCACTACAAATATTACATATCTACTTATGTTTTAGTTTTTTTGAAAAACTTTACGTGTTTTTAATCGTAGACAAAGATAAAGACTCGTGACACTTTAAAAGCAATATTATTATTATCATTTATAGATGCCACTAGCACCACGGACGGAAATAAGTTACTTCCGTTGCATCCCAAGACACTTTCTCAGTTAATTAAAAATTTTAAATCCGCAGATAAGTATAACGCACAAGCCAATTGCTTGGCAACTTTATTATCTTCTCGGCTAAGATAATAATCAATAACTAACCAATACACATTGCACCAAGTGCAAAGTTGACTTAACCTGTAATAAAAAAAATGGAAAATAGGTAGGTAGTACAGTCAAGGACTTTAATTGTTATGCCACTATGGAACCCTGTCGCATAACGTTAGTCATTCATTTAAGCGTTATCTCTGTCATGTGGTTTGACGCTGTCATTATGTCAGGGTTCCATAGTGGCATAACAATTAAAGTAATTGACCGTAAAATGTATTCGGTATGTATACTTGTATGTATTTTACATACAATACAGATACACTTTATTGAACGCCAAACAGAAAATATAAATGAGGAAAAAAAACCATGGAATCCATTTTTATTATTATTATTATAACTATAAGTGGGTTAAAAACGATTTTCTATATTTGTTTACATAGTTGGTTAGCTTGTCATTTACTTACAAGTGAAGCTAATTTAAGTGTGTTAAAAATGGGGTCTACCAGATCGAAGTTAAAAATGTTAACAACCAATGTGACTTTCTTTGCATACGACAAAAAGTACGAGATAAAACAAAATGAAAAACAAAACTGTATGCACCCATCCGAAAATCCATCACGTTACTAGCACGGCATTGGATATCACAATATAATTCCGAAGCAGCGACCGTCTCTCAATAAATTCCGGCGCAGAACCCTTTATCCAATCACGAGGGCTACGGATCACCGACTTCGTCCCTAGCATCGAGCTAAAATCAACCAGAGAAAGCTCTCCTGCCTAATGGAATCACATTTCCAGGAGAATTCAGATACATCAATCAAAAGTAGAGCTAATAAGAATCAGCAAGAATTTGCGAGAGTCCTATCAATTAAGAAAGGGAACAACGGATTGGAGCTCCGAAATTACGAGAACATTTTTGATTACGAATGTTGAAATAAAATGCCCAAGGATTTATGAAAAGGCTTCTCTCAAATCACTCAGTATTTAATGAAAGTTAGAATAATAGCTCATTCTTCAACTAAACATGATCGATAAGTATTGTGCTCGTTACAGAAAAACGCTGTAATGAGTGATCATAAAATCTTAAATAGTAACTAATTTGCTGTTCGACAAATAGGTACATCGGTCGCGTTTTAATACTGTTCCTACTACATAATAATACCATATTTTTTAATTAAGTAATTGTATGCGTTATTATTTTAGAAGACAGTCCTATTGGCAAAGTCCTAGTTGAAATTAATAATAAATTCAATGTCTACACGTTGCCAAAGCTATTAGGAACTATTCAATAATTTATGATTGTTTTGTAGAATTCTTGAATAAGTTGTAGATTACGTCGAGCGTACTGTGTCGTACGCCGACACATTTCGAGTGTAAATAACGTTTGTGTACATCATTATAAATACTAACAGTAAATTATTTGTAGATGATAAAGTCAGGAGAGAACATTCATGCATTCGCTAACTTGTAACATGTAACACTTCATACGTTTCTGAAGAACTCTGAAGACCCGTAGGTTGCGAATCTACCCATTAAAATCAAGGTTACATAGAAAATTGCACAACAAAACTAACTCTTTTCGTGCTGTATTTGCGCTGAACCAAAATATCGTAAATGTGGCGGCGAATAACAAAAACAAGATATTCCCAAAATGCCACTTTATTCGCTCTATACAAGATTAAATCGCCACGCCTATTAAACTTTTGCTAGAGTGTGCATAACTGCAATTAGCTGGTTGGCATCCGCTATAATTGTCAGTAGAATCTTTCAGCGTCGGGACACGTGGCGTTGCGCTCTGTAGCTAGTTAGTTAGTTAGCTCTAATGAAAGCCGAACTTTCCACGGATTAGTTGTTTCCCAGTCGGCTCCGAATTCAGGTGATTCGGCTAAGTCTGTTGGCGAGTTTGTTTTTTCCTTCTTTACCAACCTTCGCCTGAAACTCTGCGATAAATAACGCAGGAATCAGCGATTTGATTTTGCCAAGAATCAAATCGAAAGCATTTAAAAGAAGTAAAATTAGAAATTCTAATTTGATATTAAAAGCTGTTAAAATTCCAGTCTACTGACCTTTACGCTAATCAAGCATTGTGCTCATTTGCTACAAATGGCCTAATAAATGTCTAGGTTTACATTTTGTACGTGATTTCATTTCGGCTAGCGCTTTAATAACAATGAGTGTGCTGAGAATAATTTTGCTTATTGTATCAGCAGAACGCATGTATTCGTATTTCGTTGCTTTTTTTAGTACTACATGTGTGCTGTATTACGACGTTATAATAAAACATTATCATAATCATAACACATCAATTTATACTGTCGTTTTCCGCAGAAGACGTCACGCGATCAAGACACGCCTAAATAAATAAATTCTCGAGCCAAACTTCCGTAAAAACGCAAAGTAAAACACTGTACCTACCTACGTAAATGTCAAAGTACTTTGGTAAAACTGAGAAACAACCCACATCAGCGGCGGGTCAGCTTTTCTCATAGTTTGCTCGCCGGCGTAAGCGGGCGAACCCTTAGGCTACGTCCACACGGTCCGGGGAGCTGTCGTACGCCTGTCAGAAATCTTTAACTTAGCTAGAGTTTGGTAAACATGAGTTAGTGAGGAATATGCTTTACCGATAGGTATTGGGGCGAAATTGTTTGAAACTGCTAGGTAGGGAATTAATGTAGTCTTACTCCACCGCCTGGAGGCCAGACCGAACAGTTTGCGTTACAACCCACGCTTCTGATTATTAGTTACCTACTTACGAAAAAGACTTGCAATTTTATTTATAAATAACGTATTTGTAATAAGAATATTATTCTCCATGTGTTAATCAGGCGCTTTTTTCTACTACTACTTTGTTTTACCCAATCTCTTTCTATGTAGGTTCATCATAGTATTTTAGCTCAAATTCTTAGTAAAAGCTGATATAACTTAACAATATGGTAACGGTACAAATATAGGAACAAGATGAGCAAATTAGAATTGGTACAAGCTCCTTCAGCCTCTGTTAATTACATATATGATACTTATATACCTACAGTCCAAATGGTATAATTGGAAATGGAATTATTATATTAGTTACCGTATACCTACGTCTATCCATATTTTGTGAAGCAATTAGCGTAGCCTGACGTTACATTTTAGGTCAGAGTTGTTCAAGAGGAAGCGTGCATGCACTGCACCAACCGTCGAACCTTTGAACAGTTTGAACGTGCGGAACATATCGCATCGATGCTCACTTGCAATACAATTCTCTTGCTTGTTGAATATCGATACGTGCAGTTTGATCATTTAAATTGCCGGTCTATCAGTGTTTTGTATGGTGTATTATATTTGCTATTATATTAATATTTTAGAAATTACATTTGCTAAGTACTATCAGGGATTGTTTTTAGTTTTTTTTATGGCAAGGAGAAAGCACGCGAGCACTCAGCCCACCTGATGAGTGGGATCTGAGACCCATAGACATTTGAAATCGCGAGACACAATCTCAAAACTGTATGTAATTTGGAATATGTAATTTGGAACAAAATGATTGTACCAAATAAGGTTTTTGGAAAAATTAAAAACAGATTATATTAAAATGTATGACTGTAACTACATAAGCTCACGCCTTCGTTCCCAGAGTGGGGTAGGCAGAACTACAGAATTACCTACAACTCTAAAAACTTGTTGATAATTCTGTGACCACATTTCGCACAATCAGGGCTAAGATGTTTACCAGCATATTAGTGACAGATTGCAAGCCCATCGCCTAACAGTACTACAAGCACGTATTCCCTTATTCGCATCTTACGACATCCACGGGACCACTTGGAGTGGCACTATCCTAACCCGGCAACTACACGGAGGGTCTGTAACTAAATAGTAAGTAATACAGTTTATTGCAAGCTCTACATTTTAAGATTCAAATCTCATTTTCTTTCCGTGTACCCTTCAAATACGGTTTAAATAAGATTCCTATGTAGTTTTCATAATACAAACGGAAACATAGATGAGTAGGTACACACATCAGGCAACAACCATCTCAGTCTTCTAAATCCATGATTCTGAAAGTCCCTAAACTTTTTCACGTAAAGACACGTAAAGAATCTTTAATAGGCGACAGGAGCATGACTATGCTAGTTAGCAATTAACACGGGTTCGAAGTTGGGCGCGACACGAGGCCGCGGCTTGGGGAAAGTTGGTGTTTTTAGTTTGGTTTGACTTCCGTGAATTTCACGCTTCTGGTGTGTGTTGTGGAGCTGCCGCTTGCACAACGTAAGCGTTTTCATCAATTTCGTAGGGGCTCAGTGAACGTTATTTGGAGCTTCCCGTTTTGCCCGTATTACTTAAGAAAGTTACTTACTTAGGTATTTATATTGTTCGGTTCGACCCTCGAACCAATTGGAATATAAAATTCCTGATAGACCGAAATGTCGGACAGCAAGGAAATAAAATTCCTCGTCGTCCGACATGTCGGACAACGTTGCCGAACCACGTGGCCGGAGCCTACTTAACACTTAAATTTATTTCAAAAACTACTATGGAGGAATGCATCCGATTCGAACAGATCCGATCAAATTATTCTCAAGTTAATACAGAATAAACTTGGTCCTGAATAATTGCACATTATTTATTCTAACTACTGCATTAGAGTGAAGAGCAACAAAACGTGAATAATATTACATAAAACTTAGCTTTTGCCCACGAATCTTAACATCGTAAGTCGATAACTCGGTGACACACGAGTAATGTCTCAGCAAATAGGTAGTTTATAGTTCAGATAAGAAATTTTACATCATCATCACGCTACGTTACGTTTTTAAGTCTGTGAGTCTGTGACCTAATGAGAAGTGTGCGAAATTTGACGACGCGTTAACCTAGTTGATAGTGACCCTGCCCACAAAGCTAGTAGTCCCGGATTTGAATGCGAGTATTTTTTCCTGGGTCTTGAATATTTTCTACGTATTTATATATCTATATAAGTTTTTACATCTTTTTCTATTACCCATAGGCTAGAGCTTACTTTGGGACTAGGATATAAATGTGAGCAAAAGCCGAAAAGTTAGTAGAATCTTAGTTTAATCTGCCGCTAAGCCAGACGTAATCAATTTAACCGTGATTGTTCGTCAGCCCTAGCCCCTAATTCACTTCCGCACCCATTCAAACACATTACCCTTAGCATTAGTTCCTCGATACATACCAATGCTCCTTGACAGGATTACAACACTAGGGCGTAAACTGGGGCTGGCAGCAGCTAGTAGTTTTTGTTTCAACGAGTTTAGAATAAAATAAGTAAGATAATAGTAGTTTATGCAACTGATACGCCTTAAAATACGAGTGTGGTTTTATGAAACGAACGTCAGCGAGTGAAATCCCTATTCTCATGTCACACGAGATCAAAATGTCGTGCGGTTTATATTGAAAAAACATACTGAATTAACGTTTCGTATCGATAACTGTTTTAATATCTATGAATACTAGAATAGAGACCCTCCTGAGTTTTGACAGCTGTTCGAAATTTAAACTCATAACGTTACAAAAATCGATACTGTAATAACATTACAGGACAGATTGTACCTACTACCACAGACAAGAAAGTTCTCATAGTAATATTGGTTGTAATAATGCTGGTCATTTCCTACGGTTTTTGAACGCATAATAGAGGGCTTATGACATTGTGCGTAGATATAAGATGTTTATTCAGTAAGTAAGCCGCATGGGCACTTTTACACGTCAAAGCGCTTCCCAAGAGGAGACCAATACTCAGAAGAAACGCCGCAAGAAAATCAACGGTCAGTTTTTTAAAATATTGCTTATGGCAATGATAATACTTAACCTAGCACTATATAAAACAATGAATACCTATAAAATGAAAATATCATAGTTGAGCAAGAAAGCGTGTCAAAACTCAGAATAATCAGAGCAAAATAAAAAATAATAGTAGATTGTACAAACTAAGTTCTAAAATAAGCCATACTTAGTACCACGAGATGGTTATTTTCCCGAGCAAAGCGAGGGAAAATTGTTCGAGGGGTACCTAATATGGCTTTTAGACCCGAGTAATACACTGTACTTTTCACTTCGATTGCGAGAAAATAAAAACATTACCTATACAAAGGTAAAAAATTAGCAAAGATAGCACCACATATTCTACGGCGAAAATATTGCTTTAATTTGGCGGCATGTTTTTTTTTCAAAAGTACTTTAACACAGATACAAAATATAGATACCGCAAATAAACGCCACTGACCGTGTGAGTATTTAGCGCTTCAAAGCGTTGCACAATTGATTTAATCATATTTTAACGATTGTAAAATAGGAACTAAAAACACCTAATATTTTGGGAAATTAATTCTGTTCCCTGATTGGCCAATTTTAATATAGCTGTATTGGTTGGTTCATACCAATTACAAAGTTTTTTTTAAAGAGTTAATATAGTTAAAGAGTATGCGTACCAAAAAGAACATAACGTTCCGATTGACAGTCGATGAGTATTGTGATAGGTTGATTTAATTTCGTGAAGTATTTTGATTGGTGGATTTAATTTGGTGAAGTATTTTGATTGGTCAAATTAAAATGTTTTGTACAAATAAATCATTCTATTTTCCATTTCATATTTTCCCTAGGGGAAATATGAATATAATGTATTCTCTAGAGTTTACATGTACTACTTGAGTCTCGCTTGGTAAGTCTAATATGACACACTTTTTGAGCATGAGAAGTGAAAAAATATTATTTATACTTACCTATGACGGTGAAAAACAACCACATTAAATAAAGTTTTGAAACGTTCTGCTATAGAATAACCATTTAAATACTATTTATTATCCACAAATATGAGTTACAAATGAAACGAATAACAACAATTGAATTTAATTAATTTTATTTATGTTGATGGACTGGATATTATTTATATTTACCGCAAGATTCAAAAGATTATTGTTGTTTCGTAAAACTATCTTTGCGCTATTCATAAGAAAACGAAACCTTTATTCCATATTTAGTCAGGCAATAAAATTATTTTAGCAAATGAATGCGAACTTAATAAGCCTAAAAGCATAATATTCATCCCTTGCTAATAATACGCTATTTGAATAGTGACCTTTATTCTCCACTTTCATCTTGATTTAACGTAAGCTTCTTAAAATGTTGAACAAGTTTTTGATCTAAGAATTTAAATTTACGAAACCTAAGAAGGTACGTAATTGAATAAGAACCACCGACGTTACAGACATGACTAGATGAAAAGAAAAGAAAAGTTGGTAATTAAATCGTACTATGTACACATTTAAATAGAATTTTCAGCCTATTCAAACGAATATCCGAACGGAACATGTTCAAACTTGCAACATTGAACCAAACATAATAATAGGTATAGATACTTACATAAGTACATGAGAAGGTAAATAAAAGTTTATGAAACACAGTGACTTAACCTAACCTAAAGTAAGTATAGTTACTAACAAAAAAGCCTGGCATTAATTAAATTCGATTCGATGCCTCTCATCGGTGCGTGTACCTTAGTTGTAGATCGCAAACACAGGGCCTACATCGAACAGACCTAAAGGCACACGCCTCCGGCGCCCCGTTCGAACTACTGGAATGTTGTTAAGATCAACTTAACAACATTCTCTGTTTTTTCTGCGGCCTGCAACTTCTGAGAAAAAAAAAGATATCTCTATGACTCTATAGGTATCATCTTCAGTAATATACTATACAACATTAAGCTCAAAAATATGCTCAATAATGCCTCCAGTAATAGACATGTGTCACATATTTAAGAGCTAAAATTTGGCTAAGATATTATTCCTAAAGACAATTTCGAGAAAATATAGTTGTTCATTAGGTGCTTATTCTCAGATCAATCCCAGTATTAATTGTCTTTGCTCATATTTTTTCTAGTTGACTTTTATCTGAATCTTAAATATGTAGAATGAATATTTATGAATGTAAAAGTTACGTGTGTGTTAGTTAGTTAAGTTAGTTATGTTAAGTTAGAAGACTAAATAACTATTTATTGATTGTAACCCTATATAAAATAAGTCAGTATTACTATACTTTTTATATATAGTATTACTATTCATATTTTTTAGTTTAGTTTCTTAGTTTAGTTTAGATTGTGCCATTTTAGTATTTTTGCGTTTATATGGAAAGTGTCCGGAATGAAAATTGTTCATTTCATTTCAAGTAAGTCATTATTATAGAGGTAGAAACCTAATAATTATTTTAGCAAAACTGATGAGTTTGGCTATCAGAACAGTTCAGATTTAATAAGCTAGTGTCCTAAAAAAAGTAATGTCAATTTAAAAAAATTACGAAGATAAAGTGCGTTGAAGTTTCGCGTGACGCTATGTCAAGCCCTTTATACCACGTTGTTTTTTTTACCCAGGACACCCCTATTACTTATATTTACTCGGTTCGTCACTTTTGGAACTTAACAGCGTTGAAATAGAGCCGAAAAGAGACAAACCTTTTCTTACCGTGACTATACAAGCATAGAGCGTAGTTTGAGACTAGATCAATTGGTGTGAAATTATCCCCTCCTACGGATACTATAACGTTATCCTAAAATTGCGCTATTTGAAGGTCTGAAAATAACACACAAAGTCACAAATACATCCGAAAAGACTCTCAACCCCCTGTTCGGCGCAGACCCGAACTGTTAGCGAAGTCTGGACCCTCTAAGTTGTTTTCTTTAACCTTCAGCGTCCTACGGAAAGGAGAGAACTTTGGAAAAACGTACCTTTAACGGAAATGGGCAGATGACCGGAGTCTTCGTGGGACAAGTTGTAGTGTTTCCAATTCATGACACTCGCCCGTTTCGGCTGAGCCTATAATGACGTACTCATGCTACTATTTTTAAGAATTTTCAATTTTAAGGAATTAAATAATTAAATTAATATCGACACACGTGTCATCAGTGTCATCACTAGCTTGGCCAGCATTTGCTTATTAATTTTACGTATTTTCGCACTCGTAAAAACGTCAAATTAATTGGTGGGCGCATCTTCGTTTCAAAACACAAGTACCTGTATGTTCATGATGAAACGAAAATTATCGAAACGATATACAATTAAATTCCAGCCAAATAGTCATGCTTCAGATTAGATCGTAAGTCATTAGGAATGTTAGTTACTGCCGTAATAATAATATTTAAGTTACAATTAGCCGCTTTCTTTAGTGTTACTAGATTGGGTTTATTTTATCGGTACTTATCCAGTATGTTAGAATAGAATAGAATAGAAATCATTTATTTCGCTTAATTATTATTATTTATATATTGACATACTTTGTATAGATACATTTAATTTAAGATTTTAGAAATTTGTATAGAATTATTGTGTTTTGACATGTAAAACTCTGTTTTATCAAGGAATAAATAAATAATAAATAATAATTATAAAATAATACAGTGTGTGACAAGTAGTGCTGCGAAAATGGAATCCACTCAGCTATATGTCGTACCGCCTATTGGAAGTGCGACGCTGATTTTCTGTGGACCCACACCACTCCGGTTGATAAAGGCGAAGTGTTTACAGTTGTGTGCACAATACGGTGATATGATAAAATTAACGTGGAAGGCCATTTTTGCTTTGATATGTCGTCCAGTAACTTTATTTCGTTTTCATAATAGTCGCTGGTCAAAATAGACATTCTACGTTATTTTTATTGCTTAAATAACTATTATTTATGACTAGAGAAATACAATGACCTTGTTTATGTGCAAAACAAAATATATGTTATAATAGTTTAAATCATTTTGTATAACAGCTCTTTCGAGGATCGCGGTTATTGAAAAATACGTGAAATAAGTATTTTGTTAACATTTTATTTACAGTTTCTGGTATGCCCTCAATATAATTGATATTAATTAAACCAATGTGTAAATAGAAAATTAAATTTACAGATACCGCTCTCTTAAAGTAATTTGTTGAGGCAATTATAAAAATCGAAGCAACTTAATCAACCGATCAAGTGACGTAATTGCTTATCGGGTGTTTTAATGAGTCTCGTAAATATTTAAATTTAAATTATTCGGGAATTTAGATATTTTTTCCTATAAAATGATTTAAGGTATTTAACTCGTGAGTTTTTTAATTTATATTAAAAACTTAAATAATATCAGTCGTTTGCGTAATTTCCTTCCTCATACTTGAAGATAGTCAGTGCCTTATATGTTAGTTATTAAAACTGTTAATATTTTTAAGATTACCCATTTTTTTTATGACAATTCATGTTGAGTTCGTGGTTAGCTTAGTTTGAACTAAACGTTCCTATAAACCTAGCGGTCATGGGTTCAATACCCGGCAAGGGCAAAAATTTGTGTAATGAGCACGAAAATTTGATTAGGAGTATTGAATATTTTCGCATCCACCGCGTTCCCGCGATCTTTACAAGGTCGTCACTCCATCTTGTTGGAGGCCTACCTACAGCTCGTGTCCCGGTCCGCGGACGCCACTCAAGAACCTTCTGACTCCATCAGCACAAGACCGGTCTGAGTAGAGAGCCTTGGGGGAGGCCTATGTGGACGTCTTTCGGCTGACATGATGATGATGATTGAATATTTACAAGCTTTTTATAACTTGCAATGTATATTATGTAAGTATTTAAGGAAGATTTGAATGAGCTGACATTTGGTATAACCTTGTAAGGCCCACCGTACTACGAACAGCCAGTTTTTTGTGAGTGGGACTTTGAATCTACCATCAAGACAATAAAGTTCAATTACGTTTGTTTGAAAATGCAATTTTCAACTTATGAAGAAAGGAAAATAAACTGTATTCCTATTGCGTTTGCACTAAGACTTTATTTACGTCCAACTAAGTACAGAATTCAACATTAATACAATTAAAAATTAAAACTAAACGTATTTAAATTAAAATTAAACTAAGCTACTCAAATATTAAAGATATAAATAATAATCGCCACTATAAAAAGAACACCCCCTCTAGCAGGTCCGCTCGCGGCATGGTCCCCATGACACTGGCTGCATTACCTTTCTGGATAGCTAGCCCAATCCTTTGGAAGAGGTAAGCACCAGCTCTAGGATATCCGGAGGATTCTATGAGCCGAGAGGACAGGGCCTTAATAAAGCTTTTCATATCAGCTGACCAAGGTCCCATGGTTTCCACTGCAAGCGCCAAAAAATTTCTATTGCTATTCAGTTCAAACTAAATTGCCTTGGTACTGTATATCATATTGCACAATGGGCCTTACGAGGATAAGTACCTACGTAACTTCGTTAACAATACAATAAAATGGTACCATCGAGTTGGTCTGATGTGCGAGTCGGAAGATGGCGACAAGCTCTCCGCTGTACTTAACGTAGACCCATCGTGGTGGGACTCATTCGATTGGTCTTGATAATTAAATAATTACTTTGCA
This sequence comes from Acleris literana, assembly GCA_946894065.1. NCBI lineage: Eukaryota > Metazoa > Arthropoda > Insecta > Lepidoptera > Tortricidae > Acleris > Acleris literana. The sequence continues at coordinate 6,633,495 of OX335685.1, read as the reverse complement.
AAAAAAACTACAGCAGGCAACAAAAGTTGTACCATAAATGTTTTTTTTGTCAGAAACTTGTTTTCTAAATAAAAATCTGAGTATCTTTTTGCTATTATTAGTAGTAGTATAGTACGATCCTAGAATTTAGCTTAGGACTTGGTAAATTTTGGGTGACAATCATTGATATTTATTTAGTATATAATATAACACTATTCGGAAGCTATAGTAATGTTACCCTATGAATCTTGAAGCTTACTGTGACGTTTTTCCCTATACCTTATAATAAAATTACAGGATGTTCCCGGCAAGGATCGATACCGGTATTAATTAAACTTGAAACATCTTCCTTGATTTGCAAAGGAGATTGACCATCTTTGTATGGGAGTTGGACCAAGTGCTGCCCAGGATGAACACATAGTGCATTATGTTCCTTAGGCTAACACTAGACTGTAGATGAACGCGCTTCATGATCTAACCCGGAAGTCAGGAAAAAAAATACTTTTTGTTGAGAACTTAAAAAACCTTAGAAAACCAAAAGTGCGAAGTAAAAACGACAAAAAAAAAGCTTTTAATTATTTTTATTTCTCTTGAACCAATTTTGTAAATATGTATTTTTTCTAGTAGATAGTACCGTAAGGAACACGTTAGAGTTGTTTTCACTTCTGGGCAGCATTTGGTCCAAACTTGTCAATCACCTTTCCTTGATATTTTAGATTGTAATTTTGTTTATAATAATTATGAATATTTAATAATTTTAAGAGAGTAGGTATAGTTCAGGAAATATGAATAGGCCGTCTAGTAATCTTCACTAACATCTTTTTGTTAATATCAAACAAAAGGTTATCGTAAAATTGCCCCCGTTCTTCAAACAGCACAGTGGGCTAAAAGGTTAAGGTTAGGTCCGGTAAGTCTTAACGCAGAAAAAAAGATCGCAAAGTAGATAACAGACGGACAAATCATATTTCCTGAACTACACCAAAATTGAATATCGGTATGTATGAAAATAATACCGGTATACTCCTGGCTCTCGGTGACTTTGCATGACCCATAAAAGCAAGTTCAAGTTTAACTGGTCGGTCATAAAGCCAGCCATCCAAGATTCAGCTTTAACATTTTAGAAGACCTACTTTGTAGCGACAGTCGACCGTTACTAAATCTCGAGGGTGCCCTTTTTCCTAAGGTTCCTAAATCATCTCAACGTCTTTTTATCATATTGATCAAATTGTAAACGTTACTGTAGCTCTTAATACACTTGACAGTAATGGCGGCAGACGTGTAAAAAAATAATTAAGGTTGACCCCAGGGGTTCTATTCTATACTCGGGCTAAACCTTTGATTTTGATATGTTATCGTATTGTCAACGTGTCAGCTCTTAACAAATAACAAGTCAATAGCAGTTAGGTTTTTAGCACGAAGAATATAAGAGTCCCAGTAAGTTCACAAAACAAAAGATTAAGTACCTACCTAAGATAAATTCCTAAGGCTACGCTACACTATCATAATGACATGCCATTTGTATTGTGATATGAAATGAATAACGTATTTCCATAAAGTTGTTTTTTCACGACATCCGTATTTGAGTCAGATCGTTGTTATTGAGCTGCGTTTCCCTACAATCAGCGCACATATCACTATAGCAATAGTAACAGTTCCTCCGTTATGCGTGGAAACATCATTTACGGAGCCATTACACGGATTACATTCTTGGCTCGCGTCACCACCACGTCTCAAAAACAACCTAACTAGAAGAATGATGACGTATACATACGTGCTGTGCCAAAAGCATTCATGTCATTACTAACCAATTTATTTTAAAACCCTCAACACCATAATGAATCTGTTTATGACAACACTAATTAAAGACTTTGTACTATAATTTTCCTTTGAGTTCGGGAGCTATAAAAAAAATGTACGACGTCACACAAACGTCACGATACAAGAATAAATAGTTATTAGTCATCGTACAGGTGTCTAAAGATTAGAAAATGTATTTAAAACATTGCAAACTAATTGCGCACAGAAATAATTCGGCCGACGACATATTGAAGTCGAAAACAAATGTGAAGTATGTATTTATTTATTTATCAACCAACTTATATTTACAGTCATGCCACACATATAACTTATAGGTTACAGTACCTACAATCGTTAAGTAAATTTCGAACGATGTTACAACTTTTTACATACACGGTAACAAAATGGCGGCCAATTAAAAAGGCCCATTGACGACCTTTTTACAGCAGTAGGTTGGTTTAGGACGATTTGAGGATTTGCAGTGCGAAGTGGATCAGCGAAAGACGCTGCGTTCCAAGTTGCGCCTTATAATGATGTTAAAGAAATGTTGTTGTTGCAAAAAGCCACCGACCCCGTCACCTCTAGACATCACGTATTAACGGGGGAGTCTCGCACCCCCCTCGCCCCCGCCCCTTTTATAGAACTGTGCCAGCCACGGAGAATTCGCTGCAGAGGTATTCGACAACTCTATAGTAGCACATTTACTTACTTTAGAAAACTATAGTATACAATTTCAAGTCAAAATAATATTAACTTTTTGTTTATATGGCAGTCTGTTATTTAAAGCTAAGGAGTACGTACAAGTAGGCTTTGCTTTTTGTCACAACAAAATCTTAAAAAACATTATTTGTATAAGTTATTCTTTACTGTTATTTTTGTTACGGCACAAAATTCATTTGTGGTTCTCTTTTGAATAGCCTAGTTTTTTATCTAACATAATAAACCACGATACTTTCTAGAACAGGAAAATCTGATTCAAAATCCAACATGCTCAGTGCAAATAGAATCATTTATGAATACGCGGGTGTGTCTAATGAGCCGGAATGACTAAACCGAGCCGGGTAGAGCAAACAGCTCGCACCGAACGACCCGCTTTTTGCCGATTGATGCGAATGACGCGACACAGTCATCTCAGTCCGCACAATTGCCACCGATCGATTCTTGCGTCGGATGAGGTGACACTTTCACCCAATTTCTACTCTGCCATAGAACTGTGGCATAATAAAATTCCGTCTGAAAAACTGTGTTTTTATTGTAGTCGCATAAATGTAACGGAAGCTATTATTTCATTAGTGTGACGTTCATTTAGTTAGGTACCTTATAACTTTTAAAACCTTGATTGTATTTTGATAGTATTTGTGTATAGTAGTGGCTCTTTATTTACTCCATTACAGATACCTATAACTCATTGGAAATGACAGCCAAAAATAAACAAAGTATAAAAACATAAAATGCGCGGTCTGGTTATTCTGAATAGATTCTGTCCGGTTATTTTTACCGTGTTTAGCTGCCGTTGTAACATTATCTCTTACTTTCTCCCTATTTAGCCGGGCTTTAACGTTTTGTTGTTGTGTTGATTTTTATTTCAATTGGACTTAATCAATCTCTCAGTGATAACTTTACAGAAACATTCCAAAAACAATATTCATCTTTCCATATTGACAATATTCTATAAACTACGAGATTATGTATTTAAAAAAAAAATGCGTTTTTGTGCATATTTATCACGTTTTTAGTCGAAATCGTCCATGAAATATCAACCTCTAATGCCAACATGTGAAAAGTTACGTCTTTGAACCAAATTATAGTAAAATATAGGTCACGGCGGAACTTGGCTGTCACACCAAAGTTGATTGTATTTCGCCAACATCATTACCGAAAGCAATAAAAAATTAGTTTACGCATCCCGTACGCTAGAGAATGGCGCACGTACTCGTAAAAGTTTTATTGTGATATAAACAGGCCTCCAGCAGACTCCATTGACGCGGCACTCGACCTCACGCCTCGTAATGAGAAGTTTTATGTCAGTGTACACGAGTTAGTATAAATAGGTACACAGCGTAAACGGAAACATTGCCTGCGGTGCGGCGGGAAATTGGGAAACAATGTTTGCGTGAAACGAACAATGAGAAAGGCCGGAGTTGCGTGCTGCGCCGAGCACGGGTTGCGGTGTTATTACCTCACGCAGGCGTTGGTACGTAGCCTCGGGGAACCAGCATGAAGCTACCTAAAGACAAGTTGCGTTGGACCCCGAAAACATTATTGTGTTGTTGACATACTCTCTCTTCATAAATGTTAACCGTCGAGAATTGTTCTAACTCCAAAAATCATGGAAACAAATGCATAGAAATCACTTGATAGGTAGAATGATCTTACCCTTATCTCAATGTAGTTGGCATTTGGCCATAAATCTTTTGGTGAGACACTGTTTCGAAGAATTGGGATAACTTAAAATTTTAACCCTAGTTTTTATCGTTTTTTTAATTAGTCAATTTTATGAAACTATCCGTTTATTTTGCAGCTTAACCACTTTCTTTTTCTATTCTAGTAAAAGTCGAGTCGAGCTTGAGACGCGTAGATGTCTTTTGTTTATAGAAACCTGCCACCTGACTCTGAAGCCCATAGACATTTGAATTCTCAAGAGTGCAAACGCATTGCTAACCTTGAGGACTTACATGGAATGTCCATGCTTGTCATTTCACTGCTTGTATTACCCCCGTACCGGAACGCAACAATATGAACACTGCTGTTTGGCAGCATCTTAAAAGGTAAGATGGTGATAGCGATCCGGATGGACCCTGCACTAGGTCCTTCCTAAACAATGAGCAGTGAATCTCGGTCGCTTGTAACTAGTAATCGCAGGTCGTGTCCAAGAACCAATGTAGTGCCAAGTAAGGCTGGTTGGACGTAAAACTCGCCTTACCTGCGAGAAAGAAAAATAACGAACGTGGAACACGGCTAACGCCACGCTCGACGCTAACTATTCATTTGTTTTCTTCAAAAGACTAAGTCCTCAGGCAATTTCTGTGGTCAACGCTTTAATAAAATTGTTTCTGCAAAGAAAATAGAACGAGAAAAGAATCGTTGCTACATTTTAACAGTGGTTGGGAATTACTGTATAAAAATCTGGGTAAAACACGTTTCCGTACCATATCTATAAGAAACATTTACGGCAAACAATGTATATTCATGATACCTTGTCTTGTCTTGTACAACCCACAATTGCAGTGGCCATTTCCGAAAAGACGTCTAGATTTATATTGGTCTATAAAACAATCCGCTTTTGAAGTTTATAGTTTGAAGACGTTTCAAACGCTACGCAATACTTCAACTGATACTAAGTATTTTGATTGAGATAGCATCAACAATGTTTTAATAATATTCGACGAACATAACCAGAAGTATCACAATGAAACTGAAATTCACAAATCGTCAAAGATGTCATTTATGAATGAAAAGTGGGTTTAATAAAATGTAATAGGGAACCAAAAGCTACGCACAGACTTAATTCAATGTTGGCGCGGAGTTCATCCCCCAATATAGAATTAACAACAAAATTGAATAATAGCGACGTCCTCCTCGAAAGCCCGTGGTTTGAGCGAGAGAGTTATCCCTCATCGAACGGTTTCGGTCATCGACGAATGGTTTGGAGTTAGATTCTTTTGCGAATGGAATTGCTTTGTGTTCACAAGTGCTATTGTTGTCCGATACAGGCCACTAATTTAATTTTATTAATGGCTTTGTCCGTTTTGCCTGCCGTTCGTTATGCACGTTGTTATGACAACATTCGCTGAAAAGAGCTTTCCTCTGTTAAATATGTCTATTGCATGTTTATTTCTTTGTTTCGAAAGGATAAATGAAAAATTACAAAGGAGGGTGAGCTAATTGGTCTATAGAAGTTATCGCTATGCAAAGACAGCGTTGTTTCAAAGTAATTATGCTAACGTCGTCTATGTAGGCGTCCCGATGCTCCAGATTTATTAAATATTTCTCACAGTTATTTGAGGTTTCCCGCCAAACAAAATCGTTGTAGAATTAAAAGGGATATCCGATGATATGTTACTGGTTTCTAGGCCAGTCTTCACATATTTCTGCCCATTCTCCTTTCAAACTATTTAAATGCTTACTAATATTTAAATGAGTGTACCTATGTTTGTAACGCTTTCTTTGAACAGAGCTAGCTTGAACATATTGACATAAGATAGGTACTTTTATCCCGAAAAATTGGATAGTTTTAGAAAAGCGATAAACGATTTTTCCGCGAACGGAGTCTTCCGCAGTCGCGGGGAACAGCTAGTTCGTAATATAGCTTCCAAGAAATATTCTCTTGGAAAGGTAAACTTACCGACCTAGTTTGTTATAATAATCTACAAAATATTCAAAAATCGAAAAGATCGGACTAGATTTAAGGGGAGAGAAACAAAATCGCATTTAGTATGAAATTTTTTACCTTCACAATCCTCGTTACCAAGACAAGACAAGAAAAATTAACTTAATTTTTGTAACATAGCCATAACATACCAACTAAATGACAAAGGATTATAGTGTAAATGATTTTGTGTAGGATATATAGTACATTATTGATCTGGAAGCATTCATTTTATGTTGTTGCTTTATTACCTTGTAATGTAACTTACTTTTAAGTATTATTGTATTTTATGTTTGAAAAAATATCCTTCTGCTGGAGTTTCTTGCGGCGCTTCTTCTCCGCAATGATGGTCTTGTCCGAAGCGCTAGTAGATTCACTTTATATTACCGACGTGTAAAAGAGCCCGTATGTGGCCAATTTACAGAATAAATATTTTGATTTTGATTTTTTGGTTTGTTACGATTCGCAAAGGAAGGTTAGCGTTAATGTGGACTAGTCTGAGCACCTAAGCCTGTCCTAACGTATTATTGCTTTCTGAACCAACACGCTTGTTTACCCAAAACCGCCATTACCTTTAATATTAGTACATAATAAAACTATAGAATGACAATTTAACAGTATGTAAATTAACTTTTTTTCTAGAGTAATATTAAGCATTTTTTTTGCATAGGTAAAGATAAAATGTGTAGATTGATTGATAATTGAAAACTAATCTTTAAAACATTTGGAATGAAGAACCAATTATAATATACCAAATATCCCAAGAAACTTGACGCCAAATACAAAAACACACCACCTTAAAAAGACTACTTAATACAAAACTAAAAATGTTGTCCTTAACTAATTAGCCTACCCGTAAAAAAGAACTGTGAAGCGAGTTTTAATAAAGTAACTCTTGCATAAAAGCGCCTCACGGTGCTGCAGTGTCGCCCTTCCCGCCACTTTATTAACCTTTTCCAAGAAAGAGAAAAAATGACGCGCGTCCTCTTAACAAATGCTTTGTCTTTATTTTGTAATATTTTTCCACAGTACAAAATGTAGCTCGCTTTATTGAAACACAAAATGCTAGTAATAACTTGCTCACAGAATCGTTGTTTATAAACTTAATTAAAATAGATAGGTAGCTACGACTTTGGTGTAAACGTTATCAACAATTTTCAAGCTATCTTTATGTCTGCGAAGTAGTAAAAAGAAACAAAGGTCGGCCTGTGCTTAAAGGCCGAGCCACAACGGTTGCGGGACGCGTACGTGCACGTGCACGTCACGCAAGCGGTGTGGCTGGGCCTTTAATGGGCTTGGCTTGCAAAAAATACAAAAGCAAGTCCGCACCTACGTCTTTGGGTCCTTCCTGAATATTAGGCGTAGGCGTACATTCACTTAGCGCATAAAAGGTTTGTAATTTTTTGCGCACATAATAAACGAGAAGGCATTTTCAGGTTTCGATGGTAGTACTTACTTTAATAATCTAAACAATACTGTTCAGTATCAAGCAAAAAAAAGCTATTATAACTATTTTATATATCTCTAGACTCTCGTCAAATGGCAGCTAAATAATTTATTTAAAAAAACATCTAGAGTTTTATTCGTTTTTCTAGGCAATAAATACACTCACAAAAATGAATAATAGATATATTGTTTTATTTTGCTCTTCTATTAGGTATTAACTAGATCAATGCCAGATAGATCCCTTCGCCCGTAGCCCAAATGATGACTACGGAACCCGATAACACTGGACCTTCAACTAGAAAGGAATCCTAACAGTTTCGCCAAGATGTGTTGCAGCCACTTTCGCTTAAAGTGTGTTACATTTACAGAGCTGTAATTTTGTGCCATTTTAGAAAAGTAGCGCATTTGCAGTCTTACCCTCTTATTCATAAACGCACAATAGCTAAAGTGTACTTAAAAGACGCTTTGTCCCTCTGTCATTGTGACATTTCCATATGACAGAAAAGGACCACGCATACTTTGGCTAAAATACGTTTATAGTACGTTTATGAATAGCAGTGTTAGGATTCTAGTTTTGAGATTGTAAATGTGTGTGGGTCTCAGATTCTACTTACTATCAGGTGATATGGGGCTCTATTCTACTCGTTAAAACTATATTGCTCGTGATAGCTCTCATTAACTCGTCAGTGACGGCGGCCGAGTTAACAACGATACCGTAACATGTAGGCAATATGGTTTCAGCTATTAGAATAGCCTTTATACCTCGTTGGCCATATCCATGCGATAAAAAAGTATATATTTCTATGTGCCTATTTAACACACTGGCTGCCAGCTACGAGTTTTTTATGGAAATACTACAAGTAAACTCGTAGCTGGTAGTCAATGTAAAACGCTTATTTTTCTTGCTATTATTAATGGACTTGTCGACCATTAGGTACGTTTGTCGTCGTTTGAAAACATAATATTTTTATCAGTTTGTATGCTTAATCATAATTAAATAAATAAATAAATATCAAGGGACAATGTCACACCAATTGCCCTACTAAGCTCCAAACAGGAGGTTTAGTCCCAAACTAAGCTCTAGGCTTGCACTATGGGTACTAGAAAACGATATAAAACTAACATAGAGAAATATACACCTACTTAAATACATAGAAAACTTCAATTTCTCAGGTACCAATATTCGCGCTCACCACACAAATATCTGTCCTTACAGGAATTTGAACACAGAACCGCTAGCTTCGTAGGCAGGGTCACTACCAACTGAGCCAGCGCGTCATCTTAAGCATACTAACTAATAATGTTTGACGTCTAAATGCGTGATTTTTGCGGGAGATAAGTTCGAGTTCGAGTATAGTTAGGCTTCATTTATTTTTGGGTTGAAGGTAACCGACATACATACATATACGTGTACATACATATACGACTACAAAGACATGAATCCACTTTTACACCTTAATTTAATGGAATAAGGTCCATAAATGGATACATAGGTATGTCTTTATAGTCGACTGGTACCAGTACATAATGTAGATGTCATTTACCGACGCGGTCAGCCCAATAGTTACCTAGTTAATTAGTATTGATATAAAGCTAGCGGTTGCAGGTTCAATCACCGATAAGGGAAAATTTTATTCCTGAGTCTATGTGTTTAAGGTATTTTTTGGATCAACGCATACACATAATTATGTTAATCAATATCTAGGACCTACAGTACAGCTACCATCAAATATGTCGAAGCAGACAACGCACGGCGAGCATAAAATACGAGCGTATTCAAAAAAAATATTAAAAATGGAATTCTCAACTCATCGAATTATTAAAACCTTGTCTTCTCCGATGTTATTGATGGCAATAGTCCAAGCTTAGTACTTAATTTGGGGCAAGACCAATTTGTGTAAGATTGAATAACATTTGCTTATTTATTGATTTATCAAGTAAATATTCCTTATAGTACACGATGCCCAGCGCTGGCGTCACCGTCTCCAACCAAGTCAACTTCCCTCATATTTCGGTATTCTCAGCTTTATTTATTTCCACACGTGCACATTGTCCGGAATGTCCGTCTGATTCAATTTTATTAATGGACTTGGACGTTTGCCCCACTGACTGTGAACGACCACGTCGAGTCTATTTTGTAGACGTATCTTATTGCGACGGCAGATGATTGATTTTGTGATCTATGCGTCTATGTTATGGTGCACATTAGTTTGATGATTGGTTACGTCGGGTGTCGCCGGAGACTGCATTGAGTCAGAGCACTCGAGCAGTCAACGAGGCCGCTGTGCTTAGGACGCGTGTACGATATTGCTTTTAGACTAATTAGCTGGTAGAGTAAGCTTCAAATAACTATATGGACATATGTACCTTTATCGCATCAAATAGCCTCTATGATCATTGATCAATGTGAATTCAAACTTTGACCATATTGGGATGGTTGTGAAATTTAACCGAAATTAGGCCGTTTGGAGATAACATGCCAACTTGGTATAGAGTTAGTTTTTTCAATGCGAGGAGTCAAAGTTGTTGAATGAAAACCGAGAAATGCTTTAGTTAGTAGCTTAGAAAGTATGTATTTATTCAAATTCGTTCATATTTTAAAGTTATGGTGTACCTACTTTAATACATTGCTACGTTATTGAGGATTAGAAGTTAAGTTTTGGAATCACAAATTATAGCGCAATGTCGCGTTTTTTATCAGTATAATTAAATCTTCAATAATTTAAACTAATGAATATATCGGAAAAATAAAACTATTTTCGAACGCTATAGAAATGGCTTTCATGTCCATGGATATATCTAGGTCAAGTTTTGGGACAACCTGTATATGTATGTAACGTCTCCACATGCTTACAACTTGAGCACGGGTCACATCACACTCATACATAATCACATAAAAATGTGAGGGTTTGTTTGTGCACAAGTATGTTTGTTACACCTTCGCGCCGAAAAATCTAGACGCATTTAAATAAATCTTTGAATGAAGATAGTTGTAACAGCAAAAAAATACATTTTATCCCAAAAAAATAATCTCGTAGGATGGTCAACGAAATGGGAGCCTGTCGCAAATTCCTATTTTGCAGACGAAGTTGCGGACAGAAGCTAGTTTATTTATATTTTCCACATTCATATACTTACTTCTTTGCAGCTGACTTTACCTATGCTACTGATATTGTCCCATTAGGACACGTTCTGTCACTTTCTTATTCGCCAAGGTACAAAGTGACAGCAGGGTATACATTTTTCATTAGGAATGGTATTAATAATTAATGTTATATGAGCCATGTAAAATTTTACAACAACTGCTGATTGTAATAAGTAGCGTTCATTTTTTAAAGCTAGGCCATTATTTTTTTAACTTGTCATATCAAATTTAACAGTTACCACAAAAAAGGTTGTTCTATCAAAGCTTCAAAAATATTACGCCAGCGCCATTAAAAAAATATTATAGAGCTCCATTTAAAAAGTAGTTGGTTTAACCTCCAAGCCTCGTCCATGCCGTAATAATACTGGCCGCAACGAAAAATCTGTATTCGACTTGTCAGAATTGATAGGCTTTTGTTTTTTCTCGTCTTTAATTTTGTAAAAAAAATATGATGCTTTTATTTTGCTTAAATTATCGTTCTTGTGTTTTCTACTTCTGTTAATGGTTTTAAGGGCAGCAATTTACACAGATACGACCGATGAATGGGTATTTATTTTTTTCAACTAAAACAAGAAAACAAGAAAGATTACATACAGTGGATGAAACAGGCGACTCTTAAAAACTGGCCCGAACTAAGAATAAGATTAGGTTTAGAAGTAGGATAGATTTATCAAGAGTCGCCTGTTTCATCCACTGTATGTAATCTTTCTTGTTTTACACAATCTTTCGATCGATATTATCACGGTTTTCGTCTGCGAACCCTCTTTTTTTGTAAAGTCCTCTCGCCGCGACCTGATTCCAAACATTGTTCATACCAATTTATTTTACTGAAATATATGTCTAACATATTATTATTTGTGTTGTTTCAGAATGTGCAGATTGACAGAGGAAGTGGACCAATAAAAGATGGCAGCCGTTAACTCGGTAAATAAATATCTTTAATTATTACTTTATCTAGTCAATCATAATCTAAAGTAAGTTTTCTGAATATAATAACAAAAAAGTACTTAAATTATCAGTTAGGTATATTTTGTCTTTGTCATTACGTTTTAAACTGAAAATATCATAAACGTCTGAGAAAATTATTCTGGACTTAATACAGAATTATGTTTTAATTGGGTACCGAATAGCAGTTGCCTGGTTTCATTTGTGCCATAGATACGATCCTTCACTAATTGGCAGTACTTTACTAATTCTCTCTTGAATACCAAGCTTAGCACGCTCACAAGTCCATAGAAACGTTCTAAATGCCAATATTACTTCTTTGTTGGTTTGATATGCTTTCATAGCTGAACTAATTTGAATGAAATGTGGTTTAGAGATAGCTTGACCTACGATAAAGGTCATAGATTATTTTTTATCCCTCAAAAATATCGTTCTCGAAGCTATAGCGATAAACAGCTTCTACGCGGGCGAAGTCGCGGTCAACAGCAAGTGTACTATCGCGGTCGTTAATTTGTGACCCATTTCAAGAAAAATAGGCTTGAAGTCGTCAATGTCATTAGAGATGCCAAATCATTTGTAACTTATAGGAGACTCAACCTTATTGTTGTAGAATGTCAGAATGACTTTGGACCTAAGGTGGGTCACAAATTTAAGTTCGTGACTGTACATGTGAAACAAATGAACTTTACGCTCCACAAACAGCTTCAGAGGTTCATACAATTCTAGTAGAAAAACATTAAAGTTCGAAAAAACACGTTTTTTGCTCATAAAAGTTTAAAACTATTGCTTGACTACCCATGACGCGACGGCGCAGACAATATATTGAATGTGTTAAAGCCCTTCATAACACGTTTCAAGCAAATAAACCCTATATTTGGCGCACGTAACATGATTAGGAGTAGATTGAGATCAAGCCCGCGGCGACGCTTCGGCTGTGTTAGCTGACGTCATGTCTCTACTGATTCCCAAAGCAACATGTTGAAACGTAATTTGAGCTCACGTGAAGCAATGTGGGCAAAGTTTTGGGGTTTAATACAATTGTGTAATATATTCTATCTATATTGTGTTCTATCTACGTTATTTGTGTTTAAAACATCGGAAACTAACACATTTCTTAAAGTAGGTAGCTTAGTTGTCGCTTTGATTAATTCATTGGGAGTTTATTCTTCTAAGGGTTTGATACAGCAGGGGGGTTACCATGCCATATCTAAGCAATTCAGTTTACAGTGAGAGAAAGAGACAGATCCGTGTATCTCCTATAGATGTACCTTAGACTCCTCCTAAATTGATTTGCTTAGCTATGTCATGGTAACCCCCCAGGTTTAAATTCTGCTCGGGTTAATCTTAACTACTTTTGTCATGTTATCGTTTTGCCAATGTGAGAGCTCTTATTAATAATACGTGTAGACACAAAGTAGAGTAAAGCCTCATGGTCAAAATTAACTGCCCTAGTGCTAAACGGCTTCTATTCCTCGATGTAGAAGCATGCTACTATTTTAGCTAAGCTAAACGTATTTTTTCTCGGCCATAAGGCCTCATTTAGAGCTTTATAGTCTGCCATTGAGGTTCGTAACTGCGAGTTGGCTCATCACTGCTCTCTCCCAGGTATAACGTGGCCAGTTACGCTAGACCCTTGTATTTTAATACAGCTTTCCAAGTTTTACGCCGATTTTAAACGTATTAAGATGGGCAGGGGGTCTCGTATAAAACTGGTGGAGTATAATGCTTCGGATCGGACGCTTGGCTATGGACGCCTTCCAAATCACATCGCATTTGAATAGCGAGAGCGACTGCACTTGGGCAATATTGGCTAACGACCTTTATCGGCTCGATTCATGGCATTGGTTCGTAGGTGCGCCGATAATTTGGTATCGATGTCGATTTAGAATCGCCTCGTTCTTTCATTGCTAATGTCTTTTTATCTTTATAAATAAGAATTTGTTAAAATATACCTCCCTGTGTTGAATGTAAAAGTAGACAAATATTTTGTCTACGAAAACAGAAAGTGAGGTCCTCGCTTGTATATAGTTTATTTTGATTTAATATTGCTATTCCCCAGCTGAGTCCATGTTAAACACTACCTACTTACTTTGTAAGACCACTGTAAAATGGTGAATTAAAATTAATATTAACATGAAATTGTGCTACATGAACATGGCTAAAAGACTTCCCAAGACGTCAAATAATATCTATACCCCTTCATGGCAGTGACAATAAGGTTTACGTATACATATATTTAACACAATAAGTGTATAGATATTAGTGCTTTCGACTGTTTAACAAAGATACATACATACACTGGCCCGCAAAACTAAGTATCACACTTTTAAAAGCTAGTATTAAAAGTGTGATACTTAGTTTTGCGGGCCAGTGTAGTTTTTCATTGCCATGAACGTAACAAACTCAATTTAAAATTTCATCTCCGCGACCACATATTCTACATTGCTGGTGTCGCCAGCGTGGAGTCAGATATTTATTTTACTCGCATCCTATACCTCCTGATTCAATTTGCTGCAGGTGACAGTGTTAAAGGTTCCCCGAGAGTTCCTTGTGCCCGAGGTGCGGTAGCGGACGTTTCAGATACATTGTTCACTTTACTGAGGTGGAACCGAATTCTTGTTCAAACATTGAACAGGAACCCGAATTTATCCTATGCAATGTTGTCTCTGCTAGAGATTGAACTCAACCACGCCGTTTTGACTTGAAATTTACGAATAAATTAGTTTTCCATTTAAACAACAAGCTTTAAAAATATATGTTAGTAGTTCAACGATACTTCAGGGAGTATAAGTCGTATACTATCGTTAGCAAAGCGTTGCGCGGCTTTTTTTATAAGAACGCGCCGCAACGCGCCGCGTGCTATTTCAGAGCTTTTGCGGTTTTAATGTAGACCAAACGAGTTGGGACTCGTTAGTTTAGTCTTAATAGGCAGATTATGACAGGACAAGAAAGTACAGTCGGCAATAGAAGCTTATACCAAAAAAAATATATTTTGATAGAAACGGGTGCCTATTATTTAATCGAAACACCATTCAACTAACATATCATTTCGCAGAATTTTCATTTCATCGAAAGGCATTTCTCGCCGCAGGAGTTAACTTTTTTTGGTTGTCACAAGTGTAACCTAACCTAACCTGCGTAATGAATGTTTAAAATATTCAGAAAACGTCATGGTTTCAGCGCAAAGCAAGCAAAGCAAAGCAGATACATTCGATGAAGTGAAATTCGGTAAAATGATGCGTAAGCCTTTTTAATAAGTTTCTATCGGTAAAGTTATTAAATAGGCAAAAAGTTGAAGTTGAAGTTTACCCGCACTTAAGTATAACTTTTATCATCTACAAGATATTAACAAAGCAATGCACCAATACCTCTAATTGTAATTTTGTACAAAATTCAAAATGGTGTCTCATTTTCCCAGGTCATTTCGAATAATCCTTTGGCAGCAGTTTCTCAGCGTAACAGATGTCCCGGCGTAATGCGCCGGAGTTATCAGCGATGCGATCTGGCGACGGCGCTTCATTTTGCCCCTTATTTTAACTGGGGAAAAAGAAAAGAAACCTCCCCTAGTCCGGCGTATCGTTAGGGATGATTGCCGGATTAGTCTAATGAGCGTCGATACTTTCCACACTTACAAAAGTAAAAGTTAACCTGTAACAATCTCTAAAAAGTGAGGTGTTGTTCTTTTATTAACTAAATAATAATCAAGCTTTAAAAACTCGACTCCATTTTTTTAAACTGTCTTCGATATATGTTTAAAAAATTAAAGCACATCACAACTCACGCAATCAAGACGAATCTAATGACTTATCAGTTATTAAAATCGGTTAACCCGTTGAGTAGTTAGGATGGGACATAGGAAAGAACATACATACACATAGATCAAACACTAAACCCTCCTTTTGGGTTTCGCCACAGTCGGGTAAAAACGGCGCTCTGTCGAACGGTCGATCTAGTGAGCATACGAGCTCACTCAATCGACGGGCAAAGCGGGTAGGCTGAGAATGCACGCATTGAAATGTGTTTTTTACTCTCTGACGGGACAACTTCTGCCCGTCGTTTAATACTTGGTGCGTCGAGTCCTATAACGAGATGTATACGTGAATCGCCTTCCCGCAAACCTCTTATTTTTTTAGTTTTTAAAGCGGACAAGTAAATTACACACGGAAAGAATTAATTTCTAAAATGGGAGATATAATATATAACTATATTATAGTTAATCGATTTCACTAAAAGCGGATTGCACTCTAACTCCTCAATAAAGAAAACGCTCCGAAAGTAAAAGATCAGTCAATATTAGTCCGGCCCGGGAATCCTTTTATTCTGCGTTTCAGCGAATAACGTTGGTACCTAACCCTTAAAATTCTTTGAAAAGTGGACAAAAGTAAACAGTTCGAAGTAGCGCGAAGCACAAAATGAATGAGAAATTGTAATATTGTAGTGGCACAGCAGTAAAGCCTTTTGTGAGAGGGTAATAAAGGGCGTTCTAGGCCTGGAGTGGACCCCGCCGGAAATTTAATCTGACTGGCCCTCTTTGTTACCCGAATTTCAGATAAGACCGGTGTAAGTCGACTAAAAAACGAGTTGTATCAATTTAATTAAAAACGCAATTTAAAGAACTACTGAAAGGATAAGCGAGGGTAGAAAAGATAAACGTGTATATTGGGTTATTTATTATGTTACATCCGCTTAATAAAGTAAAATAGATAGATAATTTGCGCTTCACTGAATTTTGAGGGTTTATAATACTCAATGTATTTCAGTAATGAAAGTACCGACATAAATTTCGCCGGTTTTTTCGAGAAGTTCCGCTTTCCGAATTGCCCTTTTGTTCCCTAAAAGCGGTTGCGATCAAATTGCTAAGAAACACGCAAAGGGTCGGCAAATTCAGTAGTTAAGGCCTTTATGAAGCGAGCAGAAATCTTTAGGCGAGCGAAATGTTGCGTTTATTTGCACACTGGGCGCGCCGACCTTCGCCTACGAGTTGCGACTGTCGCTGACATGAAACAAGACCTACCTCTGAAAGCATTTTTAATCAATAATAGTAAATTATTGAATAATAATTATATTTTTTTCAAATAATAACCTACTTAGGTGCTTCTCGGCGGCTTAAGTCGTCCCACCAGAGCAATGTATGTGTTTTAGTGCTTGTATTTGTAATTTGGTCGCAAGTTTTGTCGACAACTTGGCAAAAGCATTACATACCTAAATGATAAGTGATAACTGATTGGTAAGTAGCTTAATGTTACGAGTCAAATGGTTACAAGTAAAAATATAAAATAGAAATAGGTTCCTATTTTATTCGACGTAAAAAAAAATTGAACAGAGAAAAACATGAGTGACATAAGTAGGTACATCGATAAAAATTACAATGTTAATTAATGGTACTTTACTTTTGTTTTTCTAACAGACGCGGGACAACTTTTACCTTTTGTGTTTCTGTGTATTTTGTTGTTTGTTATTTTCCCGTTTGTACAATAAAGTATTTACATACATACATACAACTTTGGTTTGGTATTAAATACTCGTCATTGAATTATAAAACGAGTTGCTTAACGGAGTAACACCCCAGGGGCTCTATTCTATTCGGCAAAACCATATCGATTTTCACATGCTATCGTATTGTCAACGTTACAATGGGTCTTATTTAATTGGCCGTAATAGCGGCCGAGTTGAAAACAATATGATAACATTGTAAAAGGCAATTTCGTTTTACCGAGTCCAGTGTCGCTATTGCCTGACGCACTCGCAATCGCAATCGGCTTGAAATTAGAGCAATTGTTTTCATTTTGTATGCAGACAAGCCTTCCATTTTCAAAATGAAAACGATCGCGATTGCGAGTGCGTTAGGCAATAGCCCCTCCGGTCCGGAAGGCCTTTCGCGTAACTCACTCGCAATCGCGATTGGCTTCAAAACAAAACAATTGGTTTCATTTTGTATGCAGACAAGCCTTCGATTTTCAAAATCAAAACGATTGGGATTGCGACTCTGTTTACGCGAAAGGCCTGCGGGTCCGAGATTCCAGGCGGTAAAAACCATATCGCCTTGGACCTGTTATCGTATTGTCAACGGTTTGACAGCTCTTATTTACTTGACAGTAATGACGGCCGAGTTAAACCGATACCATAACAAGTCAAAGACGATATTAAGGTTTTACAGTAGGCAACGTTGATAATACGATAACATGCAGGTAAAAGGCATGGTTTTATCCAGTACAATAGAGGCCCTGCGTAGCTATTGCCTAACGCACTCGCAATCGCAATCGGCTTCAAAGCGGAACAATTGTTTTCATTTTGTATGCAGACAAGCCTTCGATTTTCAAAATGAAAACGATTGCGATTGCGAGTGCGTTAGGCAATAGCCCCTCGGGTCAGAATGTTCATCCAAAAACCACCTCTAGTTTTAGAGCGGTTTGACCCGCGGTCCGGCCCGAGACAGTCGACGCGGCCCCGGCTACCACCGGATACCGTCTTGGAAATTGGCCAGCGTTGTGTTTCACCAACTTTAATACAGATTATCCGATTTCAAATTTTACAAAACGGTTAAATTAGGACGAGCTGCATAAGTGCTGTGACTCATGCCCTTTCCACTCCTTGTGTCGTTTATTTTAATTTTGGTATAAATTTTAGGGCGTGTGGAATGGCGGCTCTTATAGCTAATTAAATTTCGGAGAATGTTCAAGGGAGGTGTTCTGCCGGAAATCATTGTGCTTTGACGTTATTCAAATTCTGAATAATCATATTAACCGTTAATTGTTTAGTCTACTCATGTCGTTTGTTTGTAAGCATTGATTTACGAGTATTGTAGTAAATTGATCAAACGGAACTGATACTTACAGTTATGGATTCAATTTTACAATGTACAGTCAACGTCATAAAAAATTGAGCATTTATGCACCTTGTCACTTTAACGTCGTGTTTGAAATGTCATACAAAATTGTGAAACGATTGAAAGCGACAAGGTACATAAATGGTCACTTATTTATGCTGTTGACTGTACACACTAAAATGGTTTTAACCGTTTGAGCACTAGCTATGCTTTGACATTTGCTAATGAATACTGAAGTAATACGAAATCAATTTCCTTACTCGCAATGTGCACATTACGAGTAGGTAGTACGGCCACGCACGTTAATTTGGTACCCATTTCAAGAAAAATATGCTTGAAGTCGTCAATGTCATTAGAAGATGTCAAGTCATTTGTAACGTATAGGAAACTCAATCTTATTGTTGAAGAATGTCAGATTGACTTTAGACCTAAGGTGGGTACTGGGTACCAAATAAAATACATATCAGGCCAGCATGATTATAATTATACCCAAAAATACATGTGTGTAATGTAACAAGGCTTTTGATCACGTACAATTGACATTAGTATTCTAACCTCGACGTTTCGATCGTATAAGAAAGGAGGTATTTAATTTTAAAGAATAAGATTATTACCAAAAGCTTAGAACACTTATAAATATTGGTAGCATCGGATCATCAAATTATTTTACCTCGGATTCATCCTAAACATCAACAAAGCTGCTTACATTTTACATAACGGCCACCGCAAC
Source organism: Acleris literana (assembly GCA_946894065.1). Lineage (NCBI taxonomy): Eukaryota > Metazoa > Arthropoda > Insecta > Lepidoptera > Tortricidae > Acleris > Acleris literana. The sequence goes on along the minus strand of OX335685.1, from coordinate 6,614,258 downwards.
ACTAAAGCTGACTACGAACGCTTTATAGCAAATTGGAGTCATATAGTCTAGTTGACAACGAGACAGGCTTGTCCCACGTGACGGGGCAGGACGGGTCGGACGTGGCGGGACGAGGCAGAACGTGGCGGGTCGCGGCGCTCGGGATGAGCCGTTGGACGCGCGCCAGCGATGTGTCCCGCCACTTCGCCTACCGAGCAACGGAATATCCGAGCTTAGGCGAATAGGCAACTACGACAGTTGGATCTCATTTTTATTACTGAGAGAATTCACAATTGTATATTTTACTTTTACACCCGTGGCATTTCCGTATAATGAGTAATATTTGTGCATAAATTGGGCCATTTTAACCGAGTTCGAAAAAGGAGGAGGTATGTATGTATGTAAACTCTTTACTGCACAAACAGAAAATTTAGCAATAAAAACAAAGAAACGCAAACTCAAAAGGTATGTACAAAGGCGAACTTATCCCCTTGGAGGTTTTTTTGAAAGGGAATACTTCCCAGGTGGTCCCATTGTCATCAGGTCAGATCTGATGATGGGATCCTGGAGAAATCGAGGGAACTCTTCAAATATTTCAGGCACACGTATAGGAATTTGGGTATTTGAAGTCGGTTTATCTTTTTTTTTATAGAAAATGGGTTTGCTCTTGACTAAGTCTTGCCCCTGGAGGACAAACATTTTGTCGAAGATGAAGTGAGTTTAGCGGGAAGATTAGATTCAGTTGTATTGTTTTATTTTCCCAACATAAACAGTCAATATAAGATCCCGTTTAAAGTATAAAACAATGTCAACAACTCCGGGACTCGCAAAATTTGCTTCATTACATTGAAGTCGTAAAATGTCTTAAGAAGTTTTCCAAGTTTTTCGTTAAATCGTTTACGATAAAAGAAGCCGACGCCGCCCTGCCATTCAATTTAATGGTGCGGCTGGAGCCTGAATTCTGTCATTAGGGCTTCGAATTCCACCTTTTATCGAGCAAATGAGGTGCCAAGCGCAGCACGATGAACCAGCCGCCCTACACAATGGCGTAAAAACATATCTGAAATCATTCAAATGAAATACGTTCCTTTTGTTCTCAAATAAATCAGCTACGTAACAATTCTATTCAGCTAAAGAGCGACTTCTAGAGGTATTGCTTGCCTATTGTGCTTATTTGTACGAGCTATTGTAAATACATTGAGGATAGAAAAGTTGTTTAACGCTTACGTAAACGATTTTCGTAAACTGACAAATGTATGGAATTGACGTAGGCGCAGGTAGGTAGAATAGTACCACTCCATGTCTTCCCGTGGAAGTCATAAGGCGATGGGCATGCAACCTATCACTAACACTGGTAAACATCTTAGCCTGTTTGTGCAAAATGTGGTTACAGAATTATCAACAAGTTTTTAGAGTTGTTGGTAATTCTGTAGCTCTGCCTACCTCGCTCTAGGAATGAAATCGTGAAGGTATGCATGTATGTATGTATGTGACGTAGGCGCTCGACTGTCTGACAGCATACGTCAATTCTATACATTTTTGATAGCGATAACTAACGCCGAATGCATCTTGTCTAGGGCCTCAGACTTGTCGGCGTGGGTGTAGCGCTGATTAGCACCCAGTACCTACAGTCACCATAATAAATATATAATGTACACTTAACTACCTTGTCACTTGAACCACTCTGACGGCTTCAAGCGGCAGTTCAAACACGACGTTAGAGCGACAAGATATTCAAGTGTTAAGATATTTTTAATAAATTCTTTTATTACATTGCACCTCCTTAAAAGTTCGTAACAAACTAGATTCACGATAAAACTCCGCTGGATGCAAGTAAGTTAAGAATTTATAGTGCCACTTGCACAGGTAAACTATAAGATCAGCCTCCAACTTTGCATTCCTTTTCTCGAGATTGTTTCTTATAAAAAAAATATGAATGCATTCTCTACCAAGAAAATTAAGTGCGTATCTTATTTTTTTATTAGCACGAGAATTAGGTGTTTAATTGATATTTTTAAAGAACTTGCTATTATTAGCACCATAGGATTTTGACTTCTTTCCCAAAGTTGGTTTTAATTTATCCACACCATAAGTGTAACATTTATTAAAAACTCTTAACAAAAATTTTAGAGTGGTTCTTGAATCATAATATTTACCAATCATCTAATATCACTATGGCCATTGAAGAAAAACACACAAAATACAACGACTCCAATGACAGAAACAATTCGTTCGGTGGAATTAGACACATCATTCAATAATGGCAACATTGATATGTTCTATAATTATTTGATTAAAAAGTTAATGTAAAAATCGTTTTCCATAACATAACATCCCATCTCTCAAAATGATATCATCCCATAAATAATACTATCACACTTGGAAAAAAGTTTACATTCCAACGCAGCTCTGAGGGGACTTATAAGCTTTATACAGCAAGTAGGTGACAGTACGTCATCCATACACAAGTTGTGACGCCGACGCTTGTCACGTCTGCGCCGAGAGCGTTAAACCTCAACGCCACTGCCATTAATAATGTATGCTTGTATCATCAAAATGCCAGATACCACGCGCTAGCGTGCGACAACCAACGTGAGAATGTACTATGGAACATTTAAAACGTATTTTTGTACTCGTCGATTAAAATCTGTGTATTAAGATTTCATAATTATATAAAATACTGCAACGTTGAATAGTCTGTTACTTCCGAAACAACCGAAATAACTGTTTCGATACGCTCTAGACAACCGAAAAAAATTGAAAATAGAATTTCGTATTTCAATAATATGTGTCCTTGTTTAAGGAGACTCGATCCGAAACAAAATTGCCAATCTATGGCGTTTCGGAACGTAGCAGCGTCGCGTCATCTGTCAAAAATCTACTTAAACTTGCTGCTGTATCTAGGGCATAAAAAAAAAACTACGCTTTGTGATTGGCTAGTATTTAGCCAATCACAGCACAGTATTGCAACATTACTAAACCGGGAAGCGGGTCAAATTTAATTTATACATTGTAAGTTAAATAAAAGCTTGTAATAAAATAGAGGCCCTGGGTAACACAATACTGCTTTTGATGTGTTATCGTACTGTCAACTTTAGCTCTTATTTAATTGACAGTAAGAGCGGCCGAATTAATTACAATACGATTACACGTCACAAACATTGTTTTATCCAGTAGAATACAGGATACTTTGTTGTTCATCATCATCATATCAGCCTGTTGCAGTCCACTGCTGGACATAGGGCTCCCCCAAGGAGCACCACAGCGCGCGATCTCCCGCCCTTTGCACCCAGTCACTGCCAGCTGCCTTCTTCAGGTCATCGGTCCATCTAGCCGAGGGGCGTCCTACACTACGTTTGCCTAAGCGTGGTCTCCATTCGAGACTTCCTGCTCCACCTCTCGTCGGTTCTGCGACAGACATGGCCAGCCCACTGCCACTTCAGCTTGCTACATTTTTGGACAATATCAGTCACCTTAGTCTTATGTCGTATGACCTTGTTCCGGATCTTATCCCTTAATGAGATCCCCAACATAGACCTTTCCATAGCACGCTGAGTGACGTGCAGTCGGTGGGCCAACTTGACTGTCATGTTCCACGTTTCGGCTCCGGCACTTTGTTGTTAGCGCACCTAAATTGTTGTTGATGTAATCTGATATTTTGTTAGCTGTCTTCTGAGTTTCTGCCTCTCACTTATTTACCTCTAATGTGCAAAATTATTCAACATCTCAGGTAAAGCGTTAAAATCTAGCTTTGCATTAGATATTTTTTACTTCTGTTACTGTGGACGAAACATGAATGAATACGGTGGTACCTGTCTAACCCGATTCCCGGGCAATACTGATTTGATTGGCTATTTGAATTTCAAATACCTGAATATGAAATGCGATTTGATGTAACATTTGAATGACGTAGTCGTAGCAGCTGGTTGTGAACTGATTCAGTTTTGAACTAAGGGGGGGGGGGGGGGGACCATGCTAGCGCCAGAGGTGTTTTTTTTCTAATAAAGGGTCAAGCACGAGTTGGACTCACGCATCGAGGGTTCGCCGTACAGAGTTATTATTATATTCCGATCGCGATTCGAATCAGAACAAGCCACTCACACTTCACCTTTTTTTTTACTTATTTGTTTTTTTTTTCAGGGTTTGTTTGAGGCTTGTATGTTTTACCGTTTTACGATAAAATAGAAATAGAAAAACGTTAAAAAAAGTTTCTTGTATGGGGATCCCCTTTATTATTTCAATTTCTTATTTTTTTTAATTTAATATTGTACCCGCCCTAATAACGCCGTAATACAACAAAACCCACTACCTATTACGGGTCAAAAGAACCAGCTCTTAAAAGTTAAGACAGACGGACGGACAGAGGGACAGGCGGACAGAGGGACGGATAGCATAGGCATATTAATAGGGTCCCGTTGGGCGCCCCTCGGGTACGGAACCCTCAAAGTGCCAATGTTTTGTGTTTGACGTCGCTCACGGCTTCAACAGTGAGCAATATGAAGTATGAACATGAACACAGTGCTAAAAAAATACGAAACCAGCGTAAATAAGAAATAAATAAAAGAAATACTCCCCAGGATTCTTGACGAATTTGAAAACGTCCGTTGACGGTTGACAGGCGCAGTCGCAAGTGGCCTGTTTTACTGTTAAGTAGTAAGTTTCGTTGTTATAATTCCACGGAAAACTGTTATCTACAATCTACAATGCTAATCTGGTCAATTAATGTATTTAAAAAAAAAAACCTTTAATAAAATACGGAGATAAAAATTTGACGTCTATCAGCTGTCAGTGTTGCCACTGATCTATCAAAAACTTAATAGCACGCCCTAAAATGTTGTTTTTACGCTCTGACGGATCAACTTAAATTTGCCGGATACATCCGTCGAGTTGAAATTGAGTCCTTAAGAGAATAACTTGTCAGTAAAGTAAAGATGACATGTTTACACATGTCGGTAATACATACTGCACCTCTCTCGGCTCTATTCTACTCGATAAAACATTATCGCTTTTGACATGTTATCATATTGTTTTTAACTTGTCTGCCAATATTGTCAAGTAAATGAGGGCTTTCATAACGTTGACAATACGATAACGTGTCAAAAGCTATATGGTCTTACCGAGTAGAAAGAGCCTCAGCAATGGAGCTACTTATATAGTACTACAATATTTCTAAGGATACTTTACACACGCAAAGGATGTACTCAACTGGCTCGTCATCATCGTCATCATCATCAGCCTATATTAGTCTATTGTTGGACATAGGCCTCCCCTAATGAGCACCATAGCGCCCTGTCTTCAGCTGGCCACATCCAGCATCTGCCTGCAGTTTTTCGCAGATCGTCATTCCACCTGGCCTGAGGGCATCCTACACTACGTTTGCCGAGACGCTCAACAACTGGCTACTGTTAGATAATTCTCAAAAACCACTCGCTCTTGAACTCGATGCACCAGTTATTAAACGGCGGCTTTGAGCTGTAGCGTCACTTCATTCTTAAGAATATTTACTACTTACTTTAGGTGCTTCTTCTTTCCACTCGTACAGATACGTATTGTACCTATTTATAATTAAGACCATGGTTACATTGTCTCATTATAAAGTTGAAAATAAAAACGGTTTAAATACTTAAGGAGCTTGTCCTTAAATTATTCTGCCACGAGAAGCGTAAAAGTTAAGAGGACCAAGTTCAACTTGTTGCAGTGCTGCAACTGATTCTACAATTTCATGTTTATTGTCTGTAATTAAATAAAAAAACGAAGTAATATTTCAAATCCGGATAATAAGTTTAAATGCTATTTCGAATGACACCATAAGGTTTTTAGTAAATAATTACTGATCGTAGATTAACGTCGACTGTGAATGTTTAATAATAGTCTATAAATAATACAGTTAATAAAAAAATAAGTAGAGCGTAAATACTTATGCAGTACCTATATAAAACAGATTTTATAAACCGCATTTAACTAATAAATAATGATGGTTAAATTTCCTGCATTACTCTTGCAACTGGACTTTTTAATATCACGCCTATACCTTTCCAAACTTCCTTACATTTATGTATGTATCAATCTATATTGGTTTTAAATTTTCGTCCTGATACAAATAATTTATATATAAATTAATAAAACGTCAAATTAACTTTAACCAAAACTAATGATTACGTTCAAAAGTTTATTAGAATTACTTTGATAAAACTTAAAAAACCCGCAAAATAACAAATCACTTACCATAATTCTATGTCCATGTAAAATTCTAAATTAGTAACAACGGACAGTTTGTATAACCTCAATACAAAGAAATTTAATTAGTGTACCGGCTCTGAATCATATGAAATGAGATGCCTACTTATCAGCGAAACTTCGCCGTAATTAAATTGAGAACAGGTGGAGGCTACACAAAATGAATCAAAATTAATCTGATGTAATTTGACAGGACCGTGTCGTCGGCTTCGAGCTTAATTTCAACTTTAATGAAATAACATTTCTAACAATGAGAGTAGACGGTGAAAGAAAGCGCTTTGAAGGTTTTTTAGGTTATTAGTGTGTCGTTGACGAGACTGCTACGCCGTAGCAACGTAGCACCGTAGCCGTGTTACTTCGTAGCAAGCAAGGCCAATGCCTGATTGTGCCTTGGAAATTTTGCTACCGTTCTATTTTATTCTATTTCATCTCAATTTTACTCTGGCAGAAAATAAACGGCTGCTTATTTTATATTGCCTGGGTCTCCAGGATTTTGATCTGTTATCGTGTTGTCAACGTTTTTATAGGTCTCATTTACTTGACATTAATGGCGACCGAGTTAATAGTACATTACTACAGAGGCCGGGACAAAAGGGGTTGCCGGCCGAAGACTTATAGACGGCCGAGCAAAGCGAACTGGATAGGTCTGAGGCAGGCAACCCTATATTTCTCGCCGAGGTATGTATAGTGCTTTTTTCAAACATGCCATGAAATAAACAACAAAAACATCAAAAATTTATTTTTTTAATACGCATAGTGGCAGAATGTCATGATGCCTGTGCCACAAATTTATGTGGAATGAAAATTAGAAAAGAGGACTTTGCTGGCCTAGGCCTGCACGATTTGTATGAAATTCCATTAACGACCTCTTGTCCTAGCCGCACCTGAAACGTCATACTTCACAGCCTGGAACATAACATCAATATTTCATCGCATGTTTGAGAAAAAACAATACCATAGCAGGTCAAATACGATTTGGATTTTAACGCCTAGAATAGAGGCACAGGTATAGTTTGAGAACGAACTGTAACTACAGCATAGCCTATTTATACTTAGGTAACCTGCCTTAAGTATTATTCCTTAGTAATTAGTGTCCAATTATCTTTATTTACATCATATAAGTGAAATATTTCGTCGTAAAACTCGTATATTTCTCATATTACGAGTATTCTGATTCCACATATGATATTACATTCGTTCATAATAGCAATTCACGAAAAAAGTTTTCATCAGACATGTGGTGTTTATTCTGACAGTACCTGTAATAAGTCTAACTGGAATATATATATAAATATATATACAGGGCGTCCCACGGCTATGTCACATGGAAGGAAAGTACCTTAAATATTGTAGATGGAAAATTTTACTGAAAGAAGACATTATTTGAATTTAAAAAACAATTTAAACTGCATTCATAGATATCTAAATAATTACGTGATTGAACCGGGAATCGAACCCGTTACACGATAAAAATAATTACCCTGTAGCTTTATCATACCGATCGGAATCATAAGGATTATTTTTTGCTAAATAACATAGTGTCAGAAATAAAAGGAAGACTTTAAAGGGAGAATTTTAACATTTTTAATACAAAATTAATCAATTTATCAAATGCTCAAAATGAGTCCCTTCCTGTTGAATACAAAGTCGCACTCTTTTGATTATTTTTTCTGAGCTTCACATTGAGAGGCTGATATAACTGTAAGTTAGCATTAGTCTATGGAGTCATCGCGTGTGTTCAACAAACAACCAGCCTTTATGGCCGTCTAAGGACAAAAGTTTGCTTGTTATCGGGGAAATATCACAACATATCTCGAGGCTTTATAGAGAAAGTTCCGAGGAGTGCACACGATCGACTATTGAATCATTGACCCGCGCGGTCGTTACACACGAAAACTTCAGCCCACTCGGGTGCAGGACCTCTATACTACTGGGTTAAAAGTGTATTGTCTTTGACCAGTACGGCTAGCACAAGTTGTATTTTCTCGCTTGTCGCTCACGTCTCTATCGTTACAGACTAGGAAGAACGGGAGATCCGAGCGATAAACAAGTCGCGGATCACCCTCCTGCGGGCCTAGTATGGCAGCGTCTATATCGCGCATCAAATGTGGATAAAGCATCCGTCACTCTCGTACTTATTTACGTATCAGAAGGTGACGGATGCCTTATCCAAACTTTGTCACGCGATAAACACAGCATATTAGGGCCCCTGGGCCCTTATTACGGTCGCTTTTATCACGGTGGGTAAAGCATCCGTCACTCTCGCACTTAAATAGTGGTCAGAAAGTGACAGATGCTTTATCCTCGTTTATTCACATCGATAAAAACGACTTTAATAGGCCTGCAGGACAGAGATTTTAGGCGGTAAAAACCATATCGCTTTTGCCTGTTATCGTATGTTCAACGTTTTGATAGCTCTTATTTACTTGACAGTAATGTAAAAATTATATAATAATAATAATATAAGTGTAAAAATATAATAACACGCCAAAAGCAATATTGTTTAACGTCGTAGAATAGGGGCCCAGGACACTATAGGATTCAAACAATGAGGTGGTTAAACGTTTATGTATTTAATTATACACGATGTTTTTTTATTTTGTACGTGGTTTAAACTATATTTAACACAAAAACATTTATAAGGTAGACCCTGTAAATGTAGGGTATTCGGAAGGAACATTTCTATTCGAAAAAAGAAAATACAAAAAATAAAAAAATAAATTAATACTAAGATTTATATCTGCAACTCAGTTAAGTAATAGTTCATTGCAAAGTCTACATTTTGAGATCAAAATATATTTTGTAAAGTAACTAGACTAGTCATTTCCGTGTTCATATGTACCAACCAACATGTACAAGCAAACTCATATCAAACAGTAAATGGATGAAATATTTTAACTTTCTAATGTCTTCTATCTCAATTTAGCAATGCGGAATACTCGTTCAATTTTTGAGTTTAAACATACAATTTAAATCCTTTAACCGCTACCAATACATATTTTAAATTTATTTACTGAAATATCTGATTCAGACAAAACCAGCCGTCCTGTTTATCAAGTTACAAGATGAATGGATGCCGTTTGTACCTCGGATAAAATAAACGAGACTAAAAGAAAAACTTCGTACACTTTATCTATTTAAAGCGTTTTATTCGTAACTCTGTACAATTTATGAAACGGCGATTGAATTGAGATCGCAAAGGACTCTTTTATACCAGCTTTCTGTTTACCGAGTCAGGCCTGGCCATTTATTAATCTCCGTCTCGCGGCTTATAAGGAAAACTGTTTACCCCGTATACAGGGTAATCGGAGTATTTTCGTGGATTTGTAACAATTTTGGATGATTGTGTATGAATGGTTTTTTTTTTTCAATATTCTTTCTATTTTTTTTCTTTCTTTCTATTCTTTCTATTTTCTATGATTTTTCTACTTGTCGCTGCAATTATATATACAAATTTAACATTATTGTTATGACGTGATGTTCGTTCCAGAAAAAATACAAGCTTAGTTATTTATTAAAAATTAGTAGGTACGAATATATTTGAAAATATAGATTGAAAAAAGTGAGTTAAGAAAATGTAGATATAAAACCAATTCCGGTGGTCAGCCCGAATTTCTAAATGTTTCTAAGTTTTACCCCTAAATCATAATTCATAACATACCATTGCATATTAGATTATTAAATATTTTGAAAAAATTATCGCACCCGAACTTCTTCTACAAATAAAAATTTTAGACCTCTACCGAAGTTCAAATTGAGTCATTAATTTAATCCAATGAGAAATGTGAAATTATAATTGAATAAAACAATATTACCAGCTTTAAAAGCCTGAGTCCCTGTACAGAACATGTACGATATTAGTATGTGGTATTCTTTCATTCAGAATCCCTGTTGGGTGCCTGTGTCTTAATAAAAAAAACCGCAGTCAAGGGAGGGAGGGGCCATAATTAGACCCCGGTATCGGAGGTGCAAAATGGTAGCTGTCAAGTTCTTAGGGATGGGTAATCATATTTTTGATGTTGATATCGATACACGATTTTTCTATACATTAGGTTGTACACAGTTTTTTTTTTTTGATCTATGATAATCATTGATAAGATATTATAATTGTTGTGTATATTTATTGTAACTACACTAGTTTACTGCAAAGAATCTGATCATTCATCAAGAACATGGTATGACCTTTGGTGAATATAAAAGAGTTTATATTTTGTTTTAAATTTATTTATGAATGCTTTATGCTAAGAAGATAACTAAAACTTCTTAATGATGAAAGATTTTTTTTTGTAAATAATAAAAATGTTCAATACATGTTGGTTTTGTAATTATATAGTCCTACTTTATAGAATAAACGCTATCATTATGATATAATAAAATATCGACATATAACTATGTTTATCGACATGAAGTTAATATTTCAAAACAATGTTTACCCTTCCCTAGTAATGGCTCGAAATTGACAGCTACCATTTTGCACCTCCGATACCGGGGTCTAGCCATAATAGTAGTTTATGCAACTGATACATAATGAGAGGCCTTAAAATACGAGTGTGGTTTTATGAAACGAGCGTCAGTGAGTTTCATAATAGGATCACACGAGTGTTTTAAGGCCTAATTATGTACAGTTGCATACACTACTTTATCTACCCACATATCATAAGCCTCAATGATGCATTCAGGAGCCGCATATTAAATTTTAACCGGTAATGGCGGTAATGAAAAGTTTGAATAGTTTTCTGGCAGTTGTTATAATTTTTTTTTTTAATTCAGAGGCAAACTATAGTCTGCTCCAACTATCATATCGTTCGATATCTTACTTACGTGCGACATTTGTCAAATTTGTATGCAAATTGACAATTCATTTCGAACTGAACGTCATCTCGACTGATATTAGAATAGAGGTCAAATAAAATTTCTTTGTTTTTCAGAGATGTTCGAAATTTGAATGTCATAAGAACATCGAAATTGATGTTCTTAAGCATACATAAGATTACTGCCGCAGATAAAAAAATTGCTCTAACAACAGAGATGATTATTATGCTGGTCATAATTTGCAGTTTCTGAACGCATCATAGAGGGTTTATGAAATGAGTGTAGATAAAGTAATAATAAGTGTAAACAATCTAAAAATATCTTACTGAAACTGCATCTCAATTGGCACGAGATTGCATTCAGCGGGAACCATGTTCTAGGAGGTACATAGTTTACTAACTATTTTACATACAAATGAACTTAATAATTTGGGCGTTGTTTGCAAGCGCTGGCGTAGTATTGTCTCTATTCTGACTAGTCACTGTTGGTGCCTTTCTATAGTTTAGTTTAGTTTAATTTATTTATTCATCAATGTGATATTACAATAAAAATATTTTCTCTTTGACAAGATTAAGTTGATTTTTAACCAGGAAAAGGTAACGGGTATCTTCATTACCTACTTTAAAGTATAATTATTAATGATGTAAAAATAAATATATTGAAATATACGCCTATTGCACTTAAATAATTACAAGCCCCTAAAGAAAAACAAGTTCTCAGTTTAAAGGGATCAAGTTTAATTACAAGATTTGTCAAATAATAAATAACTTGTTCCCCCGGCGGCTCATCTAGGGCTGCCAGCAGCTTTTAGGTAAAAAGGGTCTTGGATAAAGTGACCTTAAGTAGTGTTTAAATAACAGTAGTTAATTACTTTCTAAAAATACTTGAACTGAGTATTTATGTTTTGAATAACTTCAGAAGACATATCAGTTGTATATTAAATTATTAGTTCTATATGTTGCGTTGGCACGTCATTTGGTAGTATTGATCAAATACTGGTGTTCTATTATATCTCTTACTTTAGACATAGCGAATAAACGAGATACAAAAAATATATTTGACAGACAACCGCCAAGAGTGGTGCCTTCATAACAAATAAATAAACAACGTCTGTTAAGTAACTATGTTAACGTTTAGGAATATTGCAAAAATCTCTGTGTGTAGAAATGTAAACGTAAAAAAAAAGTGAGGGGACAATCTCACAAAAATTTACCTAGTCCCAAAATATACTCATATAGTAAAAACATAGAAAACATCCAAGACTCAGAAGAAATACTCGTGGTCATCACACATACTTTGTCATACCGGAAATCGAACCCGGGACCGCTAGCTTCGTAGGCAGGGTCACTACCAACTAAACCAACGCGTCCTCATTTAATTTTAATCATAACATGACTAACGAGACTGAAATAATTTACGACACACATATACCCGACCATGTTAAGAGGATTGTGAAGCTAAATATTTCCATACAAAATGCGATAACGTTTCTCTCCCCTTAAACCTAGTCGGATTTCTACGATTTTTGAATATGTTGTAGATATCATGAAAAACTATGTCTGTACGTTTTCCTTTTCTAGAAAATATTTCTTAGAATGAAACAAATATAAAAAACAAATAACAGAAACGTACAGCCCGAGTTCTTTATAATAACTACAACATATTCAAAAATCGTGGAAATCGGTCTTGATCTAGGGGGTGAGAAACGTCATCGCCCGGAGCTAGTATGGATATTTTTTGACAGCTACGTGATTTTAGCGGCGCTTCACAATCCTCTTAAGCCGGCGGTCCAACACAAACAATATGCTAACGAAAAGCCGCAAAAACTTTGCACGCCTGTTGTTTATGTTTACGGCTACGGAACCCTACATAAGCATCGCCCGACATGCTGTCGACTGATTTTTGTGGGTAAACCATACAAACATTTCATTCTACAAAATTTACACGAGATACTTATTGTAACTCGTATTCTCAGAAGGTATTTCAATTTTCATTTTAAAGCATTACAATAGAATACAATAGAATAACTTTATTGCAGAGGCCCTAGCCAAGATGGACTACGCTATCTAGCGTTTCTATTCGTTTTTAAACAAATCAGTGGTAGATGACGTGCACGTGATACGAAGAGTCACGTGATCTAAAAACTAAACGAATAGAAACGCTAGTGCATTTTGGCTAGGGCCTTAGGCATCAAGGCCCATATTTACAAATACCTTATAGCCTAACATAAATAACAATATAAAACTTAAAATTAGTATGACTACTAATACACTTTCGCGGTGTCAGCTAGCTGGCGGCCACGAAATCGCCGAAATATTATACCCCTCGGCTAGTATTCTTCCTTTAAAAAGGTAGACAGATCTTTGGTCTGTTGGTTGGTTGGTTGGACTCTCACCATGAATCACTTAAAATAATAAAATTACATAACATAATCTCACGCCTTCGTTCCCAGAGTGGGGTAGGCAGAGCTACAGAATTACAAACATCTCTAAAAACTTGTTGATAATTCTATAACCACAATTTGCACAATTAGGCTAAGATGTTTACCAGCGTATTAGTGACAGGTTGCAAGCCCATCGCCTAACAGTACTACAAGCCTTTATTCCCTTAGTCGTCTCTTACGACATCCACGGGAAGACATGGAGTGGCACTATTCTAACTCGGCAACCACACGAGGAAAATAATAAAATTAAATCGCATTAAAATCCGTTGCGTAATTTAAAAGATCTAAGGGTACATACAGAGGGACAGACGGCGGGAAGCGACTATGTTTTATACTATGTAGCGATAACATAAATAAAATACGAGAACGTGCAGAAGCAAGCGAGTGACCAAAATAATATTATGATAGTCGTTTCTTGTCTGTTTCTTAAACGTGCTGATCCTAGAGTGGATACCGAGGTCTTTTTCTTTTAAAAACGACTCTTTGTTTAACGGACGATCGAATAAGTGAAGTCATACGAGGGCGCTCACTCGACGGATACAGCGGGTAAGAATGCACGCCTTCAAATGTTGTTTTTACGCTCTGACGGGACAACTTAAACTTTCCGGTTAATCATTGATGCGTCGAGTTCAAGAGCGAGTGGCTGTATATAGGATCATCTACGTGGTTGCTCTCGCATTTACGGTGTCACGTCACGATTTTCCTTCACCGTGAGAGATTTGGGTTAATGTACATGGTGACCCGTGATAGTCGGAGGCTCTGCGCTCGAAGTTGTTGACGACTATATTTACCTGGGACAAACGGTCCAGTTAGGTAGGTCCAACTTTGAGAAAGAGGTCACTCGTCGAATCCGACTTGGCTGGGCAGCGTTCGGGAAGCTTCGCAGCACCTTTTCGTCCAAATTACCGCAGTGTTTGAAGTCAAAAGTCTTTGACCAGTGTGTGTTGCCAGTGATGACTTACGGATCTGAGACGTGGGCGCTAACAATGGGCCTTATAAGGAAGCTCAAAGTCACTCAGAGGGCTATGGAGAGGGCTATGCTCGGGGTTTCTCTGGGTGATAGGATCAGAAATGATGATATCCGCAGTAGAACTAAGGTTACCGACATAGCCCGAAGAATAGCCAAACTTAAGTGGCAGTGGGTGGGGCACATTGCTCGCAGGACTGATGGCCGATGGGGTCAGAAGGTTCTTGAGTGGCGTCCGCGGACTGGGAGACAAGCTGTAGGTAGGCCTCCAACAAGATGCAGTGACGACCTTGTAAAGATCGCGGGAACGCGGTGCATGCGAAAAGCACAAGACCGGTCTGAGTGGAGAGCCTTGGGAGAGGCCTATGTCCAGCAGTGGACGTCTTTCGGCTGACATGATGATGATGATGATGACATGGTGACCGAGGGGGTTCGAACTCGGTACTTTACGATCACGAGTCGACCCCCTAACCCACTAGGTCACCGATGCTCTTCGGTTCGTTATATAAAAAGCCAATGCTCAAAACGTTGGCACTGTCGCCATCGATCGTTTAGGCTTGAACGCTTTGAAATAACTTACTTTTTGCTGGTGGCAGCCCTGAGCCGGGCCGGCGAGGCCGCCGTGATTTCAAAGCATTCAGAAACGCCAGGATTTATCCCCACCGGCAAAATTCGCTTCCGCTTTTATTTAACTTACAATTTAAACTCTTCTGCGAATGACACTTAAAAAAAACGTACAAATGAATGGAACAATTCTATTCAAATTTTTTTTTTAGACAATTAGTAGTAGAAACTCAATATTACTTAGAATATCCATTTCGTAGTGCAAGATTTTGTATTTATTAAACCGACATTCTTACGAGTAAAAGTTTGAACAAACCATGCAGGGCCTCCAATCAACGGGAAAAAAGAATATTGCCTTTGACGTGAAATAGAAATAAAACTGGACTGGATGCATAAGTGGTAACCGTAAATAGATGGATGCAGTGCCTACTGGACGCTTGAATTAACCAGAGTTTAGAGGTAACCCGTAATTAAAGGAAGGAAATCTCTCACTAATTAAGAATTGACGAGCACTGCTGCTAGTTGGTTTTGTTGTACATGTATGTACACATATTGTTACAATCAACGGTTTAAGTTGCCACAGTCTAATTACTTAACTAAGCCATCATTATTAAGCTTGAATGAAGCCCAAATTCTATTAAGCTGTAAGTTCGAGCTGTTTTTTTGTCTTGTACTGTAAATTTGAACTAGGTACCCCGTGATATCCGCAAGGCTCACTGTTACGTAGCTAAAGCGAAGACGCGTAGGGTCGTAAAACCAACATGCCAAACACGAATCGCCGCGAGATCCTAACGCGAGCAGAGCTCAAGTTAAGATAGACGGTTAGAGTATTCTCTCTCTGCGATAGAGAATAAACCCAGCTCCCAAATAATCCCGTCGCTCGCTGATGGATCGCTCTCTAACGAAGAGACCGACGCGTTTGCAATTACCCCGCGAATTAGAGCCATTGCCATGAGTCGGCGGAATCGCTGATTGCCGATCGGTGATTGCGGTCTGTCAACCGGAATGTGAACCATATGCAGAGCAGGAGGGGAAGAAATTGAACACCAAAGGTTGTTTTGTCTTGATAAGCGTAGTATTGGATCAAATCTAATACCTTTAAACGAGCAATTCTTCTCAATTCAATCTCGGAAACGGCTCCAAAGATTTCGATGAAATTTAAAATATAAGGGTTTACGGGGGCGAAAAATAAATCTGTCAAGTTGTCATCTTCGGGAAATTTCGTTTTCAACCCGAGCGACGCTCCAGGAATCGCACCCGGGACCGAAAGCTTTGCAGGCAGAGTTATTACCAACTAGGCTAAACTCATCGTCAACATAAATAAAGAAAGCTTTATTACTCTGAATTAGAGGCGTAGCTAGGTAACCAAAAAGATGGGATAACTAAACAGTTCAGGTATATCAAATCAAAATATAGAGGGTTTTCTGCTAGAGCTTGGGGATCCCTCGGAACGGCACCGTCTACCCTCCGGTAGCTACGCCATTGCTCAGAATACAGTCTTTAATAAGCATATCAGTTATAAAGTGTTTCATGATGACTAATATTTACTTAGGCCCTGTTGTTTGATCAGTAGTTAAACTAAGTAATTGTTAAAATTCGAAAAAGGAATGGAAAATTTGACACATTTCGTTGTGATTTTAACCATTTTGACCATTAGTCAGTTTAAATACTATATTAATTGGGATTACATCATAAAGTTTAAATTTACACTATACAAATTTTGTTGTTTCCGTAATATTTTTATTGCATCGACTTTCAATACAAATTATGACCAGATCACTGAGGTTTACGATTGATATGGAGAGGAAAATATGCAAAACACGAAAATTGGTTTCAGATCGTAATGTAAAGTGAAATTTTACGTCGTCATAAAAACCCACTTGCCTACGGTTCCCGATCCGCTTCGCAGTAGAAACAAAGTGCCGGGTGCTGCGGCCTCGCTCGCGGCTCGCGCCGACGAAACGCTAATAAAACGCCGGTATTCCGCGCCATTTAGCACGCAGCCATCGCCAACCTTCACTGAAATGCTAAGCTTCACCCTATCTTTCGTTTCTATTTAAACGACTCCTTTATTATCTACCGCTCAGACATAGCTGCCGGACCCGACGTTAAAGAGGTCGCGTCTAATGAAAACGTTCACACCAACGGGCGACGGATGATAAGCTTTATCGTCTAAAAACGTAATTTGCTTAAGTGCCAGTGAAATAAAGACAAAAGCATTTGTTTCAACAATTCCATCTCTGACAAACTACATTTTTTATCAAAAACAAAATCGTTATCGCCGAGTCGAGTTGAAGAACAACGAGCGCTGGTCCGAAAAGAAAGCGAGCGAGGAGCTTGAAGTAAAAAGGCAAGTCCGAAACCGGTGGAACTCGGGCACAATGATGGATTAATGGCCGCGAGGGGCGCCGCTACCTTCCATTTAAACTGCAAGAAAAAGTAAAAACTTTAGAACGTATCTACGTCGTTACCTGAATTGTGCAGATTGGGGCTTCGTAGGTGTTACTTTTCATATTGGCTTATTCGTATAAAGCCGGTACTATAATTACTCTTATATGGAGGGATAAGGCTTCTGAAGTAGGTAGGCATTACTTTCTACTTAATCTAATGACGACGCGCTAGCCTAGTTGGTAGTGACCCTGCCTATGAAGCTAGCGGTCCTGGGTTCAAATCCCAGTAAGGGCAGATACTTGTGTGATGAGCACGAGTATTTGTTTCTGAGTCTTGGATGTTTTCTTTGTATTTAAGTATATATTTCTCTATGTAAGTATTTATATCGTTGTCTAGTACCCATAGTACAAGCCTAGAGCTTAGTTTGGGACTAGGTTAATTTGTGTGAGATTGTCCCTTGATATTGATTTATTTATTTATTTAATGGATTTATGGCTCACCATCTTATTTTTAAACGCCCTTTGCGAGTGACCAATCTATATTTTCATTTTATGCCAGCCAGCAGGCCTTTCGCAGAACTCACTCGCAATCGCGATCGGCTTCAAAACAAAACAATTCGTTTCATTTTGTATGCAGACAAGTCTTCGATTTTCAAAATGAAAACGATTGTGATTGCGAGTGTTGTTACGCGAAAGGCCTGCAGATCTGTCTTGTTTTTGACAACAAACCATAAGAAGTGGTAGTAATTGTTGACGCATGTGGAATAAAACGTCCGTACGCGGGACGGTGTACAACGCTCGGACAGTCTTTATGACGGCATTAGAATTCCCAGCGCGGGGAATGGTCACTGACTTCAGAATGCTACTCGTTGCAAACCCGCCATTTTATTTACAATTCCAAATTAAACTGCTAACACTACGAGCTAAGCAAGTTCTTTAGTGAATACCTCAAAATAAACAAAATGCTAATATAATTTATTATTATTATTGTAGCCTAATATTTTAAGTTTTTGAGGTGTATTAAATATCAATTCTAAGAAGAATAACAATACAAACAGCATGCAAATAATGAAAATTTGAAATAATAATAAACGATTCACTAACTTGCAAATGAGCCGAGAATTTGGAGATTTTTTTCTTGAATAATTAATATCCCGATTACGAGTTTCGCTTTGAAAATGAAAACTTTATTTAAATTTGCTTTGGCGTCAAACCCAACGAGAATTCACGTAATTTTGTATTTCTTGGAAGGGCAACAAAAAGTTGCTTATACTTAAGCATTGGCAGTTAGTTACGGTCAAAGCCAATTATATCTAGGTATCCACTTGTACAGATATGCGGGCCTATTATGGCTGCGTCTATATTGCGTGTCAAATGTGGATAAAGCATCCGTCACTCTCGCACTTATTTATGTGTCAGAAGGTGATGGATGCCTTATCCAAACTTTGTCACGCGATAATCGCAGCCATATAGGGCCCATGGTTACAAATAAGTATATAACATTACTTTCAGGACTTTTATCAATCAAACCTAACCTAACTAGTCTTAAGGCCGAGCCACACCGGTTGCGTGACGTGCACGTGCACGTGCGCGTTCGCTTTCCACTGCGTTGTATAGTGACATGACGTAATGAGAATTCATACTATACAACGCAGTGGAAAGCATACGCGCACGTGCACGTGCACGTCACGCAACCGGTGTGGCTGGGCCTTTATCTGTACGAAGAAAAAATTCTAAGAAGTTAACGGTTCCAGCGATAAAAATATTATGACTACCAAAAATTATAACCAAAATAGCTATTAGATAGATAAAAACCCCCGATATACCGGTAACCCTTCTTTCATAGATGAGATCTCTTAAACGACCCGACAGATTCTCCTGAAAAAAAAACCGCATCCAAATGGGTCTACCCGTTTAAGAGCTACGATGCCACAGACAGACAAACACACATAGCGTTCAAACTTATAAAACCCCTCTTTTTGCGTTGGGAGTTAAAAAATCATGGGAAATGACGGGCTCCCCTTTAGAACACAATATTTATTTATAATTATACCTACAAATGACTTCGACCATACCTACCTAGTTATTGAGTTATTTTCCCCATAAAATCCCAAATGGTCAGAGGTGCTGTCGCAACTAATAAAATAGTTTCAATCACTTGATTTATGTCAGCAATATTTCAAAGAGGTTTGTGCAATAACGAGCACGGACTACAACACAACTCCAACACTTTAATGCACTTAGAACGATCGGATATATACTACTTCGCACTTAGGTACATGTCTTGACAACCGCTTACGAAGAATAACATGAAACTTCGATACAATACAATGGATGAAAATACAAAAGAAAATACGGCGTCCTGGGAAATAAAAGAGCAGATGTCGGGGGCACGGACTCCGAACAAGTACGTGTAGACTGTTCGGGACACGGTAAAAATTGCAACAAAGAACGTTTGAACTGACACCTCGCTTCTCACCCGACGCTTCTTGCGTCATTTCTCACCGCGCGGGGAAGGACCATAAAGTGATATGTAACACTCGTTTATGTCGTGTCTTTGTTAGCGATGCTGAAATAAAATCTCAATTTCCTTTACAAGCGGGCGGAGCGTCTATTACACCTCATTAATCAGCTTTCTGTGAACCAGCACTCGACTACAAAAGATATAAAGAAGCGTTGTAAAAACTGTATACCGCCAGTATAAAATACCGCGACCTATTTACGTCCATAGCAGAAATTCACTTTCGAGAAAATAATTTCCAATAGCGTAGCTCTCAATACAGCGACCACGGCTACCCTTCCGTGTGAATGGCGAGGAAATTTGTCGTCTTTGTCGTGGAGCCAAAGCCGGCTTTTGAACCGTCATCCTTTCACATCTGACTTCCCAGCTGCCTCTTCAACATACTTGAACGTTTTACGCAAAAGTTCAGCATTTACTTCCCAATCCAATGAACACAGTACTTATTTGTTCAGTTCTACTTTGAATGTTTTGTGCCTCGTACTTAAACAAGAACTGAAATAGGACTCTCAACTCAACTCACAATTGTTTGTTCGGCCGGCCTTACACTCAAAAAGCAATGTCCTTTGTTCAAAGGTCAAAACGAGTCCGGTTGAGCTAAGCCAGCATAGCCGAACTATTTGAACTAAACCACATCTGCGCCGCCAGCCATAAAGGAAAGTTGCGTTGTAAATTACCTTGCCCTATTTCTGTCAAAAACAGGACCGTACTTTACGGGAAATAATTCCCAATACCGGCGTACACCGATATTCCATCATCTATCCTGAATGAGGCAAGCCTTGTCACCGGAGCAGAAGGGTCCCTTTTCAATCCCACGGGACCGTCTTAAAACCAGAGCCCGCTTTTCATTTACCTATCTTTGAAGGTTGTTGTAATTGAAAGGGACATTGAAACAACTTATTCGCCTGGAACTGATAGCAGAATGTATTACGATTTATGTCTATTTCGTTTTTAGTAACAAAAGTTCTAAATTTGTTACTTTATTTTTGTTTGCGTAAGTGGTGTTTTTCACCATACGACTAAGTATTTACTGTATAAAATAATTATGGTGTACTTAACATGAATAAACAATCCTTAATCATGAACTAAACGCTAACCATTAGTCGTTACAAGTTGAAAGTTTGCCTAACAAGCAATATCCATTCGATTTACCCTTTAACTGGTTCGTATATAAGTGCACGCCCTTATTCCTCAAGTAACTTCGAAAGCTACCCTTTCATCTGTTAAATGTAGCGGAACAAGTACACTGGACCAGTAAACTTGTGCTCGTAAATACTTGCGCCAAGTCCGGCTTGCGCTTAGATGGGTCCTCGATATGTCCTGACATATGTTACTTTACGTAGGTAACTTTAAAACGTTCTGCATTTGCAGTTTTTCTTGAGCTTAGGAATTCATTTTCAGAATAGGTAGCACTAGGAAAAGTCAAATTTTTACTCATGCATTATTTATCAGTTACATAACCAACGGTAACGTTCGTGCGTATTTTTTTGACTTTTTGATCAATTTTAGTGGGTTGGACATCACGTTGAAAAAAAACCACATTCCAATTTCTGATGCAATCAAGTTCACGTCACGTGCAGGGAAAAACCTACATTCATCTGACGCTTCACTTAAATCGGTGCAAAACTTAAAACACCGAACGAAAATCATTCATTTTTCCTTTGCTTAACATAAATCAAATAATCCAAAAACAAACGCTATGAATTTACGTTTGCAGCTAGTGGGGGACTCTCGGAGGAGCGGTCGCTGCTCGATACGTACCCCGGCATACGTCAACAAAAAACCACTAACTCGATATCTACCCCGGGTTTGCTCGACTCTTTATTTGTAAAACTTATTGAATAAGCGCGCACGGGGCGGCGGCGCTTGTATGCAAACATGCTAATTCGCTTAAGTTGTTCGCAGCGCTGTTTGCCCTACAGCTCCGGCAAACGCGAACTTCACCCAACAATATGCGGAGATGCTTCATAGATCATCTTATTTGTCCTAGTTAACCGTACTCAGGTAATTTTGTTTCAAATATGGAAAGGCATTGAGTTTTACGATCGTATCTTCCTATTAACCACTATAATTGCCTTCAAAATTAAATATGCTTCATAAAGAGCAATATACAAATTCCATGTTCGTATTTACGTTCCGTAATATTCAATATTATTCGATTGAAAAATAATACCGCGCTGAAAACAGAGCCCTCCAAACTGTTTAATTTGAATGAAAAATAAATGCACAAAGTTCAATATTGATATAAAAGTCAGGTTTAGCGAGCTGCAGGCACGCAGCGACGACGGACAAGCTTTGACTTCATTCTTTTACTTTGAGTTTTTTCCGTGTTTCAGCAGATGCACTGAAACTAAGCCAACTTTAACTTAATTTTTAGCAAGTTAGGAGTTTTATTTACTGTCCAAAATAGTGGAGTGGTTGTTTCGGCGCATGTAACTAGGTTCGTTAACAATTAACAAGATGCTGTAAAGCACACACTAGCAGTTATATTTTTTAAACTACAGTACATTTCAAATATGGCAACAACTAATTAAAATTTGCAAAAAGGACCGCCTTTTTTATAGATGTAATGGCCTGACATTTCCATTTCCTAGCGCATAAGGTTTTTGTTAGCTTCGAGATTTTTAAAAGTGGATTGCATATTGTAGCGATCGACATAATGGACGTCTAACGGATTCACTTTGTCACACTCGCGTGGTAAGTACAAAAGAACAAAAGTAATAATCATTTAATGGCCATTAAGTGGTTTTAACTTCATAAAAGTAGCTCAAAGAAAATGTCTATTGGTCTTTCTGTAGAGTAGCCATCTTATCTGACAACTTAAGTCAACATTGAAACTTAAGCATACTCTTCATTAGGCGAAGCTACATAAACCTAAAGAAACCTAAGCCACGTTATTTATTAATATCGACTAACAAAATATTCTTCTTACCAATTATTATAACAATGTTAGAATAAACAGTGTAAGTAATACATACAGGTTGATAACATCTTAAACAAACGTCTTCGGTAACAACGTAAGACGAAAACACAAACATCGCAGTGAGCCATCGATCTCTCATAGACGAGTTTAATCGCTAAGCAACGGGGCGCCTCCCTCGCCACCCACAGAGAGATTAAATGCTACAAAAACATAGAATTTTCCGCCCGCAGCGTGTTTGAAAAAGTGTAAAGTAGAGCGAATTTTTGATTTGAGCAAATAATTAATTCGGCCAAGTAAGTATGAAGAAGGAACAGTTTATAAAGAGAACTCATGAAGCGGCCTTCGTTATATGAATTTATTATAGAAGATCTTCCAATAGATACGATTATATCAACCGTCAGTTCAGTAAGAAGAACCTTTTAAGATATGTTTACTGTTCGTATAGTAAGTTATATTACTGATTATATCGTGATTGCTGTGAGACCGAACACGCGCCTAATTTTAAGATTTTTATTCAATGGAAAATTAGCAACAATTTAGGTATGTCGAATTGGTTTAAACGTGTTAATGAAAATTATACAGACTTCGAGAGCGTTTTGCCAGAAATACTTCATTTTTTACCGAGTAGAAAGAGCCGCTGTGAACAAGCGCTGTAATAAGTGTAATTTTTATTTCATATTTCATATTGTTGCTTGGCCTAGTGCTTGATTTACACTTTGCGAAGTACAAGTGCAAGAATTTTCTACTTGCTCCTTGTCAGCAAATACATGAACTTCGCACTTGCACTTCGCAAAGTGTAAATCAGGCTTAAGGACAAAACACTAACGAATAACCTCACTTGAAATTTTGTTACATATAAATACACTACTCGTAATTGTACCAATGACAGGTAAAATATATTTTACCAACATTGGTATAATTAAAAACATAGGGTAGTGGAACCAGTAATGGACAAGAACCCATTGATGGACACTTGATTCTTATTTTACAGAAGATAAGGGTTATTCATTTGTTTTGCAACAATCAATTTAGGACCGCATGAAATTTGAATTAAGAGTGAAGTGTCCATTACTGGTGCCTGTCAGCTAAAAGTGTCCATCATTGGTGCCGTCACCCTAAGTGAATGAGATATTTATATTTAAATCTTATCAATTAAAATAGTTTATCAATTAAATCAGGTCACATAACACGACGTAGGTATCTGTCAGACTTCAAACTATTGGGCCTGTGTCTTGAACGTCTGCGAGTGCGATTAACGAATTGAGTAACATAATAAATTAATTTACTTACGTTTATTATATTGTAACGTCGTACATAGTTTTTAATGTTAACTCATAAACAACTTTATTAATAATTCAATAAACCACCACAACAAATTTATTTTCAATCAATCCCAAACGCCAGCAAATCGTTTTATTTGTATAAAGGGGTGTTTACACAGTTATGAAAGAGCTCCTCTTTGGCGTGTAATTTGCAAACATATTCACGTTGTGACATGTCGGGAACATGGCTTCCATGAACACTCGAATGTTGATCAATACGCACTCAAAGGCCTTTGGGCGCAAACTGCAAGTGATATTGCATTTAAATTAAATGCCGTGCCAACGACCGCATCAAAGTTAATATTATGTACGCGTTAGTGATTACTGAGTATGTTTATTAAACCAACATCAGGGGCAGGAATCAACATTAAAGGCCGAGCCACACCTGTTGCGTGACGTGCACATGCACGTGCGCGTTCGCTTTCCACTGCGTTGTATAGTATGAATTCTCATTACGACATGTCACTATACAACGCAGTGGAAAGCGAACGCGCACGTGCACGTGCACGTCACGCAAGCGGTGTGGCTGGGCCTTAAAGCCTCAAACGCACTGAGAGCGGAGGCAGCGCGGTGCGGATCGTTCCCATACTAAAACGGCCTCCGCCACGCTTTTAAAACGCTTTTTAATATTGGAACGCGCCCCAACGCGCCGCCCCCGCTATCAATGCGTTGTCGGCTTAAGGGCTAGGTATATTTAATTGAATTCATAGCTGATATTGTATTGGAGTTTGGTTATTAGTTTACCTATCAACTAATACATCTTTGATAGAAATGTTCGCAACATGCTTGTTATTTAATGGTACCTAATGCAAAAATATAACCGTATGCTTGGAGCGAGAAATTCTAAAATGTGTTAAACCCGCTACAACGTCCAGCCTTCAGTTCCAGAGTCTTCAGTTAATACTACGAGTAATTACCTACAAATCAAAAGCAAAAAAAGTCGTTTTCATTTAGGTACCCTAAATTTTGCCGCGAGAGTTTAAAATAAGAATGGTTATTGGAGTAAAATTACCTACTCACGATTTCGCAAATTTTTAGTAACTACTAATACGAGTATCTAGTAATAACTAGTATAAACTGTCATTAAACTTTCTTTAACACCAGACGACACGTTAGCCTAGTTGATAATGACCCTCCCTACGGAGCTAACGGTCCCGGGTTAGAATCCCAGTAAGGGCAGATATTTGTGTGATGAGCGCGAGTACTTGTCCCTGAGTCTTAATATGTTTTCTATATATTTGAGTTTTATTGTTTTGCATCAGGAAGTTAATCATTGTCTAGTACCCATAGTACATTCGACTATAAAGAGATGTATTTTAGACCTTATTACAATGTAATAAGGTGAACACACACATAAATCTCTTTTTAGTCGACTGTAAAAGCCTAGAGCTCAGCTTGGGGGTCAATTTGAGTGAGATTTGTGATTTGTGTGTTACTCTTAGGTAACTCAAAATAGCCGCAAATTGATGACTAAAATTAAATAATGAAACCTGAATCGCGGTGTATTTTTCCTATATTTTTCTTAGTGTACAAGTTATTGCCTAAAATGTGGGTGCAACGCAACAGAATCCTGCCGGCCGCGCCATGAGAATCACATTTGGCATGCAGATGGGGCCCGTTCACGGCGACGGCCATACTCCAATTGAAATACTGCGAAATCCACGCGCGAATACCTTTTTTCGTACTTTACTTTCCATTTCAAAATCGTGAATTCATTTTACTCACCAGTCACCGGTTAATTTGTTTACTGGCGCTTACTTTATTGTTGTCGTTTCCAGATGAATTGACCAAAAAATTATACAATAATTCTGCCCCAGTTAATTACTTTCGCTCGCTTTAAATTTAATATCCTCTACTTCCAGGAAGTGACGGGAATTCTTTTTCACTTTGATTTTTACTAGCTTTTATTTGGTTCCACAGCTTCTAAGGGGATTATTCTGGATGCTAAATCTAGGTTAGCCTTATGGGTCTTTGTGGGATTTGGGTGATCAAGTTATTTGTATGAACCACACACCACACACACACACCACCACCACATTTGACCAGAACGTAATTTGTAGTTTGAAAATACTAATCTAAACCAAGGAATGAAAGCGATCATTACGCATCAAGTATCTACATTGCACACATAAAACAATCTTCATTTCGTCTAAAAGGAAAGTAAATAAGAACGATATAGAACGATATATTTTATCGTCGCGAATGTCGCAAATTTTCCTTGTCCGCCATTTTTTCTGCAACGCTTAAGAATATTTGAAGGGTACACGGAAACACCATGACTAGTCCCCTTAAGTAACGTTTTGAGATACCTATCGCAATTTGAGAGTTAAGAACCATGTAATTCTGTACGTAATTTTCGTGAAGACCTTTTTTACATACATACATACATAAAATCACGTCTGTTTCCCAGAGGGGTGGGCAGAGACCACTTCTTTCCACCTGCTACGATCCTGACAAATGTCTTTCGCTTCTCCCATATTCATACATAATAAGATAAGTAATAATAAGATTTATATCTGTAACTCATATTGAGGTTTTTTTTTTAATGACTATACATGTTGTGTCCGTGTAGGTACCCTTTATATACAGTTATTTTAAGGGGTAGCGGGAAACTAATTCTACGCGTACGAAATCGAGGGCGTCCTCTAATTTCTTATATGAAACGGAGCAGGCCGACAGATAACATCGTACCTGTATGTAATGTACAGTCGAGTTCATAAATATGTGTACACTTTAGTACCTTGTCACTTTAATCGCTGTGACAATTCATATACGGCAGTTTAAACATGACATTAAATAGACAAGGTACTAAAGTGTACACATATTTATGAACTCGACTGTAATGTATGTAAGGTAAGGACCAATTCATGCTAAATACTCTACTCTTACTAAGCTCTCCTTTCCTACCAATTTCATTTTATTAATCCATAAATATAATAATATAAAAAAATCAAATCAAATCCCGGTAAGGGCCGATATTTGTGTGATGAGCGCAAATATTTAATTTTGTTCCTGAGTCACGGATGTTTTCTATGTATTTAAGTATATATTTCTCTATATAAGTATTTATATCGTTGTCTAGTACCAGTAGTATAAGCCTAGAGCTTAGTGTGGGACTATGTCAATTGGTGTGACATTGTCCCCTGAAAAAAAAAACGTAATATTGTGTACAAACTAACATGGAAGGCAAAAAAATCCGTTAACTGATTGAAAACACATACATGTTTGTTTAGTTTTATCCGGCTCCCGATTCGACCACTGCAAACAAATAAAGTTTTTAGTTTCATGTTTTGAATACAAAAAGGATTGGATGATTTTAATTTTTTACTCGGCGTTTGAGTATTATTTGTTTGTAAAGCTCGTACGAATAGGTACAATCAATCAATTTATATGTTTGTATACATAGGATACAATAATGGTTCAATCGTAAGAGTGGGTTTGACCTAATTGGGCATAAAATTATTAGA
Organism: Acleris literana; assembly: GCA_946894065.1. Classification (NCBI taxonomy): domain Eukaryota; kingdom Metazoa; phylum Arthropoda; class Insecta; order Lepidoptera; family Tortricidae; genus Acleris; species Acleris literana. The sequence continues at coordinate 6,586,636 of OX335685.1, read as the reverse complement.
GATAGCACGCATCACGAACCGGTAAATAAAATATCACGAAACGTGTGTTTTTTTCTATGCCCATCAACAATTTATTGGTTTTCCTTTACTGAGTCAATAATATGTGTAAACAACAATTAGTATTAAAAATGTGTATTTAGTTACTTTATTTAACTAGATCCAATTTGTAAAGGTATTTTTTATTTGGTAAAAAAATACAGAATAATGTATATACTTTACAATTTGTCACCAAGTTAAGCCCTATCGATATTAAATAACCAAGTGACAGACCTCTTTATTTTTCCGATAATGTTTTCCGAAATGAAGCTCCTAGTAATCCTCATTTACTATTCTGGTGTACGCGTAAGCTCATTTATGGGACGGCGCAAAAATAAGCTCACCTCTTGTCTCTTAGCTTTGAAAATAAGCTTTTGCTAAATAAGACACAAATCATATTTAATGATTGAAAATCGTTATCGTTAGCTAGGCGTCGCCCTTCTGAAATATCAAACGAAGACTAATGTTATAAAATTAGTAAAAGTAATGATTCTTACGGATTATGCATACGAGTATTAAGAGAAACATATCGAAACTTTATTCAACGTGGTTGTCTTGCACGGTCATCTATGTAAGTATAAATAATATAAATATTTTGAATTTTGAATTTATTTGCTCTTGTTATTCTGTGTTGACACGTTTTTCTGCTCAACTGCGCATGATACGAGTATTTTTATTATATTCGTCCATATGCATTGTTTTATATAATGCTACGTTTAGTATTTACCATTGTCATAAGCAATATTTTTAGTGCCCGTGTGGCCTACTTACTGAATAAATATCTTTTATCTGTTTTTAGTATATTCATATACTTATTAAGTTAAATATGGACTATATCTTGCATTATTTAAATGCTGTCAGACATCACAAATAAATAAAACACAAACAAATAAAAAAATAAAAAAACGCGTATTTCGCAAATAATTTACATGAGAAAAGGTAAGTTACAATAGTAGTAAGTACAGTCGCCTACAAAGACATGTATCCACTTTTGCACCTTTCAATGGAATAGTGAGTAGGCTGTACATTAGTAAATATTTTGTAATATCGCATTCGCTCCCTAATATAATGTGTACACATAGACGATTGTAATCTGTTTATGTCTAACTAGCGACCCTCACCAGCTTCGGCCAGGTGGCGTATATGTAGATCCTGAAGCTTTACTTGTATTTACATGTGCATATGTAATACCTACATTATATAGATGTACCTGTGTATACTATTTCCACATATAAAATTATTAACCTCCGGGAAGACATTGTCTAAATGATAACTTCCGCATCAGAATCTATTGCTTGGTTTAAAATAACTAAAACGGACTAACAGACATCCCCACGGACTAACAGGCATAGCGACTTCGGTTTATGCTAGAGATAAGAAACATAATAATAACTAGCTTCTGCCCGCGACTTCGTCCGCGTAGATTAGTTATTCGGCTATCCGGTGTTGCAGGGGATTTTGATTAATGTTATTCCCCCAGGAACTTTTAAATTTTATGGAAAGTAGCCTATATATTAATCCAGGGTATAATCTCCATTCCAAAATTCATCCAAATCCGTAAAGCCGTTGCAGCAGCGTGAAGGAATAACAAACCATCACACATACTCACAAAACTTCGCATTAATACGAGTAATACCTATTAGTGATATTTTCTGAAAAAAGCGCAATACAAGAGATTAAAATACCATTCCGTAATGTTCATGTTGTTATTAGAGCTGCACCGAATTGGCTAATACCCAATTTGTTCATATTTATTTTTAAGTGGTACTCCACAGTGAAAATAGATTGCCAAATATTGTCTTCACTATCGATCTTGATGAACAATAATAATTATTTTTTAGTTCTAGATCCATAAATCACCTTGACAGATATATGATTATAGATATTAACAGTGGATATAGGAGTAGATTTTACCCGGGCCTGCTAAATTCCCAGGTCCGCGCTTGAAGACATAATGTCAATATAAAAGGCACCCTACAATTAACTCAAAAAGGTTGCAATTAGACTATTTTCTAATAATTCTTAAAATGTCTTCAAATGTTCGTAACTGTAGCAGTACAGAGGTTATTTTTTGTTTAGGTTCAATTAAACCACTCTAGGAGATAATGAGGGAAAATGAAGCCACTATCTCAGTGACCTCACACTAATTAAACAACAATGGTGCTAACTCATCAATTGAAAAGTTGCAAATGGTTGATATATGATTATAGTTATACCTCTAATTTGAAGACTGACTAGTTGTTATAGGACTATATTACTGTATTGCGCAAAAAAAACATTTTTTAAAAGCTCAATTCTATAAAGATTACAATAATTTTATTACTTAATCGATGTATTTATTAAATTCTTTAACGGATGCTGAGTTTGGTTATAAGGTTGCTAAATTCGGAACACCAGGTTTGGTTTACCATAACAGTAACGTCACATCCATGCGAATAGCCGAATAGTTAAATATGGACGGGTTTTATGATTATAACATGTTGTTCACAGACCTTCAAATGAAATTCTCAACTATTGCAAGACTCGTGCCCGCTAGCTTCGACCATAAAGGTATTAGGCGAATTCGGTTGATTAAATGATTAACTGAGCGCCTGACTCGTTGGGTGAATGGCGAATAATCAGGCCAGGCTCAATGTTTTGTCAGCCGCAGCTGAGTGACTCAAGGGTCTGATAAACCCGCCGAACCCGCTATTGTTACCTCCCTACAATCTACGTGCGTATACAATTTCAATACAATGTAATCCAAAACACCCTTTACTCGATTATTGATTTTGTATTTACATATACAAGATAGCACAACACGTTTCCTTTTGAAGGAAAAAATGGAAAAAGCTTTGTGCTCGTATGAAGATTAAATTGTTGTTGATGTTGTCAAATATTTCCAATATATTGTTACATTATAATAAATGTCAGAGGATATTCTTACATAAAAGGATCTAGGGTCTAGCAGAGATGCCTAACGCTAAGTCAGCGATTTACGCCTATGTCAACTCCATACACTTTCGCTAACTTAGCGTTAGGTATCTTTACTATTACGACGATAGAAAACAGAAACGTTTGCAGATTTTGCATCTTGGCTAGGCCTCCCTCTATTTCCTCTAAGATGATTCCCGTGGCAGCTCATATAAACACGTATTACACTTGTACACATAAGTACATTGGTACACACCTAACGACGACGTTCAGGGACTTCAATAATTAATCGCCTATATTTAAGTACCGCGCATGTGAGTATAGTGATTGAAATTACTAAATACGGCTGTCACAGGAATCATCCTAGATGAAACAGATTATAGTCTCAATACTATGGGTACTTAGCAACGATACATAAATGTATACCTATAGAAATACTAACTGTTGCCCGCGACTCCGTCCGCGTAAAAGTCGTTTAACACTACTCGCGGGTTAAAAGTACCCTATGTCCTTCCTCGCGAATTTCTTCACAATCGGTTCAGCGTTTACTAGTGAAAGCGTAACAGACAGACAGAAAAAGTAACTTTCACATTTACTATATAAGTATACGTAGTAATTATATAGTATAGTATAGATTGAACATCGTGAGAACGTTAGGGGTTAATAATAACAACTTCAATACGTTACCTAATTGATGAGAAAATCCTACGGAAAATTTAATTTAAATTAAAATGCTTAAAGTATAAACATAATTTTAACCCTTAACATTTATTTTGTTAAAACACTTGCCAGAGCATAATTTGCGAATAAATTAAAGTGATTTATATTACATACGATACGGCGAATCAATTTGATATTACGTTTAACTTAACAATAAATTGCTATAAACGTTAATTAATTAATGATGTAGGCCTTTAATTATCTTGATGGGATAGTAATTTATGGATAAACCCCAGTTCCTATTTAAATAGAATATTCATTTAAAAAACATGAACCAGAAGTACGGACTGTAAGATCTAAAATGAAATAAACCGAGTGTATTGGATACCTACATTTTTTAGCACTGGAATCATTCTTATTTAAATTTATGAACCTATACATATAATTATCATTGCATTAGTAGTTAATTAATAAAGGTATTTTTAATAGGATTATTTTAAATTACTTATATTTCATCGTATCATTTATTAACTGTCCATCATTTCGAAATTAAAAGCATTACTGCCCAATAGCAGTGTAGCAAATATAAACTCTGCATTAAAAATATTTTATTTAAAGCCTTCGTGATGTGCTCTGTAAATGTAAGCAGCGGTTTTTCAAAGAGAACCAATAAGTATGTTTGTTAAATAAGTAACCCAGCACGAGTGCTCCCGCGTTATATATGAGTTGGAATCTCCCTAGATACCCTTGCAAAGGCTCCATTCCCGCTGTAAGATTGTGTAATTATACTTTTCCCGTCTATAGCTTTGCCAAGTGAAATGTTTACGCATACATTTATAGAGTACGCTTAATTTAGTCACTTATATTACGGTTCTCAACCACTATGACAAGTAACGAAATCGTTTAAAAAAAAAGAATACAACGTTGAGATGTAGCCAATACATGCGCCGAAATAAAAACACTATCCGGTACGAAACATATCTAATGCTTACTCAGTGCAAGATGGAAAGTTGAATGCGACTCAGTTAAATTGAAATACTTCCGAGTAAAAGCCATGAATGTTGTTTAAATATTTTCTATGGACCATTCCCACTCGTCTGTGGCGACAAAAATGGCGATAATTTGCTGTCTGTGGAGCCCGATTTTTTACAACTGTCTGCAACTGGTAATTTCGCGGGGTTTTTGAGTGATGACAGCTTAAGGCTAAGCTTGTTATCTATCCTACACTGGCACTACACCTTAATGAGTGTAAAAGAGTTAGGTGTACGTTCAGGTTTAGGCGGACGGTTGAAAAAATGACAAAATCGGGTCTCGTCGCTGACGACCCGATACGTAACAACAAAAGTTTTCTAGTAGAACTAGAAATGCAGCTTTAAAAAGTCGTCAAGTTACGTCAGTTATGAAACGCTGCCATGTTTATCATCGTTATTAAAGTTTAGTTTAAAGCTTAGATGCGTCTGTAAGACTCAATAAAACATGTCTGTTACATGTAATTAATCTACTAGCGCTTCGGACAATGTAACTTTATGTATACCTTGCGTTATACTAAGACGAGTAGTTTGGCATTAAATCGTCCAACATAAATCTTAATAAATAACTTTGTTTATTCGGAAAAACTGGGGCAGCCTTAAATAGTACAATAATATATTTTCAGAGCATTTTCGAAGGCTGCAGGTGGCGCGGCGGCCGAAGCCGCGATATATGCGCAAAGCGGCCGCGATCGTAAATATCCTAGTTTTACGACCAGTTACACCTTACAAAGTTCCCGCGATGGAAACCGACTCGGTTTTACGATTATTTTGCAAAATCCAACGAAATCATGTGCGCGGGGGTTTTATGTCATACCGAGATATGGAAAGCGGTTCGTGCGGAATGTGATGTGATCGTGTGAATAATCTACTGGCAGGCGCCGCGGACGCACTCGGTGTAAATATCGGAGATGTTGCAAGAATACCGGATGTTTACATGGATAACAAAAGAACCTTAACCAACTTTGGATTTAACCTTTTTTAAAGCTTGCCTCGCGGTTTAAGGATCCTTATAATGCTATAAATGTATAAGTGTGATGGTTCTTCTTGGTCATCATTAATGACGGTCCTCGGCTGTATTCCACAATGATTTCGCCAATGCCAGGTGAGTGATAGTAAATCAGTAAACAGGACAAATTAAAAGAAAAAGCCGGACATCTTCTAGTCGGCCATCTTCTCCAGTATCTTGTTTTAATTGTTCCGACTTCACAGTTTAACGCCTGAACCGATCGATGTGAATATTGCTACAAAGATAGTTTATAGCCTGAATAAAGGGTTGTCTTTATGTGTAACCCTTTATAATTCCAGAAAATATAATAGTTTTCGAGAAAATAGCAAAAACTACTTATTACAAAAAGATTCTATTAAAAAACAGTTTATTTTGTACCAAGTTTGAAAACAGTTGTTTGATATGTCTTGTTATGTTGAAAGTTCCGTTAACTTACACGCTAAGCGCTGTGCAACTAATTCGCGGATGCATCGTGTGCAAGTTGCGGCAGCCAGCTGTTCCCGCCGGTTATTGTGCGCTCGCGGCGATGCATTGTTTTACTTCTATCCACTAATGTGACGGATTCATAATGAAGGAATAAGAGTTGCAGCAACTAATAAAACGTTTTTTGGTGAACATAAAACAGGAATATTTTATTTAAACGAAACGAAACTGTAAACGAAGTACTTTCGAATTTCAAATACGTACGCTTTGCAAATGTTTGCTTCCGGAAAATTCCGTATTTTCAATCATGCACTGCAATTTTAATGTGTGTAATGTTATATTTTATTATAGTGTATAAATGCACAAAAAAATAGAAACCCGTGTTTTTTAGGTTGCCATGGGGACCATTAAACCGTTAAAAATGTTTCAATAAACTTTCTCCTCATCCCGTTCATTGTTTATACCTTCGTAAACGTGAGATTTTTATACTTACTCTTGTTAAAGCGACGTCACAGGTGTGGTATAAATTATAAAATTACCCACTGTTTTATTAATCGTAAAATCTTGTTCGCTATTTATCAAGTTATAATAATCCGATAAAGTTCTTACCTCTAGTTACTCAACATTAAAATATTATTTGCTGTATTTTTCTCGCAAACCTCGAGTCAGGTCCAACCTTCAGATTAATCCGGATCTTTCCCCGCCGCTTCCAACAAACGCGGGCTAAATCTTAGCCACTTGACGTAAAATCTTATTAGTATAACTGTTCTTTACCATACTTGATATATGTGTTAATTTTAGAAATTTGCTTTCTATCGTATCCACCGATTTCTCTCACAAGACACATCAAAGAACGTCTACGGATAGTATAATAGTCAAAATAAAAACGATAATAAGTATAACTATTTGCGCTACGTAATGCAAAAAAAGGATATTTGATATACCTATATCTTCTTTCATGTGTGAATATTGATTTTGGTTTACAAAAAACAACCGGCAACAACAATCACATCTGTTGTAACTGTAAGGTTCTTGCTTAGGTTCTTGGTTCCACTAAGCGGCCCGCCGACGAGGCAATGCACATCTGCGTGAGATGGTTGCAAAAACATGCTTGTTTTAGCGCCAGTGCCGGCGAGCTGTGACCGCGCTCACTGCTGCGAGGCGCGAAACTTCGGCCAAGTTGCTTGGCTCATGATTAAATTTCGTGAGTTATGGTCAACGAAGTTCAACGATTTTTTTGCTGGCCTCTCAGCCGCCCTACATTATTTATCGGGCCGATATGAAATATGCATTAATCATAACTCAGAGCCCTCTGTAAACAAGTTTACTACGTTAATAAGCTTTTTTATTTTAATGAAGTTCTTCGGTCTTCAGGCTTTGATGTATATAAGAGATAGGCCAGTGTAGCTAATTCACTTTCGTCTTGTTTCTATTTGACCCAATTTTAACCCACTTCAAAGTTAGAAGACGCTAAAAATTGAAAAGTGTATTTTTTGTATAAAGTAATAGCCATTGCTGAATAATCTCTGACGGGATACATATTGTTATTTTAACTTTGGCGATGTTTACTTATACTACAGTTATTACTTAATGCCATAAAAAAGGTTTAACATTAATTGTGTAACGTATAGTAACTAAAAGAACTATATGTATAATACACGCTACTAGGTACTAAATACATTTTACGTGCATCTATAATTGGGATTATTCAGTTTTTTTTTCTTTCCAGAGGAATTGGTAACGAATCACTCCGGCGGGAGGGTGATTGACAGATGGCCTGTCTGGATAATTGAGACGAATGCGAGTCTGCTTGTCTTTCTCGATAAATCTCTCCGCGAGTTTTTATCGATATTTTACCCCTCATCACACTTTACACAAAATTTTTGTCGCCAGTGTTTATCGCTAGAAATTAACATGATCGAAAATTTAAAATCTACCATCGCACTGTATCTTGAAAACATCATTGGCGTTATCAGTAAAAAAAACTCTGTGTGACCGTGTTCATATATTCTAATCAGCTTGGTTCATAGAAGAGCGAATAGCATCGTTCATTGCATTAGCAATCATTTCAATCTATCAACCTATTCAATATACTCGTAGGCATAATAACAAGGCAATATCCAATAGCAGTCAACCAAAAATTTTTTTATAAAAATAAAACATAGGCATCGTATATTAACGAGACATTTCAGGTAACCCCATACCCTAGCTTCCCTCGTGACTACAAACTAATATTATCCATTAATATCTAAAGCTGTCAAATATCAAATTTTCCAAAGTAACATCTATCTTACAGTGTAACTTGCAACGTAATACCTCGCAGGGCAGCCTAATAACAATGAGTCGTGCACTCCTGCCCGAGCACTCTCGACTCAGACTTAGATCCGTATCTAAGTTTGGGCCGGGTAATGGCTCCAGGAGATAAATGGCAAATGGAACTCCGCTGAATAGCGCTGAGTAAATGCACTGTGCAACGTTCGGACGACGTGTTTTATGACCTGTTTGAACTCACCTGCACTATTAAACGAAACGAATTAAGGCGCAAACGTTAATGCTTTTAGTTTAATAGATAAACTTGTGCTCAGGCTTATACTTAAACCACTTTATTTATAGTTAGTAATTTTGTGAGATTTTTCGTAAATAAAACATTAAAACTTCCTAGTTATCTTTTTAAATTAGCTTTGCTTTGCTTTTTAAATTAACTAATTAAATAACACTGTGAGTCAATTTTAACCTACTTATAGTCACTACAATAGAATATCTTAATATGGCACTATCAAACTGGTATGATGATGGAGACGGAAGGTAGCCATAGGAACTCCTCAATGGCTAAGTCAGTTTGGATTTGTTTAACTCGTATTTTAAGAGTGTTAGTAAAATACAATTAAAAAAAACACTTGATTTTAGCGTTGGTCGTTTACAATTGGATGAATATTGAATATCCAGCACGTTTCACGGAGTTAACGATTGTCGACGTCGATCAAAGTCAAGTTCTGTCGCTGGAAGCGCTGTCAGCCAGCATGCAAACGCGTTCATTCGAAGTTTCAGTTAAGCTCAGGTCGATCAATAAAATCGAGGTGCTGTCTACATTGCTTGAACTCTGACATTACATATTCCACAATTTTCATCCATCGACGACCAGATGTTTAATGCTAACGCTAACGTCAGACAAGATGCTTAACGCTAACGTAAACGAATTTCGAAGACTGTCAAATTTAATAGAATTGATATAAACGCTCGACGTGACCGTCCGGCAGCTTAAGTCAATCCTATAGGTACATTTCGTAATCGATAACGTTCTCGCAATACATCTTGTCTAGGGCAATATAGCAAAGTCATGGAAAACCACTAAACCTTTAATTTTATTAATGCACACTTATGATAAAAGCAAAAGCCTCCGTACTATAACCAGGCAGCGAGTCCGCGAAGAGCACTTAAGCGAGACCCGCGGAAACTTGCCCGAGATTGCATTTGTGTGAATAATGCCCCGAAGTAGTTGCATGCGCTATTTGCCTCTACCTACTCGTGTCAACAACCCTGAGACTATTGTGGCACTGCTGGAGCGAGCCCTTTGTGCACCAACAAAGACCTGGTAAACGCTGTTGCTACAACTAACATAATTAGACTTTATTGTGTGATGGAGCTACGAGGTCAAGAAACGTAGAGCGCGTATCTTATAAATTGTCCTAGAGTTTATGATATATGGTATAACCAACTTAAATTACGCAAAAACGTAAATAAATATTCCCGAGATGCGATATCAAAGGTTCATAATTAAATTCTTATTTCAGGACTCGTATGAAAATCTTAATTAAAGCCGAGCTCTGGATGCGCGAGTTTTTATGCAGTGGGGAAAATTATTAACGATGAAAATGTAAACTTACAAAAAAGGTTTTGCGTGAATTTCATCCTGAGGCCTTTGGACATATATCATTTTGATGCACCACGCCTCGGGACGGGATGCATACGCTTTTGAGTGAAATTTCGATATTGGAAATGAAGCGACAAATCCTGAACTCATGTAAGCTTTTTGAGAGCCATTTTTACACTAATGAATGAAGTATAAAACAAAGTCACTTCCCGTTGTCCCTCTGTACAGTCACGAACTTTAATTTGGGACTCACCTTAGGTCCAAAGTCATTCTGTCATTCTACAACAATAAGGTTGAGTCTCCTATAAGTAACAAATGCTTTGGCGTCTCTAATGACAATGACGACTTCAAGCCTATTTTTCATGAAGTGGGTCACAAATTAACGATCGCGATAGTACGTACGCTTAGATCTTTCAAACTACGCAACGGATTTTAATGCGGTTTTCATCAAAAGATAGAGTGATTAAAGAAAGGATTTTTATGTATAATTAATTCTAGACTATTTACGGGTATTACAGAAAAATCACACAAACTGAAGTGAAGCGAGGCCGGGTCGCTAGTGTTATAATATAACACACGCGATCATCGCGTTTTATTAGACAACCACTAAAGCATTATTTTAGGGTTGTCTTATAAAACGCGATGATTGGAAACGTAATTTCGGTACCGTTATTTCACCTCTTGGCTCTATTTACGTACGTGTTTGTGTCACTGGAAAAACTTGTAACGTTAAATACTTTTCTTACTAGACATATCCAGACATATTTTTCTAGTTCCAAAAAAGAATTTTCATTTAATTAAAGTTCAGTTGTAATGCTATTAATTATGTCTGTGTACTTAATAAGTTCTTATTAAGCCGGCCACGTATGAACGTATATCTGTGGACTTGTCTATTACGTATTAAAAAACAAATATGTACAGTCAAGGGCAAAAATATGTATACACTTTAGTACCTTGTCTATTTTCGTCATATTATTTGAACTGCCATATATAAACTGTCACAGTGGTTAAAGTGACAAGGTACTAAACTGTACACATATTTTTGCCCTTGACTGTACTGTAGGTACCTATTTATTATTTGTAAAAAACAAATTCATGACACGACGATTATGTAAACAGTCATACAGTTTTCTGCGTATACGATAATCTGAGTTAGTCATTTAATTATTAACGCGAGTATGTCATCAACGCCAAAGCTTCCGATTTCAGAGTACTGTCGCGCACAAAGAGCCCGAGGTTTAAACTAGAACTGAAATGCGATCCGAAAAGTATTTCGAGCGACCGTTGTCTGGAATGTGCCTTTAATAAAATTTTGCGTCGACGCGACGCTGTTATGAACTTGCAAATTAATTTAGGCCGGTTTTGGAAACTCAATTTTCGGTTTATTTTATCCGTCAATATTTACTGAATATCAATTATCCGGTAGGTGGCCGGGCGGGCTGCCCTACAACTGCTTCGTTGATTAACATTCAGAGCGCTTTCTCCATCGCTTTTTGTTACTACGGGTTTATAGATTTTGCTTTTAAAGAATAATATGATTGGACGAACAACGGATTATATTACAAAAGCAAAAAAACATGTATGATTCTTAATTTACAACATATTCCCGCAGAATTTCCGAACAGATAGTTTCAATAACATTATCTAACATCGTGTAGGCAATATGTAACCGACTCTTTAGGAGAACTTAGCCTAGTTTCTAACAAGCCGCCGTCAAACCACTTACTTAGATGATACTCGAACTTAGTCTGCGAGCCGAACGAGGCGTGCGCTTTAATCTAATGCATAGGTACGTTATTGCTTCGTCGTTATCAGACTGAAATTTCGTGTCATTAGACACAACTCTGCGCTAGGCAAGCGAGAATTATGTATAAAAAGGTAAAAGCTTATAACAGTTCTGGGGGGTTATTATGACATAGCTCTGCAGTTCAATTTACGGTGAGAGAAAAGTACAGAGCGATATAACTGCTATAGCTCTGTCCTTCACGCTCGTCTTAAAATGAACTGCATAGCCATGTCATAATAACCCCCTGTAATGACCATTATAGCATTATTATAACCATGGTTACGCGTATTACGGATATCAATACACCTTTCGGCGTTTATAGAATGATATTGTTGACGGTATGGTAGATCTTAATTATTCCCTTGACAGTAAGTAAAGCTAAATACTATTACATTATTAGTAAGATTAGTTTTGGTTCAGATAACAATATTGTTTCTCTTCAAAAATGTACCTTTAGTTGAAATTCAGGAGCCGCTAAAGGTATCTACGTAATTCCAGCTACGTTACTCATTAACAAAGTTAATTGACTACATGGAGACGAACTTACTGCCGAGGGTAACAGACACTAATGAATGCTGGCTCGCTGAGTAAAGCGTGTACGCCGACGTTACACAGTAACAATTATACGGTAAAAAGTTTACAGAAGCAAAAAGTTACTGCAACGGTTCGTTCAAATCAGACGTGTAATTAAAACGTTCATTATAAGAGCAACGTTATATGATGAAAAATTGCGCATCGTAATTATATTTTAATATTTTTCTCTACTAGATGAAACTTTGTCTCAAGTTAAAGGCGATAACTCTGCAATCACCACGTGCCAATAACTGAGGTGTTATTCTTTTTTAAACGGGTTCTTGTCGGACGGTAGATTGAGCGAGCGAACAATAGGGAATTAGGGAGTAGGCATGGATTTTTTTTAATCGCATTTCTCGACAAAGTATGAAAATACCGTAAAAAAGATCAATAAAAGTTAAATTAAAATTAATATCGGTCAAGAAATACGGATGATACAAGCATTTTAAACTGCTAATTAGACAGAGAGATCCGATATGCGCGATGTCTATCTTGTAACAGTTTGGTTATAAACTCCTTGTTAAATCCTGTTTTTCTAGAAAGAGATAGGAACATATCTTTGTTGGCTTGTATCTTGGTTATTCCCTATTGAGAATGCACGCCCTACGTGTTGTTTAAACGCTCTGGCGGGACAACTTAAACTCGCCGGTTAATAATACGCCCATCGAGTTGAAAAATGGGTATTTTACCCTACTATTATCTTGTAAATATACAAAACAGTACCGTGATTGAGTGGCAGACAACGCACAGCCAAAACCACTGGACCAAGGTACTTGAAATTTGGGGGGAGTATTCCTTGGGTACCCTAGGGGTGGACTAAGAAAGGATTTTCCTAAAATCGACCCACAACGGGAAAACATAGGAGGATTAGCGGGAAATTTGTTCTACGCGTACGAAGTCGCTGGCGTCCTGTAGTTTGAAATAAATGAGTTGTCGTGCTCTTATAAGGATGTGACATAATTACTTTATCAAAGTGTCTTGGTATCTTGTGTGTCTACACTACGTGCCCTCAGTTTTCTTATGCTTCTATTTTTTTGTTTGTAGTGTCTTTTTTTGAGACAATTTATTACTTTATTAAGCTCGCGTATGTCGCGTGTGGATCACAGGGATAGCGCGCGGGAGGGCCGGGAGTTGCAGAAAATTAGATGAGTGAGCACAACGAACCAACAAACAAGATCCGAAGTCAATTTGCGACATTATTTTTAAATATCTAGAAATTGCTGTTAAATAAGTTTGTGCTTTTGTTAAGTTTTTTTAATGCCCTGATTAGTTCGCACAGCTCCTTCGCCGAAATAAATGATTGATGAATTTGAACTACGATTATGTAGATGTTTAATCTTTTCTGACTGATGTTGTGATTTTAATAACACAGTTACAAAAATATATTTACCGTTTATCAATTTCCATCAATTTAATGATTTATTTTTCAAATACATTTTCGTCGACGCAGCACTACATTTAATCAGAGAGAAATTAAAAAAAAAAAATTTAAGTTTAAATTTTAAACTTGTTTGAAATACTATAATATACCTACACACACACAACACAAACACTAAGTGGTAAAGATTAACCTACAGCAAAGCAATGTATTTCTAAAATAACATATAACAACCAATTAACAAGTTCTAATCTTCTTAACGTTACCGTACACTTCCATAAGCCATTATCGCCCAATGAATAATGAATTGTTCATAAATACTTACGGAAAAGTGAATCAACGCTTTGCATAAATAAATTCTTCGCTAAGTTTCATCAAGTAAGCTGTAAGTCAGTATCCTGCGGAGAAGCTCCTCCGGCCACATTACGAGTTGGCTGGCGATGGCCACTTCGCATATCCATCTATATTTGAAGTGTAAACTTACACTAAACTTTATGCTAGTCTGGCTAAACCAAGTATAAACTATTGGTACTCCTAAGCAAATTTATACGTTTTCAGAAACCATAAACTACTCTCTAAACTGTAGATCTAATATAGAAAGGAGTTGGTTCCTAAATGAAAAAGCATTTACTTTCATGTTCCTGCAATATCAGATCTATAATAATGTATGTCTCTATGAAGTAGCGGTACGTAAAATAGCTAACCCTGATTTTATTGTACGAGCAAGAAAGTATTTCCAATAAAGCATACTTACCTATCTACTTTAATATAAAAGCCTTTGCCGTCTTATAAGAGAATAGCATGGGAAGAGTTATTGTCTGCCGCGTGAGGCTTCGTTTAATCTAATCGTGAGTAACGCGGAATCCATTACTGCGCCGACGTGTGTGCACCTGCGACGTTTGGCTAACGATCCAATAACCATACCCGTCCATAGATTTTACTTTGTCATCCACATAGCCCATCAGTATCATACTCTGATCAATTTACAAGCTAAAGTTCTAAAGTGGCGTGGGTGCAATGATTTATTCGTGTTTGATAATTATGTTCTTTATTCTTTCACCGTGATAACCAAACGTAACAAAATAAATGGACCTTTCTTATTCCTCTCTCGTGTTGTAATAAAACCAAGTCATAATTTCCTTAAAGCCTGCTTTGTGTGTCGACTTACAAAGTTCCGCGCCGACGCAAACAACTTCAATCAAGTGTAACTAACAATTACGAAAACTCCTCATGTTTTCATTTAAGGAATCTTGACTCTGCCACAACAGAGATATCCGGTTACTTCGGGCATAGGTTTTAATAAAGTAATAACAAAATTGAGCAACACCTCGAAAACTTGAGTCCTCGGGTTTAGAGGTCAAGAGAGCTAAACGTTTAAATTTCTCCCCGAAAGAGGGGGCGCCAATGCCCGTACCTACTTATATATTCATAATGTTTAGACAAATCGACAAAGTTTTATTTTTATTTTAATAGCTTCGTACGATGAATTATTAAAGACGTCACCTGCAGGAAACTGCGATTCGGTGTTCAAAAAAATTAAATTGTTTTGTGTCCAAATTAAAAGATGCATTAAGCAAATACTTAACACAAGTGTCTTAAGTATTTGCTTAATGTTTTTTATACGATTGGTACGTATTTTGGATTTACAATGTTTTTTTATGAACAAAGAAACAATATTTCAAGGTTTTCCCTTGTTTTCTTTCGAATGCTACCGAAAATGAACTGCGCTTAGCGAAGAGATATAAAGGGCGAATAAAAAAGAGCCCTGGCGTAATTAATTATGTATGAGGTTTCTTGTGATCTCCCCGCGCGGATGCTCAGGGCCTGTCACGGCCTTAAGTGACAAATTATTGCCAAAATCTTACAAATTTTTCATGAAAAGATAATTTTGACATGCCCATGTTTTGAACTTTACACATTAATCTGTAAAGTTCAAAACATGGTATTAATGTGTTTGTTTTTTAAATCTTCTATTGCAAGTTATCTATTAAATATATAAAAGAAGAAACTGACTGAGTGCCTAATTGACATACATACATAACACATAAGCATGAAATGGCATTGAATGCAGATATTTGGGTCGTTTTCAAAAATATTGTACATTATTAAAAGCTTATTGAAAACAAAATCACGATCCCATCCTTTTTGTAACGAAAGTTAGTCATACAAAATATATGGGTAACTTTCGTTACACAAAGGAATCAATTAAGTTTTGTTTTAATTAAAATTGTATGTTTTTTTTAAACGGCCCATTTACTGCATTGTCTTTAAAAAAACTGCTTTATTCTTGTTGTACTTGAAACTGATTTCCTTACAATGCCAGCCAACAAAAAAGCCGTAACAAAATCGTGTCGTAAAAGATTTGTCGTGTCGTGTCATGACGGCGCGCCAAGCACCTTTAAAACTAAGACAGCTTTATCTAGAACAGTTTATTTTACATAGTACGAGTATCTGTGTCCTCCTTCGTTATTTCCTGCAGTTTTGTATTGAGCTAGCACTTTTTAATGACTACGCTGGATCAGTTCACCTCAAACGGCTTTTCTTCATTTGCTGCGGCACAAAAGCCCTCATTGTATTGACATTGAAGACAACTTGCGAGTACAGAATAATATCCGGTGTGCTGTCTCAAAGTTATTGATACACGACTGTGTGCCGGGGCAATTTCCGCCGGAACTCGATGCTTCCTTAAAATATTAAGTAGAATCGGCCTTTACTTCATTTCCCATAATCTTATGGTAAATATGAAAAAAACGTATATTTTTAGGAGATACTGGGGCTTTATTCTACTTTGTCTCTACATGTATTGCTATCGCATTGCTTTTGGCCGCCATTACGGTCATGTAAATATAAGCTATCATAACGTTGATTATACGATAACGTATGAAAAGCAATATATGTAGTTTAGCCCGAGTAGAATAGACCTGCTCCCTAAGAGATTTTGTAACTTTTTTATAATTTATTTTGCATCTAGGTATGATCAGTTAGGCAAGTAATAACGTAAAAAATATCACTATTGAACGCCACCTCCCCGCGGTCCACTCTCGAATTTTCTAAAATGCTGTGTCAGCTTCGCGTCTTTTGTCGGTCCCTGGTTTACCATTCCATTGAAAAGACGTTGTCATGTTTACGCCAAAGTTTCTTGGATCCTTTCCAGGGGTGGGGTGGATAAAAATCAGGTGTTGTGTAACCGAGTGGGAGATACAATTCTTTGTCCAACTTTCTGTTACGTACTGAACGGATTTAAACAGCAGTCTTGTGTATTTTCTTTTGTCTGTTTTTTATTCGGTTAATTTTCTCATCATCGTTATTCATTGTTTTTATAGTTAAGTATATATATATGTATAAGTATAGGTAAACAAAAAAGTTACATTTATGGAAAAATATGCGATTTCTACAAAACAATATGTTACTTTTGTGCTCATTCTGTTCTGTAAGTATTTCCCTATTTACTTCTAAATACTGTACCAATATAGCAAATGTTAGCAATAATATTCGAGTTCAAAGCAATTTATTCTATATACCTACATTAATATGTGTACCTCTGAGGGAAGGTACCTATTACTTTATCGAAACAACTTTCGACGAACGTATCATTACGCAGAATTTTCATTTCATTTCTCGCCTGATACGTTTTTTTTTAAATTCCTAAAACATCATAGTTTCAGCAGAAAATAGCGTTCTATGAAATGCTACAATCGATAAAATGATGGGTCACCATCTATGTACATGTAAATAATATGACAGACATGCGTCCAAAAAAAAAGGTATACGTTTTGGAGGCATAATATCGCTAAACAACTTAATTAAGTAATTTTCTGTGACATAAAGCAAAGATAAGTACTGCACATCGTTCGGCATCCACGACACAAAGCCTCGAGGTCGGGCCGTCCAAATCTAGCAAAGGAAAACTTCCTAAGGTTTTTGATTGGATGTAAAATGCGAGACAGCGCTCCGAGGAACTTTATTTTTCACTTGACGTTCGAAGGTTTCTACGGTGTAGACTGTATATTTTAAATTTTGCGTAAGGATTCAGTGAAAACCAAAACAAGCTTGGATTAGGCGAGATTTTTAAAATTATTACACGTCAGGCAAACCATTAAAGGTCGAGAAAGCCGGATCTTAATATTAAAAGAGAAGCATACTTTAAACGGCCTCTAGGTGGTTCTGGAGTTAAATCGCTAGCGCTTATGGCCGTTTTAATGGAGCAATTTAGTAAGATGAATGCGACCTGCGGGGCGGCCGGCGCCGTCCACTAAACCAACACAAGGCGACGCTGACATTTTTTAAACCGGGAAACCTCTTCGTTCATTAAAATAAACGGCGTGCGTCAATTTAGAGTAAAAGCTTTAACAACGTTTTGAAAACGAGCACGCGTACGTTTGAAAAAAAAAATTAGAATCAGAAACAAACCCGAAGGCCCTTTTTAGAGCTTTTGCACTATAGCTATATCAACACAATATAGAGGTAAACACATATTACGCAGTATTTCCTGTGTGCTTGTGCAAAACTGATGGAATTCTCCTATATTTGTTGGTTGGGTACTAAGAGTACTTCAATCCCTAATATACAATAAAGTATTTAGTAACTCTGGCCTATATAGTTGCAAGTAATAGCGCAGTTCGAACCCCTTGTCCGAGTAACGCAGACATCGTTTAAAGTTACCGAACATCGCTCCCAATCTGGGGACTAGCCGTGCATCCTAATAAGATAGAGACCGCCATTTGCGCTAACCTAACTACACAGAGTTCGGCCAACTTACTTATTCAATACGGAGCTGCAGCAATAATATAGCTTTACTACGGGATGCCCAAGACTTAGCAATCGTAGAATTCGTTTCCCGTTATTCCCCCTTTTATTGCAGTCGGGGACTGATTTTTGAATGATCCTTTTTTGCACCCTGTCCCCGAGAAATATTTCCTCTAAATTTCCAGCCCCTAGGTCCAGAGGTTTAGGCTGTGCGTTGTCTGTCAGCCAGTCACTCAGTCACGCCGTATTCCTGATTCGTCGTATTCTTGTTTTGACACATTCTTGTTTCGTCGTGTTCTTGTTTTGACACATTCTTGTATAGTCGCTTTCCGTTTCCGACATAAATGATTACGTATATAGTAAAATTATTCTGTCACTAATATGGTTTAACTAAGCTATGTAAACTTTTTTAGGATTTTTGTTTCCTAGAAATAAATTTCATGTTTATGTTTTCTGTTTTGTTTTATTTCATCAGAATAATAATTTTCTTTTTCTAATAAACTTTACATTTTTATTATGCAAGCTAGGTCATAGGCATTGTTAAGTGTAACTTGGTAGTTCCATTCCACTGAATCCAAACCAGATTATGTCGAAAACGAACAGCGACGAAACAAGAATATGTCAAACATAGAATACGACGAATCAGGAATACGACGTAAATGGAAGCAATCGATACTTTCATATATTATTTAGATGACCAAACATAATAGTTTTCAAAGTAGGTACCCACTATTTTTCGCGCGATTCTTGTGAACCTTACGCTTATGAAGATATGTAGTTGAATAGTAAACTAAATGCTTGCTCGTATTAATATCCGAAAGCATTTGCCTTATTCAATGTTTAGTTATAACGAAAACTTTTCGTTGGGTATCGATGGTAATAAGTAAATAAATTAATAAGTAAACTGATATTAACTGTAGATTTCATATTTGATTGGAGCCCTATTTTAAAATTCTGAGATCCAAGTGTATGTAATAAATAAGGTATGTCTTCTAGGTTCGAGTGAAAAAGGGTAGGTATATAAGCAAGTCTAACTAGTAATCTCTGTAAATAATACCTTATTTTATTACGAACTAAGTCAACTTATATCCAACTGCCTAAAGGGGCTGACATGTTTTTTTTTAGAAAGTAAATATATAAAAATCTACCATTTTTCATTAGGACCACAGAATTATAGTCCCCACAAAAATTGACCCAAATTAATAATAATTAATAATTTTAAACAATACGGGACAAAACATAACGGGAGGTAACTGCAATTTGTGCCCTTCCTTCGTTTAAATCGCACAATTTATAATCAGGAACATGGACCATAATGCCGGCCCCTTCGTGCCACAAACGTTTTAAGTATTTTTCGGTGCGAAAGTAAATCATTTGAAATTATAATGGCGGTCTGCACTCGCCGTGATGGATACGATACTCATCTCCCGGTCTTTGGCGTCAGATAATAAATGGCTCTAACAAAACCTTCCCCGAATATAAAATCAAGGTCAACTCGAACATTTTTAGTCACACGCCGAATTTTAGGGTTTTGTCGTAAATGGAAATTTTATCGACGGCGTGTCGGGCTGGCGCCTGGCGCTGTCTATCAGAGGGATTGCGAATCGATCATGTTTAAATTTGGAACTTTTGACTAATCGGTTTTTATTTTTTTCAGGTAAGTTCGTGGTGCGTTTTTAAAGGGAAGCCGCTGCGTCACAGTAATAATATCTTAGCATACAGGTATCAAACCAGTAGAACATTTACATCTAATCAAATTACATCTAACAGTTTTCTGCTTTATTTCTTAGAGCAGGAAAGTTGGAAGTTATTCGGCTAACCCTACGAAACTTTTTGGAGCAATTAAGTAATTAAGTTTTGTATTTATATGTATGTATATGTATAGCCTTGTCCGTCGTACCTACGTAAATAGTCAAGACAAGGTTTGATTTCATTTGAATGAAAAGAGACTGACCAAAAAAATATTTTGTACTAAAATAGGAACACAAAACAAAGTTCACCCACATTTCAAAACTAAATTCACTGTGTAGTAATATTTATATGCGAGTAATACGCCCTCGAATGGGACGTAGCTCAACCAAACGAAGCTTTACGGCCCTCCCCTGGCCCGTAAATTTAGGCCCACTATTCTTTTCCCGATAGGATTTTGCAAATTTATTCCGTTTGAATTCAATGCTATTTTAGACCACCATGTGGCGAGTGGCTTCGATAACCGTACCGAAGACAAGATTGTTATTAAGAAGCAGATTATCTGACACTTTGTTTTCATAGTAGAATCTTATCCTCCATTCGCCAAGTGTGATAAGACAACCGGTGGAATTACTAGAAGAGGCTTTCCATCTTAGTCGAAATGGTTAGGAACGCATTTGCTGTCTTAGGATATACGATAAGATATTCTTGTTCTTGATTAAAGTGATATACGGTAATATCCGTTGGTTCAGATTGAAATCGAGCGATGGATTGTACGTGTGTGGCAAATATCGCATCCAAATTTCAATCGAAATATGAATCGTCACAATACTGATTCACATTGATCGTAATGACGGATCGTTCCGTATATGGGGCCCTTAATCAGGTGGCCTGTATACTCTTTTGCCTTGTCATTGCCAAAAAAAGATAATAACAGTAGAAACTTATCGTTTTTGTTTTGTCACTTAATGTTCAGTTAAAAACCAAAAGTGAACTGGAATTTGTACCAAAAATATCATATCATTAAGTATTATATTTGAGAACATGATTAAACTTTCACACAATCAAACAAAACTAAAGCTGAAATGCCTTAGGCTTTGGCCTGTCAATCATCAATGGTTATATTAATAAAGTTCCCAAATTTATCTTTTTACGAAAGATGAAATGTTTGTTTATTTTTATAATGAGTATAGAATAGAATAGAATAGAACATTTATTAGTAAGAAATATACATCGTCATTTTTAGAATTATGCGGTAAGTATAAACCAATTTCTATACATTCCATTTCAATATGTTTCATAATATTATTCAATATAAAGGATTACATTACATGATCTAAGTCTACCTTAAGAATAGGTATAACTCTTTTGTTTTCGTTACAGTCATTTACTCCAGAGTCTGATTTTTGTTATTCCGAAATGATTTTTAATTTTAAATAGCACTCAATCATCGATCAAGCATGTACTTTTCCAACACATTGTTACGGGGCTATATTCTACACGGTAAAATAATATTGCTTTTGAAAATTTATTGTAAATATTGTCAACGCTATGGTAGCTCTTATTAACTTGATAGTGAGGGTGGCCGAGTTAAAAACAATACGATAACATGTCAAAAACAATATGGCTTTATCGAGCGATAGAGGCACAGTCATATTCTTTAAAGTCAGATATTGGTTTTTCTGAAATGATTTCGAATTTAACTAGCAATCAATCAAGAGTTTATTTATTTATTTAATTATTGCACAGAAATAAGTACAAATGGCGTTGCTGATTCCTAATGGCATTCTGTACCAGTCGGTTAAATAACCAATTAGAAATTTACATAGTGGGTGCACAGAAAAAGATGACAGAGATACAACTAAAAACTTAATACATAATTATCCTATTTAATGCTAATACTTACTTCATCGTTATAAATATACCTCTATATGTCATATACAATTCTCATAGATATGGCACGACAAATCTAACAGTGACACTATGAAAAAAAAACATACACAAGTTAATTATTTTTAATCGCAATAATGTCACTATTCAAATAGTTCTTTTCGTAATTTAGTTTCCCTGTTGGATTTACGTTAACGATATAAAATTTATATAATAGGTACGCGATTATCTATAAATATTTAATATATATTTATAAAAACAAAAGCAGAGACTAAAACATGTAATAAGTATAGAAAAATGTTTCAATGACATTGTTCCCTGCGCATTGATTGTGTAATGGTTTTTTGTCCTTGAATTTTCCCCTTGAAGCTAAGGGCCGTCAGTAGGGATACACAGCTGTAAAAACGTAAAGTCGTTGTCAGTCCTACTCGACGATGTTAATTAAGACGGAGAACAAATTAATGAGGCCTAAATACATTAAGTAGGCCCTTCATTAACGAAGCGACTCAACTTTTGCCCTTACAAAAAGTGCCTAGGTAGATGTGGATATATGAGATATTTTTCTTTTATACAGAAGCAGCTTACCCGCGTGAAGAGACGTTGCATTTTTTCGTTAAAAAATGAACAATATTATTTTATTTTTACCTTCTAATCTAAATAAGTTTACTTTGGCATGCGAAAATGATGACACAAAAGATATTACTGAATGAGTAATGAAATTAATTAACATACCTATGGATATGTAATCATGGTCCAATTTTTATACTATGATTCGTAAAGATGATGAAATGGTTTAAGTAATATCCCTATAGTAATTTTAATATTGTTAACAATATTAAATACCTATTTGCGATCGTTAAATCATTCGTTGCGTTGGTTGCGTCAATATTTACATAACTCAACCCGGTAAAACCATATTGCTAGTATATTATGGGATTGTTCTTAACTCGGTCCCCATTATTGTCAAGAAAATAATAGCTATCAAAACGTTGACAATACGGAAATACGTTTGACGTTTGACAATAAGGTTTTAGTGTAGAATCTCAGCACAGATATTGTGAGAACTCGCCGCGACTCGCTCAGCATATTCGCGCTACAACTTCGAGCTGGGGCATTGAATGTGTTAATGGGCCAGTGAACAAAAATGCAAATATTGCGCCGCAAACTGAAACAACCACACATTCTCGTTAACCGGCATCCGGCGAATGCGTTGAACAATTAAATTAAAAATTTACCGAGGACTCCCCAGGCAGTCGTCGTGGTCGGATAAGAGAGGGCGATGCATAAATCCGGAGTTATCGCTAAAACCAGTCAGGAGGGCAGTTTGATTCAATTCCTAGTATAGATTTATTGCGAACTAGCTAAGAAGATCCTACGTTACCTGGACGTCACAATGTATAATTTAACTATGACAGGCGGAATGGACACAACGCAGAGATAGTCCAGAGACAAAGACAAATTAATACTATTCGTCCAAGCTATTACCATTATGTGGTATAACGTTGCTTGAGATGTCATCCACGCTGATTTCGACTACGGCGTTTATATCTGTGTCCTAACAAGGTCTTAACCAGTAGAGCTTTAGCAACACATATAGCCAATTTTTGTATACATAATTGTTCAGACACTTCAGACACATTAGGGTGTTGTTAACATGAAAATAAAGTATGCACTCGTAAGCTTCAATTGGATAAAGCGTAACGAAGTAGGTAAATACTTCGTTACGCTTTATCCAATTCTCGTCTTCGTTTATGTTTGGTTTTGTATGGTCCGAGATAACTTACCTAAACCTACTATTACTGTAGGTAGGTACACTTGATAGATATGCCTTGAAAATTATTACGTGCTTATACGTTACCTACCTTGATACTGATCTGCTATTATTTGTTATTATGAAGAAGAAGAAGAAAATCGTTTATTTATGCGGTAGGTCTTGCTGCCTACGACGAAATAAACTTAACCAGGCAAGGTTACTACATGTTTAAAGGCCGTTAACTGTGAGATCGAGCTTAATAACCCATTTCAGCATAAACATCTTATGAGCAGCAGGAAAATATCGGCCATTAGAACGCCACCTCGAGAAAAACATCATTTCGGCGGCGCGTGAATCACGGGAACAATGCCCGCGACAGTTATGGCGGCGCTCCCCTGAGTTATTGTGTTGCGTTCCACACTCAAATTTGCCCTGATTTACTATGAGTTTGTTTTTTTTATAGAATTTACGTGTCTCTCACGTGCTGCGTGAAGTATTGCTTAATTACTTACTTAGTAGTTATTAAATTATTATTACTATTTGTTGTATTAAAACAAGTGAAAAAATACGTGAAAGTATTGTTTACTCGAACAATTTACCATGGGCGATATGGACATATTTAACGCAAAATCAAAAAATCATTCGAGGAGAAGCAATATACCTACTGTGTATTTTTGACACATAACGTGTATTGACATTATTAAAATTTATGAATATGCGTCGCTAACTAGGGTAAAAAGTATAGATTGATCTCATCCTGAACCTAGATAGTATTAAGTAGGTACTGTCCTGTGAACATTAATTTGTACTAGTAAAATAAGCCGTCAAATCCATAAAAATTAGACAAGCGAACAATTTAGCGTGAATTTCCGTAGGCACGGACCATTTAACCCAATTTTGGCCCATTATCCGTGTCCAAGCGCGCAATAAAGCGTTACGGCACCGCCGCGTTCATAACTCGTTATATTCTTTGTTTCGAAGATATCAGAGATTTTAAAACTTAAACATTTTAGTGAGCTATCATTATTTTACAAATAAAATATAACATAAGTATATAAAATTTAAAACCATACGTACCTACCTTCTTCCACAAACTTCGAGATTTGTTAATTACACGACTACCCGAAAAAAGAAGTGTAATAATTTTCAGGGTTCATTTATATATGTTTGTACGATTATTTTGCTATTCCCCATAATTTCTAAACGACTGAGCCAATTTAGATGAGTGAGGTATCGTTAGAATCCTCTCACCATCGCGAATGACATAGGATACCTAAATGGCAAAATGACAATTATTAACATAGGTATATCGAAGACAATATCAAAAATGCAGTCGGGTTTTTAAAGCTTGCTTTTCATTTAGTTATTTATTTTGGTGTTTTTTCACGATCATTACGGCGCTTGGGATCAGTCACCCATCGAATTCGAGGGGTAATTTCGCAGTGAGAAAAAGCTCTAACTAACCTCTAAAACTTTACGAACCTCTATGAAGCTGAAAATGATTAGAAACCTTCCTCGCCATACGGGATATTCTACTCGACGTCACATTTACAATATTTCATTTGAATAAATAAGCAGCGCCTGCATCTACGAGTATTAACGGTATACCCTAAAAGCGAACTGTAATGCCTGTAATACAAAATCAATACGGTAAGCTTCAATTAATCGGAGTAAAGCCACTTCGGACGGCGGCGGCGGTTGTAGCCACGTGCACTCACGCGCGAATTATACATACATACATACAGGTTAAACACATAAACCTCCCATTGGACTTTGCCGCAGTAGGGTGATTAAAATCAAGGACTAGGAGATCATCACAACGAGGTCTCTCCGTCAAAAGCACAACTAGAATAAATTATTGAAAAACCTGTCCGAGCAAACTTTTAAAATCCTGCATGTCAAGCTATTTTAAGCTACCTATCTTAAGTTTTAAGTGTTCTACCATAAATAGCTTTGCGGAAATAAAATTATTTTCTTCCTTTCATTCTTTCAAACGTGCAATAGGACAGTAACAGGTTCTCAGTAATAAATAATACATATATCAATATCTTATTACTGTAACGCAGTCGCCAAGTTAAAGCTGTTTACGAAGAACGTATTTTACTCGATTTTCGTTCAGAATTACGCCATAAACTTCCCATTCGCCAATTCGACCACGCACCCGCAGCTCATCAAAAAAACATGCGGTTCGAAAAATGATCTAACGTAAAGTAATAACTATCCACCCGCTAATACAAAATCGATACTGCGGCCTCCAATTAATCGGAAATACAGGCTCAGTTTTTCCGCGTACACACCTACCAGCTTTTAACTAGTGAATAATTCAGCGAATTGTTGATTCACTGTGCTTTATGTGTTTCGGCTTTTATGGGGACGAAATAGGTTTCCCGGCGTTGTTCGACCGTACGGACTAACGAGCAGGCGCAGCCAATCTATACATTTATTATAGTCAAAAGGTTATTACAAAATTGATGAATATCGGTCCATTCTGCTATATTAATCCGGTTGCAAAAATTAATATGAAGCTAATGGACAAACAACTACTAGCGTATTCAATTATTTTTTTAACGACTTCAAAAAAGGAGGAGGTACTATGTTCTACTGTATGTTTTTTTTATGTATGTTCACCGATTTCTCCGTCAATTATAGACCGATTTTGAAAATTATTTTTTGGTTTGATAGAGTATACTTCCGAGAGGAATTGAGGGAAATCCTCAAATATTATAGCCATACACTTAGCGATTTTAGTAATTTTAGTAACAAGTCCAGTGTTTGCAATCAGAAAGTACCTATCATTTGGTGAAGTGAAACTGATGATGAAGACCACAGATGGCCAACGGAACTCCACAACGGTACCTAATTCAAGGGAGGTGGTGAGATATCTCGATTAAAATAGTTGAGCGACTATAACGAAGAACATTTAGTTGTTTAAGTTAATATGACTATGAATTTCCCGCGGCGTTGCTTGTGGCGAGCTTGAAATGTCTTAAAGTTTCATATTAACTAAGAAGTGGGACTAAATAACAGCTTATTATGATCACTAAAGAGTATAGAATACCTACACCTACCATTTTAAAAGACGTTAGTTTTTGCGTTTTTGAAGGCGGTTTTTTGATTTTTTAAACATTTACCCCCTTACTAATAAACGTTGAGTAACGGTGGTATAGCTATATAATGTTTTGTCCTTATCTGTCATTGTGACATTTGAATTTGGCAGATAAGGACAAAACATTGTATGGTGTTCCACTGTTACTCAACGTTTATTAGTAAGATGGTTATTGTACAACCTTACTCAGTATGTACCAAAAATAAGCATATTTGGTACTGACAGGGTCGTGTGTAAAAAATAGTGCGCGAGTAGTATTGATGGCAGGCTCTTGTGCATGGTCCGTCCGCATCGCTACCTTCATTTTACCTTTTAACCTGCCGCCAATTTGCAGCGTTCGCATTGTTGTACTTCGATGTGCGGCTAAAACAACTGTTAAAATGACTATCAGACACGAGGCATTCTGTCATAGTGCCTATGGTTGGCAACGCATGCACTTTTGACCTTAGAGCTCACTTACCGTTAGGTTGTCTGTGTCCCCGTTTGTAATGTTATGTCATTATGATATATTAATTTGACACTTTATCCCTATCCCTATGTCTGGAAGAGATCGCTAATCAGCGATAAGACAGCCTGTTGTTTACTTGTGTTATTTTTAATTATACCGTTTCTCTGTAATGTTCTTGTTTGGTGTACAATAAAGTGTTTTGTTTATGTTATCTAACGTGACTCGACGTGCCCCCCCCCCCCCCCCCTCCCCCCTACTGTACACGTATACACAACTGCGTGTAACTTCAGAATAGTTCCCAGCTATCTATAACGTCAATTAGCGCTCGCTCCGAGACCGCGGCGATGTTCTGCCGTCCTACCAAAGAAGGCGGCTAAATGAAATGTAGTAGTCAAAGCATTCTACACTCTATTGTCAACCACATTAAATTTAAAATGCTTATACTATTACTATGCAGATAGCCGCCTTCTTTGTTAGGCCGGCGATGTTGAGAAACGACCCGCGGTCGGCGAGCAACAATGGCGGGCACAATACCCGCCATATTCACCTTCTCCTTACCATTTCCATGTTATATTTGCATACGAGTATAGCATTTTCATTAAAATTTACATATTTCAACGTTGATTCAATAACAACTAGATACGCCACGAGGCCACGACTACACGATTCCCCGTGTTACCTAGCAACTCTTTCTTTTTCTTCTCTCTTTTTCAACTCCTCTCTCAAGCTTTCCTTATTTGTAATTAAGATTTTTTGCCCACTAATTATCATTAAACATAATGTCCACAGGCCACACGTAAGCATTAAAGTTTAATAGCATAGCATTTTACATGTCACGTAACATATGATACGCGGAGCACAATGACGATGCCATTGATATCAAACTGTGATGAATCGTCAAGGAATATGCGAGTACGGACTAGCAATAAACATACCTAAATACTGGCATAGAAAGCTAAAACACATTATTTATGCTCACCATAGTTGGATAAATACTGTAAATATTTTTCACCATGTATTGTCAAACCTCTTAGCCGATTGGACCCGTTTCTGACGGCGCACATGCTATTGAAGCTAGGCTTCAAAGCCTAGCTATCAAGGCCATCTCGTGGCATACGGACATGTCTGATTGTAATTAGAATCGAACACAAGCAAGCTTTGGCATTAATCAATAGCTTACATAAATATACCTTCGGGCTGTTTGTACCTAATATCTGGTAAATTACTATAACACATAATGTACGAGGCGGTTGCTATGGGAACTTTGATTGACGAGTTAGATAATCACGTCGCGTCGCAGAAAGGGGAGATCAATGCGACATGGCTCGAGTTAGCGGGAGAAGTTGTTTATACATGACATTTACATGCTACATTAGTACGTGTGAGATTCGCAGTAAAACATGTTTAACTTATTACTTTGACAGCACAGGAACATTTGAACTATGTACTAAAGTTACCGAATTACTTCAGATTCTATAATTTTACCGTTTCACGTCAACTTTGACAACTTGATGAAGTTAATTTGATATTGAATTGTCCACCGGTTCGAGTCTATTGTACAATTAGAGTTCCAGAAATCCGACATTGCATCAACATTGTTCACAAGTTAAATATTCCAATACAATATTTGTTTAATTGAATTGAAATGCTATCCAATATCAAAGGGATTTGGTTTAGCGATTACCAATGATAGTAAAACTATGTAACAATTTATTTTATAGCGACGCTTCGCATTGCACTCCCGCAGTAGTAAGCCACGCGGGATACGCACCCGGCTTACAATCCCACATACTCGTTTTACTGCCCATAAAAAATATCTGCGTGTTTTTTTATGCCCAAACGAGGATTTTAACGATTCATTTTTTCTCGCAGATCTATTTACGACGCGTAAACCCGGGAATATAAATTAGAGTGCATTCGTAAAAGTTTCCATGAGTTCAATTTCAATCGGGGATAATTTACGAAGTGCCGACCAGGCTTCGCTGTAACCCTTACCCGATTTCTTACCGAGAAAATAAATCTTTGAACTTTCCCTAATAATTATATCATTGCAGCATAACTCATTTCTACATAGCGTATAATCTAACAATCATTCTCTTAGCCTTGTCTCAGACTTGATGTGGTCGGCACAATACGTACTCTTCTTCGATTCTTCTCTATAAATCATCGACTTCCTTTATTATTATTATGATTTTTCACGTAATCTATCCAAAGCTTTTTAACCCTAGCTTTAATATATATTTTTAATAACACTCATTATTGTTCTAGTTATGTGTCCGTCTCTCCACATTACATGTCCATACCACGCGAAACTATGACTCCTCAACTTTTCAGTTAGCATTAGACGATAGTTAACACGCTAATTACGTCCGTAGTTATCACAAAGGTTTTGTGTGTATATAATTATGGTTTTATTATGTCGTTATCAACACCTTTCATTCTCCATTAGCCACTTAAACCGCGGCACGGCGGTCATAACGGGCTGCGGCTTGCGTCACGCGCTGCCGCGAATGTTCGTTACCACGCTTTGATGACCCACTGTAAAGGTCTATACACACAACTGGAGGTGCGAATCGCAATGCCCTAGTCTTACATGCTAACGAACTCACATCCATAATCTATCTAAACGAGATATGACATCAAGTTACAAAATTATCAAAATCAAGAAGGATATTATGCGCAATTATACTGCGATAATGGAAAAGTGGCGGGTTTGAAATACATTGCCACTGCTCGATCTGTTTAGTTTCCTCTATTAACTATCCTAGTGATCGATCGGGTATTATGTGGGTCCCGACAATCATATAGCAGTGTCGAGAACAGACAGCCCCCATAAGTTTCCTTTGATTACAAGGCGCGGCGCCGGCGTCGTATTTCTCGTCGTACCTACTTAGCTAAATCATGTATTCTAAATCCGCATAATGATGCATCGCCTGCTGTGTGTCTCGGCCTAAGAGGTTATTGCAGGTTTTCTCCCTGCCAACAGGCTGTACAAATTATAACGTACTACATTCGCACACAATAATACCTCCTAACGCACATCTTCTGGGATAATCTCGCTCTGTAATCTTAAGGATGGATGGATCAAATTCTATTATTTTCGACTAAATTCAATTTAATTTGGGATTCACTTAACCCAATTTTTTTATTGGTTGATGGTCATCAGCAGGGATATCAAGCTGTCAAACCCGTTACTTATGAACGTACTTACCAACTTACATGGTTTCAAAAATTAAAAGTTTTTTTTTTAATTAAGTATAACTATGCGCTACAAATATAATGTGATGATTAATCCGAAGTAACGCGCAACGTCAGACCTTTTACACTGTTTCCATTTAAAGGACCATCGATTTACGGTCATATTCGTAGTGCTTGATACAGTGTGATCAGAATTTTGTATTTTATGTGCTTATAAATGACACCCTGCCAGTAATGGAAGCGATTAACAGGAAAATTAACTTTAGCGTTTGCTTATAACTATTATTTTATGTTAATCAAGGTTCATACCTACTGCGGTCGAGTTAAATCCAATTTTTATGTACGGCAATTGCAATCCGAAATCTCTCTAGTGCGCTATTGGTCATACATACATATAATTATGGTCTTTTGTACGGCTACTTCTGACAAGGATTTTGATTTGGATAGGGATTTCAAAGGTGTAAAACAAGGGTCACTTTAAAAAAATGTCTATTAATATGTATCTATAGATTTGACGGAAGCTGTCGTGCATTCAATAGCTAGCTTTCACCAATCGTCATCTTTCCTAGAATTCAACATGATGGCGATTGCGATCGGATTGCGATCCGCATAATACATTGAGCCTGCTCCATGGAAGCTTGCCCTAACGTAACCCCAGGCGGTAATCAGTCACGCAATACCTTCCGTAATATCCTGCCATACACGTGATATGGACCCCCGCGCGGCGCGGCGCGGAGAGATTAGTTCGCGTTCTTGACCCCATTCGGGTAGGCAGTGATATTTCCCTTCAAGTGGCAATCCACGTTCACGGCAGGTATTGCAATAAGGACTCATTTTGGTTTGAAGTAGGTAACCGAGCGCGTCGTCATGACAATGATTTCTTCTGAGGAGAATATTACTATGCCTATGATACAATATATTACACGAGATAGTAATATTTTCCAAGTTATGGACATATTTCTTAGACATTTCCATTTTTATATCACCAACGCGTTGATAATAAAACCTAAAACAAGGCTAGTAGTGTGGAAACTGAAATAAAGGGTTGACTTAACTCAATCGGGGCCCGGCGTCGTACTGCCATTTAGTATGTACGTTCCGTGCCACTTTCCCGCTCGACGAGCCGTGAGCGGCGAAAGTGTTAAATTGGAGTTAACTAGTCGCGGGGACGCGTGGGTTAATCATAGAGGCGAATGCATACATCAAAGTACTGTCCCCGTAGAACCGGGGTAGGGCGCCTACTTGGGATCGACGCAACAACCCAATGTTTTCATGTTTTGGGGTGTAGGATATAACAAGCCAAAACATGAAAACAATTTCAAACTCATCCATAAGTCACGACGAGTAATGACTTACGAAGTTTAAATTAGCAAACACTTATGAATATAAAGATTAAATTGTGTTTCTTTGTTTGAATTAGTTATGTTATGTTATATTATCGTGTGGTTGCCGAGTTAGAATAGTGCCACTCCATGTCTTCCCGTGGATGTCGTAAGAGACGATTAAGGGAATAAAGGCTTGTAGTACTGTTAGGCGATGGGCTTGCAACCTGTCACTAATGCGCTGGTAAACATCTTAGCCTAATTGTGCAAATTGTGGTTATAGAATTATCAACAAGTTTTTAGAGATGTTTGTAATTCTGTAGCTCTGCCTACCCCACTCTGGGAACGAAGGCGTGAGATTATGAATGAATGAATGAAAATGTTATATTGTGTTTTTATTTGGAAAAAAAAAACAGAGTAAAACGTACATAGTAAACTTAAATTTTGACCTTAAACAAAACATGCGTCCTACTCCTCAACAGTTTCCACTAATACATTATTATTCCATTTTATAAATTATTTTAAGAATATAAGGTTTAGCGTGTGTATCGGTGTGTCTGTCTGTGGCATCGTAACTCACAAACCGGAGACCGATTCAATCGCAATTTATTAGAAAGCTAGTTTAATCCGGATGGTTCAGAACTAGGCTTGATTAAAATAAATCTTTATTTGCAGAATCATGGTTACCCTACATACTAAAAAAAAAAAAAAAACAAAATATTTATTCAGTAAATTGGCCACATACGGGCTCTTTTACACGTCGGTAATATACAGTGAATCTACTAGCGCTTCGGACAAGACCATCATTGCGGAGAAGAAGCGCCGCAAGAAACTCCAGCAGAAGGTCATTTTTTCAAACATAAAATACAATAATACTTAAAAGTAAGTTACATTACAAGGTAATAAAGCAACAAATATAAATTATTAGAACTATCACATATAAAAAAAATACAAATTCAAAATTAAAAACATTACAAATAAATGTAAAAATTATCAAGATTACATGTCAAATACATGAAACTAAAAATAATGACTAGGAGAACAACACGACGAGGTCTCTACGTCAAAAGCCATAACTGGAATCATTAACTGAGCAAAAAGTCCTTACTCAATTTATTACTCGTCCGTTTGGTTGATTTTCAAATAGGTTTTAACACGAAAAGGTGACCATAATTTTAGTGTTAATTAGGGAAATAATATTGTTTTCGTGGTAGCCGATTGTGCAAAATGTGTTTACGGAATCGTCAACAAGTTTTTAGTGTTGTTTGTAATTCTGTAGCTCTGCCTACCACACTCTGGGAACGAAGGCGTGAGTTTATGTATGTATTTATATTATTTTAATAAAATTCTAAACTTACTTTTTTTTTCAAAAACCACTGTTTAATAGAATCTAAATCAATTACTGAGTCGGGAAAACCAAGTCAGGATCACGACCCCGCAGCCAACCTGTATATCTGTTTAATAGTTATGTTTTCACTGGAGCGAGGCGAGGGCGGCGCTAGTGTTATATAACGTTAATGAACCGCCACAATGCGCATCGCGTGTGCGTACCTGTTTATCCCCGGCCGCGGTAATCGCCCCCGGGGCGCAGCCTGTAATTTGGGCACTAATCATCACTTCACGTCCTAATTATACTACCAAATTCAATTTGAATAGGTTCTGGAAGAGATTATACTCAACGTAACGAATACGTTCAGCGGGCCTAGTATGGTGGCGTTTATCGTGTGACAAAATGTGAATAAAACATTCGTCACTTTCTGACACTTATATGTATAAGTACGAGAGTAATGGATGCTTTATCCACCATTTGTCACGCGATAAACGCAACTATACTAGGCGTGTGTTATGTATTGTCTGTGTCAATTGAAATGGTCAAAGATGTAAACAAAACCAAACAAACCGATTTACGAATTAATGATTTGATACACTTGCCCTCTAATTCATAAACGCACAATAAAACTATTTTAGTAATTTATTTTAGTAAAGCATACTTTAATGCTTTAGTTTTTTAGAGTTTTTGGTAATTCTGTAGCTCTGCCTACCCCTCTCTGAGAATGAAGGCGTGAAGGTATGTATGTATGTAGTACCTATTTACTATGTCTAATTGTAATGTTTATTTAATGGCTTCACTCCACTTAAGATGTATTTCGCAAATTATGAGTTATTTATAGACACTCCCAGGGACTTATTAGGAAAGAAGTCCATGAATGTCACACGTGAAGACAATAGTTTGGTAAAATAGTATTTTCTCTAAAGGACTAAACAGAAGCACACGGGGTTAGCTCCACGCGCTTCTGTCAAGTCCCGATGCAAATATCTGTTTTTGTTAAAATTTGCTCCTTAATTTTCTGTCAAATTATAATTTAACAGTGAAATAAAAAGGCTAAAGCATATTTTAAGCATACCTTAACCTATTGCGTGTTTATGAATTAGAGTGTTGGTCATTACTTTGTTTTTTAGTTTAACATCAAACAAGTAGGAGTTACGTTTTTATAAATAAAAAGTACTTTAATTACATCTTTGGCCATTTCAATTGAGACTGACTATAGGATTGATGACTGACATTTTTCAGTCTCTCTACAAAAATAATTCTTACAAAATACCTACAACACGTAAAAATTCGTGAAAGTAATTAATTTGCAACCCCCCAAAGCTCGTCTTACGGAACTGTGTAAGACTTTATTGTTTCTGCTTTTATTTTAAAAGTATAAATTAGCTGTCTTTTACCTCTCTAAATAAAAACCGGTCAAGTGCGAATCGGACTCGTGGAGCAAGCGCTCCGCACCTACGACATATGTGCATAGAAAAAATTGAAGCCCAATAAAGTCCTGCATACAGGACATTTAATATCTTTAAAGTAAACAATGGCCCTAGACAAGATGCATTCAACGAACGTTATCGTTCTCGAAAATGTATAGGATTGACGTAAGCTGCCAGATGGTCAATCCCAAGCATGCCAGTAGAAATACATTGACGAGTTGGTTTTCACATTTGAGGCGAGAGCTATTGTAACAACGCAATGTACTTCTACTGGCATGCCTTTGCTGGATCAATGTAAATCAGCTAATAGATTTTAGCAGTTTTCGATAATTGTGTACGTTAGCGTTATGCATCGTGGCTAGGGCCACAGAGCTGAAACTTCACCAACCTTAGTACTAAGATTGACAGTTTTTAGCTTTTTTCTAAAACTTCTTATCACAAAAACCAATCGGGTTATATTGTTGCTATTTGCTCCTCTATCACATACACTAAAGCCAAATACAGACCGGCCTAGGGTATAGACACAGCCTCAATATAAGCCGAGTTAACACTTAACAGTATACAACGTTTCAATTGATTCTCGACTTTCGATGAATTAAACCTGAATTGGTATGCGTTCCTATTGAAACATTACTATCGAAATGGAAACAACAGTACTGTGCCTGCTACACGTTGCTGCCGCGCTCCGAACATAATCCGCCCCTCCAGACGCCGCCTCTAATGAATCGGCTTATAAGTACCTCGTACCTACGCAAAGGTTTAAATTTTCCTTTTCACATTTCTGTTTGTTTCTGTTTCAAAGAATTTGTCCGTAGATTTCCAACAATGCATGAAATCCCGTCCTATTACCCTCGGCATGAAAGACACGCGGGAAAGCCAGGTATTTTCTAAAGGTTTTGTAATGAACCGGCAAATTCGAAAAGGATTTTATGCTGCAATTATATTATTTGCAAGCAAAGTTATTGTTACCATTGTGCGGAATGTTGTATAGTTCCAGGGTATTCAAAGGAACTTCAGTTTTATGATATTGTCTGTTTATAATTAATTGTATTTGGGCTTAATTATACACTTCTTTTATACATCGTAGTATTTCAGTAGCTGCACACTATAGTGCTTTGTTACTTTAACGTCTAGTTTGAACTGCTGCCGTTATCTGTCACAGGTTTTAAAGCGACAAGGTACCAAAATCTGCAGCTATTTTGTCAATGTTTTTACTCTTGTAAGATTATAGGCACTTCTACAAACTCAAGCTCTTAACAATTATTTGACAAACACTCACTGCAACACCACAGAGCAATAAATAATACAAATCTATCAAAAAATTGATTTAAATTTTAAAGGATAGCACACATTAGAACTGTGTTTATTAGATAACGGAGAGCCAATTTAGAGACGTTGCCCTTTACGTCTTATTTCCCAATGTGTGAAATAGCTGCAAATAATCCGATTGCGATGGCAGTTATTTCTATGGTTTGTAGGTTGGAATAAATACAAAATTTATTGTCCTTACTTACTCAGTGCGAATTTACGGATGGGTGCCAAGACATACATCGGAATTTGTTATATCCCTGATATAAACTATAACGAAGTCTACGACCAAGTAATTTTGTTTGGTTGGTTATTTCAATACTAATCTCAGTTTAATCTCCGTTAAGTTTATCTACAGTAACATTAGCATACCCTGATTTAAAATATAATCCACCTGCGGGTACGGCAACAATTGGGTTGTAATCTACGAGCATTAGGCGCAGTCCCAGCGGCCGGAGAGGCCTGCGTTGATTACGCAGCGATTATCCCTTGTTGACTGGTAATCATCTAAATACGACCTAGTTAATCACTCGCTTGTGTTTGCTAACTATATATACAAGTATACGTGTGATTATCGTAAAGAAATCGAAGACCAACCTGAATTCCATTAAACATGTGTACGCTCGTACGTGCGGAAATTGGCAGTCTCTCAGAGCTCAGGCTTTCACAGTTCGACTTGTTTTACGACGCTGGAGGGAGTCCGTTGAATCACGAATGCATTTCGGGGACCACTGTGAACAACGGATGCAGGGCGTGATATAAGTACAGTTGGTATTTCAAGTTGATACAAAAAAAACACAAAATATTATTTAAATCAACACTAGGTAGGAGTATTTTTTTATTCAAATTCCAATGACTGCACGTCTGCTATTCAAAAGCTAAGTAACGAGGTACTCACAGAATAAGACGCATCATCGCAACAAAACGCTCAAAAGGCATTCAATTCACGTGTAAATTTAAATTGGATAAAATTACAACAGGGTCCATTCCACATCGGTCTACAAACAACTTTCAGCATAATTGTGGGCCATTACCGTGTGCTGTCACTCGGCGTATAGACGTCAAATAAATAGTTGCTTGTAAGTAATTATCGCGGGCTTTGTTCTCCGGTGACGACGTACATCATAGCGCGATTAAATCAGCCTGAAACGGCGCACTAATGGAATATTGTTAACCAGCCAACGTTGACAGATTATTACTACGTGTATTTTAGTTTTGTTGAATTCACTTGTTTTTCGTTCAATTTACAGGTTTCGTAGAATCAATGCTCTTGCGTTTGACACTACGATTTTTTGTGTACGTCTAGTATTAGGTAGTACTTCTCGGTCCTAAATGCAATATGTACCTTGGTACTTTTACGAACCCGATGTTTAGTTAGTTGGTTTTCAGGTTTCTATAAGTTTTTTTCTAGTAAATACGAGGTAAAAGACAGACCAAACAGTGATTTAGAAACCCATTGCTCTTTTGTACGTTTTAAGAAACCTACATACATATTTATGTATACCAAGGCAAAAATTCTCAACCGTGCTTATTGTTGTCAGGTGGCAACGACGCGGCTGCCGCTGCCGACGTTCTCGCCGCGGGCTGTGCTGATGTACAGCGCCGCGGTGGGTGGCGAGGGGGCCGTGGCGCTGCAGCTGCGGGAGGCGGCGCCGGGCGAGCTGGACGGCTCGCGGCTCGGCCTGGCCGACGAGCGGCTGGCCATCGCCTGCCACGAGCCCGAGCTGCTGGCCGACCTGTTGCACGCGGCCAGCGCCGCCGACATCGGTCAGTGATCACTGTTGTTGTACAGCACAGAGCTGGATGGCTCAGAGCTCGGCCTGGCCGACGAGCGGCTGGCCATCGCCTGCCACGAGCCCGAGCTGCTGGCCGACCTGCTGCACGCGGCCAGCGCCGCCGACATCGGTCAGTGATCACTGTTGTGTACAGCACAGAGCTGGACGGCTCAGGGCTCGGCCTGGCCAACGAGCGGCTGGCCATCGCCTGCCACGAGCCTGAGCTGCTGGCTGACCTGCTGCACGCGGCCAGCTCCACCGACATCGGTCAGTGATCACTGTTGTTGTACAGCACAGAGCTAGACGG
Organism: Acleris literana; assembly: GCA_946894065.1. Taxonomy (NCBI): domain Eukaryota; kingdom Metazoa; phylum Arthropoda; class Insecta; order Lepidoptera; family Tortricidae; genus Acleris; species Acleris literana. Next base: position 6,548,657 of record OX335685.1, on the reverse strand, counting down.
CGCGAGGCTCGGCCTGGCCGACGAGTAGCTGGCCATCGCCTCCCACGAGCCCGAGCTACTGGCTGACCTGCTGCACGCGGTCAGCGCCGCTGACATCGGTCTGTGATCACTGTTGTTGTACAGCACAGAGCTGGATGGCGCGCGGCACGGCCTGGGCGACGAGTGGCTGGCCATCGCCTGCCACGAGCCTGAGCTGCTGGCCGACCTGCTGGCCGACCTGATGGCTGATCTGCTGCACGCGGCCAGCGCCGCTGACATCGGTCAGTGATCACTGTTGTTGTACAGACAGAGTTACACGGCGCGCGGCTCGGCCTGGCCGACGAGTGGCTGGCCATCGCCTCCCACGAACCCGAGCTGCTGGCCGACTTGCTGCACGCGGTCAGCGCCGCTGACATCGGTCAGTGATCACTGTTGTTGTACAGCACAGAGCTGGACGGCGCGCGGCACGGCCTGGCCCGAGCTGCTGGCCGCACCGTAGAAATGCACAAATGCTGCCACAGTGGGAAGGGCTGTTCGTATTGATATTAAAAAAGTTAACAGTTTAGGATACCAAACTATGATAATAGGTTCATTACAGTAATTTACATTTAAATAATCTAATATTCATCATAACTTTATAACGTAATCTGATATTTCCGATAGTAATAGTAGATTGGGCAGTGTAACTAAGACTTGACTGACACAGGAGCAGATGTAGGTCGACAGAGAATCGATACTGAAACATCGACATTTCCTCATCACTATTAAACTTGTCAAATAAAGCAACACTTTAACTGTCAAGCCTCAATAAAAGCTACTTTAAAAATTTAATACTTAAAAGTGTCAATGTGGTCTCTTCTTAGAACAGATGTCGTTAATGGAGGTTAATTTAATCTAACAGCCTTCGCAGTCGCGCATATAAAATGTTTTATACCTATGTTCTCTTCAACATCTTGTCACCGTACACCCCAAGAAAATGCCACATCAATATAAAAAAAAGATTTGATTAAAACCGTTTATACACCGTGTCAAACAATAATAATTAAATAAACACAACATTTAGCCATGTGATTTCAGAGCTATTCAAATTCAAATTCAAATTCTTTATTTTGGACTACAAAAACATCCATAGAGTGTTAGTATACAATTTAAGATAACTTAATCTAGTGTTAGTAATTAGTAGAATAGTTTATAATACGTAAGCTATATAATACGTAACTTGGTCGACCCTATGCGGTTATAGCAAAGTTAATAATATACATTTTATAAGTCGAAAGCCGAAATCTCAGGATACGATACGATAACATCAAATGAAAGTTCATTTAGTATTAATTTCAGACCATCCCACTTAAAGCTAGGTATCGGTGATCGTCGCTATTCATGAACACGGAATGTCGGGCGCGCCGCTAACACACAATGCAACTATTATGCAGGCATTACCGGTTGCTCGGAATTGGCATGCAGATGTCGTTTCTGCACTCAACTTATTTTATTTCAGTCCCGGGAAGAATCACGAGGAGGTATTCTGTAACACGCCTGAAACACAGCGGTGACAAGTTACAGTGGGTAATGGCTCTTTTTTTTTTTGAGTCTATATTGGGGGGTTATTTTTAAGTTGCCATTGTATAGTATAATAGTTACGACTACCTGCCTAAATTATAAAATGGCGAATGTTCTACTATTGATTTGCCCCTACGGGGTTCACGTTGATGTTAGACTTACCTACTTTAAGGGCTAGACTTACATACGAGTACCAACGTATACTGCAATAAAGATAAGGATTTAAATTTGAATAATAAAAAAGCATTTTTAATTAACCATAAATTTAAAGTATATGAGTATCTCGCCGGGTTTTTTTTCGGACATACGTTATTGACAGTTTCATCATTAAAACCAACATTGATGCCCGCCTCTTTAATCTTCTCGTGATCACGATCGAAACGTCGAGGTAATAATTAACAATGAATATTTTACGCGATCAAGTCTCATTTAGCTACAAGTACATTAAAACCCAGTGTCAAATTATAACGGCAATCATTAGTCGTCTCAGATACGTGTCAACTAAACGTCAAAATTCCAACTGACGCATCTACCAATCACAGAACGCAAAAATATTTATTTGCTAGCGTAAAAATAAACGAAATGTCATGTCAGAGAAATGTACAGTTGGATTCGTGCTCGACTACTGTAACCGTATATTCATAAAATTGTAAACGGTTGCCCCACTGCAGTTTTCTCCGCAGCACTCCGGACGTTGTCGAGTATTTTGAAATTCAAATATCGAATTTTGCATTCGAAACTGGCTCCGAGCCCGCCGGGCTGGACGCTATTTGCTATCAGACATTTAGATCCAGTGATTGTCCTTCACAAAACTGTGTTCCATCACACTTTATGGCAACGCTTTTGTGTCGTGCCCAATATTGCGTTGGTTTGCAAATATTTTGGGTCTAGCCTTTATTTGTTTCCATAAACGGTTCTTATTACGAGTACATCTTCATACGTTTAGTCAATTTAAATTGTCACGCCAAATTGAAACATTTTAACCGAGTACTGTAAAAGGAGTCGTTTCAAGGAAATATAGTCTTGACAGACGGATGGACATACGAACAACAAAGTCACCTTATGAGGGTTTCGTTCTCAGTATGTGGTATGGAGGCCTAAAAATGTTTTTTTTTTTATGTTCAAATGTATTTACAAGTAGGTATATTTAAATGTATAAATGGTTATTAACAAAATAGGTTAACACTTTATCGTACTAAAACAATAACATAACACAAAAATTAAAATTACAAAATTAAAAGTAGTACAGTCAAGGACTTTAATTGTTTTGCCACTATGGAACCCTGACATAATGACAGCGTCAAACCACATGACAGAAAGTACGCTTAAATGAATGATTAACGTTATACGACAGGGTTTCATAGTGGCATAACAATTAAAGTCCTTGACTGTACCTACGAAGGCGAACTTATCAATTTATATGGACGACAATACAAAAACATGCAAGCGGGTTTTAACACTTCCTTTTTCTTATATTTGTTAGATAATTGTAAAATATTAATTAACGGTTAAATACAGTCAGCTTAAAACATTCTAGCTTCCAATACCAAAACAGATGTTCACGCGACGTAGTTGCGTAAACATATTTTTGAGGTTAAGTATCAAAACGCCTAAAATTAATAAGCTTATGTATCATGATCCTTAAAGTTCATAATACCATATTTTTTTCCGGAACCGTAAACTTTTCAGGATCATTAAAAAGCAAACCTAACCTAACCTATTGAGTTCAATACAATGGCCTTTTAAATTCTGAAATTTTCACGGTTTCGGAAAAAAACTATTAGGTATCATGAACTTTAGAGATTATGATACATTAGGCTTATTAATTCTAAGCGTTCATATACGGAACCATTAAAACCACAATTTTGCAAACCTTCATGGGGAGGACTAATCAAGGTTCCGTTCCTTACTCAAAATAAAGGGAACATATATAGGTAGACTGACCAAGAAACAAACATGTATACATTTTATATCAAAATAGGACGTCAAAAAATCTAGTACGACGTATATTTGTGCCGTTATAATAAGCCTATTAACGTTTGTGAGGCACAATCACGAGCCACTCGCCCCGATAGCTTTCACTCTAAAACGTCAGATTAAATCGCACAGCTAGATCAAAACAGTAAAAACTCAAAATACAACTGTATTTTAAAATCAACTTTAATATAACTCCTTTGAACTTGAAACAAAACTAACAAAGATTTTGAGTTATTACTGTTTTGACCTAGCAGTGCGAAATGTGCAGCAGTGCAGCTGTACGAGTGCAATGGATTATTGCCGATGACAGGTCACTCTTTATTATGTTTGGTTTGAAGAGCGTTCAAAATAAAAGCAGGTTTCAAATTCGACGCAACGTAATGTTGCGCTTATTTGACTATACTAAAAGACAATGGAAATGGCAAAATATGTAAACAAATTACTACTGTTTGACAGATATCCTCAAACTTTCAGCAAACAAGTTTTTATTTTTAAAATCAGAAGTAATGATCAAGCGTGTAAATTATTTTAAATTTCTCCCGTTATATTCAAAAGTACGTGATTATGAAGTAATAATGGTAAATTGATCCGTTTGTGTTTACATCTTTTGCCATTTCTTTTGACGCCGACTGTACCTGCTGAAAGCAGCCGAAGATAAAAATTAGAGTTGGCAATATGCAACCTCATGTATAACTACATTTTTAATGCCTTGCAAAATATCGTAGAACTTTAGTGTAAAACCGTTTATTCTATACATATATTGTTTGCCTTTAAAAGGCCTGCGAAACCAAGCTGGGAACGGTGCGAATTATTTCTGGGGCATTAAATATTCTACTTCATCTTTACACACCGCATTGTATTATTTTTAATTTGTCTGCCATTACTGTCAATATAATAAGAGCTCTCATACTGTTGACAATACGATAGCAATTGGTACAAATATAAAATTAGAATAAGGCCGCTGTTGTACGTACAGTCGACTACAAAGAGATGTATCCATTTTCAGACTTTATAACAATGCAATAAGTTGAAAAAGTGGTTACATCTCTTTGTACGACTGTACTACTCGAGCTTTTATATTCTGTAACGATACTTTGCTTAACTAAAAGCGAATATGTGCAACGATGCGCCACCGTCACCGTAGCACACGTAGCTATCTCCGCTCGTAGCCAGCGTAGCAAAAAAACGTGTACTAAATCATTTGCATACCAGCCGCTAGCCGCGCAACGATGGAACGCTACATTTTGTTCTTAAAATTATAACGACATTCTTAATTAATATTGTAATAGAATTTATTACTTTATGAGACAACGTTGCTTCAGAAATTAAGAATAATAAAGCGAGCTTATAAAGGCACCTTGAAACAAAATCTATTGAAAGCGGCGTCATCCCCTTGCAACAATGAAAATACTTGTTCAGCTTCCTCGACCTGTGTTTGTCGGTATCATTTTCAAGAGTAATTAACTATAGACGGCTTAAGTTAAATTTGAAATTGGTAATTAAATTTCAGCTGTCCAATTCTTTATTTAAATGGAGCTTATATATTTGAGTAGAAGCGAGTCTAGTCGAATTGTTCTTCATTACAATTTGGCCCCTGGGGTGCCGCTTGCACGGCGCGACGTCAACTTGTCAAAATTCACTTGAAACTCGCCTCAATCTCGCTTAAAAATGCAAACTCATGCAAACGAGCTCTGAAGGCTGCTTAATTGAATTAGAGGTCCTTAAGCGGACGATGCCTTCTTTTTAAATTAAAAAAATATCTGTTTTATGCAGTAGCAACGAACTGTGCATTGAAATGTCAAGCCAATGAAACAGGGCTGAAAATCTACACGTTTACCTTGCCTTATTGCTTTTGACAAGTTGTCGTATTGTCAACGTTTTGATAGGCCTTATTTACTTGACAGTAATCGCGGCCGAGTTAACAACAATACCATAACAAGTCAAAGGTAACATGGTTTTATCGAGTTGAATAGAGGCCCTGATACGAGTATGTAGCCTCCTTATGACCATACTGCCTGGGGTTCAAATTACTGATGTGCCAAAGGAAACTTTCCAAAATTGTGGAACATTTAATGTAGGAAAATTTCGGAAACTTCTCACATTTTTGTATGGGGATTGACACTTTCCCTTTCCTCAATTAAAATTTCCTATATTTCTAGTGAATGTTTCAGGAAATTTCTTAGAACTTTTCCAACTTTTTGGAAACTTTCCGCAACTTGCACATCAGTAGTTCAAATATACAGTATGGAGTTCATAATTATGTGTACACTTTAGTGCCCTGTCTATTTAATGTCATGTTTAAACTGCCATACATGAATTGCCACAGCGATTAAAGTTATAAGGTTCTAAAGTGTACACATATTTATGAACTATTACAAGTGAATATTTTTTGCGAAAGAAAACCACTAACAAGAAGTCGTTAGAATATGTCTTAACCTACACTGTCAAGTGAAATAATTAGCATTACAAATTAATTTCAAAATTAGAGTTAAAATGTAGTATTTCTGTGTTTCTGTGTTTCTGTGTCGGGGGCTTTATTCTAAATTAACTTTACCCGTATTGCATTTGTATCATTTTCGACTCGGCCGCCATTACTGTCACGTTAAGAGCTGTCGTAACGTTGACAATATGATAGCAATAGTTGTAAAAACCAAATAGAATAAGGCTGTTGTTTTAAATATTTTTCGCCTCGTTTAAAATCGTCATCAGATGTCGAACTAACACCGCGGCAATCACCGCGCGAATAAAGCTTAACCCGAATTATCGAAAGCGAACGTAATGTGTACTAAATAATTAATAGACTAATTACTGTTTAATCATCACAACACCAGATAAATCTATACGTTATCTAAGCTGTGTTCCGCTCATGTAAATATGCCGGGATTCCATTAGGGGTCCCTGGGAGAGTGTTTAAATAACATTCGGCAAACAGGTTCATTATCCCGTCTGTATGCATTAGCCGGGATCATTTATATAAACTTTTCGACTGTTATAACTCTGCTATTGAATTTAGAAACAAAGGGTTTAGCTCACCAGCTTCATCTTTATTCTTTTCAACGTTTAGAGTCGAGGTTTTTTGCCAGTCAACTCGGGTAAATGTTTGTGAAAATATAGACTACAAAAACGGTTTGACTTTCGAGTTTTCTTTATGGTACTGAGAAGGCAAACAAGCAAACAGGCCACTAGATGGTAATTAGAATCTGAAAACTATTTGCAGTCTCAAGACAGTAATCTTAAAACTGCAATCCTACGACTTGCATGCGTTGCCAACCCTGAGGACCAAGATGAAATGCCTCTATGCTGATAATTTCACCGGTTTACTTAATATCCTCACACATATAATATCAGGTGCCGAGAGTCTGCGCGGTACAACCTTATTTCGTGTTGAATATTGTTAACGTTTTATTAAATAGCTCTTATTTAATTGTCGGTAATGGCGTCCGAGTTAAAAATAATACCAAAACGCGTCAAGGGCAGCATAGTTTTATCCTGAAGAATATAATGGCGTCCGAGTTAAAAATAATACCAAAACGCGTCAAGGGCAGCATAGTTTTATCCTGAAGAATATATGGTCTAAGATCCGAATAGGAGAAGATTTGGACCGGGCTGTTTATTCGATGAAAAGTATTTTATATCAAATTTAATACGCTAAATAATATGTGGCGAATAGGTAGACTGAAAAATTTCAGTCCAGTACTTAGATCATTAAAAAAAAAACCTTTTTTTTAAATTGCAAATGTTTGTTTAATAGACAAAATACATACTAGGTAATCGAAAGTATGAAGTCTATAGAATATGCAAACGTTAGGATTGGTGCAAATTACTAGTACCGACTTACCTGTTTATACCTGCCTACCCAATAGCTTGACGAGAAAAAAATAGTCAAACTAACGTTTGCATATTCTATAGGCTTCATACTTTCGATTGGTATGTAATTTGTCTATTGAACAAGCTAGTGTAATTTTTTAAAACTAAGTTTTTTTTTATTTTTTTTATTAATTATATACTGGACTGAAATTTTTCAGCCTACCTATTCGCCATATATTACTTAGCATATTAAATTTGGTATAAAATACTTTTTATCGAATAAACAGCCCGGTCCAAATCGTCTCCTATTCGGATCTCCTACTAATAGGCCCTGAACCGTTGTTGTTGTGCTAACTATTTAATGTTAGCTATAAAGACTATCATGAACTTGATGTAATTTATTTATTTTAATTTACCTTTGCATTGCTCATGTACTAACTGAATGTTAGACATGGAGCTTATTTCAATAAACTAATTTACAATTTTATACGATTACATTAGTACCTTCTGATTAAGATATATCTACTAGATACATCAAAAATGTCCAAGGATCAAAATTATCCCTACATTTTTGATCCTTAGCACATTTTGAGGTGTATATGTCATCAATGTGTGTAGTGAAGTAATTTTTAAACCCTATGACACGAATATTTTTTCAAGCTTAAAACTCCATCATCGCTCCGTAATGAGTCCACGTTTCCGCGAATCATCCCGGAGCGCGTCACTCGATATGTTTAAATTAGTATAGTTAAACGCCAGTCACGTAATCCAGGGGATTTTCAATCCGTTCCGAACTTTTGGGATCCGACGTAGTCTCGAAAGTGGGGAAGTAACAAAAGGCGACCCGGTGTAATGAATAATTGAGTCATATATGGCATATAAATGCCTGCGGATGTGGAAATACGTTAATTTATAAGGCAGTTTTAATATTGTACTATTTTTTAACGATAGTAGTAAAACAAAATACTGGGCCTCTATTCTAGGGGGTAAAAACCATAATCTTCTTTGATCTGTTCTGGTGTGGTAGGTAAAGACGATGGGGTTTTTACTGCCTAGAAACTCGGCCCTGTGAGTCTTCATTCGTTGCTATCGTTACCATGCATTACCCGTAGTTTCTGATACTGTCGGTAATCCACACAAAAACACTCGTGCGAATATTTCGTCTTGAGAAATATAATACAATGTATGAAACAGATTGTGACGAATTGAAAATCTTATTCTTTTTTTAAGTCGGTTAAGAAATTACTTATTGTTATGAAATAAGTACCTAATGACTAAAAAAAATACGATAGATCAATAATAGATCTTTGCATATGTTTAGTTCAGAAACGGTATTTAATGACTGTCTGTATGTTTAACTAAACACTTCCATTAGGGTTACTCGAATAGAAAGAAGACCTTTTAAAACTTTAAGTGTTCAATTTAATTTTACAAAAATCGAGATAAACCGAAACATTTTAATATTGTTAACACGACAATTCAATGTGCTAACTCCGGTTCTAGACAATTTACAAAATGTATGAGTGAGAGGTAGTTTCGCATATTTTATTCACGTTGGGAAGAAGCACTTAGAAAGATGAATTGTCACTCTGGCGGATTGTTCCTTTCTGGGGCGAGACGAGAACGTGTTGCCAGCCAGCCATAATTTTGAAGACGTTCTGAATTAGAACTGTTATTTTATGAGGTTATGTAGTTAAAACTTTGTATCTCTGAATGATTTAATACCTTTATCAGGATAATTTCCACGAACAAAGCGAACATAATGTAAGTATATTTAGATGCAATTATTGATATTGGTAACGACTACAGATAAATTTATCATAGTATGGAAACAACAATAAGATTGATAGGTATCTAAAATTATAATTGTATTATTTTAGTGTTTGTTCCTTTGTCATCAAACGGTAGTTCCATATTACGAGTACCTTATACCAAATGTTATTAAATTTTAATCTAAAAATGACAATCTCTAAGACTGCATTTTATGTACAATTTTAGAGTTTGATACAATATTTAATCAATCACTACAAGGCAGCCTACAGACAATTTGGAATTTGATACATATATAGAAATCAAATCAATCGCTCAGCCAAGCGGCATCAGTTTTTTACACCCGGAAACTTAAATGAAATGCGAAGTCAAACTGAACAAGTGAAGTTTAGCATTCATGATAGGTTTAGCCTCAATTGAGGGATCTTGGACTTAACTGTGAGGCGTATTAACTGAAGTGGCCGAACTTCAGGAGCCTCGCCCGCCCAGTCGAGGGCCTATCATTAGCTCCGGCCGGCACTCTTTGAAGCAGTTTAGCTAACTCGGGCACTCAATCCCACATAAAGATTTGAGGGAATCCAGTTACATTGCTAAAAAAAACGTGTGCGTCTCGGGACGTCCGACAGAAGTGATAACTTAAACTAATCTAAATGAACTATACCCTACAAGTAACAAAAAAGTTCAAAACAGCGGCAACTTTTTTAAATCTGAGTACGGGTTCGCATTTGTAGTCCCGACGGATCCTCAGATATCGATTTTCAAGACAATCGAAGCAGTAACAAAGAAACTCAAAATGGCGGCCAATTTTTTTTAAATGTGAGTACGGGTTCGCATTTGTAGTTTCCACGGATCCTCAGATATGAAAATCGATATCTGAGGATCCGTGGAAACTACATATGCGAACCCGTACTCAGATTTTAAAAAATCAGTAACAAAAAAGCTCAAAATGGCAGCCACTTTTTTAAAATCTGATTACGGGTTCGCATTTGTAGTCCCAAGGGGCCCTCAGATATCGATTTTCAAGACAATCGAACCAGTGACAAATAAGTTAAACTAATCACTTTCAAAAACGGTGATAGCATTAGGTTATATGCTCACTGTCAACAGTATTTATGCTTAGAAACGCAAAACGGAGTGACGTCAGCAGGTAAGATCAAAAAAATACCGTTTACCATTTTCATCCACTCCTGTAATTTACGATTGGCCTAGTAGCTGAGAGGTAGGTCTGTGACGCCATGGTGCCGCGGTTCAAATCCCGTCTGATTCCAGTATCATTTTGTATTTTAAAAATTGTTTAAAAATTAGTTCTACCGCTGCCGTATGCGTGAGAGAAAGGGAAGCCAGACAGGCTGTCGAGTAACGTGCGTTACGTAACGAAATGGTTTACCCTCCGCAATTTTTAGGTAGCACTATTTGTTAGATGCTTTTTTAACAGAGAAAAAGTAAGTCAAACTTTAAGTAACAGATAATTTCATCTAGGCATTGGAAAAATAGGGCAGAAATTTCGTAACCGATTACCAACATAACATTGATACTTATAACGACTTAACTGTACAAGAGCCCGTTACCGGGTCGACTCCGCACGCAGCACTTAAATCTCGAATATCTAGCAAATGATATTAGCGAGTGCGAGTCACAATCGGACCCGCATAAATTCGCATGGGCCTGCTTTCGTGTATTAAATTTTACGACAAACATGAACCCTCATATAACTTTGTTAATAAAGGTTGCAGTATATCGAGCCAGATGCTGGCCTGTTTTGACAAAGTGTCGAGGGCCGTGACCTCACTTAACCGATTTATACAGCCGAGGGGGCACCTTAGGCCTCCAAATTTATAAGCACTAGCCCACCTCACGGATTCTCGAGCGGAAGTTACGTGCCCATAGAGTGGATTAGCTATCTTGCAGTCACAGATAGAAACCGCTCCAGAATATTAGATCGAGGAGTTATACAGTGTGTTACCATCACCATTTTTAAAGGCGGTTAAAATAACTTATATCTGTAACGTAACCATGACATTAATTTAATTAATAAACAAACTTTCAGGCTTTGTTAACTTTCTAACAAAATTTTAATTACCAGCAATGTAAAGCACAGCAATTTGGCAAGTGTAAATGACAGTCGACGGATACTTTGATTATTATGATTTGCCCCCGTACCACGACATGCCTTGTACGAAGTAACAGCGATACTGATAACGATAAACACGCAGCACATGCACTACATTAAAAATGGATAGTATGTAAGAAAATTAATTGTGAAGTTATTTTAATTATTTTTTAATTAATAATACTTGCAAACAATTGCTAAAGCAACATATTATCGCCAGTTTTAATAAATGCCCGCATGCCGGTAACACACTGTATATAGAGATCGAGTTACGTTTTGCACTTACATACTTACTTAAATATAGAGCTATATTTTCGCTTGTAGGAACGTTGTTATTTAATACTTAACTAGAGAAATTAACGGCAAATACTGAAAAACTGTGCAAACTCTAATGCTTTTACCGTAAAGTCTGGACGTTATTACCGAGGCTTTCACCCAAAAATTGTTTCATTAAAGCAGCATTTCTGTTCATCTAGCTTCCCATTTATCTTCATAAAATTTTATCCTATAATCTGCAATAGCATGTTAAAGATTGCTATTTTCTTTTGTTTTAGCTTCTCAAATTCGGTTTTAATCCTTAGGGACACTCGTACATTGTTTTTTGCCCTACTAACACTAAGAAACTAATGCCGAGCTTACTTTGAACTATGATACGTCTAAACCTACAGTGTACTCGTATATACGAGTTACGAGTACATGTGTACGCTTGGTAAACACGCCGTCGATTTTACACTAAAATAGGGAACGTCAGCTATAAGCGAATAACGTTGAGCTTCTATTTTATGCAGAAATGTTAATTTCATCGATGCAAACACGAACATATTTTGCGAAATGTAAATACAAAATAGTCATAATGCATCCTCTGAAAAACATTTTATAAACAAACTAGCAAAGCTAGCAGATTAAATTTAAAGGTTATTTACAAAAATATTTGAAACCTTTTAACAGCTCGGTTAATTACGAAAGTAATCACTTCAAGCTCGTTAATAAAATCGTAAAATAATTATCTTCTCGCCGCTACTTACCTGGAAGGGCGGGAGGGGGAGTCTTGAAAAAACTGTTGAGCGCTATCAGATGTCATAATTGTCCTCCGCAGGTTAGCTGCGGTATAAAACTAAATGAGACAGAGTCGCGAGGGTTACGAATTTATTTATGCTACGCGCCAATTTTGTCGTAACTTTCTCTTCCTAGGAGAGAAGTGGCACAGAAGGCTTGCTAAGTAAATCAGGGAAATTTATGTGGGTTATGTATTCACTGAGATTAAATATTAAAAAGTATGTAAGAACAAAAAATGCGCGTTTTAAAATTGCTTTCGAACATTGTCGGTGTGAACATTGTGGTCATTTTAGGGTACCCTTTTTGATTTACCTTGTATTAGGTAAGATTAAAAAAACTCATATAACAGAGACCAGGGCCTTTTCACTTTTTACCCCTATATTCTTTACTAATAAGATTTTTGTATTATATTGTATGGTATTGTGTTGTACTGTTTACGTTATGACTACAATATGACGGATCTCATGAACTTAGGTTTTTGTCTACTCTATCTCTATACGTATTGTTTTCAACTCGGCCGGCATTAGGTACTGTCAATAAGAGCTGTCATAACGTGGACAATACAATAACATGTGAAAAGCAATTAGTGGTGACTGTGCAAATGATAGCAGAGATTCATACTAAATTATTAGAAACACCACCAAATTATTTTAATAATAAATACGCTACAGGAATATGACGTGCTCTCTGCATCTCTTAAATTCTGAGAATACTTTGTATCTGATAAAAATACAAGCCGATTACATAATTGTACCCGCGCGCTGTAGGTCTCTTACCACTGTGGCGCTCCCCACGTGGGGACCTAAATCGCCTCTACATTTACACGCATTAAAACTACATCCCAACTTCTACTGGAGGCTTAAGAGGAATTTAAACTCGCTTCCCATAGCACTGTTTATTTATAAACATATTGTAGTCTTTGTGCTCCAATTGAAAATTGGTTTTGCTCAGAAGTTAACAGGGGTTGTTTTGAGTAGAGATCATTTTACATGGCAATATTATGAAGTTTTATTGTTGCTTGATAAATTATATAATAAATTAGATAAATAATAACCCCCTGACTAATAAACTTTGAGTAACGGTGGTATAGCTATACAATGTTTTGTCCTTATCTGTCATTGTGACATTTGAATTTGACAGATAAGGGCAAAACATTGTGTAGCTATACCACCGTTACACAACGTTTATTATTTAGTAAGGGGGTAAATTATTAAACGTAACCCTTCAAACTATAAACGTAGCGTCCTTTCTGTGTAATTGTATTGTTTTGTTAAATGAAGTATGAAAACTGAGGCATTATTACATTTTACATCTAAATAAAGCATCTATAATCGAAAACAACTCTTTTCTCCAGGCTTAAGTGCATCTCCCTTAAGAGCTCCTTTAACAAAGTTGCTTCGCATTTTCTCAAAACGTGAAACAACATTTTAGTATTAAGTCTTATGAAGTAGTGAGCATAAAAGAACTACCATTAAGTAGGAATAGCTGACGTTTATATTAAGAGGCAAGTTTCAATGAAGCAGACTGATGCAAGATGCAAGCAAAGCGAAGCACTGCGCCGCACTATTAGCAATTTTATGATTCCGTAGCTTTATGGGCTCTTTAAGCATTACTAAAATTAAAATCCCGATGGAGCTTTATGAAAAAGCCATTAGAAAAATATGGAACGTCAAAGTCATTACGTTTACTGCTAATTTGTGCACTTATTCCGTGTGCCATTTTAAGAGGGCTCAACCAAAAAGTTAGTGCTTTAGGATTTTTCAAACCGTCACATTTTATGACGTCTTTAGGTCTTATTCTCTTAGTCGTAAACGCATTTAATGGTTAAAATATGTTTAATTCATGTTTTGTCCTTATCTGTCATTATGACATTTACATCTCCCAGAATATGTGACGAGGAATACAAAAAAAAAGAATAAAATAGGTTTATAGTGCGTTAATAAATTGGGGGTTAATCTTTAGTGTTTTTATTTAATTAATAACGATTGTATTTTAAGAAACTTTAAAGTGTGTTAAATACTTTGTTGTAACGCGCTACATGGTCTTAGTTGAATAACGCAATATTTAAAAAAGTTTCACTAAAGGTGCGTCGGCGTCGTCTACACTTTTTCTTATCAGTTTTACATGATTCCGCGTTTAAATGAAGCAAATTTTTATTTAAGTTAGGTACCTAATATTTAAGCGTGGTTTCCACAGTAAATACTGCCGCACGATTGAGTAAAATGTGAGATATACTCGAATGCATGTCCGTAATAATCGTCATATTATGTATACCTAACGTTTTCACGTTAAGTCACGTTTAACAAAACGCATTATTTTCCTTTTATTATCGCTAAATCATAAAAAATATAGTATCGTTAATTCAATTTTATTTATGTTATGCTTCAGCAATGCACCCATAAATCTGAACGCAAGGCGGGCGCGTCCTTCTGAGTTATTGCCAACACAGTCTCAAACAAAAATACAAATAAAAAGGGCATCGCTAATTAAATATATCGTCGGCGTATTTGACAAAAACATAACAAGGGCCACTCGTCTTCGACCTATTTTCCCCCTACTCCGCTTGGGACAAAGGACGGGACGGTTTCTTGAGATAATAATTTTAAGGAAACTGCCTGAGAGTTTTTTCATAAAATAACCAAGAGAAGTAGCGCGTTCGCCCGACCGCCGAAGGGAAATGCGGGGCCATAAAGTTGCAAATGAAGTAATATCGTGCTCGGCCTGACTTACTGCCGAAAACTTGCGCGACGACCGCTGGCGCGAGCACCTCGCCGAGCAACACAGCCTCCGACACTCACTGTTTACTCAATGTCATTTAATTAAGCTGAATAAGTTGGCAGAGTGGCTCCACCAGGCGACGAATTGTTGGCTGGAGCTGTAATTAATATTGACCTAATACAAATTTGTTCGACCTATAATTATTACACATGTTTTGTATCTAAAAAAAAAAATTAGACAAATCGTACAACAGATAAAGGGTACACGGAAAGAACATGTCTAATCACATTTTTTTGTGAGATTTCAATTTCATATTGTGCAATAATTAATAATATTATTTACCTACAAACCTACTTTACCTTACAAATATTTAACTTACGTACATAATTAAGAGGATCCTTATTTTCAAATCGCGATATCTAAAAAAGTCACTAGGTTACTGGACATGTCATGTTCTTTCCGTGTACCCCGCATATTTAAAGGCAACTTTATAAAGCTTAGACTATAATATTACGGCTGTGTGTAATAGCAATATGGAAAAGCTTCATGTCTTATAACATTTTAATTTGATTAATTAAAATATTAACCACGTATAACTAAATTCCATCTCGCGCCCGCTGAATCGTGAAAGATTCTATACCTAAATTGAGCTTCTAATTAAGCAAATCCTGTAAAACTGGTATTACGTTAATAGCTAGTCAAGGATCACACCGAGGAGCTCCTCGAGTCTTAAATAATTATGAGAGCGTCGCGGCGAGGAACAAGGGAATTGCTCAAATGTCATAAATAATTAATAGAGATTCCAAGTCGCCCAAGACTCAGCTCTTGAGCAGTACGGAGGCTTTTTGCCACCTCTAGCCAGACGCAGTCAAGTTTTTGGGGTCTTGATTTGGTTGTATAGACAACACAACAATAAACAAAACAATATAGGTATCTAACCTTCTCTGCTGTTAATAAAAAAATACATCAAGTACCTCTTCGCAGTTATATTCCTCCGCTACCTTATTAAAAGCTTCCTACTTTCTGCAAGCTCAGTGATGCGATTAGTCTCCACTCAAATAGAGCTTGTACGTTGAGGTAGGTACTCCTCCATAGAGTCGCCCGCCCACGTACGAGTATAATCCCTATCTCCTTACTATGAAACATGATTCAGGGAATGCAACCGAGTATTCCCCATTTGCTTTGACGTTGATCGTTTCGGTGGTGTACAAAGTGAATAGTGTCGTATAACCCGTATACATAATATAGCTCCGAACATACATACTGTGTACACGGATTGGCTTGAAATAGCAATGAGATTAAATCTGATCAATTACCCGGATTAAAGGATGGATTTAGTTTACAGTGGCAGTTGAAACTGTATGGTTATGTAGTACGTAGTACCTTGATAGTTGGTAAAGTGTACACTTTACTACATTTAAATAATTTCTCGTAAACTTGAAACACAATAAATATGGTAACAAAAAATCTACCAAAAAGTTAACCATTTCATGGATTACGACTTTTTTCTTTGCGAGTTTATTAATTCTACCTATCTTCTTGGTAATAAAACCAACTACAGTGTCATTAACTAACATTAGTCAAGCATGTTAATAACCAAATACTCGCGGTAGAGACAGCACGTGAACAACACGACAGCTCCGCGTAAGTACACACAATACCTAAACCAAACCACGCTAGCTCCAAACACAGCCAACTGAAGCGAGCTCAACTAGACGGGACCATTTTATTCAAAATTACCGTCGTCTTCTATATTTTCGTGTTACTAGGAATAGGTACGTAATGCCAGTATTTGATGAAGAATTCATTATTATTATATTAATAATAAATGTGCAAACACGAATGTTTAACTATTTGGCGCGTTAGCCCTTGAACATTGTTCAGCTTTTAGGAATTTCGGGAAAACATAACTTCGATTCATGCTCGGAAAATTCCTTTAATATGAGAAACTGGGACAATTGAACATTAGAAGGTGTTTTTTAATTGACTGGGTCTCTTGTAGATAGTTATAAAATTATCAAATCATAACGTTATAAAAAATACTTGACCTAAACTCTAAACTAAAGTTGAAGATTTCAAAACGACTACTCGTGGGAGCCCGTTGTTTCCATATTTGTTTTAGTTATGATTCACATAATTATTGATGGTCATAATTTAATATTGCTGGAACCGTAAACTTTTCAGGATTTCTTAAATATCTAACGTGTAGACAAGGCTAGGTTAGGTTAGGTTTGATTTAAGAAAATCCTAAAAAGTAACAGTTTCTAAAAAACATGTATTAAGACTTGCGATAAATATGACCTCAAACATATATAGTCATGCCAATATTTGCGCAAACACACAATAGCAAGAGCATCCTCAACAAGGAAATACAGCATCCCATTAAAGTCAGCTAAGACGGCGATGCGTCAGTGAATTATGTTTTCATTTGGTCAGATGGTGAGCACGACGGGCTCAGTGCCCTCCTGGGGGCGGCGTCCCCGGACCTACTCGTCTCGGACAACTCCGACAGCCTCCCAATGCCCGACTATGATCACGGTAAGATTGATCTTACTGCTCATAATAACTACTCATGTGTGGCTCTTACTAACTCACAGTAAGGGACTTAAAAGACTCTTTTAACAGCTAACCTTGGGCTAAAATAGTCGGTAAAATTAAATGTGTGTTGAATTCGAAAGTCTTATATTTCTTGTTGTAAACATGTGTAACACAAATCGGTATTAAGTAGTGTACGAAACTAACCTGTTTTGTGTGTATGTATATGTATACCTACTAAAAATACTAATATCATGTATACTAAATAAAAAACAAATATACTCGTACCTTTTAAGCCAAAAAAGTTAAATTTACGATTTTAATGACATATAGTTAATAATATATTACCAATTAATGTGTCCTGAATTGATTTATAACTGCTACCTAAGCGAAACGATAATTTTCTTATAAAATAGTAACCAAATATATTATTACACCACTATTAAACCGCAACACTGAACCGCTTACTCGGCAAAACTATTATTTGGCTTAGTTAGTATTTGCTCACTAAACCTAACACGGCTTATTATGCAAAAGTTTATTTAACGCACTACAATCTATTTCAAATTCAGATCACAATTAATTTGACTTAATTTCATTCGCAGTTTGGGCTTATTTAACAAATGTTTCATTACAACAAATGAACGTTTATTTTTTCATTCGAGACTATTGTACTCAGAAAAACCTTATTGTTTTTGACTTGCTATCGCATTTTCAACGCTGTGATAGCTCTTGTTTACTTGACAGCTAAATACAATACTATAACACAAAGCAATGTGGTTTTTCGAGTAGTAGTAGCCCATGCTATGTTTGATTCTGAGTATACCTAGTTGTGTTAGTTGGCAACACGTTATCCCGGAGTCCCGGGACGGGCTCCCGCGAGTGCTATTCGTCATCTGCATCTGCAATCTCAACTTATTTAACGCACGCCTGTCGCGGACGGGCTGTTCGCTACACGTGCGATACTGTAGCTAACTTCGCAGCTTACGCCGTGATGGATTGATGTACTTTAAACGCGCTGGGAATCTAACTGTCCTAATTATCCGAAGTTAGCTTATTACTGAAATGTTGACTTTCGTTTGAACAGTTAAAGCTAAAAGTCATAAGCATAAAGGACGAAAAATGTATCAGGTTAAATTGATAACTGCCGCGTATTTCACGTGAGTTATTTTTGGGCACGTACAGCTAGAATTGCATATAATTTTTGTTCTTTGTTTCAATTGGTAAGTTTTTTTGCGAAACACTGCACTGAAGAAATAAAAACACAAAATGTATCACTCAAAACTCGGTCGACTGACCAATGTAATCGACTGAATAATGATGCAGAAGAATAAAAAGAACTGCGTAATCACTAATCATCGATCAATTGTCGTTACTTAAATGTTTATGCCGCCGATTAAAAACGGCATGCTGTTAACCCCTCGGACGTCGGTGGCAATGGCGTCAAAAATCGTCAACGCTCCAGAGGTGATTGATTTATCTCTTATTTTATACTTTTGTTACATTTTACTTAATGCGTCCTCCGGCAAATCGGAGTCCCAGCAAATCTGTGCGAATATTTAAAAAATGCATGGGACGGCTTTACAAAGTTCAACCTTTGACCTTTATCTGGCGAATCCACTACTCAGATCACGCCGACAACGCCCGCAGCGCCGGGGCTCTAGCTCGTCGGGGCTCCAGTGTCGGCTGACTAATGCTCACTGTCACTCGCCGTCGGCTTGTTTCCGGCGAAGGCTCGCTGGCCACAGCGCCCTTTGTCAGGCGAGCTTTCGCAACAAGCAAAACACAACGAGCACCGTGCCAAAAGCTGCCGATATGTCAATAAATTCGATGCAAACATATTTCGATGCAGGTACTGCGAACTCAAATGTTTTTAGGACACTGCTTGCTGATCTGTCGGGGGATATTACTTATTATTTTCGTTCGTTGCTTGGCCCATACATTTTCAAATAATGCGCAGGTGGTGGTAAAGTACTTAACTAGGTGCAAAACGTCGTCGAGTTGCTATTACTAGCAACCGATAACCTATTTTAATGTTTATTTATCAGGCTGGCTTTTCGGCTAGACGGCTAAATTGAAAATAAAGATGACGCTACATTCGGTAAGAAATATACTCGTAATTCACGTGCACTAAATAGGTAGGTATCTTATTTTAATTAACACAGGGCATACACGTAATACCTTAAATTAAAACATAATAAACATACAACGTGCGTGACACAGTGCTAGTTGGCGCAAGCTGGAAAGCGAGCGCGGGCCCAGCCTCCGGCCGCGCCGGCCATATTTGTCACCTGTATCTCCCGCCCCGCACAGGAAATGTATTTACCCCAAATGAACTTGCATACGAGCTGCGGCGCTAAACGACTCGTATATACCATGAGCGGTATTGTTCTACTCTGAGCACCCTTTACAATCTGAACTTGCTAAATTATTGAGATGTTTAAGGAATAATGCCTATGGCAGACGCTGGTCGTGTTTCGGCTGATATGATTATGGAGATATCACATCTCTATAATTTTGATAGTTTAAATTATGTGTACAGTGTATCTATACAGTGCAACAGCTCTTAACAGGTCTACGGTTTGGTACCTCTCTCTCATTCGCTCTCAGATGCGAATCTAACAGGCATTTCTAAAAAAAAACACAAGGAAAAATAGAGAAATATTTATTTTAGCTGCAAGTATTTATAATATTACACATACTTCCGACTAAAATTAATCAATACCCTTAAATTATACGAGCCAGACCACTTTTTTAGATTGATAGATTGTATCTAATGTAATATGGTTTCCCTTTCAAAAATTTAATATTTTTAATATAGCAGAGCAAGGTGTGACTCCCCCGTCGTGCAAATGTCATATCATTATAATCGTGATCATACCGTGTGCTCATTTGTACACCCCCGTTGTTACTTAGGACAGGATAGATTTATCCCAGCGCTAGGCAGAATTAGGCCGCGAGCGACAATGATTGACGGTGTAGTACTGTGACGATCCATTACCTCTAATGGAGCTCGTCATTTTATTGAGCCCTGCTCGCAGAAACACACTCGTACCTACTTATTATTAAGCCATTTCCCCCATCACGTTAATTACATCTAACCTTATATTCTATAGCATATGCAATTAGACGCACTTAGACTCGATCTATGGGGCTCTATTTCCTCCAGGTAAAATCATATTGCTTTTGACTTTTTTTTTAATCCGAAAAAGAAGGAAGACGAGCAAGCGAGCCACCTGATGGTATGTCATAATCGCGACCCATAAGCACCCGCAACACCAGAGGAAACGCAGGTGTTCTGCCGGCCTTTGAGAAAAGAGTAGACTCGTTTTTTGAGGTATTCATTCGAAAATACAGATGCCGAGAGCTGATTCCACATTAAGATAGCTCTTAAATATCTTGACAGTAATAGCAGTAAAAACACTACGATAACATGTCAACAGCAATATAGTTTTACCGAGTGGAGTAGAGCTCCAGACAAGAGACTATACAAATACAACTTCCAGAGAACCCGGCGACGGACAAAACATAAAGAGAATGCAGCAAGGCAAATGAAATAATCGAAACACAAAGTGCATTAGCAAATGAGGCCCCGGCCCGGAGACGGTGCAGCGGCAACATGCGTCTCCTGCTCATACGAGTTACGTCTATACTGCCCTTGTAAACAGAAAAGGTGCATGTGCAATTTGGTTACAGAAGCATATAAATCCCTATAGGGTTAAATTAAGGTCGCATATGCAGTACGATTTCTATTGCACTTGTGCCTTGTTTCTTGGATTGTGTAGTAGTCAATAATAAGATAGGTAGTATTTAGCTATACATATAGATAAATGCTAGGAAACAGTTTTTTATAGGTTTACAACTCGGTAAAAAAATGCCGGCTCTTGTTATTAAATTACTTAACATTCTGTTTACCATTATGAATTGCAAAGAATTTAAATTCAAAGTCAATTTGAGTGAAATTTAAGGAGAATTAAAGGTCACCGTACCGTACCGTACCGTACCGTACCGTACCGTACCGTCTCGTAAAGTGTGAGGCTTCGATAAAATTTATTCTTAGTTTTTACATTTACATGGAAAATGTGACATAAAATATAAGCATTAGTGCGCTTTACAAATTACACCTTCTTTAACTTTATACCTCTAAATTATTGAATTAATACATTACAAATGCCAGTTTATTTAAACACTTAAGTATTCTTATCAAATTTAAACATCTTGCAATGCAAAGCAAGAAGCTTGTCGCTGGGACCGCCTCAGTCGAGGGACCGTTGTGTGCTCTTATAATTATTAAACGTATAACGCAAACGTATCTCTCGTGGTTGTGCGCTAAATGTTGATTCAGACGGAGCTAGGTTACTTACTGCATGCTGATTACTGCATATAGTATCTAGATGCAGGTAAGCCAAAACTAGAAGTGTTATCATACTTATCGGGCTTAAAACACTTAACAAAATAAAAGAAAATGGTTATCAATAGCTACAAAGCACATGTAACTCCGTAGATTGATGGTTTTTTTTCCCACTGCAAGAACGTTCGTGTATCACGCAAAAACGAATGGAAGGATCTTAATGATCTACATGTACGTGAATGTAAGTTTTTGCATCCATATCCATGCTAATATTATAATTGTGAAAGTGTGTGTCTTTCACGCTTCAACCACTGCACGGATCAAGATGAAGGACATAGGATAGTTTTTATCCCGGAAAAATTGTCAGTTTCCCAGGGAGCAGCGAGTAGAGTAGTTATATAAAAGTACTGAGGCCTTTATTGCACAATAAAGGACACGGTAACAGAACCTTTTAGTGTTTCGACATTTATTTTGATGGAACAAAGCACCAATAAGGCTAATTCGAGCCGTCTGCCAACCTAATATTGAATCCCGTTTGCACACCATAAAATACTGACGCACATGAGATGATGATGATAATGTGGTTGACACGAGCAACATTTTTTATTTTATTGAAACTGGTGCTAAAGTTCAAAACCCACATTTGGTCGACTGTACCACTGACCACTGACTGTAATTTTGTACGGATATACCTATAAAGAATTTATGTAAAAAAAAACCGTTTTACGTTAATTTCCAACAACGCCTGCCAAAATTTTGTGTGGGTAACCGAGTAATTAAACGCTTCCCCGTGTCATTACTCTCCACACCACTAGTATTTCAAATCTACTTAGCGGGTGTATTTGCTGGCGCTGTGTTGGTATGATAATGAATACCGCCGCGGTCGTAATTGACGACAGCGCCCTGATGGATCGCGCAGCTTCCTCTGTTTGTTCTGCACACTACAACCTACAACCATACAGCACAGATCTAAAGTTCCAAACTTGTTAGGAGTCGCACAACCGTTCGATGAATCGTCATTTATGTAACCTTACTCGTAGCTAGATCGTCATATGACAGTTTTGTCCACGTCTGACTGGGGGGGAGGGTAAGTGGAACAGTCTGCATATACATACTTAAATTAAAGTTCATGAATGAAATAAAGATGAATGCAATGTAATGTAGTCATATTGAGGGCACGATTTTACCTGTTTGGGACCTTTTTGGTTAGTTAGCAAGCGGTTATTTGAGGCAAGCGCTCAATTTAATAAAGTTTGATATGTATTTGCTGTAACCTTACGAGTAATGTTGGTTTCTAATTACAACAATCTATCTAGTATTTACTTAAGCATAATGACACATTTATTGACATTAATGAATTATTGAGGCAAAATTAACTTCCAGTATTAGGTTCTAAGACATAAGAGTCGCGACCTATTTGAAATGATTCTTGCTTGTCATCCCTTGCGTATAATTCATCAATCTTAGCGGTAGGTATAATGGAGATAGGCGGTATAAAAATTGCCCTTAAGGTGCTTCAATTAATCGGATTACAAGCTTTGCCCTGAAACGACGATAGCACTACAGGGGTTACCCTAAAATACCTACAGTTACATCAACCTTGAATGTAAATTTAATTTCTTGTAATAATTCGTAGGCGTATTTTATTAAAGTATGTACGTAAAAGTTAATAATAAGTAGCCTTTAATCTACCGCGACGTATGCTGCATACGCTGTATCAGCAACATCTTGCTCGTCCTTCACTTTACAAAGAACTTTCTGAGTGCCAAAAGTGGTGTCTGCAAATTGCAGCCATAAATTTAAAGGCACAGATGCTGGCGATATGCGAAGGTGACGAGCTACGAGACTCGTGCGCTCACGATACTTGTTGTGTTTAATTTTTTATAAGTTAATTAAACTGAACAGGGCCTCTATTCGACAAGGTTAAACCATGTTGGTTTTGAAGTGTCATGAAATTGTTTTTACCTAGCTTTTTTCAATTAAATAATGGCTATCAAAACGTTCACAATACGATAAAACGTCAAAGGAAATATCACAGGCAATATTGTGCTACCCCAGTAGACGCCTTGTTTGAATTTGTTGCAAGCTACATTTATTTATAGTTAATTAACGCTAGCACTAACTGAACCAATGTTCGCGTCACTCCAACGAGGTCTACCGCTTAACAGTTACGTTATATATCAGGATTGTCACGTGTGTTGGTAAATTTATCGCGTTTCGGGGAATTCGCTCGCGAGCAGCTCGTACACGCTCGTACACGACAGCGCGGATTGCCGGGAATTAACCAACCACGGCTTGCCTCCAGATTTCAAAGTCGCGCGTTGCAAAGATAAAACTGAAACCTGCGGCTTATGAGGACGCGTCCCGGATTTAACTTTATACAGTTTAAATGTATATTTCTTCGCGATGTGCTTGTTTGCTTTTTTAAGTCATGTAATGTTTTTAGAGTTCTATTATAAAAAAAAAATTAGATTAAAGTGTGACCTAAGAGTCGAAACAGCATTCAATCACGAGTTTGTGAAATTGTCAACGTCTAAATTAAACATCATTTATTAGGCCTTACTCTTATACAAATCTAAAATAATGTAGAGATCTCTTCCATAAACTTATTAAACAACTGTTTAAAGAACAAATTAAAAAAAACACGAAGCAATTGACGTTATAGAAACATAATTGAAAACATTCGTTCAGAGATAGCTGTTAGAGAAGTTTAAATAAATCAATTTTAGGTCTATCAGCTAAGTATTTCCGACGGTGCAATGCTAACTTTGTTAAATTGTACAGAAAAATGTTTTAATGAAAGGTGTTATATCGTCTTATAAAATAGGGCGCCAGCGTTTCCTGGCATAACCATACACCCTTTTAATTAACGTTTAAAATTCTTTAAAATAACGTTTCACATATTTGCCTCCTTTAATATAATAATTGTGAGTTTTTTCTACTTATCCAATTATCTGTATACTTACCTAATTATGGGTACGTCGTAACAAGTAAAATAAAGATTAAAACGTTAGTACAAAACTTCTGCTCCATTCTCCAGTTAGTTTGCGTTAGAACCGAAGAGCCAGTTTAGTTTTATTTTGCGATGTTAAAACAGCAACATGTAAACTAACTAAAGGAATCCGCCGGAGAGTAAAAGCTAAATAAATTTAACAAATAAGATTGATGCGAATATCCTTTGGCACGAGTCCCTTTTTTATCGCAAAGCTTTTCACCTTCATGGACAGCTAGTGTTAAATAATACCTACCGAACTTTTTATGGATGAATACTATTTTTACTGAGTTTATTTTTGTATTAAACAATCAGGGAAAAACATTACTAGTATTTCCAATGTGACAGTATACTCAATAACTCATAGTGTCTAGGATAGGCGCTGTTCATTCAGAGAATTCTGTGTTCGAATGACTTACTTAGCTAGAACATAGCTTAAAACATAATCAAAGCCTCTCCTACCTGTTAACTACCTGACATATTACAAAGTTAGTAGTCACTTACGTTGGGTTTCTATAAATCCGTCCATTTGGTTTCACAACATTCAATCTACTTATTTTATGAATAGGTAAACAAATAATTACCTGTTACAACAAACCATCTGCAAAAAAATCACGATGACGACACTACACAGCGTCAAACGTGATTTCGAGATTGGCTTAATTTATACGCAAAAGAAAAACAAGAGGAGTGCAAAAAATTGTGTTCACTTGAAAGGAAGCAGTAAAGCTAATATTGCATGAATTGTCGAGTGAGAATGTGTGCAAATTGCTGTGATATTATGTGTCGTAGAAGTAACGCGAGCGGGAAGGCTCCTAATTGCGCTATTTCGAAGACGGTGGGCTGCGGTACGCTGACGAAGTTTCTCACAAACTCGCTTTTGAACACTAAAGAAAAAGAGTCATCAAAACCTGAAATCCCACGCTAATAGTTTCAGACTGTGATTTAGCGTTGCTTTTTCCGTTTTCTTTACCTGTTTAAAATAGGTCGGGCTTCTTTACAACAATGTCTAACGAAACCATATTGTTATCGACCTATTTATTTATTTAATTTCGTTTCATTACGGCAGGCATTCAATAAGGGCAGATATTTGTGTGATGAGCACGAATATTTGTTTCTGAGTCATGGATGTTTTCTATGTATTTAAGTATATATTTCTCTATGTAAGTATTAATATCGTTGTCTAGTACCCATAGTACAAGCCTAGAGCTTAGTTTGGGACTAGGCCAATTGGTGTGACATTGTCCCCTGATATTATTATTATTATTAATCAGTTTACTGGGAAAATCCCAAGCACATACGAAAAGTTTCACCGTCAACGGGCATAAAAATGGAAGAGTCATTAAGTGAAGTTTCCAAAAGTTTATTGTACTGTAAAGTCCACACAATACAGTGAGTGAATTCATTCCATATCCTTTGTGAAATATCGAGGCGCGCGGCCTCGGCAGTGTGCCGGCCAAGTTACCGAATACCGGCTTATTGCACACACGTGTTTCCTTCGATTCACGAGATGATTTAGTTTTCCTGTACAGAGGTATAAGGTATTAAGATACCAGTATTTAATGAATAATTTATAAATATTATCATTATGTAGGTACAAAATAAGTACTTGCGATCGAAAATACAGAATATTGGACGCATCGCGGGAACAGTCCCAACTGTGTAAATATCGAAATATATCAGAGCATATGTTTGTTTGCGCAGTTGAGACCAATCAGTGTGGACCCTGAGGACTAGCCGTGAGCCACGACAGAATACGGAGATTGTTACGTTTAATGACGGTGTAAATAATCGGGGAGCTAGCAAATCGTTTTACCTGAAGATAAGCTTAAAACTATCCAGAGGCAATATAGAGTACTCGATGTTGTATTCGCTAAAGTTAGTCCCCAACATTTACAGCCAAAACAACACTACAAATCCTAAAAATACCCAAAATGTAATCGTAATAACTGGAAGATGTAAAATGTCAAGGAATCGTGCTTATAAAAGACACTAAGGGACCTATCAGACAGAGAGCGGTCACGCGGTCAAGCTATCAGTTTTGCGTTCTTTGCGGTCTTTGTGTTATATTACGTTATAACTGACCGCTTGAACGCGTGACCGCGTGACCACTCTCTGTCTGATAGGTCCCTAACGCCCTTACTTATAAAAGTGGAATAACCATGGAGTAGCTAAACCATGTTTTGTCCTTATCTGTAATTTTGACATTAGAATTTGACAGATAAGGACAAAACATGGTTTAGCTAATCCAAGGTTATTCCACGTTTATAAGTAAGGGGGTAAGTGAAATACGAAATAGCACTCATTGACATCTCGCCGTTATACATACATTAGTAAATGAATCATATGAGATGTCACGCCAGTCTGGAGTTACGAAACTGGAGCAAACTTACCGCAGGCAGAGACGAATGACGAGAATCAAAACTTCATTAGTCCCGTCTCCCTCAGTTTTCAGCCAAGGCAGAAAAGCAAAAACGATAAAGGACTATGGAAACGAACTTTGAGTTTCAGCGTAGCAAATCTCGTTGCGTAAACTCGCTATGACTGCTAATGTAATTAAAATCTACCATTCGTAAACCGAGTTAACAGAACTCGTTCGTGATACGTACGATAAATATATAGGTATGTTTATGATGTTTGCGTTGATTTGTTTGAAACTCTGTTGTCGAAGAAACTTGCAAATGTGTCTACGCTGTCGTACTAATTGTTACTATCTCGTTTCTCGTGCAGAGAATCCTATTACTAGTTAATTGAACATTCGGGAAGCATTTACCTACATATGCATTTTAGTGCAACTTTTATATTTTTGGGATTCCTTGGAGAAACTAAAGCACTTTTGTGAGATCGTTCATTCGATCTGACGATCCTGTTCCACACTTAAGATGCATTACTCATTCACTGGCAGATCATGTTTTGTTTTGAGTTGGAGCTGGCACATGCCATTCGCTATCCATCCGCGACTGAACGTGAAATTCTTAGTATTCTATGACCGAGGCATGCACACCGGGCCCGCGGCCGCGCCCCGGGCGTGATCCCCAATGCCGCCTGGGTCACGAATATGAATAATTTTCCAATTTAAACGTTTATTCACTCTTTTGTCTGATATTTTTGACTTAAACAAGAGTTTTTGTCAAATCGCAAACAAAATATGGTATATTTTTCTCGCATCTCGCCATTAAATGACTTTCGAATTCATCACCAAAACCATAATCCAAAATCTATCCAAAGCCTAAAGTACGTCTTAAACAAGGGTTAATACTTGAATTAGCGAAAATCTCAATATCAAGCGCGTCCGAACACATTCCACAATAAATCAATTACCTGCCACTAACAGGGTCAAACAAGATGCAAACACGTTCAGCCTGTGGTTAAATCCGCGCCTTGTACTCCTCCCGAGGTCAGCGGTAGGTTTCAATGCAACAAATTCAAATTTACTTAGTTCGTAACAGCATAAACAGCGGTATAATGACACAAGTCTAAAATTAGTAGAGACTGATCAATAGTTTCATCGAGTTCTAAGGATATTCTGAAGACTATAGGCACATACTTACAATCGCATTTATTTTATTATTTTAATATGAGCCAAGTATGAGCCCGCGAGGTGCAGCATCGTGATAAGTCTCGTGTCGACCCACTCTAAATTATTACTACTTACTGTTAAAACTACGCCCATGCAAAATGATCTTCTTAATACTATGAATACTTTTTAATCCAATCCACGAAAACTTAAAAACGCCACACACAAAACTGGAAAATTGACAAAGTTTGTGTAAAGACGCGATTTCCTACTCCTTTGTCTTAAGTAAATACAGAAGATGTCGATATCGACGTGCGAACAAGTTATTGGCACAAAACTGAAGTCCCTCGAGAGCACTGTTGGCGCGGACTGCGCCCTGCAGCATTCGCGGCGAATTGACTGAGCATCGTAGCCTGTCTTCGAGTCGTATTAAATAGTCAAATGTAACATTACTTATACACGTTATGTTTTTCTCTAGCCTCACTGCAAGAACTATACCCATTGACCGTAAGCCGACGTTAAAGAACACGTGCCCTAACGAAGCGGTATTGACCCCTTCTGATTGATTGGACCAAATTATATCAGCCAGTTAATGTAAAGTTAGCAGCGCTAAAATATTCATGTTTAATCCGAATGGTAAAATACCCAATATCGCCGTACCTGATTTAAAAAGCTTTGATAGTTTTTGAGCTGTCATCCAATAATATTAATATTAAAACACTTCCAAAAAAACTTATTCACCTAACTTTCGTATTAAAAAATAAAAAAGGCCACGCCTCACCTCACGGCAAATATAAACGGAGTCCGAGTGCGCGAACGATGTCCTGTTAATTAAAAATATTCGGTAATGTACCTACGTACCTTTTTGTACCTTTCATGCCCGTGTCTCCCCAACTACCTAACCTTACCTTTAAACGTTTGAAATGAAAGGTAGCAAAGATGTTTCGAGTACCTGCCTACTTGCTAAGACCGACATAAATCGCCAGCGATGTTATCGCCGAGTGCCGCCGCTCGCGAGATCTTTTTCTCTTCGGCGACATTACCTATTCATCACGTGGAAGGCTGTAAATCGAGCACTTTGTTACTTACTTTCCTCGGCGGGTCCGAGCCTCAAAGAGATCGGCCATCATTTTTCTACGTTCCATTAGTGGCATCGGCCGGCCGAGACGGATGTGCGGTCTGCACAAACATAAACAAACTAATGGTGTCCGAGGAGTGACAAAGAACATCCCGTCACGGCCCGAAGGCCGCGAATCAATGTCCCGATCAATACGGGCCGCTATGAACGGACTTATCCCTTGTTTGATTTGCCGCTCCGAATGCGGCCCACGTTATTGTACCCGATAGGTATCTAGCCGGCGGGTCCTCGGGTGGCCCGCCCGCCGAGGCTCTCAATGCGACCTTCCTCGCTCACTGCTTACAATGATTAAAGCCAGGACATGCCTTCCTTTGTGTCTCAGCTGCACTGCACTCGGCTATTGTCTATGGCGTAGGGATAGGATTCCTAATCTGAGGCCGATCTTCATTGTCACAAGTACATTGAGTCATCGTTTTACTGATTTATCACTTAAGTGGATCCTTTACGAGCTTGCGAATCGAAAATCATTTAGGTCTTCATATTTTATCAAAGATCTATTTAATTTATTGTTCGAACCCTTTCAAACCTTCAATTTCCACAAAACAAATCAAAGAACTCTCAGTTCAATTAAAAATCTAACAATGTCATTGTGAGACCGATTTCTATAGATGTCCCGGAGCGTAGTTAGAAAGTGTGAATTGGTTTGTTTTATTCCGAGAATACGACTCAATGGCGATAAAATCAGGAACTCGTTTTTTTTTCTAATCGGAAGGAAAATTAAGCAAAATTGAGAATAGCGCGAAATTGGTCGCTGCCTAACCCAAACAATCTTTAATTTCACCTTACTCAACATTTTTCCAGGCTCGTCTGAAACGTAATTGTGAAATTTGCCCGCGTACGTTTTCATCGTTCTGTTTGTGTTTTCTCATCCTTTTGTTTCGCGCTTTGTTTGCATTTGACCCTCTCTAAATTAATATCGAACGCCTAGGAATTAAGGGCTCAGGAATTATGTCCCAATAACGCTGATATGGAAGTAATAACTGCGGCCGCCGGCGCGGTATTGCTCCGCAGGGCGCGTTATTTGCATAAACACTACCGACACATGCCTACCGCCCTATATCGCCATTAATTAAACATACAGTACCTTTAATTACTTATATTCAGCCTACGATCTCATTTATTGATATTTTTTATTACAAAGAATAAAGTGGCTTTGAAAATCATGTTCGTGGCTACGTAAGTAATTAGTATAATTATAGAACAGATTGATTTCATATACTACGAGTATATATATTGAGCCTTCTATATATTTATACTGAACTTCTTCAAATACAATTTGTTATTTTGATCAATATGATTTGGTTGAGAAATAAAGGCTACGAGTATCTTCTGTTGTCATTCATGCGACTTTCTAGTATATTAGTAAATTAGGGAAAAAAATATCTTGGTCATAATCATAAATTGATAAAAAGAAATATTTCAAGATTTTACAACTTTGTTGGCGTTATTTAAGTGTTTAACTATGCCAAATTACAGCTTTCTAGCAGTTGTACCAAGATTCTCTGAGTTAAACTGCGGACAGACGGACATAGCGAAACTATAAGGGTTCCTTTTTGACTACGGAACTCTAAAAAAATATTCACTATAAATAAGCGTTAATTTTTGACGTTTATAGCTTGTATTTTTGATGATCTATTGGAGATCGTGGTAAACTGACCGATGCGAGTAGTCTTTCGGCTGATATGATGATTATGATGGTGATAATGGTGGTGGAGATGGTGGTGGTCGTCGTGTTGGTGGTAGCGATGGTGATGCCGACGTTGATGTGTTGTTGCAGAGTGCACGACGTCGTCCGCGTCGGCGGCGGTGGCGACGGTGTCGGTGGCGGTGGCCGGGCTGGCGCGCTCGCCCGCCACCAAGAAGGCGCGGCCCAAGCCCTGCTCCCCCAACCGGCAGGGCCCGCAGCAGTGCCTAGTAAGTATCATATTGTACTCAAAATAAATACTAAAGATAAAATACCCATGATATTAATTACCGCTGGTTTGGTACTAACAAAAGCAGTTCCTTTTGCTATTTAAATTACATCTTAGTATCTAACGTTTTTATTAGGCTCGTATTAAATCAAGATCGGTGTTAAATACATTCAAACATCTGGTAAAAAGGCACCAAATCGTACAGTGCAGGTAAATGAGATATATTTGTCGATATAACTTGAACCAAATTTGATTAACAGACATTTTATTGAATAACTAGCTTTTGCCCGCGACTTCGTCCGCGTAGAACTCGTTTATCGCAGTTAAGTAAATTAATAGTTTTAAGTAATTCTATAGTTCGACGTCCTCCCTGGCAAGAATGATCTTTCAAACACATGTAATATTGAGCTCGAAATTTACCGGGACACCAACTTTAACCATTAACTCTTACGGGAGGGCACTCCCGATACCTCGAAAGAGTTCAGGAACTCTAAGGGTAGGACGTGACTTGCTCTGTGTCTATGACATTGTCTACCAAGAGATTCTCCACAACATCGCCTTCTACATGAGAGATATTTTTATATTTATCCGCCCGACAATTTTGTTTGTCGGTGCTAATATCGCCCTCTCGCACAAACATTCTATATTCTTTATATTGTTTTTTAGATCGGGGTACACGTTATTTTTTAGATCATCTGTGTTTTGTACAATATTACAGAATTCGCGGTTTAA
This sequence comes from Acleris literana, assembly GCA_946894065.1. Taxonomy (NCBI): domain Eukaryota; kingdom Metazoa; phylum Arthropoda; class Insecta; order Lepidoptera; family Tortricidae; genus Acleris; species Acleris literana. The sequence continues at coordinate 6,516,502 of OX335685.1, read as the reverse complement.
TGTATTCAAATCATTACTATCTCTCGCCATACGATCTTCGACCATTTTTAGTAGAGCTGCCGGATATATTGCCCCGATTGTGTATTATGGTTTACTCGTAGTTCCTGGCATATTTGTAGTGAGGTTAATTTTTTATATATATACTCATATCGTAGATGCCGAAATGCATTTATTTTATCCGCTGGTGTGCCCCTAGTTATCACCGGTAGATGAGAATCTGTCTAAATTCGCCGTCTCAAAGCACCATCCCTCCCATGATAGTTTGGTTGCTCTTAAAATATCCATCATAGTTCAATATTACATATATTATATTATGAGTCTTAATACTAATTATAATTTAGGTATCTATCATTATAAATGGCGGAACTCCCAAACATCATCAGTGGCCGCTGAAAAAACAAAGACAATTATATTCTTCAAACAAATTTACCCTATGCCCATTAATCTAATTCGATTCTGCGGTTAATCCGTGAAAGCGTAACAAACAGACAGACGACAGACAATTGCCTTTTTTTTTTGAATTGCCATTTTGAATTTCTACCTATACCTTCACATCATTTTCGAAATCTGCGTCCTCAAAATCTAAGAAAATGACAATTATGTCCACTTTTTAAAAAAGATCATGGCCTCCATCTTGAATACTAAATTTGACATAATTTTCATAATCTGCGTCCACAAAATGTAAGAAAATGATACCAATGACGACTTTTTCAATAAACATCATGACGGCCATTTTGAATTCCAAATTTGATATCATTTTTGAAATCTGCGTCAACGCAACCTAATAAAATGACACCCACGATGACTTTTTCAAAAAACACTAAACATTGTCGTTATTCCCTCGGGAACTTTTAAATTATCCGGGATGGGATTTTTCTATGTGTTAATCCAGGGTGCTACACCCATTTTAAATTTCATCCTAATCCATCTAGCCGTTGCAGCGTTAAGGAGTAACTAACTAAAACCCCCTTTTACCCCCTTAGGGGTAGTTTTTTCTAAATCGCTGAAAGCAGTATATTTTATTTATAAACAGTAGTCTAAATATCAATTTCCTAATGTAGCCATTTCGATATCTCTCATACAAATTTCTACTCCCCGTTTATCGCCTGAGTTTTACGGAAATCAATGAAAGATTTTTTTTATGTTAAACAGTATTAAACAGTAGCTTAACCACCAATTACCACGTTTCCATCTAAAAAAAATAACATAAATGACCAAATTGTCATACAAACTACCATCCCAAACCTCATCCCCTTAGGGGTGATTTTTGAGATACAAATTTAATCTAATTCAGTTCCGCGGTTTATCCTTGAATGCATAACAAACAGACAGACGACAGACATAATTACTTTCACGTTTATAATGTTAGTATGGATTTTCTTTGTACAGCAATATTATGTATACCTATCGATGAATAGTTTTTTTTACCCCTTCAGTATTGTTTGAAATGACATTTTAGAATTAAATAACCGACCAATTCGCCGAAAAATTAAATGCCTGTCAGAAATTATTTTCAAGTGATCATAATAACCGCCCTAATATTAAATAACAGCCGTAGAATTAATACGCCGTGAATAGTATTGAAAATAGCGGAAAAAAAATTTAAAATCTGGATATGTCAACGCTGACAACTTCGATCTGACACCGCTCCTTTTGATATAGACTAACAAAACTGAATGTAGGTACAAAGCCTGTCTCGTGTTGTCACACTGGATGGCAAAAGCCATAGGAGAAATAAATTATTCAATTGCGCAATTTTGTCAAATAATTACTAATCTTATTCTATATTAGTAATTATTTGCGTCCCCAAAAACTAAGAAAATGTTACCCGTGACAACTTTTTCAAAAAATATCATTGCCGCCAGCTTGAAATCTAAATTTGACATTATTTTCATAATCTGCGTCCCCAAAATGTAAGAAAATGATACCAATGATGACTTTTTCAATAAACATCATGGCGGCCATTTTGAATCCCAAATTTGATATCATTTTCGAAAACTGCGTCAACGCAACCTAAGAAAACGACACCCATGATGACTTTTTCAAAAAACACAAAGATATTGTCGTTATTCCCTCGGGAAACTTTAAATTTTCCGGAATAGGATTTTCCTATGTGTTAATCCAGGGTATAAGCTATCTCCATTCTAAATTTCATCCAAATCCATCCAGCGCCATTGCAGCGTGAAGGAGAAACAAACTAAAACTCCCTTTTCCCCCCTTAGGGGTAGTTTTTTCTAAATCGCTGAAAGAAGTATTTTTTATTTATTATCAGTAGCCTAAATAACAATTTCCAAACTACTTATTTTAAAAATAACTTATCTCCTATACAAATTTCTACCCCCTATTTGAACCCTTTAGGGGATGAATTTCCAAAAATCCTTTCTTAGTATACCCTTAGGGTACCCAAGGAATATTCCCTTCAAATTTCAAGTCCCTAGGTCCAGCGGTTTAGGCTGTGCGTTGATCGATCAGTCAGTTAGTTTTACCCCTTTCCATCCCTTCGGGGATGAAATTATCAAAAACGCTGAAATACGTATAAATTAATTTTCAATTTTCAACCTAAACACAAAATTTGAATAGTCTAAGTTAAACTAAAACTGACGGACTTTCATACAAATTTTCATCCCCTTAGGGTTGGAATTTCCAAAAATCCTTCCTTAGTAGATCTTTACACTATATAAGGTATCTATGTGCAAAATGTCAAGTCTCTAGGTCCTAAGGTTTGGGCTGTGAGTTGATATATTAACAATCCGTTTTACCCCTTTTCATCCCTTCGGGGTTGAAATTATCGTAAACGCTGAGACACGTATAAACTGAAATTCAATTGCCAACCTAAACGCAAAATTTGAAGCGTCTAACTTCAAAACTGCCGGACTTTCATACAAACGTTTTTCCCCTATTTTACCCCCTTATGGGTGGAATTTCCAAAAATCCTTCCTTAGTGGATCTCTACACTATATAAGGTATCTATGTGCAAAATTTCAAGTCTCTAGGTCCAGCGGTCTGGGCTGTGCGTTGATATATCAACAATCAGCTTAGCATTTTATATAATAGAAGATAAAACGTAACTACTATTAGGTTAATTACTCAATATGGTTAAAGCACACATAACAATTATTTAACGTCACGGTGCTCGTTCAAGATTTTCAGTTAACTTAACTGAGTGAAGTCATCCACATATTAGTACATACTTATACTTAACCTACACACATGTTATCTAGCCGCAATTAGAAAGGGATTAGAGGTGACAGATCCACCCTCAGAATAAGAACATAATATAGCATAGAAAACGGACTATAAGACGTACTTTGCGTCAGCTATCTTTCTCTACTTTTTAGATTACGTATTACATGAGAAAAAATAAAACAAAATGTAGGCTGTTTTTTCTTCTTTAACGATAATTGACACAAGGTTTTACACAGGGACTTCTTTGTCCTTCCTATAGGAAGGATTTGTCTTTCCTTGTCTACAGGTCCAAATACTATAGGTACTTATAGGTCCAAATCACGCCTTACTTGTGACGATGTACCAAATAACGGAAGAACAGCTATAGATTCATCTCTTTCCAACTCACTATGAAAACCATAAGTAAAACGAAGTGAACCATAATGTATCTGATAACATAAGTATTCAAGAATATTGAAAAACAAAAAATTGCAAAAAAAATTGCTTAGAATGGTGCTATGATCAAAACATTGAACAAGGGTATTTATTTTCGGAAAAAACCTAAAAGTCCAAATATCTCGAAAACCGTGCGACTTAATTTACCTAACCTATTTTAGCTTTTTTATGACGTCCTAAGTGCCCTCTATCCATAATTCAAGGATTATCCACTCATTACCCTGTACTTACGTCAAAATGCATTTGAATTGACAACTATTCCAATCCCAAACTAATCGCGGTTTCATGATATTATGTATACGCAAAACCACAATATATAATTATTTATTAACTTAAAATTTCATGATTACTTAACTTCTACCTTTATTAATCAAATCTATACAATTATTATTATTTCGTAACTCGATACCGCCAATAAATGTCGATTTATAACAGACGTCTTTCTCAAAATAAAAGGTCAGATTGGATAAAAGATATCTATAGGTATCAGTAGTGCACTTATTTGCCTTAATAATTAGTTTACCTACTCTAAAATAGTTTTCATGCAACCAAAACACATTTTAAGTACGTTCAAATTTCATCTCATAATACGAAATGGCAAAATGCCATGAAAAACACAAAACAGAGCTTGTCAGTTAAAATCAGGCCTGAGTTTACATTTAAATGCATTTTCGAGAACAAGTGCCGGAACCTCAGGCTGAAATATGTAAAACGCCGTAAAGCGGCATTACTTTTACTGTAAGTACACTACGAGCAGGTATAATTCTGGGGTCCTAGCTAAAATGGTATGGTATGTAATGGTATTCTGAAGCTCCAGAAACTCACGAAGCTATGAGGAATCTAACGATACCCTGTTTGATGAAATCGGACCATACGTTGAGAACTATACGTAGATGGGTGAATCAACTTTCAAGGTAGGTACTCCCCATTTTTCGACATGTTTCACAAATTATATGTTTTTAGAAAAACTATATAATTGCTAACCAAGTGGCTTACACGCTTATTAAATCAGACAAATAGGCTTACATTTCAAATGATTTGATTTAAAATAGTACAGTTTTAAATAATGATATAGTTGGTAACGCAGGGGACGATGTTGTCCCTAGGTTTTGTATGAAAAATGTACATTTTCACCCGAGTTACCAGGTTTTTTCGAAGATTAAAAAATATTTGAGTTTTTTAATGTGTAAGGTCTGTAAATTTGGTGGTCTGATTTTAATATTCATACATTATTATTAATCATAAGTCACCAGGAAAGTTTTAGTGCCACAAAAGAAAAGGAGTACCTTAAAAGTTGATTCACCCAGGTACCTACATACATACATAGTCAAAATTCATTATCCTCCTTTATCAGCAATCATGTAAAAAGGCTATCAACTAGTGTACTATAGTGTACATAATTTGGTACCCGGTTTTATCACGCGTTAAGTCGACTAGGAGCCCAAAATTCAGGTTTAGTAAATTCGTATGTACCTACTTATACTTCGGTGTTCCAGTAGTTGCCGCCCGTAATGACCGGTGGACCGAGAAGGCGGTTTTTGTTCGGTCTTCTAAGTTGTTTGCTCCCACTGACTAAACAAACGACTCTTGAATATAGTAGATTTAAATAAAAACAGCTCCATACCTCAACAGTGATAACTTTTATCAATAATTAGTGAACGATTAGCGGTGGAGGCTCAGAGAATTTCCCGCGCATTGACGTGCTAGATGTCTTGACATTACGCGTTACAGGGCCTCTATTCTGGCGGTAAAAATCATAATGTCCTTGACGTTTTATGGTATTGTTTTTAACTCGGCAGCCATTACTGTCAAGTAAATAAGAGCTATCGTATCGTTGACAATATTCGCACTGCTAGATCTAAACAGAAGTAACTCAAAATACAACTGTATTTTAAAATCAACTTTAATACAACTTCTATGAACTTGAAACAAAACTAGCAAGGAGTTGATGCTGTTTTGATCTAGCAGTGCGAATGATAACAGTTCAATAAGGTTTTTGACGCCTAGTATGCCTAGTTAATCGAGCTCTCTCTATTTATTCCTGCCGAAATATGACTCCATAAAAACTTAAATAAAAACTTTTATCACTAACATGTATAATTCTCTCGTATTTCTTATTTTTTTATTCATCTATGTTCACTTTGTAAATAGGTTGTTACAAAATATATGAAACGTTATTGGTTATTCAATGTAAATTGAAATATTTTCCGGCTGGGCGGTGAGCCGGAAACAACAAGTCTATGGCGACTTTGTGCTAACGTCCTCCGACCGCTTTTTCTCGTGTTCGGGGGAAAAGTTTTTTTTTTCCTCTGTCTAGGAGGTCTCTAGAACCAAAGCCCTGAATTTCTGGAGCGGCAGAATTATCATTCGTTCAGAAATACCACTTTATTGCGATCAATTAAGGCAGTGGCAACGAAAACGCGTAATAAAATAAACAGTCACCTTTTTTTAAAACATGCTGTTTCAAAAGCAAAAGGATCGAGCCGAATCATTCGCACGTAGTTACCGCGGGTAAATATTTAGCGATGTAGGCGGGCTTTTGTAAACTCTCCTAATTGCCACTCCCCGACCCGGTACCTGCTAACTACTCCTTACATCAATGAGTTTACAGCTGGTCTGACAATAACGAGACAAATGGGTTTCCGGTTGCTATGTGACCTCCGAATGTAAATAATTGAAATTATCGCTGTACCTTATCAACTTTGCTTAATAGGTTGGTACATAGACAAGGAGATTTAGAAAACTGTGTTCAAAAGTTGGCACACTAGTTACCACAGCACCGCTCAAAGATTACAGTGTAAGAAAAAATAACTCGGAAGTAAATTCGTTTTTTAACAGAAACAAAGAATCATATTCAGTCTACACGCAGCTCGAGTCAACGCTCAATATTAATATCAGCATTAATTTAAAATAGTTGCTTGAATACTAGCCTCGTGTTTGCCTGACGTTCTATTTTTTAGAAGACAGTTTAAACAAACACCATGAAAATAAAATTAGCAGAGATGATTAATCATTCTAATTTAAGCTTTGACCATGGTTCTATTTATTAGCTTTCCATTCTTGTAATATCTTAATCCGTCATTTACTAAAATAATACGCGACGACGAAAGTTGAGCCGTGGGAACGAGTTCTATTAAGAACGTTGCCTTCATCGTGTAGGTATGTCGGAACACCGAGATGTGTTCCCGGCTGTCTGAAACTCCACAAACAACAAAGCAGTCACGTTATTTATAGCGACGACAGCTGCAATTAAAACTATTCTTGAACATAGAACGAACACATTGATCTGCGATCCGCCACGTAGCTATTATATTTTGATTTACAAAATGAATTGCATTTTGATCACTATTATACGGCCAGGCTTTGCACAGGTGCAGATCTCACCTAAACCTTCCGCATAAATCAATTTGTCTCATCGTAAACGTCGAAACAAAACCGTTTACGGTATGCGGTAGCGGAAAGGAAGGACGCCACAAACAAACAGTTTGATAGACACGGTGAGGAACTATCGGCTTCCTTTAACCTACTGCCGAGAAGCAGTGGTCGTATTATTCCATTCCGGTGTAGGGACAAGATAACCGGTGAAATTACTAGCATAGATAGAGGCATTCCACCTTAGTCGCCCATTTATACTGCAACGCATTTGCAGTCTTGGGATTGCGGTCTTGTGATTATAGTCTTGAGAATGCAAGTTTCAGATCTCACTTACCACCAGGTAGGCAGTGTACCGTTTGCCATAATTCTCCTTGACATAAAAAGTTCACATAGTGTAACGTTGCATTTCCTGCGTGAAACGGAACCTAAAGACTGGGGAAATATTTAAGGTGTATATGGCATTACTGTTTATTACTTTTGTATGTCAAACGTCAACACCATAGTTTTGTAGGTTGGTGTTGCCGCGTTAGGGAAATTACTATAGGATTATGGGATTATTAAATATTTGGTATAAATCAATAAATGGAGTAAATAGTTATTTACATTTATTCAATAAACAAAACAATTTAAAGATATCTTTTGGCTGTAATTGTACATACAAGAATTAAACAAACACATTTCAGTGAAAAGAACATTTAATGTAGTAAGTAATGTATTAATTAAGTACCTAATTACCCATACTAATCAGATTAAATTGTATAGCTACATTCTATGCATTTTATTGCATCTATATTTTGACTAGCTTTCTGCTTGCATAAAAATCAGCAAGATGATGGCCCATTATAAAATCAGACTTAAGCTAAACGACAGCGGTGGAGTCATCCTCGATAAAATAACCAAGCTCCTGTTGTGGAGATATAGTACATACTTTCAGATATATTTCGGTGAAAGAAACTTGTAAGTATTAATTAATAACATATTTCTGATGGAGGCATTTGTTGCAATTATTGTGAAATTCTCTGACCGTATGGTGAATTTTCAGTGATTGTTTCTCACACGTGGAGAGGAGGGAATGTCTTAGCGTCGAGATTACCAGGGGTTTTCCTTGAAGTTTTCCGGTAAGATTCATAATTTTGTTAATCTAAAATGTTAGCCCTCATGTCTCATATATAGGTAGTTTAAGAACTAATAAAGGCAAATCAGAAAGCTAAATTATTCAGAAACCTAAACAGAATAATAGAAAATATGTAGACAGAAACTTCAATCAGTACATACTGAATATGGTTAAACGAAACTAACGAAACTCTTAAGAAAACCTTAAGCGCTTCAAAAACACAGAACCTTAAAACGCTTAAAAACCCAGTCCAGCTGTAAAGACACAGAGAAATTGCTCTGATTAGCACTACGGTTAAGAACTACCTATATATGAGACATGAGGGCTAACATTTTAGGTTAACAAAATTATGAATCTTACCGGAAAACTTCAAGGAAAACCCCTGGTAATCTCGACGCTAAGACATTCCCTCCTCTCCACGTGTGAGAAACAATCACTGAAAATTCACCATACGGTCAGAGAATTTCACAATAATTGCAACAAATGCCTCCATCAGAAATATGTTATTAATTAATACTTACAAGTTTCTTTCACCGAAATATATCTGAAAGTATGTACTATATCTCCACAACAGGAGCTTGGTTATTTTATCGAGGATGACTCCACCGCTGTCGTTCAGCTTAAGTCTGATTTTATAATGGGCCATCATCTTGCTGATTTTTATGCAAGCAGAAAGCTAGTCAAAATATAGATGCAATAAAATGCATAGAATGTAGCTATACAATTTAATCTGATTAGTATGGGTAATTAGGTACTTAATTAATACATTACTTACTACATTAAATGTTCTTTTCACTGAAATGTGTTTGTTTAATTCTTGTATGTACAATTACAGCCAAAAGATATCTTTAAATTGTTTTGTTTATTGAATAAATGTAAATAACTATTTACTCCATTTATTGATTTATACCAAATATTTAATAATCCCATAATCCTATAGTAATTTCCCTAACGCGGCAACACCAACCTACAAAACTATGGTGTTGACGTTTGACATACAAAAGTAATGAACAGTAATGCCATATACACCTTAAATATTTCCCCAGTCTTTAGGTTCCGTTTCACGCAGGAAATGCAACGTTACAATAGTAGTACTCGGAGTATTAGGTATATTAATTTGGACAGTTTCTTGTTCCTCCAAACTTGATTATCCACTTAAGTGTAATCGTGGGAAAAGCTAGTTGTGTATAAACAATCATCTTTACCCTAAACATGGCCATCTTCTAGCTTAATGATAGCTTGTCTTTGTTTCACCCCGGGTAATAACTAATAACCGATGAGGACAAAGTGGGAGAAACCGTAGGAAACGGTAATACAAACACTAAAAGGCTGCGAGTGTTTCATTTCCGATCCTTTCCCTATCTAGTCACGCGAGCCCGGTATCGGATATTTCAGGGTTCGCTGCGGAAACATCAAATCTAGCATTAAAGCTGGCCAATTTATAAACAAACCGGCCAAGTGCAAGTAGAGCTTGTGCACCGAGGTTAGGTAGGTAACGTAATACAGTATCTCAAATTGCTTTACCAAGCGCAATATAAACTTATCTTGGGTTTATTTATTCAATTTATGTGTGAGAGACTTCGTCAATTTTTATCTTTAGTAGTTACCGAGTTGCTTTACATTTAACCTTAATTTTAATTTAAGATATCTCAATAGCTATTACTGTAAAAAACTGAACAAAATATTTAACGCGAAACTAATTTTTTTGTGAGTTAACTGTATACTACAACTATTCCAAATTTAAATTGAACACACGGTTTTGACTACAAGCAGCCGGACAATAACTTTATCCAATAAGGGTTCCGTTTTTACATTGTGGTACGGAACTCTAAAGACTAAATCAACTTATATAGGTTGCCTCCTATGAGTATAATGTACATGAACACCTACGTGTAACAAAACACTATCATGACATATCCTACCTTTCTTGTTTTAAGGTCATTGCCATTAAGTTATACTCGTACTAGCTATCGCAAATACTGTTTAAGTTACATACATTTGTTTAGGTGTTACTTTGTTGATACTCTTAAAAACCGAATGATTGCTTATAAAGAACAAAGCAAACAAACGTTACGGTGTCTATTCGTGCGTATTTTCCAAAAAATCGACTATGATTTTTGGGCGGAACCCATAAAAGAAAGCAAGTTTATTTTGAAGAAAATTTACCTTGTACATTGTTTATACATGTATATAAGCACACGTTTGAGTTACTTATTGACATTACTGCGAAGACATAATAAAGGAACTGCCGGCGTGTAGGTAACGAGATTGTTCCGAAATTCAGTACCTACTAACAATTTTCTGCTTGAAGGTAAATGTAATTTTATTTGTAAAAGTATAAAACTTTACAGCAAAATAAAACACTGACATAAATCAATGTAATCGATCAAATGATTTCCGGGTATGCGTGTGCAGGCATTTGTGAAGGGCCTTGTGCTGCGGCGGAATCGGAAACTGTGTTTATAGGTCAGCCGAATCAGCCGGAGAACGGCGACGACGTGCCGGCTCGGCGAGGGTCGCCCCTATCCTCCATCCCTAATTCTCGATAACTTAAAGCACGTCACTATAAATAACAGTGGAATGTTACGACACAAAATTGTTGAAATCAGTTCAGAAATATTTACCATTTCCTATTTAATAGAATTGAGATATTTAAGTTATGGTTCTGTTGCCAGATTTAGGGAATACAACGCCTTCGGAAGGGATTGTGATGTTACTGACAATTGATATGGAATTCAAAGCAGTAAAATAGTTTTATTTGGCCTAGTATCGTTTCCGAACGGTGTCGAGTACAGGCAGAACGCGGATCGAGTGATATGAGTAATTGGGCCGCGCTAATAGCCCGATGGTTCTTGCCAATTAGAGCTTATTGATGTCGTGCGCTGCGGATCTTCGGACGACCCTCGTCTCGTTTTAACCCCATCTCGGCCTGCTAATAATTAATCAAGCAATTAAGAAGATTCGCGAAACGGCTCAGTTATTTTCATTATAATTCCTTCCGAATATCCCATGTTTGCTACTGTGGAAATTTGCACCGGCTAATGTCCACATTATACGCCTACTGGAGCGGGAACAGATTGAAATTAATTAGTACCCGACCGAATAAACCCATTACACCGTGAATCTCTTACAGCGTTTAATAAAACTTGGTGCTCTCTCTTATCTCGCCGTTTTATCGGACAAATTATGACGGATTCTTATTTCATTTAACGATTCGTGACTCGGAAACTCAAAGAGCCAAACGCTCTGCGAATGCCTAATGCTATTTTACTTCTTACAACTTTATTGTTTACGATGTACTTGGAACTCTGTGTTTTGTTCGCGGCTGCGGCCTTTGGAGGGGAACAAGATGAATTCTAAAAAGAGTTCAGGCTCTGTTCCTGTTGCCGGCTGCGACAACGGTTTGCATAAATATAAATAATTTATACTTTGTAAATCGTGTAAGTGATTAACACACTCGAATTAAGTTCATTCAGAAAAACAAAGCTATTCTGTTCCCAAGTTTGATCAAACTGTACAAGTTAGCTACAAGCGGCAAGTTTATGTATTTATGAGGCGGCTGTGGGTACATCCGTGTGGTAGCTCGGGGCATTAAGTTAACCGGACTTGAGCCGTGGTCCAACGCAAAGCCAGAACTGAGCCTTGCCAGCGTTTGGGTGGCTGCCAGCCTGCGATAAGCCCCTACGTATACCTAGCATTACATATTTCTACCTAAGTTTTACGAATAAAACTTTTGCTTCAATAGACACTTGGCAGTAAAGTTTGATCTCTCTTGAACAAGTTCTAGCGATGGATATCTAAATAAGTATATACATACATTTCTGAGTGCTCTGTCCGTAGTTTATTTTGTTTCGAAGGTCAGCAGATTATGAGAATTAATTAAAGACTAATTAATGTTTTAAGCCTACCTTTACTTTAACTAGAAGACATCGCAGCAAGGAACGCAGGATATGTTATTGTTCTTTGATATTAAACAAAAGATCCAAATCAGAACGATCAGAGTGTAATGGATAAAGGGACCGTCGTCACATTAACAATGCCCGCGCGGCGGCTGACGCAGATGAAATCACCTGTTAACTTAACCGAGGCTTGTTTACGTGTGTGATTGATGACGGTACCACCGAATAAATCCCTCCAAAAAGATCCTTTATAAACGAACGACAATCTAGGTAAACTTTCTAGAGCAGAGCCGTTTTATTGTGAAGCTTTACACGGATCGTGTTTACCCGCACCACAAGTGAAGCACGCGGGCGGGCCTGCGTAATCCCAGCCTCCCCCGGGATCCCCTTGTTTTGCTAAAAAGGTAAACTTTATCCAATCCAAGAGGTGTTGGATTTTCTCCGACCAGATATATCAATCTCCCAACAAATTCACATTATATTTCACCGATTGTCCGAACGACCGTAAAAGAAAAAGGCCAGTTTTATGTCGCTACGAAAAAACGTGTTACGGTTAGTTAAACAAAGAAAATTGTTGTTTTACGCTGCGGGCACCTGGATAGCCGAGAGGAAAATAATGGGGATATGACGATACGAGTACGTGTGCTACACAGATTTTATCCGTATTGATATCGATTGGATTAAACAAGACCTTGTTTAGTGAAAACACGAGGGGGTAACAAATTATGACTGAGGCAAGTTACAACAATGAAAGTTAAATAATGAACTCTTTTCTGTGATGGCTGAGATAAATACCTAGAAACGAAAAGATAAAAGCCGAAGCGGCAGTGACAAATGTTGGAGCCGGTTTTGAAAAGCGACGCCACAAACGGTGCTGGCAAATAGCAACAACGCGGCAGCCCTTGCGGGGGGACGCTTCATGAGATCCCATTGTTATTATATTTACTGCTGCTCCTATTAAGATTTAACACTTCAGTATAAATCACTTCTCTTACTAAAATGATAACCACGTCAGCTTTTATTCTAATCGTTGGTTATGATTCTGAACGGTGCATTAAACAAACGAATACCTAATTAATAGGTACGTCATAAAATTCTAACATTGATTGATAGTCTTGATAATTGATTAGTCTTTTTTTATTCTCAAATGTGTCTAATAAAAACGCAACGCTCCTGTATAAATTTCGAAAAGATAATTTACCGAGTGTAATCTATCATATTCTCCGAGTTTTGGCAACGAAGTCGTAAAACTTAAGTAAATAGCTTTGATTCGTAATCTTCTCGGTCTCTGTTGACTAATGAGTAACAACTTGTTTTTGCAACTATCCGCCAACCAGACAATAGGGATCTACAGGAAAATAACAAGGGGGCACCGCGTCGTCGCGCAGCGTCAGACTTTCCGAGATGAAAACACAAAGGAAATTCCGCCGACACCCAGATTTAGGTCAGCGATTGGTCTGGGACGTTCTTTTGGTTGAATATTTTCGGTAAGTCTTTGGATTGGTTCTTCGTCAAAGTGATTTAAAGGCACAGTATTTTTCGTAAAAGGTATAAGGGTATACTGATTGGCAGTGAGAAGATTTCCAGATTTCAGATACGTCCTAGATGTTGGCACGCGCACTTCCTCCTATTTTGCGAGACGTTAGAAGTGGATCTTATGGAAAATATCAATCAATATGTTGTAATGAAATTTAGAAAGTAAACCATTGTCGAAATAAACTAAGAACAAGATAACTACGGCGAGACGTGACTGTTTTACCCACGGCCGGCGGCCGGCGCGGCCTCGCTGCACTATTCGAATTAATCACATTCGGAGATCTCATTGGCATTCCGGGCGACACCGGGCCGGCACGTCGCAAGCCGATCGCCCCTACAGTTATGAAATATTGAAAATATACAATCGGATTTGCAGATATTCCGTGTAATATTTGATGAATGGCTTAAAAAGAAAAGCTAAATCTCTGGGGCGGTCCCCAAAGATTTAGCTTTTCTTTTTAAGAAAATATGACTTAGAATTTTAAAAAAGGTACACTAATTTAATAAACTCTTATAGAATTGGGGCCTCTATTCCTCTACATCTTAAACCATATATTTTCCCATCGTTGTCATATTGTTTTGATCTGTCACTTTCCCGTCTTTCTTTTTATGGACGAAGTAAGAAAAATTCGAAATAATAGGGCTTAGGACAAAGTCGAACAGAGGCCTTACAAAGGATAACAGTGATAATCAATCGTAAAAATATCTAAATCAGTTTTTAAAATTGTATTTTCTTTAGTCTTGACTTTTTTTCTGTAAAGGTGGCTCACAAATACTATTATTTTTTTAGGATTTATCTACAACTTGCACAAGACATTGCTAATAATGGCACACGACTGATCAAAGCGGTCAGATTCATCCAATTTACAGTGTTCGCCAATATGGGAGCGAGAGACCGGCAAAGGCAATCTGACTCGCTGGAAACTATATTCGCTTAGTTAAATTTAGGCCTGAAAACATGTACCTATCTCAATATAGTCTATAAGTTTACAAACAAGTTTGTCGGCTTAAAATCTTGGATACTTAACATAACTTTAATCAATCGATCAAACAATTCCACTTTTAGATATAACGGATGCGTATTTAATTGGTTAAGTATCCAACGCACATGTAAACAACGTTAGTCTGTACTGGCATGTCCGACATCTTGTGTAAGAGTCTGCATAAATATTTTAATTTTAATTTTATATCTATGATTTCCCGAAAAAGGTACATTTTTATTTCAAATGATTCATTGGAATAATTTTCTCAGAACTTTAGTATTGTTTAGTACGTGAACGTATTTAAAAAACCGGTCAAATGCGAGTCGGACTCGAGCACCGAGGGTACTACCCCTACGTCAAAGTCGTAAATATAAGAAACCTTATAAAGAAAAAGGTTCTTGACAGGCACGCGGACAAACGAACCGACGTACAGACGGACAGCTGGACAAAGTCTCTTATAAGGGTTCTGTTTTTCATTAAGTATTTGGTACGGAACCTAAAAAGTATACGATTCCATTAATAAATGTAGCGCGAACAAAGACTGCTCTCTTTTAGTCTCAAAGAATATTTGTAGGTTGTATAATTGCTTTTCCTGAACAGAACGTAACAAAGGGACACCCTCTATTTTTAATGGAATTCATTACAAAGTAAAAGCAAAGCAAGCAGCGAAGCATTTCTGAAAACAAAAGTACTAAAAATAACTAAGTAAATTCAATCAGGGAACTTGTTTCATTTTTAAAATAGTTTCTGGCTGGTGATTTTGCTTCCGGAAATTAACGGTGTGAGAGAAGTTTATTTTTATTTGTCAAGGCTTTGCTTCGAACAGACTTCGCCTTGTTGCTTTTAAACAGGTCATAGTAGTAGTCCAGTATAAACAGTAGTTAGCCTTAAAACGTATCGTATTTCGCGCGGCTTTCGTGTGCGCGCCTCGACCGTACGCGCCGCAAGCCGCAACAAGTAAACTCAACAGGACGGATCGAGCCGGTTTAGTCGGTGCCGCGCTGTCGCGTCGCCGCGTTTGGTTGCGTATTAACTATTAAGTATCCAGCCACGCGCATCGACTCAACACTAGCGCCCGAGCGGCAATAGGTAACAGAAACTCTTAAAGGGCCGGAGACGAACTTCTTTTATATTTATATACTGACTTATACATACAAATTGGTTCAGCAATTAATTGAGCTCTGCGGTTTTGGTAAATATCTACCACCAGTATTAAATCTCATATTCGTCAACATTAATATCGAAGTTCAGCCGCCAGAAAGATCCTAGCTTGACCTCTTACTTGGATGCTTCATGTGTACATTTAATCTCGAGTTTGAACAGGGCACACATTACTAAACACTTACAAATTTTACCTCCAATCTTAATTCAAGAAATAAGTAGTTCATTTATCCGCTTTCGTAAAGTCGTCCAAATAGATGTATATGAAAATGTATTGTTTACCACCCCCTAAGGTTTAATTCCCTTACACGTACCTAACTAAATAATAAGCTCAACTTAAGCGACCTTTAAAATTCAGAGTTTATATAAAAATTGTTAGACCACGTCACTGGCGGACAGTTCGTAAGATTATACGCAACGACTTGCTTAAACTAAAGTTCTTTAGACTGTCTGATCCTTTAGAGGTGTCTGTTTTGTTGTTATGTACAGAATGAGTCGTCTATAAATTGGATGCGTGCACAACACTCGATCTCGAGGCTTAGCTTAGCGATGATCCTTGGGGAGCTTTAACCTTCGTCTTTCCATGAAAGCTTAAAATACACCTTTTTTTAAATAACATTCCAGCAAAGCACTTTTCTTCCAATATTACAGTTTATAAAATAAAATGAAATGAAATCTTTTATTGCAAGAACACAAGTAAATTATTACAATCAGTGATACTGTGCTTAAAAACTTAAATTGTATTTTCACCATGACGGTAAGTAAGAAAGCACAAGTAACACAGTTTACATAAGTACGAATGAATCCATCTGTGAATATACACGTCGAATACCTCTTATTACAGAATGGCTCTCGACCCGATTTTTCAGTGCGACCTAGATGTAGGTCACGGTCTAGACGGATTTAGGTCGGACGTACTTGTTTACAAAATATCACAAATATTTTTATTTTAGTATCCAAGTGGAGAAGGGAAACGAGTGCACGGTGTGGGTGCTGCTGCCTATGGACGTATGCAATCACAATGGTACAAATGTGTTGCCAACCCTGAGGACTGGGATAGAATGCGCCTAGTTAGTATTTTTACCCCCTCACCGGAACACAACAGGCTGAAACCTGCTGCTTACGTACTTATTATGCCTTGACTAATACTATTAAAATTTAGTTCTGTTTGGATAGGTTGGATAGGTTTAGTAATAAGAATTACTAAACCATCCAATATACAAAAAAAAAAATTGTTCAAAACAAACACAAGTGAACCGATCCTAGAATTGCCAATGATCATAAAATAGACATGAAAAAAACTACTTTATAAATCGTAACAAGACATTTGCCATAAGATTGACGTCCAAACCCGCACTCGAGACTCAGGCAACCCATCGTTCTAAGTTTATTCCCCATAAAGCCGTGCCGTGCCCGTAAATATTGATCCGCCCGACAGATAACTCAGAGGCCCGCAGAGAAAACCCAAACATATCTCGAGGTGTCACTTACTTTCGATTGATACTGAACGTCCCATTTTTATTGGTCAACTAAATATAAATCTGCGAGTAGCATCAATAGCGAAAGAATAACTGGAGTTTTCTTTTAACTCGTGCCTTAATTGTCGATTGTTAAATTTATCACCAAAAAAAATAAGGAGTAAATTTAAGTTAAAATAACTACCTAGTAGGGACATTTAAAACTTGCATGCCGTTTCACGTCTTTCAACAGAAAAGCTGTCTCTATGGAGAAATGCTAATTAAATTTTGTTTCGTACGAATATAGTTTAACTAGAGAGTACTTGTTCGTCTTCTCTTTGCCTCAACTTCCTTGTCTTCTTGCATGACTAATTGAATTTAGTAAGAATCTTGCTTAAGCTATTACCTGTGCAGTACTGGTACCTGTGTACCACAAGAACTAATTAATGGACGCTTAACTATGTATTTCCATAGTTTCTGTAAATTGTTTGATAATTATAGAACGGATTGATTGAATAATAGAGGAATAGCTATTGTTTAACATTCTAATGAGAAACTTAGTGAAGCGAATCAATGGAAAGTGCCTACTCGTACCTATTCATAATCACTCTACAAGCCACCTTAAGTCGGGCCTTGAACTTTCTATTCTGTATTTAAATGGAAGACCAAATTTGTGCAAAAGAAATAGTCTACAAAGGACACGTTAACGGAAACCTCTTGGGTCCCTAGTAAAATATTCAAATGTAGCGAATAATAACATCGCTCAGATAATGGCGTCGCGTCGGGTCGGATCACGCACGGCGCGCTCACATATTTAAACGTCCAACTCTTCCCAACTATGTAGCAGCTTTTTGGGTTGCCAACTATACTTTTCTATACAAATACATTTGCGATTAAAATGCGACTGAATGTCAGCAACCTTCGACTTCTCTGTGTCAGACCTTAACTGCTTCAGGCAGGCATCCGACTTAATTAATTTACAGTATTGTTGATTTTGGGTAATATAGTTACTGTATAAAGATTATTTTCATCAACAATATTCAAATGCTTGTTTAGCGATTGTTATATTATAGTAATGTATTGTTATTCCTAATTTAAATAAGACGAAACGGCACGGTTATTAAATACAGTAAACCATTGACCCGGCGGCGAGGGCGTTCGGAAATAATCGTAAAGTACCTACAAATTAAATTTAGTACGGGTTCATTCACGAGATCTGTATCTGAGCGCACAAATAGAACACCGAATTAATGTTAGGTAGTTTGTTAACCAAACGCTAACAATCACGTAAACGTAATACACTTAGTAGAGCGGATTTATCCAGTCCTTATATAAATGTATCTGACAATTAAACCTTACCTTTACTCTTCTTTCTTTGACATATGAAAAGGAAAAAGAGAAAATCTGTTTATGTGGTGTGCAGTGTTTTAAATTAATTGAAAATTCTTGCTTATTAAATTATTTCGTGGAAAACCAGGTCGTTTCGCGTCAATACATCCCCTAGTCTGGGTATAATTAAATTCTCTACTCATGTGATCATGCAGTAATTAACTAATTATAGGGCAACGGCAAATACTACACATGTTCATATGCTAAGTAACATTTAGTCACGTTGAAATAGTTTATCCAATTAGGTATATATTGCCACTGTAGAATAACTTTATGTATAATTCGATAAAAATATTAGAGTCTTTATAAAACCCAAAAACAAAGCCACCCAATAACTATAAAATATAAGTCCAGCCTGAACGTATAGTACACAAAAGTTTCTGAGTATTATGTATATGAGGGTATGGCATTAAACAATGGACCGGACTCGCTATCGATAAGTACGCCCTGGAGAGGACCCTTGGAGGTCCGAAATAAAAATAGGATTAGGAGACGAAAAGGCCGCCTAATTAGATGAGAAACAAACAGGGGATTAGGGTCGACAACGGTCTCTATGTACTCGTAGTAACGATATTAAGAGTTTAGTATTAAGTAGCCATCACGTGCTCGTTTGTGTTGAGAGCTCCTCGTGCTCACAATGATTTCCTTTGTTCCAGGTATGCAATAAAATCTTCGGCAACGCGTCGGCGCTAGCAAAACACAAACTGACGCACAGCGACGAGCGGAAATATGTGTGCGTTACTTGCGCAAAGGCATTCAAACGGCAAGATCACCTGTAAGTTGACCTTCTAGGATGTGACGTCACTATGTTAATGTCACATTTAGGAACTTGTCCAATATCCGACTATGAGCGGGAAACGAGTCGAGCCAGTGATCACCTATTAATGTGTGTCTCTTTTATTAACACGAGACCTATATTTTTTGTTTCAACAAACTAGTGGAAAGAGTTCTCGCCGGCAGTGTGAACAGTCTGCGAATTGACGCGGGATATATTTCTTTAGCTAATCGCTTTCTCGTCGGCAGTGACAAGTGCCTTAGACCGCGTATGACTTATATATTTTGAGTTTTAGGCATTTCATGACCCTTCAAATGCTTTTACGGATGCGTAGTTACCACAGAATAGAACACTCATAAATATTTCGAAAACCGTGAATCGTTAATCTCATTAAAATATTATATTTTGAACAAATTGATCATTATTAAATACTGAAAGCCGCGATACGATTCGAGATTCGATTACTAGTTCTAGTGTGCATATAAAATGTCAACCACAAATACATCACGCATTCACAGTATTTTATGCGATACAAGTCAATTATTTGGTACAGCGTAGCGACCACGCTCTCGGTACATGTAAATTCAATTTTGCTTATTCATTTTCTGTTGAACTCTTTAAAAAATGAAGTCATTAATTGAGTAATCTTGTTTTAAAGCGCTCAATGATGTAAACAAGTTATGTAAACTTTCGCAATTTCCTCGGAAATTTCAATAATGTTCGTTTAAAATATATGTCGTATCAGTTTCAGTTCCGATTTTCCGCGTGTGCCTATAAAAATCAGGATTATAATTCTGGGGTCCTAGTGAAAAAGGTTACAAGTCGACTTAAATCGTAATAAAGAAGGTTATACTTATACATGAAGTATGCTAGACTTAAACCCTTTTTCACTTGATCTTCAGACGACTTATACCCTTTTTCACTAGGACCCCAGAATTTTATGTTGTAATAATACTGTCGTATTTTGATATTTTATTTATAGATTCGAAAACCAGACATTTAAAGTTGTTTCTAGCTAATAAAAATAAAATTGATTCTGCGATTATCGGGTAAAACATTGAAACTGTATTTTTATATTCAACTCGACCTCTAAGTAATAAACACAAAACCGTGATGCATTCTAGTGCTCCCCGAGACTGCAGGTAAAGCGTCTTACAAACACTGCGCTAAATCCTGTTTTCCGAGCACACTAAGTTGTTAAGTGCACTATAACAATGTGCACCTATAGGTATTGCAACTGTTCCCCTTGTTTCCACTTAAATAGTCAACCAACGATGCACTGAAGACTTTTACCGCTTTTTACATGAAGTCAGGACCTTATTGAGAATAGACCTAGAAAATAGAGCAAAAGTAATCTGTTTACCATGTCAAAAACTTCCATAACTTATACATATTAAGATAAAACTACTGTACATTATCTTCTAAATAAAACCGTCAAAGACAAAATTTGTAAAAAAAAAAGATAAAAGATGTTTATTCAGTAAGGAGGCCGCACGGGCACTTTTACACGTCAAAAATCTACCAGCGCTTCGCAAGAGACCACTGCTGAGAAGAAACTCCGCAATAACCTCAAGTTAATTGGTTTTCCCGCAGTTGATTCATAATATAAAAGAAAAATAGGTGTTTGAATTTGAAAAGATCAATTTTAACGTTAGAGTCTTGTTTACTAATATTAAGGTGGCGACTTACTTAAAAGCCATACGATAAATAAATAAATACCTGTAACATTTCGGTGTAATGTATCACTCGCGGCTCTTATCTAATGGGTGGGATAAGATTAGGACCGCAGGCGATACTTTACACTGAAATGTTACAAGTCACCACCTTTAAGCAACCATAAGTAGGTACAGTAGATTTTATATACGTTCCTTGACTTTTTTTCATTGATTTCAAAATAATGGAGATAAATTTACCGCTGCTATTTACTACCATTTTACCAGCTAACATTTTACCATCAATCTTACTATACGGGGTGATCTTAAGATCTTTAAACTAGTCTTAGAACGCAATGATAATGACATCGGCGGAGACGGGGCCCCGCCAGCTAGGGGGCCGGTTAATCGCTGAAACCCATGAATATTAACGCCGCGGGCATGCGTGATATTGACTAACGTAATGTGCCCTCGGCCCAGTTGCCTTAAGATGTTTAGCCCAATCTTGTTATGGAAATTTCCAGCTGATACTTTAGTACAGGGACATAATAACGTAGATAAATATCACATTGGAGAGATTACCGATCTAACGAGAGGGTGGTAAAGGTTTCTAAAGCTTCTTTATTTTTGTTAATTGTTCCCCGAAAATATTGCAGTTAATGATTTCTGTGTGAATAATAAAAATTACCTGAGGGCCCTGCAAAGATGCACTACGCTAACTAACGTTTCTATTCGATTCGTTTTTAAACCAATCGCGTCACTGGTAGACCACGTGACTTTTCGTATCACGTCATCTCCCAGTGACGCGATTGGTTTAAAAACGAATCGAATAGAAACGTTAGTTAGCGTAGTGCATCTTTGCAGGGCCCTCTAGTTAGTTACCTGAATCTCAGGAACAAATCAAGTTTACCTAGTCGTGAAAGTTTTTCTTTAAACTTCATTATACATTTGAGCTTTCATTTAAGATATTTTTCAGCTTTTTATTACTTATACTTTTCGAGTTCAATATTTCCTAATGGTCCCCCAAATCTAAAAAATCCATAATGATTTTTTAAAGGCTAACTTATGAATTAATTGATATCATTAAGTAAAAACAATATTTTGCTTAACTTGTATGGGAAGTTCCCGAAAAAATAAAAAATGTTTCAAGATTTTATTTCACAACTTTGTTAGCGTAATATAAATGTATGTATACCTAACTGTGCCAAATTACGCCTTTGTAGTACCACGACCAGCTAGACCGCGGACAGAAGGACAGACGGACATGGCGAAACTACAGCGTGTGTATTCCATACGATCCTAAATTCTAACATACGAT
The DNA here is from genome assembly GCA_946894065.1 of Acleris literana. Classification (NCBI taxonomy): domain Eukaryota; kingdom Metazoa; phylum Arthropoda; class Insecta; order Lepidoptera; family Tortricidae; genus Acleris; species Acleris literana. Next base: position 6,494,222 of record OX335685.1, on the reverse strand, counting down.
AAATTTAAGCAGTATCAAGAGGTACAGTAATAATTTTTAACAAATACTCTCAATAATTAAGCGGAATGATTTTTTTTAAGGTTTCCCGGCCAGCAATGTAATGCAAATATTGAGTTGACAATAACGTCGTCAATAAATCAATGAACACAAAGTGCTTACGTAGACGGCTTGGTTATTTGAATACATTGCGTGCCGAATTACTTTGTATGAAAAAAAATATTGTTTTCTTTTGTTAACTTAATGTACCAATTTACGTTAATTAGGGTCTTATCTAACTGCCCTTAAAATATAGGATCGTATGGAATACACACGCTGTATAAGGGTTTCAAGTTTTACTTCGGATCCCTAAAAACGCGAATAAATAATTGACGTGGTAGCTTTTTTGATGGACGGAGACCGGTCGATGAAACGATCGATCAATCATCTCGCGTCAATCGACCACGAATTGTAAGATAAACAACACGAGCAATCAGGATATATTGATTTGGATCGCATAGGTGTTACTAACGTCCGATTTATTGTGTAAGAAGTTGGTTTCTCAAAAATAATTTTGTACAGTCAGCAGTAAAAGAAGATGGACAATCGAGGAGCTCCAATTATCTATACCCGCTCTTATTATCTTCACAATAGAATATTATCTAGATAATCTTGAGTTCTTCGACTCTCCACCTACTTTCGCTACTTACTGTACGAAACTTTGCAACACCAGAACAAATTCTGAAACTAATTTATTTTTAAGTGGTCTGGTATTAAATTGCTATAAGAAGTGCTCTAACTTCAGGTATCGCGTTATACCTACCACCCTCGGTATAGCTGTAAAGTTTTTAATAAGTATGTAAAAGTTTTGTCACGTTTATTGCTTTAACTTTAGGATGGTAGATATAAAATCTCGTAAATATTTCTCATCACACATACAGGGTGTCCCAGAAACCGACGTCAACCTACCTAGGGCTAATAGAGCAGCTAAAAAGCTATTGATTTAACCCCTTTGTACGTTTTTTTGTAATTTTCCCTTATGGTCAATGTCACGATAAATCATTAATTTCATGTTTTGTTTCATTCGTATTTCAGTGGTATCTTACATAATTAGAATCATTACTAGCTAGGTTTTTAGCTGCTCTATCAGCCCTAGGCGGGTTGACGTCGGTTTCTGGGACACCACCCTGTATAATGTAAAGACTTTCAAAGACACCGCCGTACTCGGAGACATTTTAAAGACGGTAACCTCGTTACTCTTTCAAAATTGTGTACGAAAAATCGTCTCTAAGGAACGACTTAATCGTCATTAACGACCTTGACCATGAACTCCAATAAAATTATTTGCAGCAACGGGCATATGCTCACTCACCGTAACAAGAAACCATACGAGTGTAAAGCGGATGGATGCGGCAAGTCATACTGCGATGCGAGATCATTACGGCGGCACACGGAAAACCATCACCAGCCTGCGGGAGCCAGTGAGTCTACACCTAGACCCATATACCTCCTCCATCCAAAGCAAACGCTTTATTCTTGTATTTAACCAAAGTGCTGTGTAAGCTACCATAACTAGAGCTGATTTTGGGTGCATGAATAGTGGTGGTTTTGCATTTCTACTAACAGCATCATTTAATTTTGACAGAATCCTCACAAACCAGCGAAAGTTCTTCATCAGTACCTAAAAATCGTAAGTACTAACTTCTTAGATTTTTATTAATTGCACGTTTGAGTTTCGTTAACTATCCTGTTTATAATTAAAATTGAATAAATCTGGCTAAGACAACCGGTGAAATAGGTACCATAGGGGCACTCCATCTTATATATATTACAGTTTTCTTTTTGCCGTCAATAAACTGTAAGATATTTGTCCTTAACACATCCAGCGCTTACTACGCGCTAGTCTAGTTATGAAAGCACGCATGGCTGAACCGAGTAATGATTCAAGTCAACACGCATAATTCACTCGTATCTCTCTTACAAATGCTCTATGCACTTTGCACAAGGCGCCAAGCAATCAAGGTGCAATCTGGCCGGTCAGTGCGACGAGCAACGTTCCGTGTAGCGAGCTGTAATCCATCCCAAAAGCTGGTCGTCGCCCGAGCGTGAAGCCACGTTGAATTACTCGATGGCATGTGCATCGCAATTAGCACCTTGTCAAAACAAATCTGGTATCTGCAGTTTCAGTTCAGTGGAACTCCTTATAAATTACGTCAGTCGTATCTACAATAGAAGTTAAGAAGATTATTTTTACAAACTATAACTTGGTAGGTTTCTACAGAAAAATGCAAGGATTTGCCTATTATAAAATGTAAATGCTTAGTCCGAATTATCGTCTATCCTAAATCGGTTACCGCCACAGTTGTTATAATTTTTAGTAATATTTTACAACTTTTAACAACCCTAATACCGCAGCTGTTTCTGAAGACTTAAAAGTAGTCTGACTTTGCTTTAAACCTGTTTAACACAAATGATAATTGTGGCACATGAATCCCATGATACGTTATAAGACACATAATGAGCTCCCTAACAAGGGTTATTGCGCAATGTCTATGTCACCTTCCGTGTTGTCACCGAGCGGTCCCAACGGAAGACCACCGTTGGCTTCACAGCCAGCACGTGCTGAGTTGGGACCGTTTTCGCAACAATCATCACTACAGCGTGTGGTCTCTTTTCCTTTTCCTTCTTTTTTAATATTATTGTTGTGAATAAATGTTTTTCTTTCTTCCTTTCTTTCAATAGTACCGAAGGTATCCACAAACGGCCTTTATTTTATATTTAGCGTGCTTTATACCCTATTCGACAAATTAAGTATCTGTACATGTACATTATTATTAATATTTCCATATTGTTATCTCGTTTGTTTGTACAAAAATACGGACAGGTTTCTAAATCCTTGTTATGTTTCAGGTTCGAGCAGCAGCGCAGGCGCAAGCGCGCCGAGTGAGCGCGAGCCCGCGCCGCACCGGCAGCCGTCGCCCGCGTCGCCGCCGCGAAGCTACCCCCCGCATTCCGACGTGAGACCATCTTACAGTACTACTAGCTTCTTAATTCGGCAACCTTCGTGTTTAGTCTGTGAAACACGAGTGACGAATATATTGTCGCTGCGAGTGCAAGTGTGAAAGCAATAGCCAGCCGAACGGTATTAATAAGCTGGGAGTAGGTATCTACTGTATTTAGATACTACAAATACAATACGTAATACAGGGCAATACACATACAGGTTTTCCTAAAACTCAGCGTAATTACTAGATAGTTTATAAAAGCACTCTTTACAAGAGTTCAGAATATATTTTTCTCCCACATGCTCGGAAATGTTAACCTTACTGTTGTAAAATCAGTCCGCGAAGTTCTGAGTTCCAGGTCCAGGCAAAATTAAAAAAAAAACAAAGTTATTATTTACCAACGGCAGCGGCCGCGAAAATGTATGAAATTTCATTACGTACCTGGTGTTTTACTTTTAAACACCATGTTTGGACTACGATAACTATCTCCAAACAGCCAAACACTCGTGCAATTAAAATTCCTCCTTGTATATTTTACTTTTTAAATGTCATAGGCCAAAAAGTTAAGCCTTTTCAAACAGCGTTTACGCCGTATTTAGGAGTGTGTCAAATAGTTTGACTTTTTTAAATAGAAATTGCGTTCATAAACAAAATAAATTGCCGAAATAACATAAACGCGTAATAAATGTTATAGTTTTAACTATATTTTATTCAAATTGAATTTATTACGTTTAAATTGGTGATTTTATGTAATTATTTATTTCAGTGTTATACTAAATCATAACGTTTCTGTTCTTTTTTTCAAGGAAATGTTGGGACTGTGTTTAATATTATTATCAATTGTGTTAAATTTCCTCACATTGTTGGAGAAAAACACTATACAAGCCTCGACCGGGAAGGGCGGTTGCTGGAATCGTATTATAGCGCGGCCTCGACTGCGTCTCGGCCACGCTAACTCTACTCGTCCCGCAACGGCCTATTTCCCGGTCTGTGCAGTAATGTACTATTAAATGTGTAATATGTCTATTACCTATCTAGTTTAGGAGCTATTAACATTTTTATGACACTCAAAAGTACTACCTCGGAACTGTTAAATATTTTTTTCGGTTGATAGTGGCTCGGTTTTAGTAAACCGGATAAATCCATAGCTATTTTCTAAGCCACTGAAGCATTCGTTGTTTTACATTCAAAACTTTGACTCTCCTGATGAAAAAAATATCGTACACCTCCGGCAAGTTGTCTGAAAAGTTAGCGCAGTTAATCAAGACTTCAAAACTCTACAACGATCACTCCATCTGGAACAGTTGGAGTAAATATATTTTTCAAGAGTTTCTAGTGATGTTGTGAATAGCGACATATTTTTTGAGAGATAAAAAATAAGAAATCCGGCATTTCAGGGTTAACAAACCTAATTGACGTTGTTTATCTCGTCTTATGTTGCCGTATTAGAAAATATGGCCTGTTATAGCTCTACGAAAACCATGTATATATAAAAATAATAATAATTGAAATCCTTTAAAACTAGCATAACAGTGTTTTACGTCCGGCCACGCCTCGACCACCTCGGTGCAACTGTAAGCCCCCACATGGTTTTCGTCGCTAAACTAATCCCTCGTGCAGCTGGAGCGAGCACGCATTAGCTGCACCTTTAAAAAATATTTAACGTCCGAGTAGGTAAGTAGATTAAGCCTGGCACACTTCCAGTGGGCGCTGTACGTATAAAAACTCGCCGCCGCCCTTATTAATTAACCAATTACCCCAAATCCGCGTCGTGTGCTCTTTTCATTTTGCCAGACCGCTTTGCCAAAAGAGGTATATGAAATGAGCCGGGATCTAAAATCGTATCTCTATTGAAATATTCATTATGGCCTAACATTTCGATGAATTGGTTATTTTCTTTTAAAATACATCAAACCTGATTTTTCGATTTGTTTTTCATTGTAGAATTTGTAGGAAACTTTAAAGTAACGCAACTTGTGCCGTATTGCTGTTCCTCTCGGTGTTCAGCATTAAGTCCAGCTGAACATCCACGCGATTGACATAGTACATTATGAAATAAAAAACCGGTCAAGTGTGAGTCGGCCTCGCGCACCGAGGGTTCCTTACCGCTGTATAGTAGGTATTATTATATTCCAATTTGAATTCGATTTCGACCATTTATAAGTATTTGATGTTTTTCTTTAGGGTTTGTACTAAGTATAGGTAATCATATTGAATTTGACACTTGTATAGTTTACCATTTTTACGACACAACAAAAATAAAAATACGTTGAAAAGAAACATTTATTGTATGAGGCCCTTCATTTCTTGTATGAGGACCTTCTAGGATCAACAGTTCATTGTTACGCCCTTCGTAGGTACTCAATCTTATTATTTCCCGCAGTCGAGCAACTCCGGGTCGGAGAAGTCGAGCAGCAGCCGCAGCGCCAGCCGCGGCGGCAGCGACAGCAGCCCGCCGGGCACGCCGCCCGCGCCGCCCGCGCCCTCCGCGCCGCCCGCGCCCGCCACGCCGCCGGCGCGCGCGCGCCTCGTCAAGCCGCCCCCAGTCAAGCCCAAACCTGCCGCGGTGAGTCACAAGTAGTGTTGCCAGACGTTCCGATTTCTACGGGATGTCCCTATTTTCAGGGGTTCTACGAACAAGTCCCTTGCCAATTGTCGTGATTTTCAGCACATCGCCAGAGTGTGCATATAATAACATAATAATTAATTTGTAACAACGGAGAAGGCCAAAAACTGTTTGTCACAATTGACAACAATTCATATCTGCTAAAGTAGTAAAATAAAATACCGTTTGTAGATTTTATACTGCTGATTACAGTAAAAATATTTTTGGATTTTTTTATGCAGTAGTTTTTTTTTATATTTGGGAAAAACAGTAAAAAAGTTGGATTGTGAATGTTAGGAATACACTTATAGTGCCCTTAGTCCATTTATTACCATAGGAATTGAAAAAAGTATACAACTGTCATGTCCATTTTTCATCTGTCTGACGGATTACTTGATTCTAACGACACGCTTTCGATTCTCGTAATACTATTGTTTTGATATACGCTATTAAAAATGAAAGTGACTAACGGATTTGTAAAAGCGGATAGCCGCAATCTGCCCAAAGTCGACGAATTCATGTTGTTACAGTTGTTATGGTTGACAAGTGACATGACATGACAGTCAGTTCTGTTTCTGTTGAAAGTAAGCTTTTTAATTCTATATCATGCTAAGATCACGACATCAGTATTCCTTACTTTGTATATACGGTATTTTTAATGACTATTTCTTTAATAAATTATTAACGACGAATTTAAGTTAAATAAAGAAAAACCGAGAAACACGGGTAGTCTAATTTTTAACCAGCTATAATAAACGCGAAAAAACCAAAATGCTTTTATTTTTGAAATGTTGTCAATTGACATTGCAAGAGTGCTGTAATTCGCGCTACCTATCTCATGGTCAGTTAGATTTAGCACCTCTGATAAGTTAACTAAAAAAGCAAGGTACATACAAACTTCTCCAAAAAAACATTAATATCGTATGTTTGTTTACTATTAGTCTATTATACATCTGCACGTCCTGTACAGCAAGCTCCTCAGCTATTGATAACCAAATAGAAAAACGCTACTTAGCCAACTTGTTAATAGGTTACGTTGAATTTACACAGCTTTTTTAGATGAATACCCTCGTAAGTCCCCGCGTACTTGTACAAGTACAATATAATAATAGTAGTACAGTCCTGAGTACTCACTGTAGTACAAAATATTTTTGTATAGTTTTATTCTTAACCCACACCCATATTATGGTCGCCTTTATCGTTGTGGTAGCTCAACATACCGAAATAGATAAATACAAAAAAGTATGTACTTGGTTATAGTACATTCGGTAGCTCGAACTACCGCTACCTATTGAAAACACGTCTTACGAGGATACTGAATTCTGAAATAAAGCAACAAATAGTACGCCTCGTTCTGCTTTGAAAAATTGTAGCGGTTAGTTCCATCCTTTTCAATTAGTTGGTAATAAAACGCTGTTCGGTGCAACACGAGATCAAATTATACACGTAATGTAAAATTATACCAACTTTCTAAAACATGTCGCAATCGCTTTTGAAAAGAGAATACACGAGGAACCTCATTTCCACCACACGAGAAAATTGAAAACAAATTACTTCCTGTTCATAGCGGGGAAATCGAATGAAAATATTTAAATACGCTTAATATTTAATTTTATGCTTAAACGTAATATACTTACTCCGGTGCAAATGACGCTTTAAATGGTACCTGGTGTAATTTAAAAGTTTACATGGAATAGAAATTCATTGACAAAACTTGACTGCATGTAACACGGTGAGAAAACAAAATAAAAAGTGAGACAAGGTATAAGAGAGTATTAAATAGTGTCAAAATACAAGTTAGGCAACTGGGATTGGATCGCTAGTAGGTCTAAGTACCTCATACTCGCCTTGCTAAATCCATATGTATTTACATGGTATATTTTTAAACTAACATGCTGAAATGAAGTTAGAGTTCATAATGAAATATTGATATACATATTTCCATCTTTGTAGAACATTATGGTTTGCAATAAAACATTGAGTGTTGAGTATCGAGTAATGAAGCCGCACAAATCATTTATCAGACAACATTGGTGCGACGGGACGCCGAAATTTGTTTTGTATAATTGATATATCAAAACGAATCCCCGAGCGGGTTTCCACCGGTAACGCGACACCCTTTGTCCCGCTGGACGTGAAGGGCGTGCATTCGGAGCCGCCAACAGACGTGAAATAATGAGGAGCATTCGGTTACCGCTCGCACGACTGATATTTTGAAGCTCAACGCGGAACGCCTGTTTAATAATTACGAGCTCTTACAAACTTCAGACCTTTCCATTTATAGCTCCCATTACAAAAGGAAAGGTCTACGTTATTTGTCTGCGTAAAATTCTTACTTGTACTTGTTTATTTGTGGAGATATAGATTGCGTACAGTTTGGGTTAAGAGTTAAACTAACTAATGTTCAAAAAACGTTACTAATGATTAAAATCTCAAGGAAATGTGTCAAATTTTCCATTCCTTTTTCGAATTTTAACAATTAGTTAGTTTAACTACTGATCAAACAACAGGGCCGACTTAATCGTCGAAATGAATGTTTTTTCTTATTTATTATCTGCCTTAAATGTTCATCCTTTTTCATATTATCTGGCATATGTTATAGAAAACATTGTGTTACGCGGCGGTACTGGAATTACAGACAGAGTCATTAAAGCCCTCGGCTTCAGTCTTCTAATTGACTCTCGTTTATAACTCCTCCTTGCCACCGTCATTACACAAATTGATGTTTTGCACCATGAACTCTATTCTACCCGGTAAAACAATATTACCTTTGACATTCTATTTTATCGGTTTTAAAAGGCCACCTATGGTGCCACGCCACCACAAGAATGACAAGGGATGGTTTTATGTGCTTCCGCGCGAAGAATGTGAGATGGGGATTGTTCGCGCGCGCCTTGATGGGAGCGTCAAATTCAATTCATGGCTGTTTACTTTAAAAACACATTTATTGAAAAAATGGTTTGCTAGGATTAAGAAGTTGCATATACTCAACTATTGAATCGAAAATAAAAACTATCGGTAGGGTTTCGAAGATTCAACCAAAAACATGCAGAAAAGTTGTCATGTTTGAAAAATAAAACTATCGAGGATTTTATTTCTAATCGTGTTTTCACTTTTGCCAGTCTCAAGCAAATATGATCAAGTTTAATATATCCAAAGAACAGATACAAAAGCGTTATGGTTACTGAGATCCAGATCGCGGAACACTAAAGTCTATTCCTATTCATACTGCCCATGACAATAACAAGTATACCTGACTGTAATTGTCTTTAGATAGAGGATGAAAAAGTAATGAGAATAATGTTACCTCTAATTAGTTTATTAAAAAGTTGAATATATATTCATCATCATCATCGTATTATTATGCTGGGTGCGACAGAGACGAAAACCTCACTTATCAATCAAATCTATCAAACCTCACTACATTTTCAATGACAGAAATAGTTCGAAAAAAAACTTTATGACAAAACTCTGTCAGTGTAATGGTGTTGTGACACTACGACTTTGCCATAGTCGTTTGTCCCTTTCACAAATATATAATTTTATTGAGATAGAGCATAAAGAAGTAGACTTTCAGTTATAGATAATGTAACGCCTCCATAATATCTAAGTTTTTAATTAGGTTTTGGATGAAGGAGTTTTTTATCTTGGATAGCAGGCAAAACCTTTGCAATAGGTTTAGGGATGGTTTTTTTGACGGGGAGAAAAAAAAGAGGAATGGAAAAATCAAGAAAAAGTTGGGGAACAGAAAAACATGAAAAAGATTATTTAAAAGAATTAGTAAATAAAGTGTACACGAATCTATTTTCGCGCTACGAAATCGGATAATGTTAGCCAGTATGGCATGCGGTAGAGGCAGAAATTCAGGGAAGTATTCATCTCTATCAGTTTTTGTGAACCAGTATAATTTATTCTCGTGCGGATACCACTAATCTGGATTATGTTTTTAATCATTTATACTCATCTTTTATCGTAAAGTACGGTACATCCTTTCAACTTCTGGATCTGTTCATCTTGCAATTAAGAAATTCATGTAATAAAGAAAATCAAACTGATATATTTATCTGGGGGAAAGTCCCATTGACGTGAACGATCTAGTGTACAGGATCTCATACATCGATTGATGAATCGAAGTTCAGATGAAGATCAAGGTCTCGCTGAACGCTGTCCCTGAGAAACTGATATAAGAAAATGATCATTCAAGTCTACGGACAATACAGTAATTTAAACTTCCTACGGAAATACAAGAGAGGCGAAAGTAATGCCCAAAGCTTGAATTAATTGCTTGATGTAACTGTTTTCCAAGGATATACTACTTAAGCTATCTTTTCCATCTTTCATTCATTCATATATCAAGTCCTTCATAATATTTTCTCTTTGGCTATTTAAAGTATTGCCCTATCAGAGTGCTTGTCATCTAAAATAAAAGTTAAGAAAAGAAACAAAATCACAAACTACGCACTCTATAGAGGGTTTCCTCTTGACCCCTAGCTTGACAGAGACTACTGATCGACAGACATACAATAATTAGGGAATTCCTTTAGTATCATCTTAGCATCTTAGATCGCGCTAGAGGGATACCCAGTCTGGTGACGAGTCTCATAGGTCTGGCGATAGCCAGGGGGCACTACCAGCTCCAGAGCGGGTGTGGGGCTCTACCGTTAGCGCAATCCTTACATGTTTTCCAAACATGTACTCAGTTTTTAGTTAATTTTCACTCTCATAATCTCCTTCTACAATCAGCTCGATAGATTCCTTTCCTCAGTGTTAATTAGATTCCAAATTGTTTGAGTTATATTTTCCTTAGGTTGGTTCAGGAGATCGTAACATGTTTTTTCTAGCTTTTGTAGGATTGTTCTCAGTAGCCACTTCTCAAAAGTATTTGGGTTACATTTCGGGTTATGACGTAGGTTTCTAGTTCTTTTATCCCTAGACAGATCACTTGGCCATTACAATTCCGTATTTGCTACAAACTAGATCAATTCTAAAAGTTTTCTTAGGGAATAGCAAGGCAGAGTAGGGAATGACGTCGGTTTTTGGTGCTTAGGTTTAGTTAGGTAGCTTGGGAGGTGACAATTTGTCGCTGCGACCAGGATCGTACCGTGCCGCGCTGTAGTATGTATTTCTTGCAATTGATCTGGTTTGTAAGTAAAGCGAGGGGTGTCTGAAGACACCAATTTGTTACCGTGAAAAAAGGAGAGAAGTGGATACTTTGTACATGGTAGGAAAATAGACAGAATAGGTAAAAGGTAGGAAAATAGACAAAAGGTATTTTAAAATTTCTTAGGAGTTCTTAAAAAATACTTCTTGCAGTTTGTTGATCATGGAAAAATATTAGTATTAGTCTTAAGGCAGTTACACACAGCGTTCAGTTAAACGCAGAGAAAACGCAAATCAATACTTACTACCGCAAACCTTTAATACACTATTCAAAATTTAGATGTAGCTAAGGGACTTATTCGGGCTGGGGGTTGCTATAACATAATTATAATATTCGTAGTTATAATTTGCTCCCAATCTGTTGACTTTTTTAGTTGCTTTACATTACTTTGCTTTGATAGTAAAACTTAATTTGTTTGCATAACTTTAAATTGTTAATGTTTTGTAAGCTTGCCATGTTTTTAAATACTCGTTTTACTGTTCTAGCAGTAATCGGCGTTTATCGGATTTGTGTGTGATAGCCTTAATACGAAGTACCTTGTCACTTTAATTTCACTTAAGGATTAGTGAGAAATCTTTTTCTTAGCGTTAAAATGACACAGTACTAATTTATTAATTGTTATTCTAGCATTTTTCTGGTAAATTGTTAGTTTAATCAGTGGACGTCAACATGCGGTCCGCGGACGTCTTACTTGCGGCCCGTGAATGTTTGTAAATAATTGTATACTCATAGGTATATTGGGCTTCTAGGGTTGGCCTTGCCTGCCAAAAGGTTGCTGACCGCTGAGTTTAATCGTTTGTCGCGTTGAGTCGTTTAAACGTTATGTAAAGAACTACCCTTTAATATTAGCAAGGAAATAATAACAGGAATAAAACTAAAACTTAGAACTTAATTACACTTTATGTATTAAATTATTACAGGGAAAATGCTTTAGCTGACTTTGAATGTTTCAGGCTTTCTTGAGTGGACAGGCAGCTGTAGTCGCTGCAGTCTCTTATACTTCTGGGCTCTCAAAATGCTTCGGAGTCTGAGCACTGAGATGGAGATAGTTAGTTCATTGTAGGGCTGTAGTTCGGAGCTGCCGGCAGTCTGGTTGTGGGCTTATCATGATAGGCCGTTCGTATCGCGGTTTATTACGATTATTTGCATTCCATGGTCCAGGAGAAGTCTTTTAGTTAAACAGATCCAGATGATATCACAGCGTGTATCTTCGACGTTACGTGCAGCGAAGATTCCTTTATTTTAGCGCAGTATACTCTTATCAAACTTCTTTTTCCATTTGCATTTGCTAATTGCGCGATGGACGATATTTATTTATATTTTTCACTCTCATAGAAATAAATAAAATAGACAGACGTGGTTTTCATTTTGAAGTTTATGACAGGTGGGAGATGTAATCACAGACTTTAGAGTAGTTTGCTTTTTCCTCTCCTTACCACAGAGTTGCAACAAGAAGGTTGTAGGTAGAACTTTGCAGTAAACATTCGTTAGGTTGTAAATATTTTTGGTAGAGAAAATTTTAAAAATACATTACAGTTTAATTAAAAAATAACTGGAATATTTATTTAAAATAATAAAATAGCAATTTTGAATTGTACATATTCGGTTGTATTTTCTAATATAGAATTGTACGAGCCACAGGAGTAACAGAGAAAGAGATCAGACTTCTCTCTTCTTGTTCTTCTTTGTTGATGAATATTATTTCTATCTTTGTAGTATGTATTTATTTTATTTTGTTTTATGTAATGAGTAGATAGGTAGGTTCGTCACGCATTCCCTTTAGCTTTTCCCAGAAAAAACAGGATGAAGGAGCTTTTTGTCCCTAGTATTAATGTTAGAGCAGCTTGGCGAGTCAAATGGAAGATTTTATCGGGCTGGCGGGCGCTGCATTGGTGGAGCCAAACTCAACTGCTTCGTCGTCGACAGCATTAACTATGCGATGGTGGAACGCACACGTAGATGCCGTCTGACGATTTTCTAGCTGCGTACGCTTCGCTGCGATCGCTTCGCGTGCACTACAGTTCGGCTGTGATACGCGTGCCACGGTTTGTGATAGTCAACGTGATAGTCAATGTCGTGTCGAGTTTCCAGACGACTGTTAGAAAGATTTCGTGTTCTGGAGATTTCGCGGTAATCTACCATACCAGTAGCGATCACGGTTGTTAGTCGGAGGTATTTGTAGTTATGTGTATTTGTCAGGAATAAAATGGCCTTATTGTTCTTATCCTTATTACCAAGCATCGATATCAACGTTCAGATTTCGTGGCGGGGTACGGTTTACAGAAAAACAAATACAAGCAAATACATTTAGTATTTGGAACCTTTATTTTTATAAACGGAAAGAAACGCTAAAGATGTATTAAAGGTTTTGAATTAATTACTTAGGTTTATTCCATGGGTTTTGCTGTCAACCTTTGACTTCTGTTATAATATACATTTTCAATGCCTAAAAGACCTTTCCCACTGACTAATATTTATTGGATGTGACAATTAAGTTGACATTTGTTACCTATTTGGCAAATATAATTTTTCTAATGCAAAATGAATATTAAGGTTCTTTGTCATTATTTAGAATAAAACCTCTTAAGTATAAGAACTACATCAATTTGGGTTCAGTTAGCTGCAGCATACTTAAGTTAAAAAGTAACACGGAAAATAAACGTAGGTAATTATTCATTAAATAACCGAATGTATTTCTTTTTTTGCTACCATTCCGGGGTGCCGTGAAGGTTGAGTGTTGATACCGAAGTTTACTTATTAGAGAGTAGCATTTGGTCATTTGGTTTGTTACAATGGAGTATTTAGGAAATCCTGTTAAAAATAAATGTAGATAACAAAAGGTTTGTTAGTTAGTGACGTAAAGCATTTAGTAATTATATATTCTTCTTTGAAGTTTTTTAAATTATTTTCGGTTAAGCCATCTGTAGTAGTTCTTGAAAATCGTACTAAATAGCCAAGATTAACATACAACGTATTTCATTCAAAATGTTATAGATGACGCTGTTCTTTTAGTTGGCTAGCTAGTGAAGTTTACATAAACTGTTTACCGGTTGTCATAGTTAATTTAGAATATCATAGATGCTGTGACTGTTTGGATAGAGTAGAGTTAGTATCATCATAATACTCGTAGTCTAAGGAATGTAGTTAATAGAATGTAGATAATAGAGATAACGTAGATAAATATAAAATATTTTATTAATATTCCTTATTTAAGTACTACCTAGTTAGAATCTCAAACAGGAATATCAAACAATTGAGGAGATGGAAGCGCCAAACAAACAGATAAATATACACAGAGGCGCCACGCGACGGATTCTTGGATTCGGAGGTACCTATTAAGCTCTCCGGTATGTGATTCATTGTTTATATTAGGGTCTGGGTTCGATACCAGTAAACGTTAGTTATATTTTATTTTCAAAATTTAAAAGTCTTTCACTTGGGGGGTTGTTAAACTATATTTGTTTAAATAGTTAATCTTAGAATTTAAGAGTTATTTCAACACCAGTGACCCGCTCTTGCTTCGCTTTGGTTTGTGCCGGGTTGCTGTGGTTTTGGGGATCTGAGTGTACGTGGGGACGGACGGACGGCGGGAGGCGTCTGTTTTGTACTATGTAGTAAAGATAATATTAGTGATATTTGGAAACTTTGCTGTTAAAGATTAATTATTTACGGATAGTACTTTTGAATGGAATTCTTTATATGTCAAATCTTTTGATCTCAACTAAGTATTTAAAAAAATATATATTACTTAATTGATTGCTGATTAATATGAGTAGGAATATGTATTATTTACAGTTATAAAGTTTGCTGATTTATTTTTACATAAATATCTTATATTATTTTAGGGTGTTTCCAATATTAAATGGGAGTTTCTAAATTTAAAATAAAAGCCTGAAATTTTAAATAGGTATTTACTTATAATAAAATTAAATCCACTTTACTATAATTTAAAATATTATGTTTTAAGGAAGTATCTAATATTCGTTCGTTTAAGTCTGACGGCTTGATTACCGATCTTTTATTTCGACTATTTTTAAGCGACGAATTGAGACTATTAAGTAATTAATAATCTTGATCTTCTTCATAGTATTAAAACATTAAACATTTACTTTTTTTGCGAGTGTAGTTTCTAGTTATTTTTATTCTTTAACCTGCTGTCAAATCTGTCATGTGTGCTCGGGGTTGATTACCTAGGATTCGAGGATTTGTTCTAGGGTAGTTCAGCGGAAAATTTGCTTTAACTTGAGGGTTTTATCTTAATTAGGCGAATACATTATTTCTATTAGTACATTTTGAGGAATGTTTTGGGAGATTCAATTTAAATAAGATTACTGCTGCAGTTTGAATAAAGAAGGAAGTAGTTTAGTTGTCATAGTTTACCTGCGATTTGATGTTATAGTGTTGTTAGATGACTTATATTTTTTTTAGCTTTTCATAAAGTTAATTTGAGGGGGATTCTACACATAGTTTATTTTAATTTGTTTATTTGAATTTGGACAATCGTTAAAAAGTAAAGATACTTCATGCTTTGTCAGCATTTTATCAAAACCGGATTAGTAATTATTCTTTTTGTTTTTTTTTACTCTTTATGAGATCCTGTTTATTATGCAGAAAATAGTGGATATAGTTCGAAGAGTGGCAAGGGACGCAAGTTAAAAAAAATCTTATTTCAATTTCAGTTATAATATATTTGATGTTTATTTTAGAAGCAGATTCTCAATTTTAAATGTTATAGCTCAGTGTCCGAAGATAATTAGGGGTATTAAACGTTTGGAAATCTGATCTAAAGGGGGTTGGTCAGGAATTGGGATTGCTTTTTAATGTGTCTTTCAAACTAAATACTAATTAATGAGATTAAATATATATATATATTCCTTGTTCGAATCTTTTCATATTCATATTCATATTTATTCATTGTTTTGTTAAATTTGGTAGCATTTCTTTAAAATATTTTAATCTATTTAGTCATTGAAGGGGACATACGACTTTTCCTACTGTAAAAATTAAAAAAATATTAATGTGAAAATTTGAAGGTTTGAGAGGTGCAATAATTGGAGCATGCCAATGGACATTTTGCTAGTCATTTATAGCATAGTGTAATAAAAAATAATTTAAATATATAATAATATTAGTTCTATTAAAGTTAAGTCTATGAGTATATGCTCAAAGAAGTTCCATTTTGTTTGGACTAGTGTATTGTTTGGGGGAATGTTTGATGATTCTGGATTTAGAGGGCCCTAATGAGATTGGAGGAGTGTTATTTTCTTTAGAGTTTGAGAGCAGAATTTGTAAGTGAGCGCTTGGTTTAGTTTTCGCTATAGGTTGGGGATGAACTCAAACAATGCAATAGATTCAATAAAAAATGGAAACGTTTTATTGATATTTGATCCCAAGGCATTACACGGTACAAAAGGGCTTCTGTAGTGTTTGGAGTTAGGATAGGTCAGCTGACAATCTTTGCAGAGTTTAAACTGCCTTACAGAAGTGCCATACTATACAAGAAGCTAAGGCTATGATGAATATTCTTCGGCGACTCTACATGCTCCAAGAGAGTTTTATTTCTCTTCGATTGTTGGTCTTAATTTGAATAGTTTAGTTACTGCCCACTTGACGTCCTTATCTATTAAAGTTAATCCGTGTTGCGAAGGGACCTGAAGACCTTCCGGACCTGGCGGAGGAACCCGTACAGACAACCGGCGGGCTATCAGGTTACGACTAGCGTTGACAGGCCTCGCAACCCTGTTCCTTTCGTAAGATTGATTATCCTTGATGGGATATAACTTGTTCACTACTAAATTATTTTGCAAGTTGGGAGTCTTCACTCTAAGTTTAATCAAAACTCTTTTGGTTGAAAGACACACTACTTTAGAAAAAAAAACATTTGGGTTAAAATATGAATAAAATGCTAGTTATTTTCTTGTGCTTAAAGGTTTATTCCGGCTCTCCGATTATGCATGTTCCTAAACCTTTCGATCAAATAATTCAATCAATTTGTTAATACTACATCTCAAGACGCAACACTTAACAATGTGTTATCTGTGAATAAGTGTTAGTTTAGATCCGAACGTTGAAATTTGAAGTAAATCTGATTTCACAGAAAACGCATACTCAACCGGCCGACTGCAATGGTTAGTGTCAATTTCGTCAACTGCTCATGCTCCAAAGGATGGATGTTGATAATGGGGACTGACTTTTAGCTTGGGTATGCTGATTATTGGGCTGTTAGCATTTTAGCTATCAAAGGCACCCGGTTTTTAGAGGGGGGAATTTACCAGTTCACTTATGGCCTGGGCAATGTAGGTCAAATTCACAGACCGGGCAATGTGGTCGCCGAATTGTTGTGAAGGGGTAAGATTCTACTACTAGAGTTGATTTGGATTGACAACCCAAGTTCCTCTTGGGGAGACCAGGTGTTCCTTGCGAAGAGTGATGATAGTTCATGGTTGGATACCGACAGGTTGAGAGTTAAACCTTAAGATCAGCTTCTATTCTATTGGTATCAATACACACCACACCATTATTGTAATGGATTTTACAATTGAGAGATAGTGTTGACACATTGGTAGTTCATAATATTTGTGAATTAAATTAGTTTAAAATTTACTCCGGTGAAACTGTCCTCTCACCTGTGCAAATTTTGGGGGTTGGCTGTGACACTACGACTTTGCCATAGTCGTTTGTCCCTTTCACAAATATATAATTTTATTGAGATAGAGCATAAAGAAGTAGACTTTCAGTTATAGATAATGTAACGCCTCCATAATATCTAAGTTTTTAATTAGGTTTTGGATGAAGGAGTTTTTTATCTTGGATAGCAGGCAAAACCTTTGCAATAGGTTTAGGGATGGTTTTTTTGACGGGGAGAAAAAAAAGAGGAATGGAAAAATCAAGAAAAAGTTGGGGAACAGAAAAACATGAAAAAGATTATTTAAAAGAATTAGTAAATAAAGTGTACACGAATCTATTTTCGCGCTACGAAATCGGATAATGTTAGCCAGTATGGCATGCGGTAGAGGCAGAAATTCAGGGAAGTATTCATCTCTATCAGTTTTTGTGAACCAGTATAATTTATTCTCGTGCGGATACCACTAATCTGGATTATGTTTTTAATCATTTATACTCATCTTTTATCGTAAAGTACGGTACATCCTTTCAACTTCTGGATCTGTTCATCTTGCAATTAAGAAATTCATGTAATAAAGAAAATCAAACTGATATATTTATCTGGGGGAAAGTCCCATTGACGTGAACGATCTAGTGTACAGGATCTCATACATCGATTGATGAATCGAAGTTCAGATGAAGATCAAGGTCTCGCTGAACGCTGTCCCTGAGAAACTGATATAAGAAAATGATCATTCAAGTCTACGGACAATACAGTAATTTAAACTTCCTACGGAAATACAAGAGAGGCGAAAGTAATGCCCAAAGCTTGAATTAATTGCTTGATGTAACTGTTTTCCAAGGATATACTACTTAAGCTATCTTTTCCATCTTTCATTCATTCATATATCAAGTCCTTCATAATATTTTCTCTTTGGCTATTTAAAGTATTGCCCTATCAGAGTGCTTGTCATCTAAAATAAAAGTTAAGAAAAGAAACAAAATCACAAACTACGCACTCTATAGAGGGTTTCCTCTTGACCCCTAGCTTGACAGAGACTACTGATCGACAGACATACAATAATTAGGGAATTCCTTTAGTATCATCTTAGCATCTTAGATCGCGCTAGAGGGATACCCAGTCTGGTGACGAGTCTCATAGGTCTGGCGATAGCCAGGGGGCACTACCAGCTCCAGAGCGGGTGTGGGGCTCTACCGTTAGCGCAATCCTTACATGTTTTCCAAACATGTACTCAGTTTTTAGTTAATTTTCACTCTCATAATCTCCTTCTACAATCAGCTCGATAGATTCCTTTCCTCAGTGTTAATTAGATTCCAAATTGTTTGAGTTATATTTTCCTTAGGTTGGTTCAGGAGATCGTAACATGTTTTTTCTAGCTTTTGTAGGATTGTTCTCAGTAGCCACTTCTCAAAAGTATTTGGGTTACATTTCGGGTTATGACGTAGGTTTCTAGTTCTTTTATCCCTAGACAGATCACTTGGCCATTACAATTCCGTATTTGCTACAAACTAGATCAATTCTAAAAGTTTTCTTAGGGAATAGCAAGGCAGAGTAGGGAATGACGTCGGTTTTTGGTGCTTAGGTTTAGTTAGGTAGCTTGGGAGGTTACAGTGTTTTCAGCGAATGTGCTTTTCATCAAAAAATACAATATTAAATAGAGATTACTACCTTAAAATGGACATGAAGTCAATGATGAAGTGTATAAATAAATAATATGACTAGGCTCAACCTTTAAAAGTACGCGGATATGGAGTTATAATGTTAAATTGATTTGTTTATAAGAGTGGGACGGAACGAATAGGAACAGACTTTCCAGACTTCATCATAGGTGGCCTCCGACCTCGGCCGCCATTACTGTCAAGTAACTCAGAGCCATCGTACCGTTTGACAATACGATAACATGTCAAAAGCAATTTAGTTTTACCTAGTAGAATAGAGGCCCATGTTGTTTAGGGCCGGTACAGACGGACTGCATTTAAACTGCAACCCAGCTGCAAAATGGCAGTTCGAGGGCAGTTCTGATGCAGTTGATGTAACAGCATCAAAACTGCAAACCAACTGCGCAGTCCGCTTAGGTAGACTGTACGCCAACTGCAAGCGGACTGCGCAGTTGGTTTGCAGTTTTAATGCAGTTACGTGAAACTTGCGTTTAGAAATAATATCATAATACAACCAAGCCTTGGCCTGAAACGGACAGGGATAAAAACGAAGAAAACATTTAAAAATACGTATATCAATTACCTTTAGCTGGAGCGCTCTTTTTTCTACATTAATGCTGAAGCAATCTGATATTACGGAACAACTTTATGCCCCTAGACATTTCCCGTTACATTTCCGTAATAATGAGAAAAGAATTAGCTAGTATGAATGTAGGTCAACTTTTGTAATACTCGAATAATGGAACAGGGAAGTGCTTAGCAAAATTAGCGGCCTCCCAGCGGCGCCCGCGGCGATGACTTATCCTGGGATTAAAAGTACATTTTTATTCATCTTCGGATATATTATTCCTGAAAAAAGTAAAGGTCAAACGCGAAAAATAATGTAGCAATTTTCTTTTTAATAAAGTGTAACATTAAAGGTGAATGGTGGCTCAATCTGTTTTATTTAATTGTAACCAGCCAAATCGATAATATCGATGTCGAGACAACCAAAGTTACATTTTTTATTGGACGAAGTAAACTGACAGTTTACGTATCGTTCTTTCGGTGAAATTTAACGAAACTGGTACACGTAACCCTGATCAAGTATATAAATCAACATACTTGTTTTAAACATTAAAATAGGTATTATAATAAACGTTACCTACATGAGCTGTGAGTTTACAAAATATTAAGATATTCTGTTGATAAAGAATCTATGGGTCTATATTGACTGACATAATTATTTTTAGTCATAATGTGCTTTAGGTCATTATCATCGCAAGTCATAACGTGTTTTTTTAAAGAAACTGTTACTTTTTCAGGATTCTTATAAATCAAACCTAACCTAACCTAGCCTTGTCTACACGTTAAATATTTCAGAACTTCTGAAAAGTGTACAGTTTCAAGGATATAAAAAATTATGACTATCAAAAATTATGTCAATAATTACATTATGACCAATAAAATTATGGGAAACAAAGGGCTCCCAGAATCTATAGCTAACGGCCGCACTCAGTTTTAAAAAAACGAACGAGTTTACTGGGCCTCTATTCTAGGCGTTAAAAACCTAATCGTCTTTGACTTGTTATGGTATTGGTTTTAACTCGGCCGCCATCATGTTGTCAAGTAAAATAGTACATTATACTGTCAAGTAAATAAGTGCTATCAAAACGTTAACAATACGATATCAGGTCAAAGACGATATGGCTTTTACCGCCTAGAACAGTGATCCCCAAAGTGGTCTATATTGACCCCCAGGGGTCGACGACGACCTGCAAGGGGTCCATGTGAGTGGAAAAAATAAATGGCGGTCCATGAGATGAAAATGGGGGTCCACGATAGTGGATCCCATTTAAGCAGGTCGTGACTTTAATTTTGGCTTTCCATTAATGGAATAGTTAATTCATATTCATACTCGGATAGTAGTCTTATAAATATATAAATAAACAAATATCTATGTATATAAATTACGTCTCTATTTCCGAGCTTTTTTTTTCATTGTAGCCTGTGTCAATTTTTTAGCCGACTTGACCTCCAACGTTATCCCTGCAAAATATCCCGAAGATTTTTTGCTAAGTTTTTACGTGATAACGTAAATATTAGGTAAGCAGGGGGTCAACCTAAAACCGAAATAAATGCCAAGTGGTCTATGGGACAATAAAGTTTGGGGACCTCTTGCCTAGAACCTCGGCCCTGTTTCAACATTTAAATTGTTAGCACGGCCATGGCCTCTATTCTACTTTCATTAAACCATATCGATATTTCACATAACACGAATTGCATAATTGTGATCTCTATAATAAACCAACGATATAATAATCATGATGCATAAAACGAAATGCATAATTTCTAAAACTATAATGTTCACAAATTAATACATAAATATTTCTAACGGCTTTCATCACTATTAATGTGGTAACAGTTCTAACCTAACCTAACCTAGTTAGAAGAAAGTGACTAAAAATTATAGTTATAATAAATGAATTTTATGTTATTCGTTCGTATGCCTGATGAAATTATACAATTGGTTTTTATGCTAAACGTTCATTATGCTTTTCGTGGTTAGTTAAATGAAATTATACAAAACGTTTTTAGACAAATTGAAGCGCACCCCGTTATTGTATTGTAACCGTTATCGTATAAACTTAACATTAAAGTTGTCTACTATACAATACGATAGCGTAATGCTTCGAAACAAACTGGAATAGAAGCTCTGAACCCGTTACTAGTTGTGGTAATTAATGACCACATCATTACAAGTGAGCATCCAGGCCACCGCAGCACCGCGGCCCGGCACGAACACTCCCGCGCGGATTACGCCCGACAAATGGACCCCGCGGCCGAATTAAAAACAACCCCACTCGCTCACCCCCTAATGTTTGTGTTTAAAACACACACACTGCTGCTTTTAGGATCAAACCAATGACTAATTGTTTGGCGACCAGTGTTTGCTTCTTTTTAATTTAATTGCGAGCTCTATTCTACTCGTTAAAATCATATTGCTTTTGACTTATTAGGATAGAACAGAATAGAAAACATTTATTTCGCTTAATTATTACATATTTAGACTTGTCTTATTTAGTAAACACTTTTATAACCTGTAAATGCATAATTTTCGGATAAAATGCCCGTTTTCAGCTGAATAAAGCAACTAGAGACCACATTTTGTACATCATTTTCTTGGTTTTACATCATGGATAGTTTTTTTACGACAAAATTGATATTTTAGGTGAAAAGGGAGCACTTTGAGGTTATAAAAGTGTTCACTAAATAAGACGAGTCTATTGGAATGGACCATACACTCATATCATAAATCCTCTATTATGCGTTCAAAACCCATAGGCAGCATTACCTGTGGTAGTAGGTGACAGCAGTTACAGCTGTTAATTTTGGAAGATATTCCAAATTTCGATCTCATTACCTTACAATATTCGATAACGTAATTTCAGAATTACGTTACAGCTGTCATCGCTGTCACCTACTACCACAGGCCTTTCGGCTTCTGAACCCATCTTAGAGTACTTATAATATGTGTGTAGATAAAGTATTGTACGAGACTCTGCGTAATTAGCATTACGCAAACGTCACGTAAACTACTATTACAGTCAGTCAGAGGGTGTTTTAATAGTATTATCGCATTGCCAACGTTTTGATAGCTATATTTACTTGACAAAAACAATACGATAACATGTCAAAAGTAATATGGTTTTACTGAGTAATATAGAGCCCTTGTCTGGTGACAGGTAGGTACTTAATGAGTGTGAGTCTTGAAGTTTATATAACTACACGCATTTATTATATTTCACTAAGTAGCTTAACTCCAATTACGGAATTTCAGTTTTCAAATATGTTTGGAGCAAATACATTAAATTCGTTTTTTTACTTTTTATCTATTTAGGGGAAAATAAACTGCCACAACTGTGTGGCGGAAAATCACTTGATAACGACTCAACCGATTTGGCTGATTTTTTGTTGTGTTCGTACTTATAAAGACAAGGGTATTGGCAACCCGCCCCCAATTTCACTTCGGTTTATGTAAGTTTTATGTAACACTCGTAAATAAACCAAAATGAATAAAAAAACCTTCCGTGAAAACTTATCTAACTTAAGGTGAAAACCGCATCAAAATCCGTTGCGTGCTTTAGGAGTTAGCGGATAAACAGACAGAAACACAGACAGACGCGGAAAGCGACTTTGTATTATACTATGTAATAATAATAAAGCAGATAAAAACAACGGCGCGACGCCGGGCACGAACAGCCGCTTTGAATAAAAGCTGGTTAACTTTATGAGCACGTCTCAATATTTACTTAAAATTGTTTTAACAAACACGTAGGCGTGCTACGTCTGCGTAGCAGATGTGCAAACTCCTACATTCGTAGCGTCTCGTAGCAAATGCCTACGCGTTGACTTGTCGAAACTCGAGTTTGTACTGCGAAGCCTATTGTTACGCCGACGCCGCACTTGGTCGAATGTTTGCTTATTTCGTGTTCAGAGCAAACGGTTGGAAAGTACGAGATTGCTTTACAAAACTCGCAAGGGTCGAAAGTATCAAAGAATGCAATGCAATTATTATCAGGCCTATTTTAAATAAACCAATTTGGCTCCCTATTTCAATACGATTCCCACATTCGCATTAACGAGTTCGGACGATTATCTATTCTAGTTCGCAACCTATTCAACATAGGGCCAGCCTCCCTTCTCGCGCCGCGCGGGCAGGTGTACGCCCCGGCTCCCACGTTGCCCAGTTTCGCGACCCCGTACCAAAACACCGAGCGGTGAAGAAATTAACGATTTAATGTTACGTCAGTACGATGTGTAAAGTACTCTGAGGGGAGCGTGGTACGGGGGCCGCGGTGCTTGAATTATTAAACCCTTACAAAGGCTGATGAATGGGCGATTTAATTCACTGGACGTTTCGCACTGGCCGATCCGCGATGTATCGGTATTAACATAAGAATCCGCAGCCACCCCGTTCCCACGGTCTTTTCTATTGTTTTCTCCCAATGCTAGTATTAATAATTCTGGCCGCATGCTGCCCCGGTTTTATAATAATGGACAATTATTTTCTAGTAATGGGAGAACAGTTGCACAGGAACACGTTAGTGCTAATTACAGTTACGGCTCTCAGCCGCGCGCTGGCCGCGGTCGACTTGCACATTACAATATTTAATTATTGGCTCAAAGTTTAACCTTGGTACAGATTAGAACAGGGCCTCTATTCTACGACGACCACAGAAGAAAGACTAAATGCATAGAAACCGTACTAAATAAGCAGAAAATAAATTATGGTTCACTTCTTTTTACTTATGGTTTTCATAGTGAGTTGGAAAGAGATGAATCTATAGCTGTTCTTTCGTTATTTGGTACATCGTCACAAGTAAGGCGTGATTTGGACCTATAAGCACCTAGTATTTGGACCTATAGACAAGGAAAGACAAATCCTTCCTATAGGACAAAGAAGTCCCTGTGTAAAATCTTGTGACAATGTCAGTTAAAGATGAAAAAACAGCCTACTTTATGTTTCATTTTTTCTCATGTAATACGTAATCTAAAAAGTAGAGAGAGATAGCTGACGCAAAGTATGTCTTATAGTCCGGTTTCTATGCTATATGTTCTTATTCTGTGATGGCGACAAACAATATTACTTTTGACCTGTTATCGTATTGTCAAAGTTTTGGTAGCTCTTATTTACTTGACAGTAATGGCGGCCGAGATAAAAACTATACCATAACCGGTCAAAGACGATATGGTTTTTAAAATCTCTTTTAAGCCAGACAAAAGGCACATATTCTCTGTCAGATTTTCAATGAAAACATTTAGAATAAAATGCAGGTTTACCGTAGGCAATTAACCGGTAGAATTATAAAACAAAATCCACAGTAAAATTTAATAATACTCAAAAGTACTGGCACCCTTTGAAACTAACATTTTGATTACTTTCCCATTAATTAACAACGCGCGCCGTATTAATTTTGCGTGCACATAACTCCCAGTCCATCACTAGTCTATTTACACGCATTACCAGCGTTGTAAGAGCCCCATTTTGGCAACATGATTTAATACCAGCGGTGATTTCATTAGGCGAGAAAGCTGTGGGGGGATCAGCGTTAAATGGGCAGCGCTGTGGCAGGCTTTATTAAAAGCACTCGGTTTGATCGGGCCCTGATTCCGCGTCACCTGCAGGAAGCAATAACCCCGACACGAACACACCCATAATTACGGCCCCTACAGGTCCTGTTCGGTATTGACAGCGGAATTCCTTTGAACGCCAAACGCTTTGTGCCACTTTATTACTGAATTCGATTTGCCGATTTTGCACACCGGTGACATTTGTTTTTGAATCATCAATGGACACGCATATTGTACCGGGAACAATGCCGAAACGTTCTGTAATTCAATATGTTTACACGTTTAATCCAATTAAGTTTAATATTACGCGTATAGTTGTTATGCAGCCTGAACGCATAAATATTGGTTGTACTTGGCGCAAACGTGTAGTTGCACTTGTGATTTCTATGTTAATCTGCCGCGGCTGCATTTACCCATTCACCTAGTTAAGAAAACTAAATGCAGCTAGACGCAGTTCTTTTAAATCCAGATATCGTTGCTACTTTACTAGCGTGTATTAAACGTTCACAATAATAGGGCAAAGGCAGAAGATATGAGATAAGAACGTGTAGTAACGTATAGTAACGTCTAGTAGTAGTTGTCTGGAAGAGATCGCTATTTAAAGACAACACCGCCCGGCGCCTCACTATGTAATTATTATTTTTTGTATATCTGTTCCTTTGTGTATGTGGCGTTCGATAAACATACTTACAATAACAACTATTTGTGTAACTCAATGACGACTTGCTTTGTTACGAAAGTAAATGAAACTGGCAGTGAACAACCAAGGTAATTTATTTTGAGTTCATTGAAAAAAAACTATCTATTTTTTCTAATAAGTCGAGTTAACATTATTATAGAGCAAATTTGCAATTTTTCTCATTTATTTACTGTCTCTTTGATAAATAAATAATTGCTGGAAACCTGCCTGCTCATCCCGTCACGTAGCGCGTGTTGCTTCAGTGTCAGCTTTGTAGCGAGTCAATCACGCCGGAAATTGCGGTGCGACGCCGAACATGAGCCTCTAGGCTAGGCATAGGCTAGGTCATTGTATGATTCCCTAAACAATTAGCCTTTCAATTCAGGGTCTTTAAGCAAGATGCAGTTAACGCTAACGTGAACGATTATCGAAAACTGACAAAATTTATGGCATTGATAAAAGCGCTCGACACGACCGTCGACATTACACATTTCAATCCTTTACATTTTCTGTAACTATAACGTTCTCCGAATGCGTCTTGGTTAAGGCCACAGGGTCTCTATTCTACATAGTCTTTACACCTAATGTAATCGTAATGTCAACTAGTCGAAAACAATACAAATGCAACAGGGGAAAAGTCTATGTTGACTAACGCTCCAGCAACGTGCGTTTTTGGGGATTGGTGTTCTTCAAAAGAGTATCGTATGGAATAAAATTGGACTTGGTACATCTAGCACGTTTATTTGCTAATGAATCAATTACCCCGTGTGGTTGCCGGGTTAGAATAGTGCCACTCCGTGTCTTCCCGTGGATGTCGTAATAGGCGACTAAGGGAATAAAGGTTTGTAGTACTTTTAGGCGATGGGCTTGCAACCTGTCACTAATGCACTGCGAAACATCTTAGCCTACATAAATGTGCAAAATGTGGTTACAGAATTATCAACAAATTGGTAATTCTGTAGCTCTGCCTATCTCAATCTGGGAATGAAGGCGTGAGTTTATGAATGTATGTATGTATGTGTGTATGAATCAATTAAAACTTAAACGACCCTATTGAGCATCGCGTGCCGCGACTGGCTGCAATAAGCCCGAATTGCCTCGGCCCGCCGGAGACAGCGATTCTCGACCCATTCAGCAAATCACGCCTCGGTTACAAACAAGGTGCCGCATATATGAAAAAACTTCTATCACATATGCGATCTTATTCTTATTCGTAAAGCGCCAAATCTGCAATGGCTATCAAGTTACAGATACGCCTTTTTAGGCAAAATACTAAGGCAAAATTGTATTTGCAACTTTTACCGACCGACTTCTCACATCGCCTCGGCTTGCACCGATAAGGCTGGCTTCTTTATTGCCTAGTGTTTTGGTAACCTAGATAATGGGAAGGAACACTGCCGGCAAACAACGAGAATCGTGTCGGTAAAAAAGTTGTCTTTTTTTTAGGAAAATGGTCCGTACAATTTTTTACCAATATAAGGTAAAAGACATGGTCATGTCTTTGAAAGTGCGGTTATTTATGTATTTTTGTAGTGACAAACCCGTTTGTTGTTTATTCGTTGGTTTCCTTGCGTAATTATTTAGCACATATTTCCAAACTAGCATACAAATAGCTAAAAACGTCCACACCGCTTCAGCAATTCAATTCAAAGTCTCAATATTACGTGTTCATATTGCCTACATACCTCTGTACCTATGCTGTTTTTTTTTTCAGAATAAAGGATACCAGGTGAATAGCTAAAGGTAGAAAAATGTATGCATTTATGAAATGGTCACGTTGCCCCCCCTCCCCTCGGCCACCACCCGCGGTATTTGTAGTTCCGGCAGAGATTCCCTCTTTGTACAGTATTCGCCGCCGTTCGGAAAACTCCTCAACTCTGCTCCAAATTCGATTCTTTTCAACTGTCACCGCCCGTGAATATTTCATAGCTATTTCATACTTTCGCCAACAAAAAGGAAATAAGTTAAAAGTTTTCGAGATTTAATATCTTTTAGTGCCAATACAAAACCGAAACATTTTTAAAAGTATTGCAACTATCCGAGAATGGTACCTACCTATGCTTATTGAAGGTTTTATGGAATTGTCTTTGTTGGTATCCCACCCGTGGTAGGTACAGTCAACAGCATAAATAAGTGATCATTTATGTACCTTGTCACTTTAAAATCGTGTTTGAAATGTCATACAAAATTGTGAAATGATTGAAAGCGACAAGGTACATAAATGATCACTTAATTATGCTGTTGACTGTACCTATGTAACCCTAATACAGTAGCCTCAGGAATAATGTGGGTGCTGCGAAGTGCTGCCTTTAAGTTCTACCAACACCAGCCAGCAAGGGTATGGTATAAAACTTAACAAAACGCTGTCAACTTTTATTTTACCCTACAGTGTCAAGTTTAAGGGGGTTTGTGAACTTGATCGCTGTAATGATTGTTATGTTAATTTGTTTCGTTCTACCATTTAACTGGAGCCAACATTTGTGACGCGAACGTTTTTTTTATAAGGGGACAATCGCACACAAATCGACCAAAATAAATAAATATCAGGGGACAACATCACACCAATTGACCTTGGCCCAAATCAAGCTCAAGGCTTGTATTATGGGTACCTGGCAACAATATAAATACTAATTGATAGAAATACATACACTGAAAACAACCAAGACTGAGGAACAATACTCGCGCTCATCAAACAAATATTTGCTTTTACCGAGATTCGAACCCGAGACCGGTAGTTTCATTATCACAATTGTTTTCAACTAGGCTAAATGAATCTTCTCATATTTTGATGATTAACATTAAGTAGAGCTAAAACTATTTTTTAATGTATTTAATAAAGATTTTGAGAGTAAAAACCTTAATTAATTTAATTATCAAAAGTGCCTACACAAAACAGCACTATTCGTAGTTAGGTCTGTGGGTCGGGTCGTCTTGACACTCGACGCGTCGCAGCGTCAGTAGGCCGCGGTCCATTAATAATGAAGGGTGACAACGACGCAGGTGCGCGGCGAGTAAACGTCGCCCTGCATAATGGAGGACGTGTGCTGCCTCACGCGTGAGGCGACGCTTTCAATCCGACACCCATCATAGTAAAAGCGCAACTTATTTATACTCAGACGTTTATCTAATCGTCCTTGGAAATATGACGCGAAATATATTTTCAATATTCGAAATCTCGCGAGTTTTAACGGCGCGACACATCTTCGTGGATTGGAAACAGTAAATATGCGTGGCTTAGGTCCTACAGCCTTAGGCACCAACGTATATTGCTTAGAGTACAGTCATAAAATATATCGTCATCATAATTAACGCAATTGTGCTTTGAAACTGATTTAGCACGAATAGTTAGATAATTCAAGGAATTCTTCAAATGCAAGATGCATGGTACGCGCCCCAATTTAAAAGTATAATCAGGTTGACCTTTCTCTAACACATGCGACCTGTGACCTCCTCTGGGCGCCACGTGGCTGCTCATGCACCCTTCTCTGCATGTTAAATTTAAAATTATACTGATTTATTGTTAGGTATGTGGATTCCAACAATTACCTTATATCTTTGAGTTTTGTCTATATTTGGCTGTATCTGCACAGTTCTTCAAATATGCAACTCTACATTTTTTTGGGTCGTGGTCGAAATTGAACAGTAGCTGCCTAAATAGGATCATCGATCGACCGAGATCATACTTGTTCATGATCATGCATGCTACCATCGACGAACTAGGATGAAACAATAAACAAGTATAAACATAAAAGTGACCGTATGAGATACTTCCATCTATCATCATCTATAGCTGGCCGGCAACAAAAGCTGTCTTACTGTGATTTTGTGTAATATAATGAGGCATCCGTAGTGATCTCCACTTTTATTGCTCAAACAATTTCTCATGTAGGTAAGCGCGCACGTTTTCACTCTTTTAAGAAACTGACTTCATCCATTTTACATTTGATAACTTTTTTTTCTTCCTCAGCAAATTGTTGCGATTTGATAGCTATTTGTAATAAACAAACCTAACCGTAAAATAAATTTCAAACGTAAAAAACTGGCTGTACTTGGGGGCACGCAATTTTAACACACAACAACATACACTAAATTTTTCACGTAATGTAAAAAAAAAAACCTTTGCTTACATGTACGGGAAGAGCCCGTATTTTTTTAATTTTTCAAAAAAAAAAATTACGGCTTTCTGCACTTCATGTAAGTACTATACCAATGACAAATTACGGCTTTGTCAGAGATTAACAATATATAGTTAAGCAATATTTTTTATAAACGTCCGCCGCCGGGACGAGCTGCTAGTTTATTTATCAGTGGCGTAGTTCCGCTCGCTTCAGAAGCGTGAATATACATTTTTTACTTGACAGGATCCGACGGAAACTTACCTCATGGTCACTGCCTTATTTTGTTTCAATTTAACATATTTCCCCCGGGCCGTAGTTTTGAAAACGTGTACCGAGTTATTTTATTAGGTTTTTTAACATCGTAACTTAGGCCCGAATTATTTAGTTGTTTCTCGAATTAACTCTTAGCAAATATACGTCTAGGAGGTGATACACCAGCCACAAGCCAATGATAGATTTTTAATTACTTAAATTCATCGTGTTTTACTCCGCAACCTCAAATTTTAATTTAAAGCCTTCCCTTGTTTGTTGTGCCCCGTGAGGCTCACACGATTGAACGAAGATTCCAAGTCTTCGAAGAATATAAACATAACAAGTCCAACAATAGGAATTTGGCTTTTAAAAAACCTGATAGCCCGCGTTTTGATATGTCGTTGTAACTACTCATGTTAATAGCGAAAAATGTTGTCTCTAGCTTTTGTCCACAACTTCGCCCGCGTAGAAGAATCTCTCGGAAACTGTTAAATTTTCTCGGATAAAAAGTACCCTAAGTCGGTCTCCTGTGTATAAACTACCTCTCTCTACTTTTTTTATGGAATGAAATGAAACAAACAAACTCATTTTCGCATCTATAATACCTGTAAGTAAAGATCTCCTGGGATAAAATCCAATACGACACTCCGCACTTCGAAATCTGTTGAACGCCATAAAAGCGCTTAGTTTACTGGAGTTCGGAGTTCTATTACTAGTTCATAAATAAAAATAACAGGATACATACCCACACACTGACAACATACCTATATATAAGCACCCGAGAAACATTACAGCGTAAGAGGTCTTAAGTTCGTCGCACACTACAAAGGCTCGGTACCAGATCAGCATCGCCTCAGCTCAAAGTGAAACTTTGAAAAGTGAGGTTTGGTTTGTTAGTAAAACACATTTTTAAAAGTTAAAGTTAAAGAAAACAATAGTCGGGCGCGGGAAAAATGCATCATACTAACACAAATCAAAACCCACTTTTAAATTTTTCACTTTGAGCTGAAGCGGTGCTATCTGTACCCTTACTATGAGTTACAATTACCGTACTCTGTCTCTCACAGTATTAATAATAAAGACTGTACACGATAAAATCCGGACATGCATGCTCTGGTGTATTTTTTTAATGAATGCTAATTTTCGAGCAGCCCTTTTTTGTAATAGTCAGTGGTTATGGAACTTCATAGTAAAAATACAATCATAATAAAATGTTAGGGCGTTTGTGACTTGGATCATTATATAATCCACAGTACCAATATTTTTTTGTACACGGTCTACTGAGAGTCTTTACCAAATTCTCCTGTTATAAACATTTTATTATTTTTAATGATACAAGCCAAATTATACCTTATTACATTATCTTTTCACAATAGTAAATACTTTTCTAATTGTATTAAGATTGAGATAGTTCTGAGGTTTTTTAACTTTAGTGAATTTGACTTTTTGACAAATAAATGCCTCCCATACAAAAATAACTTTCAGTGCTTGGAGTAAAAAGTCTTCCTAGTAGTCAGGAAGACTTTTTACTCATAAAAATGAGTTTCAAAAAGCATTTTTTTGGTAAGACGACATTTTAATGTGCGTAAAACAGCTTGTAAAAATATAAATACAGTTGTGACATTGTAGCAGGAAGCGAGTGAAGATTGTCAAAAAACACTGGGCAGGAGATGAAAGGTATGATATAATATATTCGGCGAAAACTCACACATACCCATACATTATGATACGATTTTATTTTATTATATAGTATTATAATTATATAAGTTAATAAAAAAAAACTGCTTGAAATTATGCATTCATTGTAAAGATACAACCAGAGCATGCATGCCCGCATTTTATCGTGTACAGTCTTTATTGGTAATTGTAAGAGGTACTGGTGCCGAGTCGTTATATGTGCGATGACCTTAGTAGGTACTAGTACTTCGTGTTCGGGTAAAGTTGGTAAGATTCGCATTTGAGAGTGAGTGAGAGAGAAGTACAAACCCCGAAGGCCTTTTTAAAAGTTTTCGTACTGTACAGTCAGCACCAGAAGAAGGTCGACGGTCGAAGAGCTCAGAATTATCTACATATATACGATTCTTTAGTCAATAGAATAAGAGCGTGTGTAGCGTATTTTGAGCTCTTCGACTGTCCACCTGCTTCTGCTGGTGACTGTACCTTGCTTCTTTTGCATTCGGGTGAAGTTATCAGTTTGAAGCTAAAGCACATGTTTATAAAAATAGGGAGCAATTTAGCGAAAATAAACAAGTTAGTAGGTAGGTATATATTGAAATTCAAAATATTTACTTGTTAAAAGCAGGTGCACAAAATAGGTCTTATATTGTAAAAGGAACATCCATCACTTTTGACCAAATGTAAAGTGTACATAATTATTCCATGTGCAAAAACCATTTCCATTAACAGTACCCCAACAAATTAATAATATTCACGGGCAGCGGTATCGAACTAAGTTATGCAAATGATATTCTATAGGAACGCCGCACTCTAGTTACTGACTGGTCACTTTATCTCACAATTCGCGAGGTCAGAAACGCATTGAGGGGTCATCTCTTCGATCTCTTCCCATACTCCGGCCATTCTATTACCGAATACCGTGAGATAAGCACCTCGGGTCGTGCCATTTTATTTATAAATTAATTTTCGATTTATTCAAAGTCACTCCTGATTTTTCGTGAACTGTGCTGTGGTGAACATGGAGAACTGGATAACGCAGTTGTTTCAAACGCACACTTTTACAAAACCAACACCAAAGGTATGTTGATTAAAATGCAAATGCTTCTTATCTTATTAATATTTATCAGACGTGTAAAATATTGTGATCAGAATAATTTTGCCTGATAAAAGTTAAAAATATTATTTATTCCCTTTTGATAGATATATAAATCGGTCACTGTACAAACCAAGTGAAATTCTTAATTATTGCGGCGATCGCAACATTGCAGCTCTTCTAGTTTTACACCCTAAAGATATAATAGAGAGGTTTAATTTACTATTATAATTTATTCTTTTACATACCGTTTCAAATTATTTACCAATATACAAAGCCCATGAAAGAGTTACACTAAGCATGATATGATTGAATTTAAGTATGTTGTTCGCGTTGGCGAATGAAAAACACACCCGGTTTCCAGAAACACTTTAAATAATAGGTAAGAGGAATAAATATCACATCGTTTATCATAGTCTTAGTGGGGAAAACGTTGCGAACCATAAGCACGCGACTGTGGCAAGCCGACCGCACAGCCCGGATTTATCACCCGCGTATGCAAGCAATCGCACTGGCCATAGCCATTTGTTAAAAGTTGCAACGAAACAAGCCAGCACATATACGGATGATGTATGGGAAAAACGCTCTTGGTACCACCGCCGAACAGCTGCTCACCTACCGCACATTAACCTAACGAGCAGCCCTAATAGCGCCGTTAGGGCTGCCACGCTGAAAAAACCTTCAAATCAGATAAATTACCTACGCGCCCGACCCAGTTTTAACATGTGTCCCCGGAAAGCGTATTAGTCAGCCGGCAAAAACGCCTATCTGCGAGACAAGCCTTTATCGCGGCGCGCGGAGACGGGAATGTTACGTTCATGTGCGTACATATTGAGCACCTAAGTATTTAAAAAATAAAGTCACCTTAGAAAAAGTCACTTGTTTATGTAGTCATGTCATTCATATTTAAGCTCGTTTTTAGTACAGTTTCTTGCATATAAAAACAAAAGTATAGTTTTCAAAACACGCTACAATTCTCAAGTTGCTTGCATGTACGTGGATTAAAGACACTAGATCTTATTACTAATTTTTTTTAACATGGACTACAGTTAAGGTTCCTTAATAGCTATATAGCACTTTAGGTATACGTGAAACAAAGTTTGGACAGTCATGATTAAAGCTCTTTATAAAAAGTGTCGCAAGATCGCAAGTTGCTAATAGTGTCACTGTCCCTGAAATGCTGGAAGGAATATATAAAACGAACTATTTACATTACAAATTTATTATGTCTCGAAATAATAATCTTGTAAAAATAATAATATAATATGAAAGTGAGTTTGTCAGCGGGCATAAGCGTCCACGTAAAGCCGTCCGCGGCACCGGCGACGTTAAATCTACGACGCCCACGTTCAAAGGGAATATTGATATTCCACTAAGCGAGTTACAGACTGCTTAAAACATTCAAAGACAATTTTAAAGTAACATAAAACTTATCGGATCGACTTCAGTTTGTATTTTATTACTCGCCTTATTTTACATCTACTTATATCTTTTAGCTTTTCAAAGCCTTTACGACTTTTAAGGGAATCAAGTAAAAGTCGTTTGGCAGTCGTTGTTGTTCACCTGCCAACCTGCTCAAACTGCGCCGGGGGTGTCGTTCGGTGTTATTGTCTGCGAAGGCGCCGACAATGGGCCTTCGGAAACTTTCCGTCGCCAGCCCTGCGCCGCCATCGTGAAGCTTGTGTTCCTCCGACTGCTAACTGTAATGCGCAGTAATATTGAGTAATATTTTATGAGATACTAACGATGGATTTTTACTGGCGCCTCCCACAATGGCGTTAAAGTTCTCACCGAGCAGAGCGGACGTGGCGGTGCGGTGCGACGGAAATCCGCAACTAATTAAAATTCTAGCTGGATGAATAACTGCACTGCGTCCACCTCTGCCGCTTTGTTGGAAAATTTTGCTAATAAATAACACACTCTCTGTCCCTGCACGGCTCCACGCGGGGGAAATTGTATGAAAAGATTTAATTTGCCGATTAACTGTACGAAACAACATAATTTGCTTTATATTTTGACTTAAAACCTATATTTACTAATTTCTTCTTAAAACCGGCCCGGATTACGAAAGCAAAGTCCATCAAATCCATTAATTAACTTAAAATATTTACGAGCTACCGTAGATTGAAAGTTTATACCTTGAAATTACAAAGTGCGTAATAAGTTTGGAAGTCTTTTGAACTTTTGTGAAGTCATCGTTAAATTGACAGGCGCAGCAGGGGAGTCAGAAATGGAGTACGGCGAGTGCGAGCGGGAGCGGCAGCGGCGCGGGCGGCGGCGCGCCGAGCGGCGCGGGCGCGGGCGGCTCGCGCGCCGATTGCAAGCCCGTCGAGTGCAACCTCTGCCACCGCAAGTTCAAAAACATACCCGCTCTCAATGGACACATGAGATTGCACGGTGGATACTTCAAGAAGGTACATTCGGCATCATGAACTTCACATAACAAATACTTGAGATTTAATAATTAACAAAAAAAATATTTACTAATGCTGTGGTAAATTTTAACAGGACTCGGATAGCAAAAAAATGGATAAGAAGGAGTCTAGCGGGCCACCTTTGCAAACTGCCTCGGTTTCAGTGCGAGCTCTAATAGAAGAGAAAATTATTAGTCGCCGGGGTGCAATAACCATCACCCCCCCAGGTAACGTAAAAACACTGCGTCAATTTGGAATAACAAATATAATAGGTTTATTTTGACTCGTCGCAGCCGTCATATTGTAGTCACAGTCAATTAACAATTTTAGAGCGAAGTTAATTATGACATTGGTTGTAGCCGGCAGCACGGATACCGCGACGCCGCGCGCGGGGTTCGCCACACCCGCGCCGCCGCTGGCGCGCGCGGCCGCCTCGCCCGCGTCGCCCGCCGCAGCCGCCGCGCCCGCCGCGCCGGCGCAGTTCGTGCCGCCGCGCGCCCCGCCCGCGCCCGCCGCCGCTACCCTGACCGCCGCGCAGAGAGACTCCACCCTTATCGAGCTACTCAAAAGAGGAAACTCGAAGGTCCGTACCTACCTGATGTTGCTCGACTAGAAGCAATTTATTTCGTTTACTAATTGAGACTTAAATCAAACGGAAATTTTGAAAATGACTTTTGAAGTACACGTGTCTGACTTGTTTTTTTTTCAGGTTGTTAAAAGATCTACCTCGGATCCGGGCCAGACGTCGCCCCAGCAGGAGTTCACTTTTAGACCCGAACTGTTCGGAGTGTCTTTTAACTCCGATGACGGATACTTTTCACCGGCCCTAAACGAGGACACTTTTCAGTTCACGACGACTCCGGAACAGTTAGAAGAACTCGCTTCATTGGAAGACTATGCGACGGTAGCCGCATCTATTCGGGAACGGTCACCGGTAACCTTTCCATCTAGTCGACGCCTCGCTGCCGTTCTCAATTCGCCCCTGCCGGAATCATTAGCGGATTTCGGTGCCTGTCATGGGGGATCACCTGTTCTGTCACCGGGAATGGGCTATTCGGCGAATTCCCCAGGTCTTTCCTACTCTACCGGAGATTCTCCTGGATTACCATACACAGCATCATCGCCTGGAGGCAGTTACTCGACGCAGCCAGAACCATCGCCCGGGTTGGCTTATCCGACGCCTCCTGCTTCCCATGACGCCCATTCGCCGGCTCACACAGCCCCACGAGCGTCATCACCTTTATCAGCTGCCTTCTTTACGGCTACCATGTCCAGTCAGGAAGAGGTAAACAAATTGTATAATTGTCACTTCGTCAACAGCTAAGTTGTTGCCAAAGCACTAAATATAATAGAAATGTTTTTCATTTGTTAAGGTGGAAGAAGCCCTGGAGGAAGTGTTACCCGAAGAATGCAGATCGCTTGACGTTTACACGCTGGAACCGTCGCCGATGCCACGGCGTATTATGCTCAATTCTGAAGACCCACTCTTGTCGAGTAGCCCCCGTGACTTTTCGCATCAAAGACCTCCACGACGATATTATCGTTTGCCATCGACGTCATCCTTAACAACTGCCGTTCATCAATGGCAGCACGAAGCTAATTCTCTTCAAGTGCGTACATTTAATAGTTATTATAAATAACAACCTGCCATGGAATAATCCAATTAAATATTTTCTTTTAACTTCCAATTGTTTTATAGGTTTGCATAGAAGGTCGAGAAACAGTGCCAGCGGTGTTCTTGAGTCCGAATAGCGTGCCGGCATCGCCGCAGCGGCGCAAGCGGCGAGCGTCGCCGGCTGGACCGTACCGTTCGCGCATGCGCCGCAGCCTCGGCCACTACACCCCGCAACCGCTCCTACCACCCGACCGAGAAGGCCCTGGGCTCTTGATAGAACTGACAGCTGGTAAATTATCACACATCTGAAACAATTCCTTAATACCTTTGAGTTCAGTTTGGTAATAAAGCCGTTCATTTCAGGCCTTCCGACCATGGAGACCGACATGTTAACGCAGCTGGAGGAGCCTCGACAACCGACTATCAACATCGGGCAAGACCACCAGGCTGATATACCAGAGATGTGCAACGACCGGATAGATCTCCATCGCGCCTCAGAACAACTGTTATGGGATCCTGGCATCAATGACGCTCTAGATGACAATGAAGGTAAGTTTTGTATTTTGAATTTTGGTAGTTACGTACTTTAAATAAGTAAATATGTAATTTATACGTAGATAAAAACAGAATAAACGGCCAAGCAAGTCCCACGATATACTACTCTAAGAGATGTTTTGGAAAATTAAGAGTGAAGATGGACAGGAAGAATCGGGGAGATTTGTGCGGGCACCCGGTTCTATCTGACCGAAACCATCTAACCAAATGTAATCAAGACACCGAGGACCCCTTACTACACCCTCTTTCTACTAAGTCATCAAGTTACAAGAAACTGCCTGCTCTAACCATGGTTAGGTTCTGGCAGCACGCTGCCGATATTATGTGAGAAAGTATCGGGGTAACAAACCCGCTGGCGCATTAACCGTCCAATACCCTATGTGCCAACCGTACTTACACAACGATTTTTGGCCCACATCACCCTATGTACACAGCGTTCCCGAAACGCATGTGCGCTAATTGTTGAAATAATTTCTTAAATATTCGGTCACGGTGCTCGCCTGATTAAAACGGCAGTAACTAGAATGTTAAGTGAATGGCTGTGGATGTTTCCAGTGCGCATGTTCATGGAGCTGGCGATGTGCGCGGCGATGCCGGTGGGCGGGCACACGCGCGAGTTCGCGCTGCAAACGCTGGGCGAGTGCGGGGGCGACGTGCGCGCCGCCACGCTGCGGCTCATGGCGCGCCCCGCCGCGCCCGCGCAGCACGAGTCGCGCTGGGCGCCCGACGAGGTCGAGGCCTTCCTCGCCGGCCTGCGCCACTACGACAAGGACTTCTACAGAATCTCACAGCTGGTGAGTCATAATGGCCACATTTTACGTCGAATACTAACGTTGTCTACGTTTGAGAGAAACTTTGAAGTTGTGCAAAAAAGTCGAGTCTAATTAAATAATCTTAAGCTCCTCCCCGAGCAAGTTCACTACCTCTCCGAGCTTCAGAAAGTACACTCAGATTTGCTTAGAAACTACTACCCAGGTTATTATACTGTAGGACTAATAAGTCATATGTTTTATTATTATCACGCTGCCGTGATATTTTCGTCGCGAATTCAGCTGTAGGTATTGTATTATGTTTCAGATAAGAACGAAGGATTCGAAACAGTGCATACAGTTCTACTACTTCTGGAAAAAGGTAACCAAAGATTACAAGATGCTGTACTTGAGAAGCTGGAATATCGAGCAGTTCTCCACACAAGTAAGCAACGCGACCAAAGAGTCCCACCACTTTGTCTTCAAGCTAGAAGACTGACCTGACTCCGCACAGGCTCCTAATTCGCGCGACTTGTCCACACGCAGGGTTCGGTAGGGACGGGCGCCCCGGGCGCAGCGGGCGCCGCGGCCGCCGCGTCGCCGGCGCCGCTCGAGGGCGAGGAGTTCCCGTGCAAGATCTGCGGGAAGTAAGTCCGCGCCGCGCCGCTGCCGCCGTTACCGCTTCACCGTGCCGACCCGACCCAACTCGCGCAAACGCAATTTACGTGGAACGCAACCCCTCCTCCCCACCGCTCATGTCGAGTGCTATAAACATTTTATAAGGTTTCATACTTCATAATTAATTGACTGAACCGACCTGTGCCCTAATCGATCGGTTCGAAAGATCTTACTTGTGTAGGTTTCACCTAAATTGCCTTTTGTGCATGCGTTAGGAATTAAATGAATAGTTTTTACAGCTTTGTAGTAAGTTAACTTGGTGAATGGAAATAATTGTGTAACTTAAGTTAAACGGTTCGCACTGGCTTAGTAAATGTCTCGGGTGTCGGGGAGCGTTTGCTGGGCCGGCGCCGCGGATCGCGTGTCACCGATGTCGGTCGCATGCATGCCGAGTTGATGTTTGCATAACTTCATCCTTATAATTGTTTACTGCATAGATGTTTTAACTGTTAAGTCATACTTATTCCGAAGATAGAACATCGATCTATGTAAATATTAAATAAAAATGTATTTTTATTAAATAGTATAAAAAGTACATACAAATTATATGTCCATCGTGTAGGAAGATAAAATACTTTTAAAACATTTTATTTGTAATTAAGTTAGGAAAACATATTTGTCAAGATTTCATGTTTTAACGGTGTATGGTTATAAGTTGTTTTACAAGACTAACTACGGCTTCTGCTTCAGCGCACCCGCTTTTTGTTTTTTATTTTGACCGAATTATTTTTCGCTTATTTCTTATCTTCAGTTGCCGTCTCTAATAGTGTACCCTGTTATGTTTCAGAGTATTTAACAAAGTAAAAAGTCGTAGCGCGCACATGAAGTCGCACCGGCCACTCGACGCCGAGCCGAAACGGCCCAAACTCGAAAAGCCTTATGAAAAGGTCGAGAGATCTGACGCCAGAGCACGCGACTGCTGAATACCAAAGCTCTGCCCGCGCGCGCGCAGTAGGCCCGCACTAGGTCCGCCGCGCCCCGCGCTCGCCGCGGCGGACTCTTCTTGGACAAAATGCTGAAACGTTTAAGCATTTATTACGTATTAAAAATTACAAATTAAATAGTATTATAGATAAATTAAAAAGTGATCTAGTTGAGAGCGACGTAGTGGCTAGTAGCTAGAAGAGTTAGCTTCGGGGTAAACTGAACGAATACCTAAATAAAATACTAATTATTTGAATTTTTCGTATTGCTAAACATGAAGAGATCGCATAAAGATATTTTGTATAACGATTGATACATAGATAGTTAGTTCTTCGTACAGTTTTATAAGATATTATGACTTCTAAATGTGACCTTGCAAGTGTGATGTTGTAAATAGAGAAGGGTTCGCCGACGCAGGCCGCGCCGCGGCCGGCGCCGGCGCGCTCTGTCGGATGATAATGGAACTATTTAAGTATTACAACCACGAGTGATGCTAATAGTGTAGTAACTACACTACCTCGTCTTACTAACTCGTTTGGTTTCATCGCGAGCACAGCTCGCTACTGCTTGTTTGCTCATTTTGTTGTTATTTTGTAGTTATTCGTTATAGTTTTATTTGTTCTAGTCGAATTAGACCTCATTAAGCACACTCATTTTTCTGGTGCGGCTCACATCCAGGAGTATTTGAATTTTTGAGGTGTTCCAATCTACAATAGACCCAGGTTTTAGAAGTTTTGCCTTTGTTCGAAAGTCCGGAACTTAAGTAAATCGGGTCACTTCAAAAAATCTTACAATACGGAACGGAATGAAAGCATCGAATCTACGCCGACTAGCCGGCCCGCGCGGCGGCGCGGCGGCCGCGCGGGCCCCTCCACTGTCTGCTCATTCCACTCCACCGTGCACAAAACTTGTCCAAACCAAATATTTTAAAAGGATACTAATATTTTTTTACACAAATATTATCGAAATGCTCAAATGTTCTATATTTTATGTTGATAATCTTATTGAATAGTTCCTTATTGATTGTTCGGAATATGCTATTATTTAATAGTTGAATAGTTAATTTTTGACTGTAGTACTATTTTCTATGAATAATGTAATGTAATTCTATATTATACGTGTAGATCCGTGTTGTGATATGTATCGTTGTTACAGAGAAGTGTACTGTATCGTTTGAAGGCATGTACAAGTGGGGCAACAGTGCCGCGTTGCTCAAGTTGCCGCCGCGCGGCGTGCCGCGTGCGCGCCCGCACGCCGCGCGGCTCCCCAACTAAACTCTTCTATTTTAAGTAAACAAATATTTTGCGGTTGTGACGTTTCTTGATCGACTTCTTGTTGTCTTCCGAAGTTTGTACTTTTAACGACCGACGTAAAATTAATTTTGGGGCAATATTCCTTATAAAAGACATGTTAATACCTTCGGATTATTTATTATATTATAATATTAACACTTCACTGTTTAGATTAACATTTAACACTACAAGGTAAAGGAAAGGCGTATAACGCTCACAGTATTATGATTGTAACTCGAATCTTGAAAATAATTTGTTGCGAGGTTAGGCTCGATACCAATATTTAAATGTGAATTTATTCTTCTGAATGTTTACCTAATGTTCGTTTTCCTTCCAAGAGTACCTGAAGGGACGTGGCCTGAAGGCGTCTCAGACACTTGTTCCGCGCGCCGGCATTGTCCCCGCCGCGCAGCTCACTCACCAACACCTATTTAACATGTCCAAACAACATTGTTTCCAGTCGTGTTCTATATTGCTATGTTTTTATCCTTTCTCCCTTTCCCTTCTAGGGAAAGCGAGAGCAGAACAAAACAACGATTTAGAAAACAATTAGAGACAATATTTCTAGGCAATGTTGAATATACGAGGCCTATTGTTGCGACCGCAGCGCTTTTCGCGGCCAACGCAAAACGTTGGCTCCAGCCATATCCCATGTTGTTCTTGCGTGATTATTCGGTTGTGCAAATAAACGCTTGAGACGGGGAAGTGGTTCTGCACTCACATACGTTCTTAAATGTATGCCAAAGAATTGCCAAAAACTATTTGTGACTAGAGTACCTAAATAAGTATGCCAAACTTAGAGTAACTATAAGACAAGGTTGGGAACGGTTATCTTAGCGACGCAGATTATTGTTTTAGATTAAGGCGAGGCTTTAAGTAAAACCCCAGATGTATAATGAGATGCTTCGAGCCCGCTACGAGTAAATGCCAACTATTTTATAACGCGAGTGAGGATTCAATTATTCAAAAGTAGTGCTATCGTATAGGACAGAGTAAGCTATTCCATGGTTTTCGTCATTCAGAGCGTTATTTTCATAAAAACAAATTATGTCACAAAACTTGCAACTTGATGTAAATAATTATTATATTTTTCAAATTAAATTTATGGTACCGGAGATAGGTCTACTACTTACATAAAATTACAATTTATTGAAGACAAAGTCCCTCCAGAGATAATTTAACAATACTCTTAGCTCTTAAGACTGAAGGTACTCTCTAGTAAGAAGTCTACGCGTTCATTTTACTAAATATTATATCGTATGTTCTGTTCATTATGATTTAGAAGCGTTGGTACATCATCGAGTCACTAATAAATAACCCATTCCATGTGCCATGTTGTCATACTAGTCAGGGTCTAGCTTTACATTACTTACCCCTAACTTAACATACAGTACGTGTAGGAAGCGTCGCGGAGGCAGGCTGGGACTTCTCTAGGAAGCCGAGCGCTGCATCCGGTAGATGCGAGTATGCAGACAAACTTCGCTAAGTACTTTAGAATTAAAAATATGATCGAGAATTGAACTATAATATAATTTCAACTTTAAATATAGAAGTGCCTTACCATTTTATTTTAGTGTTAAAGTTATTTTTATTTCTGTAATATTTTAACAGTCACAAAGAAGCACTTGAAATTGCATTTATACGCACGACCACCCTCCGCTCTGCCCCGCAGAGTCGGAGAGGGCGGGCGGGCGGCTTTTGTTCACTCGCTCGTCGACTACCTGTTCACCTAACACATACTTTAGATATTCAATTACCTATAAAACAGGCCTATTAATTAAGAAATTTTCGAAGACATTGCAACATGTCTACCCCTGCTTAGCTGTCTTGCAGTTTCCACCGAGCCTCTTAGAGTAGGAATAGCTACATCGATGGCATAGACACTGAATAAATTAACCAATAATGTCTCAAGTCAATTTGTCTAACGTAGATAACGGAAAATATGCATCTACGTATACAAAGCATAGTAACTGCACAGCCGCTGGACGAAGAGAACTGGCGCTCGCGTTCAGTGACGAGGCCACGTTATTGTGTAACTAAATGTTTTCTTAGTTTAATGGATCCTACAATGTATAATCGCTTAGTAATCGTTCTATCTGACTAATTGTGTCCTGTAGTCCCGAATGCGGCTCGCATTCTAAATGTTCTTCTGTATTTGTGTCAAAAAAAAACAAAAATGTGAAATGTTACTATAGTAAATATTTTGTAAGTCTAAATGAATATATATTCTTCTAATTTTGTATCGGAGCGAGCGCGCGGCGCCGCGTCTCGCCGGCGCTACCGTGTAATATATAGTGACCGTAGCGGAACCCGCGTGCCAAACGCACGATAATTGATATTACACTCTGTGTTGTGATTTTGAACGTTCTGTAAATTACAAAACTTTGAACTACTATTTAAAATTTGTAGACACGTTTTTAGATTAGCACAATTCTTCGCGTAGTCACTTAGATCGTTAAACTTTATTAAGCATTTAGATTAAATGAAATAGGTACTCAAGAAAGGTGTAAGTGTACTACGTATGACTAGATTCATTGTTATGTTCAATCAATGTGATCGGAACGCAAAGAACAACGACGAATAAGCTCGAGCCTGTCCCTCCCGCTGAGCGACTTTCACAACTTCGCATATCCTTGAAACAATAAGTAATAAAATAAAATTCTATTATATATATTGATAAATTTATTAGGGTAACTAATTTTTTAAGACAATGACTATTAAGTGATCTTTTAGATTGTCTTTATTAATAAATATATGGTGAAGGTTTTGTCAAATCGTTTTTATTTTTTACCACTCCCTAACATAACCTATACTAACACCAACCCTATCATTGTCATCAACGGTATAAGTCGACACACGTAAAAAGAACTCCGAGCGGCTAGTAGAGGGGATATGTTTACGCATGGTGTCTACTAACAAACCAATCATAGATAAGAGTGTATTACTGGGAACCAATAGCGTGGAAGCAAAGCGAAGCGGTTTACGCTCCCCCCGCCGCGCCCACCAATTTGGTCCGTAATTTGCTCACTGCGCAGGTAGGTCGTTCAGGGCTCTTTTTACGTGTGTCGAACTGTATCGTAGGTGTATTGAAAACATTTTCTAATTATAAATATTTTATCGTACAAAGGACCTTCAGTTTTGTACTGCTCTCTCATTCTTACTCATACGCTGTTATGCTAGTCTACCCGACATTACCCGAAACCTAGATACTTTGTACTAGTAGAAGCCTTGTTCGAGTGTAATGTGTGTGTCACGGCGATGTATATTTTCAATCCACGAAGGCCCACTACACTTCTTAATTTTACATAATAATAGTCGACCAAGAAGTCCTTTACCAGTGTCGGACTTTAACCTTAAGTTGGGTCTTATTTAGGCCAATATGCCGCGTATGTATTTATTTATGTGTTGATTGTCAAGGATACCTCAGCCATTAGTAATTTGCATGCATTAAGTAATATGAATACAATAAAGGAATCAGAAACAGGATATAATAACGTGTAGACACGTTATAAGGGTGTATAGTGA
This sequence comes from Acleris literana, assembly GCA_946894065.1. Lineage (NCBI taxonomy): Eukaryota > Metazoa > Arthropoda > Insecta > Lepidoptera > Tortricidae > Acleris > Acleris literana. The sequence goes on along the minus strand of OX335685.1, from coordinate 6,449,507 downwards.
AACAATATTTAATCTCCATCTGTTTATTAAAAACATTGTAGAGCACGAGGTATCCCTCCTACAGATCGATAAAACTCTGTCACGATACGAAAACAAAGTGCCGTGCAACAATAAAATGAAAATAACACCTCAATATGCATATCCCATAGTCATAATTCACTTACGCAAACCGTGTTATTTGAATCGAATAATTTATATATCTGAAAAATCACCCTAAAATATATCAATAATGATTTTCACACTTTGGTTCCTACACTGACAAGTAAAGCATCCACCAACTCATCTGTGAATTCGAGGAGCGAGCACCCGGCAGCCACGCGGCAAGATAGTTGCCTTAATGATGCCAACTCGCAGAGGAGGTGGTGGACGTGTAACAGACGATCTTACAACGTTGTCCCAGTTTGTTGTAATAATTATAGTGCTTTCAATCCTAGAAGACCCGCCCCACCACTTAATTTCTCGTACCGTGTAACGTTAATTTGAGTGGTGGAGCGAGCCGCCGTCACGAATTGAAAACATTATACAGACGTAAGGCATGCCAACCGGTCGTTAGAAAGCTTAACTAAAAAGGGAAAACGTTGCATTCAGAAATTAACAATAATAATAATATTTTAAACTATTTATCAATTATTATAAATATTACAAATGGACGTTCTTAATTATGTAAGACGTAATTCATTTCAACAGTGGAAAATTTCACCAATCTAAGTTCCGACCGTTCGACCAGCCTCAACCGACTCGATAAAGGGAGACTAAAGAAAATAGTAGACATTTACCTCTTAACCAAGCCAGTACGCTTCCCAATAAGACATTTAATTTATTACATAAATAGGTTACAAATTGCACTACGTATTTAATTATTACAAAGTTTACCGTATTAACTGCCGTACTTTCTCCACTTGTACTGTAATAAAAACGAGCATACGCGATCAAAACAATGGATAAGTCCGAAAAAAAACGATATGCGTCCGACAGTGAATGCGATAAATATGTTGTGATGGGGACTGGTTAAGAGAAAATCCGAGCCGGTTGAGGACGAACGTCGTTAGACGACACAATGCGATTTCTAATGTGTATGTGGACTGGGAACCTCTCTCGAAGTTTAACCGCGTAAGGCCCAACGTCCTAAATTTAGGACATTTGTCAAATGACTTTTGACTCTAGTTGACCGACACAAGATTCTTTTTCGATCTAACGCAATTTGGCGTGAGCCTTACGAGGTAGAAACTACACCAGGGTTTAAACAGTGGAAATTCTAAAACAATAATAAAAACTTGCTCGGGAAATAGTAAAGAACAAGTTATAGCACACATTACACAGAAAATGTTAAAATCTAAGTCCATATTAAAGTAATCGTTTATTAGGTAGTAGTCTCTTCATGAACGATACTCGAAAATCATTATGGACGATTTCATACGAAATCGCACGGATTATTCATTACTAGGACTAGGACGCCCACGGTTTCGTACGCGTAGAATTAGTTTTCCCTATTTTAACCCCTTAAGACGGCTTAGGGGATGAATTTCCAAAAATCCCTTCTTAGTGCACCACTGGGATATCCAAGGAATACTTCATCCAAATTTCAAGTCCCTAGGTCCAGCGGTTTCGGCTGTGCGTTGATCGATCAGGCCGCCAGTCAGTTTCTTCTTTTATACAGGGTGAAATCTAAATCGTGATCACAATGATCACCTCTGTGTTCTACCCACGAATGTAAACAACTTTCAATATGGGACCAACACTGAAATCAGGAAAAAAAAAACGGCTGCTTCATATATTTTGTTCGAGTACGTATTGAACTTTTCTATGAAACAGCTGATATTTTTTTCGTGATTTCATAGTTGGTCCCATAGTGAAAGTTGTTCATATTCGTGGGTAGAACACAGAATTGATCATTGTGATCACGACTTAAATTTCACCCTGTATATATAAAATGAACAGATAATTTAATGGATTTTTGAGTTTTCTAAGGAGAGTCATGGTCGATAAAAAAGATTATTTGTACTAACTTTTGTACATTTGTTTTATGCGGTTGGTATAAACGCATTGAAAATGTTATTGCATTAATGGCGTAGTTACCTTATTTCGAAACATTTGTATATGTATAATTACGAGCGAACAAATTTTTGCCGGCGAATTCGGTCAGAAAGCAAGCGTTGCATATAGTTTTTATTAATTACGGACAAAAATCGTATGCTATTTTTTGTTACTTTACTAGTTTACTAAACCCTGGAATGGTTTCCCCTTATTCTGAAAGGAGTCCCTATGCCACAAACAGCTGATTTCTAGAGACGACTTAACTTACCTAGACACATTCAAGACACTGTTAAGATACACTAAGGTAAAATATTATTGCTTAGGTATTGACAACCTGAGAGGTGTACACAAAAATTATATCCTTACCCTGCCCAAACAGCATTGTAAAACTGTAGGAGAAGAAAAAACAACAATGGACTTTATGGACATAAATGCAAAGGAATGAAACTTCCCAGCACCAAGAAGTTAATTAATTTATGCAGTTTAAGTTGTCAATATTCTGACTATAACCACTCAGTAAAAACATTAGAAATGCACTATCGCGTCATGCCCCAAATGCACCACGGACCCATTTAGTGCAAAAAACAATAAGTTTAAATATTATGAATATTTATCTAATGGACTAAGTAAATAGAAATCGGCGTCAGTCAAACATCGGTGACATCAGTGGTAAGATCGCAAGAAACTTTAGTGGAATTAATCAGATTATTCAAAATTTACAAACAATATCTATATTTTTTCCCTAAGAAGAAAATAATACCCGATAGTAAGATATATATTTTCAGCAGAACGCGGTTTCTTAAAATAAACTAAACTGATTGTATAGACCATTACACACAGGTCAACTTGTAGAGAGTAATGCTGCTATAATTAATAGAATCATAATAGTTTTTTTTTTCAAGAACCGGGCCTATTTATTTTGGTTTTAGTATGTAATTGACATTTTATAAAATTACATAATCAAAAACTCTTCTAAATACTAACTATCCTGACGACTCTCATTCAATATATTATACAGTATATTATTGGTGGAAGTACTTATTGTCCTCAAGAAATAAGGAAGGGAAACCGGTAAGTACAATTGAATACATAATTAATAGTTGAACTTAACAGCCACGATTCTAGATATTTCTAAACACACGGATGAATCGGTTGTATAAACTAAGAAAGACCTTATACAGTAGACGTGTTAAAGATAGTCATCTGTCAATGCAATTGTGATTCGAGTAAAGCGTCTATGCAGTAGGCCGACACATGGCTTGAGGGGTTATCACACTATTCAATTAGGAATCGTAATGAGGATTAAGGAAGACGTAATCGCACTTAGGATCCGATGGTTAAAAATTGGATAATGTAATAACCCTTTAAGTAGATTAGCACATAACATGTCGTAAATAATTAGGTAAGTGAACAGAAGGTGTCAGAAGGCAACGTTACCACTGATGCGCGGCGGGGGCGCGCGGGGCGGGCGGCGCGGTCACTCCAGCCGGCCCACCTTCTTGCCCTTCACCACCGTCGGCTTGTTCTTGATCAGACCTTTTCTTCTCTTCGACGTCTGCGATCAAAAATATGCTTATAAATGAAATGGCCAGAGTAAACCGGTTCATGACAACAACGGTAGCGATGGTAAGTTGCGAGTGATCTCGAGATAGCTGTTGTCGAATATTGGGATGTTGACTCTTGAAATTTTGATGTATCGGCAAATGGTTAATATATCTAAGGACGCAATAACTTAAAGTTTCGGTTATTTAGCGTATTTTTCTATACAAAAGTTACTATCAGAACCCCTTTCGTTTACGTTAAAAATAAATTGTATTAGAGCTATTTACTTAAACCGTCTTATTAAAAAAAAACGATAAATAATGAATATGTATAGTCATAATTATGTAACAATTTGTGTAAAGCCAAGGCGTAACGTGTTCTTTTCAAGCACTTTTCTAATTTTTTTTGTTACTATTTTTTTAAACTGATTCAAAATGAGAAAGATTTTTTTTTGACAATTCAAAGGGAGCAATCGAACGTATTTAATTTTATGCGCAAAGTTTTGGTTTCAGAATTATTTGACTTTATACATTCAATTAAGAATCATCATTATCATCGAACAGTGAAAAGGTATAACATTATGGAGGTACCATAGTCGTGATGGTAGTTTAGGTAATCACCAGAGGTCGGAATAGGTAGTGCTTATTAACCTAAACTTGTTGCATCTTCATTCAATAACGTATTCCCATCTCACTCGCGCATGAATGAACATGAGTCAAGTTTAGGTTAATAAGCACTACCTATTCCGACCTCTGGTAATCACTAATCAGATATTTCAAAGTTAATTCATAAAACTTTTCGTTGCAACGGTTTTACGGGACACGGTCTGCAAATTACCACAAGAGTAAGAAAGAATAGGCCAACACGCCGTGACAGAATCACTTCTTTAGAACCCGCATCCTATTCTATGTGCTCACGGAGTGTAATCGTACTAACTAATTGTATTTTGTTTTAGTCACGGTTGGCGTGCGAGTTTTACTTCTATAATAATCTTCCTCATTCTTATGGAATTACCTTTTATTTCCAGTTCTTGGTACCCCGACACAGTGGCCGCACAATCACGAGTCGACGGGAGTGGGTCGAATGTAAATAGCCGTGATCATTTTAAATGTATTAAAAATATCGCCATTTAAAAACTCGAGTTTTTTTAAAGAACGTTACAATTGTACTAATTAACTAACAAATCGAGACTAACCATTCTGAAGAACTTACCAAGACCTGTTAAGTCTGTAATTGTATTAAAAGGTAATTTAATAATTTAACGTAACTATTTCAAATGCCACATTTTAATTTATCAAGTACAGGGTTACCAACATTCCCAATAGAAACTATATTAAAGCGAAAAACACACATTTTCGTAAATGACGTTTCTGTTAAAATTAAAAAATCCCAATATAATCTTGCAGTTCCGTTGGAAAAAAAATCTTTAATACTAAGAGCACCCGTCTTTAAATACGGTTAATAAGTCACCCGTGTGCACTATCTACCAAAACTGCACGGATGTTTGTGCAATATAATTTGTGTAAATGAAATGTTTCGGCAAACGGCGAGGTCGGACGTCATCGCGGTCGAATAGCCTGCGTACTGTGGTCGGCTTTATCGCGGTGGATAGATGTGGATACAGCATCCGTTACTCTCGCACTTACCTACTATAAACTTGTAGTTAGAAAGTGACAGATATTTTATCCGCGTTCAACCACATCGATTAACAAGACCATAATGTGGGTCTATTGGTCGTGACGCCGGCTCAACGCGAGCGGGGCTCGAAATTAAGTGCTGTGCCCGCGTAATGAATAAAAAAAAATAATATCAGGGGAAAATCTCACACAAATTGCTCTAGTTCCAAACTTAGCTCTGGGCTTGTTCTATATTGGGAACGAGAGAAAGACAACCCGCCCGTCGAGCCCGCTGTGTGCCGAAACCTTCTTAGTTATGTACTGTTAGATACATACATAATGCAGTGCAAAAGAGATTTTATATACCCGCTAGGTTAACAATAACGCTGCTTTTCCACAAGAGCTATGAGAGTCAGCTAAGCTGAACAAATACACCAATATAATAGCTTCAATTAGCTAGCCTTCCACAGTGAAGCTATCCTATTCGTGGATTTTTTCTCGTACAGCTTCTGGTAATATTCTGATGAAAACGCAAACTAAACAAAGGAAGTGATAAGCTTGACAGATCATGCCGAGTCGATAAGCATAAATTGAAAAACCGAAGTAAATACCGCCGTGTTTAATTAATTACAATTTCTTAATAAAAATTTCACCAACTTTAGAATTCTGTAATTATGCGCAATATTGGGCGTTAGTAGCCTAGCGACAGTTTTTACAACGTGACAGTAAGCATACTCTCCTGTTCACACCCTACTGATTATTCGAACCATCGACTTTAGTGTAAGTTACTAGATGTGATAATCCTACAGTCGTTAGGTGACAATAGCGGGTAGATGCCAATAGCCGGGTATTTTGAAAACTTTGCAGCAGATACGAACTCTTATCACCTTCGTATCGTCATACTAAACTATGCTCTTGTGAGTGGGCGAGTAACTGGCTAACTGTCAATGTGCCCTTGCCATACGTATACTTTTCATTAACATCTGATTCGGTACGACCACCACTTATTTACTTGGTACAAATATTGTTCTCCTGGAAGACCTATCTTTTCTTTGTTAGTAAAAAAATATGTCTAAAACTGCTCACTAATACAGATTTTCATAGCAAATAAGTTTTACGATTTAACAAAAAAAAAAGTATTTACTTTATTCAATCGACATTACAACTCAAAAGAAAACACAAAAAATATGCCAATAAGCTTTAATTAAACTAACAAAACGATCAAATGACCTATGCAAGGACATTACGCAATGGCGACATCATACACAAGAAAATTCAAACAACGTAAACAAATCATGCAAGAACATCGAGTAACACACGGGATGCACGACAACACAAACATCAACGTGTATAAAAAACTACTGTACCGTATACGCCGCGTCTACTGTGGCTTGCTGCAATACGAAAGAAAACGAGCTTGTAATCAAAAAACACGCATGTATTTTCGACTTTAGCTAGGGGATACACACATACATCTAAGAGGTGATTTATTTGAGGGCTAGGACGCGGACGTGGGTATTGCATTAGCTATTATTTCATACATACATAAACTCACGCCTTTATTCCCAGAGTGGTGTAGGCAGAGCTACAGAATTACCAACAACTCTATTTTTTTTGATAATTCTGTAACCACTTTTTGCACAATTAGGCTAAGATGTTTACCAGTGTATTAGTGACAGGGTGCAAGCCCATCGCCTAACTCCGCTACAAGCCTTTATTCCCTTAGTCGCCTCTTACGACATCCACGGGAAGACATGGAGTAGCACTATTCTAGCCCCGCAACCACACGGGACATTCTGGCTATTATTTCGGGTTGCTAATATCATTGGATAGTATTCAACGATCGTTAGAATCTAATTTTGGAAAGAGCTGAAGTTACCGTAAATAGTGAATCTTAGACTTAATAAGTAATTTCGTATTTTCAAGTTTCTGCCATCAAGTCCAATACTGATCCAATAATATTATAAGTTATAACACAACTAGGAACCCATAAATATGTAGATAATCATTAATCAAGCAGCGTTATTTATAATAAAAATTAGAGATGTAATACTTATGCGGTGTTACCGGGTAGCGGCGTATTGTTCTACCGGATTCCGGGTATTGCATTAACTATCTGTTGGATCTTTAATAGTAACAACTGTTTTCTTGATCTAATTATTACTGAGCAGGTGCTAATTATATGGGCATTTTCACTAAAACGTGTACCCAAATTAAGGACTGAAATTAAGGAACTTTAACTTTGTCAGTTTTGTGATGAAGATTAGCCATACGTTGCAGCCGTCAATGTATTTATAGCAAATTTTTGTCACAAAACTGACAAAGTTTTAGTGAAAACGCCCATATCCAATCCAGGTGTGCAGTTTACTGAGGATTCCAAAACTGTGTTAATAACAACGAACGCTACATTACCTTTTTAGACAAAGCGTTGCTAGTCGAAATCGTCCTCTTGGACAGCGATAGGCGAGGACGGTTGAATTCATCTGGTTTTTTGACCCTGTAAAATACGAGTTTGAAAGTTTAGATTTATTGCAAAAACCTGGTAAAAATAGTCTTCTTTTGCCGATGAAGAAGTATCACAAATATTTTGACACGAAGTCAATTAATACCCACGGGTAGCTCGAACGTGCATCTGAGGGAGCTTACGGATACAAGTGTTTCGTATACGGCTGTCAGGCGTGTTGTACCTGTATATCCTGACGAGCCAGTGCTCCGTGGTGTAGGCCTCCTCGAGGTAGGTGAGCTTGAAGCCGCGGTTGCCGGGCAGCGCGCCGCGCGTGCGGTCGTAGCCCGGCGGGCTGCCGCCGCTGTCGTACCTGCCGCGCACACTCGCTCAATACACACGATCATTGCCAGCTCCAATCAGATACCTTTACATAGTATTCAATTAACGGCCGAACCCTATATTCAAACCGCGGACGTTTGCCCATACAAAATGCGTCAAATTTTAATCCGAAGTAAGCCTATCTGTCCGCGGTTTGAGTATAGGGTTCGGCCGTAAGTCGCTTCCGCTATCTGTTCGCTTAGATCTTTTAAACTACTCAACGGATTTCAATGCAATTTTCAGCAGTAGATAGAGTGCAAGAGGAAGGATTACATGTATAATACATTCTGGATTATGGACGAGTGTTTCAGAAAACTCACATAAACTGAAGCGAAGTGAAGGCGGGTCGCTAGTTTTTTATAAAATGTAACCTGTGACGTAACAAGGCTTTATCGTCAAATACTATACTAATTTTGGCATGAATTGTATTAAAATTAAAACCGCTATACAATGTATTTGTTTTAACTGGGTCATTATGAGATAAACCTGCAGGAGATAATAACAATTTTGACATAGTACATTTTTTTAGTCAAGTGAGAATTATTTATTAGAATTCATAAATAAAATTAACAATTTTTTTTATGAACGTGGACCTTATTTTACCAAAGTATAATTTATTAAAATTAGTAGTTTTAAAGATAGATCCCATTTTATTAAGTAAAATTTATTCTCACCTATAGTATGACAACTTGTACATGAGACAATTCAGCATGGTTTTCGATCCTTCATTATCTATTCGATATTCTCCTCTCTCCGTGAAGTATTCTGCTTCCTGCAACATTAAACTCACTGTATAACAACTGGGAAATGAACCGTAATTTGGAAAAATATATAAAAGTAAAGTGAAATGTTCTAATGAAATGTCAAACTAGATCGTGCCATTGTTCTTATCCATACTATACTTAAATTATAACGCGAAAGAACAGTGCTTCGGGTTTGTAGTTTCCTCTCACGCTCATCCGCTCTTTAAGCGAGTCTAGCCAACTTTACCCGAACCCAAAAAACTTTTTAAGAGATGTCGCACTGTAACGCATTGTTTGTTTGTTCGTTACGCTTTTACAGCTAAACTTCGAGACCGATTTAAATTAAATTCAGAATGGACATACCTTGCACCCCGGGGAAAGACATGGAATATTTATCAACCCAAAAAAATATCAAATAATAAATAAATAAATATCAGGGGACAATGTCACACCAATTGACCTAGTCCCAAACTAAGCTCTAGGCTTGTGCTATGGGTACTAGACAACGATATAAATACTCATATCGTCACTTTACTTTCTTAACCTCGTATCTGATCGAACAGTTAGATAGGAAAAGCACTTATGTTCCCTAATGAATAAAGACTACTTTCCTATCTAAGTATTCGATCAGATAAGAGGTTGAGAAAGTAAAGGGACGATAAAGGAAAATATATACTTAAATACATAGAAAATATCCATGACTCAGGAACAAATCGCACTGCCAGATCAAAATAGTAGTAACTCAAAATACAACTGTATTTTAAATTCAACTTTATTACAACTTCTATGATCTTGAAACAAAACTAGCAAGGATTTTGAGTTAATACTGTTTTGATCTAGCAGTGCGAAATATTCGCACTTATCACACAAATATCCGCCTTACCGAGATTTGAACCCAGGACTGCTAACTTCGTAGGCAGGGTCATTACCAACTAGGCCAACGCGTCGCGTTACCGAAGGGATAGCGATAAAGAGTCGCTGCCAAGAGTATCGGTACAGTTTAGTATACTTACATGTATATCCTTCGGATGTTCTCCCTCCGCAATCCGCACCATCCAGATGAACTTGTTGATGTCGTCGCCGGAGTAGCCGATGGCGCCGCCGAAGATGACCAGCACGTAGTCCACGTCCAGCCTGGTCATGATCTCGTACGCCGCGCTCTCGTTGCTCGCCATCGCCTTGCCGACGAGCGCGATGTGCGAGTTGTTCCACGTGTTGTTGTCTACTAGCGTCGTCCTGTTCCCCATGCCTGCTATCTGAAAACGGTTCAAAAGATGTATAATAGGGAATATGCATGATTTTTTTAAATCGCTTTTGTCAACAAAATATGAAAATACCGTTAAAGAGATCACCAAAAGTGAAATTAAAATTAAAATACGCCCAGAAATACGGATGATACAAGAACTTTAAACTGCTAATTAAGCAGGGATTAGACAGAGAGATTCGATATGCACTGTGACGTCATTTAACAGGTGTTAAATTTGCTAGAAAGAGATAGGAACCAATCTTTGTTGGCTTATACCTTGGTTATGTTTATAGGTATTCAATAAATCATGAATATTCCCTATTGGATTATTGGTAAACCGTCGTAATACCAAAAAAGGCGGCTAACTGCATAGTAATGGTATAAGCATTTTATACCTAATGTGGCAGTCAATAGAGTATAGAATTCCTCGAGTACTACCATAGCAGTTAATCGCGTGTATTAACCCGTATAGTTTTGAAGACTTCACGCCATAACAGCAAGAAAATCAATTGGCAGCGAAGAAAAACGCCAATTATTATAGAAATAAATTGCTGCGAAATAAGATGACGATAGATAGCATATTCATCTACACTTTTTCGCACTTAGGTACTTTGACAACACTTGGTTTCAACTTACTGGACATTTAGGACTTAACATTTCACTAAATGTTATAATCCTTAATTTAAAAAAATACTGCATTTATTGATAGAGATCATAATAATTTTCCTTGATACATTTAATACAAGATAATTTACCTGATAACCGTAGTCCCACCACGACATGACTCTCGCGTCCTCGGCCGTGTTCTGCGACAGCCATCCGTAGGCTTCTCGGAAATCGTCCAGGATTTTACGCGACCTGCATCACAGAAACACAAATAAGAATGTGGTAAAAGGAACCAACTGAAGACGACCTGTTGGATCATTTTCTCATAATCAATTATTTCCTGGTGCGTTTATTCAAATAGCGTTTATCTCCATTCAGGGATTTTAACTCGGTACCTTACGATCACTAAGGGCCGTATTAATAAACTGATCTCAACTATAATGCCCGTCTCGAGATGCGTCAAAAATGACAGTGTTCTATGGCTTGAAGTTTATTTTGACGTATCTTGTGACGGGCATCTCAGCCAAGATGAGTTTATTAACCGATTCGTTGCATCTTCCATTTTCGAAAACTTTTGTCTGTGGCGGCGAACAATTAATTTTCATGATACGCCCGGCGTGCCATACCCCATAGCATCGTCCTAATAGAATATCGCCACACGTTAAAAACATTTGATAACACGCCTGGCGTGTCATCCGCACTGAATCGGTTAATACGGCCCTAAGTCACAATACGATGTACGGTTTCTAATACGATGACCTGACAGAACAATTCGGCCGGCGGAATGTAAGTATGTGATGCCATTAACATAGTGTTTCACATTACCTCGTAAGACCCAGTGCCTATTTTAATAACGTGTAATTGCTACCTTGTCGAATTCCTTGAGTGCCTTTGGGTCATTCCACCGTAACACCCGAAACAGCTACTTTTTATTAGTGATTCTCTCGTTATTCTCTTATACTTTTAATTATGCGTGTTAAGGAAAATAAAATATTATCCAAATAGTAGACCATACACTAGTCATTTTCCTAGTTTCTTAGTACAATATCGAAATAAACCTTTGATATTTCTCAAGCGAGAACATAAGACAATCGGGCAACAGATCCAGCAATAGACGTTATTCTGGTACAGTCGGCGTTAGAAGTAGCTGCACACTTTGTTACCTTGTCAATTTAACGCCGTTGACAGATTAGTGCAGCAGTTCAGACGTGACGTTAAAGTGACAAAGCACTGCGGCTACTTCAATGATGAAGTCATAAGTTTGGTAGCACTGACCCGTCGTTCCCGTAGCTAGCGAGCACGATGCTGGGGCTGGAGTAGGCGTTGGAGGTGGCCCAGGTGCAGTGCACCGAGAACAGCATCAGCAGGATCATGAACGCGATGAGCGCGCCCGAGCGCACGTTCATGCCGAGCGCGCTGTCCGTGCTTGCGCTCGCGCCGTTCGACTCCACGGCGCGCTTCTTCGCTTTGCCCGCCTGACACACAATAATAACAATAATATGAGAACATAAGGTCATTAATTCACATACACCGCTGTGCAACTTTTTTTGGCTAGACGCCCTTGCGTACAAATCTCGTAAAGGGGTTTGGGTAAAAGTGTTGTCATTTGTAAAATCCATATATTTTCAAGGTGAGCGGCCGTTCGTAAAAGTGGTAAATTATAATAGAATTATTAAAATTAAACATATTTTGTTATGTCAAGTAATAGTCTTAAGTGCATCGGATCCGAGATATTTAAATATTCATACTTGGGCGTACTTATGTCCTAAAAATTGATTACTTTAATCTTTAAAATCTCTGCTCCGATATTATTTAACGCCATAAATTATATATATCTATGTGTATTTAGAGGTCCTCTAAATAACTATGTAAAAATCATCCGAGGCCGCTGAAAAAAAAAGTGACAATATTCTTCAAACAAATTTACCCAATGCCCTTTAGTATGAACGCATCGGCAATGGTTTTTTAAATACTTCCTTCGTGAAAACTACGATATTTACGAACATTTATTATATACCATTTTGAACCTTATTTAATCAGATAACGAATTGAATAATAGCCATACAATTGGTCAACTAGTTTTTCATTGGTTGTCAATTTTGGCAAGTCATATTTGTAGGTAATCGTATGAGATGAAGTACAAAGGTGATATATCATTGGCCGGTACTGTAGTTATATAAAAAACAATTGAGTAACAAAAATCACTTTAAACCGCGAAAATATCCAAGGGCATTTACACGGTACATTATATTATAACCCGCATCATAAAATCTTCACCAGCTCAGACTAGTACAATTACGTAAACACACGCACACACACTACACTGTCACGTACTGTTACTACCTTATCAACAATAATAGCAGGAAAACTATTAGCCGAAAATAAATACAATTCTGATACCAATTTGAATAAAAAACTAACGACAGTTTAAAATACCAAGATCGCTATTGAATTTATAAGAGGTCGTTTCACAATAGCTGCCACAAATGGCTCGAAATTATGAATGAGAGTACATGTGTATAAAACAAATGCATACAGGTTTTCCGTTTGAAACTCGAAAAACGTTTAAACGGGCGGCATGGGACGGATACAATCATTAGGGGACATTAGTTTCGCTCCAATAATCGCAGCTCTGGCGAAACGACCTATACTCTGGTATGAGCTATATTGCCTATATTGGGTATAGTGCAAGAAGTCCTAAAGTCATTCGGGCTCGGGTAAGGTCGGTTAGACTCGCATGAGAGCGTATGAGAGGTTAGACTCGCATAAGAGCGAGTGAGAGATAAGTATAAACCCGAAGGCCCTTGGAGTAGGTTACATTTCGACTTAATTTCATAATATCCTGTTACAACTCTGAATCATAATGCTTAAATACCGAATGAATTACCTTTTTTTGCTGAAAACATCGGATCTCTATGGTAAATTCGTAACAACTTTATCCTAAAACTCTTTTTTAAGCGAGGCCAATTGAAATTTAAGGCATTATGGACTAAGTAAATTTGAGATTTAGGCCAATTAAATATCAAGGCATCATGTAATTTAGTCGTAACGGAACCTACTCGGCCCTTTTAATTGGATTGTGAACCTTGAAAATTTCCGTACAAAATGCGATAAGATAACGTTTCTCTCTCCCCATAGTCCTATTTTTACGTGTTTTTAATATGTAGTAGATATAATAAAAACTAGGTGAGTGCTTTTTTTTGGAACGAAACTAATTTCAAAAAAACGGAAGCGTTCGAACCCAGTTTTTCATAATAACTACAACATAATAAAACATCGTGGAAATCGAACTTGATTTAGGGGGTGATTAACTTATCGCCCGGAGCTAAATTTGTCTGGAACATTTTTAACAACTACGCGATTTAAGCGTCGGTATAGGTAAAAAATTTAAGTAAAGCTCCTCTTGCATGTAGTAGTAACACATCTGTATAGACCGTTCGACAATCTATATTTGAAATTTGACGTAAATTCCATATAAGTTTTTTACACAACTACATGCAAGAGGAGCTTTACTTGAGTTTTTTACCTATACTGTATAGTCAACCAAAAAAGTCCTTTGCCACTTTTAGAATTTATTGTTCGACTATTTATACATGCCATTTCATTGCTCGTCCTTAAACGGTGCCTTTATTTTTACAACTTATCACATGGTATGGTAATACCGTCCGTATCGTTCGTAAACATTAAACACACATGAATACTTGTTTTCCTTTCACCACAAATCACAATACACAGTTGAAAATCGCTCGAGAATGTCGGTCCGTGCCTATGTACAGTCAACTACAAAGAGATATACCACTTTTTCACCGCATTGTAAAAAGAGTCAAAAGTGGATACATCTCTTTAGTCGACTGTTAATCTACACAGGCCGTAACTTTTTTTAGAGTTCCGTACCTCAAAAGCAAAAAAACTGAACCCTTATAGGATCACTTTGTTGTCCGTCTATCTGTCTGTCTGTCAAGGCCCTTTATCTCAGGAACGCGTGGAGGTATCGAGTTGAAATTTAAACCATATACTCAAGTCTACAGCCCCTTCAAGCTGTGAAAAAATCAAACTTCTAAGTTAAAAATTTATTGGGTACAGGTGGATTCACGAGAGTTGGCACGAATGGATTGAATGAGTGAACGAAAGTATACAAGTGTGTAAAATAATAACAGATTTTAGGTTTGAAATTCGAACATCGGTTCAAAGGACGGCACTCACACAGTGATAGGTGACATTACTTTTGTTCATTCCATTCGTGCCAACTGTAGTGAATGTTCCTGTATTTTCCGTTGACCTAGAACTATGAAAATTGGCAAGTCATACCGTCTTATACTATAGGAAAAAATCAGAAAATCCAACATTTTAAATTATATCACAAATTAACAAAAAGCAAGCTTTCAAAACCCGGCTGTTGCAAACCAACTTTAAATCGTTATAAATCCTAAATGATCATTCAAAATGAAAATATTGTCATACTTGGTCGACTTTTGTTATTTTTATTTGCACAATATGGCGTCAGGTTGCCGCCATATTGAATTTTGATGACTGTCATATCTTCAGTGACACTCACCAGATTAAGACAAATCGATTGACATAAGAATCATCAAAATAGGACAACGGGTTTAGTTTTTATAGTGACACAAAGGAACAAACATACATATATAGGCTGTGAAACACATTACCCTCCTCCTTCGGCAGTCGGGTAAAAAACAGGGTCTTTATGCAAGGAACGGCGGCGGTGCAAATTTAGAATTGAGTTAACCGTGTCATGTGCGGAACCCTCGGTGGGCGAGTCCGACTCGGACTTATCCGGTTTTTTTATAGCTTAGAGACGGCTAACTAGCACGCAGGCCGCCTGATGGTAACTCGAATCTGCGACCTGTGTGTGATCTGTGTGTGTGTGAATTTGCATTCTCAAGATTACAATCTAAAAACCTGAGACTGCAAATGCGTTGCCATCCCTGAGGACTTAGGTGGAATGCCCCTATGCTAGTAATCTCACCGGTTGTCTTATCCCCACACCGGAACACAACAATGCGGGTACTGCTGTTTGGCGGTAGGTTAAGAGGCCACATATGGCCACACAAGAATGAAAAAGGATGGCTTCGTGATTCCACGCGAAGAACGTGAGATGGAGATAGTTTGCGAGCGCCTTGATTGCAGCGTCAAACCACCACTTTAAGGAAAATATGGTTCACCAGGTTTAAGAAGTTATAAGTACTCAACTATTAAATCAAAAATCATCGATTAAAATAAAAAATAAAACCATATTATAAAGGATTTGATTTCAATCAATCACTTTAAACCCTTTACCGGATGTTGACACCTGTCACAGTTTTCGAAAAAAGAACTACAACATTAATTCATAAAACTCATTTTAATTTTATTATGGTGATCAAACGTATGACCGATAACCGCTAAAGGGTTAATAACCCGAGCTAATCAACACGTTACGTTTGACTACCATTAATAATTTGTTAAAGCTTAAAACATATGTTTCAACTAGTTTGCGTAATCAAGCGTAAGCGAACGACTGCGGCCATTTGTAGGATTTCACGCCCTCACACGATCCAACGAGGTCTCATAAACAAATGCTAATAGCTCACGTTACTCATAATTAGTTACAATTGCAACCTTACTCAGAGTTATATTATGTATTAGTTACGGCTTGTTTACATAAACTAACTAATACCTTAACAAAACGGCATAGTAAATATTACCTCTAGAATAGACGATAATAAACCCATGGGGGATTTTGTATGGACCCTGTCCCCACCCTCCAAAAGTCACAGGATGCATGTCAATATGTTCATTAGGACACAAAAAAAGACAAAATACCTATTTTAGTTGCATAATCGAGGGAGTATTTTTGATGAAAACAAAGCTGTCAAGATGGGTGGGACATATTTTTTTTGGATGGATTTTTGCCCATCGTCCTTTTAAATATTTCGTAAATCAAATCGCTCAAATCTCACTCCAGGCCGAACGAAGTCTTTTTGCTCTTTGTGCATGATTTATTGACATAAAGGGCCGGTTCCGCATCGGAAGATGTCGAGAGAACCTAACCGAGTTATCATTTTGGTACGGAACCCTAAAAAACAGACGTGAATTTTAGTATTTTATTGTACACATTTATGGAATTGTCGCTATCGCGTTGGCGTAATTAGGCAACAAGACGACCATTTGTAATTTATTGTAAACTAGCCACCCCCTGGATGAGATTTATTATGTGTCTTATGCACACAAACCTTTCGGAAGTCATCTTCTAAATGTATGAATGTATGAGCTGTTACTTCTGTTACTGGCAATACTGAAAATATATTGACGGCAATACTGGAAGGCCTACCTTATCGTAGAGGCTCTTGGAGTCGTCGTTGTCCGGCACGGAGGCGGGCGCGTCCTCCTCGCGCAGCACGAGGTCCAGCAGGATGGAGAAGGCGATGCCGGCCAGCACGCACACCACCGGCGTCAGTGTCAGCATCAGCCGCACCATAACGCCCGCGAAGTACACGGCACTCAGGGCGTAAAGGGCCACTGGAATATTGTCAGTAGTAAGCAGGGGCTCATAAATTCAATTTAAAGAAACAGAATTTTAATGATTTAAGTAATCAAGACTCTTTTGGTCATTGTATTGTAGTCATCGTATGTACAATTTTGGCTTTTACTAAGGTTTTACTTACCAAATACCCTCTCATCGTTGACATTCTTGATGCAGTACCACAAGCCCACGGGGAACGTGCAGACCAGGACGTGCAGGTCGAAGAAGAACGACGACCAGGTAGTCGGCTGATGTTCGGATACCGATGCTATGATCGGGATGTGAATCTTGGCATAACCGGTGTCCCATAGCGAGTAGAACCTAATATGAATAATGGTTAGTAAAGCACGCACGCCGACGACGAAGAATTTCGTATATTGACCTTTAGGCCTGCTGCCCGTGGCGCGCCGTATTACTATAGGGAAAAGGTTTACAATCCATGATCCCCGCAATCAATGTCGCTGTCCGAGGGCGACGGCGATATCAATGCACTCGAGTGACAGAGACAAGTAATAGCGAGTCAATGTCTGAAATTCGTCGCGTTCGGCGCCAGCGCTCGAGTCAAAGTCGATTGAAGTAGGTGAGCGATCGAACAATAGCGTATCGTGAACGCCGAACAGTAAATGTTTCTATGTCAAGGGCTTAATTCTATATTAAGCTTAAACTTAAACTGTATTTATACTAGAGAGTGAGTTGTGAATTTTCTTAGGTAGGGGATAATTAGTTTGTACACGTTCATTCAATTATACAGGGTGTCTGGAAAACCTTTGGAGAAATTTTAACAGTAGATAGGGTGGATGATTTGGATCATCCCTATATTGGTAACTTTTTTTAAAAGTTAATATTTGACTGAGTTACAGGCTTATTTATCATCGCCTTTCCTGACGGTGCTCTCAGTGTGCCCCATCTTAACTACTTCATTCATTACATGTGTCACAACGTAATGTAAATAAACAAGTTGTTCTTTATCAACAATGTTTCTAATCATGGTCAAAAGCTCAATGAAACACGTTATTCACACACATTTATTATTCATTATTTCACATTATTCTGTAATGTGAATGAGAAGACGGTCTCTTATAAGAGCTATTATGTGAAATAATTTAAAAATTAAACTTACGATTACGATTATTACTCACACTCTTCTCACACTCACTCAGCTAAAATAGCACTTGTACTCGTACATTAGACTTATTTTACGAGATCATTAATCATGGATTTATTTTATTGATTTGCACTACTATCAAGGAGTAATACGAATAAAAAACACAATAATTAAAACGAATCATTAAGTTGTGATTGTGCTTTGACAGTTTGACATAGTATTTTTTTAAATCTTTTACCATTGAAAACTCTTTATGAAAAGAGGTATCTTTTGTAAAAATAAAATCGTTCCTACACGTTATGTTTAATCAGAATTACATTTAAAGCTGGCATCATACACGTTGTTGAAAGAGTTTCGTATCCTAGAAGAATGAGAACCGTGTGAGCACAAAACGTCAAGTGACTTTTTTATGTCTATGCGAACACCTCTGGTTCCTAGGCTTTGACGATGCGAGATCGGCCTGCTAACGCAACGCCTTTCTGCACGTCCGTGCGAACGTAGCCTTATTGAATGCTCTAAGTCCGGAACATGGAATGAATATGTATGTGTTATGTAAGTACCTACTACGTACGTATATCGATTCCATGATTCCATGGCCTGAGAAAGGCCGGTTTTTTTTTTCTCAATGACAAGTGCGATCATACAAATTTAATCAATTATGCGACGGCCTTTATATTCGGACTGTTAGCTATACCGCGCGACGAATACCATACACATCAATATGGACAGCAATAACCGGATCGTTCATTTCATGTCCATCCGAACTTTCAGCAGTCTATGACAGTAGCCATTTATCAAAGAATTGAACTTGTTCTAGGATACGAAAATCTTTCAACAATGTGTTTGATGCCAGCTTTAAAATTTATGGTTGTCATTAGAGGTCAGGTAAATTAAATTTCAGATTTTCTAGTCTGAATAAATAATAATAATAGTCTGAATTAATTTTGCTGTAAAACAATAAATGGGCTATTTTAGAGCAGAAAAAAGGTAAATGTTTAGATCTCGACATTAATATGAAACAGACGATACGATCAGAGCTCGGCAGTGCGTGCTCCAACAGATCTAGCGAACATTACAAAATCCGCTAAAATGTTCAATTATAAAAACGAAAATACAGTGAGTTGCATTAAATTTAGTCTTTTTTTTGTAATTTGATTTTTGTTTACATGGGGCGAACTGTTTACATGGAGCGAACTATTTACATACCATGTAAACAACGTATGGTCTCAGGTCATTGACCTTGAACTTAGACTTTTGACGTTAGTTACTACGAACGTTTGGATTAGTATAGTATCAACATCAAAATGTCAAGGTCAAGATATCGGCTGCGATACATCAAGTAACAAAATGAATATAATTAAATCTTCATTTTTTTTAACATTAACAGAAACAAAAATGAACCATACCCCCGTGATCAGAATCGTGCGAACTATTACCGCGCCAAATATCTCCAAAGGTTTTCCAGACACCCTGTATATGATATAAATTAATGAGTAGCTTTTCATTGTATTCACAGGAAAAACAGGTTATCTGATACGATAAAAACAATGCAAAGAAGCAGTATTGTTGAGGACAACAATTTTATAATTCAGTTTCTGCTATGAAGAATTTGGTTTTAATTAGTAATTAAGTACTTCATGCATCAGTTACACATGGCATATAGGCACCTACAACCTACAAATTCGAATTATACATTTTGATAACCAATCAGAAATGTCTTGACCAATTTTGAATTTCGAGGTTGATCTCAGAGGAGCATTGAAATTTACACCTTATGCCTTTTATAATACAATAAATTCATAAATTTTAAATCCTCTGCTCATCCCCCAGTTTGCAAAGGCCCTAAGAAGCCCTTTTCTTACCGTCCACTCCAGGGAGCAATGACCCCAAAGTAGGTCAGCATGACCACCACGAGGAAGACGGCAGCGGCCGCCACCAACCCGCCCACTATCAGGAGCTGTTTCCACTGCCCCTTGGGGCTCAGCATATGGAGGTACTTCAGCACCCCAATAGCCATCAGGAGAGCAAACACGCCTACAAAATAACACAAGGTTTAAAATGATATATTATTGCCATTTTTAGGCCATTTAGTTGGCCCCATTTCGTTTAATCAGATTGATAATTAACTATGAAATAACAGTTCACAATTGTCGGTAATAATGTATAATGGCTATTACCCTCAACGTCTAACTAATAGATAAAAATGAGCATTCCGTCGGTGATACTGCAATACCCCGTAACTAACAACTTCAATGAGTTGCAAAATGTACGGTCACGGAAGTTAATTTGCTACCCATTTTAAAGAAAATCTGCTTGAACATGTCATTGTCAATAGAGATGCCAAGTCATTTGTAATTGATATGAAACTCAACCTTATTAATGTCAGATTGACTTTGGACCTAAGGTGGGTCACAAATTAACTTCCTTGACTGTACCAAGGTGTATTGTACACCATATTTTATTTGCTAGTTACGCGGAATTGCCGTATCACTGACGATTTGTCTTAGCGAGTCAATAGAATTTGAGTATTAACATTTAGCTGATATGATCCTCAATATTTGTATATTCCATACCAATGGATTTGTCTTATTTAGATTTTATAACATCAAAATGCATCACTTTTGGCTAAAATGGCCGTTTTCTGCTGAATAAAGAAATTAGAGACCACATTTTGCACACCATTTTTCAGATTTTACATCAGGTATGGTTTATTTTATGACAAAATTGTTATTTTAGGCGAAAATGGAGCATTTTGAGGTTATAAAAGTGTTTACTAAATAAGACAAGTCAGATGGTATGGAGTATAGTAACATACATTATATTCTAATTATGTTTGGTAAAATTGGTAAATATCAATCCTTAAAGTATCCATGCAAAATAACAAATCAATTTGTGGTTTGATTAGGATAAACAACATTCATGTTTCACATTTCAATTTATGACCACAGTCTGTTAAATTAAAACTAACCTTCATACCTGATAAACATAACAAGAGAATGAAGTAGGTATTTGTCTACTAAAGTATGGAGTTAAACACAATACAATTTCAATTTAGTACATCCATAAATTTACTGTTTTTGAGCTTTATTTATAAAACATTTAGGTTCAACACTGTCTACTTTCCTGTCTTGCTACTTACAAAACACTTTATGGAGTTGTTTAGTGATGTGTAATGTAATAAGCTAGTGTAACTTTTATCACTGACATAATGGGATTCATATGCTATCTATACTTTGAATAGTATGTGTGAAGTATACAAAGGCAATTATGTGTTGCATGCCATTTTTAAAACTTTCATGAAGTGTTTTTATTTATTTATTTTATTATGGTAACAAATTCAAAATTCAAAATATTTATTCAGTAAATTGGCCACATGAGGACTCTTTTACACGTCGGTATCATGGAGTGAATCTACTAGCGCTGCGGACAAGACCATCATTGCGGAGAAGAAGCGCCGCAAGAAACTCCAGTCAAACAGTCATTACATGAACAAATGTACAAATTGCACTAGTACTAATACAAAAAAAGACAAACAGCATTATTATTATTATTATTATTATTTATAATACACTAGCAGCTCTTTGAGCTGATGCGTGTATATCACTGCACTTGTGTCTATAAAGTTTTTAAAAACTTATCAAGTCTATTTTTAAAGGAGTTCACTGAGGGTGCACTAATAACAGTTTCTGGTAAAGTGTTCCACAGTTTCACCACGCGATTCGACAAGAAGTGTCTCCTAGGGTTGCTAGCACACAGAGGCTTGACTAGTTTCATGGAGTGCCTTCTTAACCTTGTGTCCTGGCTTAATGTGTACATGTTTTTCAGATAAGCAAGGTTATAGTGTCCATTTAATATTTTATATGCCTCTATAAGATCCCCTCGTTTTCTTCTTTCCTCCAATGTTGTCAAATTTAGTTCCATTAAATTCAATTCAAATTCATTTATTCTGTAAGTAGGCCCTGTAGGCACTTTTACATGTCTGAGTCTACCAGCGCTTCCAAGGGACTCTGTTGAGAAGAAACGCCGCAAGAAACTCAACAGGAAGTCTTTTTTTTTATATGAGTAACTTATTACTATGATAAACTTAAGCTAACTAATTTAAATGTCACAGGGATGTACAGGTCCCAGGAGCAATTATGAGACTCAAAGTATATTCAATTTAAATTGGAAATGTAAAGTCTCCAAATTTCAAATAAAAATTAAAAATAGACATAGGTAAGGAGATGTAGAAAGTCTCCACGGTCAATAATACAATTATGGAGATGTAAAGAGTCTCCAAATGTCAAATTAAAATTAAATTTAAGAAATAAACATCCATAGGAGATGTAGAAAGTCTCCACGGTCAATTATGGAGATGTAAAGAGTCTCCAGATGTCAAATTAAAATAATAAGCATACAAAGGAGATGTATATAGTCTCCACGGTCAATAATACTAATAATACAAACAATTCAGTCCCAAGCATTGTTATCATTCATATAATCTTTGATACTAGAAATAGAAATAGAAATAGAAATAGAAAATTTTATTTGCTAGAATGCGTTTTACAGGGTCTTAAAAAATAACATGGGTTAGATCGTACATTCAGTGTCGACAGTACGACATGCAAATTTTTAATTATATGGTCATTACAAATCATGTCAAAACAATATAAATAGTATTACCGTCTACTCGAAACATGCATACAATCAATTAACATAATTACATGACATAGGCTTATCTACAAGTGTTCTCGCCATTTATAATTTATCCACTACTTAGCTCCGTTATTAAAATATTCATTTAAATTGTAAAAACAATTAGAAAGAAGCCATCTACTAAGCTCATTTTTAAATGTAGTTCCCTTCAGTAATTTAATTTTAGTAGGAAGAGCATTATAAATCTTTATGCACATATTATAGGCATTTCTTTTATAAATATCAGTGCGGCAAAGTGGTCTATGTAAGAGATGTTTGTATTGCACCCTGGGCATTCTTGTTCTTACAAAAATGTCGTGCCGTTCCTTGAAATGTTCAGGATGCGCTTTGCAGAACAAACAAACCTTCAGTATGTACATGCACACCAAAGGTAATATGTTTAGTTGTTTAAAATAAGGTTTGCAGCTGTCCATAAACCATGCATTTTTTATTGCACGCACACACTTTTTCTGCAATTTAAACACCCTATCTACGTCCACGGAGTTACCCCACAAAGTTAGGCCATAATTGAGAAGGGATGAAACGTGACCGTGGTAGGCCGTGATTGCAGCTTCAGTGGAGACGGTTTCTTTCAGTCTTCTTAATGCAAAAACAAAACGATCTAATTTGGAGCACAAGGAGTTAACGTGTTCTTTCCAATTTAATTGTTTGTCAATAATTAAACCTAAAACTATAATACGCTTTAGAAATTAGTTTATGTTTAACGTAACCTTTAAATTTATTTACTGATAGATGAGTAACACTACTTGGGAGCTTATTATAGAACCTTATACAATTACCCATGAAAGAGTTTTTTATTTTATGAAGCCGTGTAAAGGGCACTGCGAGCTTATGTTTATTTCTAGTATTAACATTATGTATGTCACAGTTCTTTTTAAAATTAACGATGTTTTTATGAACATGCATAAGGTTTTCATAAATATATTGACTGTATACTGTTAATATATTGGTTTCTTTAAACTTATCTCTAAGAGAGTCTCTATGACTCATCTTGTAAACAGCACGAATAGCCCTCTTTTGCAGAACAAAGATGCTGTTTACGTCAGCACCACTACCCCATAGTAAAATACCATATGACATAATACTATGGAAGTAACTAAAATAAACTAATCGAGCGGTTTTCAAGTCTATTAGTTGCCGAATTTTATTAACTGCAAAAGCTGCAGAACTGAGTCTATTTGCTAATTTAGCCAGATGAGGACCCCATTGGAGTTTGGAGTCTAACGTTAAACCAAGAAATACTGTATCATTAACTAGGTCTAGTTTGTCATTTTTAATAGTTATAGTAGTTTGTCTATTTTTCACATTGGTTGTCATAAATTTAATACATTTAGTCTTCTTCTCATTCAGTAATAAATTATTAACACTGAACCAATCTACTACTTTTGATATAGCATTGTTTACATCGACATTGAACTCCTGTTGTCTTTTAACTTTAAATACGAGTGAGGTATCATCAGCAAACAATACTATATCATGGTTGTCCTTTATAAGGTATGGTAAATCATTTATGTAGATGAGGAATAGAAATGGACCCAAAATTGAGCCCTGTGGTACGCCCATTGAGACCACTGACCCAGGTGATCGTTCTCCATTCACGTCCACCCTTTGAATTCTCCCGTATAAGTACGTTTTTATTAAGTTTAACGCAGTACTTGGGCGTTATTAGGCGTTCTTCATAGGGTCTATCTTTCAATGCGGCAACCATTTTAGTTGCTCTTCGCTGGACTTTCTCCAGTAATTCAATATCCTTCTTAAAATAGGGGCACCATATTTGAAAGGCATACTCAAGTAAAGGGCGAATGTAAGCTTTATACATCTTTACAAACAAGTCTTTGGTGATGACGTGGAATGCTTTTCTGATCATATACAGCATGGAGTTGGCGTTCTTAGTCACGTTTGTAATGTGTGTGTCCCACTTAAGGTTCTGGGTGATGGTGACGCCAAGATCTTTTTGTGTGTCAACAACTTGAAGTGGAATGGAGTCAATCGTATAATTGAGCTTAGGGTTTGTTTTTCCTATGTACACACACCTACTGTCCTACAGGACAGTGCACTTGGCAGCATTAAGAGACAAAAAAATTAAGAAAACTTTTGAAGTAAACAAAAACATCATTACGCTTCATGAAAATTTTAGACCAAGATGTCAATTCTCAGATGTTCGAGATGAATCTCTATTGTGAATCTGCATAGAATGACGGCATCACTTCAATAGAATCTCGAATCCATATTAATCGCAACTGAGAGTCACCACACAGGTATAATTTTGTCTTGTTTGGATCACCACATAGTAAATACGTAGCAAATCTTACCTGAAGCAGCCATGTGTTCACTGGTTCTTATTGGTTGGAACCCAACAAACGGGATTTGCATCGAAAGCAACAGGCCCACTATGTAAAACACCGAGTAGCTCACAAATAACCTCTGTGAGAATCGGCCCATGATGAGCAGTACAAACACATGCAACGGGATCAGGTTGATGATAAACACGTAACCACCCCATGCTGATACCTGCAATGAATATCCAAATAAATCTGAACTTAAGATATATCAGGAATTTATTCCTACAATACGCAATTACTCTTAGTGATAACGCAGTTAGGCATGCCTGACTTTTATTGCTTAATTGCGTCCACTTAGGCAATTGGCTGAATCAGATTACAGTATGTGCGACAAGGTACAGTTGTGAAATGTAGTGTAAGAATATTTTTATGTAACAGGAGTGGAGAAAACAAGCTACTGATAAAATGATAAATATGATTTTAAGCATTTTTTTTTAAATGATCAGATTTTATATAGCATTTTGAATTACTTACCATGTAAAAGTACGATAGAGCAGTGCAAATCGACCAGAAAATTGAGCCACATTTCACACTCTTCAACCACAGATAATAAGTGAACTGCAGGGCAAAGATAGCAATGCCTTCATTGTCATAGCTGCCGGCAACAGACCTGCTGCTGTACCCAGGGATGATGGCAATGAAGCAGGCCGCAAAGAGACCTGCTCCACGAGACCACAGCTCTGATGTCAGTAGATACGTTGCAATAGCAGTTAGCCCACTAAAAAAAATAGGGATCTTATATTGTATTGTACATTGCACCATAACATTACTAATAAACTATAATAAGAGACTAAAATTTACATCAATTTGCTCTCAAGGAATTACCTGAACACAGGAGCAAGGAACACGCAAATATCCCTAATATGAATAGGAATATTTAAAGTGTGCAGAATCCAATGTATAGTACCAGAGGTGAGCATAAGTCCAGGGTACACTGTGCCCCCTACGATACGCCCCAAGGGGTACCATGCTCGCTCGTCAAACCAGTTCAAAAAGTTGTAGAACCCATGTTGAACCATATAAGCGGTCGAGCGGTAGTTAAACCTGGAACACGTACATCTTTTAGAACGAAGGGAGGAGGCGCCACACAACTTAGGTTACTTTAACAATAATAAAACATGTGCCTTACCAAGGGTCGAACTCATGAATAATACTCTCAAATCGAATTACAGCGAAAAGCCGAGACGCAAACCCGGCCAGCCAAGCAAGCGACAAAACTGTAACTGTGATAAGCGTGCTTAAGCCGGTTGTGTTATTAAATATCCCCTTGCTTGGGGCGTTCGCCGCCTTCGCGGTGGTTACGGCCGGCATATTCTTGTTTAGAAACGCCGCAAACTAATCTACAATTGTTTTTTCATACATTAGTTCAGGCAATTCGATTTTATGAAAAATTGACTTTCAGCCGACTGACACGACACGTCTCTCTTTAAAATAAGTTGCCAGTACGAAAAAAAAAAGGTAGCGTTCAAGTGACAGAGTTAAAATAGCCGAGTAGTGCGTGAGGAAAACCGGTATTCGATTAATAAAAAGCATAGTCCTGACATATAGCTCAGCAAAAATGTATTTGATATGGTGACAGATGGAAAATATTCTTATCTGATAAGTACTTTATAAGCAGCTTTTTATGGAAAATTTGGATCATATTGCCATTTCTCCTCCTATTTGTTTGTTTGCAAAGCTACAACAGAGGCCCTACTTTGAAAATCGAAGTTCGAAATTACGTTAGCTCCATCCCTGTCACTCGTCATACGAGACTAAATCGAGAGAAAGGGATGAAGCTAACGTAACTTCGAACTTCGAATTTCAAAGTAGGGCCCCAGGTCGTAAAAAAGTATCGATTGGTCTGTATGGCATAAAACAAAGTAAACTTTCGATCTAGCTAGAGTGTAATGAATGTATAAAAATTCGATTTACTGAGGGTTCCGTTGAACAGTAATACACGGAAACAAAAGCTCTGAGCTATAATAAGACCAAAGCAAAACATATTAATATAGCTAAGGTAGGCTATTGCAATCCTGACCAGAAAAACAGAAACCTGAAATGAGTAGGTACCCCACAAATCCTTTTTAATCTTTGAGCTGTAATGGTAGAGATAGCTTAAGTATATCTTTTCCGCGATATGGCGGGGTTCTTTTAAAGCCCTGGTACTGGTCTTAGAACCTAAGTTTTGCAAATAGATACCAAGACAAGACTTATCAGTGAACATAAAATGAAAGTACCCCTGCTAAATACAAGCCAAAATTATATTATTAAGGATTGCCATGGCATGACCCACTATCTCTCAACTATTCAAAACTGGCGCATCAGCTTTTGTTCTCTTTTTATGAGGTCCATAGTTTTTAAGAACAGCAGCCCGAACGAATTAATCCAAAATTATCTCATGTTATTAAAATCATGCTTATGTATAGTAGGTAACTAATTTATTTGGGTCGTTTGCAAAATTTGAAATGGTTGTCTAGTAACTGTCTATGAAGATTCGACGGACAAGTTTTTGCAATCCTTCGTCATTTGGTTGAAGCAAATCCAATAGGCAGTAGATGGTCTCAGTTTTAGTCGCATTTCGAAGATTTTTGAGGTTTATAATTATACTCGGTCGGTTGTCTTATAGTAAAATTTGTTGCGAAATAGCAAAATATATATTATGTCTACGACATACAGGCAGACAAACGGACTGAAACCTAGTTATCCTATTTTGACTGCCTACGGAACCCTCTATCATGTATGACGTGTCAGTCGGAACCCTTATAAAACTGCATCCGGGGCCTTACGTCAAAAATCATCGTTTTAAGGTTCTTTATGGTTATCTCTTTCTCTTTATGCAGTCTTTATTTTAAGTGAAAGGGACGGGGCATATAAAGTTTCGAATTTGGTGCTTCGTAGTAACTATCCGACGTGACGGTGACATGACATTGACAGTTAAGCGATTTTATTGCAACGGGGTTTTGTTTGTTGACGGGGGACCTATAAACTATGATTCAGTTGGTTTAGAAAGTAAAATTATTTAATTATCCACGTATAAGATACTGCAAAGTATTCGGAAGGATATTATTTATTAGTATAAATGTCTAATTATCAGGAAATTGTTAACTTGAACATCGGAGGGACTAGGTAAGTTCTATTATCATTAAAGATGTAAGTACAGAGCTGTATTGTGAACGTATTATCTCAATTATAGTCGAGGAGGTATTCTATTTTTATTTTGCGGGAGGTTTTTAGTAGCTGTTGTGTCAGCATGTCGTGGCTTTTTATTACGGAGGAAAGTATCCGTTATACTTGAATGTTATTTTAAATCGATATTGCGATTTTCCCGAACAATTAAGGCAGCCGGTACTGCGTTACATCGATGGAAATTTGTTTTTTTTATTGGATTATAAAAAAATGTGTTTTGATTAGGAATTACATGAGTATTGGGTGAAATTTTAAGGAAATTGGATTGTTTTATTTCTATAGTGCTATGAGCCAGATAAAAGGTAGGTATTACAAATCATATAATATCGCAAGGTAAAGCCAGCCCATGGGATGACTGGAGAAATGAGTGGGAGGCCTTTGCCCAGCAGTGGGACACTAAATAAATATAGCTCAGCAGTCTGCAACCTTATAGCAGGCAAGGGCCACAAGGTGGCAACTAAAGTCGGGCCTCACTTGTGATATTAATCCTGGGTTAATATCACAAAACATTGTGGAATGCAATAAATGTTTGAGTATTTCAGTATACCAATAATTGTACAATTATTTAACAAAACATCCATGGGTCGCAAGTTAGAAGTCCACGGGCTGCATGCAGCACGCGTGTTGCCGACTGCTGATATAGATAGAAAAGCCTCTTGACAAAGCCTTGAATTGCATGTTTCTTCATTATAAATATGTTTAAGTTGTCTGAACAAAGTTATCAAAGCTGAAGTAATCTGACTTTACAGTATTAATAGGAATCACAAAATTCACAAACTGAAATACACCTGTTAAATTAATTTTACTCCTTTATAGATTTGCCACATCCTGGCATACGCTGACATGGGTACCAGATACATTTTTCACTGCATTGCTGAGCGGACGCATACCTACAGTCAGAGATGAGACCGGAGCTATCTTCATAGACAGAGACCCCAACTTGTTCGGTCTCATTTTAAATTTCCTTAGAACCAGGGATATAGATCTTAATAATGTCAATATCAGGGCCCTCAGGCATGAGTGCGACTACTTTGGAATCACTCCTCTCAGCAGGAGGCTGGCCCTGTGCGATGAAATGAACCATTCTTCCTGTGGAGATGTGCTGTTCTACGGATATCTACCACCTCCTTGTAAGTAGCTTTAAGGTTGTCCCAGACACGGCCCCTCAGCACTGGATTGGCTCAAAGTAAGACATTGAAAAGTGAGCTTTGATTTGTGTTAGTATGGTACATTTTTAAAGTTCAATTAAAAACAATAGACGGGCGCGGGCCTCGCATCGTCCACTGAAAAATGTATCATAATAACACAAATCAAAAATCACTTTTCAATGTCTCACCTTGAGCTGATCCGGTGCCAAGTGGTTATGTCTGTGCCAACCTTAATTGTCCATTTTGGTGTGGATGATAATTACATACATACATAATCTCACGCCTTCGTTCCCAGAGTGGGGTAGGCAGAGCTACACAATTACAAACATCTCTAAAAACTTGTTGACAACTCTATAACCACAACTTGCACAATTAGGCCAAGATGTTTACCAGCGTATTAGTGACAGGTTGCAAGCCCATCGCCTAACAGTACTACAAGCCTTTATTCCCCTAGTCGTCTCTTACGACATCCACGGGAAGACATGGAGTGGCACTATTCTAACTCGGCAACCACACGAGGCCGGCAACCACACGAGGCAAAGATGATAATTAATGTTTGCCTTATCAAGACAAGTTCTAAACATTTGTTTTTTTGTTGCGTTATAATATCAGTTTTATAGCTTTCAGGAAGCTTATGACATTGCAATAAAATAATATTATGTTTAGCACATAAAGAGTAATCCCATCTAAATATAATCTTCAGTGTGTGTTGATAATGCAATCAGTTATTATTATCAGATAACACTATTAGTAAATATAATTTTGTAATGATAAAGTGATCCTACTGGCAGTAAAATGTGCAGGCTATGATATTATTATTATTTAAAATTAATTTCATTGCATTTTTTTGTGATATGATTTACTGACAGCATTTGTGTAGCAATTTTTATTGGTGTTTGTTTAGTTGATGCATAATTCAATTACATCTACATGCCCTCACAAACTTTCTTATAAACAAAATAAGAGATTTGATGTTTATAAACCAGAGATAGATAATATAATATACAAATTTGAAAAATGCTTATGAGAAGTGTTACTATCTGCCGCACTCAGAGATTTCAATTAAATTTAATGCTTGTTTAGTCACGTGTTGTCTTATTCTATTGCTATAGAAAAGAAAAAGACAGCAGCAACTTTAATCAACCAATAAATTTAATTGACGTCTCTGAGTGTGGCAGTAAAAGTCTAATTCCTAATACAATTCTCACTAAGAAATAATAGCTAATGGTATTGGTAGCTGTACCATAAGACTTGTACCTGTTTGTTAACTACTAATTATCGGCATCTTTCCATGTACGAGTGACAAATATACTATCAGTTGCAAGTGTGATAATATTAGCCAGCCAAACGCTACTAAGAAGTTGGGAGTACTTTTATGTTACGCTACACATGTGTTAAAGCGCAAAACACTGTGTAGACCCGCACTCGAGCCGCGCACGTCGTCTGTGTGTTGTCGTTTATATAGATTACTTCTCAATGACCTGCATCTGTTTACTGTGTCTTTTGCGATTAAAGGACGTTGCGTTGTATACTATGAATCCTTATACAATATGTCACACTGCTTGCGTGACACGTGCACGTGTACGTCACGCAACTGGTGTGGCTCGGCCTTAAGAGTTTAAAAAGATTGTAATGCAACGAAAAATCTCTAATTTATGCAACAATATGATTTATGTCATATTTTTTAGTAAACACACCATTGCCGAGTAATGGATCTAGCAGAAACGGCAACGGATGTTCCCGCAAAAGCTCCACGGCGTCAAACGCAGATGTCTCATCCAGAACACATTCCAGAAACTCCTCCCTGGACCTCAGAACTGTGGGGAGAATACCATCACAGGATCAAATAAGGTATATTTGTTTAAACTGGTGTTTACTTTTAATCGAAAAGTCCTGCCCCACTACATATGGTTACAGTTAAGGCAACACAAATGATATATGCCACAAAACAAAGATACATACATTAACGCAACTGTGCGATCTAAATATAAGTGGTGTGATGCAGCTTTGTGGACTCGAAATATTAAACTAATAGATTTGATTTAATATCATTTTATACATATAAGTTGATTGACATCCCCTTAAGGATATAGGACTCCTCCAATAGGTATGTATAAAAACTTTATTGTACAAAAGAAAACATAAACAATAGAAGATAAATAAAAGAAGAAGAATTATTGATGAATAAATAATAGCCACAATACTCGGACATTCCTTACCGTCCCCATCCATTGGGTTCTCTTTATCTTCACCAAGTTCACGCACACGCTTGTTTGATATGATATTTTGTTCCAGCAGGTGTGGTCGGGGACACTCCAGAGCTGCCTCGTTGGGTAACGCAGACTGCTACAAAGGGCTACGTCCACCAGAATGTAAGCTACATATTAAAAGAATGTTTTAGAAATATATATATGCATTTGTTTTAACCACTAAGTATTTTTTCCAGTAAACAACACGTGGGCTGACAGCATGAAAGTACAGATTATAAAAGCACATCATAATTGGATAGCAGTTGCATATACACACTTTGTTACTGGATACAGGTACAATTCTTATTTTAATTGTTATAGTTTAAAGGAGTAGTCTTTGCTATTTTCTGAATACATAAATTGTTTGAAGCTGAAGAAAAACAGAGGTATTGATGTGTTCTGGCAAAATAGGGTCACTGTTCTACTTAACTACTGTCAATTTATGGAGCATGTCGAAACATTTTCGAAGGGTTGAATACATGTAGGTATCACTTCCCAAAAAACTGTATTATTTTCTCTATAGGGCAACCCTTATTTCATTCACATCGGTTAGACTTGTGACTATGATAATAATATATGGAAACTGAGTTTTTTTGGAAAATGATATATTTAATTAAAAACATTTCGCCTAATCGCCAGAGAGTTGACTCTTTTTATTCTATTGAACGAGGACAATATCAGCAGATCTTAAGAAAACATACACGTTTTCAGACTGACAGACTCGTGCGGCTGGTATGTCGTATTCCAGTCACCTGTCCAAGACTCGGTGATAGAGCGGATCGCGTTGAACGCCAAGACGGGCGGCAGCGGCGCCACGGCCAGCGGCGCCAGCGCGGCGGGCACCGACGTCATGCTGGGCATCGCCAGCGGCCCGCTCGTGCGGCTCTGGGCCTTCTCCACGCACAGCGAGCCGGTGCGGAGGACCTTAGTTGGTGAGATATAGCTGAGATTACTTTACTATGAAATAATGTGGAACTTATGTTTGAGTTATATACAGAGTGTTTTGTGGATGAGAGAAAAAAAATCAGGGACGATAGAGTGGGTCCTTCTAAACTTTCTACAAAACATATTTGATCAGTCTGTGTAGCCTAAATTATTTTCTTGTCGGTGTTTTCTTTTCCTGTAAGTTTTATTTACAAACAATAATTTCGACTCAACTCGAAGCTCGATTTATTACGCCTATATATAGTACATAGTTGCAGTGGCTGGAAAGTAACTCGAGATGAATTTTTATTCAAGATTGTGTCAATCTACTCATTAAATTCCTAGGAACATTCAACCTCGGTGTCCGCGTGGAGCACCTGTTGTTCGTGGGCCCGCAACTCGTGGCGCTGAGCGGCGCCGGCGCCCGCAGCAAGGCCGGCGTGTGGCACACCAGCACGCAGCACTGGCAGACGCAGGACGTGGCGCACCTGAGCACGCACGACACCGCCGGCTCCTTCCTGCTGCTCGGCACCGCCACCGGCGCCATCAACTATATAGGTGGGTGTGGCGCCATGACCCCCATGATCTGCCCCTGCGCAAGTGGCAACACACAAGCTCTCATTGGCCGATAGCCGTGGAACGCCACAAGCAATACTCCCAAAATAAAAGCAACGTAGCAGGCCTGTACACAGGCAGATCTGCTTCACGCCACTGTTCTCAATTTGGTTAGAAATAGTGTATGTACCCGTTAAAAACATTTTAATTGTTGCAGATATGCAGAAATTCCCGTTGCGCATGAAAGACAACGATTTGCTAGTGACACAGCTTTACAAGGACCCTAATCAAGAACCAATCACGGCCATATCAGTATACCTTACCCCAAAAACTAGTAAGTATTGTAGTTATTTTGTATTGTTGTTCTTGCCATTTTTTATAGCTATAACTGGTAGTCCTATCAAACAGGTCCCACTGAACCATTATTTTAGCAGATTTTTTAGTGGTCTTAGGAATGTCACCACTTAAAATGGTTGTATATTTTTAGATTTATGCGGCAACTGGATTGAAATAGCGTATGGCACGCGTTACGGCTCCGTGCGTGTGATAGTGCAGCATCCAGAAACGGTCGGACACGGGCCGCAGCTCTTCCAGACGTTCACCGTTCACCAGAGCACCATCACCAAGGTGAATCAAGCGTTACTCATCATCAGGCGCGTGCTGACTCGCGGCACGATGTGGGGGTTTGATATCGATACATAAGACACGATATTTTTATACATGTGCTCATTGGTTACGACACTATGAAAAAAGTAAATAGTCTTATTAAAGGTGAAGTAATCACAATATCCCGCGTGAATCAGAAAAGGGCTTTGAGTCATTTTAAATATTCGGAGAATGCCCTGTGGACGTTGAAAGAAGGTTTAGTAATGTAAAGTGGATATTTTCCGAAGAAAATATTAGGTACCGAGAAATATGGAAAAAATATCGATTGCTTACTATGAAACCATTTCAAATAATTCATTTGTTGTTGTGTTTATTTTAAAATGAACAGAGAATAAATAATATTTATTAATGTTGAATAAGATCTCGATCATGGCAGTAACATATCGATATAATTTTCTGTCGCAAAAATATTTTGGTACATTACTTTAGTGCCCCGAGTTAGCACACGTCGATCATCAATCATATCAGTGCAAGCCTCAAATGGTTATCAAAAGCAGGTTGTATGACTTGTATGTAGATTGTCTTGTGTGGTGCGCAGCATACATAGCCATTAAATATACAGGAGCACAAAGTGCTCAAAAATACCTAAACACGCTCTAACGCGAACTGTCGAGTTTTGATATTTTTTAATACCCCATATACGCTGATATATTTTATGACAACTGACTGGTTCAACAACCATAGTAAGTAGTTAATCATGAGGTTAATCATGACAGATGTCATCTCAGTTCAATTTATAACCAATTCTTAGGTTTGTGGTATAATTTGTATTCCAACAAGTTCATGCGCAACAGTCGCGGGATGACAGAAGTTGGAGAAACCGAGTCGAATACGTATACGTGACGCGCAGTTTTCCGCTGCACTGCTCACACCCGTCAACATCCTCTTCCCTTGCTTCACGCTCCATTTTGTTGGACTATAGTTGAGGTGTCGAGTCTATAGTGAATCGCTGGTTGCGCGCAGGTGTCGCTGTCGGAGAACTACCTGGTGTCGGTGTGCAGCGAGTACAACCACGTGCGGTCGTGGCGCGTGACGCGGTTCCGCGGCATGATCTCGACGCAGCCCGGCACCACGCCCAAGGCCGCCTTCAAGGTGCTGGCGCTTGAGGCGCCCACCGCCCAGCCGCACAACGACTGTGGTAATTATGACCTGCAGGGCTTTGCCCACACCCTTCGACACTTATAATAAGATAAATTTAAAAAATAACACTTGGCAGAAGTATTTTATCCTAAAGACACAAAGACTTGATGGAATGCTATTTGCGTTAATTAACTTTTCAACCCACGTTTTTTTCTGGTAACGCAGTAGGCTTGATCGATCGATCGTAGCCGTAACGCAGTAGGCAACTGGTATGGGTGAAAAAGTTGATTCACCCATTTATTGTGTGTTGTTGTTTCGTTTTCTGGGGAACAAGAACGCTTTCGGTTGTGCTAAATATGTCAAGGGTTATTTAAGAGCATTTTTTGTAATAATACACTTTCTTATAGGACCTTACGGAGAACAAGACGAAGAACAGATCTTCATACAAAAAGTTGTACCGGACACGGATACGCTATACGTCCGCTTAGCTTCCAATGGAAAAAGGTAGGCAAGCCGCATTCACGTATTTAATAACCGAAATTTATTTCATATGAAACTTATTTATTTCGGAAGTTCACTTGTGGTGACGTTTTTTTTTTCTAAAATATCTTAAACGACGTGTTGCAGTGCCTATTCATACTTCAAAACTCTTAACACGTCCATTAACACCTTAATTAGCTATGCCTATTTTAAGAATATCTAGCCATGGCCAGGGCCCCATCACTCCATACAACAGAGTACTCCTCGGCTGGTTTTGTTACTTACGTCCTTATTTACTTACACCACAACTGTTATCCGCGCATGCTACACGCCAAAATGTGCCTATTCATGCGCGCGTAAAGTACATAATTATTTGTTTGTTCGCCGAATGACGTCAACTTCGTTCGTAAGCGAGGGATGGCAACGAAATAATAAATTGATTAGGTACTAAGGCAATTTGACATTACAGATATAAAGACGTACGTACGCTACGTGTAAATTGTGATACATATTTGTATCCCCGGGGATACACCGACCGGTAGGGGCAGTAGGTAATTACAACGGTAGGCGGCGGCGAGTGACGTATCTGTTACGAAGTAACTAGTGTATAATCTGGGCCTCCGCATAAGAGATAATCAATCAGAATGACATTCATCCATAACCGAGAGCTCACGTTTCGATCTGATCTGTGCCAGTTAGTCAGTGACGTAAGCTACACCATCGTGGTTGCATCGTCTGACCAAGAATGTGCGTCCCCAGGGTATGCACAATCCGTTCAGTGGACGGGTCAGCGGTGTCGTGCTTCATGGTGGTGGAGTGCGAGGGCGCGCTGCGGCCGCGCCGCCTGCTGCTGTGCGGGCACCGCTCGGGCGCCGCGCAGATGTGGGACCTCACCGGCGCCATCGACAAGGCCGCCAAGCCCTCGCTGTCCGTCGGCAACGGCGGCGGTAGTGGTAAGTTTACTACCCAGGTGTCCGCAGGTGAAATGAAAGCATACCTGCTATAGGCGGCCAATGACGAGTGGCGGTAGCAGTGTATTGGAGTAATCACAGTGACAGTTAGCAATGATGTTCAACGTCAGTACAATTGTTCATTATTTTTTACTATTTTCGAAACGTACTCAATCAATCGATCAATCCAATCCATGCCGATTTCGGCAACGACGACCAGCTTACTCAGTTAACTCAAGAGTGTTTCCCTCTAATGTGACTAATATACTCGATTTATGCGGTAAATGGTGATTTAAGCGGTGGCGGTGTGCGAGGACACTGAGGAAAATCAATATACCATTATCATTGTAAAGCTAGTGTATATCGGGAGGTGTTAGTTAGTAGGTCAAGTTTTTCATCCAAAGCGTTTTTTTCACCAGACGCTGCCATTCTTGGCGACTTAAGGCAAGAAGACTCCAGAAAGGTGGCTCGAAACGGCATTTCATATTTATATCTAGGGAACCACGGGTTTCCGCTTCCTATGTACCAACCCCATAAGGAATCAAAATGTCCTTGTCCCTTCCGTTAAAAAACGTGTGTTTGCAGCGGAGGGCGAAGACTCGCCTGTCCCGGACGGCGGGCCGACGCCGGACGAGCTGGTGCGGCTGCTGTCGGCGTGCGACCTGGATGCCACGCCGGTGCCGCTGCCGCCCTCGCCCAACCGGCCGCTGCAGGCGCCATGAGCGCTCGTCGCGGCCCTGGCCACGCTGCTCGCCTGCTATAGGTAAGCCACTGATGGAGTCTTCGGATGTAGTGGCAGAGCCGAAACAACAATTCCGAACGAAGTTTCACATATAAAATAGTTCGTTTGAGCTCAGTAAATTCAACAGTTCACAGGGAATAATCATAGACGATCCTGTGCATTCGGACTTTACTCGCGAATACGTCTTGTTTAACCAGTGGCGGCGAAAGTATACATACACATACATAAACTCACGCCTACGTTCCCAGAGAGGGGTAGCCGGAACTACAGAATTACCTACAACTCTAAAAACTTGTTGATAATTCTGTAACCACATTTAGCATAATTAGGCTAAGATGTTTACCAGCGTATTAGTGACAGGTTGCAAGCCCATCGCCTAGCAGTACTACAAGCCTTTATTCCCTTAGTCGCCTCTTACGACATCCACGGGAAGACACGGAGTAGCACTAGGTACTCTAACCCGGCAACCACACGGGTACTATAATGACAATAATTTGAATATTACTTTACCTTCCCAGGTGAGGCGTATGAGGCAAGCTCGGAAAGACATCGGTGCAAAACTTGATGGAATGAAATGTGTTTGAGGATAGTGTAAGTTTTGTATGCCACATATTACAAGGTGTTGCAACATTTCACGGCCTAGAAACGAGGGATACACAATGTCCACTGAGATCATTTGACAGGGTCCCCGAGTATACATTTCATTATATATTGTACAGACAGCAACTTTTATTGTCTAGCCACCATGGAACTCTATCGTAGAAAACCAATGCATAATCATAAAGAGACTTCTTTCTCGTGTCTTGACGCTGTTAATGTGACAGAGTTCTATGATGGCTGAATTGTTTCATTATTATTTAAGTTGTTGACCGTATGATTCTACTCTACGTGATCTAAGTGGATGTACCCGATTGATTAGAGAGATTACACATTGGCGAAATGCCACTGTAATATATTTCTGAGCACGTTTACGTACGGAATAGATTTCCTCCGGATGCTTAGCGACGGCACAGGATTTATTTCGTTACGGAGACGGAAAAGTAACTCAATGACGGATTTTTCTCTTAATGGAACCCTAATCAGAATGCATGGAATTATATAGCTTGTGCTCCCGATTATATGTTTGTAACTTTAATCAATTCCCAGCATTATACATGGGTTTGTGTATGACCAAAATGTTTGTTAACAGTGTACGAATTAAACGTCTTTCTATATTCATATTAGCATTATAGGTTTCTAGTTCATTATATTTAATTGGCATAATAAACAATGTGGATATGGCTGCTACTACATTTTTATCTTTGCGTTCCTATCAAGCGAGGGAGCATCGGCTAAAAAAATCCACCAATAAGAGCTCCGCATTGCGGGGTTAGGATAATAAACCTGTGTCGCTATTGCCTAACGCACTCGCAATCGATTGTTTTCATTTTGCATGCACACTCGCCTTCGGACTGTAAAAATGGAAACGATTGCGATTGCGAGTGCGTTAGGCAATAGGTCCTTTGTTCAGTTGGTTGACTTTTTCTTCGAACCTTCCTATGACCGGCGCGTTAACAGCTCCGGTCCAAACGCAACCGTAGGTAAGAACGCACTGGACCACCAGACCAGAAACAGGGAAGCTATGTAGCTAGGAAGGTAATATTATTTGTATGCTATTTAAGATTCATATATTTTTTTTAGACCTTGACTATTCCGATTGTGTAAGGTCAGTCATACACTTGACTTATTTTGTACATTGTGTAATTGAAGAAGCTGAATAAAAGTAAATACTGGCTTTCTTAATATATAATGGTCAACGTCAAACATGACTAATAGAAGGTGCAATCGTTTAAGCCTTATTTAATACACGTAAGATACATTTTACGTTGCTACTGTGGTGGCAAGAAATTTACTGTGACGTAGTCGAATCTGAACGGTATTAGGCAGCGATTCGACGGTAATAGTAAAAATAATAAGCGACTTAAGAGACGCAGATAGAACTAAACAAAGTCTACTTAAGTATTTGCGTATAATAGAACAATTTAGATGCCTTGCGTACCAGAATTTATCAAATAAAAATGTGCTGCTTGCTTTAAAATTGGTAAAATTAGATAAAATATCAATAGATGTAAGTAGATAAGTTGGTATGGATAGTTGTAAACGATGCCAGGCATTTGCTATCGTCTAGCATTTAAAGACTGATTTCATTTTAAGCTCAATCATGCATGATTGAGATCTAAATTTGAAAATAAAGTTTGTAATTTTTGAATATTTCATTTTATTATTGTAAATATGTTGGAATTAAAAGTAGCACTTTGACTGAATTATATAAATATAAATGAAGTGTAATATTTATTTAACTGTTTGTTGTTATATCACTATTTTAATAATTAAAAAACAAAGTTTGTATAACCTGTTAGGTAGGCATTAATTAATTTTAAATACCAAATTGTTTGGTCTCACTTTAAAAATAAATTATTTGTTTGTCTTCTCATATACAGGCGTGTAAAATCAGTTTATTATGTGTATAAAGTGGAATAAATGAATTATTTACATGCCATTGTTTCACTGTAAGGACAATTATAATTGAACCATATAAATAAACAAAAGTAAAAAGGAAAACATTTTATTTATTTTAAAAATCGTACATAGTTGTTTTTGGTATTTGTATTACATACAATACAACCAATTAACTGTATTGGGTAAAGGTG
Source organism: Acleris literana (assembly GCA_946894065.1). Taxonomy (NCBI): domain Eukaryota; kingdom Metazoa; phylum Arthropoda; class Insecta; order Lepidoptera; family Tortricidae; genus Acleris; species Acleris literana. The sequence continues at coordinate 6,409,579 of OX335685.1, read as the reverse complement.
TCATTCCGCAGCCGACCGCAGACCCAGTAGTGAAACCGACCGCAGACGGCAAGGGCAGGCCTCACTACTGTTGTATATGTATTTCTATGAAATATCTTCCGTAACCGATCGCAGATGGCACCGGCAGGCGTCGGACGTCTGCGGTTGCGGTCTGCCGTTGCCGTCTGCGGTCGGCTGCGGACGGAATGACACCTTAAGGGTAAGCCGGGTTCGCATGAACGTCTTGCAACAGTAAAAAAATACTCTGAATTCTTGGATTTACAATCTAATACAGATACATTACATTCTAGTAATACTTCGGTAGTTAGACGATTTCTTTCCAGCAAGAAAGAGAGCTGACAGAGGGTCGTTGCATACGTACAGTACTCCCAGCTTCAATAGCGTTCGGCTATCTATCGCTATCCCACTTGTACTTACACCTAACAGTATATTTTGCACTCAAAAACGAAGATTGCCGATCGCTATGAAGAAACTGGCAGTACTGTATCGTGATAAAAAGTCACACGGGATGAGAAGACAAGACAAGGACAACACTGTCCCGTAAACGTAACGCAACACTACGTGGAATAAGGTCCACATTTATGGAGCGTTTGTGTTACCACAACTACATTTATTTGTAACAGTGCATATAATTGGTCTCGGCTGCTCCACCATAAGAAATATCACGTTAAATCTGCCCTCCTTAGACAATAAAGTTCAGCAGTATCCCAAATGTAATAACCAAAGCACTTATAATTCTACTGTAGTAGTAATAAGGTTGATATTGCCAGAGTGGTTTTATCTGAGATACTGCCTATTGGCTGAGGAGGGCAGTGGCTTCGCCGTTTTCAACGCCCATTATGGATTAATGCGCATCGGAGGTCACCCGCCAGTAACAATCATACTGTCCTCATAAGTAAAAATGACGCATGTGCAGTTTGATAGTCAAAGTAAATTTAACCTCCTTCCTAAGAAATAAGGTCAATAACACATACGCGGTTCTATGAGACATACGCCCTTTTTTCTTAGGAGGGCAGCATAGTAGACAGCTTAAACGCGCCCTCTTGATAATAGAAGAGGGGCTCTATTCTACTCGGTAAAGTCATGACATGTTATCGTATTGTTTTTAATTCTGCCGTCATTACTGTCAAGTAAATACGAGCTATACTCTGATTGTTCTAAGATGATGCCTGTGAAAGCTAATATAAACACTTATTACACTTACTTCTTTAACTTTACATAAGGTCGGTTCATCCTTACTTGTCTTATATAGTAAACAACTTTCTAACCTCAAAATGAACCTTTTTGGCTAAAACAGCTATTTTAAACAAAATAAAGCAATCACAGACAATACATTGGCCAAGTGATTTCAAAAATGTTGACTCAGTTTACTTTATTTACGATAAAAGAGCTGTTTTAGCCAAAAATGGTTAATTTTGAGGTTAGAAAGTTGTTTACTATATAAGACAAGTAAGGATGAACAGACCTTAAATACTACATAGGTACAGACCTGGCGACGCCGTCCAGGAATTAAAATATTTAATCGACTTTTTTAAATAACTCGCTTGTAAGTATAGTAAATGATTGAAATTACGAAATACGGCTGTCACAGTCACCTTAGAATAATCAGAGTATAGCGTAACGTTGACGGTACGATACCTGTCAAAAGCAATAAGGTAAGGTGGGGCAAGTGCAACCAACAATATCTCCTAAAAATATATGGTTTGTCGCATTTACCCTGTTGACACTCTTACCCCACCTGATGGGACATGTGCGTCTACGGGGGAAGTCCGTCTACGCAACAATATCTCCTAAAAAATATATGATTGGTCGCACTTACCCCGTTGACGATCTTATCCCACCTGACCTTATGACTGGGTAGAATAGAGTCCCAGTGTGGATATATTTTTAAGACCGAATGAGAACATTTATAAATAAAGTCTTAGTGCGAAGTGCATAAGCGTTATTTTTGAGTTGCGTAAAGCTTTTCACAAACAACAAATCCGCCCGCATTTTAAAACATTATTTTCAACGATAAAACAAGACATTATTTTCGAGTGTAACTGATGGTAAGAGTTTTGTTACGCTAAAATATACTTTATCTCATTAGAAATGAGGCCCAATGCACTTTTACCAGAATTACACCTAATACATACATGATATGATAAATAGAATTATATAACTACCTTTATTTACATTTGGAACAATGACATTAGATTTATTGTAGGTACAGTCGAGGTCAACAAGATGCGTTTTGTTTTGCACTAGGCTCCTTAAGGGTATACTTAAGTCCGTCCTCCAAGTCCAAGTACATGTTATTGAACTCAACTGTACAAGGAAGAACATCTTAATATTAAAAAATTGACTAGTTAGACACATTATCTTGCTCAAGGGGTTTGTATTTCTGTACTCGTATAGTTAAATTGGAATAGTACGATGGACTAGAACTTATGTTGTAATATAATATTTACACATTTACACCCTTACTTAAAAATGTGGAATAACCGTGGGGTAAGCTAAACAATGCTTTGTCCTTATCTGTCAAATTCAAATGTCACAATGACAACAAGGACAGCATGGTTTAGTTTACCCCACGGTTATTCCACGTTTTTAAGTAAGGGCGTTAAGTTATAAGTAAATACAACCCTGCATAATTAAAGGCTTCATATGGCACAACAAAGTAACATACGTAAATTAAATAGCAACTATAAACCATTTGTTTATGTACCAAACAAAATGTAAACAAAGCCGATTAAAACTGTTTTGTCGAACTTTGACGTATCGGAGTTCTACTTCTCAATTTAGTTAGATAACCTAAAGAAAGTAGTATAAAGCGTTCGCCACACGGCCGGCGTGGCGCGGCTCGTCGGTGGCGTGACGCATTCTTGGCTTGGAAATGAATAGTTAGATCGGTTCCCCAAACTCATTAATTCCGCGTAGCAAACTTTCCATTCGCATTTTCCCCCATTTTATTTTTTTACCAATTGCATATTTTCAGTTTTGGTTTTTCCCACTTGCATGTTTTCCCAATTCAAATTAATTCCACTGAGTCGACGGCCTGCGTACAACTCCTTAATTTTTACGCCAAGAACGCGCCACTCCACCGTCGCGCCTCGCCACGCTGGCTGTTTGGTGAACGCTTAAGTGTCCAGCACACTGGGAGCTCGATTCTGAAGCATGATAATATTCGCGCTATCGTAAGGCCCACCATAGATAAACAGCGACACAGATTTTTTTTATGCCATGGGGAAACGATCACACAGGCCACCTGATCTGCCCTCGTACGGAAAAAAGGCACAAGTGCAATTAATTCACAGAAGCATATTAAACTCTCAATCACGTCATATCAAAAAACAAAAGAATTACTTATCTTCACAAATGATCTAGGTTCCATTATAAATATAAATACATATGTGAGCATCACCGTACATAACGTCTTTATTTTGAGAAAGTAGGCCTCACGAGGGAACGCTGTGATTAGGCCTAAACAGAAAATCGACAAGAAAAATCCACTTTGAAGATGAGCCATAAACAATATCCCAAGTTAATTTAGTCACCATGTAATTGTGCTTAAAATTATTTATAATGAGAATTATACTTTGGGTCTATATCGAACCATGTATATACATCTTTACAAAATTCCTGTGACTGCCATATTTCAAAGAAAATGATAGCATTGTACAGGGTTTACATTCATCTGGCATAACTTTTTTTGGCATAATTATCATTTGGCATACTCATCATTTAGCATAATCATCATTTTGCATAATCATCTTTTAGCATACAGTCTTTTTTTCTGAAACCGTATACATTTCAGGATTGTTATAAAATAAACCTAACCTAACCTAATGGGTTCTATGCAATGATATTTTAAATAATCCTGAAAAGTATACGGTTTCAGAAAAAAAGACTGTATGCTAAAAGATGATTATGCCAAATGATGAGTATGCCAAATGATAATTATGCCAAAAAAAGTTATGCTAGATGAAGGGTACCCACTGTACAGACATAGTCAATAATTCTTTCCCATCGTGAAAACTCTGAACACACGACTACTTCCGAATGATGCCGACGTGTCTATAAATTATTGTATTATTAAGTGATTTGTCTCTATTAACTAAATAGAGTACTTTAGTTATCAGTGTCAAATATCAAACCACGAGTTTGAAGTATAACACACTGAGATGTTTAAACCACCACGATCAAATTATATAGAGAATAGGTGTAGGTAAATAAGAATAAATATTTTTAAAAAATGGAAAATATTTTCACAGGCTTGTCGATATAAACGTTTCGTTTAGTGCTTTCCGCACGACTATTAAAAGAACTGAAAAAAAAACTTTAATATTAACAAACAAAAAATTACTACTGTGTCAACTACTCTATATCGATAATTATCTCGCGATGCGACCTTCCCCCACGTTTTCTTGATGGGTACTGAATCGGACTGAAGTAGCATGACAAATACGAACATTTCCGAGAAAATACGATGGGAAAGGATCTTTCGCTACATCTGTACAGTCGAACTCATAAGAACTTAGCTGTACCTTTTTTAGAACCTTGTCTCAATAACTTATTAAAGTGAGAATGGTTTGAGTTTACGAGTTAAAAACTGATTTAACTTAACCAACACACGCCTTGGTTGCCAGTGTTACCAAACATGAAGCAAATCAATTCAAACAATCATTTCTCAAACACGCAGTGAACGCCATGCCAAAAAAGTGTCGGTAAAAATGATTGAGCAATGGTGCTTTACGTAAATATTGTCGTGCGATGGTGTTCTTAATTTAGAGACTATCTTGATTATGTTAGTAATTGATCCGAACATATCAAAAGTCAGCTAAGTTATCCTAACCTAAAGATATTTTAAATAAATACATTTAATACAACAGAGTTAAATTATACAAAACGACCAAAACGTACATAATCAACAAATAATACAACGAATAAAAATAAAATGATTTATCGACACAACTCAAAACTTTAAAAGAAACATTGCTTTGTAATAAAAACAAGGTGCTGTAGTTACGTATGCTAGGAATAACACTTAACAATATTACGTATAGTAAACCGCCATTATATGCCACAGCTTATTAAGGAACGAGAGCTTAAGCATTTAAATTAATAACGTGAATCTGTGTATTAAGGCGTGATTCGGTAAGCAACTACAGGCGGCAGTAGCAGGCGACGTGTCGCCGCGACACTACCTACTGGTTTGTATGTATTACTATGAAATACCTTTAGAAGCTAGCTACACGTCGCCACTCGGCCGCAGCTCCATGCGACACTGTCACCCGAAAGTAGGCCCAGTAGTGCCGCCGACGACACGAAATAGTACATTATTGCCTAGGCCCGGAAAGTAGGGAATTGCCTGACGAGGCCTGCTAAAATCCCAGTCAATGCGAGGAAATTATACAAATACACAAAGCTTTCTACAAGTTGGGTGTATGGGATTTTATTTATGGTCCTTTCGATTTTATATGCTATAGAGAGCAAAATATCGTAGCGAACAGGAGTGGGTTTTCATACGTTTATTTTACTCCTAGGAAGAAAATGAGGCTCTTTCCGTCGTCGTTTTTCAAAAGGAAAGCCGTCCTTTCCGAGTATGTTTGAGAAGATTAGTTTTTCTATTGCGTTGAGTTTTCCGATGAAGAAAAAATTATTAACCTGGTTGCCAAATTATCCCGCACTGAATCCCGCTCGGAATCACGCCTGCAGCGAAATGACGCGGCGACACGGCATCTATTGCTGCCTCATGCAGTCGGCTACGGAGTCACGCCTTTATACTCAAAGTCTCCTTGGTATTGTCACCATCAAATATATTAAAGCATACAGCTGCTCAAAAATATCTGCTCACTACTAATAGAGTCAAGTTCAGATATTTTTAAACACTTTAATTTGTTTCGACATGTTTGATGGTGACTGTACATTTGAAGATCTCACAAACAGTAAAGTGCGGAAGCCCTTCAAAAGGTCTTCGGGTTTATATGTCTCTCTCACTCGATCCTAAACGCTCCTATGCGAGTCTAACCGACCTTAACTGAACCCGAAAGACTTTTTAAGACCTCTTGCTTTACAAGATATGTTACATTTTTAACCTTATTCCATTGAAATAAAGTGTACTCGACATGTGTAGGTCATAAAACTTAAAAAACTAATTCAAACCTGTTTTATGATTGAACTTTTATTTGTTTGTAAACCTCTTTTTATAAATTAAAAAAGTATTGCGATGCAATGACAAGTTGTAAAGCTTTAGCTTGATACGGTTTAAGTTGCGTTTCAAAAAATTACTGTACCTGTTTTTTAATGAACTGAATACAGTTATTTTATTTCTTTGTATACACTCAAAAGGATAATGCTGGTAAACATGTATTCAATCAAATTAAAAAAAATGCTATGCAATGTCAAGTTGTATAGCTATAGCTTTATAAACGTGTCTAAAACTTAAATAACGCAGTCAAAACCCAAGTGAATGTTCAAATTAGTTTTACAATTAACTCAGTTCAAGTTTCAGCGAATAATCTGTTATCATATAAATCAGGGGCGGTCAACCTTGTCAGCAAGAAACACCACAGGGCGAACCCGAACAGGTAGTTGAAGATGATGACAACTCGTTGTAGAGGGGGATACTCACTGATCTCGCCGAAGTTAGGGAAGCCCATGTGGTTGCAGAACATGTGGACGACTAGCGGAGCCATGAAATGACCTGTAAATAATGTATTTTAAATGTTGAGATTTGCAGGGGTGGCAGCAGCATGATTAGTTGAAGAAACCTGTTGTACGAGTATGTTGTTTTATGATTGAACTTTTATTTGTATCTCGTAAACCTCTTTTTGATAAATAAAAAACTATTGCTATGCAATGACAAGTTGTACAGCGTTAGCTTGATGCGGTTTAAGTTTCGTGTCACAAAATAACTGTACCTGTTTTTTTAATAAACTGAATGCAGTTATTTTATAGGTTTGTATAGTCTCAAAACTACACAAAAGGATAGGTAATGCTCGTTAAAATCTTTTCAATCAATCTTTTGAGTTGCCTAAACTTAAATTTTAAAATTATTTCATTTTATTGATTTTTTTTTACTAAACTAAATTAATTAAGTCACACCATAAGGGTTCCTATTCAAGAGGAAGCAGATAGATATAGCGACATAGCTTTATTAAGCTAATAAGTACAGGAAATGTTCATCCCCAGAGTAAATTTTAGTATTTAACTAACAACTCAGTTTACTTACCAGTTCTGTAAAACAAATACGCAGAATACGCGCCAAATATGCTTGTGTATGTAAACTGGAATGCTGAAATAAAATAAAATGGTCTTATTATTTATTTCCAAAGTAATAAAACCAGCTCAATCTGGATCCTATTTCACAAGCATAGAAGTAACCACTGAGACGTGACAATCCATTGCTATCTTTTATTTTATTTTTTCTTTGTTACTAATTAATATTATTAATTAATAGGGGAATAAAGGCTTGTAGTACTGTTAGGCGATGGGCTTGCAACCTGTCACTAATACGCTGGTAAACATCTTAGCCTAATTGTGCAAATTGTGGTTATAGAATTATCAACAAGTTTTTAGAGATGTTTGTAATTCTGTAGCTCTGCCTACCCCACTCTGGGAACGAAGGCGTGAGATTATGTGTAGCTATAAAGTCCTTTAAAAAAATACAAAAACTTGTTTTGAATATTCTTTACTCCATATTTTTTACTGTGAAGTTGTTAAACATCATCAATATAAACTTTAGAGAAAAGAAATGATTTTGACTACATTACTGAACAAAAATGTGGTCTGCAATGGAGGTCAAAAGTATGATATTTTATAAATTGCAACTATTACATTACTACAAGGTCCAAATAAAACACCAGGGTCTTATATAATTTGTTACAAAACAAACATACTGTTTGAACTCAAAATGCCATAACTATTATAAAATGAACAAGCTTACTTGAGATCATCAGTGCTGTCTTGAACTCAAATCCTGCTTTCAGCTGTTCATACATGTGATGAAAATGGGCTGGAAATAATTATTCAGCAAATTTACATTGAATGTAGTAAAAAAACTTGAAAAGAATACAAACCCCTTTATAAAGAAAATGGCCACTAATTATTATTCAGAGAAGTTTAAATATAGTGCAAGGAAATTTGATTTTATGCCACAAAATTAAATTAATATGATTTATATATATTTATTATGTTTCTTCATAAATAATACTTCCACTTTATAGCATAAAACTTAATTTCCTTACAGAATATTTAAATAACTTGAAACAATTAAATGTGCCCATTTTCTATGCAAGGCGGTGTACTAGACTCACTCAATTGTATGTATAGGTATGTAAACTTTTTATTGCAAACAGAAAATAACAAATCAAAAAAAGAAACAGAAACACAAAAGGTATGTACAAAGACGAACTTATCCCTTAAAGGGATCTCTTCCAGTTAACCTTTGAAATTTATCAATATTGTCCCTCATATGCACACTTTTTTTTTTAAATCCACTCAATTTTTGGTCTTTTTTTCAATGATGTAATCAAATTAATGAGTTTTATCAGTTGACATATTGATTAGATTGTTCAGTTTAAATAGGTCAACTCACCAATTCCAAAGAGTAAGGGGCCAGTAAAAACAGCCACCATAGGGTCAAAGCATTGCAGCAGTAATGGCATCATGCATGCTCGGAACACCCACTCCTCGCTCAGCGGAGCCATGACATGATTCCGCACCCAAACCCAGTCTTGCCAACTTGAGACCCAGTAGACAGGTTCTACAATTACACAGGCATGATATATTGTACTCTAGAAGATAAACAACTAAATTTACTACCTAAATTTAAAAAGAATGAAATAATGACCTGCATACAGCTTCCATATGCCTGATAGAAATTGCATAGTCAGTGGACCTAAAAATAGCATTGCTGTCAAAAGCAAAGGAAGAATAAAAGCATTGATGAGGCCTGATGTGCGGAGCCCTAAGTGCTCGTACACGTCTCCTAGTCTTGAAGTCTCTTCCGTGAAGAAATACTGTGAGAAGAAAGGTGCTACTATCATCATACATGACACACTGAAAAATCTGCGCTTAATTGTTGAGGGATGGTCTCTGAAAGAAGGAGAATAGATTATAATTGAACTTTAGGAGAATTAACGCTAGTGCTACGTTCCATATGGTTACCACCTGCTTAATTTCGTCTTCCACACATATAAACTTGCAACATATGAAGTCGTCAAGAATACACAGGCCAGCACTGAAAAGATACACGAATTTTGGCTTATAAATCCTGTCATGGTGTATATTTGAAATCAACTGATTTGTTAATATGGCGTGAAAATGCTATAAATAGCATAGAAATTAAACCAAAACCCGCCAGAGTAGGTTGTGTTTTCCTTTTTGTTATTTTTTTTTATATAATTTGACAGTTGTATAACGACAGGTACGTTCTGAAATATATTAAGTCAGGCCTTGCCATCACTTGAAGACTGATAAATATTTTGTGTACAATTTATAATTTATTTTCAAGCTATGTAAATAACACAAATAGCAGCTAACTTTTGATATTTCTACCTACATTTCTGATGTAAATAGAAAGTAAATGAAAAGGCTTATTTATTTAATAAATATTTGGAACATGTAAGAAAAAGTAAAAAATAAACAGATCTTTAGTTGGTTGGTAGATGGCGCCTGTGTCATCGCCGCCATGTTTAATCCGCCATATTTTGCTGAGAGTCGAGCGAGTCGCCCATAGCTCGCTTAGGCCATAGCGGATTTCTAGTATAATTCGTTCAAATAATGAATTTTATGAGTTAACGTTTATCGTTTTAGCATCAGTGATTAGTGTTTTATTTGTAGATCTTGAAAACATTAGTTTAGTAGTTACTGATGTGGTGTAATCTCTATTTCCCGTTTCGTTTTACCAATCTAATCTAAACAGAAAATGGCCGACGGTGTTGGTGCGGGTGTCTCCTTTGTTTAGTGCTGAATTCTAGTGAAAATAAGTATTAGAAGGAATAATGCCTAGTGCCTCGTTTTCCTCTTCGCGTTCTTACGTTCGCAGATCGCGAAGAAAAGGCGGACATCGAATTCCACTACCTTCTAGGACACAATCGAGTAAGTAATCCGGGTCGGCCGATGTCTCCCCAATCCGTACGGACGGGTCATTATCGACATTTTCACGAATGAGCTATGTTAAATTTCATTGTTACACTGATTTGTGATTTTGCATTAGTATTCTGCCATCGTGGTATAAGGATGATATTGCTAACGCAAGTCATTTTTACACATTTCGCGAGTGTGCGAATATTCTCACGGTATCTGCTGAAAATATTTAAATCGTTGGTCATTGTTCCCGTGTGTTGATTTGTATGTTAATTCTTAAAGTCTTGATGCAGAAATGTCTACCAATGATGTTGAATAGCGCATTTCAGTGACATTTTGCGCAATATGAGTATTGATTTAGCAGTTCAAAAACTTATTTTGCACACATGTCGAAACAGCTGTTTTCTCAAACATGCCCGATCTCAAGGACTTACGTGCCTACAATACTATTAATATAGTTTTCAATCTGCTTGAGTAAATACTGTAGTATATTCATTACCTTAATTTCTAACCAGGTTTTTCAATGTATACTACTGTGCAATACTGTTTACTTACATCTGTGGACTAGTTGTGTTTTCTGCAACCAAAGATAAGATACCTACATGGGTGATAATGATTAGTTTGTTTATATCCAGTTGTTTATTTAGATTTGTATGTCAATGAAACCATTAAAAGGCAACAGGAAATATGATGCATGCTTTTTTTGTTTTATATTATTATCTTAGTGTTCATATTCATTTCCAGAAATTTTATCAAATTAGTTTTTAATTTTACAAAATACAATTTTATTGCTTTGGGCTATTATAAATTGTATTTTGTGATAAAAACACCTGTGGACTTACCACCATATACAGAGATATTGTAGAGAAAATTAACTTACTTTTTTAAATTGGTGTATGAAAAATTGCAACTAAGGCATGACTTCATCATTTAGTACTTACTATTTTCTTTATTTTCTTTATTTTCTTCCTTGTCTCTGATTAAGTCTCCTTCATTATTAACTGGGTAAAGTGTAATACCAAGCCACAAACAAGTCACGGAAAAGACTCGCTATATTTTTAAATTTAAGTTTGTTACCTAAAGGTATTGATGTGGTGTAGTCCCAAGATACATTATCATTTTAAGGATTGTTTATAAAGTATTTTTGCTTAATAATAATATTATCTTTCTTTTCTCCCTGTTTTTAATTCTCATTGAATTTCTTGCATATTTATGAGAATTAACAAAGCTTTAACCTCGTGTCGCCCAATGTACATCACATTGTAAAAATTGTCAATTAGCATAACCGCCCAGACTCTAAAATAAAAATTTGAACTAAATGCCCAGTGAACAATTACACTGTACTAATGGGCAGTTTGGACATAAAAATGTTTTGGCTTATTCATGGCACACTGGGCGTTTAGCTGATCTCGCATTTTTTTCTTGGGCAGCACGAGGTTAAATGTTTTTAATTATTTTGTAGTAAGATTAGGTTAATATCATATTGAAATATATTGTATGAAAGATTAATGTCATCTTGAAATAAATTATATGAAAGATTAATGTCAGCTTGAAATGTTTGTACAACTGTTTTGTTACATTAAAGCTTTTATAAGCTGAAAAGCCAAGTACGATAGATTTAAGTGGCCAAGTATGTAACAAGTTTAAAAAAACTATAAATTTGGCTTTTTTTGGGTTGATTTTCCTCAACCCTTGGGCCTTGAATATTGTGAACTTTACTTTTATTAAACTAACAAAGTTTTATACAGTTCAAACATTGTCTCACTTTGTTACATAACTAGGTGTCATTACTCATTTAAGTAATCAGGGAATATACTTACCTACTCATATACAAATACGCTATTCCAGAAGTTTATCTAAATCTGTACCTATAAATTAAATTTGTCATTAATTGATAAATTTAGATAATTATATTTGTCTCTGCTTTCTTTGCTAAAACCAAATTACACGTTCCATAGAACAAGGGCATAATATACAATGGGACACATGTGCAATTGTGCCCTTGTCCTACTGAAGATACAAAATTATTTTTCACAAGAAATGTATGGAAGTGGTCATTATTTAGCAGGAGACAGTATGATTACCTTTTACTTAAATTTGTATTGATGCTTTTCCTGTTTTGTGGTAAACTGAGTAACAATATTTCTTAATTAAAAAACTAGTCAACATATTTTATAACACTTGCTTCCACTAATAAACAAAATGATGAACTCCTGTTAATTGAAACACAAATTTGCCAGAATTTATATGTTTATACTGTATCCTATACTATTACACAAGCAAACGCCTGGTCTTCCAGGTATAATAAGTCATAATACTATGAATGAAAACTGTTGTGCTTGAGCTTAAAGCAAAAACAAAGTACAAATAACCTCTCAAGTCAGCATTTCATTCATCATGAGAAAGAGAAAGGCAAATCCTCGGTCAGTCAGGACGTGCCTCGCCTGAGACAAACGGGGTCCGTTCAGTTGACCAAAAAACGTTTCACCAAATGATTCATTTCACAAACATATCATTTGACAAACCTTTATTTTTTCCAAAACTGTAAATATTTCAGGATTTATTTCAGGACCATCGTGTAGAACCCTATAGGTTAGGTTAGGTTTGTTTTTTAAAAATCCTGAAATATTTACAGTTTCGGAAAAAATAAAGGTTTGTCAAATGATATGTTTGTGAAATGAATCATTTGGTGAAACGTTTTTTGGTCAAACATTAGTGAACCGAGACAAACGCATGTCCGACCCCGGCCGAGCGTTGTCGGTTATTTTGTCCATGCTCAAAGGTGCCTCAGTACGTTTGCCTCGCTTACTCAACACGGTTGTGTTTTGCCTCGCTCGTTGGTCGCATGTTAGCCGTTGCATACATTTTAACAGTGCCTTAAATTAATAGAACTATATGGTGAATATAGACGATTATAGGATGCGATATGTCCTGATTATACTAATATAACTTAAACTTAATACGACTTCATGTTAAACTGAGCGCTCGATGTTTGGCTCAGCCTCACGATGGCTCGGCCTCGTGCCTCGTGCAACAAATCCTACTGATCGAGGCTGCCTCGCGCGGCAAACGTTGCGCGGCAAACGTCCGAAGCTGCCACGCCGAGCCTGCTCACTTAGTCAGTACGCGGCTAAGAAATGACATGACATACATTTTTATTCACATTTAAAAATAAACATTATATTTATATCTGATTATGCTACATAGATTGAATACGTTTACCTGATTAATTATGGGGTTTTTTCTAAAATTGCTTCTTGGTAGCACTTATACATACGTATTAAATATTACTAGTAGGTAGTAGGTGTAGGTACTATACTGACTGGGGTTTTCGCGGTATTTGATGGTGATGAGTAAACATTGTTGACCTGCTCTTATTATATAAAAGGAAAGTCCTCTCGTAGTTCTTGACTGATGGGACAAATCAATCACTTTTGCCAAAATAATAATGTAGAAACTTACCTATATGAAGTACTAGTGACCAGCCCTGACTTCGCTTCAGTTATCAAAATGAAATATGGCCTATTTTCGCATAGTATTTTTTTTTTGTATCCTATCACAAGTCCATAATTTTGCTTCCCAACTGTTTCATGTTTCTGAAAATTCATAAGTTATAAAATTATTTTTTTCTGAACTTTCCAAATGTTTCAAGGGATAAGCCTTACAGAACCTGTTAGTAAGGTTAGGTTCGTTTCATAATAATCGAGGAAAGTTTTATAACTCTATAATCAAAATACTAAGCTCTGAGTAATTAAATAAAACTAAGTAAATTAATGTCTGAGTCGAGAGCCTTGGTGGAGGCCTATGTCAAGCAGTGGACGTCTTTCGGCTGACATGATGATGACGATGAAGTAAACTAATGTCAACAGTTTAACATCCCTCTAAATATTTATGAATAGGTATGTTGTACATCAGCGTTTCTTCTTGTTGTTTATAATGGGCATGATTGTTTCCTGATAGATGGTATACTTTTCAACCCCTGTGTTTAGTTTTTATCACTATTCTGTTTATCTTTATGGTAAAGTCTGTATAATATATAGTAAAGTGTGCTGGGAAAAATACAGTTTAAACATCATCGACATATATAACCTTCTCAGTAGCACTTTGATGACACATTTTAAATTAGCTACAACTTAACCATTTCCAGCGGAGCCATGTGAGTCAGTCCCGTGTCCGAACAACGTGACAGGCAGTGCGATGGCCGCGACCGCGTGCGCTGGGCCCAGCGGCAGCGGCGGCGGCGGTGGCTCCCCGCCCGTGCCGGCCGCCGCGGCCGCATCCACCGCCGGCCACCACAGCCCGTACGATCTGCGCCGCAAGTCACCGCCGGCGTACCACGAGCCCGGACCCTCGGGCACATGCTCTCTGCCGGCCAGAAAGAGGCCTAGAACGTTAGTAGCGGTCTTATACGTTTTTAACTATGGAAAAAATTGAAAAATATTTTTCTAATTGGAGCATGGTTTAAAAATGAAAGTTAAACTATATTGGTACTAGACCATAGTAGAGACTCTTCTAATAAATGGTAAAACAGCCATGATTTAGTGTCTTGTTAAACAATGTACCATTCTGGCTGGTTATCCTGGGTCACCACTGTAACATGTTTTTTTAACTAGTATCTAAAGTCGCCGTCTATAGTAATTGTGAACGATGTAAACAAATTACTGTTTGACACATAACCTCAAATATTCACCAAGCATGTTTGTTTTTATTAAAAATAACGTACAATGAATAGTTAATTCATCTTAACCCATACAGTGGTGGTCACATAATTAGGGACACTTGTTTTTTTCACATACAATTGCCTACAAATATGACTTTTCAATTTTGACCACCTTTCAATAAGTTCTAAACTAATTTAATATTTAGTTACACTCATCGTTCATTAATGAACTAAGGTTTAAATGTATGTACAATTCATCTCTAATGAAAACGGATCTTTCATTTTATAAGGATTTGAAAAAATAAATACCTCGCGTTCATACAAAGTTGTAAAACTTTGTATGGACGGGTCAGCACTACGTTTTTAAATCCCTATAAAATATAAGGTTCGTTTTTAACAGTAGTTCATTGTACATAAATTAAAACCTTAGTTAATGATCTAAAGTAAATTGTATTTAGCAATAAAATTGGTCAAGAACTTTTTGAATGGTGGTCAAAATATAAAGTCATATTTGTAGGCAATTGTATGGGGAAAAAACAAGTGTCCCTAATTATGTGACCACCACTGTATATGCCCAGAACTAATTTGGTCTCATTGAAGATATGGGTTGTGAGGGGGGAAGGGTGTTTTATTTAATGGGTCAAAAACGACCCACTGGGCATATATGGGTTAAACTTAATATGAAAATAATGATCTAGTGTATAAATCATTGCAAAGACCTCACTTGATCTTTTAAAGTACGTGATTATTGAGTAATCATGGTGAATTGGTTAGTTTGGTTTTGTTTACATCTTTTGCAAGTTCTATTGATGGTGACTTTAGGTACTCAAAGTCTGATTATGGGTAGTATTTAGTTTTTGTCTGTCCATATACTGTACTCTAGCCATAATGAAATCAATATGGTGGCAACACACTAACTAGCTTTTACATAACGAAAATTATATCTCTGAATGATACATCCTATAAATCTATTGCGGTGTTTTTAAATGTATCTCAAACTCCGTTTTTGTCTCGCCTATCTTAGTAGTACCTATTATAAAGAGGAAGAGATGTAGTGGCTGGTGCCAAGTGGTCGTCACGTCTCAACTCACCACATCTGTATAAACAGCGCTTAGGACTGTGGGTTTGCCACGGAAAATTAAGTTGAGTAGGTAAATGCTTGTAAGGAAACCCAATTACTGCAAAAAATAATCTTTACCTTCAGGTTTCTAATAAAGTACAGTTTGCCTTGTTTCTATAATTGCCTGTTGTTCTCAGATCCCTATCACAAGGTGTGGACGTCTGCAACGTCTCACAGTACTTGCAATATGAGTTGCCCGACGAAGTGCTGCTGTGTATCCTGTCGCATCTCACCGAGCGCGACCTGTGCCGCGTCGCGCAAGTCTGCAAACGGTTTAACACCATCGCTAATGATACTGAGCTATGGTAAGTCAATATTCAATACTATAGTATACATAGAAAATTATTTGATCTCCAGCCCTTTAGAAGTTTCTGATAGCTGTTGCCGCTCGGGCGCTAGGGTTGCGTCGATGCGTGTCGAGTCAATCTATACTTTATACACGTAACCAAACGTGGCGCTGCCTCGACTAAGCCACACCGGATGCGTGACGTGCACGTGCGCATTCCCTTTCCACTGCGTTGTATAGTGACATGTCGCAATGAGAATTCATACTATACAACGCAGTGGAAAGTGAACGCGCACAAGCACGTGCACGTCACGCATCCGGTGTGGCTCGGCCTTAAACCGACTTGGCTTGACTCGCGGCGCATACGGTCGAGGCACGCGTACATGCGAGCCGCGCTATATGATGCCTGGACTGGATTTTAAATCCAACTAAATCACTCATTTTCTGCAAGAGTGATAATGATAACATTGATAACACTGGGATTGGCCCTGGAAAAGAAAAAGTAGCCTCATATTTGACGACGCGTTGGCCTAGTTGGTAGTTTCCCTGGCTACGAAGCTAGTGGTCCTGGGTTCAAATCCCGGTAAGGGCAGATATTTGTGTGATGAGCGCCAATATTGGTTCCTGAGTCATGGATGTTTTTTTGTATTTAACTATATATTTCTCTATATGAGTACCTATTTATATCGTTGTCTAGTACCCATAGTACAAGCCTAGAGCTTAGTTTGGGACTAGATCGATTGGTGTGAAAATGTCCCCTGATATCTATATCAATTTACATGTGGGATGCATTTTAACAGGGATTCCCTTGGATCGCATAATTTGTTTTAGTCTATTATTGTTTCGCATAATTTGTATTGGCATAATAGTACTGTTGCATAATAATACTTTGGCCTAGTACTTTTTTGGCATATTACGCTATTAGAATAATTTCAGTTGGACTAATTTGTATTAGACTAATACACATTATGCATATTATTGTTTGGGCTAATAATTATTTGTTATATCTGTCATTAACCATAATTTCAGTTTTCTAAATGAATAAAACACAGTTTCGTTGTTACATATTAGGTAAGGTTAAATTAGGTCACGTTAGGTACATTAGGTTGGGTTAGGTTAGTATGATATCCAGGCGCGAAGCGCCCAAGCAATGCAGAATAGGATTCGCGGACCTCCATCGACCTCGCCTTAGTTCCTAAATATATAAAATATATAAACACAAAACCAAAACTATCCTTTTCTCGTAGTACGTCTACGACTTTCGCTATAGCAATTGTATTGCTATGTGCCATTTGTACATGACTATTTTTTAGGACAATACCTACTGTTATGCATTTTGTAATGATGCCAATTTATTATTATGAATTTTTGTATTTATGCTATTTGACGTTAGTCTTCATGACGTTTATGCTTTCTGTATTTATCCTTTTTAATTTTATGCGTAAAAATATATGCGTAAAGATGATTATGCACATCGCTATTTCGGCTAAAAGCAATTATGCGTAACAATATTATTACCAATAATTTTATGCCATCCAATAGAGAACCATTTTAACATTACATTATATTGCGTTGCTTTGGGTTGATATTTAGTTATCATTATCATTATCACAATTATTTGTGAAAGTGATTAAATAAAGTGTGTCATCAAAGTGAGTTACTAGATTAAATTAGATCTTGAACATTATGAACATAATATCGCAAACGGCGCAAAACAAAAGACTTGTTTTTGAATAACTGATATACTTTTAGAGGATTTAAGGTTCAAACTTGGTTGTTTTGCATCTGAACATACTATTATAAATTAATATTCCGCACCGCATCTGTCTTTGTGTTTACGGTAAATCTTGAGAAACCTCTATGGCTATGGATGGTTTATTTTTATTTTATCAGGGGACAATCTCACTCAAATTGACCTAGTCCTAAACTAAGCTCTAGTCTTATACTACTTACTAAAAACATACTTATGTGGAGGAATACAAACAATAACACAACATACACGAAATACATACATAAAAACCTCTGAAATATTTGGAAACCTACTTTCCAAACTAATAACTCTTAAACAGCTAACGAATTTGCATTAAACCTAGTAAAGAACTACCCTAACGTAGTTAAGCTAGCTTCTTTTAAAGACAACCGCGTCCGAAACGGTCCATCACACTTAAAACTTATAATCCCATAGTGTTTGCGATGGGGGTTAACGCATTCACTGCCAGTAGTGTTTTTCGAACTTTCGCCAGGAGCAACAACTTTTGGTTTATACGGAGCTTGCCTACTGTAAGAACGCACATATGCGTTGAGGGTACTGGGTGGAAGTCACGAGAACGCTTATATGCGTTGCTGGCAGTGAATGCGTTAAAAAAGCCAAGGCTCAGGAACAAATATTTGCACTTACCGACTCAAACCCGGGACAGTTAGTTTCGTAGGCAGGGGTCACTACCAACTAGGCTAGGTTAAACGTGTCGTCAGCACGGGTAGCACAAGTTGTATTTTCTCGCTTGTCGCTCAGTGCATCTCTATCGTTACTGACTAGCTTGATGGAAAGGGAGATCCGAGCGACAACCAAGTCGCGGGCAACTTGTGCTAGCCGTGCTGATTTAGAATACACTGTGGGTTGCTTGTCTTGAGAAAAAAGTTAGACCATTTTTTATTACTCAACATTATCTAAATGCCCTTGGTCATTTAGTAGTGATCATATGTTTTTGACCTTTCGACCTTCGAGCGACGAAAATTAAAACGCAAAATGTGTGTAGGTTGTTAATAAATTTATGTTTGACCGTGGCGGTCAAGAAAGGTTAAGCACTTTGTCTCCTCTATTTTTTATTTGATATAGTTTTGCGTTAGTTTTCATAATCGAAAATTCTACCATGCGTAAAGTAAAATAGGCGATGAGAGGGAGAGGGACGATTCTTTGAAGCTTACAGAACTTCCATCATTGCCGCCTTCGCATGTTGTTCTAGATTCTAGATAAACTTTAAAAATCTTATGGAAACCACCTCCGGTTGCTGTTCTGTTATGGTTGACAGCTTAAAATAGTAGTGTCTATGGCCTAAGATTGACGGTAAAACCGTGTTGTTTTTGACGTGTTTCCGTATTGCCAACGTTTTGATAGCTCTTATTTACTTGCCAGTAATGGCGGCCCCGTTAAAAACTATATGTGGCGTCGTCGTCGTCTAACCGAGTTGAATAGATCATATTATTTTTGACCGTTTTTCTACGATACAATGAAAATAAAAATACCTTTATTATATCACTTCCTTTAAAAACAATGTTTGTTAGTAAATCCGCCATAATAACACATATTCTTTAAAAAAAACAACCCGCTCTCTATTACGGTTCAAAAGGTACAGCTCTTTATCCTCGTAAGGCCCGCCATACTGCAAACAGGGTTTTTTTTGTGAGTGGGACTTTGAATCTACCATCAAGGCGATAAAGTTCAATTACGTTTGTTCGATAATGCCATTTTCAGTTTAGAAAGAAAGGAAAATAAACCTTATACCCATTGCAACACAGTTCAAATTAAATTACCTTGATTATGTACATCCTATTGCAGACTGGGCCTGACGAGGAGTTCGGGCGGACGGACAGCGTAGCCACATTAATAGGTTCCCCTTGCCTGAAATTAAATTTCAAATTTCAAAATTATTTATTTCAGAAATAACGTTTCCATATTACACACAAATTTAAATAAACATTAAAATAAAAATAAAAATAAAAATCAAAGTTAAAAATAAAATCACAATTAAAATTACAATTAAAAATCCGAATTAAAATTAAAATTAATCAAAACTTTCACAACTAAAAAACTAAAACACAATTAATAAGTACGATTGCCGCCCCTACATGGAGCTGCATACAGTGAACCATGTAGGGGCAATCAAACCTACTCGCTATCATGTCCAGGATGCTGTTGCCGCTACCGCGCACTCTGCTTATCAGAGACGCGCACCGCTTGCGCAGAGTGGTGTAGAAGCAATCGATGCGCGCCTCCGCGAACATGCCTGACCCGTACAGATTATGAACCCTTTAACAATTTGTGCTTGTTTACAGGAAAAGCCTATACCAGTCTGTGTTCGAATACGATATGACGCTGATGCACACCGCGCCGTGCCAGTTCGAGTTCATGACAGCGGACGAGTGCGACGCCGAGAACCCCTGGAAGGAGAGCTTCCGGCAGCTTTACTACGGGATCCACGTGCGCCCCAACTACCGCCCCAAGAAGGACTCGCGTATCAAACACTTTAATACTATTAGGGTAAGTGGAGAAATCAGTCAGTTCAAATTGACATAGGACCTAAACTGATTTGAGTTTGTGTGTGCATTGGGTACAAGATACAAGTTATCTTATTTGGAACCTCAGATAAATTCACAACGAAAAATGAGGGCTTAGGAGTTAATAGTACTTGCATATGGGAGACTTGTTAACTGTCGCTTAAATTATCTGTCCAAAGATCGAGTGGTTTTCTATTATTTTAGGTATTATTTATTCGTTTTATTACCTATTGTTTCAAAGAATTAATTTGATCTCCCTCGGTGGAAGTTATCGGTCGAAAAAAGGCAAATTCTACATGTCGATACATACTATGAAAGGGGATAAACCAATTTTTTTTCTGATATTACTACAAGTACTACTACTGGGGCTTTATTCTATTCGGTAAAACAATGTCTCTTTTTATATGCTATCGTATTGATTTTTACCCGGCCGCCATTACTGTTAAGTAATCGAGAGCTATCTTAATGTTGACAATACGATAACATGTCAAAAGGATTTTCGTTTTACAAAGCAGAATAAAGCCCCTGGTCCCGTTACTCTAAGAGCCAAGATTGATATGTAGTCGTGTCGTACCAGGCGGCTCTGGAGTACGTGGAGGAGCGGAACGGCAGCTCGGCGGGCGCGGGCGGCAGCAGCGCGAGCGGGGCGGGCGCGTGCGGCGCGGCGTGCTCGTGCGGCGCCGGCCCCTGCGCCTGCCGCCGCGCCGCGCCCGCGCAGCCGCCCGCGCTCGTCTTCATCCACGCCGGCCTCTACCAGGAGGAGTGCCTCGCCATCGACTCCGACGTGCAGCTCATCGGTAACTAGTTCGCTCCGGACGACACTTACACACCGACAGCTGTTTTGATCGCCTTTATTACGGTCGGGTCGATAAAGCATCCCCGTCACTCTCGCAATTTTTTTCCTTATTTAATGGCTTTCCCGCCTTGTTTTATCAACGAGTATAATTTCATGTTGTGTCGTGACGCGTCAGAACCATATTGGCGTGTGCACACTAGTCTAATCCGTCCTTACGCGGCTGTGAAATTGTTAGCATAGGGGCGATCAACTTTAATCCTCAAAGTTTGCAACGCATTAGCAGTTTTAGGATTGCATTCTTAAGATTGTAATCTTGAGATGGGTCTCGGATCCCACTTACCATCAAGTGGACTCTTTGCTATAAAAACTGTTTGATCGTGATCTTTCCTATATCCTCACCATGAGTTACAATTACCGTACTCGCTAGCGAGTCGAATGCTCAGTCCCTCACAGTATTCTTATAAAGTGCGAGAGACTGAGCTTTCGACTCGCTCGCGAGTACGATAATTGTAACTCATAGTAAGGGTACTGTTCCCCAAAGTGGAAATCGACAAGGATGCCGTTCCGTGTTAGTATACTGTGGCCTCTGCAGGTTGTTCGGCGGGCAACGTGGCGGAGTCCGTGGTGCTGGAGCGCGAGGCGGAGTCGACGCTGACGTTCGCGGAGGGCGCGAGCCGCGCGTACGCCGGGCACATGACGCTCAAGTTTTCGCCCGACGCCACCAG
This sequence comes from Acleris literana, assembly GCA_946894065.1. Classification (NCBI taxonomy): domain Eukaryota; kingdom Metazoa; phylum Arthropoda; class Insecta; order Lepidoptera; family Tortricidae; genus Acleris; species Acleris literana. The sequence continues at coordinate 6,387,646 of OX335685.1, read as the reverse complement.
CACCATGCAGCACCACAAGCACTACTGCCTCGAGGTCTCCGACAACTGCTCGCCCACCGTCGACCATTGTATTATTCGAAGCGCCAGCGTCGGTGAGTCACACTGCTAGAGCGACACTTTGAGCGAGTATTGAGTGGAGACGACGCGCGTGCTCCATAATCCCGACAGACACTGCACTGATACTAACACAGCGCTCCTTATCCCTATATTTCAACTTGCTTTTTCTAGTTTAAAACTTGTAGCATGTAGTAAAACACTCGCTTGTAGTACCCACTCTATTACAAATAAAAAAAAGTACCTACCAACATTTTTATATACTCAAGTGAGTTTTGCAAAGGTCATCTGGCGACGCAAATAGGATGGATTTACCAATGACCTTCTGTGATGGCTCTCTACGATGCTTCACTAGATTGCCTAGTGTGGTATGCTGTTCAACTCAGTTAAGGGTGTTAATATCTGCAATAGCACTACATGCTTCTACCACTATGAGCCATCCTGGACTCGTATGCATAAAAACCCTTTACAGCCGGCTCGGGCTTTTAATTCATACTCGTCCAGGAACGCTCACTTACTGGTCACTATATTATAAAAATATTCAAAAATGGCGACAGGGATCCGTATTTATAAAATAAAATAATGTCCCCAGTGGGTGCGGCGGTGTGCGTGAGCGGCGCGGGCGCCAACCCTGTGATCAAGCACTGCGACATCAGCGACTGCGAGAACGTGGGCCTCTACGTGACGGACTACGCGCAGGGCGCCTACCAGGACAACGAGATCTCGCGCAACGCGCTCGCCGGCATCTGGGTTAAGAACTTCGCCAACCCCATCATGCGCCGCAATCACATACACCACGGCCGCGACGTCGGCATCTTTACCTTTGAAAATGGACTGGTACGTTGTTACGTTCAATAGTTGATTGACTTTGGGGTCGGTTGCGAGGATTTGTCTGATTCGAACCGACACGGGCGGGGTTGCTCGTATTATGAGCTCCCGCTGAGCCCAGTTTTCTGAATGCACCTTTTTGGTTGGCATTAGCCGTCAAACAATCAGCCATATTCTTTATCCACTTGAGTGCCCGCAACTAGAGATGCACAGGGCAATTTTCGTTTATACAAGTAACTACTCTAGTTGCGAAGACCCTTTCGAGTACAAAACACTCTGCAACTAGGGTTGCACAAGACACGTTGAGTGGAAATTGATAAAAAGGTAACCATAGTTGCATGAAGCATTTTTTGTTTTAAGAACTTGCAACTCTATTTGCACAAAGCACGTGAGTGGTTATGGAATATTTTCATTTGTTGATCTCGCTAGTGGTCGGTCACGATACATATTTTATTAAACAATCAGTTTAAGAGCCCCTGCTGGGTACAGGATTTCTATTCGACGCGACGATTGCGTGATTTTTTTGCCTTTACAAAGTTGCACAGGAGCACCGACAGACCAAAAATATATATGCTATGCTTCATTGTGTATCATCTTGTTTCCTCCACTAAATCTATTCAATTTCCTACAGGGCTACTTTGAAGGAAACGATATACACAATAATAGAATTGCCGGTTTCGAAGTGAAAGCCGGCGCGAACCCCACCGTAGTACATTGTGAGATCCACCACGGGCAGACGGGCGGCATATACGTCCACGAGTCCGGCCTAGGCCAGTTCATAGACAACAAGATACACTCCAACAACTTTGCGGGCGTTTGGATCACGTCCAATAGCAATCCGACCATCCGCCGCAATGAGATATACAACGGACACCAAGGCGGTGTCTATATATTCGGCGAGGGGCGCGGCTTGATCGAGCACAATAACATTTATGGAAATGCATTGGCTGGAATCCAGGTGCGTTGAAAAATAAGTTGCTTGGTATTTCTAGTTCATTTTACATGTTCATGGTTTTGGTGCACTGTATTCAACTTAAGTAATCTTGGTTAATATCCAAGGGCTACGGTAAATAATTCTTTATAGTTTTCCAAATATCCCGAACTTTTTTTATATAATTTTATAACTTCATTTTATATAATTGCCGCACGTATGCACGCCACACTCCAGTTCCTTTTTTTTTGTGCAGGCCTATTAAATAATACGCAATTGAAACGAATATCAGCGTACTTTATAATATAACCTAAGTACAGTGAAATAGCTTTAGTTGGTAGTTCTCTGTCACTAGCTCTCGTTCGTTCTTATTAGTTTTCAAGTGCTCTTGCATTGTACTAGCGTACCGCTCCAAAACATCAATCTGTAAAGCCCCAAACCTTTTTTCAAAGGTCATAATTTAATGAATAATTATTGGTCAGATCCGCACAAACAGCGACCCGATAGTGAGGCACAACAAGATCCACCACGGGCAGCACGGCGGCATCTACGTGCACGAGAAGGGCCAGGGGCTCATCGAGGAGAACGAGGTGTACGCCAACACGCTCGCCGGCGTCTGGATCACCACCGGCTCCACGCCCGTGCTGCGTCGGAACCGCATCCACTCGGGGAAGCAGGTGAGTCGGGGAACACAGCTGGGACACTCTTTATTCTGCTCTCTAGAAAAAGCAAATAGACAAACGAGCAAGCGTCTTATTATGCGATGGTAGGATACCATTGTTGCCTTGCATCCCTGGGGAAAGAACAAGCGTTAGTCACTCTTTTATTTTTATAGCACTTGAAAAAGAAGAGCAGTCTCATCTGATTGTCATGAGATGAGATGATGAAGTACGCTTGCTTAAAATTGTTCTTGTTTACTCTCGATTTACTACCAACAGCTTTACAAATATGTCCGACACTATGCCATGTAATATGTATTGTCTGCAATAGACTCCACTTTTGTTACTCTCTTACTCGTTAACATTTACGAAAAAAGTCTTGAGAGAGCGAGTTTATCCTTCAGCAGTTTTTTTCATGAGTGGCAGGTCCACGATCGAGCCGGCAACTAGTAATTGAATAACGAAACTTTACCACTAAAAAACGACGCACAAATGAAGTAAAACACTAAACAGTTCTATTTTTCAACTTAGGTTGGCGTATACTTCTACGACAACGGCCACGGGAAACTAGAAGACAATGACATCTTCAACCACCTATACTCCGGCGTTCAGATCCGAACAGGGAGCAACCCGGTGATCCGCGGCAACAAGATATGGGGCGGGCAAAATGGCGGCGTGCTCGTGTACAACGGAGGCCTGGGGCTGCTCGAGCAGAACGAGATCTTCGACAACGCCATGGCCGGAGTGTGGATTAAGACTGACTCCAACCCGACGCTCAAGAGAAATAAGATTTTCGATGGGCGCGATGGAGGAATTTGTATTTTTAATGGGGGGAAGGTGAGCTGCCTTTTTAGTTTAGTTCTCGCTTATCTAATTTCATTTCATCGAACGCTATTTTCTGCTGAAACCATGATGTTTTCAGGATACCTTAAAACTTTAATTACGTAGGTTAGGTAGAGTTGAAACTGCCAGAAAAATTAGCTCATGTGGCGAGAAATACCTTTAGATGAAATGAAAATTCTGCGTAATATAGCGATACCTTCGTTGAAAAGCGTTTCGATAAAATAATAGGTACCCCTTTTCTCTATTATGTTTGAAAACTTCACTCGATTCAAAATGCGATATACATGTATATTTCGGTATCATAATTTCGTTTATTTCTTCGGTGGATGACGTGCAAGTTTTCGTCTTGCAGTCAAGACATTCACTTAACAGTTGTTGAATATATTGAATTGAAGTTCTGGCGGCAAATCTGACAGTTAATCAGTTGGTTTCGGTTCGAAAAGTCAACATTGATTAATGTTAGTGTGTATGTGTAGGGCGTGCTGGAAGAGAACGACATCTTCCGGAACGCGCAGGCGGGCGTGCTGATCTCGACGCAGAGCCACCCGGTGCTGCGGCGCAACCGCATCTTCGACGGACTCGCCGCCGGCGTCGAGATCACCAACAACGCCACCGCCACGCTCGAGCACAACCAGATCTTTAACAACAGATTTGGAGGTACGTACCCTGATTATATGTATAATGTCAGGGGACTGCCTTGAACAAATTGACCTAGTCTCTAGGCTTGCACTATGGGTACTACACAACGATAAGGAAATACATACTCGCACGCATCACTCAAATATTGCAAACCTTGCCGGGACTCGAAATTCAGAAACTTTGACTACTTGTCTGCGTAGTACTCTAACGCTATTCTACGCTGAGCCTCAGATTGAGACAGCGAAATACTATTCACTCACGCTCTCGTTTGGACATGAGGTCTTTGGCGAGAGGGTTATTCAGATTCGCCGAAGTATCTCGATGCCGGTTTGGCTCTGTTTTTTTTTTGCTTAAATAACATTATCTTCATTACAGCTCATTTGTTTGCCAAAATTGTATAAATCTTTCTGTCAATAAAATACACTAATAATTGTTCACATAGTTACAAGGAGCCATGTAAATGTTAATACTACGTTTGAGAGATAAGACTCGATCTTACAAATATAAGTTATTCTAACATTGCGTATTATTTTCAGGGCTATGTCTGGCATCAGGCGTGACTCCGCTCATTCGCGGCAACAAGATCTTTAGCAATCAAGATGCCGTGGAGAAGGCGGTGGGCGGCGGGCAGTGTCTCTATAAGATATCCTCATACACATCGTTTCCTATGCACGATTTCTATAGGTAATTTTTAAAGTTAAGTTTGTTATTGTATTCTGTTTTCTTTGGTGAGACATTATTTAATAATAATCATTTTAATTCCAGGTGCCAGACTTGCAACACAACAGACCGCAATGCAATTTGTGTTAATTGCATCAAAACGTGCCATTCGGGTCATGATGTCGAATTTATACGTCATGACAGGTTGGTTCAACTTCTTCAAATAAAAAACCAAAATTACGTTAATCATCCTAGAATCGCTTTACGGTTCGGACTAACCATATACGTTTGGACAGTTAGCTTCAAATTAATGGTAGCATCCAAATTAAGGTCATACACATTATCATACCATACCATACGAATCCATTATCAGCATCATCGGGTATATTTCTTAAACTTTGGACGCTACCATATTTTTTAGAGAGTAGAGTCTGAAAGGTTATGTTGTGTCGCAGATTCTTTTGCGACTGCGGCGCGGGCACGCTGTCGAACCAGTGCCAGCTGCAGGGCGAGCCCACGCAGGACACGGACACGCTGTACGACTCGGCCGCGCCGATGGAGTCGCACACGCTCATGGTGAACTGAGCGCCGCGCCGCCGCGTCGCCGCGTCGCCGCCCGACCGGACCCTTCCTTTATAATGTTTTACACGTCTCGTGAACGTTAAACGTCACCCTACTCTCCGTTGAACATTTATTTTTATTACCTAAAACTTGATTTGTACATTATCGTGTCGTAAATCTATGTAGTGCGATTATCCCCGCCTATTTAAACCTGTTAAACGATTAGGTGCTCGTCGGAGATCGCCGGTATTTCGACGTTGCGCTATTTGTATAATTGTAGGGGCATTTTTTTAATCATCAGTACTTAATAATTATGTATTTTGTCGAGTAGTGTCATGCATTCCCAAATTGTAATCGTACCATAATCGCGAAAAATCACTTTATAATATTAGAATAATGTTATTCGTTTTATAAGATGTACCGGTAGCCGTGTTTACATTTTAATGTCTATAGTTTCATAATCATGAGGAATATAATTTTTAGTGCTCCGATTTTGAGTATTTCAAAGGTATTGAATTTTAGTGACTGTGTTTTAGCATTTTGGTTTCGAGCTACCACATATTTTTTAACGTATAAAAAGATTTAAGGAACTCAATAGCATTGGAATTAATTTATTTTTCTGAATGTCATGTGAGATTATGGCCTTTTATTTAACAGTTCAAAAATGCTAGGACATAGACGCAAACAATGACCCTGTATTATTTTATCTTACAACATACCTTAAGTTCTCGATCTGCGACCTTAGACGTCAGGATAGCGTAGTGTCATATTTGCTGTCCCAATATGTTTTATTGAATTGACCACATTATTATATTTGAGTAGGGAGCATTTATCGCTCGGCTCTCCTGACCGTAAGCTTAGTGTCGGACGTTTTAGTTAATAAAGATATCCGGAAGTGTCGTTTCGTTGGGGAAGCCGCGCAGCCGTCGCGGCCGGCCGGACGCGCGTCAGTGGACGCCCGGCGCGGCGCAATTTTATTCTCCATTAGGAGTCTGCCTCGCCTAACTCTTTCGGCGCTCCTGATGCGCTTTGTAAATATTTATGTCACACAATAATCGAACGTAGTAGTTAATGTATTTGTATCATTATATTTTTATTATTGATCACAACGTGTATGTTTAATTATGGATGAGTCGCGCGCGAGGAGCCGGGGCGCGGTCGCGGGCGGCCGCGCGCCGCCGGGCGCCGGCCCGGAACTAGGATGATAATTAAACGAGCGATGTGCGCATTTCATTGGAAAAGATCTTAGGTACAATTGATATTTTATTATATTGTTAATTTAAAATTGGTATTGATATCGATCGAGAAGCAATGTTAGGAAACTGGGAAAAGCCGCACGTGAGCGGCTAGAGTGCTCATAGCGATAAGTTAGCCGATAAGCTATAATAAAAATCTAAATTACTCAGTAATCACTATTGCAAATTTCGAATTGTTAAATCGTCTCTCCATAGCACGGTATGTTCTGAATCTGCTTTTTTATAATCCTCAATCTGTGATCATCGCTAAATATATAAGTGAAATTAATTTAGTTGATCCCCACCACGTACAGAATTATGACATAATCATATATCTACAAAATTATTGTGGCGCCGAAGCTTTATATATTGAAATGTGGAAATTGTTATTTATTGAATTGTCAGTATGATCTTAATTTATTGAATTCAAATCTGGATATTTTGTTTATACATGAAGATACCACTGTAAAAGCCGTGATATACATCATATAATATTATATATTGGAATTTTATTTACTTTCATTTGCACTCTCTTTATTCTAAGGCCGCGGCCGCACTGAGGCCCCACTTTGAAAATCGAAGTTACGTTAGCCCCATCAATGTCACTTGTCATTCGAGACTAAATTGAGAGAGAAGGATGGAGCTAACGTAACTTCGAACTTCGATTTTAAAAGTAGGGCCTCTGGTCGGGCGATTGGCGACACGACAGCGACGTTAGTAAAACAAACACCTTTCAAGCTATGTTGGCGGCCGCATTGATTAAGCGATTGCGACAAGTTTTATAATTATGTCTCTCATAGTATTCAAATGTTTAGTAATGTAGTAACGTGTCCGTGCTAATGCGGACACGTAACAATTCGCGTTGCCAATCGCCCAACCAGTGTGGCCGCGGCCTAACATCTTTACGGCTTGCTATACCTAAAGTCGCGCGTTGGTAGCAATGCTGTATAAATTCAGCATCGCTACTAACGCGCGTTTGCATCGATTCATAGCGACTTTATAGTTACTGCATTGCTTCTGTCGCGCGTTGCAAATGCGACAAGCGGCCACATGGCGTTTCATGAAACGCGCGACTGCGCCACTACAAAAACAAACCAAAGATACGACGATATTAAGAAACTCCTCCTTTTTCTGAAGTCTGCTAAAAAAAAGTCCCCTTGTTTCCCTTTATATTTGCTGTGTTCATCACAGTGTACAGTCTGCATCATGTAGATAGTGAAGGTCAATATACCCAATATTACCCTAGTATATAGCAACATCCAAAATGGTCATTTACATTGACTCAACCATTGCGATCAAATTGTTCTGGCCATCCGCCTTGTACTAATATATCTGAGCACAAACAACGCCTAATACTTGGTAACATTTAGGCCGGCGCTATTAGGTTATTTTACACGGAAGTACACTCGAACTGTAAATGTTTCTGTAAATTAGGTTTTTTATAAATATTATTATTATTACTGTAGACAGGGGGAGTTAAATAGTGGAACCCGCCGTGAGTTACGGTGGTGCCATGTTATTATAACTCGACGGACGAATGACTTAATTATAAACCGACGAGTTTAAGTTGTCACGTCTGAGCATACAAACGACATTTTAGGGCATGCATTAAGCAGATTAAGCTGCGTACGGATAGCGCGTACCCTGCTACGCGTATTCGGCTACGCCTGTGTTTAGCAGGGTACGGGCTATCCGTACGCGGCTTACCAGAAGAAGCGCGTCCTCTTAAAGACCGACTGACGGCGGCTCGCGCGGGAGCCAATTCGGTTCGCGCGGCACGCGTGCTCCAAAAGTGTACGCGTAGCTGCAGGTACAGATAGAACGTTCCAGGGCACGCGTAACCGACTACGCGTAGCCCTTTCGGAACTTGTGTCCTAACTCCTCTGATAAACAGTTCCCAAAATTCACACTTACCAAAATACCTATTCATCGGTTACTCATTTTCTAAAATCACTACTGCCTATGCCTGCTGCAAAACTAACATAACCTAAATCTACCTCATTTTCATATTTACATGTTTATATTTTCATAAGAGTAAGAATTCTGAAAAAGTGGGAATTTCAGGAAGAAGATATTACATCAAGTGTGAGTTTCAGTAAGTGTACAATGTGATAAGTACAGTCGCCATCAGATATATTGTAGCGGGCGAGGTACTCAAATATTTCGGAGCAGCATTACTTTTCAATAAATTCGTTACACTAGTTATGGTCAATAACACCAGAACATGCAATTTGTCATAAATATAAGAGCAGCGACTTTTCAATAAATTCGGAGCATATAACGAGGTAAAAATATCAGAAAGCACAGAACGTCAAAGGTATATCTACGCACTCAGGGTGATCATAAAGATCGGAACATTTATGGAAAATATACCTTAAGTCTGTATCACACAGTTTAAATTCGTTACTTTAATTATTATGCATGTACACGTCACGAGTAGATTCGAATTCCAAACAAAACATAAATACGTCATGCCAAAGATCGACATGCATAGTAATTATAGTAACGAATTTAAACTGTGTGATACAGACTTAAGGTATATTTTCCATAAATGTTCCGATCTTTATGATCACCCTGAGTGCGTAGATACCTTTGATGTTCTGTGCTTTATTATATTTTACCTCGTTATATGTTCCGAATTTATTGAAAAGTCGCTGCTCTTGTATTTATGACAAATTGCATGTTCTGGTGTTATTGACCATAACTAGTGTAACGATTTTATTGAAAAGTAATGCTGCTCCGAAATATTTGAGTACCTCGCCCGCTACAATATATCTGATGGCGACTGTACGTAAAATAAACCCAGTGTGAATTTTGAGAATTGTTAATCAGAGTAGTTAGGACACAAGTTCCAAAAGGCGCGTAGCAGGGTACGGGCTATCCGTACGCGGCTTTACATTCTCAATTACCAGCTTAGATCCCGTTCGTATGAGTTCGCTCGCTCAATTGAACGTTCGATAAGACGCCGTTTTTAAGAGAACAACATCTCTGGTCATCATTCATCATCGAATCATCCATCATAGCGTAGAAATAAACAAAAGATTGTATCAAAACAATTTATCTATTAGATTTTTGTATAATTATTTACAAATGGCCACTTGATTCATTTAATCACATCCATCTTAAAAAACTAATTAAGTACAAACTTTATGCGAAAAAATAAAAATAATGCATACTTATTATTGATTGATTTAAATGATTCAAATTGATTAATTTGCTTGATTGTACGCTCGTAACAGCTTTTGGCGGGGAGACCTTCTTCTGGGGGACACGTGGACACCTTTCAGAGGCGTATTTGCTTTTCTTGATTCCGCGATACCTGTGGGCGTCCTCAAACTTCTAGGAGTGTACAGAGGCTTCCTCAACGCAGGAGTCATAAACGGAGTGGTTTTGACACTTGAGGGTTGCGGAGACACCTTTCTTATTGGAGGTGTTGTCTTCCTGCTGAACTGGAAAGTGTCGACGCAGTCTTTACGTTGACCTTCGTAGCGGTTTGACCGCGACGGCACGGGCTGAACTTCCAAATTCCGGTGTATTCTGACAGGAATACCAGGTGATGAGTCTTCACTTGACTGAATTTTTGGTCGAACATGCGCTATTAGTTTTGGTTGCTTGTTTACTTGGTTAACATTAACTCTAGGTCTTCTCGCGAAGCCAGCATGTGCGCTTTTCTCGCTTCTTCCAGACGACTTGTCTGATCCAGATTCGAACAGTTTTGCCTTAGCCATAACAGCGCCCGCATTTTGTTTGCGCAACTTGTTGACCGAAGGTCTGCCGGAGTGCCCCGTACTGTCCAACTCGCCAGTCTTATCCATGAAGAACGCTGCAGCACTCCGCCACTTCTGTTGTGAATTTGAAGGGCTAGGCTTAGTAAATCGACTTGTATTCTTTGGAATAACATTTTGGTAAACTGCAGACTGATTTATAGAATTACTAGACATTCCGGTTGAATTCAAAGTACTGTTAACAGAACTTTCTGACTGTGTGGCATCCCAGCTTTTATTTATAGTTACGTTCAAAGATCTGCGTGAAGTAACTCTCGTAATGGGTCTGTCCAAATTGTAATCGGAGGTTAGACTGATGCGTTTGCGCAGCTGATATTTTTGACTAGAATCAGTCGCATTGTTTAGCGATTTGTCCAATAAGGAGCCGTTGCTATCATTTGTAGCAGTATTTTGTTTCTTCTGAACAGCTAGATCAGGCTTAGCAGTGCTGGTTCGCTCGCGGCGAGTTAGTCCTACGTAAGGGTAGAATCTATCCGCAATTTGACTAGCTTGTGACTGCAGCGACGTATTCCACGACTTATGCCTAACAATTTTTGGAATATTTTCTTTAGACCGGCGTCGTATGGAGCCGATTTTTCTAGCGCTTGGAGATCTAATAACTTTGGCCTGTTCATTCGGCCTTATCTTTAACTCTTTGCTCAATCGCCTCGCCAAATGATCCGAAGTGGGGCAGTTCAACATTGCCACTTCCTCTAATGTTTGCTCATAGACACTCTGTACTTGCTGTAATGGTTCTACTCTTGGTATGACATCCGTGAATTCTCTTGACAACCTATTTTCTATAGCTGATACTCTATTTTTGATTTCTTCATACTCCTGTTTAGATATCCTGACATAGTCTTTATCGGATTGTTTTGTATCAGGAGACAAATCAATTGTGTCATGTGCGCTGAACAAATGCTCAGAGGAAGTGAGCAAGTCCTCACTGCTGACACTTGTTTCTGAGTTTTTACGGGTATTTATATCAGAATTAATGATTGGAGTACTTCTCGCGTCCATCATACTCAGTCTTATTCTCTTTCTTTCGTTCATGCCCCTGCGTGAAAAACAGGATGATTAGATACTGTAACTGTGTATATATAAGATAAAATAATCAAGTTTTAACGGGAGCCTACGGAAGGCGAAATATTTTTGGTCAAATGTCATATCGCTTCCCTACCCAAACAGATTTTAGCAACTGAATTGTTGTAAACTCAATCTTTGGCATATATTTATTTAGCATACTTTACTTTATCACTTTGCAAAATATTACTTGAGCAACTTTCATCAAGACATTTAATCGGTTGCCAAACGTTTTACTTAAGCAAAGAATTAGTCAAAAGAAGTTTGTCCAAATGAACGCAATGAGCATTCTTTTAACATTAACGAAATATTTTTAGTCAAATGTATTATTACCATAATTATTACCATAATCCGTGAAATTTGAACTTTAAAGACTATTCGCATACCCAGGATGGTTAGGTACGACGACTAGTCATAAGTCGTTTTTGGAACAATTGGAAAAACACCCTTGATATAAAGCGTCTTCGGCAGAGACCCGATGTGAGTCATTTGCCTTTTTTTTTTTAATTGCTAACCAAATAAATTGACTACCTAAAACTTGGTGATTTGATAAAATGAGCAAATACCTAACTGACAATACATGCGTTGCCTAACATTTCGGTTTCGGAAAAAAATTATAGAAAGCGTTTAGATGCCAAGTGAATGGTAGCCGAAATTTAATTTTGCGATAAAAATGATTGGGAAGTGATAATTGGTGGAAATAAAATCGCCCATGCAAAGATAACCCAGTTTTACCATTTAAAAATTTAACTTTATAAATAGGGTATTTGCCTTTTTTTTATTAGTATTTAAATTGAAGCTTTTTTACCTTCCGAATAGCCTAGTATAAATAGTTTTTTAATATCTTTAAAAATAAGAAATGCTTTTAGACAGGGAGATAAATACAGGAATATGACGTCATATTACTCAACCGCCATATGAATTACACGCAAAACATCGTTTCGTGAGAAAGGGATAGACAAAAAACTTTAAAAGGCTATAACTTTTTTATTTTATTACCAATTTCAAATTTGATTTTGATTTTTTTTATCATACTACGTGTATTGTTGTATTATCCAAATTAATATATGAAATTTAATGTCAGGAAAATACCCTATTATAGTTCCAATTTAAAATTGCACATTATATTATCCAAATTAATATATGAAATTTAATATCAGGAAAATACCCTATTATAGTTCCAATTTAAAATTGCACATTTACATGGATATTGATCTGACCATATTATGGCTTCAAATTTTGAGGATTTGGTACTTTCTAATAGTCAGAACAGGAATATTGGTCATACTCACATTTTCAATGGAGTGAAAGATAGTTCTTTTTGAGGGAGAGCTTTTTTAATTTCCTTCCTGCAAAGTAAAACATAACTTTAAGATTAAAAACCGGCCAAGTGCGAGTTGAACTCGCGTGGAGAGGGTTCCGTACATACGTTTTTTTTTTGTAGAAAACTTATAAGTTTTCCTGTAGCCTAAAATTAAAAAAAAAATACAACTATATTTTGTATTTTTTTTTTCAAAATTTCAGGCTCACTAGTATATGTATGTATGTATGTATACTGTTTATTGTAAAAGAATAAAAAAGAAATACAAAACTCAGGCAACATAACAAAAAAACATGTACAAAGGCGATCTTAGAAGTTTCGGAGATCAGGGGGGAATGGTCAATTTTCGTCTTCTTTCATGAATAAAATCAAACTATTTATTTTACAATAATAACAATAGATCCTCATAACGATCCTTTCATTTGATATATGACACAGTAAGGTTTGCAAAACTTCTTTTTTTAAATTTCCTAATTAGTCCCTCAAAAATGACACCTATTTAAAAAAAATATATTTACTTTGCACATCTGTGTTTGGGTCATCAATTTACTTATATGTACCAAATTTCAACTCAATCGGTCCAGTAGTTTCGGAGCAAATTAGCTGTGATAGACGGACAGAGAGACAGATGCACGAGTGATCCTATAAGGATTCCGTTTTTTCATTTTTTGTATGGAACCCTAAAATTAAAATCACACTACTAGACTACATCCGACGGTGGTGTCTTACTAATATTATAAATATAAATAGTTAATGAGGATATTTAGATACTTTAATGATTGTCATTCTAACATTATTTGTCCTATTCCTAAATAAAACATAAAATACTTAAGAAAATGGTCCTTGTGGGAATAAAAAAGTTAAGATTTATATCGGACAAAATCTTATCTTATCTTATCTTATCTTACAGATGGGCCCTTTCGGATACACTTCGACCCTTTAGGATCTTTTGTGTAATTACCCTCTTACACACTCAGCTGATCGAATGCGCAGGTTTCCTCACGATGTTTTTCCTTCATCGGACAAAATTGTAGGCAAACACTTTTTTTTCCAATGAGCTTATCAAATTTCAACATTATATAATAGACCTGAATTTATTAATATATTTATTTTTTACTTATAGTTATTAGTTCTTATTTAAACTTACTTCTTTTTAGCAGAAAGACCCTCGTAACCGTCAAACTTCCGCTTGGAGGCCGATTTGCTCAATATCGGCGTCTTTCCATTCTCGCAGACCGTCGCAGGCGTGTTGACTCCACCAGACACCATCTTGCGTAACCCACTCAGCATGCCTTGAACAGAAAACATTTTGAACACGAGTTACACACACATATTTAAGATCAAGTTGAATAAACTTACGATTAAGTGACCCACTTCGTCTTTTCTTCCTCCTCGCCAACTGGGCCTCTGTGTCGTCATCTAACTGCGTCATGAGATCTTCAGTCAAGAGACCAATGTGCTGGGAATTTTCTATGAATATCTGAAATTAATAGAGAGTTAACAATATGTCTGTAGTAAAACTAAATAAAATCTTACCAACTATATTATTTTGAGGGGAACTAAATTTTACAAGTCAAGGCTTGTCAGTTAAATAGCATTATTAACTTTGTTGTCTTTGTAATCACAAATGTCGTGAAGCTTCCTAATCTTGGTCCCATCATAGGATTGTTTGTTTAAATTTATTCAGATAAAAGATATTTTTTCATTATGTAGGCAGCACAGGCAGTTTTACACGTCAAAAATCTACCAGCACTTCCCGAGAGACCACTGCTGACAAGAAACGCCGCAAGAAACAAAAACAGTCAGTCTAGGGTTCCGTACCCAAAGGGTAAAAACGGAACCCTATTACTAAGACTCCACTGTCTGTCCGTCTCTCTGTCACCAGGCTGTATCTCATGAACCGTGATTGCTAGACAGTTGAAATTTTCACAGATGATGTATTTCTGTTGCCGCGCTATAATAACAAAAACTAAAAACCAAATAAAATTAATATTTAAGGGGGGCTCCGATACAACAAACGTGTTTTTTTTTGCCGTTTTTTGCTCGATATTAATAACGGCAACAGGTAGACGCTTGAAATATTCACAGAATATTTAGTTGTATTGTATGTTCATTTAAAAAATAAATAATTAAATTAAAATCCGACCATGAGCTGCTTTTCCCCAAACTAGAATACCGTACGACATAACATTATGAAAATAACTATAATAAACTAAGTGTGCTGTCTCAACATTAAGTTGCCTGATTTTCCTAACAGCATATTATTATAGAACAAAATAGCCCAAATTTTAAGCATAACATAGTGTTTTTAAACCATAGCATTCCTCCCACTTCTTAATTTTTCCTACATTAATACAACCATGCAATGTCATTAATTGGCATGCATGCTGGTGGGAACAAAATAATCTAATAACAAATCTTCTATGTCATGTAGTTCACCTTTACTAAAGCAACATGATGCTCTAATCTTTGGGCAGACGCAGCAGCAGGCAGAGGCATGATGCTGGGGGCCATCACTATAGCCAGGTTGGAAGAATCCATTAAGTTATCTTTGTGTCTTGATGCAATATAGTTGAGTAGCTAGAAAAAAACCAAGGTTCTTTTTTAATATTACAGAAACAAAACTTTTTCTAGATTATATTTAGAATTGGAAGTCTAAAGAGCCGCTATCAGCGGACATAATTTCCAAAATGCTGGCAGCATTACCATGTTGAATGGCAATGCTTAAATTTTGTGCCAAGGCTGGCATTAAAATGTTCATGTTTTTTTTATGGCATAAGAAGGCGAGTAAAAGTCAAAATTAAACCATAATAATGCTTTGTATTCCTATGGACTGATTTAGGCAATTTTTATATTTAATTTTGGAGACACAAAGATTAAAATTAGTATCTTTTTCATTAATTACACGTGAAAGGATGTGGACCAGAGTGGTCACAGACAGGGAGGAGTGGAGAAGACTGGGGAGGCCTTTGCCAGAAGGCACACAGAAATGTACATAAGATGCGGTTACTGTAGTTTTAAGATTTTTTTGTATATTTTCTTTTTCTTATTCAGAAAAAATATACAAAAAAATCTTAAAACTACAGTAACCGCATCTTATGTACATTTCTGTGTGCCTTCTGGCAAAGGCCTCCCCAGTCTTCTCCACTCCTCCCTGTCTGTGACCACTCTGGTCCACATCCTTTCACGTGTAATTAATGAAAAAGATACTAATTTTAATCTTTGTGTCTCCAAAATTAAATATTATAAATAAATAAATTAATTAATTAATGAATTACCCAAAGAGTTAAATAACTAACAATAAGAGCCATTTTCTTTTGTTTACAAGGTTCATATTCAATTAGGTAAAACGCTTACAATCATATCAGCTCAGGTGTAAAGGGGTATGCTAACCATTTCACCAGTTGTCTCATCCCTTCACCAGAACGTAACAATGCAAGTACTGCTGTTTGGTAGCAGATTAAAGGGTAAGATAGTGGTGGTCTCATAAATCTAAATATAGAAAGATTATAGTATTTGTAGCATTACCTCCATGACATAATGAAGAAGATGAACATGTAGGACTGGCAGAAGCAGTAAAGTGTGAAGTAGAGGCTTTAGGGCATCGTCTCCAGCAGTGACTCTGCAGCGAAGAAGCAAGTCTTGAACCTCAGCACTGATCAAAGGTTCTGGTAAACATCGCAGATACAGCTTTAGTACGCTAGCGACATCGACGGGGTGGTGGCCCTCCGAAACACAACCTCCAGCGTCGAGAAGACGCTGAAATATAAAAATGACATGAGAAATCGATACTTATAAAAAATCTGTAAGTTCTGATTATAAAGTTAGACACAATTCCATTATACCAGTACCTTGATATCCTTTTGTCGGGTTTGGGACCCAGCTTTACGGAATAAACCCTCGATATGGGCGTTGCTACGGAGGACAACTGACATTTCATTTACAACTAATGGAACGCATAAATTACTCCCGCAGCATATAACGCTGCACGATGGCACCTTAGCCAATGGAGCACCAAATACTGTTTTGTGATCCTGAACAAACAAATTAATGTATAAGCCACAAAATCACAGTTTTAGTAACTAAATATCACGATTCCCTTACCTTGACATTTTTCAATATGATTTTCTTAAGCCGGTGTTTTAATCCGGCTTTCTTAAGTTCACCAACGATTATAGATTGTAACTTCGTATGATTTATCCCATCCGATATAATCATTTTGTTTATTTGAGCAAAATTTATCACTATTTATTACGATTATGATTATTCATTCAAACGGTCATATTCGTTACGAAACGCTCCAATTCTCGTAATAGATGTATGCGTGTCAGTCATTCAAAACTACGAACAAGTCACTCATAATACTTTAACAGACTTCATTTATACATTTTATTGGTTAAATAATTTGATTTATATCGCATTTGCTTAAAAATAATTATAAAAAATATGTATTTTATTTGATACGCGTATAAACTATTGCGTAGATTGACTTTGTGTAAAATTACTTAAGCGGAGTTTTCACACAGCCTGATCCCGTAATCCCGTTCTTATTACACCTGAGGCCCTTTAAAAATCGAAGTTCGAAGTTACGTTAGCTCCATCTCTGTCACTCGTCCTTCGAGAATAAATCGAGCGAAAGGCATGGAGCTAACGTAACTTCGAACTTCGATTTTTAAGGTAGGGCCTCTGCACGGCTAGCACAAGTTGCCCGCGACTTCTTTGTCACCCTGATGTCCCTTTCTATCTAGTCTGTAACGATAGAGACGCACTGAGCGACAAGCGAGAAAATAGAACTTGTGCTACCCGTGCTGTGGCCCGTTTCACGAAGCGACAAGTACAAATTATAAGCGGGACTCTTTTTCTAGCGAAAGGAGTTAGAAAGAGACTTCCGCTTGTAATATGTAACTTCGTGAAACAGGCCCCTGATCCCATAGATGTATAAATATATAGATCCCATGTACACAATTATCAAGCGTACCAGGGGCCTGTTTTATAGAGCTACAAATTACAATTTACAGGTTACAAGTTTCCATTTGACACAACCTCGACCAATGACGACCAGCGATTTGAGCAGTGCTGCCATTCTAGACCTGAAAAATTGTAACTTGTAGCTTTATAAAACGTGCCCCAGGTTTCTGGCACAATTACATTTGTTTGTATGCAACTCAGTTTGTAGCCAGATGCACATTGGTCAATGCCTGGCATGTGGACCCTACTAAATTAACGTCGTATAGTTACAATAAGTGGATACAATACGTGGATATCGGATAAAAAACCAAGAAAAAGTTTCTAATTAATCGGATTACTGTTGTTCGCCCGTCAGTCGGAGTTTTCACGATATAAGTGACTAAAATACGCAAATCGGGTAAATTTCATTTAAATACTTATTATTAGTTGTTGTAAAATGGCGTGTGTATTTCATGGGTGCAAATCGCGAATGGGAATCAAGGAAAATGAACCTCGATTTATAAGTTTTCACAGGTTAGTGGCATTTTTTAACAAATCTGTTGATTATCGGCTATAATGCGGCTATTTCGCAAGTATAACTAGAAGCACGGATCACTTCGTTTGCCCGAATTTCAATTGCCATAATTTTCATTTTCCACAAAAGGCATTGTTTCTGAAACCGATCGCATTTATTATTACTAATTTAGATTTCCCCGCCGCTGGTGCGACGACATGACATCGTCGCGATCGCGGGTAACGCCTTTTATAAAGCTACAAGTTACAATTTTACAGGTCTAAACTGGCAACACTGCTCAAATGGCTGGTAATCATTGGTCGAGGTTGTGTCAAATCGAAACTTGTAACCTGAAAATTGTAATTTGTAGGTACCAAAAAGTGTGTCAGAATACTAGCAAATATAGATCCTATGGACTCCTGTCGACCCCACTTTAAAATGTTTAAAATACTTACCCTTTCATCCATGTATATTTTAGAATCATGTAAATTTATCAGAAAGCATTCTGACTTATTCCAGACTTTCACAGAAACAAAGAGAAATAATAGAAATCTTAATAAACTTAAACTACCGTTTACCAAATTAAAATTAGTTGCGTCCAGTCCACACCAAATGATGATCAAAATATACAACCATGTACCAAATTCCATCAAAACTGAAAATAAATTCCCTTTATTTATAAGTAAGTTAAAAATATTTTTAATTGATAACTGCTTCTATAGTCTAAGTGAATTTTTAAATACCGAATTTAGAGATAAATGAAAGCAAGTATAATTCTTTATAATGTATAAGTAATATAATTAAAAATAAGTTATGTAAGAATTATTGATATGTGCAATATTCGTAGTTAATATTTTATTCTAATAATTAGGTACTAGCCCTACTGTCCTAAGTTGCTACGCCCTTGCAGGGTGTCATATGTATACCTTCCATGTAATTCCATCTATATCACCTGTAATATGACATGCAATAAACGAATTTGAATTTGAATTTGAATTTGACCTTTATAAAACGGGCTCCTGGACTAGAACTGCACAGGACCAGGATTGCTGGAACTTGTTGGAGGAGGCCTTCATCTTGAAGTGGGTGACCCATTAGAATATTAAGTTAAATAATATTTTAAAATAATACAAACATTATTACATACTAAAAATAATCAATTTGAATAGGTTTACCTTTATTTATTTTGTTTCAATTGTTGTGTGTTAATATAAATAGGTACCTAAGCAAACTGTAGACATTCGTATTTAAATTTATATGAGAAATAAATGCCTTAATAATAATAATAGAATTATAGTGAATTTTCGTATATTGATGCAACCGTGCAACGTCAATTTGAAAAACGGAGCGCGCTGTCGTGTCTTGAAAATACTATATGCTTTAATAAGGTAACCTGATTTATAGATAAACTGCACATCACTGGCTGCAAACTTACACACTCTAACAAACCTAAAAAACGATACACTTTTGAAAGCGGTTATATAGACGTCTCGTTTTAATATAGGGCATTTGTAACAGGCGCAAGGAATAGGATTCTATTAGCCGTTTTTATACTCCGTCTATGTTATTATACGTCTATGGTGTTTTGTTTGTGCATGAGTGTACAACAGTAAAAAGTACAAAAAAGTGCTCAACTGATATTTTTATAAAATAGACATTTTGTTTTTTTTTTTTTTTCTGACTGTAGAGTTTCTTGCGGCGTTTCTCTTGGGAAGCGCTGGTAGAATTTTGACGTGTAAAAGTTCCGTGCGTCCTACTTACTGAATAAACCTCTTTTGTATTTTTATCTTGTATTAGTGGGAGTAAAAGGGGTGATAGACGGGCGAGTAAGTATGCCGTACTTAGGCATTTTCACGAAATAGTGTACCCAATTAAGGACTGAATTTAAGGAACTTTAACTTTGTAAGCTGTACATTGACGGCCGCCAAAACTGACAAAGTTAAAGTTCCTTAAAATTGGGTACACTTTTTCGTGAAAATGCTCAAGTACGGCGTACTTACTCGCCCGTCTATCACCCCTTTTATGATAGATCGAACTACATGGTTTTGTTTCTCTCCTTATGTTGTACTTCCTACTTTTTAACTTTCCTTTTATATTGCATGATCACCTGGCTCAACTGTCACTGTCAAAAGTGTCAAAAAACTAGCCCAACTCACTCAAAACCGAGCATTTTAATTTATAAAACTTTGTAAGGTGCTATGTTATACGTATTCATGTTGTAAACACGTGAATGCCTTTAGACTTGACTATTTAGGTACTACTTAATGTGCATTCCTGGTTCCTCCCATGGACCATAACTAACTTAAACAATGATCGAGTTATCAGCAAAACTTACTACTGGTACAGTTTACCTAGCTGGCGAAGCATTGGAATGCTGTATTACGTTTTGCCATACTACCCAACCTGAGCATAGAAACTCCCAAAGTCACAGGTATGTGAAATATCGATTATTTTACTCTTTAAAACTATTTTGTTTGTTTGTGTATGATGTTACTTACAAAGTGGATTTTGATGTTGCAGCGATATATTAGAGAATTTAGCATGGGGCTCAGCACAGATACATTGTTTCTACTCTACATCAGGAAACACAGGAGAAAAAACACCTACTGTAGAAAAATCTACGTCCTTAGAAGTGACATCTTGTGATATTGGCAATGTTATATTCCACACAAAGCCAAAGATATTGTTCTGCGACTTGACTATACCGCTTGGAGAAACCAAAACTTGTAAGAATTTGTCATTATTAGGATACTCATCAAACATTTTTCTTAAATAAATTGTGTGAAATAATTAATTTCAGTTTGGTATAGGGAATCATTGCCCATAGAAGCTCCACCTTCCTACCGAGGGACTTCAGTGAAATACTCCTACAAGATAACAATAGCTACACAAAAAGTGGGATCACACATTAGAATGGTCAGGATACCATTCAGGGTGTTGCCGATCAGCCCCATTATGAACATGCAGGACTTGGCTGCGCTATGTGGAAATGAAACTACTGAGGAGCTGCAGCCAACTAACCCATTTTCTGAAGAAAGGAAGGTGGAAACACCTTTGACTATGGCTTTGCAGGTGTTACAGGTAAAGATAATTTGAAATTTATGAGAAATAGATTATATTAAAAAGAATGTATATTTGAATTTTTATAGGTATTTTTGTTTGTATGGACAAGTAATAAGCATAAGTGTGGTAGAGAGAGAGAGAAAGAGAGAGTGAGACACAGGTATAGTTTCATGTGGTAGAATCCTAGTTATACTAAGAGCATCCATGGTATATTTATTTAATCTAGTTGTTTATTTTTCATTATTGATAAATACATAAGAAATTCTTTTTCCAGAATCTCACAGCGCGAAGAAGTCCAAATTCTTATATGATAACGAACACAAGGGGTAAAGTAGGAAGATTCTGTTTATTTAAGTCAGCATACAAACTTGGTGAAGACATTGTAGGCACTTTTGACTTCTCTGTTGGGACTGTAAATTGCATGCAGGTAAAGCAAAATTTATATCAGATACATAAATAAAATCAAATCAGTACTTTTTGCTTTAATTTATTTAAGATAAAAGGAGTTTGCCTTAGTTCCTTCTTAAACATTATTAAAATTTTCAGGTTTCAGTATCATTACAGCCTGAAGAGATAATAAAGACCTCACCAAGTAAAGCAAATACCAACAAAGAGACTAGCAGCAGGTCGATGACCGTGGCTAGGTACCACGAGGTGACATTAGGGCTCACTCATTCAGAGTTGATACTGCCGATCCCTTTGCATATCACCCCTGCCTTTGAGGTTGATGAAGGTAAACACAGTGTAGTTTCTTACACTCATTTCTGATATACTTATTATTTTAAATTACAAGATCCCGAGAAACCCGTTTTGATGGAAATCTCTCATTTATCTGCTGAATTAAAAACAATGGGATTTTCAGCAAAATTCTTCATGAATTTGGTTGGATCCAAATTGATGCCTATTTTTCTATTCCAGTTACTCTTAAATGGCGCCTCCACTTCGAATTTGTGACTACCAATGAGAAACTACTTCCCAACCATGATGACAAAGACTGGAATGCCCCTCTCAATGTGCCCATTGAAACAATGGTCTGGAATCTCCCTGTCAAAATATATTCCACACAGCCAAAACAAATCACACAGCATGTTGTAGGAAATGATGCTTACACCATGTACATAAAGTAAACTAAATTAGAAGTTTTATATTATGTAAGGTGTACATAGGAAATATAAATAAAATCAAAAGACATTTGAAAAATTAATTAATAGATTTATGTATTATTTAATCTAATAAAATCACTCATCTACTGACTCCTTGTCCCAATCTTTCATTTTAGCACCCATCATGAAGTCATCCCTGCAACAAGAAATTGTCCATGAAAATAAATATATTGAAGGAAATATACCGCAGTTTAGTGCTGCTAACATTATGCCTCTCCAAATATATTTTTTCCTGTACAGGTTTTAGCCAAAATGATCTTATCTGGTAGCCTACCTTGGCCTCATTGGCACTTTTATTCTTATGTTGGTTTTAGGCACACCCTGTACATATACATAAAGCATGAGTTCCTAACAACATGAAGTATTGAACTATACAACCAATAATTTATACCTCAATGCATTCCATCTGGGTTTTTCTTCCTCTGCTTTTACTTCATTCTTAGTTGGTTTGGTCTCCTTGTCCACCACTATTGACTTTGTTTGTCCCATGAGTGTATCCAAAAATGCTCTTTTGTCAAACTTCTTTAAAATCTTCTCTTTTTTAGCTTCTGACAAGTCATTCCGATCCATTTCTTTTTCCAAAGTTTTCTGCTGGTTTCTGACTGCATTAAATAATTGCACAACACCTTTTGTTGCAATTTTAGTTAGTAATCTCTCCCTGTCTTTCTCTAATATGTTTGGTTTAACTCTTATTGAAGGTTTATCATGTTTCTGAAAGAAATGTAATTTAAGCAAAATTCTTCATTGCAAAACTGAATAAGGTATGGAAGTTTAAAAAAATAACTGTCAACCAGTATACTACTACATAGGATAATGTTGAGAATTGTTATGGCAGTCATGAAACTAATGAAATTAACAACATAAAAAAAATATGTATTTAGATGTTTATTACTTACTTTCTTCTTTGGTAAGGGCTCTTCCGCATCAGGGTCCTCTTTTTTAAGTGTTGGCTTTACTTCTTTACTTTCACCTATTACTTCAAAGGCAGGTTTCTCTTCTTTGACAGGTTTTTCTGTTGCAGAGTATTTCTTGGCCCTTGACAGTACTAATGTTTTCTTATTTTTGGGTTTAGTGGCCCCGAGAATCTTTGATACTGAGTCACCCCATCCCTTATTGGTCATTAGGGCTCCTTCATCGTCACCAGACTCGCAAGAGTCAGAACTTGCAGCTTCCTCCCCAGATGCTTCAACTTCCATTTCCTCCTCGTTTTCTGATCCACTTGACGCATCATCACTAGATGAATCGTCGTCAGACACTAGAATTATTTGAAAGCCATTATTAGTTTTTATTTATTAGACAAAATACCGTAATAAATGAACTGAGTGTTAGTTAGCACTACCTGACACTTTCAAAACTGGCTTGGACATTTCTGGCGCAACTACCATTTCTTATACACGAGAAAGCTAGCTAGCCCGATTTCGTTAAAATGATCGATTGAATTAGCGTGGAAAATAAAAGAAAATAAATAGTTTCATCACTTCACTTCACGTGTGCTAGTTGTGCCACAACCAAAACCATACCATACATACCACGCGTATTATGACGTCTGTCAGTTTGACATAATTGAAAATGTTGCCACCCAAAAAAACATATTATTGACTTACGCAAGGCTGTGGTATGTCAAGTCATACAGACAGTTAAGATACAAACCTTTTTATTTTGTATAAATATTTTTTTCTCATATATGATATTTTTCTGTTTTAAAAGTGATGTATATATTTAAACTAGTTTTTATGTGAAATAATCAGTGCTATAAAATAATTCAGTATTATGAAAAATTATAAAACACAGAGTTAGTTTATTATTGATTTTTTTAGCTTGTAAAGAAACGTAAAATGTTTTTAAAAATAATTTACAGCTGATCGCCGACGGTGGGCGAAAAGTTTATTTTATTCATGAAAAATAAGAAAATGGTGATTTAATTCTTAAAATGGCGAATATAGCTAACCCTCTGCCCTATCTTACTAAAAGGGAATATGGTTTATTGCCAAATCTCAAGTCTCAGTTGTTTGATAATAGGCTAAATGCTGCTAAGAACCTGTTTCGTCGGGATTTGATGTGCCATTTTGGATGTGTAAATGCCATTGAGTTTTCCAGAGATGGCGAATTACTTGTGTCAGGTAAATATTTATATTTCATGATTTTGATGGTTATCCTGTAAATACATTATTATAGGCGTACTTTAAGCATCTATCTTGCTAATCTAACGGAAATTTACCTGGCGGTTTTTTTTCTTTTGTAAAAGTGTTCAGAACTTTCGAGTTGTAAAGGTACCTTTATAAATAAAATTAAGTTGCTCATATTTTCCAATTACTCAAAGTTTTTACCAGTAAATTACCTATAATGCTAAGCGAAATTAAGTGGTTAAAAATAATAAATAAACAAAAACATGAGATAGATAACAATTGCTTTTTAAGCATAAAAACAAGCTTAGCAAATTGAATGGTAATACGAAGCAGTCTGGTAAAAAGAGGTGTAGCTGGTTCTAAGTCCTTTTTAGGGGGATGCTTCAGCTACAGTATGATTATGGCCAAGCTAATGAGTATGACAGTTGTTGTTTTGGATAAACAACAAATGTTGTAACTCTACCCCCAAAATCGAGATTTTATATTTTATTTGTTGTCCCTTAGATTAAATTACCATAACGATGAAATTGTCGACGCTAATATTATAAAGAGGAAAGATTTGATTGTTTGTTGGTTTGCATTGAATAGGCTCTGAAAGTACTGGACCGATTTGATAAATTCTTTCACCATTAGAATCCTACATCATCCCTGAAGTCGTCGGCAACATCAAGGGTCTGCTAGGCTTCCTGGTGGAACTGGGTTGGCAGGAGTAATGTCACCAACCCCTCACGCAAAATAGGCGCACACTTAAGTCGTTGAGTTGCGGAAAAGAGCCCGCCACAACCATCCCTGATGAACATAGGCTATGTCTTAATTACTGCGCGGATAGAGTCATGCGCAACAGCTAGTTGTGAATAAAAGGCATTTATTATGGGGTATAAAAATATTAAATATTTTTATACCCCTTGTATGTAGGCGCAGTGTGCTAAAATTATGTATTTTTCCTTCTTTTTTGTTCTATATAACAAGAACTTTCAAAGGGGTTAAAGTAAATTATTTGATATCATTGAAAGACTTAACCAATCAATAGCTTCTTTAAACTGAATCTCAGTACCATGATTGTTGTAGAAGTATAAAATTGTTTTTTGTCCCTTAGTTCAGTTTTTTATGGCAAAGGCTCTAGCAATTTCCACTGCTGGCTATCCTTAGCTACTCTCCTCCAGTTGGGGCCTGCAGTCAGCATTATCTCATCCTCCCACTATTTGTTTGTCGTCCCTGGTTTTTTTTTATAGCAGGGTGATTGCGCTGAACATGATGTTCAACATCAAATTTTGAATCACTCTATTTGTTACTTTTCTGGTGTTAATACGAAACAAATCTGTTTTCATAAAACTATCTGTTCTATGATCTGAGAAGATGGGCTGAATTTGTTGCACCCACAATATCAATTTAAGCCTTTCTGGTAGCTATTTATACATTTCATTTAAATTCTTATGAAGGAATCAAATGAAACCAGTTAAACTGTGACCGTCCAATTATGTTTTTTACTTAATAACCATAAAAAAATAAAAATAAATCAACATAAATAATAAATAAAAAATAAAATAAAACAACAACAACATAAATAACAAGGGGTAACAAGCAAAAGACATAAATTTTATTATTTTATCTTAGGAGGTGATGATCGGAGGGTTATGCTATGGAATTTTGGCCAAGCCATTATGGATCGTGGCAAACCG
Organism: Acleris literana; assembly: GCA_946894065.1. Classification (NCBI taxonomy): domain Eukaryota; kingdom Metazoa; phylum Arthropoda; class Insecta; order Lepidoptera; family Tortricidae; genus Acleris; species Acleris literana. The sequence goes on along the minus strand of OX335685.1, from coordinate 6,361,576 downwards.
GAAGAGATGAATTCCATCCACCAGTCCAATATCTTCACCCTTGGCATAGCTACTGACCAGCAATGGATATACTCTGGAGGCAATGATGATCTGGTAAATACAATATTATGGCTAGATAATAGCTTAGTCCAGAATATCTATATGAAGTATTATTGTTATACCTACTTAGGTTATGGTGATAGAATTGCACTTTTTTTTTAAATTCATACTGCCCCCATTAGAAAAAAGGGCGTATGTATCATAGAATCGCGAATGTATTAGTGAGCTTATACCTTAAGACAAGGGGTTCAATTTGCTTTGACTATCAAATTGCAAATGCGTCCTTTTTATTTACAAGGGCAGCATAGTAGTATTTTGGTACTTCTTTTTACTAATTTGCCCTTGAGGCATTAAGATTTTGTCTTTGATACACTACACATAGTCATTCTGCAAGAAAAAATGAGTGATCATAATTAAAGTATTTTTGTAGGTCATCGCCCATTGCATGGAGACCAAAAACCCAGTGGAGGTTCTGCAACATCACAGGGCTGTCTGTGGTATTAGTGTGGATCCGTACAATGGCAGGATTATAACAACTGCAGGCAACGATGGCCGCCTACTGTTGTTTGATACCAGAGACTCTGTGAATGGTGAGATTATAGAATTAAGGTGAACCTACCTAGTGATATATTTTGATAGTTGAGTTCCAATAAGAATCTAGTACAGCTAGGGTGATTTGTCTTTTTGTTTGTTGGTTTTGTTATTGTAGCATATTCTGTCAATGGGTATTGGGCAAATCAAATGCCATTGTGGACAACGCCTTGGTTTATGACATGATTATTGTACAAAGGAGATTTAAACCAGTAATTTAAAGTCATTAGAAGCTTATAGTTTACGTTTTAAAAAGGTTTAACTTAAATCAGGTCCCTAGGTACAGTCACCAGCAATAATATATTATCCAACATTGGCCGCAAAAATATCTGACACGCTCTTATACCTCTAGTAATAAAGACGTGTCAGATATTTTTGCGGTCAATGTTGGATAATATATTACTTATTGCTGGTGACTGTACCTTTTCTCATTTATAAAGGACAGCAAATATCTGCAAACGCCATGTTATTCCAGAATGCATGGTGGTGTCTCGCACAAGGAAAGCGTTCCACAGTGTGATGTACCATCCGCTGCAGGAGGGGATGCTCGTGTCGGCAAACGCGAGGGACGGAATCGCCTTGTGGGACCTGAAGTCTCCCAAACAGTAAGTCATCAATATTCAATCATTTTTTCCTCTACCGGAATGTATGGCTCGTGTTTGAATTGCTTGTGGGTAGTTGTTTGGAAAATAATTTTGAACAGTGTATTTTTTCAGATAAAATGTAAACTTCCGCACTCTCTATCCCTCTCATTTACCTACTCCTTTTCTAAAAATCATATCTAGCAGCTACTCAGTTGCTGTGTGAAAGATGGATAAATTATTTATTTTTTAGGATTTAATTAGTTGTTTGGTTGCGGGCTTAGAATAGTGCCACTCCATGTCTTCCCTTGGCAGTAACAGGCAACTAAAGGAACGAAGGCTTGTAGTATTAGGCGATGGGCTTGCAACCTGTCACTAATATAAACTGGTAAACATCTTAGCCTGATTGTGCAAAATGTGATTACAGAATTAACAACAATTTTTTTGACTTGTTGGTAATTCTGTAGATCTGCCTACCCCACTCTGGGTATGAAGGCGTGAGTGTATATGTATGTAAGTCTAATAATTAAACCGCTTTTTATTTTATACTAGTTGTCCGTGCCTGGCGCCGCCGGGTGTAATTTTTTTCTTACAAACCCTGTCCTAAAATTAATAATTAATAATCAAATCGGTCGACCCATTCTCGATTTGTTCCTATCGCTTTTAGCAAAACAGAATTTATATTTTGTTGAGAAATGCGATTTTCCCTATTGAATGTCTAGTGAATTGTTTGTGCCTATTGCTCGTAGTTAGGATCTTAAATAAAGTAAATAAACAGCCTTTGATACCAGAAAAGTAACAAGTAACTCTTATAAATCGTCCCTATACTTTCTCAACCTCGTATGTGATCGAATAGTTAGATAGGAAAGTTGTCCTTATTCTTTAGGGAAAATGAGTGCTTTTTCCATATAACTATTCGATCAGAAACGAGGTTGAGAAAGTAAAGGGACGAAATGTTCTTATGCTGCTCTATAACATCACGTACTGTACAATGAACTCAGTTTAATTAAGTTCGGAAATGATAGCTTTTATTTTTAAAAACAAAGTCAATATACGTATTATATCCCATTTCTTTCCATTTACATAAAAATTCGAAATACAAAGAAAAAAATCTATACTTATGTGTTTGTCTGTTACTTCTTCATGTTGCAACGGCTGGACGGATTTGAATGTAATTTAAAATGGAGATAGCTAATACCCTGCATTAACACATAACCAGGGATCGTAAAATGAAAGCAAAATCCATTGAAATAATGTATGACAACCAGTTAGGGTTGGCGATAGTTCTAAATTTATGAACTAAAATATTAGGTTCTAAAATAATACAAATATTTTTTTTTTACTGATGAAATTGAACACATTCCGAAACTCAGTTTACTGGCTGGTATATTTTTTATTATATTTACAATTTCAAATCCAATAATTCCCAATTTTAGACTTGGTATAGTAAGTAATAATTTTCGCAAATACGATGGCGAGACAATGCAAATAATGCAATCAGATTGACAATCATGACAAGATAATACTTATAAATCTGTAGACAATGTATTGTTTAGTTTAACATTATAGATAAACCATGAAAACTGATAGTTGCAATTTATTACCAAAATGATAACAAATGCTTTCATAAGTATAAACACATTCCTCCATACATATTTAATGTATTCGATTATATCATAAGTGACAACCCTAGCACTTAAATGAATTTTGCTCGCATTTTACGATCCCGGCACATAACGATAATCGAAATCTAAGCGGTCGAAGTCGAGCGCAGAACCTTTATTAGGTATAAATAAAATAATGCTGTTAAAGTAACTGTCTATCTGTCTGTCTGTAACGCTAAACCGCTGAACCAATTTAGATGAAAGAACAATGCCAGAACTTGGCTTAAAACACGACGACGAAGGATTGCGAAGGATGTTGACCTGTTTTGTATGAGATTTAAACTCAGTATATTTCAAATTTTTTTTTTAGACATGTTCTTCTGAAATACTAACACCACACCGTTGTTTTAATTATTTTTCTTCATCAAATAGACCCAATTCTATAATTATCCGTCACAATTTTTTCTTAGACCAAAGCTTCTACGGGGACCTGGTATTGTTCTTTGTTATGAAGGTAGCTTAAGTCCAGAGAACGGACATAGGGTAATTTTTATCCCGAAAAAGTTCCCGAGAGAGTAGCGATAAACGACATCTACGCGGACGTAGCCGCGGGCGACAGTTAGAGAGACATACACTTTATCATTCCTCCTCCCTCACGTTTGAGAAAAGCATTATAGGTATATGCCACACCGGACATATTGCCTGACTCGTATTTTAGAAGCAAGCTAAAACTAAACACCAATCAATCGATCGTGCAATCGATTTACAATAATGGAATATTTTTTCTTAACTACCCGAAACCGACGTGCATGCATGACTCGATGTATGAATGTGGAAGAAGCGAATGAGATTTGTCAGGATCGTAGCAAGTAGAAAGAAGTGGTCTCTGCCTTCCCCTCTGGGAAACAGGCGTGATTTAAGAAGATCGTGAAGCGCCCCTAAAATCACGTAGCTGTCAAAAAAAATCCATACAAATTTAGTTCCGGGCGAGAAACGTTTCTCACCCCCTAAAACAATTCCGATTTCCACGATTTTTGAATATGTTGTAGTTATTCGAAAGAGCTAGGTCTGTATGTTTCTAGATTTTGTTATTTAAATTTGTTTCATTCAAAGAAATATTTTCTTGGGAAGAAAAACGTACAGACATGGTTTTTCATGATATCTACAACATATTCAAAATTCGTAAAAATCGGACTAGGTTTAAGGGGAGTTTTTTAGCTTCACAATCCTCTTAATGTATGTATGTATGTATGTATGTACTATTTCCCAGCCCGGTGATCCACTACTCCGGCAACAACGGCACGTTGCAGAACTGCATGAACGTGCGGTTCAACAGTACCGGGAGCCACCTCCTGGCGCTCCGGCGGCGCCTCGCGCCCGTGCTGTACGCCGTGCACTCGGCCGAGCCCGTCACGGAGTTCTATCACCAGGACTATTACAACTCCTGCACCATGAAGAGCGGAAGCTTCGCGGGGGAAGGGGACAAGTATGTGCTGTCTGGGTCCGATGACTTCAACTTGTACATGTGGAAGGTTCCGGAGGCCGGGGATGAGGGTGAGTTTCTATTTTGTTTTATCTACATCCATATCATAACTTCCCTACAATATGTTCAAAAACGATAAGCAAATTGCCAATATTAAGAAACCTGTATCTGAGGTTGTATTTTAATGTTAACATTAAAGTATTGCATGTCATTAAAGTATTGATATGGTTGCATCTTAATGCTCACACCGATTATTTAATGTAAACATTAAGATACTGGTACAGTCACGGATTTTAATTGTCATGCCATTGTGAAGTTATTTAAATTTTCAGTATTATGGCATTCACGAGCATTTACGAGATTACACGATTAATCACGAATACATACATGACAAACCGCAAAAAAATGATTTTTACTATACAGTATGTAAATGAACGAATGTTTAGGCGAGAAAAATGGATGTGGTACCTAATTTAATGAAATCAGGAACCTTTTTACTGATAGTGTAAAATAATAATAATAATGTAATAAAAATGTAACTCCCTGTCTCATTTGTTTACAATCTTATCAGTGACAACAACGTAAACGTCATAATGTCAGTTTATAAAGGTGTGTGCACACTCACGTATTAAATGCGACGCAGTTCTATGTGTCGTCCGCCGTTATAGACACATCTCTGCAAGCGATGATAATTATTTTCATGCACCCTTCTCATCAAACTAGGATTTTCTCGTATACTTCGTTTGATTTTGTCGAAAGCTTGAACTATTCGTAATTCCATTTCTTCGCGAGTACTTGATTCTTTTTTGAACACCAACTGTTTCACCCAACCCCAAAAGAAATAATCAATCGGAATGAGATCCGGCGAACGCGGAGACCAAGGGATTGGTGCGAACCGCCCGATCCATTGGTTTCCAAACATGTCGTTTAACCTGTTCCGTACTCGAATCGCGATATGTGGAGGAGCACCGTCATGTTGGAACCATGTCTGTACGTTGTGACTGAGAGTTAAGCTATCAAAATAGCGACTGAGAGGTCCGTTAAGCACTTGGAGATACCGCTCAGCGTTTGTTGTGCCATTTATGAACACTGGCCGAATGATATCGTTGTCTCTTATACCGGCCCATACATTTATTGACCACCTGGTTTGATGAGACAGTTCGCGACCCACGTGTGGGTTTCGTACTTTTGGAGCCCAATGATGGACAACCCGTCAATTCCACATAGTATTCCTTGTAAACAGGCTCTCAGCACTCCAACTAACTTTTCTTAAAAAGTGAGGATCTTCTCTTTTTTTTTCTAACGCCCAATTAGCATACTCAGCCCGTCTGGGATAATCATCAGGTTTCAACGCTTGAACCTTAGTTACGGAGAAAGGATGTTGCCGATCGCGTTTTAGTATTCTGTGTACGAGGGTGTGACTCAAGCCTAAATTGCGTCCTGCCCGCCTAGTACTAGAACCCGGTTGGTTTTGAAAATGACCCAATACCTGTTCTTCCTGCGTAACATGAACACGTAGAGGACCACCTGAGACCACAGGCACCGGCCGATCGTTATTTCGCAGTCGTGTAATGGCATTAACGATGACACGAGCATTACTTGGTTGCCTTCTTGTGGGATACCTCTCGGAGTACAAACGGAGGACTGCATTCCCATTGCCCCTGCACTCTCCGTACGCAAGGATCATATCCATTATCTCAACCGCAGTAAAATTTAAAGGCATTGTTATTGCAATTATGATTTAAATTTATATGACGAAAGTGAAGGATGTCAAATATCAAATTGAAAGAAAATACAATTTATTGGTAGCCTAACCTTTTTGTTATGAAAAAAAAGTTCTATCGTTCTATGGTTTGAGACAATCATGACAGAACAAAAATGTCAGAGACGGTGTTTAATAGTCTTTGTTATTTATTTACACATTTTAGATCAATTTGTTCTACTGGTCAATCAGTTTTTACGCCGAGCAACAGCTTTGCAGCTGCTGCAACAGCCAGAATAAGTCATTGGCAGTTAGGTAATGGTCGCTCAATCATAAGGTCGGATTTTTATTCCCATAGAAAAAATGTAAACAAAGTTACGTCACTGTCAAAGTGACATTTCAGGGGATCTCAAAGTTTGGGCCAGCAAGAAATATAATATTAAGTTATCATTTCACTCGAACCGTGATATAAAAATAAATTCGGATTATAATTGAAATTTAAATCGCACAAATGAGTCATTGGAAAGCGTTTACAACGGGAGCACGAATTGTAAAGCGAAGCGAGTGAAGTAACGTCTCACATCAATCAAGCGGCTCTCAACTTGTTGACACGGGTGTATCGAGTCAATGATACCAGTGCAATAAATAAATTATGCATAAAAAAACAGTTTTCTCGTTTTAAATTAAATTAATACAGCAAAGAGTTTATATCACAATAAAGTTTGCCATCAACAAATTAAATTCTCCAATCTTGATTACAATATATAGTTTTTTTATAGAACGCCAATTTCTTTTAAATGAGGAAAGTATAAATATTTTGAATATTGCAAATGTTTTTCGTCAACGGCAACACCTTTGTTTACATTTTTTCTGTGGGAATAAAAATACGACTTTAGTAACCGGTTGGCACTACAAAAATTGGATTGGCTTGCTTAAAATTCATTGTGCAGTGGGGTTTAGAGTGTATTCTAATGTAAACTTGATACGGTAATGTGGTCATAGTTGAAACTGTGATAGCCTGATATGCAGAATTACATTATTTGTAAATACCTACTTTGTTGACTTTAGTTAAGAAGTGATAACGGATAACTGATGACAAACTTGCATCACAGGATGTTATTAAGCTCGTTAACCGACTGATGAGAAGGAGGTTAAGTTATTACATTTAGTAAAATTATAAACAAAAAAAGTGATTGGGTTAAAACAAAAAGTGGTTCATTGTATTATACCCGTTTTTAACATCCACCGGTTTTAAGGTTTGCCTTTCGTTCATTTACATACTGTATAGAATTAGTCTTATTGGTCATTAAATATTTTTGAAGTTGTCAAACGACAATTGATGACGGAAAAGTTCTGAGGCTAGTCCATTATTGTTGACGTTGTTATTATACGCAAACGTTAGGGTAACGGCAAATATTTTCAAATCACCCATAGCAACAGCCAATAACGTTCCCCATGATGTTGACCAATGAATAGGTTGGTTCATTCGTTGATATTTTCAAATCACCCATAGCAACAGCCAATAACGTTCGTCATAGTGTTGACCAAAAGATACAGGTACAGGGCAACCACATACAGGTTTCTCACATGTGGTAGAAAACTTATGATATGCATGAAAATAAAGTTATGTATGCGACTTTACACATAATTACGCATTAAAACACTCGTGTGATCTTATTATAATACTGGCTTTTTGGCTCGTTTCATAAAACCACATTCGTGTATTTATGCCTCTATATATAAAAACAAAAGAAACATGATGATGATGACGACGATGACGACGATGACGACGATGACGACGATGACGACGATGACGACGATGACGACGATGACGATGATGACGATGATGACGATGATGATAATGATGATGATGATGGTAATGATAATGATGATGATGATGTTGAAGGTGTTGCAGACGTGGCCGCAACGCACGTGGTACTAACCGGGCACCGCTCCATCGTGAACCAGGTGCGCTACAACCCACACTACGGCCTCATCGCCTCCTCCGGCGTCGAGAAGATTGTTAAGGTACCTATCACTTATTTTTAAGTCTCTATTATATCTTGCAATCTGTTTGACCTTAAGGGCATCGAGCTAGAGTTTATGAGCATTCTTTAAATTCATGACTGGGATAAGCCCAATAGCAATAGTTTTTCTTGTTTTAGCATCAAATTATATTCTTGAAGGTCTTTGTAGATTTGTCCATTAACCTTTTACTTATCGTTCGATATGTGTGACGTCATTAATAGCGAGTTTAAAAATAGGAACAAAAGAAGTTGAACCGAAATAGGGTGACGGCACCAATGACGGACACTTTTAGCTGACAGGCACCAGTAATGGACACTTCACTCTTAATTCAAATTGCATACGGTCCTAAATTGATTGTTGCAAAACAAATGAATAACCCTTATCTTCTGTAAAATAAGAATCAGGTGTCCATTATTGGTGCCTTGTCCTTTACTGGTTATTATTATTAGATTTTGGAAACATACCAAGGTAGAACTCTCTTAAACGGCCCAGCTCATTTTCATGAAACCTAAAAAAACGCGTCAAAATTGGTCCAACCATTTCGGAATTATGATGCCATACAGACACACTTAAAAACGGGAATATCCATACATTTTTTAAACACATATCTACATGCTCCCCCCTGCAGGTGTGGTCTTCGCTAGAGTACCCGGCCATGCGGGGCGCGCTCCTGGAGGACGTCAGCACCGACCACCCGCGCGAGATCTACAGCCACGAGGACTACGTGTCGCTCGTGCACCACAGCGGACAGGTACACTTATACTGGCCTGATATTACAACAACTGTACGTAATATTCGCTAGCCGTGATCCTGGCGGGCTGTATCTCTGCTGCATTCGGTGGATGATGCTTGTCACCTTTTGACCTTCCCCAAGAGCCGTTCGGAGGCGGGTTCGAAGCGTCGTTTATTGGCTCCTGAGGTTATTGAAGTATGATGAAATATGAACACTGACTTGAGATTATCATATCGATTTAATCTTTACACCTATACTAGTGAGAGAATACAATAATGCGTCCGCACTTGGCCTTTTGATATGAAGTCAAACGTTGATCCAATTGACAGATCGAACACAAGACGCCACACACAAGATGGCCTAGTTGGTAGCATGGTCTAATAAAACAAGGTCTTCTCTTCCGAAAAGGGACTCTTTCTACGTCATCACAAAGTTGCCACTTGATTAACCATTACCCCAAAAATAAGGAAAAAAATTGATTTTAGGTTAGTGTACGATTTTATTTCAAAAATGTATATATCACGAATAATATAAGTCACGAGCATAATTTACATATTTACTTTCATTGAATGTTTTATTTTAATATTGTATATACATTTATGCATGAAAATAACTAACAGGGATTTTTTTAAACATAAAGGTTACATTACAATGAGGATTTACAACCTGATACTACAGGCATCACCGGATTCACCAGATCAAACTGGCCGGTTACAAATTTGTCAACTTGATGTTTCTCGTCATACTATTCGAACCTATGGGAATATCATATTCCGCTCTCGCTCGTTATCATTACCCTATTGACACGCCAATGATTTTCAAACTATCGCGGTAAAAGTTGTCGATGACATTTTTTTGTAAAATGTAAAATGGTTAAATGCTCTATTACATCTTGTAAGAGCAAGAAAGGTACGGCACAGTCGGTTTCTATACTTTTCCACCGAAAGAATCGCTTGCCGAGAAGTGGTAGCGATATTGCGAGCCTAAAACCACGGTTAAAGATAGTGAGTAAGTAGTATTTTATGTCCCGTTGTACCTAAATGAGAGGAAGCGCCTAATAAAAAAGCGCTTATCAATATTCAAGTTCTCATAATCAATAGCTCTAATATTTAGATTTTTTTTTTTCTCAAACATGCCATGAAATATTGATGTTATGTTCCTTATAATAGGCCGCCAAGTATGACGTTTCAGGTGCGGCTTCCCGCTTAGACAAGAGGTCGTTTATGGAATTTCATACAAATCGTGCAGGCCTAGGCCGGAAAAGTCCTCTTTTTTAATTTCCATTCCACATGAATTTGTGGCACAGGCATCAGGACATTCTGCCATTATGCGTATTAAAAAAACAATAAACGATTTTATTTTTATTTTAGTGTAAACATGGCGGCTGTGTTTATGAACAGGCTAGATAGCTGTTTTTTTTAATATACTAAGCCGTGCATCCAACCAAAGCGTCTGAATGTTTATCTAAAATACTAGGTGAACAAAGGTAATTAGGGGTGCGTACCGCAACTTAGATCGCAGGCGGTGCGCTGCGGGGCACCGGCGGGCGGGCGGGCGCACACGACACAGCGCGGATGACTGAGCACTGTAGGTTACTTTAAATGTTTATGCACTCCTAGTAATTTGACTTTGTAATTTTAGTTTTTTTTTTTAATTAATTATTATTATGTTTGATGTTTGAGAAAAGCATTATTCATACCTCGGCGGGAAATATGGGTTGCCGGCCTCTGTAGTAATGTACTATTATTTTGTTATGAGTACCCGTACCTACGTCAAAATGCAGCAATACGTCTATACGTTTTTTTATAGAGAACAGTAAATGGTCAAAACGTAAAACCTATGTACAATGATAGTCTTAAGTTAATATATTCGAGCAAATATTTTATAATTACCCCGATTTTAAAGTTTTGAAATCTTCGGTTGACGGATATGATGTAGTACGTGTCCACTCACGTGATCACTGCTTCTCGGAAGAGAATACCAGGCGAAGTATATTATTGTACCATGGTTGGTAGTGAGTTAGTGACCGTGCCTACGAAGCTAGCGGTCCTGGGTTCAAATCCCGATAAGATATTTGTGTGATGAGCGCGAATATTTTTTCCAGAGTAATGGATGTTTTCTATGTAATGTTAAGTATATATGTCTCTATATAAGTATTTATATCGTTAGCGAGTACCCAAATTGCCTAGAGCTTAGTTTGAGACTAGGTCAATTATTGGTGTGATATAGTCCCCTGATATTTATTTATTTATTTAGTATCACGCATAATTTCCAGTTTATATCGCACAACTACGAGGAGCGCTCCACCTCTGAGGACCCTCGCATGATGGCCTTCTTCGACTCGCTCGTGCAGCGCGAGCTGGAGTGCCTCGGCGAGGAGTCGGACTCCCGCGACGGCACCAGCTCGGTGGGCACGCTGCGGCAACGCTCCGACTCATCGGATTCAGACCCCATCGTGGCTGACTTCCCGCCGCTGCCGCCTAAAAGAGGTCAGTGTTTGGGGAGCCCGTAGTTTGACAGTTGATGATGATGTACAAAATGTATATTTTTTCTTTCTCTAAGTTGCACGTGAATTATTTCTTTTTTCTCTTTCTTCTCTGTAGAGATAAGGCGTGCTAAGTCTTTCCATTTTTAAAAGCAAGTTTATATTACTTAAAGTTCAAAAAAGAATGTTTGTATTTGTATTGTATTGTAAAGTCTTCAACTTGTCAAGATAATGTCAGTAGGTACTAAATTCGATCACGGGAGCGCTATTCCACTCGCATATTATCTCGATGACGAACATTGTCGTTTGATTGAGTGTGCGAGCAACTTCTATTACATTCCTATTCTCTTATTCATAAACACGCAATAGCTAAAGTGTGCTTGAAATATGCTCTGTCCTTATCTGTCATTATGACATTTGAAGACAAAGAACACTTTTATTAAAATAGGTTTATCGTGCGATTACGAATAAGGGTTCCGTCTAGTTTTTTAAAATAATGGTGTTTGTCGTTCAGTTAACCCGAATGGGACTCGCAGTCAGCGCTGTCCGAACCGGCTGGCGCGGCTGGTGGCGTCGCGCTACCCGAAGAACTCACGCGCGCAGAAACGGGGTTCGGTCAGGTACTCTACAATAACATTCTATCTGTAGTACTTTTCAAGCATTTTTAATTTTAATTGATATTTTTGGTAGTTTTAATTGGAAAGTATACCGGGAGTTTTGAAATTGGTGATTTTATAGACTTTGACTTGCTCTTTTCGAAATTTTAACATGGCCATCTCGTATGTAGATGCTCTCTTTGTCATCAAATGGCTGTACTGTTTCGAATAAGGGTCCCTTGTTGATATAGAACCCAAAAAAATTGCCACTTGCGGTTCCTAGAGAGTAGTTTTAGTAGTTTAAAAGAAAAACCACGACTGCAATTTTAATGGAAGCTTTTTATTTCAATGTTCGTCCTATACCGGAACACCGCACCAGTATTTTTTGTATCGTAAAGTCAAAGTCATAGAAATATTTACGTTCTCAAGGCGTCTAAAATATCTACACGCACCTATGACATCGATAATAAGATCTATGTTAGTGATTTTGTCTGGGCGTCCATTTCAGCAGGCGCAGCAAGCAGAGCCGCGCGGGCGTGGGCGCGAGCGCGAGGCAGTCGAAGTGCATGTCGAGCGCGAGCGTCAAGGGCTCCCGCGCGGGCGCTTCGGCGCGGCGCGGCCCGCGGCGCTCCGTGCCGCGCTCGGTGCCGCGCGCCGCGCCGCGAACGTTGCCGCGAACGTTGCCGCGAACATTGCCGCGAGCGTTGCCGCGCGCGCGCGAGCGCCGCGCCGTGCCCGGGGCGCTCTCCCCGCCCTCCAGCGACCACACCGACTCCGACGAGCCGTGCCGCGGCCTCTTCCGGAACGAGGGACGGGTGAGGCCCGCCATCATATTTAATTTTTGTATTTTTTTGTGCCTGCGTCAGGTGTCATTTGGCAAATTTTGTGATGCTGCTAATTAATCATATTTTTATAAGGTTTATAAAGGAAATGTAATCGACTTAGTATTCTGTTATAAAGTTAACTTAATTTAATTTACCTACCTACCTACTATAAAACTTCTAACTAGAACAATTGCTATCGTATGGTAATGTGTAAATAGGTGTTCTTATGTGGTAGAATAAAACGCAATGACATTAAATGAGATGACAAAGAACGAGGTTATTGTGTATAGGAAGTAAAAAAAGTTTAATTATTTTGTTTTGAATTCCATGATATATGTGCATAGTTTTTCTTAATTTGATTTTAAAAATTAGTGAAACAATATTTTTTTTGAAACGAATTTATCTCCAGTCCTTGTACCTTCCAGGGGGTTTTTTTCTGAAATATATTTTTGCACCTTTAGGATTACGGTTCAGCGAAAACGACCCAATATCGGGTTCACTATTTCGTAGCAGATTTTCGCTACACAGCGGAAAAATACCGCTACAGGCTACAGCGTAGCACTCGTAGTATTGGCTGGCGGTAAATGTATAAATGCTGTCTATAAAATACTCAGTATTGTTATATGTATACCAAGTTTGAGATACATAGGTCATTCATAGGTCCCATAAAAATAAATCTGCTCTGCATTCTACTAATAATATAAATAGATTAAATTAAGTTTTAAAAACGTTTATTTTTTGCAGATGAACCGTCCGGTTCGCCGACGCATGACATTATCAAGAGCTGCAAAAAGAAAAAGTCAAATTCCCAACTACAACAGAACAACAATGAATTTACGGAGCCATGGTAAGCTACCAAGAGAACTATTCAAAATACGTTTTAAGTCTTGTCTATATTTGTAATGCTTCATTGGATAATTTATTCCAGGTACAATGGCGCAGGATAGCAGCGACAGTAATAGTTTCACTAATATGGATTATAATTATTATGATTCTAACATGGCAATACCTAGTACAAGCACAGGTAGTTATAACATTTTACCAACTGTTTACCGACTGCGCGAATCGAAAAAACGGTTGTGAGTTTAACAGTGGTGGAAGGACCTTGTGCAGGGTCCGTCCAGATCGCTTCCACCATCTTACCATCTAACAAACCGCCAAACAGCCGTATTTGTATTGTTAGTCTGACCAGTGAGTGAAGACACAAAAAAAAACCGGCCAAGTGCGAGTTCGATTCGCGTGGAGAGGGTTCCGTCTCCACACCATATGCCTGTCTGTTAGTCTGTCTGTCTATATGTCCATCTGTCACAGCAGATTTGCTCCAAAACTACTGGACCGATCGAGTTGAAATTTGGTACAAATACGTAAGTGGGTAACTCAAAGACGGATGCGTAACGTAAATAAATGAATTTTGAACAAGGGGGCTACTTTTGGGGGATAAATTAGGAAATTAAAAAAAAAGTTTCGCAAACCTTATTGTGTAACCAGTCAAATGAAAGGGCTTGTTGTATATTATATATTTGTTTTATAATTTTAACATAAACAGTTTTGAAGTTATTTAATAAAATACGCAAAAATCGACCATCCCTCCCTTATCTCTGAAAATAGGGTTTGCAAAACTTTTTTTTTAATTTCCTAATTTACCCCCCAAAAGTGGCCCCACTGTCCAAAATTCATTTATTTACGTTACGCGGCTGTCTTTGGGTCACTGACTTACATTATGTGTACCAAATTTCAACTCGATCGGTCCAGTAGTTTCGGAGCAAATCGGCTGTGACAGACGAACTGACAGACAGACGCACGAGTTCCTTTTTTCCTTTTGAGGTACGGAACCCAATAACAAGCGGCAAACTTAAAATATTACTAGCTGGTAACAGGAAATGCATAACGACTGGATAGGTACGCATAGTGCGTGTAGAATTATAAAAAATGCTTGTGTCACGACTCGCTGGTCAGACTATACTCCATACCATCGGACTTGTCTTATTTAGTAAACACTTACAAGCTCAAAATGCATAATTTTTGGCTAAAACGGCCGTTTTCTGGTGAATAAATCAACTAGAGGCCACATTTTGCACACTATTCTCCTGATTTTACATCATGGATGGTTTTTTATGACAAAACTGTAATTTTAGGCGTAAAGGGAGCATTTGAGGTTATAAAAGTGTTTAATAAATAAGATAAGTGAGATGGTATAGAGAATACGTTCTGGCTGTGTACAAAAATATTAGGATGCGTCATACTAGTTCGCCAGTCGCGTTTTAGTTTATAATAACTCTTATTAAGGTATTTTCACATAATAATTTTACTCCTCAGGGTACAGAGGACATAGCGCACCAGCGCTATTCAGAATAGCAGAGGTCGATTCAGACGACGATCAGTCGGTTGGCAGTCGACCGATCTCACCTAGGGCCCAGGGGGGCAGCCAGAACATTCCTAACAACCTCGTGAGCATCATCCCTACTCCGATCAACGGGTCGCGCGACTCGCTGGGCGACTCCTTACGCGTCGGGTCGCCGGAGTCGGGGAGCTCTTCACCGCCGCCCGGGAGCCGCCACAGGACGAGCGTGCGGAGAGTACGCCGGAGCGCGCGGCTCAGCCTGCAACGGTCCGATTCCAGCGAGTCGCCGCCGCCCAAGGACGCCTCCGCTGCCGAACACATGACCCCGACGCAGGGCTACAACAACAGGACGATAGCGCGGCTCATGAACGAGACTAACGAGAGCGAGCTGGAGAGCAGCTGCAGCACGGAGGGCAGCCTGTGGCCCGCGGAGGCGCAGGGCACGCCGGACAGCGGCGTGGGCACGGTCGGCGGCAGCAGCTCGCGCCGCTCGCAGCCCGCCGCGGACAACTCCGACGACCCCGACTACCAGGCCCTCAAGTTCCGACAGCGAGTCAAAAAGGCCCGAAGAAACTACAGGACCCATATGGAATCCGACTCTAATTAAATATTAATCAACTCCTGCCCGACCCCCGCCTGATCAGTCATTCCACTATAAGTGGCGACTATTCGACGACTGACTTCTCTATTTTTTATTATTATTATGTGTAAAAACTCTGGAACGTGCCGGAAACGTGTATCTAATCATCAGTTCGCTTTTTGAATAGTTTACTAGTATTGTGGATATGTGTGATCACTATAATTATTATCATATAACTTAATTAGTTGTTAAGAACCATGCTTGTGGTTATTATTAGCATTAAACCAATTTGGTAAATATATTAATTACGAACATTATCCTTTTTATTTTACGTTCCCGAAACTAGACATAATTTTAGTCTCCGGTCTCCGTATATCATTTACAGTCGCCACCAAAGAGCGGACAAAGGACTATATCATTATCAGTTCTTAGCATGTTCTTAGTTACAATGCAATGTCAACGGAGTGACATTGCATTATGTATTCATAAATCCAGGCAATTCCAAATTCGGAACTTGGTTCAAATTGATCCAAACACAAACGAGAAGAGAAATAAAGCAAAATTAACATCGCCTAGCTAGCGGGTTCATGGCATGGCAGGGTAAGAGCACGCCCTGGAGAGGGTGTACACCACATATCATGCGAGTCATGAAAATTGTTTATATCGTTTTATGGTAAAAACATTACATTGACAATTTTGCCAACTTACGCGATTGATTTGCTGGAATCCGTATTTACGGTTTATCCCTTCACATTCGGTGCAGTGTTCAACACACAAGTCAGCGCTATTGGCTCAAGAAAAGATATGGCTATGACGTATTCATAAAGCAACCAATCGCGGATTCAGCGTATAACCAAGGACCTTTTACTACTTTTATCCTTGTACGCAACACATGAATTTGGCGTTCGCAAAACGCCTCTAGATGTTGACATCTGGCAAGTTGACGTCTGTCTGTTGTGATTTATGATTGACAGGTCAGGTAGCTACCGGCCTAACCTATAAGCAGTGCAGTGGAGCACAAAATAATAAGTTTTGTTCCACCGTTGAATAGAAATGGACGGGATCTCCACGTATAACAACTTCTTGGCGATGCATAAGCCGCAACTGGTTCTATCTGGTGTCCCGGAGCACTTTTGGCCTGCTCTGTGCAAGAAACTATATGATCAAATTTTCGACTCTGGCTCAACATTCCAATTGGTACAGATCGATTACGAGGATGCCGAAAATAAAAGTTATGATCCTCTGTGGACTGTTATCGCAATACGCGATATTGAGCGTTCCGATCCCTGCCACGTTTACCTGATCGACCACGCTTGGACATTCAAGGCCAACAACGTTCAAAACTGTCTTAGAAATGTTCCTGGGCTTCTAGACAGGATGTGTTACCTCATGCAGATTAACGTTGAAACAGAAGAGGAAAAGATTGAGAAGGTTTCCCGTAATGTTTGGAAGTACGCACACACTTATGCAATTGCAGGAAATGAATTTTCTGTGGAGGAAAGAGTCCCTGTTTGGTATGTGTTAGACGAGCTAGGCTCAGGCATCACTCACTCTGACCAGCCTAATTTCCGCGCTGTGCCATTTATATTTGTACCAGAACAAATAACATTCACCTTGCTTTTTCCCATAGAAAATGTGGAGGAAGGAGACTCCATCACCAGAAATTTTGTAGAGGGAGATTATCCTGATCCAATCCAAAAGGAAGCAATGCTTATACCGTGGAAACATTATAATCACTTCCATGACAACTTCTCTCAAAAAGAACCTGAGCAGAAGTATTTCATTGAAGGACATATAGTAGAGACTCTGCCCAACCTGGAATCATTAAAAGATGTTCAGCATAGTGACAAGTTAAAGGTTTTCTCCGAGTACTCATACATTAACCAGTATTTAACTGCCTCAGGATTTGAGATAGTTGAGAATGAAGATCTTGCTGATGTGCTATGGTACACAAGCCATTTCAAGAGGTTCAAAGAGTTGAGTGAATCTTTTCCATCAAAATTTGTAAATCAGTTCCCATTTGAATACGTCCTGACAGTTAAAGACCTGTTAGCCATTGTGGCAAGGAGAGCTTCTGAAAAAGACACAAAGTCAAATGATCAGTTTGAAACAGAGCCAGCTTGGCTGCCCACAACGTTCAACATGAAGACTGAATTGTCAAACTTAGTTGCGTGTTACATGCAGAGGAGGATCGCTGGTTTGGACAACCATTGGATCTGCAAGCCATACAATCTTGCTAGAGGGTTAGACACCTATATAACTAATAATTTACATTTCCTCTGTAGGTTACCTTTGAGTGGTCCAAAAATTGCTCAGAAATACTTAGAAAACCCTGTACTTTTTGAAAGGCCTGAAATTGGTCAAGTTAAATTTGATATAAGGTATGTTGTACTTTTAAAGTCTGTCAATCCTACAACAGTTTATGTTTATAAAAACTTCTTCCTCAGATTTTCTAATAAGAGATTTGCTTTGAATAATTTGGAGGATTATGAACAACATTTTACAGTTATGAACTACAATGAGAATGCAACTTTGCACAGGATGTTGTGTGCAGACTTTAAGACTGCTTGGGATAGTCAGTACCAGGATTACGATTGGGATCTAATTGAAAAGTCAATATTCAAGATGTTTGAGGAGCTGTTTACTGCTGCCACTTCTAAAGGAGCTCCTTGTGGTATTCCAGAAAGTCCACAATCTAGGGCTCTGTATGCCGCAGATATAATGCTCAGTTGGCAGAAAAAAGGGGCGGAAACAGTCATACAGCCTAAATTACTAGAAATTAACTGGATGCCGGACTGCCGCCGCGCCTGCGAGTACTACCCTGATTTCTACAATGATATATTTTCAGTGTTATTCTTGAATAAAGAAGCAGATACATGCATCAAAATAACATAACTTCAGGCCATTATACCTTTTTTACTTTTTCTGTCTATGGAATACTCTTGTGTGGTGTGACAGCTTGTATAGTATAATAATAAACAATATTATAAAAATGTAAACCTTGCTTCATTCAATAACATCGTTTAATTGGAAGTTAAAATTTATACTGTAATATAGCATCATGTTTAATTAGTTCACAGTAGTATACAACTGAGTGGAAAACATGACAGCAGTGGTAAAGAAAATTAGCTCCATTTGCCACATGTTGTTCATTCACTCGCATACCACATTACGTTCATCAATGACATATATTACTAAATATTGCTTGATTTTATACATAAATATTATAGCTAGCGATTCCGCTATGTACAAACTTGGAATAGGTATCAGTTTTTCTGTAGGACTCTGCGATCATCGTCCTGAATGAATCCAAAAGGATTGTCGTCATTGACATGTCTGTGGCTGAGCATGAATAATACTATTAGTACAATGACAGCTACAAATAGTAAGATCCAGTAGCGTTTGTAGATGCCCCCGGCTCTCCTCACTCGTGATGATGGCAGTGTATTTCTGATAACAAAAAGATTAGATTAATAAAACAAACTATTACATTAAAGGACCTTATTATGACTATGAGAATAAATGTAAAAGCATTTAGAATTTATTAATCTCGTTAAGTTCTTTGAAACATAATAATATATAATATAGTAGCTTTTGCCTGCTACTTTGTCCGCATAGAAGTAGTTTATCCCTCGAGATGGCGAATTTTAATGGATAAAAAAGTTTCCTATCCTTTGATACTTTCCTGTAATACAATCTATTCCCCAGCCAAATTTCATTAACATCAATTACTTTCGCATTTAAAACATTATAGTATGGAAGTATGGATGTAATAATTTCTAAGATAAAACCAAACCAGACAAAACCACTACTTACTTTTTAAATAATAAATAAACCAGTCATTAATAAAATATTATAAAAATATAACCAACGACATTAGTATTTCTAGGCATACAAATCTTTGATGAGAATGGTCTAAAAAATAAATGCTCAATCAATTAAAGCGCAATTAAAAATCAATCTTACTTCCACCACCGGCTGATCCAGGCGAATGTCGATTTTTGTTTGTATTTATTCTCGTCGTGGTCGAAGTTCGTCGATGGTTTCGCGTGATCAATTGACTTGAATCCCTTTCTTGAAGCTTGACCTCCTTGAATTAAAGAAGATATTCAATTATAACTTTAAAAAAAAGGAATTGTTCAAACGTTGTGGTTGTTACCCTATATATATTGTATAGGGGCCCTGATCTCGCGATGATACATACCTAATAAATAAAAAAACACAAAGCAAGTTTAATACCCTCCACCGTCTCATTACATGCATTACACCGCCATTTAGGCATGTTTTTAAAGTACAGTCAAATAACTAAATTGGCTTCTAGGCTATTATGGAATTATGTTAACCTTTTCAACGCCACAGTCGGCTCTGGCCTTCAACTAAAAGTCGTGCCACTGACGCCACGTCGGCTACAGCCGACAAAAGTTCAAGATTAAAAGAGACTTTGTTCGGTAGCAATAAGGTGTAATTTGAATAGCATAGCAAACATGTTTGGCGTGTGGGTGGCACATTTTGTATTCGACGTATGGCGTTCAAAAGGTTAAAGTAAAATAAATCGTAAAATCATGCATGGAGCTAAGAAATAAAGTAGAAAAAACCTTTAAAAAATACCTTGTAAACTATCGCTTCTCTTGCCACTGTGGTCATACACGTGTGATTCGTCAGGTATCTGGACGATGGAATGTTGGGTGCCGTTGTTGGTCCGGCCAGCAGACTCGTCGTCGCTGGCGCCCACCGGCGTGCCGCGCTGGCTGTCCACGGGGCTGTTCGCGAAGAACTGATCCACGGGCGACTGGCTGCGTCGCACCACTGCGCCTTTCATGTCTTGGTCATCAGAGAGCTGGGGGAAACGTTAGGGATGGAGCTTTTAATGAGAAATGGAGAAATGTTAAGCTGAAATACATAGTAATATTATGAATCAATGTTCTTTACAGGATAAAACATCCGTCACTTTCTGACACGTATATAAAAGTACTAGAGTGACGGATGCATCCATATTTTGTAACTCGATAAATGCATCTATACTAGACCCACTGGAAATACAAAGGACATAGGGTACTTTTTAACTCAGAATATTGCAAAGTCGCCGAAACAACAGCTACTGTTATATATATTTTAATCTGAATAGTTGGCACTCTAGTGCAAAATGCACTTGTGTTCTATTTCGAGTTATGTCACCACGTCTTGTCACATTTTGACCATATGACGTCACTGGGCTAATCTGGTAGTCGAACATTGACTATATGAGAGTTATTACAAATAACACAGTTCATGTATCACAATCAACAGTTTTCTGAAACAATTGTCTCAACTGACATGTTAATTATTATCATAGCTCAGACAGGTCATAGCAAAACAATGGCAACACGGCAATAGAACAAAAGATTAATAGAGTCGTATTATGTACAGAATTATTTAATTATATTTTTCAATTACATTTATAACGGTTACCCAAAATGTGTTTGTGAAGGTATTTCCATTGTCATTTTTTTTAATGCTGATGGTTGTATTGAACTTATGAAACCATAAACTACTGCATTTTCTGAAACAAACTAATGTTTTAATTTAATTATTTGTGTAAATCATTAGTCACTATTTTCATTAACCGACTTCAAAAAAGGAGGAGGTTATACGTTCCACTGTATGTATTTTTTTTTATGTATGTTCACCGATTACTCCGTCAATTGTTGACCGATTTCAATTTATTTTTTTTGGTTTGATAGTGTATACTTTTGAGGTGATCCCATTGTCACCAAATCTGAATCTGATGAGAGGATTCGTGAGGGAACTCCTCAAATATTGTAGGCAAACATATAGCGATTTTAGTATTTTTAGTAACACATCCAGCATTTGCATTCAGAAAGTATCATTTGGTGAAGTGGAACTGATGATATAGACCACAGATGGCCACCGGAACTCCTCAATGGTACCGATTTCAAGGATGGCGATAAGATATCTCGATTAAGATAGTTGAGCGATTACCTACAATGAATAATATTTACTTGTTGAAATATGACTATGACTTTCCCGCGGCGTTGCTTGCGGCGCGCTTGATATAAGTTAAAGTTTCATTTCAACTAAGAATTGGGACTAGGTAACAGCGTATAATGATCACTAAAAATTATAAAATAAAATAAATGTTTTAAAAAACAAAAAACCGCATTCAAAAACGCAAAAAATAACTTCTTTGAAAATGTTAGCACCTAATAGGTTAGTCCAACTGAAGTCAGCGACCACAACATTTTCAACAAAAAGCCGACATCAGTTGGACTAACCTATTAGGTGCCTACAATTTTAAAGAAGTTATTTTTTGCGTTTGTTTGTTTTTTATTGTTGAAAATGTTGCGGTCGCCGACTTCAGTTGGACTAACCTATTAGGTGCCTACAATTTTAAAGAAGTTATTTTTTGCGTTTTTGAAGGCGGTTTTTTGTTTTTTTCATTTAATTATGAAGTAAATTGAAAATGTTAAATTACGATAATATCCACTTTAGATAATTATAATCTTAGGTATTACAACTCTATTGAA
This sequence comes from Acleris literana, assembly GCA_946894065.1. Lineage (NCBI taxonomy): Eukaryota > Metazoa > Arthropoda > Insecta > Lepidoptera > Tortricidae > Acleris > Acleris literana. Next base: position 6,339,465 of record OX335685.1, on the reverse strand, counting down.
TCTTGTTCTATTTTCAGATCTGTTTTTGCTATGACCTGTCGGAGCTATGATTATTTTGCCAATGGATAAACCTGAAATATTATTGTTTCATTATTCTATTGAATCCGTCTTTATGTCAGGCCATTTTATCTTTTTGATGAACCATTAATTTGTAAAATCATGGGAAAAAAATAGGCAGGGCTCTTAAACTATGCTGGGGGCCTAGGGCACACAAGAATTTGGGGCCCCTTTGGGAAAGTAAAGAAAGCAAATTATTACTAACATTTTTCTACTATGATCTTCTATTTATAATAATAATAAATGTGGATTGGGGCCCTGGGCACGGGCCCCGTGTGCCCTTATGGTAAAGACGGCATTGATTATAAGTATGGATAAGGCAAACCGTAAATTAAGTACTGGACACAACCTTACCTGGATTTTTACATTTTATGTAGTATTGAACCTTTAATTAATCCGTACTTAACACACACTTAAACCCTTACTGTACCAGAAAAAGGTGAACTAGTCCCTACAAAAAGTGATCAAGAGGTGTATCACAGATGCCATGCAAGCATACCAATCCTACACATACAAGCAATTTGCATGATATAAAAGAGGCCACATAGTCAATTTCTTGAATATGGCAGTAACTTGTTCTCACCAAAGGTAGACCAAGGCCAGCTCTTGCCCAGTTTACTCCAGCCAATTTCTCTCGGAGCACATCAGCTACCGGAGATACTAAGTTCTGGGGAGGGAAGACTGGTGTGGCGCAGGAGGGGCACTGGTACCCTGCAGGCGCTGTGGTCCGTGGAAGAGCCCGGTATCGGGCCTCTGTGCAAGCCCAGTGAAATACATCTGCAAAACCAATTTCAATGTAATAACAGCCCATTACTTTTATGCTATAGTGTTAAATATGTCTCATCATTAAATAGCTATTTGCAAAGCATAATGTTACATGAATATTAACAAGAGACATTTCTTTTGTTTTACTTTCTTTAATAGAAGGGTAAAATATATGAGGTACTTACGGTAACAGGTAAGTCGGATACATTCCCCTTCACTTAAGCTATTTGTGCAAATTTCGCAGATGGGGTTGTAGTCACTGTCTTGCAGCCACTGCAGGTACGATTGTATAATGCACTGAAACATAATAAGAAATAAAAAACATTGGAGACTAAAAGATTTTTCTGATACTTATACAAATCATCAAATAACTATCTACTTTAATACCTAACTTAAGCAAAGTTGGTTGACAGCTTATCGGAATACACAGATCTAATCTATGTTTTATTTGTAACAATTGTAGGGAAAATTAAAGGATACCTTAATCTCAATTTAATTAAAGAGCAAGCTTATTTTACAGAAATGCAAATATACATACGATTGTTCGAGTATAGGAATATCAGTTGTAGCTTATCAGTCAGTTAGTACTTAATCAAATGTAGTAAAATTTACCTTTGGGTGGTTCGTCACCATACAATATTCACAAACATTTACTCTGTGTTCAAAGCAAAACTGATTGGTGACTCGTCTCTTTGGACATTTGCACAGGCCCATAATGGATATTTAGCTTGGATTTGTAGCCTAATGAAGGTTTTCATAAGTTACAGTTATAATTACGGAAAATCACGAAACTTCTTCGTAAAAATCCAATAAAAGACAAACAAAAAGCTGCACCTCAGCTGAAAGTAGCGGCCACGTAAAGCAAATGTCAAAATTTGGATGCGTTCACCTTATTAAAATTGTAAACGAGATGGAAACACATGACACATGACTAAAGTGGCGGTAAAACAGTTTTGTAAAAAACGGGGACTTATGGCGTGAAAACTGCGAAATATACTGTCTTTCTTATACGATAGAGATCATAAAATTTATTTCACAGTTGTTTTAAGCAAGAAGCTTGTAGAAAAACAATGTTATTAACTATTATATATAAGTTACTTATAGTTTATAGGGTAGAAGTACCGGTTTTGGCCACTCTAAATTTTAATTAATATCTAAAGCAGTGATCCCCAAAGTGGTCTATATCGACCCCCAGGGGTCAACGACGACCTGCAAGGGATCCAAGTGAGTGGAAAAAAATAAATGGGGGTCCATGAGATAAAAATGGGGGTCCACGATAGTGGATCCTATTTAAGTAGGTCGTGACTTTAATTTTGGCTTTCCATTAATGGAATAATACATATTCATACACAGTTAGTAGGTACCTTCTTACTTACGTAATACTTTCTTATAAATAAACAAATATCATCTATATAAATTATGTTTAAATTTTCTCTGTGTGTAGTTTTTTACTTTGTAAAAAATATTTTTTCGTACTAAATTTTCTTTGTAGCCTGTGTCAATTTTTAGCCGGCTAGACCTCCAAAATTATCCGCGCAAAAATCCCGAAGATTTTTTGATTAGTTTTTACGTGATAAGTGATAACGTAAATATTAGGTAAGCAGGGGGTCCACACAAAACCGAAACAAATTCCAAGTGGTCTATAAGACAAAAAAGTTTGGGGACCTCTGATCTAAAGCATTATCAAATTACAAACTTTATTTTTAAATTATAAATTTCTATTTTATTTTTATATTAATCTTCAGTTTTAACTATTCATGAATATTATTTTTAATTTAACAGTTTTTTTGATGCTCATTTCAAACTTTAATACCCAAAAAGGGTACAGTGGCTAAAACCGGTACTTCTACCCTAAGTTGTACGCCGTATGTCTGGAGCCGGAATAATAGCTGTCAGGATATCGTTATAATCTGTGCTGCTGGCTTGCCGCTGTCACTGTTTGGCTTAAAGGACTTAGAATCCAGGCCATAAAAATTAAAAAAAAAAACTGTCACTGTCAGTCCAACACTGTTGCCTGTCACTGTCAGCCTGCTGTTAGGCAGGCGATGGCTATTTATTACATTAATAATATTACATAAAGTAAACAATTTATGTGTAAAAGAAATAATCATGACGACTAGATTACTTACTTTGGGGAACATTATAAGTCGGCCGCTTAGTTTACTCTACAAACCGGCTCCCTTGTTAGAAAATGTTGTAGTGACTAACCTCAAAAGAAACTTGAATACTTCTCCAGTTGCTTGTGTGAATTTCTTCAACAAATGTAAGTAACTAAGAATTAAAACGTGGGGTTAAAATTTAATTTTAATAACTATACTCAATGTTTATTTATCCGTTTGTAGTACCAGCAGAAAAATTATGGAAGTCAGTTACTTCAGTAAGTAACCCCGGTGCTAAGAAGGGTCGTGGAAGAGGCGCGGGACGTATTAGGATCCGGGATTTGAACCGTGGTCAGATGATTGGCGTGGGCAAGATTAACATGCTGTGGCCGGGTCTTTCTGCTCCCGTCATCCGAGGCAGAGAGCTGCTTAAACAGCAACGCTTACCTGATGACCCAGATAGGTAAGAATTGAAATCCCTTTGGTTGTTATTTATGATTTATTGGAGTAGTGCTTTTTACATTATTTTTTTCGCAATGTTTAGGAATAACTAAATAATAAATATCAGGGGACAATATCACGCAAAATTGACCTAGTCCCCAACTAATCTCTAGGCCTGTACTAACTGTTCAATCAGATATGTTTATTTAAGAATATAGTAACATTATTCTATTGACGAGTCTCATTGGCAGTAATGGTTGCACATGCCAATTGCCACTCAAACAAAAAATAGATTGACAATAGTCTAAGCAATATAATTTTGTGACTTTGTTAACTTTATTCATTTTTTATTGTTGTTTTCAGAATGGAAAAGCTAATAAAGCTACGGGACTCTATGACAAAATTCCGTCGTCTAAAGCTAAACCCTATTGAGAGGGGATGGTCAGGCACTCGCATGCCTGGTCGGAGTATAGGGCCCCCAGATTCAATAGGAGAAGGTATTTCTGATATTTATTAGGTTTGCTGGCATAAAACTTCACAAGTTTGATTTTTAATGTCACGGTATGTTACTAAAGGTGTAAATATATCAAATTATTTCAAAGTGTTTGTTCCTTTTACCTGACTGCCCGAAGGAGGGTTATGTTTCTACTTAAATTTTACAATATTGCTGCTACATAACCATAAAACTTTTTAATTTCAGATGAGTTCACTGGTTTTGACACAAAAGTGCTTCAGCTCCGATCCTTACTTATTATGAAGGGGAGTCTAGGAAGAACCAGAAATTACCAGGCTATGGTATGCTTTTTTTATAACTTCTAATTAACACATTCAGTCCCTGTGATCCAGAGATGGAGACTGGTATATATTTTCCGTAATTTGCAACATTTCCTTGATATTTTCGATTGCAATTTGGTGATAACAATATATGATTATATTAATTCATTGAACAACAAAAAATATTGAATAATAAGCAACATACCAAGATTGAATAAGGGTATTGTTGTAGGAAAAAAATACCATACCAAGCAGCTGTGATCATCAATCATGTTCAGTTCTAAAGCAGCATAGAGTGTAAAATTTTGCGTGTGCAATTTTAAAATACAAATTTACTAATGCTGGACAACTTTGACTTAGGTGGTTACGGGAAATAAGCAAGGACTGGCTGGATTTGGTTTTGGGAGGTCAAAAGAAGCATCTGCTGCCCTAAGGAAAGCTAGGAATCGGGCTGGACAGAAATTGATGCATTTTGAAGTTTATAAGGGACACACAAGTAAGTTTATGATTTACCAAGAAACAAAACTATGTTTTTTCGTGTTGTTTCGTATAATTATAATTAAGAGATTGTAAGGCGACGCTTAAATCGCGTATGTTTCAATTCTATTCCATACAAATTCATTTTTGAAGCCGATCGCGATTGCGAGTGAATTACGCGAAAGGCCTAATTAATTTTAATTTAATTTTTGTCACCCCCTAAATAAAGTCCATGGAAATGGAAACACAAGGAAGAGGCATAATTATGTTCAGCAGTATGTATAATAAGCAGAGATCGAACAAATGGGTGTCATTACTCGCAATAGTGTGGACATGACTCCAAAGATTTTAATTAAACAAATTAAATTTTATTAATTGATTTCTTATTTGAACTTAATTTTTATCCTTTGCAAGGCAATTACTACCTTGCAAAGAATGAAAAATAAAGTTCAGGTAAGAAATCAATTAATAAAATGTAATTTGTTTAATTAAAATCTTCGGAGTCATCTCCACACTATTGCGAGTAATGACACCCATTTGTCTGATCTCTGATAATAAGAAACCATGCCCTATTTTTACGATTTTTGAATATGTTATGTTATCAAGAAAAACTGGGTTTGTATGTTTCCTTTCATTATTTTTTAATTAGTTTCCTTCCAATGAATGTTTTCTTGGAACGAAAACATACAGAACTAGTTTTTCATAATATCTAGAACATATTTCAAAAACCGTAAAAATCGAACTATGTTTAAGAGGAGAGAAACACTACCGTATGGAAATTTTCAGCCTCCCAATCCACAAGTCAAGTCCTTTACTAATTGTAGGTATCATAGCCAAGTTTGTACACCTCTCATAACATTAAAAAAAACTGGCATGCCTTTGTTTATTTATTAAATAACATATTTTTTTTAAAACTTGTAATTTTCAGTTTTCCATGACTTCTACACAGCCTTTGGTAAGACAAAGATATTTGTCCAGAAAAAAAATGAAGGCTATGGTTTGAGTTGCCACAGAGCTATCAAGGAAATCTGTGAGGCTATTGGCATCAAAGATATCCGCGCCAAAGTTGAGGGCTCCAACAACCTGCAGCATGTTGTGAAGGCTTTCTTCATTGGTTTACTTCAGCAGGTATAATTTTGCAGTAAGTCATGATTTGGATTTCAAATCAAATACAAATGATGCTTTATGGTTTTCTTTTGCTATGTTTTTACAGAGAACACATCAACAATTGGCAGAGGAAAAGAAACTACATTTAGTTGAGTACCGTGAGGAGAACGAGTTCTACCCGAAAGTCATAGCCAGCCCTACTCAGGTAAGGACCAAAGAGGAAATACCGAAAGACGAGACCTTAGACTTTATTCAGTATGTCATGAACGATAAGGTAATATTAAGGAAGAAGAAATTCCCTCGCTTCTATGAGACCATGCCTCACTACCAAATTTTCCTCAAGAAATATGAAAAGTTTAGAAACCATGAGAAGATTAGAAGAAATCTCAAAGTGGAGTATGGAGAGGTAAAGAGTTTCCTCACTGATAAATACCCAGAAGAAAAAACAGAGGAAGCAAACTAGGTTTTGTAATGTATTAAATCTATTTTATAGTGTAACATAGTTTTGAATAAATGTAATTATTCATAATTTTCTCTTTTATTTACATAAAGAAAGAAAAGTGCTTTATTGCCCAAACAGCTTTACAGATAGTGTTCTTAACTACAAAAGTTATGCTTTAGTCGGTTAGCTGCGGCAAAAGGGTCAGACTCAGCGTGAGCTGGCTCCTGCTGATGCAGAAGACAGCGCTGGTTTTCAGTTTGACCCTTTTGTTGTACTTCACTGTTTCAACTGTTTTGTTTTAACTAAACAATTTCTCAGTTACAATTCAATTAAGGTTTTATGGATAAAAAGTCTATTACTTGAGGTCTCTCCAACAGGTTCCCTGTCCCCACACAAGAGAGCATTTTCTTTGTTACACATCCAATCTTTTTTTTAATATGTAATATTATACCCAAATTTGATCTCATTTGATTCATGAATGTATCACACCCTGGACAAATCTGCTTTCATGAATCATATGTGATGCATAGGAAAGGGTACCCGTTAAGGTATACCTTTATAGGTTGCGGTAACATCTTGCTTTTAAGCAAGCCGCAATCTAGTTTGCCATAGTTAAAAAATATATATTAAAGGCTCAAAATAAAAACACTAAGGAGTGACATAAGTTGATTTATTCGTATTTAAATAGCGAAGACGGACTGACTTTAAATAATCCAAAAGTATCTTCAATGAAGGCTATTGTTTGAAGTCAAAAAAAATATAATTATAATGGAATATTATCTTAATCTAGTACCTAAAGGATCACATTCAAGAAATGTCTTCATAATGACAACTTGTTCTATTTTAATTACTATTTAGTTCATTCGTTCAATCAATGAGATTTTCATAGGGATTTGACCTTTATGAACAAGGATTTTGATCCTTATGAGCAGTTTGCAGGACTGTTGGTTAATTAGACAAAACTTTGCCATATAATGTCTTAGTTTATTCGCTATAGTTGTTGTTGTTGTTGTTGTTGTTGTTGTTGTTGTTGTTGTTGTTGTTGTTGTTGTTGTTGTTGTTGTTGTTGTTGTTGTTGTTGTTGTTGTTGTTGTTGTTGTTGGTGTTGTTGTTGTTGTTGTTGTTAAGGACAAGCAAAGGTCTTGGTATATGTATATTTAATGACCCTTGTGTGACCCAGTGTGCAATAGGATGTATATAATCAAGGCAATTTTATTTACAGGTCGACACACGTAAAAAGAGCTCCGAGCGGCTAGTAGAGGGGGATATGTTTGCGCATCTTGTATACTCACAAACCAATCATAGATAAGAGTGTATTACAGGGAACCAATAGCGTGGCGTGGTTTACGCTCCCCCCGCCGCGCCCACCAATTTGGTCCGTAATTTGCTCGCTGCGCAGGTAGGTCGCTCAGGGCTCTTTTTACGTTCGTCGACTTGTAATCTATATTGCAAAGGGGATAAAGTTAATTTGTCTTTGTTTCAAATTGAACTTTATATCCATGTTGGTAGATTCAAATCTCCAATTACAAAAATCTCTGTTTGTAGTATTATATGGTGGGTCTCACGAGATTAAAGTTATAATGATCCATTTTCAGTGCAAAATCACGTGCGTTACCTGCGACCGCAGAAGGACGGTACCAGGAAAGCATAACTAAATATTACTACAAAATATGGACGGGGAATTAGTCTGCCGGCAACCTCATTAATTGAACTAATGAACGGCTAGCAACTGTAGTTGTGACCTTAAGTTATGTATAGTTAAGGTATGAATGCAGTTTGTTCTACAAACCTAAGGAATCTTACTACCTGACTACAAATTCAAAAAAGGAAGAGCCTCCAAGTTTGTCAGAGTATTTTAATATAGTATGGTCGACCAAAAGCGTAATATCGTCCTGTCAAGTTATTAAAACGCGTATATTTGGAGGGAAGTAGTAAAATATTGCTACATAACGTTGTCTAAGAAAATCGCGCTCTTTGCTACTATGACGCCGAGATAATTATAAATAAAATATAAATTGTTCTCACCGTTTTTTGGCCACTGCTTCTAATTATGGTCATCAAACAACACGTAGGGTGCAATAAAAATAAACAGTTTACATATTTATTACAAGTCAAAGAAGACATTTTTTATATCACATTTAGAAAATTCCTATAATTGAAAAATATATAGTTATCTAGTTATCTACTATTATTACATGCAACTTAAAAACGCGCGTGATTTTATTGTAACACATTAGAATAATTGGATCGACGTTGTTTAACAGTTGCACAGTCAACGATGAAAGTAACATTATTTAATAAATTATATAATTAATATTTACATGCATGACCGTGAACTTTAATTTACGAGCCACCTTAGAACCATGTCGCACTGAATCGATGGTTACTTTGTCTAAAACACGAATATTTTTCTTTAAAATAAATATCACTTATTAATCTTATTATACCAAACATAGGAAGAGTAAATAAGATAAGTATCGCAACCATAAATTCGTCTTTCATAAATTGCGTTTTTATTATAAAAATCAAGCGCGCTTTAAGTCACATGAATATCTTGTCATGGCACCTGACCAATGTTCCAATATATTACAAAATATTTACAACAAATTAAAACAATATAACTATAGTAAAACCTGAAACAGAAAGCAACTAAATGCTCTAAATGCTACTCAAATAAAGCACCATAGAATTGTTTACATTTCTCTAAAGTTATCTGAAAGGAAATAACTAGCTACTACAGTATTATTGAATCTACTCTAAAACGGATTATCGTAGAAAATAACGGTCAAAAATGTAGATTTTGTGACCGCAAATTGAATAACAAACCTTACTTTATGAATTTCTACCATGAATAGACTAAAATTTAAAATTAGACTGAAACCAAGAGGCCTAATGTGGTCGTGTTTATAGATTTATACAAACGTTGATAAAACATCTGTCGCTTCCTGACCAGTACGTAAGTGCGAGAGTGACGGATGCTTTATCCACCGCGATAAAGGCGACCATAATACGGATCTACGGGTGACTATAAAAAATATTTATTATAAAAAAGTTCGTTTCTTATCGATTTTTCTTAAATATTTTTATTCACAATTTTATAACCAGTACCTAAAGTTTTAATTTTATCCACCCTTTAAGAGTGCCTCGTATGATTTAAGGAACAAATTGGGGACTGTACGGATATTCTAGATGGATCAGGAAAATAAAAAAACCTCAAACTTACACTTTTTGAGATATTACGAAGTTGCAATGCGAAAGATTTTTATCGATTCCGCTATATGGCGTTTATTTATATTTCTGGTACTCTAAATAAATGTTAGATTTCAACAAACATTACTTGAAGTGTTCACTCGACTATCACGTCAATACTTTTCGACTACTGTTATACATTAATCGTTTAAGTTCTGTGACATTCGTCATAAGGTCTCCATCAAGAGCACACTATCGCGATGGAGTTTACGAAAATCGCGAAAACGTTAATCATACGTTTGCAAATTATTGCATGCATTTGGTATGTAGTCGCTCGTTATAACCTTCACACTAGCCGAAGTAATGCTTGGCTCATCGTAAACGCAGATTCGAAAACGAATGCCATCTCGATGGAGACACTTCCATAACGTTCAATAATAATTAAGATTGTGAATTGATTGAGCAGAAGCCTGGCTGCGTTGCACCATTTCTGTAGAGGAGCCGAGAGATCCGTGGTATTTTTACCCAGAGAATATATTCAGCATTGTTTAGACTCTTCATCGGAGCTGTTTGTCAACATGCGGGCGAAGCGGCGAATCCTGTTAAAAAATAATAATTAACGCGCTTGTTTTTGATCGATTTGATATTTAAATGGTTATTTTGCCAACGAGACGAGTAAAGTATGTCTAGAATCAAGTTCGTTAGCAAATGCGAGGCAAGGTCTTCTTGTACAAGAAGGTAAATTACATGACGAAACATTGAATAGACCAATGAATAAAATCTTCAGGAGCGGGTTGTTGTGATTAGCTACCATCATTTAATGTCACATAATTAACTGAATATAAACACAATCTGTATATATTCAGTTAATTTTTTTTTTTTTTTTTTTAATTTTTTTTATTGGGTCACAAAACTGAACGTTACACAAGCATACTTAAAGATTTTATACATTGGGCGCTATATATGGTGTACGCTCTACTAGATGTGAACACAGCATGATTATAAAAACAAAACTTAACACTATTATTACTCTATCATAATGATATTAAAATTTAAATAATAAATCTACTATTGAAGTCCAAGAGCCACCTCTAACAGCTAAAGTAATGACGTATTATTATAATTACCTAACTATTTAGACAGTGTTCAGTCATAAACGGGCAACAGGTAGGCACGCCCGCGCCGTGCCGGGACCGGCCGGTCTAGTGTCGTCCCCCGTACCTGCGGTCAGTGCGCCCTCGGGCTGCGCCACTTGTCGGCGTTGTCCTGGCGCGCGTGCGGCGCGAGCGCGGCGCGCACGCCGCCCAGCACGTCGGCGGCGCCGCCGGCCGCGAGCGCGAGCGGGCAGGTGCCGCAGCACGCCCGCGCCGTGCCGGGACCGGCCGGTCTAGTGTCGTCCCCCGTACCTGCGGTCAGTGCGCCCTCGGGCTGCGCCACTTGTCGGCGTTGTCCTGGCGCGCGTGCGGCGCGAGCGCGGCGCGCACGCCGCCCAGCACGTCGGCGGCGCCGCCGGCCGCGAGCGCGAGCGGGCAGGTGCCGCAGCACGCCCGCGCCGTGCCGGGACCGGCCGGTCTAGTGTCGTCCCCCGTACCTGCGGTCAGTGCGCCCTCGGGCTGCGCCACTTGTCGGCGTTGTCCTGGCGCGCGTGCGGCGCGAGCGCGGCGCGCACGCCGCCCAGCACGTCGGCGGCGCCGCCGGCCGCGAGCGCGAGCGGGCAGGTGCCGCAGCACGCCCGCGCCGTGCCGGGACCGGCCGGTCTAGTGTCGTCCCCCGTACCTGCGGTCAGTGCGCCCTCGGGCTGCGCCACTTGTCGGCGTTGTCCTGGCGCGCGTGCGGCGCGAGCGCGGCGCGCACGCCGCCCAGCACGTCGGCGGCGCCGCCGGCCGCGAGCGCGAGCGGGCAGGTGCCGCAGCACGCCCGCGCCGTGCCGGGACCGGCCGGTCTAGTGTCGTCCCCCGTACCTGCGGTCAGTGCGCCCTCGGGCTGCGCCACTTGTCGGCGTTGTCCTGGCGCGCGTGCGGCGCGAGCGCGGCGCGCACGCCGCCCAGCACGTCGGCGGCGCCGCCGGCCGCGAGCGCGAGCGGGCAGGTGCCGCAGCACGCCCGCGCCGTGCCGGGACCGGCCGGTCTAGTGTCGTCCCCCGTACCTGCGGTCAGTGCGCCCTCGGGCTGCGCCACTTGTCGGCGTTGTCCTGGCGCGCGTGCGGCGCGAGCGCGGCGCGCACGCCGCCCAGCACGTCGGCGGCGCCGCCGGCCGCGAGCGCGAGCGGGCAGGTGCCGCAGCACGCCCGCGCCGTGCCGGGACCGGCCGGTCTAGTGTCGTCCCCCGTACCTGCGGTCAGTGCGCCCTCGGGCTGCGCCACTTGTCGGCGTTGTCCTGGCGCGCGTGCGGCGCGAGCGCGGCGCGCACGCCGCCCAGCACGTCGGCGGCGCCGCCGGCCGCGAGCGCGAGCGGGCAGGTGCCGCAGCACGCCCGCGCCGTGCCGGGACCGGCCGGTCTAGTGTCGTCCCCCGTACCTGCGGTCAGTGCGCCCTCGGGCTGCGCCACTTGTCGGCGTTGTCCTGGCGCGCGTGCGGCGCGAGCGCGGCGCGCACGCCGCCCAGCACGTCGGCGGCGCCGCCGGCCGCGAGCGCGAGCGGGCAGGTGCCGCAGCACGCCCGCGCCGTGCCGGGACCGGCCGGTCTAGTGTCGTCCCCCGTACCTGCGGTCAGTGCGCCCTCGGGCTGCGCCACTTGTCGGCGTTGTCCTGGCGCGCGTGCGGCGCGAGCGCGGCGCGCACGCCGCCCAGCACGTCGGCGGCGCCGCCGGCCGCGAGCGCGAGCGGGCAGGTGCCGCAGCACGCCCGCGCCGTGCCGGGACCGGCCGGTCTAGTGTCGTCCCCCGTACCTGCGGTCAGTGCGCCCTCGGGCTGCGCCACTTGTCGGCGTTGTCCTGGCGCGCGTGCGGCGCGAGCGCGGCGCGCACGCCGCCCAGCACGTCGGCGGCGCCGCCGGCCGCGAGCGCGAGCGGGCAGGTGCCGCAGCACGCCCGCGCCGTGCCGGGACCGGCCGGTCTAGTGTCGTCCCCCGTACCTGCGGTCAGTGCGCCCTCGGGCTGCGCCACTTGTCGGCGTTGTCCTGGCGCGCGTGCGGCGCGAGCGCGGCGCGCACGCCGCCCAGCACGTCGGCGGCGCCGCCGGCCGCGAGCGCGAGCGGGCAGGTGCCGCAGCACGCCCGCGCCGTGCCGGGACCGGCCGGTCTAGTGTCGTCCCCCGTACCTGCGGTCAGTGCGCCCTCGGGCTGCGCCACTTGTCGGCGTTGTCCTGGCGCGCGTGCGGCGCGAGCGCGGCGCGCACGCCGCCCAGCACGTCGGCGGCGCCGCCGGCCGCGAGCGCGAGCGGGCAGGTGCCGCAGCACGCCCGCGCCGTGCCGGGACCGGCCGGTCTAGTGTCGTCCCCCGTACCTGCGGTCAGTGCGCCCTCGGGCTGCGCCACTTGTCGGCGTTGTCCTGGCGCGCGTGCGGCGCGAGCGCGGCGCGCACGCCGCCCAGCACGTCGGCGGCGCCGCCGGCCGCGAGCGCGAGCGGGCAGGTGCCGCAGCACGCCCGCGCCGTGCCGGGACCGGCCGGTCTAGTGTCGTCCCCCGTACCTGCGGTCAGTGCGCCCTCGGGCTGCGCCACTTGTCGGCGTTGTCCTGGCGCGCGTGCGGCGCGAGCGCGGCGCGCACGCCGCCCAGCACGTCGGCGGCGCCGCCGGCCGCGAGCGCGAGCGGGCAGGTGCCGCAGCACGCCCGCGCCGTGCCGGGACCGGCCGGTCTAGTGTCGTCCCCCGTACCTGCGGTCAGTGCGCCCTCGGGCTGCGCCACTTGTCGGCGTTGTCCTGGCGCGCGTGCGGCGCGAGCGCGGCGCGCACGCCGCCCAGCACGTCGGCGGCGCCGCCGGCCGCGAGCGCGAGCGGGCAGGTGCCGCAGCACGCCCGCGCCGTGCCGGGACCGGCCGGTCTAGTGTCGTCCCCCGTACCTGCGGTCAGTGCGCCCTCGGGCTGCGCCACTTGTCGGCGTTGTCCTGGCGCGCGTGCGGCGCGAGCGCGGCGCGCACGCCGCCCAGCACGTCGGCGGCGCCGCCGGCCGCGAGCGCGAGCGGGCAGGTGCCGCAGCACGCCCGCGCCGTGCCGGGACCGGCCGGTCTAGTGTCGTCCCCCGTACCTGCGGTCAGTGCGCCCTCGGGCTGCGCCACTTGTCGGCGTTGTCCTGGCGCGCGTGCGGCGCGAGCGCGGCGCGCACGCCGCCCAGCACGTCGGCGGCGCCGCCGGCCGCGAGCGCGAGCGGGCAGGTGCCGCAGCACGCCCGCGCCGTGCCGGGACCGGCCGGTCTAGTGTCGTCCCCCGTACCTGCGGTCAGTGCGCCCTCGGGCTGCGCCACTTGTCGGCGTTGTCCTGGCGCGCGTGCGGCGCGAGCGCGGCGCGCACGCCGCCCAGCACGTCGGCGGCGCCGCCGGCCGCGAGCGCGAGCGGGCAGGTGCCGCAGCACGCCCGCGCCGTGCCGGGACCGGCCGGTCTAGTGTCGTCCCCCGTACCTGCGGTCAGTGCGCCCTCGGGCTGCGCCACTTGTCGGCGTTGTCCTGGCGCGCGTGCGGCGCGAGCGCGGCGCGCACGCCGCCCAGCACGTCGGCGGCGCCGCCGGCCGCGAGCGCGAGCGGGCAGGTGCCGCAGCACGCCCGCGCCGTGCCGGGACCGGCCGGTCTAGTGTCGTCCCCCGTACCTGCGGTCAGTGCGCCCTCGGGCTGCGCCACTTGTCGGCGTTGTCCTGGCGCGCGTGCGGCGCGAGCGCGGCGCGCACGCCGCCCAGCACGTCGGCGGCGCCGCCGGCCGCGAGCGCGAGCGGGCAGGTGCCGCAGCACGCCCGCGCCGTGCCGGGACCGGCCGGTCTAGTGTCGTCCCCCGTACCTGCGGTCAGTGCGCCCTCGGGCTGCGCCACTTGTCGGCGTTGTCCTGGCGCGCGTGCGGCGCGAGCGCGGCGCGCACGCCGCCCAGCACGTCGGCGGCGCCGCCGGCCGCGAGCGCGAGCGGGCAGGTGCCGCAGCACGCCCGCGCCGTGCCGGGACCGGCCGGTCTAGTGTCGTCCCCCGTACCTGCGGTCAGTGCGCCCTCGGGCTGCGCCACTTGTCGGCGTTGTCCTGGCGCGCGTGCGGCGCGAGCGCGGCGCGCACGCCGCCCAGCACGTCGGCGGCGCCGCCGGCCGCGAGCGCGAGCGGGGCCACCGCGGCGCCCGGCAGGTGCCGCAGCACGCCCGCGCCGTGCCGGGACTGCGCCGCCAGCGCCATCGTCGCCGCCTGCTCCGCGAACCCCTGGATATACACATATCGGTTATCTAGTGCTCACCTCTCGGTTCGATTGATTTAAGTGTAACATTCGGTTTGTGATTCAATTTAAAAAAATGCGTGCGTGTGTAAGATACGTTCTCATTACGTCGCCTGACGGTGACGTGAGCATGCCGAATTACGACAACCCGGACAGTTAGGTCCTCGGTGTAGTTAGTGCGCACCTCCTTGACGGTGAGGTAGGCGGAGGCGACGCCCTCGCGCAGGTCGGCGGGCAGGCGCGCGGGGTCGCGGCGGCGGCGGCGGCGGCGCGCGCGGCGCTCGTACGTGGCCTGCAGCTGCAGCGTCGGCGCCGGCGTCAGCATGTCGAACGCCGTCTCCGCCGTCGCCTGCGGATATCAATATTGATTATATTCGCGCTGTTATAGTTAGAGGCCAGATTTGGCAGCTGTTAACGCAACACAAAATAAAACCTCAAACACATAATGGGCGTTTTCACTAAAAAGTGTACTCAATTAAGGACTGAAATCAAGGAACTTTAACTTCAGTCCTTTTTTTAGTGAAAACGCCCTAATACTGGATTGAAATCAGGTTTACTTATAACGGCGCGACTATAAAATTTTCCAGTTTTAAAAATAAATGCATTAGCGGTTTTATACCGTGTTTAAGGAAGTGTCGGACTATACCGACCTGTATGAGCTGCAGCAGGCGCGCCGTGATGTCGAGCGCGGCGACGGCGGTGCGCGCCGTGAAGGAGGCGGCGCCGCGGCGCAGCCCGTGCACCAGCCGCCCGTCGCGCCGCCACTGCTCCACCGGCAGCCACACCAGGTCGCGGATGCCCGTTACTGCGCGAACACACACGCATACAAATTTACCGGTTCCGCTCATTTGACCAAAAGTACGTTTGACAAATGTATCATTTTACAAGCATTTATTTCGCAAAAACGTATAGTGCTTAAACTATTACATTACTAGAGCTCAGAAAGAGTGAGCTATTATTACGTCATTAATATAATTTGTAGGTATTAATATTTATTTATTTATTTATTTAAGAACACATACAGTCGTACGTTAAATATGTATACAGGTAATCAAGTAACACTATAAAGACCTAGAGGTTCATAAAAAGTACAGTAATAGGTACTAATGTTTATATAAAACTAATGTTAGGTACGGAAATTAAAAATGAACAATACTACTATTTGGTACAACAATTGCACAAAAACTGCTATAGTGAAGTCAATGCACGAATTATACAGGAAGAAGATAAAAGAGGGTTCAGAGTTAATTATCTATAAAATGTTGCTTGACAATTTTTTTCAGGGTACTAAGTGAACTAATAAATGGGTCAATATCATATAAATGCTCATTAATTAAACGAGGAACTCGTCTGAAGAAAGTGTGTTGGGTGTAGTTAGTACGAGCAAAACTGACATGAAATAATTTACGAGGACGTAAGGAGGGACGTGGAATATTAAAAGTTATGCTTTGTAAGAGATCTGGACACCTAATTTCATTTTTTAAGATTTTGAAAAAGAAAATCGTATCTAGATAAAGACGTCTGTTCCTGAGTGAAAGAAAGTTAAAGTATTTCGAAGAATCTTTTGAATTATTAAAAATTTTCCCACACACCCCCCACAATATGGATACACCCTGAAAGTAAAAATTAAAACAAAACGAAAATTTATAATAATTGAACTAAAATAACAATGCATTTAAAAACGCTAGCTAGCTAAGCTTTTTAATTTATTTCAAAGTTTGTGTAATTGTAATAAAGGAGTATCATTTTTTTTTTTCTAATCTCAATGTATTTCTTCTTGCGTTTAATATCCCCTTATAAAATCTTATCCACTTTCTACATCCACTAAAGTGAGTGGATCAAAATTGTACATTAAAATACTGCCCACATCCGTTTAGAGTTTAGGGTATGTCCATGTTATGCAAACTCTCAAAACAGCTCACCCTTTCCGATCTCTGCATATTACATAGGTTACATGGGCTTATTAAATAAATTAGGTTAAGTTAGATTTTCGCAACAAAAAAAATATGCGGCGGAATGTCCTGGCGAAATGAAAGTTTGTAAAATGATATAGTTTGCCAATAAAATATTTGCAATTAAATTTATAGTAGTACAACTTAACCGGGGTATGCATAAGGTGCGGGGAGAGGGCAATGGTGACTGGTCGAGATTTTTCATACGTCACTCCCGCACTTTAAGCTTACCCCAACTCTCAATTAAGATGTACGCCCATAGCGATATTTATCACCATATGCTTACTGAGTTGCAGCAAAGAATGCATCGGTCCGATGCCACTAAGTAGACCGGGCAGCTGGTGCCGTTTGATGTCCGACAGCCATTCATGTAACGCCCACTGCACTAACTTTTCCAGGCCGAGGAGTCCCAATCTAGCAACAAATGTATTAAATGAATTATACTTATAATCATCGAGTTATAAGTTTGAAAAGTATCAGTAATCATTTTGGCTAGCAATTGGTAAATCCGTGGATTACAATAAGCCCAAACTTTTTTTGTGTAGGTAGTTGAATAAACGTCGTCATCAAAAAATCAAGTGACTGATGTTAATCATTAAACATAGGAGTATTATCAGAGTATTACCTAGACAAGTTGCTCGCGTATACCCTTTGAGATAGCAATACAGTACAACGCAACCAAATCACATATAACCTTTAACATACAAAGCTTTTGTCCTTGGCCTTATTAACGCGATCATGAGAAATAATTACCAGTGAAAGAAATAGGGGGAAAGTAAGTCCTTAAAGCCGCAAACGCACTGAGAGCGGAGGCGGCGCGGTGCAGCGCGTACCTATACTAAAACCGCCTCCGCCATGCTTTTAGAAGGCTTTTTAACACATTATGGGAGCGTTTGCGGCGTTAGTAAAACTTTAACATATTACTCACTTGTAGTCGAGCCTCTTGAGTGTGAGTTCTGAGCAGTTAAGCTGCCCCAGCCCCATGAGGAGTCCCGCCACGGGTCCGGCCGACAGGTCCACGCGCTTGCCGACGTAGTCCAGCCGAATGGGCACCTCCGGCGAAAACACAACCCTCCTAGACAACATACAATCAAAATTAAGGGTGCAAGTCGTGGGTTGACCAATCCTTGCCCATAATAGTCACCCGATTTGACCCCTTTTCTTGCCTATGAGTGGACTAATAAATCATTTCATTTCATTTCATTTCATTTCTAAGAATCTCGTGTACAGTACGAGTACGTTTCGGACCACTGTTGCATGCAAAATATTGGACATTTTATTACAAGTCCCATTTTGCTATTATAGGTTTCGAACGATATTGAGCAATAAACGAACGACAAGAAACATTTAAACGATATATTTTATATTGATATTGGTAGCAAGGAATCCTCGGTGCACGAGTTTCACTCACACTTGGTCGATTTAAAGAAGATTTTATTTAACTTGCTGTTGCGTATCTTTCCGGTTAGAAATTTGTAATTTAAATTTCGACCCCTTGTTGATCCAATTAAACAGTAATTTGGTATTTGGTCAATCGGATGAGATTACAAAATTATGATGCTGAAGAGCTGATCTGATGAAGATACAGAAGGTGACCGCAGTATCTCCGCTGTATACCTAAACCTAGTTTGAACTCATTTGATAAGCAATTACCGACGTTGTTCCAAAAGAAAAAATCGGCAACAATGTTATCCCAAAAAAAAAAGTTGAATTAGGAGGAAGAGGAAAAAGTGATTTAGGAGGCGGCAGTTTCCTCCAAATAACGTCGTCGTGCTCACAGATGCCGTCAATTGGGCAAAAATAAACATCTGCCCCACTGACCGGAAGTAAATGGGCGAATCGTCGACCGGCTCCAGGTCGACGGCGACCTTGGTCGTGGGCTTGTCCTGCTGCAGCCCCAGCCGCTGGAAGTCCTCCTCCAGCTGGATGAGGTTCTCGGACACCAGCCGCTCCGCCTCGTAGGGCTCCATCAGGGGCTCGTCGTCTCGCATCACTGGAAATAGAATTTTGTTGAGAATAGTGCTGTAAAAGATCGTACAGGTGAATTAAATTATAAATAAATGCAGGGTTTCGGATTGACGATATAGTCACAGGTAACGCTAGTTAACCGACTTCAAAAAAAAGGAGGTTCTATGTTTAGCTGTATGTATGCTTTTGTTTGTCCCATTTATCGTAGCTCTTATGAAAAGACCTAATTATTTACTTTAGTATTACACTCGCAACTGACAGTACTATTGCTACTACCATCATTACACGAAGAAAGCAGATAGTTGCTAAGGAAATGGTAGGTGATTATACTTCCGTCGCTCTAAAAGGCCCGTGTAGACAGCTGTCAACTCAGTAATAAAGTATGTGTTTGAGGCAGGTTTGAGGTTATATTTTGTACTGCTTTGGAAGCTGTCAAGTCGGGTCTTCTATGACGACACAAGTAAAGTGTTATTTGTAGAAAAAGATGACCGAGGGATATATTGTTTGCGACTTTTAACTGCGAAAGATGTTGGTAGTTTGTGAGAATGATGTTTGATATAGAGAGATTTCATTGAAGACTCTTTTCAAACCGCGCTTAAAGGACATGTCATAGTGCTGAGGAAACATCATGGAGGGAAAGTTCATTAGTTTCAAGTTGGTTTATAAAGACAACTGACCGGTGTCGTTGAGGCTGAGGGCGTCAGCGTCCCCGAGCGACGTGGGCGTGGGCGGCGGGTCCTTGAGGTGGCTCGCGATGCTCATCACGGGCGGGCGGTGCGTCGGCGTCGTCTGCCGGGAGCTGCTCGAGTCCGTCGATAGCCCGCTTATACTTTTCGTGTCGTCATCTGAAATATTACGATCTTTAGAAGATTTTTGATTCGAGGTATAAGCTAATCGGTTTGATGAAAGCATGATGTGTTTTTTTTTTACGAGTAGATGATGCAAACCAGCAGGCAAGCCACTTGACGGTAAGTGGGATCTGATAATCATAGTCACTCCACTGCAAAAGCGTTGCCAACCCTGAAGACTAGGATAGAATGCGCAATTGCTAGTAATTTTTCTCAAAAATGTCCGGAAATGTTGACATTCCTACGAGGGCTGCCTTTTAAGTTCTGTCGTTTGCAAAACTCCCGTGATTATTAAAAAAAAAACTAGTATCATCTTAAAATATTTGAATTTAGAATTCAAAAACAAAAGAATGTCTCGAGATCGGCCGATTCGTTTTAGTACAGCGTCGGTTCAAAGTTGACAAGTCGATTGTGAAAATGGAAATTTCGAAGGAAAATTTACGTGCGATAATATTTTACAACTTTAAAAGGGGTTTAACGCGTCTTTAGTGCTTTGAAGAGCTGACTACGGTTTTTAAAAATGAAGCACCATGCATCCAGACTGTGGAACGTTGGTATTTGGAATTTCAACGTGGTTGCTCTAGTCTTAGTGATAGGCATCGTGAAGGCCGACCAAAAACAGCTGTAACCCAGGAAAACATTGATGCTGTACGGCAACTGATCGTCGAAGATCGCCATGCGATATACCGCGAGATAGAAGCTTCATTAAGCATTTCAGGGACCAGTGTTCAAAATATATTGCATGATCACTTAGGTGTAAAAAAATTGATCTCACGCTGGATACCACATTTACTTAGTGAAGACCAAAAAACGGCTCGCGTTAGATGGTGCCGCAAAACTATGCGGCAATTCAACCGAGGAGATTCTAAACACGTTTATGACATTATCAGTGGTGACGAATCTTGGATATATGCCTACGATCCGGATTCTAAACAGCAGTCGACTGTTTGGGTGTTTCAAGATGAGCTAAAACCGACCAAAGTAATACGCTCACGGAGCACTTCGAAAAAAATGGTCGCCACGTTTGTAGCGAAAAGTGGCCACGTTGCGACCATCGTGCTCGAAGATCGTAAAACAGTTAATGCTGACTGGTATACCACTGTTTGTTTACCAGAAGTTATCGGCGAGTTCCGAAAAAATAACCCAAGACGTCGTATAGTACTGCACCACAATAATGCTAGCTCGCACACCGCCCGGCAGACAATTGCGTTTTTAAAAGAACAAAACGTCGAAAATTTGGATCACCCGCCGTACAGTCCAGACTTAAGCCCTAATGACTTCTTCACTTTTCCAAAAATCAAGCAACGACTTCGTGGTCAACGGTAACGGACGCCTGAAGAAGCGGTTGAGGCATACAAAACGGCCATTTTGAAGACCCCGACTTCGGAATGGAATAAGTGTTTCGAAAACTGGTTCGATCTAATGAAAAAGTGTATTACATATCACGGTGATTACTTTGAAAAACAATAAATACCATTTAACACTTAAATTGTCTTTAGTTTTTTCAAACGACAGAACTTAAAAGGCACCCCTCGTATCTACATATTGAGACGCGAAGTACATAGTTTACTGAAAGTTCTCAACTTAAAAAAAAAAAACATTGCGTGCTCGCTACACAAGCCCGCAATGTTGCATACAAATTCCATTACTATCTAGCTTGTAACTTTTTAAAAAGTGAATTGTCCATAATAAAATGAGGGCACAAGTCTTATACATCCAAATTTTACTCGAAACATAACTTTTTTATTTGTGCCTGGAATAGCTTATGTTTTTTTTAAAAAAAAATTGCGTTTCTCCTTGTCATAAACAAAAAGGCGGTAAGGAGTGATGGTTTTTTCACATGAAGTTTCTGTTTGTATGCAATTCAAAAAATGAGTTCAAGTGATGAAGATTTGACTCCAACACAATTTTTTTCTTGCGATTTTTGAGAAAAGCACTATATTTGCCTCGGCAGGAACAGCAATTGCGGGCTTCGTATTTTTAAACGTTTAAATCCAATACCCGGCCCGTAATTGCTTACTTCCATCCATGCCTAGGCAATAATGTACTATTACCGGTTGTCGTATCCCCACACCGGAACACGTGACTGCCAACACAGCTGTTTGATGGTAGGAGGGATAGTGGTAGCGATGCGGTGCTGGATTCATGTAAATATAATGTCGGACTGGACAAGGCGTGGTGGACACGATTTTAGTATAAGAACGTGCCACACCGGTTTCGTTGTCTCTGCGTTTGCAGTTTAAAGTCACGTCACGCTATGGAATTGAACCTAGGTCTAACCTGCGGTCTCATCCGTTCCAAGCCGCGAAAAGAAGCCCACGAGGAACGCTAGCGTGTCCTGGTCGAGGTTGAACCGCAGCGGCAGCAGGGAGACCTTGAGGCAGCACTCCTGCGCCGACGAGGGCTCCGGCCGCATGTGCACCGCCTTCACCACCAACTGACAACGAGAGAACAGATTGAGTGGGGAGAAACATTATAACTACTATTCATTATCATCATCGTCATTATCATCTCGGCCTTATCCCAATCATTTGCAGTTGGCGCCGCACGTCTTTTTCTTCCAAACATCCCTACCACAGTACACCACAGTAAGAACAATGTTATAATAATTATGAAGAACTGTTATTACCATGGCAACGCTCATTATAGAACTGTTTTCACGCTTTGGTTTCGCTTTACGTCGTATTTTGACACTATATCAATATTAGCATTATATTGTACACGAGAAGAAAAAAAAACTACTGTTTATATTGACTTGAAGACTACTGTTTATATTGTGACAGTAATCGGCCCAGCACGTGACTCACCATGTGCGCGGTGCTCCGCTCCGGCTCGTCTTTTAGCTTATACTGGCTGAGCAGCTTGTTGATGTCGCTGCACACGAGTCGGTCCAGCACTTCGATCTTGCTGACGGCGAGGGTTTGGCGTGAAGCGTGCGTCCCGGTTGAAGGGTAGGTCTCGTGTTGGAATTTAACCTGGAAAATATGTGTGGTTGATACACGTTCGTTTTTGATTATACTCTTATTCATATAAATGTGAACGCTCATTGAAGTTTACACAACCCTAGACTCATGGCAAGAAATTTGAGCACACTTAATTTGGTTGCATAATGTAATATGATCAAGGATTTTTTTCAAGAAACTCAGTTTACTAAGCTTGAGGCACAGTTTGGTGTGTGGCGGCCTCCTTTGGACAGTTTGGACACGTCGTGACACTAGGGTTGGGACATGTGTGATAGCACAAATGGCGTCAGGCCACCTCACGACTTGTCTATTTTTTTGGTGGGCTACCTTAGTCACCTTAGTGACGAACAGTTTGATACATGTATGGTGGTCCCTGTGGCAGCCTTCCCTGGATTTGAGGTCGCGGCGCTAGAGTTCAGATATGTGTGGCAACAAACGCATGGCATCCGACCAGCTCACGCCTTGTTAACTGTTCTGATGATAGCCTACCTTAGTAAGGCACAGCTTGACACACGTGTGGTGGTCTCTATGGCGGCCTCCCCTGGACTTGAGGTCTCTTCGCGAGGGTTGGGAGATGTGTGGCAGCACACGGTCGGCGCCAGAAGACCAGGTCACGCCTTGCCGGTATGCGGCCGTGAGCGCGCGACCGGATTCGTATGGTTCGTAGTCTTTACTGCGTCTGGAATAGGATACGTTACTTCTTAAATTCTACTAAAGGTGACCACCTGCTAATGCTAACGAACATGATTGCGTGATACTTAAGGTAACTGGTTTATAATAGTCGAAATGGACGACAGTATCAAAACAAAACACGACCAGTCAGGTTTTGCTCATCATGCTAGACAGTTGTTAGGTCAACTTTCTAGCATTAAAATAAATAAAATGTCCAGTTGATCTTTATAAAGGTTTTTTAAGCATGTTTCAAGGTTAATTCTAGTTTAAACTACTTTTTTCAGAATCTGATTGTATTTATTATATATAAATTTAAAGTGCAACAGATAATGCGTTGGATGGCTATTTTTTCAAGAGTGTCGTAAGCTATGTGGATTGCTAATGCTATCTTTTAAGGGTTTTTAATTAATTAATGTTGACAAGTCAAGTTACTAACTCGCTTTCGTCCTAATGCCACAGGGGTAGTCCGATTTGAAAGCTTGCTCTTCGTTAGAGTCGTTACTTACTTGGACGGCGTCGGCGAGCTCTGTTTATTATCGTCAATGGTGACTGTTTTCTTGGGCGGCGGGTCGCCGGCCGCCTTGAAGTCCGTCCCGCCGAACATGTTCCACGTGACGCTCATCTCGCAGAGCGTATACCTGTTTGCAACGATGGTACTTAATATATTAGATCTACGAATTCATAGTCGGGTCATAGTCCTATAAACACTCGACTGACCTCAACACAGGTAGCGGGAAGCTCTTCGGCGCCTTCAGCACGTCGCTCCTGGCCGCGGGCACGGTGAAGTGGTTCTCACACATGTACACGGGCCCCGGGCCTATCCAGTTGACGACGGGCTCGTCCAGGTCGTTGTCCTCGCAGTAGGACTGCGACTCTATGATGCAGTACTCGTCGTCAGTGTTGCTGCCGTCGCCACCGGATTTTGCCTGACAGTTAAATATTAATTATGTACGGATTACAGAATGGTTTGATTTAGCTGAACAAAATCCTGTGAATAATTATTGCAACACGAGGAGTGTACACACGATACTGGATAATCATGTTATTGGTTCGAACCATAAATTAGTTTACTAACATAAGATAGAGTAAATGCGAAGAGGTCACGGCAGGGATTCGTTATTCTGGGGGTAGATTCGTTATTCTAGTGTTCTTATTCCATAAATTTAGTTCTAAACACTGCGTCTTAATGCAAAATTTGGGGAAGATAATAAACAACGACATTTTAGCATTTGTAAATCAGGATGACCCGAGCCGCTGCGCCGGGAGAGGACGAGTTCTTATTTCTAACTAATTAAGATTAGCAATGGATTTGAATCAAATAAAGTAACCGAAAGCAAGCAGTATAAGGCACAGCCAAATGCTTTTCCAATTAATTTGGAACATTAAACATTAAAGTACCTTTTTCCGCTTCGACTTCTTCGGCGTAGATTTAGGCGTGGAACTCGGGTCTCCTAACTCCTTCGCGACTTGCAGAATAGTTGGTTTCCCTTCCAGCATGTCTTCGGGCACAATGGGCCGGAATTCCTCGTAGTCCAAAGATTTGTGTTCAGATTCTGACATGGAGTCAGAGGGTAGTTGCTTGGAGTTGGACTCGTCTGGGAAGAAGAATATTTCTACCCCTTCCTTCTCAGTTGAGCTGTTTAGTTCGTCGTCGTCAACTAGAAGAGAAATACCAGATTCTGACAAGCTGTTAATAATTCAAAAATGCGTTAAACAGGTGATAGACGATTAGGAAAATGGATATCCGCGACTGGGTACTCTTAGTTTCCCGCTACTCCTCCTATTTTTTCCTGCAGAGGATCGATTTTTGGAAAATCCTTTCTTACTGCAATCCTAGGATACCCAAGAAATATTCCTTCCAAATTTGAAGTCCCTAGGTCCAGCGGTTTGGGCTGTTCGCTGTTTGTCAGTAATCAGTGACGAAGCTCACGAAAGAGGTCCTTATGTATAGATGAGTATTATGAGGGGCCATAATCTGCCAATTTACAGGCCGTGCTCGGGACGGAGATGTGGAACTGCTAAACCGTTCTCTTTTTTTCGTGATATATTCTACAGTGATGCACAATGCCAACATCATTATAGTTTCAGCCTAAAGACGTTTCCTGCTGAACA
Source organism: Acleris literana (assembly GCA_946894065.1). Taxonomy (NCBI): domain Eukaryota; kingdom Metazoa; phylum Arthropoda; class Insecta; order Lepidoptera; family Tortricidae; genus Acleris; species Acleris literana. The sequence continues at coordinate 6,314,264 of OX335685.1, read as the reverse complement.
CTGGTTTGATACATCGGTTTCCCGCAGCCTTAGCCACAATACGCACACCTTTACGCACGCTGGTAGATTTTTGACGTGTAAAAGTGCCCGTGCGGCCTACTTACTGAATAAACATCTTTTATCTTTATCTTTAAATTCAATTTCAATGATTTTTCAACGGTTTTGTACTCACGAGTAGTATTGGGGCTCTCTTTCATTGCTTCGGCCATCAAATCGTTGACCTGTTGAATCTCGCTGGGTGAGAGTTCTCTGATTTCCTCGATTGGTCGGTCTTCTAGCCCTGTGAACAAAACACAAATCAGATAAAGTCCGAAAAATTAAGTAACAAAATATTATAACTTAAAAGGTTAACACTTTGGAATACTAAGCGTTAAACAAAATTATTGCAGGGTAAAGACATTTCAATCATGCCATTCTTTGTTGTTTTCATTCACCAAGCAAAGGTTGAAATGGGCGGTCGGTAGCGTAGGGAGATGTAGAAAGGTGGTTGAGGGTCCTTATCAGTAGCTGGCATACGTCAGGAGTCGACACAGATGCGACGCGGAGTCCCAACAAGTATATTAGAGTCACAATGTTGTTGTATCACTCACCGACTAAAGGTTCCAGTGGATGGTCGGAACAGATGCTAGTATGGCGCGAGGAGCGGTCGAAGGGCGGCTGAGAGTCGCCATCAGACGCAGCATACGTCAGGAGTCGACACAGAGCCGACGCGGAGTCCCAACAAGTGTATAGAGTCACCATGTTGTTTGACGCACTGAGGTCCACTTGAGGTTGCTCTTTAGTCTGAAAAGGATTATTAATTCTGGAAAAGCGTTTTCACCTTGACACTGGCACAATTATCCCACTGGAAAGTAGCCATATATCAAAGAATTGAACTTGAACTTGAAGAATTATAAGTGCATTTTGAAGTAGACGTGTTAGAATAGTCTGGTCAGTATACACACGAGATGATTCCAGTAGTCTCAGGTCTGAGCTTGACAGTTCACGTCATAGTGGATTTTAGTGATTTGGTACCTCTAATTCACGTAACAGTAATAGCTATAATAACGTCAACAGTGTGAATAATATTGAAACAAGATGGGTTGAATAAAGGCTCTTCACTTCGAATGTGAAAAACATCATCATCATCATCATGTCAGCCGAAAGACGTCCACTGCTGGACATAGGCCTCCCCCAAGGCTCTCCACTCAGACCGGTCTTGTGTATTTCACATCCACCGCATTCCAAAACCAACAAATAAAGCGTCTTTCTTACACACCATTTGTTCTAATACTATTCGCATCGAAATATAATAAGTATGGAAGAGTAATTGTCATTCAAAAAGTGTTCCACATACTTAGTGCTAAAATGGGCGGAGCTAATACTTGGTGCTCAACTGGCTTGCAGTAGGCTTTGAGTTGTTATGTCAAATGGTTGTCATCATAGTTTTGTAAAATAATTATAAAAAACTGATAAGAAGAAGAAACTATAGCAACAACGATGCCGACGTGCACCGTAAATTGGTGTAGGAGTCGCACGGACCCTAAAAAGGATGTAATTTCATTCCATTAGTAAGTAATTACAATTAAATAATTTCCTTACAAAATGGACATGGCCGATGTTATGCAATATAAGTTCTGAAATAATTATAATATTAAAGATTAATGTTTTTTTTTAGTTTTCCTAGAAATGAAGAAAAACGTTTTGCTTGGATAGCTGCAGTTCGTTTAGAAAAACGCGATGAAACGTGGCTTCCCAGCAAACATTGTAGCATATGCAGTATCCATTTTGAAGAAACTGACTTTTTAGTTTCAAAAACTGGGAGACATTTTTTGAAATGCTCAGCGGTTCCAAATTGCACAGTACGTTAAAAATATATATTTACAATGGATACATTAGATTCATGCATCATCATTCATCATCATCATCATCATCATTTTAGCCGAAGGACATTCGTGCACTCTATTCTATTTATTCGATTCTATTTATAATAACCATTCAGTATGTCACAGCTTATTTCTCTGAGACTAAAATACCTATTTAGTCTAACTAGATTAAATGTGAAACCGCAACATATAGGTATCCTACGATACTTATATAATGTCAACAAGCTGAGTGAAGTAAGAAAAAACTAATTCAATACAAGCGTGGAGGTGGGGCATCTATATAGGGCTTATTAGATAAATGTAATGTAAAACCACAAAGGTCTTACGTATTCGCTTTTTTCTCTTCTAACTTTTGAAATACGGACTAAACAATACTTTTAGGGCCACTTAACCGGCTTTTAAATATTACAGATGGTTAATTCACGAAAAATTCACTCAAACGGAAATCGCGAACTTGGTGTTATCGCAGAAACCAAGAACAAGACACCACCTCACGTAAGGTCACGTAAGCATAAACTGGTCAGAATCAAAAAAAATGTTAAGCCGATGATTTTTTTTCCTATCTTAAATGACTAGATATAAATTAGTTTCTTCACTGCAGCCAAGCTCAACGATTCAATGCCCGCACTGTCAATGCAAGTTTAATGTGCAAGGTAACTTAGACGATGACAACGAAAGTCCTTCCAAAGTCATGAAAAGACAAGATAACCTCGATTCAATTTCATCTTCTGAAATAGAATCTACTTTAAATTCTCCAAAAACATTTCGAATCAAAGAACAACTCAGGCGTAAAACACATCTAGCAGAAAAGCGACTTACGAAAATTAAAAAATTACAACGGAGAAACCGAACCATCTTGAAAACAAACATAAGTTTAAAGGATGTTCTTACAGAATTAAAGAAAAAAGGCCACGGGCAGTCAAACATCCATACCGCATTAGGGGGATTTTCTGGCGATTTAGTTACTAACTTACAAAAAAAACAATCTCAAAAAAGTAGGGCTAGTTTTAAGTTCACACCAGCCATAAAAAAAATTGCTTTGACATTAAATTATTACTCCCCAGCTGGTTACAAATATGTAAGAACGCAATTAAACTTATGTCTGCCGCATCCTTCCACATTAACAAAATGGTACCAATCTATCGAGGGCGGGCCAGGTTTTACAAAGGAAAGTTTCAGGGCACTTAAATCAAAATATAAGCAAAGTGACAAAAACCTTGCCTGCTTAATGGTAGATGAAATGGCTATACGACAGCAAAGGATTTTAAATGGCAATGATTTCGTGGGTAATGTCACTTTCAGTCCTAAAGGAGATATTGCCAGCCAAGCCTACGTGTTGATGATTGTATCCCTAAACGATTCATTTAAGTTGCCTTTGGGATATTTTTTTGTAAATGGGTTGGCTGCAGAACAGAGATCCAATATCATTAAAATGTGCTTAAAAACATGTCATGACGCTGGTGCCGAAGTCGTCAGTCTAACTTTCGATGGGTGTCCATCTAATATTGGAACCGCTAAGCTTCTAGGATGTAATTTTGACGATCCAAACAATTTAAAAACTCATTTCAATCATCCTTCGACTGGAAGGCCGGTTGTTCTTATATTAGACCCATGCCATATGTTCAAACTTGTAAGAAATACATTTGAAGCGAAAAAAACCATAATCGATCAAAACGGGGAAAAAGTTGAATGGAAATACTTGCAAAATTTGAAACTTCTACAAGATAATATTGGACTGCACTTTGGAAATAAATTGACGGAACGTCATTTACAGTTTCGAAACAACATAATGAATGTCAAATTAGCCACACAAACACTCAGTCATAGTGTTGCTTCCGCTCTTAAGTTGTGTGCTCATGAATTAAACATTCCCGATTTTAAGAATGCGGACGGAACAATTAATTTCATATAAATAATCAACGATTTATTTGATATTTTGAACACTAGATCACTAGATAGTCATGGTTTTAAACATCCTTTTTCCATTACAGAAAAAGATTATTATTTTAAATTTCTCGATAAAGCTAAAGCTTATATAAAAGGTCTTAAGATTGACGTTCAATCAAAATCAACGCGAATAATACAAGGTCAAAAAATAACGGTAAACAGTACAACCCAAAAATGTATAACAAAAACCCAATCTAAAACTGGCTTTTTAGGACTACTTGTATGCATTGAAAGTCTAAAAACGCTATTTACAGATCTCGTTGAAAACCGACAGAAACTGAAATTCATACTGCCATATAAATTCAGTCAAGATCACCTTGAGCTATTTTTTGGAGTCATTCGGAACCACGGCCGTTGCAATAACAACCCAAACGCAAAACAGTTTATGGGTATTTATAAAAAAACACTCTTACATTTAGAACTACGATCCAAATTCACCGGTAATTGCATCCCTTTGCAAGATTTTCCAATCCTGAACTGCTCATCGACAATTAATAAGTCCACTCTTGGGTATCGACATAACGATCAAGAGTGTGAAGATGTTTTTGCAACTAGTACGGTCGACACGGAAATGCAAAATTGCTCAATATTTTCCAATATGCTGGATAGTGAACGACCACTGCCAGAAACTATTGAGCAAATTGTCGGATACATTGCAGGATTTGTAGCAAATAAAGTTCATTCAAAATTACATTGCCCAGATTGCGTCAAATTGCTATTTGCAAATGAGAAATTGTACTTTCATAAGCTCATATCTTTGAAAGATTTTGGCGGTTTGGTTTATTCGTCAGTAATAGTATTTAAAATATGTGCCCAATCAGAGCGAATACTAAGAGAAATGATAAAACGCAATAGTCACGAGAAGATTTTGTACAGAGCCAAAAACCTTCAAGTTATTGTGAATCAGTGTCAAAGGTTAATAATAGAAAACGGTGATATTTTAAGGGCATTGTCAAACAGCCATCCGTTCGACAGCAACCATACCATGCTGTTATTGAAAACGGTCATAGAAGAATTTTTAAGAGTGAGGCTTCATTACATCGCAAAACAAGATTCTTTATTAAATTCCAGTCGTCAAAAATTAAACAAATTAACCATATTTCGCGGTACATAGGTTTTCATATATTTTTTTCTAAATTTTCAGCTATATTTTGTATGTAAGTAGGTTAAATAAGTTTTGAGTTGTGATGGGGTCAAAAATAGATAGAAATGTTTCGTGTAACAACACACGGCTGCTACGTCGCCAGTTTCTTTTTCTTTGAACTTGGCTGGATACGCTGCATCGTATCGAGATTTTGATAGCTAATCTGTAATTTTGTATGTAACTTACCTGAATCTGCCGAGTTAAGGTTTGATCAAGGTTGTAGATGATGATTTCGTTTTTTCATGTACTGTGTGGAAAATAAGTCGGGCCCTGGAGGGAAACTACCTTAAATCCTTAAGTTGGCTCATTTTACTTTAAGGAGACATACTCTGATAGTATTTTGTATATATTTAGTGATGTTTTTTTAGCGTTTGGACAAGATGATATTAAGAATAAACGACTATATTAATATTATATTCCGAAAGTGCAGTTTTACTATGTTGAATAGCCTCACACACCTCATCATTCATTTTACGAAATTTTATAAAAAAATTAATTATATGTGTTTTAGTAGGTAATACTTAGGTACTGCAACTTGTTTTATTTAAATTAGGTACGATCAAATACCGCCACGCCTCATCATAACAAATCTTGATTTACCTATTAGGTATAATAATGTGAGTTTTGTCGATTTTCTATGTAGATAATTATATCCGTATAATATCGTTATTTATTGCCTACTAAATATTATATTTTTAAGAATAAATATTTACTAAAACATTATTGCTGTATAAATAAAGTATACACCTTAACTTATTTAAAGTACGGATCACTTCTGCATTAAACCATCCAAGTTCAGCAAAATGTCAGATGTGTCATTTTCTAACGTGTTTGATTAGCCATAACGAGAAAAATATAGACCAATCAAATCTCTTGTCATAGCAGTTTAACTAATCAAAGTTTTCTTATGGGTGAAAATATATACAACCTCTACAGTAATGGCGTCTACTCAAACGTTTCAAGCGTAGAGGAAATGGGACATATTTCAACGTCAAGTTTGTTCGGTGTTACTCTTCCATACTTATTATATTTCGATGACTATTCGAAAGAGCTACGCAACCACTATACTTAAATACAATTTTCAAGGCTCCCACAAACCAACAGTCGGATTGACAGGACAAGACGGACGCGGCTATCTAAAATGAGACTTATATTACTTTCTCATTCCAACACAGCGGTTCTCAAATTTTTGTTCTTATAATATTTTATTTAAATAGCAGCTACGTTCCTCGGCCTGTCAACCCGAATGTTGATCTATTAGAGACTTAAACATCAAATGTGATCATTAGACCTCGGTATCTCAGGGCAGTGACGTCAAAAAAGGGAAATATGGGGGCAATTGGCACTTTGATATTTATTGTAAGTAAAGTAATTTTTATTTAAAACATGACAATCATAAATTACAAGAACATTACTATTCAAGTGTGGACTGTAAGGCTCTAAAATTAAGATATGAAGATGAAAATATTTGAACGGGTATTATACAGTATGTAAACATACTAAATCAATCTCTTTAAACCAGTTGATGGCCAAGTCGAGTTAAGTGTTTTACCACATGTTTTGCTAGTATGTGTCGAATATTTTTAATTTTATCATTTTTTTAAATGATAAAAACTTACCTTTTTCAAAGTCAGTTAATAACCCTGAAAGTATCACCCGTGTTTAATATTTACGTCGTGATAGATTTATGTGATTTCAATTTCACTGGTGACACTTTATTGTTAATTATAAGGGCGATTACCAGATTGCGTAACAATAAAACCAATTTGCAGAAAATGCTGGCTCAAGCACTAGAAAAGCAGGGGGTTGTATGATATTAGTTATGACTAATCACAAAATTCAAAACGGAACCGGCAGCATCCATTTTCTGTGGACAAGGCTGCAACATGCGTTGAAACAAGACGATTTTTTACGGTGGGTCGACCAGTGTTTATTAACGGATCGAATAACTCAAAAAAATGCAAAATTCATAATATTTTTTCAGTTAATTCCGCATATATATCCCTATTATCCCTACTAACATTATAAATGCGAAAGTGTATATGGCGATGTTTGTTATCAGATTCCCAATTGCACCAATAGTAAGTATTTTGTGTTTGGAAAAGGGTTAAGTACCTTTCATTGCTTTTTAAAGTACCATTTATACAGTGGCGGGACTGCCATACAAGCCCAAAAGCCGGGCTTGCCTTACAAATATAACAACGATCAAAAATCAAAGGTCACGATCACGAACTATTTCAATTCGCGCTCTCATTAAATTTTTCAAATAATGCAACAGCAGTGTAGTACCGAATTTGATCGCGCTCCACCGCCGCACGGCGGGCAGCACTGCTGCGCGCTTCGACGACCCGAACTCGCTTGAGTCACGGCTAGTCATCCCGCTCGCACGCGGTGGCTTGCAGGCGGGCTTCTATCTTAACCGGTATATCTCTTTCTTACGCATTAGAACTGCCTTATAATGAGATATATCTATTTATAGGTTCATATAGCAAATAGTACGAGATTTTAAGCCCTGCATGCGTCTGAAGTTGTACGCGAGTCGAGTAAAATGCGAAATTCGCGCATGCGCGTGTTGAGCCGCGTTGACGGCCGACTTCACTTCTATTTATTTGCTTGCTTACTTCAGTAATTTTACTTGTTTTGTTTGTTGTGAATTGTTTTGTTTGAGTCAACTGCGGTCACTAAGTATTTTGTTTGTTGTGTTGTTCAATTGGATTGGCAATGGAGGAAGTATTCCCTTGTGAATCTTGTGATTGTGATTATTTAAAGTGTGCACAAATTTTGCTTGGCGAGTAAAAGGTAAACTCTTTAAACTTTGCTGATAAAATATCCGATTTTCAGTACCTATTTCTCATTTCTCGCATAAGTAAAAGACGGTTTAATGTTTAATACCTAGATCAGTGTAAAAAACACAATACTTATTGCTGCTGTTGTAGGTATATTATTATCGAACGACACAAAGTTTGGAATATAGGTACCTATCTGATTATGAAAAATCAAATAACTTAGCTGGCACGATTAAAAGACATATGAATTTTATTTCCAAAAAGACACGAACGATTTTAGTAATTTTGGTAAAAAGCGAATTGAGACATTTATCCACAATAACTTTAAAAACTACAAAATCATATATCTCGGCTTGCCCTATCCTGAAACCCTGGGCACGCCACTGCATTTATACTAAGTATTCAGACTGCCAATAAACTTGAAATTAACATAAAATGTTTCAATTGGCCCCATACTCCCCTATTTTGACATTTGTGACATTTCAACTGCCCTGAGATAACGAGGTCTAGTGATTATATTATAAAAGATGAATAGAATAAAGAACCGTCAAAAATACTTACACTATTGACTTTATCCTCCATCCTCAGCGACAACTCGAACAGTCCCACATCGACCACACACACGTAGTCTTTATGCACATCAGGCAGCTTGTCCTCGTCCTGGGGTATGACGCCGGTTTTGCTCGCGGCGAGGTGGCAGAGGAACAGGGTGCACTCCTGGGCCAGGAACCGGAGACTGGAGGTGTTGGTCTCGGGGATTATGTTGCTTGATACGCTGAAGTTACCCAGGGTGACCACTGTGCGGATTGGTAGGTACAGCGGTCTGCGGAGGAAAAAAAATGTAGTAAAGACACTTTTACTTTTGGAGGAATACATTTAAGTATTAGATATTTTAATATCAAAATAAAGATATTAAAATAACTAATATAGTTACTACAGATCTAGTGAATAATCCTTTCACATCGTGAAAACTCGGAACTCACGTATACTTCCGAATGATGCCGCCGTGTCTATGAATTATTGAATTATTAAGTGACATGTTTGTATTAAATAAATAGAGTACTTACTTTAGTTATCAGTGTCAAATGTCAAACCACGAGTTTGAAGTATATCACACCGAGATGTTAAAACCACCACGATCAAATATACAGGGCGTCCCACGGCTATGCCACATGGATGGAAAGTACCTTGAATATTGTAGATGGAACATTTTACTGAAAGAAGACATAATTTGAATTTAAAAAACAATTTAAACTGCATTCATAGAAATTTAAATAATTACATGGCTGAACCGGGAATCGAACCCGTTACACGAGAAAAATAATTACCCTGTAGCTTTATCGCACCGATCGAAAGGCTTCATCATAAGGATTATTTTCTGCTACATAACATAGTGTCAGAAATAAAAGGAAGACCATGAATTTCAACATTTTTGATACAAAATTAATCAATTTATCAAATGCTCAAAATGAGTCCCTTCCTGTTGAATACAAAACTCTTTTGATTATTTCGCTCCCTGTCGATTTTTTGATCTTGTTGTGGTGGATATTTAGAATAATACGTTTAATCCTACAATGAAAATCACAGAAACAAATGAATAAAAGTTTGAAAATGGAACACATTTTTGAATTATTTCTTTATAATCAGCCAACCGCATTGCGAATTGCGATGGACAAATAGCAGTGGGACAAAAGCAGTGGGACCACGAGTCCGTCGCTAAAATAATTTAGGCGTCTTCCGGCTCAGGATACGGCTCGATTTCTTGCATACAACCAGGTACCTACTAATTACGTACCTATCTCTTTATCATTTTGTCATGCACTTAAATTATAATAGGGAAATGATGCGTAGTTCTCAAGTGGGTGCATTAATTAGTAATAGGTACTTATGATAATGTCAGTTGTATGTCCTTACGGTAATGTCAGCTTTTCGTTTTTCTGAACAAAATTTCACATCAAATGTTAAATTTCATGGTCTTCCTTTTATTTCTGACTCTATGTTATTTAGCAAAAAATAATCCTTATGATGACGACTTTCGATCGATATGATAAAGCTACATGGTAATTATTTTTCCCGTGTAACGGGTTTGATTCCCGGTTCAACCATGTAATTATTTAAATATCTATGAATGCAGTTTAAATTGTTTTTTAAATTAAAATAATGTCTTCTTTCAGTAAAATGTTCCATCTACAATATTCAAGGTACTTTTCTTCCATGTGGCATAGCCGTGGGACGCCCTGTATAGAAATTAGGTGTAGGTAAACAAGAAGAAATATAAATAAATGTTGAAAATAATTTCACAGGCTGGTCGATCTAAACGTTTTCCAGGTCTTAATGCTTTCGGCATGACTATTAAAAAGAAATGAAAATAAACTTAATCTTAATTTAAAAAAAATATACTGAAATGGTTAATACATCGATTTGTTTAATTAATTGGTTCTTTAACTTCGATGATATAGCACCAAATACATTCGAAATGACCAGCCTACAAATTTATTTTTTATATTGTGTCCTTATTGTTCCTTGTGCATATTGGAATTTCATTCATCATTCTAATTGTCAGATTTAAAAAAAAGATTGACATTTGGCATACTTTGGCAATTCCAATGATAATACAACAATATGTATGGTCCATCAGCTGGGATGCTGCGATGTTACCTGAGCAGTTCCGAGAGCACGGTGGCGGGCGAGTACCAGGGCACCGCATAGTCCAGCACGTCCAGCACGTCCATCAGCTGGGAGAGCCACGCGATGTTACCTGTAGTCGACGGGGCAGTCGGCTATGTGCACGTGTAGTTCGGCGAGCACGGTAGCGGGCGTGTCCAGTACGTCTATCAGCCAAGAGAGACACGCGATTTTACCTGTAGTCCACGGCGCAGTCGGCTATGTGCATGTGTAGTTCCAAGAGCACGGTGGCAGGCGTGTACCCGGGCACCGCATAGTCCAGCACGTCCAGCACGTCCATCAGCTGGGAGAGCCACGCGATTTTACCTATAGTCCACGGCGCAGTCGGCTATGTGCACGTGTAGCTCCGAGAGAACGGTGGCGGGCGTGTAGCCGGGCACCGGATAGTCCAGCACGTCCAACACGTCCATCAGCTGAGAGAGCCACGCGATGCCCTTGTCCCCGCGGTGCCGCAGCGTCGCTTGCTCTAGCCCCAAAGCTATGCAGATTGTCTGATAAAAAATGTGAATCGTTATGTCTTGGCAGTACTTTTAGTACTCGTACATATAGAAGCAATGCAACTGAAATTAATTTGATATCGTATAATATCGCACCGCCGACGATAAGATGGAAGCGATCAACCATTAATGTATGTGTCTCTTTTATTCACACGGGAACTTATTTTTTGTTCCGACAAAAAAGAGTGGAGAGAGTGGAGAGAGTTCTCGCCGGCAGTGTGACCAGCCAGCGATCAACTATTAATATGCGTCTCTTTTATTGACACGGGATCTATTATCTTTTGTTCGTTTCTTGAGGGTGAAAATAGTCGGTAGCTAATCGCGTCCTCGTCGGCAGTTGAACAAGTGCCTAAGATCTCCTGTGAGTCCGCTTGCTTTCTCCAAATCTTAATAGGCCAGCGGTGCCGTTTGAGACCCATGTCATGGTTAGAATTTGTGCTTTATGTTTTATACATTAAATTTTAAAATGAACTTAAATATTCATACCAATAGAGCCTATAATGGGTTAAACCAGAAGAAACCTACCTTCAACCCTGGCGTTTCCGAATCAGGTTCCACCTTCAGCGCCATAGAGAACATGTCTCTGGTCTGAAGGCGCTCTTTGATGGCGACTCCTTTGCCGGACGGATAGATGGTGCTCTTTAGGTGCGGTGGTAGCGGCTTGCCGTATAATCGCAAGCCTGGCTTGTCGGACGGGATTGTAAGAAGAGCTGAAACGTTAAACCATAATGAATACATGTATATATCATGACTCTTGACGTAGACGGTGTGATAAATCCATATAATCCGTAGTTCAAGAAATTCAGGGCATTTTTAATAAAAAAAGAGCAAGGACAAGTCTTTATCAATAGAAATTTTGAACGCCACAGTCGGCTCTGGCCGTCAACTGAAAGTCGTGCCACTGACACGAGTTCAAGATTAAAAGAGACTTTTTTTCGTATCAATTAAGTTGTAATTTGCATAGCATAGCATAGTAAACATGTTTGGGCAGTGACACATTTTGTATTCGACGTAAGGCATTCAAAAAGTTAAACCTCGTTTTATTTTGAACCTAATTACCTTCATGATAGAGCGTGACTTTGCCCGCGCGCAGGCACAGCTGCGCGGTCTTTGGCCGGCCATTGAGCCCGCTCACTTCGCACATGGATAACTTGTGCGCCTCCAACACCAGCTCTCCCATCTGGCCGGGCACCACGCGTTTGTTCGCGTCCTGTACAGATATTCAAATATAAAAAAAAACTATTCATGTCGCTAGTTACACAAGAAGGGTTTATTTTATTTTTATTGTCTGTTATTTTAGCGGCGATAGTATTACCTCCTACAAAAAACTAATGTACAAAACTTCAAGTTTCTAACAAGGTTTTCGTCATTCTCTTAACAAAGTCAGATTAAGTCAACAGAGCGTCATATATCGTCTAGACTAATGCCGAGTATAGGTCCTAAACTCCTAATATAAAAAAAGAGTGTATACTTTATACTCGTGCATGCATGACTCGATGTATGAATGTGGAAGAAGCGAAAGAGATTTGTCAGGATCGTAGCAGGTGGAAAGAAGAGGTCTCTGCCTACCCCTCTGGGAAACAGGCGTGATTTAATGTATGTATGTATGTATGTACTTACTCTAACTGGTGCGTAAATAGTCAGCAATCCCTTGCCGACGTTGAACGTGAGACAGAAGTTGTGAGTCTCCTTCTTCTCATACAAGCTTGGCTTAGCGGGGCCTAACCCTTTCTTTAGCTTGTTGTCGTAAGTGGAGTAGTATAGGTTTTCTTCCTCGGATGACGAGCTTCCGGAATCCGAATCTTAAAAAAAAAGGAGTAAATGAGCAGACGATGAAAAAAAATGGTTTAAATGTTTGTATTGTATAAAAGTTAAAACAGAATTTGAAAATCTCAGAATCAAGATCATCTCGGTTAACAGAAAAAAATACGCAGAATTGTCTAGTATTAATCCGGAACTTTGGGCTATTACAGCATTAACCTTCCATAGGATCGTTAACGTTCCATAATCAAGGTAATTTAGTTTTAACTTTATTTTAATGAGTACAAAGTTCATTTTAATTTGTTTCAATGGCATTTAATAGCCGAAGGTATGTAGACTTTATTTCCTTGCAGGTAGATTCAAATTCCCACTCACATAAATCTTCCTGTTTTTGTTATAGTGGGCTTTACGAGGTTAAAATAGAGTTGAAAATTGATAAACCTTTTCATTCTGCGACCGCAGTTGTGTATTAAGTTTCTGATCTACAAGGTCGCGTCTCACTACATTATTTAACATACATTGACGCAATTGTTCGATGTCAAATAAAATAGTAAGGCGAGACGCGCTCGTGGATTGAAAACAACCAGTAACGTACCATATCCGGTTCCCTTGCACAGTCCGAAGGCGGGGTAAATGGTTCCGTACATGAGCGGGCTGATCTCGTAGGGGTCCACTATCTGGGGCTCCCACAGCAGCAGGTCTGAGTTGATGCGGTTGTATATTATCTCGTAGAGCTGTTTGGACCTGGTAGGAGTTGTTTAAAAGTAAACAATTGAAATATTGGTACCAGTTGATTCGCAATTGGTTATGCCGCGGGATGACATTGGTAGGGGGCGGTGGCGGGGGCAGGCTTAGTAGCGGGTAAAAGGAAGCGCGTACGACTACGCGCTGAAAACTATAGTGGAGCCAAAATAATCGTGCACGTTTAGTCATAAATCATTATGCCGGACCTCTCGCTCGCACTCGCTGTCTCTCGCTTGCATTTTAGTGATGCGTATCGCAGTATTCTCCCATTATCGATAGATTTATTTGTAAAAATTGGTTAGATTATATTTGAACTCATTAATTAAGATAAAATGAACTCTATTTAAAATAAGAAATCTTTTAACCTGAAAAATAATAATAAAAACTGTAATCAGTACTACATGCACAGTAATGACTCATCGAGCCAGAGCACTTCATCGATAAGCAATATCGACTAGTTGCACATCCTTATTGCCTAGCCCGTTTTATTGCCTTCCCTTTTCTCCCAACTTAAACGCATAAACTTGTCGCTTTAAAGTGGGACAAAAGTTGCCAAACTGTATCACGACATAATTTAAAGGGTGTCTCTCAATAAAAGGAACAGATCAACTTAGTCCGATTAGCAAGTCGTGTCACAGAAGGTCGGCAAATTTAAAAAGGCAGCCAGGTAAGACTGAATCCCTGATCAAGGATCCCACAAAGCCACTAAACTTGGTCAATTAGGACTAGTAACAAGAAACTAATAGCAGTAAGTTAAGGGGCTACCATGGGCCGATGACCTTCGATTTGAAGCTCTAAACTTTCAGTTGTTGTTAGAGCCTATTTGCATTAACACTGCTGTTCTAAACTAGCTGCCATCTCAATCTTTCTTTTAAAAGTCACTGATATCGAAATTTATGCTATCAAAGTTTGACATTTTTACTCCAAAAAAGTAGTTTTTTGGCCTTAATTTCCATATTTTTCACTTTAGAAAAAAAACCTTCGTTGATTTATTAGATATATCAATGAAGAATATTAAGATTTAGTTTTCATATCAATTGACACCAAAATGAAATAGTTATATCCAATTTTGTGTTTTTATAGTCATGTTTTTAAAAAAATATAAAAAAATCACCATGGGTTATTTTGAGATTCTGTTCGTAAGAATCAAAGACGAAAATATGGATAATTATAATATAATTATTTCATAAATTTACATTCAGTTTTGACTGACTTTTAAGAACTTAAACTTCACCAAAAACGTCTGTTATGGGCATGGTAGCCCCTTAAGTATACATATTGTGACTGGTAGTTTGATAGCTAGCTTGTGAAACTGCCTCGACCAAAACTCTTAATAAGCATCTCATCTCAAACAAGGGCGTCTCAACTTTACCCCACCCACGTTAAGGCAGTCATACTCACTCTAGTTGCAAGCTAAGAATGGGCAGGTTGAAGTCGAGGTGAATGGAAGAGTGTTCTATGGCACTATTGCTGAAATCAGTCATCTCCTCCTCAGTTCCAGGAACTATTAACTCCTCGTCTTGACCTAAAGGTAATAAGATATTTTGTAGCTTTAAAAACATGAGGTAGTAAATCAAAAATTGGTCACGTCTCGCTTCGTTAGCTACTTACAGTATTCCCAGCTTCTTAATAGCTTTCGGCTGGCTATCGCTATCACGCTTGCACTCGCAACTGACAGTATATTTGTCACTCGTGAGTCATATAAAACGAAGATTGCCGATCGTTATTCAAGAAACTGGTAGCACTTTATATTGTTGTATTAAGATTTTTTTTCTTTATATTGTGTTTGATCGCAAAAAGACACTTAAGATTGATAGGGAATTGTAGTTTGAGCAACGGCCAGTTTTTCTACTGAATTCAAAATTCAAAAATCTAATTTTTCAGTAAGTTGGCCACATGAGGATTCTTTTACATTTCGGTAATATGGAGTGAATCTATTAGCGCTTTGGAGAAGGTAAAAGGTATTTTTTTCAATCATAAAATACAATAATACTCGAAAGTAAGTTACATTACAAGGTAATGAAATAAAATGTCTAGACTACCACGCCACCATATTCAACATTTTTTAATTATTATGAATGCGCTAAGCAACATACGGTTAACATTTCCTTCTGCTTCTGCTGAACCCGTATTTCAGGTTATCATAACCTCGTATATATTTTTTTCATAATACGGCCATTGCAATAATGATCTATTGCAAAGGAGATAAAGTAGAATTTCCCTTGTTCGTAGGACTGACAATTAAAATAGAAAATTGACTTTATTGCAATCAGAATAGGTTCATTTTCCTTTGGCAAATTTCGTTGTATGGTGGGTCTTAGGAGGTAAATATGATTCACGTAGGTTAGGGTAGCTTAGACTTGTAACATGACAAGATAACCTGAAATCAACACGGGATCAGCAGAAAATATCTTTCTATGAAACGAAAATTCTGCGAATGATAAAATATAAAATCACTTACCATGGGGACTGCCCTCATGCTTGGTGATGCTCTGGTGCGCCGTCTTCTTCCCGCTGAAGGGGCTGGGCTGCGAGCTGTGCAGGTTGTTCATGATGTACATCGACGTAGTCATGGGGTTGGCAGCCGCTGGCTCGAATAGAGGCTCATCGTGTAGAGAATCGAAAGGTCCCTTCGAGGTTTTGCTCGGTTTGAAGGTGAGGGTTATCCTGGAATTTGGATGAGAGTTACGGCGCACATACAACGAAGCGTAGCGAAGATAATTTTTCACTGCCAAAGCATCATCATCTTTAGACGTGATGAAATAAGATAACTCACATAGGCAATGGAGCTGTGTTATCGCCTCTAAGCACATCCCCAGCGAAAGAATCGTCCATAGTAGTTTTCGCAATATGCGTACCAGGTGAACCTTCATTTTCCTGAAACAACATCCTATTATAAAACCACCCCACTTCAATACATCAGTAAAGACCGCACTCAGAATCAGTAAACGATTATGTGTTTCCTTAGTGTCGATTTTTTATGCATAAGTTTGAAAAACAGAAAGACTTAGGTCTTTGAAATGTCACAGAGTATAGCAGTAAGTGAACTATTTTTACTATTCTTACGTGATAGTAGAGATCCAGGCTTGTGGCTTTAAAATTGACGGTGGTGGGCATAGGCCGAGCGCTCGGCATCTGTTGCGAATTCACGTTTAACTTTTGGAACCTTAAAACGAGATAGTCCGGTCGCACACGCCGTATCTCGCGGTTGATTCCTGGCCGGAGATCCGCTATTGGGAATCTAAAAACAACATGACAATGTTTTAAAAACCACAGTAAATATTATTAATAATGTTTGCAGTCAGCCTATTACAGTCGCATTAAACTCTTTCTCGCAGTTACATACTTGTCAGAACGTTACAGGTGATTTTGTTTTCAAAGTTTATCCAGATAAACGCAAGCATAATAAACTCACGTGTAAAACTGTAGTTTATAAATTGGATCTGGATAATCGCTCTATCAGCAGTTGCCCCACGTCTACCGAGGGATTCAAGAACCTAATCTATTGGTTGTCTACTGCACACATATCTATCTTCCATTTCCGTCTCAAGGATGAAGAGGATCGTAATAAATCTTAAACTTAGATTTCTTGATCAAGCAAACGATCGTACAGACCATTTGATGACAGTTCTTAGGCCCATACATTTGAAATCTCAGGACTACAATCCTTAGACTGCAAACGCGCTGAAAACCTGAAGCACCAAGACTAATTTCACCGGGTGTCTTATCCCCAGCATTACGCTGAGTTGAGATCATTTCGTGACTACATTCTTCTGCGTATTTCTCTGTTCTTAGTTGTTGTTTGTTACGAAGAAAGGTTTTTCATTCTTTTCCCACATTGGAACACAACAAAGAGGACACAGCTGTGCGTGGTCTGCTGTGTGTTTGAACCCACCGTGCGTAGCATAGCACCTCCTTGTTACCTGAGTATAGCGTTCAGGTCCGGGCAGTGCAGTGTGCAGCTGAACTGGTTCTGCATGTTGTGCGGCGGCGCACTGCTGCTAGTTGGCACGTTGAAGAATGTGGCGGACATCCGCTCCATCAGCGTTAACTCGATGTCTACATGGCATGGCATGCATTTCACCCTAAAAATATACGCAAATTCACATCAGGGCGTTTTTATAGATAGATATAGTTCCTGTCACGTAAAAAGGCCGCTGGCGGCGAGGGTCGCGCATTTATCGACGAAACTGGTGGTATGAAGGGGGCCGGGCGGGACGGGGGAACACTCCGCCGGTATGCTTATGCGCGCACGCTATTGGTTGGCGACCTTACCCATGGGCTAACTCATCCCCTCCATTGTCACTCAGCGGCCTTTTTACGTGACGGGGTCTGTAGATTAGATGCGGATAATGTGAATATACCTAGCTCTTCTCACAAGACCATCATTTCGGAGATGTGCTGAAATTAACTCTAGCAGAAGAAAAATCATAACAATAAAATTAGTAGCATTTATCGACTTATGAAGTCATCAAAGGGTTCAAATCTAATATTATTATTGATTATTATATCATAAATGTGAAACTGTGTTTGCACGTTGACGGCATAGATTGAAGTAAAATTAGAAACGAAAGGTGCTCAGAGAGCCGGAATGTCACATACGGCTACTTTTTATCAGAAAAAAAATATCCACAAGAATAGCGACAACGATTTCAACGCGGAGAATGTGGGAGAAAAATCTAGTAACAAGTAAAAACTAAATACATACACGACATCAGTGGTAGGGTAGACTAGCTTCTTCTCCCCGGATATCCGCATGTACTTCGAGGTCTGTTTGAAATTCACTCTGATGTTGGGCCGGAGGGCCTTGTCGTCTTCATCTGTATCATAAGTTATAACTTCTATAACTGTTATAACTTCGACAAAGTGCCCAAGAAGAAAGGATTTTTAAGGATTTTTAACCCTATTTTTAATCAGCTAACGAATTGAATAATAGCAATAGAATTAGTCAACTAACTAGTTCTTGATTGGTTGTAAATTTTGGTAAGTCATATTTGTAGGTAATCGTCGCTAATCCTATGACATGTAAGAAAAAAGGTGATTATATTAGTGGCAGGAACTGTAGCTATAGCTTGAATAAAGTCGAGCCTCCAAAAAAAATGCATATAACCTTTTCTTTTTAGAATATAATAAGGAACATTTTTGACCTTAACACTTTCTTCGTATCTATTATAGTTATCCCAAAAAGTTAAAAAACCGTTAACGGGG
Source organism: Acleris literana (assembly GCA_946894065.1). Classification (NCBI taxonomy): domain Eukaryota; kingdom Metazoa; phylum Arthropoda; class Insecta; order Lepidoptera; family Tortricidae; genus Acleris; species Acleris literana. Next base: position 6,295,627 of record OX335685.1, on the reverse strand, counting down.
ACACATGTCACGGTGGAGAAGCGTCAGGAGGAGGGGGTGGGAGAGTAGTGAACTTTAAACACCATACTCAAATGTATCATGTCTCACAAGGATTAAAAGTTTATTAATCTGTTTGATTTTCCCATACATTTAATAACATAGAATTACTGAGCTATTTAGGTTGTATTTAAACCTTGGATCGTCAAATTCTGTTAGTCTCAGTTAAAACTGTAAGTTTATTTAAATCACAGAGTGTAAACGTTACAAGGGTCTTAAACTTTACAAAAAAAACATGCTAAGCTAGTTGAAATTAGAAGAGGTTAAATTTATTTGAGGTGTATAGAATCAAAGACAGCTACATGCACATAATTCATGTTGGATTTAGCTGTCTTTGATTCTATACACCTCATTTACACCCCCGCGCTTGCCAAAGTGACAGTGCATTCTTGGCTTAAAATTACAAGAAAATCACAATACCTTTAGATTCGAACCGCAGCAGATCAAAGCACTCCGTCTCAGAGTCCTCGGAATTAAAATACAAACACTCTTGCACCAACAGGTGGTGTATGGCCGCTTCGCAGAGGGTTTGGCTGCCGTGAGTGGTCACCTTTTCACTGCCGTCCAACGTCATTTCCGAGGCCATCAACCTGGGAGGAATTATGATGAAATAAATATGATTTCCAAAAATATACGAAATGTTTAGGATTGGCACTAGCGCCAGCTGATGGCAGATCGCGCCGACCGCTGATGTCAACTCTATACAATTCAAACCGATAGAAAACAGAAAGTTGCCGTATTATCAAAGTTTTGATGACTCTTACTTGACAGTAATTTTGCCAGAGTTAAAACACGTCAAAAGCGATATTGTTTTACCGCGTGAATAGAATTGATAATTATTTTATTCTGACAACCCCAAAACACAGGAAAATATCAAGACAGAACTTTTTTTTTCCTTAATTAATGGCTTTCACTCGTTGTTTTAACAAGGTGTATTTCGCCATGTCGAGTTTTAGACAATCACCAAGAACTTATTAGAGAAATAAGTCCATGGATATCACACGCGAGGACAATTGTTCGGTTAAAGAGTTTTTACTCTGGTGGACTAAACAGAAGCACATGGGCATTTATTTTAATGTTCTTTGAGATTTTAAACTATCGAAAAAATTAAAGAGTACCTATAGTATTATGATGACCACATTTATGACCTGTTATTACTATTTACCTGTCAGTCCGGTACCTTATTGTACTGTTCCGTGATTTGTTTTTATGATCTTCAAAGAGTATTTATATTAAATTGTATTGTATGAATAAAACCAGCTACATACCTCAAATGATTCCTTCCCGCTGCCTTTTCTATCGCCTGATTGGTGGCGGGGACACCATTGATGGCATCAAAAAAGTGAGTTGACACGTCTTGCATTTTGTAGGCACTGGCCGGCGATATGCAGTCGGTTATCAACGGGGTTGGGACTAGAATATCCTAGAAGAAAACATTAAAATGGCTGCATTTCATAAGGATTCTGGATATTACAAAAGGCACCCTTTTCCTCCCGCTGGGGGTTGGTTTTCAAAAAGAAACATTTAGTGCATTATTTTTTATCGCCACCATCACTTGGTCCAGCGTTTTATAAAAATGAAATGAAAAATGAAAAATAATTCATTCGGTTAACATCTTAGCCGATTGTGCATAAAGTGGTTACGGACTTGTCAACAAGTTTTTAGAGTTGTTGGTAATTCTGTAGCTCTGCCTACCCCACTCTGGGAACCAAGGCATGACTTTATGTATGTATGTATTCATTTGGCACATAATGTGCGAGTGCGTGTGTAAGCAAAGGTGCGTAAAAAGAAACACGAGTACAACCTGCTTATGGTCCAGATATTTAGGAAGCTAATAAATAATTCTTGAAATGGTGTTTATAGGTAAAAAACGTAATCTCTTGCATGTAGTTGTAACACATCTGTATAGACCGTTCGACATTCCATATTTGAAATTTGACGTAAATTCCATATAAGTTTTGAACACAACTACATGCAAGAGGTCATTTACTTAAGTTTTACACCTATACTTTAGGGTTTGCGTTGTCCGTCATGATATAATGTATATAATTTAATATCTAGTTTTGTACCAACCTTATGCAAAAGAACGCAAGCTAACGACGTGACCCTAAAACTCATGTGTGAAACTTCAGCCGTCGGATCACCGTCAATACGAGGCACTGGAACAAAAACAATGATTATTTTCTTAATAAATTAGTATAACCTCGTAAGGCTCGTAATACTACAAACAGGGATTTTTTTGTGAGTGCGAGTTTGAATCTACCATCAAGACAATAAAGTTCAATTAAGTTTGTTAGATAATGCCATTTTCAGTTTATGAATTTAGGAAAATAAACCTTAGTCCCATTGCGCGACAGACGACAGTTCAAATTAGATTGCCTTGATTATGTACAGTCACCCAATAAAAACGTTAAGCATACTTAGAACCTTGTCATTGTGAATGTCGTTGTCATTGTCATGTATGTCATTTGATGTTCCGTTTGAAGTTTACTATGACAATGCACTAAAGTGCTTAACATTTTCGTTGGGGTACAGTCGAGGCCTTAATTGTTATGCCACTATGGAACCCTGTCATAATGACAGCGTCAAACCACATGACTGAAATTACGCTTAAATGAATGATTAACGTTATACGACAGGGTTCCATAGTGGCATAACAATTAAAGTCCTTGATTGTACTTTACATTCTATTGCACACTGAGCCTTACAAGGTTAAGTTTAACTAGGTCTTAACACGATAAGACATGTACAAAACGTAGATAAATCGTAGGCAGGTGTTTAAAACTAAAAATTCCAATTCCAATACAAATTAATTTATTTCGAAGACAAACAAGGGCACAGACCAGATGATGGTAAGTGGGATCTGTGACCCATGAACATTCGCATTCTCAAGACTGCAATCCTAAGACCGAAAATACGTTGCCAACCCTGAGGACTAAGATGGCATGCCTCTATGCTAGTAATTTCACCAGTTGTCTTATCCCCATACTGCTTGGCCGTGGGTTAATGGATATTTTTTATTTTAGTATACTAAAGTGTTTGAAATACACACATACATACAGTCGAGTTCATAAATATGTGTACACTTTAGTACCTTGTCTATTTAATGTCACGTTTAACCTGCCATACATGAATTGTCACAGCGATTAAAGTGACGAGGTACTACAGTGTACACATATTTATAAACTCGACTTTACAAAAACGAACCTTACCTTTCTTATTCCTTTTAATGCGCGGCTGGACGGTGGGAATGTTGACGCTCGACGTCATACTGGCGCTCATAGAACTGACCGACGATGAGAAGCTCTCGCCCATCTGGGAGCCCGGCGACGTCATTGGAAGGAAACTTTCGCCTTCCGGGTCACTTTCTTCTGCAAGGAAAACATAAATAAAATGACAAGATCACAGAAAAAAAACAGGAACAAAAAATCTCGGTGGTTCTATGTTAGGGCCGTATAAATAAACTAATGTTGATGTTCGTCTCAAAAACGTCAAAGCAAATGTCAAGTCATAGAAAACTGTCAACTGTCGTCTCTAAAAATCAGTTAACCTCACAGTGATTAGGTTAGGTTCGTTTTTATATCGCCTGGAGGGCCAAAATAACCCAGAAAGCGGAGCTCCTTCTACTTTGTCAAAAATTAGGAAAAAAGCTTCATGACAACATTGCGTTCGCGGATGCCTACCAACAACTCAATGTGGAGGTGATTTCTTATATACACCGTGCCCGGGCCTTACCCGAAGGATTTTAACCATCGATTCTAGACCCTATTTGGAGTATATAATGTGGTTATAGTATATAAACAATTCCATAGTTAATTTAATTTGAACTCTTTCACCTTAACTTAAGGTTTATTTAATAAGAAATTGATTAAATTAATTTATGTTTTACGTTGATGATATTGCTACTTACAACATGAATCTTTCTTAGTAAATAATGCTTCAGGTTAAGGTGACAGAGTTCAAATTAAATTAACTATGGAATTGTTTTTTAAATAATAAATATCTCGGAAATTATGCGTTATTGGACTACATGTTATACCACATTATATACTCCAAATAGGGTCTAGAATTGATGGTTTAAATCCTTCGGGTACGGCCCGGGCACGGTGTATGTATTTTTAGTATAAAACAAGTCTGGATTTCAGTAATATTTATGATGGCATGCGTGCTGGCGCATGTTAAAAATGTTAAGGGTTATTAGGTAAAAAAAGTAACATTTTTTTATCCATTCCATACTATTTTTTGAATACTTTATACTATGTATGTAATTATAATGTTAGGAATGTCAATATTTACTTGATACAGTAATATTTATATCAATGTAGAAAAAAACGCCTTCCATAACAACAGCAGCGGCAACACGGAACTTTGGGTAAACAAGCTCGCTTATCCGATCTCTAGTCATCTCTAAACGAGTCTCGAGACGCGCATCATAAGATCAGTTTATTAATAGCCCTTAGTAAAGTTACCTAGTGGTTGTAAATACTTACCAAAGGTGGGCCCAGACCATCCGTACATGTTAGTTTTGGGTTTAGCATGGCCCTTCTCGAAGTTTCCAAGCAATTGAGCTTCTATGAGCTGGAAGTCCGCCGGCCTCATGGGTTTGCACTGCATATTGTTGCCACTCGGCCGGAGTGGCACATTACTGAAATAGCAATCATTATTGATCAAAAATTCATAAAAGATACTTAGCATCTTGAAGAGATATCGGATATGTACTAGTGGTTCACTTTTATGAGCTCATGCAAATGTATAAAACGTCTTCAAAGGAGCAGGAAAACTATTACTAACAGGGTTTATTGACGTACATAAAATATTAACCTTTTAAAAGAAAATGGCAGTTGAAAAGCACAACGAAACTCAAACCTTACACCACACAAGCGAATAAAAGACTCGCATTTTAACAGAAAAATTCAAGAAAAACGGAAAGAAGCCACTCTGCAATACCGCCCCGTTAATCCAAACGCGGCATCTTGGATAAAACACCTGTAGCAATAGCAACCTTAGTGATAGCAGAAGAGAATTGAACCAGCTTTAGCCGCCTTTTGTAAAACTACTGTTAAATAGGTTTCCCGTAAATTAAAAAAATTACCTTGTGTCTTCTAAATGAGGTTGATTCAATGCATTAACCAGCTCAATCAAAGTATGCAACTGTCTAGGAGATATAAATACAATAAAAGAGCCAAGCAACATTTTGATCTCCACCTTTGGCCCCTCTACTTCTTCTGAATGCTTGATCTTGAGCGATAGTTCCTGATGACCAGTCAATTTTGCAAATAGTATAGGATCTGGCTGGTTGGCTCTTTCTTCTGGTGTAGCATCTCTGGAGAATTCATGGTGAGTGGTCACATCTTCAATTACTTCTTTAACAGGATCAGATTCGATTGTGGATAGAACACTTCTGGTTTCATAGAACACATCTGAGATTGTACTGAGGTTGTTCACATCAAGAGTTTCAGCGGAACTGTTCTCAGTTTTATCAGCTTGGGATGAAACAGATTTTTCAAGGATGAGACTCTTGGCCATTGTCCGGAGTTTCGACGGGAATTCGTCTGTGTACAAAGAGACGCCCTCGAATTTTATCTTTTTACTAGTATATGTGGCTACTATGTAGGTTTTCGTGTTTTCTGGATCTGTTACATCTGGTGAGGGTTCGTTTCCAGCTTCGTCAAAGTAGTCAATTCTAGAAATCACCAAAATCGATGAAGAATTATAGTCAATATTAATTATTAACAAGATATCCAGCGAATATTTCCTCTGGAAGTGTCTGATTTTACATTAATTGGTTGATGGGCCATTTTTAAAAACATTGTATAGCTCTTGCAATTTACGATGGCGAGTGGGCTTTACTTGTGGTAAACACATATCTGTATACGTGTCAAAGTGTGTGTGAGACCGAAAGTGGGTATGGTAAGCATAAAAAAATTAAGAGAAAATTACTATATTCGTCTTGAAATTAAAAAATTGGCGACCATTGCTCGTCCCTACAAACAATATAAAATATGATAAAACATCGAAAACAACAAACTATTTATGTTCTTTTCATGATACACGAACTATTTAGTCATGCATGTAGTAGCGCCCTTCTTGGTTGCATCTTTTACAAAATTGTTGTAACTCTATCTTGTCGCAAAGATGACATTTGTAATATCTCCGTATTTTCTCTCCTTAAATTACGTCCAATTTGATGTTAATTAAAACCTATCCGTAGGTGTTGTCTTTATTTCAGAGACCTTATTATGGCCGTGTTTATCGCATGACTAAACGTGGATAAAACATCCGTCACTCTCGCACTTATATACTTGTCAGAAACTGACGAATATTTATCCACGTTTTGTCACGCAATAAACACGGATAGGCCCACAGTTCTACACAAATTTAGATTTTTTATTTTAGCTTACTTCAAAATAATTGTACGTTATATCGCTATGGCAACTTTGCGTTTCTTGCGGAGATTAAACATGCTGACGGTACTTAGTGGCAGTTAGCGTCGTGGAAACAATACGCACAAGTGATTCGAGCAACGGCGCGCTCGCGACGGATCGCTCTGTCAGACATGCACACTAACGCAATGTGCATGTACACGTTCAACCACTAATAAAGCCCACACGCCATCGTGAATTGCAAGAGCTATACATAGTTAAGGACAGTTAAGGCCTCAATTAAAATCGTTATTTTTTTTCCATTCCGTTACGAAAATTACTATACTTAAATCATTCGAATGTTAAAATGGCAATTGGCGTATAGGACTATTTTACAGTACAATTTAGTTATACTTTACGCCAATTGTCATTTTAGCTTCGATTATGGTTAACTTTCGTTACGAAATGGAAAAATGTTAAGGATTTTAATTGAGGCTTTAACTGTGTTCATTTTTTTTGAAAACGGCCCTGATACGTTCGACCATTAGGACGGAACAAACAAACAAACACGTAAGGATGATATTTCCAATTAACTATCTTATGTCGTCGGTCCACCCTGTTGGAGGTCTACCCACGCTGCGCTGCGTGAGGGCAATGCTCGGAATTTCTTTGTGTGATCGAATCAGACATGAGGAGATCTGCACGAGAACCAAAGTCACCAACATAGCCATAAGAAGTCATCAACCTATGAAGGTTAAATCTTGCAAAGTTGCATCAATTACAGGTCTTGCCTCTGAAGGGTTGAACGGGCGCGTTTACTTTAGGCCATTATTTGAAAACGGGCTGTAGTCGAAAAAGGCTAATCCGAATAATGTAAACGCGCCATAAGACATATTTTAGCAGAAATTAAACACCTAGCAAATTTGTTTACATTAAAGGAAGTAAATTATGCATAACATCGGTCAAAGACGTTACCAAGGTCAATTGATCATTCAGTTTAGTGGTTGGTTTGTTGTAATCAGTTGGTTGGAGGTCACGTACGCACACGGAAATCGGAAATAGTTTGATGAATCAAATACTTACTTTTCAATGTGTAACTCTAGTGCGATCCCTTTATTGCCGTTTTTAGGAACGTGCTCCAGTCTTATTTTAGTGTCGACGAAGCGGATTTTAACACGACTCAGAACTGAAATTAAGAAAATAATATTATAAAATATAGTTACTTTATTGTTTTGTTTGTGTGTATACAATATGCAGATTTTAGAAGGTTGACAACCTTTTCTTGTTTTGTATGTTTAGCATTAACATTTATTTTTTTGCAGAGGCAGCTTATAGCTGATATGTACATACTCTGGACATCAGAGCCAACTGGTCGGATTTGCATTTTTGATACTTTTCAGGACAAGCAAAAGTAACTTAAAAACCTTTGACACCGACTAACAGTATTAAAATAAAGAAAACTAATAATTAATATTGAAGGAGCATATAACTGCAAGTATTTTCTGACATACAAGTTCTTTCTTACGCTATCAATAACATTGCAATTTAAATTTGATTATCAAAAGGGTGTGACATCCGACCTAAAATTAACAAGGCATATGCTATGCTGTGGTCGGATATTAACATCCGATATTTTGGTTGTAAGAAAATTTGTGAACACGCAATATGTATAGGACGTATGTTTAAATCCGACTATATGGCTCGAAATGAAATGTAATTATATTCAATCTTATGTGAACATCAGACATTTTGGTCCGGGGAATCTCCACTATAAGACTTATTGGTTTTAATTTTTTCTTAGAACGGAGCGTCTGATGTTTATATCAGACCTTTTGGTTCGGGGAATCTCCACAATATCCACAACAAACAGAGATAGCGATAAATTTTAATGGGCGATGGACAGAGACAGAAAGCAAACATACGCCCGACGGTTCTCTATCGTTTGACCGAATTTCATATGCAATAATTTCATTTGCTCGAATTTCATATGACATAAATTTATATGCCATAAGTCATAACGAATCATGTGGCATAATGATCATTTGGTATATTTTCACTTGACATAATTCTTAGGTGCCATACCGATATGTATGCCATACTTTTCATTTTCCCTATTATCAAGTGTTATAAAATTGTATGCTATAAATTTTAAACGCCATAATAATTATTTGCCATAAAACATTCAGAATGCGTATTATGCGTAGTACTATAAAAAAGTCTGGCCTTCCTTACAGTAGGTAGGTTAGAATAGGTAAGTTATTATAATAGTAGTACGTAATCCAGATTGTACCAGTACTTCATTATACAAATACAAAATACAACAAATATATTTATTTACAGAAAAACACAGTTAATGCAGGTTTTACAGGATAGCGGTGACTCCCACACTAGGCGTAGCCTGTATCGTGGGAATCAGAACATACACGAGAGTATCTTAAACAGTGCGGCAAATATCAGAACTAAAACATTATTTATGACAAAAACTTAAGTAGGTAGGTATTCTTGTTTAAAAAGACAGGATAAATTCTAGTTACCTCACTGATTTACATAATATATATGAATATAAAACTAAGAGCTGCTGTAATTGTTATTTTGTGTGGAATGTAGGGGATAGAGTGTGAAGTGTAAGTGTAAATGTGTATTAAGTGTGTGTAAGTGTGAAGGAGAAAGAGAAGGAGAGGTGGTAGCCCTAGGAGTGGTCAACTCTTGGGATCGGTCGGCAACGATAGCTGCCGACCACTGACGCTTACCTCAACGCTTCTTCGACCTGATCGTAATTCCACGATAGCAAAAGACTTCGTATTTGCTTTGCAGCCTCAGCAACCCGGCAGCGCTTTATAGCACAATTTTTTAATACTATAAATATGGGGGAAAATAAAAGCTTTAAACCGTTTAGCAAAGGAGGTTTTAAATGATGGAGTAGGCAACTTAAAAACTCTTCTTTTAAGCATGTCAGGATATGTCGGCAAACTAAAAGTCTGTTTATGCACAAAGGTTGTAACTCGCATCATAAATAGTCTACGGACACTTAATACTTGTGCTTCCCTATACAGATCCTCTGTCGGGAACCGCCGGGGCTTTCGAAGGGATACCTTTAATACCGCTCTTTGTGCTCTCTCCAAAGGTATCATGATTGATTTTGAGCAGCCACCCCAAGCGAGGATGCAGTAATTTAAGATAGGCTGGCAAAGTGCCAGATAAACCAGTTTCATCAGTTGCCTGTCGGCAGAATTTCTTAAAAACTTCATTGTGTAAATGAGTTTACGCACCCTGGCGGCTGCAGACACAATATGCTTCTTAAAATTAAGATTTTCGTTTAACATGACACCCAGGTACTTTAAGGAATTAACTCTACTAACATAATTACAACTACAGCTTAAAGAGGCCGGCAGGGCAAGACAGTTAGGGGTGTGAATTTTAAGGCTTGTCATAGGGACGTTGGTACTCGACGCAGCAGTTTTATGAAAACACAAAAATTTCGTTTTAGTTGCATTAAGCGTCAGGAGATTCAGACTTAACCAGGAAGATACACTCTGCAAACCCGCTAATACCCGATCACGGACGTCTTGCCATGATTGACCGTAAAACAAGAGAGCTGTGTCGTCGGCGTAACACAAGTTTTCACTTTTTTCAATTTTCAGGGACATTAGGTCATTTATGTAAGCGATAAAAAGCGTGGGACCTAAGATACTTCCCTGTGGTACGCCAAATGACACAGGTTTCGGATTACTTGTATTATCACCAATTTTGACCCGCTGACTTCTATTTGATAGATAGCTAGTAAACCAGTCTAGCGCAATTCCGCGAACGCCAAAGGATTCCAACTTTTTGAGAAGTATGGTAGTCGAAACTGTGTCGAACGCCTTTGCCAAGTCAAGGAAGACGCCGACACAGCTACGACCAGCATCAAGATGAGATGCGGCAATATCTATTAACCATGTTACCGCGTCCTCGGTGGACTTACCCTGACGAAAACCGAACTGACTTATACCCACTGAAACACACTGATACAGTCTGGGTCTGCTTTTTCCGAAATTATGGCAAATGAAGTGTTATGGCATATAATATTAGGGATTATGAACATTATAGAAAGTAAATATTATGGAAAGTGTTATGGCGTATAATATTAGGGATTATGAACATTATAGAAAGTAAATATTATGGAAAGTGTTATTATGGTATCTGATATTACGGAGGTTGAACATTATGACACTAGAGTATTATGGCATTATGAAGATTATAGCCAGTGATCATTATGGCAAATGAAAATAGTGCAAATGAAATTATGAAAAATGAAGGGATACCACGCTCGACGATTGCCTAAACCTTACGATTGACCGAGCGCGGCCGGCCGGCGATGGACAAGTATAAACCAATTTGTGAATAGACTGCGGATGTGAAAATTCGGTGCGAATTAATTCATTTGTTAACAAGTGCAAGTGCGTACAGGATATTGCAGGAGTTAGTTCCTATAGCCACCTTCTGACTGCATCATCAGACCGTGTTACCATACCAATTATTGCATTGTTCCCGAAGATACGCAAGTATAGTAAATTTCAGCTCAATCGGAAACCGGGAAAAGGGTCAAATTTAACTTGCAAGATTTATCCCAAACTACCTAACTAACAGGCCAAGTTGCATTAAAGCTTGTAAATACTGTGTAATTAAGTAGTAGAAATAGAAACTAAAGCTAACGAGTTCAACGACACAACTTATGAAATTTTGCAACTTTTTCCAGTGTGTTTCTTTTCGAAATTATAATATCATCAACATGCACTGACAGTGAAGGTCGACTTTTATTTGATTGAAAAATATCATCTGAAACAACAATACAGGTACTGATACTTCACTCTAAAAATCCTGTTTAAAAACGAATGCACAAAACAAACTTGTAGGTAGGTAATGAAATATTTGAGTTTAGACACCTTGATTTCTTTTATTTTCTGCCTTTCGTAACTCTTGGAATATCCTGTTGACATGTGGAATTAAATAAATAATAAAATAAATATCAGGGGACAATGTCACACCAATTGACCTAGTCCCAAACTAAGCTCTAGGCTTGTACTATGGGTACTAGACAACGATATAAATACTTATATAGAGAAATAAATACTTAAATACATAGAAAACATCCATGACTCAGGAACAAATATTCGCACTCATCACACAAATATCTGCCCTTACCGGGATTTGAACCCAGGACCGCTAGCTTCGTAGGCAGGGTCACTACCAACCAGGCCAGCGCGTCGTCAACTAGACTAGGAATTATGTCGTACAATACCACTTTAACAATAAAAGCACTTGCAATTGTTAACTAATTAATTAATTTGCACTGAATTTTCATATGCGCGGTCTAGACACAAACTGGATTATACATGTCAATCGCCGGCCGGCCGCGCTTGGCCATACGTAAGGTTTAGGCAATCGTCGGGCGTATGTGTGCTATGTCTCTTTCCATCGCCCATTAAAATTTATCGCTTACTCTTTTGGTTGTGGATATTGTGGAGATTCCCCGAACCAAAAGGTCTGATATAAACATCAGACGCTCCGTTATAATAAAAAAATAAAACCAATATGTCTTATGTGAACATCAGACCTACTTTTAAAGCCATACATTAAGATTACTAGAAGCAAAAAGTCATATTTAAACATCAATTATTTTTCTTCTAAGGTATTGTCGACATCCGACCTTTTTTAGTAAATCTAACTTCGTTAATAAAAGAGATAGCGATATAACGGTTAGATGGCCTGAAAGAGGACAAAAAATTGAGTATGATTCTAAAAAAAAGTGATTTTGGTCAAAATTGGACATCCGACCAGTTGGCTCTGATGTCCAGTATTTAAGTCTTGTTTTCGTAATGGCATTTAAATACTGCTACTCTGAGTGTTTATGATCTATTTTTAAATGAAATGAAATTTAGATTGAGAAGTTGATAGCTTTTTAGGGTTCAAAATGCTAAAAAACGGAAACCTTAAAGGATGACTTAGTTGTCCAGCTATCCGTCTGTCTGTCAAGACCCTTTTTCTCTGAATTGGCTAAAGCAATCGGTCTTGATTTTGGAATAGGTGTAGTAATGAAGGGTAAAAAGTAAGAATGGTTTATTTAGGTAGTAAAAAAAGTCACTGTGTACATAAGAGATTGCGAATTAGCAAGTGTTAAGATTTTTAAAACTGATGTCTATTGGGATATTCGGGTAATTAGATACCACTCTGTCCTCCCTTCCACTATATTTAAGAAACTACTGAAGATAAAAATCATAAGAAATTGCCAACATGAACTGGAAAATAATCTATATGATACAGGAAAATAAAAGGGATGCTATATTTTTTTTGTATTTTAGAGAACCACTTTATATTGTGTTTAATAAAGACAAAAAAGGCTTCAATTTACTTCTTTTTTTTATAAGAGAAGGAGGCAAACGAGCCTCGAGCAAACGAGGGCGGGTTACCTGATGGCATATAATCACGAACCAGCCAGAATCCAGACCAGCAACTCATGAAGTAGTAAGCATGCGCTATTTGGTGTGGCTTCTAAAAGATAGACTGCAAGCAGCAAAAGTGCAGTTTATTGGGTCTCAAATATTTCATACAGCCATCCCAACAAACCCTTTGTGAATCACAGTAAAACCGCGGAATATAAGTTTAGGGATAAGTTCGCCTTTGTACATTAGTTTAATATTAAAATTGTTATATTTATATTTTTGTACAATAAAGAGTTTACATACATACATACATATTAATAGTACAACTGCAGTAAGCGCTCTTTCTCACAACAACAGAGTTTAGGAATCTGCATGAATTTTCATGCAACCCTACTCAATTGCTAAGTTCAGGCCTAAAATGCGGAGTGTGCAACGCCTAAAATGCAGTGTGTCGCGCCTAAAATGCGGAGTCTGCCGCGCCTGGTAAAACTTAATTATTAATTATGTTTAGGCCTTACTTGAGTCAATGGCATGTGCAAACATCTCAATGCCCTCAACCGCTTGCGTTTCCTTGGGGCCGTCTTCAGCCCGGAGACACTCTTCTGCTAGCTGCATGGAGGATGACATGGAGGACCACATGGACTCCAGCATTGTTGACTCTGGGAATATTATACTTAAACATAACAAAACAAATCCTAATCCAACAGATGATCTACCAAACTGTGTTAAAAACCAAATGGAGGGTAATGTATACCTACTTTAAAACATTACCCTTATTTTGGTATTTGCTGCACCTTGTGTATAATCCCGTTAGAGAATGTAATGGGATTACACCTGTAAGTTATTACGTAAGTTTTGAAACAAAGCTATATGCAAGAGAGAGATGCAGATATTTGTCACTCACTCTTACCCATAGTTGCGTCTCAAAACTTACATAATAACTTACAGGTGTAATCCCAGCCTTATGTAGGAGAAAACTACTCTTTTATGGAACTCCTAAATGATAATTCTCACCATGATAAGCATGCAGCTAACATACAACCTCCACTCTTTTAAGCGTTTGTTATGCAGGGCCTAGAGCACCAAGCTTTGGGTGCTTGCTATGTTTTGTGCCATAGAATGATTTGAATTGGATCAGTAGTTCCTGAGATTATAGTAAAGAAACATACCAATTTTGAACATCCTTCAACATTATCATCATGCCAACTGAAACACATCCACTGCTGGACAATAGCCTATCCCATACATCTCTATCATGATACTTCTAAATCAAATTCAACTAACTAACTAAATAAATTTACTACTAACTTTAGTACCCAAACACAACATAATTCAGTGAATTAATTCAAGCATCACCCTAAGCAAATCCTCTTTTGTTTTCAAATCACTAATTTATATAGTTGAGCCTATCTAGCCCTGTGACAGTTCATATTAAACATATCAGATATGTTTTTTAGACTTTTTACAAATACTACATTAATACAAACCTTGTGATGATGAATCACAGGGATCATCATACCTTAACCGAAATATACACTTCACTACACTTTAAGATAGAGTACAAATATGTTTGCTACCTGGTTCCGCCTGTACTTTGGGCTGCACTGTAAGCGACAGGCCGCTGACTTCCACAATGGAGTCATCTGTGAGCAATGTTGACCATGGGATTGTGACAGTGATCTTTTGCATTTGGCCATCTACAATCTCAAGAGGCCAGTTTTGTGAGTCTCCTAATTCATTGAGTGCCTAGAATTAAACATTTGATTAGTTATGGTTAAGTTAGCAGTGGAGAGGAGAAAGAGTAGCTATAAAATATAATAGAAAACACCAGATGAGTGACAAGCCATTTCAGCTTCACAAAACAATGTTTAACTCAGTATTATTTGTTTTGTAAAATCAGGTGTTTAATTTCTTTGTTGTCTTAACGAACACGTGTTGAGTTCGCACTTATTGCGCACCACTATTTTGATGGCGAAATAAATACAAAGTAAAATTAAGGCGTAGACAGAGTTGACTTCGAACTTAGATTTTAGACAAATGTAAAGGAAATATTTACCTCACAGTCAAGGCTAACGTCGCAGACGGTTCCGGTGCCGTTGTATAGATCCACACTCAGCTGATCTAAAGTTAATTTTTCTTCCAGAAAATTACCCAAATATCGCTGCAGCAGGTATCTGCAAGCCCGTTTCTTGATGCTCTCGGACCATGGTAGGTAGAGATACCACATCTTGAGGGCGACGTGATTTACATCACACTACAAATTTCGCTCAATGAACTTTTGTGCGTAATGACTATTGTGATTTTGCGTGTGATTGTCTGAGAACGTAAATAAACATAACGTTCCGATTCACTCTTGTGGTTTGCGATAGTAATTACGTAGACAAAGAATCAGCTGTTAATAACATCTTGCCTATTTAAGTGGGTGATAGGGTAAATGAAAATGAAATTTAATCAGTATTTAAGACAAAAAACCATGAAATTTGCAATATTTTTGTAATTTGACGAAATGACACTTGTCAATTTTATTTTAGTTTGAGATATTGAATTAAACGCCGCGGTGCACGTTTCGGCAATGAAAAGCTTACATCACATATTTAAGCAAAACAAGACGCAACATCCTCAGGACTTGAGGATGATAACTTTCCAGGCGGGTTCACAATGATGGCACGCGTTTAAATACCTACAGTTTGGCAAAAAGATAAAGAGAAGTGTGTGAGAGTTGGAATATTCTTAAGTGGCAACTTCCACATTAAGTACCTACCCTCCACATAAAGCTCAGACTAAGGGGTGATAGATGGGCAAGTAGTACGCCGTACTTGGGCATTTTCACGAAAAAGTGTACCCAATTGTGCTTACCTCTCCCAAAGGATTGGGCTAGCTATCCAGAGAGGTAATGCAGCCAGTGTCATGGGGACCATGCCGCGAGCGGACCTGCTAGAGGGGGTGTTCTTTTTATTGTGGTGATTATTTTTTATATCTTTAATATTTAAGTAGCTTAGTTTAATTTTAATTTAAATACGTTTAGTTTTAATTTTTAATTGTATTAATGTTGAATTCTGTACTTAGTTGGAAGTAAATAAATTTAAGGACTGAAATTAAGGAACTTTAACTTTGTCAGTTTTGTGACGAAAATTAGCTATACATTGACGGCCGCCAAAACTGACAAAGTTAAAGTGCATAATTTGGATATGTTCTCAATCTCAATAAACATTGTATGAAATTTTCCTAGTGTCAGCCTATCACTCCATAATGGATGCACACAATATTGCTTTTTTTCTAAATACAAGTGCATAGACCACAACCGTCTCTTCGACACGTCGACATTCATGTTGATGAATGCGTCAAGTCAAATTTTAAAGAAAAAGTTGTGTTGCTGTCGTTTTCGTTTAATTGTGACGAAGGAGACTGCGACAGAGACATATAAATTGCCTTGTAACTAAGTTGCTAGTGCGCGCTAGCCCTAACATTACCTACTTTTATTTTGTAGTTTGTAAAAAAATATTGAGTAAAAAAATAACATGTGGCCAATTTTACTTTGATCAGGGCTTTATTATTCTTAACTAATGTTGTAAAAAAATAGAACATGCATACGTATATATTAACCATTTATTACATTCAGTGGCCCATTTACAGTACAGGTTACAAATTACAAGCGGAACTCTTTTTCTCGCAAAAGGAGTTAGAAAGAGACTTCCGCTTGTAATTTGTAACTTGTAGCTTCGTGAAACGGGCCTCAGATGGTTAAAAATCCCATTTTAGTCAGATAAGAAGTCTTCATGACGTATCACGACAGGTCGTGCAGAAGTCATATAAAAGGGAAGTACTAGAAATTGCTTGTATTGCTGGTCTTCCTCCTCGGATACTATCGGTTCTTTATCGCAGGTGTATATGTCGAGTCGGTAAAACGTTATGCAGGTTCGCGTAGAAAACATTAAAACTGCGCGAAATTGGCTTTCACCTATTTCGTCAACCGCATCCGCGTAGTATTCTGTGTCATTAACTATTAATTGTATCTCTACTTTAGACACCCTGTAGTAGGCTGAAAAGATTTTTAAGTGAAATTCAATATTTATTTTCACAACACATTGGATATAGGTATAGCCAAAGATCGTCTTGAGTCGCGATCACAAAACAGAGGCCCTACTTTGAAAATCGAAGTTCGAAGTTACGTTAGCTCCATCCCTGTAACTCGTCATTCGAGACAAGATCGAGAGAAAGGGATGGAGCTAACGTAACTTCGAACTTCGAATTTCAGAGTAGGGCTTCAGTACATACATAGGTATAGAGAGAACATCGAAGTTAGAAGTACATCTCATTCTCTCGATTCAGTCTCGAATGACGAGTTACAGAGATGGAGCTAACGTACCTAACTTCGAAATTCGATTTTCAAATTACGGCCTCAGTGTGGTCGCCTTTATGGCGGTGGATAAAGCACCTGTCACTCTCTCAACACAAACCAAAATTTTATTTTTATGTTATTTTTGGTCAGAAAGTGACAGATGTTTTAAGGACGATTATCCACGTCGATAGAACTCGATCATAACGGGTCGATAGAGGACGTCAAGATCTATCGATTTAACCCCTAATTCTAGCAGTTATCAGTCCAGTGAATAAAAAAATTCATGTTAAAACCGAAGTAGTTAATTTCGACCAACTGCTTTGATGCATCTTATGTAAAAAATGAATTTTTCAAACAGTACCGTGTACAAATTGGTAGACCATGAAATAAATTATCGATTAAGTATTACTTAAGTGAGAACCAAATTTGAAATTAAATAATAGTATGTGGATAGTCTATGGGCATAAATAAAATATATTACCGGAAATCGAATCCGGGACCGCTAGACTCGTAGGCAGGATCACTACAAACTAGGCTAGATGGTTTGTTTTCCTCTTCCTTTCTTTTCATCAAAAGTGTATTGACCTTTCCACTTTATTTTTTACCCAAATTATGTTTATTTAACCCGGTTGAAATTAATAGTCGTACATAGGTACTGCTGTACTTACGGTTGTCGCTTTGGTAATAGATGTCGAAAATTCGATTTAATCTGATCGCAGGCCATATTTTTTGTTCAGTGAAGAGAACTGTATCTATGTAAAGAAATTAAAAAAAATTGAAACCATTACCTGTTCTATAGTCATACAATGTAACTTATGTAATGTAATGTAATGTAACTTCGTGCGTCAAGGGCACTACAGGGGCACGTTTTATAAAGCTACAAGTTACAATTTTACAGGTCTAAATTGGCAACACTGCTCAAATAGCTGGGGCACGTTTTATAAACAGAGATCGGAATAGGTAGAGCTAATTTGCCTAAACTTGACGCATATTCATTCATGCGTGAGAGAGATGGGAATACATTATTGAATGAACATGCATCAAGTTTAGGCAAATTAGCTCTACCTATTCCGATCTCTGTTTATAAAGCTACAAGTTACAATTTTACAGGTCTAAACTGGCAACACTGCTCAAATAGCTGGGGCACGTTTTATAAAGCTACAAGTTACAATTTTACAGGTCTAAACTGGCAACACAGCTCAAATGGCTGGTCGTCATTGGTCGAGGTTGTGTCAAATGGAAACTTGTAACCTGTAATTTGTAACTTGTAGCTTTGTGAAACGGCCCTCGTCATTGGTCGAGGTGTTGTTAAATGGAAACTTGTAACCTGTAAATTGTAATTTGTAGTTTTATAAAACAGGCCCGTGATATGGACCTGTCAGTTAATCTTTTTAACTAAAAGGGGTCATAGACGGCATTAGACGGGCGAGTAAGTACGTACGAACTTTGTCAGTTTTGTGACGAAAATAAGCTACCGGTACATTGACGCCATTGACGGCCGCCAAAACTGACAAAGTTAAAGTTCCTTAATTTCAATCCTTAATTGGGTACTCCTTATCGTGAAAATGCCCAAGTACGGCCTACTTACTCGCCCGTTTATCACCCCTTTAAAGACCATCAGTAACTCGAGTTCTATACTTTTCTTCACAGATTATATTTAGAGTTAGACTGTCAGGGGCTCTGAGGGGGATTGCTGGGGCCGATGCATTATAAAGTACAAGCTAATAGTATGGGCTTGTACTTTATTATGCAATAGGCCACTGGTCAAACTGTTTATGTGGGAGCACTAATCGGGGTGACACAGGTTGGTAGAGGCGAGACAAGGGCCTCTATTCTACTGGGTAAAACCATATTGCTTTTGACACGCTGTCGCATTGCCAAAGTTACGATAACGGGCAATTTATTACCTGAGGCCCGTTTCACGAAGCTACAAGTTACAAATTACAAGCGGAAGTCTCTTTCTAACTCCTTTTGCTAGAAAGTGAGTTCCGCTTGTAATTTGTAACTTGTAGCTTCATGAAACGGGCCTCAGGTAAATGTCCACAGATTAGGGCAAACGGGCATACGTAAGGTCGGCCTTATACGCAGATGTCCTACTTTGAAAATCGAAGTCCGAAGTTACGCTCTCTTTCTCTCGATTTAGTACCGAATGACGAGTGACAGGGATGGACAGGAACGTAACTTCGAACTTCGATTTTCAAAGTAGGGCCTCTGCTGTAAACTTTAGTGCTTTGTCACTGACACATAATGTTTGTACTGCTGCGCTAATTTGTCAAAGGCATCAAAGCGACAAGGTACCAAGGTACGAGGATTGATCAATAAGTTTTTAGAATCGGTATGAACCATCCTCGTAATGATATTATTTTAATGTGGACTATACCATGGCACTAATCAACGTTAAATTGGAGAAAAAAAAAATGTACATTATTCATTTGTTTTTCTGTGATAGCTAAACAAAAAACATCTGTATGAACAATTTTACAAGACGGCAAAAATAAGAGTTAGTTTTGTAATTATTTGGAGCGGTGTGGAGAAAGTCCTGATGCCCTAATTTTTTTTTTTTATTGAAAATGGAACCTTAGTTTATCATTATGATTTTAAGGATAAACAAGTTATTTTTGCAGTGGACTTTTTTATTTCCTACTCGGTCACCAATATTTAGGGTGGCTTTGTCGGCCTTTTCCGGGATTATTGAGGCCTACAAATTAATACTGTGCTATTAGCTTCTAGCAATTATCAAATAACCTAGGAGAGTTATATAACATTATTCTGCCGTATAGTTAAGGAAAAATAAAAGAAAAAAGTGCAGAAAAACAATTACTACGTATTTTTGGCAGGAATTATTCTTCAGAGCCATCTAATTCACAAGGATGCTGCTCTCCGACCTAAGTTCAGAAGTGATAACCGCTCCCTCTGTTATTTAGCCCTAACTTTTGACTACTACTTCTCATTCACCAATGTTCAAAAACAACTACATAAAAATCACAAGCAGATGATAACTTAGTTAAGGTACAAAATTTGACCTCCAGAAGTAAAAATATTTTTATAGGGGTAAAATAAAACTTTTAAATGACGTTAATAAATGTTTGTAAATATAGAAAGTGTGCATATTCCAATTAAAATATAACGATTTACAAATCTCCCATTTTTTATACGGATTCTAAAAACTTATTGATCAACCCTCGTATGCAACTACATAAGCCCGACTTTACTATAGCTAAGACCAGTTCTTTTTGTTGTAAAAATAAACAAATTTAAAGGCAATAGTGGATAGCAACTATTCATAAAAATTTTAATAACACCCGCCCCAGCATATTACAAAGAAGTGTATTGTGACGGATTTAAATAACTTTTCCCCATTACCAATTTTACATAGATTTCCCCATCCATTATTAAATCAATTATAAATTCGTAAAGAGGGAAAAGGTATTTAAAACCGGCCCTTAATGTAACCGCACCATAATGCCTTGTCGCATGGTCCCCGCCAATGGCTGTTTCCCCGCAGGTCGATTACACACGAAGTTGTAGGTCTTAGGGTGAAGCCAGACAAGCGTAATTTTTCGAGTTGTGATCCTAGTAATTTCGGTCGCTTAATTTCTGCTGCATGCAAAAGTCCAGCTGATTTTGCGTCGCCGTGTGAACCAAACAGGAGTTTTGTGTGAAACCGAATGTAGCCGAAATTACGCGTCTCGCAACTCATAAAATGACCCTTAATGATACGCGTAAATGAATATGTAGAGCACTAGATCAGCTATATAGAATAAGTTTTACCTTTACAGCGCCCCAGTGACATCTCTATTTTGTAATAAGGAAACTTCACGGCGGTTATCGCGCGATCAAAACTGAATTCCCACGTCAGTTGGATTAAAATAACAAATACAACGGTACTTAATTCCATATCGGTAATCACTTTGCGTTAAGACAGGTCGAGTTAAGTATGGCAATTGTTTGGGAAAGAGCCATTAAACTAAGACTTCAGTGGGGTTATTATTCTACTTCGCACCTATGGAGTGTTCGTTTTCGTCAACAAGTTTGACATGGAACCAGTCGTAAGTGTGGGAGTAATGTACCATGGCACCTTTTATCCTGTTAAGTATTTTTCTCTTATTTGCTGGTTCTTATGAACAAGTAAAACCATGTAAAACAACGAACAAACCAGGGTACTTCAAAAATCGAAGTTCGGAGTAACGTACCTTTTATTTGAATCTCTCTTTCCCAAAATGTCTCGATTGAAGTATGAAAGGGATAGGGCATCCCTAAGAATAAAGCCGGGATTTCAATGCGGCGCACGCTACCCATTGGTGCTCATCTGTCGCTGACGTCATATCGTTTCGACTTTATGACACGTAGGTATTAAAGGGGTGATAGAAGGGCGAGTAAGTACGCCGTAGGTACTTGGGCATTTCACGAAAAAGTGTACCCAATTAAGGACTGAAATTAAGGAACTTTAACTTTGTCAGTTTTGTGACGAAAATTAGCTATAAATTGACGGACGCCAAAACTGACAAAGTTCCTTATATAAGTACAAGAGTGACGGATGCTTTATCCACATTTTGTCACGCGATAAACGCAACCATATTGGTCCCGCTGTGTTTGATACAAATTGAATTTATACCCACGTGTGCGATGCTGTAGAATTCAGGCTCAAAAAAACTCTTTAAGACATAAGTAGCTCCAGTCTAGCCACAATGCATACATTGCAAACGTTGCTAACTTTTCTGTTTTCTATAGCCAACAGGGCCGTGGATCCAAGAGGAGCACCGTGTACAAGAAGAAGTCGACGAGCTCCTCGATTGTGTTAGGGAATAACATGGCAGGTTATCTATTGTTATTTGGCTTACTAGGAAGGTTTTGGTTACGTAGTGTAGGTATAGTTTGTAGATCACCAAACAAAACACCAGTTTCATAGCCATTGTTTAGGACAGACGAGCGATGCGCTAGGACGAACTAGCGTAGGCAGGGTAAAGTACCTATACATAATTACTAGGTGCACTTGCTGTCACCGGGCAAGTCTAAATGGAGCGAAGTGGTTTGCTGCCATCATTTCAGAAATCTCAGTAACGCTCACTCGCGCCGGATAAAATCGAAGTTTCGGCACTTTTCCCATTGAAAGTCTATGAGAACAGATTTTCGGTGATTATTCCTCCGAGGTACCTATGTCCGATTTTCAATTTTATTTTTTCTAAATCATCTATGACTAGATGTCGTATTACGGGCTAAACTTGATCCTGATATCTCTAATAGTTTGGGAGGAGTAAGCGCGGACAAACGAAAATCCGAATCGGGGAAGAATGAGCTTCGCTCACTTCGTTCGCTTCGCTCCAATGATTACCACATGATTGATAGTTAATGTTATTAACCTTTTGAACGCCATACGTCGAATACAAAATGTGCCACCCACACGCCAAACATGTTTGCTATGTTATGCAAATTACACCTTATTGCTACCAAACAAAGTCTCTTTTAATCTTGAACTCTTGTCGGCTGTAGCCGACTTGGCGTCAGTGGCACGACTTTTAGTTGACGGCCAGAGCCGACTGTGGCGTTGAAAAGGTTAATAGTTAATAATAAATCAGTGATTGGAATAGGTAGAGTATATTTACCTAAAGTTCGCAAAAGCACATGACCACACAACCGGATGAAATATTAATTTATTTTTATTGAAATCCGGATTTCCGGTATTTTTAATGCTAAATATTAGGGAATGCAAATAACCGGTTTTAACCGATTTTAACCGGTTATTTTCATACAAAAACGGTTAATAACCGGTTAATTTGCATTCACTACTAAATATACATAATATTTACTTACAGTATGGGATATTTTGTAATAAAAGGGGCCTGTAACTCATTTCTTTTAAGTATCTAGTTAATAGGTGGAGCATATTTACCTAAACTTCGTAGAACAGAGACAAAACGTAAACTAGAAACTTCCTTGCGACTACATTTAATAGTACCAGTAAAATACCAGAAATCCGGAATTCAATAAAAATAAATTAATATTTCACCCGATTGTAACCACTCAATATTATGTGCTTTTGAAAACTTTAGGTAAATATAATCTACCTATTCCGATCACTGATAATAATGTAGGGTAGAAAGTACCCTTTGTGGCCGATGTACCCTTTTTGGTCACTTTAGGTCGAAATGAGTATCAAAAATATTTTAAATTAAAAATAATATTCATAAATAGTTAAGACTGAAGATTAATATAAAGATAAAATATAAAAACATTTGCGTAATATCATTTTAATAACAATTCCAATTTAGTGTCCAAAAACGGTGTAAACATGGCCAAAACCGGTACCTACAGTACGTACCTACCTACTTACAATTTTTACCCGACTGCGACAGAAAGAGGGTTATGTTTTTCGAGTGTATGTATGTATGTATGTACCTATGTCTATTTCTGTAACACTCTCTTTAGCCAAACGGCTTAATGGATTTTAACATATGAGGTGTCTTTAGATTCTTCTTGGTTGTAGGAATGACACAGGCTATAATATTTTAATGAAAGTAAGAGGGGGTTACTAGCGGATGCAATCTAAAATTATCTTTTCTCGTGCTTTTAAGTTATCCAATATTTAATCATCGTTCTTAAGGAAGAGAATGCGTAAGAATGACATAAGAATGAATTTTAGGTATTATAAAATTAACCTAACGTAACAATGTATGCTAAGCTTATGAAACCAATAGGTAGAACTTTGTCACAGAGACGTTTTAAATCAAAACGTAAGAAATATCAATCAGAACATCACTTAGCCATTACTTAGCTCGGTGTTAATGCCTTAATCGGAGGCTGTTACTGAATTAACATACATCATCACTGGCATTGTCATTAGCATCACTTCATCACATCATGAAATAAAAGAAGACTAACTAGGTATCTAATCGCTGGTCATTCCTTCTGGGTATAAAAGTGTAGTGCCTAGATGTATTTTGTGAAATCAGTGGTTGACTCTTGGATTATGTACTTAAAAAAATATTGACACGGACCTCGCCGCTCATTTCCCAAATCTACATACTTTTCCATGAAACACCTAATAAAACCACAGTTACATTGCCATGATATTTATTCAAAAATGTCAACCATAAATCGAAAGGACGTAATGCGCGCCAGCAGCTACACCCGCCCAGGTCTCAGTCACAATTTGCTTAATGTACGTGGGGGGCACTTCAAACATGTATTCGTACCCAGGTAATTCCAATGTGTAAGTCAGCGGGACGCCGACAGCCCTAGTCCAGTCACGGGACGTCCCGGTCGTGTAGTAAAGGACCTGCGCAGCGTTGCCCACGATGTAGCGATCAGCCTTGTCTAGAGCGAGTGCATCTATGGCAGTGGCCATGGTCACACCGGCAAGGTGGAGAATCAGACCGTTGGATGGGAGAGTACCTGTTGACAAAGATGCTGTTTAAAAAAATGTCATGCGGGCCCATTATGGTCGTGTTTACAAGTCGACACAAGTAAAAAGAGCCCTACCTGCGCAGTGAGCAAATTACGGACCAAATTGGTGGGGGCGACGTGGGGAGAGTAAACCGCTTCGCTTTGCTGCCACGCTATTGGTTTGTCAGTAGACAACATTTGCAAACATATCCCCTCCACTAGCCGCTCGGACCTCTTTTTACTTGTGTCGACCTGTATCGATATATATAAGTGCGAGAGTGATGGATGCTTTATCTAACGCGATAAAGGCGACAATAATTACGGGCATGGAGAAGGCATTATGAGCACACAGGCTACCCTGATGTTAATAAGTGGGTGACAGAGACCTATAAACATTTATTTTCAGAAGACATAGGAATGGCATTCATTGGCAATTTTGACAGTTAGGCCGGAGCCCCACTGCTGTGCACGGTCAAGCTACACACGTGGGTACAAAAACTACGAAAATGTAGGGAGATACTTCCACATTAGTCCACGACCACTCTGCGTACGAAATGACGTCACTGATACACGCGTGGTCTGTTCCGAAGTGCCTGCCACGCACGCGCTAAGGCAAAGCCCCACCGCGACCCACACTGCCCGTGAGTTGCAGTGGAAAGGTGGCTTCAAGGGCGTCGCACCCGCCGCGCGCGCGTGCATGTGCGTGGCCCGTAGTTGGGAATGTAGACACAAGCAGCTGACCAACGTAGTAACGTGGCCCACACGTTTTACGTGTGCGTGCATTGGTTGCTGTGAAAATGTTGACACAAGTATCCAGACCAATGGACCCACGTGGGCGACGTATATAGCGTGTCCGTGCGTAGCGTGCGCAGCAGTGGGGCTCCGGCTTAAAGTACTTACTTAGTTCATTATACTATTACAATGCTTGAGCTGTATTATATTCGGGCTAAATCTAATTGCTTTCAACATGTTATCGTTTTGTCAAAGTTACGACAGCTCTTATTTACTTGACCGTAATAGCGGCCGAGTTTTTATCTAAGTCTTGGAAGTTTTCTACGTATTTAAGTTTGTATTTTTGTATAGGTAGTTTTAATCGTTGTCTTGTACGTTCGTCCGATACAGTCTCCATTGAGTGAAAGACATTTGGTATTTTTAAATGAAGTGCTTCTTGGACAGAATTGATTGGCAAAAAAGGCTTTAAATTAAAAAACAAAAAACCGCCTTCAAAAACGCAAAAAATAACTTCTTTAAAATTGTAGGCACCTAATAGGTTAGTCCAACTGATGTCGGCTTTTTGTTGAAAATGTTGTGGTCGCCGACTTCAGTTGGACTAACCTATTAGGTGCCTACAATTTTAAAGAAGTTATTTTTTGCGTTTTTGAAGGCGGTTTTTTGTTTTTTAAAACATTTATTTTATTTTATACTTTTTAGTGATCATAATACGCTGTTACGTAGTCCCACTTCTTAGTTAAAATGAAACTTTAACTTATATCAAGCGCGCCGCAAGCAACGCCGCGGGAAAGTCATAGTCATATTTCAACAAGTAAATATTATTCGTTGTAGGTAGTCGCTCAATTATCTTAATCGAGATATCTTATCGCCACCCTTGAAATCGGTACCATTGAGGAGTTCCGGTGGCCATCTGTGGTCTTCATCATCAGTTCCACTACACCAAATGATACTTTCTGAATGCAAATGCTGGATTTGTTACTAAAAATACTAAAATCGTTATATGTTTGCCTACAATATTTGAGGAGTTCCCTCAATTCCTCACTGATCCCCTCATCAGATACAGATTTGGTGACAATGGGACCACCTCGGAAGTATACTCTATCAAACCAAAAAATAAATTTTGAAATCGGTCGACAATTGACGGAGTAATCGGTGAACATACATAAAAAAAAAAAAATACATACAGTGGAACGTATAACCTCCTCCTTTTTTGAAGTCGGTTAAAAAAGAGGGTGCTGTTAATCTTGAAAATGGCAAGTGGAGATGGAGATCATGACTGTAGATTCATGTCTCCACGTTCAACTGTTTTTACCCTTGATCATTATTTCTTACCATTGTTGCCCCAAGCGTAGAGGAACATGTTGCCATAGCTGTGCAGGGAAATATACATGGCAGCACGATCGATGTTCTGGATGACCACATCCCTGATGACGCGTATCTCAGGCTCGGAGAACGGTGAAGGACCCTCGTAGACGATGGTACAGGGGTCGCTATTGCCTGGCACGGTGCCCCAGTAGTGGTCAAAGTTGCGGTTCCCGTCGACTCCTGGGCATTCGTCAGATCCTTCGTGAGATTTGGAACGGGTTTTGCGCCATAGACGGTCCTGAAAGTCAAGTTTCGTTTAATTGAGCAATTTATACAGGATGTTGTTTTTTACTTATCAAATATCGCTCAAAAAAACTGTTTATGACACAAGAATGCGTTCCCTCAGTGTTATCTTATACGTATATTAGTGCTAAGACTCAACTCATCAATTATCAGGGGGCAAACTCACACAAGTTGACCTAGTCCCGACTGAGCTCTAAGCTTGTACTATGGGTACTAGACAGTAGTAGAAAAATACATAGAAAACATCCAAGACTCAGGAACAAATCTGGCGCTCATCACACAAATAATTTGCTCCCGGGACCGCAAGCTTCGTAGGCAGCGTCACTACCAATTAGTAGACAGACATGTTTTCAAAACTTTTTACTATTGGGGCAGCTAGTGGATGTAGGCATATTACACTTTATTAATACGGTATGATAAGGACTAAAACCGAGTAGACGGCCGCAAAGGGAATATTATGGTGCCAAGGTCAAGTTGCCCAAAAAAAGAATCGTAGGCCCGGGGATTCATAGTTAGGTAGGTACGGGGCCTAATATGGCTGCGTTTATTGCGTGACAAAATGTAGATAAAACACATATATAAGTACGAAAGTAACCGCTGCTTTATCCACATTTTGCCACGCGATAAACGCAACCATACTACCTAGGATTTAAGAAAGCTTAGTCGGCAGGTGGCTTATCTTTTCTAGAAGTTAGTAAATAGTATCTCTGTACCTACATTTAACTATCAAGTTGGCACTTTTAAAGCCCAATATTTATTACTATAGAGATTATATTTATCGATTTACAGCAGCAACAACGGTAGCAAAGCAATTAATTCTGCCGTAATCTATATACTTACTTAATATTATAAACAGGTAAAGTTTGTGACGTTGCAAGAGGTAATCTCTGGATCTACTGAACAGAATTTGAAAATTCTTTTACCAATAGAAAGCCACGTTATTTGTGATTGTTATAGGCTATATTAACACAAAAAAAGTTTAATGCACAAAGTGGGCACGGGAACAGCTAGTTCCAAATAAGGCGGCTAGCGATGGTGTAATATCTTATCATTCTTATGTTATCTTATCTTACACATGGGCCCTTTCGGATACACTTCGACCCTTTAGGGTCTTTTGTGCAATTACCCTCTTACAATGTGCAGGTTTCCTCACGATGTTTTCCTTCACCGTAAGAGCATCGGGTACTGCACTTAAGTTAGAAAAACTCATTGGTACATGGTGACCGCGGGGGTTCGAACTCGGTACCTTACGATCACGAGTCGACCGCTTAAGCCACCGAAGCTCTCACGCATGATGTAATATAGTCAAAGCATTCTATAGGTACTGTATTGATAACCACATAAAAAATCAAATACTTATTCTATTACTATGTAGTTAGCCGCCTTTTTGGTTGCAGAATTTTCGTGATAACATCATATTCCTACAAGTAAGTGATAAAAACCTACCTCATCAAAGGTATACTCGTAGCCGTCAGGGTTTGCCACCGGAATAATGACCCAGTCGAGGTTCTCAGTCAAGGATCGCTCGACGATGTCAACCACTAATTGGTTGATCATGTACAGGGCCACGGGGGTCGTGACCCACTCTCTGGCATGTACTGCGGCATCAATTACGATGACTGGTTTCCTCAAGTCTTCGAAACGGCTGGTCGAGATCCTCACGTATTTGATCTGCCGACCTTCATAGCTGAGGGCAGCGTTGATTACCGTCACAAGGTCGGGGTATTGAGCTGCGAGTTCATCTAAGTGGTCGTTGATCTGAAATTGAAGCAAACATAAAAGATTACCGCAAGAATTACTAAGAAGCACCAATTTTTTAAAATCTTATCCGGAGACTAAAGCTTTGACTGGTTCGTATTATTCTTATCCCTTTGATATGATATCAATTACGTGCCGACTCGAAATTTTAAAATTATCATCAGTAAGATTCAAAACACGAGTATTACCTACCTTCAGTATATTTTTTTAATCTTTCTAAGAACTATCTTTATCTACATGTGCAGAAAAATGGTAGAAGTAAAACCGGTGCGAAAATGTAGGTACACTGAATTATTTTGTCAATTTATTTAGGTCCGTGGGGTCCTAGCGCTTAAAGCCTTTTCAAAGAAATTTCGAAGAGGCTCATTGACGTCACGGGAGACCGAAGAGCTGGCAGTTTCCTCGGTCAACGCATAAGTTTAACTAGCCAGCGAGGAAATGCTGCCAGCATCATCGGGATAATGCCGCAGGGCTCTTTTTTAGATATAGCTTTTTAGTTTTAAAATATAATTAAGTAATTAAGTTGTAAAAATTGAAATTTTAGTTGAGTACCTAAATACATATTATGTCATTTACCTTTTTTTGAGTTTTAAATATAATCGCACCCCTAATTCCAGTGAGATGAGTGAGAGAGGTTTACACAGAGTCGACATACCTCTTGATGCCTGTAAAAAGTCTCCCAGCCAATGGTTCGACCACTGCGCTTGGCGAAAGCGGCCTTTCTTGCTTCTTGGACTTGAACATCTTCTCTACGAAGTATTCTATTCAGACAGGGTAAAGTTTTATTAAAAGTGTATTTTTGCCTATCCTATAAAAGTAGTTCGGATATTGTGGCACTTACTCCGCAAGATTGTCAGCAATTTTGGTGTACGGCATTTGATTGGTATCGAAGTATTGCAGCCATTGCTCTTTTTCTTCTGGTGACAGTCTCACCAAAGCTTGCAGGTGACCTGTATCTGATTGACCAGCTTTAGCAGAAAGAACATCTATTTTTGCTTCAAGTGACTCAATCACTTGATTAGGGCCAGTTACTCGATACAGTTGGTGGCTAAAATAATATATTTATATCATATACTTACACAGATACAGAAAATGAATGATGGAATTCAGTTTATCTTACCCTTCATATTTTTCATGGCGGGCTTGGGCCACCGCCACGAATAGGAAGAAACTAATGACCAACCGCACCATTTTGCTCCAGAACACTGCCTACCGTTTGCTGTTCAGCTAATTCTATCATCAATAATAAAAATTGATAAAGATAATCCTATATAATTTGATGATTATAGCGATTTCCTGTTGTAATCCGAATGTTGATGAGGAACTGTCCATGACATATAAATAATTCCCTTCATCTTATTGATTTGAGATTGATTTAATCACTTAATATAATAAGTGACAGTAACTAGATAACTACAGTTTTATCCGTTTGTGAACATTTTGGAATAAAAAATACACTTTTTTACTTACCTACTCGTGCCACGTAATATCTGATTAAAGCTAATCCCAGTCGTAAAACAACTGATATTGCATGCTATTTTCGGCCCCTGTCCTATATGAAACCAACCAATATGAAAACAATAGGTCGTTGCATAATAATTTATTGAGCTATTAATTGTAATTACTAATGCCAACATATTACACGCATGCATGCTAAATTATTAGTCTGTTCAACACCCAACATCTTTACTTACTAGTGTCTACATTCTTCTTAAAACATACTTCCAATATATTTTCCTAACAGTGCGCTTAAAACCAGAATGTCTCCACGCATAAATTAAAGGATCACATAAACTATTGCTTACGCCTAATAAGTACAATGGACCTAAAGTTAACATTTCTAGGGGAATACAGTCATACCCATTAGTCAAGATATCACACTTGACATACATTATGATTGAAACATAGTACGGTGCCCACGTTCCTACAAAGCAAGCCGTCACCAGAAGTACGGTTCGCACAGCTTTCAATTTGCTAGGATGATTCTCTATAGCCTTTGCTCTCCCATAGAAACTAGAGATCTCTTGAATTTTCCGTTTCAAACGATTGCCTATTCTCATTTCGTTCACGTTGGTCTTGCTTAGTTCGTGCATCTCTAATGAATTGCCAGATTGCTCAGTTATAGTTTCTTTTGAAACAGTTATAGTCACTGTTGTTCGTGATATTTCATCTACTTTGCTACAGCTGCTTTCTTCCGCCTCTGTAGCCTCGAATGATTTGTTTACAAACGCGATATTGTAATTGTAACTTTCCTTGATTTCCCTTATTCTGTCGACAGTTTTGACGGCGCGGTGAAGGATGATGAAGTAAAGAACGCAGACCATAATGATCACTGACAGCACAACAATAGATACTATGATCAGCAAAGCTCTCGGGAACACGGCGACGTACCAGCATCTGTAGTTCGTGAAGGTCTTTCCAGTCCAACCCATGGCGGGCAGACAAGCCACAAATATTCCTGTAAAATATTATTTTAGCAGTTTGGATATAGTAAATCCTAAAGCTGCCTTTTGTTATGTATGTACATAATTTGAATCGAGTACGAGCATCCAATGTTTAAACATCAATTCAGGATAGATACATTATTAAAATATTTTGTGTAAATACAGAAAGCACTTATAAATTATTAATTTTTAAAGCAGTACAGAATAAATCCGAATGGCGTGGTTTTTGATTTGTTTAGGATATTCGATACGTGGAAACGGTTGTATAATAAATTCTGTTCAACCTAATCAAATCAAACACCCCGCCTTGGTTTAACTGTGTTATGTATTTTATTTTACACACAAAGTCAGTTAAACATAGTAAAGCTATTCACATAAATATTAATAACAACTACTTCTACGTCATGTCATGGATGTACGGACTGAGATATCCGTGTTATAATACTAACAGTAAGCTTAACAAGATTTTGACAAGGACATTAGGCAGCTAGATGAGTGTAAGTTAGAAACACTAAAGCACCAGTACTTCTTGAACAAAGTCTGAACTGTACTTTGAAATCCTTTATGCCACCACGCATAAATTAATGGGTTTAATATACTATTCAAAAATGCCAAAGTAGCCAGCGGGCCTCCAAGCAAAGTTCTATAATGTAAGCAACTTGGATCGCTCAATTTATCTTCACAAAATACGTAAAGTATAACAGTCAAGAAAAAGGGCAGCCATGTAAATAGGAAACTACCGGTTGTGAGCATTACCACCGTTATAGCTCTCCACTTGTTGGGCTCTTTTGGCTTAGGTGCTTTTGGTTTACAAATCTTGTTCAAAATAGACTTGTTTAAATATTTCGTCTTTGACGCTGGTGACAGGACGCTCGGTTCTGAATAACTTGACTCAATCGTATAAACACTTAATTTTGAATCATCGTGTTTACTTCTGCCGACTACGTTTACTTTGTTGTTTTCACTCGTATTGTCGTCTCTGCACAGATCATTAATACTTTTAGACTTTTCGTTTCTTTTTGATAATGTTATGTCATTACAATTACCACTTATTTCGTGAAACGACGCGCATCTCCTTATTTTAGTTTCCTGCGGTTTTGGTGAAGCAAAATTTCTGTTCATGTTAGTATTTCCACGATAAATTCTTAATTTAGGAGTTTGAAACGAATCTGATTTAGCGTTAACCGATTTCTTTGCTGCATTTATATCTTTTACGTTTCTAAGGGCGTGTACTAAAATGATGGAATATAGTACGGCTACAATGATTAAAGGTATTAAACTTAATAAAGAGTTAAATAGGACGAGTTCTTCGGGGAATAATGAAGTGTAGTAACACCTAGTGAATATGAGTTCTTTATTGACCCACCCGGTAGTTGGCATGAAGCCGAGAATAATACCTGCAAGACAGACAGCGTTAAATACACAATAGTTAAGTCAACAAAACAAACAATTTAAACACAGTAAACTAAAAAATTAGGCACAATTAATTTATGGTTAACAATCCTTACCGATCATCCAGATGATAACAATACCAATTCTGACTCTGGTAGTATTAAAGTATCTTTGGTAGTACAATCCATGAAGAATGTAGAAGTACCGGTCCACTGCGATGAGACCCACGCTGAATATGGACACCATTGCTGGGCAGACGATCATGCCTGGTGACAGTAACGATGATGTCATCCGGCGTGGTACGATAGAAATACCAATGATTCTTGTAGGTAATTGAAAGAGTAAATGTTTACAGTGATACAACATTATAAACCAAGTCATCGGGATTGTAGTGGAATGTGCCTTTTATATGGGCTGCCATTATATTATTAAATATTTGCATATGTTCTTTTAGATTGGCCGGCCTTACCAAGGTGCCACCTCTTTTGTTTTAAGGATTGACCACACCGAAGCTTTAAATATGCTGACTCAAGGGTTACGCAAAGAGTCCTCTACCGCGTGATATTTTTTAAACACGTGTTTTAAGCCTACACCGGTGTAGTTACGCCGAAAAGAACGGCATGTACTCGTACTTAATTGCGCCAAATTACTCTTTGCTATTTTGACGCAGACCAAGGCGATGTTTGTGAGATGAGCTTGATGCCTCCAATCGGGACTGGTGGGAGACTGCCCAAGATAGGGCTACATGGAAAGAAGGGAGGCCTTTGCCCAGCAGTAGGACATTATAGGCTCTTAAATAAATATAAATAAATAAATAATATTTTGACGCAGCTTCAACGTATTTTAAGCTTTGGTATAGTCGAAGCTCGCCTTTAAAAACGCCAATACGCGTAAATACGCATTCAGACACTGCACTGGGTGGAAATCTGGGTAACGCGTACTATTTCTAAGATGTTGAGGATTACATTATGAATCAAGTTTGGGAATCATACATTTTTAACTCAGGAATACAAAGGTGTACCGCAAGGTAGTGTTCTTTACCAGTATCATTACAACCTTAATAACTTCTAAACATTGCAAAGTTAAAGATATATTTCCTGTTGTTAGGAAAAGCGCCTTCTTCACGTACTCTGTGAAGTTAATTATACCTACTCTGTGACGGTACTAACCTATTTGGAATATACACATGTAGTTTGAACTCATGGAGTTATCGATGATGGCTCCGAAGATGATAGCGATGCCGATGATGGTGTCTGCCAGGGACACGTTCCCGAGCAGGAGGTACGTACTCTTCGGCTGCTGTCCTAGGAACATTATTTATAAATAGGTACCCTTGACTTACGATCCACTGCACGGCCATGGCCCTAATTTATTTATCACTATATAGAGCCCTCACGGAAAAAGGTTAATTTTGAATGATATTTAACAGGCGCGATCGGATAAATTCTACGTTATTTCATTTTTAGGAATTCACAATGTCAATGTGACAGGGTTCTATAATTTTGGTGGTGGAACTTTGTCAATGAGTAGTAAAAGATTTCAATACGTCACCTTTACCCTTACCATGAGTTACAATTACCGTACCCGCTAGCGAGTCGAATGCTCTGTCCCTCGCACTCTATAAGAATACTGCCAGGTCTGCGATGGATCATTAGACTCGCTAGCGAGTACGGTAATTGTAACTCACTGTAAGGGTACTTATTATGGCAAAATGTTACATTCACTACGCGAGTATTATTGGTATATACAAAACTAAATATGCCATTTCACAGCGTAACCTCCGCCAGGTTCATGCCGAAATGATATCCTTATTATATTACTATATTCTTAATGCTTGAATTAATAAATAAATGAAAAAATGCGTCATAATGTTTTTGTTTGTTTGATTGTTCCGGCTACGAGGGTTAACGGTTCAACTGGTCGATTTGTTTGGTACAAAGGTAGTTTTTTAGGCGCTAAAGGTACTTTTTGTAAGGTTTCCAACGGAAAAGCAATAAACATCATCTGCGCAAAAAAAAAAAGCGGGAAAAAGCTAGTAAATATTGGGTATTAATTTAAAAATGTGTTTGTTCCAGACATCTTCACAATTTAATGCCTCAACCGGTTAATGTGAAATTAGGTAGGTAGCTACAGAGATACACTCAGGAGCAATGAAAACGGGTCACTTTCTATGGTAATTCAATACAAAGTGACTCCTTTTCGTTGCTCTTGACTATAGTTAACCTCGAAAACGGACATACTTTTTATTCCCAAAAATAGAGCAGATTCAGGGGGAATAACGGAAAACAAATTACTGATATCGGTTGTAAACTTATGGTACGTTTGCATTATTCGTCTGCAACTCCTCGATACGTTAAATTACTCTTCAAATCGTCCAGTGTACTTTGTTTATTGCAATAAACAAGTAAAGTTGTTTAAACATACATAGTGTAATTAGAGGGCGATACGTGATACCTCGATAACTATTGCTGTATCTATTCAATCTTTAATTAGGTAGCCCTCCCATGTTGTTTAGTTAGTCAATTTGCGTTCGGCGAACTGTACGATAATTATGGTAGGGCAAACTGTTTGCCTTATGGAACCGCAGCCTTACGCCTTTAAAACAAACAACAAATGAAAACGCGAAAGAAGTCCACACATATGAAACATAGAAAATGAAATTAAACGGTTATTATTTAGATGCTAAATAAAGCCTTAAAAGAAGAGTAGGTATGTAGCTTCGCCTTCGTACTAAAACACGACTAAAAGAAAACTAAATTAAAAATAAGTAAATGATACCTATTAACACATTAGCGTTTAAGACTGCGCGTAATGATAGCTTTAATTTAAAAAAAAACCTTTTTAAGATCGGTGGCCGTTTAAAATTATTGTGAAACTGAAAAATTCCATACAAAATGTTTAAAAAAACAAAAAAACCGCCTTCAAAAAGCAAAAAATAACTTCTTTAAAATGGTAGGTAAATAGGTCAGTCCAACTGAAGTCTGCTTTTGGTTAAAATATTGTTGGACGCCGACTTCAGTTGGATTGACCTATTTACCTACCATTTTAAAGAAGTTATTTTTTGCTTTGTGAAGGCGGTTTTTTGTTTTTTTTAACATTTATTTTATTTTATACTTTTTAGTGATCCTATTTATGCTGTTACGTAGCTCCACTTCTAAATATTAATAGGAAACTATAGAACATTTCAAGCTCGCCGCAGACAACGCCGCGGGAATGTCATAGTCATATTTAAACCTAAATGTGCTTCGTCATAGTCGCTCAACTTCCTTTATCGAAATATCTTATCGCCACCCTTGAAATAGGTACCGTTAAGGAGTTCCGGTGGCCATCTGTGGTCTTCATCATCAGTTCCACTTCACCATATAGTACTTTTCAAAAGCAAATGCATGAGTTACAGTGAAAAGGTCTTCGAGTAATCGGGGAACATACATAAAAAAAAAAAAACCCGACGAATTGAGAACCTCCTCCTTTTTTTGAAGTCGGTTAAAAATGCGATAACGTTTCTCTTTCAATTAGTATGGCTTTTTTAACCGACTTCAAAAAAAGGAGGAGGTTCTCAATTCGTCGGGATATTTTTTTATTTTTTTTTATGTATGTTCCCCGATTACTCGAAGACCGCTGGACCGATTTGAAAAATTTTTTCGTTGTTCGAATGGGTATACTTTCTAGTTGGTCCCATTGTCACCACGTCAGGATCTGATGATGGGATCATGGAGAAATCAAGAGAACTCCTCAAATATTATAGGCACACCTATAGCGATTTTGGTATTTTTCACTGTAACTCATGCATTTGCTTTTGAAAAGTACTATATGGTGAAGTGGAACTGATGATGAAGACCACAGATGGCCACCGGAACTCCTTAACGGTACCTATTTCAAGGGTGGCGATAAGATATTTCGATAAAGGAAGTTGAGCGACTATGACGAAACACATTTAGGTTTAAATATGACTATGACATTCCCGCGGCGTTGTCTGCGGCGAGCTTGAAATGTTCTATAGTTTCTTATTAATATTTAGAAGTGGAGCTACGTAACAGCATAAATAGAATCACTAAAAAGTATAAAATAAAATAAATGTTTAAAAAAACAAAAAACCGCCTTCAAAAACCAAAAAATAACTTCTTTAAAATGGTAGGTAAATAGGTCCGTCCAACTGAAGTCGGCGTCCAACAATATTTTAACCAAAAGCAGACTTCAGTTCTACTGACCTATTTACCTACCATTTTAAAGAAGTTATTTTTTGCTTTTTGAAGGCGGTTTTTTGTTTTTTTAAACATTTATTTTAATGTTACGCCATTCAAGCGTCGCTTCACAATCCTCTTAAGTTATCAGCTCTGGACAAAACATTAGAGGTTTCGTTAATATATATATTTAATAGTTAGTCCGTATTGTAGCCTGCGTCGCTATTGCCTTACGCTTTTGCAATCGCAATCGGCTTCAAAATGAAACAATTGTTTTCATTTTGTATGCAGACTTTATTTATTTATTTACTATAACATGTTTACAAACTTAGTTGTATTATAACGTCCCGCAAAACTGTTTTTACAGTTTGACTGTGGGATCCGCGAGCCTTATTTTAGTCTTAGTCTTAGTTAACATAAGTATATATCACAGATCAGACTTGCCTTCGGACTGTCAAAATGAAAACAATTGCGATTGCGAGTGCGTTAGGCAATAAGCCCTCTGGTTAGAATAGAGCCAACCCTTGTCTTCCCGTGGATGTCGTAAGAGGCGATTAAAGAAAAAAAGGCTTGTAGTGGAGTTAGGAGATGGGCTTGCAACTGTCACTAATACCTGGTAAACATCTTAGCCTGATTGTGCAAAATGTGGTTACAGAATTATCAACAAGTTTTAAGAGCTGTTGGTAATTATGTAGCTCTGCCTATCCCACTTTGGGAATGAAGGCGTAGGTTTATGTATATATGTTATAGTTATATTTCACTAGCCACCCGCCCTCGCTTCGCTTCGGTTTATGTGAGTTTCCTGTAACACCCGTAGGTACATACTTAATCCAGTTTTGTATACATAAAATCTTTCCTCTTGCCGTCACCCTACATAAGGACAAACGGCGGCGGGAAGCGACTTTGTTTTATGCAATGTAAAGATTTGTACCAATTAGAGGTAGATGATGCATCGCTGGCAATACTGGAAATATAGAACCTTAAGCTTTACAAGTCGACTCGAACTTAACCGGGTTTTTCTTTCAAGGTACTGACGGAACCTTAAAATATCTGGCCAATATTATACAATTATATTTTACACTTTTAAACCTTCCAAAGAGGCTTGTAAATAACTCCGAGGACATTTTTAAGTGTTTACTTCTACGTTACGTCATAATTGAAAGCCAAGTTGATCTAAATTATTAGTTTGAGCGTGTACAACCGATGAAGACAACAATAGCTAAGTCCACAAGTGGTCGAGCTGGTCAAGTTAAATGAGTAAACTTTGTTTGGGTAATAAATTAACATGAGTCAACTTGCGAAACTTGTCTCGATATCCGCTAGTTAAGAAATTCTAACAACGATAACATTTTAATGACGAATGATTTAAACCTTTTTTTCCTGTACCTTTACCTTTTTTTCATGGGCGAGAATTATTGTGTCGACCTTGATGATGTATGTAACTATTGTAAATCCCACGGCAAGTACACAAAAAATAATTTACGTACCTCTTCGGAGTATTAATCCACTTGATATGACAACAGTTAAATTGCTGAGAATAATCAACGTCCCGACCACGTAAGCAACACTCTTGTACACATTCAACTGCTCCTTTTCCCTCGTTCTGTAGGCCTCGTACAAGTCAAAGAGATTCTCCTGCGCTATCACACTCTGATTCGTCACATTCTCGACGCTCACATTAAAAAAAATTGCCACTTGTTTAATAAGAGTTTCATTATCGAATTTCAAAAACGGCGTTGTGTTGTTATCCATGGCTGTATGTAAACAAAACACTGTTAGATTTATGATTCAGATTCTCATATTATTGCTCCGCTATTTATTTTTTTAAATCGGGCTTTGGCGAGTTGGCCGCGCATGTCGATTCGGCCGGTAACTGGCTGGAGAATGAGTGGATACCAAATATTACGCGTCTTGAGGAACGAGGATAAAGCTTACGGTTGGAGTCTTGTTTATCGTAATGAGATGATTTACATATTTGTGGTTCCGCGGGCAGCGGCGTAGGCCGCGATGTTGAGTTTCATCGCATCTAATATGTACGAAGCGGGGTTTAACACATTTTGTTTATGGTTACTGTGCGTTTGAATAATATCACCATTATTGTAATGTTGCGCGTTTCTATTAGGTTATAGAAGGCCCTGTAGTGTTTTTCTTAAGACGTGTTACGGGACCTTTTGAACAAAACTCTTTTTTGCGATGATGGGTATTATATATTTCCACGGTTCTAAGTAGTTACCCACATAGTTGTTGACTGTTATTGCCAATTATAATAATGAGCGCTCTTCAGTGCTCTGCTTTGAATACAAATAAGAGACTTTTGTTATAGTAATGATGATGTTGCAAAAAATATTTTACCTATGCTGTCATACTCAGGTTTACTACCTACATAAGTACATAATTAAACTGAAGCTGTCTTATATCTAACAATGTATTTGATATTCTATGAAGGTAGAGGGAAAATTTTATCTGCCTCCTTCGGTCAGACGGGAACACACTGCAGAAAGCAAACATTCCCATTATTAATTTTAATGACTATAATCACTATAGGTCCAGAAAATTTGTGATTTAAGACCGTTTTATAACGTTAACCCGTAATACTAATTAGAAAAAAATCCAGTGGTAATTTATTACTTTAAATCAATAACTTTAAAACGTTTTATTACTCGAAATAGTGGATAAACCGGTTTTGGTTAGCGAGGAGTAGGTAACATTTCTGGGAATACCCCTTCATCTACTTAGTTATTCAGCGAACTTAACAGTTTTGTTTTTATTTGCTTCTTGGGTAGATACCTACATGTCCGGCTGCATTTTTTTAAAATGTACCTATATGCACCGATTCCTCCACGATTTCTCCATCAATTGCGGACCGATATTGAAATATTTTTTTTTGTTTGGTACTCCCGAGATGGTCCCTAATTTACCTAGTTGGTATCTGATAAGGGTATCCGTGAGGAAATGAGGGAACTCCTCAAATATTATGGGCATACACATAGCAATTTTGGTATTTTCAGCAACAACTCCAGCATTTGCATTTAGAAAGTATCATTAGGTGAAGTGTAACTGATGATGAAGACCATAGATGACCACTGGATCTCCTCAATGGTACCCATTTAAATGGCGATAAGATTATGTCGATGAAGACTTTTTTTTAAATGGAAATTTAAATGGTTACATTAATTTTACCAAGGCGTTGCTTGCGGCTCGCTTGAAATTTCCTATAGTTTCTTTTTAATTTAGAAGTTGGACTATTTACCAACTTAACAGTAAAATAATATTATGATCCTAAAAAGTCTGAAATAACATAAAATGTAAAAAAAACAAGAAAACGGATTTGTTTTTATAAAAAAAATGTGTATCTGTATATCAGTGTATCTATGTGCCTGCCTCTCTGTGCCATCGTAGCTACTAAAAAACCGGCCAAGTGCGAGTCGGACTCGCGCACGAAGGGTTCCGTACCATTATCTATACAACATTAGCAAAAAACGGCAAAAAAATCACGTTTGTTGTATGGGAGCCCCCTTAAATATTAATTTTATTTAGTTTTTAGTATTTGTTGTTATAGCGGCAACAGAAATAAATCTTCTGTGAAAATTTTAACTGCCTAGCTATCGCGGGTCCTGAGACACAGCCTGGTGACAGACAGACGGACAGACAGACGGACAGCGGAGTCTTAGTAGTAGGGTCCCGTTTTTACCCTTTAGGTACGGAACCCTAAAAACGGATAGCCCTATAGCAACCAGCGTGCTACCACTAAACGCACATTTTAGAAAGAAGGGGTCTCAATTACGAATATCGGGGATTTTCTATCTATTAAAGATAAGTTCAATAACCACATTAAGCATTTGCCGTATCGTCCTGTGATCGTTGATTGTGTGTGAAGGGTGCCTTCATACCATATGTTAGGCAATTATATTTTATATAAAGATACGTCATCTGCGCACAAAAACGTTCCGCAAAAATAAATGTTTTAAAAAACAAAAAACCGCCTTCAAAAACGCAAAAAATAACTTCTTTAAAATTGTAGGCACCTAATAGGTTAGTCCAACTGATGTCGGCTTTTTGTTGAAAATGTTGTGGTCGCCGACTTCAGTTGGACTAACCTATTAGGTGCCTACAATTTTAAAGAAGTTATTTTTTGCGTTTTTGAAGGCGGTTTTTTGTTTTTTAAAACATTTATTTTA
This sequence comes from Acleris literana, assembly GCA_946894065.1. Classification (NCBI taxonomy): domain Eukaryota; kingdom Metazoa; phylum Arthropoda; class Insecta; order Lepidoptera; family Tortricidae; genus Acleris; species Acleris literana. The sequence goes on along the minus strand of OX335685.1, from coordinate 6,254,792 downwards.
TTTTATACTTTTTAGTGATCATAATACGCTGTTACGTAGTCCCACTTCTTAGTTGAAATGAAACTTTGACTTATATCAAGCGCGCCGCAAGCAACGCCGCGGGAAAGTCATAGTCATATTTCAACAAGTAAATATTATTCGTTGTAAGTAGTCACTGAACTATCTTAATCGAGATATCTTATCGCCACCCTTGAAATCGGTACCATTGAGGAGTTCTGGTGGCCATCTGTGGTCTTCATCATCAGTTCCACTACACCAAATGATACTTTCTGAATGCAAATGCTGGACTTGTTACTAAAAATACTAAAATCGCTATATGTTTGCCTACAATATTTGAGGAGTTCCCTCAATTCCTCACTGATCCCCTCATCAGATACAGATTTGGTGACAATGGGACCACTTCGAAAGTATACTCTATCAAACCAAAAAAAAAAATTTGAAATCGGTCGACAATTGACGGAGTAATCGGTGAACATACATAAAAAAAAAAAATACATACAGTGGAACGTATAACCTCCTCCTTTTTTGAAGTCGGTTAAAAAGGAAGGCAAATTGCCTTACTTTTTATCTATTCTATTATTTTTATTTTTTCGCGGTGGATGCGAAAAGCACAAGACCGGTCTGAGTGGAGAGCCTTGGCCTATGTCCAGCAGTGGACGTCTTTCGGCTGACATGATGATGATGATGATGATGATGATGTTTTATCTATTTATCTCTTTCTAACAATAGCGTTCGCTATGGATTGCTGTGTTTGTCTCTGTCAGTAATTGGTCACGGGTTTTGATTGCGTTTAGTATGAGCATAACGTATCTTAATATAAAATATCATTGATGTTAGGTATGTGAACTGAGGAACACTGACCCCTCCTATGTTTCGCTCGCATTTTTGGATTCCATGCAAGTTTCATAGGTTAATTTATCATCCGTGCTGGAAAGAAAAAATAATGCATTTATTTTCGCGGCCTTGGCGGTTTATCGCAATATCATTAAGGCGATTTTGGAAGGCCAAGCGAAATGATGACAAAAACTCATAAAATTATTGTTACTGGTTGTTAACCTTAACCATCTATATGAGTGTTTACAGAGTAGCGTTTTACAAAATGTCCCGAACAGGTTCGTTATCAGGAATGTTTGACATGACAGTGACATATTAAAAATAACCTATAATTCTGTCCAATTTTCGTCGTATAGTACCTATCGTATTGTTTTCATAATTAAAAACCGAGTTAAATCAACGACGGCCGCTAATTAAAAGAAGAAGTTTAAAAATGTTTAATTTGTCTATTTTACGACAATTTTCTAGGTAGGGCCATAGTTCTTAATTCCATTATTTCCTTAGCTATAGTTGCTCTTTCTTCAGCTATAAAAAGACATAGGTACTTAAGTGTAATAAATGTTTATTTTCTAGATTAATGATATGTCCTGCAGCTAAGGCTCAACTGACTTCACGTAGTATTTCCACGACAGTAGCACTTCAGTTTAAAATTACAGATCAACTATGGTAAGTTTCTTTAAAACAAATTTCGTCAAAAATCTAATTCAAATGAGAAAGACTTTAAATTGAACTTCTTTTAAGGCACTATAAAAGGATGTTTAAACTGTTTTGGACACTCCATGTTAGAATTTATGCCTCACACATTAAACACCTACACGATTGTAGTTTCCATGATCAACTTTTAATTATTTTATTATGATACACTAGCAGCGGTGAATAATATTGCACTTGAGTTTTTAAGAACTTATAAAGTCTATTTTCATAAGAGTTCACTAATGGCCTGTTGTTTGATTGCTAGTTAAACTAACTATTGTTAAAAAAACGTTACTAATGGTTAAAATTACTAGAAAACGTGTCACATTTTCCATTCCTTCGAATTTTAACAATTAGTTAGTTTATCTACTGATCAAACAACAGGGCCTTAGGGTGTATGGTAAGAACTTTCTATACTGGCCTCTCTGTTAAACACATCTCTTTGATAATCGGGTCACTTTGTACTATACTAATGACAATACTTTGGACCTTTGTTTCATCAATTTCAACATTCATGATCATCATCTAGGGTTTGCAATCCAGATCCATTTTGTATGGGAATATCCAGATCTGGATCTGAATATCCAGATCTTTCCATACAAAATGGATCCGGATTGCAAACCATATTATCATCATCACTCTCATAAGTATATTATTTAAAGTACACTGAAGCTATTATCGGTTTAACCATAAAGTAAAATAATTAATTTAAAAACAAAATATTTGTTATCTTTCAGTGCAGAGCCAATGAAGAAGAAAAAGAAAATTGATCCAGCCATTGTCAAAGCACGTGAAGATCGTCGCCGTAAGAAGATAGAAAAGCAAATCCGGAGGTTGGAGAAGAATGCTCGGCAGCTGAAACCTATTGATGAATTAGAAGTACCTTTGCATCTTATTGACCAGTCAACGTAAATATTTTCAATTTATTTGTAGGATATATCAGTACCCCTTTTCTAACGGTAGCTATTTTATGCAGACGGTGACTCTCCACTGATGGTCTATTTTCTATTATAACCTTCGGGCGGTGTACTGCCCTTTGGTCAAAGTATTTTTCGCCAAATTTCACTTTGCAAAAAACTTATCGCAGTAGTTTCATTTCCCAAACGAATATTTAGCACATTTACATTTCGCATTTTATTCATTTGGTCAAATTATCATTTCGCATCATTTTACTTTGTCAAGTTTTATTAAGACGAATGTTTATTAAGCAAACGTTTTCCTTTGGCAAATATTATATTCCAAAAAAATGATTGTTCAAATTGTTATTACGCACATTCAATTTATAGCATGTCCAGTTAGGTTAGTTTAGGTTAAAATTAGGTAAGTAGGTTTAGGTTAGAGTTCATCAGACCCGAAGGGCCAATCTACGCAGGATAGAACCCCCCGCGCAGCGGGTCTTCGTCGACTGTGTCGCGGAAATAACTCCATCTATCGTATCTACTTTCAGTAAAAACAAATACCAAGTTTGCGCAAATACAATGGTTATGCGCTAGCACGAAGTAAGAAAACTACCCACTTAACGAAAGATAATCATACCCTACGTTTTATCCTATGCACTACTCAATTAGGATGTAAATCGTTTGCCATACAATATTTTGGGAAGAGTATGTTATGCCAATGATACATTTGACTATATCAAATTTGGTGAAATGAAACTTGACCAAGTAATAATTTATATTATTTTTATTATTTGGCCCATAATGTAATAAACATGGTGTAGTATTAACATTTTTATTTATAATTTAATCTTTTAGTGCTATTTAAATGAATGAGTATGAGTATGAATATGACTTAAGATTTTATTTTAATATCGACTCCATAGTTATCTTTCATCTTACAGTGCGATGAAAAATCCGAGCCCTGGTAATAAATAACTAAATAAATAACATCAGGTGACAAACTAACACAAAATGACCTAGTATTCCAAAACTAAGCTCGAGGCTTGTACTATGGGTACTACATAACAATATAAATACTTATATAGAGAAAAAATACTTAAATACATAGAAAACATCCAAGACTCAGAAATACTCATGCTCATCACACAAATATTTGCTCATACCGGGAATTGAACCCGGGACCGCTAGCTTCGGAGGCAGGGTCACTACCAAATGCGTGTATATTTATGTGGCTATCACGAATATTTGTGTCTGAGTCGTGATGTTTTCTATGTATTTCTCTATAAAAGTAAGTTAAGTATAGTACAAGCCGAGAGCTTAGTTTGGGACTAGGTCAATTTGTGTGAGATTGTCCCCTGATATTTATTTATTTACTTATACAGGGTGGAAAAAAAAAACCGGACAAGTGCTAGTGGGACTCGCCCACCGAGGGTTCCGTACAAATTTCATATTCATCATTAAAAAAAAATTAGCTTGTGCCAAAGAAGCCCTTTCATATGATACCTTACATGACACAGTTAACCCAATTCAAAATTTGGAATGCCGTTCCTTGCATAAAGACCTTGTTTTTTTTGGCATTTAATTAAAAATGTATAGTTTTCAGATTTTTCCCTATACTACATACATACATACATAATCTCACGCCTTCGTTCCCAGAGTGGGGTAGGCAGAGCTACAGAATTACAAACATCTCTAAAAACTTGTTGATAATTCTATAACCACAATTTGCACAATTAGGCTAAGATGTTTACCAGCGTATTAGTGACAGGTTGCAAGCCCATCGCTTAACAGTACTACAAGCCTTTATTCCCTTAGTCGTCTCTTACGACATCCACGGGAAGACATGGAGTGGCACTATTCTAACTCGGCAACCACACGAGGATACACTACTTCTTGCTAAATTTCATAGTTCTTGGTCAACTATGATTCCCTTGAGAGTGTCGAAATACACGTTTTTTGCGGCATAAACGGCCGTAACTTTTTTTTACGTCAACGTAGAAGTTTGGTTTTTCCACAACTTCAGAAGAGACTGCAAGTAGACCTGAGTATATGGTTTTAATTTTAACTCGACACCTCCACGCGTTCTCGAGATAAAGGGTCTTGACAGACATACGGACGGACGGACAGATGGACAACAAAGTGATCCTATAAGGGTTCCGTACCAAAATGGTAAAATGGGAACCCTTATCGTGAGACTTCGTTGTCTGTTTGTCTGTCTGTCTCTCTGTATGTCACAGCAGGTTTTCCCAGCAACTTGAAATTTGGCATAGTTATACAACTTGCTTGCCCGCATCTGTTTTTAGTAAAAAAATATGAAATTAAATTTATAAATAGTTGAAAAGGGGTCTAGAATGGGGGGTTGAAAAATGAAAGTGGTTCGATTATAGCAAATGGGGTGTAATATGAAAGGGCTCAATCTGCACATGTCAAAACCACTTTTTTTTTAATTTTCTATTTTGTACTTTTTGATTTATAGCCAAAAATTTACAAAATATGACCCCCCCTTATCTCCGAAGTTTATAATTCAAAAAATCTGAAAAAAATCTGAGGTATAGATAATTACTTATATTTTATGAGAAAAATAAAATGAATTATAAACAGTTTTTGAGAAATAACCATAAAACTTTGCAAATCTGTATTAAAATTTAGGCTAGTCAAAATGGACCTTATTGCATAGATAATAAATTTCATGACAAAATTAGTATTTTATTTTGCAGTTAACAAGCATATTATCTTAAATACGGAACCCTCAGTGCGAGAGTCCGACTCGCACTTGACCGGTTTTTTAACACTCAAACTAGCGATAGTAATGATGACATAAAATTTAATTTCCTTTTCATTCGAAGTAGTTGCATTGTAATTCACATTTTTAACCGACTTCAAAAAAAGGAGGAGGTTCTCAATTCGTCGGGATATTTTTTTTTTTTTTTTTTTTTTTTTTTTTTTTTTTATGTATGTTCCCCGATTACTCGAAGACCACTGGACCGATTTGAAAAATTTTTTCGTTGTTCGACTGGGTATATTTTCTAGTTGGTCCCATTGTCACCACGTCAGGATCTGATGATGGGATCATGGAGAAATCAAGAGAACTCCTCAAATATTATAGGCACACCTATAGCGATTTTGGTATTTTTCACTGTAACTCATGCATTTGCTTTTGAAAAGTACTATATGGTGAAGTGGAACTGATGATGAAGACCACAGATGGCCACCGGAACTCCTTAACGGTACCTATTTCAAGGGTGGCGATAAGATATTTCGATAAAGGAAGTTGAGCGAGTATGACGAAGCACATTTAGGTTTAAATATGACTATGAAATTCCCGCGGCGTTGTCTGCGGCGAGCTTGAAATGTTCTATAGTTTCTTATTAATATTTAGAAGTGGAGCTACGTGACAGCATAAATAGGATCACTAAAAAGTATAAAATAAAATAAATGTTTAAAAAAACAAAAAACCGCCTTCAAAAAGCAAAAAATAACTTCTTTAAAATGGTAGGTAAATAGGTCAGTCCAACTGAAGTCGGCGTCCAACAATATTTTAACCAAAAGCAGACTTCAGTTGGACTGACCTATTTACCTACCATTTTAAAGAAGTTATTTTTTGCTTTTTGAAGGCGGTTTTTTTTAAAGATATATTGCATAACATCGGCCATGACATTTTAGCATTGGAATATTTAAATTTCAATAACTTACTAATGAAAATAAATATCGTTTTGTTTTTTAACCGACTTCAAAAAAAGGAGGAGGTTCTCAATTCGTCGGGTTTTTTTTTTTTTTTTTTTTTATGTATGTTCCCCGATTACTCGAACACCACTGGATCGATTTGAAAAATTTTTTCGTTGTTCGAATGGGTATACTTTCTAGTTGGTCCCATTGTCACCACGTCAGGATCTGATGATGGGATCATGGAGAAATCAAGAGAACTCCTCAAATATTATAGGCACACCTATAGCGATTTTGGTATTTTTCACTGTAACTCATGCATTTGCTTTTGAAAAGTACTATATGGTGAAGTGGAACTGATGAAGACCACAGATGGCCACCGGAACTCCTTAACGGTACCTATTTCAAGGGTGGCGATAAGATATTTCGATAAAGGAAGTTGAGCGACTATGACGAAGCACATTTAGGTTTAAATATGACTATGACATTCCCGCGGCGTTGTCTGCGGCGAGCTTGAAATGTTCTATAGTTTCCTATTAATATTTAGAAGTGGAGCTACGTAACAGCATAAATAGGATCACTAAAAAGTATAAAATAAAATAAATGTTTAAAAAAACAAAAAACCGCCTTCAAAAAGCAAAAAATAACTTCTTTAAAATGGTAGGTAAATAGGTCAGTCCAACTGAAGTCGGCGTCCAACAATATTTTAACCAAAAGCAGACTTCAGTTAGACTGACCTATTTACCTACCATTTTAAAGAAGTTATTTTTTGCTTTTTGAAGGCGGTTTTTTGTTTTCATATTTGTGAGTCTGTGGGAGATTCACAATGCAACTTGGCATTTTTGCAATATTATTTAAATCCGGTAGTCATTAAAATCGAATTATTTTTGTTGTAATTATAAACGATTGTTTGACACTACGTCAGAAAGTCGACTGATAGTCGGTTCGGCACACACACACACACACGACACTAAGTATTAGTTCACCCCCGCCGGCACTAACAATAAGTCAGTGGGGCCGATTTTCAGCGTCAGTTACTCTATTTCACATAGGGTGATGGAACCAGTAATGGACAAGGCACCAATAATGAACACTTGATCCTTATTTTACAGAAGATAAGGGTTATTCATTTGTTTTGCAACAAATTAATAACAGTCAATTTTGGTCCGTATACAATTTGAATTAAGAGTGAAGTGTCCATTACTGGTGCCTGTCAGCTAAAAGTGTCCATCATTGGTGCCGTCACCCTAAAAAGTTACACAATAATATCGAAAAACTAACAGTTGTGTTATTAAAGCTTGCTTCTTGTAAACCTGGTTTAACTCTATTCTATTGATGTAAATTTTTCAGAAAAAGAAAGCGGCCCGAAGCAAAACTGTCTACAGAAGTGTTGGAAGCTCGAGCTCAGTTGCAGAAGGAATGGACTCGGTACAAACGGGAAGAATATATTGCCAACGTGACCCAGATTGACAGGATCATGGGAGCGCAGAGAAGGGCCCTGGATAACCTTTATGAAGTGTCCGAAGACTTGTACAATGAGGCCATTATGGTGAGACATTCAATATACTAGTCTTTTCACTTTTTATGTTTTTACCCATAGACGAAATTTTTGTTTGTTTTAAAATCATAACATAAATTGCAAATATTATAAATTGTCTGGTCCGACACGAAACTAATTGATAAAGCTTACCTTAATTATTTCTAAAATAATACAAATGTTCGGAAAACAGATTCGGAATTTAATAAAACTCTAAAATAATTTTTACATAACAAGGTAAGTTTTTTTTCAATTTATAAATAGATATACTAAATTTTAACGATAGCCTTAATGATAGACACACCGACACAAACACGAAAATGGTGAAACTATAAGGTATGTATGTATGTATGTATGTAGACACTTAATATTGCAAAAGAAAAAGAAAAACAGTACAATGAAGATTAAAAAAAATGTACAATGGCGAACTTATCCCTTCGAGTTACTTATCTGACTACGGAACCCTAATAAGGGCGCACCTTTTTTCAAATCCTTCTTAAGCTACCTTGGTTGTTACCAAAAATGGTTGAATTTTTGCAACAGTCTGGCGACGATTGTGTAGCAGCAGTGGACTGAGCCAAAAAAACAAATGCTTAGTGATGTACCTATTCAGCCTGGGCTGGGATTCTACACAGTGAACCTTTTTGTTTTTGAAGTGTTTCCATATTGTCACGTTTTGATAGCTCTTATTTATTTGACAGTAATGGCGGGCGAGTTAAAAATAAATTTTACTGAGTTTATTAGAGGCCCTGCGCGGCGATAGGTATAAGCGATTTCTGTACATATTATTTTCCGCTCGCCGCGTACTGACGTACTACTGTTTATCCGGAATTCCACACGCACTAACAGTGGCGTACACCTAGAACAATAGGGAATATGCATGGAATTTTTTAATCGCATTTCTCAACAAAATTTGAAAATACCTTAAAAGACATCACCAAAGGTGAAAGTAAAATTAAAATCGGCCAAGTAATACGGATGATAAAAGCATTGTAAACTGCTAATTAGACAGCGATTAGACAAAGAGATTCGATATGTACTGTGACGTCATGTAACAGGTCGGCAATACAAACTCCATGTTAAATTATGTTTTGCTAGATAGAGATAGGAACAAATTCTTGTTGGCTTATGTCTTGGTTATTTTTATAGCCATTCAAAAAATGATTTTTCTTAACTGTTTGTTACATAAATCAGCTTTTATTGATGCTGCGTAAAAAAACATCAATATTCCCTATTGATTAACGTAGCGAGCGCCGCAGTGGAATTGCGGCTTTAGCACCAAACTCATAGAAATCATATTGTTTTACAGCCCGATGTTCAACTGATCCCGTACTCAATTAAGGGCCCAGTAGCAACCCCGCCCATTAAGGGGTACGCGTCACCGGACGGCGAATACATCGACGTATCCAAGAAGTGGGACAACTGATTTCAATATACGTTGTAATTTATTTTTAGATATTAAAAACGAATGTGCTAGTTTTCTTTTTATTATTTGGGTGAAAGATTTTGCAAGTTTGTTTAACTTGTCTTGTTAGCATGGGTCAAATCTTCTTGGTCGCGTGGCACCTCCCAGAAGGACGCAGATGGTTTGCCACTGGGTTTTTAGTAGGTATTCCGGTCGCTCTTGTTTGGTGAGTCCCACATAACCATCCCGGGTTTCCCCGGACCTGGGTGGTATGTATGCGTGAATGGGCGGTTTTCAAAAAAAAGTGTACATAGCTAAGGCACGAAAATTAATCATTCATTTATATACTGCCCTCATAAGCCAATTGGAGGTATCTCAAATTCAATAAACGAAGCAGATTCAAGCTTCACCCGTTAGTAATATGGTCGCACTTGCTACAGCAGTTTTGCCTGAGATATCACCATTTGTTTTATAACGATATAGTTAAATTTTCATGACTCACCTGACTAAAGTTACCGTATCTTAATGTTAGCCCTTAACTATGTACAGTCGAGTTCATAAATATGTGTAAGGTCTGTTCATTCTTACTTGACTTATATAGTAAACAACTTTCTAACCTCAAAATGAACCTTTTTTGGCTAAAACAGCTATTTTAAACAAAATAAAGCAATCACAGTCAATACATTGGCCAAATGATGACCAAAATGTTTATTCAGTTTACTTTATTTACGACAAAACAGCTGTTTTAGCCAAAAAAGGTTCATTTTGAGGTTAGAAAGTTGTTTACTATATAAGACAAGTAAGGATGAACAGACCTTACACTTTAGTACCCTGTCTATTTAATGTCATGTTTAAACTGCCATATATGAGTAGTCCCAGCGATTAAAGTGACAAGGTACTAAAGTGTACACATATTTATGAACTCGAATCTACACTTTTTTTGAAAAACGCCCAAATATATTTCCCCAGCGTAAAAAAAATGGGTCAAATCTTGCAAGTCTATTTCGTTACGATAACGGAAAGTGGTTCAATTTTGTTTTTTTCCTTGATTAGGTATAATGGTTTTGACTTCCTGTTTTAACGAGTTTAAGACAGTCTATAGACTTATTCTAAAAAGTCCATGGATATCACGCGCAGGGAAAAAGAGTATAATTTACCCTTGTGGACAGTAAACTGCAGCACATGGGGTTGGCTCCACGCTCTTCTAAGTGCTTCTAACTTCAAATCCAATGTAGATAGGGCTGGAATTTGGAAAACATAATTATGTAAACCCGGTGAGAGTTAAGTATTATGGTATGGAGCTCAAGTGATAATGGAGCCGTAAGGTGGCGACAGAGTCTTCACTATAGGTACTTAATGTAAACCCACCGTGCTGGGACTCGTTTAGTTTGGTCTTGATAAGCAGATAATGACTTAGCAGTAAAAAGCTTGTCCCAAAAATCAGCTTTTTTTGTCAGTCTTACATTTAAACCTTTTCGAATAAATTATTTATTATCTATAACCGCTACGCGTGGCTGTTCTTACTTTGTGCATTCCAAACTAAAAGCAATCGCAGCAATGATATAAACTGGAATTAAGTACAAACTAACTACAGAATGGCAAAAACGTAAAGAAATGACGACGTAGTTTCGTTTAAATTTCGCGTCAACTGATGACGTCTAATAGGTATTTGACGTCATTCTAAAAGGATCAGGCTAGCTGTCGGCCATAAAATTCGTTGAAGGCTTAAATCGATTTTTTCGCTTGACTTCCTCCAAAATATTACTAGCAATGTATAGAACATCGACTAATACAGGTTTGCGTAAATGTCGTGATGGTTGCATCGGATATAAACGGTGAAAGTTCGAGTTTTAATAATTTACTATTTAGGAAGTTGCAGCAAATAATAGTTCTTATGTATCTAACTTGAGAGTGAGTAAAATCAATATCTTTATCTTTATTATTACTTAGGTAGTATAAAACAAAGACGCTTTCCGAGTCTGTCTACCTGTATATTCGCTAACTCCTGAACCAAACAACGGATTTTGATGCGGTTTGCACCACCCCAGTTACCTAGATAATTTTTCACGGTAGTGTTTTATCTGGTTTATATACCGTCACTAACGTTAATTTGGGACCCATTTCAACAAAAATATGCTTGAAGTCAATGTCATTAGTAGGGATCGGAAATTCGGTGCGATATTACCTAATCTTTGTATAATGTATTAATAAAATTCCCCGTAATTTCTGAATAAAGAAATTACGCCAGCATAAATCCATAATTAAGTAATTACATTAACTATTTGAAGTTATTTTCTATGTATAGACTTACCAAATGTTATTTAATTTGAGGAGCAAATTGACCGAACGTTTTATCCTACATGTAAAATAATAATTATTAACGTTTTGTAGAATTCCGGAATCCCGGAACTTATATTATTAAAATAATATTTTTAAGAAGCCGACGCCATATTCGCCTGTCTTTTTCCAGGATTTTGCCAACTTTAGGTAAATATCGTTCCGAATTTCCGATCCCTGCTTATGAAATATATGACTAGAGTAAATTGTGATTGAAATTCCCGGGCAACTATCAATGTCAAAGTAAATTGAGTTAAAATATCCATTGTCTGATTGCCATTTTATTTTATTGTGTTTGTACACTTACAAAACTGACGTTAATAACTCACGAATTACTTACGATTCTTTCGTGTACGTACATTGGTCATTTAAATTAAAAAGTTCGGTGCAATAAAGCAGCGTGCCGCTCGAAATATTGCATGACATGGACATGATGTTATAAGATTAGGGTAAAATAGCACGTGGCTTAAAATCCACTTCACCTATATAGGTACTTTTATTTTGCTACCATTTACACTTTTTTTTAACACAACTTTTTTTTTCAGTGAACATTTTGTTTTCACTCTTATGTGTGACATCGTTACTTGTACACATTAAAGGCTTTGAATGGCTCAATTTCCTACGATCTATTGATCCAATAATCTATATAATCAATCCCTCCGAATCTAAAATGCCGGGTAATTACCTTCTACAAAGCCAAATGAAGAAAATGCTCCAGGACCGGGCGGATAATAATAGAATTGAGACTTCTCCTGCTACTACGGCTAAATATAAAAACACACGGCCACAAAGTCCGAAGCGAGAGGACGAGAAGAAAATTAATACTGACAAAGAAAAAACACCAAGAAATAATGCGAAGATAGCAACCGTGACTACCACTGAAACAAACAAACTACTACCTAAGAAAACTAACAGAAGAACTAAACGTCCCGTTAGACATAAACCTCGTTACACGTTACCGCAAAAAAAACCTTCACGCCGTGAAGAAACAAAGGTACAGAATAAAATAACAACTGCCAAAAAGTTTCCAAAAGAGACTAGTGAGAGTAAAACTTATACAACTATAAATTATGTAAATACTAGTGCTAATATAATTACAAATTCTCCTAATGTTGCTCCTCCTGCAACTTCAACAAACATTTTAGGTTCTCCTAGTACTGCAATAGTTACCTCAACGTCTCTAAGTACGTCTATTAAAGTGAGTACGCTTTCAATTACTACACAAACTACTACCAACCCTACAGAGACTTCCATACCTACTTCGAAAACGACGCGAATGATCCCCAGTGATACTACTTTAACTATTACGCTGACCGCACCTACTACTACAAATGTTATACCTATTACTAACAAAACTCATAATCCTCATAATTACACTCAACCTACCTCTACTACCAAAACTATTAATACTACTATCGCTAAAACAACCATCTTCGGGCCTAAGTCAACTACTTATTTTTACCTCTTTATTACTACTACACGAACTACTACTCACCCCGTTGAAATTTATACCTCTCCTGAATCTCCGACGAGCCTAAATACTACTCCAGCACCTCAAACAACTACTTATTATAATCACTTTATTACTACCACACCAACGATTGCCAACCCTGATACATTTGTTACCTCCCCTGAAACTACGACCATGCCTACAACTTCTACATCTCCTGAGGCAATTGGAACCCAAAGTACAATTTTCACATACCCTACCTCCGCCACTAAACCTACAACCACCCCTTACACTTATACGGCACCTGAGACTTCTGTGACTCTTTATATCACTACTTCATTGGCTACGGCTGAGCAACCCAAAATTTCGACGACTCTCAAAGAGCCTAGGACAGCGGTATCAACCCCTATTACTGACACTACCAACAGTTACACTGAAACTGCCTCTAAAACGTTGATTACTCTAGATGCTTCTGCGATCCCTGAAACATCTAACGCCCATGATACTGCTTCCACAGAAAATATTTATGCCATGAATACTAGTACTCCTATTTCAACTTTTACCAGTTTTCCTTTTACCACTTCTAAAACTTCAACTTATGTTCTTTCGACCCCAAAGTCAACCCTTGATACTACTTCTATCAATGCGACTTCGAAGACAGGTGCCACTATACCTGAGACAACTGTCGCCTCTGATACCATTACCATAAACGCGAGTGCTACAACACCTGCAGTTTTAATCATTCCAATAACTACAGCCATTGATACCGATTCTGCAGAATCTACAGCCACAACACCTGCATCTTCAATATTTTTTGATACTGCAAACATCGAGAAAACTAACACTCTCACTCACATTTATACTGAAACTGCCTTTAAAACGTTGACTACCCTTGATGCTCCTGCGACCCCTAAGACAACTATGGCCCGTGGTACTGCTTCCGCAGCAAATATTTATACCATGAACACTAGTACTCCTATTTCTACTTTTACTAATTTTCTTTTTACCACCCCTGAAAATTCAACTTATGTAGATACAGCTACCACACATGCAAGTGCTATGAACACTAGTACTCCTATTTCTACTTTTACTAATTTTCTTTTTACCACCCCTAAAAATTCAACTTATGTAGATACAGCTACTACACATGCAAGTGCTATGAACACTAGTACTCCTATTTCTACTTTTACTAATTTTCTTTTTACCACCCCTAAAAATTCAACTTACGTAGATACAGCTACCACACTTGCAAGTGCTATGAACACTAATACTCCTATTTCTACTTTTACTAATTTTCTTTTTACCACCCCTAAAAATTCAACTTACGTAGATACAGCTACCACACATGGAAGTGCTATGAACACTAGTACTCCTATTTCTACTTTTACAAATTTTCTTTTTACAACACCTAAAACTTCAACTTATCTAGATACCGCTACCACAAATGCAAGTGTTACGGAATCTGAAACGTCGACCAGTCCTAATACTCCTGAAACTACTCTTGACACCACTGTTATTCTTGATACCACTGATTCCGCAGACTTTACTGCCCTCACACCTGCATCTACTACAGCATCCTCTCTCACTGCAGAATCTGAGACAACTGACACTCTGCATACCTCTACTACCAGTGATACTGTTTCTGCCCCTGAGTCGTTTACTGTTACTACTACCCTTAATGCTAGTGTGACCCCTGAGACAACTATCGCCACTGATACCGCCACCACAAATCCAAGTGTTACGGAATCTGAAACGTCGACCAGTCCTATTACTCCTGAAACTACTCTTGACACCACTGTTATTCTTGATACCACCGATTCCGCAGACTCTACTGCCCTGACACCTGTATCTACTACAGCATCCTCTCTCACTGCAGAATCTGAGACAACTGACACTCTTAATACCACTACTACCAGTGATACTGTTTCTGCCCCTGAGTCGTTTACTGTTACTACTACCCTTAATGCTAGTGTGACCCCTGAGACAACTGTCGCCACTGATACCGCCAACACAAATGCAAGTAATACGGAATCTGAAACGTCGACTAGTACTCTGACTCCTGAAATTACTCTGGACACCACTGTTATTCTTGAAACCACCGATTCCGCAGACTCTACTGCCCTCACACCTGCATCTACTACAGCATCCTCTCTCACTGCAGAATCTGAGACAACTGACACTCTTAATACCACTACTACCAGTGATACTGTTTCTGTCCCTGAGTCGTTTACTGTTACTACTACCCTTAATGCTAGTGTGACCCCTGAGACAAGTGTCGCCACTGATACCGCCACCACAAATGCAAGTGTTACGGAATCTGAAACGTCGACTAGTACTCTGACTCCTGAAATTACTCTGGACACCACTGTTATTCTTGAAACCACCGATTCCGCAGACTCTACTGCCCTCACACCTGCATCTACTACAGCATCCTCTCTCACTGCAGAATCTGAGACAACTGACACTCTTAATACAACTACTAACAGTGATACTGTTTCTGCCCCTGAGTCGTTTACTGTTACTATTACCCTTAATGCTAGTGTGACCCCTGAGACAACTGTCGCCACTGATACCGCCACCACAAATGCAAGTGTTACGGAATCTGAAACGTCGACTAGTACTATGACTCCTGAAATTACTCTGGACACCACTGTTATTCTTGAAACCACCGATTCCGCAGACTCTACTGCCCTCACACCTGCATCTACTACAGCATCGTCTCTCACTGCAGAATCTGAGACAACTGACACTCTTAATACCACTACTACCAGTGATACTGTTTCTGCCCCTGAGTCGTTAACTGTTACTACTACCCTTAATGCTAGTGTGACCCCTGAGACAAGTGTCGCCACTGATACCGCCACCACAAATGCAAGTGTTACGGAATCTGAAACGTCGACCAGTCCTATTACTCCTGAAACTACTCTTGACACCACTGTTATTCTTGAAACCACCGATTCCGCAGACTCTACTGCCCTCACACCTGCATCTACTACAGCATCGTCTCTCACTGCAGAATCTGAGACAACTGACACTCTTAATACCACTACTACCAGTGATACTGTTTCTGCCCCTGAGTCGTTTACTACTAATACTACCCTTAATGCTAGTGTGACCCCTGAGAAAAGTGTCGCCACTGTTACCGCCACCACAAATGCAAGTGTTACGGAATCTGAAACGTCAACCAGTCCTATTACTCCTGAAACTAATCTTGACACCACTGTTATTCTTGATACCACCGATTCCGCAGACTCTACTGCCCTCACACCTGCATCTACTACAGCATCCTCTCTCACTGCAGAATCTGAGACAACTGACACTCTTAATACCACTACTACCAGTGATACTGTTTCTGTCCCTGAGTCGTTTACTGTTACTACTACCCTTAATGCTAGTGTGACCCCTGAGACAACTGTCGCCACTGATACCGCCACCACAAATGCAAGTGTTACGGAATCTGAAACGTCGACTAGTACTCTGACTCCTGAAATTACTCTGGACACCACTGTTATTCTTGAAACCACCGATTCCGTAGACTCTACTGCCCTCACACCTGCATCTACTACAGCATCCTCTCTCACTGCAGAATCTGAGACAACTGACACTCTTAATACCACTACTACCAGTGATACTGTTTCTGCACCTGAGTCGTTTACTGTTACTACTACCCTTAATGCTAGTGTGACCCCTGAGACAACTGTCGCCACTGATACCTCCACCACAAATGCAAGTGTTACGGAATCTGAAACGTCGACTAGTACTATGACTCCTGAAATTACTCTGGACACCACTGTTATTCTTGAAACCATCGATTCCGCAGACTCTACTGCCCTCACACCTGCATCTACTACAGCATCGTCTCTCACTGCAGAATCTGAGACAACTGACACTCTTAATACCACTACTACCAGTGATACTGTTTCTGCCCCTGAGTCGTTTACTGTTACTACTACCCTTAATGCTAGTGTGACCCCTGAGACAAGTGTTGCCACTGATACCGCCACCACAAATGCAAGTGTTACGGAATCTGAAACGTCAACTAGTACTATGACTGCTGAAACTACTCTGGACACCACTGTTATTCTTGAAACCACCGAATCCGCAGACTCTACTGCCCTCAAACCTGCATCTACTACAGCATCGTCTCTCACTGCAGAATCTGAGACAACTGACACTCTTAATACCACTACTACCAGTGATACTGTTTCTGCCCCTGAGTCGTTTACTGTTACTACTACCCTTAATGCTAGTGTGACCCCTGAGACATCTGTTGCCACTGATACCGCCACCACAAATGCAAGTGTTACGGAATCTGAAACGTCGACCAGTCCTATTACTCCTGAAACTACTCTTGACACCACTGTTATTCTTGATACCACCGATTCCGCAGACTCTACTGCCCTCACACCTGCATCTACTACAGCATCCTCTCTCACTGCAGAATCTGAGACAACTGACACTCTTAATACCACTAATACCAGTGATACTGTTTCTGCCCCTGAGTCGTTTACTGTTACTACTACCCTTAATGCTAGTGTGACCCCTGAGACAACTGTCGCCACTGATACCGCCACCACAAATGCAAGTGTTACGGAATCTGAAACGTCGACTAGTACTCTGACTCCTGAAATTACTCTGGACACCACTGTTATTCTTGAAACCACCGATTCCGTAGACTCTACTGCCCTCACACCTGCATCTACTACAGCATCCTCTCTCACTGCAGAATCTGAGACAACTGACACTCTTAATACCACTACTACCAGTGATACTGTTTCTGCCCCTGAGTCGTTTACTGTTACTACTACCCTTAATGCTAGTGTGACCCCTGAGACAACTGTCGCCACTGATACCGCCACCACAAATGCAAGTGTTACGGAATCTGAAACGTCGACTAGTACTCTGACTCCTGAAATTACTCTGGACACCACTGTTATTCTTGAAACCACCGAATCCGCAGACTCTACTGCCCTCAAACCTGCATCTACTACAGCATCCTCTCTCACTGCAGAATCTGAGACAACTGACACTCTTAATACCACTACTACCAGTGATACTGTTTCTGCCCCTGAGTCGTTTACTGTTACTACTACCTTTAATGCTAGTGTGACCCCTGAGACAACTGTCGCCACTGATACCGCCACCACAAATGCAAGTGTTACGGAATCTGAAACGTCGACTAGTACTCTGACTCCTGAAATTACTCTGGACACCACTGTTATTCTTGATACCACCGATTCCGCAGACTCTACTGCCCTCACACCTGCATCTACTACAGCATCCTCTCTCACTGCAGAATCTGAGAGAACTGACACTCTTAATACCACTACTACCAGTGATACTGTTTCTGCCCCTGAGTCGTTTACTGTTACTACTACCCTTAATGCTAGTGTGACCCCTGAGACAACTGTCGCCACTGATACCGCCACCACAAATGCAAGTGTTACGGAATCTGAAACGTCGACTAGTACTCTGACTCCTGAAATTACTCTGGACACCACTGTTATTCTTGATACCACCGATTCCGCAGACTCTACTGCCCTCACACCTGCATCTACTACAGCATCGTCTCTCACTGCAGAATCTGAGACAACTGACACTCTTAATACCACTACTACCAGTGATACTGTTTCTGTCCCTGAGTCCCTTAATGCTAGTGTGACCCCTGAGACAACTGTCGCCACTGATACCGCCACCACAAATGCAAGTGTTACGGAATCTGAAACGTCGACTAGTACTCTGACTCCTGAAATTACTCTGGACACCACTGTTATTCTTGAAACCACCGATTCCGCAGACTCTACTGCCCTCACACCTGCATCTACTACAGCATCGTCTCTCACTGCAGAATCTGAGACAACTGACACTCTTAATACCACTACTACCAGTGATACTGTTTCTGCCCCTGAGTCGTTAACTGTTACTACTACCCTTAATGCTAATGTGACCCCTGAGACAAGTGTCGCCACTGATACCGCCACCACAAATGCAAGTGTTACGGAATCTGAAACGTCGACCAGTCCTATTACTCCTGAAACTACTCTTGACACCACTGTTATTCTTGAAACCACCGATTCCGCAGACTCTACTGCCCTCACACCTGCATCTACTACAGCATCGTCTCTCACTGCAGAATCTGAGACAACTGACACTCTTAATACCACTACTACCAGTGATACTGTTTCTGCCCCTGAGTCGTTTACTACTAATACTACCCTTAATGCTAGTGTGACCCCTGAGAAAAGTGTCGCCACTGATACCGCCACCACAAATGCAAGTGTTACGGAATCTGAAACGTCGACCAGTCCTATTACTCCTGAAACTAATCTTGACACCACTGTTATTCTTGATACCACCGATTCCGCAGACTCTACTGCCCTCACACCTGCATCTACTACAGCATCCTCTCTCACTGCAGAATCTGAGACAACTGACACTCTTAATACCACTACTACCAGTGATACTGTTTCTGCCCCTGAGTCGTTTACTGTTACTACTACCCTTAATGCTAGTGTGACCCCTGAGACAAGTGTCGCCACTGATACCACCACCACAAATGCAAGTGTTACGGAATCTGAAACGTCGACTAGTACTATGACTCCTGAAATTACTCTGGACACCACTGTTATTCTTGAAACCACCGATTCCGCAGACTCTACTGCCCTCACACCTGCATCTACTACAGCATCGTCTCTCACTGCAGAATCTGAGACAACTGACACTCTTAATACCACTACTACCAGTGATACTGTTTCTGTCCCTGAGTCGTTTACTGTTACTACTACCCTTAATGCTAGTGTGACCCCTGAGACAACTGTCGCCACTGATACCGCCACCACAAATGTAAGTGTTACGGAATCTGAAACGTCGATTAGTACTCTGACTCCTGAAATTACTCTGGACACCACTGTTATTCTTGAAACCACCGATTCCGCAGACTCTACTGCCCTCACACCTGCATCTACTACAGCATCCTCTCTCACTGCAGAATCTGAGACAACTGACACTCTTAATACCACTACTACCAGTGATACTGTTTCTGCCCCTGAGTCGTTTACTGTTACTACTACCCTTAATGCTAGTGTGACCCCTGAGACAACTGTCGCCACTGATACCGCCACCACAAATGCAAGTGTTACGGAATCTGAAACGTCGACCAGTCCTATTACTCCTGAAACTACTCTTGACACCAATGTTATTCTTGATACCACCGATTCCGCAGACTCTACTGCCCTCACACCTGCATCTACTACAGCATCCTCTCTCACTGCAGAATCTGAGAGAACTGACACTCTTAATACCACTAATACCAGTGATACTGTTTCAGCCCCTGAGTCGTTTACTGTTACTACTACCCTTAATGCTAGTGTGACCCCTGAGACAACTGTCGCCACTGATACCGCCACCACAAATGCAAGTGTTACGGAATCTGAAACGTCGACTAGTGCTCTGACTCCTGAAATTACTCTGGTCACCACTGTTATTCTTGAAACCACCGATTCCGCAGACTCTACTGCCCTCACACCTGCATCTACTACAGCATCCTCTCTCACTGCAGAATCTGAGACAACTGACACTCTTAATACCACTACTACCAGTGATACTGTTTCTGCCCCTGAGTCGTTTACTGTTACTACTACCCTTAATGCTAGTGTGACCCCTGAGACAACTGTCGCCACTGATACCGCCACCACAAATGCAAGTGTTACGGAATCTGAAACGTCGACTAGTGCTCTGACTCCTGAAATTACTCTGGACACCACTGTTATTCTTGAAACCACCGATTCCGCAGACTTTACTGCCCTCACTCCTGCATCTACTACAGCATCCTCTCTCACTGCAGAATCTGAGACAACTGACACTCTTAATACCACTACTACCAGTGATACTGTTTCTGTCCCTGAGTCGTTTACTGTTACTACTACCCTTAATGCTAGTGTGACCCCTGAGACAACTGTCGCCACTGATACCGCCACCACAAATGCAAGTGTTACGGAATCTGAGACGTCAACTAGTACTATGACTGCTGAAATTACTCTGGACACCACTGTTATTCTTGAAACCACCGATTCCGCAGACTCTACTGCCCTCAAACCTGCATCTACTATAGCATCCTCTCTCACTGCAGAATCTGAGACAACTGACACTCTTAATACCACTTCTACCAGTGATACTGTTTCTGCCCCTGAGTCGTTTACTGTTACTACTACCCTTAATGCTAGTGTGACCCCTGAGACAAGTGTCGCCACTGATACCGCCACCACAAATGCAAGTGTTACGGAATCTGAAACGTCGACCAGTCCTATTACTCCTGAAACTAATCTTGACACCACTGTTATTCTTGATACCACTGATTCCGCAGACTCTACTGCCCTCACACCTGCATCTACTACAGCATCCTCTCTCACTGCAGAATCTGAGACAACTGACACTCTTAATACCACTACTACCAGTGATACTGTTTCTGCCCCTGAGTCGTTTACTGTTACTACTACCCTTAATGCTAGTGTGACCCCTGAGACAACTGTCGCCACTGATACCGCCACCTCAAATGCAAGTGTTACGGAATCTGAAACGTCGACTAGTACTCTGACTCCTGAAATTACTCTGGACACCACTGTTATTCTTGAAACCACCGATTCCGCAGACTCTACTGCCCTCACACCTGCATCTACTACAGCGTCCTCTCTCACTGCAGAATCTGGGACAACTGACACTCTTAATACCACTACTACCAGTGATACTGTTTCTGCCCCTGAGTCGTTTACTGTTACTACTACCCTTAATGTTAGTGTGACCCCTGAGACAAGTGTCGCCACTGATACCGCCACCACAAATGCAAGTGTTACGGAATCTGAAACGTCGACTAGTACTCTGACTCCTGAAATTACTCTGGACACCACTGTTATTCTTGAAACCACCGATTCCGCAGACTCTACTGCCCTCAGACCTGCATCTACTACAGCGTCCTCTCTCACTGCAGAATCTGAGACAACTGACACTCTTAATACCACTACTACCAGTGATAATGTTTCTGTCCCTGAGTCGTTTACTGTTACTACTACCCTTAATGCTAGTGTGACCCCTGAGACAACTGTCGCCACTGATACCGCCACCACAAATGCAAGTGTTACGGAATCTGAAACGTCGACTAGTGCTCTGACTCCTGAAATTACTCTGGACACCACTGTTATTCTTGAAACCACCGATTCCGCAGACTCTACTGCGCTCACACCTGCATCTACTACAGCATCCTCTCTCACTGCAGAATCTGAGACAACTGACACTCTTAATACCACTACTACCAGTGATACTGTTTCTGCCCCTGAGTCGTTTACTGTTACTACTACCCTTAATGCTAGTGTGACCCCTGAGACAACTGTCGCCACTGATACCGCCACCACAAATGCAAGTGTTACGGAATCTGAAACGTCGACTAGTACTCTGACTCCTGAAATTACTCTGGACACCACTGTTATTCTTGAAACCACCGATTCCGTAGACTCTACTGCCCTCACACCTGCATCTACTACAGCATCCTCTCTCACTGCAGAATCTGAGACAACTGACACTCTTAATACCACTACTACCAGTGATACTGTTTCTGCCCCTGAGTCGTTAACTGTTACTACTACCCTTAATGCTAGTGTGACCCCTGAGACAAGTGTCGCCACTGATACCTCCACCACAAATGCAAGTGTTACGGAATCTGAAACGTCGACTAGTACTATGACTCCTGAAATTACTCTGGACACCACTGTTATTCTTGAAACCATCGATTCCGCAGACTCTACTGCCCTCACACCTGCATCTACTACAGCATCGTCTCTCACTGCAGAATCTGAGACAACTGACACTCTTAATACCACTACTACCAGTGATACTGTTTCTGCCCCTGAGTCGTTTACTGTTACTACTACCCTTAATGCTAGTGTGACCCCTGAGACAACTGTCGCCACTGATACCGCCACCACAAATGCAAGTGTAACGGAATCTGAAACGTCGACCAGTCCTATTACTCCTGAAACTAATCTTGACACCACTGTTATTCTTGATACCACCGATTCCGCAGACTCTACTGCCCTCACACCTGCATCTACTACAGCATCCTCTCTCACTGCAGAATCTGAGACAACTGACACTCTTAATACCACTACTACCAGTGATACTGTTTCTGTCCCTGAGTCGTTTACTGTTACGACTACCCTTAATGCTAGTGTGACCCCTGAGACAACTGTCGCCACTGATACCGCCACCACAAATGCAAGTGTTACGGAATCTGAAACGTCGACTAGTGCTCTGACTCCTGAAATTACTCTGGACACCACTGTTATTCTTGAAACCACCGATTCCGCAGACTCTACTGCCCTCACACCTGCATCTACTACAGCATCCTCTCTCACTGCAGAATCTGAGACAACTGACACTCTTAATACCACTACTACCAGTGATACTGTTTCTGTCCCTGAGTCGTTTACTGTTACTACTACCCTTAATGCTAGTGTGACCCCTGAGACAACTGTCGCCACTGATACCGCCACCACAAATGCAAGTGTTACGGAATCTGAAACGTCGACTAGTACTCTGACTCCTGAAATTACTCTGGACACCACTGTTATTCTTGATACCACCGATTCCGCAGACTCTACTGCCCTCACACCTGCATCTACTACAGCATCGTCTCTCACTGCAGAATCTGAGACAACTGACACTCTTAATACCACTACTACCAGTGATACTGTTTCTGTCCCTGAGTCCCTTAATGCTAGTGTGACCCCTGAGACAACTGTCGCCACTGATACCGCCACCACAAATGCAAGTGTTACGGAATCTGAAACGTCGACTAGTACTCTGACTCCTGAAATTACTCTGGACACCACTGTTATTCTTGAAACCACCGATTCCGCAGACTCTACTGCCCTCACACCTGCATCTACTACAGCATCGTCTCTCACTGCAGAATCTGAGACAACTGACACTCTTAATACCACTACTACCAGTGATACTGTTTCTGCCCCTGAGTCGTTAACTGTTACTACTACCCTTAATGCTAATGTGACCCCTGAGACAAGTGTCGCCACTGATACCGCCACCACAAATGCAAGTGTTACGGAATCTGAAACGTCGACCAGTCCTATTACTCCTGAAACTACTCTTGACACCACTGTTATTCTTGAAACCACCGATTCCGCAGACTCTACTGCCCTCACACCTGCATCTACTACAGCATCGTCTCTCACTGCAGAATCTGAGACAACTGACACTCTTAATACCACTACTACCAGTGATACTGTTTCTGCCCCTGAGTCGTTTACTACTAATACTACCCTTAATGCTAGTGTGACCCCTGAGAAAAGTGTCGCCACTGATACCGCCACCACAAATGCAAGTGTTACGGAATCTGAAACGTCGACCAGTCCTATTACTCCTGAAACTAATCTTGACACCACTGTTATTCTTGATACCACCGATTCCGCAGACTCTACTGCCCTCACACCTGCATCTACTACAGCATCCTCTCTCACTGCAGAATCTGAGACAACTGACACTCTTAATACCACTACTACCAGTGATACTGTTTCTGCCCCTGAGTCGTTTACTGTTACTACTACCCTTAATGCTAGTGTGACCCCTGAGACAAGTGTCGCCACTGATACCACCACCACAAATGCAAGTGTTACGGAATCTGAAACGTCGACTAGTACTATGACTCCTGAAATTACTCTGGACACCACTGTTATTCTTGAAACCACCGATTCCGCAGACTCTACTGCCCTCACACCTGCATCTACTACAGCATCGTCTCTCACTGCAGAATCTGAGACAACTGACACTCTTAATACCACTACTACCAGTGATACTGTTTCTGTCCCTGAGTCGTTTACTGTTACTACTACCCTTAATGCTAGTGTGACCCCTGAGACAACTGTCGCCACTGATACCGCCACCACAAATGTAAGTGTTACGGAATCTGAAACGTCGATTAGTACTCTGACTCCTGAAATTACTCTGGACACCACTGTTATTCTTGAAACCACCGATTCCGCAGACTCTACTGCCCTCACACCTGCATCTACTACAGCATCCTCTCTCACTGCAGAATCTGAGACAACTGACACTCTTAATACCACTACTACCAGTGATACTGTTTCTGCCCCTGAGTCGTTTACTGTTACTACTACCCTTAATGCTAGTGTGACCCCTGAGACAACTGTCGCCACTGATACCGCCACCACAAATGCAAGTGTTACGGAATCTGAAACGTCGACCAGTCCTATTACTCCTGAAACTACTCTTGACACCAATGTTATTCTTGATACCACCGATTCCGCAGACTCTACTGCCCTCACACCTGCATCTACTACAGCATCCTCTCTCACTGCAGAATCTGAGAGAACTGACACTCTTAATACCACTAATACCAGTGATACTGTTTCTGCCCCTGAGTCGTTTACTGTTACTACTACCCTTAATGCTAGTGTGACCCCTGAGACAACTGTCGCCACTGATACCGCCACCACAAATGCAAGTGTTACGGAATCTGAAACGTCGACTAGTGCTCTGACTCCTGAAATTACTCTGGACACCACTGTTATTCTTGAAACCACCGATTCCGCAGACTCTACTGCCCTCACTCCTGCATCTACTACAGCATCCTCTCTCACTGCAGAATCTGAGACAACTGACACTCTTAATACCACTACTACCAGTGATACTGTTTCTGTCCCTGAGTCGTTTACTGTTACTACTACCCTTAATGCTAGTGTGACCCCTGAGACAACTGTCGCCACTGATACCGCCACCACAAATGCAAGTGTTACGGAATCTGAAACGTCGACTAGTACTCTGACTCCTGAAATTACTCTGGACACCACTGTTATTCTTGATACCACCGATTCCGCAGACTCCACTGCCCTCACACCTGCATCTACTACAGCATCGTCTCTCACTGCAGAATCTGAGACAACTGACACTCTTAATACCACTACTACCAGTGATACTGTTTCTGTCCCTGAGTCCCTTAATGCTAGTGTGACCCCTGAGACAACTGTCGCCACTGATACCGCCACCACAAATGCAAGTGTTACGGAATCTGAAACGTCGACTAGTACTCTGACTCCTGAAATTACTCTGGACACCACTGTTATTCTTGAAACCACCGATTCCGCAGACTCTACTGCCCTCACACCTGCATCTACTACAGCATCGTCTCTCACTGCAGAATCTGAGACAACTGACACTCTTAATACCACTACTACCAGTGATACTGTTTCTGCCCCTGAGTCGTTAACTGTTACTACTACCCTTAATGCTAATGTGACCCCTGAGACAAGTGTCGCCACTGATACCGCCACCACAAATGCAAGTGTTACGGAATCTGAAACGTCGACCAGTCCTATTACTCCTGAAACTACTCTTGACACCACTGTTATTCTTGAAACCACCGATTCCGCAGACTCTACTGCCCTCACACCTGCATCTACTACAGCATCGTCTCTCACTGCAGAATCTGAGACAACTGACACTCTTAATACCACTACTACCAGTGATACTGTTTCTGCCCCTGAGTCGTTTACTACTAATACTACCCTTAATGCTAGTGTGACCCCTGAGAAAAGTGTCGCCACTGATACCGCCACCACAAATGCAAGTGTTACGGAATCTGAAACGTCGACCAGTCCTATTACTCCTGAAACTAATCTTGACACCACTGTTATTCTTGATACCACCGATTCCGCAGACTCTACTGCCCTCACACCTGCATCTACTACAGCATCCTCTCTCACTGCAGAATCTGAGACAACTGACACTCTTAATACCACTACTACCAGTGATACTGTTTCTGCCCCTGAGTCGTTTACTGTTACTACTACCCTTAATGCTAGTGTGACCCCTGAGACAAGTGTCGCCACTGATACCACCACCACAAATGCAAGTGTTACGGAATCTGAAACGTCGACTAGTACTATGACTCCTGAAATTACTCTGGACACCACTGTTATTCTTGAAACCACCGATTCCGCAGACTCTACTGCCCTCACACCTGCATCTACTACAGCATCGTCTCTCACTGCAGAATCTGAGACAACTGACACTCTTAATACCACTACTACCAGTGATACTGTTTCTGTCCCTGAGTCGTTTACTGTTACTACTACCCTTAATGCTAGTGTGACCCCTGAGACAACTGTCGCCACTGATACCGCCACCACAAATGTAAGTGTTACGGAATCTGAAACGTCGATTAGTACTCTGACTCCTGAAATTACTCTGGACACCACTGTTATTCTTGAAACCACCGATTCCGCAGACTCTACTGCCCTCACACCTGCATCTACTACAGCATCCTCTCTCACTGCAGAATCTGAGACAACTGACACTCTTAATACCACTACTACCAGTGATACTGTTTCTGCCCCTGAGTCGTTTACTGTTACTACTACCCTTAATGCTAGTGTGACCCCTGAGACAACTGTCGCCACTGATACCGCCACCACAAATGCAAGTGTTACGGAATCTGAAACGTCGACTAGTGCTCTGACTCCTGAAATTACTCTGGACACCACTGTTATTCTTGAAACCACCGATTCCGCAGACTCTACTGCCCTCACTCCTGCATCTACTACAGCATCCTCTCTCACTGCAGAATCTGAGACAACTGACACTCTTAATACCACTACTACCAGTGATACTGTTTCTGTCCCTGAGTCGTTTACTGTTACTACTACCCTTTATGCTAGTGTGACCCCTGAGACAACTGTCGCCACTGATACCGCCACCACAAATGCAAGTGTTACGGAATCTGAAACGTCGACTAGTACTCTGACTCCTGAAATTACTCTGGACACCACTGTTATTCTTGAAACCACCGATTCCGCAGACTCTACTGCCCTCACACCTGCATCTACTACAGCATCGTCTCTCACTGCAGAATCTGAGACAACTGACACTCTTAATACCACTACTACCAGTGATACTGTTTCTGCCCCTGAGTCGTTAACTGTTACTACTACCCTTAATGCTAATGTGACCCCTGAGACAAGTGTCGCCACTGATACCGCCACCACAAATGCAAGTGTTACGGAATCTGAAACGTCGACCAGTCCTATTACTCCTGAAACTACTCTTGACACCACTGTTATTCTTGAAACCACCGATTCCGCAGACTCTACTGCCCTCACACCTGCATCTACTACAGCATCGTCTCTCACTGCAGAATCTGAGACAACTGACACTCTTAATACCACTACTACCAGTGATACTGTTTCTGCCCCTGAGTCGTTTACTACTAATACTACCCTTAATGCTAGTGTGACCCCTGAGAAAAGTGTCGCCACTGATACCGCCACCACAAATGCAAGTGTTACGGAATCTGAAACGTCGACCAGTCCTATTACTCCTGAAACTAATCTTGACACCACTGTTATTCTTGATACCACCGATTCCGCAGACTCTACTGCCCTCACACCTGCATCTACTACAGCATCCTCTCTCACTGCAGAATCTGAGACAACTGACACTCTTAATACCACTACTACCAGTGATACTGTTTCTGCCCCTGAGTCGTTTACTGTTACTACTACCCTTAATGCTAGTGTGACCCCTGAGACAAGTGTCGCCACTGATACCACCACCACAAATGCAAGTGTTACGGAATCTGAAACGTCGACTAGTACTATGACTCCTGAAATTACTCTGGACACCACTGTTATTCTTGAAACCACCGATTCCGCAGACTCTACTGCCCTCACACCTGCATCTACTACAGCATCGTCTCTCACTGCAGAATCTGAGACAACTGACACTCTTAATACCACTACTACCAGTGATACTGTTTCTGTCCCTGAGTCGTTTACTGTTACTACTACCCTTAATGCTAGTGTGACCCCTGAGACAACTGTCGCCACTGATACCGCCACCACAAATGTAAGTGTTACGGAATCTGAAACGTCGATTAGTACTCTGACTCCTGAAATTACTCTGGACACCACTGTTATTCTTGAAACCACCGATTCCGCAGACTCTACTGCCCTCACACCTGCATCTACTACAGCATCCTCTCTCACTGCAGAATCTGAGACAACTGACACTCTTAATACCACTACTACCAGTGATACTGTTTCTGCCCCTGAGTCGTTTACTGTTACTACTACCCTTAATGCTAGTGTGACCCCTGAGACAACTGTCGCCACTGATACCGCCACCACAAATGCAAGTGTTACGGAATCTGAAACGTCGACCAGTCCTATTACTCCTGAAACTACTCTTGACACCAATGTTATTCTTGATACCACCGATTCCGCAGACTCTACTGCCCTCACACCTGCATCTACTACAGCATCCTCTCTCACTGCAGAATCTGAGAGAACTGACACTCTTAATACCACTAATACCAGTGATACTGTTTCAGCCCCTGAGTCGTTTACTGTTACTACTACCCTTAATGCTAGTGTGACCCCTGAGACAACTGTCGCCACTGATACCGCCACCACAAATGCAAGTGTTACGGAATCTGAAACGTCGACTAGTGCTCTGACTCCTGAAATTACTCTGGTCACCACTGTTATTCTTGAAACCACCGATTCCGCAGACTCTACTGCCCTCACACCTGCATCTACTACAGCATCCTCTCTCACTGCAGAATCTGAGACAACTGACACTCTTAATACCACTACTACCAGTGATACTGTTTCTGCCCCTGAGTCGTTTACTGTTACTACTACCCTTAATGCTAGTGTGACCCCTGAGACAACTGTCGCCACTGATACCGCCACCACAAATGCAAGTGTTACGGAATCTGAAACGTCGACTAGTGCTCTGACTCCTGAAATTACTCTGGACACCACTGTTATTCTTGAAACCACCGATTCCGCAGACTCTACTGCCCTCACTCCTGCATCTACTACAGCATCCTCTCTCACTGCAGAATCTGAGACAACTGACACTCTTAATACCACTACTACCAGTGATACTGTTTCTGTCCCTGAGTCGTTTACTGTTACTACTACCCTTAATGCTAGTGTGACCCCTGAGACAACTGTCGCCACTGATACCGCCACCACAAATGCAAGTGTTACGGAATCTGAGACGTCAACTAGTACTATGACTGCTGAAATTACTCTGGACACCACTGTTATTCTTGAAACCACCGATTCCGCAGACTCTACTGCCCTCAAACCTGCATCTACTATAGCATCCTCTCTCACTGCAGAATCTGAGACAACTGACACTCTTAATACCACTTCTACCAGTGATACTGTTTCTGCCCCTGAGTCGTTTACTGTTACTACTACCCTTAATGCTAGTGTGACCCCTGAGACAAGTGTCGCCACTGATACCGCCACCACAAATGCAAGTGTTACGGAATCTGAAACGTCGACCAGTCCTATTACTCCTGAAACTAATCTTGACACCACTGTTATTCTTGATACCACTGATTCCGCAGACTCTACTGCCCTCACACCTGCATCTACTACAGCATCCTCTCTCACTGCAGAATCTGAGACAACTGACACTCTTAATACCACTACTACCAGTGATACTGTTTCTGCCCCTGAGTCGTTTACTGTTACTACTACCCTTAATGCTAGTGTGACCCCTGAGACAACTGTCGCCACTGATACCGCCACCTCAAATGCAAGTGTTACGGAATCTGAAACGTCGACTAGTACTCTGACTCCTGAAATTACTCTGGACACCACTGTTATTCTTGAAACCACCGATTCCGCAGACTCTACTGCCCTCACACCTGCATCTACTACAGCGTCCTCTCTCACTGCAGAATCTGGGACAACTGACACTCTTAATACCACTACTACCAGTGATACTGTTTCTGCCCCTGAGTCGTTTACTGTTACTACTACCCTTAATGTTAGTGTGACCCCTGAGACAAGTGTCGCCACTGATACCGCCACCACAAATGCAAGTGTTACGGAATCTGAAACGTCGACTAGTACTCTGACTCCTGAAATTACTCTGGACACCACTGTTATTCTTGAAACCACCGATTCCGCAGACTCTACTGCCCTCAGACCTGCATCTACTACAGCGTCCTCTCTCACTGCAGAATCTGAGACAACTGACACTCTTAATACCACTACTACCAGTGATAATGTTTCTGTCCCTGAGTCGTTTACTGTTACTACTACCCTTAATGCTAGTGTGACCCCTGAGACAACTGTCGCCACTGATACCGCCACCACAAATGCAAGTGTTACGGAATCTGAAACGTCGACTAGTGCTCTGACTCCTGAAATTACTCTGGACACCACTGTTATTCTTGAAACCACCGATTCCGCAGACTCTACTGCGCTCACACCTGCATCTACTACAGCATCCTCTCTCACTGCAGAATCTGAGACAACTGACACTCTTAATACCACTACTACCAGTGATACTGTTTCTGCCCCTGAGTCGTTTACTGTTACTACTACCCTTAATGCTAGTGTGACCCCTGAGACAACTGTCGCCACTGATACCGCCACCACAAATGCAAGTGTTACGGAATCTGAAACGTCGACTAGTACTCTGACTCCTGAAATTACTCTGGACACCACTGTTATTCTTGAAACCACCGATTCCGTAGACTCTACTGCCCTCACACCTGCATCTACTACAGCATCCTCTCTCACTGCAGAATCTGAGACAACTGACACTCTTAATACCACTACTACCAGTGATACTGTTTCTGCCCCTGAGTCGTTAACTGTTACTACTACCCTTAATGCTAGTGTGACCCCTGAGACAAGTGTCGCCACTGATACCTCCACCACAAATGCAAGTGTTACGGAATCTGAAACGTCGACTAGTACTATGACTCCTGAAATTACTCTGGACACCACTGTTATTCTTGAAACCATCGATTCCGCAGACTCTACTGCCCTCACACCTGCATCTACTACAGCATCGTCTCTCACTGCAGAATCTGAGACAACTGACACTCTTAATACCACTACTACCAGTGATACTGTTTCTGCCCCTGAGTCGTTTACTGTTACTACTACCCTTAATGCTAGTGTGACCCCTGAGACAACTGTCGCCACTGATACCGCCACCACAAATGCAGGTGTAACGGAATCTGAAACGTCGACCAGTCCTATTACTCCTGAAACTAATCTTGACACCACTGTTATTCTTGATACCACCGATTCCGCAGACTCTACTGCCCTCACACCTGCATCTACTACAGCATCCTCTCTCACTGCAGAATCTGAGACAACTGACACTCTTAATACCACTACTACCAGTGATACTGTTTCTGTCCCTGAGTCGTTTACTGTTACTACTACCCTTAATGCTAGTGTGACCCCTGAGACAACTGTCGCCACTGATACCGCCACCACAAATGCAAGTGTTACGGAATCTGAAACGTCGACTAGTACTCTGACTCCTGAAATTACTCTGGACACCACTGTTATTCTTGATACCACCGATTCCGCAGACTCCACTGCCCTCACACCTGCATCTACTACAGCATCGTCTCTCACTGCAGAATCTGAGACAACTGACACTCTTAATACCACTACTACCAGTGATACTGTTTCTGTCCCTGAGTCCCTTAATGCTAGTGTGACCCCTGAGACAACTGTCGCCACTGATACCGCCACCACAAATGCAAGTGTTACGGAATCTGAAACGTCGACTAGTACTCTGACTCCTGAAATTACTCTGGACACCACTGTTATTCTTGAAACCACCGATTCCGCAGACTCTACTGCCCTCACACCTGCATCTACTACAGCATCGTCTCTCACTGCAGAATCTGAGACAACTGACACTCTTAATACCACTACTACCAGTGATACTGTTTCTGCCCCTGAGTCGTTAACTGTTACTACTACCCTTAATGCTAATGTGACCCCTGAGACAAGTGTCGCCACTGATACCGCCACCACAAATGCAAGTGTTACGGAATCTGAAACGTCGACCAGTCCTATTACTCCTGAAACTACTCTTGACACCACTGTTATTCTTGAAACCACCGATTCCGCAGACTCTACTGCCCTCACACCTGCATCTACTACAGCATCGTCTCTCACTGCAGAATCTGAGACAACTGACACTCTTAATACCACTACTACCAGTGATACTGTTTCTGCCCCTGAGTCGTTTACTACTAATACTACCCTTAATGCTAGTGTGACCCCTGAGAAAAGTGTCGCCACTGATACCGCCACCACAAATGCAAGTGTTACGGAATCTGAAACGTCGACCAGTCCTATTACTCCTGAAACTAATCTTGACACCACTGTTATTCTTGATACCACCGATTCCGCAGACTCTACTGCCCTCACACCTGCATCTACTACAGCATCCTCTCTCACTGCAGAATCTGAGACAACTGACACTCTTAATACCACTACTACCAGTGATACTGTTTCTGCCCCTGAGTCGTTTACTGTTACTACTACCCTTAATGCTAGTGTGACCCCTGAGACAAGTGTCGCCACTGATACCACCACCACAAATGCAAGTGTTACGGAATCTGAAACGTCGACTAGTACTATGACTCCTGAAATTACTCTGGACACCACTGTTATTCTTGAAACCACCGATTCCGCAGACTCTACTGCCCTCACACCTGCATCTACTACAGCATCGTCTCTCACTGCAGAATCTGAGACAACTGACACTCTTAATACCACTACTACCAGTGATACTGTTTCTGTCCCTGAGTCGTTTACTGTTACTACTACCCTTAATGCTAGTGTGACCCCTGAGACAACTGTCGCCACTGATACCGCCACCACAAATGTAAGTGTTACGGAATCTGAAACGTCGATTAGTACTCTGACTCCTGAAATTACTCTGGACACCACTGTTATTCTTGAAACCACCGATTCCGCAGACTCTACTGCCCTCACACCTGCATCTACTACAGCATCCTCTCTCACTGCAGAATCTGAGACAACTGACACTCTTAATACCACTACTACCAGTGATACTGTTTCTGCCCCTGAGTCGTTTACTGTTACTACTACCCTTAATGCTAGTGTGACCCCTGAGACAACTGTCGCCACTGATACCGCCACCACAAATGCAAGTGTTACGGAATCTGAAACGTCGACTAGTGCTCTGACTCCTGAAATTACTCTGGACACCACTGTTATTCTTGAAACCACCGATTCCGCAGACTCTACTGCCCTCACTCCTGCATCTACTACAGCATCCTCTCTCACTGCAGAATCTGAGACAACTGACACTCTTAATACCACTACTACCAGTGATACTGTTTCTGTCCCTGAGTCGTTTACTGTTACTACTACCCTTATTGCTAGTGTGACCCCTGAGACAACTGTCGCCACTGATACCGCCACCACAAATGCAAGTGTTACGGAATCTGAAACGTCGACTAGTACTCTGACTCCTGAAATTACTCTGGACACCACTGTTATTCTTGATACCACCGATTCCGCAGACTCTACTGCCCTCACACCTGCATCTACTACAGCATCGTCTCTCACTGCAGAATCTGAGACAACTGACACTCTTAATACCACTACTACCAGTGATACTGTTTCTGTCCCTGAGTCCCTTAATGCTAGTGTGACCCCTGAGACAACTGTCGCCACTGATACCGCCACCACAAATGCAAGTGTTACGGAATCTGAAACGTCGACTAGTACTCTGACTCCTGAAATTACTCTGGACACCACTGTTATTCTTGAAACCACCGATTCCGCAGACTCTACTGCCCTCACACCTGCATCTACTACAGCATCGTCTCTCACTGCAGAATCTGAGACAACTGACACTCTTAATACCACTACTACCAGTGATACTGTTTCTGCCCCTGAGTCGTTAACTGTTACTACTACCCTTAATGCTAATGTGACCCCTGAGACAAGTGTCGCCACTGATACCGCCACCACAAATGCAAGTGTTACGGAATCTGAAACGTCGACCAGTCCTATTACTCCTGAAACTACTCTTGACACCACTGTTATTCTTGAAACCACCGATTCCGCAGACTCTACTGCCCTCACACCTGCATCTACTACAGCATCGTCTCTCACTGCAGAATCTGAGACAACTGACACTCTTAATACCACTACTACCAGTGATACTGTTTCTGCCCCTGAGTCGTTTACTACTAATACTACCCTTAATGCTAGTGTGACCCCTGAGAAAAGTGTCGCCACTGATACCGCCACCACAAATGCAAGTGTTACGGAATCTGAAACGTCGACCAGTCCTATTACTCCTGAAACTAATCTTGACACCACTGTTATTCTTGATACCACCGATTCCGCAGACTCTACTGCCCTCACACCTGCATCTACTACAGCATCCTCTCTCACTGCAGAATCTGAGACAACTGACACTCTTAATACCACTACTACCAGTGATACTGTTTCTGCCCCTGAGTCGTTTACTGTTACTACTACCCTTAATGCTAGTGTGACCCCTGAGACAAGTGTCGCCACTGATACCACCACCACAAATGCAAGTGTTACGGAATCTGAAACGTCGACTAGTACTATGACTCCTGAAATTACTCTGGACACCACTGTTATTCTTGAAACCACCGATTCCGCAGACTCTACTGCCCTCACACCTGCATCTACTACAGCATCGTCTCTCACTGCAGAATCTGAGACAACTGACACTCTTAATACCACTACTACCAGTGATACTGTTTCTGTCCCTGAGTCGTTTACTGTTACTACTACCCTTAATGCTAGTGTGACCCCTGAGACAACTGTCGCCACTGATACCGCCACCACAAATGTAAGTGTTACGGAATCTGAAACGTCGATTAGT
This sequence comes from Acleris literana, assembly GCA_946894065.1. Classification (NCBI taxonomy): domain Eukaryota; kingdom Metazoa; phylum Arthropoda; class Insecta; order Lepidoptera; family Tortricidae; genus Acleris; species Acleris literana. Next base: position 6,219,210 of record OX335685.1, on the reverse strand, counting down.
ACTCTGACTCCTGAAATTACTCTGGACACCACTGTTATTCTTGAAACCACCGATTCCGCAGACTCTACTGCCCTCACACCTGCATCTACTACAGCATCCTCTCTCACTGCAGAATCTGAGACAACTGACACTCTTAATACCACTACTACCAGTGATACTGTTTCTGCCCCTGAGTCGTTTACTGTTACTACTACCCTTAATGCTAGTGTGACCCCTGAGACAACTGTCGCCACTGATACCGCCACCACAAATGCAAGTGTTACGGAATCTGAAACGTCGACCAGTCCTATTACTCCTGAAACTACTCTTGACACCAATGTTATTCTTGATACCACCGATTCCGCAGACTCTACTGCCCTCACACCTGCATCTACTACAGCATCCTCTCTCACTGCAGAATCTGAGAGAACTGACACTCTTAATACCACTAATACCAGTGATACTGTTTCAGCCCCTGAGTCGTTTACTGTTACTACTACCCTTAATGCTAGTGTGACCCCTGAGACAACTGTCGCCACTGATACCGCCACCACAAATGCAAGTGTTACGGAATCTGAAACGTCGACTAGTGCTCTGACTCCTGAAATTACTCTGGTCACCACTGTTATTCTTGAAACCACCGATTCCGCAGACTCTACTGCCCTCACACCTGCATCTACTACAGCATCCTCTCTCACTGCAGAATCTGAGACAACTGACACTCTTAATACCACTACTACCAGTGATAATGTTTCTGTCCCTGAGTCGTTTACTGTTACTACTACCCTTAATGCTAGTGTGACCCCTGAGACAACTGTCGCCACTGATACCGCCACCACAAATGCAAGTGTTACGGAATCTGAAACGTCGACTAGTGCTCTGACTCCTGAAATTACTCTGGACACCACTGTTATTCTTGAAACCACCGATTCCGCAGACTCTACTGCGCTCACACCTGCATCTACTACAGCATCCTCTCTCACTGCAGAATCTGAGACAACTGACACTCTTAATACCACTACTACCAGTGATACTGTTTCTGCCCCTGAGTCGTTTACTGTTACTACTACCCTTAATGCTAGTGTGACCCCTGAGACAACTGTCGCCACTGATACCGCCACCACAAATGCAAGTGTTACGGAATCTGAAACGTCGACTAGTACTCTGACTCCTGAAATTACTCTGGACACCACTGTTATTCTTGAAACCACCGATTCCGTAGACTCTACTGCCCTCACACCTGCATCTACTACAGCATCCTCTCTCACTGCAGAATCTGAGACAACTGACACTCTTAATACCACTACTACCAGTGATACTGTTTCTGCCCCTGAGTCGTTAACTGTTACTACTACCCTTAATGCTAGTGTGACCCCTGAGACAAGTGTCGCCACTGATACCTCCACCACAAATGCAAGTGTTACGGAATCTGAAACGTCGACTAGTACTATGACTCCTGAAATTACTCTGGACACCACTGTTATTCTTGAAACCATCGATTCCGCAGACTCTACTGCCCTCACACCTGCATCTACTACAGCATCGTCTCTCACTGCAGAATCTGAGACAACTGACACTCTTAATACCACTACTACCAGTGATACTGTTTCTGCCCCTGAGTCGTTTACTGTTACTACTACCCTTAATGCTAGTGTGACCCCTGAGACAACTGTCGCCACTGATACCGCCACCACAAATGCAAGTGTAACGGAATCTGAAACGTCGACCAGTCCTATTACTCCTGAAACTAATCTTGACACCACTGTTATTCTTGATACCACCGATTCCGCAGACTCTACTGCCCTCACACCTGCATCTACTACAGCATCCTCTCTCACTGCAGAATCTGAGACAACTGACACTCTTAATACCACTACTACCAGTGATACTGTTTCTGTCCCTGAGTCGTTTACTGTTACGACTACCCTTAATGCTAGTGTGACCCCTGAGACAACTGTCGCCACTGATACCGCCACCACAAATGCAAGTGTTACGGAATCTGAAACGTCGACTAGTGCTCTGACTCCTGAAATTACTCTGGACACCACTGTTATTCTTGAAACCACCGATTCCGCAGACTCTACTGCCCTCACACCTGCATCTACTACAGCATCCTCTCTCACTGCAGAATCTGAGACAACTGACACTCTTAATACCACTACTACCAGTGATACTGTTTCTGTCCCTGAGTCGTTTACTGTTACTACTACCCTTAATGCTAGTGTGACCCCTGAGACAACTGTCGCCACTGATACCGCCACCACAAATGCAAGTGTTACGGAATCTGAAACGTCGACTAGTACTCTGACTCCTGAAATTACTCTGGACACCACTGTTATTCTTGATACCACCGATTCCGCAGACTCTACTGCCCTCACACCTGCATCTACTACAGCATCGTCTCTCACTGCAGAATCTGAGACAACTGACACTCTTAATACCACTACTACCAGTGATACTGTTTCTGTCCCTGAGTCCCTTAATGCTAGTGTGACCCCTGAGACAACTGTCGCCACTGATACCGCCACCACAAATGCAAGTGTTACGGAATCTGAAACGTCGACTAGTACTCTGACTCCTGAAATTACTCTGGACACCACTGTTATTCTTGAAACCACCGATTCCGCAGACTCTACTGCCCTCACACCTGCATCTACTACAGCATCGTCTCTCACTGCAGAATCTGAGACAACTGACACTCTTAATACCACTACTACCAGTGATACTGTTTCTGCCCCTGAGTCGTTAACTGTTACTACTACCCTTAATGCTAATGTGACCCCTGAGACAAGTGTCGCCACTGATACCGCCACCACAAATGCAAGTGTTACGGAATCTGAAACGTCGACCAGTCCTATTACTCCTGAAACTACTCTTGACACCACTGTTATTCTTGAAACCACCGATTCCGCAGACTCTACTGCCCTCACACCTGCATCTACTACAGCATCGTCTCTCACTGCAGAATCTGAGACAACTGACACTCTTAATACCACTACTACCAGTGATACTGTTTCTGCCCCTGAGTCGTTTACTACTAATACTACCCTTAATGCTAGTGTGACCCCTGAGAAAAGTGTCGCCACTGATACCGCCACCACAAATGCAAGTGTTACGGAATCTGAAACGTCGACCAGTCCTATTACTCCTGAAACTAATCTTGACACCACTGTTATTCTTGATACCACCGATTCCGCAGACTCTACTGCCCTCACACCTGCATCTACTACAGCATCCTCTCTCACTGCAGAATCTGAGACAACTGACACTCTTAATACCACTACTACCAGTGATACTGTTTCTGCCCCTGAGTCGTTTACTGTTACTACTACCCTTAATGCTAGTGTGACCCCTGAGACAAGTGTCGCCACTGATACCACCACCACAAATGCAAGTGTTACGGAATCTGAAACGTCGACTAGTACTATGACTCCTGAAATTACTCTGGACACCACTGTTATTCTTGAAACCACCGATTCCGCAGACTCTACTGCCCTCACACCTGCATCTACTACAGCATCGTCTCTCACTGCAGAATCTGAGACAACTGACACTCTTAATACCACTACTACCAGTGATACTGTTTCTGTCCCTGAGTCGTTTACTGTTACTACTACCCTTAATGCTAGTGTGACCCCTGAGACAACTGTCGCCACTGATACCGCCACCACAAATGTAAGTGTTACGGAATCTGAAACGTCGATTAGTACTCTGACTCCTGAAATTACTCTGGACACCACTGTTATTCTTGAAACCACCGATTCCGCAGACTCTACTGCCCTCACACCTGCATCTACTACAGCATCCTCTCTCACTGCAGAATCTGAGACAACTGACACTCTTAATACCACTACTACCAGTGATACTGTTTCTGCCCCTGAGTCGTTTACTGTTACTACTACCCTTAATGCTAGTGTGACCCCTGAGACAACTGTCGCCACTGATACCGCCACCACAAATGCAAGTGTTACGGAATCTGAAACGTCGACCAGTCCTATTACTCCTGAAACTACTCTTGACACCAATGTTATTCTTGATACCACCGATTCCGCAGACTCTACTGCCCTCACACCTGCATCTACTACAGCATCCTCTCTCACTGCAGAATCTGAGAGAACTGACACTCTTAATACCACTAATACCAGTGATACTGTTTCTGCCCCTGAGTCGTTTACTGTTACTACTACCCTTAATGCTAGTGTGACCCCTGAGACAACTGTCGCCACTGATACCGCCACCACAAATGCAAGTGTTACGGAATCTGAAACGTCGACTAGTGCTCTGACTCCTGAAATTACTCTGGACACCACTGTTATTCTTGAAACCACCGATTCCGCAGACTCTACTGCCCTCACTCCTGCATCTACTACAGCATCCTCTCTCACTGCAGAATCTGAGACAACTGACACTCTTAATACCACTACTACCAGTGATACTGTTTCTGTCCCTGAGTCGTTTACTGTTACTACTACCCTTAATGCTAGTGTGACCCCTGAGACAACTGTCGCCACTGATACCGCCACCACAAATGCAAGTGTTACGGAATCTGAAACGTCGACTAGTACTCTGACTCCTGAAATTACTCTGGACACCACTGTTATTCTTGATACCACCGATTCCGCAGACTCCACTGCCCTCACACCTGCATCTACTACAGCATCGTCTCTCACTGCAGAATCTGAGACAACTGACACTCTTAATACCACTACTACCAGTGATACTGTTTCTGTCCCTGAGTCCCTTAATGCTAGTGTGACCCCTGAGACAACTGTCGCCACTGATACCGCCACCACAAATGCAAGTGTTACGGAATCTGAAACGTCGACTAGTACTCTGACTCCTGAAATTACTCTGGACACCACTGTTATTCTTGAAACCACCGATTCCGCAGACTCTACTGCCCTCACACCTGCATCTACTACAGCATCGTCTCTCACTGCAGAATCTGAGACAACTGACACTCTTAATACCACTACTACCAGTGATACTGTTTCTGCCCCTGAGTCGTTAACTGTTACTACTACCCTTAATGCTAATGTGACCCCTGAGACAAGTGTCGCCACTGATACCGCCACCACAAATGCAAGTGTTACGGAATCTGAAACGTCGACCAGTCCTATTACTCCTGAAACTACTCTTGACACCACTGTTATTCTTGAAACCACCGATTCCGCAGACTCTACTGCCCTCACACCTGCATCTACTACAGCATCGTCTCTCACTGCAGAATCTGAGACAACTGACACTCTTAATACCACTACTACCAGTGATACTGTTTCTGCCCCTGAGTCGTTTACTACTAATACTACCCTTAATGCTAGTGTGACCCCTGAGAAAAGTGTCGCCACTGATACCGCCACCACAAATGCAAGTGTTACGGAATCTGAAACGTCGACCAGTCCTATTACTCCTGAAACTAATCTTGACACCACTGTTATTCTTGATACCACCGATTCCGCAGACTCTACTGCCCTCACACCTGCATCTACTACAGCATCCTCTCTCACTGCAGAATCTGAGACAACTGACACTCTTAATACCACTACTACCAGTGATACTGTTTCTGCCCCTGAGTCGTTTACTGTTACTACTACCCTTAATGCTAGTGTGACCCCTGAGACAAGTGTCGCCACTGATACCACCACCACAAATGCAAGTGTTACGGAATCTGAAACGTCGACTAGTACTATGACTCCTGAAATTACTCTGGACACCACTGTTATTCTTGAAACCACCGATTCCGCAGACTCTACTGCCCTCACACCTGCATCTACTACAGCATCGTCTCTCACTGCAGAATCTGAGACAACTGACACTCTTAATACCACTACTACCAGTGATACTGTTTCTGTCCCTGAGTCGTTTACTGTTACTACTACCCTTAATGCTAGTGTGACCCCTGAGACAACTGTCGCCACTGATACCGCCACCACAAATGTAAGTGTTACGGAATCTGAAACGTCGATTAGTACTCTGACTCCTGAAATTACTCTGGACACCACTGTTATTCTTGAAACCACCGATTCCGCAGACTCTACTGCCCTCACACCTGCATCTACTACAGCATCCTCTCTCACTGCAGAATCTGAGACAACTGACACTCTTAATACCACTACTACCAGTGATACTGTTTCTGCCCCTGAGTCGTTTACTGTTACTACTACCCTTAATGCTAGTGTGACCCCTGAGACAACTGTCGCCACTGATACCGCCACCACAAATGCAAGTGTTACGGAATCTGAAACGTCGACTAGTGCTCTGACTCCTGAAATTACTCTGGACACCACTGTTATTCTTGAAACCACCGATTCCGCAGACTCTACTGCCCTCACTCCTGCATCTACTACAGCATCCTCTCTCACTGCAGAATCTGAGACAACTGACACTCTTAATACCACTACTACCAGTGATACTGTTTCTGTCCCTGAGTCGTTTACTGTTACTACTACCCTTAATGCTAGTGTGACCCCTGAGACAACTGTCGCCACTGATACCGCCACCACAAATGCAAGTGTTACGGAATCTGAAACGTCGACTAGTACTCTGACTCCTGAAATTACTCTGGACACCACTGTTATTCTTGAAACCACCGATTCCGCAGACTCTACTGCCCTCACACCTGCATCTACTACAGCATCGTCTCTCACTGCAGAATCTGAGACAACTGACACTCTTAATACCACTACTACCAGTGATACTGTTTCTGCCCCTGAGTCGTTAACTGTTACTACTACCCTTAATGCTAATGTGACCCCTGAGACAAGTGTCGCCACTGATACCGCCACCACAAATGCAAGTGTTACGGAATCTGAAACGTCGACCAGTCCTATTACTCCTGAAACTACTCTTGACACCACTGTTATTCTTGAAACCACCGATTCCGCAGACTCTACTGCCCTCACACCTGCATCTACTACAGCATCGTCTCTCACTGCAGAATCTGAGACAACTGACACTCTTAATACCACTACTACCAGTGATACTGTTTCTGCCCCTGAGTCGTTTACTACTAATACTACCCTTAATGCTAGTGTGACCCCTGAGAAAAGTGTCGCCACTGATACCGCCACCACAAATGCAAGTGTTACGGAATCTGAAACGTCGACCAGTCCTATTACTCCTGAAACTAATCTTGACACCACTGTTATTCTTGATACCACCGATTCCGCAGACTCTACTGCCCTCACACCTGCATCTACTACAGCATCCTCTCTCACTGCAGAATCTGAGACAACTGACACTCTTAATACCACTACTACCAGTGATACTGTTTCTGCCCCTGAGTCGTTTACTGTTACTACTACCCTTAATGCTAGTGTGACCCCTGAGACAAGTGTCGCCACTGATACCACCACCACAAATGCAAGTGTTACGGAATCTGAAACGTCGACTAGTACTATGACTCCTGAAATTACTCTGGACACCACTGTTATTCTTGAAACCACCGATTCCGCAGACTCTACTGCCCTCACACCTGCATCTACTACAGCATCGTCTCTCACTGCAGAATCTGAGACAACTGACACTCTTAATACCACTACTACCAGTGATACTGTTTCTGTCCCTGAGTCGTTTACTGTTACTACTACCCTTAATGCTAGTGTGACCCCTGAGACAACTGTCGCCACTGATACCGCCACCACAAATGTAAGTGTTACGGAATCTGAAACGTCGATTAGTACTCTGACTCCTGAAATTACTCTGGACACCACTGTTATTCTTGAAACCACCGATTCCGCAGACTCTACTGCCCTCACACCTGCATCTACTACAGCATCCTCTCTCACTGCAGAATCTGAGACAACTGACACTCTTAATACCACTACTACCAGTGATACTGTTTCTGCCCCTGAGTCGTTTACTGTTACTACTACCCTTAATGCTAGTGTGACCCCTGAGACAACTGTCGCCACTGATACCGCCACCACAAATGCAAGTGTTACGGAATCTGAAACGTCGACCAGTCCTATTACTCCTGAAACTACTCTTGACACCAATGTTATTCTTGATACCACCGATTCCGCAGACTCTACTGCCCTCACACCTGCATCTACTACAGCATCCTCTCTCACTGCAGAATCTGAGAGAACTGACACTCTTAATACCACTAATACCAGTGATACTGTTTCAGCCCCTGAGTCGTTTACTGTTACTACTACCCTTAATGCTAGTGTGACCCCTGAGACAACTGTCGCCACTGATACCGCCACCACAAATGCAAGTGTTACGGAATCTGAAACGTCGACTAGTGCTCTGACTCCTGAAATTACTCTGGTCACCACTGTTATTCTTGAAACCACCGATTCCGCAGACTCTACTGCCCTCACACCTGCATCTACTACAGCATCCTCTCTCACTGCAGAATCTGAGACAACTGACACTCTTAATACCACTACTACCAGTGATACTGTTTCTGCCCCTGAGTCGTTTACTGTTACTACTACCCTTAATGCTAGTGTGACCCCTGAGACAACTGTCGCCACTGATACCGCCACCACAAATGCAAGTGTTACGGAATCTGAAACGTCGACTAGTGCTCTGACTCCTGAAATTACTCTGGACACCACTGTTATTCTTGAAACCACCGATTCCGCAGACTCTACTGCCCTCACTCCTGCATCTACTACAGCATCCTCTCTCACTGCAGAATCTGAGACAACTGACACTCTTAATACCACTACTACCAGTGATACTGTTTCTGTCCCTGAGTCGTTTACTGTTACTACTACCCTTAATGCTAGTGTGACCCCTGAGACAACTGTCGCCACTGATACCGCCACCACAAATGCAAGTGTTACGGAATCTGAGACGTCAACTAGTACTATGACTGCTGAAATTACTCTGGACACCACTGTTATTCTTGAAACCACCGATTCCGCAGACTCTACTGCCCTCAAACCTGCATCTACTATAGCATCCTCTCTCACTGCAGAATCTGAGACAACTGACACTCTTAATACCACTTCTACCAGTGATACTGTTTCTGCCCCTGAGTCGTTTACTGTTACTACTACCCTTAATGCTAGTGTGACCCTGAGACAAGTGTCGCCACTGATACCGCCACCACAAATGCAAGTGTTACGGAATCTGAAACGTCGACCAGTCCTATTACTCCTGAAACTAATCTTGACACCACTGTTATTCTTGATACCACTGATTCCGCAGACTCTACTGCCCTCACACCTGCATCTACTACAGCATCCTCTCTCACTGCAGAATCTGAGACAACTGACACTCTTAATACCACTACTACCAGTGATACTGTTTCTGCCCCTGAGTCGTTTACTGTTAGCTACTACCCTTAATGCTAGTGTGACCCCTGAGACAACTGTCGCCACTGATACCGCCACCTCAAATGCAAGTGTTACGGAATCTGAAACGTCGACTAGTACTCTGACTCCTGAAATTACTCTGGACACCACTGTTATTCTTGAAACCACCGATCCGCAGACTCTACTGCCCTCACACCTGCATCTACTACAGCGTCCTCTCTCACTGCAGAATCTGGGACAACTGACACTCTTAATACACTACTACCAGTGATACTGTTTCTGCCCCTGAGTCGTTTACTGTTACTACTACCCTTAATGTTTAGTGTGACCCCTGAGACAAGTGTCGCCCACTGATACCGCCACCACAAATGCAAGTGTTACGGAATCTGAAACGTCGACTAGTACTCTGACTCCTGAAATTACTCTGGACACCACTGTTATTCTTGAAACCACCGATTCCGCAGACTCTACTGCCCTCAGACCTGCATCTACTACAGCGTCCTCTCTCACTGCAGAATCTGAGACAACTGACACTCTTAATACCACTACTACCAGTGATAATGTTTCTGTCCCTGAGTCGTTTACTGTTACTACTACCCTTAATGCTAGTGTGACCCCTGAGACAACTGTCGCCACTGATACCGCCACCACAAATGCAAGTGTTACGGAATCTGAAACGTCGACTAGTGCTCTGACTCCTGAAATTACTCTGGACACCACTGTTATTCTTGAAACCACCGATTCCGCAGACTCTACTGCGCTCACACCTGCATCTACTACAGCATCCTCTCTCACTGCAGAATCTGAGACAACTGACACTCTTAATACCACTACTACCAGTGATACTGTTTCTGCCCCTGAGTCGTTTACTGTTACTACTACCCTTAATGCTAGTGTGACCCCTGAGACAACTGTCGCCACTGATACCGCCACCACAAATGCAAGTGTTACGGAATCTGAAACGTCGACTAGTACTCTGACTCCTGAAATTACTCTGGACACCACTGTTATTCTTGAAACCACCGATTCCGTAGACTCTACTGCCCTCACACCTGCATCTACTACAGCATCCTCTCTCACTGCAGAATCTGAGACAACTGACACTCTTAATACCACTACTACCAGTGATACTGTTTCTGCCCCTGAGTCGTTAACTGTTACTACTACCCTTAATGCTAGTGTGACCCCTGAGACAAGTGTCGCCACTGATACCTCCACCACAAATGCAAGTGTTACGGAATCTGAAACGTCGACTAGTACTATGACTCCTGAAATTACTCTGGACACCACTGTTATTCTTGAAACCATCGATTCCGCAGACTCTACTGCCCTCACACCTGCATCTACTACAGCATCGTCTCTCACTGCAGAATCTGAGACAACTGACACTCTTAATACCACTACTACCAGTGATACTGTTTCTGCCCCTGAGTCGTTTACTGTTACTACTACCCTTAATGCTAGTGTGACCCCTGAGACAACTGTCGCCACTGATACCGCCACCACAAATGCAGGTGTAACGGAATCTGAAACGTCGACCAGTCCTATTACTCCTGAAACTAATCTTGACACCACTGTTATTCTTGATACCACCGATTCCGCAGACTCTACTGCCCTCACACCTGCATCTACTACAGCATCCTCTCTCACTGCAGAATCTGAGACAACTGACACTCTTAATACCACTACTACCAGTGATACTGTTTCTGTCCCTGAGTCGTTTACTGTTACTACTACCCTTAATGCTAGTGTGACCCCTGAGACAACTGTCGCCACTGATACCGCCACCACAAATGCAAGTGTTACGGAATCTGAAACGTCGACTAGTACTCTGACTCCTGAAATTACTCTGGACACCACTGTTATTCTTGATACCACCGATTCCGCAGACTCCACTGCCCTCACACCTGCATCTACTACAGCATCGTCTCTCACTGCAGAATCTGAGACAACTGACACTCTTAATACCACTACTACCAGTGATACTGTTTCTGTCCCTGAGTCCCTTAATGCTAGTGTGACCCCTGAGACAACTGTCGCCACTGATACCGCCACCACAAATGCAAGTGTTACGGAATCTGAAACGTCGACTAGTACTCTGACTCCTGAAATTACTCTGGACACCACTGTTATTCTTGAAACCACCGATTCCGCAGACTCTACTGCCCTCACACCTGCATCTACTACAGCATCGTCTCTCACTGCAGAATCTGAGACAACTGACACTCTTAATACCACTACTACCAGTGATACTGTTTCTGCCCCTGAGTCGTTAACTGTTACTACTACCCTTAATGCTAATGTGACCCCTGAGACAAGTGTCGCCACTGATACCGCCACCACAAATGCAAGTGTTACGGAATCTGAAACGTCGACCAGTCCTATTACTCCTGAAACTACTCTTGACACCACTGTTATTCTTGAAACCACCGATTCCGCAGACTCTACTGCCCTCACACCTGCATCTACTACAGCATCGTCTCTCACTGCAGAATCTGAGACAACTGACACTCTTAATACCACTACTACCAGTGATACTGTTTCTGCCCCTGAGTCGTTTACTACTAATACTACCCTTAATGCTAGTGTGACCCCTGAGAAAAGTGTCGCCACTGATACCGCCACCACAAATGCAAGTGTTACGGAATCTGAAACGTCGACCAGTCCTATTACTCCTGAAACTAATCTTGACACCACTGTTATTCTTGATACCACCGATTCCGCAGACTCTACTGCCCTCACACCTGCATCTACTACAGCATCCTCTCTCACTGCAGAATCTGAGACAACTGACACTCTTAATACCACTACTACCAGTGATACTGTTTCTGCCCCTGAGTCGTTTACTGTTACTACTACCCTTAATGCTAGTGTGACCCCTGAGACAAGTGTCGCCACTGATACCACCACCACAAATGCAAGTGTTACGGAATCTGAAACGTCGACTAGTACTATGACTCCTGAAATTACTCTGGACACCACTGTTATTCTTGAAACCACCGATTCCGCAGACTCTACTGCCCTCACACCTGCATCTACTACAGCATCGTCTCTCACTGCAGAATCTGAGACAACTGACACTCTTAATACCACTACTACCAGTGATACTGTTTCTGTCCCTGAGTCGTTTACTGTTACTACTACCCTTAATGCTAGTGTGACCCCTGAGACAACTGTCGCCACTGATACCGCCACCACAAATGTAAGTGTTACGGAATCTGAAACGTCGATTAGTACTCTGACTCCTGAAATTACTCTGGACACCACTGTTATTCTTGAAACCACCGATTCCGCAGACTCTACTGCCCTCACACCTGCATCTACTACAGCATCCTCTCTCACTGCAGAATCTGAGACAACTGACACTCTTAATACCACTACTACCAGTGATACTGTTTCTGCCCCTGAGTCGTTTACTGTTACTACTACCCTTAATGCTAGTGTGACCCCTGAGACAACTGTCGCCACTGATACCGCCACCACAAATGCAAGTGTTACGGAATCTGAAACGTCGACTAGTGCTCTGACTCCTGAAATTACTCTGGACACCACTGTTATTCTTGAAACCACCGATTCCGCAGACTCTACTGCCCTCACTCCTGCATCTACTACAGCATCCTCTCTCACTGCAGAATCTGAGACAACTGACACTCTTAATACCACTACTACCAGTGATACTGTTTCTGTCCCTGAGTCGTTTACTGTTACTACTACCCTTAATGCTAGTGTGACCCCTGAGACAACTGTCGCCACTGATACCGCCACCACAAATGCAAGTGTTACGGAATCTGAAACGTCGACTAGTACTCTGACTCCTGAAATTACTCTGGACACCACTGTTATTCTTGATACCACCGATTCCGCAGACTCTACTGCCCTCACACCTGCATCTACTACAGCATCGTCTCTCACTGCAGAATCTGAGACAACTGACACTCTTAATACCACTACTACCAGTGATACTGTTTCTGTCCCTGAGTCCCTTAATGCTAGTGTGACCCCTGAGACAACTGTCGCCACTGATACCGCCACCACAAATGCAAGTGTTACGGAATCTGAAACGTCGACTAGTACTCTGACTCCTGAAATTACTCTGGACACCACTGTTATTCTTGAAACCACCGATTCCGCAGACTCTACTGCCCTCACACCTGCATCTACTACAGCATCGTCTCTCACTGCAGAATCTGAGACAACTGACACTCTTAATACCACTACTACCAGTGATACTGTTTCTGCCCCTGAGTCGTTAACTGTTACTACTACCCTTAATGCTAATGTGACCCCTGAGACAAGTGTCGCCACTGATACCGCCACCACAAATGCAAGTGTTACGGAATCTGAAACGTCGACCAGTCCTATTACTCCTGAAACTACTCTTGACACCACTGTTATTCTTGAAACCACCGATTCCGCAGACTCTACTGCCCTCACACCTGCATCTACTACAGCATCGTCTCTCACTGCAGAATCTGAGACAACTGACACTCTTAATACCACTACTACCAGTGATACTGTTTCTGCCCCTGAGTCGTTTACTACTAATACTACCCTTAATGCTAGTGTGACCCCTGAGAAAAGTGTCGCCACTGATACCGCCACCACAAATGCAAGTGTTACGGAATCTGAAACGTCGACCAGTCCTATTACTCCTGAAACTAATCTTGACACCACTGTTATTCTTGATACCACCGATTCCGCAGACTCTACTGCCCTCACACCTGCATCTACTACAGCATCCTCTCTCACTGCAGAATCTGAGACAACTGACACTCTTAATACCACTACTACCAGTGATACTGTTTCTGCCCCTGAGTCGTTTACTGTTACTACTACCCTTAATGCTAGTGTGACCCCTGAGACAAGTGTCGCCACTGATACCACCACCACAAATGCAAGTGTTACGGAATCTGAAACGTCGACTAGTACTATGACTCCTGAAATTACTCTGGACACCACTGTTATTCTTGAAACCACCGATTCCGCAGACTCTACTGCCCTCACACCTGCATCTACTACAGCATCGTCTCTCACTGCAGAATCTGAGACAACTGACACTCTTAATACCACTACTACCAGTGATACTGTTTCTGTCCCTGAGTCGTTTACTGTTACTACTACCCTTAATGCTAGTGTGACCCCTGAGACAACTGTCGCCACTGATACCGCCACCACAAATGTAAGTGTTACGGAATCTGAAACGTCGATTAGTACTCTGACTCCTGAAATTACTCTGGACACCACTGTTATTCTTGAAACCACCGATTCCGCAGACTCTACTGCCCTCACACCTGCATCTACTACAGCATCCTCTCTCACTGCAGAATCTGAGACAACTGACACTCTTAATACCACTACTACCAGTGATACTGTTTCTGCCCCTGAGTCGTTTACTGTTACTACTACCCTTAATGCTAGTGTGACCCCTGAGACAACTGTCGCCACTGATACCGCCACCACAAATGCAAGTGTTACGGAATCTGAAACGTCGACCAGTCCTATTACTCCTGAAACTACTCTTGACACCAATGTTATTCTTGATACCACCGATTCCGCAGACTCTACTGCCCTCACACCTGCATCTACTACAGCATCCTCTCTCACTGCAGAATCTGAGAGAACTGACACTCTTAATACCACTAATACCAGTGATACTGTTTCAGCCCCTGAGTCGTTTACTGTTACTACTACCCTTAATGCTAGTGTGACCCCTGAGACAACTGTCGCCACTGATACCGCCACCACAAATGCAAGTGTTACGGAATCTGAAACGTCGACTAGTGCTCTGACTCCTGAAATTACTCTGGTCACCACTGTTATTCTTGAAACCACCGATTCCGCAGACTCTACTGCCCTCACACCTGCATCTACTACAGCATCCTCTCTCACTGCAGAATCTGAGACAACTGACACTCTTAATACCACTACTACCAGTGATACTGTTTCTGCCCCTGAGTCGTTTACTGTTACTACTACCCTTAATGCTAGTGTGACCCCTGAGACAACTGTCGCCACTGATACCGCCACCACAAATGCAAGTGTTACGGAATCTGAAACGTCGACTAGTGCTCTGACTCCTGAAATTACTCTGGACACCACTGTTATTCTTGAAACCACCGATTCCGCAGACTCTACTGCCCTCACTCCTGCATCTACTACAGCATCCTCTCTCACTGCAGAATCTGAGACAACTGACACTCTTAATACCACTACTACCAGTGATACTGTTTCTGTCCCTGAGTCGTTTACTGTTACTACTACCCTTAATGCTAGTGTGACCCCTGAGACAACTGTCGCCACTGATACCGCCACCACAAATGCAAGTGTTACGGAATCTGAGACGTCAACTAGTACTATGACTGCTGAAATTACTCTGGACACCACTGTTATTCTTGAAACCACCGATTCCGCAGACTCTACTGCCCTCAAACCTGCATCTACTATAGCATCCTCTCTCACTGCAGAATCTGAGACAACTGACACTCTTAATACCACTTCTACCAGTGATACTGTTTCTGCCCCTGAGTCGTTTACTGTTACTACTACCCTTAATGCTAGTGTGACCCCTGAGACAAGTGTCGCCACTGATACCGCCACCACAAATGCAAGTGTTACGGAATCTGAAACGTCGACCAGTCCTATTACTCCTGAAACTAATCTTGACACCACTGTTATTCTTGATACCACTGATTCCGCAGACTCTACTGCCCTCACACCTGCATCTACTACAGCATCCTCTCTCACTGCAGAATCTGAGACAACTGACACTCTTAATACCACTACTACCAGTGATACTGTTTCTGCCCCTGAGTCGTTTACTGTTACTACTACCCTTAATGCTAGTGTGACCCCTGAGACAACTGTCGCCACTGATACCGCCACCTCAAATGCAAGTGTTACGGAATCTGAAACGTCGACTAGTACTCTGACTCCTGAAATTACTCTGGACACCACTGTTATTCTTGAAACCACCGATTCCGCAGACTCTACTGCCCTCACACCTGCATCTACTACAGCGTCCTCTCTCACTGCAGAATCTGGGACAACTGACACTCTTAATACCACTACTACCAGTGATACTGTTTCTGCCCCTGAGTCGTTTACTGTTACTACTACCCTTAATGTTAGTGTGACCCCTGAGACAAGTGTCGCCACTGATACCGCCACCACAAATGCAAGTGTTACGGAATCTGAAACGTCGACTAGTACTCTGACTCCTGAAATTACTCTGGACACCACTGTTATTCTTGAAACCACCGATTCCGCAGACTCTACTGCCCTCAGACCTGCATCTACTACAGCGTCCTCTCTCACTGCAGAATCTGAGACAACTGACACTCTTAATACCACTACTACCAGTGATAATGTTTCTGTCCCTGAGTCGTTTACTGTTACTACTACCCTTAATGCTAGTGTGACCCCTGAGACAACTGTCGCCACTGATACCGCCACCACAAATGCAAGTGTTACGGAATCTGAAACGTCGACTAGTGCTCTGACTCCTGAAATTACTCTGGACACCACTGTTATTCTTGAAACCACCGATTCCGCAGACTCTACTGCGCTCACACCTGCATCTACTACAGCATCCTCTCTCACTGCAGAATCTGAGACAACTGACACTCTTAATACCACTACTACCAGTGATACTGTTTCTGCCCCTGAGTCGTTTACTGTTACTACTACCCTTAATGCTAGTGTGACCCCTGAGACAACTGTCGCCACTGATACCGCCACCACAAATGCAAGTGTTACGGAATCTGAAACGTCGACTAGTACTCTGACTCCTGAAATTACTCTGGACACCACTGTTATTCTTGAAACCACCGATTCCGTAGACTCTACTGCCCTCACACCTGCATCTACTACAGCATCCTCTCTCACTGCAGAATCTGAGACAACTGACACTCTTAATACCACTACTACCAGTGATACTGTTTCTGCCCCTGAGTCGTTAACTGTTACTACTACCCTTAATGCTAGTGTGACCCCTGAGACAAGTGTCGCCACTGATACCTCCACCACAAATGCAAGTGTTACGGAATCTGAAACGTCGACTAGTACTATGACTCCTGAAATTACTCTGGACACCACTGTTATTCTTGAAACCATCGATTCCGCAGACTCTACTGCCCTCACACCTGCATCTACTACAGCATCGTCTCTCACTGCAGAATCTGAGACAACTGACACTCTTAATACCACTACTACCAGTGATACTGTTTCTGCCCCTGAGTCGTTTACTGTTACTACTACCCTTAATGCTAGTGTGACCCCTGAGACAACTGTCGCCACTGATACCGCCACCACAAATGCAAGTGTAACGGAATCTGAAACGTCGACCAGTCCTATTACTCCTGAAACTAATCTTGACACCACTGTTATTCTTGATACCACCGATTCCGCAGACTCTACTGCCCTCACACCTGCATCTACTACAGCATCCTCTCTCACTGCAGAATCTGAGACAACTGACACTCTTAATACCACTACTACCAGTGATACTGTTTCTGTCCCTGAGTCGTTTACTGTTACGACTACCCTTAATGCTAGTGTGACCCCTGAGACAACTGTCGCCACTGATACCGCCACCACAAATGCAAGTGTTACGGAATCTGAAACGTCGACTAGTGCTCTGACTCCTGAAATTACTCTGGACACCACTGTTATTCTTGAAACCACCGATTCCGCAGACTCTACTGCCCTCACACCTGCATCTACTACAGCATCCTCTCTCACTGCAGAATCTGAGACAACTGACACTCTTAATACCACTACTACCAGTGATACTGTTTCTGTCCCTGAGTCGTTTACTGTTACTACTACCCTTAATGCTAGTGTGACCCCTGAGACAACTGTCGCCACTGATACCGCCACCACAAATGCAAGTGTTACGGAATCTGAAACGTCGACTAGTACTCTGACTCCTGAAATTACTCTGGACACCACTGTTATTCTTGATACCACCGATTCCGCAGACTCTACTGCCCTCACACCTGCATCTACTACAGCATCCTCTCTCACTGCAGAATCTGAGACAACTGACACTCTTAATACCACTACTACCAGTGATACTGTTTCTGTCCCTGAGTCGTTTACTGTTACTACTACCCTTAATGCTAGTGTGACCCCTGAGACAACTGTCGCCACTGATACCGCCACCACAAATGCAAGTGTTACGGAATCTGAAACGTCGACTAGTACTCTGACTCCTGAAATTACTCTGGACACCACTGTTATTCTTGAAACCACCGATTCCGTAGACTCTACTGCCCTCACACCTGCATCTACTACAGCATCCTCTCTCACTGCAGAATCTGAGACAACTGACACTCTTAATACCACTTCTACCAGTGATACTGTTTCTGCCCCTGAGTCGTTTACTGTTACTACTACCCTTAATGCTAGTGTGACCCCTGAGACAACTGTCGCCACTGATACCGCCACCACAAATGCAAGTGTTACGGAATCTGAAACGTCGACTAGTACTGTGACTCCTGAAATTACTCTGGACACCACTGTTATTCTTGAAACCACCGATTCCGCAGACTCTACTGCCCTCACACCTGCATCTACTACAGCATCCTCTCTCACTGCAGAATCTGAGACAACTGACACTCTTAATACCACTACTACCAGTGATACTGTTTCTGCCCCTGAGTCGTTTACTGTTACTACTACCCTTAATGCTAGTGTGACCCCTGAGACAAGTGTCGCCACTGATACCGCCACCACAAATGCAAGTGTTACGGAATCTGAAACGTCAACTAGTACTATGACTGCTGAAATTACTCTGGACACCACTGTTATTCTTGAAACCACCGAATCCGCAGACTCTACTGCCCTCAAACCTGCATCTACTACAGCATCCTCTTTCACTGCAGAATCTGAGACAACTGACACTCTTAATACCACTAATACCAGTGATACTGTTTCTGCCCCTGAGTCGTTTACTGTTACTACTACCCTTAATGCTAGTGTGACCCCTGAGACAAGTGTCGCCACTGATACCGCCACCACAAATGCAAGTGTTACGGAATCTGAAACGTCGACCAGTCCTATTACTCCTGAAACTAATCTTGACACCACTGTTATTCTTGATACCACTGATTCCGCAGACTCTACTGCCCTCACACCTGCATCTACTACAGCATCCTCTCTCACTGCAGAATCTGATACAACTGACACTCTTAATACCACTACTACCAGTGATACTGTTTCTGCCCCTGAGTCGTTTACTCTTACTACTACCCTTAATGCTAGTGTGACCCCTGAGACAACTGTCGCCACTGATACCGCCACCACAAATGCAAGTGTTACGGAATCTGAAACGTCGACTAGTACTCTGACTCCTGAAATTACTCTGGACACCACTGTTATTCTTGAAACCACCGATTCCGCAGACTCTACTGCCCTCACACTTGCATCTACTACAGCATCGTCTCTCACTGCAGAATCTGAGACAACTGACACTCTTAATACCACTACTACCAGTGATACTGTTTCTGCCCCTGAGTCGTTAACTGTTACTACTACCCTTAATGCTAGTGTGACCCCTGAGACAAGTGTCGCCACTGATACCGCCACCACAAATGCAAGTGTTACGGAATCTGAAACGTCGACCAGTCCTATTACTCCTGAAACTACTCTTGACACCACTGTTATTCTTGAAACCACCGATTCCGCAGACTCTACTGCCCTCACACCTGCATCTACTACAGCATCCTCTCTCACTGCAGAATCTGAGACAACTGACACTCTTAATACCACTACTACCAGTGATACTGTTTCTGTCCCTGAGTCGTTTACTGTTACTACTACCCTTAATGCTAGTGTGACCCCTGAGACAACTGTCGCCACTGATACCGCCACCACAAATGCAAGTGTTACGGAATCTGAAACGTCGACTAGTGCTCTGACTCCTGAAATTACTCTGGACACCACTGTTATTCTTGAAACCACCGATTCCGCAGACTCTACTGCCCTCACACCTGCATCTACTACAGCATCCTCTCTCACTGCAGAATCTGAGACAACTGACACTCTTAATACCACTACTACCAGTGATACTGTTTCTGCCCCTGAGTCGTTTACTACTAATACTACCCTTAATGCTAGTGTGACCCCTGAGAAAAGTGTCGCCACTGATACCGCCACCACAAATGCAAGTGTTACGGAATCTGAAACGTCGACCAGTCCTATTACTCCTGAAACTAATCTTGACACCACTGTTATTCTTGATACCACCGATTCCGCAGACTCTACTGCCCTCACACCTGCATCTACTACAGCATCCTCTCTCACTGCAGAATCTGAGACAACTGACACTCTTAATACCACTACTACCAGTGATACTGTTTCTGTCCCTGAGTCGTTTACTGTTACGACTACCCTTAATGCTAGTGTGACCCCTGAGACAACTGTCGCCACTGATACCGCCACCACAAATGCAAGTGTTACGGAATCTGAAACGTCGACTAGTGCTCTGACTCCTGAAATTACTCTGGACACCACTGTTATTCTTGAAACCACCGATTCCGCAGACTCTACTGCCCTCACACCTGCATCTACTACAGCATCCTCTCTCACTGCAGAATCTGAGACAACTGACACTCTTAATACCACTACTACCAGTGATACTGTTTCTGCCCCTGAGTCGTTTACTGTTACTACTACCCTTAATGCTAGTGTGACCCCTGAGACAACTGTCGCCACTGATACCGCCACCACAAATGCAAGTGTTACGGAATCTGAAACGTCGACTAGTACTCTGACTCCTGAAATTACTCTGGACACCACTGTTATTCTTGATACCACCGATTCCGCAGACTCTACTGCCCTCACACCTGCATCTACTACAGCATCCTCTCTCACTGCAGAATCTGAGACAACTGACACTCTTAATACCACTACTACCAGTGATACTGTTTCTGTCCCTGAGTCGTTTACTGTTACTACTACCCTTAATGCTAGTGTGACCCCTGAGACAACTGTCGCCACTGATACCGCCACCACAAATGCAAGTGTTACGGAATCTGAAACGTCGACTAGTACTCTGACTCCTGAAATTACTCTGGACACCACTGTTATTCTTGAAACCACCGATTCCGTAGACTCTACTGCCCTCACACCTGCATCTACTACAGCATCCTCTCTCACTGCAGAATCTGAGACAACTGACACTCTTAATACCACTTCTACCAGTGATACTGTTTCTGCCCCTGAGTCGTTTACTGTTACTACTACCCTTAATGCTAGTGTGACCCCTGAGACAACTGTCGCCACTGATACCGCCACCACAAATGCAAGTGTTACGGAATCTGAAACGTCGACTAGTACTGTGACTCCTGAAATTACTCTGGACACCACTGTTATTCTTGAAACCACCGATTCCGCAGACTCTACTGCCCTCACACCTGCATCTACTACAGCATCCTCTCTCACTGCAGAATCTGAGACAACTGACACTCTTAATACCACTACTACCAGTGATACTGTTTCTGCCCCTGAGTCGTTTACTGTTACTACTACCCTTAATGCTAGTGTGACCCCTGAGACAAGTGTCGCCACTGATACCGCCACCACAAATGCAAGTGTTACGGAATCTGAAACGTCAACTAGTACTATGACTGCTGAAATTACTCTGGACACCACTGTTATTCTTGAAACCACCGAATCCGCAGACTCTACTGCCCTCAAACCTGCATCTACTACAGCATCCTCTTTCACTGCAGAATCTGAGACAACTGACACTCTTAATACCACTAATACCAGTGATACTGTTTCTGCCCCTGAGTCGTTTACTGTTACTACTACCCTTAATGCTAGTGTGACCCCTGAGACAAGTGTCGCCACTGATACCGCCACCACAAATGCAAGTGTTACGGAATCTGAAACGTCGACCAGTCCTATTACTCCTGAAACTAATCTTGACACCACTGTTATTCTTGATACCACTGATTCCGCAGACTCTACTGCCCTCACACCTGCATCTACTACAGCATCCTCTCTCACTGCAGAATCTGATACAACTGACACTCTTAATACCACTACTACCAGTGATACTGTTTCTGCCCCTGAGTCGTTTACTCTTACTACTACCCTTAATGCTAGTGTGACCCCTGAGACAACTGTCGCCACTGATACCGCCACCACAAATGCAAGTGTTACGGAATCTGAAACGTCGACTAGTACTCTGACTCCTGAAATTACTCTGGACACCACTGTTATTCTTGAAACCACCGATTCCGCAGACTCTACTGCCCTCACACTTGCATCTACTACAGCATCGTCTCTCACTGCAGAATCTGAGACAACTGACACTCTTAATACCACTACTACCAGTGATACTGTTTCTGCCCCTGAGTCGTTAACTGTTACTACTACCCTTAATGCTAGTGTGACCCCTGAGACAAGTGTCGCCACTGATACCGCCACCACAAATGCAAGTGTTACGGAATCTGAAACGTCGACCAGTCCTATTACTCCTGAAACTACTCTTGACACCACTGTTATTCTTGAAACCACCGATTCCGCAGACTCTACTGCCCTCACACCTGCATCTACTACAGCATCCTCTCTCACTGCAGAATCTGAGACAACTGACACTCTTAATACCACTACTACCAGTGATACTGTTTCTGTCCCTGAGTCGTTTACTGTTACTACTACCCTTAATGCTAGTGTGACCCCTGAGACAACTGTCGCCACTGATACCGCCACCACAAATGCAAGTGTTACGGAATCTGAAACGTCGACTAGTGCTCTGACTCCTGAAATTACTCTGGACACCACTGTTATTCTTGAAACCACCGATTCCGCAGACTCTACTGCGCTCACACCTGCATCTACTACAGCATCCTCTCTCACTGCAGAATCTGAGACAACTGACACTCTTAATACCACTACTACCAGTGATACTGTTTCTGCCCCTGAGTCGTTTACTGTTACTACTACCCTTAATGCTAGTGTGACCCCTGAGACAACTGTCGCCACTGATACCGCCACCACAAATGCAAGTGTTACGGAATCTGAAACGTCGACTAGTGCTCTGACTCCTGAAATTACTCTGGACACCACTGTTATTCTTGAAACCACCGATTCCGCAGACTCTACTGCCCTCACACCTGCATCTACTACAGCATCCTCTCTCACTGCAGAATCTGAGACAACTGACACTCTTAATACCACTACTAACAGTGATACTGTTTCTGCCCCTGAGTCGTTTACTGTTACTACTACCCTTAATGCTAGTGTGACCCCTGAGACAACTGTCGCCACTGATACCGCCACCACAAATGCAAGTGTTACGGAATCTGAAACGTCGACTAGTACTATGACTCCTGAAATTACTCTGGACACCACTGTTATTCTTGAAACCACCGATTCCGCAGACTCTACTGCCCTCACACCTGCATCTACTACAGCATCGTCTCTCACTGCAGAATCTGAGACAACTGACACTCTTAATACCACTACTACCAGTGATACTGTTTCTGCCCCTGAGTCGTTAACTGTTACTACTACCCTTAATGCTAGTGTGACCCCTGAGACAAGTGTCGCCACTGATACCGCCACCACAAATGCAAGTGTTACGGAATCTGAAACGTCGACCAGTCCTATTACTCCTGAAACTACTCTTGACACCACTGTTATTCTTGAAACCACCGATTCCGCAGACTCTACTGCCCTCACACCTGCATCTACTACAGCATCGTCTCTCACTGCAGAATCTGAGACAACTGACACTCTTAATACCACTACTACCAGTGATACTGTTTCTGCCCCTGAGTCGTTTACTACTAATACTACCCTTAATGCTAGTGTGACCCCTGAGAAAAGTGTCGCCACTGTTACCGCCACCACAAATGCAAGTGTTACGGAATCTGAAACGTCAACCAGTCCTATTACTCCTGAAACTAATCTTGACACCACTGTTATTCTTGATACCACCGATTCCGCAGACTCTACTGCCCTCACACCTGCATCTACTACAGCATCCTCTCTCACTGCAGAATCTGAGACAACTGACACTCTTAATACCACTACTACCAGTGATACTGTTTCTGCCCCTGAGTCGTTTACTGTTACTACTACCCTTAATGCTAGTGTGACCCCTGAGACAAGTGTCGCCACTGATACCGCCACCACAAATGCAAGTGTTACGGAATCTGAAACGTCAACTAGTACTATGACTGCTGAAATTACTCTGGACACCACTGTTATTCTTGAAACCACCGAATCCGCAGACTCTACTGCCCTCAAACCTGCATCTACTACAGCATCCTCTTTCACTGCAGAATCTGAGACAACTGACACTCTTAATACCACTAATACCAGTGATACTGTTTCTGCCCCTGAGTCGTTTACTGTTACTACTACCCTTAATGCTAGTGTGACCCCTGAGACAACTGTCGCCACTGATACCGCCACCACAAATGCAAGTGTTACGGAATCTGAAACGTCGACCAGTCCTATTACTCCTGAAACTAATCTTGACACCACTGTTATTCTTGATACCACTGATTCCGCAGACTCTACTGCCCTCACACCTGCATCTACTACAGCATCCTCTCTCACTGCAGAATCTGAGACAACTGACACTCTTAATACCACTACTACCAGTGATACTGTTTCTGCCCCTGAGTCGTTTACTCTTACTACTACCCTTAATGCTAGTGTGACCCCTGAGACAACTGTCGCCACTGATACCGCCACCACAAATGCAAGTGTTACGGAATCTGAAACGTCGACTAGTACTCTGACTCCTGAAATTACTCTGGACACCACTGTTATTCTTGAAACCACCGATTCCGCAGACTCTACTGCCCTCACACTTGCATCTACTACAGCATCGTCTCTCACTGCAGAATCTGAGACAACTGACACTCTTAATACCACTACTACCAGTGATACTGTTTCTGCCCCTGAGTCGTTAACTGTTACTACTACCCTTAATGCTAGTGTGACCCCTGAGACAAGTGTCGCCACTGATACCGCCACCACAAATGCAAGTGTTACGGAATCTGAAACGTCGACCAGTCCTATTACTCCTGAAACTACTCTTGACACCACTGTTATTCTTGAAACCACCGATTCCGCAGACTCTACTGCGCTCACACCTGCATCTACTACAGCATCCTCTCTCACTGCAGAATCTGAGACAACTGACACTCTTAATACCACTACTACCAGTGATACTGTTTCTGTCCCTGAGTCGTTTACTGTTACTACTACCCTTAATGCTAGTGTGACCCCTGAGACAACTGTCGCCACTGATACCGCCACCACAAATGCAAGTGTTACGGAATCTGAAACGTCGACTAGTGCTCTGACTCCTGAAATTACTCTGGACACCACTGTTATTCTTGAAACCACCGATTCCGCAGACTCTACTGCGCTCACACCTGCATCTACTACAGCATCCTCTCTCACTGCAGAATCTGAGACAACTGACACTCTTAATACCACTACTACCAGTGATACTGTTTCTGCCCCTGAGTCGTTTACTGTTACTACTACCCTTAATGCTAGTGTGACCCCTGAGACAAGTGTCGCCACTGATACCGCCACCACAAATGCAAGTGTTACGGAATCTGAAACGTCAACTAGTACTATGACTGCTGAAATTACTCTGGACACCACTGTTATTCTTGAAACCACCGAATCCGCAGACTCTACTGCCCTCAAACCTGCATCTACTACAGCATCCTCTTTCACTGCAGAATCTGAGACAACTGACACTCTTAATACCACTAATACCAGTGATACTGTTTCTGCCCCTGAGTCGTTTACTGTTACTACTACCCTTAATGCTAGTGTGACCCCTGAGACAACTGTCGCCACTGATACCGCCACCACAAATGCAAGTGTTACGGAATCTGAAACGTCGACCAGTCCTATTACTCCTGAAACTAATCTTGACACCACTGTTATTCTTGATACCACTGATTCCGCAGACTCTACTGCCCTCACACCTGCATCTACTACAGCATCCTCTCTCACTGCAGAATCTGAGACAACTGACACTCTTAATACCACTACTACCAGTGATACTGTTTCTGCCCCTGAGTCGTTTACTCTTACTACTACCCTTAATGCTAGTGTGACCCCTGAGACAACTGTCGCCACTGATACCGCCACCACAAATGCAAGTGTTACGGAATCTGAAACGTCGACTAGTACTCTGACTCCTGAAATTACTCTGGACACCACTGTTATTCTTGAAACCACCGATTCCGCAGACTCTACTGCCCTCACACTTGCATCTACTACAGCATCGTCTCTCACTGCAGAATCTGAGACAACTGACACTCTTAATACCACTACTACCAGTGATACTGTTTCTGCCCCTGAGTCGTTAACTGTTACTACTACCCTTAATGCTAGTGTGACCCCTGAGACAAGTGTCGCCACTGATACCGCCACCACAAATGCAAGTGTTACGGAATCTGAAACGTCGACCAGTCCTATTACTCCTGAAACTACTCTTGACACCACTGTTATTCTTGAAACCACCGATTCCGCAGACTCTACTGCGCTCACACCTGCATCTACTACAGCATCCTCTCTCACTGCAGAATCTGAGACAACTGACACTCTTAATACCACTACTACCAGTGATACTGTTTCTGTCCCTGAGTCGTTTACTGTTACTACTACCCTTAATGCTAGTGTGACCCCTGAGACAACTGTCGCCACTGATACCGCCACCACAAATGCAAGTGTTACGGAATCTGAAACGTCGACTAGTGCTCTGACTCCTGAAATTACTCTGGACACCACTGTTATTCTTGAAACCACCGATTCCGCAGACTCTACTGCGCTCACACCTGCATCTACTACAGCATCCTCTCTCACTGCAGAATCTGAGACAACTGACACTCTTAATACCACTACTACCAGTGATACTGTTTCTGCCCCTGAGTCGTTTACTGTTACTACTACCCTTAATGCTAGTGTGACCCCTGAGACAAGTGTCGCCACTGATACCGCCACCACAAATGCAAGTGTTACGGAATCTGAAACGTCGACTAGTGCTCTGACTCCTGAAATTACTCTGGACACCACTGTTATTCTTGAAACCACCGATTCCGCAGACTCTACTGCCCTCACACCTGCATCTACTACAGCATCCTCTCTCACTGCAGAATCTGAGACAACTGACACTCTTAATACCACTACTAACAGTGATACTGTTTCTGCCCCTGAGTCGTTTACTGTTACTACTACCCTTAATGCTAGTGTGACCCCTGAGACAACTGTCGCCACTGATACCGCCACCACAAATGCAAGTGTTACGGAATCTGAAACGTCGACTAGTACTATGACTCCTGAAATTACTCTGGACACCACTGTTATTCTTGAAACCACCGATTCCGCAGACTCTACTGCCCTCACACCTGCATCTACTACAGCATCGTCTCTCACTGCAGAATCTGAGACAACTGACACTCTTAATACCACTACTACCAGTGATACTGTTTCTGCCCCTGAGTCGTTTACTACTAATACTACCCTTAATGCTAGTGTGACCCCTGAGAAAAGTGTCGCCACTGATACCGCCACCACAAATGCAAGTGTTACGGAATCTGAAACGTCGACCAGTCCTATTACTCCTGAAACTAATCCTGACACCACTGTTATTCTTGATACCACTGATTCCGCAGACTCTACTGCCCTCACACCTGCATCTACTACAGCATCCTCTCTCACTGCAGAATCTGAGACAACTGACACTCTTAATACCACTAATACCAGTGATACTGTTTCTGCCCCTGAGTCGTTTACTGTTACTACTACCCTTAATGCTAGTGTGACCCCTGAGACAACTGTCGCCACTGATACCGCCACCACAAATGCAAGTGTTACGGAATCTGAAACGTCGACTGGTACTCTGACTCCTCAAATTACTCTGGACACCACTGTTATTCTTGAAACCATCGATTCCGCAGACTCTACTGCCCTCACACCTGCATCTACTACAGCATCGTCTCTCACTGCAGAATCTGAGACAACTGACACTCTTAATACCACTACTACCAGTGATACTGTTTCTGCCCCTGAGTCGTTTACTGTTACTACTACCCTTAATGCTAGTGTGACCCCTGAGACAACTGTCGCCACTGATACCGCCACCACAAATGCAAGTGTAACGGAATCTGAAACGTCGACCAGTCCTATTACTCCTGAAACTAATCTTGACACCACTGTTATTCTTGATACCACCGATTCCGCAGACTCTACTGCCCTCACACCTGCATCTACTACAGCATCCTCTCTCACTGCAGAATCTGAGACAACTGACACTCTTAATACCACTACTACCAGTGATACTGTTTCTGCCCCTGAGTCGTTTACTGTTACTACTACCCTTAATGCTAGTGTGACCCCTGAGACAAGTGTCGCCACTGATACCACCACCACAAATGCAAGTGTTACGGAATCTGAAACGTCGACTAGTACTATGACTCCTGAAATTACTCTGGACACCACTGTTATTCTTGAAACCACCGATTCCGCAGACTCTACTGCCCTCACACCTGCATCTACTACAGCATCGTCTCTCACTGCAGAATCTGAGACAACTGACACTCTTAATACCACTACTACCAGTGATACTGTTTCTGTCCCTGAGTCGTTTACTGTTACTACTACCCTTAATGCTAGTGTGACCCCTGAGACAACTGTCGCCACTGATACCGCCACCACAAATGCAAGTGTTACGGAATCTGAAACGTCGACTAGTACTCTGTCTCCTGAAATTACTCTGGACACCACTGTTATTCTTGAAACCACCGATTCCGCAGACTCTACTGCCCTCACACCTGCATCTACTACAGCATCCTCTTTCACTGCAGAATCTGAGAGAACTGACACTCTTAATACCACTAATACCAGTGATACTGTTTCTGCCCCTGAGTCGTTTACTGTTACTACTACCCTTAATGCTAGTGTGACCCCTGAGACAAGTGTCGCCACTGATACCGCCACCACAAATGCAAGTGT
The DNA here is from genome assembly GCA_946894065.1 of Acleris literana. Taxonomy (NCBI): domain Eukaryota; kingdom Metazoa; phylum Arthropoda; class Insecta; order Lepidoptera; family Tortricidae; genus Acleris; species Acleris literana. Next base: position 6,189,952 of record OX335685.1, on the reverse strand, counting down.
TACGGAATCTGAAACGTCGACTAGTACTCTGACTCCTGAAATTACTCTGGACACCACTGTTATTCTTGAAACCACCGATTCCGCAGACTCTACTGCCCTCACACCTGCATCTACTACAGCGTCCTCTCTCACTGCAGAATCTGAGACAACTGACACTCTTAATACCACTACTACCAGTGATACTGTTTCTGCCCCTGAGTCGTTTACTGTTACTACTACCCTTAATGCTAGTGTGACCCCTGAGACAACTGTCGCCACTGATACCGCCACCACAAATGCAAGTGTTACGGAATCTGAAACGTCGACTAGTACTCTGACTCCTGAAATTACTCTGGACACCACTGTTATTCTTGAAACCACCGATTCCGTAGACTCTACTGCCCTCACACCTGCATCTACTACAGCATCCTCTCTCACTGCAGAATCTGAGACAACTGACACTCTTAATACCACTACTACCAGTGATACTGTTTCTGCCCCTGAGTCGTTTACTGTTACTACTACCCTTAATGCTAGTGTGACCCCTGAGACAACTGTCGCCACTGATACCGCCACCACAAATGCAAGTGTTACGGAATCTGAAACGTCGACTAGTGCTCTGACTCCTGAAATTACTCTGGACACCACTGTTATTCTTGAAACCACCGATTCCGCAGACTCTACTGCCCTCACACCTGCATCTACTACAGCATCCTCTTTCACTGCAGAATCTGAGAGAACTGACACTCTTAATACCACTAATACCAGTGATACTGTTTCTGCCCCTGAGTCGTTTACTACTAATACTACCCTTAATGCTAGTGTGACCCCTGAGACAACTGTCGCCACTGATACCGCCACCACAAATGCAAGTGTTACGGAATCTGAAACGTCGACTAGTACTCTGACTCCTGAAATTACTCTGGACACCACTGTTATTCTTGAAACCACCGATTCCGCAGACTCTACTGCCCTCACACCTGCATCTACTACAGCATCCTCTCTCACTGCAGAATCTGAGACAACTGACACTCTTAATACCACTACTACCAGTGATACTGTTTCTGTCCCTGAGTCGTTTACTGTTACTACTACCCTTAATGCTAGTGTGACCCCTGAGACAACTGTCGCCACTGATACCGCCACCACAAATGCAAGTGTTACGGAATCTGAAACGTCGACTAGTACTCTGACTCCTGAAATTACTCTGGACACCACTGTTATTCTTGATACCACCGATTCCGCAGACTCTACTGCCCTCACACCTGCATCTACTACAGCATCCTTTCTCACTGCAGAATCTGAGACAACTGACACTCTTAATACCACTACTACCAGTGATACTGTTTCTGTCCCTGAGTCGTTTACTGTTACTACTACCCTTAATGCTAGTGTGACCCCTGAGACAACTGTCGCCACTGATACCGCCACCACAAATGCAAGTGTTACGGAATCTGAAACGTCGACTAGTACTCTGACTCCTGAAATTACTCTGGACACCACTGTTATTCTTGAAACCACCGATTCCGTAGACTCTACTGCCCTCACACCTGCATCTACTACAGCATCCTCTCTCACTGCAGAATCTGAGACAACTGACACTCTTAATACCACTACTACCAGTGATACTGTTTCTGCCCCTGAGTCGTTTACTGTTACTACTACCCTTAATGCTAGTGTGACCCCTGAGACAAGTGTCGCCACTGATACCGCCACCACAAATGCAAGTGTTACGGAATCTGAAACGTCAACTAGTACTATGACTGCTGAAATTACTCTGGACACCACTGTTATTCTTGAAACCACCGATTCCGCAGACTCTACTGCCCTCACACCTGCATCTACTACAGCATCGTCTCTCACTGCAGAATCTGAGACAACTGACACTCTTAATACCACTACTACCAGTGATACTGTTTCTGCCCCTGAGTCGTTTACTGTTACTACTACCCTTAATGCTAGTGCGACTCCTGAGACAACTGTCGCCACTGATACCGCCACCACAAATGCAAGTGTTACGGAATCTGAAACGTCGACTAGTACTCTGACTCCTGAAATTACTCTGGACACCACTGTTATTCTTGATACTACCGATTCCGCAGACTCTACTGCCCTCACACCTGCATCTACTACAGCATCCTCTCTCACTGCAGAATCTGAGACAACTGACACTCTTAATACCACTACTACCAGTGATACTGTTTCTGTCCCTGAGTCGTTTACTGTTACTACTACCCTTAATGCTAGTGTGACCCCTGAGACAACTGTCGCCACTGATAATGCCACCACAAATGCAAGTGTTACGGAATCTGAAACGTCGACTGGTACTCTGACTCCTGAAATTACTCTGGACACCACTGTTATTCTTGAAACCACCGATTCCGTAGACTCTACTGCCCTCACACCTGCATCTACTACAGCATCCTCTCTCACTGCAGAATCTGAGACAACTGACACTCTTAATACCACTACTACCAGTGATACTGTTTCTGCCCCTGAGTCGTTTACTGTTACTACTACCCTTAATGCTAGTGTGACCCCTGAGACAACTGTCGCCACTGATACCGCCACCACAAATGCAAGTGTTACGGAATCTGAAACGTCGACTAGTACTATGACTCCTGAAATTACTCTGGACACCACTGTTATTCCTGAAACCATCGATTCCGCAGACTCTACTGCCCTCACACCTGCATCTACTACAGCATCGTCTCTCACTGCAGAATCTGAGACAACTGACACTCTTAATACCACTACTACCAGTGATACTGTTTCTGCCCCTGAGTCGTTTACTGTTACTACTACCCTTAATGCTAGTGTGACCCCTGAGACAAGTGTCGCCACTGATACCGCCACCACAAATGCAAGTGTTACGGAATCTGAAACGTCAACTAGTACTATGACTGCTGAAATTACTCTGGACACCACTGTTATTCTTGAAACCACCGATTCCGCAGACTCTACTGCCCTCACACCTGCATCTACTACAGCATCGTCTCTCACTGCAGAATCTGAGACAACTGACACTCTTAATACCACTACTACCAGTGATACTGTTTCTGCCCCTGAGTCGTTTACTGTTACTACTACCCTTAATGCTAGTGTGACCCCTGAGACAAGTGTCGCCACTGATACCGCCACCACAAATGCAAGTGTTACGGAATCTGAGACGTCAACTAGTACTATGACTGCTGAAATTACTCTGGACACCACTGTTATTCTTGAAACCACCGATTCCGCAGACTCTACTGCCCTCAAACCTGCATCTACTACAGCATCCTCTCTCACTGCAGAATCTGAGACAACTGACACTCTTAATACCACTACTACCAGTGATACTGTTTCTGCCCCTGAGTCGTTTACTGTTACTACTACCCTTAATGCTAGTGTGACCCCTGAGACAACTGTCGCCACTGATACCGCCACCACAAATGCAAGTGTTACGGAATCTGAAACGTCGACTGGTACTCTGACTCCTGAAATTACTCTGGACACCACTGTTATTCTTGAAACCACCGATTCCGTAGACTCTACTGCCCTCACACCTGCATCTACTACAGCATCCTCTCTCACTGCAGAATCTGAGACAACTGACACTCTTAATACCACTACTACCAGTGATACTGTTTCTGCCCCTGAGTCGTTTACTGTTACTACTACCCTTAATGCTAGTGTGACCCCTGAGACAACTGTCGCCACTGATACCGCCACCACAAATGCAAGTGTTACGGAATCTGAAACGTCGACTAGTGCTCTGACTCCTGAAATTACTCTGGACACCACTGTTATTCTTGAAACCACCGATTCCGCAGACTCTACTGCCCTCACACCTGCATCTACTACAGCATCCTCTTTCACTGCAGAATCTGAGAGAACTGACACTCTTAATACCACTAATACCAGTGATACTGTTTCTGCCCCTGAGTCGTTTACTACTAATACTACCCTTAATGCTAGTGTGACCCCTGAGACAACTGTCGCCACTGATACCGCCACCACAAATGCAAGTGTTACGGAATCTGAAACGTCGACTAGTACTCTGACTCCTGAAATTACTCTGGACACCACTGTTATTCTTGAAACCACCGATTCCGCAGACTCTACTGCCCTCACACCTGCATCTACTACAGCATCCTCTCTCACTGCAGAATCTGAGACAACTGACACTCTTAATACCACTACTACCAGTGATACTGTTTCTGTCCCTGAGTCGTTTACTGTTACTACTACCCTTAATGCTAGTGTGACCCCTGAGACAACTGTCGCCACTGATACCGCCACCACAAATGCAAGTGTTACGGAATCTGAAACGTCGACTAGTACTCTGACTCCTGAAATTACTCTGGACACCACTGTTATTCTTGATACCACCGATTCCGCAGACTCTACTGCCCTCACACCTGCATCTACTACAGCATCCTTTCTCACTGCAGAATCTGAGACAACTGACACTCTTAATACCACTACTACCAGTGATACTGTTTCTGTCCCTGAGTCGTTTACTGTTACTACTACCCTTAATGCTAGTGTGACCCCTGAGACAACTGTCGCCACTGATACCGCCACCACAAATGCAAGTGTTACGGAATCTGAAACGTCGACTAGTACTCTGACTCCTGAAATTACTCTGGACACCACTGTTATTCTTGAAACCACCGATTCCGCAGACTCTACTGCCCTCACACCTGCATCTACTACAGCATCGTCTCTCACTGCAGAATCTGAGACAACTGACACTCTTAATACCACTACTACCAGTGATACTGTTTCTGCCCCTGAGTCGTTTACTGTTACTACTACCCTTAATGCTAGTGCGACTCCTGAGACAACTGTCGCCACTGATACCGCCACCACAAATGCAAGTGTTACGGAATCTGAAACGTCGACTAGTACTCTGACTCCTGAAATTACTCTGGACACCACTGTTATTCTTGATACTACCGATTCCGCAGACTCTACTGCCCTCACACCTGCATCTACTACAGCATCCTCTCTCACTGCAGAATCTGAGACAACTGACACTCTTAATACCACTACTACCAGTGATACTGTTTCTGTCCCTGAGTCGTTTACTGTTACTACTACCCTTAATGCTAGTGTGACCCCTGAGACAACTGTCGCCACTGATAATGCCACCACAAATGCAAGTGTTACGGAATCTGAAACGTCGACTGGTACTCTGACTCCTGAAATTACTCTGGACACCACTGTTATTCTTGAAACCACCGATTCCGTAGACTCTACTGCCCTCACACCTGCATCTACTACAGCATCCTCTCTCACTGCAGAATCTGAGACAACTGACACTCTTAATACCACTACTACCAGTGATACTGTTTCTGCCCCTGAGTCGTTTACTGTTACTACTACCCTTAATGCTAGTGTGACCCCTGAGACAACTGTCGCCACTGATACCGCCACCACAAATGCAAGTGTTACGGAATCTGAAACGTCGACTAGTACTATGACTCCTGAAATTACTCTGGACACCACTGTTATTCCTGAAACCATCGATTCCGCAGACTCTACTGCCCTCACACCTGCATCTACTACAGCATCGTCTCTCACTGCAGAATCTGAGACAACTGACACTCTTAATACCACTACTACCAGTGATACTGTTTCTGCCCCTGAGTCGTTTACTGTTACTACTACCCTTAATGCTAGTGTGACCCCTGAGACAAGTGTCGCCACTGATACCGCCACCACAAATGCAAGTGTTACGGAATCTGAAACGTCAACTAGTACTATGACTGCTGAAATTACTCTGGACACCACTGTTATTCTTGAAACCACCGATTCCGCAGACTCTACTGCCCTCACACCTGCATCTACTACAGCATCGTCTCTCACTGCAGAATCTGAGACAACTGACACTCTTAATACCACTACTACCAGTGATACTGTTTCTGCCCCTGAGTCGTTTACTGTTACTACTACCCTTAATGCTAGTGTGACCCCTGAGACAAGTGTCGCCACTGATACCGCCACCACAAATGCAAGTGTTACGGAATCTGAGACGTCAACTAGTACTATGACTGCTGAAATTACTCTGGACACCACTGTTATTCTTGAAACCACCGATTCCGCAGACTCTACTGCCCTCAAACCTGCATCTACTACAGCATCCTCTCTCACTGCAGAATCTGAGACAACTGACACTCTTAATACCACTACTACCAGTGATACTGTTTCTGCCCCTGAGTCGTTTACTGTTACTACTACCCTTAATGCTAGTGTGACCCCTGAGACAACTGTCGCCACTGATACCGCCACCACAAATGCAAGTGTTACGGAATCTGAAACGTCGACTGGTACTCTGACTCCTGAAATTACTCTGGACACCACTGTTATTCTTGAAACCACCGATTCCGTAGACTCTACTGCCCTCACACCTGCATCTACTACAGCATCCTCTCTCACTGCAGAATCTGAGACAACTGACACTCTTAATACCACTACTACCAGTGATACTGTTTCTGCCCCTGAGTCGTTTACTGTTACTACTACCCTTAATGCTAGTGTGACCCCTGAGACAACTGTCGCCACTGATACCGCCACCACAAATGCAAGTGTTACGGAATCTGAAACGTCGACTAGTGCTCTGACTCCTGAAATTACTCTGGACACCACTGTTATTCTTGAAACCACCGATTCCGCAGACTCTACTGCCCTCACACCTGCATCTACTACAGCATCCTCTTTCACTGCAGAATCTGAGAGAACTGACACTCTTAATACCACTAATACCAGTGATACTGTTTCTGCCCCTGAGTCGTTTACTACTAATACTACCCTTAATGCTAGTGTGACCCCTGAGACAACTGTCGCCACTGATACCGCCACCACGAATGCAAGTGTTACGGAATCTGAAACGTCGACTAGTACTCTGACTCCTGAAATTACTCTGGACACCACTGTTATTCTTGAAACCACCGATTCCGCAGACTCTACTGCCCTCACACCTGCATCTACTACAGCATCCTCTCTCACTGCAGAATCTGAGACAACTGACACTCTTAATACCACTACTACCAGTGATACTGTTTCTGTCCCTGAGTCGTTTACTGTTACTACTACCCTTAATGCTAGTGTGACCCCTGAGACAACTGTCGCCACTGATACCGCCACCACAAATGCAAGTGTTACGGAATCTGAAACGTCGACTAGTACTCTGACTCCTGAAATTACTCTGGACACCACTGTTATTCTTGATACCACCGATTCCGCAGACTCTACTGCCCTCACACCTGCATCTACTACAGCATCCTTTCTCACTGCAGAATCTGAGACAACTGACACTCTTAATACCACTACTACCAGTGATACTGTTTCTGTCCCTGAGTCGTTTACTGTTACTACTACCCTTAATGCTAGTGTGACCCCTGAGACAACTGTCGCCACTGATACCGCCACCACAAATGCAAGTGTTACGGAATCTGAAACGTCGACTAGTACTCTGACTCCTGAAATTACTCTGGACACCACTGTTATTCTTGAAACCACCGATTCCGTAGACTCTACTGCCCTCACACCTGCATCTACTACAGCATCCTCTCTCACTGCAGAATCTGAGACAACTGACACTCTTAATACCACTACTACCAGTGATACTGTTTCTGCCCCTGAGTCGTTTACTGTTACTACTACCCTTAATGCTAGTGTGACCCCTGAGACAAGTGTCGCCACTGATACCGCCACCACAAATGCAAGTGTTACGGAATCTGAAACGTCAACTAGTACTATGACTGCTGAAATTACTCTGGACACCACTGTTATTCTTGAAACCACCGATTCCGCAGACTCTACTGCCCTCACACCTGCATCTACTACAGCATCGTCTCTCACTGCAGAATCTGAGACAACTGACACTCTTAATACCACTACTACCAGTGATACTGTTTCTGCCCCTGAGTCGTTTACTCTTACTACTACCCTTAATGCTAGTGCGACTCCTGAGACAACTGTCGCCACTGATACCGCCACCACAAATGCAAGTGTTACGGAATCTGAAACGTCGACTAGTACTCTGACTCCTGAAATTACTCTGGACACCACTGTTATTCTTGATACTACCGATTCCGCAGACTCTACTGCCCTCACACCTGCATCTACTACAGCATCCTCTCTCACTGCAGAATCTGAGACAACTGACACTCTTAATACCACTACTACCAGTGATACTGTTTCTGTCCCTGAGTCGTTTACTGTTACTACTACCCTTAATGCTAGTGTGACCCCTGAGACAACTGTCGCCACTGATAATGCCACCACAAATGCAAGTGTTACGGAATCTGAAACGTCGACTGGTACTCTGACTCCTGAAATTACTCTGGACACCACTGTTATTCTTGAAACCACCGATTCCGTAGACTCTACTGCCCTCACACCTGCATCTACTACAGCATCCTCTCTCACTGCAGAATCTGAGACAACTGACACTCTTAATACCACTACTACCAGTGATACTGTTTCTGCCCCTGAGTCGTTTACTGTTACTACTACCCTTAATGCTAGTGTGACCCCTGAGACAAGTGTCGCCACTGATACCGCCACCACAAATGCAAGTGTTACGGAATCTGAAACGTCAACTAGTACTATGACTGCTGAAATTACTCTGGACACCACTGTTATTCTTGAAACCACCGATTCCGCAGACTCTACTGCCCTCACACCTGCATCTACTACAGCATCGTCTCTCACTGCAGAATCTGAGACAACTGACACTCTTAATACCACTACTACCAGTGATACTGTTTCTGCCCCTGAGTCGTTTACTGTTACTACTACCCTTAATGCTAGTGTGACCCCTGAGACAAGTGTCGCCACTGATACCGCCACCACAAATGCAAGTGTTACGGAATCTGAGACGTCAACTAGTACTATGACTGCTGAAATTACTCTGGACACCACTGTTATTCTTGAAACCACCGATTCCGCAGACTCTACTGCCCTCAAACCTGCATCTACTACAGCATCCTCTCTCACTGCAGAATCTGAGACAACTGACACTCTTAATACCACTACTACCAGTGATACTGTTTCTGCCCCTGAGTCGTTTACTGTTACTACTACCCTTAATGCTAGTGTGACCCCTGAGACAACTGTCGCCACTGATACCGCCACCACAAATGCAAGTGTTACGGAATCTGAAACGTCGACTGGTACTCTGACTCCTGAAATTACTCTGGACACCACTGTTATTCTTGAAACCACCGATTCCGTAGACTCTACTGCCCTCACACCTGCATCTACTACAGCATCCTCTCTCACTGCAGAATCTGAGACAACTGACACTCTTAATACCACTACTACCAGTGATACTGTTTCTGCCCCTGAGTCGTTTACTGTTACTACTACCCTTAATGCTAGTGTGACCCCTGAGACAACTGTCGCCACTGATACCGCCACCACAAATGCAAGTGTTACGGAATCTGAAACGTCGACTAGTGCTCTGACTCCTGAAATTACTCTGGACACCACTGTTATTCTTGAAACCACCGATTCCGCAGACTCTACTGCCCTCACACCTGCATCTACTACAGCATCCTCTTTCACTGCAGAATCTGAGAGAACTGACACTCTTAATACCACTAATACCAGTGATAATGTTTCTGCCCCTGAGTCGTTTACTACTAATACTACCCTTAATGCTAGTGTGACCCCTGAGACAACTGTCGCCACTGATACCGCCACCACAAATGCAAGTGTTACGGAATCTGAAACGTCGACTAGTACTCTGACTCCTGAAATTACTCTGGACACCACTGTTATTCTTGAAACCACCGATTCCGCAGACTCTACTGCCCTCACACCTGCATCTACTACAGCATCCTCTCTCACTGCAGAATCTGAGACAACTGACACTCTTAATACCACTACTACCAGTGATACTGTTTCTGTCCCTGAGTCGTTTACTGTTACTACTACCCTTAATGCTAGTGTGACCCCTGAGACAACTGTCGCCACTGATACCGCCACCACAAATGCAAGTGTTACGGAATCTGAAACGTCGACTAGTACTCTGACTCCTGAAATTACTCTGGACACCACTGTTATTCTTGATACCACCGATTCCGCAGACTCTACTGCCCTCACACCTGCATCTACTACAGCATCCTTTCTCACTGCAGAATCTGAGACAACTGACACTCTTAATACCACTACTACCAGTGATACTGTTTCTGTCCCTGAGTCGTTTACTGTTACTACTACCCTTAATGCTAGTGTGACCCCTGAGACAACTGTCGCCACTGATACCGCCACCACAAATGCAAGTGTTACGGAATCTGAAACGTCGACTAGTACTCTGACTCCTGAAATTACTCTGGACACCACTGTTATTCTTGAAACCACCGATTCCGTAGACTCTACTGCCCTCACACCTGCATCTACTACAGCATCCTCTCTCACTGCAGAATCTGAGACAACTGACACTCTTAATACCACTACTACCAGTGATACTGTTTCTGCCCCTGAGTCGTTTACTGTTACTACTACCCTTAATGCTAGTGTGACCCCTGAGACAAGTGTCGCCACTGATACCGCCACCACAAATGCAAGTGTTACGGAATCTGAAACGTCAACTAGTACTATGACTGCTGAAATTACTCTGGACACCACTGTTATTCTTGAAACCACCGATTCCGCAGACTCTACTGCCCTCACACCTGCATCTACTACAGCATCGTCTCTCACTGCAGAATCTGAGACAACTGACACTCTTAATACCACTACTACCAGTGATACTGTTTCTGCCCCTGAGTCGTTTACTCTTACTACTACCCTTAATGCTAGTGCGACTCCTGAGACAACTGTCGCCACTGATACCGCCACCACAAATGCAAGTGTTACGGAATCTGAAACGTCGACTAGTACTCTGACTCCTGAAATTACTCTGGACACCACTGTTATTCTTGATACTACCGATTCCGCAGACTCTACTGCCCTCACACCTGCATCTACTACAGCATCCTCTCTCACTGCAGAATCTGAGACAACTGACACTCTTAATACCACTACTACCAGTGATACTGTTTCTGTCCCTGAGTCGTTTACTGTTACTACTACCCTTAATGCTAGTGTGACCCCTGAGACAACTGTCGTCACTGATAATGCCACCACAAATGCAAGTGTTACGGAATCTGAAACGTCGACTGGTACTCTGACTCCTGAAATTACTCTGGACACCACTGTTATTCTTGAAACCACCGATTCCGTAGACTCTACTGCCCTCACACCTGCATCTACTACAGCATCCTCTCTCACTGCAGAATCTGAGACAACTGACACTCTTAATACCACTACTACCAGTGATACTGTTTCTGCCCCTGAGTCGTTTACTGTTACTACTACCCTTAATGCTAGTGTGACCCCTGAGACAACTGTCGCCACTGATACCGCCACCACAAATGCAAGTGTTACGGAATCTGAAACGTCGACTAGTACTATGACTCCTGAAATTACTCTGGACACCACTGTTATTCTTGAAACCATCGATTCCGCAGACTCTACTGCCCTCACACCTGCATCTACTACAGCATCGTCTCTCACTGCAGAATCTGAGACAACTGACACTCTTAATACCACTACTACCAGTGATACTGTTTCTGCCCCTGAGTCGTTTACTGTTACTACTACCCTTAATGCTAGTGTGACCCCTGAGACAAGTGTCGCCACTGATACCGCCACCACAAATGCAAGTGTTACGGAATCTGAAACGTCAACTAGTACTATGACTGCTGAAATTACTCTGGACACCACTGTTATTCTTGAAACCACCGATTCCGCAGACTCTACTGCCCTCACACCTGCATCTACTACAGCATCGTCTCTCACTGCAGAATCTGAGACAACTGACACTCTTAATACCACTACTACCAGTGATACTGTTTCTGCCCCTGAGTCGTTTACTGTTACTACTACCCTTAATGCTAGTGTGACCCCTGAGACAAGTGTCGCCACTGATACCGCCACCACAAATGCAAGTGTTACGGAATCTGAGACGTCAACTAGTACTATGACTGCTGAAATTACTCTGGACACCACTGTTATTCTTGAAACCACCGATTCCGCAGACTCTACTGCCCTCAAACCTGCATCTACTACAGCATCCTCTCTCACTGCAGAATCTGAGACAACTGACACTCTTAATACCACTACTACCAGTGATACTGTTTCTGCCCCTGAGTCGTTTACTGTTACTACTACCCTTAATGCTAGTGTGACCCCTGAGACAACTGTCGCCACTGATACCGCCATCTCAAATGCAAGTGTTACGGAATCTGAAACGTCGACTAGTACTCTGACTCCTGAAATTACTCTGGACACCACTGTTATTCTTGAAACCACCGATTCCGCAGACTCTACTGCCCTCACACCTGCATCTACTACAGCATCCTCTCTCACTGCAGAATCTGAGACAACTGACACTCTTAATACCACTAATACCAGTGATACTGTTTCTGTCCCTGAGTCGTTTACTGTTACTACTACCCTTAATGCTAGTGTGACCCCTGAGACAACTGTCGCCACTGATACCGCCACCACAAATGCAAGTGTTACGGAATCTGAAACGTCAACTAGTACTATGACTGCTGAAATTACTCTGGACACCACTGTTATTCTTGAAACCACCGATTCCGCAGACTCTACTGCCCTCACACCTGCATCTACTACAGCATCGTCTCTCACTGCAGAATCTGAGGCAACTGACACTCTTAATACCACTACTACCAGTGATACTGTTTCTGCCCCTGAGTCGTTTACTGTTACTACTACCCTTAATGCTAGTGTGACCCCTGAGACAAGTGTCGCCACTGATACCGCCACCACAAATGCAAGTGTTACGGAATCTGAGACGTCAACTAGTACTATGACTGCTGAAATTACTCTGGACACCACTGTTATTCTTGAAACCACCGATTCCGCAGACTCTACTGCCCTCAAACCTGCATCTACTACAGCATCCTCTCTCACTGCAGAATCTGAGACAACTGACACTCTTAATACCACTTCTACCAGTGATACTGTTTCTGCCCCTGAGTCGTTTACTGTTACTACTACCCTTAATGCTAGTGTGACCCCTGAGACAAGTGTCGCCACTGATACCGCCACCACAAATGCAAGTGTTACGGAATCTGAGACGTCAACTAGTACTATGACTGCTGAAATTACTCTGGACACCACTGTTATTCTTGAAACCACCGATTCCGCAGACTCTACTGCCCTCAAACCTGCATCTACTACAGCATCCTCTCTCACTGCAGAATCTGAGACAACTGACACTCTTAATACCACTACTACCAGTGATACTGTTTCTGCCCCTGAGTCGTTTACTGTTACTACTACCCTTAATGCTAGTGTGACCCCTGAGACAACTGTCGCCACTGATACCGCCATCTCAAATGCAAGTGTTACGGAATCTGAAACGTCGACTAGTACTCTGACTCCTGAAATTACTCTGGACACCACTGTTATTCTTGAAACCACCGATTCCGCAGACTCTACTGCCCTCACACCTGCATCTACTACAGCATCCTCTCTCACTGCAGAATCTGAGACAACTGACACTCTTAATACCACTAATACCAGTGATACTGTTTCTGTCCCTGAGTCGTTTACTGTTACTACTACCCTTAATGCTAGTGTGACCCCTGAGACAACTGTCGCCACTGATACCGCCACCACAAATGCAAGTGTTACGGAATCTGAAACGTCAACTAGTACTATGACTGCTGAAATTACTCTGGACACCACTGTTATTCTTGAAACCACCGATTCCGCAGACTCTACTGCCCTCACACCTGCATCTACTACAGCATCGTCTCTCACTGCAGAATCTGAGGCAACTGACACTCTTAATACCACTACTACCAGTGATACTGTTTCTGCCCCTGAGTCGTTTACTGTTACTACTACCCTTAATGCTAGTGTGACCCCTGAGACAAGTGTCGCCACTGATACCGCCACCACAAATGCAAGTGTTACGGAATCTGAGACGTCAACTAGTACTATGACTGCTGAAATTACTCTGGACACCACTGTTATTCTTGAAACCACCGATTCCGCAGACTCTACTGCCCTCAAACCTGCATCTACTACAGCATCCTCTCTCACTGCAGAATCTGAGACAACTGACACTCTTAATACCACTTCTACCAGTGATACTGTTTCTGCCCCTGAGTCGTTTACTGTTACTACTACCCTTAATGCTAGTGTGACCCCTGAGACAAGTGTCGCCACTGATACCGCCACCACAAATGCAAGTGTTACGGAATCTGAAACGTCGACCAGTCCTATTACTCCTGAAACTAATCTTGACACCACTGTTATTCTTGATACCACTGATTCCGCAGACTCTACTGCCCTCACACCTGCATCTACTACAGCATCCTCTCTCACTGCAGAATCTGAGACAACTGACACTCTTAATACCACTACTACCAGTGATACTGTTTCTGCCCCTGAGTCGTTTACTGTTACTACTACCCTTAATGCTAGTGTGACCCCTGAGACAACTGTCGCCACTGATACCGCCACCTCAAATGCAAGTGTTACGGAATCTGAAACGTCGACTAGTACTCTGACTCCTGAAATTACTCTGGACACCACTGTTATTCTTGAAACCACCGATTCCGCAGACTCTACTGCCCTCACACCTGCATCTACTACAGCGTCCTCTCTCACTGCAGAATCTGGGACAACTGACACTCTTAATACCACTACTACCAGTGATACTGTTTCTGCCCCTGAGTCGTTTACTGTTACTACTACCCTTAATGCTAGTGTGACCCCTGAGACAACTGTCGCCACTGATACCGCCACCACAAATGCAAGTGTTACGGAATCTGAAACGTCGACTAGTACTATGACTCCTGAAATTACTCTGGACACCACTGTTATTCTTGAAACCATCGATTCCGCAGACTCTACTGCCCTCACACCTGCATCTACTACAGCATCGTCTCTCACTGCAGAATCTGAGACAACTGACACTCTTAATACCACTACTACCAGTGATACTGTTTCTGCCCCTGAGTCGTTTACTGTTACTACTACCCTTAATGCTAGTGTGACCCCTGAGACAAGTGTCGCCACTGATACCGCCACCACAAATGCAAGTGTTACGGAATCTGAAACGTTGACTAGTACTCTGACTCCTGAAATTACTCTGGACACCACTGTTATTCTTGAAACCACCGATTCCGTAGACTCTACTGCCCTCACACCTGCATCTACTACAGCATCCTCTCTCACTGCAGAATCTGAGACAACTGACACTCTTAATACCACTACTACCAGTGATAATGTTTCTGTCCCTGAGTCGTTTACTGTTACTACTACCCTTAATGCTAGTGTGACCCCTGAGACAACTGTCGCCACTGATACCGCCACCACAAATGCAAGTGTTACGGAATCTGAAACGTCGACTGGTACTCTGACTCCTGAAATTACTCTGGACACCACTGTTATTCTTGAAACCACCGATTCCGTAGACTCTACTGCCCTCACACCTGCATCTACTACAGCATCCTCTCTCACTGCAGAATCTGAGACAACTGACACTCTTAATACCACTACTACCAGTGATACTGTTTCTGCCCCTGAGTCGTTTACTGTTACTACTACCCTTAATGCTAGTGTGACACCTGAGACAACTGTCGCCACTGATACCGCCACCACAAATGCAAGTGTTACGGAATCTGAAACGTCGACTAGTACTATGACTCCTGAAATTACTCTGGACACAACTGTTATTCTTGAAACCATCGATTCCGCAGACTCTACTGCCCTCACACCTGCATCTACTACAGCATCATCTCTCACTGCAGAATCTGAGACAACTGACACTCTTAATACCACTACTACCAGTGATACTGTTTCTGCCCCTGAGTCGTTTACTGTTACTACTACCCTTAATGCTAGTGTGACCCCTGAGACAACTGTCGCCACTGATACCGCCACCACAAATGCAAGTGTTACGGAATCTGAAACGTCGACTAGTACTCTGACTCCTGAAATTACTCTGGACACCACTGTTATTCTTGATACCACCGATTCCGCAGACTCTACTGCCCTCACACCTGCATCTACTACAGCATCCTCTCTCACTGCAGAATCTGAGACAACTGACACTCTTAATACCACTACTACCAGTGATACTGTTTCTGTCCCTGAGTCGTTTACTGTTACTACTACCCTTAATGCTAGTGTGACCCCTGAGACAACTGTCGCCACTGATACCGCCACCACAAATGCAAGTGTTACGGAATCTGAAACGTCGACTGGTACTCTGACTCCTGAAATTACTCTGGACACCACTGTTATTCTTGAAACCACCGATTCCGTAGACTCTACTGCCCTCACACCTGCATCTACTACAGCATCCTCTCTCACTGCAGAATCTGAGACAACTGACACTCTTAATACCACTACTACCAGTGATACTGTTTCTGCCCCTGAGTCGTTTACTGTTACTACTACCCTTAATGCTAGTGTGACCCCTGAGACAACTGTCGCCACTGATACCGCCACCACAAATGCAAGTGTTACGGAATCTGAAACGTCGACTAGTACTATGACTCCTGAAATTACTCTGGACACCACTGTTATTCTTGAAACCATCGATTCCGCAGACTCTACTGCCCTCACACCTGCATCTACTACAGCATCGTCTCTCACTGCAGAATCTGAGACAACTGACACTCTTAATACCACTACTACCAGTGATACTGTTTCTGCCCCTGAGTCGTTTACTGTTACTACTACCCTTAATGCTAGTGTGACCCCTGAGACAAGTGTCGCCACTGATACCGCCACCACAAATGCAAGTGTTACGGAATCTGAAACGTCAACTAGTACTATGACTGCTGAAATTACTCTGGACACCACTGTTATTCTTGAAACCACCGATTCCGCAGACTCTACTGCCCTCACACCTGCATCTACTGATACCGCCACCACAAATGCAAGTGTTACGGAATCTGAAACGTCGACTAGTACTCTGACTCCTGAAATTACTCTGGACACCACTGTTATTCTTGATACCACCGATTCCGCAGACTCTACTGCCCTCACACCTGCATCTACTACAGCATCCTCTCTCACTGCAGAATCTGAGACAACTGACACTCTTAATACCACTACTACCAGTGATACTGTTTCTGCCCCTGAGTCGTTTACTGTTACTACTACCCTTAATGCTAGTGTGACCCCTGAGACAACTGTCGCCACTGATAATGCCACCACAAATGCAAGTGTTACGGAATCTGAAACGTCGACTGGTACTCTGACTCCTGAAATTACTCTGGACACCACTGTTATTCTTGAAACCACCGATTCCGTAGACTCTACTGCCCTCACACCTGCATCTACTACAGCATCCTCTCTCACTGCAGAATCTGAGACAACTGACACTCTTAATACCACTACTACCAGTGATACTGTTTCTGCCCCTGAGTCGTTTACTGTTACTACTACCCTTAATGCTAGTGTGACCCCTGAGACAACTGTCGCCACTGATACCGCCACCACAAATGCAAGTGTTACGGAATCTGAAACGTCGACTAGTACTATGACTCCTGAAATTACTCTGGACACCACTGTTATTCTTGAAACCATCGATTCCGCAGACTCTACTGCCCTCACACCTGCATCTACTACAGCATCGTCTCTCACTGCAGAATCTGAGACAACTGACACTCTTAATACCACTACTACCAGTGATACTGTTTCTGCCCCTGAGTCGTTTACTGTTACTACTACCCTTAATGCTAGTGTGACCCCTGAGACAAGTGTCGCCACTGATACCGCCACCACAAATGCAAGTGTTACGGAATCTGAAACGTCAACTAGTACTATGACTGCTGAAATTACTCTGGACACCACTGTTATTCTTGAAACCACCGATTCCGCAGACTCTACTGCCCTCACACCTGCATCTACTACAGCATCGTCTCTCACTGCAGAATCTGAGACAACTGACACTCTTAATACCACTACTACCAGTGATACTGTTTCTGCCCCTGAGTCGTTTACTGTTACTACTACCCTTAATGCTAGTGTGACCCCTGAGACAAGTGTCGCCACTGATACCGCCACCACAAATGCAAGTGTTACGGAATCTGAGACGTCAACTAGTACTATGACTGCTGAAATTACTCTGGACACCACTGTTATTCTTGAAACCACCGATTCCGCAGACTCTACTGCCCTCAAACCTGCATCTACTACAGCATCCTCTCTCACTGCAGAATCTGAGACAACTGACACTCTTAATACCACTACTACCAGTGATACTGTTTCTGCCCCTGAGTCGTTTACTGTTACTACTACCCTTAATGCTAGTGTGACCCCTGAGACAACTGTCGCCACTGATACCGCCATCTCAAATGCAAGTGTTACGGAATCTGAAACGTCGACTAGTACTCTGACTCCTGAAATTACTCTGGACACCACTGTTATTCTTGAAACCACCGATTCCGCAGACTCTACTGCCCTCACACCTGCATCTACTACAGCATCCTCTCTCACTGCAGAATCTGAGACAACTGACACTCTTAATACCACTAATACCAGTGATACTGTTTCTGTCCCTGAGTCGTTTACTGTTACTACTACCCTTAATGCTAGTGTGACCCCTGAGACAACTGTCGCCACTGATACCGCCACCACAAATGCAAGTGTTACGGATTCTGAAACGTCAACTAGTACTATGACTGCTGAAATTACTCTGGACACCACTGTTATTCTTGAAACCACCGATTCCGCAGACTCTACTGCCCTCACACCTGCATCTACTACAGCATCGTCTCTCACTGCAGAATCTGAGGCAACTGACACTCTTAATACCACTACTACCAGTGATACTGTTTCTGCCCCTGAGTCGTTTACTGTTACTACTACCCTTAATGCTAGTGTGACCCCTGAGACAAGTGTCGCCACTGATACCGCCACCACAAATGCAAGTGTTACGGAATCTGAGACGTCAACTAGTACTATGACTGCTGAAATTACTCTGGACACCACTGTTATTCTTGAAACCACCGATTCCGCAGACTCTACTGCCCTCAAACCTGCATCTACTACAGCATCCTCTCTCACTGCAGAATCTGAGACAACTGACACTCTTAATACCACTTCTACCAGTGATACTGTTTCTGCCCCTGAGTCGTTTACTGTTACTACTACCCTTAATGCTAGTGTGACCCCTGAGACAAGTGTCGCCACTGATACCGCCACCACAAATGCAAGTGTTACGGAATCTGAAACGTCGACCAGTCCTATTACTCCTGAAACTAATCTTGACACCACTGTTATTCTTGATACCACTGATTCCGCAGACTCTACTGCCCTCACACCTGCATCTACTACAGCATCCTCTCTCACTGCAGAATCTGAGACAACTGACACTCTTAATACCACTACTACCAGTGATACTGTTTCTGCCCCTGAGTCGTTTACTGTTACTACTACCCTTAATGCTAGTGTGACCCCTGAGACAACTGTCGCCACTGATACCGCCACCTCAAATGCAAGTGTTACGGAATCTGAAACGTCGACTAGTACTCTGACTCCTGAAATTACTCTGGACACCACTGTTATTCTTGAAACCACCGATTCCGCAGACTCTACTGCCCTCACACCTGCATCTACTACAGCGTCCTCTCTCACTGCAGAATCTGGGACAACTGACACTCTTAATACCACTACTACCAGTGATACTGTTTCTGCCCCTGAGTCGTTTACTGTTACTACTACCCTTAATGCTAGTGTGACCCCTGAGACAACTGTCGCCACTGATACCGCCACCACAAATGCAAGTGTTACGGAATCTGAAACGTCGACTAGTACTATGACTCCTGAAATTACTCTGGACACCACTGTTATTCTTGAAACCATCGATTCCGCAGACTCTACTGCCCTCACACCTGCATCTACTACAGCATCGTCTCTCACTGCAGAATCTGAGACAACTGACACTCTTAATACCACTACTACCAGTGATACTGTTTCTGCCCCTGAGTCGTTTACTGTTACTACTACCCTTAATGCTAGTGTGACCCCTGAGACAAGTGTCGCCACTGATACCGCCACCACAAATGCAAGTGTTACGGAATCTGAAACGTTGACTAGTACTCTGACTCCTGAAATTACTCTGGACACCACTGTTATTCTTGAAACCACCGATTCCGTAGACTCTACTGCCCTCACACCTGCATCTACTACAGCATCCTCTCTCACTGCAGAATCTGAGACAACTGACACTCTTAATACCACTACTACCAGTGATAATGTTTCTGTCCCTGAGTCGTTTACTGTTACTACTACCCTTAATGCTAGTGTGACCCCTGAGACAACTGTCGCCACTGATACCGCCACCACAAATGCAAGTGTTACGGAATCTGAAACGTCGACTGGTACTCTGACTCCTGAAATTACTCTGGACACCACTGTTATTCTTGAAACCACCGATTCCGTAGACTCTACTGCCCTCACACCTGCATCTACTACAGCATCCTCTCTCACTGCAGAATCTGAGACAACTGACACTCTTAATACCACTACTACCAGTGATACTGTTTCTGCCCCTGAGTCGTTTACTGTTACTACTACCCTTAATGCTAGTGTGACACCTGAGACAACTGTCGCCACTGATACCGCCACCACAAATGCAAGTGTTACGGAATCTGAAACGTCGACTAGTACTATGACTCCTGAAATTACTCTGGACACAACTGTTATTCTTGAAACCATCGATTCCGCAGACTCTACTGCCCTCACACCTGCATCTACTACAGCATCATCTCTCACTGCAGAATCTGAGACAACTGACACTCTTAATACCACTACTACCAGTGATACTGTTTCTGCCCCTGAGTCGTTTACTGTTACTACTACCCTTAATGCTAGTGTGACCCCTGAGACAACTGTCGCCACTGATACCGCCACCACAAATGCAAGTGTTACGGAATCTGAAACGTCGACTAGTACTCTGACTCCTGAAATTACTCTGGACACCACTGTTATTCTTGATACCACCGATTCCGCAGACTCTACTGCCCTCACACCTGCATCTACTACAGCATCCTCTCTCACTGCAGAATCTGAGACAACTGACACTCTTAATACCACTACTACCAGTGATACTGTTTCTGTCCCTGAGTCGTTTACTGTTACTACTACCCTTAATGCTAGTGTGACCCCTGAGACAACTGTCGCCACTGATAACGCCACCACAAATGCAAGTGTTACGGAATCTGAAACGTCGACTGGTACTCTGACTCCTGAAATTACTCTGGACACCACTGTTATTCTTGAAACCACCGATTCCGTAGACTCTACTGCCCTCACACCTGCATCTACTACAGCATCCTCTCTCACTGCAGAATCTGAGACAACTGACACTCTTAATACCACTACTACCAGTGATACTGTTTCTGCCCCTGAGTCGTTTACTGTTACTACTACCCTTAATGCTAGTGTGACCCCTGAGACAACTGTCGCCACTGATACCGCCACCACAAATGCAAGTGTTACGGAATCTGAAACGTCGACTAGTACTATGACTCCTGAAATTACTCTGGACACCACTGTTATTCTTGAAACCATCGATTCCGCAGACTCTACTGCCCTCACACCTGCATCTACTACAGCATCGTCTCTCACTGCAGAATCTGAGACAACTGACACTCTTAATACCACTACTACCAGTGATACTGTTTCTGCCCCTGAGTCGGTTACTGTTACTACTACCCTTAATGCTAGTGTGACCCCTGAGACAAGTGTCGCCACTGATACCGCCACCACAAATGCAAGTGTTACGGAATCTGAAACGTCAACTAGTACTATGACTGCTGAAATTACTCTGGACACCACTGTTATTCTTGAAACCACCGATTCCGCAGACTCTACTGCCCTCACACCTGCATCTACTGATACCGCCACCACAAATGCAAGTGTTACGGAATCTGAAACGTCGACTAGTACTCTGACTCCTGAAATTACTCTGGACACCACTGTTATTCTTGATACCACCGATTCCGCAGACTCTACTGCCCTCACACCTGCATCTACTACAGCATCCTCTCTCACTGCAGAATCTGAGACAACTGACACTCTTAATACCACTACTACCAGTGATACTGTTTCTGTCCCTGAGTCGTTTACTGTTACTACTACCCTTAATGCTAGTGTGACCCCTGAGACAACTGTCGCCACTGATAATGCCACCACAAATGCAAGTGTTACGGAATCTGAAACGTCGACTGGTACTCTGACTCCTGAAATTACTCTGGACACCACTGTTATTCTTGAAACCACCGATTCCGTAGACTCTACTGCCCTCACACCTGCATCTACTACAGCATCCTCTCTCACTGCAGAATCTGAGACAACTGACACTCTTAATACCACTACTACCAGTGATACTGTTTCTGCCCCTGAGTCGTTTACTGTTACTACTACCCTTAATGCTAGTGTGACCCCTGAGACAACTGTCGCCACTGATACCGCCACCACAAATGCAAGTGTTACGGAATCTGAAACGTCGACTAGTACTATGACTCCTGAAATTACTCTGGACACCACTGTTATTCTTGAAACCATCGATTCCGCAGACTCTACTGCCCTCACACCTGCATCTACTACAGCATCGTCTCTCACTGCAGAATCTGAGACAACTGACACTCTTAATACCACTACTACCAGTGATACTGTTTCTGCCCCTGAGTCGTTTACTGTTACTACTACCCTTAATGCTAGTGTGACCCCTGAGACAAGTGTCGCCACTGATACCGCCACCACAAATGCAAGTGTTACGGAATCTGAAACGTCAACTAGTACTATGACTGCTGAAATTACTCTGGACACCACTGTTATTCTTGAAACCACCGATTCCGCAGACTCTACTGCCCTCACACCTGCATCTACTACAGCATCGTCTCTCACTGCAGAATCTGAGACAACTGACACTCTTAATACCACTACTACCAGTGATACTGTTTCTGCCCCTGAGTCGTTTACTGTTACTACTACCCTTAATGCTAGTGTGACCCCTGAGACAAGTGTCGCCACTGATACCGCCACCACAAATGCAAGTGTTACGGAATCTGAGACGTCAACTAGTACTATGACTGCTGAAATTACTCTGGACACCACTGTTATTCTTGAAACCACCGATTCCGCAGACTCTACTGCCCTCAAACCTGCATCTACTACAGCATCCTCTCTCACTGCAGAATCTGAGACAACTGACACTCTTAATACCACTACTACCAGTGATACTGTTTCTGCCCCTGAGTCGTTTACTGTTACTACTACCCTTAATGCTAGTGTGACCCCTGAGACAACTGTCGCCACTGATACCGCCATCTCAAATGCAAGTGTTACGGAATCTGAAACGTCGACTAGTACTCTGACTGCTGAAATTACTCTGGACACCACTGTTATTCTTGAAACCACCGATTCCGCAGACTCTACTGCCCTCACACCTGCATCTACTACAGCATCGTCTCTCACTGCAGAATCTGAGGCAACTGACACTCTTAATACCACTACTACCAGTGATACTGTTTCTGCCCCTGAGTCGTTTACTGTTACTACTACCCTTAATGCTAGTGTGACCCCTGAGACAACTGTCGCCACTGATACCGCCATCTCAAATGCAAGTGTTACGGAATCTGAAACGTCGACTAGTACTCTGACTCCTGAAATTACTCTGGACACCACTGTTATTCTTGAAACCACCGATTCCGCAGACTCTACTGCCCTCACACCTGCATCTACTACAGCATCCTCTCTCACTGCAGAATCTGAGACAACTGACACTCTTAATACCACTAATACCAGTGATACTGTTTCTGTCCCTGAGTCGTTTACTGTTACTACTACCCTTAATGCTAGTGTGACCCCTGAGACAACTGTCGCCACTGATACCGCCACCACAAATGCAAGTGTTACGGATTCTGAAACGTCAACTAGTACTATGACTGCTGAAATTACTCTGGACACCACTGTTATTCTTGAAACCACCGATTCCGCAGACTCTACTGCCCTCACACCTGCATCTACTACAGCATCGTCTCTCACTGCAGAATCTGAGGCAACTGACACTCTTAATACCACTACTACCAGTGATACTGTTTCTGCCCCTGAGTCGTTTACTGTTACTACTACCCTTAATGCTAGTGTGACCCCTGAGACAAGTGTCGCCACTGATACCGCCACCACAAATGCAAGTGTTACGGAATCTGAGACGTCAACTAGTACTATGACTGCTGAAATTACTCTGGACACCACTGTTATTCTTGAAACCACCGATTCCGCAGACTCTACTGCCCTCAAACCTGCATCTACTACAGCATCCTCTCTCACTGCAGAATCTGAGACAACTGACACTCTTAATACCACTTCTACCAGTGATACTGTTTCTGCCCCTGAGTCGTTTACTGTTACTACTACCCTTAATGCTAGTGTGACCCCTGAGACAAGTGTCGCCACTGATACCGCCACCACAAATGCAAGTGTTACGGAATCTGAAACGTCGACCAGTCCTATTACTCCTGAAACTAATCTTGACACCACTGTTATTCTTGATACCACTGATTCCGCAGACTCTACTGCCCTCACACCTGCATCTACTACAGCATCCTCTCTCACTGCAGAATCTGAGACAACTGACACTCTTAATACCACTACTACCAGTGATACTGTTTCTGCCCCTGAGTCGTTTACTGTTACTACTACCCTTAATGCTAGTGTGACCCCTGAGACAACTGTCGCCACTGATACCGCCACCACAAATGCAAGTGTTACGGAATCTGAAACGTCGACTGGTACTCTGACTCCTGAAATTACTCTGGACACCACTGTTATTCTTGAAACCACCGATTCCGTAGACTCTACTGCCCTCACACCTGCATCTACTACAGCATCCTCTCTCACTGCAGAATCTGAGACAACTGACACTCTTAATACCACTACTACCAGTGATACTGTTTCTGCCCCTGAGTCGTTTACTGTTACTACTACCCTTAATGCTAGTGTGACCCCTGAGACAACTGTCGCCACTGATACCGCCACCACAAATGCAAGTGTTACGGAATCTGAAACGTCGACTAGTGCTCTGACTCCTGAAATTACTCTGGACACCACTGTTATTCTTGAAACCACCGATTCCGCAGACTCTACTGCCCTCACACCTGCATCTACTACAGCATCCTCTTTCACTGCAGAATCTGAGAGAACTGACACTCTTAATACCACTAATACCAGTGATAATGTTTCTGCCCCTGAGTCGTTTACTACTAATACTACCCTTAATGCTAGTGTGACCCCTGAGACAACTGTCGCCACTGATACCGCCACCACAAATGCAAGTGTTACGGAATCTGAAACGTCGACTAGTACTCTGACTCCTGAAATTACTCTGGACACCACTGTTATTCTTGAAACCACCGATTCCGCAGACTCTACTGCCCTCACACCTGCATCTACTACAGCATCCTCTCTCACTGCAGAATCTGAGACAACTGACACTCTTAATACCACTACTACCAGTGATACTGTTTCTGTCCCTGAGTCGTTTACTGTTACTACTACCCTTAATGCTAGTGTGACCCCTGAGACAACTGTCGCCACTGATACCGCCACCACAAATGCAAGTGTTACGGAATCTGAAACGTCGACTAGTACTCTGACTCCTGAAATTACTCTGGACACCACTGTTATTCTTGATACCACCGATTCCGCAGACTCTACTGCCCTCACACCTGCATCTACTACAGCATCCTTTCTCACTGCAGAATCTGAGACAACTGACACTCTTAATACCACTACTACCAGTGATACTGTTTCTGTCCCTGAGTCGTTTACTGTTACTACTACCCTTAATGCTAGTGTGACCCCTGAGACAACTGTCGCCACTGATACCGCCACCACAAATGCAAGTGTTACGGAATCTGAAACGTCGACTAGTACTCTGACTCCTGAAATTACTCTGGACACCACTGTTATTCTTGAAACCACCGATTCCGTAGACTCTACTGCCCTCACACCTGCATCTACTACAGCATCCTCTCTCACTGCAGAATCTGAGACAACTGACACTCTTAATACCACTACTACCAGTGATACTGTTTCTGCCCCTGAGTCGTTTACTGTTACTACTACCCTTAATGCTAGTGTGACCCCTGAGACAAGTGTCGCCACTGATACCGCCACCACAAATGCAAGTGTTACGGAATCTGAAACGTCAACTAGTACTATGACTGCTGAAATTACTCTGGACACCACTGTTATTCTTGAAACCACCGATTCCGCAGACTCTACTGCCCTCACACCTGCATCTACTACAGCATCGTCTCTCACTGCAGAATCTGAGACAACTGACACTCTTAATACCACTACTACCAGTGATACTGTTTCTGCCCCTGAGTCGTTTACTCTTACTACTACCCTTAATGCTAGTGCGACTCCTGAGACAACTGTCGCCACTGATACCGCCACCACAAATGCAAGTGTTACGGAATCTGAAACGTCGACTAGTACTCTGACTCCTGAAATTACTCTGGACACCACTGTTATTCTTGATACTACCGATTCCGCAGACTCTACTGCCCTCACACCTGCATCTACTACAGCATCCTCTCTCACTGCAGAATCTGAGACAACTGACACTCTTAATACCACTACTACCAGTGATACTGTTTCTGTCCCTGAGTCGTTTACTGTTACTACTACCCTTAATGCTAGTGTGACCCCTGAGACAACTGTCGTCACTGATAATGCCACCACAAATGCAAGTGTTACGGAATCTGAAACGTCGACTGGTACTCTGACTCCTGAAATTACTCTGGACACCACTGTTATTCTTGAAACCACCGATTCCGTAGACTCTACTGCCCTCACACCTGCATCTACTACAGCATCCTCTCTCACTGCAGAATCTGAGACAACTGACACTCTTAATACCACTACTACCAGTGATACTGTTTCTGCCCCTGAGTCGTTTACTGTTACTACTACCCTTAATGCTAGTGTGACCCCTGAGACAACTGTCGCCACTGATACCGCCACCACAAATGCAAGTGTTACGGAATCTGAAACGTCGACTAGTACTATGACTCCTGAAATTACTCTGGACACCACTGTTATTCTTGAAACCATCGATTCCGCAGACTCTACTGCCCTCACACCTGCATCTACTACAGCATCGTCTCTCACTGCAGAATCTGAGACAACTGACACTCTTAATACCACTACTACCAGTGATACTGTTTCTGCCCCTGAGTCGTTTACTGTTACTACTACCCTTAATGCTAGTGTGACCCCTGAGACAAGTGTCGCCACTGATACCGCCACCACAAATGCAAGTGTTACGGAATCTGAAACGTCAACTAGTACTATGACTGCTGAAATTACTCTGGACACCACTGTTATTCTTGAAACCACCGATTCCGCAGACTCTACTGCCCTCACACCTGCATCTACTACAGCATCGTCTCTCACTGCAGAATCTGAGACAACTGACACTCTTAATACCACTACTACCAGTGATACTGTTTCTGCCCCTGAGTCGTTTACTGTTACTACTACCCTTAATGCTAGTGTGACCCCTGAGACAAGTGTCGCCACTGATACCGCCACCACAAATGCAAGTGTTACGGAATCTGAGACGTCAACTAGTACTATGACTGCTGAAATTACTCTGGACACCACTGTTATTCTTGAAACCACCGATTCCGCAGACTCTACTGCCCTCAAACCTGCATCTACTACAGCATCCTCTCTCACTGCAGAATCTGAGACAACTGACACTCTTAATACCACTACTACCAGTGATACTGTTTCTGCCCCTGAGTCGTTTACTGTTACTACTACCCTTAATGCTAGTGTGACCCCTGAGACAACTGTCGCCACTGATACCGCCATCTCAAATGCAAGTGTTACGGAATCTGAAACGTCGACTAGTACTCTGACTCCTGAAATTACTCTGGACACCACTGTTATTCTTGAAACCACCGATTCCGCAGACTCTACTGCCCTCACACCTGCATCTACTACAGCATCCTCTCTCACTGCAGAATCTGAGACAACTGACACTCTTAATACCACTAATACCAGTGATACTGTTTCTGTCCCTGAGTCGTTTACTGTTACTACTACCCTTAATGCTAGTGTGACCCCTGAGACAACTGTCGCCACTGATACCGCCACCACAAATGCAAGTGTTACGGAATCTGAAACGTCAACTAGTACTATGACTGCTGAAATTACTCTGGACACCACTGTTATTCTTGAAACCACCGATTCCGCAGACTCTACTGCCCTCACACCTGCATCTACTACAGCATCGTCTCTCACTGCAGAATCTGAGGCAACTGACACTCTTAATACCACTACTACCAGTGATACTGTTTCTGCCCCTGAGTCGTTTACTGTTACTACTACCCTTAATGCTAGTGTGACCCCTGAGACAAGTGTCGCCACTGATACCGCCACCACAAATGCAAGTGTTACGGAATCTGAGACGTCAACTAGTACTATGACTGCTGAAATTACTCTGGACACCACTGTTATTCTTGAAACCACCGATTCCGCAGACTCTACTGCCCTCAAACCTGCATCTACTACAGCATCCTCTCTCACTGCAGAATCTGAGACAACTGACACTCTTAATACCACTTCTACCAGTGATACTGTTTCTGCCCCTGAGTCGTTTACTGTTACTACTACCCTTAATGCTAGTGTGACCCCTGAGACAAGTGTCGCCACTGATACCGCCACCACAAATGCAAGTGTTACGGAATCTGAGACGTCAACTAGTACTATGACTGCTGAAATTACTCTGGACACCACTGTTATTCTTGAAACCACCGATTCCGCAGACTCTACTGCCCTCAAACCTGCATCTACTACAGCATCCTCTCTCACTGCAGAATCTGAGACAACTGACACTCTTAATACCACTACTACCAGTGATACTGTTTCTGCCCCTGAGTCGTTTACTGTTACTACTACCCTTAATGCTAGTGTGACCCCTGAGACAACTGTCGCCACTGATACCGCCATCTCAAATGCAAGTGTTACGGAATCTGAAACGTCGACTAGTACTCTGACTCCTGAAATTACTCTGGACACCACTGTTATTCTTGAAACCACCGATTCCGCAGACTCTACTGCCCTCACACCTGCATCTACTACAGCATCCTCTCTCACTGCAGAATCTGAGACAACTGACACTCTTAATACCACTAATACCAGTGATACTGTTTCTGTCCCTGAGTCGTTTACTGTTACTACTACCCTTAATGCTAGTGTGACCCCTGAGACAACTGTCGCCACTGATACCGCCACCACAAATGCAAGTGTTACGGAATCTGAAACGTCAACTAGTACTATGACTGCTGAAATTACTCTGGACACCACTGTTATTCTTGAAACCACCGATTCCGCAGACTCTACTGCCCTCACACCTGCATCTACTACAGCATCGTCTCTCACTGCAGAATCTGAGGCAACTGACACTCTTAATACCACTACTACCAGTGATACTGTTTCTGCCCCTGAGTCGTTTACTGTTACTACTACCCTTAATGCTAGTGTGACCCCTGAGACAAGTGTCGCCACTGATACCGCCACCACAAATGCAAGTGTTACGGAATCTGAGACGTCAACTAGTACTATGACTGCTGAAATTACTCTGGACACCACTGTTATTCTTGAAACCACCGATTCCGCAGACTCTACTGCCCTCAAACCTGCATCTACTACAGCATCCTCTCTCACTGCAGAATCTGAGACAACTGACACTCTTAATACCACTTCTACCAGTGATACTGTTTCTGCCCCTGAGTCGTTTACTGTTACTACTACCCTTAATGCTAGTGTGACCCCTGAGACAAGTGTCGCCACTGATACCGCCACCACAAATGCAAGTGTTACGGAATCTGAAACGTCGACCAGTCCTATTACTCCTGAAACTAATCTTGACACCACTGTTATTCTTGATACCACTGATTCCGCAGACTCTACTGCCCTCACACCTGCATCTACTACAGCATCCTCTCTCACTGCAGAATCTGAGACAACTGACACTCTTAATACCACTACTACCAGTGATACTGTTTCTGCCCCTGAGTCGTTTACTGTTACTACTACCCTTAATGCTAGTGTGACCCCTGAGACAACTGTCGCCACTGATACCGCCACCTCAAATGCAAGTGTTACGGAATCTGAAACGTCGACTAGTACTCTGACTCCTGAAATTACTCTGGACACCACTGTTATTCTTGAAACCACCGATTCCGCAGACTCTACTGCCCTCACACCTGCATCTACTACAGCGTCCTCTCTCACTGCAGAATCTGGGACAACTGACACTCTTAATACCACTACTACCAGTGATACTGTTTCTGCCCCTGAGTCGTTTACTGTTACTACTACCCTTAATGCTAGTGTGACCCCTGAGACAACTGTCGCCACTGATACCGCCACCACAAATGCAAGTGTTACGGAATCTGAAACGTCGACTAGTACTATGACTCCTGAAATTACTCTGGACACCACTGTTATTCTTGAAACCATCGATTCCGCAGACTCTACTGCCCTCACACCTGCATCTACTACAGCATCGTCTCTCACTGCAGAATCTGAGACAACTGACACTCTTAATACCACTACTACCAGTGATACTGTTTCTGCCCCTGAGTCGTTTACTGTTACTACTACCCTTAATGCTAGTGTGACCCCTGAGACAAGTGTCGCCACTGATACCGCCACCACAAATGCAAGTGTTACGGAATCTGAAACGTTGACTAGTACTCTGACTCCTGAAATTACTCTGGACACCACTGTTATTCTTGAAACCACCGATTCCGTAGACTCTACTGCCCTCACACCTGCATCTACTACAGCATCCTCTCTCACTGCAGAATCTGAGACAACTGACACTCTTAATACCACTACTACCAGTGATAATGTTTCTGTCCCTGAGTCGTTTACTGTTACTACTACCCTTAATGCTAGTGTGACCCCTGAGACAACTGTCGCCACTGATACCGCCACCACAAATGCAAGTGTTACGGAATCTGAAACGTCGACTGGTACTCTGACTCCTGAAATTACTCTGGACACCACTGTTATTCTTGAAACCACCGATTCCGTAGACTCTACTGCCCTCACACCTGCATCTACTACAGCATCCTCTCTCACTGCAGAATCTGAGACAACTGACACTCTTAATACCACTACTACCAGTGATACTGTTTCTGCCCCTGAGTCGTTTACTGTTACTACTACCCTTAATGCTAGTGTGACACCTGAGACAACTGTCGCCACTGATACCGCCACCACAAATGCAAGTGTTACGGAATCTGAAACGTCGACTAGTACTATGACTCCTGAAATTACTCTGGACACAACTGTTATTCTTGAAACCATCGATTCCGCAGACTCTACTGCCCTCACACCTGCATCTACTACAGCATCATCTCTCACTGCAGAATCTGAGACAACTGACACTCTTAATACCACTACTACCAGTGATACTGTTTCTGCCCCTGAGTCGTTTACTGTTACTACTACCCTTAATGCTAGTGTGACCCCTGAGACAACTGTCGCCACTGATACCGCCACCACAAATGCAAGTGTTACGGAATCTGAAACGTCGACTAGTACTCTGACTCCTGAAATTACTCTGGACACCACTGTTATTCTTGATACCACCGATTCCGCAGACTCTACTGCCCTCACACCTGCATCTACTACAGCATCCTCTCTCACTGCAGAATCTGAGACAACTGACACTCTTAATACCACTACTACCAGTGATACTGTTTCTGTCCCTGAGTCGTTTACTGTTACTACTACCCTTAATGCTAGTGTGACCCCTGAGACAACTGTCGCCACTGATAACGCCACCACAAATGCAAGTGTTACGGAATCTGAAACGTCGACTGGTACTCTGACTCCTGAAATTACTCTGGACACCACTGTTATTCTTGAAACCACCGATTCCGTAGACTCTACTGCCCTCACACCTGCATCTACTACAGCATCCTCTCTCACTGCAGAATCTGAGACAACTGACACTCTTAATACCACTACTACCAGTGATACTGTTTCTGCCCCTGAGTCGTTTACTGTTACTACTACCCTTAATGCTAGTGTGACCCCTGAGACAACTGTCGCCACTGATACCGCCACCACAAATGCAAGTGTTACGGAATCTGAAACGTCGACTAGTACTATGACTCCTGAAATTACTCTGGACACCACTGTTATTCTTGAAACCATCGATTCCGCAGACTCTACTGCCCTCACACCTGCATCTACTACAGCATCGTCTCTCACTGCAGAATCTGAGACAACTGACACTCTTAATACCACTACTACCAGTGATACTGTTTCTGCCCCTGAGTCGTTTACTGTTACTACTACCCTTAATGCTAGTGTGACCCCTGAGACAAGTGTCGCCACTGATACCGCCACCACAAATGCAAGTGTTACGGAATCTGAAACGTCAACTAGTACTATGACTGCTGAAATTACTCTGGACACCACTGTTATTCTTGAAACCACCGATTCCGCAGACTCTACTGCCCTCACACCTGCATCTACTGATACCGCCACCACAAATGCAAGTGTTACGGAATCTGAAACGTCGACTAGTACTCTGACTCCTGAAATTACTCTGGACACCACTGTTATTCTTGATACCACCGATTCCGCAGACTCTACTGCCCTCACACCTGCATCTACTACAGCATCCTCTCTCACTGCAGAATCTGAGACAACTGACACTCTTAATACCACTACTACCAGTGATACTGTTTCTGCCCCTGAGTCGTTTACTGTTACTACTACCCTTAATGCTAGTGTGACCCTGAGACAACTGTCGCCACTGATAATGCCACCACAAATGCAAGTGTTACGGAATCTGAAACGTCGACTGGTACTCTGACTCCTGAAATTACTCTGGACACCACTGTTATTCTTGAAACCACCGATTCCGTAGACTCTACTGCCCTCACACCTGCATCTACTACAGCATCCTCTCTCACTGCAGAATCTGAGACAACTGACACTCTTAATACCACTACTACCAGTGATACTGTTTCTGCCCTGAGTCGTTTACTGTTACTACTACCCTTAATGCTAGTGTGACCCCTGAGACAACTGTCGCCACTGATACCGCCACCACAAATGCAAGTGTTACGGAATCTGAAACGTCGACTAGTACTATGACTCCTGAAATTACTCTGGACACCACTGTTATTCTTGAAACCATCGATTCCGCAGACTCTACTGCCCTCACACCTGCATCTACTACAGCATCGTCTCTCACTGCAGAATCTGAGACAACTGACACTCTTAATACCACTACTACCAGTGATACTGTTTCTGCCCCTGAGTCGTTTACTGTTACTACTACCCTTAATGCTAGTGTGACCCCTGAGACAAGTGTCGCCACTGATACCGCCACCACAAATGCAAGTGTTACGGAATCTGAAACGTCAACTAGTACTATGACTGCTGAAATTACTCTGGACACCACTGTTATTCTTGAAACCACCGATTCCGCAGACTCTACTGCCCTCACACCTGCATCTACTACAGCATCGTCTCTCACTGCAGAATCTGAGACAACTGACACTCTTAATACCACTACTACCAGTGATACTGTTTCTGCCCCTGAGTCGTTTACTGTTACTACTACCCTTAATGCTAGTGTGACCCCTGAGACAAGTGTCGCCACTGATACCGCCACCACAAATGCAAGTGTTACGGAATCTGAGACGTCAACTAGTACTATGACTGCTGAAATTACTCTGGACACCACTGTTATTCTTGAAACCACCGATTCCGCAGACTCTACTGCCCTCAAACCTGCATCTACTACAGCATCCTCTCTCACTGCAGAATCTGAGACAACTGACACTCTTAATACCACTACTACCAGTGATACTGTTTCTGCCCCTGAGTCGTTTACTGTTACTACTACCCTTAATGCTAGTGTGACCCCTGAGACAACTGTCGCCACTGATACCGCCATCTCAAATGCAAGTGTTACGGAATCTGAAACGTCGACTAGTACTCTGACTCCTGAAATTACTCTGGACACCACTGTTATTCTTGAAACCACCGATTCCGCAGACTCTACTGCCCTCACACCTGCATCTACTACAGCATCCTCTCTCACTGCAGAATCTGAGACAACTGACACTCTTAATACCACTAATACCAGTGATACTGTTTCTGTCCCTGAGTCGTTTACTGTTACTACTACCCTTAATGCTAGTGTGACCCCTGAGACAACTGTCGCCACTGATACCGCCACCACAAATGCAAGTGTTACGGATTCTGAAACGTCAACTAGTACTATGACTGCTGAAATTACTCTGGACACCACTGTTATTCTTGAAACCACCGATTCCGCAGACTCTACTGCCCTCACACCTGCATCTACTACAGCATCGTCTCTCACTGCAGAATCTGAGGCAACTGACACTCTTAATACCACTACTACCAGTGATACTGTTTCTGCCCCTGAGTCGTTTACTGTTACTACTACCCTTAATGCTAGTGTGACCCCTGAGACAAGTGTCGCCACTGATACCGCCACCACAAATGCAAGTGTTACGGAATCTGAGACGTCAACTAGTACTATGACTGCTGAAATTACTCTGGACACCACTGTTATTCTTGAAACCACCGATTCCGCAGACTCTACTGCCCTCAAACCTGCATCTACTACAGCATCCTCTCTCACTGCAGAATCTGAGACAACTGACACTCTTAATACCACTACTACCAGTGATACTGTTTCTGCCCCTGAGTCGTTTACTGTTACTACTACCCTTAATGCTAGTGTGACCCCTGAGACAAGTGTCGCCACTGATACCGCCACCACAAATGCAAGTGTTACGGAATCTGAAACGTCGACCAGTCCTATTACTCCTGAAACTAATCTTGACACCACTGTTATTCTTGATACCACTGATTCCGCAGACTCTACTGCCCTCACACCTGCATCTACTACAGCATCCTCTCTCACTGCAGAATCTGAGACAACTGACACTCTTAATACCACTACTACCAGTGATACTGTTTCTGCCCCTGAGTCGTTTACTGTTACTACTACCCTTAATGCTAGTGTGACCCCTGAGACAACTGTCGCCACTGATACCGCCACCTCAAATGCAAGTGTTACGGAATCTGAAACGTCGACTAGTACTCTGACTCCTGAAATTACTCTGGACACCACTGTTATTCTTGAAACCACCGATTCCGCAGACTCTACTGCCCTCACACCTGCATCTACTACAGCGTCCTCTCTCACTGCAGAATCTGGGACAACTGACACTCTTAATACCACTACTACCAGTGATACTGTTTCTGCCCCTGAGTCGTTTACTGTTACTACTACCCTTAATGCTAGTGTGACCCCTGAGACAACTGTCGCCACTGATACCGCCACCACAAATGCAAGTGTTACGGAATCTGAAACGTCGACTAGTACTATGACTCCTGAAATTACTCTGGACACCACTGTTATTCTTGAAACCATCGATTCCGCAGACTCTACTGCCCTCACACCTGCATCTACTACAGCATCGTCTCTCACTGCAGAATCTGAGACAACTGACACTCTTAATACCACTACTACCAGTGATACTGTTTCTGCCCCTGAGTCGTTTACTGTTACTACTACCCTTAATGCTAGTGTGACCCCTGAGACAAGTGTCGCCACTGATACCGCCACCACAAATGCAAGTGTTACGGAATCTGAAACGTTGACTAGTACTCTGACTCCTGAAATTACTCTGGACACCACTGTTATTCTTGAAACCACCGATTCCGTAGACTCTACTGCCCTCACACCTGCATCTACTACAGCATCCTCTCTCACTGCAGAATCTGAGACAACTGACACTCTTAATACCACTACTACCAGTGATAATGTTTCTGTCCCTGAGTCGTTTACTGTTACTACTACCCTTAATGCTAGTGTGACCCCTGAGACAACTGTCGCCACTGATACCGCCACCACAAATGCAAGTGTTACGGAATCTGAAACGTCGACTGGTACTCTGACTCCTGAAATTACTCTGGACACCACTGTTATTCTTGAAACCACCGATTCCGTAGACTCTACTGCCCTCACACCTGCATCTACTACAGCATCCTCTCTCACTGCAGAATCTGAGACAACTGACACTCTTAATACCACTACTACCAGTGATACTGTTTCTGCCCCTGAGTCGTTTACTGTTACTACTACCCTTAATGCTAGTGTGACACCTGAGACAACTGTCGCCACTGATACCGCCACCACAAATGCA
Source organism: Acleris literana (assembly GCA_946894065.1). Taxonomy (NCBI): domain Eukaryota; kingdom Metazoa; phylum Arthropoda; class Insecta; order Lepidoptera; family Tortricidae; genus Acleris; species Acleris literana. The sequence goes on along the minus strand of OX335685.1, from coordinate 6,153,626 downwards.
AGTGTTACGGAATCTGAAACGTCGACTAGTACTATGACTCCTGAAATTACTCTGGACACAACTGTTATTCTTGAAACCATCGATTCCGCAGACTCTACTGCCCTCACACCTGCATCTACTACAGCATCATCTCTCACTGCAGAATCTGAGACAACTGACACTCTTAATACCACTACTACCAGTGATACTGTTTCTGCCCCTGAGTCGTTTACTGTTACTACTACCCTTAATGCTAGTGTGACCCCTGAGACAACTGTCGCCACTGATACCGCCACCACAAATGCAAGTGTTACGGAATCTGAAACGTCGACTAGTACTCTGACTCCTGAAATTACTCTGGACACCACTGTTATTCTTGATACCACCGATTCCGCAGACTCTACTGCCCTCACACCTGCATCTACTACAGCATCCTCTCTCACTGCAGAATCTGAGACAACTGACACTCTTAATACCACTACTACCAGTGATACTGTTTCTGTCCCTGAGTCGTTTACTGTTACTACTACCCTTAATGCTAGTGTGACCCCTGAGACAACTGTCGCCACTGATAACGCCACCACAAATGCAAGTGTTACGGAATCTGAAACGTCGACTGGTACTCTGACTCCTGAAATTACTCTGGACACCACTGTTATTCTTGAAACCACCGATTCCGTAGACTCTACTGCCCTCACACCTGCATCTACTACAGCATCCTCTCTCACTGCAGAATCTGAGACAACTGACACTCTTAATACCACTACTACCAGTGATACTGTTTCTGCCCCTGAGTCGTTTACTGTTACTACTACCCTTAATGCTAGTGTGACCCCTGAGACAACTGTCGCCACTGATACCGCCACCACAAATGCAAGTGTTACGGAATCTGAAACGTCGACTAGTACTATGACTCCTGAAATTACTCTGGACACCACTGTTATTCTTGAAACCATCGATTCCGCAGACTCTACTGCCCTCACACCTGCATCTACTACAGCATCGTCTCTCACTGCAGAATCTGAGACAACTGACACTCTTAATACCACTACTACCAGTGATACTGTTTCTGCCCCTGAGTCGGTTACTGTTACTACTACCCTTAATGCTAGTGTGACCCCTGAGACAAGTGTCGCCACTGATACCGCCACCACAAATGCAAGTGTTACGGAATCTGAAACGTCAACTAGTACTATGACTGCTGAAATTACTCTGGACACCACTGTTATTCTTGAAACCACCGATTCCGCAGACTCTACTGCCCTCACACCTGCATCTACTGATACCGCCACCACAAATGCAAGTGTTACGGAATCTGAAACGTCGACTAGTACTCTGACTCCTGAAATTACTCTGGACACCACTGTTATTCTTGATACCACCGATTCCGCAGACTCTACTGCCCTCACACCTGCATCTACTACAGCATCCTCTCTCACTGCAGAATCTGAGACAACTGACACTCTTAATACCACTACTACCAGTGATACTGTTTCTGTCCCTGAGTCGTTTACTGTTACTACTACCCTTAATGCTAGTGTGACCCCTGAGACAACTGTCGCCACTGATAATGCCACCACAAATGCAAGTGTTACGGAATCTGAAACGTCGACTGGTACTCTGACTCCTGAAATTACTCTGGACACCACTGTTATTCTTGAAACCACCGATTCCGTAGACTCTACTGCCCTCACACCTGCATCTACTACAGCATCCTCTCTCACTGCAGAATCTGAGACAACTGACACTCTTAATACCACTACTACCAGTGATACTGTTTCTGCCCCTGAGTCGTTTACTGTTACTACTACCCTTAATGCTAGTGTGACCCCTGAGACAACTGTCGCCACTGATACCGCCACCACAAATGCAAGTGTTACGGAATCTGAAACGTCGACTAGTACTATGACTCCTGAAATTACTCTGGACACCACTGTTATTCTTGAAACCATCGATTCCGCAGACTCTACTGCCCTCACACCTGCATCTACTACAGCATCGTCTCTCACTGCAGAATCTGAGACAACTGACACTCTTAATACCACTACTACCAGTGATACTGTTTCTGCCCCTGAGTCGTTTACTGTTACTACTACCCTTAATGCTAGTGTGACCCCTGAGACAAGTGTCGCCACTGATACCGCCACCACAAATGCAAGTGTTACGGAATCTGAAACGTCAACTAGTACTATGACTGCTGAAATTACTCTGGACACCACTGTTATTCTTGAAACCACCGATTCCGCAGACTCTACTGCCCTCACACCTGCATCTACTACAGCATCGTCTCTCACTGCAGAATCTGAGACAACTGACACTCTTAATACCACTACTACCAGTGATACTGTTTCTGCCCCTGAGTCGTTTACTGTTACTACTACCCTTAATGCTAGTGTGACCCCTGAGACAAGTGTCGCCACTGATACCGCCACCACAAATGCAAGTGTTACGGAATCTGAGACGTCAACTAGTACTATGACTGCTGAAATTACTCTGGACACCACTGTTATTCTTGAAACCACCGATTCCGCAGACTCTACTGCCCTCAAACCTGCATCTACTACAGCATCCTCTCTCACTGCAGAATCTGAGACAACTGACACTCTTAATACCACTACTACCAGTGATACTGTTTCTGCCCCTGAGTCGTTTACTGTTACTACTACCCTTAATGCTAGTGTGACCCCTGAGACAACTGTCGCCACTGATACCGCCATCTCAAATGCAAGTGTTACGGAATCTGAAACGTCGACTAGTACTCTGACTGCTGAAATTACTCTGGACACCACTGTTATTCTTGAAACCACCGATTCCGCAGACTCTACTGCCCTCACACCTGCATCTACTACAGCATCGTCTCTCACTGCAGAATCTGAGGCAACTGACACTCTTAATACCACTACTACCAGTGATACTGTTTCTGCCCCTGAGTCGTTTACTGTTACTACTACCCTTAATGCTAGTGTGACCCCTGAGACAAGTGTCGCCACTGATACCGCCACCACAAATGCAAGTGTTACGGAATCTGAGACGTCAACTAGTACTATGACTGCTGAAATTACTCTGGACACCACTGTTATTCTTGAAACCACCGATTCCGCAGACTCTACTGCCCTCAAACCTGCATCTACTACAGCATCCTCTCTCACTGCAGAATCTGAGACAACTGACACTCTTAATACCACTTCTACCAGTGATACTGTTTCTGCCCCTGAGTCGTTTACTGTTACTACTACCCTTAATGCTAGTGTGACCCCTGAGACAAGTGTCGCCACTGATACCGCCACCACAAATGCAAGTGTTACGGAATCTGAAACGTCGACCAGTCCTATTACTCCTGAAACTAATCTTGACACCACTGTTATTCTTGATACCACTGATTCCGCAGACTCTACTGCCCTCACACCTGCATCTACTACAGCATCCTCTCTCACTGCAGAATCTGAGACAACTGACACTCTTAATACCACTACTACCAGTGATACTGTTTCTGCCCCTGAGTCGTTTACTGTTACTACTACCCTTAATGCTAGTGTGACCCCTGAGACAACTGTCGCCACTGATACCGCCACCTCAAATGCAAGTGTTACGGAATCTGAAACGTCGACTAGTACTCTGACTCCTGAAATTACTCTGGACACCACTGTTATTCTTGAAACCACCGATTCCGCAGACTCTACTGCCCTCACACCTGCATCTACTACAGCGTCCTCTCTCACTGCAGAATCTGGGACAACTGACACTCTTAATACCACTACTACCAGTGATACTGTTTCTGCCCCTGAGTCGTTTACTGTTACTACTACCCTTAATGCTAGTGTGACCCCTGAGACAAGTGTCGCCACTGATACCGCCACCACAAATGCAAGTGTTACGGAATCTGAAACGTCGACCAGTCCTATTACTCCTGAAACTAATCTTGACACCACTGTTATTCTTGATACCACTGATTCCGCAGACTCTACTGCCCTCACACCTGCATCTACTACAGCATCCTCTCTCACTGCAGAATCTGAGACAACTGACACTCTTAATACCACTACTACCAGTGATACTGTTTCTGCCCCTGAGTCGTTTACTGTTACTACTACCCTTAATGCTAGTGTGACCCCTGAGACAACTGTCGCCACTGATACCGCCACCACAAATGCAAGTGTTACGGAATCTGAAACGTCGACTAGTACTATGACTCCTGAAATTACTCTGGACACCACTGTTATTCTTGAAACCATCGATTCCGCAGACTCTACTGCCCTCACACCTGCATCTACTACAGCATCGTCTCTCACTGCAGAATCTGAGACAACTGACACTCTTAATACCACTACTACCAGTGATACTGTTTCTGCCCCTGAGTCGTTTACTGTTACTACTACCCTTAATGCTAGTGTGACCCCTGAGACAAGTGTCGCCACTGATACCGCCACCACAAATGCAAGTGTTACGGAATCTGAAACGTTGACTAGTACTCTGACTCCTGAAATTACTCTGGACACCACTGTTATTCTTGAAACCACCGATTCCGTAGACTCTACTGCCCTCACACCTGCATCTACTACAGCATCCTCTCTCACTGCAGAATCTGAGACAACTGACACTCTTAATACCACTACTACCAGTGATAATGTTTCTGTCCCTGAGTCGTTTACTGTTACTACTACCCTTAATGCTAGTGTGACCCCTGAGACAACTGTCGCCACTGATACCGCCACCACAAATGCAAGTGTTACGGAATCTGAAACGTCGACTGGTACTCTGACTCCTGAAATTACTCTGAACACCACTGTTATTCTTGAAACCACCGATTCCGTAGACTCTACTGCCCTCACACCTGCATCTACTACAGCATCCTCTCTCACTGCAGAATCTGAGACAACTGACACTCTTAATACCACTACTACCAGTGATACTGTTTCTGCCCCTGAGTCGTTTACTGTTACTACTACCCTTAATGCTAGTGTGACACCTGAGACAACTGTCGCCACTGATACCGCCACCACAAATGCAAGTGTTACGGAATCTGAAACGTCGACTAGTACTCTGACTCCTGAAATTACTCTGGACACCACTGTTATTCTTGATACCACCGATTCCGCAGACTCTACTGCCCTCACACCTGCATCTACTATAGCATCCTCTCTCACTGCAGAATCTGAGACAACTGACACTCTTAATACCACTACTACCAGTGATACTGTTTCTGTCCCTGAGTCGTTTACTGTAACTACTACCCTTAATGCTAGTGTGACCCCTGAGACAACTGTCGCCACTGATACCGCCACCACAAATGCAAGTGTTACGGAATCTGAAACGTCGACTAGTACTCTGACTCCTGAAATTACTCTGGACACCACTGTTATTCTTGAAACCACCGATTCCGCAGACTCTACTGCCCTCACACCTGCATCTACTACAGCATCCTCTCTCACTGCAGAATCTGAGACAACTGACACTCTTAATACCACTACAACCAGTGATACTGTTTCTGTCCCTGAGTCGTTTACTGTTACTACTACCCTTAATGCTAGTGTGACCCCTGAGACAACTGTCGCCACTGATAATGCCACCACAAATGCAAGTGTTACGGAATCTGAAACGTCGACTGGTACTCTGACTCCTGAAATTGCTCTGGACACCACTGTTATTCTTGAAACCACCGATTCCGTAGACTCTACTGCCCTCACACCTGCATCTACTACAGCATCCTCTCTCACTGCAGAATCTGAGACAACTGACACTCTTAATACCACTACTACCAGTGATACTGTTTCTGTCCCTGAGTCGTTTACTGTTACTACTACCCTTAATGCTAGTGTGACCCCTGAGACAACTGTCGCCACTGATAATGCCACCACAAATGCAAGTGTTACGGAATCTGAAACGTCGACTGGTACTCTGACTCCTGAAATTACTCTGGACACCACTGTTATTCTTGAAACCACCGATTCCGTAGACTCTACTGCCCTCACACCTGCATCTACTACAGCATCCTCTCTCACTGCAGAATCTGAGACAACTGACACTCTTAATACCACTACTACCAGTGATACTGTTTCTGCCCCTGAGTCGTTTACTGTTACTACTACCCTTAATGCTAGTGTGACCCCTGAGACAACTGTCGCCACTGATACCGCCACCACAAATGCAAGTGTTACGGAATCTGAAACGTCGACTAGTACTATGACTCCTGAAATTACTCTGGACACCACTGTTATTCTTGAAACCATCGATTCCGCAGACTCTACTGCCCTCACACCTGCATCTACTACAGCATCGTCTCTCACTGCAGAATCTGAGACAACTGACACTCTTAATACCACTACTACCAGTGATACTGTTTCTGCCCCTGAGTCGTTTACTGTTACTACTACCCTTAATGCTAGTGTGACCCCTGAGACAAGTGTCGCCACTGATACCGCCACCACAAATGCAAGTGTTACGGAATCTGAAACGTCAACTAGTACTATGACTGCTGAAATTACTCTGGACACCACTGTTATTCTTGAAACCACCGATTCCGCAGACTCTACTGCCCTCACACCTGCATCTACTACAGCATCGTCTCTCACTGCAGAATCTGAGACAACTGACACTCTTAATACCACTACTACCAGTGATACTGTTTCTGCCCCTGAGTCGTTTACTGTTACTACTACCCTTAATGCTAGTGTGACCCCTGAGACAAGTGTCGCCACTGATACCGCCACCACAAATGCAAGTGTTACGGAATCTGAGACGTCAACTAGTACTATGACTGCTGAAATTACTCTGGACACCACTGTTATTCTTGAAACCACCGATTCCGCAGACTCTACTGCCCTCAAACCTGCATCTACTACAGCATCCTCTCTCACTGCAGAATCTGAGACAACTGACACTCTTAATACCACTACTACCAGTGATACTGTTTCTGCCCCTGAGTCGTTTACTGTTACTACTACCCTTAATGCTAGTGTGACCCCTGAGACAACTGTCGCCACTGATACCGCCACCTCAAATGCAAGTGTTACGGAATCTGAAACGTCGACTAGTACTCTGACTCCTGAAATTACTCTGGACACCACTGTTATTCTTGAAACCACCGATTCCGCAGACTCTACTGCCCTCACACCTGCATCTACTACAGCATCCTCTCTCACTGCAGAATCTGAGACAACTGACACTCTTAATACCACTAATACCAGTGATACTGTTTCTGTCCCTGAGTCGTTTACTGTTACTACTACCCTTAATGCTAGTGTGACCCCTGAGACAACTGTCGCCACTGATACCGCCACCACAAATGCAAGTGTTACGGAATCTGAAACGTCGACTAGTACTCTGACTCCTGAAATTACTCTGGACACCACTGTTATTCTTGATACCACCGATTCCGCAGACTCTACTGCCCTCACACCTGCATCTACTACAGCATCCTCTCTCACTGCAGAATCTGAGACAACTGACACTCTTAATACCACTACTACCAGTGATACTGTTTCTGTCCCTGAGTCGTTTACTGTTACTACTACCCTTAATGCTAGTGTGACCCCTGAGACAACTGTCGCCAATGATAACGCCACCACAAATGCAAGTGTTACGGAATCTGAAACGTCGACTGGTACTCTGACTCCTGAAATTACTCTGGACACCACTGTTATTCTTGAAACCACCGATTCCGTAGACTCTACTGCCCTCACACCTGCATCTACTACAGCATCCTCTCTCACTGCAGAATCTGAGACAACTGACACTCTTAATACCACTACTACCAGTGATACTGTTTCTGCCCCTGAGTCGTTTACTGTTACTACTACCCTTAATGCTAGTGTGACCCCTGAGACAACTGTCGCCACTGATACCGCCACCACAAATGCAAGTGTTACGGAATCTGAAACGTCGACTAGTACTATGACTCCTGAAATTACTCTGGACACCACTGTTATTCTTGAAACCATCGGTTCCGCAGACTCTACTGCCCTCACACCTGCATCTACTACAGCATCGTCTCTCACTGCAGAATCTGAGACAACTGACACTCTTAATACCACTACTACCAGTGATACTGTTTCTGCCCCTGAGTCGTTTACTGTTACTACTACCCTTAATGCTAGTGTGACCCCTGAGACAAGTGTCGCCACTGATACCGCCACCACAAATGCAAGTGTTACGGAATCTGAAACGTCAACTAGTACTATGACTGCTGAAATTACTCTGGACACCACTGTTATTCTTGAAACCACCGATTCCGCAGACTCTACTGCCCTCACACCTGCATCTACTACAGCATCGTCTCTCACTGCAGAATCTGAGACAACTGACACTCTTAATACCACTACTACCAGTGATACTGTTTCTGCCCCTGAGTCGTTTACTCTTACTACTACCCTTAATGCTAGTGCGACTCCTGAGACAACTGTCGCCACTGATACCGCCACCACAAATGCAAGTGTTACGGAATCTGAAACGTCGACTAGTACTCTGACTCCTGAAATTACTCTGGACACCACTGTTATTCTTGAAACCACCGATTCCGCAGACTCTACTGCCCTCACACCTGCATCTACTACAGCATCGTCTCTCACTGCAGAATCTGAGACAACTGACACTCTTAATACCACTACTACCAGTGATACTGTTTCTGCCCCTGAGTCGTTAACTGTTACTACTACCCTTAATGCTAGTGTGACCCCTGAGACAAGTGTCGCCACTGATACCGCCACCACAAATGCAAGTGTTACGGAATCTGAAACGTCGACCAGTCCTTTTACTCCTGAAACTACTCTTGACACCACTGTTATTCTTGAAACCACCGATTCCGCAGACTCTACTGCCCTCACACCTGCATCTACTACAGCATCGTCTCTCACTGCAGAATCTGAGACAACTGACACTCTTAATACCACTACTACCAGTGATACTGTTTCTGCCCCTGAGTCGTTTACTACTAATACTACCCTTAATGCTAGTGTGACCCCTGAGAAAAGGGTCGCCACTGATACCGCCACCACAAATGCAAGTGTTACGGAATCTGAAACGTCGACCAGTCCTATTACTCCTGAAACTAATCTTGACACCACTGTTATTCTTGATACCACCGATTCCGCAGACTCTACTGCCCTCACACCTGCATCTACTACAGCATCCTCTCTCACTGCAGAATCTGAGACAACTGACACTCTTAATACCACTACTACCAGTGATACTGTTTCTGTCCCTGAGTCGTTTACTGTTACTACTACCCTTAATGCTAGTGTGACCCCTGAGACAACTGTCGCCACTGATACCGCCACCACAAATGCAAGTGTTACGGAATCTGAAACGTCGACTAGTACTCTGTCTCCTGAAATTACTCTGGACACCACTGTTATTCTTGAAACCACCGATTCCGCAGACTCTACTGCCCTCACACCTGCATCTACTACAGCATCCTCTTTCACTGCAGAATCTGAGAGAACTGACACTCTTAATACCACTAATACCAGTGATACTGTTTCTGCCCCTGAGTCGTTTACTACTAATACTACCCTTAATGCTAGTGTGACCCCTGAGACAAGTGTCGCCACTGATACCGCCACCACAAATGCAAGTGTTACGGAATCTGAGACGTCAACTAGTACTATGACTGCTGAAATTACTTTGGACACCACTGTTATTCTTGAAACCACCGATTCCGCAGACTCTACTGCCCTCAAACCTGCATCTACTACAGCATCCTCTCTCACTGCAGAATCTGAGACAACTGACACTCTTAATACCACTTCTACCAGTGATACTGTTTCTGCCCCTGAGTCGTTTACTGTTACTACTACCCTTAATGCTAGTGTGACCCCTGAGACAACTGTCGCCACTGATACCGCCACCACAAATGCAAGTGTTACGGAATCTGAAACGTCGACCAGTCCTATTACTCCTGAAACTAATCTTGACACCACTGTTATTCTTGATACCACTGATTCCGCAGACTCTACTGCCCTCACACCTGCATCTACTACAGCATCCTCTCTCACTGCAGAATCTGAGACAACTGACACTCTTAATACCACTACTACCAGTGATACTGTTTCTGCCCCTGAGTCGTTTACTGTTACTACTACCCTTAATGCTAGTGTGACCCCTGAGACAACTGTCGCCACTGATACCGCCACCTCAAATGCAAGTGTTACGGAATCTGAAACGTCGACTAGTACTCTGACTCCTGAAATTACTCTGGACACCACTGTTATTCTTGAAACCACCGATTCCGCAGACTCTACTGCCCTCACACCTGCATCTACTACAGCGTCCTCTCTCACTGCAGAATCTGGGACAACTGACACTCTTAATACCACTACTACCAGTGATACTGTTTCTGCCCCTGAGTCGTTTACTGTTACTACTACCCTTAATGCTAGTGTGACCCCTGAGACAACTGTCGCCACTGATACCGCCACCACAAATGCAAGTGTTACGGAATCTGAAACGTCGACTAGTACTATGACTCCTGAAATTACTCTGGACACCACTGTTATTCTTGAAACCATCGATTCCGCAGACTCTACTGCCCTCACACCTGCATCTACTACAGCATCGTCTCTCACTGCAGAATCTGAGACAACTGACACTCTTAATACCACTACTACCAGTGATACTGTTTCTGCCCCTGAGTCGTTTTCTGTTACTACTACCCTTAATGCTAGTGTGACCCCTGAGACAAGTGTCGCCACTGATACCGCCACCTCAAATGCAAGTGTTACGGAATCTGAAACGTCGACTAGTACTCTGACTCCTGAAATTACTCTGGACACCACTGTTATTCTTGAAACCACCGATTCCGCAGACTCTACTGCCCTCACACCTGCATCTACTACAGCGTCCTCTCTCACTGCAGAATCTGAGACAACTGACACTCTTAATACCACTACTACCAGTGATAGTGTTTCTGTCCCTGAGTCGTTTACTGTTACTACTACCCTTAATGCTAGTGTGACCCCTGAGACAACTGTCGCCACTGATACCGCTACCACAAATGCAAGTGTTACGGAATCTGAAACGTCGACTGGTACTCTGACTCCTGAAATTACTCTGGACACCACTGTTATTCTTGAAACCACCGATTCCGTAGACTCTACTGCCCTCACACCTGCATCTACTACAGCATCCTCTCTCACTGCAGAATCTGAGACAACTGACACTCTTAATACCACTACTACCAGTGATACTGTTTCTGCCCCTGAGTCGTTTACTGTTACTACTACCCTTAATGCTAGTGTGACCCCTGAGACAACTGTCGCCACTGATACCGCCACCACAAATGCAAGTGTTACGGAATCTGAAACGTCGACTAGTGCTCTGACTCCTGAAATTACTCTGGACACCACTGTTATTCTTGAAACCACCGATTCCGCAGACTCTACTGCCCTCACACCTGCATCTACTACAGCATCCTCTTTCACTGCAGAATCTGAGAGAACTGACACTCTTAATACCACTTCTACCAGTGATACTGTTTCTGCCCCTGAGTCGTTTACTGTTACTACTACCCTTAATGCTAGTGTGACCCCTGAGACAACTGTCGCCACTGATACCGCCACCACAAATGCAAGTGTTACGGAATCTGAAACGTCGACTAGTACTCTGACTCCTGAAATTACTCTGGACACCACTGTTATTCTTGAAACCACCGATTCCGCAGACTCTACTGCCCTCACACCTGCATCTACTACAGCATCCTCTCTCACTGCAGAATCTGAGACAACTGACACTCTTAATACCACTACTACCAGTGATACTGTTTCTGTCCCTGAGTCGTTTACTGTTACTACTACCCTTAATGCTAGTGTGACCCCTGAGACAACTGTCGCCACTGATACCGCCACCACAAATGCAAGTGTTACGGAATCTGAAACGTCGACTAGTACTCTGACTCCTGAAATTACTCTGGACACCACTGTTATTCTTGATACCACCGATTCCGCAGACTCTACTGCCCTCACACCTGCATCTACTACAGCATCCTCTCTCACTGCAGAATCTGAGACAACTGACACTCTTAATACCACTACTACCAGTGATACTGTTTCTGTCCCTGAGTCGTTTACTGTTACTACTACCCTTAATGCTAGTGTGACCCCTGAGACAACTGTCGCCACTGATACCGCCACCACAAATGCAAGTGTTACGGAATCTGAAACGTCGACTAGTACTCTGACTCCTGAAATTACTCTGGACACCACTGTTATTCTTGAAACCACCGATTCCGTAGACTCTACTGCCCTCACACCTGCATCTACTACAGCATCCTCTCTCACTGCAGAATCTGAGACAACTGACACTCTTAATACCACTACTACCAGTGATACTGTTTCTGCCCCTGAGTCGTTTACTGTTACTACTACCCTTAATGCTAGTGTGACCCCTGAGACAAGTGTCGCCACTGATACCGCCACCACAAATGCAAGTGTTACGGAATCTGAAACGTCAACTAGTACTATGACTGCTGAAATTACTCTGGACACCACTGTTATTCTTGAAACCACCGATTCCGCAGACTCTACTGCCCTCACACCTGCATCTACTACAGCATCGTCTCTCACTGCAGAATCTGAGACAACTGACACTCTTAATACCACTACTACCAGTGATACTGTTTCTGCCCCTGAGTCGTTTACTCTTACTACTACCCTTAATGCTAGTGCGACTCCTGAGACAACTGTCGCCACTGATACCGCCACCACAAATGCAAGTGTTACGGAATCTGAAACGTCGACTAGTACTCTGACTCCTGAAATTACTCTGGACACCACTGTTATTCTTGATACCACCGATTCCGCAGACTCTACTGCCCTCACACCTGCATCTACTACAGCATCCTCTCTCACTGCAGAATCTGAGACAACTGACACTCTTAATACCACTACTACCAGTGATACTGTTTCTGTCCCTGAGTCGTTTACTGTTACTACTACCCTTAATGCTAGTGTGACCCCTGAGACAACTGTCGCCACTGATAATGCCACCACAAATGCAAGTGTTACGGAATCTGAAACGTCGACTGGTACTCTGACTCCTGAAATTACTCTGGACACCACTGTTATTCTTGAAACCACCGATTCCGTAGACTCTACTGCCCTCACACCTGCATCTACTACAGCATCCTCTCTCACTGCAGAATCTGAGACAACTGACACTCTTAATACCACTACTACCAGTGATACTGTTTCTGCCCCTGAGTCGTTTACTGTTACTACTACCCTTAATGCTAGTGTGACCCCTGAGACAACTGTCGCCACTGATACCGCCACCACAAATGCAAGTGTTACGGAATCTGAAACGTCGACTAGTACTATGACTCCTGAAATTACTCTGGACACCACTGTTATTCTTGAAACCATCGATTCCGCAGACTCTACTGCCCTCACACCTGCATCTACTACAGCATCGTCTCTCACTGCAGAATCTGAGACAACTGACACTCTTAATACCACTACTACCAGTGATACTGTTTCTGCCCCTGAGTCGTTTACTCTTACTACTACCCTTAATGCTAGTGTGACCCCTGAGACAAGTGTCGCCACTGATACCGCCACCACAAATGCAAGTGTTACGGAATCTGAAACGTCAACTAGTACTATGACTGCTGAAATTACTCTGGACACCACTGTTATTCTTGAAACCACCGATTCCGCAGACTCTACTGCCCTCACACCTGCATCTACTACAGCATCGTCTCTCACTGCAGAATCTGAGACAACTGACACTCTTAATACCACTACTACCAGTGATACTGTTTCTGCCCCTGAGTCGTTTACTGTTACTACTACCCTTAATGCTAGTGTGACCCCTGAGACAAGTGTCGCCACTGATACCGCCACCACAAATGCAAGTGTTACGGAATCTGAGACGTCAACTAGTACTATGACTGCTGAAATTACTCTGGACACCACTGTTATTCTTAAAACCACCGATTCCGCAGACTCTACTGCCCTCAAACCTGCATCTACTACAGCATCCTCTCTCACTGCAGAATCTGAGACAACTGACACTCTTAATACCACTACTACCAGTGATACTGTTTCTGCCCCTGAGTCGTTTACTGTTACTACTACCCTTAATGCTAGTGTGACCCCTGAGACAACTGTCGCCACTGATACCGCCACCTCAAATGCAAGTGTTACGGAATCTGAAACGTCGACTAGTACTCTGACTCCTGAAATTACTCTGGACACCACTGTTATTCTTGAAACCACCGATTCCGCAGACTCTACTGCCCTCACACCTGCATCTACTACAGCATCCTCTCTCACTGCAGAATCTGAGACAACTGACACTCTTAATACCACTAATACCAGTGATACTGTTTCTGTCCCTGAGTCGTTTACTGTTACTACTACCCTTAATGCTAGTGTGACCCCTGAGACAACTGTCGCCACTGATACCGCCACCACAAATGCAAGTGTTACGGAATCTGAAACGTCAACTAGTACTATGACTGCTGAAATTACTCTGGACACCACTGTTATTCTTGAAACCACCGATTCCGCAGACTCTACTGCCCTCACACCTGCATCTACTACAGCATCGTCTCTCACTGCAGAATCTGAGGCAACTGACACTCTTAATACCACTACTACCAGTGATACTGTTTCTGCCCCTGAGTCGTTTACTGTTACTACTACCCTTAATGCTAGTGTGACCCCTGAGACAAGTGTCGCCACTGATACCGCCACCACAAATGCAAGTGTTACGGAATCTGAGACGTCAACTAGTACTATGACTGCTGAAATTACTCTGGACACCACTGTTATTCTTGAAACCACCGATTCCGCAGACTCTACTGCCCTCAAACCTGCATCTACTACAGCATCCTCTCTCACTGCAGAATCTGAGACAACTGACACTCTTAATACCACTTCTACCAGTGATACTGTTTCTGCCCCTGAGTCGTTTACTGTTACTACTACCCTTAATGCTAGTGTGACCCCTGAGACAAGTGTCGCCACTGATACCGCCACCACAAATGCAAGTGTTACGGAATCTGAAACGTCGACCAGTCCTATTACTCCTGAAACTAATCTTGACACCACTGTTATTCTTGATACCACTGATTCCGCAGACTCTACTGCCCTCACACCTGCATCTACTACAGCATCCTCTCTCACTGCAGAATCTGAGACAACTGACACTCTTAATACCACTACTACCAGTGATACTGTTTCTGCCCCTGAGTCGTTTACTGTTACTACTACCCTTAATGCTAGTGTGACCCCTGAGACAACTGTCGCCACTGATACCGCCACCACAAATGCAAGTGTTACGGAATCTGAAACGTCGACTAGTACTATGACTCCTGAAATTACTCTGGACACCACTGTTATTCTTGAAACCATCGATTCCGCAGACTCTACTGCCCTCACACCTGCATCTACTACAGCATCCTCTCTCACTGCAGAATCTGAGACAACTGACACTCTTAATACCACTACTACCAGTGATACTGTTTCTGCCCCTGAGTCGTTTACTGTTACTACTACCCTTAATGCTAGTGTGACCCCTGAGACAAGTGTCGCCACTGATACCGCCACCACAAATGCAAGTGTTACGGAATCTGAAACGTCGACTAGTACTCTGACTCCTGAAATTACTCTGGACACCACTGTTATTCTTGAAACCACCGATTCCGTAGACTCTACTGCCCTCACACCTGCATCTACTACAGCATCCTCTCTCACTGCAGAATCTGAGACAACTGACACTCTTAATACCACTACTACCAGTGATAATGTTTCTGTCCCTGAGTCGTTTACTGTTACTACTACCCTTAATGCTAGTGTGACCCCTGAGACAACTGTCGCCACTGATACCGCCACCACAAATGCAAGTGTTACGGAATCTGAAACGTCGACTGGTACTCTGACTCCTGAAATTACTCTGGACACCACTGTTATTCTTGAAACCACCGATTCCGTAGACTCTACTGCCCTCACACCTGCATCTACTACAGCATCCTCTCTCACGGCAGAATCTGAGACAACTGACACTCTTAATACCACTACTACCAGTGATACTGTTACTGCCCCTAGGTCGTTTACTGTTACTACTACCCTTAATGCTAGTGTGACACCTGAGACAACTGTCGCCACTGATACCGCCACCACAAATGCAAGTGTTACGGAATCTGAAACGTCGACTAGTACTATGACTCCTGAAATTACTCTGGACACCACTGTTATTCTTGAAACCATCGATTCCGCAGACTCTACTGCCCTCACACCTGCATCTACTACAGCATCGTCTCTCACTGCAGAATCTGAGACAACTGACACTCTTAATACCACTACTACCAGTGATACTGTTTCTGCCCCTGAGTCGTTTACTGTTACTACTACCCTTAATGCTAGTGTGACCCCTGAGACAAGTGTCGCCACTGATACCGCCACCACAAATGCAAGTGTTACGGAATCTGAAACGTCGACTAGTACTCTGACTCCTGAAATTACTCTGGACACCACTGTTATTCTTGATACCACCGATTCCGCAGACTCTACTGCCCTCACACCTGCATCTACTACAGCATCCTCTCTCACTGCAGAATCTGAGACAACTGACACTCTTAATACCACTACTACCAGTGATACTGTTTCTGTCCCTGAGTCGTTTACTGTTACTACTACCCTTAATGCTAGTGTGACCCCTGAGACACCTGTCGCCACTGATAATGCCACCACAAATGCAAGTGTTACGGAATCTGAAACGTCGACTGGTACTCTGACTCCTGAAATTACTCTGGACACCACTGTTATTCTTGAAACCACCGATTCCGTAGACTCTACTGCCCTCACACCTGCATCTACTACAGCATCCTCTCTCACTGCAGAATCTGAGACAACTGACACTCTTAATACCACTACTACCAGTGATACTGTTTCTGCCCCTGAGTCGTTTACTGTTACTACTACCCTTAATGCTAGTGTGACCCCTGAGACAACTGTCGCCACTGATACCGCCACCACAAATGCAAGTGTTACGGAATCTGAAACGTCGACTAGTACTATGACTCCTGAAATTACTCTGGACACCACTGTTATTCTTGAAACCATCGATTCCGCAGACTCTACTGCCCTCACACCTGCATCTACTACAGCATCGTCTCTCACTGCAGAATCTGAGACAACTGACACTCTTAATACCACTACTACCAGTGATACTGTTTCTGCCCCTGAGTCGTTTACTGTTACTACTACCCTTAATGCTAGTGTGACCCCTGAGACAAGTGTCGCCACTGATACCGCCACCACAAATGCAAGTGTTACGGAATCTGAAACGTCAACTAGTACTATGACTGCTGAAATTACTCTGGACACCACTGTTATTCTTGAAACCACCGATTCCGCAGACTCTACTGCCCTCACACCTGCATCTACTACAGCATCGTCTCTCACTGCAGAATCTGAGACAACTGACACTCTTAATACCACTACTACCAGTGATACTGTTTCTGCCCCTGAGTCGTTTACTGTTACTACTACCCTTAATGCTAGTGTGACCCCTGAGACAAGTGTCGCCACTGATACCGCCACCACAAATGCAAGTGTTACGGAATCTGAGACGTCAACTAGTACTATGACTGCTGAAATTACTCTGGACACCACTGTTATTCTTGAAACCACCGATTCCGCAGACTCTACTGCCCTCAAACCTGCATCTACTACAGCATCCTCTCTCACTGCAGAATCTGAGACAACTGACACTCTTAATACCACTACTACCAGTGATACTGTTTCTGCCCCTGAGTCGTTTACTGTTACTACTACCCTTAATGCTAGTGTGACCCCTGAAACAACTGTCGCCACTGATACCGCCACCTCAAATGCAAGTGTTACGGAATCTGAAACGTCGACTAGTACTCTGACTCCTGAAATTACTCTGGACACCACTGTTATTCTTGAAACCACCGATTCCGCAGACTCTACTGCCCTCACACCTGCATCTACTACAGCATCCTCTCTCACTGCAGAATCTGAGACAACTGACACTCTTAATACCACTAATACCAGTGATACTGTTTCTGTCCCTGAGTCGTTTACTGTTACTACTACCCTTAATGCTAGTGTGACCCCTGAGACAACTGTCGCCACTGATACCGCCACCACAAATGCAAGTGTTACGGAATCTGAAACGTCGACTAGTACTCTGACTCCTGAAATTACTCTGGACACCACTGTTATTCTTGAAACCACCGATTCCGCAGACTCTACTGCCCTCACACCTGCATCTACTACAGCATCGTCTCTCACTGCAGAATCTGAGACAACTGACACTCTTAATACCACTACTACCAGTGATACTGTTTCTGCCCCTGAGTCGTTTACTGTTACTACTACCCTTAATGCTAGTGTGACCCCTGAGACAAGTGTCGCCACTGATACCGCCACCACAAATGCAAGTGTTACGGAATCTGAGACGTCAACTAGTACTATGACTGCTGAAATTACTCTGGACACCACTGTTATTCTTGAAACCACCGATTCCGCAGACTCTACTGCCCTCAAACCTGCATCTACTACAGCATCCTCTCTCACTGCAGAATCTGAGACAACTGACACTCTTAATACCACTAATACCAGTGATACTGTTTCTGCCCCTGAGTCGTTTACTGTTACTACTACCCTTAATGCTAGTGTGACCCCTGAGACAAGTGTCGCCACTGATACCGCCACCACAAATGCAAGTGTTACGGAATCTGAAACGTCGACCAGTCCTATTACTCCTGAAACTAATCTTGACACCACTGTTATTCTTGATACCACTGATTCCGCAGACTCTACTGCCCTCACACCTGCATCTACTACAGCATCCTCTCTCACTGCAGAATCTGAGACAACTGACACTCTTAATACCACTACTACCAGTGATACTGTTTCTGCCCCTGAGTCGTTTACTGTTACTACTACCCTTAATGCTAGTGTGACCCCTGAGACAACTGTCGCCACTGATACCGCCACCTCAAATGCAAGTGTTACGGAATCTGAAACGTCGACTAGTACTCTGACTCCTGAAATTACTCTGGACACCACTGTTATTCTTGAAACCACCGATTCCGCAGACTCTACTGCCCTCACACCTGCATCTACTACAGCGTCCTCTCTCACTGCAGAATCTGGGACAACTGACACTCTTAATACCACTACTACCAGTGATACTGTTTCTGCCCCTGAGTCGTTTACTGTTACTACTACCCTTAATGCTAGTGTGACCCCTGAGACAACTGTCGCCACTGATACCGCCATCACAAATGCTAGTGTTACGGAATCTGAAACGTCGACTAGTACTATGACTCCTGAAATTACTCTGGACACCACTGTTATTCTTGAAACCATCGATTCCGCAGACTCTACTGCCCTCACACCTGCATCTACTACAGCATCGTCTCTCACTGCAGAATCTGAGACAACTGACACTCTTAATACCACTACTACCAGTGATACTGTTTCTGCCCCTGAGTCGTTTACTGTTACTACTACCCTTAATGCTAGTGTGACCCCTGAGACAAGTGTCGCCACTGATACCGCCACCACAAATGCAAGTGTTACGGAATCTGAAACGTCGACTAGTACTCTGACTCCTGAAATTACTCTGGACACCACTGTTATTCTTGAAACCACCGATTCCGCAGACTCTACTGCCCTCACACCTGCATCTACTACAGCGTCCTCTCTCACTGCAGAATCTGAGACAACTGACACTCTTAATACCACTACTACCAGTGATACTGTTTCTGCCCCTGAGTCGTTTACTGTTACTACTACCCTTAATGCTAGTGTGACCCCTGAGACAACTGTCGCCACTGATACCGCCACCACAAATGCAAGTGTTACGGAATCTGAAACGTCGACTGGTACTCTGACTCCTGAAATTACTCTGGACACCACTGTTATTCTTGAAACCACCGATTCCGTAGACTCTACTGCCCTCACACCTGCATCTACTACAGCATCCTCTCTCACTGCAGAATCTGAGACAACTGACACTCTTAATACCACTACTACCAGTGATACTGTTTCTGCCCCTGAGTCGTTTACTGTTACTACTACCCTTAATGCTAGTGTGACCCCTGAGACAACTGTCGCCACTGATACAGCCACCACAAATGCAATTGTTACGGAATCTGAAACGTCGACTAGTGCTCTGACTCCTGAAATTACTCTGGACACCACTGTTATTCTTGAAACCACCGATTCCGCAGACTCTACTGCCCTCACACCTGCATCTACTACAGCATCCTCTTTCACTGCAGAATCTGAGAGAACTGACACTCTTAATACCACTAATACCAGTGATACTGTTTCTGCCCCTGAGTCGTTTACTACTAATACTACCCTTAATGCTAGTGTGACCCCTGAGACAACTGTCGCCACTGATACCGCCACCACAAATGCAAGTGTTACGGAATCTGAAACGTCGACTAGTACTCTGACTCCTGAAATTACTCTGGACACCACTGTTATTCTTGAAACCACCGATTCCGCAGACTCTACTGCCCTCACACCTGCATCTACTACAGCATCCTCTCTCACTGCAGAATCTGAGACAACTGACACTCTTAATACCACTACTACCAGTGATACTGTTTCTGTCCCTGAGTCGTTTACTGTTACTACTACCCTTAATGCTAGTGTGACCCCTGAGACAACTGTCGCCACTGATACCGCCACCACAAATGCAAGTGTTACGGAATCTGAAACGTCGACTAGTACTCTGACTCCTGAAATTACTCTGGACACCACTGTTATTCTTGATACCACCGATTCCGCAGACTCTACTGCCCTCACACCTGCATCTACTACAGCATCCTTTCTCACTGCAGAATCTGAGACAACTGACACTCTTAATACCACTACTACCAGTGATACTGTTTCTGTCCCTGAGTCGTTTACTGTTACTACTACCCTTAATGCTAGTGTGACCCCTGAGACAACTGTCGCCACTGATACCGCCACCACAAATGCAAGTGTTACGGAATCTGAAACGTCGACTAGTACTCTGACTCCTGAAATTACTCTGGACACCACTGTTATTCTTGAAACCACCGATTCCGTAGACTCTACTGCCCTCACACCTGCATCTACTACAGCATCCTCTCTCACTGCAGAATCTGAGACAACTGACACTCTTAATACCACTACTACCAGTGATACTGTTTCTGCCCCTGAGTCGTTTACTGTTACTACTACCCTTAATGCTAATGTGACCCCTGAGACAAGTGTCGCCACTGATACCGCCACCACAAATGCAAGTGTTACGGAATCTGAAACGTCAACTAGTACTATGACTGCTGAAATTACTCTGGACACCACTGTTATTCTTGAAACCACCGATTCCGCAGACTCTACTGCCCTCACACCTGCATCTACTACAGCATCGTCTCTCACTGCAGAATCTGAGACAACTGACACTCTTAATACCACTACTACCAGTGATACTGTTTCTGCCCCTGAGTCGTTTACTCTTACTACTACCCTTAATGCTAGTGCGACTCCTGAGACAACTGTCGCCACTGATACCGCCACCACAAATGCAAGTGTTACGGAATCTGAAACGTCGACTAGTACTCTGACTCCTGAAATTACTCTGGACACCACTGTTATTCTTGATACTACCGATTCCGCAGACTCTACTGCCCTCACACCTGCATCTACTACAGCATCCTCTCTCACTGCAGAATCTGAGACAACTGACACTCTTAATACCACTACTACCAGTGATACTGTTTCTGTCCCTGAGTCGTTTACTGTTACTACTACCCTTAATGCTAGTGTGACCCCTGAGACAACTGTCGCCACTGATAATGCCACCACAAATGCAAGTGTTACGGAATCTGAAACGTCGACTGGTACTCTGACTCCTGAAATTACTCTGGACACCACTGTTATTCTTGAAACCACCGATTCCGTAGACTCTACTGCCCTCACACCTGCATCTACTACAGCATCCTCTCTCACTGCAGAATCTGAGACAACTGACACTCTTAATACCACTACTACCAGTGATACTGTTTCTGCCCCTGAGTCGTTTACTGTTACTACTACCCTTAATGCTAGTGTGACCCCTGAGACAACTGTCGCCACTGATACCGCCACCACAAATGCAAGTGTTACGGAATCTGAAACGTCGACTAGTACTATGACTCCTGAAATTACTCTGGACACCACTGTTATTCTTGAAACCATCGATTCCGCAGACTCTACTGCCCTCACACCTGCATCTACTACAGCATCGTCTCTCACTGCAGAATCTGAGACAACTGACACTCTTAATACCACTACTACCAGTGATACTGTTTCTGCCCCTGAGTCGTTTACTGTTACTACTACCGTTAATGCTAGTGTGACCCCTGAGACAAGTGTCGCCACTGATACCGCCACCACAAATGCAAGTGTTACGGAATCTGAAACGTCAACTAGTACTATGACTGCTGAAATTACTCTGGACACCACTGTTATTCTTGAAACCACCGATTCCGCAGACTCTACTGCCCTCACACCTGCATCTACTACAGCATCGTCTCTCACTGCAGAATCTGAGACAACTGACACTCTTAATACCACTACTACCAGTGATACTGTTTCTGCCCCTGAGTCGTTTACTGTTACTACTACCCTTAATGCTAGTGTGACCCCTGAGACAAGTGTCGCCACTGATACCGCCACCACAAATGCAAGTGTTACGGAATCTGAGACGTCAACTAGTACTATGACTGCTGAAATTACTCTGGACACCACTGTTATTCTTGAAACCACCGATTCCGCAGACTCTACTGCCCTCAAACCTGCATCTACTACAGCATCCTCTCTCACTGCAGAATCTGAGACAACTGACACTCTTAATACCACTACTACCAGTGATACTGTTTCTGCCCCTGAGTCGTTTACTGTTACTACTACCCTTAATGCTAGTGTGACCCCTGAGACAACTGTCGCCACTGATACCGCCATCTCAAATGCAAGTGTTACGGAATCTGAAACGTCGACTAGTACTCTGACTCCTGAAATTACTCTGGACACCACTGTTATTCTTGAAACCACCGATTCCGCAGACTCTACTGCCCTCACACCTGCATCTACTACAGCATCCTCTCTCACTGCAGAATCTGAGACAACTGACACTCTTAATACCACTAATACCAGTGATACTGTTTCTGTCCCTGAGTCGTTTACTGTTACTACTACCCTTAATGCTAGTGTGACCCCTGAGACAACTGTCGCCACTGATACCGCCACCACAAATGCAAGTGTTACGGAATCTGAAACGTCAACTAGTACTATGACTGCTGAAATTACTCTGGACACCACTGTTATTCTTGAAACCACCGATTCCGCAGACTCTACTGCCCTCACACCTGCATCTACTACAGCATCGTCTCTCACTGCAGAATCTGAGGCAACTGACACTCTTAATACCACTACTACCAGTGATACTGTTTCTGCCCCTGAGTCGTTTACTGTTACTACTACCCTTAATGCTAGTGTGACCCCTGAGACAAGTGTCGCCACTGATACCGCCACCACAAATGCAAGTGTTACGGAATCTGAGACGTCAACTAGTACTATGACTGCTGAAATTACTCTGGACACCACTGTTATTCTTGAAACCACCGATTCCGCAGACTCTACTGCCCTCAAACCTGCATCTACTACAGCATCCTCTCTCACTGCAGAATCTGAGACAACTGACACTCTTAATACCACTTCTACCAGTGATACTGTTTCTGCCCCTGAGTCGTTTACTGTTACTACTACCCTTAATGCTAGTGTGACCCCTGAGACAAGTGTCGCCACTGATACCGCCACCACAAATGCAAGTGTTACGGAATCTGAAACGTCGACCAGTCCTATTACTCCTGAAACTAATCTTGACACCACTGTTATTCTTGATACCACTGATTCCGCAGACTCTACTGCCCTCACACCTGCATCTACTACAGCATCCTCTCTCACTGCAGAATCTGAGACAACTGACACTCTTAATACCACTACTACCAGTGATACTGTTTCTGCCCCTGAGTCGTTTACTGTTACTACTACCCTTAATGCTAGTGTGACCCCTGAGACAACTGTCGCCACTGATACCGCCACCTCAAATGCAAGTGTTACGGAATCTGAAACGTCGACTAGTACTCTGACTCCTGAAATTACTCTGGACACCACTGTTATTCTTGAAACCACCGATTCCGCAGACTCTACTGCCCTCACACCTGCATCTACTACAGCGTCCTCTCTCACTGCAGAATCTGGGACAACTGACACTCTTAATACCACTACTACCAGTGATACTGTTTCTGCCCCTGAGTCGTTAACTGTTACTACTACCCTTAATGCTAGTGTGACCCCTGAGACAACTGTCGCCACTGATACCGCCACCACAAATGCAAGTGTTACGGAATCTGAAACGTCGACTAGTACTATGACTCCTGAAATTACTCTGGACACCACTGTTATTCTTGAAACCATCGATTCCGCAGACTCTACTGCCCTCACACCTGCATCTACTACAGCATCGTCTCTCACTGCAGAATCTGAGACAACTGACACTCTTAATACCACTACTACCAGTGATACTGTTTCTGCCCCTGAGTCGTTTACTGTTACTACTACCCTTAATGCTAGTGTGACCCCTGAGACAAGTGTCGCCACTGATACCGCCACCACAAATGCAAGTGTTACGGAATCTGAAACGTCAACTAGTACTCTGACTCCTGAAATTACTCTGGACACCACTGTTATTCTTGAAACCACCGATTCCGTAGACTCTACTGCCCTCACACCTGCATCTACTACAGCATCCTCTCTCACTGCAGAATCTGAGACAACTGACACTCTTAATACCACTACTACCAGTGATAATGTTTCTGTCCCTGAGTCGTTTACTGTTACTACTACCCTTAATGCTAGTGTGACCCCTGAGACAACTGTCGCCACTGATACCGCCACCACAAATGCAAGTGTTACGGAATCTGAAACGTCGACTGGTACTCTGACTCCTGAAATTACTCTGGACACCACTGTTATTCTTGAAACCACCGATTCCGTAGACTCTACTGCCCTCACACCTGCATCTACTACAGCATCCTCTCTCACTGCAGAATCTGAGACAACTGACATTCTTAATACCACTACTACCAGTGATACTGTTTCTGCCCCTGAGTCGTTTACTGTTACTACTAACCTTAATGCTAGTGTGACACCTGAGACAACTGTCGCCACTGATACCGCCACCACAAATGCAAGTGTTACGGAATCTGAAACGTCGACTAGTACTATGACTCCTGAAATTACTCTGGACACAACTGTTATTCTTGAAACCATCGATTCCGCAGACTCTACTGCCCTCACACCTGCATCTACTACAGCATCATCTCTCACTGCAGAATCTGAGACAACTGACACTCTTAATACCACTACTACCAGTGATACTGTTTCTGCCCCTGAGTCGTTTACTGTTACTACTACCCTTAATGCTAGTGTGACCCCTGAGACAACTGTCGCCACTGATACCGCCACCACAAATGCAAGTGTTACGGAATCTGAAACGTCGACTAGTACTCTGACTCCTGAAATTACTCTGGACACCACTGTTATTCTTGATACCACCGATTCCGCAGACTCTACTGCCCTCACACCTGCATCTACTACAGCATCCTCTCTCACTGCAGAATCTGAGACAACTGACACTCTTAATACCACTACTACCAGTGATACTGTTTCTGTCCCTGAGTCGTTTACTGTTACTACTACCCTTAATGCTAGTGTGACCCCTGAGACAACTGTCGCCACTGATAACGCCACCACAAATGCAAGTGTTACGGAATCTGAAACGTCGACTGGTACTCTGACTCCTGAAATTACTCTGGACACCACTGTTATTCTTGAAACCACCGATTCCGTAGACTCTACTGCCCTCACACCTGCATCTACTACAGCATCCTCTCTCACTGCAGAATCTGAGACAACTGACACTCTTAATACCACTACTACCAGTGATACTGTTTCTGCCCCTGAGTCGTTTACTGTTACTACTACCCTTAATGCTAGTGTGACCCCTGAGACAACTGTCGCCACTGATACCGCCACCACAAATGCAAGTGTTACGGAATCTGAAACGTCGACTAGTACTATGACTCCTGAAATTACTCTGGACACCACTGTTATTTTTGAAACCATCGATTCCGCAGACTCTACTGCCCTCACACCTGCATCTACTACAGCATCGTCTCTCACTGCAGAATCTGAGACAACTGACACTCTTAATACCACTACTACCAGTGATACTGTTTCTGCCCCTGAGTCGTTTACTGTTACTACTACCCTTAATGCTAGTGTGACCCCTGAGACAAGTGTCGCCACTGATACCGCCACCACAAATGCAAGTGTTACGGAATCTGAAACGTCAACTAGTACTATGACTGCTGAAATTACTCTGGACACCACTGTTATTCTTGAAACCACCGATTCCGTAGACTCTACTGCCCTCACACCTGCATCTACTACAGCATCGTCTCTCACTGCAGAATCTGAGACAACTGACACTCTTAATAACACTACTACCAGTGATACTGTTTCTGCCCCTGAGTCGTTTACTGTTACTACTACCCTTAATGCTAGTGTGACCCCTGAGACAACTGTCGCCACTGATACCGCCACCACAAATGCAAGTGTTACGGAATCTGAAACGTCGACTAGTACTATGACTCCTGAAATTACTCTGGACACAACTGTTATTCTTGAAACCACCGATTCCGTAGACTCTACTGCCCTCACACCTGCATCTACTACAGCATCCTCTCTCACGGCAGAATCTGAGACAACTGACACTCTTAATACCACTACTACCAGTGATACTGTTACTGCCCCTAGGTCGTTTACTGTTACTACTACCCTTAATGCTAGTGTGACACCTGAGACAACTGTCGCCACTGATACCGCCACCACAAATGCAAGTGTTACAGAATCTGAAACGTCGACTAGTACTATGACTCCTGAAATTACTCTGGACACAACTGTTATTCTTGAAACCATCGATTCCGCAGACTCTACTGCCCTCACACCTGCATCTACTACAGCATCGTCTCTCACTGCAGAATCTGAGACAACTGACACTCTTAATACCACTACTACCAGTGATACTGTTTCTGCCCCTGAGTCGTTTACTGTTACTACTACCCTTAATGCTAGTGTGACCCCTGAGACAACTGTCGCCACTGATACCGCCACCACAAATGCAAGTGTTACGGAATCTGAAACGTCGACTAGTACTCTGACTCCTGAAATTACTCTGGACACCACTGTTATTCTTGATACCACCGATTCCGCAGACTCTACTGCCCTCACACCTGCATCTACTACGGCATCCTCTCTCACTGCAGAATCTGAGACAACTGACACTCTTAATACCACTACTACCAGTGATACTGTTTCTGTCCCTGAGTCGTTTACTGTTACTACTACCCTTAATGCTAGTGTGACCCCTGAGACAACTGTCGCCACTGATAACGCCACCACAAATGCAAGTGTTACGGAATCTGAAACGTCGACTGGTACTCTGACTCCTGAAATTACTCTGGACACCACTGTTATTCTTGAAACCACCGATTCCGTAGACTCTACTGCCCTCACACCTGCATCTACTACAGCATCCTCTCTCACTGCAGAATCTGAGACAACTGACACTCTTAATACCACTACTACCAGTGATACTGTTTCTGCCCCTGAGTCGTTTACTGTTACTACTACCCTTAATGCTAGTGTGACCCCTGAGACAACTGTCGCCACTGATACCGCCACCACAAATGCAAGTGTTACGGAATCTGAAACGTCGACTAGTACTATGACTCCTGAAATTACTCTGGACACCACTGTTATTCTTGAAACCATCGATTCCGCAGACTCTACTGCCCTCACACCTGCATCTACTACAGCATCCTCTCTCACTGCAGAATCTGAGACAACTGACACTCTTAATACCACTACTACCAGTGATACTGTTTCTGTCCCTGAGTCGTTTACTGTTACTACTACCCTTAATGCTAGTGTGACCCCTGAGACAACTGTCGCCACTGATACCGCCACCACAAATGCAAGTGTTACGGAATCTGAAACGTCGACTAGTACTCTGACTCCTGAAATTACTCTGGACACCACTGTTATTCTTGAAACCACCGATTCCGTAGACTCTACTGCCCTCACACCTGCATCTACTACAGCATCCTCTCTCACTGCAGAATCTGAGACAACTGACACTCTTAATACCACTACTACCAGTGATACTGTTTCTGCCCCTGAGTCGTTTACTGTTACTACTACCCTTAATGCTAGTGTGACCCCTGAGACAACTGTCGCCACTGATACCGCCACCACAAATGCAAGTGTTACGGAATCTGAAACGTCGACTAGTACTATGACTCCTGAAATTACTCTGGACACCACTGTTATTCTTGAAACCATCGATTCCGCAGACTCTACTGCCCTCACACCTGCATCTACTACAGCATCGTCTCTCACTGCAGAATCTGAGACAACTGACACTCTTAATACCACTACTACCAGTGATACTGTTTCTGCCCCTGAGTCGTTTACTACTAATACTACCCTTAATGCTAGTGTGACCCCTGAGAAAAGTGTCGCCACTGATACCGCCACCACAAATGCAAGTGTTACGGAATCTGAAACGTCGACCAGTCCTATTACTCCTGAAACTAATCTTGACACCACTGTTATTCTTGATACCACCGATTCCGCAGACTCTACTGCCCTCACACCTGCATCTACTACAGCATCCTCTTTCACTGCAGAATCTGAGAGAACTGACACTCTTAATACCACTAATACCAGTGATACTGTTTCTGCCCCTGAGTCGTTTACTACTAATACTACCCTTAATGCTAGTGTGACCCCTGAGACAAGTGTCGCCACTGATACCGCCACCACAAATGCAAGTGTTACGGAATCTGAAACGTCGACTAGTACTCTGACTCCTGAAATTACTCTGGACACCACTGTTATTCTTGAAACCACCGATTCCGCAGACTCTACTGCCCTCACACCTGCATCTACTACAGCATCCTCTTTCACTGCAGAATCTGAGAGAACTGACACTCTTAATACCACTAATACCAGTGATACTGTTTCTGCCCCTGAGTCGTTTATTACTAATACTACCCTTAATGCTAGTGTGACCCCTGAGACAACTGTCGCCACTGATACCGCCACCACAAATGCAAGTGTTACGGAATCTGAAACGTCGACTAGTACTCTGACTCCTGAAATTACTCTGGACACCACTGTTATTCTTGAAACCACCGATTCCGCAGACTCTACTGCCCTCACACCTGCATCTACTACAGCATCCTCTCTCACTGCAGAATCTGAGACAACTGACACTCTTAATACCACTACTACCAGTGATACTGTTTCTGTCCCTGAGTCGTTTACTGTTACTACTACCCTTAATGCTAGTGTGACCCCTGAGACAACTGTCGCCACTGATACCGCCACCACAAATGCAAGTGTTACGGAATCTGAAACGTCGACTAGTACTCTGACTCCTGAAATTACTCTGGACACCACTGTTATTCTTGAAACCACCGATTCCGCAGACTCTACTGCCCTCACACCTGCATCTACTACAGCATCCTCTCTCACTGCAGAATCTGAGACAACTGACACTCTTAATACCACTACAACCAGTGATACTGTTTCTGTCCCTGAGTCGTTTACTGTTACTACTACCCTTAATGCTAGTGTGACCCCTGAGACAACTGTCGCCACTGATAATGCCACCACAAATGCAAGTGTTACGGAATCTGAAACGTCGACTGGTACTCTGACTCCTGAAATTGCTCTGGACACCACTGTTATTCTTGAAACCACCGATTCCGTAGACTCTACTGCCCTCACACCTGCATCTACTACAGCATCCTCTCTCACTGCAGAATCTGAGACAACTGACACTCTTAATACCACTACTACCAGTGATACTGTTTCTGTCCCTGAGTCGTTTACTGTTACTACTACCCTTAATGCTAGTGTGACCCCTGAGACAACTGTCGCCACTGATAATGCCACCACAAATGCAAGTGTTACGGAATCTGAAACGTCGACTGGTACTCTGACTCCTGAAATTACTCTGGACACCACTGTTATTCTTGAAACCACCGATTCCGTAGACTCTACTGCCCTCACACCTGCATCTACTACAGCATCCTCTCTCACTGCAGAATCTGAGACAACTGACACTCTTAATACCACTACTACCAGTGATACTGTTTCTGCCCCTGAGTCGTTTACTGTTACTACTACCCTTAATGCTAGTGTGACCCCTGAGACAACTGTCGCCACTGATACCGCCACCACAAATGCAAGTGTTACGGAATCTGAAACGTCGACTAGTACTATGACTCCTGAAATTACTCTGGACACCACTGTTATTCTTGAAACCATCGATTCCGCAGACTCTACTGCCCTCACACCTGCATCTACTACAGCATCGTCTCTCACTGCAGAATCTGAGACAACTGACACTCTTAATACCACTACTACCAGTGATACTGTTTCTGCCCCTGAGTCGTTTACTGTTACTACTACCCTTAATGCTAGTGTGACCCCTGAGACAAGTGTCGCCACTGATACCGCCACCACAAATGCAAGTGTTACGGAATCTGAAACGTCAACTAGTACTATGACTGCTGAAATTACTCTGGACACCACTGTTATTCTTGAAACCACCGATTCCGCAGACTCTACTGCCCTCACACCTGCATCTACTACAGCATCGTCTCTCACTGCAGAATCTGAGACAACTGACACTCTTAATACCACTACTACCAGTGATACTGTTTCTGCCCCTGAGTCGTTTACTGTTACTACTACCCTTAATGCTAGTGTGACCCCTGAGACAAGTGTCGCCACTGATACCGCCACCACAAATGCAAGTGTTACGGAATCTGAGACGTCAACTAGTACTATGACTGCTGAAATTACTCTGGACACCACTGTTATTCTTGAAACCACCGATTCCGCAGACTCTACTGCCCTCAAACCTGCATCTACTACAGCATCCTCTCTCACTGCAGAATCTGAGACAACTGACACTCTTAATACCACTACTACCAGTGATACTGTTTCTGCCCCTGAGTCGTTTACTGTTACTACTACCCTTAATGCTAGTGTGACCCCTGAGACAACTGTCGCCACTGATACCGCCACCTCAAATGCAAGTGTTACGGAATCTGAAACGTCGACTAGTACTCTGACTCCTGAAATTACTCTGGACACCACTGTTATTCTTGAAACCACCGATTCCGCAGACTCTACTGCCCTCACACCTGCATCTACTACAGCATCCTCTCTCACTGCAGAATCTGAGACAACTGACACTCTTAATACCACTAATACCAGTGATACTGTTTCTGTCCCTGAGTCGTTTACTGTTACTACTACCCTTAATGCTAGTGTGACCCCTGAGACAACTGTCGCCACTGATACCGCCACCACAAATGCAAGTGTTACGGAATCTGAAACGTCGACTGGTACTCTGACTCCTGAAATTACTCTGGACACCACTGTTATTCTTGAAACCACCGATTCCGTAGACTCTACTGCCCTCACACCTGCATCTACTACAGCATCCTCTCTCACTGCAGAATCTGAGACAACTGACACTCTTAATACCACTACTACCAGTGATACTGTTTCTGCCCCTGAGTCGTTTACTGTTACTACTACCCTTAATGCTAGTGTGACCCCTGAGACAACTGTCGCCACTGATACCGCCACCACAAATGCAAGTGTTACGGAATCTGAAACGTCGACTAGTACTATGACTCCTGAAATTACTCTGGACACCACTGTTATTCTTGAAACCATCGATTCCGCAGACTCTACTGCCCTCACACCTGCATCTACTACAGCATCGTCTCTCACTGCAGAATCTGAGACAACTGACACTCTTAATACCACTACTACCAGTGATACTGTTTCTGCCCCTGAGTCGTTTACTGTTACTACTACCCTTAATGCTAGTGTGACCCCTGAGACAAGTGTCGCCACTGATACCGCCACCACAAATGCAAGTGTTACGGAATCTGAAACGTCAACTAGTACTATGACTGCTGAAATTACTCTGGACACCACTGTTATTCTTGAAACCACCGATTCCGCAGACTCTACTGCCCTCACACCTGCATCTACTACAGCATCGTCTCTCACTGCAGAATCTGAGACAACTGACACTCTTAATACCACTACTACCAGTGATACTGTTTCTGCCCCTGAGTCGTTTACTGTTACTACTACCCTTAATGCTAGTGTGACCCCTGAGACAAGTGTCGCCACTGATACCGCCACCACAAATGCAAGTGTTACGGAATCTGAGACGTCAACTAGTACTATGACTGCTGAAATTACTCTGGACACCACTGTTATTCTTGAAACCACCGATTCCGCAGACTCTACTGCCC
This sequence comes from Acleris literana, assembly GCA_946894065.1. NCBI lineage: Eukaryota > Metazoa > Arthropoda > Insecta > Lepidoptera > Tortricidae > Acleris > Acleris literana. The sequence goes on along the minus strand of OX335685.1, from coordinate 6,121,177 downwards.
TCAAACCTGCATCTACTACAGCATCCTCTCTCACTGCAGAATCTGAGACAACTGACACTCTTAATACCACTACTACCAGTGATACTGTTTCTGCCCCTGAGTCGTTTACTGTTACTACTACCCTTAATGCTAGTGTGACCCCTGAGACAACTGTCGCCACTGATACCGCCACCTCAAATGCAAGTGTTACGGAATCTGAAACGTCGACTAGTACTCTGACTCCTGAAATTACTCTGGACACCACTGTTATTCTTGAAACCACCGATTCCGCAGACTCTACTGCCCTCACACCTGCATCTACTACAGCATCCTCTCTCACTGCAGAATCTGAGACAACTGACACTCTTAATACCACTAATACCAGTGATACTGTTTCTGTCCCTGAGTCGTTTACTGTTACTACTACCCTTAATGCTAGTGTGACCCCTGAGACAACTGTCGCCACTGATACCGCCACCACAAATGCAAGTGTTACGGAATCTGAAACGTCGACTAGTACTCTGACTCCTGAAATTACTCTGGACACCACTGTTATTCTTGAAACCACCGATTCCGCAGACTCTACTGCCCTCACACCTGCATCTACTACAGCATCCTCTCTCACTGCAGAATCTGAGACAACTGACACTCTTAATACCACTAATACCAGTGATACTGTTTCTGTCCCTGAGTCGTTTACTGTTACTACTACCCTTAATGCTAGTGTGACCCCTGAGACAACTGTCGCCACTGATACCGCCACCACAAATGCAAGTGTTACGGAATCTGAAACGTCGACTAGTACTCTGACTCCTGAAATTACTCTGGACACCACTGTTATTCTTGATACCACCGATTCCGCAGACTCTACTGCCCTCACACCTGCATCTACTACAGCATCCTCTCTCACTGCAGAATCTGAGACAACTGACACTCTTAATACCACTACTACCAGTGATACTGTTTCTGTCCCTGAGTCGTTTACTGTTACTACTACCCTTAATGCTAGTGTGACCCCTGAGACAACTGTCGCCAATGATAACGCCACCACAAATGCAAGTGTTACGGAATCTGAAACGTCGACTGGTACTCTGACTCCTGAAATTACTCTGGACACCACTGTTATTCTTGAAACCACCGATTCCGTAGACTCTACTGCCCTCACACCTGCATCTACTACAGCATCCTCTCTCACTGCAGAATCTGAGACAACTGACACTCTTAATACCACTACTACCAGTGATACTGTTTCTGCCCCTGAGTCGTTTACTGTTACTACTACCCTTAATGCTAGTGTGACCCCTGAGACAACTGTCGCCACTGATACCGCCACCACAAATGCAAGTGTTACGGAATCTGAAACGTCGACTAGTACTATGACTCCTGAAATTACTCTGGACACAACTGTTATTCTTGAAACCACCGATTCCGTAGACTCTACTGCCCTCACACCTGCATCTACTACAGCATCCTCTCTCACGGCAGAATCTGAGACAACTGACACTCTTAATACCACTACTACCAGTGATACTGTTACTGCCCCTAGGTCGTTTACTGTTACTACTACCCTTAATGCTAGTGTGACACCTGAGACAACTGTCGCCACTGATACCGCCACCACAAATGCAAGTGTTACGGAATCTGAAACGTCGACTAGTACTATGACTCCTGAAATTACTCTGGACACAACTGTTATTCTTGAAACCATCGATTCCGCAGACTCTACTGCCCTCACACCTGCATCTACTACAGCATCGTCTCTCACTGCAGAATCTGAGACAACTGACACTCTTAATACCACTACTACCAGTGATACTGTTTCTGCCCCTGAGTCGTTTACTGTTACTACTACCCTTAATGCTAGTGTGACCCCTGAGACAACTGTCGCCACTGATACCGCCACCACAAATGCAAGTGTTACGGAATCTGAAACGTCGACTAGTACTCTGACTCCTGAAATTACTCTGGACACCACTGTTATTCTTGATACCACCGATTCCGCAGACTCTACTGCCCTCACACCTGCATCTACTACAGCATCCTCTCTCACTGCAGAATCTGAGACAACTGACACTCTTAATACCACTACTACCAGTGATACTGTTTCTGTCCCTGAGTCGTTTACTGTTACTACTACCCTTAATGCTAGTGTGACCCCTGAGACAACTGTCGCCACTGATAACGCCACCACAAATGCAAGTGTTACGGAATCTGAAACGTCGACTGGTACTCTGACTCCTGAAATTACTCTGGACACCACTGTTATTCTTGAAACCACCGATTCCGTAGACTCTACTGCCCTCACACTTGCATCTACTACAGCATCCTCTCTCACTGCAGAATCTGAGACAACTGACACTCTTAATACCACTACTACCAGTGATACTGTTTCTGCCCCTGAGTCGTTTACTGTTACTACTACCCTTAATGCTAGTGTGACCCCTGAGACAACTGTCGCCACTGATACCGCCACCACAAATGCAAGTGTTACGGAATCTGAAACGTCGACTAGTACTATGACTCCTGAAATTACTCTGGACACCACTGTTATTCTTGAAACCATCGATTCCGCAGACTCTACTGCCCTCACACCTGCATCTACTACAGCATCGTCTCTCACTGCAGAATCTGAGACAACTGACACTCTTAATACCACTACTACCAGTGATACTGTTTCTGCCCCTGAGTCGTTTACTGTTACTACTACCCTTAATGCTAGTGTGACCCCTGAGACAAGTGTCGCCACTGATACCGCCACCACAAATGCAAGTGTTACGGAATCTGAAACGTCAACTAGTACTATGACTGCTGAAATTACTCTGGACACCACTGTTATTCTTGAAACCACCGATTCCGCAGACTCTACTGCCCTCACACCTGCATCTACTACAGCATCGTCTCTCACTGCAGAATCTGAGACAACTGACACTCTTAATACCACTACTACCAGTGATACTGTTTCTGCCCCTGAGTCGTTTACTCTTACTACTACCCTTAATGCTAGTGCGACTCCTGAGACAACTGTCGCCACTGATACCGCCACCACAAATGCAAGTGTTACGGAATCTGAAACGTCGACTAGTACTCTGACTCCTGAAATTACTCTGGACACCACTGTTATTCTTGAAACCACCGATTCCGCAGACTCTACTGCCCTCACACCTGCATCTACTACAGCATCGTCTCTCACTGCAGAATCTGAGACAACTGACACTCTTAATACCACTACTACCAGTGATACTGTTTCTGCCCCTGAGTCGTTTACTGTTACTACTACCCTTAATGCTAGTGTGACCCCTGAGACAAGTGTCGCCACTGATACCGCCACCACAAATGCAAGTGTTACGGAATCTGAGACGTCAACTAGTACTATGACTGCTGAAATTACTCTGGACACCACTGTTATTCTTGAAACCACCGATTCCGCAGACTCTACTGCCCTCACACCTGCATCTACTACAGCATCCTCTCTCACTGCAGAATCTGAGACAACTGACACTCTTAATACCACTACTACCAGTGATACTGTTTCTGTCCCTGAGTCGTTTACTGTTACTACTACCCTTAATGCTAGTGTGACCCCTGAGACAACTGTCGCCACTGATACCGCCACCACAGATGCAAGTGTTACGGAATCTGAAACGTCGACTAGTACTCTGACTCCTGAAATTACTCTGGACACCACTGTTATTCTTGATACCACCGATTCCGCAGACTCTACTGCCCTCACACCTGCATCTACTACAGCATCCTCTCTCACTGCAGAATCTGAGACAACTGACACTCTTAATACCACTACTACCAGTGATACTGTTTCTGTCCCTGAGTCGTTTACTGTTACTACTACCCTTAATGCTAGTGTGACCCCTGAGACAACTGTCGCCACTGATAACGCCACCACAAATGCAAGTGTTACGGAATCTGAAACGTCGACTGGTACTCTGACTCCTGAAATTACTCTGGACACCACTGTTATTCTTGAAACCACCGATTCCGTAGACTCTACTGCCCTCACACCTGCATCTACTACAGCATCCTCTCTCACTGCAGAATCTGAGACAACTGACACTCTTAATACCACTACTACCAGTGATACTGTTTCTGCCCCTGAGTCGTTTACTGTTACTACTACCCTTAATGCTAGTGTGACCCCTGAGACAAGTGTCGCCACTGATACCGCCACCACAAATGCAAGTGTTACGGAATCTGAAACGTCGACTAGTACTATGACTCCTGAAATTACTCTGGACACCACTGTTATTCTTGAAACCACCGATTCCGCAGACTCTACTGCCCTCACACCTGCATCTACTACAGCATCGTCTCTCACTGCAGAATCTGAGACAACTGACACTCTTAATACCACTACTACCAGTGATACTGTTTCTGCCCCTGAGTCGTTTACTGTTACTACTACCCTTAATGCTAGTGTGACCCCTGAGACAAGTGTCGCCACTGATACCGCCACCACAAATGCAAGTGTTACGGAATCTGAGACGTCAACTAGTACTATGACTGCTGAAATTACTCTGGACACCACTGTTATTCTTGAAACCACCGATTCCGCAGACTCTACTGCCCTCAAACCTGCATCTACTACAGCATCCTCTCTCACTGCAGAATCTGAGACAACTGACACTCTTAATACCACTTCTACCAGTGATACTGTTTCTGCCCCTGAGTCGTTTACTGTTACTACTACCCTTAATGCTAGTGTGACCCCTGAGACAAGTGTCGCCACTGATACCGCCACCACAAATGCAAGTGTTACGGAATCTGAAACGTCGACCAGTCCTATTACTCCTGAAACTAATCTTGACACCACTGTTATTCTTGATACCACTGATTCCGCAGACTCTACTGCCCTCACACCTGCATCTACTACAGCATCCTCTCTCACTGCAGAATCTGAGACAACTGACACTCTTAATACCACTACTACCAGTGATACTGTTTCTGCCCCTGAGTCGTTTACTGTTACTACTACCCTTAATGCTAGTGTGACCCCTGAGACAACTGTCGCCACTGATACCGCCACCTCAAATGCAAGTGTTACGGAATCTGAAACGTCGACTAGTACTCTGACTCCTGAAATTACTCTGGACACCACTGTTATTCTTGAAACCACCGATTCCGCAGACTCTACTGCCCTCACACCTGCATCTACTACAGCATCCTCTCTCACTGCAGAATCTGAGACAACTGACACTCTTAATACCACTAATACCAGTGATACTGTTTCTGTCCCTGAGTCGTTTACTGTTACTACTACCCTTAATGCTAGTGTGACCCCTGAGACAACTGTCGCCACTGATACCGCCACCACAAATGCAAGTGTTACGGAATCTGAAACGTCAACTAGTACTATGACTGCTGAAATTACTCTGGACACCACTGTTATTCTTGAAACCACCGATTCCGCAGACTCTACTGCCCTCACACCTGCATCTACTACAGCATCGTCTCTCACTGCAGAATCTGAGACAACTGACACTCTTAATACCACTTCTACCAGTGATACTGTTTCTGCCCCTGAGTCGTTTACTGTTACTACTACCCTTAATGCTAGTGTGACCCCTGAGACAAGTGTCGCCACTGATACCGCCACCACAAATGCAAGTGTTACGGAATCTGAGACGTCAACTAGTACTATGACTGCTGAAATTACTCTGAACACCACTGTTATTCTTGAAACCACCGATTCCGCAGACTCTACTGCCCTCAAACCTGCATCTACTACAGCATCCTCTCTCACTGCAGAATCTGAGATAACTGACACTCTTAATACCACTACTACCAGTGATACTGTTTCTGTCCCTGAGTCGTTTACTGTTACTACTACCCTTAATGCTAGTGTGACCCCTGAGACAACTGTCGCCACTGATACCACCACCACAAATGCAAGTGTTACGGAATCTGAAACGTCGACTGGTACTCTGACTCCTGAAATTACTCTGGACACCACTGTTATTCTTGAAACCACCGATTCCGTAGACTCTACTGCCCTCACACCTGCATCTACTACAGTATCCTCTCTCACTGCAGAATCTGAGACAACTGACACTCTTAATACCACTACTACCAGTGATACTGTTTCTGCCCCTGAGTCGTTTACTGTTACTACTACCCTTAATGCTAGTGTGACCCCTGAGACAACTGTCGCCACTGATACCGCAACCACAAATGCAAGTGTTACGGAATCTGAAACGTCGACTAGTACTATGACTCCTGAAATTACTCTGGACACCACTGTTATTCTTGAAACCATCGATTCCGCAGACTCTACTGCCCTCACACCTGCATCTACTACAGCATCGTCTCTCACTGCAGAATCTGAGACAACTGACACTCTTAATACCACTACTACCAGTGATACTGTTTCTGCCCCTGAGTCGTTTACTGTTACTACTACCCTTAATGCTAGTGTGACCCCTGAGACAAGTGTCGCCACTGATACCGCCACCACAAATGCAAGTGTTACGGAATCTGAGACGTCAACTAGTACTATGACTGCTGAAATTACTCTGAACACCACTGTTATTCTTGAAACCACCGATTCCGCAGACTCTACTGCCCTCAAACCTGCATCTACTACAGCATCCTCTCTCACTGCAGAATCTGAGACAACTGACACTCTTAATACCACTAATACCAGTGATACTGTTTCTGCCCCTGAGTCGTTTACTGTTACTACTACCCTTAATGCTAGTGTGACCCCTGAGACAAGTGTCGCCACTGATACCGCCACCACAAATGCAAGTGTTACGGAATCTGAAACGTCGACCAGTCCTATTACTCCTGAAACTAATCTTGACACCACTGTTATTCTTGATACCACTGATTCCGCAGACTCTACTGCCCTCACACCTGCATCTACTACAGCATCCTCTCTCACTGCAGAATCTGAGACAACTGACACTCTTAATACCACTACTACCAGTGATACTGTTTCTGTCCCTGAGTCGTTTACTGTTACTACTACCCTTAATGCTAGTGTGACCCCTGAGACAACTGTCGCCACTGATACCACCACCACAAATGCAAGTGTTACGGAATCTGAAACGTCGACTGGTACTCTGACTCCTGAAATTACTCTGGACACCACTGTTATTCTTGAAACCACCGATTCCGTAGACTCTACTGCCCTCACACCTGCATCTACTACAGTATCCTCTCTCACTGCAGAATCTGAGACAACTGACACTCTTAATACCACTACTACCAGTGATACTGTTTCTGTCCCTGAGTCGTTTACTGTTACTACTAACCTTAATGCTAGTGTGACCCCTGAGACAACTGTCGCCACTGATACCGCAACCACAAATGCAAGTGTTACGGAATCTGAAACGTCGACTAGTACTATGACTCCTGAAATTACTCTGGACACCACTGTTATTCTTGAAACCATCGATTCCGCAGACTCTACTGCCCTCACACCTGCATCTACTACAGCATCGTCTCTCACTGCAGAATCTGAGACAACTGACACTCTTAATACCACTACTACCAGTGATACTGTTTCTGCCCCTGAGTCGTTTACTGTTACTACTACCCTTAATGCTAGTGTGACCCCTGAGACAAGTGTCGCCACTGATACCGCCACCACAAATGCAAGTGTTACGGAATCTGAGACGTCAACTAGTACTATGACTGCTGAAATTACTCTGAACACCACTGTTATTCTTGAAACCACCGATTCCGCAGACTCTACTGCCCTCAAACCTGCATCTACTACAGCATCCTCTCTCACTGCAGAATCTGAGACAACTGACACTCTTAATACCACTAATACCAGTGATACTGTTTCTGCCCCTGAGTCGTTTACTGTTACTACTACCCTTAATGCTAGTGTGACCCCTGAGACAAGTGTCGCCACTGATACCGCCACCACAAATGCAAGTGTTACGGAATCTGAAACGTCGACCAGTCCTATTACTCCTGAAACTAATCTTGACACCACTGTTATTCTTGATACCACTGATTCCGCAGACTCTACTGCCCTCACACCTGCATCTACTACAGCATCCTCTCTCACTGCAGAATCTGAGACAACTGACACTCTTAATACCACTACTACCAGTGATACTGTTTCTGCCCCTGAGTCGTTTACTGTTACTACTACCCTTAATGCTAGTGTGACCCCTGAGACAACTGTCGCCACTGATACCGCCACCTCAAATGCAAGTGTTACGGAATCTGAAACGTCGACTAGTACTCTGACTCCTGAAATTACTCTGGACACCACTGTTATTCTTGAAACCACCGATTCCGCAGACTCTACTGCCCTCACACCTGCATCTACTACAGCATCCTCTCTCACTGCAGAATCTGAGACAATTGACACTCTTAATACCACTAATACCAGTGATACTGTTTCTGTCCCTGAGTCGTTTACTGTTACTACTACCCTTAATGCTAGTATGACCCCTGAGACAACTGTCGCCACTGATACCGCCACCACAAATGCAAGTGTTACGGAATCTGAAACGTCGACTAGTACTCTGACTCCTGAAATTACTCTGGACACCACTGTTATTCTTGAAACCACCGATTCCGCAGACTCTACTGCCCTCACACCTGCATCTACTACAGCATCCTCTTTCACTGCAGAATCTGAGAGAACTGACACTCTTAATACCACTAATACCAGTGATACTGTTTCTGCCCCTGAGTCGTTTACTACTAATACTACCCTTAATGCTAGTGTGACCCCTGAGACAACTGTCGCCACTGATACCGCCACCACAAATGCAAGTGTTACGGAATCTGAAACGTCGACTGGTACTCTGACTCCTGAAATTACTCTGGACACCACTGTTATTCTTGAAACCACCGATTCCGCAGACTCTACTGCCCTCAAACCTGCATCTACTACAGCATCCTCTCTCACTGCAGAATCTGAGACAACTGACACTCTTAATACCACTTCTACCAGTGATACTGTTTCTGCCCCTGAGTCGTTTACTGTTACTACTACCCTTAATGCTAGTGTGACCCCTGAGACAAGTGTCGCCACTGATACCGCCACCACAAATGCAAGTGTTACGGAATCTGAGACGTCAACTAGTACTATGACTGCTGAAATTACTCTGGACACCACTGTTATTCTTGAAACCACCGATTCCGCAGACTCTACTGCCCTCAAACCTGCATCTACTACAGCATCCTCTCTCACTGCAGAATCTGAGACAACTGACACTCTTAATACCACTTCTACCAGTGATACTGTTTCTGCCCCTGAGTCGTTTACTGTTACTACTACCCTTAATGCTAGTGTGACCCCTGAGACAAGTGTCGCCACTGATACCGCCACCACAAATGCAAGTGTTACGGAATCTGAAACGTCGACCAGTCCTATTACTCCTGAAACTAATCTTGACACCACTGTTATTCTTGATACCACTGATTCCGCAGACTCTACTGCCCTCACACCTGCATCTACTACAGCATCCTCTCTCACTGCAGAATCTGAGACAACTGACACTCTTAATACCACTACTACCAGTGATACTGTTTCTGCCCCTGAGTCGTTTACTGTTACTACTACCCTTAATGCTAGTGTGACCCCTGAGACAACTGTCGCCACTGATACCGCCACCTCAAATGCAAGTGTTACGGAATCTGAAACGTCGACTAGTACTCTGACTCCTGAAATTACTCTGGACACCACTGTTATTCTTGAAACCACCGATTCCGCAGACTCTACTGCCCTCACACCTGCATCTACTACAGCATCCTCTCTCACTGCAGAATCTGAGACAACTGACACTCTTAATACCACTAATACCAGTGATACTGTTTCTGTCCCTGAGTCGTTTACTGTTACTACTACCCTTAATGCTAGTGTGACCCCTGAGACAACTGTCGCCACTGATACCGCCACCACAAATGCAAGTGTTACGGAATCTGAAACGTCGACTAGTACTCTGACTCCTGAAATTACTCTGGACACCACTGTTATTCTTGAAACCACCGATTCCGCAGACTCTACTGCCCTCACACCTGCATCTACTACAGCATCCTCTCTCACTGCAGAATCTGAGACAACTGACACTCTTAATACCACTACTACCAGTGATACTGTTTCTGCCCCTGAGTCGTTTACTGTTACTACTACCCTTAATGCTAGTGTGACCCCTGAGACAACTGTCGCCACTGATACCGCCACCTCAAATGCAAGTGTTACGGAATCTGAAACGTCGACTAGTACTCTGACTCCTGAAATTACTCTGGACACCACTGTTATTCTTGAAACCACCGATTCCGCAGACTCTACTGCCCTCACACCTGCATCTACTACAGCATCCTCTCTCACTGCAGAATCTGAGACAACTGACACTCTTAATACCACTAATACCAGTGATACTGTTTCTGTCCCTGAGTCGTTTACTGTTACTACTACCCTTAATGCTAGTGTGACCCCTGAGACAACTGTCGCCACTGATACCGCCACCACAAATGCAAGTGTTACGGAATCTGAAACGTCGACTAGTACTCTGACTCCTGAAATTACTCTGGACACCACTGTTATTCTTGAAACCACCGATTCCGCAGACTCTACTGCCCTCACACCTGCATCTAATACAGCATCCTCTCTCACTGCAGAATCTGAGACAACTGACACTCCTAATACCACTACTACCAGTGATACTGTTTCTGCCCCTGAGTCGTTTACTGTTACTACTACCCTTAATGCTAGTGTGACCCCTGAGACAACTGTCGCCACTGATACCGCCACCACAAATGCAAGTGTTACGGAATCTGAAACGTCGACTAGTACTCTGACTCCTGAAATTACTCTGGACACCACTGTTATTCTTGAAACCACCGATTCCGCAGACTCTACTGCCCTCACACCTGCATCTACTACAGCATCCTCTCTCACTGCAGAATCTGAGACAACTGACACTCTTAATACCACTACTACCAGTGATACTGTTTCTGTCCCTGAGTCGTTTACTGTTACTACTACCCTTAATGCTAGTGTGACCCCTGAGACAACTGTCGCCACTGATACCGCCACCACAAATGCAAGTGTTACGGAATCTGAAACGTCGACTAGTACTCTGACTCCTGAAATTACTCTGGACACCACTGTTATTCTTGATACCACCGATTCCGCAGACTCTACTGCCCTCACACCTGCATCTACTACAGCATCCTCTCTCACTGCAGAATCTGAGACAACTGACACTCTTAATACCACTACTACCAGTGATACTGTTTCTGTCCCTGAGTCGTTTACTGTTACTACTACCCTTAATGCTAGTGTGACCCCTGAGACAACTGTCGCCACTGATACCGCCACCACAAATGCAAGTGTTACGGAATCTGAAACGTCGACTAGTACTCTGACTCCTGAAATTACTCTGGACACCACTGTTATTCTTGAAACCACCGATTCCGTAGACTCTACTGCCCTCACACCTGCATCTACTACAGCATCCTCTCTCACTGCAGAATCTGAGACAACTGACACTCTTAATACCACTACTACCAGTGATACTGTTTCTGCCCCTGAGTCGTTTACTGTTACTACTACCCTTAATGCTAGTGTGACCCCTGAGACAACTGTCGCCACTGATACCGCCACCACAAATGCAAGTGTTACGGAATCTGAAACGTCGACTAGTACTCTGACTCCTGAAATTACTCTGGACACCACTGTTATTCTTGAAACCACCGATTCCGCAGACTCTACTGCCCTCACACCTGCATCTACTACAGCATCCTCTCTCACTGCAGAATCTGAGACAACTGACACTCTTAATACCACTACTACCAGTGATACTGTTTCTGCCCCTGAGTCGTTTACTGTTACTACTACCCTTAATGCTAGTGTGACCCCTGAGACAACTGTCGCCACTGATACCGCCACCACAAATGCAAGTGTTACGGAATCTGAAACGTCGACTAGTACTCTGACTCCTGAAATTACTCTGGACACCACTGTTATTCTTGATACCACCGATTCCGCAGACTCTACTGCCCTCACACCTGCATCTACTACAGCATCCTCTCTCACTGCAGAATCTGAGACAACTGACACTCTTAATACCACTACTACCAGTGATACTGTTTCTGTCCCTGAGTCGTTTACTGTTACTACTACCCTTAATGCTAGTGTGACCCCTGAGACAACTGTCGCCACTGATAACGCCACCACAAATGCAAGTGTTACGGAATCTGAAACGTCGACTGGTACTCTGACTCCTGAAATTACTCTGGACACCACTGTTATTCTTGAAACCACCGATTCCGTAGACTCTACTGCCCTCACACCTGCATCTACTACAGCATCCTCTCTCACTGCAGAATCTGAGACAACTGACATTCTTAATACCACTACTACCAGTTATACTGTTTCTGCCCCTGAGTCGTTTACTGTTACTACTACCCTTAATGCTAGTGTGACCCCTGAGACAACTGTCGCCACTGATACCGCCACCACAAATGCAAGTGTTACGGAATCTGAAACGTCGACTAGTACTATGACTCCTGAAATTACTCTGGACACCACTGTTATTCTTGAAACCATCGATTCCGCAGACTCTACTGCCCTCACACCTGCATCTACTACAGCATCGTCTCTCACTGCAGAATCTGAGACAACTGACACTCTTAATACCACTACTACCAGTGATACTGTTTCTGCCCCTGAGTCGTTTACTGTTACTACTACCCTTAATGCTAGTGTGACCCCTGAGACAAGTGTCGCCACTGATACCGCCACCACAAATGCAAGTGTTACGGAATCTGAAACGTCAACTAGTACTATGACTGCTGAAATTACTCTGGACACCACTGTTATTCTTGAAACCACCGATTCCGCAGACTCTACTGCCCTCAAACCTGCATCTACTACAGCATCCTCTCTCACTGCAGAATCTGAGACAACTGACACTCTTAATACCACTTCTACCAGTGATACTGTTTCTGCCCCTGAGTCGTTTACTGTTACTACTACCCTTAATGCTAGTGTGACCCCTGAGACAAGTGTCGCCACTGATACCGCCACCACAAATGCAAGTGTTACGGAATCTGAAACGTCAACTAGTACTATGACTGCTGAAATTACTCTGGACACCACTGTTATTCTTGAAACCACCGATTCCGCAGACTCTACTGCCCTCAAACCTGCATCTACTACAGCATCCTCTCTCACTGCAGAATCTGAGACAACTGACACTCTTAATACCACTTCTACCAGTGATACTGTTTCTGCCCCTGAGTCGTTTACTGTTACTACTACCCTTAATGCTAGTGTGACCCCTGAGACAACTGTCGCCACTGATACCGCCACCACAAATGCAAGTGTTACGGAATCTGAAACGTCGACTAGTACTATGACTCCTGAAATTACTCTGGACACCACTGTTATTCTTGAAACCATCGATTCCGCAGACTCTACTGCCCTCACACCTGCATCTACTACAGCATCGTCTCTCACTGCAGAATCTGAGACAACTGACACTCTTAATACCACTACTACCAGTGATACTGTTTCTGCCCCTGAGTCGTTTACTGTTACTACTACCCTTAATGCTAGTGTGACCCCTGAGACAAGTGTCGCCACTGATACCGCCACCACAAATGCAAGTGTTACGGAATCTGAAACGTCAACTAGTACTATGACTGCTGAAATTACTCTGGACACCACTGTTATTCTTGAAACCACCGATTCCGCAGACTCTACTGCCCTCAAACCTGCATCTACTACAGCATCCTCTCTCACTGCAGAATCTGAGACAACTGACACTCTTAATACCACTTCTACCAGTGATACTGTTTCTGCCCCTGAGTCGTTTACTGTTACTACTACCCTTAATGCTAGTGTGACCCCTGAGACAAGTGTCGCCACTGATACCGCCACCACAAATGCAAGTGTTACGGAATCTGAAACGTCGACTAGTACTATGACTCCTGAAATTACTCTGGACACCACTGTTATTCTTGAAACCATCGATTCCGCAGACTCTACTGCCCTCACACCTGCATCTACTACAGCATCGTCTCTCACTGCAGAATCTGAGACAACTGACACTCTTAATACCACTTCTACCAGTGATACTGTTTCTGCCCCTGAGTCGTTTACTGTTACTACTACCCTTAATGCTAGTGTGACCCCTGAGACAACTGTCGCCACTGATACCGCCACCACAAATGCAAGTGTTACGGAATCTGAAACGTCGACTGGTACTCTGACTCCTGAAATTACTCTGGACACCACTGTTATTCTTGAAACCACCGATTCCGCAGACTCTACTGCCCTCAAACCTGCATCTACTACAGCATCCTCTCTCACTGCAGAATCTGAGACAACTGACACTCTTAATACCACTTCTACCAGTGATACTGTTTCTGCCCCTGAGTCGTTTACTGTTACTACTACCCTTAATGCTAGTGTGACCCCTGAGACAAGTGTCGCCACTGATACCGCCACCACAAATGCAAGTGTTACGGAATCTGAGACGTCAACTAGTACTATGACTGCTGAAATTACTCTGGACACCACTGTTATTCTTGAAACCACCGATTCCGCAGACTCTACTGCCCTCAAACCTGCATCTACTACAGCATCCTCTCTCACTGCAGAATCTGAGACAACTGACACTCTTAATACCACTTCTACCAGTGATACTGTTTCTGCCCCTGAGTCGTTTACTGTTACTACTACCCTTAATGCTAGTGTGACCCCTGAGACAAGTGTCGCCACTGATACCGCCACCACAAATGCAAGTGTTACGGAATCTGAAACGTCGACCAGTCCTATTACTCCTGAAACTAATCTTGACACCACTGTTATTCTTGATACCACTGATTCCGCAGACTCTACTGCCCTCACACCTGCATCTACTACAGCATCCTCTCTCACTGCAGAATCTGAGACAACTGACACTCTTAATACCACTACTACCAGTGATACTGTTTCTGCCCCTGAGTCGTTTACTGTTACTACTACCCTTAATGCTAGTGTGACCCCTGAGACAACTGTCGCCACTGATACCGCCACCTCAAATGCAAGTGTTACGGAATCTGAAACGTCGACTAGTACTCTGACTCCTGAAATTACTCTGGACACCACTGTTATTCTTGAAACCACCGATTCCGCAGACTCTACTGCCCTCACACCTGCATCTACTACAGCATCCTCTCTCACTGCAGAATCTGAGACAACTGACACTCTTAATACCACTAATACCAGTGATACTGTTTCTGTCCCTGAGTCGTTTACTGTTACTACTACCCTTAATGCTAGTGTGACCCCTGAGACAACTGTCGCCACTGATACCGCCACCACAAATGCAAGTGTTACGGAATCTGAAACGTCGACTAGTACTCTGACTCCTGAAATTACTCTGGACACCACTGTTATTCTTGAAACCACCGATTCCGCAGACTCTACTGCCCTCACACCTGCATCTACTACAGCATCCTCTCTCACTGCAGAATCTGAGACAACTGACACTCTTAATACCACTACTACCAGTGATACTGTTTCTGCCCCTGAGTCGTTTACTGTTACTACTACCCTTAATGCTAGTGTGACCCCTGAGACAACTGTCGCCACTGATACCGCCACCTCAAATGCAAGTGTTACGGAATCTGAAACGTCGACTAGTACTCTGACTCCTGAAATTACTCTGGACACCACTGTTATTCTTGAAACCACCGATTCCGCAGACTCTACTGCCCTCACACCTGCATCTACTACAGCATCGTCTCTCACTGCAGAATCTGAGACAACTGACACTCTTAATACCACTACTACCAGTGATACTGTTTCTGCCCCTGAGTCGTTTACTGTTACTACTACCCTTAATGCTAGTGTGACCCCTGAGACAACTGTCGCCACTGATACCGCCACCACAAATGCAAGTGTTACGGAATCTGAAACGTCGACTAGTACTCTGACTCCTGAAATTACTCTGGACACCACTGTTATTCTTGAAACCACCGATTCCGCAGACTCTACTGCCCTCACACCTGCATCTAATACAGCATCCTCTCTCACTGCAGAATCTGAGACAACTGACACTCCTAATACCACTACTACCAGTGATACTGTTTCTGCCCCTGAGTCGTTTACTGTTACTACTACCCTTAATGCTAGTGTGACCCCTGAGACAACTGTCGCCACTGATACCGCCACCACAAATGCAAGTGTTACGGAATCTGAAACGTCGACTAGTACTCTGACTCCTGAAATTACTCTGGACACCACTGTTATTCTTGAAACCACCGATTCCGCAGACTCTACTGCCCTCACACCTGCATCTACTACAGCATCCTCTCTCACTGCAGAATCTGAGACAACTGACACTCTTAATACCACTACTACCAGTGATACTGTTTCTGTCCCTGAGTCGTTTACTGTTACTACTACCCTTAATGCTAGTGTGACCCCTGAGACAACTGTCGCCACTGATACCGCCACCACAAATGCAAGTGTTACGGAATCTGAAACGTCGACTAGTACTCTGACTCCTGAAATTACTCTGGACACCACTGTTATTCTTGATACCACCGATTCCGCAGACTCTACTGCCCTCACACCTGCATCTACTACAGCATCCTCTCTCACTGCAGAATCTGAGACAACTGACACTCTTAATACCACTACTACCAGTGATACTGTTTCTGTCCCTGAGTCGTTTACTGTTACTACTACCCTTAATGCTAGTGTGACCCCTGAGACAACTGTCGCCACTGATACCGCCACCACAAATGCAAGTGTTACGGAATCTGAAACGTCGACTAGTACTCTGACTCCTGAAATTACTCTGGACACCACTGTTATTCTTGAAACCACCGATTCCGTAGACTCTACTGCCCTCACACCTGCATCTACTACAGCATCCTCTCTCACTGCAGAATCTGAGACAACTGACACTCTTAATACCACTACTACCAGTGATACTGTTTCTGCCCCTGAGTCGTTTACTGTTACTACTACCCTTAATGCTAGTGTGACCCCTGAGACAACTGTCGCCACTGATACCGCCACCACAAATGCAAGTGTTACGGAATCTGAAACGTCGACTAGTACTCTGACTCCTGAAATTACTCTGGACACCACTGTTATTCTTGAAACCACCGATTCCGCAGACTCTACTGCCCTCACACCTGCATCTACTACAGCATCCTCTCTCACTGCAGAATCTGAGACAACTGACACTCTTAATACCACTACTACCAGTGATACTGTTTCTGCCCCTGAGTCGTTTACTGTTACTACTACCCTTAATGCTAGTGTGACCCCTGAGACAACTGTCGCCACTGATACCGCCACCACAAATGCAAGTGTTACGGAATCTGAAACGTCGACTAGTACTCTGACTCCTGAAATTACTCTGGACACCACTGTTATTCTTGATACCACCGATTCCGCAGACTCTACTGCCCTCACACCTGCATCTACTACAGCATCCTCTCTCACTGCAGAATCTGAGACAACTGACACTCTTAATACCACTACTACCAGTGATACTGTTTCTGCCCCTGAGTCGTTTACTGTTACTACTACCCTTAATGCTAGTGTGACCCCTGAGACAACTGTCGCCACTGATAACGCCACCACAAATGCAAGTGTTACGGAATCTGAAACGTCGACTGGTACTCTGACTCCTGAAATTACTCTGGACACCACTGTTATTCTTGAAACCACCGATTCCGTAGACTCTACTGCCCTCACACCTGCATCTACTACAGCATCCTCTCTCACTGCAGAATCTGAGACAACTGACATTCTTAATACCACTACTACCAGTGATACTGTTTCTGCCCCTGAGTCGTTTACTGTTACTACTACCCTTAATGCTAGTGTGACCCCTGAGACAACTGTCGCCACTGATACCGCCACCACAAATGCAAGTGTTACGGAATCTGAAACGTCGACTAGTACTATGACTCCTGAAATTACTCTGGACACCACTGTTATTCTTGAAACCATCGATTCCGCAGACTCTACTGCCCTCACACCTGCATCTACTACAGCATCGTCTCTCACTGCAGAATCTGAGACAACTGACACTCTTAATACCACTACTACCAGTGATACTGTTTCTGCCCCTGAGTCGTTTACTGTTACTACTACCCTTAATGCTAGTGTGACCCCTGAGACAAGTGTCGCCACTGATACCGCCACCACAAATGCAAGTGTTACGGAATCTGAAACGTCAACTAGTACTATGACTGCTGAAATTACTCTGGACACCACTGTTATTCTTGAAACCACCGATTCCGCAGACTCTACTGCCCTCAAACCTGCATCTACTACAGCATCCTCTCTCACTGCAGAATCTGAGACAACTGACACTCTTAATACCACTTCTACCAGTGATACTGTTTCTGCCCCTGAGTCGTTTACTGTTACTACTACCCTTAATGCTAGTGTGACCCCTGAGACAAGTGTCGCCACTGATACCGCCACCACAAATGCAAGTGTTACGGAATCTGAAACGTCAACTAGTACTATTACTCCTGAAACTTATCTTGACACCACTGTTATTCTTGATACCACTGATTCCGCAGACTCTACTGCCCTCACACCTGCATCTACTACAGCATCCTCTCTCACTGCAGAATCTGAGACAACTGACACTCTTAATACCACTACTACCAGTGATACTGTTTCTGCCCCTGAGTCGTTAACTGTTACTACTACCCTTAATGCTAGTGTGACCCCTGAGATAAGTGTCGCCACTGATACCGCCACCACAAATGCAAGTGTTACGGAATCTGAAACGTCGACCAGTCCTATTACTCCTGAAACTACTCTTGACACCACTGTTATTCTTGAAACCACCGATTCCGCAGACTCTACTGCCCTCACACCTGCATCTACTACAGCATCGTCTCTCACTGCAGAATCTGAGACAACTGACACTCTTAATACCACTACTACCAGTGATACTGTTTCTGCCCCTGAGTCGTTTACTGTTACTACTACCCTTAATGCTAGTGTGACCCCTGAGAAAAGTGTCGCCACTGATACCGCCACCACAAATGCAAGTGTTACGGAATCTGAAACGTCGACCAGTCCTATTACTCCTGAAACTAATCTTGACACCACTGTTATTCTTGAAACCACCGATTCCGCAGACTCTACTGCCCTCACACCTGCATCTAATACAGCATCCTCTCTCACTGCAGAATCTGAGACAACTGACACTCCTAATACCACTACTACCAGTGATACTGTTTCTGCCCCTGAGTCGTTTACTGTTACTACTACCCTTAATGCTAGTGTGACCCCTGAGACAACTGTCGCCACTGATACCGCCACCACAAATGCAAGTGTTACGGAATCTGAAACGTCGACTAGTGCTCTGACTCCTGAAATTACTCTGGACACCACTGTTATTCTTGAAACCACCGATTCCGCAGACTCTACTGCCCTCACACCTGCATCTACTACAGCATCCTCTCTCACTGCAGAATCTGAGACAACTGACACTCTTAATACCACTACTACCAGTGATACTGTTTCTGTCCCTGAGTCGTTTACTCTTACTACTACCCTTAATGCTAGTGTGACCCCTGAGACAACTGTCGCCACTGATACCGCCACCACAAATGCAAGTGTTAAGGAATCTGAAACGTCGACTAGTGCTCTGACTCCTGAAATTACTCTGGACACCACTGTTATTCTTGAAACCACCGATTCCGCAGACTCTACTGCCCTCACACCTGCATCTACTACAGCATCCTCTCTCACTGCAGAATCTGAGACAACTGACACTCTTAATACCACTACTACCAGTGATACTGTTTCTGTCCCTGAGTCGTTTACTGTTACTACTACCCTTAATGCTAGTGTGACCCCTGAGACAACTGTCGCCACTGATACCGCCACCACAAATGCAAGTGTTACGGAATCTGAAACGTCGACTAGTGCTCTGACTCCTGAAATTACTCTGGACACCACTGTTATTCTTGAAACCACCGATTCCGCAGACTCTACTGCCCTCACACCTGCATCTACTACAGCATCCTCTCTCACTGCAGAATCTGAGACAACTGACACTCTTAATACCACTACTACCAGTGATACTGTTTCTGTCCCTGAGTCGTTTACTGTTACTACTACCCTTAATGCTAGTGTGACCCCTGAGACAACTGTCGCCACTGATACCGCCACCACAAATGCAAGTGTTACGGAATCTGAAACGTCGACTAGTGCTCTGACTCCTGAAATTACTCTGGACACCACTGTTATTCTTGAAACCACCGATTCCGCAGACTCTACTGCCCTCACACCTGCATCTACTACAGCATCCTCTCTCACTGCAGAATCTGAGACAACTGACACTCTTAATACCACTACTACCAGTGATACTGTTTCTGTCCCTGAGTCGTTTACTGTTACTACTACCCTTAATGCTAGTGTGACCCCTGAGACAACTGTCGCCACTGATACCGCCACCACAAATGCAAGTGTTACGGAATCTGAAACGTCGACTAGTACTCTGACTCCTGAAATTACTCTGGACACCACTGTTATTCTTGAAACCACCGATTCCGTAGACTCTACTGCCCTCACACCTGCATCTACTACAGCATCCTCTCTCACTGCAGAATCTGAGACAACTGACACTCTTAATACCACTACTACCAGTGATACTGTTTCTGCCCCTGAGTCGTTTACTGTTACTACTACCCTTAATGCTAGTGTGACCCCTGAGACAACTGTCGCCACTGATACCGCCACCACAAATGCAAGTGTTACGGAATCTGAAACGTCGACTAGTACTCTGACTCCTGAAATTACTCTGGACACCACTGTTATTCTTGAAACCACCGATTCCGCAGACTCTACTGCCCTCACACCTGCATCTACTACAGCATCCTCTCTCACTGCAGAATCTGAGACAACTGACACTCTTAATACCACTACTACCAGTGATACTGTTTCTGCCCCTGAG
This sequence comes from Acleris literana, assembly GCA_946894065.1. Classification (NCBI taxonomy): domain Eukaryota; kingdom Metazoa; phylum Arthropoda; class Insecta; order Lepidoptera; family Tortricidae; genus Acleris; species Acleris literana. The sequence continues at coordinate 6,100,271 of OX335685.1, read as the reverse complement.
TCGTTTACTGTTACTACTACCCTTAATGCTAGTGTGACCCCTGAGACAACTGTCGCCACTGATACCGCCACCACAAATGCAAGTGTTACGGAATCTGAAACGTCGACTAGTACTCTGACTCCTGAAATTACTCTGGACACCACTGTTATTCTTGATACCACCGATTCCGCAGACTCTACTGCCCTCACACCTGCATCTACTACAGCATCCTCTCTCACTGCAGAATCTGAGACAACTGACACTCTTAATACCACTACTACCAGTGATACTGTTTCTGTCCCTGAGTCGTTTACTGTTACTACTACCCTTAATGCTAGTGTGACCCCTGAGACAACTGTCGCCACTGATAACGCCACCACAAATGCAAGTGTTACGGAATCTGAAACGTCGACTGGTACTCTGACTCCTGAAATTACTCTGGACACCACTGTTATTCTTGAAACCACCGATTCCGTAGACTCTACTGCCCTCACACCTGCATCTACTACAGCATCCTCTCTCACTGCAGAATCTGAGACAACTGACATTCTTAATACCACTACTACCAGTGATACTGTTTCTGCCCCTGAGTCGTTTACTGTTACTACTACCCTTAATGCTAGTGTGACCCCTGAGACAACTGTCGCCACTGATACCGCCACCACAAATGCAAGTGTTACGGAATCTGAAACGTCGACTAGTACTATGACTCCTGAAATTACTCTGGACACCACTGTTATTCTTGAAACCATCGATTCCGCAGACTCTACTGCCCTCACACCTGCATCTACTACAGCATCGTCTCTCACTGCAGAATCTGAGACAACTGACACTCTTAATACCACTACTACCAGTGATACTGTTTCTGTCCCTGAGTCGTTTACTGTTACTACTACCCTTAATGCTAGTGTGACCCCTGAGACAAGTGTCGCCACTGATACCGCCACCACAAATGCAAGTGTTACGGAATCTGAAACGTCAACTAGTACTATGACTGCTGAAATTACTCTGGACACCACTGTTATTCTTGAAACCACCGATTCCGCAGACTCTACTGCCCTCAAACCTGCATCTACTACAGCATCCTCTCTCACTGCAGAATCTGAGACAACTGACACTCTTAATACCACTTCTACCAGTGATACTGTTTCTGCCCCTGAGTCGTTTACTGTTACTACTACCCTTAATGCTAGTGTGACCCCTGAGACAAGTGTCGCCACTGATACCGCCACCACAAATGCAAGTGTTACGGAATCTGAAACGTCAACTAGTACTATGACTGCTGAAATTACTCTGGACACCACTGTTATTCTTGAAACCACCGATTCCGCAGACTCTACTGCCCTCAAACCTGCATCTACTACAGCATCCTCTCTCACTGCAGAATCTGAGACAACTGACACTCTTAATACCACTTCTACCAGTGATACTGTTTCTGCCCCTGAGTCGTTTACTGTTACTACTACCCTTAATGCTAGTGTGACCCCTGAGACAACTGTCGCCACTGATACCGCCACCACAAATGCAAGTGTTACGGAATCTGAAACGTCGACTAGTACTATGACTCCTGAAATTACTCTGGACACCACTGTTATTCTTGAAACCATCGATTCCGCAGACTCTACTGCCCTCACACCTGCATCTACTACAGCATCGTCTCTCACTGCAGAATCTGAGACAACTGACACTCTTAATACCACTACTACCAGTGATACTGTTTCTGCCCCTGAGTCGTTTACTGTTACTACTACCCTTAATGCTAGTGTGACCCCTGAGACAAGTGTCGCCACTGATACCGCCACCACAAATGCAAGTGTTACGGAATCTGAAACGTCAACTAGTACTATGACTGCTGAAATTACTCTGGACACCACTGTTATTCTTGAAACCACCGATTCCGCAGACTCTACTGCCCTCAAACCTGCATCTACTACAGCATCCTCTCTCACTGCAGAATCTGAGACAACTGACACTCTTAATACCACTTCTACCAGTGATACTGTTTCTGCCCCTGAGTCGTTTACTGTTACTACTACCCTTAATGCTAGTGTGACCCCTGAGACAAGTGTCGCCACTGATACCGCCACCACAAATGCAAGTGTTACGGAATCTGAAACGTCGACTAGTACTATGACTCCTGAAATTACTCTGGACACCACTGTTATTCTTGAAACCATCGATTCCGCAGACTCTACTGCCCTCACACCTGCATCTACTACAGCATCGTCTCTCACTGCAGAATCTGAGACAACTGACACTCTTAATACCACTTCTACCAGTGATACTGTTTCTGCCCCTGAGTCGTTTACTGTTACTACTACCCTTAATGCTAGTGTGACCCCTGAGACAACTGTCGCCACTGATACCGCCACCACAAATGCAAGTGTTACGGAATCTGAAACGTCGACTGGTACTCTGACTCCTGAAATTACTCTGGACACCACTGTTATTCTTGAAACCACCGATTCCGCAGACTCTACTGCCCTCAAACCTGCATCTACTACAGCATCCTCTCTCACTGCAGAATCTGAGACAACTGACACTCTTAATACCACTTCTACCAGTGATACTGTTTCTGCCCCTGAGTCGTTTACTGTTACTACTACCCTTAATGCTAGTGTGACCCCTGAGACAAGTGTCGCCACTGATACCGCCACCACAAATGCAAGTGTTACGGAATCTGAGACGTCAACTAGTACTATGACTGCTGAAATTACTCTGGACACCACTGTTATTCTTGAAACCACCGATTCCGCAGACTCTACTGCCCTCAAACCTGCATCTACTACAGCATCCTCTCTCACTGCAGAATCTGAGACAACTGACACTCTTAATACCACTTCTACCAGTGATACTGTTTCTGCCCCTGAGTCGTTTACTGTTACTACTACCCTTAATGCTAGTGTGACCCCTGAGACAAGTGTCGCCACTGATACCGCCACCACAAATGCAAGTGTTACGGAATCTGAAACGTCGACCAGTCCTATTACTCCTGAAACTAATCTTGACACCACTGTTATTCTTGATACCACTGATTCCGCAGACTCTACTGCCCTCACACCTGCATCTACTACAGCATCCTCTCTCACTGCAGAATCTGAGACAACTGACACTCTTAATACCACTACTACCAGTGATACTGTTTCTGTCCCTGAGTCGTTTACTGTTACTACTACCCTTAATGCTAGTGTGACCCCTGAGACAACTGTCGCCACTGATACCGCCACCACAAATGCAAGTGTTACGGAATCTGAAACGTCGACTAGTACTCTGACTCCTGAAATTACTCTGGACACCACTGTTATTCTTGAAACCACCGATTCCGCAGACTCTACTGCCCTCACACCTGCATCTACTACAGCATCCTCTCTCACTGCAGAATCTGAGACAACTGACACTCTTAATACCACTACTACCAGTGATACTGTTTCTGCCCCTGAGTCGTTTACTGTTACTACTACCCTTAATGCTAGTGTGACCCCTGAGACAACTGTCGCCACTGATACCGCCACCTCAAATGCAAGTGTTACGGAATCTGAAACGTCGACTAGTACTCTGACTCCTGAAATTACTCTGGACACCACTGTTATTCTTGAAACCACCGATTCCGCAGACTCTACTGCCCTCACACCTGCATCTACTACAGCATCGTCTCTCACTGCAGAATCTGAGACAACTGACACTCTTAATACCACTACTACCAGTGATACTGTTTCTGCCCCTGAGTCGTTTACTGTTACTACTACCCTTAATGCTAGTGTGACCCCTGAGACAACTGTCGCCACTGATACCGCCACCACAAATGCAAGTGTTACGGAATCTGAAACGTCGACTAGTACTCTGACTCCTGAAATTACTCTGGACACCACTGTTATTCTTGAAACCACCGATTCCGCAGACTCTACTGCCCTCACACCTGCATCTAATACAGCATCCTCTCTCACTGCAGAATCTGAGACAACTGACACTCCTAATACCACTACTACCAGTGATACTGTTTCTGCCCCTGAGTCGTTTACTGTTACTACTACCCTTAATGCTAGTGTGACCCCTGAGACAACTGTCGCCACTGATACCGCCACCACAAATGCAAGTGTTACGGAATCTGAAACGTCGACTAGTACTCTGACTCCTGAAATTACTCTGGACACCACTGTTATTCTTGAAACCACCGATTCCGCAGACTCTACTGCCCTCACACCTGCATCTACTACAGCATCCTCTCTCACTGCAGAATCTGAGACAACTGACACTCTTAATACCACTACTACCAGTGATACTGTTTCTGTCCCTGAGTCGTTTACTGTTACTACTACCCTTAATGCTAGTGTGACCCCTGAGACAACTGTCGCCACTGATACCGCCACCACAAATGCAAGTGTTACGGAATCTGAAACGTCGACTAGTACTCTGACTCCTGAAATTACTCTGGACACCACTGTTATTCTTGATACCACCGATTCCGCAGACTCTACTGCCCTCACACCTGCATCTACTACAGCATCCTCTCTCACTGCAGAATCTGAGACAACTGACACTCTTAATACCACTACTACCAGTGATACTGTTTCTGTCCCTGAGTCGTTTACTGTTACTACTACCCTTAATGCTAGTGTGACCCCTGAGACAACTGTCGCCACTGATACCGCCACCACAAATGCAAGTGTTACGGAATCTGAAACGTCGACTAGTACTCTGACTCCTGAAATTACTCTGGACACCACTGTTATTCTTGAAACCACCGATTCCGTAGACTCTACTGCCCTCACACCTGCATCTACTACAGCATCCTCTCTCACTGCAGAATCTGAGACAACTGACACTCTTAATACCACTACTACCAGTGATACTGTTTCTGCCCCTGAGTCGTTTACTGTTACTACTACCCTTAATGCTAGTGTGACCCCTGAGACAACTGTCGCCACTGATACCGCCACCACAAATGCAAGTGTTACGGAATCTGAAACGTCGACTAGTACTCTGACTCCTGAAATTACTCTGGACACCACTGTTATTCTTGATACCACCGATTCCGCAGACTCTACTGCCCTCACACCTGCATCTACTACAGCATCCTCTCTCACTGCAGAATCTGAGACAACTGACACTCTTAATACCACTACTACCAGTGATACTGTTTCTGTCCCTGAGTCGTTTACTGTTACTACTACCCTTAATGCTAGTGTGACCCCTGAGACAACTGTCGCCACTGATAACGCCACCACAAATGCAAGTGTTACGGAATCTGAAACGTCGACTGGTACTCTGACTCCTGAAATTACTCTGGACACCACTGTTATTCTTGAAACCACCGATTCCGTAGACTCTACTGCCCTCACACCTGCATCTACTACAGCATCCTCTCTCACTGCAGAATCTGAGACAACTGACATTCTTAATACCACTACTACCAGTGATACTGTTTCTGCCCCTGAGTCGTTTACTGTTACTACTACCCTTAATGCTAGTGTGACCCCTGAGACAACTGTCGCCACTGATACCGCCACCACAAATGCAAGTGTTACGGAATCTGAAACGTCGACTAGTACTATGACTCCTGAAATTACTCTGGACACCACTGTTATTCTTGAAACCATCGATTCCGCAGACTCTACTGCCCTCACACCTGCATCTACTACAGCATCGTCTCTCACTGCAGAATCTGAGACAACTGACACTCTTAATACCACTACTACCAGTGATACTGTTTCTGCCCCTGAGTCGTTTACTGTTACTACTACCCTTAATGCTAGTGTGACCCCTGAGACAAGTGTCGCCACTGATACCGCCACCACAAATGCAAGTGTTACGGAATCTGAAACGTCAACTAGTACTATGACTGCTGAAATTACTCTGGACACCACTGTTATTCTTGAAACCACCGATTCCGCAGACTCTACTGCCCTCAAACCTGCATCTACTACAGCATCCTCTCTCACTGCAGAATCTGAGACAACTGACACTCTTAATACCACTTCTACCAGTGATACTGTTTCTGCCCCTGAGTCGTTTACTGTTACTACTACCCTTAATGCTAGTGTGACCACTGAGACAAGTGTCGCCACTGATACCGCCACCACAAATGCAAGTGTTACGGAATCTGAAACGTCAACTAGTACTATTACTCCTGAAACTTATCTTGACACCACTGTTATTCTTGATACCACTGATTCCGCAGACTCTACTGCCCTCACACCTGCATCTACTACAGCATCCTCTCTCACTGCAGAATCTGAGACAACTGACACTCTTAATACCACTACTACCAGTGATACTGTTTCTGCCCCTGAGTCGTTAACTGTTACTACTACCCTTAATGCTAGTGTGACCCCTGAGATAAGTGTCGCCACTGATACCGCCACCACAAATGCAAGTGTTACGGAATCTGAAACGTCGACCAGTCCTATTACTCCTGAAACTACTCTTGACACCACTGTTATTCTTGAAACCACCGATTCCGCAGACTCTACTGCCCTCACACCTGCATCTACTACAGCATCGTCTCTCACTGCAGAATCTGAGACAACTGACACTCTTAATACCACTACTACCAGTGATACTGTTTCTGCCCCTGAGTCGTTTACTGTTACTACTACCCTTAATGCTAGTGTGACCCCTGAGAAAAGTGTCGCCACTGATACCGCCACCACAAATGCAAGTGTTACGGAATCTGAAACGTCGACCAGTCCTATTACTCCTGAAACTAATCTTGACACCACTGTTATTCTTGAAACCACCGATTCCGCAGACTCTACTGCCCTCACACCTGCATCTAATACAGCATCCTCTCTCACTGCAGAATCTGAGACAACTGACACTCCTAATACCACTACTACCAGTGATACTGTTTCCGCCCCTGAGTCGTTTACTGTTACTACTACCCTTAATGCTAGTGTGACCCCTGAGACAACTGTCGCCACTGATACCGCCACCACAAATGCAAGTGTTACGGAATCTGAAACGTCGACTAGTGCTCTGACTCCTGAAATTACTCTGGACACCACTGTTATTCTTGAAACCACCGATTCCGCAGACTCTACTGCCCTCACACCTGCATCTACTACAGCATCCTCTCTCACTGCAGAATCTGAGACAACTGACACTCTTAATACCACTACTACCAGTGATACTGTTTCTGTCCCTGAGTCGTTTACTCTTACTACTACCCTTAATGCTAGTGTGACCCCTGAGACAACTGTCGCCACTGATACCGCCACCACAAATGCAAGTGTTAAGGAATCTGAAACGTCGACTAGTGCTCTGACTCCTGAAATTACTCTGGACACCACTGTTATTCTTGAAACCACCGATTCCGCAGACTCTACTGCCCTCACACCTGCATCTACTACAGCATCCTCTCTCACTGCAGAATCTGAGACAACTGACACTCTTAATACCACTACTACCAGTGATACTGTTTCTGTCCCTGAGTCGTTTACTGTTACTACTACCCTTAATGCTAGTGTGACCCCTGAGACAACTGTCGCCACTGATACCGCCACCACAAATGCAAGTGTTACGGAATCTGAAACGTCGACTAGTGCTCTGACTCCTGAAATTACTCTGGACACCACTGTTATTCTTGAAACCACCGATTCCGCAGACTCTACTGCCCTCACACCTGCATCTACTACAGCATCCTCTCTCACTGCAGAATCTGAGACAACTGACACTCTTAATACCACTACTACCAGTGATACTGTTTCTGTCCCTGAGTCGTTTACTGTTACTACTACCCTTAATGCTAGTGTGACCCCTGAGACAACTGTCGCCACTGATACCGCCACCACAAATGCAAGTGTTACGGAATCTGAAACGTCGACTAGTGCTCTGACTCCTGAAATTACTCTGGACACCACTGTTATTCTTGAAACCACCGATTCCGCAGACTCTACTGCCCTCACACCTGCATCTACTACAGCATCCTCTCTCACTGCAGAATCTGAGACAACTGACACTCTTAATACCACTACTACCAGTGATACTGTTTCTGTCCCTGAGTCGTTTACTGTTACTACTACCCTTAATGCTAGTGTGACCCCTGAGACAACTGTCGCCACTGATACCGCCACCACAAATGCAAGTGTTACGGAATCTGAAACGTCGACTAGTACTATGACTCCTGAAATTACTCTTGACACCACTGTTATTCTTGAAACCACCGATTCCGCAGACTCTACTGCCCTCACACCTGCATCTACTACAGCATCCTCTCTCACTGCAGAATCTGAGACAACTGACACTCTTAATACCACTAATACCAGTGATACTGTTTCTGCCCCTGAGTCGTTTACTGTTACTACTACCCTTAATGCTAGTGTGACCCCTGAGACAACTGTCGCCACTGATACCGCCACCTCAAATGCAAGTGTTACGGAATCTGAAACGTCGACGGGTACTCTGACTCCTGAAATTACTCTGGACACCACTGTTATTTTTGAAACCACCGATTCCGCAGACTCTACTGCCCTCACACCTGCATCTACTACAGCATCCTCTCTCACTGCAGAATCTGAGGCAACTGACACTCTTAATACCACTACTACCAGTGATACTGTTTCTGCCCCTGAGTCGTTTACTGTTACTACTACCCTTAATGCTAGTGTGACCCCTGAGACAACTGTCGCCACTGATACCGCCACCACAAATGCAAGTGTTACGGAATCAGAAACGTCGACTAGTACTCTGACTCCTGAAATTACTCTGGACACCACTGTTATTCTTGAAACCACCGATTCCGCAGACTCTACTGCCCTCACACCTGCATCTACTACAGCATCCTCTCTCACTGCAGAATCTGAGACAACTGACACTCTTAATACCACTACTACCAGTGATACTGTTTCTGTCCCTGAGTCGTTTAAAGTTACTACTAACCTTAATGCTAGTGTGACCCCTGAGACAACTGTCGCCACTGATAACGCCACCACAAATACAAGTGTTACGGAATCTGAAACGTCGACTGGTACTCTGACTCCTGAAATTACTCTGGACACCACTGTTATTCTTGAAACCATCGATTCCGCAGACTCTACTGCCCTCACACCTGCATCTACTACAGCATCGTCTCTCACTGCAGAATCTGAGATAACTGACACTCTTAATACCACTACTACCAGTGATACTGTTTCTGCCCCTGAGTCGTTTACTGTTACTACTACCCTTAATGCTAGTGTGACCCCTGAGACAAGTGTCGCCACTGATACCGCCACCACAAATGCAAGTGTTACGGAATCTGAAACGTCAACTAGTACTATGACTGCTGAAATTACTCTGGACACCACTGTTATTCTTGAAACCACCGATTCCGCAGACTCTACTGCCCTCAAACCTGCATCTACTACAGCATCCTCTCTCACTGCAGAATCTGAGACAACTGACACTCTTAATACCACTAATACCAGTGATACTGTTTCTGCCCCTGAGTCGTTTACTGTTACTACTACCCTTAATGCTAGTGTGACCCCTGAGACAAGTGTCGCCACTGATACCGCCACCACAAATGCAAGTGTTACGGAATCTGAAACGTCAACTAGTACTATGACTGCTGAAATTACTCTGGACACCACTGTTATTCTTGAAACCACCGATTCCGCAGACTCTACTGCCCTCAAACCTGCATCTACTACAGCATCCTCTCTCACTGCAGAATCTGAGACAACTGACACTCTTAATACCACTAATACCAGTGATACTGTTTCTGCCCCTGAGTCGTTTACTGTTACTACTACCCTTAATGCTAGTGTGACCCCTGAGACAAGTGTCGCCACTGATACCGCCACCACAAATGCAAGTGTTACGGAATCTGAAACGTCAACTAGTACTATGACTGCTGAAATTACTCTGGACACCACTGTTATTCTTGAAACCACCGATTCCGCAGACTCTACTGCCCTCACACCTGCATCTACTACAGCATCGTCTCTCACTGCAGAATCTGAGATAACTGACACTCTTAATACTACTACTACCAGTGATACTGTTTCTGCCCCTGAGTCGTTTACTGTTACTACTACCCTTAATGCTAGTGTGACCCCTGAGACAACTGTCGCCACTGATACCGCCACCACAAATGCAAGTGTTACGGAATCTGAAACGTCGACTAGTACTATGACTCCTGAAATTACTCTGGACACCACTGTTATTCTTGAAACCACCGATTCCGCAGACTCTACTGCCCTCACACCTGCATCTACTACAGCATCCTCTCTCACTGCAGAATCTGAGACAACTGACACTCTTAATACCACTACTACCAGTGATACTGTTTCTGTCCCTGAGTCGTTTACTGTTACTACTACCCTTAATGCTAGTGTGACCCCTGAGACAACTGTCGCCACTGATACCGCCACCACAAATGCAAGTGTTACGGAATCTGAAACGTCGACTAGTACTTTGACTCCTGAAATTACTCTGGACACCACTGTTATTCTTGAAACCACCGATTCCGCAGACTCTACTGCCCTCAAACCTGCATCTACTACAGCATCCTCTCTCACTGCAGAATCTGAGACAACTGACACTCTTAATACCACTAATACCAGTGATACTGTTTCTGCCCCTGAGTCGTTTACTGTTACTACTACCCTTAATGCTAGTGTGACCCCTGAGACAAGTGTCGCCACTGATACCGCCACCACAAATGCAAGTGTTACGGAATCTGAAACGTCAACTAGTACTATGACTGCTGAAATTACTCTGGACACCACTGTTATTCTTGAAACCACCGATTCCGCAGACTCTACTGCCCTCACACCTGCATCTACTACAGCATCGTCTCTCACTGCAGAATCTGAGATAACTGACACTCTTAATACTACTACTACCAGTGATACTGTTTCTGCCCCTGAGTCGTTTACTGTTACTACTACCCTTAATGCTAGTGTGACCCCTGAGACAACTGTCGCCACTGATACCGCCACCACAAATGCAAGTGTAACGGAATCTGAAACGTCGACCAGTCCTATTACTCTTGAAACTAAACTTGACACCACTGTTATTCTTGATACCACCGATTCCGCAGACTCTACTGCCCTCAAACCTGCATCTACTACAGCATCCTCTCTCACTGCAGAATCTGAGACAACTGACACTCTTAATACCACTACTACCAGTGATACTGTTTCTGTCCCTGAGTCGTTTACTGTTACTACTACCCTTAATGCTAGTGTGACCCCTGAGACAACTGTCGCCACTGATACCGCCACCACAAATGCAAGTGTTACGGAATCTGAAACGTCGACTAGTACTTTGACTCCTGAAATTACTCTGGACACCACTGTTATTCTTGAAACCACCGATTCCGCAGACTCTACTGCCCTCAAACCTGCATCTACTACAGCATCCTCTCTCACTGCAGAATCTGAGACAACTGACACTCTTAATACCACTACTACCAGTGATACTGTATCTGCCCCTGAGTCGTTTACTGTTACTACTACCCTTAATGCTAGTGTGACCCCTGAGACAACTGTCGCCACTGATACCGCCACCACAAATGCAAGTGTTACGGAATCTGAAACTTCGACTGGTACTATGACTGCTGAAATTACTCTGGACACCACTGTTATTCTTGATACCATCGATTCCGCAGACTCTACTGCCTTCACACCGGCATCTACTACAGCATCCTCTCTCACTGCAGAATCTGAGACAACTGACACTCTTAATACCACTAATACCACTGATACTGTTTCTGCCCCTGAGTCGTTTACTGTTACTACTACCCTTAATGCTAGTGTGACCCCTGAGACAACTGTCGCCACTGATACCGCCACCACAAATGCAAGTGTTACGGAATCTGAAACGTCAACTAGTACTTTGCCTCCTGAAATTACTCTGGACACCACTGTTATTCTTGAAACCACTGATTCCGCAGACTCTACTGCCCTCACACCTGCATCTACTACAGCATCCTCTCTCACTGCAGAATCTGAGACAACTGACACTCTTAATACCACTACTACCAGTGATACTGTTTCTGCCCCTGAGTCGTTTACTGTTACTATTACCCTTAATGCTAGTGTGACCCCTGAGACAACTATCGCCACTGATACCGCCACCACAAATGCAAGTGTTACGGAATCTGAAACGTCGACTAGTACTATGACTCCTGAAATTACTCTGGACACCACTGTTATTCTTGAAACCACCGATTCCACAGACTCTACTGCCCTCACACCTGCATCTACTACAGCATCCTCTCTCACTGCAGAATCTGAGACAACTGACACTCTTCATACCACTACTACCAGTGATACTGTTTCTGCCCCTGAGTCGTTTACTGTTACTACTACCCTTAATGCTAGTGTGACCCCTGAGACAACTGTCGCCACTGATACCGCCACCACAAATGCAAGTGTAACGGAATCTGAAACGTCGACCAGTCCTATTACTCTTGAAACTAAACTTGACACCACTGTTATTCTTGATACCACCGATTCCGCAGACTCTACTGCCCTCACACCTGCATCTACTACAGCATCCTCTCTCACTGCAGAATCTGAGACAACCGACACTCTTAATACCACTACTACCAGTGATACTGTATCTGCCCCTGAGTCGTTTACTGTTACTACTACCCTTAATGCTAGTGTGACCCCTGAGACAACTGTCGCCACTGATACCGCCACCACAAATGCAAGTGTTACGGAATCTGAAACTTCGACTGGTACTATGACTGCTGAAATTACTCTGGACACCACTGTTATTCTTGATACCATCGATTCCGCAGACTCTACTGCCTTCACACCGGCATCTACTACAGCATCCTCTCTCACTGCAGAATCTGAGACAACTGACACTCTTAATACCACTAATACCTTTGATACTGTTTCTGCCCCTGAGTCGTTTACTGTTACTACTACCCTTAATGCTAGTGTGACCCCTGAGACAACTGTCGCCACTGATACCGCCACCACAAATGCAAGTGTTACGGAATCTGAAACGTCAACTAGTACTTTGCCTCCTGAAATTACTCTGGACACCACTGTTATTCTTGAAACCACCGATTCCGCAGACTCTACTGCCCTCAAACCTGCATCTACTACAGCATCCTCTCTCACTGCAGAATCTGAGACAACCGACACACTTAATACCACTACTACCAGTGATACTGTATCTGCCCCTGAGTCGTTTACTGTTACTACTACCCTTAATGCTAGTGTGACCCCTGAGACAACTGTCGCCACTGATACCGCCACCACAAATGCAAGTGTTACGGAATCTGAAACTTCGACTGGTACTATGACTGCTGAAATTACTCTGGACACCACTGTTATTCTTGATACCATCGATTCCGCAGACTCTACTGCCTTCACACCGGCATCTACTACAGCATCCTCTCTCACTGCAGAATCTGAGACAACTGACACTCTTAATACCACTAATACCACTGATACTGTTTCTGCCCCTGAGTCGTTTACTGTTACTACTACCCTTAATGCTAGTGTGACCCCTGAGACAACTGTCGCCACTGATACCGCCACCACAAATGCAAGTGTTACGGAATCTGAAACGTCGACTAGTACTATGACTCCTGAAATTACTCTGGACACCACTGTTATTCTTGAAACCACTGATTCCGCAGACTCTACTGCCCTCACACCTGCATCTACTACAGCATCCTCTCTCACTGCAGAATCTGAGACAACTGACACTCTTAATACCACTACTACCAGTGATACTGTTTCTGCCCCTGAGTCGTTTACTGTTACTATTACCCTTAATGCTAGTGTGACCCCTGAGACAACTGTCGCCACTGATACCGCCACCACAAATGCAAGTGTTACGGAATCTGAAACGTCGACTAGTACTATGACTCCTGAAATTACTCTGGACACCACTGTTATTCTTGAAACCACCGATTCCACAGACTCTACTGCCCTCACACCTGCATCTACTACAGCATCCTCTCTCACTGCAGAATCTGAGACAACTGACACTCTTCATACCACTACTACCAGTGATACTGTTTCTGCCCCTGAGTCGTTTACTGTTACTACTACCCTTAATGCTAGTGTGACCCCTGAGACAACTGTCGCCACTGATACCGCCACCACAAATGCAAGTGTAACGGAATCTAAAACGTCGACCAGTCCTATTACTCTTGAAACTAAACTTGACACCACTGTTATTCTTGATACCACCGATTCCGCAGACTCTACTGCCCTCACACCTGCATCTACTACAGCATCCTCTCTCACTGTAGAATCTGAGACAACCGACACTCTTAATACCACTTCTACCAGTGATACTGTATCTGCCCCTGAGTCGTTTACTGTTACTACTACCCTTAATGCTAGTGTGACCCCTGAGACAACTGTCGCCACTGATACCGCCACCACAAATGCAAGTGTAACGGAATCTGAAACGTCGACCAGTCCTATTGAAACTAAACTTGACACCACTGTTATTCTTGATACCACCGATTCCGCAGACTCTACTGCCCTCACACCTGCATCTACTACAGCATCCTCTCTCACTGCAGAATCTGAGACAACTGACACTCTTAATACCACTACTACCAGTGATACTGTTTCTGTCCCTGAGTCGTTTACTGTTACTACTACCCTTAATGCTAGTGTGACCCCTGAGACAACTGTCGCCACTGATACCGCCACCACAAATGCAAGTGTTACGGAATCTGAAACGTCGACTAGTACTATGACTCCTGAAATTACTCTGGACACCACTGTTATTCTTGAAACCACCGATTCCGCAGACTCTACTGCCCTCACACCTGCATCTACTACAGCATCGTCTCTCACTGCAGAATCTGAGACAACTGACACTCTTAATACCACTACTACCAGTGATACTGTTTCTGCCCCTGAGTCGTTTACTGTTACTACTACCCTTAATGCTAGTGTGACCCCTGAGACAACTGTCACCACTGATACCGCCACCACAAATGCAAGTGTTACGGAACCTGAAACGTCGACTAGTACTATGAATCCTGAAATTACTCTGGACACCACTGTTATTCTTGAAACCACCGATTCCGCAGACTCTACTGCCCTCACACCTGCATCTACTACAGCATCCTCTCTCACTGCAGAATCTGAGACAACTGACACTCTTAATACCACTACTACCAGTGATATTGTTTCTGCCCCTGAGTCGTTTACTGTTACTACTACCCTTAATGCTAGTGTGACCCCTGAGACAAGTGTCGCCACTGATACTGCCACCACAAATGCAAGTGTTACGGAATCTGAAACGTCGACCAGTCCTATTACTCCTGAAACTACTCTTGACACCACTGTTATTCTTGATACCACCGATTCCGCTGACTCTACTGCCCTCACACCTGCATCTACTACAGCATCCTCTCTCACTGCAAAATCTGAGACAACTGACACTCTTAATACCACTACTACCAGTGATACTGTTTCTGCCCCTGAGTCGTTTACTGTTACTACTACCCTTAATGCTAGTGTGACCCCTGAGACAACTGTCACCACTGATACCGCCACCACAAATGAAAGTGTTACGGAATCTGAAACGTCGACTAGTACTATGACTCCTGAAATTACTCTGGACACCACTGTTATTCTTGATACCACCGATTCCGCAGACTCTACTGCCCTCACACCTGCATCTACTACAGCATCCTCTCTCACTGCAGAATCTGAGACAACTGACACTCTTAATACCACTACTAACAGTGATATTGTTTCTGCCCCTGAGTCGTTTACTGTTACTACTACCCTTAATGCTAGTGTGACCCCTGAGACAAGTGTCGCCACTGATACCGCCACCACAAATGCAAGTGTTACGGAATCTGAAACGTCGACTAGTACTATGACTCCTGAAATTACTCTGGACACCACTGTTATTCTTGAAACCACCGATTCCGCAGACTCTACTGCCCTCACACCTGCATCTACTACAGCATCCTCTCTCACTGCAGAATCTGAGACAACTGACACTCTTAATACCACTACTACCAGTGATATTGTTTCTGCCCCTGAGTCGTTTACTGTTACTACTACCCTTAATGCTAGTGTGACCCCTGAGACAAGTGTCGCCACTGATACCGCCACCACAAATGCAAGTGTTACGGAATCTGAAACGTCGACCAGTCCTATTACTCCTGAAACTACTCTTGACACCACTGTTATTCTTGATACCATCGATTCCGCAGACTCTACTGCCTTCACACCGGCATCTACTACAGCATCCTCTCTCACTGCAGAATCTGAGACAACTGACACTCTTCATACCACTACTACCAGTGATACTGTTTCTGCCCCTGAGTCGTTTACTGTTACTACTACCCTTAATGCTAGTGTGACCCCTGAGACAAGTGTCGCCACTGATACCGCCACCACAAATGCAAGTGTAACGGAATCTGAAACGTCGACCAGTCCTATTGAAACTAAACTTGACACCACTGTTATTCTTGATACCACCGATTCCGCAGACTCTACTGCCCTCACACCTGCATCTACTACAGCATCCTCTCTCACTGCAGAATCTGAGACAACTGACACTCTTAATACCACTACTACCAGTGATACTGTTTCTGCCCCTGAGTCGTTTACTGTTACTACTACCCTTAATGCTAGTGTGACCCCTGAGACAACTGTCGCCACTGATACCGCCACCACAAATGCAAGTAATACGGAATCTGAAACGTCGACTAGTACTCTGACTCCTGAAATAAATCTGGACACCACTGTTATTCTTGAAACCACCGATTCCGCAGACTCTACTGCCCTCACACCTGCATCTTCTACAGCATCCTCTCTCACTGCAGAATCTGAGACAACTGACACTCTTAATACCACTAATACCAGTGATACTGTTTCTGCCCCTGAGTCGTTTACTGTTACTACTACCCTTAATGCTAGTGTGACCCCTGAGACAACTGTCGCCACTGATACCGCCACCACAAATGCAAGTGTTACGGAATCTGAAACGTCGACTAGTACTATGAGTCCTGAAATTACTCTGGACACCACTGTTATTCTTGAAACCACCGATTCCGCAGACTCTACTGCCCTCACACCTGCATCTACTACAGCATCCTCTCTCACTGCAGAATCTGAGACAACTGACACTCTTAATACCACTACTACCAGTGATACTGTTTCTGCCCCTGAGTCGTTTACTGTTACTACTACCCTTAATGCTAGTGTGACCCCTGAGACAAGTGTCGCCACTGATACCGCCACCACAAATGCAAGTGTTACGGAATCTGAAACGTCGACCAGTCTTATTACTCCTGAAACTACTCTTGACACCACTGTTATTCTTGATACCACCGATTCCGCAGACTCTACTGCCCTCACACCTGCATCTACTACAGCATCCTCTCTCACTGCAGAATCTGAGACAACTGACACTCTTAATACCACTACTACCAGTGATACTGTTTCCGTCCCTGAGTCGTTTACTGTTACACTTACTGTTACTTCTACCCTTAATGCTAGTGTGACCCCTGAGACAAGTGTCGCCACTGATACCGCCACCACAAATGCAAGTGTTACGGAATCTGAAACGTTGACCAGTCTTATGACTCTTGACACCACTGTTATTCTTGATACCACCGATTCCGCAGACACTACTGCCCTCACACCTGGATGTACAAAATCTTCTTACGTTGCAGAAACTGAGGCATATGACACTCTTTATGGCACCACCACCAGAGATACCGATATCCCACTTGATACTTTGACTGCCGTTGATGCCGTGTATATTCTTAATGCTTCTGCATTCAATGCTACATATGCTATCCTTGATACATTGAATAGTGATGAAACTAAGACAGCTAAAACTTTTTCAACGGCTACTTTTAACGTACCCAACATTACTGCGGCAATTCGTAAAAATCA
This sequence comes from Acleris literana, assembly GCA_946894065.1. NCBI lineage: Eukaryota > Metazoa > Arthropoda > Insecta > Lepidoptera > Tortricidae > Acleris > Acleris literana. Next base: position 6,082,452 of record OX335685.1, on the reverse strand, counting down.
AGCTTATGCACTGCATGACTTCAATAATGCTAGTGCTACTGTCATTAATATGTCATTTTTTAATATTACCCCTTCCTTTAATTCATTTGGAACGTTGTATACCATTTTATCTAATACTTCTGCTACAGAATCTGGACATACGACTTCCCGTGATAAGTTTGCAGCACCCATCTCAACTCCTACTTACAATCTAACTACTAATATAACATCTGCTTTTTCTTCTAAGTCTACCTTTCCTAATGTTGAGAAAATTCCCACCCTTCTTACCACTTTAATGAATGCAATTCAATCTACACCTAAAATTACAACTTTCTTTTATAGCACTTTAGCCCCTAAAGTAAATACCCTCCCAAAAAAAATTGTAGCCTCGCCATATAATATGTCTACTTATCATTTGAGTACAATTTCTGCAAAATTTACTAACCCTAATGATACCTTTACCACCTTTTCTCCTACCATGCCTTTATCTACAAGAAACCGTACTCTTAATTTAGGTCTAGACACGACGACCATTTCTAACAACCTTCACACTACTACCACTTCTTTAATTGCTACTACTTCTTTTACATCTATGCACCATGATTCAAACTTGTACCCTGTTTCTGCTTCGACTACAGCTTCTGGTTCCACCTTTAAAGCTCAGTCTTACTCTATTCCACATTTTATAATGAGTAGAGCTAGTGTCATCAACACTTCACATGAATATGATGTTCCAATTGCAACTTCGTGATTGACTTACATCTCGTATGCTTACCAAGGGGGCTTTCTTTTTGATTTCGAATTTGTTTCTCCCATCCAAAACAAAAAATAAGGATGTAATGAAATATCCTTTCACATCGTATTTTCTCGGAAATGTTCGTATTTGTCATGCTACTTCAGTCTGACTCAGTACCCATCAAGACAACGCGGGGGAACGTCGCATCGCGAGAGTGATAATCGATATAGAGTGGTTAATACCAGGGTATTTTATTGTTGGTTAAGATTTAGTTTGTTTTCAGTTCTTTTCAATAGTCCTGCCGAAAGCATTAAGACCTGGGAAACGTTTAGATCGACAAGCCTGTGAAATTATTTTCAACATTTATTTATATTTCTTCTTGTTTACCTACACCTAATTTTTATATATTTGATCGTGGTGGTTTTAACATCTCGGTGTGATATACTTCAAACTCGTGGTTTGACATTTGACACTAATAACTAAAGTACTCTATTTATTTAATACAAACATGTCACTTAATAATTCAATAATTCATAGACACGTCGGCATCATTAGGAAGTAGACGTGAGTTCCTGGATCTATACCTGCATTTGATTCTACTCAACGTAACAATGAGACTCATCATCCTTAAAATATTGTAGGGCAGGAAGATGGATAAGCTTAAAAAAACACTAACGACACGATCACTTTTATTTTTGCGACTAATCTTCCAATCTTATTCATAGTTTTGTTACAATGGTTTTTAGTATCCATGCCGGCGCACCCCTCTGCTCAAATTCACATTGCACGGGTAAAAAGCGACACGTTTTATTATGTATGTACGTTGAATCAAGAGCTACTACATCCACTAGCTCTGCAAATGCTTAACCTTTTCAACGCCACAGTCGGCTCTGGCCGACAACTAAAAGTCGTGCCACTGACGCCACGTCGGCTACTGCCGACAAGACTTCAAGATTAAAAGAGACTTTGTTTGGTAGCAATAAGGTGTAATTTGCATAGCATAGCAAACACGTTTGGCGTGTGGGTGGCACATTTTGTATTCGACGTATGGCGTTCAAAAGGTTAAAGTTATAATTTCTACTGTTCCACTTGTATAAAATACTAACCACTTAAAAACCTCTACTCCTACCAAAAAATATTCACTATAATGTTCTAATGCTATACGACCTGCAGGATCAACAGATGCAAAAGTTGTAGGAGTAACGAGGGTTAAATATGATAAAAAAAGAAGATACAATTTATTTAAGAGTTACAAAATTATAACATAAAGATGTATTTCAGAGTATTTCAAAGAACTTTGCTGAAAAGTAAATGGAAAAATTTAAAGGGTAGAACAGTATTTAGAGGTTGCCAAAATGGACAACAGAGTCCGTAGCAGACTTTTAATGTCGAATTTTCATACAAAAAAGGGATCTCCTGCTGAATTATGCCAAATACTAATTTTAATCAGTGGTAAACGATGTTGATCACACATTTACTAAGCTATTATTGTTAAAAATGTTAGTATTCTTCTTTGATGTGATTGTTTGTTTTCCACAATAAATTAAAAAAAAAATCGGCAATCATCTATCGGCTTCGGTTAGCAGCGCAATGATAGCAATGCTTTTTCACTTCTCATGCTCAAAAAGTGTGTCATATTAGACTTATCAAGCGAGAATGAAGTAGTACATGTAAACCCTAGAGAATACATAATATTCATATGAAATGGAAAATAGAATGATTTACCAAATTAAAATATGAAATGGAAAATAGCATGATTTACCAAATTAAATCCACCAATCACAATACACATCGACTGCCAATCGGAACGTTAGGTACTTTTTGGGATGTATACTCTTTAACTAATTTAACTCTTTAAAAAAAGCTTTGTATTTGGTATCAACCAACCAGAATACAGCTATATTAAAATCGACCAATCAGGTAAGAGAATTCATTTCTCAAAACATTAGGTGCTTTTTAGTCCCTATTTTACAATCGTTAAAATATGATTGAATCGATTGTGCAACGCTTTGAAGCGCTAAATACTCACACGGTCAGTGGCGTTTATTCGCGGTGTGTATATTTTGTATCTGTGTCAAAGTAGTTTAAAAAAAAAACATGATTTTAATTTTCTCACAATCGAAGTGAAAAGTAGAGTGTATAACTCGGGTCTAAAAGCCATATTAAGTACCCCTCTAACAATTTTCCAACCATCCAACCATCTCGTGGTACTAGGTATGGCTTATTTTATACCCTAGTTATACAATCTACTATAATGCCCTCGGCCTCTATTCTAGACGGTAAAAACGATATCGTATTTGACATGATTGTAATAGAATTGTTTTTAAATCGGTGGCATTAGTGTGAAGTAAATAAGAACTAACAAAACGTTGACTATACGATAACAGGTCAAAAATTGTACATTATGATGTCAGCAATAGAAAGATGTAAAGATTTTCCAATAAAACGTAACTCGTATTTACGAAGTCAGAATGTTAAAAGTCTGAAATTTTCAGTGTGATAAATTTAATTTACGAGCCTTTACTAGCATTTACTTGGAAATTTTAGGTTTTACCTCAAAGAAGCGATAGATGGTGAATAAATTAATATGTCTAGATATATTTTAATGTACTGAGAGTTGATCACCCAGTATTTAATCGCATATACGATCTGTATCATAAAACACGACTTTATTGTTTTTCATATTCGACCAGTTCGGTTCCCGGGTAAAAGAGAGGATTTTTTTCAAAACTTCAATAATGCGGTATTTTTTGTTTTTAATAATAAAAGTAAGTCTCCTTTGCGTAGAACTTGCTATTTCCAATATTTAAGGTAGTTGCCATCCATGTGGCGTTCGTTTTTTCCACCCTGTATATTCTATAGTACCTATGCGCTGTGCGGTAAGAATAATGCTCACTATGCTTGACGAGCAAACCGGTAAGAGATAGGATAACTTCAAACTCGGATAAGTCCATGCAAAAGGACAACGGAATTTGCGTCTTTTTTCAAACATATTTAGTTATAAACTCGTATACCATATTTCAAGGACATATCCGATTTTGAAGTTAAGCGACTCGCATAATATAACCCTGAGTTTTTTTAAAGTTTTTAGTGAAACAAACAGTCGTACAGATAGATTCACTAAAGCTGGCACGAATGGAATGAACAAAAGTAATGTCACCTATCACTGTGCGAGTGCCGTCCTTTGAACAGATGTTCGAATTTCAAACCGAAAACCTGTTATTATTTTACACACTTGTACACTTTCGTTCACTCATTCAATCCATTCGTGCCAGCTCTTGTGAATCGACCTGTACATAAACATGAGCAATTATAATAAAAAAACAGAAATTAGACCTATAGTTTGTTAAAGGTACAAGTAATCAACTTTAAGTGCCGTATTTTTAAACGAATCTTGGCTAAGATGCCAGTCTGAAGACACTTTAGCCCGAAATATCGACATCTATAACTCGTGCTGGTAAATCTAATGTTTTACTGGTATCTTGAGAATTTCCGTAGTTCGGGCTTTTGCGGTAATACATAGAAAATTCATATTTTAGGACGTTTCCTTAGGTTACACTTTAAGCTTTGTTTAAAATTGTGTTAACATCGAACAGATTTTGTTAAGTAAAACGTTTTGGAGGCCATGATTGCTATTTACTACTATCGAAAACGTGACAGAAACATTTTACGCCATCAATATCCCGTACATTAAAAACCTCTATTAACAGTAGGAACTCGAAGGTCTATCGCTTTCACACTCTGTCTGACATAACAAATGTACTGATAAATGCCACAGAGAGTGACAGCTATTAGACGGTCGAGTAGGTACTAATAATACACTGGTTTTACTGTAACGACATGTAATAGTAGTTTATGTGACTGGTACATAATGCCTAATTATGTGTACAGTCATACACATAACTTCATCTACATGCATATCATAAGTTTTCAACAATATGTGAGAAACCTGTATCAGTGGTTGCCCTGTATCGTAATGTAACCACATCGATAACCGATACTTTAATGACATGCAATACTTTAATGTTAACATTAAACATTAAAGTACATCCATAGGTACAGATTTCTTAATATAGGTCATTTGCTTATCGTTTCTGAACATATGGTAGGCAAGTTATGATATGTTTGTAGATAAGGTTATATTTCGTGACGTGATATCAATGATTATATAATAAGAACTATATCTATGATTAAGCTTATTTCGATGTGAATTTTGATTTGATATTGACTTGCTTTGGAAACAGATTCGTTAACTATAAAATGGTCTTGTGTTTGATTGTAAACATTATATTAATATATTGTGATATCCTTAAGAAAATCCCCTTTATGTGGTATAACATAGTGGTTTTGTAACAATAAATAAACACGTAACTGTGTAAATATACCGGGCACTTTTACATCCTCGTTATTTCTGTGTCACAATACAAGTGTTGAGTCTATAACTTAACGTTGACTGAGAACCCTCGGCAATTTTATGAACATTTGCTGTCAACCGACTACAAATATTACTTAACACCAAAAGGATTTATCAGGTAAGTAACTAAAGTCACCAGCAATCATATGGGGACAAAAATATCAGGTACGCTCTTAATATGTCTCTAGTAATAGAGACGTATCACATATTTTTGAGCCCAATGTTAGATAATACTTCTGCTTTTGGTTTAAATATTGTAGAACGCCGATTTCAGTTGGTCTGACCTATTAACTACCATTTTAAAGAAGTTATTTTTAGCTTTTTGAAGGCGGGTTTTTTTAATTTAAAGTTGTTTTTTGTTTTATACTTTTTAGTGATCATAATTATGCTGTTATTCTCCCACTTCTCATTTCATAAGAAACTATAGAACATTTCAATCTCGCCGCAAGCAACGCCGTGGGAAAGTCATAGTCATATATTTAAACCTAAATATGCTTCGTCATAGTCGCTCAACTATGTTAATCGAAATATCTTGTCGCCACCCTTGAAATATATACCGTTTAGGAGTTCCGGTGGCCATCTGTGGTCTTCATCATCAGTTCCGCTTCACCAAATAGTGCTTGTAAGAGCAAATACACGAGTTACAATGAAAAATACCAAAATCGCTATAGGTGTGCCTATAAAGTTTGAAGAGTTCCGTCGATTCCTCATGGACTCCATCATCAGATCTTCATTTTGATAAAAATAGGACCAAACAGGAAGCACCAGCTTTAAAATAAAAAAATTATCATCAAAATCAGTTTATCCAGTCGAAAATTCTAAGGTAACAAACATAAAAAAAACAGACGAATTGAGAACCTCCTCCTTTTTTGAAGTCGGTTAAAAACTGTATGTTAATGTAGAATACGGTACTAAATGTTTTAACGTATTTCTTAACCATTTCTCTCAGATTTCTATTTACCAACGTCAATGTCTCGATTCCAATCACAAATAACAGTTTGTTTTGTTAGTTCGCTTGTCCTTGTATGAAGCGATTGACAAATAGTGATAATGCCTTGTTTTCCACTGGTCTGTCCTTGCGCGCCTTTCCAACGCAAAACAAGCAGTGACTAACGCCATTATTGTTATGAACCTAGCTGGAAGGTACAATACAATTATGTTTAACAAGGGACGACGAACAAGGCAAATAATATATGGTTTACACCAACATATAAGTGAAATAATTGTGTGTTTTCAAAACATACTGTGGCGTCTACTTATTGGGTTGGGACCTATTGCTGTTTATATTTTATATAGGCATGTTTAGGTAGGTATAAAATTAATAAAAATCCCAATAGCACTCGGCATTTTCTTACATTACTGTTTTGAGAAGCAGATTTTTTAAGTAAATATAAAATAGCTTTAGACAAAGTCAAAAGTGGTATACTTTAAAAATAATGGTATGATATACAGCGATAGCCGCAATTAACGACAAAGATACTATTTCTTGGCGAGACAATAGAATATATAAATATCAAGGGACAGTGGCCAGTCAAAATGTATGGGATGTCATTATCGTGCGTTGCGATAAACCACGTGGTCTGCTGTCATCCCGTACAATTTAAGCGATAGAAAATAAAAACGTTAGTAGCGTTTGCATCGTGGCTACGGCCCCAGGGTCCCTAATATGGCTGCGTTTATCGCGTGACTAAGATTGGATAAGGCATCCGTCACCTTCTGACACGTAAATAAGTACGAGAGTGACGGATGTTTTATCCACATTTGACGCGCGATATAGACGCAGCCGCTGGTCGGTCGCGTCAAGCGCTTATGTCAATAATTTTTGTCAGACATCTCAGTTCCGTAGTCAGATTTTTATTTCACTCTTATTGTTTCGCCATGTCCGTCCATTCTGTTTGTCTGTCAGTCAATCTGCATGTAGGTCACACTATTTTTTTCTCAAACCTACCAAATTTATTACACACATGGCACCTGTGACATACAGACCGAAAACGGCGAAACTACGCAACCCTAAAAATCCCCGCACGAACTTATTCGAACCGTTCAACTGTCAATTATCAATGTTATCATCAAGTTCAGTCAATAAATATGACGTTTGTTTACAAATTCTGTCACCTTGCTGGATTATAGTAAATATTTGATTACGAAGTAAAATACTGCCCTGCTACGAAAAAAGGCACACCTACTATATGAATTGTATTGCACTTCCAACCTTATTACCTATAACCTTTGAGAGTTTAATATGCTTCTATGAATTAATTGCACTTGTGCCTTTTCTCCGTACGAGGGCAGAATATTTCTTGTGATTTTTTGACGTGATAATGTCTTATAAATCGATAAACGCCGGCTGTGCGCACGAAAAAGTGTCACGTTCCGACTCATTGTCACGTTCCGCCTTAGCCGAGCGATTCATTCTACACCTAAAATTACAACTTTCTTTTATAGCACTTTAGCCCCTAAAGTAAATACCATCCCAAAAAAAATTGTAGCCTCGCCATTTAATATGTCTACTTATCATTCGAGTACAATTTCTGCAAAATTTACTAACCCTAATGATACCTTTACCACCTTTTCTCCTACCATGCCTTTATCTACAACAAACCGTACTCTTAATTTAGGTCTAGACACGACGACCATTTCTAACAACCTTCACACTACTACCACTTCTTTAATTGCTACTACTTCTTTTACATCTATGCACCATGATTCAAACTTGTACCCTGTTTCTGCTTCGACTACAGCTTCTGGTTCCACCTTTAAAGCTCAGTCTTACTCTATTCCACATTTTATAATGAGTAGAGCTAGTGTCATCAACACTTCACATGAATATGATGTTCCAATTGCAACTTCGTGATTGACTTACATCTCGTATGCTTACCAAGGGGGCTTTCTTTTTGATTTCGAATTTGTTTCTCCCATCCAAAACAAAAAATAAGGATGTAATGAAATATCCTTTCACATCGTATTTTCTCGGAAATGTTCGTATTTGTCATGCTACTTCAGTCTGACAACGCGGGGGAACGTCGCATCGCGAGAGTGATAATCGATATAGAGTGGTTAATACCAGGGTATTTTATTGTTGGTTAAGATTTAGTTTGTTTTCAGTTCTTTTCAATAGTCCTGCCGAAAGCATTAAGACCTGGGAAACGTTTAGATCGACAAGCCTGTGAAATTATTTTCAACATTTATTTATATTTCTTCTTGTTTACCTACACCTAATTTTTATATATTTGATCGTGGTGGTTTTAACATCTCGGTGTGATATACTTCAAACTCGTGGTTTGACATTTGACACTAATAACTAAAGTACTCTATTTATTTAATACAAACATGTCACTTAATAATTCAATAATTCATAGACACGTCGGCATCATTAGGAAGTAGACGTGAGTTCCTGGATCTATACCTGCATTTGATTCTACTCAACGTAACAATGAGACTCATCATCCTTAAAATATTGTAGGGCAGGAAGATGGATAAGCTTAAAAAAACACTAACGACACGATCACTTTTATTTTTGCGACTAATCTTCCAATCTTATTCATAGTTTTGTTACAATGGTTTTTAGTATCCATGCCGGCGCACCCCTCTGCTCAAATTCACATTGCACGGGTAAAAAGCGACACGTTTTATTATGTATGTACGTTGAATCAAGAGCTACTACATCCACTAGCTCTGCAAATGCTTAACCTTTTCAACGCCACAGTCGGCTCTGGCCGACAACTAAAAGTCGTGCCACTGACGCCACGTCGGCTACTGCCGACAAGACTTCAAGATTAAAAGAGACTTTGTTTGGTAGCAATAAGGTGTAATTTGCATAGCATAGCAAACACGTTTGGCGTGTGGGTGGCACATTTTGTATTCGACGTATGGCGTTCAAAAGGTTAAAGTTATAATTTCTACTGTTCCACTTGTATAAAATACTAACCACTTAAAAACCTCTACTCCTACCAAAAAATATTCACTATAATGTTCTAATGCTATACGACCTGCAGGATCAACAGATGCAAAAGTTGTAGGAGTAACGAGGGTTAAATATGATAAAAAAAGAAGATACAATTTATTTAAGAGTTACAAAATTATAACATAAAGATGTATTTCAGAGTATTTCAAAGAACTTTGCTGAAAAGTAAATGGAAAAATTTAAAGGGTAGAACAGTATTTAGAGGTTGCCAAAATGGACAACAGAGTCCGTAGCAGACTTTTAATGTCGAATTTTCATACAAAAAAGGGATCTCCTGCTGAATTATGCCAAATACTAATTTTAATCAGTGGTAAACGATGTTGATCACACATTTACTAAGCTATTATTGTTAAAAATGTTAGTATTCTTCTTTGATGTGATTGTTTGTTTTCCACAATAAATTAAAAAAAAAATCGGCAATCATCTATCGGCTTCGGTTAGCAGCGCAATGATAGCAATGCTTTTTCACTTCTCATGCTCAAAAAGTGTGTCATATTAGACTTATCAAGCGAGAATGAAGTAGTACATGTAAACCCTAGAGAATACATAATATTCATATGAAATGGAAAATAGAATGATTTACCAAATTAAAATATGAAATGGAAAATAGCATGATTTACCAAATTAAATCCACCAATCACAATACACATCGACTGCCAATCGGAACGTTAGGTACTTTTTGGGATGTATACTCTTTAACTAATTTAACTCTTTAAAAAAAGCTTTGTATTTGGTATCAACCAACCAGAATACAGCTATATTAAAATCGACCAATCAGGTAAGAGAATTCATTTCTCAAAACATTAGGTGCTTTTTAGTCCCTATTTTACAATCGTTAAAATATGATTGAATCGATTGTGCAACGCTTTGAAGCGCTAAATACTCACACGGTCAGTGGCGTTTATTCGCGGTGTGTATATTTTGTATCTGTGTCAAAGTAGTTTAAAAAAAAAACATGATTTTAATTTTCTCACAATCGAAGTGAAAAGTAGAGTGTATAACTCGGGTCTAAAAGCCATATTAAGTACCCCTCTAACAATTTTCCAACCATCCAACCATCTCGTGGTACTAGGTATGGCTTATTTTATACCCTAGTTATACAATCTACTATAATGCCCTCGGCCTCTATTCTAGACGGTAAAAACGATATCGTATTTGACATGATTGTAATAGAATTGTTTTTAAATCGGTGGCATTAGTGTGAAGTAAATAAGAACTAACAAAACGTTGACTATACGATAACAGGTCAAAAATTGTACATTATGATGTCAGCAATAGAAAGATGTAAAGATTTTCCAATAAAACGTAACTCGTATTTACGAAGTCAGAATGTTAAAAGTCTGAAATTTTCAGTGTGATAAATTTAATTTACGAGCCTTTACTAGCATTTACTTGGAAATTTTAGGTTTTACCTCAAAGAAGCGATAGATGGTGAATAAATTAATATGTCTAGATATATTTTAATGTACTGAGAGTTGATCACCCAGTATTTAATCGCATATACGATCTGTATCATAAAACACGACTTTATTGTTTTTCATATTCGACCAGTTCGGTTCCCGGGTAAAAGAGAGGATTTTTTTCAAAACTTCAATAATGCGGTATTTTTTGTTTTTAATAATAAAAGTAAGTCTCCTTTGCGTAGAACTTGCTATTTCCAATATTTAAGGTAGTTGCCATCCATGTGGCGTTCGTTTTTTCCACCCTGTATATTCTATAGTACCTATGCGCTGTGCGGTAAGAATAATGCTCACTATGCTTGACGAGCAAACCGGTAAGAGATAGGATAACTTCAAACTCGGATAAGTCCATGCAAAAGGACAACGGAATTTGCGTCTTTTTTCAAACATATTTAGTTATAAACTCGTATACCATATTTCAAGGACATATCCGATTTTGAAGTTAAGCGACTCGCATAATATAACCCTGAGTTTTTTTAAAGTTTTTAGTGAAACAAACAGTCGTACAGATAGATTCACTAAAGCTGGCACGAATGGAATGAACAAAAGTAATGTCACCTATCACTGTGCGAGTGCCGTCCTTTGAACAGATGTTCGAATTTCAAACCGAAAACCTGTTATTATTTTACACACTTGTACACTTTCGTTCACTCATTCAATCCATTCGTGCCAGCTCTTGTGAATCGACCTGTACATAAACATGAGCAATTATAATAAAAAAACAGAAATTAGACCTATAGTTTGTTAAAGGTACAAGTAATCAACTTTAAGTGCCGTATTTTTAAACGAATCTTGGCTAAGATGCCAGTCTGAAGACACTTTAGCCCGAAATATCGACATCTATAACTCGTGCTGGTAAATCTAATGTTTTACTGGTATCTTGAGAATTTCCGTAGTTCGGGCTTTTGCGGTAATACATAGAAAATTCATATTTTAGGACGTTTCCTTAGGTTACACTTTAAGCTTTGTTTAAAATTGTGTTAACATCGAACAGATTTTGTTAAGTAAAACGTTTTGGAGGCCATGATTGCTATTTACTACTATCGAAAACGTGACAGAAACATTTTACGCCATCAATATCCCGTACATTAAAAACCTCTATTAACAGTAGGAACTCGAAGGTCTATCGCTTTCACACTCTGTCTGACATAACAAATGTACTGATAAATGCCACAGAGAGTGACAGCTATTAGACGGTCGAGTAGGTACTAATAATACACTGGTTTTACTGTAACGACATGTAATAGTAGTTTATGTGACTGGTACATAATGCCTAATTATGTGTACAGTCATACACATAACTTCATCTACATGCATATCATAAGTTTTCAACAATATGTGAGAAACCTGTATCAGTGGTTGCCCTGTATCGTAATGTAACCACATCGATAACCGATACTTTAATGACATGCAATACTTTAATGTTAACATTAAACATTAAAGTACATCCATAGGTACAGATTTCTTAATATAGGTCATTTGCTTATCGTTTCTGAACATATGGTAGGCAAGTTATGATATGTTTGTAGATAAGGTTATATTTCGTGACGTGATATCAATGATTATATAATAAGAACTATATCTATGATTAAGCTTATTTCGATGTGAATTTTGATTTGATATTGACTTGCTTTGGAAACAGATTCGTTAACTATAAAATGGTCTTGTGTTTGATTGTAAACATTATATTAATATATTGTGATATCCTTAAGAAAATCCCCTTTATGTGGTATAACATAGTGGTTTTGTAACAATAAATAAACACGTAACTGTGTAAATATACCGGGCACTTTTACATCCTCGTTATTTCTGTGTCACAATACAAGTGTTGAGTCTATAACTTAACGTTGACTGAGAACCCTCGGCAATTTTATGAACATTTGCTGTCAACCGACTACAAATATTACTTAACACCAAAAGGATTTATCAGGTAAGTAACTAAAGTCACCAGCAATCATATGGGGACAAAAATATCAGGTACGCTCTTAATATGTCTCTAGTAATAGAGACGTATCACATATTTTTGAGCCCAATGTTAGATAATACTTCTGCTTTTGGTTTAAATATTGTAGAACGCCGATTTCAGTTGGTCTGACCTATTAACTACCATTTTAAAGAAGTTATTTTTAGCTTTTTGAAGGCGGGTTTTTTTAATTTAAAGTTGTTTTTTGTTTTATACTTTTTAGTGATCATAATTATGCTGTTATTCTCCCACTTCTCATTTCATAAGAAACTATAGAACATTTCAATCTCGCCGCAAGCAACGCCGTGGGAAAGTCATAGTCATATATTTAAACCTAAATATGCTTCGTCATAGTCGCTCAACTATGTTAATCGAAATATCTTGTCGCCACCCTTGAAATATATACCGTTTAGGAGTTCCGGTGGCCATCTGTGGTCTTCATCATCAGTTCCGCTTCACCAAATAGTGCTTGTAAGAGCAAATACACGAGTTACAATGAAAAATACCAAAATCGCTATAGGTGTGCCTATAAAGTTTGAAGAGTTCCGTCGATTCCTCATGGACTCCATCATCAGATCTTCATTTTGATAAAAATAGGACCAAACAGGAAGCACCAGCTTTAAAATAAAAAAATTATCATCAAAATCAGTTTATCCAGTCGAAAATTCTAAGGTAACAAACATAAAAAAAACAGACGAATTGAGAACCTCCTCCTTTTTTGAAGTCGGTTAAAAACTGTATGTTAATGTAGAATACGGTACTAAATGTTTTAACGTATTTCTTAACCATTTCTCTCAGATTTCTATTTACCAACGTCAATGTCTCGATTCCAATCACAAATAACAGTTTGTTTTGTTAGTTCGCTTGTCCTTGTATGAAGCGATTGACAAATAGTGATAATGCCTTGTTTTCCACTGGTCTGTCCTTGCGCGCCTTTCCAACGCAAAACAAGCAGTGACTAACGCCATTATTGTTATGAACCTAGCTGGAAGGTACAATACAATTATGTTTAACAAGGGACGACGAACAAGGCAAATAATATATGGTTTACACCAACATATAAGTGAAATAATTGTGTGTTTTCAAAACATACTGTGGCGTCTACTTATTGGGTTGGGACCTATTGCTGTTTATATTTTATATAGGCATGTTTAGGTAGGTATAAAATTAATAAAAATCCCAATAGCACTCGGCATTTTCTTACATTACTGTTTTGAGAAGCAGATTTTTTAAGTAAATATAAAATAGCTTTAGACAAAGTCAAAAGTGGTATACTTTAAAAATAATGGTATGATATACAGCGATAGCCGCAATTAACGACAAAGATACTATTTCTTGGCGAGACAATAGAATATATAAATATCAAGGGACAGTGGCCAGTCAAAATGTATGGGATGTCATTATCGTGCGTTGCGATAAACCACGTGGTCTGCTGTCATCCCGTACAATTTAAGCGATAGAAAATAAAAACGTTAGTAGCGTTTGCATCGTGGCTACGGCCCCAGGGTCCCTAATATGGCTGCGTTTATCGCGTGACTAAGATTGGATAAGGCATCCGTCACCTTCTGACACGTAAATAAGTACGAGAGTGACGGATGTTTTATCCACATTTGACGCGCGATATAGACGCAGCCGCTGGTCGGTCGCGTCAAGCGCTTATGTCAATAATTTTTGTCAGACATCTCAGTTCCGTAGTCAGATTTTTATTTCACTCTTATTGTTTCGCCATGTCCGTCCATTCTGTTTGTCTGTCAGTCAATCTGCATGTAGGTCACACTATTTTTTTCTCAAACCTACCAAATTTATTACACACATGGCACCTGTGACATACAGACCGAAAACGGCGAAACTACGCAACCCTAAAAATCCCCGCACGAACTTATTCGAACCGTTCAACTGTCAATTATCAATGTTATCATCAAGTTCAGTCAATAAATATGACGTTTGTTTACAAATTCTGTCACCTTGCTGGATTATAGTAAATATTTGATTACGAAGTAAAATACTGCCCTGCTACGAAAAAAGGCACACCTACTATATGAATTGTATTGCACTTCCAACCTTATTACCTATAACCTTTGAGAGTTTAATATGCTTCTATGAATTAATTGCACTTGTGCCTTTTCTCCGTACGAGGGCAGAATATTTCTTGTGATTTTTTGACGTGATAATGTCTTATAAATCGATAAACGCCGGCTGTGCGCACGAAAAAGTGTCACGTTCCGACTCATTGTCACGTTCCGCCTTAGCCGAGCGTGCAAGCGAGAGCGGGGAACAAGGGATAGAGAGGCATGATCAGCCTAAACGTTCGGCTTGTGTGTTTTCTTATGACGTTATCACGTAAAATTATCGTCCGTAAAAAACAACAAAAAACAATTTTTTTTTTTCAGAATACCTTTTTAAAAGTTCGTGTTCGCACAATTTTTGCTTAAATCTCGATTAATACCCAGTTGCGTAAACTGCACTACGTACGTGATCTGAACACTGGATATTAGTGCTAATAGTAGGAGATCCGAATAGGAGACGATTTGCACCGGGCTGTTTATTGGATAAAAAGTATTTTATACCAAATTTAATATGCTAAGTAATATATGGCAAATAGGTAGGCTGAAAAATTTCAGACCAGTATATAATTAATTAAATATTTAAAAATTAACTTTGTTTTAAAAAATTGCTATAGCTTGTTTAATAGAAAAATTACATACCAATCGAAAGTAAAGTAAACTTTGACTATTTTTTCCCCGTCAAACTATTGGGTAGGCAGGTATAAACCGGTAAGTTGGTACTAATAATTTGCACCAAACCTAACGTTTGCATATTCTATAGACTTCATACTTTCGATTAGTATGTAATTTGTCTATTAAACAAACATTTGCAATTTAAAAAAAAGTTCATTTTTAATAAAAAATAATAATGATATAAGTACTGGACTCAAATTTTTCAGCCTACCTATTCGCCACATATTACTTAGCGTATTAGATATAACATACTTTTCATCGAATAAACAGCCCGGTGCAAATCGTCTCCTATCCGGATCTTAGACCATAATGAAAGTTTATACAACCGGGTGTTAGCTACACGATTCGTTAAATGATTTAACTTGAAACTAAGACTAGATTTATCTTTTTGCCGCAAGTGGCAATATCCGTGATGGTACTGGCTATATAACTCTGTGCCATTGTGACTACAACCAAAGCATTTACAGAAAAGTAATTCAACTCCTGCTCTTTAAGAGCTCAAGGTCTGACAGTGGAGGGTAAGTATCACGGAGACCCACGGTGATGTTGGAGACGGTTGATATGCAGTTGTAGATAATAAAATCGCTTGTTCAACGGGAGTTTTATTAATCACGCATGTGATACACAGCTTTTAATAAATAGTAAGTAGGTTGAAGCAGAAGCACATGAAATAATATATAAAATAATAAATATCGGTATGCAGATCGAGAACAGCAATTCATGCTTTTTATCTGAAGGATATGAGAATCCCCAAAATCGATATAATTGGAATTGATCTGAATAATTTTGAATTTGGAAATGAATTTAGATCAATGAAAAATTAAAGAGTGGCCAGCATCGTAATCTAAAGAGTTTGTAACAAGCAGGTTATAAAGTTATTTATAATTAGTTGAACTTTAGTGCTTTGTCACTGTAACGTCGTGTTTGGAGTGTTGGAATGATCTGCCTCCACCAATTAGATCTATTAATCAAATACTCTTTTAAAAATAAGTTAGAAATTATCTTGCTTTGTAAAATGGTAAGCCTCAGCGAAAAAACACATACGACGATGCCACTTAATGTTTCCTCAATCCCGTTCCATGGTCCCTTTAGAAGAAGAAGAAGAAAAACATTTATTCACTAAAATTTAGACCCACAAATTGACAAACAAAAGAAAGCAAACAATGTGGTGGAAACATTACGGAGTGTGTGTCCTCGCGGTAGCGAATCGGACGAAGAATTAGCTTTAAGATCTTCAGATCCTGGCAGTATATCAGCGTCGGGTATGCATGATATTACTATAACAACGCACACACACGTAGGCGGCGCAGCCACGACTGACTCAGCGTTAATCAGCGTTATCAGCGGGAGCGTGTATGTATGTATGTATGTAAACACTTTATTGTACAAAAGATAAACCAGAACAATACAATTAATTTAAAAATATGTACAAAGGCGAACTTACCCCTTTAAGGGATCTCTTCCAGCTAAACCTTGAGCTATTGAGAAAAGTGAAAGGTTGCGTATCGAGTAAGCAAGTGTAAAAATTTATTTAGAAGAACATAACGCATTAACCAATAAAGCCTATATAAATAAAATAATAATAATAAAAAAATACATTCAAATACCTACACAAATATATACAGAAATATATATTAATACTTAGATATACATACATAAACTACTTTTTATGTACCTAGAGGATATTTGATATTTAGGAGATAGAGTCAAGCCAAAACTTCTCTAATTTGCCTTTTAGGGAATCTACCGATTGTGATTGCCTAATGCCGGTTGGTGTACAGTCGAGTTCATAAATATGTGTACAACTTTGTACCTTGTCACTTTAATCGCTGTGACAATTCATATATGGCAGTCGAAACATGTACACACATATTTATGAACTCGACTGTACGTGTAAGTTTTTTTTTTTGGTATATGTTTCATTTTTGACACATTGCATTTTTTTATGAATTCTGTCGAATTCTTGGTCTTGCTTAACTTAAAGACCAATATTCAAAATGTTATTACTATTAGTTGATATTTAGGGGTTGCACACTTTGACAACTTTTTGAATTAATTCATTATTATACAATTCTCCAAACCCACAACAGGGGAAAAAATGGTGATGATGGTCAATATCATTAGTGTTTGATATAAGTTGGCAGGAAAGCTAGCTGGTTTTTGGAAAAATAACATTGAAAATCTGCTCCTCCTAAATGGTCAATTTGTGCATCCTCTAAATATTATTCATTTAAATTGAAACTACACATTTTAATTTTTTACAATAGAAGAAGTAGTAAATTAGAGTTAAGAGCATAAGCGAAGTCTGCAAAAAATAAGACATTATTTTTCCATACAAATGTGAAACACCGTAACCCCCAATAACATCTGATGTAAGTGTTAGCAGGTAGTTACAGTAAGTAGATATTATTACAAAAATCTCACGTGGGATATCCAATCCGCTGGATTCACTTGGCACTGGAAATAGACTGTTAAAAACTAAAATTCAATAACCATGAACTTCGATGATTGATTACATAGATGACGTCACTTTATTGAACGTCATCGCCATCTTCGAGTGTTATTTCCGAAGAGGGGGAGTAGGTGCCATTACGACTGAATTTCGTCATGCCTTCATCTTTAATTGGACTTAACCTCAAGTTAACTTGGTGATAATGCCTAAGTTTCAAATACTCTCATTCTTAAAATACCCAAAATATTATAACTTTGAGCCAGAACGTCTAGTATCGAAAATACCTGAATACTGATACGATTCATCTGTAAGGAAAAATGTGAAAAATTTCAAATAAATAAATAAGGACAGGATAGTGAAGCAGTCATGTAAGAAGGTTGGCGTATCTCTGCGAGAATCAGAAATCAGGAGATCCGCAGACGAACCAAAATCACCGACATAGCCCAGCGAATTGCGATCCTTAAGTGGCAGTGGGCGGGGCACATTGCTCGTAGAACTGATGGCCGTTGGGGCGGACAAGTTCAAGAGTAGCGGCCGCTGACCGAAAAGCTAATTGTTGGCAGGCCTTCCACAAGGTGGACCGACGGTCTGGTGAAGATCGCGGGAAGCCGTTGGATGCGAGTAGCACAAAACCGGCTGACGTGGAGATCCTTGGGGAAGGCCTATGTCCAACAGATGATGAAAGCAGTCATGTAAGAAGGTTATTCAACCTGTTTAGGCGTTTAGTTTAGGCGTTCTGTGTTAAGAGAATTGGAATTTTGAATTTTTGTCCTATTGGAAATCCGGTATTGAGAGATAAAACAAAATCATCAAGATAATGTTATCTTGATGATTTTGCCACGGTCCATCTGAATGTTAGTATCGATGAAGTAGGAAAGTTTAATAAAGGTTACGCAGAACCGGTTCCGTCACTCTTTATTTTTTAATCAACCTTGCAAATTGACGTCAGCGGCGCGGAAATTCCGAGCCCTGGTGATAGCGATGTTAGTACGTGTTTCGATTTTTAAACCGCAATAATCAAAATAATTTGAAAATAGAACAAACGGCATCACGACAGCTGCCAGCAGTTAACGTTTTATTAAAATACGTGAATAAAATGTCTCTGAAACGTTTCAAACGTAAGAGCGTTATAATTAAAAGTTTCACTTTGTGCCTGAAGCGGCGGCTCAGTCTACCCGCAATTATGCCGTTTGAAATGATTGCATTGCGATTTTTTTTAAAAGCCGAGCCCCGAATATCCGCGCTGGAACTGGAGTCTGCCCGAGGGTTCGAATTGACAAGGGTACGAAATTATAGAGTTACCGCAGTTTAAAGAATCTTCCGTGAAACAATGTTTAATGGTATTTTATAATCTTTTTTTATGGTATGGAGAATGCAGACGAGCACACAGGCCTCCTGATGTTAAGTGACCTTCTGAAGTCCATAGACATTTGCATCGCAATATCAAAACTGCAAATGCTTTGTAAATAATTAGAGGGAATGCCTCTCACAAAATGGTGAACCCAACTCGCATTTGACAATTTTTTTGTATTTGTTGTTTATCTTCAAGGTTTGTAATATAAACCATATCAAATTTAACGCTTGTATATTTTACAGTTTTTACGATACTATCAACTAAAATAAAAATGTAATGAAAAAAAGACGTTTCTTGGGACACCCCTATTATTTCACTTCCAACACATATTATGAAAAAAAACCCGCTATCTAATACTGTTCAAAAGATACAGCTGTTTAAAGTTAGGACGGACAGACGAAAGGACAGTGTAAGCATATTAATGGGGTCACGTTGGGCTCCCTTCGGGTACGGAACCCTAATATATAGATACAGTCGGATTTACAGGTAGCTTCACACTTTGGTACCTTGACGCTTTAACGCCGTTGACAGATTAGTGCAGCAGTTTAAACATAACGTTAAAGTGACAAAGCACCAAAGTTTGCAGCTACTTATAAGACCAACTGTACTGCCATATTATAGTTTATTCCCTCCTATATTGATGATGTATTCTAAAAACCGTGATTTGTAACTTTTTAATTATTCCCTCATAACGCTCACCAGGTTTCTCGGTACGTCCGAATAGGTCCCTCTCGCCACGCAACCCAAAATGTTGTTCATTAGTAACTCCTTTCATATCCGCACATCGCTACAGCAATTTCGCCTCAGTCTTAAATCTATTAACGTCGCGTTTAATTCACGAGAATTTAAATACTAAACAAGCGATGGCGGCTGGTGCTGGAAAAGATGTCCTACTGCTTACGCGGCCAGGCGAGTTCAATGAAAACTTTATGCCGCGGACCTTTGAGGTAAGTCACAGTTCTTAACGAGAAATGACGTGAATTGCGCCTGACTAGGTCAAGTGGGGTCTATTGATGCCGCCGACGAGATGACATGACGAGCTTTTACATGAAAGGTAAGCGATTTGGCTAGTTTAGAAACTGGGGAAGTGTAACTTTTGCCGCGGGGCGTAAGTTGACTTTGACGCTGCAGGTTTGTTTAGAGATTTAGACGAAGGTAAGTCCTTGTTGTTATTAGGCTGCAGTGCAAAGTGTGTCATGACGATATTTGGCTGTTTTTTACTCTTTAGGCTAAATAAAGGAATGAAAAATAAAATATACATTTTGATTGAGAGCAGAGCATGTTCAACTTAGTTGGCAGTGACCCTGTCTACGAAGCTGGAGGTCGCGGGTTAGATTCCTGGTATGGGCAAGTATTTGTGTGATGAGCGCGAGTAGGTATCTTTTCTCGAGTTTTTGATGTTTTCTATGTATTTAAGTATTCATTTCTCTATATATCTCTATAACGTTTTTAAGCGTGAATTAATATTTTTTATTTTTTCATTTCCTGTATAAAATTGTCTACTGTTACCCGTTTTATGTTTAATTTAGGTTAGGTTTTAAGTCAGGGTCCCTCTGAAAATCAGCGCCGCAGTTCCACTACGGCACAATGCTGACAGGGGTCCTATTCAACGTCTTCCTTTTACTTTTTTTTTTCTATTGTTTTTCTTCTGTGTGCGTTGAATAAAATGATTTCTATTCTATTCTATTCTATATTAGTATATTTATTGTTGTCGTGTACCTATAGTACAAACCTTGAGCTTAAGGACTAGGTCAATTTGTGCGAGATGAACATATTTCCCAGATGATTTTGGTGGAAGCAATTGGGAAGAGTCCGGAAAGATTAATAAGAGTCCCTTACATTATGCTTGAGTCTAGAACATCGTCTCATATTGTAGCCTCACACCAAGTGTTACCTGGTAATAGGTTTCACTCAATCCTAATACCGCACTTAAGAATTTGATCGTACGGAATACCTGACTCAAGTACCAGTATGGTTTCAATTCAATGATTGCATTATATTTATGCCCACGCCGGGAGCGTGCCCGCGGCCGGCTGTCATCGTAAGTTATTTATTTGGGATATGCGAATAAAATATATATTTTAATGACAATGAAGTAGTAAATCACTGCTTTAGAATAAGACTAGGTATATGTTGTATATACTTATGTGCCGCGATGTGGTTCTATGTACTTGGCAAAGTAAGTAAAGTTTAGAATCAATTGGGCGGTGTGTTGTAATTGGGAAAATTGTTCAGTAACAATTATTGTCGCCTAAGGGATTGTTCATTAATCATGTGAGGTTTTTTAGCAACTTTTTACCCCCCCCCCCCTCTCCTCCGTGGTGATACATGGTGGGGGAACTAACCCCCCACCTCTTATACAAAATCACGTGTAATTTTGCATCAATACATTAATTGGTCAGGTCACGTGCCGCTTTTCAGTTTAGAAATAGCACTTGAACGGAAAATAAATACACGTTATATTCTAATTATACCCCCCTCCCCCCTGTAAGATTTCGTGCCCCTTCCCTTTCAAATCTTGTGTGATTAATAGACTAGCCCATTTGTCTGTTGTGTTAACCTGGTTACATTTTGAAAATATTGTAATTTTATCTTTCACCACGCCGCGTCACAGGTTATGATTTTTTAACCGGGTAGAAACATGATAGTGTCGCGGTTTTTTTTATAAGAGAGCATGCGGGTCCACACCAGCAACTCTAGAAGAGTTGTCAGTCCGTTGCCGGCCAATTAGGAAACTGAAAGCTCTTTTGTTGAAAGCGCTCGTGTCATATCTGGTTGGAAATACCGCCGAAGGGAGTTCGTTCCACAATTTCACTGTACGACGCAAAAGTTGCCTAGCGTTCAAAACTTTAGAAAAGATTTTGCATAGTTTTTTTTGGCAAACTAAACACGTGCAGTACGAATAAGCTGGCTCGACGGGAGCAGAACCTCTTCCATGGTGTACATTTTTCTTTGATTCTAGAGTCAACAATTAATTAACTCTAGAGAGAAAGTACAAAATCACTTAAACTCCGCACAAATTGTTCAAGTCCATGTAATTGGATTCCTCCTTGAAGATCTAAAAAAAATCTTATTAAAATCGAGCGGCACGTGGGACACGGCCCTCGAAAGGGTCCGTCAACGGTAAGACTCTCCGAAGCGCCGAGTTTTCTTCGAGTACTTCGGGCGGAACCCTTTGCTGTGATTGTGGCTTGTAATCGAGAACGTGTCAGGAATGCTATAAGCGTTCACTTACTTTGCGAAGGATCTCCAATGTTCCTAAGTACGAGAGGGAAGAACGTGAGGAATTTAGCAATGTTGATCAATCCTGAATAACGAATGCGCATCGGTTTGCATTTTGGTGATCTATGCCAAGGAATAATCGTTGCATTGTTTTTAACTCGGCCACCATTAGTCAAGTAAAAAAAAAAAGGTTAAAAAAACAAAAGCCCGCCTTCAAAAAGCAAACAATAACTTCTTTAAAATGGTAGGTAAATAGGTCAGTCCAACTGAAGTCTGCTTTTGGTTAAAATATTGTTGGACGCCGACTTCAGTTGGACTGACTTTTTGCTTTTTGAAGGCGGGTTTTTTGTTTTTTTAACCTTTTTTTTTATTTTATTCTTTTTAGTGATCATAATTATGCTGTTATTTTCCCATTTCTCAATTAATAAGAAACAATAGAACATTTCAATCTCGCCGCAAGCAACGCCGTGGGAAAGTCATAGTCATATATTTAAACCTAAATATGCTTCGTCATAGTCGCTCAACTATCTTAATCGAAATATCTTGTCGCCACACTCGAAATATATACCGTTTAGGAGTTCTGTGGTCTTCATCATCAGTTCCACTTCATCAAATAGTGCTTTACAAGACCAAATACACGAGTTACAATGAAAATACCAAAATCGCTATGGGTGTGCCTGTAAATTTTGAAGAGTTCCGTCGATTCCTCATGGTTTCCACCGTCAGATCTTCATTTTGATAAGAATGGGACCAATCGGGAAGCACCAGCTTTCAAATAAAAAAAGAATCATCAAAATCGGTTCACCCAGTCGAAAGTTCTAAGGTAACAAACATTTAAAAAAAAATACAGACGAATTGAGAACCTTCTCCTTTTTTTGAAGTCGGTTAAAAAGAGATATCTCCATAATATCTTAAAAGCAATATAGTTTGAACGACTACAATGGAGCCCTTGTTCTTCTGTAGATTTTTCATGTTTTACTTATTATGTATTCCAGACTGTTAACTTTTTAGAGCTATCGCAAAAAATTGACGTGTCGTTGTCAATTCTTGGGAGACGTCTTCCGGCCGTTATATTCATTTGAATAACTCGCCGGGAGCAACTGACGAGCGTAATTAAAACCAACCGTGCGTTTAATATGCATATAGTGTAGAGTCGTTATATGAAAATGATCGTCACTTTTCGACTCTATTTCAATGAAGTTAAGGGCCAAATGTGACGAATCTTTTCATAACACGACTTTACGGGAACTCGAAAAAAGTCGTGGGTACCTTATACGGCATAACATCTACGAGATCGGATATAAATAATGATAATCAAGCGATATCATGGGATAAGTGAGCAACAATGTTTTCTTTGAGAACATGCTGTTGCCCGCGACCTTGTCCGCGTAGAAGACTGTTATCGCTATTCCCTCGGGAACTATTCATGTTTCCAGGATAAAACTTATTCTATGTGATATTCTCGACTAAATTCTATATCTGTGCTAAATTTCATCCAAATCCGTTCAGCTGTTCTACCGTGATTGTGTAACAAACATCCAAACTTTCGCATTTACAATATTATTTAGTAAGAAATCAGAAGTAAGATTAAATACGGGGTAACAACAGAATACAATTTCAAAACTATAGAAGGATTACTGATTCAATTCAATTTAATTAGGATTAACATGCACCCCAATTACAGGAGAACGCAATCTTTATAATAAACATTTTTTAAGGACGCACAATGTAAATTTTCAGTTTAAACATTCAAAATAGAGTTTTTAATCCACAAAGTCTCGCCCGAGTATTTATAATTCTACGTAAAATCGTAATTTCGCAGATGACAGAGGATGACAAACTAGTTGGCCGGCTTTAGAGCATGGCATTTAAAACCACAATTTTAGCGGGATTTACGAGCAAACAACACCACAATGTACCCAGGCCTTTACAACCCAAGATCACTGAATGGCCCGCTTTATCCGACAGTGAATGCCCTACCCAACGTTTGGTTTGGTTACAATTAAGAGCCCAGCGGGGCGGGTTATTGGTACATTAGGATATTTGCGCCGGCATCATTGCTCCAAATATTTACTAACGAGCGTTTTTCGTTTGATTCCATCGTTTGAAGCTACTAATTGGAAAGAGCTTGCAAACGAACGAGTAAACATGGTGGTGAATACAAAAGAGGATCTTTTCCTTAGATATAAGATTTTGCTCCGTATTAGATGTATTTTTGTATTAATTTTGGGCTTGCGTATTCAACTGGCGAAAAGAAGAACCTACTATACTATTTTACTTTTACTATTATTAGTGTAGGTAGTATTTTATTAAATGAATGAACCACACATGATATACCCAGCTAATATTAAAAGAGTAAATTGTGTGTTGATACATGATGCATAACACTCAAGGAACACAAAGTCAGGTCACCAGTTTTATAAATACTCGTATTTAGTTTAGACAATGACTTCAAAAAAAAACACGGGTCTATCAGGCTAGACAAGTTGCTTAACACTAACGTAAACAATTTTCGTAAACTAACAAATGTGTGTAATTGACGTAGGCGCTCGAAGCGACCGTGTGACAGCTTACGTCAATCCTTTACATTTTTCATAACGATAATGAAGCCGAATGCATCTTGTCTAGTTTACGTATTTTTATAAAAAATATTAAGTAATGTCAAACAATATTTACACGCTTTGGTTGATTACCTGATTTTACTGTATTAAAGTTGTGAAGTGTGTACCACGTTTTTGAACTCGACGTAATTTTAACAAAAGGTAAATTAAGTAAAGCTACCGGAGAATTCAAATCATATCAGTGATATAGAGATAATGAACTACCTTTTCCAGAAAAAAAGTGAAACTATTAAGGAAAATAAGTAGTAAAACAAGTGGTATAAGTAATTTAATACTTAATTGATGAAAAGGGGACACTTTTGATAAGTGTTCAAGAAGTATAGTCGGGGCATGAAAAGGTTCGTCACTATCGACTCTATTTCAATGCAGTTAAGGACCAAAAGTGATGAACCCTTTCATACCGCGTCAATACATAGGTACAGTACTTACAGCAGTTATTTTTAAATGTTTGTGTTACCGTACGTACTTTTTTTTCATCTTATCAAAACCAAACTAACGTCTAAACTCCGTGAATCCACGTCAAGGACAGCAGCGGCCCGTTGCCACCTTCGGACTCCAGTATCAGATCACCATTTGGTCTCCATAATATGGGACTGTTATTGAGTTTATATATAATTCATTTAATTAATTTCTCTTTCGAACGACCTCAATGTCGTAACTTATAATGTATATATGAATCGTATTATTTCAACAGTAATACAATCTAGATCTGTTAAATACAAGCTTGTACAGTCAAAGTCATCAATATTTACACTAATTACAATGTTTATGTAGATATAAATAAATTTGGTGCAATGGACGTGTAGTCGTGTAGATATTATTGCTTTTGACTGTACCTACTGAAAAACAAATAGAAAACATGATAATGTTTACCTCAACGTTTCGATATAACTGACATTCATTAAAAATCCGAGTTATTCAATATTTCACACAAACAAATCGTAAACAAAACACGCCACACACCCTCTTGTCTGTAGTAATAAATCATTAAAACTCTATACGCCAAGGGGAAGTGCAAGCTGCACAAAAGTGCAACCCCGACAGTCAGTGCACCTTCGCAATTAGAGTGTAAGTAGACCACGCCGTTCGCTACCACAGTGACTAATTAGTACGAGACAATGGGCTTAGTCATCCGATCGTGCAGCTAAATAGTTCAAGGCTCAAGGTACCATCAAGGAATTTGAATGTTTTCCATTTCGACCGTATGTCAAATAGCCGTGTTATATTTTTAACGACGTGACACGACTGATGTATAATGTAAAATGTTATAACCCGGCAAATTCATGTATTAAATCAATGATAAACGTTCGAATTATTTGATAGTGCATGACTGGTAAGGAACCATCATGGACTTAAATTGTTAGGGTAATTGGATGGATAGTACGAGTACGGTACAAGAGATAGATACGGTAGCGATTAACATTTGCCCGCGACTCTGTCCACGTATCAAAACGGCTCTTGCAACGAAAACAGAAGCCAGTTATAAGGCAAAAGTTCAGTTAATTCTTGTCAAAATATATGGAACTGTCAGATTTAAATCGGGTTTTACGAAGAAAATTAGTGTTTTTTCGTGTATGCGGCTTTTTGTGCTTAATTTCTAAAGCACGAAAATAAATTTTTCATTCATTGTTCAATCATTGTTGTCTCATCAAATAAATAAATGAATAATATTAAAAATTATCATACCGCGACTATGTTTTTTGGTGGGTTTTCAAAAACTCATCACTTCATTTAACTACTCAAATAACTTACTTACCTTATTCAATTGATAACCTATTAATTTGACTTAGCTATATGAAAGGGTTACCCTTATAAGTTTACCGATAACCTTTAATGGGTACATATTTGAATATAGAAAGTTAATGAAAATCTTAAGTTAAAAAGTCAAAGTCCGTAACATCGAAAGTTGAAATATCGAACGGTTAATATGACAATGTTTGAAATATCGAACGTACTTGTTGGATATGTAAACAAATATCGAAAGTCGATTCATCTAAAGTTAAAATAATGATGTCCAAAACATCTAAAGCTGAAACATCGAACGGCTATTATGCCTATTATTGAAATATCGAATCGAACGTACTTGTTATTCAAAAATCGAAAGTTGATACATCTAAAGTTAAAATATCGAAGTCGAAATATCGGAAGGTAGTGGAATTATAAAAGTTATCATGTTCTATTCACCAGCAAACACGTCATTTTGATAATAGATAACATAATAATAGATAACGCAACTGTGCGTAATTATATGACTCGTGTGCTGCTATTACAAAATTGTATTAGGTACATGCACTATAATTTTTACCGTATAATTTTCATATAAAAGTCTGGCTGTAAATTTTAATCACCGAATTGTTCGGACATTAATGAAATTTTCTGCGCGAATGAAGGGAAACGACGCGCCATATAAACTGTGTACGTACTACTACCACAGCAAGGCTTAATACAAAACTATTCATCATATCATCATCATCATGTCCTCCATACCGCGTCCGGTAACGGCGAATCCTGCAGTTCGTCTAGTCCGGGTGATGTGCTCTAACAAAACTATTATCACTATGACAACGCTTTTGTTATACTATGGGTGACATTATGATACCGACAACGATGCCAATATCAGTTTAATACAATTAATATACTGATAACAGTTCTGTAGTGTTGTTATGGCCATAACAATCTATTATAACCATTATAGCATCGTTATTACCAAAGTAACGCTCATTTTCATCAGTACCTAATAGCATCTCGTGGATAATTTGATGTCATATTTTTATAGTTCAAAGTTGTTAAAACAATTGAAAATTATAATAATCGCATTTTTTAAATCATGTAAAAGAACATTATAACATCTAATCCAATTTTATTTAATTCAATGAATACATAATTACAACATGATGTTTTCATAACCCCTAGCAGTTGGTTTCAAACAAAGATGGCCTCTTTAAACTCGACAGGTGCACCTACCCAAACTATTATAGGCCCATGGAATTTTAAAATTACATTTCCCCTTTGCCCCGATTGTGCGGGAAAGAATCGTGCACTTTAAAACCCGACATCCAATTTACGGTTTTCAAAAGACGATGATAAAATTTTCTTTTCACACCTCCCCCAATTTAAAAACGCCTTGTTATTAATTTTGCATTCACTGCGTTTTTAAAAGAAGGGTGATAGTGATAGTCAAGGCGTTATAATATTGTTAATCATTACAAATATAGCGTGATGTTTCGATTTTTTTAGGGTACCGTTTTTCAAAAGGAGAAAACGAAACCCTTATAGGATTACTTGCGTTTCTGTCTATCCGTTTCTCTGTCACAGGCAATTTGCTCCGAAATTATTGGACCGATTGCGTTGAAATTTATGTCAGTAACCAAAAGAAAGAAAGTAAGTAAATATATTTTAAATATAGGGGCCACTTTTAGGGGTAAATTAGAAAATTAAATAAACTTTTTGCCAAGTATATTGTGTGATTTATCAATAAAATTGCTTGTTACGAGAATCTCAAATGATTATTTTTTATTGTTTTAAATAAATAGTTTTGAAGTCAATTAAGAAAATAGGCGAAAATTGACCATTGAGCTCCGAAAATACTGGGCCTAAAATTTTGAAAATTATACAGCGCCTATACTAGGCAGTAAAAACAATATCGTTTTTGACCCGTTACGGAATCGTTATTCACTCGGCCGCCATTACTGTCAAATAAATAAGAGCTATCAAAACGTTGACAATACGATAACAAATCAAACACGATATGATTTTTACCGTGTTGAATTGTTATCCAGGATAACCTATAAGAAGTCTATGGTATTTAAAGTAAGAAAGAAAATTTCTCAAAACGTCCGGAACCCTCTCCACGCGAGTTTCACTTGCTCTTGTCCGTTTTTTTCCTATTGGTAAGTAATTAATTTTGCGCACAATTAGGCGATGACTGGCGATGAAGAATAATAAATACAAAGCATGATGAAAAAAGCTTGGTAATGTTTATGGTAACGTTCTGAGGAAGACGTTTACTTTAAGTTTATGCGAGACGGGTCACCGATATAGGATGAATAATTGATTAGATTTTGCTGGTGTTCCGATCGGCAGCTGCGCCCTTCTCAGGTGATTATGAAGCCCATCATGTAATCATGTACTTACTTAACTTTCAGGGTTTAGTATAAAAATATAAACTAAAATAACCTATAGAGGCAGGTAGTAAGTTAGAATAGACTGAATTGTTTATTATTTTCTCAAACATGCAATGAAATATTGATGTCATGTTCCTCATAATAGGCTGTGAAGTATGACGTTTCAGGTGCGGCTAGGACAAGAGGTCGTTAATGGAATTTCATACAAATCGTGCAGGCCTAAGCCGGCAAAGTCCTATTTTTAATTTCCATTCCACATAAATTTGTGGCACAGGCATCATGACATTCTGCCACTATGCGTATTAAAATGTACTATAAAAAAAAACTGTTTTTTTGCTTTTTTATTTCATTGCATGTTTGAAAATAGCACTATACATACTTCGGCGGGAAATTTGGGGTTGCCCGCCTCAGACCTATCCGGCCTCGCTTTGCTCGACCGTCTATATGTCTTCGGCCGGCAACCCCTTTTGTCCCGGCCTCTGTAGTAATGTACTATTATTTATCAGGGGACAATATCACACAAATTGACCTAGTCCCAAACTAAGCTCTAGGCTTGTACTATGGGTACTAGACAACGATAAACTTATTTATTTGTATAGAGAAATACATACTTAAATACATAGAAAACATTCAAGACGCTGGAATAATCTGCCTTTACCGGAATCTGAACCCACGACCGCTTGCTTCGTAGGCAGGGTTACTACTAACTAAGCCAACGTATCGTCAATTAGGTATAGGGTTGGGTTGGTATTATATATTATTACTATTTATTGTTAAATTAACAAATACTTTAAGTTTATCACTAATTATGTTCTTATTATGTTTTTTTTATTCCTCCATGTTTAATTGTTTGACTCAAGACTACAATCTTAAGACTGCTAATGCGTTGCCAACGCTGAGGACTTAGATGAAATGAATCTATGCTAGTAATTTTACTGGTTGTATTATACCTACTCCGGAACACAATGCGAACATTAATATAGGGTGGGCCAGAAATATTTGCATTTTTACTAGCTTTTAGTCTTGCTAATTGGCAATTTTGGCCCACCCTACCTTATCATTTGTAATCACACTCTCTATTTTATATATATTCCTCTTTTATTTAGTTATTTCATTTATACTAGAGGACGCCCGCGACTTCGTACGCGTAGAATTAGTTTCGTGCTACTCCCCCTATTTCTTCCCGTTGGGGGTCGATTTTCGGAAAATCCTTTCTTAGTGCTCACTCACATCATGAAAGGAACCCCTGTACGAAATTTCAAGTTTCTAGGTACAGTAGTTTCGGCTGTGCGTTGATATCTAAGTCAGTGAGTCAGGTTTGCCTTATATATATTTCTTGTTAGTTATGTATAGGTACATTAAATAGGTATTTTATTTATTGGTGTATTTAAGTCACTTATTTCATTTATTATTATAGTTTGCACCGACTGCCAATTTATTTTGTTTACGTTTTAATTTATCTTTTTGGTAAAGTTCGGAAGAGATCGCTATTACGCCATAAGACCGCCCGTTGACTCACTTTGTAGGTAAAATTTATTTCCTTTTTAGTTTCCGTGCTGCATGTACCTATATCTAAGTAGTTATATAAAAAAAGAAGCCCTGTTTCCCTTGGTCACGCCATAACTCGAGAATGACTCGACCGATTTGAATAATTTCTTTTTTTTCTGTTCATAATAATCAGGACAAGGTTTTTATGAAAAAAAAAATACATCCTGTCTGCGCTGAGCACAGACGGCTAGTGTATGTATGTAAACAGAAACTTTTTATGTCAAAAAAAAAAATAACAATCTAAAAAAGAAACAGAAACACTAAAGGTATGTACAAAGGCGAACTTTACCCCTTTGCTGTTATTGTATTGGGTGTTTAATAAAGAATAATTGTATTGTATTTTATTATTTCTAACGCAATTATTTTGTTGTCTTGACCCAGACACTTTGACATTTTGAACAAATCATGTTTATTCACTACGGAACGGGAGAAATAACACCATTTATCTCCTAGAAGACCAATAAAACTCAAAGCTAGATAAATCCGAGCTAACTCAATATTTAATTTAAATTAAATCTTGCTACGATTCCGGCGAACAAGACACATCGTAGTAGATGCCAAGTAAATATTTTAATTAAAGTGTACACTTGCTAAAAGGCCTGGATTTATGACCTAAGTGCAGCTCTTCCGAACTATCTCAGCGCTAGGGAAGGGACAACAGCACAGTTATCGATAGTTTTAGTTTAAATGTGTTTGGATAAATTATAGCCTAAGTTCACTACATATCTCGCGTATTCTATTTATCACTGTATAACTCTCCAGAGACAAGACAAGATGCATAACGCTAACGGAATCGATTTTCGAAAGCTTACGTCAAATACATACATTTTCTATAACGATAACGTTTTCGCAATGCATCTTTGGTCTAGGGCCACAGTTACGCTGTCGGGCTTTATTTCTACCCTTTAATTTTGTTTAATTTTGTTTAATTTTGTTTAATTTTAGTTTAATTTTGTGCCACCTTTATTATCATGTTAATAAGAGCTATCATAACAACAATAGAGGTATAAAACAATATGTAAAAGGGGCCCAGAACAACAATAGGGGTGTGTCATGGGTAATTTTTTTTAATTCTATTTAGTCCGTCAGTAAGATTATCAAAACATATTGAACACGTTTTTTTTGCTTTTTCAAATCAATCAAAATTGACAAATATAACGCGAATCAAAGTTCGGTAGTGGGGGCTCGTGACGTCACGACGTGGTATAAAGTGTGCCACGGCGTGACGTCACGCGAAAGGTCAACTCACTTTATCTTCGTCATTTTTTGTTTAAATGACAAAAGAAAAAATACGTGTTCAATATTTTTTGATAATGTAAATGAAGGACTAATTAGATTTTTTTAGGACACTAGCCTATTGACATACTCATTATCATATGCTCCAATAATATATTTTTGACGGATTACCTTGGTAGATGTACAAGGTAATCCTTCAAAATACATGTAGGTACAATCGGCGAAAAATGTGGTCTAACACTCTACGGTTGAAGTTCATTCGCACGTCATGATACAACAAGTTCGATTTTCCCTTGCAATAATATTATGACAGTGACAAGTGTCAACCTTAGCGATCATTAGATCTCACAGTTTTTTTTTCAAAACTGGTAGGTAGGACTTGACAGAAGCGCGTGGGGATAACCCCACGTGCTTCTGTTTGTTTCTGTTTGTTGTCCACCAGAGTAAATCTCTTTAATCTAACAATTGTCCTCGCGTGTGATATCCATGGACTTGTTTCTCTAATAAGTCCATGGTGATTGTCTAAAACTCGATAATGGCGAAATACACCTTGTTAAAACAAGGAGTGAAAGCCATTAATAAAGAAGAAAAAAAAACTGCTTTGTAGACCGCTTTCTTGGCCGAACGTACCAAAAGGTAAAAAAGCAAGGGTATATTTTGATTAAACTTAACTTAAATCCGTGTCGAATTACAAATATTCATCCTAGTTTTAAGCTGCTATCGACGTCGAGCAACAGACAGCGTCGAAGAACTCGCAGACGAACTTAGTTTTGCAACTTTTAGGATTGTATACATATTTCAGTAGCAGTAAGGTGTTAATACCGCACACACGCCTTCTCATTTCCATATAAAATGCACTCTGTATTGAGTTCGTTTATTTCGCGGCCAGTAAAAAGACCGCTGATTTTGTCCGTTCACTTGATAGTGGAGTAGGTACCTATAAAAAAACTGTTTATTATTTGTACTGATGTGCCAAAGGAAACTTTCCAAAATTGCGGAAATTTTGATGTAGGAAACTTTCGGAAACTTCTCATAATTTTGTATGGGGATTGAAACTTTCCGTTTCTTAAATGTAAATTTCCTATATTTCAAGTGAAACTTTCCGGAAATTTCTTAGAACTTTTCCAAATTTTTGGAAACTTTCCGCAACTTGCACATCAGTAATTATTTGTAGATATTTTAACAAACATCTCGAATCTAGAGATCAAAAAATTCGCGCAGAAAATGATTTCAACTGACCGCATTTTTATACCTTAATTAGTAAATGAATTTGTGGATAAGTAAGTAAGAAAATACTCGACGCATACTAAGGCTAAAGTAAGTTTCCTTTGCAGGTGTTTCTTCAAGTTTTAGGATTAGCAAAAACCATTTAACGAAATAGGATTGAATGGCCTAAACTGTAAATTAATTAGTCTTTTTATTAACATAAAATAATTAAATGTTTAGGTCATCCATAAAATTAACATCTATTAAACAAAATACGGAACCCTAAAAAATGCCGCCTCCATTAAATATTGCTTAGCATTATGGCTCTATTGGTTTGCAATCTCTCCCGATTATGACCCGCACGCGTGTTGGCATAATGCAGATGTAGGTACCTACGACCCATGTTGAAATACGACTAAAGTCGTGACACGCCCGAGCACGCTGTATATAACTTAGTGTCAAATTCTAGACGAAGTACCTGAGCAGCGAATTTTTCTATGAGAAACGAATGGTACAATATGGAAAACTGGCATACCTTTTTCGCTCTTAACACAATGTGAATAAGGCATAAAAGGGCACATCTTTCAGTTTCCCTTACTGTACATTGAAATAAAGGTGCACAGTCACCAACAATCATACAAATTTTGGCTCAAAATATCGGATACGTCTACATTACTGAGGGCCCTGCCAAGATGCACTACGCTAACTAGCGTTTCTATTCGATTCGTTTTTAAACCAATCGCGTCACTGGTAGACCACGTGACTTTTCGTATCACGTCATCTCCATCTCGAATAGAAACGTTAGTTAGCGTAGTGCATCTTGGCAGGGCCCTCTGGAAGCAGACCATTTCAGATATTTTAAATCCATTCTTGGATAATAAATTATTGGTGTTGACTGATTCAGGGTATTACATTTGTATGGAAAAAATACATATTATACTTTTTGCAGACTTTGCTTACGCTTTTATAATGTAAAAAATTAAAATGTCTAGTTTTAAGGTGAAAGGACAATATTTAGAGGTTGCAAAAATTAAACACTTAGGCTTAGGGAGGAGCAGATTTTCAATGTTTAAGTACTATTTTTCCAAAAACAACCAACAATTACTAACTTTGCTGTCAACTTATGTCAAACACTAATGATATCCACCATCATTACCATTTTTTCTGCCTGTTGCGGCTTTGAAGAATTGCATAATCATGAAAATTGATTCAAAAGTGTGCAACCCCTAAAAGCCACCTAATTTTACTATAATTTCGATTACTGGTCTTTTAGATAAATAGGAGAAGAATGCGAGCGAATTCATAATAAAATTGCAAAGTTTGAAAAATGAATCACCTTTGTGCCGTAATCTTTCTAAACATTGGCAACTCCAAAAATGGTCATTAATAGTCGTTTGGAATTACTCCTGCTGCGGGCCTATTAATCAAGGCGCGCGCTATTTCCATCTCACGTTCTTCGCGCGGAAGCACATAAAGCCATCCCTTTTGATTGTTGTGTGGGGGTGGCAGCATATATGGTCTCTTATATATATAGGAAACATCCAAGAACCAGGAAAAAATACTCGCGCTCATGACCGCTAGCTAGG
The DNA here is from genome assembly GCA_946894065.1 of Acleris literana. Classification (NCBI taxonomy): domain Eukaryota; kingdom Metazoa; phylum Arthropoda; class Insecta; order Lepidoptera; family Tortricidae; genus Acleris; species Acleris literana. The sequence goes on along the minus strand of OX335685.1, from coordinate 6,047,849 downwards.
TCACTACCAACCAGACTGTATTTTTATTATCGCGCCCAAAGCACAAATTGCGGCCAAGAAAGTGGGCATCCTAAATAAGGTGAAGCGGTACTTTACCCCTGGACAGGTTTTATCTCTCTAAAAGGCTCAGGTCCCAACAAGCATGGAGTACTGCAGTCACCTCTGGGATGGTTCAGCTAAATACCAACTAACCACACTTTTTTTTTTTTAATTTATTGATTAATATAAAGGTAGTACATAGTAGGTACAATGCCCATCTAAGCAAAACCATGAAGAGGTTTGTGTGCCGATGGGGAGTTCTTAACTACTGATCTAATGACTTGACTCGGTGGAACGCAGAGCTAAGAGACTCATCGGCCTCGATTACGCTCAAAAAGCTAAGCTTCACAACCTAGCGCACCGCCGTAAAGTGCTTATCTGTAGAATACCGACAAGCAGGCAACTTGTCGGTATTCTACAGACTGTACTTCGGGGATTGTGCACAAGAGCTCCATCAGCTAATACCGCCGTCTCCTTTCTAAAATCGGACTTCCAATAGCACTGCGGGATTCCATCCGTACTGCAAAAGAGTGGAATGCGCTTCCGGCGTCTGTATTTCCAAATGCATACAATTCGAACCAGTTTAATAAAGTTAGGGTGAATAGGCATTTTCTGGATGAACTCGCTTCATCGTCGACAAAATCTTTGCCCTTCAGGGGCAAGAGTAAGTCAAGAGCAAATCCATTTTCTATTTAAAAAAAAAAGACTAACTACGTTGTCGGCACGCGTGCTTTCTCTAAATGACCAGAATCCGATGGCGCATCCCTACAGCTCTAAAGCGTCGTACATCCAACGAGTCAAACGAGCAAGTAATTGCATACCTGCATACATAACGAATGCCGCTAGCATTTATTAATAGTGCAAGTGCTAATGCTGGTCACAGCTAGCGCTTCTAATGCTCGACTAATGGGTTACAAGCATTTGTTCGTCGTGTAATGAAACTAATGAAGCAATTTGTTGATTATGTTTCTAGGGCTGGGAAAGACATTGACCTTTGTGCCGTGTGAACTTTAACGATAGGCTCGCGCGCTGAGGTTTCCGTGAAGCCACAATAAATGATTTTACTTCAATTTGTATTCTATTATTTATTTATTACTAGCTGACCCGGCAAACGTTGTTTTGCCATATAAATAATTTAGGGGTGGACTACCTCTAACATTTAGGGGGATGAAAAATAGATGTTGGCCGATTCTCATAGATACCGGATAAGCACAAAAAATTTCATCAAAATCGGTCAAGCCGTTTCGGAGGAGTATGGCAACGAAAACTGTGACACGAGAATTTTATATATTAGATTTATTTGTATTTGTATTTTGACGACGTGCTAGCCTAGTTGGTAGTGACCCTGCCTATGAAGCTAGCGGTCCTGGGTTCAAATCCCGGTAAGGGCAGATATTTGTGTGATGAGCACGAGTATTTGTTTCTGAGTCTTGGGTGTTTTCTATGTATTTAAGTATTTATTTCTCTATATAAGTATTTATATCGTAGTCTTGTGTTAGTTAAGGTTGTGGTTTTATTTTTAATATTTGTATGTCCCAAGTTATTGAGTGAGTGACTCTAAGGGCCGTACTAATAAACTAATCTCAATTCTAATGCTCGTTTCGAGATGCGTCAAAAATGTCAGTGTTCTATGGTTTGACGTTTACTTTGACGTATCTTGTGATCGGAATCTCGGCCAAGATGAGTTTATTAATACGGCCCTAAGTGCGTCCCCCGACGCACCCATGGTTTCCGACAGAACATTAGCGCTGCATCAGCAACGCTGCAGCACATGCTGTACAGCGCCCTTTCTCGGATATGCCGGGGCATTAAATTATCGAAATTTGAAGACATTGTACGTCAGGCAAAAATACTAAAGGGTCAAAAAAAACATGCATATATGATTCATAAAAATGTACCTACATAAAATTCAGAGGTATCAAAGTGGCGTACTTACATACTTAATTTCCAGTGATCGGAGTAGAGTATATTTACCTAAAGTTCGCAAAAGGACATAATATAGTGGTTAATTTATTTTAATTGAATTCCGGATTTCTGGTATTTTCTGGTAGGTACTAGTAAATGTAGTCGCAAGGAAGTCTCCAATTTATGTCTCTGTTCTACTAAGTTAAGGTAAATATGCTCCACCTATTAATTAGATACTTAAAAGAAATGAGTTACAGGCCCCTTTTATCACAAACTAACATAAAATATCCTATACCGTAAGTAAATATTATGTAGGTATATTTAGCATTAAAAATACCTGAAATCCGGATTTCAATAAAAATTAATTAATATTTCAGCCGGTTGTAACCACTCTATATTATGTTCTTTTGCGAACTTTAGGTAAATATACTCTACCTATTCTGATCACTGTTAATTTCAGACGAGCTGCAGACAGCCTATTTTGGTGGCTGTAAACAATTATAAACAGAATTCAATTTCCCAATCTAATCTAATTGTTTCAGTAAGACATTATTATTTAGAACGTATTTATCAGAGGGCCGAAGCCTGTAATTACGTTAGATTATCGCGCCTGAGGGAATCCGGCGCGTGACGGGAAAGCTGATCGACGCCGCGTAATGAACTCTTAAAACCTGTCAAGTTCCAACCAACGAATAGGACAGCGCTACATGACGGGTATAACTCCATCTCTATCACTGCCTGGAATTCAGTTTATACCGGTTCATAACACGGTCTTTATGAATTCACATTTGCCTTCTTATTGACTCGTGTAATTGTGGGCTGTAAAAAGTACGCATTTACGCTGAAAGTTCCTGTTTGTGCGTGCGTGGAGGTTTTTGTTTTCGTTTTTTTTGGCTTTTGGGCATATTTTCAATATGTGCTCACTCTTTTCGCTTGTTACAATAATAATAGAGGTTTCAAGAGGAAATGGAGGCTTTAGAACAAATTGGTATGTAAATTATGCTTTGTTGTTGCCCCTCTGACCGCCACTAAATTAGTGCGATAACCAAACAGCTCTGTGGGGCTAGACCACACACACACACCACACCCATTCGACACATTTTCGATAACTTCATCGTTATCGAAAATGCATAGGATTGACGTAAGCTACCAAACGGTCGCGTCAAGCGTTTATTTTAATTCCATACGTTTTGCTAGTTTTCGAAAAAAGAAATCGTTAGCGTTAAATGATTGATGTCTAAGGCCGCTGATAAAATATTGTTAGTAATAATGTGCAAGATGAAACCAATCAATCTTATGCCTTATATTTTAGGTCATAGACTTTCTAAGCTTTGGTTACAAATAACAAGATACAGAAACACTAAAGGTATATACAAAGGCGAACGTATTTTAATTTTGTATTTTTTGACATGCAATGCAATTTATATTGTAATATTACATTGATGAATAAATAAACTAAACTAAACTAAACTATCCCTTTAAGGGATCTCTTCCAGTTAACCCTTGAGCGATTAAAAAATGGATAAAAACAACGCATGGCTAAACGTACAACAATTAAAGATACATAAGATAAAAATAAAAATAGCAAATAAATACGTAGGGCTAATTATTTAATAGGATAATCTAAATAGTATATGTAATTATAATTAAATAGGTATGATATAAGTATGAAAAGTAGAAAGGACATACAGTCTTAGATCAGGAATAAGAGTCAAGCCAATACTTCTTCAGCCTAGATTTAAGTGAAGCAACAGATTGAGATTGCAAGATATCGGTTGGTAGATTATTCCTTAAACGAACAAAATGTACTGAGAAAGATTTATAATGATATTTGGGTTTGCTAACAGGAAAAGCAAGGAGTAAGTTGGCACTCGAGCGTAAGCAGTTCTGGGAGCCGGTAGCCAAGAAAGAGAACCGATCGAGAAGGTATTGAGGATTGAAAAGGATATTAAATAGCAACGACAGGATATGAACATTTCTAACCACCATCTAACACACATACACTACTAATACTATATATAACTAATTTTTAACCATTTTAGCTGAGTACGGAAATCAAACGCTTGGTAGTATGGATTGTCTTGTTCATATTTTGTGGCGTGAAGCAATTTAATTAAGCATACGCCCATATATCCGGTCAGCGAAGTAAGGTTCAAACAATTAACTGATAAGGAAGCCTATGTGGAAAGTAATCATGATTTCAATAATAACCCACGTACCCACGTACAAAATGAAAATTATAAAAGAGAAACAATGTAGAAGTTTGTATTTACACTAGAGTTTAAATTAGTAAAGTTGGGTGTACTGGTCAAAAAGGAATGATATAGTTGAACAGTTTGACCGCTTGGCTAATACGGCTAACAAGTCTAACAAAAAGCAAGCTTTAAAAAAACCGACTGGATAAATCCTAAATGATCATTCAAAATGAAAAATGTGGAAAGAAACATAAACATGATTTTTAAATACCTCATTATAAATATTTAATGATAGCCCATTGCCATAGAACGTCGCTTTATTTTTTTTCCATTTTAAAAATTGCGTCTGGTTGCCGCCATATTGAATTTTGATTACTGTCATATCTTGAGTGACACTCACAAGATTAACCCTTCGGTTGGCAAAGTCCGGGAGCCGGACCCTCGTAAAGTCGCAGGGATCTGGGAGCCGGACCGGACATAACAATTCGTTGAGTGGCAGGGTCCGGCTCCCGGACCCTGTGCGATGTCTGCGATTTTTCGCCCCTAATAGAACCGTCAAAACTATTATTGGCTTGGTCACACTTGCAAGATGCATTCGTCAATAGACAAGGATCGCATTCAATAACGGTCGAATTGCCGCGATGCGCGATGAGCAAACTTCGTTAGAAATGGCGTCCTCTTCCCGCTGTTCCCGCCCACCTTGACCGGACCCTGCCGCTTGAAGGTATATTTTCCAAAATGGCCGTGCCACTTTTATCGTTCAACCGTTGGCGCTGCCACCCGAAGGGCTAAGACAAATCGATTGAATCATGACAATCGGCATACGCGTTAAGAGGATTGTGAAGCTAAAAATTTCCATACAAAATGCGAAAACGTTTTTCTCCCCTTAAACCTCGTCCGATTTTTACGATTTTTGAATATGTTGTAGATATCATGAAAAACTATGTCTGTAAGTTTTCTTTTACACGAAAATATTTCTTAGAATGAAACAAATTGAAAAAACAAAAAACAGTAACGTACAGACCTAGTTCTTTATAATAACTACAACATATTCAAAAATCGTGGAAATCGGACTTGATTTAGGGGGTGAGAAACGTTAACGCCCGGAGCTAAATTTGTATGGATTTTTTTTGACAGCTACGCGATTTTAGCGGCCCTTCACAATCCTCTTAAGTTTCTAGAGCGCCACAAAGGAACAAACCTACATACATACCGTAATCTCGGGGTACTTTAGCCCTAGGGGGTAACATTGCCCACCCCAAAAACTATCATTAACTAAAATTTTATTATTCTATTAAATGTTACATCAGACCTAAGCTACTTATGGAGTTCTAAAATTCTTGAATCAATTTATGATGACTATCACTGAAATAGTTATAGTATTAAGGGTGAGCAATGTTACCCCCTAGGGCTGAAGTAACCCGAGTTTACGGTACATACATATATAGGCCGATAAACACGGGTTAAAAGTTTTCCGAGTTTAACGAGTTGAAACCCCTGCGGTGTTTGTGTTTGTGAATGTACCAATGCGTTTTTCTAACTTAACTATAGTCACGATAAGAAAAGGTGCGTCACTTTTCGACTCTATTACAACGCAATTAAGGTCCAAAAGTGACGAACCTTTTCTTACCGTGAGTATACATTACCCGATGCTCTTACTGTAAAGGAAAAATATCGTGAGGAAACCTGCTAATTTGAACAGCTGAGTATGTAAGTGAGTAAGCGAAAGAAAAGGCTCTTCTGTAATATAAGATAGGATAAGATAAGATAATCCTTTCAAAAGATAAAATCGATGCTTTTGAAAAAGATGAAATAAAAATAGAACGAATCATGGTTGTTAAGGAAAATAGCGAGTAAACATAAATAATCGTCAAAGAATGATTGAACCCTTTCGGCTTAAGATGAATGGCAACATATTTCATCGTTATAGAAACACTTCCGCGTCGAACTATTCGCTCGGAAATATCTGTTTATGGGTTATAGCCTCACTTCCTTGTCTTTATACCAAAGAATGTCATATAAGAGTACATTTAAAGAGCATACGAGAATGTTTTAATAGCGTGGCTTATAGGTCCAAGACAAAATCTGAATCTTGTGAAGTCTGCACCACCGAGCACCTACTGTGTAAAATATTTTAATTTGACACCATATCCCTACTAAGGTTGTCTGGAAGAGATCCCTAATTAGCGATAAGACCGCCTCTTGTTTACCTGTGTTATTTTTAATTGTGCTGTTATGTTATGTTTTTGTTTGGTTTACAAAAAGTGTTTTGTATTGTATTGTACTCTTCAGACTATAGATGCATAAACTCACACTTTCATTCCCAGAGTGGCGTAGAAATATTTAGTGCCTTTATAATTAGATTTCAGTATTATTTATTTATTCATTTATTTTAGGAAGACTTACAGACTAATACAGGGGCCCTAATATGGCTGCGTTTATCGCGTGACAAAGTGTGGATAAGGCATCCGTCACCTTCTGACACGTAAATAAGTACGAGAGTGACGGATGCTTTATCCACATTTGACACGCGATATAAACGCAGCCATACTGGGCCCGCAGGAAAGTAAGAATTAGGTATATATAACAAGTCTCCGCATATTACAAGCTAAATCACAAAGATAGATAAAGTTGTAGTTTTACTTCTACTTTATACCTCAAATTGTTGTTACACTTTCCACGGAACCGATTTGAATGAAATTGGTCGTGGATTTAGCTTAAATCCCAAGAAAGGACATAGCGTACGATCCCAGAAAATTGGACAGTTTCCGAGGGAAAAGCGATAAACGACGGAGTTACGGGCTCACAGCTAATATTGGTAAATCTACCGGTAGAATTCAACTTGTCTATTGCTTGCGATATTACAAAAGGAATAGCTATAGTTAATACCTACAAGTTATAAATAAATGACAACCCGGAAAGTCATTTTCATACATTTATACTATTTTACAAGAGAGTATAACATCAGGTTTCTACGCACTGATAACATACTGCTTTAATAATAATAATAATATCAGGTGACAATGTCACACCAATTGACCTAGTCCCAAACTAAGCTCTAGGCTTGTACTATGGGTACTAGACAAAGATATAAATACTTATACAGAGAAATATATACTTAAATAGGAAAATATCCATGACTCAGGAGCAAATATTTGCGCTCATCACACAAATATCTGCCCTTACCGGGATTTGAACCCAGGACCTCTAGCCTCGTCAGGGTCACTACCAACTAGGCCATCGCGTCGTCGAACAGCATTGATTTCCAATAACTCTATTGAAAGGCAAACCCGAGCTAAGTGAGGTTTCCATAGAGATTAAGCGACATTAGATTTAGTGATCGATGGGTAAGCATCGATTATCCATCATCAGATTAAAGGATTTCAGGTCCCCGATAAAATTTCCCCGGCGTATCTTAAAAATGACTTGGCGTAAATGTCAGTAGGACCATAAAAGTATGCTGTTAACAAGATTTCTTCAAAATAATTTAGGGCACGTGCAATCCGTCGAATCCGTCGTTTTAGATGTCAATCGGGCCGTTTGACATCTAAAAAAAGGGCAAAATAACTAATTTAGCATAAGAAGCAAAAAACATGTTGCTGACCATTTTAATCTTAAGCAGAAAAAAATAGAAGCTATATAAAAGAAATCTCGTCTCAATGGTGTTTTTATCAAAGGGTTTCCTGCTGTTCCTGGTTCACTAATGTTTGACCAAAAAACGTTTCACCAAATGATTCATTTCACAAACATATCATTTGACAAACCTTTATTTTTTCCGAAACTGTAAATATTTCAGGATTTTTAAAAAACAAACCTAACCTAACCTATAGGGTTCTACACGATGGTCCTGAAATAAATCCTGAAATATTTACAGTTTTGGAAAAAATAAAGGTTTGTCAAATGATATGTTTGTGAAATGAATCATTTGGTGAAACGTTTTTTGGTCAAATGAACGGACCCCGCTGTTCCTACATGTTTTTAAGTTTCTTTATTTTTCATACTAATTTTGTTTATCTAACACTGTATATTTGAATAAATTGTATTTCATCTGATCTACCTGCTAAATTGTGTTAAACTAGACTGAGTGCGGAAAGGGGCAGAGTGAAAACCAGCGCTGCGAAGACTTGAGCACTCGCCCGCGCTCGCAGCACATGCTGAGTCTGTGCCTTTTGTCATACCTTTTTTCTATTCAATATAAAGTTATGTTTGTATTTTACTGGTTTTGGGTGACAATAAATACTTCGTATTCTTATTCTTAAATGCCGTGAGCTGGTCCCAGATCCCAGCTCAGCATGAAGCTAGTTCTAAATCAAGTGCTTGTGCCGCTGAAAGTATGTAATTAAATATAAAAAAAACAATGTTAGAAAAATTTACCTATTCCCGAACTAAGTTTAGGCATGTACTATGGTTGCTAGGCAACGATAAACTGATATAAGTAAAATAAGTTTCTATCAAAAATTTCATTTTTGAGACAAGTTTTTGTTGCCGACTAGGTATACTTTTTTTCCGCTCAGACATAATCTGATATCAAGACGAAACTATTAACGAGGCCCAACGGGGCAAAGCAACCGTCGGCGCGGAGCAAAGATACCGTCGCCACCTTCCGATTACATTATCAGATAAGCTCGATGGTACCATAATATTGCATTGTCATCGGTTATACACAACTTTTTTCAAATTTCAGCCCATTCCATTGACAGGAACTGGTTCAAAATCGACTTACAGGACATACAAGTAAAGTTAAATAAATAAATAAAAATAAATAAATATCAGGGGACAATGTCACACCAATTGACCTAGTCCCAAACTAAGCTCTAGGCTTGTACTATGGGTACTAGACAACGATATAAATACTTGCATAGAGATATATAATACATAAATACATAGAAAACATCCATGACTCAGGAACAAAATATTCGCGCTAATCACACAAATAAAAGCTTGTAATAAAAAACAGGGGCCCTAATATGACTGCGTTTATCGCGTGACATAGGTTTAGTATGAGAGTGACGGATGCTTTATCCACATTTGACACGCGATATAGACGCAGCCATATCTACTAGGCCCGCAGGAATGGATCGAACTTGCGCTCATGTCACAAATATTTGCCCATACTGGCGATCGAAACCAGAGGGCTCGCTGCCTAACGAACTCGCAACCGCAATCGTTTTCATTTTGAAAATCGAAGCCTTGTCTGCATACAAAATGAAAACAATTGTTCCATTTTGAAGCCCATTGCGATTGCGAGTGCGTTAGACAATAGCGACCGCTATTTTTCTGGGCAGCCACCACCAACCAACCTACCAATAAAGCAACCGTATCGTGAATGTATGCGTACCCTCAGCTGTGTAGGTATTTTAATTAAAAACATACCGTACATACATAGAAGCCATATCATTAATACACTTAAGAGAGCAACTGGAATGTAACAGTTGTTTTTCATTTATCATTTATTCATTTCCTTGCCTATCAAGATTATCGTAATCATGCGTCATCGAGAAGCAAGAACTGTCGGGCTGACTAATATGTCTCGAGATAATTACTACTACTCAGCTACCGTTCTATTGACGTTCAGTCGCCTGGAACGAAGTGCTAATTCGCATCGTGTCCGAGAGCTTGAAAAACGGAACAGAATAAAATACTGTGAAATCATGTCGAGTTAGTTAATTTTAAGCAGCAACTCTAGCACTTACTTGTTTCTGTTATCCTAAAATCAAAATTGCTAACACGTTGACTTTTGTATCGTCGTTGAGTACCTACTACCTGTACTACCTGTACAAAGAAAGATGAAACTAGCTGTCTTAATTGAAGAATATCACAATGTTACAAAACTCAAAGTTAAGAAAAGATGTATTAGATTAAGAAAGTTAACATCCCAACGCCAATTTTGTTTACCTAAATATAATAACATATATGGTGCTCGAAAACACTCGTACTTACTGCCTAAAATAATAAACCAATTACCGGAACATGTACAAAACTTATAGGTATGTAAAAGGTTTTAAAATAAGAAAAATCGTGAAATGGCACTTTTTAAAATGTAAAAATTTATCTTATATTCTGTAATTTTGTATGTCTACCTATAAAAAATACTTACTTTATTTACCTATAAATTAGATCAGTAGTTAAGAACTTCCCATCGGCACACAAACCTCTTCAAGGTTTTGCTTAGATGGGCATTGTACCTACTATGTAGGTATTATCTTTATCATAATCAATAAATTTAAAAAAAGGGTGAAGTATACGTTAAATAATGTGGGGAAACGTGAGTCTGTTTTAGAGGTTCTTGCTACGAATGGTTTAACGATAGATTTTATAGAAAGTTTTACTTCGCAAACTAAGTACTTGTGGACTATTAAAAAAACAAAAAAACCGCCTTCAAAAAGCAAAAAATAACTTCTTTAAAATGGTAGGTAAATAGGTCAGTCCAACTGAAGTCGGCGTCCAACAATATTTTAACCAAAAGCAGACTTAAGACAAAAACAGAAGCGGTTTTTTGTTTTTTTAAACATTTATTTTATTTTATACTTTTTAGTGATCCTATTTATGCTGTTACGTAGCTCCACTTCTAAATATTAATAAGAAACTATAGAACATTTCAAGCTCGCCGCAGACAACGCCGCGGGAATGTCATAGTCATATTTAAACCTAAATGTGCTTCGTCATAGTCGCTCAACTTCCTTTATCGAAATATCTTATCGCCACCCTTGAAATAGGTACCGTTAAGGAGTTCCGGTGGCCATCTGTGGTCTTCATCATCAGTTCCACTTCACCATATAGTACTTTTCAAAGGCAAATGCATGAGTTACAGTGAAAAATATCAAAATCGCTATAGGTGTGCCTATAATATTTGAGGAGTTCTCTTGATTTCTCCATGATCCCATCATCAGATCCTAACGTGGTGACAATGGGACCAACTAGAAAGTATACCCATTCGAACAACGAAAAAATTTTTCAAATCGGTCCAGTGGTCTTCGAGTAATAGGGGAACATACATTAAAAAAAAAAAAAAAAAACCCGACGAATTGAGAACCTCCTCCTTTTTTTGAAGTCGGTTAAAAAGAAGATTTAGTGATTAAGATTGAAAAGGGCATGCTTCGATGGTTCGGTCATTTAGAAAGGATGGATGAAAGAAGATTGACGAAAGAGATATACAGAGCGAAAGTGAACGGAACGGAGGGTCGGAACGGGCCGCCCTAGGCGTACCTTTTCGAATCAAATCGGAGAAATACTGGAAAAATGCCGGATCTTAAGTAACTGAAACCGACGTGTATGCATGACTCGATGTATGAATGTGGAAGAAGCGAAAGAGATTTGTCAGGATCGTAGCAGGTGGAAAGAATTGGTCTCTGCCTACCCCTCTGGGAAACAAGCGTGATTTAATGTATATATGTATGTTAGTTCGCCAAATTTTCATTTTATCGACAGGCATGTACACGTGCAGGAGTTTTAACTTTTTTTGTGGACCTAACCTACGTAACCCGCATATATGAATCGCAAGCTGACATGGCGGTGTACTAGTGACAGATCGGGGTGCCTTTTTTTAAACAAGAGCAGACATATACCCTGCTGGGTCACGACTAAACTTATTTTCTTTCTGTTGCAATTCACCACATTGTCATTGGCCCTAGAGAAGATGCTTAACGCTAACGTAAACCACTGTCGAAAACAGTAATTGACGTAAGCGAACCAGGCGACCGTCCGGCAGCTTACGTCATTTCTATAAATTTTCGATAACGATAACTTTCTCGCAATGCAATACTCGTATTGTCTATAGCCACAGGAAAGAAATCGCAGATCTGCACTGTTAATCCAATACCAAATCTCAGATAAAACTCCTTTAGCAATATCAACCTTATTACTAACAGAAGAGAATTAAAACTGCTTTGGTTATTAAATTTGGGATACTGCTTATTAGCTTAGTAGGGCAGAGAAACCCTCTGTCTTGTTCCAAGATGTTTGCCGTCGTCGAGGGGGGGGGGGCGTTAAAGTTGAGTCTGCAGGGCAGAACCAGGGTCAGTTTGGCGCTTTTGATGCTATAGCAATCCCGTAGATCCCTGTTCACAACAACGCGAGTGGCGAAACACCATCAGGGTTATAGTCTGTGGAGGTTGGACTAGCAGAAACATAAGCGTACGCATAAATATTTTCCTCTGGACAAGGAAATGAAGCAGAGGACAGACAGAGTTCCCGAAGAAATAATGATAAACGACTTCTACACGGACAAAGTCCCGGGCAAAATATGTTATATCCCTATTGTTTGAGCCAAGTTAAGGCATGATGCGATGTTTCATTTCTTATTCAGAAACAAACTATATACCTTTATAACAAAAGTGCCCAAAACTTCTGTTCAAGTACAACAGTTAGAAGTTGTAAACCCTAAAATCTTTGCTTCTAATACTTAACAAATAACTTTCTCAACTTTACAATCGTGAACTGTTTTCATTGATTATGTAAATTACAATTCTGGCCGTAAATTCAGTTTCAATTATTCAGGATATTTCACCCAGAAATTTACTGATTGTTCAAGGGTACCTATTATGAACTTTATTCGCGATGTCCAGTAAGATCACGGTAGGATCCCCCACAGTGGAACAAATTGTTTTCATTTTCAAAGCAGACTCGCCTTGGGACGGACAAGGTGTAAACGATTGTAATTGCGATCGCGTTAGGCAAATAAACCTGCTGTATTGACAACTCATTGCACAAATGTTGCCGGGTAGTGATGTTCATATCTATATTGAAAAACTTTTACGTACACTAAATTATAAAGGTGGATCCACAATGGGGCATTTTCGCACAGCGACAGCCTTACGGCATTCTGTACACCTTTTTTATGCTAAGTGTATTCCTTTGTGCAATTACGATTAAATAAATAAATAAATACCTACATACCAAGGTGGATTCACAATGGGTATTTACGTACTGTTAAAAGTTGATCAATTACCAGCCCGATTAAAATACTATTAAGACTCCGAAAATAAGAAAGCACAAGGTTTATGATGGCTTAAAAAAGTCTTTTATATTTAACCGCACGATAACTCAATGTAAATGCTGTCGCTTTGCACAATAAGTCAATTATGCGATTTTTGGTGCTTCGGTAGCGTTTTAATCGCATTTTATACATTGCATGCACTTATCAGAAGCTCGTTTTTGAGGGTTCCGTACCCAAAGGGTAAAAACCGGACCCTATTACTAAGACTCCACTGTCCGTCTGTCTGTCACCAGGCTGTATCTCATGAACCGTGATAGCTAGACGGTTGAAATTTTCACAGATGATGTAATTCCGTTGCCGCTATAAGAACAAATACTAAAAACAGAATAAAATAAATATTTAAGTGGGACTCTCATACAACAAACGTGATTATTTATAGATAATGGTACAGAACCCTTCATGCGCGAGTCCGACTCGCACTGGGCCGGTTTTTTATTTTTATCCAAGCAAGGTACAATGTCACATACTCTTTGGTCCAAGGTTTTTAAAGACTATGTTGACGTTGACGGGTCCTCTTATTACACGGTCGTTTTTTCAATACACTAAAATACATTCAGGTGATTGAGCTCATTTAATTATTGGGTAGAAACAGGCATCATTACATTTATATTCTTGCTTTAAAAGGAGGGAGCCAATTAAGACCTTACCATATCTACCTACCTTTCTAAGCCAATTCGATTGCCAAAACATTTCATTTTACAGCTATGTCGACGTAATTTAAATCTATAACCGTCTCAAATTACAGCTTTCAATCGGACAGACGCACGGACAGACGAACATGGTGAAACTATAAGGGTTCCTTGTTGACTACAGAACCCTAAAGAACTACTATAATTATTAAGGAACTGGAAATACCTAAGTAGGTAAGTATTGTACTAAAGTTATAATTTTTGATGTTACAAAAAATGAAGTTTCTTTAAAAAAAACGGCTGGTGTCGTGTCTTTATCCCATTCATTAAGGGGTTCGTGATTTCGAATCGTAAACATACAGCCGCGTAAAAAGGTGCATTTCTGCGGAACCAACTAACTTAGACCCCTGGACACGTAGATATTATATGAATCCGGAGATCAATATGCTAGAGTTTGATATGTCATAAACATGCAGACGTATCTCTTTCAAAACAATTACTTTTAAAAGCATTTTAAACTTACCATTGGAAAAAGAAACAGTTGCGAAACAACTTTCATTACGGTGAAACAATTGTAACGACTAGCTCATGTCTCGCCGCTTAATTAAATAAAAAGCCGACATAAAACTTTAATGTAAATTTTAAAGACCTCAATTATCTAACCATACCCCCATTACCCCCCACATGTAGTTACATGCAAAATAATATTATCTTGGTTTCATGAGTTATTACCCTAAAAATATTATATCATTAAGTATATTTGTTTATTCATAATAATCTCTGCACATAATGCCTGACAGAATATTTCTATATGTTTGTTGTTATATTTATTTTCGCTGCATTATTCTAAAAAAAAAATGATTTTCCCAAAGGTTAGGACATTACATTAGGCATTAAGTTTACCTTTTGTACTCAAATTAGCATTTTTGTGCAATATACTTTTAATAAAGATATAGACAAACAGACATCACGAAATTAAAAGGAATATTTTGCCATTTGACTGCGCAACCGGCTTACAACCGTCCCGCCTGTCTAAAAAAAAGGACGCATGAGCAACTTGATACTCAAATCAAATTTAACCCTCTATCTTAAGATATAAGGTCACTTATACATACGCGGTTCTATGAGACATGAGCCCTTTTTTGTAAAGAGGGCAGCGTCCTCAAACTCAGCAGAGCAAGGAGCAACACCACCGAGCATATAAATTCATATATCTGCGAGCAACGGCTACATCCGCTTATAATTATTTCATTCGAACTTGACCGATAACGCAGGGACCATGGTCACATTGTTCATACTGCCGTGACATAAGTGCGTAGGGTCGAAGTACCGGTTTTGGCCATCTTTGCACCGTTTTTACCCGACTGCCAGAGGAGGAGGGTAATGTGTTTCATAGCCTATACTTATATGTATGTTTGTTCCTTTGTGTCACTATAAAAATTAAACCCGTTGTCCGATTTTGATGATTCTTAAGTGAATCGATTTTTCTTAATCTGGTGAGTGTCACTGAAGATATGACAAATCAAAATTCAATATGGCGGCAACAACCAAACGCCATATTGAGCAAATTAAAAAAAAAGTCGACCGAGTATGACAAGTGGGGTATCATTGAATAGAGATTTAAAAATCATATTTAGGTTTCTTTCATCATTTTTAATTTTGAATGATCGTTTAGGATTTATAACGATTTAAAGCAACAGTCTTGAAAGCTTGCTTTTTGTTAAAGTTATTGGCCATTATTTTTAACTAATATGTGAAGCATTATGAAATTATTATTTTTTATAAATATTTTATCTTGATATTAATCTTGAGTCTTAACCATTTATATTTATAATGGACAAAATCCCATTCGGCCTTAATTAATTTATAACGAAAATAAATTTGGTTGTAAATATTTTTCAGTACAATTACATTTTGACTAAATTCTCTTTGGATACTATTACTTCTAAACCAACTTCCGAATGGTCATTTTAACTGGACGATTTTCTATTTGCCTAATGTTAGTAAATCATATTGCCGTTATGTCATCGTATTGTCAAAGTTACGAGAACTGTTATTTACGTGACAGTAATGGCGGCCGAGTTGAAAACAATACGATAATATATGTCAAGAGCAGTATTGTTTTGCCGCGTCGAATAGACACCCATAATTTAATCCTGATGAAGGGTCATAACATAATTCCTGTGCGTCGAAGTGCAGGATTGTTAAGTGGTAGAAAAGGAATAGGATCGGCCGTTGTCGTTTTTCCCATTTTCCTTGGTACACTTTAGTACCCCGGCGTAAGTCGCAGCAGACGGACGTCTGCGTCGGCCGGTCTCGCGCCGCGAGTGTTTCGTATTACGATGAGTGAATTTTATTTAAAGTGCATTGTTTTGTGAGTGATAGTGGTTCGTGAATTTGCCGGAGATTCTCAGCTACACGGCGTTAAAATGTAAGTTTACTTTTGTTAATTAGTTTTTGGTTCATATGTTAGGTGATTAAAGGTCAGTGACTGGGAATTAAGTAGCTTTATTTACCCTTAAAAACCAAATTCATTGTGAATTTGTTTGATTTACAATACAACAGCGTCTAAGAAAAATAAATAGTAACATATAATAGAATAGATGAATTACTTAGACTGCCGTAACTATAATTTCGTAGAACGTTTCGTAGAACTCTGCTAATAATTCTAATTTCATTTCACGAGGGTACACCGAAAAGTTGGGGCTTTGAAAGCTTGTAGGTATAATAAACCAAAAGTTTCGGTTTAAGAATAAGAAGCTTAGCTCCGGATTTGATTCTAGTAAATCCCTTATTGTTTTGTAACTTACCTACGTCTGAGTTTTGATGTTAAACTGTGCTGAAACCAAATTAATTATGTAATTTAATTCAGGTGTCATGAATTAATTAAGTATACATATTAAATTTCATACGCAAAAAACGCGAAAAATTAAAGGTTCAATTAGGGTCAGACAAGTTTTCATTATTTAAATTATTTAAAATTATTACTTATTTACTTAGCTATATCAACCGTATCTCAGTTAATTAAAAATATGTATCAGCGATGTGCGCTCTAGCATGCATTCTTTAAACAACTAAGGGATAACATGTGCAATTTGCATTTTATAAACGCCTAATGTAATTAAAAAATGATAAAAACCTGCATCAAGAGGCAGTTGTATACGGGTTATCTATTCAGGGATTTGCCAGATTATCGTCGTCGTAGATAACAATTATGGTCAGACGCGCTTACCTTACCTTCATAATATACCTATTGTAGTGTTAATAAATTTGTTTCAATTGCGACCAAGCACCATTAACGTGGACATTACAATATAATACACAGGTACTAAATTATGAGATTTGCACAATTCCGGTCGCGATAAAACAGGTTTGCAATTTTTATAAAAAGGAACGGATGTTCACTTGTGTTGCAGAGATTTCGCTAATTTTTGTTTAATGTTCATATCAGCCAAAAAAAAATTGTCCATGGAAATACTGCAGAATAACGTCTGTCATCAGCTAGACAGAGGTCCGCAAACTTTGTCTCATAGACCACTTGGCATTTGTTTCGGTTTTGGGTGGACCACCCCTGCTTACCTAATATTTATGTTATCACGTAAAAGCTAAGAAAAAAAATATCGGGATTTTGTGCACGGATATCTTTGAAGGTTTAACCGGCAAAAAATTGGCAAAGACTACAATGACAATTTAGCGCGGAAAAATATTTTTTACAAAGTAAAAACTACATACAGAAAATTGAAACATAATTCATATAGATATTATTTGTTTATTTAGGTATATACTTATAACAAAGTATTAAATAAATAAGTAGGTATCTACTATCTGTGTATGAATATTAGGGAATGCAAATAACCGGTTTTAACCGATTTTAACCGGTTATTTCCATACAAAAACGGTTAATAACCGGTTAATTTGCATTCCCTAATGAATATGGATTATTCCATTAATTGAAAGCCAAAATCACGACATGCTTAAATGGGATCCACTATCGTGGACCCCCACTTTCATCTCATGGACCCCCATTTATTATTTCCGTTCACATGGACCCCTTGCAGGTCGTCGTCGACCCCTGGGGGTCGATATAGACCACTTTGTGGATCACTGAGCTAGAATAACACTGACCCATAAACCAACACAATAAAGCTATTGTAGTTAAAGTATTCGCTGTCTCTTTCCGTCAAATTCAAATGTCACAAAGACACGGATACCTATAATAAATATCAGGGATCAATCTTACATAAATAAAACTAGTCTAGTCTCTAAGCTCTAGGTTTGTACAATGGATACTACGCAACGATAAACATAGTTATACAGGGTGACTTCAAATTGGTAATACAAAACACGTGAATGTGGCTCAGTAAATGACGAATAGTGTAAGTACACACTACACTTACTCAGTCGTTTAAATTTACCTTCTATAATTATCGTAATTTTTCTAATAAAACTAATAATTAAAGTTTTTAAGTGTGGTTACCCTACATTTAATACCCAACTGTCATACCTGTCACTCGAAGTTAGCAATCTAATTTAAATATAGTGGCAGGGTAACCGCATCAAGCGAGAAAAATTGGGTAAATTGAAAATTAGAAAAAATGTACTTTTAATTAAATAACAACATGTTACTTAGGAGAGGGGTTTAGTTTAGCGAAGATGTGTGTAAAACATTGATTTTGTATTATCAATTTGAAGTCACCCGGTATAGAGAAATGATTAAATATTACCTACACTAAAAAAAACATCCTAAACCCCAGGAACGAATACTCACTCTTATCATAAAAATATTTGCCCAATCCGGGACTCGACCTCGGCACTGCTAGCTTCGTACCTAAACGGTCACTACCAAACGCTAACTCCTTAAAATATCAAATAATGAGTCAAAATCAAAATCAATCTTTTCAAATCACGACTTATCATAGTTTTCATGGCTCTCGGTCAAGGGTGTATTGGCACAGCCGTCGACGCACTCGGGCGTTACTAGTCTATGATGACGGTTAACACATTTGGCGCCTGTGATCTGACACCTGCCCGCTATTTTCACAGTTCACACTATATTTAAGGTGAAAGGTGACAATTCGGTTTACATTGCAAGTTCAACGAGATTCTACGTTACTAGGTTTCATCTAAAACTACGCAATGGACACTGAATTGTCACTTGACAGCTATCACTACTTAGTCTTATCATCGTGAAATAGTGGTTGGAATTTAAAATCGGTTAAATTTGTAGGTTAGGTGGCAGTGACTAAATTATACAAAAAAAAAGGAAGTTAGTTATTTGAACACAAAGTTTGGATAAACTAGAAATATACACGATAGATATGATCTACCATTTTTAAACAATAAATAAATAATTAATACAATAGTTAAACTCACTCATAAAATCACAACAAGGCATATTACCACATATAAAATAAACAAGGAGTATAGTTAGGTACCTACATGTTCATTATGTACCTACGCGCCAATTAAACAATGGGTGGGTTGTTGTCTTTATTCGATCGGAGACAATGACACTTACGAATAAATAGGTACGGTTTTACTTTTATCATTGACTACGATAGCGTATCCCTATAAATACATGAATTATCAGTAATAGATGGTTTGCAAATACTCTTTAGTAAACAAAGACTTGCGGCTCGATTGTAGAGACAGATTTTACAGAAATCGCATGAACAGGATCATTACAACCAACTTGAACTATAAAAATTACAATTTTACCATTTTCGAATGTCTGGTTCTTAAAAATCGACCATAATACGAACCCTTTTAAAGCAAAGCAAGTCAATATGACCAATATCGCAATTGTCTTAAGGAACAGAGGTTTTAAATATTACGAAATATTTTAAATTGCAAGCGGCGTCCGATTCAAAATAAAAATTAAACGATTTATGATTTAATAAATCTTAAGGGCTTCCTGATCCGAATGACCTTGGAGCTGCAACTCTTTACATTCCCTTGTTATTTTTGCTTTATTGCATTAAAACTGCTGTTTTCTTAATTGTTATTTAACGACTCACTGGCATCGTAATATATGCCATCAAAGTCTCGGCTTGTTTTTTGTGTAATTAATAAGACTTACAAATTATTAATAATTATGCCTTATTACACATACCCGTAAGCGTTCATTTTGTATGCCGACACAATATAAAGAATATGAATATGAATAAGAATGTAATTTTAATGAGTTATTAAAATTATCTGTTCATTGGTATTCCACTCCACTCCACTAAAATTACTTTAAAAAAGAAAGCCCTTTTGCATTTATGGGTACATTAATATAGAATAGTTTGATGTACATGTTTATAAAAAATAAAAAGCAACCACAGTATATTTGAAACTTTTGCTCTTGCAAAAAATACGAACGTGCAAAATTTATCTATGATTTTTACGTTCAGATTTGACAGCCTACATCGAACAAAAAAACTACGCTATTTGCTGGAAGCCCCGTAGTAGTCGTCCTCAGGGTTGGGTGCTCGTTAACCTTCCACATGATATAAAAAGTGGAAGATCATGAATACTCACCTTCCTTAATAATACGGTTGAAAACTTAAAAAAAGTAATATTGAGTGGTCAGAATAATTTTAAATATAATTTGAAGGGTTAAGTAGGTACCTCTTGTGGAAACACACATGCACCACAATATGGGTATTTCTTTTTAAATTACGTAATCATATGTTGTAGGTAATCACTAATATTGTAAATGTGGTGTCTGTTACTCCTTCACGTTGAAACGGTTAAACGAATAATGGATGAGAAGTAGTGATAGCTTAAACCCTTAATAATATATATATAATTAATAAATAACCTTCTTTTTATCCAGAAAATCTATGTATCGTGGAATTTTCAACGTGAAAGAAGTTATTATAAAATGGTTTATAAAAATCTCTCAATATGTTTGTAAAAATATTTAAAATCTTCGTGTTTATCATATTAAACGTCAGACGCAGTTATTAAATACACAAACCTACTCGTATGCCATACCATTTTTAAAAACTTGATTATATTTGAAAAGGTAATTGGAAAATAATTGAAACAGCCATCATCCACATGTTATCTAGTCTATAAAATTATAAGTTAAACATTTCAAAATCAAAATTTTGTTTTTGTAAATTGGCCACATGCGGGCTCTTTTACATGTCGCGTATATGGAGTGAATCTACTTGCGCTTCGGACAAGACCATCATTGCGGCCAAGTAGCGCCGCAAGAAACTCCACCAGAAGGGCTTTTTTCAATCATACAATACAATAACACTTGCAAGTAAGTTACATTACAAGGTAATAAAGTAATCAATGATAATGATTAACTAGCAGAAATAAAATCATTAGGTACATATGTAAGGTCAATAACATTAACTTAAAAATAATGGCTAGGAGAACAACACGACGAGGTCTCTACGTCAGGAGCGATAACTAAAATTACTAACTGGAATACAGGACTTTGCACGCGAGCGTGAACAGACCGGACCCCACAGACAGCACCCGTTCACGAGTATGACGCGTATCTCAGCCTTCACCTCCCTCAACCATGTGTTCGGGAAGGTGGCGACCCGATCAACGACCGTACATTGGGTCAGCATGACATGTTTGAAGTATTTTTTATCTGAATTAGGCGTGAGTGATTTTCAATTAAATCATTAACACAGTTTTTTTCTAACTTAGATAAGGCTAAACAATACACAGAAGTCCATCTACTTAATAGTAAGTGTTTGCTCTGATGCGCATAGACCTCTATATGCTAGTAATTTCAGCTTATTTTTTTTAGAATACTCTTTTCTTTAATTAATGTCTTTCACTTGTTTTTAACAACGTCTATTTCGTAATGTCGAGTTCACCTTTGATTTAGAAAGATGAGTCCATGGATATGATACATAATTAAAAGGACTTGCACTATTGTTATATACACCTTATACAGCTATATTTTACGCAGGGACCGTTTATTACTCAATTACAGAGAATTTTCTCTTGTGGACTAAACAGAAGCATATGGCGTTAGATCCACGTTCTGTCAAGTCGAACACAGCATTACCAACACTACTGCTTGGCTTCAAGTTGACAGAAGAAAATTTAAAAAGTAGTTTCAAACATCTAAATCTACAAGTAGGTAGTAGTACATATTTTGGTAACTTTAATTAGCAACTAGTAAAAAAAAAATCGCCTTTATTACTTCGGTAGTTATCATTAATGAGCAGCCTACGGATGCAAATTACGTCAAAATAAGAGCGATATCCGTAACATGGATATGACCACAATTGATTCTAATTAAAAAATAACATTATTGCAAAAAAAATATTTTTTTCTATTAACTATGAGGTATTATCAATCCATTCTTTTTATAGTTCATTATCCACTTATATGTATAAGTAAAATCTCTCTACAGACGTTAGAGGGGCGTATACGTAAATTAATACTTCACCATTATTTGGTACTATTAATATTTGTAACAAAAACTGCATATGTTTTCATACAATACTCGAAATGTAGTAAATGTCTTATCCATGTTATGCTCTTGTCACCGTATTGCATCCATCAGCCTCCCTTTAGTTATCATCAGCATGCAATACAGCAGTTTTGATTTGACTACACCATTAAGCATTATCCAAATAAAATTGTTCGATCAACCAATTCAATTGAACCAACTAATTATGTTTCATCTCAACATTTTTATAGTAAAAAGCGTATGACAGAACGGGACAAAACACAGTTTAGAAACCAGCCAATGTTGAATATACGCACTATGACACAATTCCTGACGCGTGTCCTCATTTCCGATGCAATTCATCTTGTTTGTCCGCTATGGCTGCAATGAAACCGTTCATTGCAGATAGCAGACATATATCATTACATAGCCTAGTTTATCCAACTAATTGTATAAATGCTAGTGTTAGTTTGTTGCTTTGTTCTTCCTTCACGCAGCAACGTAGCAAAGGATTGTCGTGATTTGCATAATTAAAGACATATAATATGTCTCTCTCTATCATATTATGATAGTCACTAAAAAATTAGCGGTGTTAGAAGTTTAAAGTATGTGTTTGTGTATGTGTGTGTATGTATGTGGCATCGTAGCTTCTAAACGAATAGACCGATTTGGATGCGGTTTTTATTAAAAGAAAGCTAGTTTGATCGGCTTGGTTTTTAAATAAGTTCCATGAAAATCGGTTCGATTCTTTAAGAGATATGAGCTCTGAAAGAAGGCACCGGTGGTCAGCCAGAGACCAGTAGCCGACCTTATAAGAGTGCGAAGAGTGGGAAATATATCTTTCGTACTCTTCCCACTCACACAAATTATAGGCAGAGGCCAACTACAATTCTCTGGCTGACCAATGGTGCCTTTACCTATCGGGGGTTTTTATAAATTTAAGTTATTATTTATTATACTTAAAGTACTCATATTTGCAACCTTAATACAACTCTAACGTCGTCTCGTTAGTCGAAATCGGGTCATCCGTTCAGGGTCTACAACGGAACAAAGATACCTACATTCATACCCACATACATACATACATAAATAAATACAAACATACGGGTCAAACTGAAAACTCTCTTTTTTTTGAAGTCTGTTAAAACATAGCTTCAATTTAATTAGAGTGGTATATTCTATAAAAAAAAACCATTGTCGCTAATTCAAGCGATCCCCTAAGTACTAACCCATTATTCATAAACGAACATAATGAACCTATTTTAGTTCTAAATATTATTTGTCCCTTTCTGTCAATTTCAAATGTCATAGTGACAGATCATATTGCACACTACAGATATTGCGTGTTTTTGAATAACAGGGTTAAAATATACAAGAGCTTACCGGAACCAAACAAATCGTACTCGTGACCTTGCCGGGGACCGAACCCGGAACCGATAGCTTCAAACAGGGCAACTAACTAGGCTGGCAGAGTCGTGCAGAAGCTAAACAATACGTTACCTGGTATTTTCTTTATAGGGAGATTTGAAATGCTAAACCTTCGTAAAAGGATGGTTGGAATTCCTGGCCCGTGTTCTGCTCTATCTGGAATAATGTCTACATAATATAAAACGAAGTCCCCGCCGCGTCTGTTTGTATATTCGCGATATAAACCATATGTGAACCATAAGGGACCTTATTGTCGATGGCGCTTACGCCGCACTGCGTCACGCGACGTTGTATTTATATCGGAGCATCTTTAATAATAGCGGAAGCGCCATCGACAATAAGGTCACTTTTCATAGATAACGCCACATATTGCATTCTTCTTGTTTTTGCTTTATGGCGTTCCGCAGTGATTTCGCCAATGTCAAGTTTTGTGAGGGAGACTGCTTCACGAATGGGTTTTGTGGAAGAGCAAGTGAAAAGGAAGTAGAATAAAATGGACTTTGACCGGTATCGTATTGTCAACGTTTTGATAGCAGGGACCGGTCCGGTAACCCCTTCAAGGGGTTTTTGAAAGGGTTTAACCCTTTTCAACCCTTTCAAAACCCTTTCATAACCCCTTGAAGGGGTTACCGGACCGGACCGTTGTTTGATAGCTTATTTACTTGACAGTAATGGTTTGGTTTTGAAATGAAATGGTTTTATCAATTAGAATAGAGGCTAAACGAATTTTCATGCGGTTTTTTACCATTAGACATATATTTTTGGAAGGTTTTTTATGTATAATAAATTCTGGTTCACGTACGGGTGTTACAGAAAACTCACATAAACCGAAGCGGAGCGAGGGCGAGTCGCTAGTAACCAATAAATAGATAAAAACCAAATAGCAAAGAAAGAAGGCGGGTATCTGCATTAGCAGTAGTATAACCGTTTTAAATTTAATGTGGTTACCAATAGAGCGTAGAATGCTTTGACTACTATATTTCAGTTAGCCGCCTTCTTTGGTATTATCGCCGCCGATATAAGCCTGCGTTTCCACCAGGGTGTGCGAGGCAGCTAAGCGGTGTTGCGAGGAAATATCCACCAATAGGATAGTGAGGCTAGTAAAACAAAATAATTCCATTGGTGGATTTTTCCTCGCAACACCGTTTAGCTGCCTCGCACGGCTCTGGTGGAAACGCAGCCTAATGGCGACTACTTGCAGATTTTGCAGACCAGGTGGGTTATTATGACATAGCTATGCAGCTCAGTTTACGCTGAGATAGAGAGAGAGGCTCTATAGCTATACAAACGCTAGCTCTGTCCTTTACGCTCGCCGTAAAATGAAATGCATAGCCATGTCATAATAACCCCCCTGATAACAGTGGTATCTTTTAAACGGTCTAACAGATTTACATGAAACCTAAATAAAAACCATTACGATTAAAGCAGCTTTTTTTTTTTTTAAAAGCGTCCAATTCGGACCATCCGTTTGGGCGCTACGCTGGCACTTATATATATACAGACACAGACACATGTACGCACGTTAAACTCATACCATTTTTTTGTCGTGGCTTTATAAATACTTCTTTACACAATAAATTAGCCATACAGTTTATAAACAGCACTAAAAATATAAAAGTGAATGATACACGTGTTTTGATAGGTACATTATAAATAATTCGTGAAGGGCAAAAAATAAATACAGTGCAATAGCTCTTAAGACGACCTTCAGGTTAGTATTTCTCTTTCACTTGCCCACTTTTATACATAAAATATGATCAATATTGCTAGTCTAAAGGCGCTTTTCCACCGGCGACGCGAGGCGAGGCGAGGTAAGACGAAGCGAGACGAGAATTGAAATTTGTATTGAAAAAAAAAACAATTATATTCGGTGGGAATGGTTTCTAGGGTTCCGTAGTCAAACTGGGAAACCTTATAGTTTCGCCATGTCTGTCCGCCCGTCCGTCTGTCCGTAGTTTAGCTCAGAGACTCTTAGTTCTAGAAAGCCGTTATTTGGCATGAATATACATGTTAGTCACGCCGAAAAAAGTGGTAAAATAAAATCT
Organism: Acleris literana; assembly: GCA_946894065.1. Classification (NCBI taxonomy): domain Eukaryota; kingdom Metazoa; phylum Arthropoda; class Insecta; order Lepidoptera; family Tortricidae; genus Acleris; species Acleris literana. Next base: position 6,022,197 of record OX335685.1, on the reverse strand, counting down.
TAATATAAAATTTAGTGTACCTACACGTAACGTGGGGATGTTTCATTTATTTCTCGTCTACCCCGTCGGGGTGTCGTTGGATAGGTCTTTCAAAAATGGTGTTCATTTGTGAAATATTAACATAAAGTGCTAATTTTTGTTAGAGTCAAGCTTTCCCCCTACAGTTAAATTTACAAATACTAAAAATCTAAAAAAAAAAAAAATAACGAATATCAAAGTACAATAAAGAATTTAAATGAATTTTTATGCCTAATAAAATCATCTAAGACAGCAGACAGCTAGTTTTTGCGTAGTAACTAACGGTTTCGGAACCATAATCCGCCTCATCTCGCCTAAGGTCGGATTTTTATTCCCACAGAAAAAATGTAAACAAAGTTACGCCACTGTCAAAGTGACATTTCACGGGATCTCAAAGTTTGGGCCAGTAAGAAATATAATATTAAGTTATCATTTCGCTCGAACCGTGATATAAAAATAAATTCGAGAAATAATTGAAATTAAAATCGCACAAATGAGTCACTGGAAAGCGATTAAAACGAGAGCACGAATTGTAAAGCGAAGCGAGTGAAGTCTCACATCAATCAAGCGGCCCTCAACTTGTTGAAACGGGTATATCGAGTCAATGATACCAGTACAATAAATAAATTATGCATACAAAAACAGTTTTCTCGTTTTAAATTAATACAACAAAGAGTTTATATCAAAATAAAGTTTGCCATCAACAAATTAAATTCTTCAATCTTGAAGAAAATATATAGTTTTTTTATAGAAAGTCGATTTCTTTCAAATGAGGAAAGTATAAATATTTTGGATACTGCAAATATTTTTTGTTAACGGCAACACCATTGTTTACATTTTTTCTGTGATAGTAAAAATCTGACTTTAGCCTTGTCGGAAATGCAGCTTAAAACATACTTTACCCGAAACGAAAAGACTTTTTAAGAGCGATTGCAATGTTGGTATAGTTCACGAAATATGATTTGGCCGTCTGTTATCTACTTTGCGATCTTTTTAACCTTAACCTTAACCTTTTAACCCACTGTGCTGTTTGAAGAACGAGGGCAGATTTACGATTACCTTTCGTTTGATATTAAAAAAAGGTCTTAGTGAAGATTACAGACGGCCAATTCATATTTCCTGAACTATACCTGTGTATAAATAAATAACAAATGGAAAAACTTCATTTGCGATTTTTCCTCCATAGGTAGAGTAAAACTACCAATTATTGGCATGCAAAATACCAATTCTTGGCACCTAGAGATTGTATAATTATCGCCTCTATTCGCTTGAAGTACAGTTCATGTTGCCAATAATTGGTAGTGGTTTACTAATGTTGTTTAAAAACTCTACGTAAGAAGTTAGCACCCAATCAAAAAGTTCTTAAATAATTTTGTTGTTTAACACACTTATCGTCAACGAATAAAATAAGTTTAAAATTATGTAGGTACAATTTAACTTCTTTGAAAAGGAAACTTTCATTAAATAAGAATAAGTAAAAGTCATGCATACAGAGTTGTATAATTTTGTATGGACGCGTCAGCTTAGTTTTTAAATCCCTATAAAATATTAGGTCAGTTTATAACGAAGGTTCATTATACATCTTTTTAGACCTTAGTTAATGATCCGAGATAAATTGACCAGCAATAAAATTGGTCAAATTCGATAAGCGATATTTGTAAGCAAATTGTATGGAATAATGCAAGTGTCCACCTGTGTGTGTATTTATCATCATCATCATAATCAGCCCATATTAGTCCACTGCTGGACAAAGGCCTCTTTCAATGCACGCCACTGCTCCCAATCTACAGCTTCTCTCATCCAACCTACACCGGCCCATCTGCGCATATCATCGCTCCATCATGCCTCAGGGCGTCCCACACGACGTTTGCCGAGACGCGGTCTCCACTCAAGACGGCTCCACAAACAAACATGACCAGGTGTGTTATTCTCTCAAAAAACGGTGGCCGGTTGAACGGACGAGCGAATAAAAGCGGCGAGTTTAAGTAGCGTCCGACCGAACAAAACACATTTTAGCGCGTGCATTGTCAATTAGGGAGCCTTATACGTTCGTGAAGTCATGCTGCCAAATTGAATAAAATGTGTGCGAACAGAACACATTTTAGCACGTGCATTTTCAATTTTGCAGCATGGCTTATCGAACGTATAAGGCTGCCTAATTGAGAATGCACGCGTTAAAATGTGTTTGGTTCCCTGGGACGGGACTACTTAAACTCGCCGCTGCGATTTCGCTCGTTCGTCCCACCGACCGCCGTTTTTAAGAGAATAACACCCCAGCCCACTGCCTATGCATGTGTATCACACAATTAAAACTCGCGTGATTCATTCTGTTGTCCGAGGGTTCGCGACCGCGATAACACTCATAATGTTTCCTGACATTGAGCGAGTTTAGGTGCTTCCTAGACGAAGCGAGGGGATTGGATTGGAGTCAGAACCAGCGTCTTTACGTTAAGCTGCGTAAATCCATAATTAGGGTTCCGTACCAAAATGGTATTTCCGTACCTTATGGTGAGACTTCGTTGTCTGTCTCTCTGTTTGTCTGTCTGTATGTCACAGCATTTTTTCTCAGAAACTTTAGAAGCTATCAACTTGAAATTTGGGATAGTTGTATAACTTGCTTGTGCGCATCTGTTTTTGGTAAAAAAAGTATGAAATTATTTTTCTAATATTGGTTAAGGGGTCTAGAATGGGCGGTTGAAAAATGAAAGTTATTTGATTATAGCAAACGGGGTGTCATATGAAAGGGCTTAGTCTGCACCTTTCAAAACTAATTTTTTATAATTTTTTGGGACGTACTTTTTAATGAATAGCCAAAAATGTACAAAAAATGACGGTTCCCCCCCTATCTCCGAAGTTTATGGACCAAAGAATCTGAAAAATCGTAATTTAAAGATAATTACTTATATTTTACGGGAAAAATAAAATGAAGGTGTCAAACTTTACAGTTTTGGAATAAATATAAAAAAACTTTAAAAATCTGTATTAAAATTTAGGCTTGTCAAAATAGACCTTATTGCATAGATCATAAAGTTCATAACAAAATTAGTATATTCTTTTGCGTTTTCCAAACATATTACCTTAAATACGGAACCCTCGGTGCGCGATTGCGACTCGCACTTGACCCTTTTTTTTTAGATTAAGGAACTTGTAAAGAACATTATTTCCTATTTTTTTATGTCTAGGAGAAGGCACGCGAGCACTCGGGCCACCTGATAGTAAGTGGGATCTGAGACCCATAGACATTTGAAATCTCAAGACTGCAATACGACTAAGACTTCAAATGCATTGCCAACCCTGAGGACTAAGATGGAATGCCTCTATGCTAGTAATTTTAATTTTAACCGGTTGTCTTATCCCCACACCGGAACATAGCAATGCGAACACTGCTGCTTGGCGGTGGGTTAATGGATAAGATGGTGGTAGCGATCCGGACGGACCCTGCTTAAGGTCCCACCACCACTAAGTATTTCTAAATAGTTATTTTTTCAAGTCTTCTGTGCACATTCAAGACGCAGAAACAAATACTCGCGCTCGCCGCATATGTTTGGCCATTCCGGGAATAGAATCCAGGACCATTAGCTTGTTAGGCAGGGTCAGTACCGCTAGGCTCAACGCGTTATACTCACATATGACGTAATGTTGGATGCAGCCGATTTCGTTCACGTTAATGCGTCGCCCACGAGATAAATGACGCATCGTCAATAAACGCAGTGTAATTGTTTTGAACGGAGATGCACAGCGTGCATCGCAAATGGCAATCTATTATTAACCACCAAGGTCTCATTTGTGTTGTAGGTACGAAATTATGTACCTCAGAGCCAAAACAATCCAAGTCAAAAGGTTGCATTTAATTATGGCACTATCTGCTACCGCTTTAAGTTGTGATATTGCATGAACGTTAATTTGGATATTGGTCGTTTTGATTTTGAAAAACACAACTGTGTAGTGCATATAGGCGCTCATCGGCGCCTACATCTGTCTTTATATTAGCATAACAAGAACAAAGCAGTGTCCTGTTTGAATGACCACCTTTAGGGTTCCGCAACCGAAGGGAGCCCACCGGGACCCTATTTATACCTTCGCTGTCCGGGCTCGTCCTAACTTTAAAGAGCTGTATAATTTCAATCTTAATAGATCTATAGGGTGTTGAATATTTTTTGCAGAATATACAGTGTGTTACCGGCATGCGGGTATTTATTAAAACTGCCGATAAGAAGTTACTTTAGCAATTGTTTGCAAGTATTATCTATTAAAAAATAATTAAAATAACTTCACAATAAATTTCCTTACATATTGTCCGTTTTTAATGTAACTAGTGCATGTGCTGCGTGTTCATCGTTGTCAGTATCGCTGTTACTTAGTACAAGGCATGTCGTGGTACGGGGGCAAATCATAATAATCAAACTATCCGTCGACTGTCATTTAACACTTGTCAAATTGCTGTGCTTTACATTGCTGGCAATTAAAATTTTGTTAGAAGGTGAACAAAGCCTGAAAATTTGCTTATTAATTAAATTAATGTCATGGTTACGTTATTTAAACCTCCTTTAAAAAAAGCCAGGGTGCTGGTAACACACTGTATATGTGTTAGTATGGCTTTTTTTTTTAAAGAAAGTGTAATGTGTGAAACTTTTATTTTTGTATCGTAAAAACGGCAAAACATAGAAGCGTCGTTATAACTATAGTAAAAACCCTGAAAAAAAAGCAACAAATATTAAAAAATGGGCAAGTTTGAGGTGCGCTCGCACTGATTCGGTACGGAACTCTCAGTGCTTGAGTCCGACTCACGCTTCACCGGTTTTATAAGTACATATTAGTCTCAACGCGACGTGTGTCTATGCAGATGACTTAATTACGAGTGCTAAGAGTGCATTCATTTGTATTTAAATTACTTCATTGTATTTCGTGACATATTGGAATAAAAACAAGTGTTGAAATTCCAGTTTGGAAGGTTATCCTTTGTTTTATTTTGATTTACTGGCGAATTTGTAACAAAAAAATACCCGACTGCCGAAAGAGGAGGGCAATGTTCTTGAGGGGGGGCTAAGCAATGAGTGTAAAAAGGGACAGAGCTTAAGCAGGTATACTATGGCCTTGTCTCTTTTCCTCATCATAAACTAAATTGCATAACGATGTCATGGTACCCCCCGAACAAAAATAAAGCAGTAATTTAAAGAGACAATTTTGCAAACAAATTTAATGTCGAGTAGTAATTTAATTACATTGAAACATTAAAAAGCAATCAATACTTTTATAATTATTACTTACATACATACATACATTAAATCACGCCTGTTTCCCAGAGGGGTAGGCAGAGACCTCTTCTTTCCACCTGCTACGATCCTGACAAATCTCTTTCGCTTCTTCCACATTCATACATCGAGTCATGCATGCACGTCGGTTTCGGGTACTCAAGATTCGGCCCTTCCAGTATTAACTATTACTTTATATTTGATTTATTAACAAATAAATGTATTATTTGGTGTACAAAAGCCAACGGCCGTTGATAATACTCAATCAGCCAGACGGTCATTTACTTATTGTGTGCTTTTAGCCAGCGGTTACGCATAAAGGTGGATCCACGTTACGCCGTGCTGGGGCCAGGTCCGGCTCCGGCATGGTGTAACGTGAAACCACCTTAATACTCATCCAACCGATCATCCGTTATACTCACTCACCCATCTTTATAAAAATTATAATCTTTTAAATCCTATTATGTAATCAAAAAATAAATAAATTGGTTTAACATTCAAACTCTTTGGTTGGATGCATGGCCTTAAAAAACAGTAAAAAAAAAAGTGCAGTGCGAGAAATCCAACTTTCCGTACGATACGCAGCAACAAAAACTAAAAAGCTCTAGTTTGAAAAATACAACTTTCCGCACGTTATACAGCTACAATGAGAATCGCTTTTTGAACAAACTGTATAAAAAAAGGTTTTTTTTTAAATTGTTTAATAAAATGTTTACATTGGTGCATACATCTCTTACATAAAAACAACTTAGAAAACGGACAGCATAAATGCTGCAGCATGTAGCCACAGCGCTGAATAACAGCCGGACCCACCGACACGATATTAATTAGGTGCATGCGGAAGTAGGGTTGCCACATGTAGAAATTAAAATTCCTGACATCAAAGAATAGTCTTGTCATCTCGCCAAAACAGAGAAAATCGTTATCATAACTTAAGAGGTATGCTCTTGTCGGTGAAGTGCCCGCCATTTCTCTCTATTGTTTGCTAGGTTCTTGACATCTCAATACCACACGACCTTAACTTTCTTTTCCACTTGCTCAGAGAAAATAAACAGAATAAAAAAAATGCAAGTTGGTTGTTTTTTTGTTGGTTTATACCAAGGGTTTTATTCAATTATTGTTAATTTGTACAATTTAATATTTTTATGCATAGTACATGTTTTTTCTTTTCATTGTTATTTAATTTTGTGTTCAGTATTTTTGTGTGTTTTGTTGATTAGTGGCTACATTTATGACTTTTTTTTAATGAAAACGTGTTTGAAAAGTTACGACTTTTGCCAATCCTGACATAATCCCTAAAATTCTGACATGTCAGGACCAATCCTGACATATGGCAACCCTATGTTCCCCAGTACAGACTAAATGTAGTATAGACAAACGAGGAGTCCTTAGATTCATATTAGGGTCGCGTGGCATACATCAAAAAAAAAAATGGCGGATTTAAATTTTTAACGTTCATAGAAGATTATAATATCAAAAACATGCAGTCGGGATTTATGAAAATTTTGCTCAAGAATTATGACTTCGGAATTTTGTAGTGTGCCCGGCTTTTAAGATTGTTTTTTTTTATTGAAACATTTACCTTACATTCATTGTTATCTGTCGTTAATTATTGATGAATAGAATGTTAAGTTTAACTCCTATTTATTTATTTAACTGTTTCAGATATCCATTATAAGAGCTGCCGGTGAAATTACTAGCATAGAGGCATTCCATCTTAGTCCTCAGGGTTTGCAACGCATTTGAAGTCTTGGGATTGCAGTTTTGAGATTGTGGTCTTTAGGTTTCAAATGTCTATGGGTCTCAGATCCCATTTACCATCAGGTGCCCTGAGTGCTCGCGTGCCTTCTCCTTGTCATAAAAAAAGACCTCTGTCTTGTTACAGTTCTTTGCTCGCAATTTCGACAGCAACCGCCATTTAGTGTATTTTTACATACATGATAAATGGTACAAATGCGTAAAAAGCGCCCCTACCGGCGAATAGCTGAAACTATAACTGCAAGTGCATTCTATCCGTCACGTCAGAGATACCCACATTACAAGTTCTTTTTGGATTACGGAATACTTTTTTAGTGTGTGTAAAAACAACACGAAAAATACTTTCTGTAATTTTACGAGTATTAGCCGTAAAATAATCTAATTAACTTCGGCATCGCTATTGTCTAACGCACTCGCAATCGCAACCGGCTTCAAAATGGAGCAATTGTTTTTATTTTGTATGCAGACAAGCCTTCGATTTTCAAAATGAAAACGATTGCGATTGTGAGTGCGTTAGGTAATAGCCCGTCTGGTCTCGATTCTCTAATAACGATATAAAGACAAGTACTTTATTTATTAATTCTTGGCACTCGACGGTAACTTTCGATTAACAGTAATGCAGCCCACTGCCAAACGTCCATCGCTAAATTCATTGAAGATCACATTGCCGTCCGATCTCTATCTATACATATCTTGTTTTGATCAACTAAAGACAAAAAGGGCTATCTTTAGATAACGTTCCGTCGTAATAAACTTGTCACTTGAAAGTATCTATTGGAATGATATATAGCTAACTGCCAAGGCTCGGAAAAATGCCCGTCATTACAAATATGAACTATGTTCCGTAAAGTGGAGACTTCCTCATAATGTTATAATAAGAGTGTTAATATTTTTATAAATACTAACGACCCGCCGTCGCTTTGCTTCGGTTTATGTAACACATGAACATAAATCAGAATTTATTATACATAAAAACTTTCCAAATCAAATCAAATCAAATCATTTATTTGTGAACAATAGGTACACACATAAAGTAAATTATGCTAGATGGTGAGTAACATTATATATTGGTTCAGCTATGTTCTGCCTCAGGGCATACAAATTTGGATCTTATAACTAACATGCTCATTGTTATGTATTACAGCTATTATTTAAGTATTCGTTGACAAATTTTCGGGGCCATTCCTATAATATTTTTTGCTATAAGTCTTGTTTTAGATGCGGGTGGATACAACTTGTTTTGTAGCCTTTTACTTGAAAAATACTGAAACTCATTAGGATTCGATTTCACGAACAAAGCTACTTCAAAAATATATAAACTAGGAAAAGTGAAAATCCCGTTGAATCTATTGATAAAAACCGTATGAAAATGCGTTGAGATTACATAAAGAGGGACAGGCGGTGGGAAGCGATTTTGTTTTATACTTTATGAGATTCCTAGTACATTCGCTTTGACCCATTTACTGATAATTGATTAGGTGTATTCATTTAGTCGTTCATTTTGAATCGCATAACTGATTTATTCCAATATCCATATAATTCATCCATTAATTAATGTCACTGAGGTAAATACACGATGGTAAAATTAATTTACAAAATGATGATTATATTTTATTAATAATAAGGTAGTCTCTATTGTACGGAACAGGGTTAAGTTTTTATAATCATTCCGGAGGATAGCTATATGTTAAACTCTTGATTAAATGCAATATGTAGCAGTTTAGCACAAAAACAAACATTATACAAACGTATAATGTTTTGTTTTTGCTAAACGTCATTTTGCTCAAACGACTACCTATTGGCTTCATTTCAAAAGTCTGCTTTTGGTTAAATATTGTTGGACGCCGACTTCAGTTGGACTGACCTATTTACCTACCATTTTAAAGAAGTTATTTTTTGCTTTTTGAAGGCGGGTTTTTGTTTTTTTAAACTTTTTTTTTTTAATACTTTTTAGTGATCATAATTATGCTGTTATTCTCCCATTTCTCAAGAAACAATAGAACATTTCAATCTCGCCGCAAGCAACGCCGTGGGAAAGTCATAGTCATATATTTAAACCTAAATATGCTTCGTCATAGTCGCTCAACTATCTTAATCGAAATATCTTGTCGCCACCCTCGAAATATATACCGTTTAGGAGTTCCGGTGGCCATCTGTGGTCTTCATCATCAGTTCCACTTCACCAAATAGTGCTTTCCATGACCAAATACACGAGTTACAATGAAAAATACCAAAATCGCTATAGGTGTGCCTATAAATTTTGAAGAGTTCCGTCGATTCCTCATGGATTCCACCATCAGATCTTCATTTTGACCAATGGGACCAATCTGGAAGCACCAGCTTTCAAATAAAAAAAGAATCTTCAAAATCGGTTCACCCAGTCGAAAGATCTGAGGTAACAAACATTAAAAAAAAATACAGACGAATTGAGAACCTCCTCCTTTTTTTGAAGTCGGTTAAAAAGCCGATTATACGCTTAAGATAACTTCGTTTCAACTCGTTTCGTTTAGTCGAAACATGCTTTCGAAAAATTAGTATCCGTTGAAAGTATGAAAACTATGATTCATCAAACAATATCCCGCCAATATTGTGTAAAGCGTGCTCGAAATTCGAACAAGGAAGCATTAACGGAATTAAAAAACAGAAGTTGTTCCATAAATTGTTTTTTCGGTGGAATATTTCAGTTTTATTGCGCCAAGTTTCGACTAACGATGTTTTCGGCAGATCCCTATCGAGCCCTTTGTGCCCTTTGCGTAATCTATCGCACGCTTTGCGAAAAGTGAGAAAATAGGTTAAATCGCAATCGTCAAAGGGCGCGGAAACAAACTCCATTTTTTCCGTTACGTGTCTATTGAGGAAAAATAACTAAATCTCGAGTGGGGTTTTATTATTAAATTCGTTCGTTCGTCTTGCTCGTTGTTATTCTTTTAACAAGTCTACCAAAAAGCACGCTTTAAAAACACCCAACTGCTGTTTAGATGATGTCGTCAATATAGTTAGTTATCAATGTTATCATATCATAGTCAAGTACTTTAATTGTTATGCCACTATGGAACCCTTTCGTATAACGTTAATCATTCATTTAAGCGTAATTTCTGTCATGTCTTTTAACGCTGTCATTATGATAGGGTTCCATAGTGGCATAACAATTAAAGTCCTTGATAGGTACACCTATAGGTATAGTTCAGAAAATATGAATTGGTCATCTGTAATGTCCACTAAGATCTTTTTGTTAATATCAAACAAAAGGTCAAACTTCCGTTGTTCTTCAAACAGCACAGTGGGTTGAAAGGTTAAGGTTAAGGTTACGTACGCAGAAAAAAAGATCTCAAAGTAGATACCAGATGGCCAAATCATATTTCCTGAACTATATATGTTTGAAACATATAGAAAAAAAAGTTTCATATTTCGCAAATGTCACGTGTAAAACCTTCTGTTCAGCCTTTGTAATACAAGAATCATTCATAAAAACAAACATACATGTCAAAAAGATAACCTCCTTTTTCGGCAGTGGGTTAAAAAAGTCTCTGGGATACTAACAAGGAACTAGGGCAAAGTTTATTTGTAATTCAACCAATAGGTTTTGTTAAACTCGTGTGGAATGAAGAAGCTTAGTCGGAATCTTGTTAGAAATAGTTTATTATAGTGTATGTCGCCAACGAAACTCGAACTTTCAAACTGACAAAATTCACAAACACACTGCAATTTAACTGGCAAGTAGCATGTTCGCATTGTTGTCTTTTAGTGTGGGACACTTGCATTTTGGTTCACATGGTCCTCAGGTATGGCACCGCGTTTTGAATCTTAAGATTGCGGTCTTGGGTTTGCCGTCTTAAGATTGGACATATCAATGAGCCAGGTGGCCTGTCTGTTCGTTAACTATCTACATGTCATAAAAAACAATTTGAATGAAATGAGATAGGGAGAGTCAAAAGGTAGAATCTTACACTGTCTAGCTGAAGGTCGAAATAGGTTTTATTTTTATTTTTTATTTATTGTATTTTGACAAAGTGTTTAGCTTAGTTGGTAGTGACCCTGTTTACGAAGTAAGTGATCACGGGTTCGATTATCGGTATGGGCATATATTTATGTGATTGGTTTTCCCTAGTCTTGGATTAGATGTTGGCTATACAGGGTGTCCCAGAAACCGACGTCAACCCGCCTAGGGCTGATAGAGCAGCTAAAAAGCTATCGATTTAACCCCTATGTATGTTCAGCGATATTAGTATTTTGTGTAGCATCGTTTTCGTTACCCTGCCTACCGTCCGTAACAATATGTCAAAATAAATTTTGTTATTAAACTCGTTATTGAACTCGGCGCACCAAATATTAACCGGCAAGTTAAAGTTGTCCCGCCATAGCGTAAAAACCACATTGAAGGGCGTGCAGTGCATTCTCCGCTAACCCGCTTTATCTGTCGAGAGAGCGAGCTCGTATGACTTCAATTGTAAGAGACTAACTAACACCCTTTGTACTTCATTTGGCCCGTTTATACCCGACGCACCTGCTGACGCACAGAAGGCGTATTATTTACATTTGTAATTTTGTTGCAGTGGGTTTTTTTTTCTCGAATGTAAATCAGATTTCATGTAAAAAACTTACGTTTATTTCCACACACTGTCACTGTCAGCCGCACTTAATCCCAATTTAAGGGTTCTCCTATTGTAGCTCTAAAGATACTAACCCTATTTTCACTACCACTAACTTCATTAGCCCTAAAATCAAAAACCCGTATTTTTACTTTTCCAAACTATTCATTTGCCCTCATTTTAGCATCCCGAATTTACGTTATACCTATTTTTTATGTCCGATTCTTAATAGCCCTAATTTTACTAATCAGATTTCTCTAGATACCTACCGAATATTTACTATACCTTATATATTTAATACCTAACGTTTATAAAATCTAATTTTACATGTTCCTTGGGGTCTTAAACGGCCGTAATAAAGGGTAACGCAGCTCCTATTCCGCGTAGGTTAGGCGCTTCGCGTCTTGTCGCAACTCTAACCTAACCTAACCTAACCTATGTGGGTAACGCACATGTCAACGCCATTTGTAAAAAAAAGTTCTGAACATTTACAAACAGTTGGCTCGCGCGGCAAGAATCTCATGGGGACTAAATACCGAAATAATCAGGACTATCTACGTCTCAGTGATAGAGCCCATTGTGCTTTACGCCGCTAGTGCATGGTCCACGTCGACAGAGAAGCTCATGACTAGAAACAAGCTAGACTCTGTCCAACGCGGATTTGCCCAAAAAATATGCCGGGCGTACCGCACGGTGTCCCTAACATCAGCCCTCGTCCTCTCAGGACTGCTCCCACTTGACCTCAGAGTCCAGGAGGCAGCAGCCTTATATTGTAGCAAAAGAGGCCATATAGGCGAATTCATTCCTCCAGGCAGGGAAATCGAAGCAAAACCTGATTTTAAACAGAGACCCCACCCAAGTACTTACGTAGATATTACATACGAATTAATAGAGTCCGCAGAGCAATCCTCTCCAGATACCACACAAGCCGAAGGTCCCCAGATATTTACTGACGGGAGTAAAATCGAGAATAAAGTCGGAGCGGCCTTGACTTGGTGGGAAAACGGGGAGGAGAAAAAACACAAACTGTTTAGACTAGAGTCCCATAACTCTGTCTTCCAATCGGAACTTTATGCTCTTCATAGAGCAATCCAAATGGCCAACGACAGTGGACTAGACCGTGTCAATATCCTGAACGATTCAAGGTCGTCTCTGGAACTACTGACCAGCCCAACCTTCACCCACGAACTTACCATAGATATTAAAAATAATATCAGCAAAATCCGAAAGGAGGGCAGAGAGGTGAGACCCTACTGGATAAGAGCACACGCAGGGAATCCAGGAAATGAAAGAGCCGACTGCCTTGCAAAAAAGGCCGCTCTGACAAAAAAGACAGCAGCTGACTACAGTAGAGTCCCGATTTCTTACATTAAAAACGCAATAAGACAATTAACTATAGATAAGTGGCAAGAAAGATACTCGTCATCCGAAACTGGCAAAACCACCAAAATGTACTTCCCATGTGCCCGTAAAGCATACAAAATAATAAGAGATATAAAGTTAACACCAACAACCACTCAAATCATGACTGGCCATGGAGGGTTCGCAGACTATTTAAATAGATTCAAAATTAAACCTAGTCCATCCTGTGCGTGCGACCCCCACAAAAATGAAACCATTGAACACATTATATTTGAATGCCCCAGATTTGAACTTGAAAGACGTGAACTAGAAATTAAAATGAAATCAGTGTTATGTAAAACAACCCTTCCTGAAATAATAACTTATAAGAAAAATAGAAAAATATTTTTAAATTTTGCTATCAGAGCGGCAAACCACGCAGCCGCTAGAAATAAATAAAAACATCTATGTTTAGAACAATTCAACAAAAGTAAACGAAAAAGTATAAACAAAAAACCAACTTGAAGTTAAAAAAGATAACAATCCATAAAAAGGGCATGGACTCAAGTCTATGGAAATCAAGATTAAATGTAAAAAAAAGAACCTATGTGGGTTGACCTAATTGAGTACCTATTTGTTTTTTATTTATATTTCGTTCAAACAATGATTACGTCAAACAGTCATTAGAACTTAGGACTATTAGGTCTTTTAATCATTAGAAATAAGCATTATTACTTTTAGTAATATTAGAGTATTTAATGTTTAGTAGAAGTAAAAATTAGGGTATATTACTTTAGGTTTACTAATCAATTAGCACAATTATAATCAAACGTTGGTATGACTAATGAAATTAGCTTTTATGATATTCGGTCTAGTGGGGGTGAACCCAATTTAAGACATACTTTACGACATACCGAAAACGGGGTGAGTAGGGACACAACCTGAAATAAGTCATAACTTGTTACATATACGAACAATTATTAAATGGACAATAACTTTACGTCTATTAGAAATAATTTCAGTCTTATAATTAGTAACAGGGCTATGCTCGGGGTTTCTCTGCGTGATAGAATCAGAAATGATGATATCCGCAGTAGAACTAAGGTTACCGACATAGCCCGAAGAATAGCCAAACTTAAGTGGCAGTGGGCGGGGCACATTGCTCGCAGGACTGATGGCCGATGGGGTCAGAAGGTTCTTGAGTGGCGTCCGCGGACCGGGAGACGAGCTAGGTAGGTCTCCAACAAGATGGAGTGACGACCTCGTAAAGATCGCGGTAACGCGGTGGATGCGAAAAGCACAAGACCGGTCTGAGTGGAGAGCCTTGGCTTGGGGGAGGCCTATGTCCAGCAGTGGACGTCTTTCGGCTGACATGATGATGATGATGATGAATTAGTAACATATGCTTCATTTTAGGTTGTGTCTCTACTCACCATTAATCCCTACTCACCCCGTTTTACGGTAATGTATTTATTAACGCATTAAAACAAATTGCCTGTATTTCAGAGCTGCGTATCAAAGCTTTAGAGATATTCCGGAGTTAGCACTTGAATCGGAACGTTAACTCAACTATAAAAGATACTTCATTCACTTTCAACGTTCCTCTCATTCGTTCGAACTGATCGGAAAATGTATTCAATTAACTTTGATCCTTTGATAGATTTAAATGTATTTACGTGGATTTCGGATTCTTTTTCTGAAGTTTTGAGTGAATTCATTTGTTTAAAAGTTGATTTAGAAGGCAGCGATGTAGGCAAATTAACTTTGAATAACATTTTACGCAGGCTTTTAGAAGTTATTATAGCTTATAGGTCTCGCCGGCAGTGTGAACAGCGATCGACTATAAATATATGTGTCTCTTTTATTGACATGGGATCTATATCTTTTGTCGGTTTCTTGAGCGAGATAATAGTCGATAGCTAATCGCGTCCTCGCCCACAATAGCACAAAGTGCTTTAGGGCATGCATGCGTCAGGATTCCCACTCCGCGACTCACATAGCTATAAGTCTCCCCCCCATCCCAACCCCCATTCCTATCCCCCCTTTTTGAAAACCCCGCGGATATGTAAACAGAGGAAGGACTTTCTCCTCCGGCCTTTCAGCACTGGCTGGGGTAGTATCTGCGGGAGTCTAAATTCTAGTTGGTAATAGGGGCATTGGTGTTTTTAGCCGGTGCGAGCCCGGCAGTACCTGGGCCTTCCATTCCCAGGTCTCCGAAAGGGATTTTCACCTCTGCCCTTTTTTCTTAAAGTAATTAAAGCAAAAAGCAAACAAAAGCAAGGACTTTTGTCTTTGGGCCTTCAGGCGATTACCACAAAAAAAAAGTGCTTTAGGGAGTATATGTAGACTCGTGAATTGAGAATACACGCGCTAAAATGTGTTTTGTACGCTCTGACGGGACTACTTAAACTCGCCGGTTAATACGGAGCTGCGCCGAGTGAACCAGTGATGCACCCCCCTTAAATATTTATTTTATTCGGTTTTTAGTATTTGTTGTTATAGCGGCAACAGAAATACATCATGAGTGAAAATTTCAACTGTCTAGCTATCATGGTTCACAGCCTGGTGACAGACAGACGGACAGACGGACAGACAGACGGACAGCGGAGTCTTAGTAATAGGGTCCCGTTTTTACCCTTTGGGTACGGAACCCTAAAAACGTTCCTATTTTATTGCTAAGAAAATCCGCCATTATAACACATATTCTGTAAGTAAAACAACTGGCTATCTATCACGGTTCAAAAAATACAGGCTCTTTGAATAACTTTAACGGACGAACAAAAAAACGATGGCCAGCCCTATTACTAATAACAGGGTTGCCACCCTTTGGCTACAGAACCCCTAAAACTACGTAAACTAATCTAAAATAGCAATCTTTTAAAGATTGTTGATAATGCAGTACAAGTTTATATCCGACTGGCTCCTGGTTGCGGCTAGCTTTGGCCTGTGACGTCATCGGATGACGTCACCAGCTCGCCCCAGACGCGAGTCTCAACGACTGACAGCATTGTTGCACGCTACTGTTTGTAAATTAATTGCTTACTTTTTGTTCGGACACCGTAAGGGAACCATGTTTCACAATAACATAAAACGGGCCAACAGCGTGTCTGGCCACGCGCAGCGTTTGGTTCCGTTTATAACTTGGTATAGTTCAGTAAATATGAATTGGCCGTCTGTAATCTTCACTAAGATCTTTCTGTTAATATCAAACAAAAGGTAATCGTGAAACTGCCCTCGTTCTTCAAACAGCACAGCGGGTTGAAAGGTTAAGGTTAAGGTTAAGTCCGGTAAGTCTTAACGCAGTTTTTTTTTTCCGCAAAGTATATACCAGACGGCCTATACGGCGGTTTGCGCTGGCCTATAGGATCCCGTTTGGGTCCCTTCGGGCACGGATCCCTAAAAATATTATTCGTTAACCCATTATCTTTTATAATGAAAAACACGATGAAAAAAATGGTTCCTGTTTTACGTGTATGAGAGGTACCTGACAATATTTTATTTCACAACTTCTTCGAAGTGATTAATATAACCTTGTCAAATTACAGCTTTAGTAGTGCAAAGATTCTTTGCTTGAAGATGCTTTTCCACCGGCGATGCGAAGCGAGCGAGAATTTTACTATGTATGTATTAAAAAACCATTCCCACCGAAGTTGCGCAATTAAGGAATTTAAATTGTTCAATACAAATTATGATTCTTGTCTCGCATCTTCTCGCCTTTAAGCAGCAGACGGCCGGACAGACGGACATGGCGTATAAGGGTTCTTTGTTGACTACGGAACCCTAAAAACATTCCAATTTATCTTGTCAATCAGCAGCGTCCCAGAGGTGTATAAATATTGGATTTATACCTAGTTGTATTGAAGCTGGATCTTCGTAGGGTGTGTCACTTCCGGCAATCGATCAAAACCAACCCGCCGGGATTCTTGGACGAATTGTCGACGACTGTCAGATTATTCCCGTTCGTTCTTTTACTTAAAAAAATACCGGGATTTTGTTTGCCTTTATTAGTAAAAGTTATTCGAATTCTGGCGAATATACAGAAGAGTAAGGTGCAGTTTTATTTCGCGTGCGAAGTATTGTAGCTAAAGAGAAGTTCATTGACTTTTCTGTTTATTCAAATTGGTAAAGCTCCCTTAAATCCGGAAAAATAATTACTGTTCCTGTGGGATGGTCAACGAAATGGTAGGTGTAGCGAATTACTAATTCTAAGCGGGCAGAAACTTAGTGCTTAAGACATCTACAAGCATTTGCTTTCGTTGCTTGCCACCCGGTCGTTAAGAAGCCACATAATATCCTAAAGTCGGCAGTCTTCCGCCATCTGGATCTCAATAAACTCAACGTCTATGTGTCTGTTCTTTGGAATATATTTAACTTGATTATGTTTCCTTGAAACTGTTAAACATGTAAACTCGAGTAGAAACAAAATTTTGATAGACTTTATAGGTGTTATCAATCAATCACTCATTTATTTGTGTTTACAGGTCATTACAAAAGATATAATATGTATAGTATCACTGTAAATTGCCGGTAGGCGTACAAATTTATAAAGAAATACAACTAACGGCAACAACATAACAGAAACAAAGTATATTTAAAATTGATCTATTAAAAATTCAGTTACACGATAATAACATTTTTTAATAAGTAATTTCAATAGCTTTACCTTAAAACTAACAATATCGGCATTCTTTATGTCTACATGTAGGTAGTAGTTTAGTTAGTTGTAGATAGTAGGTGCCATACCAAATAAACAATTTTATACATATAAAGGGAAGTTTTACAGAGCTCCGGTATTACGAGTATGTGTGATTTGACTCATTTGAGTCATGCTTTACCACCTAGCCCTCGAGTCTTAAACTTGTACAGGTTTATTCTAACAAAACATTATATTTCAAATCTGAGACTTCTTTTGCATGTTTTTTGTTGAATCTTCGAAACTTTACAATGTGAAACAATGATTTTAGATTTATTTATTTATTTAAATACTTTATTACACAAAATTAAAGTAGTGTACAAAAGCCGAACTTATTGCTACAAGCAATCTCTACCAGTCAACCTTAAGGTGAAACAGAAATGAAAAAGTAGGTAGGTGCAATAAAATGACAATCCTTTCCCTTTATCTATTATTATTTAGATTAAGAGGATTGTGAAGCTAAAAATTGCTCTCCCTTAAACCTAGTCCGATTTTTACGATTTGTGAATATGTTGTAGATATCGTGAGAAACTATGTCTGTACGTTTTCCTTTACACGAAAATATTTCTTAGAATGAAACAAATTTAAAAAACAAAAAACAGAAACGTACAGACCGAGTTCTTTATAATAACTACAACATATTCAAAAATCGTGGAAATCAGACTTGATTTAGGTGATGACTGATGAGAAACGTTATCGCCTGGAGCTAAATTTGCATGGATTTTTCGATTTTTTTTCGACACGATTTCACCACATTTAAAAAAATATGGTTTGTAAGTAAGCAGCCATTATTTTAATTTGACGCTGCAATCTAGACGCGTGCAAACTATCTCTATCTCAAGTTCTTCGTGCGCAAGTACAAAAAGCCCTCCCTTTTGATTCTTGTGTGGTCCTGGCAGCATCGGTGGCATCAAAATTCGTGGAAATGCCGGTAAGTTCGGCCGAATTTATGACCTTCAAATGACGTTAACTTAATTAAATTTTAAGATTAACAATTAGGAAGTATCGAATATCTAACATTTGCGGCTTTTTATTAATGTGAATCATGAGATAATGACTTTTTGTTAAATCAGATGTACTGTGTAAAGACAAAGATCGTTAGTTTTAATATATTGGAGCTCGGCGCAATTCAATGTGTCGTCGGTGCCAAAAATGTTCGGCCGAGAAGATACCGACATTACGTATACGCATATTGAGTAACTTTATTTCGAGTGAATTATTTTGTACATGTGTTTTTTAACGCTATCGAAAAAAGAGGAGTGTTATACGTTTATTGTCTGTATTTATGTGTAACGGTGCATCTCTGCGTCTATGTATCTGTGTGTATTTGTGGATTCGTAGCCGCGAAATAAATGGACCGATTCGGTTACCTACGGTTTTTAGGGTTCCGTACCCAAAGGGTAAAAACGGGACCCTATTACTAAGACTCCACTGTCCATCTGTCTGTCTGTCTGTCTGTCTGTCACCAGGCTGTATCTCATGAACCGTGATAGCTAGACAGTTGAAATTTGCACAGATGATGTATTTCTGTTGCCGCTATAACAACCAATAATAAAAACGGAATTAAATAAATATTTAAGGGGGCTCCCATTCAAAAAACGTGATATTTTTGCCGTTTTTTGCTCGATATTAATAATGGCAACAGATAGACGCTTGAAATATACACAGAATATTTAGTTGTATATTCACTTTAATAATTAAATTAAAATAAAATAAATATTTAAGGGGGCTCCCATAGGGGGCGCCCTTCGTGAGCGTCCGACTCGCACTTGGCCGGTTTTTTTAAATAAAGCTGGTTTAACCAAAATAATTTTAATTAAATACGTTTTATGACAATCGGTTTATTATTTATTTATTTAATTTAACCTTTATTACACAAAAAAGCACTAATGGCGGACTTAATGCCTAATGGCATATAATGTAATGATTTTATCTAGAGATATTTATTGTGTTAGCTGTGTGGTTGCCGGCTTAGAATAGTACCACTCCATGCCTTCCCGTGGATGTCGTAAAAGTCGATTAAGGGAATAAGGCTTGTAGTACTGTTAGGCGATGGGCTTGCAACCTGTCACTAATACACTGGTAAACATCTTAGCCTGATTATGCAAAATGTGGTTACAGAATTATCAACAAGCTTTTGGAGTTGTTGGCAATTCTGTAGCTCTGCCTACTCCAAACTGGGAATAAAGGCGTGAGTTTATGTATGTATTTATTGTTTTACTAGATTACTGCTTATTCAACTCATGACGATTATTTTTTATTCGTCGTCCTATCCGGGAAGAAAAGGTATCTTATACAGGGTGTCCGGGAGATAAAGGCCAACTTGTGCAACCATTTTCTTAAGAGCGATCGGCAATTTTCGTTTTTCTATGACACACGTGTGACAAATATATTGTCAGTTACGAGTGCAAGCGTGATAGCGATAGCCGGCCGAAAGCTATTATGAAGCTGGGAACACTGTACAGGAATTTACTCGTAGGTATTGTTTGAGAAACGCAATGATGCCTCAGCGGAAACGGGGATTGCCTAAATCGTATTTTAACAGATCTCGCTAAGGCCCGCAATCTCCTATTTTCCGGGCTTCTGCAATAATGTAACTTCTATAAAGTACGTAGGTAAGTATTACTAGTAGAGAAGTAGAATTATGAAGCACTTTTGTTTATCGACCCCGTCCACATGATTATTATCATGTTTTAGGGATGTAAATATCCTATATTGTAATGTAAGAAATGGCCTTCCCCGTGTGCCAAATTTGACCAAAATTGTTTTGCTGTTTATGTGGGACTGACAGACAAACGTCGTACAACCTCAATTTCCAAAGATCTTCACCAACTCGTCCCAAATTTAAATTGACTTATTTACTTTACACTAAAAAAATTACATCGTAAAGTGTTGTCATAATGACTATGTGGTTACGGGCAGGTTATGGTAATCTCTTGGTTATTGCGTTCCTCACAACCCTGTAAGATGTAGTTTATTATCCGCAACATTGTACGTGACAGGTGGGAAGTAATGCTTCATTATAATCGTGTAAAAATCGCAACCATAACAGCAGTCATTAAATAACCGCGGATTGTTGACCCCGACGGAGAATGGAACCATCGGTCAAGTACAAGCGGGAGTTGCGCATCGAGGGTTCCGTGTTTATGATAAAAAAATAGAATCGATGCGAGGAAATATTCGTTTCTATGATAATTTGTTGTTTTTTCGTTTTTACAGTAATTTTTTTTGATAGACAACTAGAAATAAGTTTGAATTAATGATTATTTTTAAGGTGGTTTGTTGTTATTAGTTTTTACAGTTTAAATTTCAAACCATCTTTACCACTCCCGCTGCATTTAAATTGACCGTTTACTTAACATTAAGAAAAAACCCAGTAAAGTGTTGTTATAATGACTATGTGGTTACGGACAGGTTATTGTAATCTCTTGGTAATTGCTTTGCTCACAGCCCTGTAATACTTATGTAGTTTACTAGCCGCAACATTGTACGTGACAGAAGGGTAGTAATACTTTATTATAATCGTGTAAAAATCGCAGTCATAATAACAGTCATTAAAAAACCGCGGATTGTTGAGCCCGACGCAGAAAATGAAACAAGCGATCAAGTGAGAGTCGGAGTCGCGCATCGAGGGTTCCGTTTTTATGATAAAAAACTAGATCAAGTTATAATAAGGCCTATTTCGAGTTTCCTAATTCTAATCTTAACACGAATGTTCGAAGCTTTCTGTAATTTTTTTGATGACTATTTAATTTGATGACGTCATTTTATTTTTCCTGTACAATATATTTCGGTTTCTTCGGGTCTTAAACTTTAAAGATAATCAAATAGGACGATAAAATTTTGTTTTTTTTTGTTAATCTTTACATATTATTAAATGAAGTCGCTTCCGCTGTCTGTTCTTTTAGATCTTTTAAACTACTCAACGGATTTTAATGCAATTTCCAGCAATAGATAGACTGATTCAAGAGGAAGGTTTTCATATATAATAAATTTTGGTTTATGTACGGGTGTTACAGAAAACTCACATCAACAGAATCGAAGCGAGGGCGAGTCGCTAGTAACTAATAAATAAATAGTCCACAAATGGATTGATTGAAAACCTCCATATTGACACCTCATTTGCTATAATCTCATCACTTTGATTTTCAACAAAAATATTATTCTTATAAAGTCACACAAACCCACTCTCACTATAAGGGTTCTTTTTTACCATTATGTTACGGAACCCTAAAAATATCATGTGTCTCGCAATTATGTCCCTTACGTAAGAGTGACTTTAGTCGATCATCAATTGAATTACATTGTAGGATTGTGAGTTGTTTTTTTATCTTTTAGCAATCGAGTGATGGTAGAACCATGAGATGCCAATTCTGCCCTAGTACGGAGAAAAGGCACATCTACTTTATGAATTGTTTTGCACTTTCAACCTTATTATAACCCTTGAGAGTTTAATATGCTTCTATGAATTAATTGCACTTGTGCCTTTTCTCAGTACAAGGTTAGAATTACTGGCCGTCCCTAGTATTATGAATCACAGCTCGGTGCAATAAGCAATCTCTCTCAGAACATCTGCATAAAATAATACAGGTGTGTTATTCTCTCAAAAAACGGCGGCCGGTCGGACGGACGAGCGAATAAAAGCGGCGAGTTTAAGTAGTCCCGTATTATTTATTTACTCGTTTGGCATGATGTAAAGAATATACAGAGAAATAAGAGGCTACAAATTAAATTGAAGAGATTTAAGCCACTGAGTGGCTACGTCGTTCAGGTTGATCAGGTCTTCGGGGGGCCCGCCGGTGTAACGCGAAGCAGGGCATTCCTGGATTATATGGAGTATTGTTTGGACCTCTGCACCGCAGTCACAGCCAGGAGAATCTATCCACCTACAGCGGTGTTTGTATTGGGCGCACCGTCCATGTCCTGTGCGTAGCCTATTAAGGTTGCACCAGTCTTGTCTTGGGAGTTCGGTGCCCTTAATTCTGGTTCCTGGGACAATTTCAGAGCCCAATTTACCCGCCATGGACGCGTTCCACCTGTCACTGTTCCACGCGTCACTGGGTCAAAATCGCAGTGCGAGAGTTCTTTGGCAATGTTATAAGACGGATTTCTTGACTTTAACCGAAAGTAGTCCCGTCCGACCGAACAAAACACATTTTAGCACGTGCATTGTCAATTAGGGAGCCTTATACGTTCGAGAAGTCATGCTGCCAAATTGAATACACGCGCTAAAATGTGTTTTGTTCGCTCTGTCGGGACTACTTAAACTCGCCGCTTGGACCTTCACTCGAGCGAACGAACACCCTTGCTTGTTGAGAGAATCACAACCCAGTACCGGTAGATTTACCCATCTGCGGTAGGTCAAAATAAAGGTGGTTTTTGAGCTGAATGTTTAAAGTGATGTATTTAATTATTTGTCTGAATGTATGTATAATTTATTGTGCGAACTCATAAACTGTACCTAATTGTTTGAAAGTGGTTCGTAAATTGATGGAGTTTAAATTGTCCGTGAGTATTTTGTAAACATGCCATTACACAAATATACTGCGTTTAAAGACCAATAAATAAGATTTTGGGGATCGTTTTGATAATATTTAACTCTAAAATAGTCATTTTTGCTAGATTTACGATTCCCTTATACCCAAAACTACAAATACTAAACTGAAAGTATCTTAAATATAATAACAAATAAAAAAGCTATCACGGCTAAGTAGACTTTGTTGGGTCTGAGTTAGAGTCGATTAAAATTTCTATCATTATCATCAGCAGAGCTGAAAGACATCCATTGCTGGACATGGGCCTCCCAAGGTTTAAAGCTAATGAAAAATATCTAAAGTATCGACCATACCGTTGCTCAAAATACACTGAAACACCGTAAACGCAGTGACGTGACTTATGCGTCAAGTTTTTAACACATACTACACATCGGATCTCATCAGTTGCTTCTTTTAAGTCGACCGGTGTGGTCACGTCCGAGAACGCTACTTAATTACATACTTTATAAAAACTGTGGTCGATCCTAAGATAGAACCAAAGAAAAATAAAATCTTTACATTGTATAAAACAAAGTCACTTCCCGCCGTCTGTATGTCAGTCACGAGATTAACTTTGGTTCCCACCTTAGGTCCAAAGTCAATCTGAAATTCTACAACAATAAAGTTATTATTATTATTTATTTATTTTAATGGCGTCTACAAGTTATGTAATTTTGCCAATGTCAAGTATATATGTATAAGCAAATGTACGGTGAATCGTCGTTGTCGTCGGCGTCTTCCAGTCCCAGTCGGCACACCATTGAAGATGGCGGGCATCCACTTCAATGGCTTATTGGCTTGGAGTGTTCTTGACCGCTTGCTAATTCAGAATCAACTTTTCACTGATATTTTATTTGATGCATATTCTTCGTCAGTGTTGGAGGTTACTTCACAAAGTTGCCCTGGATTTGCGAACCAAAATCAACGATAAAGTAATTTACAAAAAATGAAATAAATAGACAGATGTTTTCAAAATGACAGCTAGACAAGAACCAACAATAAGGTTGAGTTTCCTAAAAGTTACAAATGACTTGACATCTCTGATGACATTGACGACTTCAAGCATATTTTTCTTGAATTGGGTCCCAAATTAACGCTCGTGACCGTTAGCTTAGATCTTTCAAACTACGCAACGCATTTTTTTTTTGCAACGGATTTGAATGCAGTTTCTATCAATAGTTATACTCATTCAAGAGGAAGCTTTTTGTGTACAATAAATTCTGAATTATGTACAGGTGTTACAGAAAAGTCACATAAATCGAAACGAAGCGAGGGCGGGTCGCAAGTAAGTAATAATTAAGTGATTTGTGGCCACAGAACCCTGGCCCGGGCATGCGCTTGCGCAGGTTTTTTTGCTTTGTCGCGCGCTGCGTCCACTTTCGTGACTCCCACGCTCCCACCATGCTTTGCTCCCAGCGAATATATCACTTGTGTTTCTTAGTAACACAAAGCAAGCCGATGAGTTTTATTAAGACTTATGCTGCCCTTTTAAGCCAATAGGCAGTATCTCAGATAAAACTCATAGCAATATCAACCTCATTACTAACGGAAGATAATTCAAAATGCTTTGGTTATTGAATTTGAGATACGGGTTATTGGTTTAAGGCTGAATGGTGCGGCCAGCTTTAAAAATGAAATTTAGTTTAGATACTTCTCATATTTTATTGTCAAGGGAATAAGAGTATTCTGATGTTTTATCTATTTGACCATTAGGTAGAAAATATTATTGAATTCTACGTGTGTAATAATATAATGTAGGTATGTAGGTATAGTTATTTGATCCTTGGAACCTTGAACATATATTTCGGGTTCAACGAACAACGTGTCTAAATTGTATTTAGCATCGCACGTATCGCTTGGTAACAAAACTAGTAGATGTATAATAGGTAGGGAATGCAAATTAACCGGTTATTAACCGTTTTTTAATGAAAATAACCGGTTAAAATCGGTTAAAACCGGTTATTCGCATTCCCCAATAATTGGGTGCTTCTTATTTTTCGACTTTTGAAAAATAGTCGCGGCAACCCGCGATTCGCTTCTATTACCTTAAAAACGAACCTATGATTTTACTCTGTGATTTCGATTGGGTTTTAGGGGTCGCTACCACGTGTCAAAGTGTGCACTTATAGGGTGAAAAATTATTTTTCAACTTTTGAAAAAAAATCCGTGGCAACCCGCCATTCGCTTTTATTACCCAAAAAAAAGAACCTATGACTTAATTTTTAACCGACTTCAAAAAAAGGAGGAGGTTCTCAATTCGTCTGTTTTTTTTAAAATGTTTTTTACCTCAGAACTTTCGACTGGGTGAACAGATTTTGATGATTCTTTTATTTGAAAGCTGGTGCTTCCAGATTGGTCCCATTCTTTACAAAATGAAGATCTGATGGTGGAATCCATGAGGAATCGACGGAACTCTTCAAAAGTTATAGGCACACTTATAGCGATTTTGGTATTTTTCATTGTAACTCGTGTATTTGGTCTTGGAAAGCACTATTTGGTGAAGTGGAACTGATGATGAAGACCACAGATGGCCACCGGAACTCCTAAACGGTATATATTTCGAGGGTGGCGACAAGATATTTCGATTAAGATAGTTGAGCGACTATGACGAAGCATATTTAGGTTTAAATATATGACTATTACTTTCCCACGGCGTTGCTTGCGGCGAGATTGAAATGTTCTATTGTTTCTTATTAATTGAGAAGTGGGAGAATAAAAGCATAATTATGGTCACTAAAAAGTATAAAATAAACAAAAAGTTAAAAAAAACAAAAACCCGCCTTCGAAAAGCAAAAAATAACTTCTTTAAAATGGTAGGTAAATAGGTCAGTCCAATTGAAGGCGGGTTTTTGTTTTTTTAAACTTTTTTGTTTTCTCGTCTGGGTTTTAGGGGTCGCTACCACGAGTCAAAGTTTGAAATTAATAATAAAACATGCTATTGCAACTATTCGTTCCATTATTTCAAGGCGAAACACTCTTACTCCACTATTTTGATTGAAGAATACAATAAATTAATAACCATCAACGGAGAACCCAAACAATACTCTCTACTATTCTCTAGACTGTAAAAAAAACAGGCACAACTACCCTAACCCAAAAAAACGACATTATTAGACTAGTTTATTTATTATTGAAAATGATAGTTTTGATTAATTAAGATTGTGAATTTAATTTATTAAAAGCCCTTAAATAGTTGGGCCATATAAGAAGCACCTTAATGTATAACCTAAAAAACTCAGTCCCGAATTCAGACTCCCAATCGCGATAAGATTAAGTTACTTCAAGTTAAAAGGATAGCGGACAAAATTTTTTGGACGGCACAGCCAAGTCCGCCACAACTTAGACTACTTTTGTTTGGAAGGTATCAAAGCTATGTACTTCCGTACCAATGTGCATCAAATTCTGTCCATGGGTTCTCTATTCATTTTAAGTCGAATGGGTTTAACTTTCTGAGCATTATTGAAACAAGCATAACATATTAAACCTTTTTTTAACAAAATAAACTCAATAATAACGTTATAAACTAAAAAAATATATTTAACAGTGTTTAATTATCATTACGATTACTATTATTTATTTTTGTTAGATGTTTCGAGTCATATTCAATATATGGCTCGAAATGGCGGAGCTGGGTGTATTTTGCCCACAATCGTTTAATACTTTTTGTAAATGGCGAATGTCATTTGTTTACTTGAAGCACACTGAAAAAAATATTTGGTCGTCTGTAACAAGATTGTGATTGTTGTGCATAAGCGTCTTGATCCCATACGAGCCTAGCAAGACGATAGATACATCAACTAAGACGTTAGACACATCAACTATGATGTTAGTTGAATCACTAAAAAAATTGCTGTCGTTAACTATCAGCTTTGGTTGATATAACTAATATCTTAACTATTGTAATCATTTTTTATCAACTAAGTGAAAATCTCTCTTTGTTGGCTCTCATTTTTTTGAGTGCAACAAAACCTATCCACAGTAAAGTTTATCCTTATTGCTTACGTAATTCAACATCAACATCAATTCAACGTTTATTCATAATAATTTCCTATTTAATAAATTATAATTACAAGTTACTCTAGTTACCTTATTCGTAGCCATTTAATGCAGTCATTCATATTTTAGTACTTACTTAATACGGACAAGGAGCGCTTCAACTAGGGAATGAAAATAACCGGTTTTAACCGGTTTTAATCGGTTATTTTAATACAAAATCAGTTAATAACCGGTTAAATTGCATTCCCTAGCTTCAACCAATCGCCATGCACTTTTTTTTGATCAAACGAGACGTTTCTAACTCAATCCTACTAATATTATAAATGTGAAAGTTCGTGTGTGTGTGTTACTTTGTTACTCCTTCACGGTGCAACGGCTGGACGGATTTGGATGGAATTTAGAATGGAGATAGCTTATACCCAGGATTACATAGGCTACTTTTCACCCCGGAAAGTTTAAAAGTTCTTAAGTGAATAACGGTAATCGAAATAGTCGCGGGCAGAACCTTGTAGAAGATATAAGTTCGTGTTCGGGGTATGGTCCTATTTTTACCCGGCTGCTGGAAGATGTATTTGACCTGTATGTATGTATTTATGGTTGTTCGTTCCCTTGTAAAAGCTAAACGGGCGGCCCATTTTTTTAATGTGAAATTGGCGATATAAAACATAATACAGCATGCAGGCATTTATTAAAACTGCCGATAAAATGTTGCTTTAGCAATTGTTTGCAAGTATTATCAATTAAAAAATAATTAAAATAACTTCACTTATTAATTTTCTTAGATACTGTCCATTTTTAATGCAGTGCATGTGCTGCGTGTTCATCTTTATCAGTATCGCTGTTGTTTAGTACAAGGCATGTCGTGGTACGGGGGCAAATCATAATAATCAAAGTATCCATCGACTATCATTTACACTTGTCAAATTGTTGAGACGACCTTGTAAAGATCACGGGAACGCGGTGGATGCGAAAAGCACAAGACCGGTCTGAGCGGAGAGCCTTGGGGGAGGCCTATGTCCAGCAGTGGACGTCTTTCGGCTGACATGATGATGATGATGATGAATTGCTGTGCTTTACATTGCTGGCAATTATAATTTTGTTAGAAAGTGAACAAAGCCTGAAAATTTGCTTATTAATTAAATTAATGTCATGGTTACGTTACAGATATACGTTGTTTTAACCTCCGTTAAAAAAAACCAGGGTGCTGGTAACACACTGTATAGTGATAACTAACATTATATTGACGACATTATCCAAACAGCGGTTGGATTTTTTAGACATTCTTTTTGTAGAACTTGGTAATTAATAGCTAACAGCGATAAAACCGCCGCCCTGTTTACTCACTATGTCGTCACATTTTTTTTTTGTATTTCCTATCCTGTCTCTGCATGCGGCGTCTAATAAAGGGTCCTTATTATTGTATGTTTTCCGACATACGCATATTACGTATCTCATATTTTTTCAAACTTCGATACCTAAAGAGCAACAAAATTTCGCATTATTACGTTTACCATATTTTATCCTTGTCTAAATTAAAAGTAAATTCGTATAATCTCCATTTATTATAAACAAAACAAAACTATGGAATTTAATTCCTAATTGGCATGGGAATTCGCGGTCCTCGAATGCCAGTCGCACACTGCACAATATGGCAAGCAGCGAAGCAGAAAGTTTAGCGATTTCCATCCAAAAGGATGCGCCCGCACCGCCTCGTTAGCAAGTTCCCGGATTGTAATAACAGCTGAGGCTGTATTTTACTCGGTAATACCATATTGATTTTGACATGTTATCTTATTGTGTTGTTCTGGAATCCATGGAGTCGCTATTTCCTAATGATTATTTCCTATGATTAACCCGTACCACTTTCATTTTGGTTTTCAGTATTGTCATATTTCTATATACATTTTTAGTTCAGTTTATCCATACTAACTAATATTTGTTTGTTACGCTTTCACAGCGGAGATACCTATCCTCCATACCAAAATTAATATAAACTCCTTTAGCGATTTAATGAATGATTGAATTTTGAAATACTGAACTGAACAATACTGAAGGTCAAAATCAAGGCGGTGCGGTGGGAGCCTGCCGTTTGGCAGAAATATGTTTGCCAAATGTATCGTTTCCCAACTTTTTCATTTGTCCACCCAATGTTATATATTTTTTCAGGATTTATTTCAATACCATCGTGTAGAACGCTATAGGTTAGGTTAGGTTGTTTTTTCTAAAATCCTGAAATATTTACGGTTACAAAAAACAAAGCGGGTTGGCAAATGAAACGGTTGGGAAACGATACGTTTGGCAAACATATTTCGCCGAAACAAAGGTAACCCCAAGGCGGTATATATTATAATAATCAGTGAACAGCGACTCCACGGATCCTAGAACCACGTTTTGCCGCCAAAAATCCTAACTCTAGATAAGATAGCTCTTATTTAATTAACACTTCCGAGTTAAAAACAATATGATAATATGTCATAAGCAATATCTCTGAGTGTAGGACATTAGCGAAAAAATATTCGGTTTATACTCGTATCTTGGCGCTTTCCTAAAACTATTTAACGGTTGTAATTTAATATTCAAGCTTTCAACTACATTAAACGTTTTTCTAATATTTAAAAGTGTTTTAAAAGGGATTGTCAATAAAATAAAGTTAGTTAATTAACATATCTAAACAGATTAACTTTGAAATGTAATTTAAATATCGAAAATACATACATAAACATACAAAAACTCACGCCTTTATTCCCAGTTTGGGGTAGGCAGAGCTACAGAATTGCCAACAACTCTAAAAGCTTGTTGATAATTCTGTAACCACATTTTGCATAATCAGGCTAAGATGTTTACCAGTGTATTAGTGACAGGTTGCAAGCCCATCGCCTAACAGTACTACAAGCCTTTATTCCCTTAGTCGACTCTTACGACATCCACGGGAAGACATGGAGTGGTACTATTCTAAGCCGGCAACCACACAGCTCAATCGAATCGAAAATACATCTAACAGTTTAAAGAGTGATGTTTCAAATATCGACATATAAAACTACAATCGATTGAAATTACATCGTTATCTCGATAAAGTAACTGTCGATGTATTTACCTTTGATATTTAAATACGTATTAGTTATACAGAATAAATAAAGGTAGCCTATTCACTAGTAGGACAAATATTAAAATGCAATGAACTACTTTGCATATGAGTGCGTAAGCACGAGCGGAAGACAATCACAGCGTACATTTTATAATACACTAGCGTAACTACAGCTCGCAATGTGAATGCGTCATTTATTATGGCTCTAAGGTGTTATTAAAAACGTGTCCTGTCAAACGGTTGATGGAGTGAACTAATTGATGCGCATTGTACGGGACAAGCAGGTTGGCTGAGATTACACGGCGGAACAATTTCAATTCGCCAGTTAATAATTGGTTCGTCGAGTTCAAGAGCGAGTTGTTTAATATTTAGATTTAGATTAATTTATCTCATAAATAAGTTGCTATTGTATATCAACTACAAGTTTACCTTACTCAATTTGAGGACGCAGTTTAGCTAGTTTTTTTTTAATATCAAGGGACAATCTCACACCAAATGACCTAGTCCCTAAGCTTTAGGCTTGTACTATGGGTACTAGACAACGATATAAATACTTATATAGTTGGTTGGAGTTGGCACTGGCTACGAAGCTAGAGGTACCAGGTTCAATTCCCGACATGGGAAAATATTTGGGTGATACGCACTATTATTTGTTACTCAGTTTTGAATGTTTTATATGAATATAATTATGAATTTGTCTATGTAATATAATTTGAATATGTATGTTTATCGTAGCCTTGTACGGATAGTACAAACCTAGAGCTTAGTTTGGGACTATGTGATTTTTTGAGTGCAATTGTCCCCTAATAAAAAAAAAGAAAAAAAAAGCAGTAGATACATACAAGATTTCGATATAGTTAACTATTCGACTGTCCCCACACTAGGGCTATCTCGTGGGAACCAAACAAGTACAGATTACCCAAGGCCAATGAGGCCTGTGTATGTACTAGGTCTGTTCATCCTTACTTGTCTTATATAGTAAACAACTTTCTAACCTCAAAATGAACCTTTTTTGGCTAAAACAGCTATTTTAAATAAAATAAAGCAATCACAGACAATACATTGGCCAAGTGATGTCCAAAATGTTAACTCGGTTTACTTTATTTACGATAAAAGAGCTGTTTTAGCCAAAAATGGTTCATTTTGAAGTTAGAAAGTTGTTTACTATATAAGACAAGTAAGGATGAACAGACCTTAGGTAGGTACAGAACAAATAATTTATGATGAACTCTAACTATATAAAAGGAACATTATTTTAAATATTTATTTATTTATTCACTATAATAAAGCGACAAATTGCGTCAACATAACAATAGCTAAAAAAAAACGCAAAAAATGTAGCGTGTATTTAACCGTTATGCAGATTGGAGAGAGCGGAATTTGCAAAGCCATTAGCTGGATTCGTAACTGTGTGTAGTTGTTCTGTGAAATAACAAAGGCATACCTAGTATACTGTAGTCCAGAAAAAATTGGAAAAAATTATTCGAATGACGAATAACGAATAAGAATAACCCAATATTTCGCGAATAAGGAATGATATTCTCGAATGATTATTCTTATTCGAAAAAAAAAATTCGCGAGTAATTTATTCGTTGAATGAATTGCCACGAATCATTATTAGGTACTACTTATTATACCTGCTCTATTTTTCTCTAATAAATTATTCGTTATTCAAAAAGTAGTCGAATGATTTATTCGTGGATAAATTATTCGAAAATTAATCATTCGCAAATAAATTATCCGACGAATAAATTATTCGCGAATAAAAATATTACGAATAATTTTTTATTCGAATGATTATTCGAATAAATAATTATTCGAATAATGCCCATCTCTGCTGTAGTCGGCATATTTCCCACTCTTCGCATTCATATAAGGTCGACTACTGGTATCTGGCTGACCACTGGTGACTTTACCCTATATCAAATAGGAAAGTACCGCTCGCCTGCATACGGGGGTAGCCTGGCTACTTAGGCCAGCATTATACCGATGAAAAACTTCTAAGCATGACCCTGTTACTCATAAAGGCGCAATAGCTCAAGTGTGCTTAGAATTTGCTTTGTTCTTATCCTGTCATTATGACATTTGAATTTGACATAAAGTAACTTAAAATACTTTAATTATAACAGGTTTATTGTGTTTTTATGAATAATGGGGTAAAGGTTCTAATAAGAAACCCTGAGTAAGTTCTTGTCTGCCTCCTTATTCACATAAAAAAAATGTTTCCCGGAATGTTTTCCGTAATTTCTTCAGAAGATTTCCAAACTTCTTGGAATGTTCTGCAACTTTCGTCGACTGGTCATGTAGAGATTTATATACATTACTGCTTGCGTTTTTTTTGTATTTCAACCTTTTTGGATGTTAATCCGTTGGGTTATTTGTATTATCATCACTTTATTGTTTATTAATTTTATAATCCAATCTCATTACCACCTTTCCTTTCCGCTAAAGTATGTAATGTTATTAGCTGTATCACAGTGTGCGGTCCCACGCCGTGTAACGACACTACCACCACTAAAAAGGTAGTTTATTCGCATTTTATAGACTTTCGCAGTTTTTATACCAATGAAAAATTTCAATTTCGGACCCACGGCACTTCTAAGTAACATAAATATGAGGTAGGTTTAGGTTATGTTAGTTGTTCAGCTGGCCCGGAGGGCCAAACCACCCGGAAAAGGGAGCTCCGCGGTAGCGGATCTCCGTCGGGTTTCTGCGAAAGTGTATAAAATGCGAATAAATTAAAAATGTATAGTGTAAAAATGTACCCGACGAATCCATTTTATGAAACTTTAAAGACTATTTCTCTAATTTATAAACGCGCAATAGCTGTGCTTGAAATATACTCTGTTCTTATCTGTCATTATGATATTTGAATTTTACAGTAAAGGACAACTAATACTTTAACCATAATAGTTTTAATAATTGTAACTATGCTATGCTTAATTAAATTAATAAATACGCCGTTATTGGAGTCACTCGTGCTAAAGTTAGGAGTTCAAAGGATTTTTTGCGTTGCAGTACCTACTTAAAAACTCGTAACATTCCTAATACTAAACATTGCTTATTGGTTTCAAACTTTTTTAAGCATTTCGTTTATGGAGAGCGCTATTTTCGTTGAACCAGTAAAGCAGAAAGACTTGTTTAAGAGCATCATAATTGTTTTAATTTACCAAAGTAAGTAACAGATACTTACATTTTACATTACAGTTATACATGATAATCTAACTTTATTATTTCACCTTTAAAAAAACCTTAACACCAATGTAACGTACAAAATTGTATGATTCCAATTTTTCAAATCGTGATATATCAAAAAGTTACTATGATTAGACATGTTGTTTCCGTGTACCATTCATATACAGTACAGCGATAATTTTATTAAGGCTATTTGTAGTTAAAACTAAGTCAGGCACATATTTCGTCCTTTTTTTTTTTGGTAAATAAGAGCAGAAGAAAATATGGCGGTATTTTGGAAGATGTTTCTTCAGTTTATGGAAAACTAACAGAGCTACCTGAGACATGATGTGTTATTATGAAATAAGCATTACTGATATTCTGATATCAAGAAAAAGCAGCTTGTTGATTTTTAACAACGGTTTAGTTGAAGTAAGCTTAGCTTTACCAAATGTTTATTATTAGTATACAAATAATATTGTACTTAATTAACCTTAATCAAATTCAATTCAACCAGCTAGCCTATTGCCTAACGCACTCGCAATCGCAATCGGCTTCAAAGCGGAACAATTGTTTTCATTTTGTATGCAGACAAGCCTTCCATTTTCAAAATGAAAACGATTGCGATTGCGAGGGCGTTAGGCAATAGCCCCTCAGGTCGTCAGTAAAGGGTCTGGTATACGATCAACTTTTTACGGCAATGTGTGGCTGGCAACTATTGCTGTCTTACTCTTATTTCATATGTTAAAGCAAGATGCGTATAGTTGCCGGCCACAAATTGCCGTGTAAATATTGCTCGTTTAACCGGCCTTTAAGAGTTACTTAAGTGGCGGTGATAAGAAGTGAAATATGTCGGCGCTTTGGACAAGCCGATTGTTGCTAAAACCAATCTCCAGAGTAGCTTCTCAGAAACACGGAAAGTTGTTTGTGTGTCATGTAATCTTTACTCATAAATCTGGTTCGTTACCGGCTGACTGGTGGACATTACAACCCAGGCTACTTTAGTCGTCAGAGCGCTCGCAAACCATACAATACTCTTGTTTTAAATTTCGAATTCCTTTCGAACAAAAATAAAACTTGGCCAGTTAGAAAAGAAAAACAAAAGGTATCGAAACGGGTTTTTGCCGCGGTTTGAATTTATTTATGAGGTTCGTTTCTACTATGTTGCAAACGTCATGATCACGCGATAAATGAAGTCTGCGGGTAGGTTGATAGTTAAGGATAGCTGTATCGGTTTACTCTCTTTCTTGTTTGTTTTATTTTTCTACTATCACTACTACCGGAACTTACTCGAAAGTCACTTCGGCAATAAGCTCTCACAGTATTTCCGTAGTAATCTGTGGTGTTCACGTTTATTAACACATAAAAACTTTTTGTTTTCTTTCTTTTTCTGTGCACTACTGTTGTTAGTTTCACTATGATTATTATGTTGGCACATTGGACTCTTGAGGTCGTAGTCTTGACAATTCGAATGTCTATGTTCTCAGGTACCCCACTTATTATCAGGTGGCCTGTGAGCTCAAGTGCGTCCTCCTCGCCATAAAACAATGGTTTAGGTGTAGTAAAAGTGTTCATGTTACAATGATACCTATTTACAGATAGCGCGAGTTCAATGCCGCCGGGGCCTGAGGCGATGGCTGAATTACATTGGTCCAATAAAAACATGCATGTACATTGACGAGTTCGTTTTTCACGTTTGAGGCGAGAGCTATTGTAACGAAGCAATCTACTTCTACTGGCATGCTTTTGCTGGAGCAATGTAAATCAGCCTCTCCCCCCGCCGTCCGCATGCCTCGTCTCACGCGCCTGCAGTGTAGTGCCGTCTTTGAGAGCAGTCGTACGCTTATCGATGGCGTTAATACTCAAGTTGCGGCTCACAGCACTATCGTATGCCTTCGAACGGGAATAAACTCCCGCGCTATCTATACACCAGTTACAATCTCGATGTTAATCAAAAACAAAGAGTTATTTAAGAGGATTGTGAAGCGCCGCTAAAATCGTGTGGCTGTCAAAAAAATCCATACAAATCTAGCTCCGGGCGAAAACGTTTCTCACCCCCTAAATGAAGTCCGATTTTCACGATTTTTAACCGACTTCAAAAAAGGAGGAGGTTATACGTTCCACTGTATGTTTTTTTTTTTTATGTATGTTCACCGATTATTCCGTCAATTGTCGACCGATATCAATTTTTTTTTTTTGGTTTGATAGAGTATACTTCCGAGGTGGTCCCATTGTCACCAAATCTGTATCTGATGAGGGGATCAGTGAGGAATTGAGGGAACTCCTCAAATATTGTAGGCAAATATGTAGCGATTTTAGTATTTTTAGTAACAAGTCCAGCATTTGCATTCAGAAAGTATCATTTGGTGTAGTGGAACTGATGATGAAGACCACAGATGGCCACCGGAACTCCTCAATGGTACCGATTTCAAGGGTGGCGATAAGATATCTCGATTAAGATAGTTGAGCGACTACCTACAACGAATAATATTTACTTGTTGAAATATGACTATGACTTTCCCGCGGCGTTGCTTGCGGCGCGCTTGATATAAGTTAAAGTTTCATTTCAACTAAGAAGTGGGACTACGTAACAGCGTATTATGATCACTAAAAAGTATAAAATAAAATAAATGTTTTAAAAAACAAAAAACCACCTTCAAAAACGCAAAAAATAACTTCTTTAAAATTGTAGGCCCCTAATAGGTTAGTCCAACTGAAGTCGGCGACCACAACATTTTCAACAAAAAGCCGACATCAGTTGGACTAACCTATTAGGGGCCTACAATTTTAAAGAAGTTATTTTTTGCGTTTTTGAAGGCGGTTTTTTGTTTTTTAAAACATTTATTTTTTGAATATGTTGTAGTTATTATAAAGACTTAGGTCTGTACGTTTCTGTTTTTTGTTTCGTTCTAAGAAATATTTTTTTGGAAAAGAAAACGTACAGACATAGTTTTTCATGATATCTATAACATATTCAAAACTCGTAAAAATCGGACGAGGTTTAAGGGGAGAGAAACGTTTTCGCATTTTGTATGAAGATTTTTAGCTTCACAATCCTCTTAAACACTATTATTCATCAAGTTCATTGAATAAAGAGTGTCAGTAAAATTAATCCTTTTTGCGATTTATATGCACATTAATATTGAGCTCGGTGAGACGTCAACTCCTAACGCAAGAGCTTGAAGAAAACACCAACTTTTGATCTACGAGTTAATTTCTCCTTCAACTTCACAAAGCAAAATAGAACACTCAGTTCACGGTTTATTAACGTCTGATAGCATTAATATCGTCGTGTTTACCTTTTTCTATTATCCAGCTTTCCATTTGCCACCTTTTTTATTAAAATTACCTTCACATTTCTTCGGAATAATACTTTTCAAACTTGTACATAAAAACTTGGTCGTCTAAGAGAATGTTTAATACAAACCAATCTTGGCTTCAAAGTAACGTCAATATTAAAATTCTCAGAGATACGAATCTAACGTAATAAGATGGTGTAATTTCAGCACATTAACGTAAAAACCTGGATTCGCAAGAAACAAATAAAACGGAAATATGCGCGATGAAATTTAAAGGCAGCTGTACACGACTTGTGCATAATCCAACGACAGTAAAGCTGGCTTCGCATTTTTCATATAACAAGTGAAGGCAATGTCTTGAGGGATTCAGGGCCGGAAGTTCCTGGATTTCATTCAAAATAGACGCGATGTGGAGTTTTTGGCACTGGACGTGGAACGCAAACAAGCTGCCATGATTGATGGCTGTGTTTATGGTGCGTTACGCGATAAGTTGCACAGCGCAGTGGCAAGCGCCAAAGAGTTCACTGGCTGGACAAACGCTGCATCAGTAAGTTTATGGGCATTTTATAGCTAGCTATTCGGCCAATTGTGCTTACTATCGGTTTGATATATAGGTATGTAAAGTTTGAGTAAGTTGGTTACTTGCACGGGGATAACAAACAGATGGTTTTAAATAACTATGCATGGCATACGTTCACCTAGATATAAGATGATGTTAGCAGGTTTGTTTGTGGCATCATAGTTAGGTGGTAGCACTTGCTGTACACAAGTATTCAATTTTATGAAATAGTCGCAATTATGTGTCGTAATATAAATTCGTAACTTTCAAAAACCCATGGAATTTATTCTTAAGAGCAAAAGACAGACTTATTTACTTGTAATTAGTTTTTTGTGCAATAAAGAGGTTACATACATACATAATAAAGACATTGTCATGAATAGTCGGCTGAACGAAGCCAGTTCTTTAAGTCAAATCAATTCGTATGTTTGTTCGTAAATTAGAAAAGTATTGTTCGATGTGGCAACAATTTTATAGTTCGGACATGACCAGGATCGGTAATAGAGTTAGGGAGAGGGTGGAGGGGGATAGCAAGGTCTCTGTTCGGGAGAACTACTACTTCTGTATCAGCGTTTTGATGAGACCAGTGGATCAACTTGTTATGTTATAGCGATGCTCGCTTGGCGCTTAAATGACATCCTACTCGTATTTTGTTTATTACCGAAGGATAAGATGAATTTAGGGTAGATACGGCAGACCCGGCGTCGCGAAATTCTCGTTTTACGTGAGAGCGGCGAGAGTTTTCGTTTACACGTTGGGCCCTTATTGACTTTTCCTGCATTGCATTTGTATTGTTGTCGATAATGCCATTACATTATGCCTTAGACAAGATGCATTCGGCGAAAGTTAATGTTACCCAAAATTAAGATTGACGTTAGCGTTAGCTGCATGCATAGACGACGCGTTGGCCTAGTTTGTAGTGACCCGGCCTATGAAGCTAGCGGTCCTGTGCTCGATTCCCGATATGAGCAAATATTGGACGTTTAAGTATTAATTTCTTTATATATGCATTTATATCGTTGTCTAGTACCCATAGTACAAGTCTAGAGCTTAGTTTGGGACTAGGTCAATTTGTGTAACATTGTCCCCTGTTTTTTTAAATTTATGTTGAAAGTTTCTGGTAATCGTTGTATCTTCTTGTTTAGGACCATTGGCAAGTTAGTAAGAGATATCGTGACGTTGAAAACCTTTACATAATATAAAACAAAGTCGCTTCCCGCCGTCTGTTCCTCTGTATGCGCGCTTAGATTTTTCAAGCTACGCCACGAATTTTAATTCTGTGTTAATCAATAGATAGAGTGATTCAAGAGGAAGGTTTGTATGCACATTCACCGTTTTGCACCGTACTACATGTATGAGCCTAACGATCGAAACAGTAATTGTTACTGGTCCAAAAACAGTTAAAGCTTGCGGCCAAAACTGTTAACAGTAAATTGAAATGTGTTTAGCATTGTAAATATTGTAATTGAATTAAATAGTAATGTTCAATCAGTTAACGTGAATGTTGTGTACTGTTTTTACCTATCGTGATTAGTTACTTTTTTTTTTTGCTCCACTGAGTGTAATAGGTTTTTTTTCCAGTGCAGTATTTGCGACCGAGTTAAAAAAAGACATGTGTGTAGACATACGCGTTGTCGGCTTCGCGTGTGTTTAGCAGGGTACGGGCTATCCGTACGCGGCTTACCAGGACGAGCGCGTCCTCTTAAAGACCGACTGCCGGCGGCCAGATCGCGCGGCACGCGTGCTTCAAAAGTGTACGCGTAGCTGCAGGTACGGATAGAGCGTTCCAGGACACGAGTAACCGACTACGCGTAGCAGGGGCTATCCGTACGCGGCTTTGCAAGGACACAAACCTTTACCTACGTATCACAATTTCGTTCCATCGAGTCAAATCACGTTGCTAAAGAAGTTTTCATTTCAACAATATGATAACATGTCAAAAGCAATTAGG
This sequence comes from Acleris literana, assembly GCA_946894065.1. Taxonomy (NCBI): domain Eukaryota; kingdom Metazoa; phylum Arthropoda; class Insecta; order Lepidoptera; family Tortricidae; genus Acleris; species Acleris literana. The sequence continues at coordinate 5,982,948 of OX335685.1, read as the reverse complement.
CTTCGCCTGAGTAGAATAAAGCCCTAGGACTTGTTATATCAATGCTTTTATATAACTGTAGCATTACATATCGGGTTTAAACATCAAGTGCCGGCGACACGCTTAGCATGCTCAGATTATACACAAGTCTAGTTGGAAATGTGTTTAAAGTTACGACGTTAAACGTAAAAGAATGTTTATAGCAGCATTGTTACCATAGTATTCGCCATTCTTTGCATAAATGGCCAATGACTCGCACCAAAGTATAGAAAAACCATAGGTATTAATAGTACTCGCTGTTACACTCTTTCTGCCATCTGTCAGTATATTTGCTATGCTAGAGGGAGTGTGATAGCAATAGGCATCCGAGTAGGGTAGAAGCCGTTTGGGGCAACTGTATCCTTTTTGGTCATTTAAGGTTGAAATGAGCGTCAAAAATACTGTAAATTTTAAAATAATATTAGTAATATTAATAAAATAAGGCTGAATTAATCCACAATTTTATCTTTAAATTAATATTTAAAGATAAAATATAAAAATATGTTTGTAATTTCATAATGCTTTAGTTATTAGTTAAAATTTAGAGTGGCTAAAAACGGTGTAAAGATAGCAAAATTATCATAGTAATATCGATTGTTGTAATGCTGGTCATTGCCAACGGGTTCAGAACACATCATAGAGCACTTATTATATGTGTAGATAGTATACTTACATACGATTCTAGTAGAGCATACTAAGTAATATCCGTCATCCTAGTAGGGTAGAAGTACAGGTTCTTCTACCCTACTAGGATGACGGAACCAGTTACGGACATGGACCAATGTTAAAAAAAAAGATAAAACATGTTTATTCAGTAAGTAGGCCGCACGGGCACTTTTACACGTCAAAAATCTACCAGCGCTTCGCAAGAGACCACTGCTGAGAAGAAACGCCGCAAGAAACTCAACAGTCAGTCGTTTTTTAAAAAAAATACTTATACAATTATAGAACTTAACCTAGCATTATATAAAACAATGAATTTAACGAATGAATGAATGAATTTTTAATATATATATATATATATATATATATATATATATATATATATACATATACATATACATATACTTACCCATGACGCTGCAAAACAACCACATAGTTTTGATACATTCTCCTACTGAAAATTCTTATTGATTATTCTTATTTCACAGAAGATAAGGGTTAGGTATTAATTTGTTTTGCAACAATCAATTTACGACCACATGACCGGTATTTGAATTATCAGTGAAGTATCCATTACTGGTGCCTGTCAGCTAAAAGTGTCCATCGTTGGTGCCGTCACCCTATTATACTGTGGTTGTTTTACGGGGTATGACAAATCTTCTAAAACTTGACGGATTTGCTTCACCTGTTTTTTTCTCTTATGACATTGTAATGGAAGAGGTGAACGAGCACGCAAGCAACCTGATGGTAAGTGGGATCTGTGACCCATATATATTTGCAATCTCAAGACTACAATCTCGAGTTGCCAACCCTGAGGACCAAGATGGAATGCTTATGCTAGTAATTTCACCGGTTGTTATCCCCACACCGGACATTGTGAGCACTGCTGCTTGTTAAAGTTGGCTTCTTGAACTGTACTAGAGCTAGGGAATGCAAATTAACCGGTTATTAACCGTGTTTGTAAAAAAATAACCGGTTAAAATCGGTTATTTGCATTCCCTAACTAGAGCCAAGATGAACCTCTAAAAACTTGAGCTGCAACCGCGCCGGGATAGACTTGATCAAACTTTTGTGGTACAGATCCTATTATGAGTATTATGACACACCCGTAAAAGTGTGTTATACTAATAGAGTTTTAATATAGTATTTTTGTCTAGATCATGACCCGTCTTATAAAACTAGCATATTTAGTCTCTATTGTTAAAGGCATTACCAGCTGTTCAGATATTATTTAGTATGCTCTACTAGACTCGTATGTAATTATACTATCTACACATATAATAAGTGCTCTATAATGTGTTCTGAACCCGTTGGCAATGACCAGCATTACAACAATCGATATTACTATGATAATTTTGCTATCTGCGGTGGTGTGGTCGTAGTGTCCTTATTATGATATCAAATAAAACCACATCAATTTAAATAGGCTCTAATTCTAGTAAGAATTGAAAATAAATTTTAGTCAAACAAAACGTCAGCTCTGTAGCTACCTATGTTTTTTTTTATAGCTTAGCACCTATAGATATGTAACAGGTAGCACTGGTCGCAATGCAGGTCATTTGCCTTTGGATTCTGAACTGATCTTAGAAAACGTATAATATGTGTGTAGATAAAGTAATGTATTCAACTGTTCATATTTAAAGCTTAAAACTTTCGTGTGATCTTATTATGAAACTCGCTGACTCGTTTCATAAAATCACACTCGCTTAAGACCTCTCATTATGTATCAGTTAAATAATAATTATTATAGAACTGTTATTACCATGGCAACGCACATTAAATAATTTTTTTCACGCTTCTGTTACGCAATAGGTGGTATTCTGATACCATTAACCATATCAATATTAGCGGTTTATAGTACGCGAGTAGAAAAACTATTATCATAGAGACTATATTGCTTTAAGAAACAGACACCAAGATTCATAGCTTCCTAACAAATTATCCCCGCGGTTCTTAACAGTTCACAGGCTGAGTTTAAAATCAGGGCATGCAAACCACGTCCAAGTGCTTAATTCAGAGGCTTCTACTTTATGAGTGAACACGCCCCCGCGGGCCGCTCGAGTTCGCCCGTGGTGTCCAGACACATTTCCTTTAATATTGCAGGCCAACAACGGTACAATTTTCATGGTTCGTTACTACAACCCTTAAAACGTTTGAAAAAGGTGTCATTTGCATCAAGATTAGAGGCACAGTATAAACAGTAGTTCATCTTCAACCAAATATATCGCGCGGCTTGGATGTGTGGACGCACCAAGCCGGTTTATTCTGGGCTGCGCCGCGTCACCGCATTTGGTTGCGTGCGTATTAAGTATCAAGCGACGCGTATCCATGCAACCCTAGCACCCGCGTGACGATAGGTAACAGAAACTCCTTAGGGGCCGGAAACGAACAAATTTCTTATTTATACTATAATTCGTATCAGAGGTGGCTCTTAAAGATGACTCTGCCAAAAGGTCGATCAAATGAGCGAAGACTTACGAGCGCGCTCACTCGTCAGGTTACGCTGCCTAATTAAGAATGTACGCCCTTATTATTTTTGTACGCTCTGACAAGACAAAATAACTCGCCGGTTAATAAATGGTTTGTCGAGTTCAAGAGCGAGTTGCTTAAGATATTCCCAGAACTTTTTTGTTCTTCATCAATATTTATTACGCTGCCTACTTGAGAATGCACGCACTTATTATTTGAGTACGCTCTGCCAAGACAAAATAACTCGCCGGTTAATAAATGGTTTGTCGAATTCAAAAACGAGTTGCTTAAGAAAAAATCCCAGAACTTTTTTGCTCTTCATCAATATTTAAATGAATGAAGTCTGAACTATTGTATTCTAATGTATTCTATCTTGCTTTTTATTGCGACTCTGTGGGATTTTGTGCAATTAGTCTTTTTGCACATACCATAAACGGATTGTATTGGCGCCATTAGCCTAGTTGTCAGTCACCTTGCATTCGAAGCTAGCGTTCCCGGGTCTGTATTTTGATTATGAGTCTTGGATGTTTTCTGGGTAGGTATTTAAGTATTTATTTCTTTTGCAAGGTATGGTTATCGTTGTCTTGTGCCCTAAAACAAGCCCAGAGCTAAGTTTAGGACTAGGTCAGGTGTGAGGTCCCCTGATATTCATTCATTTATTGAGCAGGTATCCTCGCTATGTAGATTCTAACGGTGATCAGAACGTACTTAGCACCATAGAAAGTAGTGTAACATTTCGAGGTCTAGACACTATTCATATCTAGTTTTACTAACCTTTTTCCTTGGCAATCCAACTTGTTTACGCTCCACTACCTTTAACCACATCCTTTAGGGAACATTATATGGATGTTTTACCATTATTTCTTCGCCACAATGCACATTTCTTCGACTATTTCCATAATCACAACAACATAATAACAAACCTGCCATTTGACAGATCTTGTATGTGAAGTTTTGTTCTTTCGTACATTATTGATGATGTGATTTCATTTGTTGATGGGAGTCTGGCGCCCTTAGTTATAAAAATTTGACTTACTCTTACCTGGGCTGAATCTTACTCACACCCTAGTCTCATATGCTCACCTATCCAGCTACTCTGGACTATAACAGTACTCAGGCCCTGTTGTTTGATCAGTAGTTAAACTAACTAATTGTTAAAATTCGAAAAAGGAATGGAAAATTTGACACATTTCCTTGAGATTTTAACCATTAGTAACGTTTTTTTACCATTAGTTAGTTTAACTACCGATCAAACAACAGGCCATTAGTGGTGAAGTAATACAAACTAAGCGGTGCACGGTGGCTACTGGGAATCTAAATCGCTATTGCGAACAGGAGTAGGCACCTTGAGGTCGTCGCCGACATAACCACTCGACACCGGATCAGTTAAAACTGAGACATTATACATTTTTCTGTGGACCACGCCAGGCCTACGCCCGGGTATTGTTTTCACACAATTCAAAGTTCACTTTTCAATGTTTCACTTTTAGCTGAGTTCAGTTTCACAGTGAGCGACTTCCTTTAGAAATACGGATGACAAATATACTGACAGATGCGACATACAAAGTGATAGCGATAGATTGCCGACAGCTATTAATAAAACAGACGTAGGTACAGTAAAAGGAAGATAGTAAGTTAATCCCGGCACCTGTCATGGCAATTTATAACCTACTAGCTCTGCCCGCGGCTTCATCCGCGTAGATTTCGATGATTATTCCCTTGGGAACTTTTGAATTTTCCGGGATGAGAAGCAGCCTATGTGACATTGTAAGGACGTAACCTATCCGCAGACTTGGCGGCACAGCAGCGGTGCTACATGAGCTAAGTTAATTCTCCTAAGTACTCTTTTCAACTCGACGCACCAAATATTAACCGGTTGTCCCGTTAGACCGTACGAACAAAATTTTAGTGTGTACATTCTCAATTAATAGGTAGTTTAACTATCACTTGTTTCAATCGACAAGATACCGTTTTTTAAGAAAATAATACCTCAGCTCGCCCTGCACGCTGCGCAGTACGGATTTCTGTCTGTACGCAATATGTTACATATCCTGTACGTGCTTTTTATTTGTTACGGATCCAGATGTATCATCCAGTATGTAGACATCTAGGGACCATGCCGCGAGCGGACCTGTTAGAGGGGGAGTTCTTTTAATAGTGGTGATTATTATTTATATCTTTCATATTTGAGTAGCATAGTTTTATTTTAATTAAAAACGTTTAGTTTGAATTTTTAATTGTATTATTGTTGAATTCTGTAAATACGTTTCTATAAATATACACTGGCCCGCAAGACTAGGTATCACACTTTTAATACTATGTAGTATTAAAAGTGTGATATAGAAGAAGATATCCTGACTGACTGACTCATCATCGCCCAGTCCCAACCGCTTAAGATACAAATTTGGAATTTTGAGGGGGACTTGATTTTATAACGTAAGCGTCGTTTAAGAAGGGATTGGTTTTTCGAAATTCAACCCCTAAGGGGATAAAAAGGGGTTGCCAAGTTTGTATGGGAAAAAATATTTTTATTGTCCAATTCACTTGAAACTTAGTTCAAATACTCTTCAATACAAATACGTATTTCAGCGATTACTAAAATTCAACCCCTAGGGGGATAAAAAGGGGTTGCAAAGTTTGTATAGGAAAAAGTATTTTTCTTGTCAAATTTACTTGAAACTTGGGATAAATGCTCTTTAATGCAAATAATGAGACAAGTATTTCAGCGATTACTTAAACCCCTTTTCAACCCCTTGAGGGATGTTTTTTTATTGAAGCTGTGAAAAAAGTCCCTATTATTTTTAAAAGGCACGATTGACATTAAATCACGGTCCCTGCAGATTGTTAGCAATCTAGTGCAATGAAATCCGGCGTAATGCTAGTTTGAACCAACGCGTGCTAATGCCGTTTAGTTGGGTGATAATGCGATAAGTTGTGCTATAAATTTGACGTATTACCACTCGCTGTTGGATTATGAACGGGGAATTGGTGTTGCAATAGATTTTCATTATTTCGCTGACGAAGTTATTGTGAATATAGCCCTACTAACCTAAAATTAATGTATAGTTTAGGAGATTCTGTGGGGATTAGATATTAGCAGCCTTTACACGGCACAGTTTGGACCGCGGGAAACGCCACGCGCCATTCCACGCGCCAGTCCGAACCGTAGGTTTTTTACTATTCTACTATTACAGTTGCATTTACACGTACGGTTCGGCGCGAAGATTGGAATGGCGCGTGGCGTTTCCCGCGGTCCGAACTCTACGTGTGCAGGCCGCTATTGTGGGCGTGATAGGTGGTGGGCTGTTATTAAATTGTACTTTATTGAAATATAACAGGTTTTTGTAAGTAAAAAATATTTACATGAATAAATTTTAATAGATAAGTTTCCGTTACAAAATTCTTCGAGGTTCAGGGGCCTGTTTTATAAAGCTACAAATTACAATTTACAGGTTAAAAGTTTCCATTTGACACAACCTCGACCAATGACGACCAGCCATTTGAGCACTGTTGCCAGTTTAGACCTGTAAAATTGTAACTTGTAGCTTTATAAAACGTGCCCCTGTCTAGTTGTGTCCATGACAGCTGTCTGTTATTTTCACGAGTGTTCCTATTTTAAATATCGGGCCATAGACACGACATGAAGGTCTTCAACCTTCACAGTATTTATACTCCCCTCGCTCTTAAAGGCCAGTTTTGATAGCTGTCAAACTCAGTACAAAATATGTTTGAAGCATGTTAGGTTATTTTTTGTACCGCGTGAACAGCTGTCAATTGTGCCTTTTAGAACGACGCGAGTATAAGTTCAAATAGCTATAGATTCTTTTTTGATATGATACGACGATCGGCGTGTTTTGTTATCGAGTGCCAAAACAATGACGTTGTTCCAGAAAAAATGCTTATTGTAAAGGTCGTCTACCAATATCTACCTATACAGTTAAAAATTATCTACCTAACAATTTATATAGGAAATGTAATACAGCCCCAAAAGTGTATTTTGTCAAGATTAAATAGGATACCATGTTGTTCCCATAATACGTTCAACACACACCAGGACACGATCCCTAAAATAATGCAAATTTCTGTAGTATTACAGAGATTACGGGTAAACCAGGGTATGGATGATGGAATTAATAATACATCGCCTATAAGAACCGCGACTCCATAACAAGAACACTCCATTTCCCAAATTTACATAAATTTGGATAATAAAGGTGAATTTTCCTGCACCGTGGGCAAACATTTACATAATTCCTTTAAATCGAATTTAAAAGCGGAGATTATTTTGTAAATGTTGCTGCCGAATTAATTATAATTGCTTATTATGTGGATTAATGGACGAATTAAATCGTACCCCAATTTGATTTATGTGTATGACGTAAATGATATCTTCTGTACTGTAAATGATATACTGTATCTTCGTTTTTTTCTTATCCTTTCTGATCCTTTTTAGAGTTTCATATCCAAAGAGTGCAAGACTCTATTTTTAAGCTTCTGCTGTCTGTCCGTTCATCTTTTGGTCAGAGGGTTGTATCTCATGAACCTGAACAGGTAGACAGTAGAAATCTTCACAGAGTGTGTACTTCTATTACCGCAATAACAAAATGCCTAATATCTTTAGTGATAACTTTATACATGAATTGCTGAAGTCAATTAGAAATTAATTGATTCGTAGCATTATAACATTGTATAATGTTCAATATTTAATAACTATAATAATTGTAATTACGTGAACCGCGCGCTTAAAATGTGAATGCTGTACATGCCTGTAATAGGCTTACATACAATGAATAATGTTGTCACGCTAAATTATAAAATGAATTATGGGTATGTATGTGTTGCCTGTTGGTTTGTCTTTGATAAAATAAATAGATGAATAATATAACTTTAACAAAAAGCAAGCTTTCAAAACCCGACTGTTGCTAACCAACTTTAAATCGTTATAAATCCTAAATGATCATTCAAAATGATAAAAGAAACCTAAAGATGATTTTGAAATCCCTATTCAATGATACTCCACATACTTGGTAGTTTTTTTGACATATGAATCATCAAAATCGGTCAACGGGTTTAGTTTTTATAGTGCCACAAAGGAACAAACATACATATATAGGCTGTGAAACACATTAAAGGGGATAAAACTGGTACGGAACCCTTCATAAAAGAGTCCGACTCGCACTGGGTCTGTTTTTATCTATATTTCACACGATAATTCCGAGACAATGACTCTTAATTACAAAAAATAATAATTCAATAGTGATATTGTGGATCAAACAATTACCTTTTGATGATATCCTTCGCATGGTGTCACTATCGAAATTTAAACGCGAATAGCATTGTATCCTAACAGGCTTATTTTATGTGTAAGGTTATCGTATCTTGATAAGAACAGAGGCATTGGCCCACCGTCGAAGTCATAGCTCGTAATTATTAAGAACTGAGGTCTTATTATACGGCTTTATACGGCTTTTGTTCGGAGCCCTTGTGCAGAGCAAGCTTGAGGCAAGTTGTTGCGTCTGAAATCCGTACGAAAGTACATACGCCCTGTGTTAAAGCAAATTTAACATGATTTTCATTTATTTTGTATGATCGTGAAACCGATTTAAATACCATAGCTACATAGATATAAGTGATCATAGACTTGGAGCTATCATTGCTTAGGTTATATCTATCACGCTCTCTTCTCCCGTGTCTGTCAACAAAACGTACGCCTTTCTCAGGCTTTCTTACAATCAATTTTGTATTAGCATAGAAGTTAAGTTTTTGCATTAAACTAAGTTATACATAACTTCAGTGTTTCAATCAATCATCAACGTCCAGGAGCCCTGTTCATCGATTCGAACTCGTGCCTAGGACTTCCGGGCTAGCTCAAGGAACTTCATCATCCTCATCAATAGCGATCCCGCCGGCCAGGGTCAGGCGGCGGTATTGTCTACACCCTGCTTCTCGAAAAAGTTCAAAAAGCTTTCCTAAGATTCCTGTACAATCGCGTTTTTGGATATTATCCCTATATGTACCCAACCAACTTCCTTCTGGGATATAATTCCCTTAAAGTAAGGAGAGACCGCGACCAGCTTATAATTGTTTCCAAAATATTTCGTGGCACTATCGACGCTCCTGACTTGCACAACGAATTGCTCCGCAAATTTGCCCCGAACAATTACCTTCGCAGTCGTGGTCACAGGCTTTTCTCAGTTCCTCAGAGTCGAACTGTGGCTTGCGCTAACCCTCCCCTACCCCGCATCCAAACTGCCTTAAATAAACTGTTGGAAAAAAACCCACATCGTGACGTTTTAGCAGATGAGTTACCTAGTTATGTGTGCATTCTTAAGGTTTTGTGAAGTTAATGATGAATGTGTTTTGTTGTTGACTGTTGTATGTTAAAATTGCCTGTTGTCTAACTTACATGTTTAGTGAAATAGCTTTTAAAACGTTATTCAAGATTGTACTTCTTTTTCATACGCTCTTATGCCACCAAGCAGTATGCTACCACCAGTACGGCGGTTTTCAAAAAAAGTCAGCATCATCTTCATCATCAGCCCACATCATTCCACTGCTGAACATAGGCCTCTTCCATAGCATGCCATTGAGCTCGGTCTTCAGCTCTTCTTCTCCAGTTACCACCAGCTACCTTGCGAATATCATCACTCCACCTAGTCTGAGGGCGCCTAACTCCACGTTTGGCAATTCGTGGTCTCCACTCTAGAACTCGTCTTCTCCAAAGGCCATCAGTTCATCAGCCCATCGCCATTTTCAGCTTGCCAATTCGCAGAGCTATGTCGGTAACTTTGGTTCTCTGCCGAATTACTTCGTTCCGAATTCGATCCCTTAGAGATAGACCAAGCATAGCTCTTTCTATGGCCCGCAGAGCGACTTTGAAGTGGTGGACTACTTATGCATTTTTGAAAATTCGTCTGCCTTAACCGGGAATCGGACTGCTCGAATATGAACAAAACAATTAAATTCTGTTTTATTTTCGGTCTTTATTTAGTTTAAAGGCGTACGTATTGTAGATATAAATTATCACTATCATCATAAAACACAATTTTGTTGTTTTATCATATTCGACCAGTTCGAGTCTCAGTTAAGGAAGACGAATTTTCAAAAATCTATTTATGCATTATTTTTTTTCAAAATTAAATGTAACCCAGTAAGTATAGATTATTTTATAAAAGTTTAAAATGGCTGGTATAAAGTTAGCATTCTATTTTCGTACCAAATTCTATTGAAATCGGTTTATAAGTTCAGTCGTAAAAACCCACCAAACTAACGGGAATAGTTACTTTCGCATGAGATATCTACAGCTTATATTATAAAATTGTATAATATAAGCTATAGTATAGATGCTTCAAGAAAGCTCTTACATTTCCTTTGTTGACCGCCCTCGGTGATCACGGTCCACAAACATAAAGATATTCAGTACAATTAACTTCGCAAATATGAATACAGCCGGAATTAAATTGTAAAGTACGGTATTTGGGGTTTTATTACCAAGTCCGCCTTCAACAGCGGAATTTTTAATTTATTCCCCGTCTCCTATATAGATTACGAGTCCAGCACAGTTGGAGTGGAAACAACGGGCCTCCCGAAATTAAAGTAAGAATTCATCGAATTTATTTAGAACGAGAGCTCTATACAATTAGAATTATGTAGTTAGTACTTTGTTAGTAACTACTGACATTTAGAGGCAAAAAAAAAAAAAAGTAAATTACGTAATCTATTCGCTTTTTCTTCTGGTAATAATTCTGAGTTCTGACGCGTTTTCTAGATTAACTATGCTTGTTTGGGTTCCGTACCAAAATAGCACAAAAGGAACCCCTAATGGTGAGACTGCGGTGTCTGTCTGTCTGTATGACGCAGCCGTTTATTTTTGATAGAATTTAACTTAAGTATAGAAGCTATCAACTTGAAATTTAGCATAATTGTAAAACTTGCTTGCCCGCATCTATTTGTAGTAAAAACAACATTTTTTTTTTCTAAATATTCGAAAAAGGGTCTTTTCTAGAACCCTTTTCGAATATTTAGAGGGGGTTGAAAATTTAAAGTGATTTGATTTGAAATATTATCAAAAAAACTTTAAAAATGTGTATTAAAATGTAGGCTGGTCAAAATGGACCTTATTGCATGGAAATGAAGGTCACAAAATGAGAATTTTCTTTTGCGTCTTCCAACCATATTAATATCTTAAATACGGAACTCTCGGAGCGTGGGTCCGACTCGCATTTGACCGGATTTTTTTAATGCTAGGTTAAGGTATTATCATTGTTATAAGTAATTATGTTTGAAGGCTGACTGACCTTAAGCAATGTGCTCATTATAGCCGCTTGTCGGGCAGATAGTAAGTAAGGCTTAGGATGCATCGTAGGCAAAGATGGGCAATCGCAGAGATTATTTCCGATTTAGGAAATACATTATTTCAATGGTAGGTAAACTTTCCCATATTGGATACAATATCTACGATTGCCGTCAGTAGTTGTGGAGCATATTAGGAAGAATATTTATGGTAAGAGCCTTGTTACTGTCAGGTATTGTTTTTATTAATAAGGGTACCAACGCGATAAAGGTGGATTCACAATGTCAAAATACTCGTGTGAAAATCGCGTGTCAATCTATCTCGACCAATCATAAGCCGCTAATATAGTAATATTGCTGCCTCTGATTGGTTAAGACAATATTGCCCTCCATTTCCTGGTACCAAATACTACGTTTTGAATCCACCATAAGCCTACCTACAATATAAGGAGAAAATAACGAACGCCACATGGAGTTCAAGTAAATTAAGTATTGGAATTAGTAAATTCTACACAATAGAGACTTACTTTTATTTTCGAAAACAACAAATACCTAGTCATTGTTTTCATAAAATATTGTTTTCTATAGTTTAGTATAGTCATTGTTTTCTTGTAGACGCGAGAGAGGATTGTAAACCGATTCTATAATTTCGTAGCTGTCAAAGAAATTGCGTACTAATGGCCTGTTGTTTGATCGGTAGTTAAACTAACTAATGGTCAAAAAACGTTACTAATGGTTAAAATCTCAAGGAAATGAGTCAAATTTTCCATTCCTTTTGCAAATTTTAACAATTAGTTAATTTAACTACTCATCAAACAACAGGCCCTAATTGAGCTCCGGCCTTTTGAATATATCGTAGTTATAATGAAAAACCAGGTCTGTAGTATCCGTTTTCTTATCTGTTCTGAAATATGTTCTTGGAAAGGAAAACGTACAGACCTAGTTTTTTATCATAAGTATCTTACAAGATATACAAAAATCGTAAAAATCGAACTAGGTGTAAGTGGAGAGAAACATTATGGCATTTTATATGGATTTTTCATAACTTCACAATCCTCTTAACTCAAAGTAAACCATCTTTGAACTTTTAAGCAGTGGTCTAATATGAAGTTTCAATTCCTAGAAAACTTCAGGCAGTAAATAGGACAGCACTAATAGAATATATATCTCCATCTCATTCACTACCTTGGAATTTGGCAGCTTTCTTTTTTTTTGGCAGTTCGTAACACGGTATCAATTTAAAAAGCATGCCTAATTAAGTCCATATAATAACGCATTTAATCAGAACAAAAACACGAAGTCGACTTCCTAATGTTGATATGAACGGAATTTAGCACAAATTTAATGCAAATGATTTTCTGGATCAACACATAATTTCTTTATCTCGGGAAATTTGACAGACGCTTCCTTACTCAGTATGATTAATAACGAAGCATCCGCCAGTAAAAAAAACGGTTAAATTCGAGTCAAACTATAGCGCAACGAGGGTTCTGTAACTTTACTTAGGTACCTGTTAAACACAAGGATTAAGTATAATTACCTGCATAAATAGAAAATAAAGTTTGTACGTCCATTAATAATTGCCAAAATTTTCAAGTTTGTGGTTTATATAAACTTTGTTTTTGTACTTGTGTCTACTCGTTGCCACATTCAACTTTTCTTATTTTCCTCAATCACCTAAAGGTTAGCTGGAAGAGATCCCTTAAAGGGATAACTTCGCCTTTGTACATTCCTTTTCTGTAAATATTGTATTCGAATTTCTGTGTTTTGTACACTAAAGAGTTTACATACATACATACATATATTGATCTATTTTCTCGTAAAACATATTTCAGTTTTTCGGGTGCTTAACCATCGGAGATTCGGAGATAGAGATTTTTTTTTTGTGTTGGGAAGTGCAAAATTATGCCCTTTCCTATGATACTTACATACTATCTATAGCCTCACTTTAAAAAAAAATGCCACCGTTTTACCGGTATTAAAATAATAATCGTAAGGTCTATTCATTCTTACTTGTCTTATATAGTAAACAGCTTTCTAACCTCAAGATGAACCTTTTTTGGCAAAACAGCTCTTGCGTGAATAAAGTAAACTGAGTAAACATTTTGGCCATCACTTGGCGAATCTCTGTGTCTGTCAGCTGCCATTTACCAATGTCTGTTTTTGCTTTATTTTGTTTAAACAATAGCTGTTTTAGCCAAAAAAGGTTCATTTTAAGGTTAGAAAGTTGTTTACTATATAAGACAAGTAAGAATGAACAGACTTATACAGATATGCAAATAGACACCGAATTCTCGATGTTTATAAGAATCCTCAATCGCTAATTAAGTTCCTACTATGGTTATTACTTAGCTCAGGCGGAAACCATAAGCGGAAAAGACGGTTTTGCGTTACATGCTTAAGTAACCTGTAATGTCGAATGATGCATGCCACTGCACTTAATTGCCACTATACAGTGTACCAAGTTATTTTGCGTGCAACGCAATCGAATCTGTCCCTCGCAGACCTCGCAGTATTCTTATAGAGTGCGAGGGACAGAGCATTCGACTCGCTACCGAGTACAAAAATTGTAACTCATGGTGTCGAATGGTGGTCCAACCGAACGGATATTTGATACAAGAAAACTTGTTTACGTCCCGCTTGGTACCGTGTGCAAAATAAATCTAAAAAACTTCAATTCAGAATTGGAATAAGTACACTTGATTTTTATCCTTCTAATATAGTAGAGGATCCGAATACGAGACGACCTCCACCGGGCCTTTTATTCGATAAAAAGTATTTTATATCAAATTTAATATGTTAAGAATGTTATATGGCGAATAGAAAGGCTGAAATGTCGTCGGTATCGGCGAAGGTATCGTCTCCTATTCGGATCTTAGACTAATAGTATTTAAATGCGTTTGTGTGTAATTTTGTAACTCCTTCACGCTGCACCGGATTGACGGATTTGGATGAAATTTGGAAAGGAGATAGCTTATACCCTGAAATAACACATAGGCTACTTTTCATCCGGAAATATAAAAGTTCCCGAGGATGTAGCGATAATGGAAATCTACGCGGACGAAGTTACGGGCTGACGCTAGTAACATTATAATATGAGAACAATCCGTAGAAATAGGCTTCCAGAGGCCCTTGCCAAGATGCACTACACTAACTAGCGTTTCTATTCGTTTCGTTTTTTAACCAATCGCGTCACTGGTAAGGTGACCTGATACGAAAAGTCAAGTGACCTACCAGTGACGCGATTGGTTTAAAAACGAAACGAATAGAAACGCTAGTTAGCGTATTGCGTCTTGGCAAGGGCCTCTGAATAGCTTCTATTATCATTCGATTTTTATAATTACGTTTTAAATAAAATTGCAATTACATACAAATCTGTAATGACTAATGTCATTTGAAATTATTTAATCCAAACAGAGTCGGAAGTATGTTTTTTTTGCTAAACGCCAATATTATTCAAATTCCTAATTTATTATAATGCGTTCATAAAGTACTGAAGAATAAAGTTACCTATACAAAAAACTACTGGGTCAAATGCAGAACAACTGGAATTTGTATTTTAAAATTATTACTCTCTCGAGTGATAATGTAGAAAATTATACATCGCACCTTCAGAACAATAGTGACCTAATTGAGAAATTTTAAATTTCGAGTTATGTCTCTATGACAATAAATTTATGACTCGAAGTTTGAAAGCACAAATTTTGAATTAGGTCACTATTGTTCTAAAGGTGCGACATGTATCTCAATTACTGCATGGTAATTGATAGTACGAAATTATAGGGTCTAGGGTGCAATTACTAACATAGAGGCATTCCATCTTAATCAGCAGGATAGGTGATGTATTTGCACTTAGTCCGCAGATTTGTAATGCATTTGCAGCCTTAGTATTGCAGTCTTTAGATTTCAGTCTTGAGAATGCAAATATACATGGGTCTCAGACCCCACTTACCATCACGTGGCTGCGTGCTTGATTACCATAAAAAAAACTCCTTGCCATAAAAAAAGTACAGACAAAATAATGACATCGACTTCAAATGCAGTGAGTAGGTACACTAAGGCCCGTATTATTAATGAACTGAACGTGTCTAGATGTCTGTCTAAAGATACGTCTACGTCAGTACTATGGTCGCCTTTATCGTTGTGGTTAATGCATCCGTCACTCTCGCACTTAGGTCAGAAAGCGACAGAGGTTTTATCCACGTTTATCTATATCGTTAAACACGACCATATCCTCTCAGAGGGCGAATTATTAAATTCGTCATGCATGACTGAGATGCTTGTCTCAAGATATGTTAAGGTAAACGTCAACTCATAGGAAATTATCATTGCTGACGTGACTTGAGAAGGGCATCTTAGTCGTTTACTAAGGTCTCTTTTATTTAGACGCGGAGCGTTGAGCGGCGCGTTGTGTAGCGCAGAAAATTCAAACGTATAGCGATTTATGAAGATATCATAATGTTTTATATAAAACCATAAAAAGTCGCAATTCGGACTGCATTTGTATTTGACTCCTAAATTGTTATTTCAATTTCTTAATTTTAATTTATTAATTGTAACATATTTTTAATTATGAAAAAAGATTTATGATTTTCATACATTTTTAAAAACAACCATTAGTGTCCAATTTTAACCCGAAGTTACCAAATCTATCCGCGTTCTGAATATTGGAAAGCATTCAATAATATTTGTGATGGGTTTTTGTTTATCTTGCTCCCAAAAGCTTTCAGAACCCATAGACAATTTAACTTAAATAGCAAGAATATATAAACTCGCCGTCAATAGAACTTGCAAAAGATGTAAACAAAACCAAACGAACGAATTCACCATGATTACTCGATGATCCCGTAATTTAAAGACCAAGTTAGATCTTTGCAATTATTTATACACTAGATCATTATTTTCATATTAAGTTTAAGATGAAATAACTATTCATTATACGTTATGTTTAATAAAAACACGCTCGGTGAATATTTGAGGTTGTGTCAAACAGTACTAATTTGTCTACATCGTTCACAAGTTCTATTGACGGCGACATTACGAACTTATGCGAAAAAACAAAAGTTTATAAATAAATACTCACTTTTAGCTTATTCTCTCATCATGTCTATTTTATGAAGAATTAATAAAAATAAAGATTGTTAGTTGAGAAATATTGTAAAGGGGTTTGGGTAAAAGGGTTGTCATTTGTGAAATTCATACATTTTTAAGGTGAGCGGCCATTCGTAAAAGTGGTTAATTATAATAGAATTATTAAAAATAAACATATTTTGTTATGTAATGTAATACTCTTAAGTGCATCGGACCCGAGATATTTAAATATTCATACTTGAGCGTACTTTTGTACTAAAAACGGAATACTTAAATCTTTAAAATCTCCACTCCGATATTATTTAACGCCATAAATTATATATATCTATGTGTATTTAGAGATCCTCTAAATAACTATGTAAAAATTATCAGTGGCCGCTGAAAAAAAATAGGACAATATTCTTCAAACAAATTTACCCAATGCCCTTTATAAAGCAAACTAAAGTTCCATCATTAAATTTAATTTGGGACGCAGACCACCTACAACTCGTGCAGTCAATCTGCTGCTGCAATTTGCATTACGTTAATTGAAATCATATCGGGTATCGATCACTACATGTCATGAAAATAATTATTTAACTTAAAATCTGTTGTATGTAATACATAAATACATAAACTCACGTGTTTATTCCCAGAGTGGGGTAGGCAGAGCTACAGAATTACCAACAACTCTAAAACCTTGTTGATAATTCTGTAACCACATTTTGCACATTTTTTGTTTTTAACCGACTTCAAAACAAGGAGGAGGTTCTCAATTCGTCGGGTTTTTTTTTTTTTTTTTTTGTATGTATGTTCCCCGATTACTCGAAGACCACTGGACCGATTTGAAAATTTTTTTCGTTGTTCGAATGGGTATACTTTCTAGTTGGTCCCATTGTCACCACGTCAGGATCTGATAATGGGATCATGGAGAAATCAAG
Source organism: Acleris literana (assembly GCA_946894065.1). Lineage (NCBI taxonomy): Eukaryota > Metazoa > Arthropoda > Insecta > Lepidoptera > Tortricidae > Acleris > Acleris literana. Next base: position 5,965,495 of record OX335685.1, on the reverse strand, counting down.
ACAACTCCACAAATATTATAGGCACACCTATAGCGATTTTGGTATTTTTCACTGTAACTCATGCATTTGCTTTTGAAAAATACTATATGGTGAAGTGGAACTGATGATGAAGACCACAGATGGCCACCGGAACTCCTTAACGGTACCTATTTCAAGGGTGGCGATAAGATATTTCGATAAAGGAAGTTGAGCGACTATGACGAAGCACATTTAGGTTTAAATATGACTATGACATTCCCGCGGCGTTGTCTGCGGCGAGCTTGAAATGTTCTATAGTTTCTTATTAATATTTAGAAGTGGAGCTACGTAACAGCATAAATAGGATCACTAAAAAGTATAAAATAAAATAAATGTTTAAAAAAACAAAAAACCGCCTTCAAAAAGCAAAAAATAACTTCTTTAAAATGGTAGGTAAATAGGTCAGTCCAACTGAAGTCGGCGTCCAACAATATTTTAACCAAAAGCAGACTTCAGTTGGACTGACCTATTTACCTACCATTTTAAAGAAGTTATTTTTTGCTTTTTGAAGGCGGTTTTTTGTTTTTTTTTTATGTATAAAAAACCATTGTTATAAATCCTAACAAGGATAAAAGTAAACGGCGGTTATTTGATAAGATTCTGGGAAGTTTTCGGAAAATAATATTTTATGTGTTTGTAAGCCGATTGGGATTGTTTTTTGTGATTTAGGCACCTTTATTCAGAAACCATTTAATTATACAAATATATATACCTATTTTGATTCAAAAAGGTAAATTTAACGTCTATTCTAATAGCATCCCACACCACTTTTGTTTGACCTAATTGTCGGTTGTTTAGAGGACAATGTGATCTCATGTTTATAATACGTATGCGAAAAAAATAAAGATACGTATTAAAATAAAACTATCTACGTATTAGTTGTTTATTAACGTAATTTTTTTATGTACGGAGTGTTTTTTTTTGCCAAAATAAAAGGTACGTCTACTTTATGAAACTTTTTCGAAGTTAATTACCAAAAACCATCAATCCCCAAGAATCGTGCTTCCAAAAACAGTCCACGGTAATGAGGTATCGAACCACCGTATTTGTCATTCCCGTGTACGAGGTGTTTGCTTTAGATCCCGTCTCATTACCATATCTGCGCCGTATCCTCTCAGGCCATTGAGATATCTACAAATATGTTAGACTCATGCTCTTTCCGAGGGAAAATCAACTCTCTGGGGACATAAACAGAATCTAAATGGAATTGTTTAGTAGAATATTGAAATAATTGTTAGTCGAGCGTATTCGGACAGATCGAGATGAAGCGAGAAATGGAATGATTGCCATTAATGAAACGGTAGCGATGGGTCGTTTGGTATCGTTAACAGAATGGCGTGTAATGTAAGACACACGAGTTGATACCGACGTGATAAAGCATAACCGGAACGATAAATATCTATGTAGATAAGATGCTTCGCTAAGCTTAGGGGGGAGGTATAGCGTATATGTTTACAGTCTAATTAAGTAATAGGAAAATTTATCTATAGTAGGGATTTCAATCTACGACGGCTATTTAATTTTATGTACCATGTATTTACTTTCGTCTGTTTGAGAAATCGTCAACGTAAATCGTCAGTAACTGGCCACTTCAGAGTTTTACATTTTAAGAATATAATATAATAGAATAGAATAGAATAAATATATATTTGACAAACAGAAACAAAACGCAACAAAATACTGTCATGGACAAAATACCTGTTGTCCCGATTTAGATACTAACCACCAATTTCATATACTGACGCCTATAGGTAGTAAAGATACTTTAACAGTAGGTACTGTACGTATAATATTTCTGGATACGTATTCTAGTTTAATTAGTCTAGTTTATTTTGCTTTACACACATTATTGAAAAGTGGCCATTTATTGGAGGCCAGTTATGGACGACTTACCCTACCTACCGATCCTTAACATTGATATTCAATGTCAAAAAATGCGGCCGTAAATACGTTTTCTTTTTTTAAACTCTGAATTAACATATGAGCATACTGTGCAGTGACCAGATGAAGATGTTGAGCATACCCACTTGGAATATATCGCCATGTAGTTATTGTCGTGACCAATGCTTGTCATTTGATGTTCAGTCTGAAGTTTATTGTGACAAGGTACTAAAGTACTCGCCAATTTCATTGACTTACTGTACTGACAGGTGATTGTTTAAATAGTGTTCTTTAGGTTAAGCGTAGCGGAAGACGTTATACTTGTGTCTTAGTGAGAACTGTCAAGGGGGTAAGTGCATGTTTGGAATAATATTTAAATGTCTTTATTGTTATTTTTATACTTTTCCTCTTTATTTCTCCAATATAGTAGATAAATAAACAAATAAATTAGAAGAGCTTTGTAGCAAGAGGAAATGTCGGTACCGAAGAACAGACCCCTTAAAACATCGCTTTGTTTTTCGTCTGAGTGCCTGTCAAGACTCTTTATCTTCGGATGCCTAAAGACACCTAAATGATATTCAAGGCATTTTAAGTGGCCCGCAAAGTCTTTAAAATAAAGATGTTTTAACGAGACCGCGGGGTGGGTAGCCTTTGATTTTTTTTAACAATGGCAAAGATATAGATACGCTTTTTATAACATTCTCTTCCGGTCACAGTCAGAAAATGACAGTACCAATTTATTTGCAGAATAGAGAGAGCCACAACTCAAATTTATTAATTACTAGAGGACGCCCGCGACTTCGTACGCGTAGAATTAGTTTCCCGCTACTCCCCCTATTTCTTCCCGCTGGGGGTCGATTTTAGGAAAACACTTTCTTAGTGCACCCTTAGACCACATAAGTAACCTACGTGTCAAATTTGACTTCTCTACACCCAGCGGTTTTGGCTGTGCGTTCATATGTCAGTCAGTTTCTTCTTTTATTATAAGACCCAGTTTATCAAAATGCATTTCAAAGTCTCCGTTACATTAATACTCTGAATGAATCTGAACTACAATTTTCGTCTGCTATTTTCTTTGTGCCATTTACAAATAGTACGTGGCCAGTTTTCATCTTCAGTACTTTATACTTAAGTTGATATATTAAAATATTAAATAGATAAAATCCATCATCTTATTTTCAGAGACCTTTTCTTTCAGAGCTGATCTTAGTCGGCCTAACTGATATTCATGATACCCAGCTAAAAACCATTTTGATTAAACTAGCTTTACTTAAAAAAAAGGAAGCTGCGATGCTACGGAGAGACACGCAGATACGCAGATACATACATACCTACGTTAAACTAACAACCACCCTTTTGGGTCGTGGATTAAAAACGGTTAACTATCCAATTGGAAAACTCATCACGTATCGGAATACTCAGAAGCAATATCGTCTGATCAAAACTCGAATGCCAGGCTTCTTTTATAAAAGTGTAATTAGAAAAAAGGTATTAAGTTAAATTACATTAACCATAAAATACGAGAAGAAAGACTGAAAAAATCTACAGAACAGCTATTGAATTATGCTAGCCTAACTTTCGAGTAGTTTAAAAAAAGTTTGTTTTATTTACTCAGCTCAATTATGCAAGTTTTTTTAGCGCGGCAAGTTTGCTCCTGGCGCCCAATGAATAGGTTTTTTTAAACTTTATGCAAATCGGCCAAGGCGTCGAATGCTGAAAATTTTCCAATCCTTCTGGCTGCTAGTTCGGATTGGGCTAAACTTTTAATTATGAATTCTCAATTCTGGGCCACGGCGGTGAGCAAGTTTTGTTTTTAATAAGATTAATATGCGTACTTTAATCAAATGATTTAAATCTATTTTTACCGCTTTTGTTACAGGAAAGATAATTAAGTTTAGATACTAATAGGTTTAGTCCCGTATCGTTGCCGGGTTAGTTTAGGTGATGATATAGATGATGGTATTTTAGTTCTTTTAATACACTAGTACACTGAAAGAAACTGGTCTGTTCATGCTCCTTTGACCGAATGAATTTGCTGTCAGTGTGCTTTGCCTGCTCTGTTCAGTTCTTGCTCCGCGTGTACTAAATGAACTAAGAGCAGAAACTTCACGGAATAGTTCGTTCTAGTACAGTGACGGGAATTAATTCTTTTTGGCTCTTAGTGCATCGATACCTTAGGTTCACAATTATACTAATTACATTTGAAAAGTTATTGTAATTAGTATGTTTGTGCACAAATAATAAGTTCGTAACTTTACTAGCAAAAAAAAACATTTAGTACGATTGTGCACTAAGGTATCGACATGTACTACACAACCCTAGCCTGTAGTACTGCTAGGCGATGGGCTTGCAACCTGTCACTAATACGCTGGTAAACATCATAGCCTCATTGTGCAAAATGTGGTTACAGAATTATCAACAAATTTTTAAAGTTGTTGGTAATTCTGTAGCTCTGCCTACCCTACTCTGGTAATGAAGGCGTGACTTTATCTATTTACTAATAGGTACAAAGTAACAATTCATTTTGTATGGGCAATATGGGGAGATAAGTGGCAAGTCGCGGACGTTAACGAAACCGCAGATATCAGCATACATCGGGGTTTTCGGTGCGGGAATGATTTAAGAAAGAGTAAAGATAAACAGATAGGTTAATCTAAGAAAATATATAGGTATTATGCCTAATGAATAACTACCTCTCTGCGAATTGTATACACACTATGATACAATGTTATTTTAACTCATGTAGTAGGTAGATGACCAAGGCTATTGACACGATTTTCAGAATAAACTATTAATATTTTTCATTTCATCTTTCTACGTCCGCAGTTATTACGTGCACATAAATGTCATATATAAATCTTTACGCATCCTGTGACCCATTTGCTTATAAATGAGCTGGCACTTAACTGAAGAGGTTGATAATGACTGTCCATTTCATTTATGAAATACTTAATTTTTCAATTAATTATTCATTAGGTAGAAACCTGCTAGAGTAGGCATATTCTGTTTTTTAAGTCAATACCTACTCTTTGGCTAATGTCAAACATTCCCGCACCGAAAACCCCGATGTATGGATATCAGTGATTTGTATGTGATTATTGCTGAACCATTGCCTATATTCAACACGCTAAAACAATATTGCTTTTGTCGTGTAATGGTATTGTTTTTAACTCGCCTCCATTACTGTCAAGTAAATAAGAGCTATCAAAACGTTGACAATACGGAAACACGTCAAAAACAACCGTTGTTTTACCGTGTAGTAATTATATAATATAGTAAAAAAGAGGTAGATATGTTATACGCACTTCGATAGTGGCACCCTAAAATCAAGCCAATTGGTACACCTTTACTTAGTCTTGCGCCGTCAACGGAACCGTGAACTAGTCTGCAGAGCAACATACACTCGTTTTGTTTCGCTCCCGGAAATTAGCACACCATCCTGGTTTCACTTGACATTTATGAATTATTGTGTAATTGCAATATTTACTGATTATTTGTGCGCAAGCCGGGCCATTTTTACACGCGGAATACCGTATAGGTAACATATCTACCACTTTTTATATTATATCATTGCCGTGTAGAATCTCATCCTGAGAGCCCTGCCAAGATGCACTACGCTTACTAACGTTTCTATTCGTTTCGTTTTTAAACCAATCGCGTCACTGGTAGATGACGTGATACGAAAAGTCACGTGGTCTACCAGTAACGCGATTGGTTTAAAAACGAATCGAGTAGAAACGCTAGTTAGCGGAATGCATATTGGCAGGGCCCTCTCTCAGTTGTCGAGCGTTCGCGTCATTTTATTTATTTTGAAACTTCTACAGTTGCATTAAATACTTTTTAAATAAGGTTTCTTAACTTAGAAGTTACTGACGTGTATTTGGCCGCAAGATATACTCAATTTCCAACTTTAATGTTAATGAATTGTTGAAAAAAAGGAAATACTTTTTTTTTCTATAAGGTAGATTGTTCAATCTTCAGATACACTATCAGAATTTATTTAGTGCCGTCCTTTCCTTTGATATGCCAGATAATAGGAAATTGATAACTTTAACTGTCAGATAATTTTACCCGGGGTTTAAAAAGAACTTTGAATTATTTTGCGTTTAACCTTTTAATCTAGGATTTATGTTTTCCTTAACTCATTCCAATGACGCCACAATGTGTCGATAATTCATCTAAAATAAATTAAACTAACAAGTATCTCCATAATCAGGCTGGTGCAGCAGCTGATCAGGCCCAAACACTCAAGCGCCGCAAATATTCGTCATTATTAAATAATTACGAATTTGCGGCGCTTGCAGTGGAGACCATGGGACCTTGGTCAGCTGATATGAAAAGCTTTATTAAGGCCCTGTCCTCTCGGCTCATAGAATCCTCCGGAGATCCTAGAGCTGGTGCTTACCTCTCCCAAAGGTTTGGGCTAGCTATCCAGAGAGGTAATGCAGCCAGTGTCATGGGGACTATGCCGCGAGCGGACCTGCTAGAGGGGGTGTTCTTTTTATAGCGGTGGTTATTATTTATATCTTTAATATTTGAGTAGCTTAGTTTAATTTTAATTTTAATACGTTTAGTTTTAATTTTTAATTGTATTAATGTTGAATTCTGTACTTAGTTGGATGTAAATAAAATCTTTATAAATAGAGTATCTCCAATTACTATTAGCTAAGAGAGGAATTTCATTCAGTGCAATTCTATCGCAGCAGCGTTCGAATATCTACTCTACTGGTAATTATGTGCAAACTGCAGTGTAACGAGATCTCAATTGTCAATCGATTGCTTTAGTAAGAGCAGGACCAGATCAATAACACAATAGCAGAGAGTGGGACCAATAATATAAATTACGAGTAAATACGTTTTTAAAAGTGTAACTGATGGTAAAAAACCGGACAAGTCCGAGTCGGACTCGTCCACCGAGGGTTCCGCACATGACACGGTTAACTCAATTCAAAATTTGCACCGCGGCCGTTCCTTGCATAAAGACCCTGTTTTTTCTGTGATTTAATTAATTAAAAATGTTGGGTTTCAGATTTTTCACTATATTTCTAGCAAGTATAAGACGGTATTATTTGCCTAATTTCATAGTTTTAGGTCAATGGAAAATACCCCATAAATTTTGACTCCCTTGAGAGTGTCGAAATATACGTTTTTTGCGGCATAAACGGCCGTAAATATTTTCAACATTTATTTATATTTCTTCTTGTTTACCTACACCTAATTTCTATATATTCGATCTCGGTGTGATATACTTCAAACTCGTGGTTTCACATTTGACACTGATAACGAGAACTGAGTACTCTATTTATTTAATACAAACATGTCACTTAATAATTCAATAATTAAGTTATATTTTAAGAAGTAGACGTGAGTTCCGAGTTTTCACGATGTGGAAGGATTATTCACTAGATCTGTAGATTGTGTGCTAAATACTTCATGTACCAATTTAAACTCGCACAACATAATTATACAGATAGGGTGATGTCGGTCGACGCTATTAAATGTAGTAATTAAGTTCAAGGTATGTTGGTGGAGAACAAGTATACGGGCCATCTGATGATTGGCGTTCACCGCAAAAATAATATTGTTCAATACCGATGCCGGGACCATAACCAAAACATCAAAAGGAGATGTTAAAAGAAAGGCACAAAACGTATTATACTCACGTGAGGCATTGGTCCTTGGTTGTCAGGGTTGGCCATGGACATTCTTACCACTTGTTGGCCTTTTCGTCAGACTTCAGCAAAGGATGTTACTAATTCTGCCGTACTAATGGCTTAGTACGGCAGAATTAGTAACATCCTTTGCTGAATAGGGCAGTTAGGGCTTGAAAACGTGTTTTTTTTACCGAGTTCTTCAGAAACGCCATACCAACAGATCAGTTTCTTTTCGAGTCCGCTCGAACTGAATCGATATTATTTATTCCGGTTTTAATAAAAAGCAAAATAAAACTATTGCTGCTCAAAATACCGGTTATTTTCGCTCGCTAATTTGTTCACACCGCCCACCACCCTTTTCCCTTTTCTCGTCTTTCCTATCCGAATAGCTCTTTAGTTGCATTTTCACTTGCTCAGCTTGAAGTTAAGCAGGACTTACCGTTTTTAAATCACTACTTATTAACGGTGACAATACGATAACATGTCAAAAAGAATCTGGTTTTAGCGAGTTGAATCTATTCCTAATTTGATTAAACCGGAATTTGCAACAGTTGGAATTCCTTAGTTTTTAATCAGGGTCCATCTCAAAATCAGTGTCGCAGTATAATGGCGAGCTGCCCATTTTTAGCACTATGTTCTATTTCTTTCCTTATTTCTATCTTGTTCTCCCCTTTGTCTTTTTGTAATTGTACTTGTATTAAAGGTGGATTCGACCAAACGAGAGTTAATTTTATTCTTAGAGTTAATCGCCAGTTAATCGAGAGTAAATCAGTTTTATGTTTTACCAACGATAATTCTAAGAATAGTGAACCTATTCGGTAATAGTTGCTGCAGCACCGTTTCGCGTGGAATAACATAGTTATTCCAAGAATAGTTTAATTGCATCCGCATCTTGTTTTGTGCTGTCATTATCAACTCAACACACATGTAATTAGTTATGTTACAGTCCTATATAATACTCGTACTACAAAACTAAGTTGACATGATTGAAGCCGTGACCTCGTTCCGTTGTAAAGCAATATTTTTTTGCCAAGTATTACTCATCATTCACTCTACTTTTTTTTAATATAGAAAATGGGTTTGCTCTTGACTAACTCTTGCCCTTGGACGGCGAAGATATTGTCGACGATGAAGCGAGTTCACCCAGAAGATGCCTATTCGCCCTATTAGGGTTTAGTCATTTCAAGTATAGCTATACTTTAGATTGCGGGGAAAAACGACTACTGGTTTACCTACTCGAGAATAAAATTGAGAAACAGATACCTACGTATATCCGTAGTATAGTAGGCTAGTGTCCTTAAAAAATCGAATTAGTCCATCATTTACAGTGTCAAAAAACATTGAACACATATTTTTTCTTTTGTCAATTAAACAAAAAATTACGAAGACGAAAGTGCGTTGAAGTTTCGCGTGACGTCACGCCGTCGCACACTTTATACCACGTTGTGACGTCACGAGTCCCACTCCCGAACTTTGATGCGCTTTAGGTATATTTGTAAATTTTGACTGATTTGAAAAAGCAAAAAATATGTACTTATTCAATATTTTTTGATAATCGTTACTGACGGACTAATTAGAATTGTTATTTTTTTACCCAGGACACACCCTGTTGTTCGCGTATTAATTCAATTTTGATCGAATCCACACTAAACTATTCTGAAAAATCTGTATTTTTCACTTTTATTAATAAGTTTTTGCAAAAGGTTTTTTTTTGTGTTAAAACAGTTTTTTGCTTTATTGCTACCGTTTGTGTGTTTCAAGATTCTCAAAATTAGATTTTGAATTAAAACAATATACACGTGTCGATTTATAATACTCGTGATGCTGGAAACCGCAGTGAAAACTGTTTGTGCTCTTGAATAAATGCAATAATTAAACGATAGCGTGAATTCCACGATCCTGTGAGGTGTAATTAATGATTAATTATGCGCGGGCAATGGCGGGATCAATCTGTATTTGTTAAAACAACATTTATTTACACCTTTGTTGCCCGTAGGTCGAGTATGAACATTTAAATCATACGAAACTATTTCGAATCGCATTTACAATTGGAAAACGTGTTCCGTGAAGCTGGACCAGAGGGCCCTGCCAATTTAAGATGCATTGCGCTGACTAGCGTTTCTATTCGATTCGTTTTTAAACCAATTGCGTCACTGGTAGAAGACGTGATACGAAAAGTCACGTGATCTATCAGTGACGCGATTGGTTTAAAAATGAATTGAATAGAAACGTTAGATAGCGCAATGCATCTTGGCAGGGCCCTCTGTTGCTTAACGCTAACGTAAACGATTTTCGAAAACTGACAAAACGTATAGAATTGTGCGTAGGCGCTCGACGCGACCGTCTGACAGCTTACGTCAATCCTACACATTTTTGATAATGATAACGATCGCCGAATGCATCTTGGGCCCCTGAGCCTTTATTCTAGACGGTAAAAAACATTTATCTATGAAAAGGGGCCTTATTGTCAATGGCGCTTACGCCGCACTGCGTCTTTCGACGTTGTATTTATATCGGAGCATCGTTAATAATGGCGGAAGCGCCATCGACAATAAGGTCCCTTTTCATAGATAACGTCTCAATGTTGTCTTTGACGTCTTATGGTATTGTTTTTAACTCGGCCGCCATTACTGTCAAGTAAATAAGAGCTATCAAAACGTTTACAAAACGATAACAGGTCAAAGACGATATGGGTTTTACCGCCTAAATCTCGGCCCTGAACTGTTACAGCACGAACCTACCCTAAAATACTGGGGTCCTAGTGAAAAAGGGTATAAGTCTTCTGATGAACAAGTGAAGAAGGGTTTAAGTCTAGTACACTCCGTTCATGTATATACCCTTTTTTATTACGAGGTAACTCGACTTGTACTCTTTTGCATTAGGACCCCAGTAGATTCACGTTATTATACACTAGCTTCTGCCCGCAACTTCGTCCGCATAGAATTAGTTACCTATTTGACTATCCCATGTGGTGATTTCGACTATCGTTATACCCCTCGGGAACTTTAAAATTTTCCGAGATGAAAAGTAGCATTGTGTTAATTCAGGGTATTTAACCTATCCCCATTTCAAATTTCATCCAAGTGTGTCCAGCTGTTGCAGCGTGACGGAGTAACAAACTAACACAAACACAAACTTTCGCATTTATAATAGTGAGATTATTTTACGTACACTTTTCATTTTTTTTTTCTTAATTAATGGCTTTCACTCCTTGTGTTTAACAAGGTGTATTTCGCCAGTATCGAGTTTTAGACAATCGCCATGGACTTATTAGAGAAACAAGTCCATGGATATCACACGCGAGGACAATTGTTCGGTTAAAGAGATTTACTCTGGTGGACTAAACAGAAGCACATGGGGTTAGCTCCACGCGCTTCTGTCAAGTCCCACTTTTCATTTAATTCTCAATGAAGATACGAAAGTCAATGTCAACTTACTATTAAATTGTAATACTAAATACGGACACAGAGTGTTTTAGCCAATCGTCATTCACATTTTTCGATAAAAATACACTAACGTCAACTTACTCTACAGGGTGTAAAAGGAGGAGTGGATCAAACGAAGCAGGTCGATAGAGGACGTCTAGACCTATTGAATTTACCCACATGTATGTTCAGCGATTTTTACTAATTTCGGAGGTGTTGATCATTTTAATCAGATTTTTTGTAATTTTCCTTATGTCCATATCTCGAAAAATCATTAATTTCAAGTTTTATTTCATAAGTTTTTCAGTATTATCTTACATAATTAGAATGATTACGAATCAGCGAAGTTTTTAAACCTATCTGCCCGTTTTTTTTTCAGTAATTTTTTCAAGTAATCATCTAAATTTGTTTTTTCCATACAAAGTAAAAAGCAAACACTGGGACACCTAGTATGGAGAAACAAACTTTAGGTGATTACTTAAAAAAATAATGTAAAAAAAACGGGCAAATAGGTTTAAAAACTTCGCTGATTTGTAATGATTCTAATTATGTAAGATACCACTAAAAAACTTATGAAATAACACATGAAATTAATGATTTTTCGAGACATGGACATAAGGAAACATTACAAAAATTCAGATTAAAATTACCAATATCTCCGAAATTAGTAAAAATCGCTGAACATACACGAGGATAAATTCGATAGGTCTAGACGTTTTCTATCGACCTGTTTCGTTTGATCCACTCCTCCTTTTACACCCTGTACCTATAGTAAAATTTCGTATCCAGGGTATAAGCGAAAAATAAATCCTTAATTAACTAATTAAAATGACTCAACTGAGTCCTACACTACTTTTAAACTAGGAAAAACAAAAGTAAAAGTTTATTTTAAAAAAAGTTAGCCGTTGTGCTGTTATTATCTTAGAAACTTCGACGCTTCCTTCGTCTTATCTCGACCATCATTGCTTGAACCGCGCGCTCGTCACCGTTGTGCTGAATTAGGTGCCTATGATGTTAGCACTGGCCCTCTATTCCACTTTGTTATGCTTAGCACGACGCTATCGTATTGTTTATGATATATTTAAAAGGTGGCCAGCCTTTACTGTACTGTTAACAAGAGCTAACATAACTTTAACGATACCATAACGATATCGTTTATAATATTAAGAAAAGACCCGTTTTAGAGCTATGATGCTATAGACAAGCACACAAAAATACACACGTCAAACTTTTTGGAGTTAAAAATAACATTAAAAACTCCAAATTAGAAAGGCGTTAAGCTAGTAGCCGTTATACGATAGCTTCAAAAAACGCTGTAATTGATATTTTATTGAGTTAATTCAAGCTACCAGTTACCCGTTGAGCGCCTCATGTGCATCATGTGCGCATAACGCAATCGTTACAACTCTTATTGTCATTATATACAGATTGTAGTCATGACATTATTTATGCCAAGCGCTCGACGGGTTAATACTGCGTACTTACTGATTATTCTACATTTGATCAATATTTCAAACATTTTCAACAGAATCATATGGAAGAACGTTCATTAACACTTTATAGTGACTCTCATAATAACTGAAGTCGTATTATTATTTTCGATTCACATAATAACTTATATCATAAATCATAATTCTCATCACGCATAGTATTTTTTACACAAGTTTGATTTAACAAAAATGTCCGAAAGCATAATCATCAGTCGTAATGAGAAGTGCTTTTTTGAACGAAATACGAGTACAGAGGGCTCAGACAAGATGCACTACGCTAACTAACGTTTCTATTCGATTCTTTTTTAAACCAATCGCGTCACTGGAAGATGACGTGATACGAAAAGTCACGTGGTCTACCAGTGACGCGATTGGTTTAAAAACGAATCGAATAGAAACGTTAGTTAGCGTAGTGCATCTTGTCTGAGCCCTCTGATGTACAGATGTACAGATATCCTTTCTCATCGTTTTTTGTCTGATAAGTTCGTATTTATCTTGCTTTCTCAGCTGGCTTATTGATGGGTACTGAACCTAATTGAGATAGAACAAAAAACGATGGGAAAGGTTTCTACACTACATCTGTGCATAGTTATTTATCTTGTTACAAGTCTTATTTTAAAGCAACCAGAACCCATTAGAAAGCCGACAAATTTCCGAGTTGTGGCGGCTTCGATTTTCCGCTCCAATGGGGCACAAGCTTACTAACCAACCTATCCAGGTGAAAGTAGATGCATAGTCTAAATCAGTGATCCCCAAAGTGGTCTATATCGACCCCCAGGGGTCGACGACGACCTGCGGGCCTATTGCCTAATGCGCTCGCAATCGCAAGCGACTTCAAAGCAGAACAATTGTTTTAATTTTGTATGCAGACAAGCCTTCGGTTTTCAAAATGAAAACGATTACGATTGCGAGTGCTTTAGGCAATAGCCCTTCAGCAGGCCTTTCGCGTAACTCAATCGCAATCGCGATCGGCTTCAAAACAAAACAATTGGTTTCATTTTGTATGCAGACAAGGCTTCGATTTTCAAAATGAAAACGATTGTGATTGCGAGTGTTGTTACGCGAAAGGCCTGCTGGTCCAAGTGAGCGGATAAAATAAATGGGGTCCATGATAGTGGACCCCATTTAAGCAGGTCGTGAATTTAATTTTGGCTTTCCATTAATGAAATAATGCATATTCATACACAGATAGTAGGTTCCTACTTTATTACTTAATTGTTTCTTATAAATATACAGGCTGGCCGGAACATTGAGGTCCAAAAAAAAAATTAAGGTCCCTCGTGTCGTGGGGTATCTGAATCACTCCCATGTATGTTCCGCGATTTTTAGTATTTTCAGAGATATTGATCATTTTAATCAGAATTTTTGTAATTATTCCTTATGTCCATGTTATGAAAAACCCTTAAGTTCATGTATTATTTTAATATTTTTTCATTGGTTTGGTTTGGATATCTCCAAAAATACTAAAATCGTGGAACATATATGGGGGTGATTCGGATACCCCACGACACGAGGGACCAAATTTTTTTTTGGACGTCTATGTTCCGGCCACCCTGTATAAATAAACACATATATACCTAAATAAATTATGTTTTATTATGACGGCGCAGCCTATACTAAACCAACTTGGCGCGACTTGTAGGATTTACTTGTGGTGGCTCGCATCGCGTACGGTTGAAGCACGCACATATGCAAGCCGCGCGATATGCTTTTCGTCGGTGAAATTTCAAAACAGCGTAAGTAAAATTTTTAATATGGAGTAAATGCACCTTTTTAATAACACAGTAAGGTTTATTTTGCTCTAGTTGTCAGATACAGTCAGATAGGACAATACTTAGTTGATATGCGAAAAGGTACCCTAACAATGTAATAATAGTCTTGGGTTTTCCTCGTGTGTCAGTAACAAATACTCGTGACTGTCGAAAGCGTGGGCGAGTGTGATAGAGAAAGATAGCTAAGACATACTACCGTGTTATTCTCATAGACAAATTACAGGCCAGCTCGTCTGCGAAGATAAACCGGTAGACCCGTCAGATTCAAAAGAACGTACTTTCTTGGAATTACTATAGTGGGCATAGACCTAGAAAAAAATTCTCCTGTTTTTGTCCAAAATAATTTATGAATAGACCATGCCGTGAATTTATTTTAATTTTTCCTCCATAGTATTTTTTTTTGTTTTTGCCGTTGATGTGTTTGGTTCTCAAATAAATCAAAGACATTTTGACATACCAAAAACAAGCGTATCAAAAGTAAGCTTTGAAAATCATCTATGTATGTATATATAGTCAAGAGCAATGCAAACGTGTTACTTTTTATTAAATTAACATAGAACGTGACCCGTTTTCATTGCTCCTCAGTGTATTACGTTAAAACATTACGCTCCCTCTCAATACTTTTACTAAATCATCATAGCCTATATCACTCCTACAATCAAGACGAAACTAACGACACCTCATATGTTACACTCCACTTAACCGTTTAGCCTGTAGAGCTTGAGAAATAGACATACCATCCAATCCGACTTGCCCAGTAACCCGGCAGTGAGCGACTCAGGTGACCCGCTCTATAATTCGGCAGTTTACACAGCCGAATGCCTATGCCTATAACGATCCAACAGTTCCAACAAATAGGGGGAAAATTACCGGTGCCGGATTACCGAGCGCCTACTGTACCTACATACATACATACAGTCAAAAAACATAACCCTTCTTCTGTCACAGTCGAGTAAAAATAACCAACTTTATTAAGCATTTATTTTTATTCATTAAGCATTCCTCGATGTGGTTTTCTAATGACCTAACATTGTTAAAATATGGTCTATGTTTATTGTAACAAGTTTTAAGATAAGTATTCAAAATGAAGAAATTAAGTACAGTTTCAAATGAAAGCAATTATTTTCATAAGTGAGGGGTGGGGCCCTTTCTGCTGGTACTAACGCCACCCAAGTAACAGACTCCTCGAAGAGATTGCCTGGCTTTTCCGCCGACCGAAAACCCTGGACGCGCTTAAATCGGTTTCGATCTGACCACGGGAAAACCAACCATCACCTACACAAGTGGGGATTGAGGGAGTCACCATAATGCGACTGCGGAGCACCTGACCAGACCCTCTCCCACGTGGTAAATGAATGCCCACTTCGCTGTTTTCCCGGTGGCATGGAGGAGCTGCATAAATTTTCGCCTGCCGCAGCAGACTGGCTGAAACACCTGGACATCGATATTTGATCCATGCAGGATGAGTGCCATATGCAATGATGTGATGATGATTTTCATAATTGCTAATTATTGCCACTATTTATTTTACAACGATACTTATCTCCTTCAATCAAATAGCAAATAAGAAGAGCTATTCTGCTCTCCTATGCCAATAACTCATATCTCAAATTCAATAAACAAACCAGTTTCAATTCTATTCCGTTAGTAATGAGGTTGATATTGCTACAGGAGTTTTATCTGAGAAACGGCCTATTGGCGTAGGACGGCAGTGTTAAGTCAATACTATAATTTATTACAAAATAAAAAGTTTACTGCGTGCTTAACTACGACGTTAAGTAATTTAATTACATGTTAGCTATTTTTTATGTACAGTCAACAGCCATTAGGTACGCAGCAGCAGCTCAAAATGATACGCTCTTAAGCCTTCTATTAAAAGGACGTTTCAGATGTTTTTTTTACCGATTTCTTTGTTTTTTTTTATATATTCACTGATTTCTCCGTCAATTGTGGACCGATGTGGAAAATTCTTTTTTCGTTGGATAGGATACGATTATATTCCCGAGGTGGTCCCATTGTCACCAAATCGGTATCTGGTGGGGGAATCCGTGAGGAATTGACGGAATTCCTTAAAATATTATTGACGACGCACTGGCCTAGTTGGTAGTGACCCTGCCTACGAAGCTAGCGGTGCTGGGTTCAAAATTTGTGTGGTGAGCGCGAATATTTGTTCCTGAGTCATGGATGTTTTCTATGTATTTAAGTATATATTTCTCTATATAAATATTTATATCGTTGTCTAGTGTCCATAGTACGAGCCAAGAGTTTATTTTGGGACTAGGTCAATTGGTGTGGCATTGTGATGATTAATTTTATATTTATTATAGCAGTTGACGCAATCTATTATCAGCCCGGTAACCATCATTTTATCGAATTCCACTTCATTGATTGTATCATTTCATCTAACTAACGCTTTTTTCTACTGTAAATATTTTCAGGATATCTGAAGCATTAATTACGTAGGTTAGGTTAGTTTAGGTTAGGTTAGGTTAGAATTGTGACTGCCGAAAAAATACATCATGTGGTGCGAAATGGCTTTCGATGAAATAAAAATTCTGCGTAATGATATGTTCGTTGAAATGTGTTTCGATAAAGTAATAGGTACCCCATCAGCCCACTTCAATACTATACATTTTATCGATAGACAAGACGCATAACGCTAACGTAAACGATTATCGAAAACTGTCAAAATGTATGGAATTGACATGAAGCGCTTGACGCGATCGTCCGGCAGCTGTTAGTAATACTAAGACACAGACAACTAGGCTAACCTAGTTGGTAGTGACCCTGCTTTCGAAGCTAGCGGTCGCAGGATCAAATCCCGGTAAGGTCAGATATTTGTATGTTGAGCGCGAGTATTTGTTTTTGTCTTGGATGATTTCTGTGTATTCAATTATGGTTTTCTCTACATAAGTATATATAACTTTTTTTTAATTATCTTTTCGATATTGATACATACATACATATATACACTCACGCCTACATTCCCAGAATGGGGCAGGCTTTACCAACAACTCTAAAAACTTGGTGTTAATTCTGTAACCACTTTCTTCTTTCCGTAATAACTTTCACCAAAAGCATTTTGTTTATGGCCATATCCGTTTTCAAATAACGACAAACGAACTCATAAAAATAACTAGTAATAATATGTTTCCACAATAAACATCAGGTACAAACGCAGCTGTGAATATAATACGCATTATGCCGCAACACGGTCCCAGCCGCCATTTGCATGATGGTTGACAGCTAAATCATCCTAACGCTGCGTACGTTTTTGGCCACGCGTGCGCCCTTGTTTATTTTGTGCTGGCGTAAATTAATGCAAAATAAACATTTGTTATATTTTGTGTACCAGTCCCTAATCCGCACTGGACCCGCGTGGGAACAATTACCCAGAACCATGGCCCTGCGTGTATAACTGTACCATAAAGATAAATTTTAGAGAAAAAAATGGCGGCTTCTTGTTTCAGAGCTGTTATCTCTATCCATTCCCATTAAACTAGTTTGTAACTCCTGAAAATCAAAAGGGTACCACTTGTCTTAGAAAAAAAAGCGAGGTTTCATTAAAATCGGTCGAGCCGTTCATGAGATATCAGGTTTGAAAGGAGAAGCCATTATATCAAGGGTTTTATTCAAAAGTTTTCTTTCAAAAAACGCGGTCTAGGCTTGTTTACAAAGCTAGCGTTCCCGGGTTCGATTCCCGATATGAACATATTTGTGTTATAACCGCGAGTACCATATTGCAGAGTTCTATTCGAGAAGCCTTCTTTAAGATGGTTTTAAAATTGTCGTACGTTGTTAACCTTTAATTGACGTGGTATACGTCTCACAGACGTCATGACTATTATTTTGAACTTTATGTTGCCATAGCATAAGTGTTACTTTGAGAATACTCTGAAACGACCTTGTCAATTAAAGGTTAAAATCAGGTGTATCCCAATTGCGTAAGAATGCAGTAAAATGACGTCAGTCGCGTTAAAATGCAGTAAAACGGCAGTTTCGCGTAATGGCCACGTATACGTAATAACAGTATGTGTCCGTTGACTTCTACACGTGTGACATTGAAATGAATATAGATTTAGTTTGTTACACGTGTGAGCTGAATCTTGCCGTTGTTATGACTTTATGACACTATATTGCTGCAGTCGCATACCCGAGGGAAATTCGTGGTGATTGACGACAATTCACATGCTACATTCTAGGAACTTGGTAAGTTATGAGATGAAGGATTTATATAGACTTTAATGCATTTATGAGTACCTGTATTCACTATTTGTTCAAGTTTTGAAGAATAAACAGGAGGCAAATTGAAATTGGACGGTATTTTACGGACGGGATGAGAAATAGAAGAGCCCAGCAGTAGGACAACTGATTTTACGTTTAAATGTAAAGGGCATTGGGTAAGTTTGTATGAAGAAAATTGTCTTATTTTTTCAGCGTCCACGGATGATTTTTACATAGTTATTTAGAGGACCTCTAAATACACATAGATATAATATAACTTATGGCGTTATATAATATCGGAACGGAGATTTTAAGGATTTAAGTAATATAGATTTTGGTACTAGAAGTACGCCCAGGTATGAATATTTAAATATCTCGGCTCCGACACTTAAGAGATTACATTACGTAACAAAATATGTTTATTTTGAATAATTCTATCATAATTTACCATTTTTACGAATGGCCGCTCACCTTGAAAATGTATGACTTTTATAAATGACAACATTTTTACCCAAACCCTTTTATCGTTTTGTTGCAAGTGGTCCCATATTGAGTTTAAAAACGCCAGAATAACAGGAACTATTAAATTACATTTAAGTTTTTGATGCAAGTAAAGTGCCCTTAACTCTTTATAAGCACTGCATAACCTTTACCTTAAAAGGCTTTAAAACGCGATAATCGTTTTAAAGAATGTACAAAATGTAATACGTTTTTATTTTTCACAAAAACTAGATCGAATACTGCAAATTCTTAACGTGTTTTTGCATCCCGCCATTTGCCGAGAGGAATCCTTTTGTGTTGCCACTCATGTAGGCTGCGCAAAGTAAAGATGGCAAGACCGGTTCTAGTGCCTGCTGCGCTCACTTCCCAGATTCCTTCGATTTTGAATTACTGCTGCACTTAAAGGCACGCATGTATAATTACATAATTATAGCAAAGTCGATCTTTTTCTTTTACCGACTAGGTCGAAGTTACAATAAGAGTTTTGGAGCGATACGTCTTCTTATGCGATATGAATTTCGGCCACAATTCGCCGAACCATTAGCATAATTATCAAGTATTGTTACGAACTTTTTTTTAGGGTTCCGTAGTCAACAAGGAAGCCTTATAGTTTTGCCATGTCCATGTCCATCAGCTATACTTCTGTTCGCGGTTTAGCTCAGATATTCTTGGAACTAACAAGCTGTAATTTAGCATGGTTACACATAATGATCACGCTTACAAAATAATTGTAAAATTAAATCTTGAATTGTTTTTTCCTGTAGACACTTAAAACGGGAATGGCTTTTTTACTCGTCTATTTCTTTGTGTGAGGTCGTTGGATAGGGATATGTTAGTTATTTTATTTGAACCAGGGATTCGTTTGCAAAATATATAGCTTTAAGTGCCCCCCTTATCAAAAGGAAAACTATAACAACTAAGACTTAATTGGTTCTTGAATAACAGGCGACTAAAATGTTTATACATACTGAAATGTATCTAAGATAGCACCAAAAAACTTTAAATGGAATATTAACAGTCATACTTATGGTTTTTGCCTTTGGAGTAACTGTGACGGAAACCTACAATGAAATTGGTCTGACATACACTTGCACCGTTTTAAGGGTTCCGTACCAAAATGGTAAAAAAAGAAACCCTTATGGTGAAACTTCAGTGTCTGTCTGTTTGTCACAAAAAGCTATCAACTTGAAATTTGGCATAGTTATACAGATAACTACCTGGTCCGCAATGATGTTTTTAGTTAAAAAAATATGAATGAGTGAAAATGAAATAAGCCTTTTCTTTTGCGTTTTCCAACCATACATCTTAAATTTGAAGACGCGCTGGCCTAGTTGGTAGTGACCCTGCCTACCAAGCTATCGGTTTTGGGTTCTAATCCCGGTAAGGGCAGATATTTTTGTGATATAAACTATTTATATCGTTGTCTAGTACCCATAATACAAGTCTACAGCTCAGTTTGGGACTAGGTCAATTGGTGCGACATTGTCCCCTGAAAAAAAAATACGGAACCCTCGGTGCGCGAGTCCGACTCGCACTTGACTGGGTATTTTTACATGGCACGCGATTATGTCATACCTGTTGTTGCATTAATTGAAATGCGTGTAAGTGCTTCGAAAAAAGGTTTTTTTCTTTATTCATTCTTTGGTTCTTTTTTTAGGTTAATAAGGCATGATCTACCATGAATTTATTATCGTTATAAGAACATAATATTTGACCTACATGTTTGCGTAATTTTATCTCAATTGGTCGAGTTAAGTTCGTGAATAACCGACGTACTCAGACATAATTTCAGAGACAAACTCTTTCCTTTTCAAGGTTTCGTACCCGAGGGGAACCCAACGGGTACTTTAAAGAGATCCTTTGAAGCGTAATAGATAGCGCGTGGTTTTTTTTTAGAATATATTTATTACGGAGGATTTACTAACAAATAAAAATAATTAAAGGTAGTGAAATAATAAAATCGTTTTTCAACGGATTTGTATTTTGGTTGTATAGTAAAAACGGTAAAACAAGAAACGTCAAATTTGGTATGATTTTTGTACAAACCGTGGTCAAGTGTGAGTTTGGCTTGCGCTGATTCAATACGAAATCGGATTCAAATCGGATTATAAATACCTCGCACAAACTTGTGTATAAAAAATGGTCGTTCCTTAGTGAATCTGAACTGAATCATCATTCATCATATTTATTAAATAAAAAGTATAAGTAATATTATTATATCTCTAATACATCTCCAATATCTCCATTGATCAAATACTTACTTTATTATTCCGATGACTAAACGGTGAATAAATATTGGAATAAGAAGGGAAGGCGATGATTACCTACTTATCACTTCGGCTTGCACATGACCATGATCAAGAAATTTTCGAAGTGATTTTACAATAATAGTACATTATTGCCTAGGCATGGAAGTAGGCAATTGCCGTTTAAAAATACGAAGCCCGCAATTACTGTTCCTGCCGAGGCAAATATAGTGCTTTTCACAAAAATAGCAAGTTTTTTTTGTGTTGGAGTAAAATCTTCATCGCTTGAACTGATTTTTTGAATTGCATACAAACAAACTTCATGTGAAAAAACTATCACTCTTTACCGTCTTTTTGTTTATGACAAGGAGAACCGCAAGCT
Source organism: Acleris literana (assembly GCA_946894065.1). Taxonomy (NCBI): domain Eukaryota; kingdom Metazoa; phylum Arthropoda; class Insecta; order Lepidoptera; family Tortricidae; genus Acleris; species Acleris literana. The sequence continues at coordinate 5,943,902 of OX335685.1, read as the reverse complement.
TTGTTTTAAAAAACCATAAGCTATTCCGGACACAGATAAAAAAGTTATGTTTCGAATAAAATTTGGATGTATAAGACTTGTGCCCTGATTTTATTATGGCCTTTTTCACTTTTTAAAAAGTTACAAACTAGATAGTAATGGAATTTGTATGCAACATGTTTTTTTTTTTATTTGAGAGCTGTCAGTAAACTATGTACTTCGCGTCTCAATATGTAGATAGGAATATAAACATTTCCGGTCATTTTTGTGCAATAGGATGTAGGTACATAATCAAGGCAATTTAATTTGAACTGTGTCGGTATAAGAATAAGGTTTATTTTCCTATCTCCATAAACTGAAAATGGCATTATCGAACAAACGTAATTAAACTTTATTACCTTAGTAGTATATTATTGGGCGTTTCAAAACACATTTCATGTGTTTCGTGTTTTGAAACTCCCAATCGGTTTTGAGGTGTTCTGAAACTCCCAATCGGTTTTGAGGTGTTCTGAAACTCTCAATCGGTTTTGAGGTGTTCTGAAACTCTCAATCGGTTTTGAGGTGTTTTGAAACTCTCAATCGGTTTTGAGGTGTTCTGAAACTCTCAATCGGTTTTGAGGTGTTTTGAAACGCTCAATCGGTTTCTCTGAAACTCATAGCAGTTATTTTATTAAGTTGTAATTGATTCGAAACGCCTTTGCGTTCTTTGATATATTTGGTTCATAACGTTCAATCGGGTTTACGTGTCGCCTCACGATGTGCCCGTAACACATCATACAAAATTGAATGCGTTTTCACCATGCTAAGTCGTAACTTACTTTACATTTGTATTATTAAGTAAAATAACAAAAGCTTAACACAACACACACACTAAGTTGATCAGGCTCAGCATGTATGCAAGGGTCCAGGACCCTCATAGCGCACCGCACCGCTACGGACGGACTTGGTTTGCTAAGGTGTTTTCACAACTTGCTGCGAAGGTGATCAATCTCCACAACAAGGACGAGCCACCCGGGATGCTATAGGTTCCCAGTGGTCTTATGGCTGCATTTTACATGAAGGTGGATTTGGGGGCCTTCCACCAAGGCGTGGGTCATCTGTACCTACCACCGCATAGGCACAGAATCTCCTCAAGTTCAAGGATAACAAATTCAGCGGTTAGTAGCAAGGGTGATCAGGCCGAGCCACAGGTTGCTGGTGCACCCTACCATTCCGCCGGTCGGTCACGGAAGGTGGGAGCACGTCGGTTACATATTTTGTGTTTTATTTATATCAACCAAGTATAAAAACTTCGTTAGCGCGATGTAGACCTGAGCCTGCGATTGGTTAGTTTCTGTGACGTAGTTGTGACGCTAAACATACAATTATCAATGGCAAAAAGTTACTTGAAATTTAAATAAGTTATTACTCTACAAATTACTCAACCTGATTTTGTTTCTTTAACTGTACAAGTAAAGTTTACAATCAGTTGAAGTGTCATTTGATATGTTGCCTTAATAAATTTTTGCATATTCACAATTTGCTTATCTATCACTATGCGACACGGCTATTAAATAATTAATTGTTTTGATGAAGACGACAAAATAATGTACTTAAGCAGTGTTTACATGGTACACAAAATATAATTATAATGGTTTTGAATAGAAAGAAACAATTTGTTTAAAAAAAAAAAATGTTTATTTTAAACAAATTAAGATAACAATATCAAAATGTATGTATGTAAACTCTTTATTGCACATAAACAATTACAAGACAATAATTGTAGTAATTTTATGGTTTTGAATAATATCGAGAATCAAAAGTTGCATAACGAAATTTATTAAAAAATTGATTATTTTAAATGTAGTATATATGTATGTAAACTCTTTATAGCACATAAACAATTACAAGACATAATAATTATACTTAGTAATTTTGTTCAAGGTAAGTATTAAAATATGAACTTAATAAAATCTAATAGCTAACGTCACTTAGTCTTTTCACAATTCGGCTAACTAACTCTTCCGTAGCACTTAACAATTCATCGTAGTTATCTTGGACGACATACTGCACCGTCGTCGTCAAATCCTCACCTTGTTTCGACTCGAGGTTCGCAATAGTAATCTTTATTACTTGCTTCCCCTTGTTAGCTTTTCTAATTACATGCGAGTTTAACCCAATATCTGATGTTCGAGTCCTTCTTTGCAGTGTTTTCTTCTTCAATGTTCGTTTTGATTTTTTCGGAGAATTTGCTAAAGATGTATCCTGATTTTGATTTATACATCTTTCCTGGTACTTCAAATAGGAATCCATGTCTTGGCAATAGGAAAATGGTTCGTCGAATGATGCAATAGTCTGAGATGAAAAAAGTGGGAACTGTTCATCGATTTCTTTCACGCAGTCAATGGGTTGAGAACTCGTCATACTCTGCAAAATAAATGAATAGAATTAGATTTATAACTACCTAACCATTTTTTATTTTTTTTTTTTTATTAAAAAGTAGTACATAATTGAGATAGCTGTACTTACTTATTTTGTAGATACAGGAACTGAAATTAAACTACGCCTGTCTAAATTGACGTTCAAAGAAGAACTACACTTATTTTTTAGATACAGGAAATGAAATAAAACTGCGACCGTCTAAATTGACGTTCAAAAAAGAACTAAAATACGAGTATTAAATTGTTGCAGTAACATTTTTCCTATGCTAAATAAGTACACACTTCAAATACAAGTTTAAACAAGTCTTAATTCATGCAGTGTAAAATGAGCCTTAGCGAAGTTCGCGACTACTTTGTAAAACGGCGGCTTCTTTGATTGCAACATAATTAACATGATACTTTTGTTTGTTACACATTTGCTTATTTTGCAAATTGACGCCTGAGGTATTAAACCTTTATAAAAACCATTATTGTTCGTATTTTGTAGTAGCACTGTTAATACAAATCGAGTGTAATAAATATTGAAATGTTGAGAACTTCTGTATTGTGGTGTAGGTACCGATAAATTTATTTTTTATGTTGTAACGCATAACTTTATTAGACACCGTTGCAGTCAATCGTTCTACAGTGAATCAATCATCTTTACTCTACCTACACTGCACTAAAACAATGTTCGTAAGTTTTTAATACATTTAATTACATTGTTATTAACTTTTTTTACACAATATTAATGTTATACTTTGTTTGCAGGTCTGATACGGAATACTGTCAAGTTGAGCTCTCCAAAAAGACTCCCTCAAAAAAGAAAATCGCGCTTCCTGAATCTGAGGACGAAGTTTCTATACCGCGGTAATTATATTTTAAACAAGTATAATGATATTAAAATCTTCTAATGTGTTTTATAAAACGTATAATTTGTTTTTTATAGGTCTAAGAAGCTTAAACTCTCCAAAAAGGCTCCCTCAAAAAAGAAAATCTCGCTGCCTGAATCTGAGGACGAAGTCTCTACACCTCGGTAATTATATTTTAAACAAATGAAACATTGAAACCTTCTAATGTGCTTTTAAAAATGTAAAATTAATTTTTTATAGGTCTAAGAAGTTGAAATTATCGAAAACCCTGCTTCCCGAATCTGAAGAAGAGGTTCCAACTTCATGGTGAGTAATTAAATTACCGTTTTTGAAACTGAATTAAAATAATTAGCTCAGTATGTACCTACCTATGTTCGTATTATTAATTTTTGGTTTCGATTTACAGCACAAAAAAGTTGTCGCAGACGTGTCAACAAAAATATCCGCCTGCAGGCTGGAAAATTGACTCCGATAGCGAAGACGAAGACTTGCGTGTTCAGCAAAAGGAAACGGTGTTCCCGTCTGTTTTGATACGGCAAGTTCCTGGCGGCAGGGTGCGGCGAACTGCACAATTGTCTGGTAATCTTTTTATTGAGTTAAAATTGTATAATGTTGCTGACATAAAAACTGTTGCGGTAGAAGATCGATGGAAGAAGGCTTTAATTAACTTAAAACTTCAGGTAGATGCGGATTCGCAAGAGGTATCAAATATTAATAAAGTTTTAAAATTAAGTAAGGAGCACTTCATCGATGATGGAGTGTTCTATCGCGATTTAAAATAATTAGAATTGATGTGATAGGTACCTTTGTTTGTAATATTCACCGTAATTTTTCTTTTTAAAAATGAGTCTTAACTCAATATTTTGTTCTGTTTGCGAAACATCTGTTGCAAGTCGAGCTTTTTCTGCCCATTTACGAAGTACCGTGCATAAAAATAATATATCTATAGATAACGGTGATGGTGTTGAAAAAATAGCTAGCGCCTTTCGAAGTAGGATAGCGTCTTACCGCGTGCGAGGACACGAAGACTGCCCAGAGCAAACTAGTCCTCCTGCCGAGTTTTTACACAGTGTTCGCGCCCGCGTTCGAAAAATTTTAGATGCAAGACAATCAGTCTTTAAGAGTGTTAAAGTTAACTTTGAATTATTTGCAGAATTTTCTTTACTTAAAAACGATACATGCGACGTTAAGTCTTTTGCGACTCAAAATATAGTGATACATCAGACTTATGATTTCAATGAAATATTTTCAAATCTTTTACACTCTATTTGTCGAAAAATTGATGAATTTCAAGACAGGGATAGTGGTTGGGCTTTTATGCGCAATTTATACCTAGAGGTAAACATCAGTAAATACAACCCACTGCGAGCATCGAGATTCATAGATTTGCCTAAAAATATTAAACTTAAGCGTGCGTGCATCAATATTCAAAATAAAGATAATTTTTGCTTTTTGTGGTGTGTGATGGCTGCACTATTCCCCGCTAAAAGTAATGCTCATAGGGTATCTTCATACCCTCATTATGAAGGTGTTCTAAATAGCGCGGACATGACCTTTCCTGTAGGATTATCTGACATCAAAATATTCGAAAAAAACAATCAGAATATAAGTATTAATGTGTATGCACTCAAAAATAAAACTGAAATTGTAGGCCCGCTTTATAAAACCGCATGTCGGAAACAACATCATATTAACCTATTAATGTTAGAAAACGGGCGTCAAACACATTATTGCCTAATAAAAAATTTAAGTCGTCTGCTTAAACTTCAATTAACAAAACATAACGGACAAATATTTTTTTGTGATGAATGTGTTTGACGCCCGTTTTCTAACATTAATAGGTTAATATGATGTTGTTTCCGACATGCGGTTTTATAAAGCGGGCCTACAATTTCAGTTTTATTTTTGAGTGCATACACATTAATACTTATATTCTGATTGTTTTTTTCGAATATTTTGATGTCAGATAATCCTACAGGAAAGGTCATGTCCGCGCTATTTAGAACACCTTCATAATGAGGGTATGAAGATACCCTATGAGCATTACTTTTAGCGGGGAATAGTGCAGCCATCACACACCACAAAAAGCAAAAATTATCTTTATTTTGAATATTGATGCACGCAGTATATGACTAGTTGGAGTCGCTATAAAGAGCAATGTTTACCGCAGCAACATTATTTTTACAACTCAATAAAAAATGACAGTATTTCAAAATATGACTATGAGCATGCGCAACTTGTATGGAAATCTTTCGATGTAAAGAGTTTAGGAGAATACACTGACCTGTATCTTAAATCAGATGTATTATTACTAGCTGACATATTTGAAAAGTTTCGTCAAACTTGTAAAATTAATTATAGATTAGATCCTGCTTTTTACCTAACCGCCCCAAGTTTAAGTTTTGATGCTATGTTACTCATAACTGATGTGAAGTTACAACTCATTGATGACCTTGAAATAATTAGAATGATTCAGAAGGGTATTCGTGGAGGTGTATGTTTATGTTCTACTCGGTATGCAAAGGCAAATAATAAATACATGCCGAATTTTGATTCCAGTAATCCATATAGTTTCTTATTGTACATAGACTGTAATAATCTATACGGTTATGCAATGTGTGGTTTTTTACCTTATGCTGATTTCAAATTCTTACCACAGCATGCAATTAATGAACTTGATATTCTAAAAATCTCTGATAATTCGGATTATGGTTATATTTTGGAAGTGGATTTAGAATATCCAGAACATTTGCATGACTTGCATAATGACATTCCATTCTGTCCTCAAAAATTCACACCTCCTGGTTCGAAGCAACCTAAACTTATCCCAAATTTATATGATAAATATGAATATGTCATCCATTACATGCATTTAAAAATATGTCTTAAACACGGTTTGATATTAAAAAGAATACATAGAGTAATCAAGTTTAAACAAGGTCCATTTTTGAAGCAATATATAGACTTAAACACGCAGTTAAGACAGAAAGCTAAATCCGTGTTTGAGCAAAATTCATGCAAACTATTTAACAATGCTATATTTGGAAAAACGTTGGAGGACCCCGAAAAAAGGTTAAATGTCATGTTAGTTAATGCATGGCGAGACACTACAAATAAAACAAAAAAGAAATATACAGCTGAGCAGCTAACAGGGAGACCCAATTTTCATAGTTCAACCATTTTTACTGAAAATTTTGTTGCCATACAAATGAAGCCAGAATCGATAACTCTCGATCGACCAATTTACATTGGATTTACTGTTTTGGAAATATCGAAAACTCATATGTACGATTTTCACTATTCTGTTATGAAACCATTTTATACATCTAATCTGAGTTTGTGTTATACTGATACAGATTCCTTTCTGTATTCCATAAATACAGAAGATTTATATGCAGATTTAAAACTAAAATTTCACCACTATTTTGATACTAGTAATTACTCAGACAGTAACGTATTTGGTATAACTCGTCAACATAAAAAAGTACCAGGTTTGTTTAAGGACGAACTTGGTGGAGAAATAATAAACGAATTTGTAGGTCTTAGGTCTAAATTGTATTGTATAAAAACTGAAAACAATCAAATTAAAAAGGCTAAGGGCACAAAAAAACATGTATTGCGAGGTGTGGATTTTGAGGAGTATAAAAAAGTACTTTTAAATAAAGAGCGGATAAGAAAGAGGAATATTGTATTTAAATCACTAAAACATGTTATTTTTACACAGTCTTTAAATAAAGTAGCATTGTCGTCAAATGATGACAAACGCGTTATACTAAAGAATCAAACCTCGACGTTATCTTGGGGTCATCAATCTTTGTTTTAATGTAAACAAGTTAGATTTAAGGTGTAATATTGTAAATAAAGGTGATCATTACTGAATAAACGTTGTTTTTTAACAATCTTGTTTTATTTTACTTCGTGTATCATAATCATAATATTCGCACGTTAAATATATCAATGTCACTATTGAAATGTTTGATTAAGTATGAAATTTATTTAGTCGTCACGTCACTGTTAGATTTAACGTACGAATATATATGTGTTTGCAATAGGTCCTAAAATAAAAATGCAATGATTTAATAGCAATTATTTATTTATTTATTTATTTTCTACAGAATATGATAAATTATTTTCAGAATACCATTTTTTAATACATATTACATTTTTTAACGCACATGTTTTTTTATGAATCATACAATTATATGTACTGAGATCTTTACAATATTTTTGATGCATAGATTGAAAATTAGGCAAACCTTTTTCTCCTAAATCTATTACTGTACAATTAGAACACAATTCTATTACCCATTTAACTTTTTCTAATCCTTTTACATATATTTTCTTATTTTCTAAGTAACCATGAATCATTCTTTTAAATTCTCTATAGTCAACATATCCTTCACGCCATAAAATTCCGAGGTTTTTCTCAATCCAGTTCACCTGACGTTTTTCATTTTCCGATAAAGTAGAAAATGCATATGGGGGTTTTATTGAAAATATTTGCGTGTATTCATCTGTACTGTATGCAAATTCCTTAACAATAAATTCATTTTTATACGATTTAAATCCCTGAAGATCCACGAACAAACGGTCAGTCATCATGATATTTTCTTTGTAATGTTGCTTAACGGTTTGTATTCTACAATACTATCATTCAGAATTAGACAGTACGCCGCAGTATTATCGGGAATATCCTGTTCACACTCTAATTCTAGCCGTACATCTATGGCACCTGTTTTTAAGGTTTCGTTTTGATGAGAACAGTCGAGGACGAAGAGAGGGGCTTTCTCTTTAAATTTTTGCGGACTTAACAACGGTGCTTGACTACGTCTATAATAAGACTGTTGAAATTTAGCGTACTGTTCGTATAATAAAGCGTACTTTTCGTCTCCAAAACTTACATTTAAACTTTCATATGGAAAATAGTTTGAGTTCAAAAAAACTTTGACGTCTCTCAAATGACAATGATCAAAGCATGTTATATCTTTGTTAATCATATTTTTTCGGTCCGTTTTTAATCCAATTATAACGAATCGTGGCTTTTCAATTTGAGATGAAGTTTTGATTGACCAAGAATGTTTAGAGGTTTTAGGCAAAAGCGGATACTCATAAAGATCCCAGTTCCTAAATGCTATTTGAATAGCGCGATCTTTTTCTAAATGTTTTAATAAAGTTAATCTTTCCCGATCAGAAACTTTAATATGAGGCATACGCCATACTATTTTAGATATAGTAATGTTGTCTATGTATTCATTTGTATTTAATATTACGCTATTTAAATTACTATTGGATCGTAAAAGAATAAGTTCATGTTTGCAATTAATAATTATTTTATTATAATCCTCTGCGAAACCAAGAATTTTATTTAAAGGCACAGATACAGAAAATGATCCATTGGTAATTTTTGTGCCATCAACGTCCCAGCCCCATAATTTTGACATCGAAGATTCGAGTTCATTCATAGATATAAGAGATTTCATAGTAGTCGTAACCCCGGCGTTTTTTATTTTATCTATTTCTATCCCATTCAGTTCATATCGAATATCTTGAAACATATGTAGTATAGGGTTATTAGTAAACAGAACACTGTTCACCTGCGCTTTTGTTTCTCTATTGATTACTTTAATAGTACCCTCTATGTATAAAGTACTCGCTGATGGTAATACGTAAAGATCTTGTTGATTAATAGGTATACGGATTTCATCGTTTAAATTAAAACTGGTTACGTACGGTTTATATGAATGATATTCGAAACTTTCAATCGTGTTATCATAGCTCAATGGATCTATTAAGCTTAGTATACTCATTTTAACAAGCCTATGTTTTTTAAAAATTGTTTATTATCTTTCGTTAGCTTTGTAAATTGCTCTATAGGTCTTCTTTTCTTGATAGCACAGTGATTACTAATACGTTTATCGTGCGAGACTTTGCTTTTATTGAAATCTATCATTTTTCCGAAGATGTAAATATATTTGAATCTCTTCACCTCGTAAATTAAGTAAATTATTATTTGCGTCTAATATTCTTATTTTAAGTGAGCTTAAGCTTTTTTGGGTAACCGGGAAATAGATAACGTTTTTCGGTGTTTCTATAATCCTATATCCTGGAGGCACATTCGGAACAAACTCATGAATAATGTGGCTTGGTCTTCCGTTTACAAATGATCCGCTCACTATGTCACATTCAACTCGCACTATAGTTGTAGACAGAATGGAGACAGGAAAGGGGGACTCTGTTAATATATTAGCTTGTACAGTTTCTTCACCGAAACCTAGTAACTTGCCAATCGAATTTTCTTTATTAAAGTATACATTTTTAGAACATACTATCGAAGTCTTTAAGGTATTATTATTACACGTCAGTGAAAATGTGCATCCTTGCAGATGTCTTTTGAAGTAATCGTCAAGGTCTTGAAGTTCGTATGACCCTTCAGGAATTTGTACTACTTCGTTTTTACCATAATAAAATTTATTGTTTCTGTAGTCTATATTAGGTATAGAGTTAAAAGTTGACATGTATAGCAACCCACATTCATATTCACCATCTAGTTGAAGAGCTGGTGAATGATTCGTAACCAGGGTAGAAGAGGTTCCAGTTATAGACAAAGTGAAAGACATCGTGTGAATGATAAGGTTTTTATTGCACAGAGACATTTAAACGGTCGCTCCAAAATTGTTTTAAATATTTCAAACATAAATGTCCGCAATTTACAGTGTCAAAATTTTGATAAGTGTTGTAGTTATATGAAATTTCATGATTTTTTAAATACCTTATTAATTCTAACGGTGGTTGAAGATCACCATAACTATTAAAATATTCACAATAATTATTATCTTTAACATAGGCTACCCAGTGAGTCCCCTGGTTTTTAGAACTGTCTAAATTAACGATTGCACATTCTACTCTGTTAGGTCGCTTTGGCAAATTATCTCTCATATAAACACCACGAAAATGAGGAATATCTGTTGAGTATTTTAAAAGATCTATATTAGTGAGAGCTCGTCTAGGTAACCTTTTATTTAGTTTTTTGAACTTTTTAAACACAATCCTTTGCCGTTCTTATACGGTTTTATATGTAAACCTTTTCCTAATGCAATAGATTCCATCATTTTGTTATGGCGTTCTGATTCGGTTAAGTTTTTCTTTGCAGCTTTGTAATCAGCAACAGCTTTTGCGATTCCAGCAGCTCCTCCTGCTAACGAGCCTAACGCGGAAAGTCCAGCAAAAATAGGTATCAGTGGTAAAATACCTCCAGTTTTTGGGATCGGTATTAAGCGAGGAACTCGTAATTTACTCGTATTGTTATTACGGAATACTTTAATTGCAGCTGCGAAAGCTTGGCTAATTGCAGTGCCTTTATTTTTAGATTTGTTTTTCTTTAATTCAGCACGTATTTTAGATGTAAACTGTTTAAATGTTTTTATCCCCGCACCGATTTTTATTTTAGATTTCATTAGTTTGCTAACTAACCATGATGCAAGTTTTTCGCCCTTTCCAGCGTTTTTCGAGTTTAATCTTTGTTTAGCCATTTTATAAAGTTCTAAATCTGCACGGTGTCGGTCATCTAGATTAGAATGTTTATCGTAAGCAATGTCGTGCTGCATACACGCTTCGTCCAACTCATTAATTCCCTTATCACCCCTTAGCAACCGTTTGTGCAATTTTGTACCTGGTCCACAATAATTATACCCAGGTAAGTGCAGCTCAAATGGTAAGTGATTAATAGCACTGTTTAAAAGTCCTCTCCCTTTCATATCCAATATAATAATGACAATTTTGAATACAATAAAGTTAATAAATATACTCATACAATGGCATTTCTATCAATCCAGCTATTTTCGCTATCATTAAGCCCTAACCACTTTACATACAATTTTTCTCCCCTCTTTTTGATCACCTTTTCTATGAGGTAAACATCAGGATGCTTTGTTTTCTGAAGTTCTTGTTCGTAAAATGAACCGAGTATTGTATTTTTTCGTTGATCTTCAATAAGGTAAGTAACTGGACGAGTGTGATTTACATGTTTAATAGTAAATATTTCTGTCGACCAATTCGGTGTATAACCTTTATGAAAAGCACTTTTATACTTGCTTATGCGTACATGATCTCCTATATTAAATTTATTTGATTCATAACCTAGATTGGATTGCGCGTTTTCGATGTTTGTCTTTACTTTGGACTCATTATCAAAATTAACATCAAAAGGTTTAAATTTTGTTGTATGATGCATAGTTTGATTATAGGATTTAACTATATCATTCAAAGGTTTTCCAACCCATTTATAATTTCCAATGAAACTAAAATATTTGTATAGTTTATTTTTGAGCGTTTTTATTAACCTTTCAACAATAGATGGTTTTTTAATTGAATACGTGGAATAATGATTTATTTTTAAAAAATGTACATAACGACCAAATTCATTATTATAAAACTCTTTCCCTAAGTCTGTCTGTAAGTTTATCGGTACTCGTTTTGATGATTTAATAATTTGTTCGAAAGAATTTTTAACTTCTATTTTCGTTTTAGATTTTGTTGGAATACACCACGCATACTTTGAAAAGGCGTCAATTACAACCAAAATGTATTTATATCCTCTATTTATCTTATGTAAATTTTGTAAGTCAATCAAATCTGCTTGCCACAAATCATCAATTCCTTTTAATATAACTGCTCGTCGCTTAAAGTTTTTTCGAGCTGATCTGTGTATCTCGTTCACGACTTGCTGCTTTGCCATTGTTTAATTTGTTGAAAATATCGTCTATTTCCCTTTTTGAATAAAAGTTCAATTTCAACTGATTTGCCAACTGATGAATTTGAGAATTTATGTCATCAAACATAGAATCTAGATACTTCTTCTGATAAAGGTTCTGAACGAGCTGATCGACGTACTGCTTATTAACTGCATCATCAGGTGACAATGGATGTGCAAGTCCCTTTAATCTTAATGATTGTAAATCGAAATGTCCATCATCTGATCGGAGCAAAGCATTATTTTTAAGTTCAGAAACTTCAGATACACGCAGGCGTTTATGAAGATGATGACCGAATTTGTCTATATTCATTTTATGTTCTATTTGCACGTCAAAAGTTCTGCCTCGACTAACGATAATAGTAAAGTAACTGTTTTATATATTGACATTGTTAACTAATCCTGCTTCTTGCAGTTCTTCAATAACAGATATGATTTCATTATCCAATCCTGTATTACCAGCTTCACGAGAAGCTATAAGCAATTTTAATCTTTCAACTAATTCGTTTGGGTTATCCCAATATACATATGATACATCGGTTTTAACTTTTTTCATGGTCGATAATCCTTCACCACTTATTAAACGTTCTTTAGCTAATTTAAAAAGCGGTCTTATTACGTATAAATATTTCATGCCTTTGTTGCTTTTAATTGGTTTATTAGGATTAAAATCTCTTCTATGTGCATTAGTTTCTAATAATAAGATTTTATAATTGCGTTTATCATCCTCAGTTACAATATTTAAATCCGGTACTTTCTTATATAGCAATTCGTTTAAACCTGGCGTTAAATAGTAAGTATGGGCATTTACTTTTAATTTTTTATCATGTGTTGTGTATACCGGACAGGATCCCAACATTAGCTTGTCCCGTTCCGTTCGAACACCAAAAGGTATATTTAAGTTGGTAATATAATTCTTTTGAAATTTAGGATCATCACGAGGAGATGCGAAAGAATCTGTCGTCTTAAATGAAATATCATTTATTGAATCCTGATCATTAGTTTGTTCACTTTCCACTCCATCGCTTACATCACTTTCATCGTTGTTTGATGTGTTATCCTCTTGATCTTCATTATCAAGACTCGATTGAGAAGATTTCCTCACAACCGTATAATCATGAATAGATTGCCTCTTTTCTTCACTAGGACTCAATTTTAATCTTTTTACTGACTTTCCCCATCGAAATCCGTCATTTAAATCATCATCATTAGTATTTAAGTAATTATTCTCATTTTTAACTTTAACTATTTCATTAAGTGGTTCTGTTATTGGTTTCAATACTGATTCCAACATCATATCATTATCAGTTTTCATATTACGAATCAGACTAACTTTCTTTTTAACGGCTTCGACAGATTTAAGTACTTTTTCTTTCAAATTTTTCTCGTCATTGATTTTAAGATTCATGTCTGATCTTGATGGTTTTCTATGAAGCAATAAATGTTTCATAATAATGCATCATGTATTATAGTTAATCCATAATGATAAATGTGTCAAAACCCATTCTATAACATCCTGAATTACGAGTAGAATCTTTATTTATAACCAAGTAACTATATGGCAGTTTCCATACTTCAGCACACATTTCTCGAAACTGTGACCAAGACATATCGCTTCCAACGTGCTCATCATAAACATGACGTAAATTAACATCATCTTGCTTAAATAGAATTATTAAGTTAGCATTATCTCTTATTAATTGTTTAGGTATTTTACTATAAGTTTGATTAAGGTAGAAGCTATCAATATTTTTATGACGTCCCATTGCAAAGTAATCCCTTATGTTGTTTTGATTTTCACATGCAACATCATCAAATATAATAATTGAGTTAATGTTAGCTTCATGTGGACTTAGTACTTCATCATTCTCACTATATTTTTTAAATTCGACTGATGGAACCAACATTAGTATTTTTTCTAAATACTGATACATAGGTTGGAAGAGAGTTTTAGAATAAAGATAAAGGTTTTGAAATCGTAGCCCCCGTTCATGCAGCAGAAGACCGACCATTAAATTAGTTTTACCACAGTTAGAAGGACCACAAATGATACTTCGAATTGTGTTCGGTAAAAGCTCTCCATGACGTGAATTGCGATCGTGGCGAACTGGACAAACGACTTCTAATTGCAAGTTTTGAAGTTGTTTCACAAACTTCATATTTCCAAATATAAAAACAATATTACTACCTACGTGTTGTAAGCATGAAATGTCTGTACCCAATGAGAGTAGACCTTCAAGATATTGAGTAGTTATATGTGAATATGTTCAGGTTTTTTAAAACTGTATGAACTTCTTAACCGATTGAGCATTTCAAAACACCTCAAAACCGATTGAGAGTTTCAGAACACCTCAAAACCGATTGGGAGTTTCAGAACACCTCAAAACCGATTGGGAGTTTCAGAACACCTCAAAACCGATTGGGAGTTTCAGAACACCTCAAAACCGATTGGGAGTTTCAAAACACCTCAAAACCGATTGGGAGTTTCAAAACACGAAACACATGAAATGTGTTTTGAAACGCCCAATAATATACTACTTACCTTGATTGTAGATTCAAACACCCACTTACAAAAATCTTCCTGTTTGTAGTATGATGGGCCTACCGAGGTTAAAATCCAATCCTAACAATACGTAATTTAACCCTTTGTAACGCTTTGTTAGTAAAGGAGCGAGCCGCGACGCACCGCATCCGCTCTCGGTACGTTCGCGGCTTAAAAGAAGCTATTTTTTATTTTTATTTATCGTTTATTTAGAAAACCAACAGCCATACATTTGAAAGTAAGTATTACAATAATTGGTAACTTAACATAGGCCAATAATAGGTTTCCCTATAATTTACAGAACATTACTAGTAACTGAGAGTAGGAACTAAATTAAGAAACAAAAATACAGTAGATATTAACTCAAAAAAGTCTATAGAATAAGAAAATGAGGTGACTATAAACGTGTGAGCCATGTATGTGTGTTTGTGTATGTGTGTGTGTTTGTAAGTGTGAGTTTTGTGTGTGTCTGTAAGTGTGAGTGTGTGAGTGTGTGTGTGTGTGAGTATAATAGAAGTAAGTATAGGTAATCGAAGCCACTTTTAGGTTACGACTGACACTTTAGCCGTGAGGACATTAATTCATTAATAACATGCTTACGAAATACATGCTTTGAAGACGAAAACGGGTCAATAACTGAGAAGCTTTGGTTGTAGGTGTTACATATGCGGTTCACAGTGCTATTACGGGCATAATTTGTCCTAGAAGGCAAGCTGGCCATCATTTTAGGGTTCCTGGAGCGAAACTTTGAGGCATTCAGGTATAGCTCAGAAAGCAAATCCGAGTTGTCAAGTTTACCATTAATAATGTCATGAAACCAAATCAGATCTAGAAGAGTCCTACGTTCGCTAAGCTTAAGAAAGTGGTAATGTTTTAGTCGTTCATAATATGTCTTATTAAAAATACGCGATTTATAATCAAGAAATTTTAGAAATTTTTGTTGTATGCGCTCTATTTTATCTTTATAAATAAGATATTGTGGTGACCAGATACAGCTGCTATATTCTAGTGTGCTACGAACTAAAGTATAGTATAAAGATTTAATGCAACCCATATCTGTAAACTGTTTGCTGTTACGAATAACAAAACCTAAATTCCTTAATGACTTATTAGTAATAAGATCGATATGTTCACTGAACGTCAGTTTGCTATCAAGAAGGATACCTAAATCCCTTATAGTAGTGGTTCTTTCCAGAAGTCCACCATTTATATTATATGAGTAGTTAATGGGTTTCCTTTTTCTAGTAAATGATATAACGTTACACTTATTAACGTTAACAGATATATTGTTATTTTTGTAGTAAATAGCTAGGTTATTTAGGTCACTTTGTAATCGATTACAGTCTTCGAGGTTTTTGATTCTATAATAAATTTTCGTATCATCAGCATAGAGTAGAAAAGATGATATTTTGAAACACGTGTAAATATCGTATAGATACGCATTATAGAGAAGGGGGCCCAGATGAGAGCCCTGAGGCACCCCTGATGTGATATTAATAAAACTTGATCTATAACCACCTACAATCACTGCCTGCGAACGGTTTTCCAGATAAGACTTGATCCAGCGTAGAAGATCCCCATGTATTCCCAGGTGTTCAAGCTTATGGAGCAGGATGATGTGATCAACACGATCAAAAGCCTTTTCAAAATCAGTGTAGATCACATCAACCTGCCCACCGCTATCCATATTCTTAAGGGTGTATTGTATAAACTGTGCAAGATTACTTGTTGCTGATCTTCCCTTTAAAAAACCGTGTTGGTAAGTAGGTACACCACAGTAAATGGTCCGATAGATGGCGTCATAAACAAACTTTTCGAATAGCTTTGCGAATATATTCAGGATCGAAATAGGTCTATAGTTTTCGGCTTTGATACGAGATCCCTTTTTAAAAATTGGTATAATATGAGCCTGTTTCCACTTCTCAGGGAACAAGCCTTCAGCTAACGATCGATTAAACAAAATGAATAAAGGATTAGTTAGGGCATTAGCACATTTCACTATGAATGACGGAGCGATACCATCGCTACCTGGACCTTTACTGATATCTAATATTTTTAATGATTTGTTAATACCGTCTTTTGATATATATAACTTATTAAGAGTTATATCTATAGTAAGAGTTATTTGATATCTACTGGAAGAATTTCAACCTAGGTTACCTGGGCCTGTATTCAACACGGTAATAACTCTATGAAAAGCAAGCTTTAAAAACCCGACTGCCTTTTTTATACGGTCGTCGATGTCATTTGGCCATTGTTGTTATTTCAATTTTAACAGTTTAGGTATCCTATGACACTCTCGCTGCGAAGACGAATCCAATGATACCTCATTTGTCAAAATCGTCCAAGCCGTTTTTGCTGTCGCGTGGAACATAGAACTGGACATACATGACGTTGAAAAACATAACCCTCCACCGCAGTCGGTTAAAAACAATATCGTTTTTGAGTTGTTTCTTTATTGGCAACGTTTTGGTAGCTCTTATTAAGGGACCTATCAGACAGAGAGCGGTCACGCGGTCAAGCGTTCAAGCGGTCAGTTATAACGTAATATAACACAAAGACCGCAAAGAACGCAAAACTGATAGCTTGACCGCGTGACCGCTCTCTGTCTGATAGGTCCCTTACTTGACAGTAATGGCGGCAGAGTTAAAAACAATATCATATGAGCTGGCCTAATGCACTCGCAATCGCAATCGACTTCAAAGCGGAACAATTGTTTTCATCTTGTATGCAGACTCGCCTTCGGACTGTCAAAATGAAAACGATTGCGATTGCGAGTGCGTTAGGCAATAAGCCTGCTGGTCAAATACGATTTGGATTTTACTGCCTAGAATAGAGGCGCTGTACGAGTATACGTATTGTTTTAAGTAAAAACACTCATTGTATACTAAATTTGTTGTAGCAAATTGCATACAGGGGGATTACATTTTGAAGAAGTAGTGGAAAATTGTTTAAAGGCAACGCTTCTTATTTTTACACTAGTACCCAAAAAGGAGATTTTTTTAGAGTTTATTTATGTACCTATGTATGTACGTGAGATTCTATTATATTTTATTCAAAGTTAGAATCCCTGTATTCGGTTTGACATTTAAAGCGTGTAAGGCAAACTAGTACATCGGTCAGTTAAAGAGAAGTGGACATCATTCCCAGTTACTACGCTACCCACTGACAATCAGATAAATATGCACATAGTAATATATTATTGTAAAATATTCATTGGTCGTGCATCATGATATCCTCTGACATATAATTACTCGTAAATAACACTGTCTGTACGTTGGTCCGTTTACACCTCGACAATCACTTGGCCGAATGTGTTTTCAAATAGAATGTAAATAATTTATTTAACGCACACACACGTTTAAAACCACAGATATAAATACACATAGATAACGCAAATGCATCTACTTCACGTGTCCGAATCTAGACTTCATCCCCGACTATGCGTCGGGGTTGGCCGTAGCTACTGACGTTCCGCCTGTTGTTGCAGCCGGTCAGCCGTAAAAATTAAGAAAATGCGTGATAATATATTGCCCAAAATAGCCCAAAAAAGCGACGACTTTGAATTGATTTTGCGCGAAAAACGGAAAATGCTCTTCTCTTGGTGTGTCCCAGTTAGTAGCAAAAAAAGTAACACGGTTGGTTTATATACAGATTGAGATGTTTACGTTATCTATGTGTATTTATATCTGTGTTTAAAACAAATGACAAGTAAAACAACACATTTAATAAGGCGTTGTTAAGGGCCTCTTCTCAGCTTTCTACTCCCGACAAACACTACTGTTAAAATTTGACACTTATGTATGTGTCTGTCTGTGATTCACACTCCTAAATAGATGGACCAATTTTAATGCGGTTTTTAAATTGAACGCTGGTTTTGATAGGTAGGTATGTTAGCAAGGTTTAGTGAACATCAGTTGGGCCGGTTAAGAGTCCGAAATAAGTTTTTAATGTTTTTGAAATGTTTGTTTTTGTAAACCTTCCAAAAGTTAATTGTACAATATCGTTTCCAGTAAAATTGTGCGTCCTCGTCGCTGCTCGGGTGGTAATGACTGATAATTGAATTTCAGAATATTTCACTTGGCACGCGACTTTGCAATCATTATTTACAATTGAATAGTTGGTCGAACGATCGCAAATCGTGTTATTGATATTTAAATAAATAATAATTTATGCTGAACAAGATAATTTGACCAAAAATGTAAGCGGAAAATACATCATGCTTCTTTTATGCTTTTTTCTTCTTTTGATAACGCGGTTAACCTAATTATTGGTTTATGTATTTAAATATTATTTTTTCTTTATTATATACACATCTATCGTTGTCTAGTACCAACAGTATAAGCCAATTGTTAAGGGCTAAAGGTCAATTTGTGTTACATTATTCCCTGACTATTTATTTATTTACCAGAATCTCGCACTCGCTTCGCTTCAGTTTATATGACTTTACTAAAACACCCGCGCGTGAACCAGAATTTATTATACATAGAAACCTTCGGTGAAAAATTATCTAACTGGTGGTGAAAACCGCATCAAAATCCGTTGAGTGGTTTAGAAAGAGTTAGCGCATACATACGCGAAAGCGTACTATGTTTTGTACTATGTAATAATAATAAAGATTATATGTTGTTGTGTTTACCAACGTAGAAATGCCATTATTAAACACGTCCACCCAACACAGGCGCTTTCACGACACTAGTTTCGCGTCGCTTTCAAACAATAATTGAAGAAATCAGATGCATGACAAGAACGGTATGCGTATGGCATGAAAAAATGCTTTGCAAAAAAGTAATGTGAAACAAATTATTGAAATTGATGTCATGAAACTAGTTATGTTTTTATAGTAATATGTATGTATAAACGTATTTCATCTTAGTCTTCAGGGTTGGCAACGCATTTAAATTCTTAAGGGCTTGTTTACGGAGACGCGGAGCGTAGCGCGTGGCGTGCGGCTTGGCGTTGCGCGGCGCGTGCGGTGGGCGTTTTTTCTGTTTACAGAGAGGCGGCGCGTGCAGCGGACCGCGTCGTCACACGCGCAAACACAAACATATGCCAATGTACGGTGTTGTTTATAAAGATGCAGGGCGTGATGCGGGGCGTAGAGAGTAGCGGTGTCCGCTATATCCGCGGCGGACTCTCGAGCGTGTAGCGGAGTGCGCGGCGGAGCACTAGACTGTGAAAAGGTTCCGCCGCGGGCCCCGCTGCGGGTACAGTGGCAGGAACCGCCGTTATTGACGCGTGTGACGCTGCGTGCAACGCGGCGATGCCATCCGCAGGCTCTGCCGCAAGTAACGCTGTATTTGAAGCAAACGCGCGTAAAACCGCTTCTCCGTAAACGCTTTTATACAACGCCATATGTTTGAATTTAGTGCAGACCGCGCCGCCCAACGCTACGCGCGTCGCCCCGCATCTCCGTAAACAAGCACTAAGGCCGCATTAATAAACTGATCTCGACTGTAATGCTCGTCTCAAGATACGTCAAAAATGAGTGTTCTATGGCTCGACGTTTACTTTGACGTATCTTGTGACGGGCATCACAGCCAAGATGAGTTTATTAATACGGGCCTTAGGATTGCAGTATTGAGAGTGTAGTCTTGATAATTCAAACGTCCTTGGGTCTCAGATCCCATTGTCAGGTAAAGATAGCCTGAGTGCTCGTGTGCCTTCTCCTTGCCATAAAAAATAGGTTATGAAAACGTGAAAGCCCTTTCTCATTGACTCGTCCAACAACTGCAAGCACGACTCTCGTACAACCTTGATTGGGGTGGGTGGGTGAAATTCGACGTTGGAGTAACGGGGAAGTACTACATTAAAGATAAAGATAAGATAAAAGATGTTTATTCAGTAAGTAGGCCACACGGGCACTTTTACACGTCAAAAATCTGCCAGCGCTTCCCAAGAGACCACTGCTGCGATGAAACGCCGCAAAAAACTCAACAGTCAGCCGTTTTTTAAATATTAAGTGCTTATACAATTATAAAACTTACCCTAGCACTATATAAAACAATGAATTTAAATTTAACATTAAAATATATATATCACGCGTAGTTGAGTAGGAAAATGTGTCAAAACTCAGTATGTTCAGATAAACTCATAAATAGTAATAATAATAATTATATATAAATATATATACATATACTTATCCATGACGGTGTAAAACAACCACATAGTTTTGATACATTCTCCTACAGAAACCGTGTCCCCTAGACAATAATTATACCTACAATATTTACTTATTTTTCTGACTCAGCTATTACTAAGTTATTTAGGTGTTTAATTTAGGGCAAGCATTTTTATCTGTTAGATAGTCCTTGACCCTATAATAAGCTTACGACATCAACGACTTTTTCAAGTATTTTTTAAGTGCTGGAAATGATAACTTTAAAACTTCGTCAGGTAATTTATTATAGAAATGAATGCATTGACCAACAAATGATTTATATACCTTACGGACACGACTTTTTTTATAGTAATTATTATTACACTCTCGTACTATCGCGATCGTTAATTTGTGACCCATTTCAAGAAAAATAGGCTTGAAGTCGTCAATGTCATTAGAGATGCCAAATCATTTGAAACTTATAGGAGACTCAACCTTATTGTTGTAGAATGTCAGAATGACTTTGGACCTAAGGTGGGTCCCAAATTTAAGTTCATGACTGTACCTGGCTTGACTGTATACAGCTCGACAACGGATTATTTGAGAAACAGATTCCGTTTATTCTTATTAAGCTAGTAAAGTCACAGCGAGCGATAAATGGACGTTCAACTAAACCGACTGAGCTCGTAAACAAACCACTTCAAACGCAACGCATGCATTATATTATGATTCACCTTCTACTATTGCACCCACAAACGTATACAGGATGAGCAAATGTACAATGTAATACCTACAGATTGTATCTACAAACGTATACAGGTGAGCAAATGTACAATGTAATTAGGGTTGCCACCTTTTTTTTAACAGAATAAAGTATTACTTACCAAAAGAGGAATAAAAATAAAGTACGCAGCATAAATGTAAAGTATTTTTCTTTAATTATTTTTAAGTACATTTTTCTTATCAAGTTATCAATCATCAGACCTTGCCTATTCTAACAGCGTATTTGACAACAATTAAAGTATCAATCGCGTTCAAACATGGCAAAACAAAGTTTTTGTTGAGGGTTTTTGACGGTTGCGTTCAGGTACATTTTCATTTAAATTTATTTTTTATTAGAAAAAAATTATCATTAAAAATCGAATGTCATAAATAAAGTACTTTACCGTACTTTGTGTTGCGTAAAATATAACGTACGGGAAGCTAAAATAGAGTACAATACTTTATAATAAAGTACGGGTGGCAACCCTAAATGTAATATACCTACAGATTGTTCATATTTTTACAAGAAAATATTATAATTATTTTCTCGGAAACTGTTACGTTACAATACAGGTACATGGCTTTTTTTAGTGTATTGAGAAATGTTCTTAACCTAGATCTACTCGTATTTTGTTAAAAAATAAGCACTTAAATTCAATTGTGGTGAGGTCTTGTATCCTCCATATTTCGATTTGGATCTATCAATTGGGCGATAAAAAACAGTTAATTTATTGGAACATTGTTTGTCCGACACTGCGTCTGCGCAAAAGTCATTTATTGCTACCCTCGGAAATTTAACTATTTTCTGGGACAAAAGGTACCCTATGCCTTATAAACTATGTACTACATCATCTCTTACATTGATTGGTACAAATTAATCAACAAACACACATTCGCATTTATAATATTACAAAGAAAAGATTACCAATCACCACTTACTACACGGCGAGGAAAATCATTCTAAAAAAACCTCATATAAAAAAAATGGTTAGAAATTCGTGTTCAAAAACAGTTTACCCTTAAGTATAGTTTTAGAGTTCTTCCTGGCTCATTTTAAGACATCCTGTATATTACTCAAACGTGCATAGCTCACTGCGTCGTAGTATTTACGTTTGTTATCATAGCCATTATAAAGCGGGTACCTACGAAGGACGGTCGCTCACATTCCATTCATGTCGCATGCACTTTATTGAGCCGTTCAGTGCCCATGCCTCGATAAAGAGTCAATCTATACATAACACCGGTGATACTGCAAAACCGCGTAACTAACAAACTTATGATAGAGCAAAATAAACCTTACTCTCTTATTAAAAAGGTGCATTCGCGGTTTAGCAGTTTCACTGATGACAGCATAACACAAAGTCGCTTCCCGCCGCCTGTCCCTGTGTGTACGCTTATATCTTTCAAACTACGCAACGGATTTTAACGCGGCTTTCATCAATAAATAGGAACGTTTTTATGTATAATAAATTCTGGAATATGTACTGGTGTTGCAGAAAACTGACGTAAACCGAAACAAGCCGAGGGCCGGTCGCTAGTGTTTTGCATAAATCTGTTACTTGACTGTAATCTTACTGGCCTTGAATGCAATTTCGCAATCATTCAAATATTATGTGAGTTTTTCTTTTTGGTTTGTGTTATATATCAATATTTGCCAGATACTTATGATTTTGATATAGTGGGATATTATTCCAGCAAGCGACGGGACTGATAGTAAATATCATTGGACACACATTCACAAATTAATCTTATTCTAAATTTTCAAGCTCTGGGTGCATTTACAGACAAGCGAGAGTTACAAACGTGGTTAAATAAATGTTAATATTTAAGAGGCCACATTTAATAAATTCATAATGTTACTGGTTATAAGAGACTTTAATCGAGATAATATATACAGAATTCAACATTAATACAATTAAAAATTAAAACTAAACGTATTTAAATAAAAATTAAACTAAGCTAGTCAAATATTAAAGATATGAATAATAATCACCACTATAAAAAGAACACCCCCTCTAGCAGGTCCGCTCGCGGCATGGTCCCCATGACACTGGCTGCATTACCTCTCTGGATAGCTAGCCCAATCCTTTGGGAGAAGTAAGCACCAGCTCTAGGATCTCCGGAGGAGTCCATGGGCCGGGATGACAGGGCCTTAATAAAGCTTTTCATATCAGCTGACCAAGGTCCCGCTTGAGGGTTTGGGCCTGATCAGTCATTTGATGATTTGTCAGTTCTTTGGATATATTCAACTTGATCATATTTTCCTGAGACTGTTAAATCTGAAAGCACGATTAGAAACATAATCCTCAATAGTTTTATTTTCGAATACGACCCCTTTTTCATATTTGGTTAAATCTTCGAAACTCTACGATCTTTAACGATGATTTTTGATTAAATTGTTGAGTATTTGTGACTTCTTAATCCTGGTAAACCATTTCTTTAATAAACGTCGTGGTTTTAAAATAATCAGCAATATGGAATATGCATGGTTTTTTTTACAGCTTCAATAAAAGCTGATTCATGTAACAAACAGGTGAGAAAAAACATTTTTTGAATAGCTATAAAAATAACACGATATAAGCCAACAAAGATTCGCTCCTATCTCTTTCTAGCAAAACAGAATTTTACGTGGAGTTTATATGGCCGAACTGCACAATGACGTCACCGGTGCACTTCGGATCTCTCTGTCTAATTAGCATTTTAAAATGCTTGTATCATCCGTATTTCTTGACCGATTTTGATTTTAATTTCACTTTTGGTGATCTCTTTTACGGTAGTTTCATATTTTGTAGAAAAATTTGATTTAAAAAATCCATGCATATTCCCTATTATTTGAATTTGACGCTATCATCAAGGCGCGTGCAAAATTCCATCTCACGTTTTTCGCGCAAAAGCTCATAAAGCCATCCTTTTTCATTCTAGTGTGGGTGTGGCAGCATAATTATGTTTTTTATAAACAAGCAAATACTCCTAAGCATCACTCTGGGGATCAACTCCAAGGCTGTCTAACAAAAATCCTAATAATCGGTAAAGTAGACGGAAATACACCTGATTTTGGTGTAATTTGCTACGGCGATAACTCGTGACAAACGAGTCTACGCGAATGGAGTCACGGGGAACAGCTAGTATTTCATAAATGTGAAAGTAATCTGTCTGTCAGCTTTCACCACTAAACCGATTTCGATGAAATTTGGTATGAAGATAGCTTGAATCCCGGGGAAGGACGTAGAGTACTTTTTATTCCAAATAATTGGACAGTTCCCGAGGAAATAGAACATAAAAAATAGAGGGAATATAAATAAATGACCTTAACGGGAACGGAGTTGCGGGCAACGGCTAATTATTTTTATTAGTTATGCCATATACGTACTTTATTTATTACCAATAAAGTCAACTAATGGTAGCACATATGGCACCGCAAGAAAGATTTTGAACCACCTGCAAAAAATAGGGCTGGTATGAGTTAAACGTGTGTATCTATGTTTCTTTCTTTAGGATCGTAGCTACCAAACGCGTGGATCGATTGAGACGCATTTTTTTTTAATCTAGCTTAAACAGGATGCTTTTATGCTAAAAAAACTCCAAATACTTATTTTCTTTTATACTAATAAACTTACTTAAAATATTTGACTGCCTGCGGGCCTATCGCGTGACAAAATGTGGATAAAGCATCCGTCACTCTCGTACTCATATACATGTCAAAAGGGACGGATGTTTTATCCGCATTTTGTCACACGATAAACACAGCCATTTTAGGCCCCCTGCGGGCCTAGTATGGCTGCGTCAATATCGCGTGTCAAATGTGGATAAAGCATCCGTCACTCTCTTCGCATCGTCTTATTTACGTGTCAGAAGGTGACAACTGCCTTATCTACACTTTGTCACGCCTTAACGCAGCCATTTTAGGTCCCCTGGACTTAGTTTTGACAGTAAATAATACGACCTTACTTTCGGTCGCTGACCCCGTCTCAACTTATCCCTAATCCCTGACAGGAAATGCGTAAAAAGCGAAGAAATGCGAGTCGGACTCGCGCACGAAGGGTTCCGTCCCATTATCTATACTTGTATGGCTCCTTAAATATTTATTGTATTTTAATTAAATTATTTATTTTTAAAGTGAATATACAACTAAATATTCTGAGAATATTTCAAGCGTCTACCTGCTGCCATTATTAATATCGAGCAATAAAATAGCAAAAAATACACGTTTGTTGTATAAAATAAAATATTTATTTTATTCTGTTTTTAGTATTTGTTGTTATAGCGGCAACAGAAATACATCATGGGTGAAAATTTCAACTGTCTAGCTATGATTGTTCATGTGATCAGCCTGGTGACAGACAGACGGCCAGCGGAGTCTTAGTAATAGGGTCCCGTTTTTACCCTTTGGGTACGGAACCCTAAAAAATAGAAGCAATTGATATCATAATGGAGGATAGGAAATTATTTCCGCAAGATACATAATTGGATGAGAAAACGCATTAGCTTATAGGTACCTGCTGGTTGCGTGACAGGCTAATAATACATAATTATATTTACGCGCTGGGACAGGTTCTTTATAAATATTATAATGTTATTGGTAAATAACTATTCTCTATTATAACACTCTCAGTGTATACGTTAACCGAAAGAAGGGGTTCTAAAAGAGCTAATTGCAGCCTGCACACGTAAAGTTCGGACCGCGGGAAACGCCACGCGCCGTTCCGATCTTCGTTCCAAACCGTACGTGTAAATGCAACTGTAATAGCAAAATAGTAAAATTTTTACGGTTCGGAACGAAGATTGGAATGGCGCGTCGCGTTTCCCGCGGTCCGAACTTTAGGTGTAAAGGCCGCTATTATCTATTAACTCTATATATTGAGCGTAATGTGAAGGAAGGTTTTTACGCGTTTTAAACACAAAGAGACTGAAAATTTGTATCTTTTTAATTCGTTACCCAAAAATTGAAATAACTAACAATAACAGCTTTTTTTTTACAAGGTTCATATTCAATTGTAAGGTTAAAGATCCAACCGATTTTTTATAAAACCTAATAGAACTATCACGAATGAACTAGCTTAATGTTTAATAAAAACCGTGCCCAAATCAGTATATTCATTTGGGAGCTAAGCAACCACATACAGACACATAGATACACAATACACACGTTAAAACAATAACACCCCTGCTCTTTTCTCGGGGGTTATAAATAACTTGCGATATCGTTTGGTCAATGTTACAATATCGTTAATTGTCCTAGCTAATTATTTCGCGACATTTAAAGCGAAATAAGCGAACAAAGGAGGTAAATCCAACATAAAAGAGGAAAAAAAATATATCTGCATTCCAGTCAGGGCTCAGGAAGCTTAAAGCCTACGCATATCTTAAAACCAGTCTTAGAACCACTACACGCCCTTATTTATGATACCGTAAGGTTGACTTTGCTTTGAGTGTTAACTAAAATATGGGCCATTTTAACTGAGTTAGGTTTAACTAATAGAAGGTTCACTTCAGACTAACTTTGTATGTGTGTGTGTACACAAATTGATAGCAATCGCGTCTGACACTAATTTAACACTCACCGTGTTGTGTGTGCGTCCATCTTGTTGCAAATAATTTACGTGTTGGCTTTACATCTACACTCAAGAAGTGCAGGTAAAGTAAATATATACAAGTAGTTCATTTCTGGCCCTTAAGAGGATTGTGAAGCTAAAAATTTCCATACAAAATGCGAAAACGTTTTTCTCCCCTTAAACGTAGTCCGATGTTTTCGATGTTTGAATATGTTGTAGATATCATAAAAAACTATGTCTGTACGTTTTCCTTTACACAAAAATAATTTCTTAGAATGAAACAAATTGAAAAAACAAAAAACAGAAACGTACAGACCTAGTTCTTTATAATAACTACAACATATTCAAAAATCGTGGAAATCGGACTCGATTTAGCGGGTGAAAAACGTTAACGCCCGGAGCTAAATTTGTATGGATTTTTTTTGACAGCTGCGCGATTTTAGCGACACTTCACAATCCTCTTAAGGACGTAGAGGCGTCCAAACACTGACTTTTTAGCGTTCCGTAGTCAAACTAGGAACCCTTATAGTTTCGCCATGTCCGTCTGTCCGTCCGTCCGCAGCTTAGCTCAGAGACTCTTAGTTCTAGAAAACTGTTATTTGGCATGAATATACATATACACCGTATTAGACCAAATAAAGTTAATTCCTCCAAGAAACTCGTACCGTTTAGAAGATAAACAATTATTAAATATAATCACTAATTTATGTTAAACCAATGTAAAAGGTTCATAATCTATAAACAAATACTTGCTCTTAAAATCCTGTTAGTAAAGAGTTTTTGATTCTTACGTGGGCCTCTGCACCAAAATCGATGATCGAGTATTCTTAGTTCTGTCCTTTTCTCTCGCCTTGGTTACGAATGGAGAAACAGTGTGACGGAGCCCTTCAATTCTTCGGTCAAGCGTGAGCGTGTGTTACGTTTCACTGGTCCTGTGCTTTGACATATGGACTAATGGCTCAATTCTGTCATCATAAAGTTTTAACACTGACATTAAATGACAAGAAGTTGACACTAACTTTTGCCTAACTCAAAAGGACATTTTACAGTATTCATCAATTAAATATTTAATTATTTTGTATGGGACACAGACTTTTTTTTTTTCGAATATCCTAAAACGGTTTAAGGGATAAGTTTACGTTAATGTTCCAAGCACTATGTCGAAGTTAAAGCAAATGGACACGAACACCCTGTATAAGTCACGCCGACAAAGAGGTTTTTTTTTTATACTTATATGGTAGCCTCCTCACCTTCCCTTATCTTGGGGATGTATTTTTTTTCTCAACCACCCTATAATGTGGGGTGTTGTTGGATAGGTCTTTCAAAAATATTGCGGGTTTGTGGATACAATTTTTCGATTAAGGGATCCTTTTGTGAAATATTACGACTTAAAGTGCTAATTATTCTAAGAGTCTAGTGTCTCCCCCCTACAGGTAAAACTACAAATAGGTACTAAAAATCTATAACATATCTTAAATGAAGCACATAATACCGAAATAGCGAGTTTTAAAGGAAAGGAAAACTATCAGGACTAAGTAGACTTGATTGGTTCCTGAGATACAGGCGACATCATCTAAGACAGCATTAAGTTTTTTTTTCTTAATTCAAGATCTATATTTTTTATGATTACAGTACATATTGTGATTGTAAAAATTATTTTATTTGTTACTTGTAGGTAATTCTGGTATGGTATGCTATATTTAATTAAATAAATAACTACATTATACTTTCTTAACATCATTTTTATACTATCTTAAAGAAACTATCTTTATTGTCGAAACTAAACTACTCTTGTGACGTTAGTTAAGTCAGACGGCATCATATGACATCTAAGGCGGCGTGCGCTCAAGCGACCACAACAACATTTTTCCGCCAATACGCAGTACACGGCCTCAGCTCCAACTCAGACTTATCAGTTCCCGACTACTGACCCATCCATTACTTGAGGCGAGTTCGAGTACGGCACGCATACATACAAGCCACACGAGCTACCATTATTCATAGCTGTTCTACTGGTTTCTTTATACTGTGGCAGGTTGTTGATTCTCGTGGTGTCGGGTTATAAACCGGCAAGTTCAAGTTGTCTCGAGTACGCGTAGGAATGAGTTAGACTTAAGCACCTACTGACTATGTCCGAGCAGAGGGCCCTGCCAAGATGCATTGCGCTAACTAGCGTTTCTATTCGATTCGTTTTTAAACCAATCGCGTCATTGATAGATGACGTGATACGAAAAGTCACGTGATCTACCAGTGACGCGATTGGTTTAAAAACGAAACGAATAGAAACGTTAGTTAGCGCAATGCATCTTGGCAGGGTCCTATGTTTCGGCGATGAAACATGAAACCAAATTCGATACGTAACTAACTCTTCCCTCTACCTATGAGCTGTAAGACAACTTAAATTCGCCGGTTACTAATTCGCAGAAGAGCACGTCACCGAGATGTTTAAAAGAATCACCGCCCAGGGAACCAATTCTCATATCTTTCGAGATGATCTCGTATTGTGTATCTGTATTACTAATGTCACAAAAAGATCTACGAATACAGAAAATTGTATTTTCACAGCCAATAGAGATGATTTGATACGAATGTCATAGGAAATTACTTTGTCTATGGAAAGCTGCGTTATGTTATCTCGATTATGTAGCAGTCATTGTCGATTAGCTACATACGGTATAATTAAATAAATATAGTTAAATGATTGAACTCTACATTAAGTAGGTACCTCATTATTAAACTTCAATGAAGTCAAATTTACGCAAAGTCCACTTTTGTCCATTTTAATTAGTTTAGACACTTGGTTTAATAATAATTAAGTTAAACTAATCTTTTATTTTTAATAGAACACCAAAAAGATGACGATGTGAGTGAGTGTCAAATACACATAGATACTCGACATTGTTCGTTCGGTTCAAAGTTTAATTAAACAATAAAAAATTCCAACTCTGTTATCAATTTCAACGGTCCGGTCCGGTAACCCCTTCAAGGGGTTTTGAAAGGGTTTTGAAGGGGTTACCGGACCGGTCCCTGATTAATTTATAGGCCATTTCTTATGTTTACCTTTATCTTAATATATATTTTTGACTAGACAGCTTGAAGAGCCACCAATTACACTGTAAAATACCACGTATAATACAGTCTCGATTGCTAAAAACATGTGTTGCATGTCGAGCTCTGAGAATAGACATAATATATTTATCTGTAGTGAGATAATAAGAATACAAAAATTACTTCTAATTTAGATTTGCCATTTTATTTCGAGATATCTCGAATTTAAACAGATCTCGAAGTCAATAGAATTGGCCCCCAGTACAATATTTATTATATAAAAATATATTTATTAATAAATAATAATATATATTTATTAAATATATTTATTATATAGTAAAATATTTATTATATGTTATTTAATGGAGTCTGCCAGGTCACCGGCCGGCCTACGCGCGATTATGTTTTTCTTGCATCGAATGCCATTACAAGTTGAATAACAAACAGGTTTGTGGTAGGTTAAGGTTGTGCCGAGCAAGCTTTTAGATATTATATCATGTGTATGTATACGTTATGATATTACTAGGTCATGGTACACGGCTATAGGTACTTTCAAGGTACAGTTTAGTTTAAAAGATAAAGGTTTTGCGCACTTATGGCGTAAGGCAATCTAATGAAAATTGCGTCGAAATGAGTTACATTTCTTTTGTTATTTTGGTTAGATAAATTTGTTATTATTGATGTAAACTGCGTAAGATTAGTAAGATTTCGTTATATCTTCTATTAAGAGGTCACCTATGGTGCCACGCCCCCACTAGAATAAAAAGGGATGGCGTTATGTGCTTCCGCGCAAAGCATGTGAGATGGAGATAGTTCGCGCGCGCCTTGACGGCAGCGTCAAATTCAATTAATTGCTGTTTACATTAAAACCACAACATTTATTGAAAAAATATTTTACCAGGATTAGGAAGTTACATATCCTCAACTATTGAATCGAAAATCATCGTTAAAGATGATAGGGTTTCGAAGATTCAACCAAAAACATGCAAAAAAGGTGTCATGTTTGAGAAATAAAAGTATCAAGGATTTTATTTCTAATCGTGTTTTCACGTTTGACAGTCTCAAGCAAATATGGTCAAGTTAAATATATCCAAAAAACAGATACAAAGGCGTTATGGTTATTGAGATCCAGATCTCGGAACACTCCAGACTTTAGCATAGGTGGCCTCTTAAGACATGCGTGTGTGATCCTATGTTGAAAAGTAAATGAATTATACGCATGCTGAGTTAGTCTGTAAGTAAATTGTACTTAATTGTAAGATATAACCTGTAACGTATATTGATTTGTCAGGATCGTAGCAGGTGGAAAGGAATGGTATCTGCCTACCCCTCTGGGAAACAGGCGTGATTTAATGTATGTATGTATGTAACATAATAATACCTAAGTAACACATGGAGGTTTCCTATATTAATTAATAAATAAAACGATAAATAAATATCAGGGGACAATGTCACACCAATTGACCTAGTCCCAAACTAAGCTCTATATAGAGAAATATATACTTAAATACATAGAAAACATCCATGACTCAGGAACAAATATTCGCGCTCATCACACAAATATCTGTCATTACCGGCATTTGAACTCCGGGCCACTAGCTTCGTAGGCAGGGTCACTACCAACTAGGCCAGCGCGTCGTCAAACGACAACACTAATTATATCTGTCTGTTTATGCGTTCCTTTTTAACCGACTTCAAAAAAAGGAGGAGGTTCTCAATTCGTCGGGTTTTTTTTTTATGTATGTTCCCCGATTACTCGAAGACCACTGGACCGATTTGAAAAATTTTTTCGTTGTTCGAATGGTTATACTTTCTAGTTGGTCCCATTGTCACCACGTCAGGATCTGATGATGGGATCTTGGAGAAATCAAGAGAACTCCTCAAATATTATAGGCACACCTATAGCGATTTTGGTATTTTTCACTGTAACTCATGCATTTGCTTTTGAAAAGTACTATATGGTGAAGTGGAACTGATGATGAAGACTACAGATGGCCACCGGAACTCCTTAACGGTACCTATTTCAAGGGTGGCGATAAGATATTTCGATAAAGGTAGTTGAGCGACTATGACGAAGCACATTTAGGTTTAAATATGACTATGACATTACCGCGGCGTTGTCTGCGGCGAGCTTGAAATGTTCTATAGTTTCTCATTAATATTTAGAAGTGGAGCTACGTAACAGCATAAATAGGATCACTAAAAAGTATAAAATAAAATAAATGTTTATAAAAAACAAAAACCGCCTTCAAAAAGCAAAAAATAACTTAGTCTGCTTTTGGTTAAAATATTGTTGGACGCCGACTTCAGTTGGACTGACCTATTTACCATTTTAAAGAAGTTATTTTTTGCTTTTTGAAGGCGGGTTTTTGTTTTTTTTTTTAATGCGATGCTGGGCGGTTTTCTAAGGTACAAAGGGCAATAGGATCTTTGTGTTATACCATCGACGAACTATACAACATTCCGTGACAATCACTACGCGATCTATGGCTTAGATAAAAGTACGAAACACAGACGGACAAGAAACCTTTAAAGTGAGAGTGAGACTCGCGAATCGAGGGTTCTGTACCACAAGACTCACACTTTTACTAGTTGTTGTTTTTTGTGTGTGTGCACTATATCCACACTATGAGTGGCGCTTGTATGTATGTCAATTTTTACAGTAGAACAAAAAAATTGTTGACTTTTTAATACATACATACATACATAATCTCACGCCTTCGTTCCCAGAGTGGGGTAGGCAGAGCTACAGAACTACAAACATCTCTAAAAACTTGTTGATAATTCTATAACCACAATTTGCACAATTAGGCTCAGATGTTTACCAGCGTATTAGTGACAGGTTGCAAGCCCATCGCCTAACAGTACTACAAGCCTTTATTCCCTTAGTCGTCTCTTACGACATCCACGGGAAGACATGGAGTGGCACTATTCTCACTCGGCAACCACACGAGGCTTTTTAATTATTTTAAGAAATCAGAAGTTTTATACAGATGAGTAAATCATAAGCTGTCGCAAACACAGTGCTTTAGTTTATAAAATACTAGTGACCCGCCCTCGCTTCGCTTCGGTTTATGCCAGTTTTCTGTAATACCCGTACATAATCCAAAACTTATTAGACATAAAAAACTTCCTCTTAAATCACTCTATCTATTAAAAACAAACCGCATCAAAATCATTTGCGTAGTTTTAAAGATCTAAGCATACATAGGGACAGACAGACAGCGGGAATCGACTTTGTTTTATACTAATTATCAGAGTAGTATTAAAAGTGTGATACTTAGGTTTGCGGGCCAGTGTATGTGGTGATAACGTAGTTTATAAAATATAATGAATCACAAATAGAAACATTTCAAAGTCAGTAACTTCATAGCTATGTAGTACCTGAGGGCCCTGCCAAGATGCACTACGCTAACTAGCGTTTCTATTGGATTCGGTTTTAAACCAATCGCGTCACTGGTAGACCACGTGACTTTTCGTATCACGTCATCTACCAGTGACGCGATTGATTAAAAACGAATCGAATAGAAACGTTAGTTAGCGTACTTCATCTTGGCAGGGCCCTCTGCTCACAAAAATAAAGTTGGAATATTTGTTGAAACCTAATCTCTGAATCTACCAAACCGATTTAGAAAATTGAAAACTCTTGTCGGAGAAAAGCTCTTTGCTTTCAGACGAAATACTTTATGTTCTGAATGTATTATAACAAACAGAAGTTAGTTTAACTGCACTATTCTACTATTTTAAGTTCCAACCGGGAATTAACACAAGTTTTTTAGTATCAACTTATTACTTAAATTTGGTGAAAAGAAATTCGGATTTTTAATTTATTTCGTCTAGACTTCGAAGAATGATCCGTTTTATGGCCATGAATAAAAATATGGGCGCGTACACATAGAACGTCCGTTTTTTACGGGATCCTTTTTAACCGATCTTTTCACATTGTAATCTTCTTTTTTACTGGATCCAGAACACTGTTTTGGGTGCGAACTCGCTTATACAATTACATACGCCATCAAATAACGGACCTGTAAAACGGATCGCTATGTGTATGCGCCCTAAGGAGTTTATTTTACTGTAAATAAGAAGTCAGCGAGCAATTATTATTTTGTTAACTCACGAAGTATATTTGCATTTATGCAAGTTGAGCAATTAGTTTAGAATAGTTGCAAGATCTTAATAAACTAAGACAATGGGACCAATTCAAGACTGTCCACTTAATTAAATTACGACATTTCTTAAATTGGTAAAAGGCAATGAAACTGGTTTTCACTGATATCATTAATTAAAGGTACTGTTAGTTGGTTCTAAATTTAGTTTAAGGATTTGTTCGAAGATAATAATTTTCGTTTCAAATAGATTATGGTATCGCATTGCAAGTCCGAAGATTTGTTTCCCATTGTTTCCATAAATGTAAAAGTTGGAATATTATTCATCTGAACCCATTTATATTTCATAATATTACGAGAAATATACCTACAGAATCTGTAGGTTAGGTTATAAATATAAAGCATATGCGAAGTTGCAGGCCTTCACAAGGTTCGACGATCGCAGCGGTCGCGGGAAACCGCTGGATGACAGCAGCAGGGGACCGATCGTTGTGAAAACCTTGGGGAATGCCTTAGCTAGCAGTGGACGTTTTGCGGCTGATGATGATGATGATGATGATGATGATGATGATGATGATGATGATGATGATGATGATGATAAATATACTTTTATGTATATATTTTCCAAACTTTAAAATGACATTGCGTAGGGATAAGTTAGCTTTGTTTCTTATGTCCTTCCTTTCCAAAGGAAGGGTGTAGGCACGAGGATGAATGGCCTTATAAATATATCAGCTTTTGCCCGCAGCTTCGTCCGTCTATATTTCTATTATCGTTATTCCCTCAGGAACTAGTTAATGCAGGATATTAGCTATCTCTATTCCAAATTTTATCCAAATCCCATAGCTTCAGCGTGAAGGAGTAAAAAACGAAAACACAAAAAGTTAAGCATTTATATTATTAATAGGATGAAATTATGACCGCTGACGATTGCCTGAAAGACATAATGACCTTAATAAAAAATAAAAATGTACAGTCAACAGCATGAGTGAGCAGCAACAGTGATCATTTATGTACCTTGTCGCTTTCAATCGTTTCACAATTTTGTATGACATTTCAAACACGACGTTAAAGTGACAAGGTACATAAATGATCACTTATTTATGCTGTTGACTGTACATATTAAATACTAGAAATATTAATCTCATTATTAGAGATATAATTCTTCGCGACTCTGTCTGTTTAGAACTAGTTTGTCGCTATTCCATAATTTTTCAAGTTAAAAAGTAGCCCTTGTCACTAAAGCCTTTCGACTATCTCAGTGCAAAAAATCACGTACGTTTTCTGTTCCTGCGTTAAAGGAGGACAAACCAACTAACACACTTTCACATTTATGATTCTACTTATTACTTATACGCGGAGTTATTTTATCGTCAATCAGTGAGGACTCGGTTATTCCACATATAGTTTAACTAGCTTTCGCCCGCGACTCCGTCCGCGTACAAGTCGTTTATCGCTGCTCCCTCGGGAACTGTCCAATTTTCCAGGATAAAAACTATTCTATGTCCTATTGCAGAACCTAATGTGTGCAAAGTTTCATCTCGATCCGTTCAGTGGTTTAATTAATTTATTAATTTATTTATTTATTACGTATTTGCATAACCATGGTATTACATGAGGTGGTCTTAAAATAGAAATAAAATAAAATAAGTACGTACATGGACCCTATTTAGGGCGTTGCAAATCATTTTAAAATTATAATACAGTACAAATTAAAATAAGATATTTTTGTGAGTTAAATTACAAAAATAATGATGACATTTCTCTATTTAATATTCTTTACACGTTTTGACATTTCCTTCATTTATATCTAGTATCTTACAAAATACCTAATGCAGTTTACAAATTTTCCTTATACCTAGTTTCAAAATTTATCTACAAGGTAAGTATTAATATCGTAGTACATTTTGTCATGTAGTAAATTTAAAACGCGCTTCCGAAACAGATTCAAATGAAGTTGTCGCATGTCTATCGGTAACTTATTATATAATTTAACGCACATCGCGTAACAGTGCTTTTGGTACAGCGATGTCCTTGGGGCGCGATCGTGAGCTAACCTCCCAGGATTTCTTGTACTTCGCGGGAAGACATTTTTAGCTGTATTAAATAAGTACAAGTGCTTTTTCACAAAAATGCAGGTTTCTAGTATATATAAGCATGGTAATGGTAATATACCTAGCTTTTTAAATATAGGTTTACATGATTGATATGGAGCTATACCACATATAGCTCTCAAACATTTCTTTTGGGCTATGAAAGCCCTCTTAAAATTCGAACAATTGCCCCATAATGTAAGGCCGTACCTCAATTGAGAACCTATGTACCCATGATAGGCAGCTAGTGTGGCTGCCAAGTTGGCAGTGCGTCTTAATCTACTCATCACATAGACAAACCTATTGACCTTGCAACACACATTTTCGATATGATTTTCCCAATTTAAGTACTTATCTATTTTAAACCCTAAAAAAGTGACATTACTCACTTCATTAATTGTTTCATTCTTGTAATGTACGTTAATCTTATTATAAGTTCCTTGTTTCATATTAAATTGAATAAAGTTTGTTTTATTTAAATTTATTCTTAAATTATGTTCTTCTAACCATTTAATAACTAATTCTATTATTCTATTGATTTTATCTTCCAAGGCAGTATTAATTTCATTTTTTTCTGACGTAATTATTAAAGATATGTCGTCTGCAAAAAGAATGGATTTACATGGAATGATGTTAGGTAGCTCATTTATGTAAATATTAAATAAAAGAGGGCCAAGCACGCTTCCTTGTGGAACGCCATATCCATTGTGCATATAATCTGATTTATACACAGTCTCTTCATTTCGCTCATTTAGTGCAGTTATTTGAACGCATTGACTTCTGTTTTCTAAATATGTTGTTAACCATGACAAGGCGGGTCCTCTAATTCCATATTTTTCTAATTTAACTAGAAGTAGGCTATGATCCACAAAGTCAAATGCCTTGGTCATGTCTAAAAAGACCGCTGCAGTGCGTTTCTTTTCATCTAAGCTCCTAGCAACATGGTGTACAAGGTTAAAACCAGCTAATAAAGTAGACTTGTTTTTTTGAAATCCGTTCTGTTCTATATTAATGATGTTAAATTTATCTAAATACCCCATCAAGCGATTGTACATACTTTTCTCAAATATTTTGGATAATATTGACACCAATGTAATTGGCCGATAGTTTTCCATTAACAACTTATTGCTTTTTTTGTATAGAGGTTTGATAATGGATAGTTTTAATAGATCTGGAAAACATCCACATTCAAAAGACCAATTTACGAGATAAGTAAGTATAGGTGTAAGTTGCATTCTGCAATTTTTAACAACGTTGGTACTAATTTCGTCCCATCCGACAGCATTTGTATCGTTTAATGACATAATGATTTTATTTATCTCATGTTCCGAAACTGGTTTTAAAAAGATGCTATTTTGCAGTGCCTTTTGATGAGATAGCACTTGTTTTCCTTTGGTCTGCTTGTTCGACTTTGCAAGCTCCGCATAAAAAATATTAAATTGGGATGCTACTTCTTCAGGGTCACATATAACTTTATTGTTTTTTTTTATTTTGTCAATATATTGGGGTAATTTGAAGTCCTCAGTTTCCCTTTTTATGATTTGCCATGAAGCTCGACACTTATTTTTGCTGTTAGTCAGGTGTTTACTATTTATTATTCTCTGTGCTTTATCGATACACTTTTTTAAAAGCCTTGTGTAATTGTAATAATTATCCTTTTTTTGTTCAGTTTTTTTGTCCTTATAGAACTGGAACCGAAGTTGTCTTTTTCTTTTACAGCTAATTCTTAATCCCTTTGTAATCCATTTAGGTTTTCTAAAGCTCAATTTATCTATTTTTATACGGACGATTGGAAAACAAAGTTTATAAACAATTGTGACCAAGCTGTGAAACTGCTGAAAGGCATTACTAAAATTATTTTCTAAATATATCTCTGAAAACGACAAGTTACTCAAACATTCTTGAAACTTTTCTAAGTTCTCGGAGCTATAGTCTCTCTTAAATTTAAAGTATTTTTTAAGTGTAAGGGTAAAACTTAACATTTGGGCCGTGTCATGGTCGGATAAACCAAGCGGTAGTACATTAGCCGAAGCATCTCGTATATTGCTTAGTATGTTATCAATGCAGGTATTATTCCTAGTAGGTTTTTGTATATGTATTGTAATATTATAATTATTTGCCATATCTATTAGCCTTTTTGTGTTATTGCTGGGCGCAAGCGTATTAATATTAAAGTCCCCGGCAACAATTACTTTTTTATATTTTTTACACAACTCATATAGCAGTGTGTCTAATTTTTCTAGGAAGAGACTAGGCATTGAGTTTGGAGTTCTATAAAGACATACTATGACGACCTTATATTTGGGAATCTCTATGCCACAACACTCAAAAGTTTTTTCTATACCAGATTTCTGTATCCATTCTAGTTCCTTAAAATTTGTACCTACTCTAGCTAATATACAGACTCCTCCCCTGTTTCTGATCCGTGAATAGCTTGTAGCGAGTCTATAATTCTCGACTTTGATATTTCCTTCATTCCCACTCTTAATGAAGGTTTCTGAAAGGCAAATGATATCAGGCTCTTTATTATTTTTGGATAGTTCGCTAATTGCAAATTCCAAATTATGTCGTTTTGTTAAGATACTAGCTATGTTCTGATGCATTATTCTAAAATGTAGGTTTTTGTCGGTAATTTGATTGAAAAAGAGAACTATTGCCATGTGCTTGGCCTGGCTTGACTTCCGAGCAAGTCAAAAGTGGAAAAAAGTCAGTTATGGTTTTCTGTCTAGGTGATAAGCTTGATTTATTTTCCCTTTCCATGTTTTTGTTGCTACTTGAAAATTCACAGCCAGACAACGGAACATCATGATTATTATTGACGTAATTATAATATTCCATTTTATAATCAAGCTGTTCAATTTTCAAGTCAATTTTTTTACAAACATCGTGAGCGAACTTCTTTTTATTATATTTGATCGCATTAGGTACTTCAATAAATTTACAATTTTCGCTCTTACAACAGTTACGAAGTAGGTAGTTTAAAATGTTGGTATCTAAATGTTTGCTATTTCTAATGCACAATATGAATACAAATTGTTTTTCTAAGTGTTTCAAGGCATCATTTAAACTCGTAACTATTTCTAATGGATTGTTATCATGTTCTCCCACAGACAGTACAATTTTATCATTTTTTGAGAATTCTTGACACTTTATATCCTCAACTATATGAGTCGTAGATGCATCCGGCTTTACCATTGACTTGACGCGATATTTCGTGTCACGACGCATTTTTAGTAGAGAAGAGGCTTGTCCAACGCATTGACTGCCACCAAACATAAATATAGTATCATTTTGCTCATGTTTTTCAGGTAATACTTGATTTTCCTTTTTCATTTCTTCTTTATTACTGGGGTTTTCTGTAATCGTATTAATTGCTGATAAGTTTTGTAGTAAGATGGATTTCCTTTTTTTACGTTGAGGAGTAGATCTTCGTAAAGGAGTTTCTTCACCGAGTAGACTTTTTAGGGTCGCAATTTGCCTTTCTAGATCAATCTGATTTTTTGATAATCGTGCAACATCGGTGTTTAGATTTTCAATCTCTTCGTGAGCACTATTGAGTTGGATTGTAAGTATCTCGATAGTATCTTTAAGGTCAGAAATTTGAGAGTTTTCTAGGGGGTTAGGCACGCTTTGAACGCTGGTGTTAGAAAATGTCTCCATGGATCCCTCAAATGAACTGTCTGGTGTATGCAGTGATGAGACACTAAGCCGGCGCGGATTTTTTTTACGCTGGGTTACGTTGTCTATACTTTTGTTCGGTAAGCAATTCGCCATTGGCTTTTTGTTTTTTTCAGTTGTTCCATTTTTGGTTACTATCCCAGAAGCTGACGAAGACATTCGATCCACCGACACGGTTTCCAAACATCGACTGCATCTCCAGGCGTCCTTATATTGTTTCTTCATTAGATAAAAACGTTTTAATGTGACGTTAGTGCAGTCTAAATGGTATGAAAAATCACAAATGGAACATTTCATATATTCTTTATTTGCTACATCCTGAGCGCATTTTCCACACTTTTTCATCTTTTTATCAATTATTTTCGATGTCTTTTTATTTGTAGACATTTTTATTCAATATTAAATTCAAAATCAAAAATAAAACAAGATTATAAAACAAAATCTTGCTCGACTTCGGAAAAAAAAAAAAAAAAAAAAAAAACAAAAAGATTACGCGATTCTGGGGTTTGAACTCGCTAAGTCCGGCTTACTAGTCAGCGTTACCACGCGCTTAGCTATTAGAGCGCTACAAATGTCGGTGAAAATTTCACTCTTAATAGATGTACGTAGATAATGCAACCATTGAAATGTTTCTTATCTTTGACTCTTGGGCACTGATTGGCTGCTTTGCAAAAGTGGTCAACGTACAATTTAAGGTAGGTTTAAGTTATTTTTGACGGTTATTAATAACTTTAAAAAGTATTTCTTCTATAACTCACGATTCCGGGGTCCGATTTTTTAGCACTTTGCATTGATTTGAAGCACTGTTTATTAACTTTATAATGATATCACACTATTAAAGAAATACGAAGTATTTGCACTACTTTTCAATTAATAATTACGGAGAGAACAAACGTAGGTGTTTCTTGTATCGCGCGCGTTGCGATTTGATTTGCGATTTGTTTTAAGCGTGAAAGACGGACAAACATATATATAGGATAGTATATAGTATAGTATAGTATTAGTATTAGTATATTTGTATTAGTATTAGTACAGTACAAGTATATTAGTATATTAGTATTAGTATATTAGTATATTAGTATTAGTAATTAGTATTTAGTATGGATGGATGATAATATGTTATGCCCGAGACTCGGTTTATCGATTTTCCCAAAGGAACTCATAATTTTTCCGGTATTTTATTAAGTATAACCTTTCCCGTGGCTTACATTACCTACCTCCTTACCAAATTTCATCAGAATTGGTTTAGAGGTTTAGTCATGAACACTTTAACAAAAAGCTAGATAATCTCATGTTCGAATTTCTGATAAAGGTAGGAATAAATTCTCCGTAAATTTTGGAACAAGAAACTACTATATAGTAAATTATCGTTTCATTAAATCAAATGAAAAATTAAATAAATTATGCATTAAAAAAACGTCTTCATCATTTTATTATTATAATCTCATTAACTTAATTATTCAGGTAGGTGATTCTCTGAAAGAAATCGCTCTTCAACTCACCGCACGAATAATAAACCGGCGAGTTAAAGCTGTCCGTCAGAGCGTAAAAACAACGATTAAATTAAAGGTGTGTCTCAATTGGGTAGCTTTACCCTCCCTTCACTTAAATCAGCTGTTCGACAGAAAACTATTTCGAGATTGTTTTACATCAGTACGAGTAGATATTAAATTCCGTACCCATACTGGTCATTATGTGATCTTTCGAATGTTTTTTAAATTACGTATCTGCTTATTAACAATAAATAAAAGTCATGTCATGTGATTAATTGAACCGCATGCATAGGATGTTTCATTTTTGATACCGCAATTTTAACCCCGTAAGCCCTATGTTTTCTTAATAGCAGTAGTCCTAACTACCGAATGTACTATACCAAGTATATATTAAGAATAGTGTTTTAGAGTCTATTAAATAGTGCTTTAGAGTTAAAAATATTTTGTATGATAGTAAGTAGTCAGGTCTGAAATATTATCATTAATTTGTACTTGTACAAGTACGCGGGGACTTACGAGGTTAATCAATTCGATCGAATTCTTGGTCCTACTTATCTAAAAGACCAGTATAAAAATTATAGAACAATTAGTTGATTTTTAGGAGTTGCACACTTTGACATCTTTTTGAATAAATTTTCATGATTATGAAATTCTCCAAAGGTGCAACAGGCGAAAAAAATGGTGATTATGGTCAATATCATTAGTATTTGACATAAGTTGACAGGAAAGTTAGTTATTGTTTGTTGTTTTTGGAAAAATAATACATTATAGAAAATCTGCTACTCGTAAGTGGTGAATTTGTGCAACTTATACTGTCGATTCATCTTGAAACTAGATATTTAAATATTTACAATAGAAATTAGAAATATTTAGGGCGTAAGCGAAGTCTGCAAAAAATAAGACGTTTATGTTTTTCCATACAAAAGTGAAACACCCTGATGCACAGTGACGTCAGTGTACGTATAATTGAATACTGAGGCGGTACCTCGCTGATTGAAAACACGATAAAAAAATCTCAATAGCTATCGGAATTCTTTATGTTTGTATGGAACCCAAGTGACAAAATATACTGTCAGATACGAGAGCATGTGGTTGCAAACGTCAACCGATATTAAGTAATTAGTACGTTGATAATACTTTAAATATGACGTCAGAATTGATACAAGATTTTTGTGAAAAGGTATTCTGATAAAAAACATGGTTATAGAGGATTGTGTCACAAGAATACAATGTTATTTTCATTTTTTTGACAATTATTTACCGAGCAAAAAAAGCAGTGTTTGCTGCGCCCACTTTGGAATAGTGGTCGAAATAACGTCATTTTGTATGTACCGTGTATAGTTGTTTTAAGACTAGCACGTGGCGTTTAAGCTCCTTAGCAGAAAAAAAAACAGCTATTCCATACAAACTTTGAGAGCTAAACAGCCGAAACGTATGGAACAGCTGTTTTTTTTTTCGCGATTTGGATGTTGGTCCCATAATAAAAGTTGATGAGGTTGACCTATAGAGTTAGTCCCTGAAGTTTGTCCAACCTTCTGCCTAACATCCTGTATATGTTCTCAGTAAATAATGAAAAAAAAAATGCTTTATAGACAAATCTCTATGAGCACGATTTTTTTCAGAACAATTTAAAAAAAAAACCTGCTGTCAATTAAGTTCCTAAGAGTGTGGTTTGAACAGTCACAAACAGAATCATACATTACGACATTCCTATAGCCCTGGCTACATCTGAAGGCCCGGTCGCTACGTTGCGCGGCGGCGAGCGATAGCAAACAAATGCATAAAAATATATGAAGCATGCCAGCACAGTATAAACAGTAGTTCGTCTTCAAATAAAGGTATATCGCGCGGCTTGGATGTGTGCGTGCCTTGAAGGTACACGCCGCGAGCCACACACAAGCAAACTTAACAGGGCGGATCGAGTCGGTTTAGTCGGGGCCGTGCCGTAGCCGCGTTTGGTTGCGTGCTATAAGTATCGAGCGAAACGCATCGACGCAACCAT
This sequence comes from Acleris literana, assembly GCA_946894065.1. NCBI lineage: Eukaryota > Metazoa > Arthropoda > Insecta > Lepidoptera > Tortricidae > Acleris > Acleris literana. The sequence goes on along the minus strand of OX335685.1, from coordinate 5,900,524 downwards.
AGCGCCCGATCTGCAATAGGTAACAGTAACTCCTTAGGGGCAGGAGATGACTTACTTTTCTATTTATACTTTGATACGGCTATAAGATAAGGTCACTCGTCGAATCCGACTCGGATGGGCAGCGTTCGGGAAGCTTCGTAGCACCTTTTAGTCCAAATTACCGCAGTGTCTGAAGTCAAAAGTCTTTGACCAGTGTGTGTTGCCAGTGATGACTTACGGATCTGAGACGTGGGCGCTAACAATGGGCCTTATAAGGAAGCTCAAAGTCACTCAGAGGGCTATGGAGAGGGCTATGCTCGGGGTTTCTCTGCGTGATAGAATCAGAAATGATGATATCCGCAGTAGAACTAAGGTTACCGACATAGCCCGAAGAATAGCCAAACTTAAGTGGCAGTGGGCGGGGCACATTGCTCACAGGACTGATGGCCGATGGGGTCAGAAAATTCTCGAGTGGCGTCCGCGGACCGGGAGACGAGCTGTAGGTAGGCCTCCAACAAGATGGACCTTGTAAAGATCGCGGGAACGCGGTGGATGCGAAAAGCACAAGACCGGTCTGAGTGGAGAGCCTTGGGGGAGGCCTATGTCCAGCAGTGGACGTCTTTCGGCTGACATGATGATGATGATGATGATGATGATGATGATGATGATAAGATAAGGCCGTTTTTACCCGACTGCGGCGGAGTCCAAAAGGAGGATTATGTTTTTCACCGTCATGTATGTCCAGTTCTATGTTCCCTGCTACAGCAAAAACGGCTTGGACGATTTTGACAAATGAGGTATCCTTGGATTTGTCTTCGTAGCGAGAGTGTCATAGGATACCTAAACTGTTAAAATTTAAATAACAACAATGGCCAAATGACAATTATTAACATATGTAGGTATATCGACGACAGTATAAAAAATGCAGTCGGGTTTTTAAAGCTTGCTTTTCATATAGTTATTATGCAGTTTGTTACTACTTTATTAAAAACTCGTATCTGATATTTTGAGATGTATGAGTTTCAATCTAAGTTTCTTCATGTTTAAGTTTAAAATCGTACGTCACGAAACATGAGATACGGGGTTTTTTCAAAGCAATGACGATATGTACCCGGTCAAACTCATGGCCATTGGCCAAGCCCATCGAGAGACAAGTTAAATTGCGTGGCGCGACTGAACAAGTGGCGCCAATTGAGCTTTACTTTCATAGTGTGTGCCACTCCACCAATCTGCCTGCGATTTATTTTGACACAAATTTTTACGCGCGACTCCGTCCCTATTCCCTCGGGAATTCTGTAATTTTCTGGTATAAAAAGTAACCTATGTGCTATTCCACACTATAGTCTATCTTTGTGCCAAATTTCATCCAGATCCGTTCAGCCGGTTCTGGCGTAATTGAGTAAGAAACATCGAAACTTTCGCATTTATAATATTATTAAGATATAGCTTCTGCCCGCGACTTCGTCCGCGTAATTTTATTTATCCGGCCATCCGCAACATGGCGAACATGGGAAAATTTAGATTATTCCCTTGGAAACTTGTCTCCGGTATTGAACTGTTGTTATGAGTAACGGAATCAAAATAAGATGGTGCGCATTTCAAGACACTGGTTCTTAGTGATTGCCTGATTGCGTTAGAAAATATTGTAGCGGCCTTATTTGGTGCCTACAGTAGAAACGTTACATTATATATGTTTTGATATCGTTACCAGTTGATGGAAACGATTTTTCCAGTTTGCTATGGTCCCTTACAAGGTTATTTGGCGCGGATGGCTTTTTCTTTATACTAACTCTCTCACTTAATTACTAATTATGATCCTAGACATATTTCTTTGTCAGAAACCGACAAAAAATTGAACTTCTGTTCAAACGCTTACAACTCAGTTACTTGCCAGCCTACCATCATGTTGAACATGTCAATCGAAAGAAGAGAGACGCCGAAACTTAACACTAAACGACAATTATTGAACAGTTAGTTAGGTTTGTAGATAATAGGTATTAATCATCGTAACCACTCACGTGCTTTGTGTATCCAGAGTTGCCAGTGATAGCCCTTATTTGCTTATAAATAAGGTCGATCAAATTTGCACGAGCAATCAAGTGGGTAAATAGGTTACAATTTAAATGAAAACAGGTTTTCTCTTTCTTACTATGTCTATTAGTTTGTTACTCCTTCACTCTGAAACGGCTGCAAGAATTTAGATGAAATTTGAAATGAAGATAGCTTATACCCTGGATTGACACATAGGCTACTTTTTATCCCAGATTTTATTAAAGCTTCTCAGGGAATAACGATAATTGGTAACCCTCGCAACATGGGATGGCCGAACTAATTCTACGCGGACGAAGTCGCGGGCAGAAGCTAGTAATTTTATAAATATCAATGTAACAGATACACACAAAACATTGTTGAAAAATGAAGCGAAAACAGAGATGTGAAAAAAATGTTCTACATCAAACCAATTTGAAAACCAAAACCAATCATGCAACAACAAAAAGTCGAACTCATGAAATTGTTCCGCGAATATCCTGATACATTCGTTCTTCCATTGTTTTTTTAGCATGAAAATAAAATGAACTACATGTGTGTTCCTAGGTTTTATTATTAAAACTTAACCAATGTAAAAGTCCTTTGAAATTATATTTTTAGACCACATTCAATGGAGGAATTTAGCGATAGCGGTAATTTATTCAAATACGGTGTATAAAATTGAAATTAACTTTAGAAACGCGAGGCGATTTTGATAATTTTTTGAATCATCGATTTGTGCAATGTCTAAGTTATTTAGCTCTTTCCCCCTTACTTTCATATCTATGTTTCATATTATTATGCGGACGCAAAATATGAGTATTTCGAGTATTTTCAAACAAATTGGATTTAAAAACTTTGAAACAAAACACCACTATTTTTTTTGCATGCTTAAGGGGTGACTTTGATATTGTGATATAAACACAGAGATAATAAAAATAGGCCCATTGTAAGAAACGAGATACCGTACGAGTCTGCCTGTATTTATTTTAAGTTACTCCAAATGAGTTCATCATCATCATCATCATCATCATTTCAGCCTATTGCAGTCCACTGCTGGACGTAAGCCTCCCCCAGGGTTCGCCACAAGGCCCGATCTCACGTTTTCGCCATCCAGTCACCACCAGCCACTTTTTTCAGGTCGTCGGTCCAAATGAGTTGTCGCCAATATAATACATAGGTATTTTTAATAATTTATTTTACTAACCCCATTTTACCGGTAGCAACTTTTTAAACTTTCCGCCTGCGTTACTTCTTAATCCTTGCTTGCACGGACGTTTGACCTAAGTTTGGCAGATAATCCCGAGGTAACGGACACTGAACTCCATATGGACAAACCCATTTTGTTTCCAAGTAATGAGGAAACTTCTGAGCACATGTTTGCTGATTAGGGCGTAATTATGTTGTTTTTCGGAAATCTCTTGGGTATTTTTCGGGTTTTCCTCTAAGTAATAGTTTAAGAGAACTATATATATGTTTTGTCAGGGAAAACGTGCCTGTGAAATAGTGGCTCAGTATATCCCTCTTTAATAATAACGAAACAGAGTGAACAGAGCGAACAAGGGGAAAATAATTGTGCTGTGTTACTTTCGTAACATTTAAAAAAGAGGTAACGGAACAAATTAGTTTCAATTTACTGTTGATGTAAGTTTGATCATAACATTTTCAATTGTCGTTAAAGTATCCTAATACAAATGTAATAAAAACAGATATTAAATAACCCTATATGAAGAAACTTTCGCACAAAATAAATTTATAGACCTTGCTCGCGAAAATGTTCACCACCAGAATAGGGAATATGCATGTTTTTTTACATCTTAAATAAAAGCTAATTCATGTAACAAACAGGTGAGAAAAAACATTTTTTGAATAGCTATAAAAATAACCAAGATAATTATAAGCCAACAAAGATTTGTTCCTATCTCTTTCTAGCAAAACAGAATTTTACGTGGAGTTTATGTGGCCGAACTGCACAATGACGTCACCAGTGCACATCGGATCTCTCTGTCTAATTAGCAGTTTAAAATGCTTGTATCATCCGTATTTCTTGATCGATTTTAATTTTAATTTCGCTTTTGGTGATCTCTTTTACGGCATTTTCATCATTTTGTTGAGAAATGCGATTTAAAAAATCCATGCATATTCCCTATTGTAAATACACTTGCACAATCGCATCACCAATTCTTTTTTTATGGAAAGGGGAAGGTTCACTAGCACTCAGACCACTGGATGATAAGTAGGATCTGACTCCCACAAACATTTGGATTCTTAAGACTACAATCTCAAGACTGAAATGCTAAGGCTTCAAATGCATTGCCAACCCTGAGGACGAAGATGGAATATCTCTATGCTAGTAATGTTATTAATTTATTTCTGAGTGCGCAATGGAATGGCATGTATAAGAGAAACTTACATACATACATAAACTCACGCCTTCATTCCCAGAGTGGGGAAGGCAGAGCTACAGAATTACCAACAACTCTAAAAATTCGTTGATAATTCTGTAAACACATTTTGCACAATTAGGCTAAGATGTTTACCAGTGTATTAGTGACAGGTTGCAAAACCCATCGCCTAACTCCACTAAAAGCCTTTATTCCCTTATTCGACATCCACGGGAAGACATGGCGTGGCACATAGGACAAACTTCTTCTTGTTCTTTTTATTTCTTAATGGCGTTCAGCAGTGATTGAGACAGTATTATTTTGTAAAATAATCGACTTGTTAAATAAGCTATAGGTGAACACTTTAAGTAAAATGACCTTTTGCATAACGCCTAGCCCGCAAAACTAAGTATCACACTTCTAATACTAGTAGTATTAAAAGTGTGATACTTAGTTTTGCGGGCCAGTGTATTTGCTATCTATTTATTTCAAAAATTTATTGCCATTTATTTTAGTTACTATTGGGCTTGCCTAACCAAAAACTGAATGATGAATGGCAAGAACAATAAAATGGGTCACGTTTCATACAAATTCATACCGACAGTGACCCGAGTTCATACCCTTTCAGCGTATATCCTAGAAGCTTATTATCGGAACAAAAACGGGAAAGGCCGTTTCAGTTCTTTATTGTGCGTAATATTGTCTCGATCAAACAATAAAACCGGCTGATTACAGTATCGACCGCCTCGCTTCGCTCGCTGGGCTGTTACTCATTCTATTACAATAAAATGGTACTGGTTTTCTACGAAAGAGTCAATTTATTCTTAGTATAGTAATCTACTCTGTTTCATATTCTCGCTTGAAATTTTATCAGTTGACTAATTTGTTAGAGCACTGAAATTATTTATTTACACTGTGCAATTTAAAGAGTCAACTAATGGTTGTTATTTTTAATATATATTATATTTTTTGAAAGCTGTTGATATGTATCCCCAATAGGAGCTTGCCGTTTGGCAAAAATATGTTTGCCGAATGTATCATTTCCCAACTTTTTCCAACCCAATGTCATATAAATTTTTCAGGATTTATTTTAGTACCATCGTTAGGTTAGGTTAGTTTTTATAAAATCCTGAAATATTAACGGTTACAGAAAACAAAGCGGATTGGCAAATGAAACGGTTGGGAAACGATACATTTGGCAAACATATTTCGCCGAAACAAAGGTAAGCCATCTCCATAGAATTGATAATTTTTATAGCTACAAAAAGTACGTCTATCAAAAAAACTGTATAAATTTGCGTTTGGTAAAACGGCTTCAACACTATTTATTCAGGATTTACCCAAAGTATTGCGTATGCTTAATTTATAATCTCAATATTTAAATAAAAATAAAACATTTCCAAATTAAATTTAAATGTACTTAAAGGGGCTTTCAATTATTTGTACAAGGTTTTCATTTTAAAATGAGTGCCTCTTCTTCGGGGTTACCTAATGATTCGCCGACAATTATAACGCAAACGTATCGTCTCGCAGAATTTTCATTTCGTAGAAAGCTAATTTCTGTTGAAACCTTATTGTTTTCAGATTACTTTTTGGTGGTCACAGGTCTAACCTAACCTAACCTACGTAACCCATGCTTAAGATAATCTGAAAACAATAAGGTTTCAGCAGAAATTAGCTTTCTACGAAATGAAAATTCTGGGAAACGATATATTTGCGTAATAATTGTCGGCGAATCATTAGGTCCCCCTTCCTTGGTTATGCTTTTGCAGAGTTGGAAGCCAGACAGCTACCGAAACCACTTTCTTTCTTAAAATGTATATATAACCCTTTAATTACGTAATTCTTCAACGTTTATCGTTCCCTTCCTGAGTGTTTTCTGGCCAAATTGTGTTTTGGTAACCCTTCCCTCGTTTGCTTTGCTTCTTGTGCAAATTTTAATTGATTCCTTGGCAGATATTTTGATCAAAGACATTGTCTCAAATTCAAATTCAATTTTATTTATTGCGTGGTTATGGGTTCTAAAGAGGTTCTTATAAATAGGTAATCAGTTCTCCATATCCTACCTCACAGAGGTGTTCAATATTATCTTAGGTCTAATTCTAGCGTGGCTATTAATTATAGGTATTAATTATTATACAATCGATCAATCAATAGGTAGCTTAGAAATCTTAGAATATAATTTTACGCAGTTAATTACTATTATATTATTTAAATTCACATGTTATCATATAACTAATTACCTACTATTATTCTATTGAAATTCATATGTCAAAATACCAGCAATAATAAAAATTAAAATATAAATATCCCTTAATGCAGATTTTATGAAATAATATTTCATAGAATAAAAACACTCATCTAATAAAAACTTATTTAATACTGAATAAAAAAATATTATTTGGAAGATACACAAAAACCTCAAAAAACTCGAAAAACTTAAATACAAGACTCAAATATTAATAACATTTATTCGAAATTTATTTGTTTTGATCCCAATTCATTTTGCCAAGTCCTTCAACTAGCGTATTGAATGAGAAAGACTTAAAAACAATATTGAACAATATATATCATCATACTGTTTTAAAGTTGCACGTCACATTGAACGCATACCTTACCGGTATTTTATGATTTAATATTAAAGATGCAGCTTTGATCCGAGATGAAAATAAATGATTCAGCTAATATTAGACGTTCTAGACTTTACATTATTTGTAATTTATTTTTACATGCAGTTGTGCGTGTTAATTCAATACCTTACCAATATAGATATATATATTTAAACACCTATGCATATACTTATCTACATTATAATTATTACTTAACCTTATTTGAACAGTTTTTTTACATCTTTTTCACCGATCACATAATGAATAAACAATGTTGTTAGGACATTATAACACTTGTTGATCATTATATCACTTGTAAAACGTACATACCTTAAAACGTCTGGTCAAAGTTTGATTTCTCAATCTAATCCTATCGTTTAAGGAAAACTTAGCAAAAAACTAAGAATGTAAATCATATTTGAAAGGCATTCGGTGTTTGGCCGCCGCATTCTTCAGTTCAAGTTCAAATTATTTATTAATTTGTATTCTTTTACGGAATAATAAAATTTTGCTTAGAAACAGGCTTATGTGTACAAACAGGTAGGTGATTATCTTAAGTGGCGAGTTCAAGTTGACCCGTCAGAGCGTACAAAGAACATTTACGGCCATGCAATCTTAATTTGGTTGCTTTACCGTCGAGTGAACCCAATCGTATGACTGCGCTTGCTCGACAGAAAGCTGATTTTAAGAGAATATCACCTCAGGTCGCAAGGTAACATAATACGAAAAAGGTAACAATACGAAGGTACAGTCTGTGAGCACTTAGAAGGTGCATCGGGTTGGTACTTCTCTCTCACTCGCTCTTAATAAAAGCGTATTAGAGAGAGTGAGACACAAGTACAAACCCGAAGCATCTTCTAAGACCTATCGCTCAGTATTTATAAAATAAAATAAAAAACGCATGGGAAACTACCTCGGGGATTTTAACGCCGGCGCAGCCTTTTTTTTTTTAAGACTCGCGTGATAATAAAAGCGATAAGGTGCAAGTCGTAAACTGAGAGTTATATTGAAGGGAACTGGTAGGCCAGGGTAAATTTTTACACTGTACAGTCACCATGAATATGGTCAAAAACTGGACATGCTCTAGTGCTTTCAACAAGGTATAGATAGGATCTATATATTTTGGAACGCCTTGTCTGGAGCGTAATTCTACTTTGTCTTTACACGTTATGCTAACGTCTTGTTTTCACTCGGCCGCCATTACTGGAAACTTAATAAGAGCAAGCGTAACGTTCGCAATATGATAGACAAGTTTTGAAATATCTTGTTGAACTTTTTATATTTATTAATTTTTGTTTTTAGCTCTTTCGTGCCTCGGGGTTGTGACAGAATACCAGTGTTTTTCTCATGATGAGCAAAGCTATACCCTGAGCCGTTTTCCTTTCGCTATGTTGCAACGCACACAATGACATTCTTTTCATTCATTTTTATTGTGTCAATTGTATGTCTTATTTGTAGTACGCAAATACACGTTTTTTTATCTATCTATGTATGTCAAAAGCAAGGTTTAGCTAAAATAAAATGAAGCCCATGTTTCAATTATTGTGTATTTGTTGGCTACTAATGGTAGGTACGTAGTTACAGCTTATATTTTGCGACTTTGCGCTTAATTCTGGGATCCTGGTGAAAAAGGGCATAAGTCTTCATAAGATCAAGTGAAAAAGGGTTTAAGTCTAGTATACTCCGTTTATTATTTATACCCTTTTCTGTTAAGAGTTAAGTCGACTTACACCCTTTTTCACTAGGACTCCAGAATTATTGTCAATTTACTTGCCTTCATGAATTCTTTTTCGAAAATATCATTTTCTCATTTTGATACTACCTCGGTATAATGCACAATTTATTATGATTATTTCACATTCCCTAAACTAATATACCTGATAATTCATTTCAATTTCGGTAAACAGAAATAAAAACATAAAACTGTCGCGCTCGATGTCTCATTATTTTCTTTTAACATTTTAATGTATCCTTTTATTTTGCTCTTGATTGATTTAAGGCGGATTCATGCCGGTCGTGTGGTTCACTGACCGTAATGGCATAGTTTACTGCGCGTTTGGGAGGAATTTTAACATGGTACAGACACTTCATCTTTGCCCGCGATTTGTGTGGGTGAGCTGTAAATATGTACGTTTAAATTATGTGACAGTTAAAACGGGATTGTCCGCCCAAGAAACATATACCAAAGCTGCATGTTAATATGCAGATATGAGTTGAATTATAGTATTTTCAATGCACAAAGGGGCAACTCGTCACTCAAACTGACGGTGAACTGTTACGTTAATGCACTATCGAGCAATTTAAATGCTTAGCTCAGGTAACCATACTTAAATTTGCCGGGTTATTAATTTTCCACGTGTCATCAGTCGGATCACGTCGGGAAACATACGACACTTAATATATCACTTACTTACGAGTATTATGTCAAACTGCTAAACATTCAAAATCCTTGAAGGTATAACACGCATGATGAATATTTGAGGTTATGTGTCAAACAGTACTAATTTGTTTACATCATAATAATAATAATTCAATTAAAAAATTAAATCAAAAATTACAAAGTCAAATTACTAGGAGTGCATAAACATTTAAAGTAACCTACAGTGCTCAGTCATCCGCGCTGTGTCGGGTGCGCCCGCCCGCCCGCCGTTGCCCCGCAGCGCACCGCCTGCGATCTAAGTTGCAGTACGCACCCCTAATTACCTTTGTTCTCCTAGTACTTTAGATAAACATGCAAACGCTTCGGTTGGATGCACGGCTTAGTATATTTAAGAAAAACAGCTATCTAGCCTGTTCATAAACACAGCCGCCATGTTTACACTAAAAAAAAAAAGTTTATTGTTATTTTTTAATACTTACGCATAGTGGCAGAATGTCATGATGCCTGTGCCACAAATTTATGTGGAATGGAAATTAAAAAAGAGGACTTTGCCGGCCTAGGCGTGAACGATTTGTATGAAATTCCATAAACGACCTCTTGTCCTAGCCGCACCTGAAACGTCATACTTGGCGGCCTATTATAAGGAACATAACATCAATATTTCATGGCATGTTTGAGAAAAAACAAATAAATGGTAATTTTATAATGTCACTGTGACACCATTCTATAGTAGGTAAGGGTTATATTTTGCCGATAGGTAGTAAGTAAAATTATGTAAATCCCACTGGATTGAAAACGCAAATCTGTTATAATATTTATAACATAGCATCAAGTATGTTACAAAATCGGTCGGACGTCAAAATAATAGGCTTTCTGCAAAAAGAGGTTCAAAACTTCACACTTTCAATACCGGTGCAGTATTTCGAGATCCCAACCGTAAAATGCCAAAAAGAGTAGACAATCCCACGTTGTTTCAAAGTAATCCATCTCGTCGGACACTAACCAGACTCGCCGTGATGGAGCACCAAAACAATTCAATAAATTACCTGTCTTATCACACCCTCAAAATAAAATAGTATACTAAATAGGTATCTCAAAACAAGAAGCACTGCGATTTCAAACCTCACCTGCAGGACTTGACAATTGAAAATAGAAAGCAAATATTTTCGACATGCGACTATTTAGTTTCAAAGCTTGCTGCGTTAAGTGGCCAGCATTTATTAGCTTATTTGCATGTTAGCATCTCGTTAGTTACTCTTTGTGTCTGTTTCTGGTGCATACAGTATGAAAGAGAAACTGAATGCCAATAAGTCAGAAAACAAACAACAACGATAGGGTTTTATCGTTACTATCGTGTTGCACAGATGTGGTGATGCACTTTAAATCACTTGTTCAATCTGTTATTTATATAATGCAAATAAATGTTTTACAAAACAAAACATTTGAATTACAGTCGCGGCAATGAATAAGTACTCTTAATGAATGAATAATGCTCTTTGTGAACGTACGCCTTTTTGTTTTTAGCGTAATTATCTCTTTATGGCCAGTATAAAATAAATCGTTGCTTTTGTCGTGTTCCCTCTATTTCGCCGAAACTTTTTACGCCGAATGTATAGTTACGCCGAATTTTGTTTTCGCATATTTTTCTCCAGATTAAACGGACAATATTTGTTTAAATGTTTTGTGTAATCCTGGTAGAATAGAGTAGGTTAGGTTAGGTTTATTTTATAAGTTTTCAAAAAAGTCAAAGCTAAGGAACAATTATGCGAAATTAGTATTCTGCGAAATCATACATTCGGCCAATTTATGATTGACTATGCGTAAACAAGGGGAACCGTTTCTGTCTGTTCGCGCGACTATTCTTTTTTTTACACAAAAGATTTAGATAGGTAATTTAGATTTCTATCCTGGAAGGATTCTGATGAAAAATATAGTCACGAATTAAACATGGAATACTTTTTATTTCTGAAACTTGACAGTTCAAAATAACGTTATTTTAACTGGGAAAGATGCCTAACTACCCAATCTTAAAAGTGCATCGAACCGCGTACCTGACCTTGACCTTCAATACACCATATGTATTTGTGTGGCTCTCTTGCACTTGTCTGCGACGATGGACAACGTGGTAGAGTACGTCCGTCGGATGTAATGCAGACTGACAGTTTTCCAGCTGCAGTCGCTGAGCTACGTGCACTTTAGTTCGTTTTTAGTGCACCGCGGTTTATGCTGGGACCGTTGAGTTTCCTGACTTCTGGCCGAAAGATGACTTGTTGTGGTGGTTTTGGGGCATCCTACCAAAGGTGACCACGACGTCAACTTTGGCAACAGGACCAAGCTGTTTTGTCACCTTACGTATGTTAGTTTGTAAGGTAGTTGATATTATGGGCCTTGTTGCCTGATTTTTTGTATACTTATTTATTATATTTGAAAGGTACATGGAAGTATTTGTCTAGTTACCTTAGTAATATTTTCAGTTATCACGGTTTGAAAGTTAGGAATTATGTAATTTACGTCTTTTTAAGAGTGAAAAATTAAAAGTTATAAGATTTATATCTGTAACTCGGTAAGTAATGGTTTAATTCTACAATTTTGATTAAAATCAAAATCAAAATATACTATTCAGTAAATTGGCCACATAAGGGCTCTTTTGCACGTCGGTAATATGGAGTGAATCTACTAGCGCTTCGGACAAGACCATCATTGCGGAGAAGAAGCGCCGCAAGAAACTCCAGCAGAAGGTCATTTTTCAAACATAAAATACAATAATACTTAAAAGTAAGTTACATTACAAGGTAATAAAGCAACAAATATAAATTATAAGAACTAGCACAAATAAAACACTACAAATGTAAAAATTAAAAACATTACATGTCAAATACATTAAACTAAAAATAATGACTAGGACACGATACGACGAGGTATCTACGTCAAAAGCCAGATCAAAGTATAATTAAAAAAAGAGACTAGACATGTTCTGTAGCCTTCATTTAAAGCCATTCCCTTAATAATTATCGGTTCTTCTCGTGTTTCGAAAGACAATTAGACTGTCGGTTGCGATGGTTAAGAAAATGGTCGAACTAATGACGTATTATGAGCTGTCAAAACCTGTCAGAATCCAAGCATATATAAACAACTCTTAACGCCCTCTTTCACAGACTTGAACTTGTAGTTTTTTTAAACTTAGACCTCTGAATAAATATTGCAGACAAATCCTGCATATAATCAAAAGCAGTATACTCGTAAAATACACATGTTATTTCACGTCTACCCTCCTGCGGGCGCAGTCACACGGATTCCGCTGCGTGCGATGGTGCGCGAATGCGTTCAGTCAGCCCCGCATTCCTACTGTACCTACACAACAGCCCAGAAGGAATACATCGCCAGATACTAACTGAAACAATGCATCGGGTAGCATTGTTGAAGAATTCATTGAATTTGTTTGTTGCAACTCGAGCACTGAATCTAGATGTTTAATTTCCAATGCCAACAGTTCGACTTATGTTGCGTTTTTAAAGTTGACCCAATTTTACACTTATTATAATATACATATACAGCGTGTGTATTCCATACGATCCTATATTTTAAGGGCAATTAGATAAGACCCTAATTAACGTAAATTGGTTAATGTACCAAGTTAAGAAAAGAAAACATTTTTTTTTTCATACAAATTAATTCGGCACGCAATGTATTCAAATAACCAAGTCGTCTACTTAAGCACTTTGTGCTCATTGATTTATTGACGACATTATTGTCAACTGAATATTTGCATTACATTGCTGGCCGGGAAAACTTAAAAAAAATCATTACGCTTAATTATTGAGAGTATTTGTTAAAATTTATTACTGTACCTCTTAATACTGCTTAAATCTATCGTATGTTAAAATTTAGGATCGTATGAAATACACACGCTGTATGCCTAGACTAGTGACCCGCTAACCTTAAGTTTATTTAAGATCCTCTAAAACTTAACAAGATAGAATTAAACAGTTACGAAGTATTTACTATTTATCCTTTGCTACCACCGCCACTATTGAGCAGGGCATTGCAAAATACTTCCAAAAGAGGTTCGATATTAACGCATCGTATTTCACGTTGCAACAATCGGATTGTAATCTAATGCATAATGCAACAATCGAATGCAAGATACTCGTAACATTACCGACCGCACCCTGGCGCGTTGTCGGCGAGGGGATACGCAATATTTTACAATGCAAAAAAGACATTTATGGTCATTCAAAACCATTAAAAGGTTTAAGTACAGTTGACTACAAAGAGATGTATCCACTTTTGGTCCTTATTAAAATGCAACCAACCAACCAACCAACCAAGAAAGATTTTCTCTTAGCTGTCAAAAAATTCATACAATAGTTATGATATTAGTTATAATATCAACCAAGTGCCAATTTCACAATACGATGTTAAATACTTAACAGAATCAGATGATTAGGGCGTTAACAGCTGTCAAAATGTATGAACTAACAGTCGATTAACATTGATTAGATTTAACATCGTATGGTGAAATTAGTACTAATAATAACAACAGCAAATTATTCAACTAAAATCTCAGTTGGTGTATCTAACGTCTTGTCAGGCTCGCATGGAATAAAGACACGCCTAACAATCACAATCTTGTTGGCGAATATTTTTTTCACTGTATGGTTACCTACATAATTTCGTAGTCGACTGTACTGACCCGTATGTTAAAAAGACAGTTTTTTTTTCAATAAGTTATTATTGTTTTGGGGTTTTGCATATGATATCTGTTTTAACATTCTTGCTTAGGTATTAAAAAAGGCGACAGTTTTGTATGGACGACTCAAACCAATTTAGTTATAGGTAGTAACTTACTTATTTTGAATTCACAAAGCCTAGGGGCACGGCAATTTTACTTAACTGGCGCAATTTTACTTCGTCCGCGTAGAAGTCGTTTATTTACCCGCGGAAAAAAGTGACCAGTATCATCAAGGTATTTCCATACCATATTAAAATCAGAGCGGCTTATTTTAAGCAAGTTACTTTCACTATTTTATAATAATAGTATGTAAGCTTGGATATGGATTTAACGTTAAAGAATTGCGTCAAAGTCATTCCATCTAAGTCCTCAGAGTTGGCTGCGCAATTTCGGTCTTGAGATTTTCATCGTAAGATTGCAGTCTCGAGATAGCAAAGGATAGTGGGCAAAATACACCCAGCTCCACCAGCCATATATTGAATACGACTCGAAACATCTTACAAAAATATGCATTTTTAATTATGACGCTTTAAAAAATATCCCCGGGGTCTCATTACATAAAACTGTGTAGGTATCACTGATAGTGTATTGTATAAAGAGATAGATGTTATGCTTGTTTCAATAATGCTCAGTAAGTTAAACCCATTCGACTTAAAATGAATAGAGAACCCATGGACAGAATTTGATGCACATTGGTACGGAAGTACATAGCTTTGATACCTTCCAAACAAAAGTAGTCTAAGCTGTGGCGGACTTGGGTGTGCCGTCCAAATTTTTTTGCCCACTATCCTTTCTATGCTCGTTTGTCTTATCCAACGCATTAGGTGGCACTCTATGTAAATTTAAAACACAAAAAAAATAGTTTCTTTGAAAAAAATACGACTCTATTTGTATCTAAAAAAAGTTATCAATTGCTTGATGAGGTTAATCTGACAAGTCTTAGACTCTAAGTCTACGTTAAGTACAACGGAAATCCGGTAGCCATATTCCGACTCCGTCATCTTAGCTCGAAGACTTTATTATAGTAAATTATAATCACCTACTACCTACTATTTTGCATTCAAAACTTTAGTCATTCCCGAAACACCTGAATTTTAAAATACCAGATTCAAAACTGGAATCCCGAAACTTCACATTTAATTTTACTTCATTCGACTCCACTCAGCTACGGTTGCTACAATACGCCGTAATTGCCAGCGCATAAATAATTTGTCAAAACAGAGCTCGACTCGACAGTTTACACGAAACCAAAACTCGGCGCGGAGACTGTGCTGCGAAAATACAACGTCCAACACAATACAAAGTTGACGTTTTCACAGCTTGCATTTTCTCTGTTATCATTGAAGGCCTTTATTCCAATTACGGTTCAATAAATACAAACAACAACACATTTTACTGGCAACTTGTAACATGGCCTCTTCTCTATTCTGTAAAATTTTATCGTCTTTAACAAGTCATCATATTATGATAGTGAATGTTGGGTGTGGCAGGACAAGCATGGGAGTCGTATAAATGCAGTTGAAATGCGCTCTGCGTAGTATGTGTGGTGTGAAACTGATTGATAGAGTAAGGAATGAAAAGGTCAGAAAGAAATGTGGGCTAACAGAAGATCTAATGACTAAGATCGAAAAGGGCATGCTTTGATGGTTCGGTCATGTGGAAAGGATGGATGAAAGAAGATATACAGAGCCAAAGTGCCGCCCTTGGCGTACTTTTTAGAATCAAATCGGAGAAATACTGGTAAAGGGCGGAATTTTAAGTACCCGAAACCGACGTGCATGCATGCCTCGATGTATGAATGTGGACGAAGCGAAAGAGATTTGTCAGGATCGTAGCAGGTGGACAAAAGTGGTCTCTGCCGAACCTCTGGGAAACAGGTGTGTTTTAATATATGTAAGTCAGCATATTGTTTTAACCACATGTCATGTCAAGTAAATAAGATCATAACGTTGACAATACGTTAACATGAAAAAATAATTATGGTTTTGCCGAGAAGAATAAAGGCAGTGTGTTTATTTTTTCATCATCATCATTTCAGCCCACATCCACCTTCAAGGCTTCTTCATTTTCACGCCACTTTGCCCGGTCTCTTGCTAACGCCATCCAACTTTTCCCAACTGTCTGCCAAATGTCATCAGAGTGAAGAGCTGATGGCCTGCCCACCTATCTATGACCTTTATTATATTTAATATATTTATTATTTAGAGTAAATAAGAAGTCAATCCTGTTACATTGCATCACCTTGAAGTTTCTGAAGATAGATAATTTTGAAAGCAGCAAAGCAATGCTAAAGTTATTTGCTGCGCGTGAACAAATACACTCACCGGCAAAATTAACGGATCGAAAAAAAAGGTGTAATTTTTAACGTAACAATTTTACTTGATAGAAGCAACCATATTTATTTTCCTTACACAAAACCGTCTGTTCATTGAGAAGTCAGTCATTTTGTGGTTTTTATCATGTAAAATTCTTAGGTTAAAAATGATTCCTTTTTTTTCGTTCAACTAAATATGCCAATGTAATAACAGCAGTGTCAACATTATAAATATTCTGAACTTCATTGTTACCTATGCAATGTGTCAGAATTGTAATATAGCCCAAAAAAAAAGTCGGTAGCAAAGAAGAACCCCACTAACGATATCGAAGAAAGATAAAACTAGAATAAAGGCTCTGAAGTAAACTACCACTTCACAACCAGTAAAACAACCATATTCCTCTTTGTAACCACAGGGTATAAAATAACCCATAATACAACTAGATATGCTTCATCCGTTCAAAGCAAAAAGGCACTATAAGCATCAGGGTTTTATACTCTTATGCTGTTTTTTCTTTTGGATGGCAGATTTGAGCCACACCAGCTAATCAGCTTTAGAACCACAAACAACATTCCCGTGATTTGTTTCTGAGCCATGTTATCTTTGTAGTATACACTCGTAAGTATCCATAGTACGACCTAGAGCTTAGTTTCGGACTTCGTCAATCCTTCTTAAACATTAATAATTCTGCGCGAGACTTTATCGTTTGATTTTCTTTTCATTTATTTATTATTATTTATTAAATCTTTTCTGCGTGTGGTTGCCGGGTTAGAATAGTGCCACTCCATGTCTTCCCGTGGATGTCGTATGAGGCGACGACTATAGGCTCGTAGTACTGTTAGGCGATGGGCTTGCAACCTGTCACTTAATAATGCTGGTAAAAATCTTAGCCTATTTGTGCAAAATGTGGTTACTGAATTATCAACAAGCTTTTAAAGTTATTGGTAATACTGTAGCCCTGCCTACTCTACTCTGGGAATGAAGGCGTGAGTGTATGTGTATGTGTGTGCGTAAAATAACGTTATTTTAACAGGGAAAGATACCCAATCATAAAAGTGCGTCGACCAGTGTACCTGACCTTGACCTTCAATACACCTTAGCTATTTGTGTGTCTCTTGCACTTAGGATTACAGGCGTAAAGGTATGTATTTATGTAATCTTTATTGCACATAAGTATTGTATAATAATTATTGTAAACATGTCAATAATCTCTGAGTTTAACTGCGGAGAGACGGACAGGCGGACCTGGTGAAACTACAAATGTGGTTTTGTCCTTATTTAACTCAGCAACGGAACGACGTGATTTTTTTGTACATAGATAGCTAGAAAGCCAGGTTACGTTTAATTACCAGGAATTACGCAATCCTGCGCGAATAGCGGTAGACAACATCTATTCGGATGGAGACGCGGGCAAAAACTAGCACTTAGTTTATTAGATTGAAATCAGCTGTTTAATACGCACGGTTATATCTTGAGAATGCTTGAAGTTTCCGGGGGAAACACTTAATGGTATACTAGATAAAACTGGTTTTCCTTACTTAACAATATTTTAATGCAAAAGTGCGTTTAATTATTTATTTTCATATGCAAGGCTTATGATAATTATGTCCATGCCAATTGGCACGTATTTATTATGTGATATGGACACGGACAAAGCATACTTTTCGTCCCCACATCCTACAAGGCTAATCGGAAATCTTAAAAATTCTGAACGTTTGCGAACTGGTACTTGTTACTCGACAACAGATGGCGCTATCCTTAAAAGCTGAATATTCGGTAAATGTCACTTTTCAAACCAACCAACCCTTTCCGCGGATTACATTAGGTACCATTTTTTTATGAACGCTGTACCAACGCAAGCGCAGTCGCGGGTAAAAGCTGATTCATACTGATATAGTAAATATAAAAGTAGCCCTGTCTATCGAAAAAGGATACTTTTGATTCCAGACATTAATGGAATAGTTCTCGGAGGCAAAAGCGATTAAGTCCCTGTAACACATTTATCGTCGTGACGTGTCGTGACGACGGATGTGCTGCGTTAACATTATTATTCGAGTTCGATGTTAAGAGGCCACATTAGCTGAAGTGAAGCGATCTGGTTTTCAATAAACATTACGCCTACTTATCTGTTCTTTAAATTAATTAAACTTGATCATTATTTCTTGAATCTGTTAAACGTGAAAACTCGTTTAGAAACAAAAACCTTGATGGTTCTTTTTTCAAACATGACACATTTTTCGCATGTTTTTGGTTGAGTCTTCGGATCCCTATGATCTTTATCGATGATTTTTGATTTGACAGTATATTACTTATAACTTCTGTGGTAAACTTAATAAATAATTATAGTAAATAGCAATTATTTGAATTTGACGCTGCAATCGCGGCACGCGTGAACTATAGGTACAGGATGGAAAAAACGAACGCCACATGGACGGCAACAACTTTAAATATTGGAAATAACAAATTCTACGTAAGGAGACTTACTTTTATTTATTTTTTAAAAATCCTGCGTTAGTATATGGATTTTTGAAAATTCGTCTGCCTTAACCGAGAATCGAACGGGAGGTGTATGTGTAATATATATAAATAATCTCTATCAATAAACCTTTCGATCTGTATCATAAAACACTATTGTTTTATCATATTCGACCGCAGTTCGATTCCCGGTTTAGGCAGAAAAAAAACCATAAAGGCAGGATTTATTTTTTTCAAAAATAAATGTAAGTCTGATTTCCTAGAACTTGCGATTTTCAATATTTAAGGTAGTTGCCGTCCATGTGGCGTTCGTTTTTGCCACCGTGTATATGTTCTTCGCGTGGAAGCGCATAAAGCCGTCCCTTTTCTTGTGTGGGCGTGGCTGCATTTGTGGCATCTTAATTGATGCGTCATTCGCGATAGTAACTCAGTCTAATCGAGTGCACTCTGGAGATTACTAAGCCCATATTGTCGCTTCCCGGCCCGCGAGGCCTACGAGACCATTACCCAAACTTACTAACTATAATCTATTAGCCAAATTGCTAACTTGTTTCAACTTGCTCCCTTAATTGTAATTATAATTTTAATAGGTCAAGGATGTTGTGAGATTACGGTATAAGGTTTTATTAAATCGTTTATTGAATCCTTTCTCAGCTTATTAGATAATATTGGCTAACCACTGTTTACGTTTGCGGTTTTTATATCATTAAGCTCTGTCTAAATTTTATGTTGTGAAAGAATGGAATTACTTGAGGGGTGTGATTCCCTCAAAAACGCGGTCGGACGAACGAACGAGTGAATGTCGCAGCGGCGAGTTTAATGGTCTAAGATCCGAATATATAAGAAGATTTGGACCGGGCTGTTTATTCGATGAAAAGTATTTTATATCAAATTTAATACGCTAAATAATATGTGGCGAATAGGTAGGCTGAAAAATTTCAGTCCATTACGTATATCATTAAAAAAAAAAGAACTTTTTAAAAAAAATGCAAATGTTTGTTTAATAGTCAAATTACATATTAATCGAAAATATGTAGTCTATAGAATATGCAAACGTTAGGTTTGGTGCAAATTACTAGTACCGACTTACCTGTTTATACCTGCCTACCCAATAGCTTGACGAGAAAAAAATAGTCAAACTAACGTTTGCGTATTATACAGGGCGTCCCACGGCTATGCCACATGGAAGGAAAGTACGTTAAATATTTTAGATGGAACATTTTACTGAAAGAAGACATTATTTGAATTTAAAAAACAATTTAAACTGCATTCATAGATATTTAAATAATTACATGGTTGAACCGGGAATCGAACCCGTTACACGATAAAAATAATTACCCTGTAGCTTTATTATACCGATCGAAAGGCTTCATCATAAGGGTTATTTTTGGCTAAATAACATAGTGTCAAAAATAAAAGGAAGACCATGAATTTTAACATTTGATGTGAAATTTTGAACAGAAAAATGAAAAGCTGACATTGCCGAAAGGGCATACAACTGACATTATCATAAGTACCTATTACTAATTACCAGTATGAAAGTGTCAACGAGCTACAAACAGAACTTAGACGTATTATTCTAAATATTCACCACAACAAGATCAAAAAATCGACAGAGAGCGAAATAATCAAAAGAGTGCGACTTTGTATTCAACAGGAAGGGACTCATTCTGAGCATTTGATAAATTGATTAATTTTGTATTAAAAATGTTAAAATTCATGGTCTTTGTTTTATTTCTTACACTATGTTATTTAGCAAAAAATAATCCTTATGATGAAGCCTTTCGATCGGTATGATAAAGCTACGGGGTAATTATTTTTATCGTGTAACGGGTTCGATTCCCGGTTCAACCATGTAATTATTTAAATATCTATGAATGCAGTTTAAATTGTTTTTTAAATTCAAATAATGTCTGCTTTCAGTAAAATGTTCCATCTACAATATTTAAGGTACTTTCCTTCCATGTGGCATGGCCGTGGGACGCCCTGTATAGGCTTCATACTTTCGATTGGTATGTAATTTGTCCATTAAACAAGCTAGTGTAATTTTTTAAAACGAAGTTAATTTTTAATTTTCTAATTAATTATAAACTGGACTGACATTTTTCAGCCTACCTATTCGCCATATATTACTTAGCATATTAAATTTGGTATAAAATACTTTTTATCGAATAAACAGCCCGGTCCAAATCGTCTCCTATTCGGATCTCCTACTATAAGTAGTCCCGTCAGAGCCAACAAAACACATTTTAGCGCGTGCATTTTCTATTTGGCAGCATGGTTTCTAGGGTTGTGCGTGCTCGTTCACTGAGCGGATCGCTCTAAACTAGTACAATCTCTATAATGTACTAATTCGGTCTTTTAATTCTGTTAGTACACTAGTACATTGAAAGAAACTGGTCTGTTCATGCTCCTTTGACCGAATGAATGGCCGGCTTTGCTGTCAGTGTCACTCACTGCTCTGTTCGGTTCGTTCGGTTCTTGCTCCGCGTGTACTAAATGAACTAAGAACAGAAACTTCACGGAATACTTCGTTCTAGTAGTACAGTGACGGGAATTAATTATTTTTGGCTCTTAGTACATGTACTACACAACTCTAATGGCTTCTGTCGATAAGATCGAACGTATAAGGCTGCCTAATTGAGGATACACGCGCTAAAATGAGTTTTATTCGCTCTGACGGGACTACTTAAACTCGCCGCTGCGACATTCACTCGTCCGTTCATCCGACCGCGTTTTTGAGAGAATCACACCCAAGGAAGTTATTTATGTGATGTGACAACTACAAGTTACGCCAGTTTTTTTTGTAAACCATTAACTAAAATATGTACGGTCAAGGAATTTAATTTGTGACCCACCTTAGGTCCAAAGTCAATCTGACGTTCTACAACAATAAGGTTGTGTTTCCTATCACATACAAATGACTTGGCATCTCTAATGACAATGACATCTTCAAGCAGATTTTCTTTGAAATGGGTAGTAAATTAACTTCCGTGACCGTACGTTTTTATATTGCATTGCGGATACACAGCCACAGGCTTTTTTATGCAATTTACTTTCTAGGCATTCAGTTGTTCAAATGTGCTTTAGTAACTTATGAGTAGACATAGAGATTTTCTTGGCACGAATGATGCAACGCTAGTGACTTCCTTCTGATACTTAGTTTATCGATATCTTATAATATAAGTGGCTTATATCAATGTGACACGTTTGAAAATATATCAACAATAATACCACAACAATCAATTTACTATCTAATAATTTACATTTTTGTGAAGTTGCGAATAATGAAGAAACTCTTTGTAGTTTTCTTTCTTCCCTTCCACTGAATTAAATCTCCCGTAAGTGTTCGACGCCGAGATTGTCTTTCAAATTAACGCAGAAGTTCACAGAATCTATTTTTTTCCAAAAATAACCTTCTATGATATTAAATATGACTACAGTGTATTTTAGTTTTTTATTAAGTATTATTATTGTTGCACTGATGGCCAAGGTTCCTTTTCCTCGTTTACTTAAATATGATATCAGATTAGTACACATTTTTGATATATTATCTTTGACGTAGGTAGCTAATGTGAATTTCAGGGCCGTATTAATAAACTCATCTTGGTTGAGATGCCAATCACAAGACACGTCAAAAATGACAGCTTTCTATGGGTTGACGTTTACTTTGACGTCTCTCGAGATGGGCATCTCAGTCGAGACGAGTTTATTAATACGGCCATATGTCTTTTCAATCTACACCTAAGAAACGAATCTGCTAATAGCTGGAAATGACAGAAATCAATCACGTACTTTTAAACTTCTACAGAAGTTTACGGCCTTCATTAAGGTTTTCTTACATGATTCTCGAAATAAACGATCTATTTTTTTTCGGTAATTTAGTAAGCTACTCTATGAAGTTGAAGTGCTACTTATCGATAACAGGGTTGTCGATGTTATTATTATGTCAAACACTAACCACACTGCGTTCTTGCCAGGAAAATCTCGATGTCTACTTATGAGATAAAAACGGTAAATAATGTTAATTCAGGAAGTCTTAAATCTACAGGCAAGAGTTTGCCACTGCTGAGAAGTGCTTGCAAGCTTGATCTCGGGACCTAACCATCACGAGTTGACACCTATGCCACTAGGTCACCCTCCTAGAAGCCTGTTATTTTAGAGTAAGAAAGCTATGGAGAGTCTAAACAATACCAAGCAGCAAATATAGACATTAACCTTTTAAACTCCACAGACGGCTCTGGCCGACAACGGAAAGTCGTGCCACAGACGCCACCGTCGGCCGCATTACAGTTGTAATTTGCATAACATAGCAAACATGTTGAATCAGCTCTCGGCGCCTGTATAATACAATAATTGCCGAACGAATACGACTCCGGGGCCTTCAAAGAACGAGCCTACTATTTTCTCAAAGACCCGCAGCGCACCTGCGATTCCTCTAGAGTTGCGGGGGTTTATGGTCGCGATGATCACTTACCATCAGGTGACTCGCTTGCTCGTCTGTCTCCTTTTTAACCGACTTCAAAAAAAGAGGAGGTTATGCGTTCCTCTGTATGTATTTTTTTTATGTATGTTCACCCATTACTCCATCAATTGTGGACCGATTTTAAAAAATATTTTTTGGTTTGATAAAGTATACTTCCGAAGTGGTCCCATTGTCACCAAATCTGTATCTGATGAGGGGATCAGTGAGGAATTGAGGGAACTCCTCAAATATTGAAGGCAGTATATAGCGATTTAAGTATTTTTAGTAACAAATCCAGCAATTGCATTCAGAAAGTATCATTTGGTGAAGTGGAACTGATGATGAAGACCACAGATGGCCACCGGAACTCCTCAACGATACCTATTTCAAGGGTGGCGATAAGATATCTCGATTAAGATAATTGAGCGACTGCAACGAAGAATATTTACTTGTTGAAATATGACTATGACTTTCCCGCGGCGTTGCTTGCGGCGTACTTGAAATAACTAAAAGTTTCATATTAACTAAGAAGTGGGTCTACGTAACAGCGTATTATGATCACTAAAAAGTATAAAATAAAATGTATGTTTTAAAAATCAAAAAACCGCCTTCGAATACGCAAATATGTTTGGCATGTGAGTGACACATTTTGTATGTTAGCGTTCAAAACGTTAACTATTAAAAGATAAAACGGTGAGATAATGGTGACCTCATGTTTCAGGGCTGATATTAACATAACCGCTCAACCGATTTTTATAAAACTTAGCTATTAAAACCATCCTAATTAAACTAGCTTACTTATAAAATAAAAGTATCCGAATCAGTCCATCCGTTTGGGAGCTAGATTGTGACAGACACACACATACACATATACACATAGATGAACAGATATACAGACACAGATACACACGTTAAAATGACAGCAACCTTCTTTTCGCGTCGACCATTTAAAAAAAGAAGCAAAAACAAAAAAATATGTGGCGTTATCTATGAAAAGGGACCTTATTAAAGATGCTCCGCTGCGTAATGCGCGATGCGTAAGCGCCATCGACAATAAGGTCCCTTTTCATAGACACCTAACGCCACATATTCTCATGCGGCAAAAGCAAAACTTCCTTGGATTAAGAGATTTCGGCTTCGCTCTTGAGGATACTTGGACCAATCGTCCGTAGGTAATTAAACTTGCCACAAAAAATAATTAAGTAACTCAAAAAGTACTTTATTCCATCATTCATTCCGAACTCGAGCGCGAAGAATGTCGCGGCACAAATTAAAAAAGTTTGGGTACGTTGTGGCGGTCCTAATTTGCCGAAGATGAGAACGTCGGATAAAGATTTGTTGCAAATAGCCTGAGGAAGATATTGATTCCCGTTTAGTAAAATATGAACTTTACTAGACAATTTAATTTGTTGGTATTTTCAAACAACGCAGTTTCCTCGCTGAGTTCAACGTTTAAGTAGGTTAAACATTATGGAGTTTATTAATCTGAACGATGTATCGGTTCTTTTTTTTACTGAACGAGTAACACAGATATTACGAACATGTGGGGTTATTTCTTGCTTAAACGTTTTGTATCCTGAATATGAAACGTCTAAATCTAAATTGGGCCTCTAACAAACATTGTTTCTAGTCGTTTAATGCCTGTTTTTATATTAACCGAGAGGTACACTAATTGTTATATATATTTGTTAACACCTATTTGGGAGAATCAACATTCACATACTTTTTTTTTTCATAATTATACAAGTACGTTGTTTTATGTCAAAGCGGGTGGGCCATATTTGTAGTTGTAACGCGTATAGACAGGCACACTACGGCGACAGTTACGGACTGCAAAGACAACGTACACGTGCATCTACACACAAGTATAGCTCACCCGCTTTCTTGAGATAAAACAATTGTATGAACAAGGAACAAGTCAATTGTCTTTGAGTACAGCGGCTTGGTATATAAAATATTGTAAATAATATAAAATATTTATTAAGTTTATATTTATTTTTAGTCATAATGTGTTTTAGGTTAAAAGTACTTATCGCAAGTCAAAACGTAGTATTTTATAAACCTAAATAAATATCAGGGGACAATGTCACACCAATCGACCTAGTCCCAAACTAAGCTCTAAACTTGTACTATGGGTACTAGACAACGATATAAATACTCATATAGAGAAATATATACTTAAATACATAGAAAACATCCATGACCCAGAAAAAAATATTCGCGTTCATCACACAAATATCTGCCCTTATCGGGATGTGAATTATTATTTTATACAGTGTGTGACATCCATAAGAACATACATTTTAAGTAACGATAGCTTTAAGTGCTGTGAACCGTTTAAAGAAGGTATTAAGTTAATAGCTCCAATAAATTTATTGTAATTCATTTTTAAAGGGTCCATCGAGCAATAATGTATAACATTAAGTCTAAGTTAATTGCAAGTTAATTGAGGATAATTGAGCTATTTTTGATACATTGCGGGGAGAATTAGTAATAATGAAAAAAAAGTAAAACTTGTTAACAATACACATGTTTTTATGTTAATTAGGATGCGTATTAACTGTTGTCAAAATATATGTTCGTATGGATGTCACACACTGTATACACAGATTTTGTCTTTACCGTAGTGGGGTAAAAATGAATTAATCATCTAGAAATTAAGGTGCCTATTCAGTGCCTAAGTAAGTCGATCTTAAGCCTGAATAGGTAATTAGTTACTCAAATATTGTACTAATTCTTACCTCGAGGCGCGATAAATATCGACTTGGATAATTATTCTGCTTCAGTACCGTTACTTAATTAAATGCTAAGGGTTTACTTAATTGAGATCGGTTTCGTTAGCGAGATTAAGTAAACCTTAGAACGTCGATTTAAGATTTGGTTAACCTATTTAGTTTTACAAACAATGGCTCCATTAACGGATATATTCGTTTTATATTTGTGTACAAAGTAAGGTTATTGCAAAGGTTAATATTCCTTCAAGATTATGGTTTTATATCTTCTTCCGCAAAATTATCGAACATTACCAGGAAATCATACAAATTGAATTGCAGAAAATAAGACACGTTCTGAATGGAAAACAATTTGTTCGCGCGTGGAATCTCGTAATTCAAATTGACGCACTACAGGTTACCGAGATGAGAATTTTTCGAAGGGTCATATTTTTTATAATTTTATTGATGATACGTGAGCTTAGTTGGTTATGGTTATGTTTTCTTTTCGAGCACTGTGGCTTTTGCAGCAATACAACAATTCAGATCACAGATGTATACGAAACCTAAAAAAACATGCATAACCTCGTCCGGCCCCGCGTACAATAAATTGTACATAATACAGCCATTGGAATAATGATCCATTGCAAAGGAAATAAAATAGATTTTCCTTTGTTTCTATGACTATTAAGCGAATTAGAAAATTGACTCTATGGTATTCGCAATAGGCTCAAATTCCATTGACAAATTTCGTTGTATGGTGGGCTTGTTGAGGAATAAATATAGTCAACATACAAAAAAAGGGTCAAAAGTAACGATTAACTCCATTGACCCCAGTTCGAAACAAAATCGGCCTTGAAAAAATATATACGCTGAGGAAGATAGAAAGTAAAGATGCCGTCATCTCTATTTATAGTGTTTCCGTATAAATGCTTCTCTTTTACTCGTTGAATTATTTTTTCGTGTCCAGTAAGTCTACGTTTCGTACTAAGCGACCGTAAAGCTCGATTTACATCGGTCAAGGACAGTGGCATGTACAGTGGAGTGATAAAATGTTTTATAAAACAAAAAACCGCCTTCGAAAAACGCAAAAAATGACTTCTTTTAAAATGGTAGGTGTAGGTTAGTCCAACTGAAGTCGGCTTTTGGGTAAAAATATTGTGAGTCGCCGACGGTTTTTTGTTTTTTAAAACATTTATTTTATTTTTTCACTCGTTCCGTCGGGATATCTTATCGCCACCCATGAAATAGGTACCGTTCCGGTAGCCATTTGTAGTCTTCATCATCAGTTCCACTTCACCAAATGATACTTCGGTGAAGTGGCCAAAGCTCTGGAACACATTAACTGCAATGGGTGTCCCAAAACACCTGGTGCACCTCCTCCGAAGACTATATGAGGGTGGTACAGCCTCAGTCCGGGCAGACGACATCCTATCAAACCTCTTTCACGCCAGCGCCGGAGTCTGTCAGGGATGTATTGTTTCCCCGCTTCTTTTCAATGTCTATACAGAGCTCATAATGAGAATCACACTTGAAGACTGGACAGACGGCATATCGATCGGTGGTTTGAAGCTATCCAACTTGCGATATGCGGACGACACCACCTTGTTTGCTACTAGCACTCGCCACATGGAAGAACTTCTCGGTAAGATGGAAAGCGTCAGCCTCGATTTCGGACTTAAGATCAACCAGAATAAGACGAAAATGATGATTGTCGATCGCATGAATAACAATTCACCAGAAGTAACACGAATTGCGAATTGTGATGTGGTTCAATCATATATAGGTATTTACCTAGGTGCCTTAATCTCGAATAACGTTGTATGCGTCGATGAAGTAAAGAGACTTATGGCGATTGCACGATCTGCAATGGACAGGTTGAAAAAAATATGGAGGAACCGTAACATGAAGGACAATGGACAGTGGACAGTACAGTAGTCAAAGCACAAGATCGGTCTGAGTGGAGAGCCTTGGGGGAGGCCTATGTCCAGCAGTGGACGTCTTTCGGCTGACATGATGATGATGATGATGAACCGTAACATATACAAGGCCACTAAAATTCGGTTAGTTCGAGCTCTCGTGTTCCCCATATTCCTCTATGCCGCAGAAACGTGGACCTTGCGGGAAGCTGAGAGCAAGAAGATAGACGCTCTAGAAATGTGGTGCTGGAGGAGAATGCTGGGGGTCTCATGGACTGAATTCCGTACCAACGAGTCTATACTCCAAGAACTCGGCATCAAGCAGCGTCTATCATCAATAGTAAAGTCTGGCATCCTCACATTTTTTGGCCACGTATGCCGTAGGGGGGAGGTATCTATTGAGCGACTTGTGGTCCAAGGAAAAGTTGAAGGCACCCGGCCTAGGGGCAAATCCCCTATGAGATGGACAGACCTAATTAACGCTGCTGTAGATAGCTCGTTATACCAATGTACGAGGAAGGCAGCTGTCAGAGAGGAGTGGCGGCGAGTTGTGAAGCTTGCCACCAGCGCCTGATATGATGACCACGACTACTTTGTCAAGAGTGAAAACGACGAAGAAGAAGAAATGACACTTTCTGAATGCAAATTCTAGATTTGTTACTAAAAATACTAAAATCGCTGTATGTATGCCTATAATATTTGAGGAGTTTCCTCAGTTCCTCACGGATCCCCTCATCAGATTTATATTTGGTGACAGTGGGACTACCTCGGAAGTATACTCTATCAAACCAAAAAAGAATTTTTCAAATCGGACTACTCTGTAAAAAGTTCAAACTGAGAACCTCGTTTTTTCAACTCGATTAAAATACTAAAACCTTGTCCTAAGTGTCACAAATACTTTTCTGAAAACCACATCAAAATCGGTTCAGCCAAACGCGAGATAATCGCGAACAAACATACATACATACAAACATACATACAGGTGAAACTGAGATCCTCCTTTTTTTTGAAGTTGGTTAAAAATAGAAAGCGATTATATTTGGATCCACTGGCAATGCAACTTGACTCGCCACTGTCCGCTCGGTTTACACTACTGTACTGTCCACTGTCCACTGTCCTTGACCAATGTAAACCGGGCTTACGAACGGTCACGCCGCGGGACATTTTTCAACTTGTCAACAGCCTGTGAAAGTGCGGTTATACTTTTCCCTCGTCGTTTCATTTCTCAACGAGGCTGTGTTTACGAATAAAGCGGTTTCGCCAACTACGAGTACGTACTTAAGAGAGAATACTTACTAGGGATGTTACGGAGGCGGCTTTACCGGAGCCGGAGCCGGATCCGGAGTTTAATTTTTTTATTTAACGGAGTCGGATCCGGAGCCGGAGGCGAAATTGGAGCCTTATCCGAAGCCGGATCCGGAGGTTTACCGGAGGCGGAGCCGGAGCCGAGTACCTTTTATTTAAATTAATTCCTGGACAAGTCAAAACTTAACGGAGGCGGAGGTGTGAAATAAAAAATAGCGAAGGTGGAGGCGGATCCGAAGGTGTAAAACCAAACGGAAGTTCCGTCCTAACGGATACGGAGGCGAAGATCCGTAACATCCCTAGTTTTAACATTTTCTTTAAATTGTATAACACGAAGTCACTGCCCATGTCTATTTGTCTTTCTATATATCCGGTAACTCTTTCTAAACCAAGCAACGGATTTTGATCCGGTTTCTACGAGTATCATCAGTTATATATTTTTTCACGGTTTTTTATGAGTGTTACATGAAACTCACATAAACTGAAGTAAAGCCAGGGCGAGTCGCTAGTTGCTTAAATAATGTTATATTTTACAGTTGACTAGCGAACCACCCTGGGTTTACCCCGTCGTCTAAGTTATAAAACGGATCAAAATACGAAGCGAATTTAAAAAAAAAACTAAGCCACAATAAATTCGACGGAAATTATATTCTGCTACATAAAAGTCTGCGTCATTACATTAAAGTTGACGATATTAGTATTCTGCTATTCAAAATGTTGCCAAATGAATGTCATGGGTTATGGAAGTTATGCTAAGTATACTATGCTAAAGTATCATTCGGCTAAAAAAAATTCTGCGATAACTGCTATGCGAAGTGTATTTCGGACAATCGATATTATGCAAGATAAAGGGAATCCATAATAAGAAACTTACAAAAAGAAGTGAAATCCCACCTAAAACATTTTCATGTAAAATGTTGCCAAGACGATACCATATGGCTCGCGCATTATCAAAAAGTTATCAGATCTCATGTAGAGCCAAGCTTCTAACTCTACACGCCCTAACTGTACAAGCCCTAACTTCACAAACTCTTCACGTTAGTCGAAAAACTCTTCACGTTCGTCGAAATACGTGGCTTGGCCGTTTCATTACTACTAGATAGATCTATTGTATAAAAGAAAAGTAACGAATAGTCACCTTACGCCCGTGCTAATTAAGCGAAACGGCCAAGCCACATATTTCGACTAAGGTGTAGAGTTTGTGAAGTTAAGGCTTGTACAGTTAGGGCGTGTAGAGTTAGAAGCTTGGCTCTACATGAGATTTGATAACTTTTTGATAGTACGAGCTATATGGTCGTCTTGGCAACATTTTACATGAAAATGTTTTTGTTGGGATAATTTATTTAAAATGTTTTCCTAAGGAATTGACAAATTTTCTTGGAACAAACAGGATTGTAATCCCACAATCTTAGACTATCTGTGTGCTATATTTGATCCAAATCAGTCCAGCCGTTCTAGGCGGTAAAAACCATTATCGTCTTGGACCTGGGGGGTTATTATGACATGGCTATGCAGTTCATTTTATGGTGAGCGTAAAGGACGGAGCTATAGCAGTTACAGAACTCTGTCCTTTTCTCTCAGCGTAAAATGAGTTGGACAGATACGTCATAATAACCCCACTGTTATCGTATTGTCAACGTTTTGATGGCTCTTATTTACTTGACTTAATGGCGGCCGATTTAAAAATAATAAGGTCAAAGACAATATGGTTCCAATGGTATGGCGGTCATCCCAACAATATATTTTACTCAACTATCACTAGTGGCGCTAGTATCGCTATACGTACTGCAACACAATAAATACCTAGTTAAGTTAGTTATGTATATTTTACAATTTAAAGGAAGGTATCTAATAGCCGTATTAATAAACTAATCTCAACTCTAATGTTCGTCTCGAGATGCGTCAAAAATGACAGTGTTCTATGGTTTGACGTTAACTTTGACGTATCTTGTGACCGGCGTCTCGGCCAAGATGAGTTTATTAATACGGTCCTTAGATTTGTATTAGTATCCGACAATGTTATTAAGGTTATTCGCAATGTTCTTTTGTCTGTGTTAGTAAATGTGGTTGGTTTAGGCCGCACCGTAGCCTAATTAAGTCAATCGGTTTGCCGCAATGTTATTGACATCGATATTTAGTTGGTAAAATAATTTGAGCCCAAATCTGTTTATTAATAAAACGTTTATAAAGATGTAGAGTCGCTATATAAATATAAGAACATGGTCTAAAGCAATTCAAATCCAGATACAGTCGTGTTCTGATATTTTTGTCCTAAAGTGTGTTATTACACAGGTCATGGTACAATTCTGACGTTTCGATACAAGATACACGGACATTACAGTGTAAAACTTACGTCAATTACTCTAATTAATTGCTACAAAACTATCATTTTAATTCATTCAATTTTCATATAATTCACTTTGTGAATGGAGTGCATCACTATTAGCTTTTCTTGGGTTATTTTTATTTTACAACTAACTTCTGCCTGCGACTTCGTCGGCGCTATTCACTTGGTAAATTTAAAATTTTCCGGAATGTAAAGTAGCTTATGTGTTAATCCTATGTATAAGCTATCCCTATTCCAAATTTCATCCAAATACGTCCAGCTGTTGCAGCGTGAAGGAGTAACAAACTAACACACACACACACACACACACACAAACTTCACATTAATAATATTAGTAGGATTTGACAATTAGTGGTTATTTTACTGAACACATGTAAAAGTAGGACCTTACACCTAAAGTACATCGCAATAGACAATAATAGTGTTCCATTTGGTCTAAGATCCGAATAGAGACGACCTTCACCGGGCTGTTTATTCGATAAAAAATATATTATATCAAATTTAATATGGTAAGTAATATATGGCGAAAAGGTTTACTGAAAAATTTCAGTCCAGTCCTTATATGACAAAAAAAAACTGAAAAAAAACTTTTTTTAATGGCTATTATATACCAATTACATACTAGCAAGCTTGAAGCTTATATAATATGCAAACGTTAGGTTTAGTGCAAATGATTAGTACCGACTTACCTACGTAACCAATAGTTATGACGGGAAAAAAAACCCGCCTTCAAAAAGCAAAAAATAACTTCTTTAAAATGGTAGGTAAATAGGTCAGTCCAACTGAAGTCGGCGTCCAACAATATTTTAACCAAAAGCAGACTTCAGTTGGACTTTTTGCTTTTTGAAGGCGGGTTTTTGTTTTTTTTAAACATTTATTTTATTTTATACTTTTTAGTGATCCTATTTATGCTGTTACGTAGCTCCACTTCTAAATATTAATAAGAAACTATAGAACATTTCAAGCTCGCCGCAGACAACGCCGCGGGAATGTCATAGTCATATTTAAACCTAAATGTGCTTCGTCATAGTCGCTCAACTTCCTTTATCGAAATATCTTATCGCCACCCTTGAAATAGGTACCGTTAAGGAGTTCCGGTGGCCATCTGTGGTCTTCATCATCAGTTCCACTTCACCATATAGTAATTTTCAAAAGCAAATGCATGAGTTACAGTGAAAAATACCAAAATCGCTATAGGTGTGCCTATAATATTTGAGGAGTTCCCTTGATTTCTCCATGATCCCATCATCAGATCCTGACGTGGTGACAATGGGACTAACTAAAAAGTATACCCATTCGAACAACGAAAAAATTTTTCAAATCGGTCCAGTGGTCTTTGAGTAATCGGGGAACATACATAAAAAAAAAAAACCCGACGAATTGAGAACTTCCTCCTTTTTTTTAAGTCGGTTAAAAATAGTCAACCTAACGTTAGCATATTCTATAGGCTTCATGCTTTCGATTAGTATGTAATTTGTCTATTTAACAAGCAAAAGCAATTAAAAAAAAACATTTTCAGTTTTTTTTTGTCCTATAAGGACTGGACTGAAATTTTTCAGTCAACCTATTCGCCATACATTACTTAGCATATTAAATTTGATATAAAATACTTTTTATCGAATAAACAGTCCGGTTAAGGTCGTCTCCTATTCGGATCCCCTACTAATTGTTTCTAATGCAATCTAATCTACCGTATATACTGATACGCTTGTATCAAGTTGAATTCAAAACCTTCCTATTTACTCCAAACATAGTAATATTATCTTGTTTAACTCGAATTGTTCGCATTTCATTCGGAATCCAATTCCGCGGCACACTTTCATGTCGTCTATTCAGTCGGCTTGCGAATAATAATATGAACTCAGTAAAACCTATTTGTAAGTAGCCGTGGACTGCACCGGGTGTTAACCTCTCTATGTTTATTTTTCTGTGGGATGACGCATATGTAAATAAAACGTTGGTGAGATGCATTTACCTGACTGGCCGAAGAGGACATTTTTTTTTGGGTGTAGGTACCTCTGTGTCGCTGGGAAATGATAAGTACTAAATGGGATTTGAAAATGTTTTTTTTATTGTAAGTATATATGAAACATTTCAGTGGATATAGCTCGACCCTGCATCCTGAGCTAGGAAACCCTGTGTTACAGGACGATATTCATTTGTATTCATAGATGGTCGTGAATCTAGCTTCATTTATTAACATTATTGTAGCATAAGTACTTCGTTTATATTCCATCTTCCATTAAGTCGATAGTAACTCGGAAATAATTTGTCTTGTTTGTACTCGTATCGACATAATATTTTATCGATATTGTATCTAGCAAGTGCTTCGAGCCCCCGAGAATTCTCACGTTTGATAAGTTATGTACATTAAATAAAATAGATTTATAGTCTTCCTGTTGGGCCCGCCAATGATAACAACAAGTATACCTGACTATAAATATTGACGACGCGTTGGCCTAGTTGGTGGTGACCCTGCCTATGAAGCTAGCGGTCCTGGGTTCAAATCCCGGTAAGGGCAGATATTTGTGCGATGAACGCGAATATTTGTTCCCGAGTCATGGGTGTTTTCTATGTTCTTAAGTATATATTTCTTAAATATTTATATCGTTATCTAGTACCCATATTTACTGATGTGCAAGTTGCGGAAAGTTTCCAATAAGTTGGAAAAGTTCTAAGTAATATCCGGAAACTTTCACTAGACATATAGGAAAGTTAAATTTAAGGAACGGAAAGTTTCAATCCCCATACAAAATTGTGAGAAGTTTCCGAAATTTTCCTACAAGAAATGTTCCACAATTTTGGAAAGTTTCCTTTGGCACATCAGTACCCATATTACAGTCAGCATCAAATATATAGACACAGTAAAACGTAAAAAAAATTGTAAACACGACTTTGCTGCGAGGGAATAAGGGATGTACATTTCTGAAAACTTGTTAACGTATATATATTTATGACGCTGACCGCACAAGCCTAGAGCTTAGTTTGGGACTGGGTCAATTGGTGTGACATTGTCCCCTGATAATATATATTAATCCTAGCTTTCGCCCGCGACTCCGTCCGCGTAGAAGTCGTTTATCGCTGCTCCCTCGGGAACTATCCAATTTTCCGGGATAAAAACTATCCTATGTCCTATTGCAGGACCCACCTAAATGTGTGCCAAGTTTCATCCCGATCCGTTCAGTGGTTGAACCGTGAAAGACGGACAAACATACACACTTTCACATTTATAATATTAAGTATGGAAGTATGGATTTAATTATCTTTAGATACAGAATGAAACTGTGAAGGTTGAATATATTCATCATTCAACCTTCACAGTTTCATCATCATAATTTTAAAAGTGCTTGTCCATCTAAAAACTTAGCCACCGTAGTATTTTGACAATGACAGACCACATGAGCCACATAACTCAAACTTGATTGATGTTTCGTTTGATACGTCACTCCATTTCTAGTTCAAACGTAGAAATACATATGGCTTTAGAATCGTTTAGATACGAATCTAAAGCGCACGAGAATAAAACGAGAAAGTATTACAAACCATAACTTGTCAAAGGATTAAAGGCTCAGCCACACCGGTTGCGTGACGTGCACGTGCACGTGCGCATTCGCTTTCCACTGCGTTGTATAGTATGAATTCTCATGACGACATGTCACTATACAACGCAGTGGAAAGCGAACGCGCACGAGCACGTGTACGTCACGCAACCGGTGTGGCTCGGTCTTAAAACCCCACTTATTTATATGAAACCCCCACCGCCACCGACAGACAGAGATACACAGATTCCCCTTTCTGTCGATTGTTAAGAGGTCTTTTTACTTGCCTATTTTTACTAAAAAGAAACATGTAAAAGTTCACCTGTTATCTGCCCTTAGCGATCTTCCTTTGCTTTTCGTTTTATAATATAAGATTTGTTATCACGATCTGTGTTTTATGAATGTACTGTTTATACCTATGTATTTATTTATTTTACAAATTTTTGTTTTTTTAGTCAGTCATTAAGTAAAAGCGTTACCATGGTAATAATACTTTTGTAATAGTTATTATTGAACTGTTGTTACCATAGCAACGCGTGGTGTTATCATACCACAGTTGTCGTAATAATAATTCAATTAACTAGTTACTGACTTTAGGCCCATTGTACGACTTGCACTAATACAAAGCTGTATATTCTCGCTTGTCGCTTGCGTCACTCTCTTTGCAGAAAACCGAGCGACAAAAAAGTCGCGGACTTGTGGTAGCCGGCATTAGTAACGAGGTTGCACCGTTGCACGTACACATTTTTCGTGGGAGATGCCACCATTAGGCTTAGCAGAGTAGCGTTGTAGGCTATTATCGCCTTAGATAGCAGAGGTAGGTTCACACGGTGAAACTAGTTCCTAGTGGCTTTGGGTTAGCCAAAGAATCGGGTTTATCGAGGACTAATCTGTGCGCGACCTTAGCGCTGGCTCGTTATTTTAACCTCGTAAGGCCCACGTCAAATTTCGTTAGTTCGAAAAAGAATCTTATGTCAGTCAACTAAAGTCAAAAGTCACTTTGACAGATGTCCTAAATTTAGGACATCGGGCCTTACGAGGATATGGGAAGAAGATAAACGAGGACATAGGCCACATTGGATGAGAGACTCATAGAAATTTGCAATTTGCAGTCAGTTAACGATTTTTCAAACAAAAATTTGAAAAAGGAACGAGTTGTGAGTGGTGGTAACCTAATAACGGCATATGACATGTACCTATTGTTTGAATAGATAATGGTACTCTTGTCTTTATCAAACGAATTGAGGCAACTACTGAGAGTGTTATTAATTGAGCATTTATGTTTGTTTCAGGTAAGAATACATATCCAGAATATGGCGATCCAGATTTCTAGATAATTAAAAAAAGGGGTAAGATGGTGGTACTAATCCAGACAAGGATCCTGCACAAGGTCCCTGCACCACTCAATTAAATAAGCGGGTACCTCGTAAGGCCCAGTGTGCAATAGAATGTGCATAATTAAGGCAATTCAATTTGAACTGTATCGCAATGGGAATAAAGTTTCTTTTCCCATTTCCATGAACTGAAAATGCCATTATCGAATAAACGTAATTGAACTTTATTGCCTTGCTGATAGATTCAAAGTCCCACACACAAAAAACCTCCAGTTTGTAGTAATGGCCTTACGAGGTTATCGAAGAAGAAACTCAGCACGACTCTAGCGCTTTATAGGATCACATAAAACCAGAGGCCCTACTTCCAAGCCAGCCAAGATGCAAACGCTACTAACGTTTTTCTTTTCTATCAGTCAAAATTTGTGCGGTGCTGTCGTCCTGTACATTTTGAGTGATAGAAAAGAAAAACGGTAGTAGCGTATGTATCCTGGCTACGGCACCAGTTTGGTAAAGTAGAAGTATGTGAGTAGTGGTTATACAGGGTCCATCAGCGTCGATACTACCATTACGCCCGGTAACCGCTGCTGTAAAATGAAATTAAAGGTTGGCAACGCTGGCACCGTGGCCCTTCCATTCCACTTAAGTGCTGGTTTGCCTTCCTCATGGCATTTGATGAAGCGAGTTCGTCTTTACTTATTACGTATAGGTTAAAGGTTGTTTAAAGAAATTCGCTATTAAGCGATAAAACCGCCTGTTGACTCACTTTGTAACATTTCCATTGTTACTGCTGTTGTTGTATGTGATGTTCAATAAATAGTATTCGCATTGTATTGTAATTATCAACTATGAGTTGTTTCTGTTTGGCCCATTAGCTGACTAGATAATATCTACCTTTAGGCTTTAAGTCCGTCATTTGTACCTACTTTATGTATTGATTAATAAAGTTTAGCGCAAATACGTGGCTGCTACTATTACTATCTTAATCTTGCTTGTACTCTAGTTCAAGACGTTTACGAGTATATTTGTCGACCACTTGCCTCAAAAATTATATGTTTTCCAGTAGTGACAAAACATGGCCAACGTAGATTGTAGGCGGTCGCGAAAATTACCGAAGGACCACCAAAAGTGTTTGGGAAAAAGGCAGAGAAAGTGTCGGCACAATCGTGGGAAGATACGCATTCGTTAAGCCACGATAATAAGAGGGCTCGGCTTAATCCTTTTCGCCAGCTCTTTTATGTCTACTTATGTCTTTGTGACGCGAGAAAAGCTTCTTGATACTTTTGCAATGTTTACGTAGTTTGAATAAACATGTTTTTGGGTGTATATATCTGTACTGTCTGTCTGTCTGTCTGGATTATGTCTATTTCTCCGTGGCCTATATCAAGATATCGATGAATCGGTTTTAAATCCAAGAGATTTCATAGGTTATATTTAAACCTTTGATATTCAAATTCTGATGCTGCAGTGGTAATGCCTTTCTAAAACGCGTGATTTAACATTTCGTGTTTCACAGTTCCACTTCCACTGCAGGGATCAAATTCGTCCTCTCCAAAGACCGAGATTTTGAAAGCTGTTCTTTTTGGACTTTTTACCTGAAATTATTAAAAGGGAAACCTGGAAGATTTTAGAGGACAAGCATTGTGGAAACACCTACACATCAGACATTACTCGACAATAGTAATATATTAACCTTTGGTATGTCTAAGCACTGATGTGTGCACCCCTGTTGTCTGCTTAAGCACTGATCTTTAACTTAATAAATATGTTTAATTGCCTAATATTTTAATTTTTCCATTTTCAATGAACTGATAAGCCATAGACATTCATTACCCGTTGAATTAAACGTATAAAACAGTTCTGAATTTGAATTTGACGTTTGAAGCGCCATTTTGCAATAGATGACGAGTATGCGACATTAATATTTTTTCCTATAAATGCAGCCAAAGATGTTGCTCAATGTCAATGTTACACGAATTGACAGCGCATTTAATTTTCAAACTAATAACTCAGTCAACTGCATCGTTGACGACAAGCAATTGACTTCATAATAGCTCCATTAACACCTATAATTGCGCTTGTAATAGTTGTAAACAAGACGCCTCAAGCTGCTCTTTCAAATCGTCGATAAAAATAAACTCCTTGAATAAAACGGTTCTATTTTTAACCGCAGTTCTACAAACGTCTGACATTTACATGGACGACCGCAGCGTCATACATTAGCGGCATTAGACTGCCTAGAAATAGTTTTCTCGTGATGTAATATTCAAAGTAAATAATCGAGAAATTTGTGTCAAGCTGCAGAAGCGAGGTTTCAAACTGCTTATTAGTAACTGGGTAAGAAATTACTTTAAACGTTTTAACATTACTACTGTCGATAATCTCGCTCTCGATAACGTTACTATTTACGATTAATTTAATGTATATGGGTTATGACTATAAACCTGTTACTGTAACAATTTCTACAAGTGTTTATATTTGTACGTTATTTTTATTACTACGTTCTACTTGCACTGACTTGTAATTTTAAACCGTATTTCTGAATCGAATACGTACGGCCGAATTCTTTTTCTTTTTTGCACCATTTGAAACAATTTGTTTATTTTTAGAGTTCGAATTAGGCTCTAATTGCTAGCCAATTGCACCATCCAGCGCTTAAACGTCCTTCCGTTTGCATAAAACTGTACACTTCCGTGCAAAATAAAAGTCTTTAATTGTTACAATTGTACGATTGGAATCGGGCTGAAACGAAACTAATTCGGGAGTAGGGTGCGACCCGGCAGGGTGTCGCAAGACCGTGCGGAATGCTAATGAACGGACTGAATTACTGCCGTATTGTTTTAGGTTTTTGCGGAATTTGCTTGCAGATGGGAATCTTCGCTTTGATTTTGGTGGTTCATTAATTTTGAATGTCGAATTTAACGTTCCTTTTTTATATTATTGCCAAATACAGGAAGCAGAGCAGACGATCTTCCTCGCGGTTGTGGCGTGGGAAGTGGGTAGTGGTTACCTGCCTATGGATATGCTACACTAAATTATACTATTACCTGTGACTAAATATTTTATCTTAGCGTTGCTGGTCCCAAAGAAAGTGTTAATTCTGTTGTTTTTGAATTTCTACCACTAACTTCGGCCGCGACTAATTCTATTCCCATTGTACCCTTAGTAAGATCCCAGTTTTTTGCCTTGGAGCAAAGAAGCATCTAAATTGATTTAGCTGTTTACACGCGATTGAGCAACGAGTATTAAAACATTGTCATATAAATATTTATATTAATGTAATAAAAATATACCATCCAGTTTAGCAATGCTTCAGAAAATTAATATGTATTGTAATTGGCTATCAAAAACATAACGATCTTAGATGATGGCGGCCAAGATACAGGCTCAAATCAGCCGTATTTATAGTCTGACAGACATGTTGTGACATTTGGTAAACATGGATTACCTATACTGAAAAAAACCGGTAAAATGCGTCGGACTCGCGCACCGAGGGTTCCGAAGTGCCGCACAATAGGTAGGTAGATATTATTCTATTTCCATTTAAAAGTTATGACTTTACCAAATAAAATATATTATATTTCTAAATATTTGAATGTTGTCTTGTACCAAATAAAAAAACGCGACAAACGATTTAGACCGATTTTTAGTATTTGTTGTTATAATCACACCAAATTTGACTCTTGTATATTTTACCGTTTTTACAACACAACAAAATTAAAAATACGTTAAATATATGTTATATTGGACACCCTTTATTATTTCACCATCTTTAAAAAAAGTTAGTAAATCCGCCTTAATAAAACATTTTCTGAAAAAAAAACAATCCGCTATTTGTTACGGCTCAAAATATATCTATACAGCTCTTTAAAGTTATGACGGACAGACTAACAGTGCAGGCGTAGAAATAGAGTCCCGTTATGGTGCCATTTGGGTACGGAACCCTAAAACAAACCTTTCATGCGAATCAGGGCGCACCCATTATGTAAAGGGGTGAATATTCGTGCGTTTCAACCGCCCTCACTATCCTTCTCAAAACAATGAAGAGATCAATGATAACTACCACCAACTTCTGGCATAAATGGAAAGTATTCCTAATCCGGCTTCTAATTACGTCAGAAGTTGGTGGTAATTATCGTTGTTTTCTTCATTGTTTTGAGAATGGTAGTGAGGGCGGTTGAAACGCCCGAATATTCACCCGTATCATTCAGAATTAATTGGAGAGATTTTTTCTCGTATTGTGCCTGTTTAAAACTTAAACATTTTCACAGGGTGATCAGTCTTTCAAAAGAAAAAACAACTTCCTTCTCAAAACTTTTGACAATATAACATTATAATTACATTGAACGATGTTACAAAACTGGGATAACAACGTCGCATTATTTGTTTTGAAATATCAAATAAACATTAAACTCAGGAATGTTTTTAAATGATGCTATCGGATAGAATGCATTTTCTTGGTATTTAATTATTTGGAACACATAACAAGTTATTAACTCATATGCGCAGACAATTCCTACAATGGGGCCAATGTGGATCAGTTTTCTCTATTTGTAATATTATTAGGATCAATTTAAAAACGAGAAACTTGATTTAAATCTAATGGCCTTACGACACGATCGGCCATGATGAGCCAGCGTAGGGACGGAGTAATGCGTAAGAGTTAGATACTATTATATGTTTCTCACTGTAAGGTATAAATGCATCTCTTACGCTGGCATATGCTGAGCCATCGTTGACGTTTATAATTTAAGGTTTTCGTATGCCATTAGCCCCCATGTACGAACTAACCGTGAAGAATCCGATTATGTCCTATACTAGTGGTCCTGAAATAAATCCTGAAATATTTACAGTTTCGGAAAAAATAGCGGTTTGTCAAATGATATGTTTGTGAAATGAATCATTTGGTTAAACGTTTTTTGGTCAAACGACAGGACCCGCCTATACTATTTAACAAGCAATATTTGTATATATTTGTAATAACGTTCTTGAAAACGGCTCTAACGTCATGAGATGAGTACTCTAAGATGGGTTCAGAAGCCGAAGACTTGACGACAAAAATGGCGGCAAAACAAACTTGTGCTGTGTCAGTATCACGAATTAAGTCCCTATTCTCATGTCACTCGAGATCAAATGTCGTGCGGTTTATATTAAAAAACATACTGAATTGACGCTTCGTATCGATAACTGTTTTAATATCTATGGATAGGTACTAGAATAGAGACCCTCATGAGTTTTGACAGCTGTTCCAAATTTAAACTGATAACCTTACAAAAATCGATACTGTAATAACATTACAGTACAGATTTTACATACTACCATAGACAAGAAAGTTCTCATAGTAAAATTGGTTGTAATAATGCTGGTCATTTCCTACGGTTTTTGAACGCATTTTAGCACTAATGATAATGTGCGTAGATAATAGTAGTTGACGTGACGGTTGCGTAATGCTAATTACGCAGAGTCTCGTACAATACTATATCTACACGCATATTATAAGTACTCTAAGATGGGTTCAGAGGGCCCTGCAAAGATGCACTACGCTAACTAACGTTTCTATTCGATTGGTTTAAAAACGAATGAAATAGAAACGTTAGTTAGCGTAGTGCATCTTTGCAGGGCCCTCTGAAGCCGAAAGGCAAATGACCAGCATTACCTTACCTGTGGTAGTAGATGTCAGCGATGACAGCTGTAACGTTATTTTGAAATTACGATATCGAATATTGTAATGAGATCCAAATTTGGAACATCTTCCAAAGTTAACAGCTGTCATCGGTGTCACCTACTACCACAGGTAATGCTGGTCATTGCCTACGAGTTTTGAACGCATAATAGAGGACTTATGATATGAGTGTAGATAAAATAACTAACAGTTCTATTGCTGCGTCTGGTTCTATATCTTTCATGTAAAATATAAAATGTAAGGTATTTAAGTAGGCCGTAGACAAATCCAGCGCACACACTGTGAAAAGTTTTGTGTCGCAATGAATGCAAATGCCAGCGTAATAGGGCTGCGTCGCATTTTTATAATGGCTTAAAAGTATCTGTTACGAGGCCTAAAGTACTTATACGCGTAAAAATACTCCTCGAAATACTAACAAGTTTAAAAGTAGTATAATGTCATTCAATTGTTACATATTAGTGACGTCGCGTGTTTTGTATGAAAAAATACCAATAGTTTAGGGCCGTATTAATAAACTAATCTCAACTCTAATGCTCGTCTCGAGATGCGTCAAAAATGACAGTGTTCTATGGTTTGACGTTTACTTTGACGTATCTTGTGACCGGCATCTCAACCAAGACGAGTTTATTAATACGACCCTTAAAGAACGATTTCAACATAATAATGAGATTGACCTAGAATAATAAATAAAAATAAATATTAATAACAATCTTCCAGAATTTGGCCTAGATCCAAACTATAGCTCTAGGTCATACCGTGGCTACTAGACAACTATTATTACAAACTTATAAAGACAGATATGTACTTAAATACTTAGAAAACATTCAAAAGTCAGAAACATACTCCCACTCATCAAACAAATTATTTACCATTACCAGCAATCAAACTCCTGTTCACTATCAACCAGGCTAATCACGTCGTATATTTTATTGATATTTAAAGCGTCTGCCTTTTATTCAAGACAACCTCTTTCTATGCCAGGGAAAATACTTTAGACAGATTTCATAATACGACATATTTTTGGTACCTTCATTATTACCCTGGATGCCCACTTACCATCAGGGGCACGTTTTATAAAACTACAAGTTACAATTTTACAGGTCTAAACTGGCAGCACTACTCAAAGGGCTGGTCATCATTGGTCGAGGTTGTGTCAAATGGAAACTTGTAATCTGTAAATTGTAATTTGTAGCTTTATAAAACAGGACCCAGCTGGCCTGCCGTTAGCCATTCCGTAACAAGAAACCGAACTGTTGTTAAATCAGATCTGATCGCCCAGGTGTTCGGAATAAGGGCGCATTAACATTGAATAGGACACAAGCAGATACATCTTGAGCCTAATTGCTTCGGCCTTAAGGTACAAATAAGTAACAATACTCGTAACGG
This sequence comes from Acleris literana, assembly GCA_946894065.1. Taxonomy (NCBI): domain Eukaryota; kingdom Metazoa; phylum Arthropoda; class Insecta; order Lepidoptera; family Tortricidae; genus Acleris; species Acleris literana. The sequence continues at coordinate 5,856,936 of OX335685.1, read as the reverse complement.
TCACCCAAGTCACTCAACCACATGGCAGTGACACGTGTGCATCAATCTTGTTTTGGTTTTACCGCTTCGCCCCAACACGCTTTTCGAGAGTTTGACATGCTGAGTTTTTGAGTGGAAATTGGATCATGTTACCATTATAGACAGCTGCGAACAGCGGCCTCATTTTTACCCGACTGCCGAAGGAGGAGGGTAATGTGTTTCACAGCCTATATATGTATGTTTGTTCCTTTGTGGCACTATAAAAACTAAACCCGTTGTCCGATTTTGATGATTCTTATGTCAATCGATGTGTGTTAATCTCGTGAGTGTCACTGAAGATATGACGGTAATCAAAATTCAATATGGCGGCAACCAGACGCCATATTGTGGAAATTTAAAAAAAAAGTCGAACCAGTATGACAAGTGGGGTATCATTAAATAGGGATTTAAAAATCATCTTTAGGTTTCTTTCATCATTTTTCATTTTGAACGTTCATTTAGGATTTATAACGATTTAAAGTTGGTAAGCAACAGTCGGGTTTTGAAAGCTTGCTTTTTGTTATTTCCTATATTTTGTTAGGGTTCCGTAAGGGCGCCAAAGATGACCCTATTAATAAGCCGTCCGTCCCTCTGTCTGTCTGTCTTTTTAAAGAGCTGTATCTTTTGAAACGTAATAGATACCGGGTTGATTTTTTTTCCAGAATGTGTTTGCACGGCGGATTTATTAACCAAAGTAATAATAATTATGAAATTGAAATAATAAAAGGGGTGCCCATACAAGACACGTTTTATTTCAACGTATTTTTATTTTATTTGCTTCGTAACGGTTAAACATACCCGTACAAGCGTCAAATTTAGTATGATTATAATGCAAATCTTGAAGAAAAACAACAAATACTTAAAATTGTCAAGTTCGAGTTGGGCTGGCGCTGATTCGATTCAAAATCAGATTTAAATTGGAATGGTACAGAACCCTCAGTGCGCGAGTCCAACTCGCACTTGACCGGTTTTTGCTTAGCTATACTTACTCCCGATTGCCATCAATCATTTTTTCCACGGAGGAGACGTTTAGTAAGAGAGATTAACTCGGGTAGAATTTAGTATCGGTAGGTATCTACGTCAACTTTTAAATAAACTGTAAAACTGTCTAATCCAGATGTAATTTTCTAAGAAGGAAATGAGGCAAGGGAAAGCATATCTTGCGTATTGGTTTTTCAATTATATTTTTTACTAGCTTTTGCCGCAACTTTGTCCGCGTAGATTTCGATTACCGTTATTCCTTCGGGAACTCTTAAATTTTTCAGGATGAAAAGAAGCCTATGTGTTAATCCAGGGTATAAGCTATATCCATTTTAAATTTCATCCAAATACATCCAGCTGTAGCGTGAAGGAGTAACAAACAAACACACAAACTATCGCATTTATAATATTAGCAGAATTTTGAACGTATAGCAACCCTTAAGTAATTTTATCTTTACGTTTTGTCTGTTGACGTAAAGTAACAGGGAAAAGCAAACATTGTTGTCAACAATACTCCCAATTCAGCTTTTGAAACGTAATCTTACAAAACAAAACTTTTTCCTCCCGACAACGTATTTGAAAGCCCTAGTACAAGTTAGCGAGTATCACCCCTACTTGGGGGTTACAGAAATGAGTCCGGGGTTCAGATATTTGAGTTGGCGCCACGGGAGCAAGCAAGGGGGGGGAGGGAGGGGTTATAGGCGCTCGTCTTCGAGAATTTTAATTAACGTGAGATTTTCTTTTAATGCAACATGGCGGCGTGCGTCGGCTGGCTTGTTAAGTTCCGTCAAAAGGCCGAGGTCACAGGTTATGCCGCCATTCTGCGCAAAACTTTTATCCCGCCACAATTTTCTAGATTACGCCGTTTTGGTTACGTTTTGTTCATTCAGAGTTATTTTCGGTTGAACCAGATTCCAGCTTTGTGTTTTTATGCCTACTGAGTTTTAATATCAATGTTGCATCGCTTGTGAAAAGGAAAGCTAGACAGGCGTGTGTTTATAATTGTTTTTTCTAAATTTAGGAGAGTAGTAACTATAATACGTGCAATGGATGACTAAATGAAATCTAGACTGTCTCATTGATCTTGTTAATCAATGACTTGTTTGAGAGTCCTATTAATAGAAACACAGATGGCGGTTTAGAAAAAGAGTATTGTCAAGTGCACCCTATCCATAAATTAATGAGGTACAGTCTCGAACTTTAATTTGGGATCCACCTTAGCATAGTATAAATAGAAAAGTAGCTCGACTCCGACCTTTTAGGAGATTCTGATACCTATTGCCGCTCGGGCGTCAGGGTTGTCCAAACATCTTTTTCAATTTTAGTCACCTACTTGGCCATACTGTGATTTATAATCATGTTAATTTTCATAAATTACACAAACCTAAAGTAAGTATAAATATTGTTAGGTACCTAAGTACCAAATTTAAATTATTTTACTTACATACTTTTTATCTGTTGACACTAAATAATAATTATGTTTATAGGTATGTGACGTGATATGTAAATTTCTTTTCGACCTTTTGATAATGCCGCTTTCGCGCAAGGCGGCTTCCTTTGACTACTTAGGTACCTATTATTGGCCGCACGCGCCGCCGCCGCGCCGCGCGGCTTCCTTAGAGCATTGGCCGCTCGCTTTGGTTCTAGGCTTGTGCTTTGGGTACTAGGCAACGATAAGCATACTTATGTAGTGAAAAATACATACTTAATATGACTACATAGGTACATATAAAACGCCCAAGACTCAGAAACAAAAAATACCTACTCGCACTCATTACACGAATATTTGCCCTGACCGGGAATCGAACCCAGGACCGCTAGCTTCGTAAGCAAGGTCACTACTTACTTAGTCACTACCAAATACCTAGGCCATCCACGTCGTCACATGTTACCTGTCACGTCACACTCAATAACTTAAATTACCTACTTAATACGTATTTATTCCACCTAGGTATACTATAGGCAGGCCGGTACGAAATACCTTTTATTAAATCTGGATATAGTTGTACCTACCTAAGGTAGGTTTAGACATCCATATACAGAACAATATTTAAGCGTTTTCGGCAGCGACATCGTCGCTCGATAGCTAAGTACGCGCGCTAAAACAAAACGTAACCGAACGCAATGACGCCGCGGCCCCGTCTAAGTTCCCTTGAAATTTCTTGAGATCTCGTTTCGTATTGGTTCGCCCCGCCAAAGGCCCCCCGCCCACAGCCGCAAGCCGCGCGATGTACCTTTGTTTGAAGACGATCTACTGTTCTCTATACTGTGACCTTAGGTCCAAAGTCATTCTGACATTCTACAACAATAAGGTTGTCTACTATTAGTTACAAATGATTTGGGATCTCTAGTGACATTGACGACTTCAAGCCTATTTTTCTGGAAATGGGTCACAAATTCTTCAGTTGACCCGTTTTTAATAGAAATAGTTTATTTCCTTTGAGCACATTTCCACCTGATGGTCAGCGATGAATTCATATTGTTAATGACGCCATATTCTTGATTTCGGCAACAGGAATGGTTCAATACCTTATGAAGGAGAGGCGGAGCTACATGCAGCGTCCCTTTGTTCCTATAATTACTAACTAACTTCTGCCTGCGACTTTTTATTTGATTATCGTTATTGTCCCGGGAACTATAATTTTTTCGGGGATAAATTAGCCTATGTGTTAATCCAGTGTATAAGCTATCTCCATGATTAATTTCATCGAAATCCTTCCCGCCTTTGCAGCGTAAAATACTAGTAAACTAACACACAAAAACTTTCGTATTTATAATATTAGTAGGACTTGCTTCACGGTAATCATTACCATAATATAAAAATATTTTTTCGTGTTATACGATAACATTGAAAAACGCATTCTACCTTTATGTTTTCGTAATGATTATGCCTAGTGTGGGAGAAACAATTCCACGATATGCTATCGCAAGTGTAAAGACCAGTTACTAGATTTTATTCCAACTATGCTGATGGCACGGGCGATCTGCACAGTTGGCTGGGATGGGACATCGGCACAAGTTTGTCAATGCCCATTCAGTGATGATAATGTGACTTTCTCTCTACCGAGGAACACTTCTGACATATCTTTCAGGCCCCCACGATACTGGTTTGTCTAGTGTGGGGACTTGGTTTCATTCGGTGCGTGTTTCTGTAGTTTGTAAGATATTGTACATAGCTAACTTAGCTAAAATATTGTTAACTATCATGTGTTAATGAACTAAGTATTTGCGATGGAACAAAAGTAAAGAAACTTCTCATACCACAACTACGATACCTACATACATACATACAGGTCCAAAATATTAGGATAATATTTAATGCTTAAACACAACAGCAGTAGTGTCATAAATAAAGCTATAATGTAAAATAATCCTACATTCCTTAAATTATTGTACGTAGTTAGCGTTGCGGCTCTGAGGTTGCGCCTTCATATCCGCTTTTTCATTAAATAATTCTGCACCACAAGAGCCCCAGTCTTACAGACGAAAGAAAATGCTTCACTAATTAAAATACTTGGGGGCGTAGGGTATCTAAAGAATTCGCACCGAATTGAGGCCGGTTTATACACCTACTGAGTGAAGTACATATCTCGAGTATGATAATATGATGATGTTGGAATGCTGAACCAAGCGCGGCGGTGGATGCATCGGTTTGAATATGTTATTCGAAATAAGCCGTAAGCGTTACTCACCTTAAGCCTTTTGAAAATTAAACGTCGCTCATAGGTACGTTAAGAACCTATGCTTAAGAAAAGTTTATCTTTTGATATGTCAGCATTTTGAACATTCGATGTAAAAGCGGGATTCAAATTTCCATCTCTTATTATTTTTTCTGACGTAAACCGACGTGCATGCATAACTCGATGTATGAATCTGGAAGAAGCGAAAGAGATTTGTCAGGATCGTAGCAGGTGGAAAGAAGTGGTCTCTGCCTACCCCTCTGGGAAACAGGCGTGATTTAATGTATGCATGTATGTATTATTTTTTCTGAATGTATTGGGAATAAAAAATGAAACCTGAAAAACAAATATATATTTAGAAAAATAACTTTAGACTTGTGCATCAGGTCTGCGTATAAATAAAGTACATGGTGGTAGGACCTTGTGCGGGGTCCGTTCGGATCACTACCACCATTTTTAACCGACTTCAAAAAAGGAGGAGGTTATACGTTCCACTGTATGTTTTTTTTTTTTTTTTTTATGTATGTTCACCGATTACTCCGTCAATTGTCGACCGATTTCAAAAATTTTTTTTTGGTTTGATAGAGTATACTTTCGGGGTGGTCCCATTGTCACCAAATCTGAATCTGATGAGAGGATCCGTGAGGAATTGAGGGAACTCCTCAAATATTGTAGGCAAACATATAGCGATTTTAGTATTTTTAGTAACAAGTTTAGCATTTGCATTCAGAAAGTATCATTTGGTGAAGTGGAACTGATGATGAAGACCACAGATGGCCACCGGAACTCCTTAACGGTACCGATTTCAAGGGTGGCGATAAGATATCTCGATTAAGATAGTTGAGCGACTACAACGAAGAATATTTACTTGTTAACCGACTTCAAAAAAGGAGTTTATTGAAATATGACTATGACTTTCCCGCGGCGTTGCTTGCGGCGCGCTTGAAATAACTTAAAGTTTCATTTCAACTAAGAAGTGGGACTACGTAACAGCGTATTATGATCACTAAAAAGTATAAAATAAAATAAATGTTTTAAAAAACAAAAAACCGCCTTCAAAAACGCAAAAAATAACTTCTTTAAAATTGTAGGCACCTAATAGGTTAGTCCAACTGAAGTCGGCGACCACAACATTTTCAACAAAAAGCCGACATCAGTTGGACTAACCTATTAGGTGCCTACAATTTTAAAGAAGTTATTTTTTGCGTTTTTGAAGGCGGTTTTTTGTTTTTTAATATCCATTAACCCACCGCCAAGCAGCTGTGTTCGCATTGCTGTGTTCCAGTGTGGGGATAAGACAGCCGGTGAAATAACTAGCATAGAGGCATTTCATCTTAGTCCTCAGGGTTGGCAACGCATTTGAAGTCTTAGGATTGCAGTTTTGAGATTTTAGTCTTGAGATTTCAAATGTCTATGGGTCGCAGATCCCACTTCCCATCAGGTGGAATGAGTGCTCGCGTGCCTTCTCCTTGCCATAAAAAAAACATTTATTTTTTAAACGTTCCTAAAATTTCGTTTTATAAAAATATGCAATGTCTTTCATAGTTAAAAGGAAGGAAGGAAAACCTAAACGAAAATCGTCGTCGTCGTCACTTTCTTCACGTTACTGGATTTTATTATAGAGAATAGTGTATTTACCCTTGACCACATTTTACACCTGTTCGTACTCGTAAGCAATGAGCGACGGTATCTGAGCACAACTATCCATAAGCGCAAGCAAATTAATTTAAAGAGGTTGAGGATTGTAGAAATACGGACGCCATTCTGCGTTCCATACCTTAGAAGGATGCAGTTTCCAGTGGCGTCTTATTTATTTAAAGCAAACATTTTACTTTACTTGTTGGTCTGGCGTTTACAAAAGCCATAGTAGCACAACAAAGGCTACAGTGGACGATGAACAACAAAATTAACTTACTTACACAAAAAGTGCAGTCACTCGTTCTGGTTGTATTCACTGCAGATTTCTATTAAGAAAATTGTGTTACATCTTTATGTTGACATAATTATTGTTAGTATGATTCTTTAATTAACTCTCTAAAGGAATGTGCGCCTAATTTATTAATTTGAGGCGATATAATTGATATCACGCTCTGCTTTCACGGTTAAAAAAAAAGCCACTTGATAAATAAAAAAAATATTTATTTACAACTAGCTGTTGCTCGCGACTCCGTCCGCGCAGAATAATAAAACACAGTCTATGTTCATCGGGGATAATGTAGGATTCTAATGGTGAAAGAATTTTTCAAATAGGTCCAGTCGTTTCGGAGCCTATTCAATTCAAACAAACAAAGAAAAAATCTAATCTTTCCTCTTTATAATATTAGTGTAGATACAATATCAACAACAAAACCTTTCCTAAACCTCAGTAGTGAAATAGACCAGGGCAGGCGGTAAAAACGATATCATATTTGACCTGTTAAAGTATAATCTTTAACTCGGCCGCCATTACTGCCAAGTAAATAAGAGCTATCAAAACGTTGACAATACGATAACAGGTCAAAGACGATATGGTTTTTACCGCCTAGAATACCGGCCCAGCAGCGCCTCTATTCTAGGCGGTAAAATACTAATCATATTTGACCTGTTTTGGTATTGTTTTTTGACCAAACGATGTCAGGTCAAAAATGATTTGGTTTTTCCCGTGTAGAATAGAGGCCCAGGGCCGAGATTCTAGGCAGTGCCAAACCATATATCGTCTACTTTCCATCCAGTGGCCTGTGTGCTCGTGTGCCTTCCCGTTACCATTAAAAAAGCGGCTAAAGATATTTAATTAAATTGACACATGCTTTCGTCAATTCAGTAAAATATGACAGTCGTATTCTTTTGTACAAAACAGTCCTATTTATCATAATTGAACTTTACTACTGTCCTCAAGAGACGAACTAAATACTATTTTCTCAAAACCGGCAATGCATCTGCGTTTTCTCTCCTGGTGTGCAGGGCAGAAGTGCTCTTATGCTCTAGTATTTAAGAAAATATTCGATAAATAACCCTTTCGTTCAGTTAGTTATTTAAATCATTCCATGCCATTCAATTATCAGCCATTGCTTTTATTGTAGCCCTCGAAAAAATCATCTGAACCGCACTAACGAGGATGCATTTTATTTGCATTATTTGCACCATTTTTTTATTTAATTTTCTGGAAACAACGGGTTTTCCTATAAACGCGGACTTCAACTTCTCAAATACTCATTATAATACTTTAGAACTAGAACCATTAGAGAAATCAACTCATGTCCATGTATAAGAACAAAGCGTTTAGCTAGTCTGTCTTTTAAAGCGTATTAAATATTCATGAATTTATATAAATAACATAGTAACAAAATGAATGCCTTAAGAAATGATGGCGCTAAGTTATTTATTATATTAACTTAAGATAACCTAGCATTTGAAAAGTTACCTTAGTTTTGCGCTCTATACCTAATGGTCATTGTTCTTGTCAAAATAATGAGACAAAATTCATTAACCGTGTACTGTATCGGTGATCTAAAGTGGAATAAAACGGCCTATAGGCCATTAATACGATATTGTTTGACCTGCATACAACGCACAAAACCAAATCCAAATTCAAATATAAAGCTTATTTAGTGTCCAACTGCTGGACAAAGGCCTCTCCTTCTATTCTTCACTCGTCTCTAGACTAAAACAATGCGAATAATTAAAATAATTAACCAGCTTCGATGATTCCTCATTCCTCATGCTTAGTAACAATCGAAGTACATGATTAATTCATATTACGCTAATGGAAAAGTGCCAGTTTGCACGGCTTAACAATAACTTGATTGCTCTGATTCTCAAGCGCTCTCAACGTCACTCGCTCAGTATTCCAACCGCCCCTGCACTCAGCCCGCACTGCACTCTGCTAAGATTTTATCACAGCATAATATTTTCATTTCCCGCAAGAGACCGCGAGCTCAGCACCACTTGTTCCCTCTCACCGACTGCCTGCCCAACTGAAAAGATACGCGATAAAAAACTTTTACCCCTTCCATAATACAACTTTATGGATATTCCATTCTTTACACTCTACAAGCCTCTGTCCTCTCAAAGGAAAATGTATTTTTCCCTTTACAATACCACTCTAAGCCGCTTTGTGCTAAAATGAAGTTACTCGTCAAAAAGTTTTTATATCCCTGTTGGTACCTGTATCAGATGGAAGTTTATGTAAATAACTAAAATGGGACCTGTATAAAATACTTTGGAAAGATAGTTGTCAGAAGTTGGATTTGTTTTTATTTCATGACTTATTGGATTATCCTTTGCAAAAAGTGGGTCCGCCTTCGTCCTTAGCTTTCTGTAAATGTTTCTGAAAAGTTATTTTAATTCTAGTCATTCCATGGTAATGGTATAAATACAAAACTGCTAGCAATTTTTTTGAGTTAAGTGAGTGTTTACCTCAAGGAATGATAATTAAGTGCCGCTTAGTCATTTTATTTTTCTACATAGCTGTCCCTTTTAAACCGCTTTAACAAAAAGGTACTTAACGATTTAAGACACTAAATTGAGTTTAACAATGTCAGAATCACAGTACCGTAAAACGTGCTAAATAGGAATGGCGGGGTAAATGGGAATAAAAATATGCTTTTCTAAACCGGTCTGTTAGTCCCATTACTAACAGACCGGAGATCAACTGTTGTTAATTTCTGAACGAGCAAAGTATTTTTTGCTACTGGTGAACAGCATTTAAATCAGCCAATAACATTTTAGTAAGAAATTACGTTGAAAGTGAGGTCGTCGTGAACACGCGTTTAATGTTCCTTTTAATTTCAAGTTTTAGATGTGTATATAAATATTCAATTCTCACGAAGGATTTTTAATTTAGTTCCTATTTTAATGATTTTTTGAGACTAGTTTAGAAGGTACCTAGGTAGGTACTTAGCTTTGGCTAGATTGAGTGACAGCCCTAGTCAAAATTTCGATTAACCACCCTTGGGAACCTATTAACCCCGTCAGAGGTAAATTGGAATCCAATAGGGATTTTGTTGAATTTCTCAAAATATGGCAATAATTTGGGAATCTAGGGTTAGTAAGCATCTAAAAGAGCTTACCGCGCATTTTTATGTAGTAACTAAAAATACCCTATGAATTACGGAAGAAGGTTAAAATTCCAGTTGAAAATGAAGATTGGACCAATTTACCCCGTTTTACGGTACCTGCTAATTCCTTTGCAAATGCGGTCCCGTGGTCGATATTATGTACGAACTTAAAAGGAAAACTACGACTCGACCACGACTAAGTTTATTTAGATTTGATTGGCTCCTGGGATACAGGCGGCTTAAATTATATAAGACAGCACCAAATAAGCAACCTTACATAGAAAATTTGTTGCGCTTCATTATCAACCTTAACAATGTATTCATAAACTTTACTATGCAATAGCCAGAATTTGTATTCCACATGTCCCGTTGCACACAACCGCCAGCAACTAGAGCATGAAAATGTAGATGTTCTTTTGTTTGCTTCAGTCACTCCGGCCCGTAATGATCCTGCACAATATGGACATGCTGTATATGGAGAACAGAATTTTTACTTTAGAATAAGAACAAAACACTCTGATAATAACTAGAGAATAAATGAAAAGCGTCAGCGTGCAGCGTCTCGTTAAAATTCTTAAAATGGCGACAACTCGCTGTCCTTGGTTCCGTCGCAAAAGTATTTAAATTGTTATTTTTCTTAGGTTGTTAGTTGTGATGTGAGTATAAAACAGAACTATTTTAATTAAGGAGAGAAGCACAGATTCATAAAAATCTTGAAAGAATTGCGATTGAGTTGCGATTTATTTATAATATTACAAAAATCAGTAAAAAACAAGTAAGTAAGTTAAATCAGTTTTTTGTCTACTTAGGTAAAAATGAAACATAAATCCTTCAATTTTAGGATAAGACACTTATTTTGAAATTTTCTCATTCCAAAAGTGGATTTACGTCGTTTAGTCGAAGTTTTGACTCGAAACCTTGTTACGACAGATTTTTAATCAACAAAGTGACGTTAACTTCCGGTTTTGCCAATGCAAAGGATTTTGACGTAAAATCGGTGCAGACATATCCCGAAATGTTAATATTGCTTGTTAATTAAGTACTTTTTTCTTAAATGGTTTCGATTGAAAAAATAATTATCAGTTACGTTGATTGTATACTAAATTCTGACGAAACTTTATTTTACAACTTAATTAAGCAAGTTATAGTTGCCAATGTTCAAACAAGATAGATTTGGTTACTTCAGGTTAAAACTTCACAGATTTTTTGGAAAATATGAAATTATAATGAGCAGTAAACGAATATATTTCTAGTTTTGTTCGCCAAATTTCAATATTTATCTAAAATGCATAGTTAAATATAAGCATGAGTATATATTTCACTACAATTATATGCTTTGAGCAATGTACATACATACCTATGGTTTATGCCCCATCTGCCTGCATTGCGATGCATATTTGATAAGTAGAAGCCGGTTTAATTGTCTACTTCTTTCAATTTCTTACTTTTGTTTTAATTTAATTTTCTTGTCCCCAACAAAAACGGTAGTTTCCGCATTGGTTGCACCTCGGTTCGCCACAATTTGTATATAATTTCGTTTCTACTAGGAAACGAAATTAATAAAATAATAGTTTCTGGTGTCGCACGCAGCATGCATTTTCCGGGGTTTTCATATCAACATCCAAGTCAGGACGATCTTATATTGTATACAAACCAGCTTACCACTGTTGCCTACTCCAAAACCCACGTACTTCACTGAGTCGAGCAAGATCATAGTGATGTATTAGATTTATAATATGAGTTTACTCACTACGTTGTTGTTAAGTTATTTATAGTCACTTTTGCATTGTATCAAAACAAAACAATTGCATGGTTAATCATCACAGATTACTGAGATTATGTATGTCGGCGCTGCTGCCATAGTTTTTTTTTTTTTTTTAGTTTAATTTACCCCACACGGGGAAGGCGAAGGGATCTTAGCCCATGCAGCCAAGTCTTTTGTATTTTTTTCTTCTGGAAGTGTTTTGTATTTTAAGGCCGAGGCCAAGTCTTTCTTTAATTATTTTTGTCTTACTGCCATAGATAGAATAGAATAGTTTATGTTGGTTTTCTCTGCTTGCTCCATATAAGGCTAAGGGACTGTGGCCCTTTCCGCCATCTAAGGCCGGCCATGGAAAACTTTTTGTCAACCTCAGAATTTTGCGTTTTTTTTCTTTTTTTTTTCTCTCGTTTTTTTAATCATGTTTTGTGTTCAAATATTTATGTGTGTTTCACCTGATATTTCCAACGGAAGACCAGCGCTGACTTTAATGCCAGTATTACGCTGAGTTGGGACCATTTCGTGGGTACTTCCTTCTTTGTACGTGTTAATCTGTACTTTTTTATGTATGTCACGAATAAATATTTTTTCTTTTTTTCTTTCTTTTTCTTTCTTTCTATATCTACGGTAAATGTATCTACGATTTAAATATTATGAAATGGACAGTAAACAGTTCACTCTTGTTTTGTCGATAATCATTTCGTAGAACGTATCACTTCGCAGAATTTTCATTTCAACGACAGGCTTTTCTAGGAACAAGAGTTTAGATTTTTGTCATAGTCGTGTTATAGCTACGTAGTTACTACATAGTAATTAAGAAACCTGGAAAACAACAGGGCTTTAGCGGAAAATATCTTTCAATCAATAGAAATTCGGTGAAATGCTTGAGAAATTCAATGAAATGTCTGCCGGTAAAACAAGGGGACGCCACAATAACCTAAATACCTTTTTAGGTAGAGAACAAACCGTAGTTTAGACTATTCGAAAGATAACTCAGCGTCAATTGAAAGTAGCGTCATATTATCCATTATTCCGTTATTTGTGCAAGTATTAATAGCCTTCTGTATCTTATACTAGTTATTTATGTGACTGGTGCATAATGAGACGCATTAATACACGTGTTTTAATGCCTAATTATGCGTACGCATACATAATATTGTCTAGGTGCATATCATAAGTTTTCTACAATATGTGAGAAACCTGTATCTGTCGTTACCCTGTATCTTAATGTTAACATTAAAGTATAGGTCACCGATACTTTAAAGTGAACGTTATGATGAAACTATAGCGATAACCGATACTTTAATGACATGTAATAATTTAATGTTAACATTAAAGTACAACCACAGATACGGATCACTTAATATAGGGCATTTGCTTATCGCTTCTGAATATTATATTGAAGTTATAATATGGATGTAGATAAAATGCTTTATATGTCTCACATCACCCTAAGCTGTTTTTCATCCATTGCGTCCTAAAGCCGTCCTCAACCTGGGACTGGCCGCCGGCCGTCGGGGTTTTTCAACACAGGGCCGAGCCCCAAAAAGAGTCATTTAGAGAGTTCTTTATTATCTTGAGCGATCCGAGACGTCTCTCACCCATTAATAACGGGCAAAGGACAGGAGGCTTTCGGCTGCACGACAAATTTCCTGAACGACTTGGAACACCTCATTATTTTCAATGAAGCCGAGAATTTGCGTTTATCTTGCTGTCAAGCCGAATGTAGTTACTTTGAGAGGGTACTTTTTACCACTTTAGTGTTAATGCTTGTGTTATAGGAAAAGGATTACAGATTCATTTATTGTTGTATAATGTACCGTAAAACGGTGTGACTAGGGACACAACCTAAAATGAAGCGTATCTTACTAATTATAAGACTGAAATTATTTCCAATATACGCAACGTTATTGTCCATTTAATACATGTTCTTATTTGTAACAAGTTATAACTTATTTTAGGAAGTGTCCCTACTCACACCTTAATTCCTACTCACAGGGAGGGCGTTTTCCCTCTTTCCCAGCTCTACCATTGATTAGTACCATTAATGGTACTACTGGGATTTTTTGTCCCATTAGTACCATTCATGGTACTACTGGGAATTTGTGGTGTGGATATTTTTTCCAGTAGTACCATCATCTACTGCAGTCAGCATTGCAATGCTGGCAAGAGTGTGTTACCCGTGGTTCACCTATGTTGTTCACCTATGTGGATTACAGAGAGTAGACTGGCCAAAATTAACAGGTAGGTTTAGGTTATGTTAGTTCTTCAGAGGGCCCGAAGGGCCAAAATAACCTAGAAATAGGAGCTCCGCTTAAAGCGAAGCTCCGTCTACTTCGTTAAGTTCCGCTAAAATGCCCAGGTAAACTAATCAGGTTAACCACGAGTACCCAATGAAGGATTTAAATTAAGTAAGTAAACCCGGTCGCAACACTTGTATCGTGTCCAATGGTACTAGTGGGACAAAAATTCCCATTAGTACCATTAATGGTATTAATCAATGATACAGCTGGGAAAGAGGGACCGTTTTACGGTACGTTCTCTATATGCTTAAAAAATGACCCTTCACTGGTAGGATCTTGTGCAGGATCCGTTCGGATTGCTATTGCATTATTATTATTAACGTACCACCAAGCAGCAGTGTTTGCATTCTTGTTCCCATGTGGGGATAAGACAACCGGTGAAATTACTAGCATAGAGGCATTCTATGTTAATGCTCAGGGTTGGCAACGCATTTGCAGTCTCAAGATTGCAGTCTTGAGAACGCAAATTTCTATAGGACACAAATCACACTTACAGTCAAGGATTTTATTATGCCACTATCGAACCCTATCGCATAACGTTGTCATTCATTTAAGCGTAATTTCTGTCATGTGGATTGACGCTGTCATTATGACAGGGTCATAACAATTAAAGTCCTTGACTGTACCATCAGGTGGGCTATGTGCTAATTTGCCTTCTCTTTGCCATAGAAAATCTAGCGTATTTGCAAGCTTCCTCTGATGTTTTAATTTCTTTTTTTTAATTGGATTTATTCAGATATTATCATCCATTATGTTATTATGTACAATAATAACTTAAGCACTAACAGTTAGAAAGTTACAAAAAATTAATATTAAATAATAAAAATAAAAATGAAATTAAATAAAGAATGTCGCTCAGGTTCACTTTGCTAATATTCCCATCTCGTCCACATTTCAAATTCGTCCAAATTCCCATTTCGTTCACATTCCCATCTTGTTTGCGTTCTCATCTCGTCCACATTCCCGTCTCATCCACATTCCCATGTCTTCCACATTCCCATCTCGTCCACATTCCATTTTTATTCACATTCCCAACGACGAGGGAACAACCGAGTGATCAAATTGATATCGAACAGTCCTACAGTCCTAAGTTAGGTTGCAAACGAGTTAGGAAAGGGACGAGTTGGGAATGTGGACTAATTGGGAATGCGGACGAGTTGGGAATGAGGACGAGCCGAGATAGAAAAAGGACTATTTGGGACTGATATGTGGACGAGTTGCGAATGTGTAAATAACTAGGAAGTACCCTGAGCGAAAAATGTCACTAGGTATTAACACAAAATCGAAATTTAAACAAATGTAACTTATGCATTTCTTAACTAAATATACTATTCTATAGCAAATAATTAAAGTAATTTCTTCGTAAACCTCGAACTCGAACTTTGAAGCACATCAAAACGTTTTCTGTTAACACTGGCTAATAGCCTATTGTTTTAGTAAGACCTTACAAATACAAAGTAAAAATGCGGCCCAATTTCTGTATAAAAATTCTTCGTATCCGAGTTGGGAGAGGCAGTTCATTAGTCTCTATTAGTGGGGAAGCCTTTGTTCTCTCCTTGGCCAATATCAACACTCATTTTTTGTGACCTGCGTTGGTCTATTTCACTAATTATTTATTGAATATACTTTTTGTCATTAGTTCTTATGTAATACAATGCTGGTATTTTTACAAGATTTTATTTAACCTTACGTTTTGTTTATGAATCAGATCTTGCAAGTCAATTTAATTCACTTCCCTTTATAGTAATAGGCTGACTTTTTAGGCGTGTATGTCAACTCGATACTAATTAAATGTTATGGTAGGTACATATCTGGGCACAAAAAAATGCACATAGTTAAGGACTTGTAGTCCTCTATTATACATTCAAAACTCATAGACATTGACCAGCATTACCTGCGGTAATAGGTGACAGCGATGACAGCTGTTAATTTTGGAAGATGTTCCAAATTTGGATCTCATTACCTTACAATATTCGACAACGTAATTTCAAAATTACGCTACAGCTGTCATCGCTGTCACTTAGTAACCACAGGTAAGGTAATGCTGGTCATTTGCCTTTCGGCTTCTGAACCCATCTTAGAGTACTAATAATATGCGTGTAGATAAAATATTTTTTCTACTCGCGTACTATAAACCGCTAATATTGATATCGTTAATGGTACCACAATACCACCTATAGCGTATCCGAAACGTGAAAACTATTCTATAATGAGCGTTGCCATGGTAATAACAGCTCTATAATAATTATTATAGCATTGTGATTATCATGGTGACGGTCATTCCGGATATTAATCTTGGCGTTTAGTGAACACTTGACATCCTAATTTGTATAATAAACCGTTAAGAAAATTTTAATACCAATTAAAATTACGTATCCTAAAAACAAAATTAATTTTGAGACCAATTATGTGTTTAAAATTACAGTTTTATCGAATTACTAAAAATAGATGATTAATATCCATCGATTTGTTATTTGGTTACCATGGTTACGTTCAATATGGATACCAAAAAAATGGCATTTCGTTTGGTATTCCAACTTTTATGATAAATTGCCAAAACTGTTTTATTAACTATTAAAACTGCCTTGAAATTTGTAAACATATAACAATAAAATTGTCAAACTATTAACGCCAATCGGAATAATGAAAATGACTTTGATGACAAGTAATTTGTTAGCAGGAAAATCTACTAAAGTATACAAGAAAAGTTAGCGATTGTTTATTTTTGTCATTATCATTTTAAGCTTGTAGAAAAAGTTATGTATGCAACGGTACATAATTAGCTCTTAAGGTGCCTGTAATTAGAGCGCTCGCAAGCTCGCGCTCTAACCTCGCCACTCATGCCTTAAGAAGCTTCATTATAAACCAGTTACATAAATAACTAGTACGAGACTGCGTAATTAGCATTACACAACCGTCACGTAAACAACTATTATTTTCCATTAAATCAAAAGATAAATAAGACAAATGACAATACGAATCAAACGTTGTTAGTTGTAGTCCCTATGTGCACTTTTTTTGGAAACCGCCCTGATATGTGCCATACATTATCATACAATGCCATAAACATTATCATCGAGTTTAATCCTAGTAAGTGTAACCATATTACAACGGGTGAGGATTGAATCTGCTTCTATGACTAGTTTCGTGAAGTAGGTAATAGAAAAGTTACCGTGGGTATTTTAAGTCCTCAACACGAGTATGTCCACTTTTTTACCCGACTGCCGAAGGAGGAGGGTAATGTGTTTCACAGCCTATATATGTATGTTTGTTCCTTTGTGGCACTATAAAAACTAAACCCGTTGTCCGATTTTGATGATTCTTATGTCAATTGATTTGTCTTAATCTGGTGAGTGTTACTGAAGATATGACAGTAATCATTAAATAGTAGGCTATAGCTGTCTTATCTATAACTAATTAAGGAAACTATAGGTTTAAGTTTACTCATATTTTGTGTAACATTAAATGTATACAACCGTTTGTTTCTTAATAAACAATAAATAAATAAATAAATAATCAAAATTCAATATGGCGGCAAACAGACGCCATATTGTGCAAATTAAATAAAAATAAGTCAACGAAGTATGACAAGTGGGGTATCGTTGAAGAGGGATTTAAAAATCATCTTTAGGTTTCTTTCATCATTTTTCATTTTGAATGATCATTTAGGATTTATAACAGTTAAAGGTGTTTAGCAACAGTCCGGTTTTAAAAGCTTGCTTTTTGTTAAAGTTATTTGAAAACCGCCCCTCCATGACTTAAGGGCTTTTTGCCTAACGCACTCGCAATCGCAATCGTTTTCATTTTGACAGTCCGTAGGCGATTCTGCATACAAAATGAAAACGATTGTTCCACTTTGAAGCCGATTGCGAGTGCGTCTGCTGATCTGTGTTTGGTTTCTTTGTTTGGTTTCTCAAGACAAGCAGATGATGACAGTGCAGTAACAACATTTGTTTGACATAACTATCAGACAGATGTAACCCCCCATATATTTATGATCCCTACTGTCAGAGCTGATATCTCATAAACGGCCTAACCGATTTTCATGAAACCTAGCTAAAAACTACCGCTAGAAAATCTGCTTTCAAATAAAAAAAGGCGCATCCAAATCGGTTCACCCGTTTAGGAAATACCATGCCACAGACAGATACATAGATACACCACGTCAAACTTATAACTGCCCCTATTCTAGGCGGTAAAAACGATATCGTAGTTTTCCTGTAATGGTATTGTTATGACGTCAGCCGCCATTAAAGTCAAGGAAATAAGAGCTATCAAAACGTTGACAATTCGATAACAGATCAAATACGATATTGTTTTTACCGTCTTGAATAGAGCCCCTGTTCTTTTTGTGTCGGGGGTTGAAAATACATTCGGCTACAAAAAGGCGTCCCATAATTGATATGTTTACTCGTCAGAAACTTAGTCTTATACAGGGTGTCCCAGAAACCGACGTCAACCCGCCTAGGGCTGATAGAGCAGGTAAAAAACTATCCATTTAACCCCTATTTATGTTCAGCGATTTTTACTAGTTCGTTTTTAATAAATGTCAAACAAACAAATGGATAAGGATTGAGACAAAGTGAATACAGACCCTAAGGCACGCCATCATAAATGTTTAAAAAAACAAAAACCCGCCTTCAAAAAGCAAAAAATAACTTCTTTAAAATGGTAGGTAAATAGGTCAGTCCAACTGAAGTCGGCGTCCAACAATATTTTAACCAAAAGCAGACTTTGCTTTTTGAAGGCGGGTTTTTGTTTTTTTAAACATTTATTTTATTTTATACTTTTTAGTGATCCTATTTATGCTGTTACGTAGCTCCACTTCTAAATATTAATGAGAAACTATAGAACATTTCAAGCTCGCCGCAGACAACGCCGCGGGAATGTCATAGTCATATTTAAACCTAAATGTGCTTCGTCATAGTCGCTCAACTACCTTTATCGAAATATCTTATCGCAACCCTTGAAATAGGTACCGTTAAGGAGTTCCGGTGGCCATCTGTGGTCTTCATCATCAGTTCCACTTCACTATATAGTACTTTTCAAAAGCAAATGCATGAGTTACAGTGAACAATACCAAAATCGCTATAGGTGTGCCTATAATATTTGAGGAGTTCTCTTGATTTCTCCATGATCCCATCATCAGATCCCGACGTGGTGACAATGGGACCAACTAGAAAGTATAACCATTCGAAAAACGAAAAAATTTTTTCAAATCGGTCCAGTGGTCTTCGAGTAATCGGGGAACATACATAAAAAAAAAACCCGACGAATTGAGAACCTCCTCCTTTTTTTTGAAGTCGGTTAAAAATTCGCGTGAAATGCGTCTGTATGTAGATTAATCCAATAAATAATATTGACTCGTAATTAAAGTTTTAAAAGTATTTTTTTACTTTTATCTTTACCAAACCAAATTTTAAATGTCAACTGGAGAAAATTATTAACTATGCATTTTATATTTGTTTCAGGTAAGAATTTATACCTTCGGAATATGGCGATCCACGTTTCTAAAGTATCCACACCACTAGTAAGTCAACGTAAAAATAGATACTACTAGATCAAAACAGTATCAACTCAAAATCCTTGTTAGCTTTGTTTCCAACTCATATAAGTTGTATTAAAGTTGATTTTTAAACACAGTTGTATTTTGAGTTACTACTGTTCTAGCAGTGCGACTTACTTTTGTACTTTTTCGCATTAACATTATATGTAGCATCTATAAAAAGGGACCTTATTGTCGATGGCGCTTACGCCGAACTGCGTCACGAGACGTTGTATTTATATCGGAGCATCGATAATAATGGTGGAAGCGCCATCGACAATAAGATCCCTTTTCATGGATATGGTCTCATATGACAATCTTGTTTGATATTGTTTAAGTGGATGTAATGCGACAAGATTCAAAAGTGTCAAACTATTTTTGGTGTCGACTGTACAACAACGCTTTATAACACAGAACATAGATAAAAAATGTTATGAAATTAAATATAAGTATTAATTATTTTTTTGATATTGGGTTTGCCCTTGAAGGATTTCGACGAATTTCGATGAATTATGTCGACGATAGAGTGAGCTCCCCAGAACATGCCTATATTCACCCTAGCTTTAAATATATTGTTTTATATTATCTACTTATTTCGATTTTATACGAAGCACTAGACGTGTATATTAGATAGCCTGAAATTAATTCATTAAAATTCTTTGAAGTTAAAAAGGTATTTTTTAATTATGGAATCACGTTAAAGAAAGCTTTGATGTTTTAAATGTCAAAGGCATGGTAGTCCGTCCCCGATCTTCTTCAAATAAAACTGTCCTTGTTGGATGATAAATACTAGATTTTAGCCTAATATACAATATTATAAAAAAAAAACTACGAGCTCTTCCATAAACACTAGTAAGCGTTACTTGTTCTATTACTATTTTATTTTATCTTATCTTTATAACAGATGCTCCTTTCTTGGTATAGTTCAGGAAATATTTTTTGGCCGCCTGTTATCTACTTTGAAATCTTTTTTCTGCGTTATGACTTTTCACCTTTCAACCCACTGTCATAAGAATAAATAATAACTACACGTAGAAGCGAATCTCCTTTGACCATGCGCCAAATGCCGCGCTTTAAATACCTACTTCCCCTTCACCCCGCTACGCCCCTCCGTCTTCCGCACCCAAAGTTAGGGCTGTCAATTGCGAAATATTTTAATCAGTTTATGGATGTGGTATACAAGTTTAGTCACGGAATGTTATTAATGTTTTACTTTAACGTGGAAACATTGTTGCAAAATGAGTTTTTTACATTTACGTTAAATTAGGTAATAATACTTTTTGATGATATTAAGATTATCTCATAAAACTCCTTCATTCAATCAATTATTTCTAATTAGTTTGCCGTAAATAGTCATTCACTTTTTAAAACACTATCTTAGTTCAACCATAAACACTAAAACCAACACAAATACGAAAACCAATTCAAGACGCAATATCCATATCTTGGTTAATATATATTACGTGTGTGACGCCCCTGACTGACTAGACACCTCAGGTGTCGCCAGGCGGTAGGTATCTAACGCGTCGAGCGCGGGTCGGGAGCCGGGAGTTTCGCTTCTACGTGTAGTTATTATAATATAACCTTTTGTTTGATATTAACAAAAAGATCTTAATGAAGATTACAGACGGCCAATTCATATTTCCTGAACTATACACTTCGACGATTAAATGTAGGATATTTTGAGAAATAAAAACCGGGCAAGAGCATGTCGGACCATGCTCAGTGTAGGGTTCCGAAGTCTACTTAGTCGTGATAGTTTTTTTTTTTTGGTAATCGCATGAAGTGCCAAAGACAAAAGTCGTTGCTTTTGTTTGCTTTTTGCTTTAATTACTTTAAGAAAAAGGGCAGAGGTGAAAATCCCTTCCGGAGACCTGGGAATGGAGGGCCAGGTACTGCCGGGCTCGCACCGGCTAAAAACACCAACGCCCCTATTACCAACTAGAATTTAGACTCCCGCGGATACTACCCCAGCCAGTGCTGAAAGGCCGGAGGAGAAAGTCCTTCCTCCGTTTACATAACCGCGGGGTTTTTCCAAAAAGGGGGGATAGGAATAGTGGGGAAACTTATAGCTATGTGAGTCGTGGAGTGGGAATCCTGACGCATGCATGCTTACAGACTACGGGCTTCCGTTCTTCTGCCCGACAATGGAAGGGTTGGGTCGGAGATCTTTTTGGACCACTTGTGTGGCTGTGGATACCATCTTTATGGGTTTATGGGGCTACCCTTTTTGAGGCTTTCTCTTTTGCCTGGAGATACTATTTTTTGCGCGTGTCTCCTAGCGCTGCCCTCTTTTGTGACCTCTTCCATTCGTGATAGTTTTCCTATTAAATTCATTATATTTGGTTTCATTTAAGATATTTTTCAGACTTTTAGTATTTGTAGTTTTGGCTGTAAGGTCGGGGGGGACACTTGACTCTAACAAATATTAGCGCTTTAAAGCTTAATATTTCATGAACGGATACCTTAATCGAAAAATTGTTTTCACAAACCCACAATATTTTGAACCTATCCAACGACACCACACACATGGGGTAGAAGAGAAAAAAAAATTACATCCCCACGTTACGTGTAGGGGAGGTACACTAAAAAAAAATATTTTTCAAGATTTTATTTTACTACTTTTTTGCGTGACTAATATGTATATTCATGCCAAATTACAGCTTTCTAGTACTAAGAGTCTCTGAGCTAGGCTGCGGACGGACGGACGGACGGACATGGCGAACCTATAAGGGTTCCTAGTTTGACTACGGAACCCAAAAAAATCGACCCTCTAATACAGTCAGCTGTTCAAATGTGCAGGTTACCTTACAATGTTTTTCCGCCACGCGTTTTATAGTTTTGTTAGAAAAACTTAAAGGTATACATCGTGACCGCTGAGGCTCGAACTCTGTACCTTACTAATATAATAAGCCACTGGGCCACCGACGCGACGACGCTCCTGTTATCAGTGACTTTTAAAACATGTTCGAACATGTTTAAAGAACACAGAATCTCTTTTTATCTTATGTTATTGCGTGTCTTATTCAATAATTCGACGCAGTATGACCAAGGTCCTAAATACCTAGTGTACCATAGTGTCTATGAGCTCGGAGGTCAAGTTATGATGTTCATTCACAACCAAATTTCTTCTAACTACTTAGGTTAGGTTAGGTTAGAACTGTGACCACATTAATAGTAATGAAAGCCGTTAGAAATATTATAGTTTTTTAAATTTTGCATTTCGTTTTATACATCATGATTATTATATCGTTGGTTTATTATAGAGATCGAAATTATGAAATTGGTGTTATGTAAAAGGAAAATTAGAACATTTGTTTCTTATACTAAACATTACACACCCAAGACTAGTAGGCATGGCCGGTTTTTAGTACATAATAGAGCAGACAATATTCTTTATTTTTAATATCTTTGAAAGTGAAATAAGAATGATAATAAAGACTCTTGACTTCGTAAAAAAAGCTTTTTATTCTATTAGTTTTATTGAATTTAATAAAAATGTATTATTTGATTTACGTAGTAATAAGCTTCAGACTCGGCGTTGTTTTGGTTTAGTTTTTTGCTGGTATTTTTTATACTGTATAATAAAACCTAGAAAAATATTTATGAATTAATATATATCAGAGAACAATCTTTAATAAATAGACCAAGTCCAAAACTTAACATAAATCCTGTATTCAACAAAAACATTCAAGACCCACGCATATAAAATTTACCACATCACATCTGCCCCGATCTTTGATATTTGATTGATGTTGCCCTGTGATATTTTATCTGATATCGACGGGCTTATTTCACACAAATGTCTAATGATAGCAACGGGAACGCAAAACGTTAATCCGATCCACGTTTGAATTATTCTCCCTATATTTACCAGAAAAATCTTTTAAAATTACCAAGACTTTCCGGGATCCCCGGACCGTTGCTTAATAAAACAGTTTTCTTGTCATTTTTACTCGTATTTTAAGATTTGACAACTTTACGAAGGCGTTACTGCTTGGCAGCCGATACGTGGGGCTACTGGATACACTCCAACACTCGTAAACTGAAACACTGGGCTTATTTAGTGTTAAACATTGTATTAAATAAAACCGCTCAAGTGGATTCTTAAACTAGATTCTTTATTTTTAAGGTCTAGGTCGACGAAGTTTACAACTTCTAAAACACTCTGGATATATTTTCAGATATCGTAAAACGGGGTGAGTAGGGACACAACATAAAATGAAGCATATGTTACTAATTATAAGACTGAAATTATAACTAATAGACGCAAGGTTATTGTCCATTTAATATTTTTTCTTATTTGTAACAAGTTATGGCTTATTTTAGGTTGTCTCCTTACTCACCCCTTTATCCCTACTCACCCCGTTTTACGGTACTCGAAACGTTTTATTAATATTTATGCGTATGTGCTTGTATCTGGTGTGTAGGTTTATATATTTATTGTACATAATATATTATGGCGATCAAGTATGTACATAACGTAACGTTTTCGGGTACTAAGGTATGTAAATTAAATAAATCTCAAAATAAATAGACCTTTATTCATAACATACACCTACTGCATTATTAACATGGGATTAGACATCGCTTATAGCGATAAGATCGCCTGTTGCCTACCGTATTAGAATTTCATGTATTTGTCTTTCCTTGTTAATTTTTCTTGTTTATTTAATAAACGAAGCGTACCTATTTGTATTGTAGACATTATTGCAATATTGCATTGATTATTGTAGCTCCTATTAGTAAATTGTCAGACAAAGTCATTTTTATTGTAAAGTATCCATTAGATTCTATTGAAGTACATAAATACATACAAGCTGCAAAGCCTAGAAGCCGTTTATCACTACTCGCGGTTAAAAGTACTTTATGTCGTCTTGTATGCAGTTTTTCTTGTCACTTAAATCGATGACATTGTTCCTAAGAGCAGGTCTTTGTATGTCTTATTATTACAAACTTGTCCATACTGACCCATTTAAATGTACCACCCTGTATATATCATCAGCGGGCCTAGTATGGCTGTGTCTTTATCACTTGTCAAACGTGGATAAAGCATCCGTCACTCTCGTACTTATTTACGTGTCAGAAGGTGACGGATGCCTTAGCCACACTTTGTCACGCGATAAACGCAGCCATATTAGGTTGTAGTATAATCGAACTGGGTTTAGTGTCGTGGGCTCTTTGACTAATATTAGTATGGATTTATGCTAGAGAAAGCCAACAAGCCAGGGGATCACGTGATGGAAAGCGATAACCCTATGCGCATCCGCAACACAAGTACCCTTACCATGAGCTACAATTACCGTACTCGCTAGCGAGTCGAATGCTCTGTCCCTCGCACTTTATAAGAATACTGCGAAGTCTGCGAGGGACAGAGCATTCGACTCGCTAGCGAGTACGATAATTCTAAGTCATGGCAAGGGTTCAGAGAAATTGCAGATGCGTTGTCAGCTTTTGAGGTCAGTTAACAAAAACTACACTTTTTATTTAGCCTTTGTACATACCTTTGTGTTTCTGTCTATTTTGTTGTTTGTTATTTTCCCGTTTGTACAAAAAAGTACTTACATACATAAATATACAAACACTTGTCTATCTTGTTATTGTTTCATTTGAAACACCCCTATGTTTCACTGCGGTCTCGTCGCCATGTAAGTCAACTAGTCAGTTTTTTTTTCTTAAATTTATCTTTTGTTTCACTGCTGGCAGAGTAATACCATAGTACAGTCAAGGACTTTAATTGTCATGCCACTATGGAACCCTGTCATAATGACAGAGTCAAACCACATGACAGATATTACGGTTAGATGAATGATTAACGGTATGCGACAGGGTTCCATACTGGCATAACAATTAAAGTCCTTGACTGTACTACCATACGGTATTTGACCTTAAGGTTCAAGCCCTCCGAGACAATAGGAAATATGCATACATTTTTACATCGCATTTCTCAACAAAATATGAACATACTGTAAAGACGCCACCAAAAAGTGAAATTAAAATTAAAATCGGCCAAGAAATACAGATGGAATAAACATTTATAAGACTGCGAAATAGGCAGCAATTAGACAGGGAGATTCGATATGCATTGTGACGTCATGTAACAGGTCGGCCATAATATTAACTCCATGTTAAATGTTTTTCTAGAGAGAGATAGGAACAAATTTGTTGGCCTAATATCTTGGTAAATTTTTATAGCTATAAAAAAAATATTTTTCTCAATTGTGTGTTACATAAATCACCTTTTACTGAAGCCTTAACCTTACAAGACCTTAACAAGTAAGGGACAGCTTCCATTCCATAAAAAGCGAAAGTCTAAGTCACGCGATAGTAATTTGTTAGTATTATTATCATAATGACAATAGCTGACGGCTGCAATTTTTTGATATTGCCTCCAATATATGTTGAAAACATGAAAGCGCATAAAATCCGCATTTTTTAAGAATTGTATGTACCCAGTGACTCCATCAAGAAGTGTCAAATGAGTTGACGTACCATTTATCAAAATCAGTTGAGCCGTTGAATACATAGACATACATACGCATATATGTCAAACACATAACCCTTTTGGGCTTCGCCGCAGTGGGGTAAAAACATCTGATCTGAATTTGTCACTACAGACTTAAAAATCCTTTCTTTACATTACATAGTATAAAACAAAGTCGCTCCCGCTGTCTGTCTTAGGTCTTTTAAACCACGCAACGATCTTAATGCAGTTTGCAGAAATAGAGTGATTCCGGAGGAAGGTTTTTATATACACTGAATAGAAAACTCACATAAACCGAAGCGAAGCGAGGACGGGTCGCTAGTAAAAATAAAACTTAAATTCCGAACTTATTTAAGGGTACTTGTGGATTCAGCTAACCTCGTCAACTTAAATTAAATCTAACATTTCTTGCTCAAACTAATTGCCTTTGACAACGATTACGATCGACCCAGAACCCACTTAGAGAAAGCAATTGAATGTCAAAGAGCTTCTCAAGTGATTAGTTTTATAAGATCCGTAGTAAAATCTCGCAACGACGCACTTAGTGGCTGGCATTGGTCTCTGGCCAGTATCCAGAAGTCGAGGGTTCGCAAATAGTGCACCATCGACTCAGCAAATACCGAGTCGCTCGACCAATCAGGAGACGTCACTCGTTTGAATAGCTCCTCTGCATGTATGAACAATTTTCTCACAGAGAATTTCGATGATTTACAGTTTGCCTGTACCTAGTATTTACTTGATAATATTGCATCGTAACTTTACCTTAAGTTCTTTAAGTTGTATTTAAATGAATAAGGAATGTTTACACTGCGAATACAGAATAACTTTGGATGTATTAGACGACGATTTTTGTAAAAAATAAATAAAAAAAACTTTATGAAACTGAATTAAAGAAAGGGCAAGAGCATATCTGACCATGCTCAGGTCCCGTATTATTTTTTTTTTTTTTTTTTTTTTTTTTTAATTTATTGAAAGGTACACTTACAGCAAGTACAGAAAGCATTCACATCATAGTAACAGGTTAAGGTATTATGTCTAGTGTACAAGCCAATTACAAGTATACACGGCATTTCCAGATAACTTAGCGGACTAAATAAAAACAATAGATTACACTAAACATCAGTTCGTAATAAACAGGCTAAGATTTTAGTTTTAAATTTGTTAAGCGAATCAAAAAATAAATCGAGATCAGGCAGAGTTGCACTCATGCCATTGAATGCATTACAAACACGAGGCAACGGAGAGTGTCTACCAACATTGGAACTATATGTAGGAACAAACATAATTTTACTAACAGGCTTCCTAGGTATGCGGGTTGGTACTGTAAATTTTAATTTATTATTACTTATTCTGTACTATTACTATTGTACTATTACTTATTCTGTGATATTACTGGCGCCTTTACCGCAGTGTATAAAGCATCCGTCACCCTCGCACTTATATATTAGTCAGAAAGTGACAGATTTTCACTTAATTGACAAAAAATTAATACAATAGTTAAGATATTAGTTATATCAACCGAAGCTGATAGTAACAACAGCAAATTTTTTTAGTGTTTCAACTAACATCTTAGTTGATGTATCTTAAGTCTTAGTTGATGTATCTATCGTCTTGTCAGGCTCGTATGGGATGAAGACGCTTATGCACAACAATCACAATCTTGCTACAAGCAATCAATTATTTTTTTCAGTGTGTCCACATCGATAAACGTGACCATAATAGGCCCGCAATGATGGGTACCTAGGCGACTAAAGTATTTATACCTACTAAAAATCATCTAAGACAGCACCAAATAACTTTAATTGGAAAATTAGTTCATATTTTGGAGATAGCTTTTTGTGTTTGTAGTAACGGCTTCAAAACTCTAAACGTCAGAAATGTTCTTCCCGGGTTTTTTAGGTAAGTATTCCACTTATAGTTTAAGTGTTATATAAACAATAAATCGTATATTCATTGGTATAACAAAAAAACACTCTACTATTTCAAGAAAATACTTTAGTTTATTAGAAAACAGAATAATAGTCATGAAGGCGCCACTGCCCACTAGCATATTATTCAAATGCCCCATTATAACCTTTAGCAGGGAAACTACTACGTACAAGAATATGTTTAACATGTCTGAAAATAACATACGTGCATGAGTTCCCGGATCTAAAATTACCATATTTATTCAGCTTCTATCAAATACGTGTTAGAGTTATGAAGATAAGGGTTTAAATTTTTAACGCCTCAGTTGGTCAGAATAGAAGCACCCAGAGTATCTCTAACACGGCAATTTCAATCTTACGTCTTTGAATTACTTTTATTGTTTGAAAACGTGGACATTACTTTCACGGAATCTAAAAGTAGTACGAATTCCTATAACAAAATCCTTCAATTATTTAAGTTTACTATTCGATGACGAACTAAAAATTATAATGTCAACGTGTTCACGCGCGTTCTTTTGTGTCCACCAAAAGCAGAGATATCTATAAAGGTTATACAATATCATGTAAACTGTTGGGTATTTATTAGTGCTATAGTTTTACACTTTAATACTTCTTACAACTTTCGATGTGACTGTTACACCAAAAGGTGTTTAAAAAGAACTTTTTTGTAATACATTTTGCTGCTGAATGTATTTGTATAACTGGTTTGGTTTTCAATAACGGTGGTGACTTACTATATACTAGCTGTTGCCCGCGACTCCGTCCGTGCATAAAAATAAAACATAGCCTTTGTTTATTAGGGAAAATGTAGCATGCTAATGGTGAAAGATTTTTTCAAATCGGTCCTCTAGTTTTGGAGCCTACAAACAAATTTATTTATTTATTTATTTATTTATTATAGGAAAACCAACAGCTGATAAATTACCTTAAACATAACATAAGACACATAAAGCCAATTACACGTTTTCTCAGATATAAATAGAATATAATGAAAGGAACAAAGAGAAACACTTCCTTAAAGAAAGCATTACATGCGAGAAATCACTCAAGCAGAAACTGCACAGTAAAAACAAAGTCTAAATGGCAGCAAAAAGGAAAAAGGACAAAAGAGTTACAAAATTAATCCAAACTAGATTTTATGGATTGTTACCGCCAATTAACATTATTTAAAATAGTCACACGTTAACTCACGTCTCACACGGGGAATTTTGCTATTGAAAATATCTAAATTCATTTTTTTAGACAACTTATAACAACAAATAATCAAAGCTTTCCTCTTTATAATATAAAAATGTAGAAAAAAGTTTTGAGACTTTGACCATGTTGATATTTGGGGATATAATGTAGCTTAAATTAGTAATAATGTAGCTATCTGTAATTGACAGAATTTTCAAAATCGAATGAGTTGTTCCAGAGATCTCTCTTCTTCTCTTTCAGCCTATAGCCACTCAATGCTGAGTGTAGGCATCCTGCATTGCTCGCCACCCATCTCGTTCCAGTGCTCTCCTCATCCAGCACCTTGACCAGATCGTCGGTCCACCTCATTCCCTGTCTGCCAACGTTTCTTCGCCCAGTTCTGGGTCTCCACCCAACCACCAGAGATGACCTTCTATAAAACTAATCTTAGTATCATCGCTCAGTCTAAAAATCCGAGCTGCTTGGAAACTATTTCTTTATAACCAGTATGGAATATAGTACACTCATATAGAGATTTTATTTCAAGAAGCTGTAAGGTAATCCTCTCGGTTCCAGAAGCTAATACCAGTACTTGTGCTATTTTTTTTTTTTCTCAATCACCAAATAATGATTAGCTGGGAGAGATCCTTGGGGTTCATCTTTATATGTACGTATAAATCCCTTTATTGTTAAGATTGTCTTTTGTTTTGTCTGGTGTAAAGTATTTAATATAAACATAAAAGTTGTAACAGTATAATCGAGTTCTAAATTTCTTTACGAAAATATATCATTTAGTTAAATAAACATGTTAAAAGTTTACTTTGTTTACTGAAACAAATACATGTCAAGAAAATGCTGGCAATCCTTTAAAAATACGAGTATTTATTTAAAATGTACGTGTATTTTATCCATTATTTAGGCGTGTATTATCCACGTCGTGATTTGTGATTGAAAAACTTTTCAATCAGGCCAAACGTGCACAGAAAGTCATTCCGAGCTGAAACAAATTTCCCTTTGTGTCTTACCTCGCAAAGAATAACACGAATGAAATCAATCTCTGCATTATTTATCACATCGGCTGGTTCAGACAATGGCCTCCCTTTGTATTTTTTCGTTTGCTATAAAGGAGTTACTTTGAAGCGAATAAATACACCGAATCCGCTGATAAATTTATTCGACGGAATGAAAAATTACCATTCCGCGGTCGCTTAGATTTAGCTGTTATTGACGGGTTTAACAAATCCTTTTAATATGCCTTTAAATTAAATCGGAAACAGTGAAAAACATTTCAAAAATCGGCGGACAATCTCACAGAAATTGACCTATCTAGTCCTAATCTAAGCTCTAGGCTTGTACTATGGTTACTAGGCAACGGTAAACATAGTTATATAGAGAAATAAATACTTGTATATAAAAAACTCAAGACTGTGAAACAAATATGACATTTGCATTCTCAAAGATTCATTCTAAACATGGCAATTTTAAGACCGCAAATGCGTTGCCAACCCTGACGGCTGGAATGCCTCTATGCTAGGAATTTCACCCGTTGTATACACATGTTAAAAAGTTGTCATCTCGTGATTAGAAAGAAAGAAAAAAGTTTATTAAGTGCAAGTCAAAAAAAACTTAATATGATATACTTAAAGATAGTATCAACGAAAAGAACATGCAAGCACTTAAAAGGCGACCAGCAGGCCTTTCGCGTAACTCACTCGCAATCGCGATCGGCTTCAAAACAAAACAATTGCATGCAGACAAGCCTTCCATTTTCAAAATGAAAACAATTGTGATTGCGAGTGTTGTTACGCGAAAGGCGTGCTGGGGGCTGATTCTTGACTTTCGAGCGCTCGAAAGTTTGGTGCGAAAGTGAGTAAAATCAGTGGAATACGAGCGGTAGAATTAAAACGAATGGTGTGGACCACCCAACCACACAAGTGTTCGCAGATGATTAACACTTGCACTTGCTAAGTCCTTACTGATATTATTAAGTTATTCTGTACCAGAAGCACCTATTTCGCATCAACGATGCGTGAAATCGCTCCTAGCGTAATCGTGCCGATACTTGTTCCGACCCATTTCAGGCTGGCTTACGTCATATAATATTATTGGCTAAATTACGTTCAGGAAATACAATTTAGTTATCTAACTGATTTTTCATTCCGGTGAACAACGTTATATTGAATCGGTGGTACATTTAATGAAATAAGAAATATGTTAATTATATTATATGTTATGTATATTGTTTTATGTTTTGTGTTAGTATATTGTGTGTTGTCTTTTCGTGGCTACATTTTTTTTCACGAATAAATGTTTTTCTTTCTTTCGTTCTTTATTGACAGCTTTCGGGTTATTTCTATATATTGTCTGGTTTGACACAGTATTTATTATGTACCTAATAGTCATTAATTTCTGCCTTAGGTTAGAACTCATTATGGGGTTTTTTACCGAAAATCAAAGGTTCATTTTCGTACAACTTATTCTTGAAATTATAAAAGTGTTTGCGGGATTTTTTTTATTTTGTAAAAGAGTAATCTGACAAATAAATTATTGATGAGTACCTAAAATCTAAACTGCGAAATCTGCGTCTGCGTTGACGACACGTTAGCCTAGTAGGCAGTGACCCTGCTTACGAAGCTAGCGGTCCGTGGTTCGATTCCCGGTCTGGGCAAACATTTGTGTGATGAGCGCGAATATTTATTTCTAAGTCATAGAAATAAATGATTTCTCTTAGAAAGTAATTTCTATGTATATAATATAAGTATTTATTTATCTATATGAGTATGTTTATCGTTGCATAGTAAGAGTCTAGCTTAGATTTGGTCGCCGACTTAAAAGTCTGTTATTAACGAAATCACTATATTTTGTTAAAGAATATAGTGACGATTAGATATAGCTAGCTATATTGAGTTATTTTTATTTTATTACTTCTTGACATTTCCAAATATTATTGTACTCTTGTCTTGACATTTTATGACTGTAGAATTTGGGCTATATTTATTTTTATTTTTCTGCTGTTTTTTTTTAAATTATTATTATTACTTTTGTACACATTGACATTATTTGATTTTTACTTTTTATATATTTTTTTTACACTGACGATCTTATTGTGAATTCAGTATAACTATGCGACATATAATAATGTAATTTCCAATATGAAATAAATGACTACTACTACTAGGTCAATATGTGTAAGATTGTCCCCCAATTTTTATTAATTTATTTAATGTTAATAATAATTGTGCTTTAAAGAAAAAATATCAAGGAGGTTTTTCAGAGGTGTGACAATTAAATTCGCAATAAAAGCATTTGACTTTGACTTGGAATCGTAACATTAACATAAATATTTATGAAGCATAATTAGGTTTGAGGTCGTTAACATAATAATATCTACGTCAACTATGTATCATTCATCAATGTCTAATTAAGCTCCCAAACATATTCAAAGCACTCAAAACAAACACAAAATTACTTCAAACTTTGACAAACTATTTTCAAATAAATTGCGTTTAAAATAGTATTGCTACACGACAAATATTCAATAATAGCGGTTATAAATTCACTTTGGCAACTCTAAATTGTCCCCTGTGATATACAGCGGGGAGCATTTTTCCAGCTTGCCGCTCGAGGCTCGAATACTTTGTATGGAGGGTACTTTAAGTCTTAATAAAATATGGGGATTCTTGTTTATGGTCGGGAAAGCCTGGTTACCAGTGCTTAGTGGAATTAGGTTGGATGCGGGGCAAATAAAATATAATGCCATAAACAATTGAATATAATAAATTCGAGTGCTTTTTTCGTAACTTAAATCAGTTTTGGCAGATATATATTTGTGTTTTTACTTTATGAATTATCGACGATATAATCCGTCTTTATCAATGTTAGTGTATACAAAAACAAATGCGGCGCTGCATTAAGGCCTAGACACACCGGATGCGTGCGCGTAGACGTGACGTGCGCGTGCGCTTTCCACTGCGTTGTATAGTGACATGCCGTATGAGAATTCATACTATACACCGCAGTGGAAAGCGCACGCGCACGTCACGTTTACGCGCACTCTTTGGTCTCGCTGAGCCTTTAACCTCGTATGGCCCAGTGTGAAATAGGATGTAAATAATCAAGGCAAATCAATTTGAACTGTATCGCAATGACAATTAAGTTTATTTTCCTATCTTCATAAACTGAAAATGGCATTATCAAACAAACGTAATTCAACTTTATTGCCTTGCTGATAGATTAAAAGTCCCACTTCACAAAAAACTTACCGTTTTTAGTAAATATTGAGGGCCTTATGAAGTTAAGACGATAAACTTCTGCGCGGACGGAGTGCGCGGACGGTGCGCGGAAGCAGAAGCTAGTATCTAATTTGAATTTAATTTCGCAGTATCTTCTTGTCGTAGAATCTTGTGCAGGGTCCATCCATACCACTTCCACCATCTTATCTAAGGCGTGAAATACACAGAAGCCCAAACCTTTTTGATACAAAATGTAAGAAAGCGTCAAGTTGTGAAATACACACAAAAAACGCGGCGCGCTTCCTGTAGGCGCGGAAAAGGCATGCCTTCGCCTCGCCGCTCCGTAGCGCTCCCTAACGTTCGCTCGCCTCTTCCGTATAATTTAGCATCGCGCCTGCGACTTTTCCAAGTCTTTGCTTGCGCCGCACCTGTGCCTCGCTACGCCCCGCCTGTGCTGCGTCTGCGCCGTGCCCCTTCTGTGTATTTCACGCCTAAAGGTTGCAAACATTCTTCGATTCACATTTTAGCGTTCCGGTATGGCTCCTTGTGTCAAAATAAGTCAGAGAAAAGGTAATTTTTTAGAAAACTGTCATCTCTAACGTGTATTGAAACGCCCATCACAACCAAGATCATTTTACAAAAACCTCCCGTAGGATTGCAGTCTTGAGATTGTAGTTATTAGATTGGACAATGTCTAAAGGGGTGTTATTCTCTTAAAAACGGCGGTCGGTCGAACGAACGAGCGAAAGCGCAGCGACGAGTTTAAGTAGTCCCGTCCAAGCGAACAAAACAAATTTTAGCGCGTGCATTCTCAATTAGGCAGCCTTATAGGTACGTTCGAGAAGCTATGCTGCCAAATTGAATACATGCGCTACAATGTGTTTTGTTCGCTCTGACGTGACTACTTAAACTCGCCGCTTGGACATTCACTCGTTCGTTCGCTCGTCCGTCGTTGTTGAGAGAATCACACCCTAGGTTTCAGATCTTACTTACCATCCGGTGATCTGCGAGCTCATTTTCCTTTCCCTTTGCTAATAGGGTCGAAATGACATTGTTTACTAGAGATTCAACATTTACTTGATGTCATTGTATAATTTAATGATGAATACAATAGACCTTTAACCATAAACAAACGGCGTGACGCGACGTGACTAATGCAAGTGGTTTCGTTGACGCCTGACGGACGGTCACGACTTTGCGTGGCGGCGATTGCAGAAAAATTCATAAGAATAACTTCATCTCGCTGCGGTGAATTGTCGCTTGCTTTATTGTTTTTAGGGTTCCGTATCCGAAGGAACCCTGTTAATATGCGTACGCTGTCCATCCGTCCTAAATTAAGCCTTGGCCCACCATACTACGAACAGGGAGTTTTTTGTGAGTGGGACTTTAAGTCTACCATCTAGGCAATAAAGTTTAATTACGTTTGTTCGATAATGCCATTTTTCGTTTATGAAGATAAGAAAATAAACCTTATTCCCATTGCAAGACAGTTCAAATTAAATTGCCTTGATTATTTACATTGTATTGCACACACTGGGCCTTACGAGGTTAAGGAGCTGTATTTTTTGAACCGTAATAGATAGCGGGATATTTTTAGGGTTCCGTACCAAAATGGTAATAAAGGAACCCTTACGTGTGAGACCTCAGTGTCTGTCTGCGTGTCTGTATTTGTATGTCACAACAGTTTTTCTCAGAAACCATAGAAGCTATCAACTTGAAATTCGGCATAATTGTTTAACTTGATAGCCCGCATCAGTTTTTAGTAAAACTATATAAAATTGATTTGATTATAGAAACTGAATCTGCACAACACTATTTTTTATAATTTTCCGTGACGTACGTTTTGATTTATAGACAAAATTGGACAAAACGGACCGTCCCCCCCCCTCTTGTCTCTGAAGTTGATGGACAAAAAAATCACAATGCTAGTAAGTATCTACATCTCTATGATTGTTAATAGACCTAACAAAAGGAGGATCTGTGTTTGACCCGTCGTTATATCAATATACTTAGTTGTTTTATATGTATGTATGTAATTTGTTTGAAGTCATAAAGTACGTTTTGATAAAATCGATTTTATCCAGAGATTTTATAAAACGAACCTCATCTTCTCTAGTTATATCTACACGTTATTTCAGGAATTAACTACTAAAAATTTTACTGTTTTAGTGATTTGAAAAAATATGGTTTTCCATAATAATGTACCTACACAAATACTACTATAACCAAAAAAAGGAAACAACGTTCTCCCGAGGGCTTATTGCCTAACGCAATCGCAATCGTTTTCATTTTGACAGTCGGAAGGCGAGTCTGCATACAAAATGAAAACAATCGTTCCACTTTGAAGTCGATTGCGATTGCGAGTGCGTTAGGCAATAGCGGTTCACGAATTTGATACATTTCCTTGACTATACAGGATGATTCAAATAAAACCTGTAAAACGGTTCAGAATGCCCCTCGATGTAATCGACGGGAAACCGTCACGCCGGCGTGAACATTTTGAAAGGTCGTGTTTAATTTGTAGCTTACAATTCTATGTAAAAAAGGCTAAACTTTCAAGGCCAACTTAGTCAAGTAAATACGGAGCTAATAAAAGTTAGAATTGGATTGCATTGATTTTAATTTAATAAAACAAATCTTCATTCGGAAGAACTTTGTTAACAACGAGATGCTTTGTAATAAAATTATAGTTTTGAATGTCTTTAGTGATAGGGTTATCTTATCACTCATAAAGTCGTAAACAGAAGTAGAAAATTAGATCTATCTTAGGGTCAAGCTCAATACAATTTTCTCCGCTAAAAGATAAAAAAAGATAAAAAAGAAAATAAATGTAGAACAACATCAAATACTTAAAGTAATCTAAAATTAACACTTAAATGTTTATGATATATAATGCATCATAGACCGGGAGATACTGACACAAAATTACCGGACATTTGTACCAAGTATGGCGACCCTTCAAGGGTCTAATTACGTAATGACGAAAAGGAAAATGGTGGTCATAGCGCTGGTACCGGCGGCCTAAACGCGTGGGCGTTAATCGAACGTGTCGGATAAATTAAGAAAGTCGAACTATTTGTACCACTAAAATTCTTGTATTTTCCGATAGTCGATGAAAAAAGAAGTAGGCGGTACCGTAATGCCATACTTCTCCGGTGTGGCTTACAGCCCGCCATATCGACGAAAACACGTTAATAAAAAAAAAATTCAACCATTTGTACCAGGCTAATTTTTGTACAGCTCATCATCGTAGAGTAGCCGTTCACGAAAATCACCATGCCATACTTTTCCGACGGTTCCAAATGGCCGTTTTCTATACCGCCGCAAAGAAGTAATTTTTTTTTTGTTAAACTATTTGTACCATCCTATAACTTTTTTTACCATTTCTTTGTATGATCATAAATAGAAGTTTGATAATGCCATATCTGTTTCTAGTATTGAGGGGCGTGTTTCCAGTATTGATGATTAAAGAAATTCAGGAAATACGGTATTTGACTCTATATCAAATCAGGAACTTTTATTGAAACCTCAAAAACGATTGCTAGTATGAAGTTTGTATGAAAAACTGCCTTCTGACGTCACTATTTTTAGTGATCAAACAGCTTCCTTTTATTTAGTTTTTATTAACGAAAAATAGACTATATTGCAAAAATAAGCGAAAACTTAGTTCTTTTCGTGTATTTTTGAATGCTTGGTTTAGTGATAGCGTTAAATATTTTTTTTTAGACATTAGTCAAATACCGTATTAACAATATCGAGCGGAAATAATAATAATAATAATAGCCATAATAGAAATAGTAGTCATGCATTCTTTCCTCCACGTGTAACACACATTCCGCATTTAATTTACAGAGTCTTGATTTTTACTCCGAGGTAACATTTTAAGAATTTCATTAATTATTATAAAAAAGTCTCAGCAGCCCAATTATGCCTAGAATCTTTCCTTAAATAACTTAATAGCCGGATTACGGAAATAAATGAAGTGTTCTTAAGGCCATCTTGTTTACGTTCATAGCATCTAAACGAGGGGTTAAGATGCTGCTTAAATTTAATTGATGATGGCATTTTAGTATAATTCGCTTAATTTGGACGTTTTCTTGAGCAATTAATTAAGTGATGATAATCTCATTTTGTTTCCATAATAGTCCAATTATTAATAAACCTTTGTCTGTTACCGTTTTATTAATTTAGCGTTTTTGCGATTTTATATGCGTTTTCTTGTTTAAATATATAATTGAACTTATTTTGGAACATGGCGACCTCATTGTTGTATAGGTAACTTAAGAGCTGTCATTTGTAATTACCACATTTTAGGGTTCCGTAGCCAAATGGCAAAAACGGAACCCTTATGGATTCGTCATGTCTGTCTGTCTGTCCATCCGTACACACGTGTCACAGCCACTTTTTTCCGAAACTATAAGAACTATACTGTTGAAACTTGGTAAGTAGATGTATTCTGTGAACCGCATTAAGATTTTCATACAAAAATAGAAAAAAACAATAAATTTTGGGGGTTCCCGATACTTAAGAACTGAAACTCATTCTTTTTTTCATCTAACCCATACGTGCGGCGTGTATATGGCGGGATAGGTCTTCAAAAATGATATTGAAGTTTCTAGTATAATTTTTTTCTAAACTGAATAGTTTGCGCGAAAACTTCCAAAGTGGTAAAATGTGTCCCCCCCCCCACTGTAACTTCTAAAATAAGAGAATAATAAAACTAAAAAAAATATAATATGATGTACATTACCATGCAAACTTCTGCCGAAAATTGGTTTGAACGAGATCTAGTAAGTAGTTTTTTTTCATACGTCATAAATCGTAAACCGCAATTTACCTTTCACGGAATCCCTCATGGGCGAGTCCGACTCGCACTTGGCCGCTTTTTTCTATTCACCGATGTTTTAACATTAAGTTATAGGGTCCTTACCCAAAAAATTCAAACAGTTGGGCATGCTAACTTGCGCAAAAAAAAAATCTACTTTTTCCTTGTGACTAGTTGGGGATAGTTTTATTCGCACAGCGGAACTTATTTCGTTTTCGTTGTTTCTATGGTGAACTACGGTACTATGGTTCATCTTTTTGGTCCTCACCCATTATTTCTTACGAGCTTCTACCCGCGACTTCGTCTGCGTACAGGTAGATTCACTGAAGCTGGCACGAATGGAATGAACAAAAGTACTGTCACCTATCACTGTGTGAGTGCCGTCCTTTGAACCGATGTTCGAATTTCAAACCGAAAACCTGTTATTATTTTACACACTTGTATACTTTCGTTCACTCATTCAATCCATTCGTGCCAACTCTTGTGAATCGACCTGTAGATTCCGATTATCGTTATTCCCTCAAAAACTTTTATTTTTTTGAGATGAAAGTTTATCTTATGTGTTGATCAAAGGTATAAGCTATCTCCATTTCAAATTTCATCCAAATCCGTCTAGCCGTTGCAGTGTGAAGGAGAAACAAACTAACGCACACACAAACTTTCGCATTTATATTATAAATAGGATTTGACCACACTCTAACTAAATCTAGGTCTTTTGCAAAGCAAAGAATTCTGACGGAATTCTACAGACAAATAAAAAAATCAGTAACTCAAAGTGCTCGTGCCGAACCCGAAGGGTTGACAGCTGAATTTATACCACCAAAAAGTTCTTACACAAATAAACTAATACCCTACACAAGTCAAATCGTTATTTATTACTACAGATCGTGTTTACCAATACTCAGCAAATATTTGTTTATCTCAAGATTTTGGAAGCCCCAGGCAGTATCAACTCCGGCCCAGTGGGACGCATCTGTTCCGCGAAGATATTTTTCATCGTTAAACAGAATACAATATGAGACGGCCACGAAACGCCCGAAATTATATCAAATAATAAAATTTTACAACGCCGTAAAACTTAATTAATGCGTGCGCCTGCGTCAGAAATTTGAATTTTAAAATAATTTAATTTAATTTTACTTGTATTTGTGAATTTCACTTATTATGTACAGTCAAGGAATTTTATTTGTGACCCACCTTAGTTCCAAAGTCAATCTGACATTCTAGAGCAATAAGGTTGAGTTTCCTATCAATTACAAATGACTTGGCATCTCTAATGACAATGACATCTTCAAGCAGATTTTCTTTGAAATGGGTAGCAAATTAACGTCCGTGACCGTACTAGCTTTTGCCCGCGACTTCGTCCGCGTACAAGTCGATTATTGCTGCTTTATCGGGAATTCTCCAATTTTCGGGGATGTAAAATATCCTATGGGTTTCCCTGGGACTCAAGCTATCTCCATACCAAAATTCATCTAAATCGGTTCAGCGGTTTAAGCATAAAGAGGTAACAGACAGACATATGAACAGACAGACAGAGTTACATTGGCATATATCATATTAATAGGGATAAAGAAATATTGTTTCATTGGCGTTATCAAAGTATTTTAAAGTACAGTTGAGTTCATAAATATGAATACACTTTAGTACCTTATCTATTTAATGTCATGTTCAAACTGCCATATACGAATTATCATAGCGATTAAAGTGACAAGGTAATAAAGTGTATACATATTTATGAACTCGACTGTACAACACAACTGAGGCCGTATTTACACATGTAGGCAGAGCTACAGAATTACCAACAACTCTAAAAACTTGTTGATAATTCTGTAACCACATTTTGCACAATCAGGCTGAGATGTTTACCAGCGTATTAGTGACAGGTTGCAAGCCCATCGCCTAACAGTACTACAAGCCTTTACTCCCTCGCCTCTTACGACATCCACGGGAAGACATGGAGTGGCACTATTCTAACCCGGCAACACGGAATAGAAAAAACAGTGGAAGTGCCATGAGCTTCGCTTAGTATCAGACCTGTTGTCGCCAATACTCAAACTATCATAAAAACTCACGCCACCATGGAAAATGTTTTTAGTGCGGGTTTTTACATTCCAAAATAGCACAATAAGGCATGCTTCTGGATTTATTTACTTTTTTAGAAATATCGTAATATCGAAATAAGCGATCGCGGCAAAAGTATGGTAGGTTGCGCGGAACTCCGCATAACCATGCCACACGTTACACGCCCACCTGACACTTCTACTGTTTTTTAACCGACTTCAAAAAAGGAGGAGGTTATACGTTCCACTGTATGTATTTTTTTTTTTTTATTTATGTTCACCGATTACTCCGTCAATTTCAAAAATTTTTTTTTGGTTTGATAGAGTATACTTCCGAGGTGGTCCCATTGTCACCAAATCTGTATCTGATGAGGGGATCAGTGAGGAATTGAGGGAACTCCTCAAATATTGTAGGCAAACATATAGCGATTTTAGTATTTTTAGTAACAAATCTAGCATTTGCATTCAGAAAGTATCATTTGGTGTAGTGGAACTGATGATGAAGACCACAGATGGCCACCGGAACTCCTCAATGGTACCGATTTCAAGGGTGGCGATAAGATATCTCGATTAAGATAGTTGAGCGACTACCTACAACGAATAATATTTACTTGTTGAAATATGACTATGACTTTCCCGCGGCGTTGCTTGCGGCGCGCTTGATATAAGTATAAGTTAAACTAAGAAGTGGGACTACGTAACAGCGTATTATAATCACTAAAAAGTATAAAATAAAATAAATGTTTTAAAAAACAAAAAACCGCCTTCAAAAACGCAAAAAATAACTTCTTTAAAATTGTAGGCACCTAATAGGTTAGTCCAACTGAAGTCGGCGACCACAACATTTTCAACAAAAAGCCGACATCAGTTGGACTAACCTATTAGGTGCCTACAATTTTAAAGAAGTTATTTTTTGCGTTTTTGAAGGCGGTTTTTTGTTTTTTAAAACATTTATTTCTGTTCTGTGTCCAGCAACCACGCGGGGGCCATATTATTTTGTTGTGTCAAAACCAGCAATTTTGAGAGTACCTACAGGCCACCTGATGGTAAGTGGGATCTGAGATCCATATACATTTGCATTCTCAAGACTACAATCTTAAGATTGCAACCCTAATGGCCGTATTAATAAACTCGTCTCGACTGAGATGCCCATCTCGAGAGACGTCAAAGTAAACGTCAACCCAAAGAAAGCTGACATTTTTGACGTGTCTTGTGATTGGCATCTCAACCAAGATGAGTTTATTAATACGGGCCTAAGACTGCATTGCCAACCCTGAGGACAAAGGTGGAATGTCTCTATGCTGGCAATATCACCGGTTGTCTTATCTCCACACCGGAACACAACAATGTGAGCATTGCTGCTTGGCGGTTCCCGGCAGAAGTTTGTTCCATTTCACTGCTTGGAAGTGTAGAAATATATTTAAAAACCATATTTTATATACCGATTGTGGATAATTTCGTATTTTATTTAGGGGTGATACAAATAACAGTATGTGACAGATAAAGTTTATTTCTATCTTTTTTTCTATTATATAACAGAGAAATGAAAGTGATAACTTATAAAAAAAATCTTTTGTTTTCACTTCTTTATTGTCACTTAATCTAAAAATAATAATTACGCATACAGAGTCCTAAGATACAGGTTGAGCTAAGTCTGGGTCACTGAATATTTTATTTGTAATCGGTTTTATTATATACCTTTTTAATTTTTAAACGCTCGTGGTCCGTGCGTTTTCAAATGCTTGCTAAGCCTTTAAGACCGTAACTCTCGCGATCCACTCCAGTGCTCGCTCCTCGAGTGTTATGTCCTAAGCTTGCTTTATGCGACCATAAACGTAAGTTATACGCTGTTGACATGTTATATGGACTTTCGGAATAAGCAATTTATATGAATAACGTTCCTACTAAATAACGGAATTATAACTGATGACATGGCTTTCAAATATATTTGATAAAATTTATTTACAAAGTTAAGATAAATTTTTAAACTCATAATATCCAATGGTTTTTATTATTGTTTTGTCCTTCATGTATTATTTTATCTCGTTTTTAAATAAATAAGCAATGTAGCCACAGCATGATTTTGTATAATCTGACATTTCTCTTAATAATTGACATAATTGGACAGTATAACGCCAACCATCCTGTTAGAAGATTGTCTTTGTCTTAGGACCGTATTAATAAAATGATTTCGAAAAAGATTCCCCGTCTCGATATGCATAAAATATCACAGTATTCTATGGTTTGACGTTTACTTTCACGCATCTTGAGACGGGCTTTTTTCAGTCAAAATCAATTCATTAAGGCCGTATCAATAAACAAACTACAATTTCTATAATTTGACATTTAAATCTACATCCGTTGTTAATATGACCCTAAGGTGCTTGAGATAGATTAATAATAATAACTCTTATGCAACTGATACTCAGAAAACGAAAAACACCATGTATTTAACTTCGATTTGATTTGACTTTTAAAATTCAGCGTTTGTTAACTGTTGTGCGAGTGGCGTTTACCACTTTGTAAATATTTGCCTTTTAATCGCAACTGGAGGCCGACTTTGAGATTCGAAATTCTTTTCGACAAATTTAGTCTTTAATGGCAAGTAAATAGCATCTACTTTAGAGTTTTGGGCTTCATAGTAACCATCTTA
This sequence comes from Acleris literana, assembly GCA_946894065.1. Classification (NCBI taxonomy): domain Eukaryota; kingdom Metazoa; phylum Arthropoda; class Insecta; order Lepidoptera; family Tortricidae; genus Acleris; species Acleris literana. Next base: position 5,814,253 of record OX335685.1, on the reverse strand, counting down.
GAATTCTCTCTTAAAGGTGCCGCGATAACGGATGCGTCTATTTTGTTCTGAATCATAGTTGTGTTTTCTTCATTCATAAGAGTCAAGCTCTTAAAGGAGTACAGGCGAGTAATAATAATTTATTTAACTTTGAACCTTATGAATACAGTCAATAAAACACTGTTGATATTTTATCAATCGTATAGCATTGGTTACTATGGTATCCCTGAGGGTCCTTGGCAAGATTACGTAACTGTAAACGATTTTCGAAAACTGTCGAAATATATGAAATATATGCGTGACATTTCGATAACGATAACGTTCGCCGTCTTGTCTAGGGCTCCTGCGGGCCTATTATGGCAGTGTTTATCGATGTGGATAAACGTGGATAAAACATATCGGTCACTTTCTGACCAGGATGTAGGTGCGAGAATGACAGAACCTTTATAAACCGCGATAAAGTTGACCATAATACGGCTGGGCCCATATTATGACATATCTCAATGAAATGAATTACCTATAACTAAGTGTAGTGTTGTAAAATGTAGTTGGTCTGTATCCGTGGTACATACTCAGCCGTCTGGTGCTTGCTTTTTTTCACATTGACAAAATCCGAGTATAATACAAATAAAACTAGTGTGAGTCATACTAACAAAATAAAAATTGCTACTGCATGTCAGGCTGTCTATTGACATTCATACGTGAGTAAGCTATAGTACTGATCATTTTGTTAACATGCAGGTACCTACTTGAAACTCAAACACCCTGTTACACAAATGTTTCTTAACATTAGTGTCTCATTAAGACCGCTGTCACTTTCAAATTGTTAAGGCAGGAAGTGACAGAACGCGACTTTAGACGACATAAAATTGAATGTACCAAAAACGTTAATTATATTTTGTGTTGCCTTACCAACTGGGCAAAAAACCCGTTCCTAATCAAATCCATTAGTCTAAAGGTACGGAGAATTAAAAAAAAATAAGCACGCCGTGTGCTATATCAGATTCGACTTTTAAAATTCGACGTTCGCTGGGTTTAGCCGCATGACCTGCTTCCACCGCTACAAGCGGCGTTTTTCCACTTTGCAAACTTTTGCCTTTGATGTTTTATTACCTCCCTTTGGGCGTAATTTCTTCCGTAAACGTAACACGACTTTACAGGAGCGTGTCGCTTTCATATCACATTTCATTTCCATATTGAGTTGAGCTTACACTCGTACAGGACGTATAAATACGATATAGTCCAAGTCGTCGCTATAATCATTGATTAAATAATGTATTTTTTTACTATTACCGCGTATTGTGCTGCTGATACTTTCCCAATGGGCTACAATATGGGGCTTTTTGAAGGATTTTCACTGGGTTGAATATTAAATAACATTATAGAAATAAAACTTAATAGGGTATATGCATGGATTTTTTAAATCGTATTTCTCAACAAAATATGAAAACACCGTGAAAGAGATCACCAAAAGTGAAATTAAAATTAAAATCGGTCAAGAAATACGGATGATACAAGCATTTTAAACGGCTAATTAGACAGAGAGATCCGAAGTGCACCGGTGACGTCATTGTGCATTTCGGCCATATAAACTCCACGTAAAATTCTGTTTTGCTAGAAAGAGAGGAACAAATCTTTGTTGGCTTATATCTTGGTTATTTTTATAGCTATTCAAAAAAAGTTTTTCTCATCTGTTCGTTACATGAATCAGCTTTTATTGAAGCTGTAAAAAAAACATGCATATTCCCTATTGTGCGGAACAAAAGAAAAAACTTGAATTAACTGTTAGACATCAAGTGACAGGACAACGTCATAGAGAATACCTAGTTGGTAACAGTAGAGTTTGCATATCTCACATTAACAAGCAGGTTTAGCATTCTCTAACACTAACACTTTTTTTTTTAAATCTTTGACACCGGTAACACTTTGGTGACGCCTTTGGCGTTGCAAATGTCCTAGGCAGCGGCGATCATTCCCCTCAGGTGGGCCGTCTGCCTGTTTGTTCGTGAATGGCGATATAAAAAAAAGAAGAACCGCAGTGAACCCGTTCGCGGCGTGCTGCCACCGACAAGTTCAAGAAGAACAAAGATGGTTTTCCCCGAGTGAAGAGGAAGAAGGCCTAAGCCGAGGATTCTGTGCAGTAACGAACTGATCGGACCAGAATACTTGCTGTGTCCTGCTTCACCCACGTCGCAGCAGTGTTGCTATTACGTTGGTCTAAGGAGACGAAAGAGCTTGTAGAGTATGTACGAGTTAAGGCTGGAGCTACCCTGATGGACGAGTGGTTGGAGCCCCGCCACAAGCTTAATTTTAAATCCTTTGTGGTGGGAGTACCGACCAAAGATCTGTCTACCTTTTTAAAGGAGGAATATTGGCCGAGGGTGTTATATTTTGGCGATTTTTGTGGCCGCCAGCTAGCTGACACCGCGAATGGTGGAGATGTATGGGATAATTGCCTGTGTACAAGGGTACACAGGTTTATACAGGAGAAAACTATCTATATTCTAAGAGACAGCCAAGCGGCACTTTCGACGCTGGTAGTGTAAATTTTGACGTATAAACGTGCCCGTGCGGCCTACTTACTGAATAAACTTCTTTTATCTTTATCTTTATCTATACCAAACAAAAATTGAGAACAAAAAGCGTCAAATAAGTAAAAGTGGGCAGGCATAGTGACAAAAATACCGTTTTGGTATTTCGCTTGCATAATGTTAGCCAAGTCGCCAAAAATGTGAGACGGGCGGACGGAACACCGATCTTAATTTTGATCACAAAACAAAAATAGGATAAAATCATCACATTTTGATAATTATAAACGCTTTTAATATTGCAAAAGGCATTTGATTTATTTCTAACAATAGATAACGCCGTAATAAAGACGCCATCTTGGAATTTATCTCATAATAATAATTAATAGCACCCTTGCTTCGAATAATCGCCAGTTAGCGGCGATGACGGAAACAAATACCTGTTAGGTACTCTCCTTTACTCTCAGAATGCGCGACAGGGATAGATTTTTCATTAGGATTTTTATGATTTCAAGAACTGGTAGGTGATTAACAAAATCGTTCTTAATTTCGACGCATCAAATATTAACCAGTGATTTCAAGTTGTCCCGTCAAAGCGTAAAAACCACAATACAACGACAATAACGATTTCGTATGACTTCGCTTTCTCTATCAACCTTTTGACAGAGAGCCGTTTTAAGGGTAAGGTAATAGCGCCTCTGAAAGGATATGAAGGGTGTACGAAAAGATCATGTCTAGTCACCTTAGTAACTTTTTGAGATATCGCGATTTGAAATTGAGGAACCCCGTCATTTATAGAGGTTTAAATAAGTTCAAACTAGAAACCTTACGATCACGAGTCGACCATTAAGCCCGATTTACATTGGTCAAGGACAGTGGACAGCACAGTAGTGTAAACCGATCGGACAGTGACAAGTCATGTTGCCTTGCCAGTGGATCAGGGGTGTGATTCTCTCAAAAACGACGGACGGGCGGACGAACGAGTGATTGTCCAAGCGGCGACTTTAAGTAGTCCCGTCAGAGTGAGCAAAACACATTTTAAAGCGTGTATTCAATTTGGCGGCATGACTTCTCGAACGTATAAGGCTGCCTAATTACCAATGCACGCGCTAAAATGTGTTTTGTTCGCTCGGGCTGGACTACTGAAACTCGCCGCTTCGATTCGCTCGTCCGTCCGACCAACCGCCGTTTTTTGAGCGAATAACACCCCTGAATAGAATCGCTTTCTATTTTTATACTCCACTGTCCTTGCCACTTTACTTGCCCCTGTCCTTGACCTATGTAAATCGGGCTTAAAGTCACTAGGGCAGAGCGTGTCAAAGAAATAGATGCATACATTAAATAAAACAAAACCCTTCGGACGCAGTTGGATAAAACCATATTCACCTTTTGCCGAATTAATTTAAATATTGTATTATTTTTTCTCCAGAGCAAAAGTCATTATACTTAGACGAGGCTTAACCTCGTAAGGCCCACAATACTACAAACAGGGAGTTTTTCGTGAGTGGGACTTTGAATCTACCGTCAGGGCAATAAAGTTCAATTACGTTTGTTCGATAATGCCATTTTCAGTTTATGAACATAGGAAAATAAACCTTATTCCCATTGCCACAAAGTTCAAATTATATTGCATTGGTTATGTACATTATATTGCACACTGGGCCTTACGAGGTTATACTTAAGTTATTTACATAGCTCCGGCAGATGCTTCTTAGATCTGCCCTCCTAAGCAAAAATGCAATAACTAAATTCAATAGCCAAAGCAGATTCAACTCTCTTCTGTTTGTAACTAGGTTGCAATTTCTACAGATGTTTTGTGTGAGATATCGCCATTATGCTTAGTAGGGCAGAGATATTATTAATGGACGGCTTGATTTATACAGTCAGTAGCCATTATTATCCGTAACTATTAGGATAAAAACCACCGATATAATGGTGGCACCTTTTGAGGGTTCCGTAACAATATGTTAAAAAAAGAATCCTTATAGTGAGCCTTCGTTGTCTGTCAGTCTGTTTGTCACAGAAGGTTTCCTTAGCAACTACAAATGCTATTAACTTTAAATTTGGCATAGTTATACAACTTGCTTGCCCGCATTTGTTTTTAGTAAAAAAAAAACTTATAATTAGTTGAAAATGGATTTAGAATGGGGGGTTTAACAAATGAAAGTGGTTTGATTATAGCAAATGGGGTGTCATAAATGAAAGGGCTCAATCTGCACATTTCAAAACTATTTTTGTTTTCTACGATGTAATTTTTGATTAATAGCAAAAAATTCATAAAAAATTACCGTCTCCCCCCTTATCTACGAAGTTTATTATTCAAAAAATCTGGAAAAGTCCTGATTTTATGGGAAAAATAATATGAAGTGATAATTTATTACAGATAGTGATAAGTTATTTACAGTTTTTGAGAAATAACCAAAAAACTTTGCGAAAGTGTATTAAAATTTAGGCTGGTCAAAATGGACCTCATTGCATAAAAAAATAAAGTTCATAACAAAATGAGAATTGTCTTTTGCGGTTACCAAGCATATTATCTTAAATACGGAACCCTCGGTGCGCGAGTCCGACTCGCACTTGACCAGTTGTTCAGATCTGATATCTCTTAAACCATCGTCATATTTTTGATCACAATGTTAGATAATAATTATTGTTAGTAACTGTACAATTATCTCCAATTATGTACTTAGTCGAAACTAAGTTGAATGTTCTTAAGTTTAACTAGTGATGTTTACAGAAAGTTTTAAACAGAACTTGGAAGTTTAATAGATAGTCGCTATTTGAGTTTCAATAGGTATAAATTAAATAGCAAGTGTTTATTCTTCAAAGATAATAATAATGACGGTTTTAATAAGTTTTGTCTACCAGCTCAATGTCATGGAGATGGTATACAACTTTAAATAGCAGTATAAATTAGGTTTTGTAATAGTACAAAATCATCGCTGTCTTCTCCGTTCGCCTTGTTCGATGTCAGAAGGGCTTAGTTGCCATTCGCGAACGTTAAAGATTGAGTAATTAAAGAAATATAGGCTCCCTCTTTATAATAGCGTACGGTTGGCAATTGCTATCACATTTGCACTCTCAACTGACAGTATACTTGTCACTCGTGTTTAGCTATTAAGAAACTGCTAGTGTCATGCGTTTGCCTCTGGCGATGCGGTGGGCTTAGTTGGTGGGCACTGCACACTGGAATCCACCCATACATTGCAGTGCGCAAAACGAACTAAGTAAAATTAAGCAAAAACAGTACTATTCTACATTCTTAATGTGAAGTAGTGCATAATAGAATTATTATTTTTTACATAATATAAACAATAACAAATAAAACATCATCATCATCATCATCATGTCAGCCGAAAGACGTCCACTGCTGGACATAGGCCTCCCCCAAGGCTCTCGACTCAGACCGATCTTGTGCTTTTCGCATCCACCGCGTTCCCGCGATCTTTACAAGGTCGTCACTCCATCTTATTGGAGGCCTACCTACAGCTCGTCTCCCGGTCCGCGGACGCCACTCAAGAACCTTCTGACCCCATCGGCCATCAGTCCTGCGAGCAATGTGCCCCGCCCACTGCCACTTAAGTTTGGCTATTCTTCGGGCTATGTCGGTAACCTTAGTTCTACTGCGGATATCATCATTTCTGATTCTATCACGCAGAGAAACCCCGAGCATAGCCCTCTCCATAGCCCTCTGAGTGACTTTGAGCTTCCTTATAAGGCCCATTGTTAGCGCCCACGTCTCAGATCCGTAAGTCATCACTGGCAACACACACTGGTCAAAGACTTTTGACTTCAGACACTGCGGTAATTTGGACGAAAAGGTGCTACGAAGCTTCCCGAACGCTGCCCATCCGAGTCGGATTCGACGAGTGACCTCTTTCTCAAAGTTGGACCTACCTAACTGGACCGTTTGTCCCAGGTGAATATAGTCGTCAACAACTTCGAGCGCAGGGCCTCCGACTATCACGGGAGTTGGCACGACATGGACGTTGGACATGACTTTCGTCTTGTCCATGTTCATCCTCAAGCCAACTCGGTCGAAAACTCCACTGAGGTCAGCGAGCATTGCACTGAGGTCCTCCATGGTCTCAGCCATGACTACGATATCGTCAGCGAATCGAAGGTGAGTGATGTACTCGCCATTTATGTTGATGCTCGTCCTTTCCAGTCCAGAACCTTAAAAGCATCCTCCAATGCAGCGATGAACAGCTTCGGAGAGATCACATCTCCTAAATGCAACAAACTCCAAATAAAACATGCGTACTTATTACTTTTTTATAATTTTTTATGATATATTTTTTTCATTTTCTAAAAAAAGGACAACATCTTTTACTTTCGAATAAAGAATCATAATAACGACCACTTTTGTCGCTACATGCACTAAAAATAATCAAAAGATGTTGTCCATTATCGGAAATAAGATCATTTTTATTCAATTACAATACAAGTTAATATTGACGTGACATATAAAATCCTAGAAATTTGAAATAATGCAACTATGTGATGACTACTGATAATGAAGGTATTTCTCAGCAATGAGGTCCACTATTCCCTTGTGTGCATATAATTTAATTTAAGTACAAAATACCCACAATTTCAAAGTTGAGTTTTGAGCACTACGATGTATGGGCAGGTATCAGTGTGCACCGTGCCTACATGATGCGATTCTAGCGGTCCCGGGATAGATTCCCAAATAGCGCAAATAATTTTGTGTATTTAAGATTTTAATTGTCTGATTTATAACGTAGTACTCATAGTACAACCCTAAGAGCTTAGTTTGGAAATAGGTTAGTTTGTGTGAGATTGTTCCTGAAATTTATTTATTTTCAATTATTTCCACAGTTTTGAATGGATTATCTACATTTGTTGATTTATCAGAAAGGTTCTGTGAGTCCTGTTACAGCTAAGTTTTTTTTATTGGCTTTTAAATATATTTAAAATTGAGTGTTCTCGGTGACTTCACTTGCTGATTGACGCTCGTATTAAAAACAGGATGTATCGTGCAGCCTATCTCTAGTTACATAGCGCTGCTCTCCCCGTAAATTAAAGAGACTCCACTGATCGTTTTTAAAGACATTTTTACATTTTGACGACGCACCTTGTTGCCTATCGCGCTTGCAAATTTTTGTTGGCGCGGCCATTTTGTTTCTCTTACAATTTGCTCGTGCTCTTGTGTTTATTATCGGATCCTTAAGATCTACGAATTTACACCGTCAGGAAAATATTCACAAACAACTTTTGTAAAGATGGCCACCATTTTAGCTAACTCATCGAATTCCTTATCGGTTTCTGCACATTTTTAAAGTATCAAGTGGTTATAAATAAATCTTAACCTTAAGATAACTGGATGAAATTCAAATTTTAACACAAATTCTGGAGTTCTAGTGAACAAGTCGACTTAACTCGTAATAGAAAACTGTATATACATGAACGGAGTATACTAGACTTAAACCCTTTTTCATTCGATCTTCAGAAAACTTTTTCGCTGGACCCCAGAATTATTTATCGCATTATACGTTGCACATAAGGTCATAAAGTAGGTAAGTCTAGCGTCGTCGTCAACGTAAACCGCGTAGGGGCACAGCAATGGTAGTACTTAGAACATGCGCAATTTTAATATTTAGGTAGGTAGAGTCGTAACTATTATACTATACAACGTCAACTTAGAAATAGCCTATTATCAAAACGTTTTTATCTAACACATACAACAATAATCATATTCTTATATACAAATTTGCTTTGCAATGCATACAAATCAGACTAAAACATCTCGTCTTTAATTACTATGACTTGCTGATTGACTTTGCACAAGCTACTATAATGGTCTGAATATACAAATTAACATTATACAATACACACTCAGGTTGGACTATTTCATTTAAAATAAAGTAAGGCCCAACTTAAGAATGAAATTTTCCACTGAAACTGAAAACTGAGTAGTCAATGTACAAATTTTGACAAAAAAAAACGGTCAAATTCGAGTCGGACTCGCGCACCGAGGGTTCCGTCCCGCCACGCAGTCGGTATTATTATGTTCCGATTTGGATTCGAGTTCGAACCGAATCAGCGCGAACCCAACACATACTTAACCAAATTTTAGTATTTGTTGTTTTTATAGGTACTAGAAACATAAAAATGCGTTGAAAAAGAACGTTTCTTGTACGGAGGTCCCCTTTCTTATTTCACTTTCTTTAATTTTCTTAATTTTGAGTAAAAAAACAGTCGTAATAACGCAAATTCTGAAGAAAAAAACACCCTACTATCTATTACGCTGCAAAAAATTCAGCTGTTTAAAGTTAGGGCGGACAAATGGAAAGCGTAGGCATATTATTAGGGTTCCGTTGGGCACCCTTCGGGTACGGAACTCTAAAGAGCGTATTTTAAACTAGGTACAGACATTATAATGACAACATTTCTGCACCGACATAGTACATCTATTTGTTTGAAAGTTGTTAGTTAGTTAAGCCGTATTTGTCCGTGAATAGAGAACACACTGACAAGGAAAAAATACCAAAGAACGTGTATCTTCGATGAGAAATATATAACTTTGAAGGGTATATGAGTTTTTTTAGCCGATATAACAACACACGTGCTCATTATTTTGTCATGTTCTTAAACATAATTATAATGAAACCAGTAGGTAACTAGCATTTTTTTTTAAATTTCTCGATAGTAGTAAGTAGGTTTAGTCACTTTTCAGTACTTTGGAGGACAATTTCTCTCAACAGGTTGAGATTGGGCAGCTAAAAAAAATACGTGTTTGTTATTTTAGACTACCGTAAAACGGGGTGAATAGGGATTAAGGGGTGAGTAGGGACACAACCTACAATAAGTCATAACTTGTTACAAATAAGAACAATTATTAAATGTACAATAACGTTACGTCTATTGGAAATAATTTCAGTCTTATAATTAGTAACATATGCTTCATTTTAGGTTGTGTCCCTACTCACCCCTTAATCCCTGCTCACCCCGTTTTACGGTACTCTCTACCATGTCAAAATAAACTAAATCGGAGTCAGATACTTGGGTATCTTTCCTTGTATTTTCCAATCCTAAAAAGCTTGGTCACCCCTGCTCCGGCGAGAAATACGAAATAAACGATCCGCTATTCAGTTCTCGGTATCGGGATTCGGTTCCGCTGGGCCGCATCTGCATACCAATGCTCGCTTACCGAAAGCCGTTCGGGTTAATGTGAAAAACAACCCGATTCGGGTTTATCTCCGCATCGATCACGACATTGTTTCGGAAGCGCTTGTTAATTTTACCGATGCAGTGAATTTTTTGGTCGGTTTACCTTGAGTTTAGATGGCGCTTTTATCGAGTTGCTTGTGCAAATTTGACCGACCTTATTAATAAGCAAATAAGGGCTATCACTGGTAACTCTGGTTGCATAAAGCACGTGAGTATACAGGGTGTAATCTAAATCGTGATCACAATGATCACCTCTGTGTTCTACCCACGAATGTAAACAACTTTCACTGTGGGACCAACTCATTTCAATCAGGAAAAAAAACGGCTGCTTCAGACATTTTGTTCGAGTACGTATTGAACTTTTCTATGAAACAGCAGATTTTTTTTTTCGTGATTTCAAAGTTGGTCCCATAGTGAAAGTTGTTCATATTCGTGGGTAGAACACAGAGTTGATCATTGTGATCACGACTTAAATTTCACCCTGTATGGTTCGTTTTATGGGTTTTGTCCCGATTTCACAAAAAGCTTTGTTTTATGTCATGGAGAATGTAAACGAGCACAGCCACCTGATGGTAAGTGGGATATGTGATCTTAAGACTACAATCTTAAGATCGCAAAAACTTGAGGACTTTGATAAACCACGCAAAGGATCTTGATGCGGTTTTCACTATTAGTTAGATATTTATTCACGAAAAGCTTTTATGTATAATAAATTCTGGTGTATGTACGTGTGTTACATGAAACTAATATAAACCTGAGCAAAGAGAGGGCGAGTCGCTAGTAGGTATAATACAACTCCTTAGTTCTGATGCTTATGGGGAAGTCTGGTTTTTAAGGCTTGCTTTCTGTTACTTGTAATGTGGTCTATTATCAAAGTTGTCAAGCAGAAATATTAAGCTGAGTTTAGGTAAAAACAATTGATAGTGAGGTTATCATAATTTTGAACTATTATTCTACCCTCTTAAGCCAATAGGCAGTATCTCAGATAAAACTCCTGTATCAATGTCAACCTTATTACTAGCAAGAGAAAATGAATTTGCTTTGATTATTGAATTTGAGATACTGCTTATTGGTTCAGGCAGTGTTGTTTGTCTACGGTTTTGTTACATCACTTATCCTCGTGAGTCGGAATGTTCCATTGGAAGTACTCGTAAGCAATCAAGGCAATTTAGTTTACATTTTAATGAAAATAAAGTTCATTTTTATTTGTTTAAAATTTTACAATGACATTTAAGAGCAAAGGTAATTCTAACAAAAATATCCCTGTTTGTAGTATTGTGGGCCTAACCAGTTACAGTTTATACAGGTTGTCCCAAAACTCAACGATAATCCGCCAAGGGCTGATAGAGCAGCTAAACAGCTACGTGTGATTACTCGAAAAAATTACTGGGAAAAAAGGGCAAATAAGTTTAAACACTTCGCTGATCTGTAATGATTCTAATTATATAAGATACCACTGAAAATCTTATGAAATAAAACATGAAATTAATGATTTTTCGTAACATGGACATAAAGAAAAATTAATTAAAATTATTAATTAATTAATTAATTACTGAACATACATAGGGGTTAATTCGATAGCTTTGTAGCTGCTCTATCTGCCCTTGGCGGATTATCGTTTAGTTTTGGGACACCCTGTATAATATTTATAACAATTTCATCTAGTGCACCATTTTACTCTGTTCCATCTGAGACTTTATACTCCGAAAGCGTACCATAGCTAATGAGAACGTTCTCTTTGAAACTTCCTATTTTTGTTTTGTTCCACAAAACTGAACCTAAAGCGCTTCTATTTCTATAGCGTTGAAGAAATTTTGAAGGGAGCATTTAAGTTTGCTTAGGGCCACTTGCACCAAAAATTTAACCCTGGGTTTTGACACTAAGACCCACTTGCACGTTAATGTTAACCCTAGGTTAACCCCGGGTTATCAGGTCACATACATACATACATACATAAACTCACGCCTTCATTCCCAGAGTGGGGTAGGCAGAGCTACAGAATAACCAACGACTCTAAGAAACTTGTAGATAATTCTGTAACCACATTTTGGAAATCAAGCTAAGATGTTTACCAGCGTATTAGTGACAGGTTGCAAGCCCGTCGCCTAACAGTACTACGTACAAGCCTTTATTCCCTTAGTCGCCTCTAACGACATCCACAGGAAGACATGGAGCGGTGCTATTCTAACCCGGCAACCAGACGGCATTTGTTAAAATTGACAGTTCTTATATGAATCTGACATTCTTTAATAATGAAATGAAATGAAATGAAATGAAATGAAAATAGTTTATTCCGGAAAACAGGTTCCATAAAAAGACAAAAAATACACAATTTAAACTTAACTAAGAAACTATAATGTAAAGAAACTAAAACACTATATAGGCGGCGCCACGGGTCACCCGGATCCCGCGATGACAGGCTTATGGTAGCCCCTCCAACGCTCGTGAAGCGGGCTCGCGTCCTACTCCCTTACCGCCGAAAGCAGAGTGTTGGAGGAGGTGTAGATGGCCCTTCTGGCGGTAGCGCTCCTCGCGCGCAGCAGCGCGGGCCAGCCTGGCGCGCGCCCCTCCGCGAACATGATGCTTGAGCTGCACCAGCGCGGCAGCCGGAACATGGCGCGCCATGCGTCGTTGTACTGCACCAATAATTATTATGCATAATTTAACCTGGGGTTAACATAGGGTTAAAATTATGTGCAAGCGGGCCTTACTCGAGTTAAAATGACAGTTTTCGCATGAATCTGACGTTTACTAACTCGAGTTAGCGTCTTAACCCAGGGTTAATTTTTTGGTGCAAGTGGCCCTTAGTGCAGTAAACCAAGGACGACGTCTTGCACTATGCAAACTTCTTAACCATTCCAGATTTTGTTTGTCGCGGTACTAACGAGACCGCGGTAATGGGTAGGGTGGGCAACGCGGCTCGTAAATAACTGAATAACACTTAGTGTGGGGTAATTCACAACATTTTAGGGTCTCCCTGCGGCCTATACGAGCAATTAAGGACACAACGCCCATCCTGTGGTCAACTAGTTCAGTTTTATAGTTGTCTTGGAGCCGTTAATGCTGATGGGCGGATCTCGCTGATTTGGGGGGAGGGAGAGTTAATGGGGAAAGACGGGAGACTTATTTGACATGGCCCTTCGTTAGGAATTTGAGCGCGAGCCCTGAAATTTGGGTCAGTTATTTATTAATGTCAGTTGTATTTATAGATGTTTTTGCTAGCATCAATCTTGTTGTATTAAGGGTTGGTAAAGAGGAGTATATCAGTATACAGTGACCTTATTCATTACAGTATTAAAGCTTAATTTTGCTTAAAATATGATTTGATCTAATCTTTTATTGTGACATTTGAGTTTGACATAAAGCATACCAAAATTGATTAGAAATTTCTGGTATATCTATTAATAACTGGTAGATTACCTTCTATTTGCATTTTACATTTGTCACATACATGCATACATATACTCACGCCTTCGTTCCCAGAGTAGGGTAGGCAGAGCTACTCGTACAGAACTACCAACAACTCTAAAAAGTTGTTGATAATTCTGTAACCACATTTTGCATAATTAGGCTAAGATGTTTACCAGCGAATTAGTGATAGGTTGCAAGCCCATCGCCTGACAGTACTACAAGCCTTTTCCCTTAGTCGCCTCTTACGACATCCACGGGAAGACATGGAGTGGCACTTTTCTATTCTATTTTACATTTGTCATTCCTCTAATTATCCATATAAAAATTAGACTTCAGCCGAAATATGATTATAATTATTGTCGCTACAAAATTTTCAACATCTAAATTGGGGTTGGTCAATTACCGCCATTGTTTCTACGAGTGCCATATTGTGTAGTACAAGTGAACGCCGATCATAACGCCTCTATCTCTATGAAAGCCTAGTACATTGTTTGAGAGAAAACTGTATTTTCAGCTACGATACGTTATCTAAGCCCATGTTCTTATCTGGGGTACAGCCAGAAGCTATAAAATTCTTGAGCGGAATTATAGCGAACAATATACATTTGCCACTCGTAAAATAAAGTTGGGCGGTAAAATTGTTTTGGCGTGGTGTCTGCCATGTCGGTCGGAATTATTATTATATGGGAAAAATTGAATTTATCTTAATGTGGTTGGTGGCCGTTAATATTTTATACGTGTTTTAATATGAATATGGAGCCAATCGCGTTTAAATCATGTATGATAGTGAAGTTTTTTGATAAACAGTGCTAAATGAAAAGTACTGCTTTTACATTCAGTATAGTCAGTTTAATGGATTACCTATTTGAAGTAATGCTGAGCTGGGTCCATTTCATGATATCTGGCATTAGGTCAGCCATTATGGTTTTTGTCTCTTTTTGTTTAGTACTTGTTTTGTCCTTTTCTTAGATGTCTGAATAAACGTTTTTTCTTTCTTTTATTTTTTTCTTTCTTAATGAAGGAGCGGAAGTATTGTTCTGTATCGCTGGAGTTTCATAAGAAAGGTAATGAGATTTCATTACACAACATGAAAAAGTATTATTTACGAAGAAGTATAATTACTTGATTAATGTAATTTTATAGCGCCAAGTCTCATTTCCTTACACTATATTTAAGCAACTCGAAATAGTACCCGTTTTCTTAGCAAATGGGTTTATAATGCTTTTTTTATCAACAATTAGAAGTAATGATAATTTTATCATTCTACATCAAAACTTATACTGTACAAAAACATTAGGTGATAAAATACAAAGGTACAGTCAGGAGTCACTTGAAATCGCCAAAGATGTAAACAATTCAGTACCGTTTGACACATAACCTCGAACTTTCATCGAGCGCGTTTTTGTCTAAAAAAACGTAGAATTAATAGTTAAGTATTAAATCTGAAACTAATATGAAAGTGATAATCAAGTATATAAATCATTAATAAACTACACATGATCTTCAAAACTATGTGATTATGTAAATAATGGTTAATTGGTTTGTTGACATCTTTGCCCATTTCAGTTGAAACCGACCATACCTAAGTACCTCAGAGGCACGAAAGCTTTTTAACCATTTAAAGCATAAAATAATCCGTGTCTCCATGACCATAGGCCAGGCTCTTTCCTCGGCCAACGGCTAGCAATAGCTATCCAATGAGGAAATGCAGCCAGCATTATGGGGACCATTCCCGGTGGCGGCAGTGGCCTAGGCAGTGGACTAAATGTCCCTTAGTTACTTAGAATAAGTTTATTTATTTAGTTTTAGTTATGTTTTTATTATTTTTCTGAGTTCAACATTAATATAAATAAAAATTAAAACTAAAGTATTTAAATTTAAATTAAACTAAGCTACCCAAATATTAAAGATATAAATAATAATCACCACTATAAAAAGAACACCCTCTAGCAGGTCCGCTCGCGGCATGGTCCCCATGACACTGGCTGCATTACCTCTCTGGATAGCTAGCCCAATCCTTTGGGAGAGGTAAGCACCAGCTCTAGGATCTCCGGAGGATTCTATGAGCCGAAAGGACAGGGCCTTAATAAAGCTTTTCATATCAGCTGACCAAGGTCCCATGGTTTCCACTGCAAGCGCCACAAATTCTGAATTTTTCAGAATGTTTTTTGTGTTTTAATAAAGTATCTTACCTATATTACCAATGTTAATTACCAATTTATTATTAAAATCTAATAAACTACCAACACGCCCCCGTCCAAACTTTCCATCGTAACTTCTTCATATTTTTTTTAATACTGGCATTGGTTTTTTTATCTGGTGCGAGCCCGGCAGTCTCTGGGCCCTCCATTCCCAGGTCTTTGGAAGGGATTTTCACCTCTGCCCCTTTTTCTTTTTCTATATTAATTAATTAATAACAGCAAACAAAGGCAAGGACTTTTGTCTTTGGCCCTTCAGGCGTATACCAACAACAAAAAAAACTTCTTCGTTTATCTGACAAATTATTTCGGTTCATATACTAGCAACGAATATATTTACACAGAATAAATAAAGTACCTAACCTAATATTAGGTCA
The DNA here is from genome assembly GCA_946894065.1 of Acleris literana. Taxonomy (NCBI): domain Eukaryota; kingdom Metazoa; phylum Arthropoda; class Insecta; order Lepidoptera; family Tortricidae; genus Acleris; species Acleris literana. Next base: position 5,798,566 of record OX335685.1, on the reverse strand, counting down.
AAATAGTAATATATCACCCAGCATCTACAGCCAAAGAAAAAAGTAGATAAGAAATAAATCAAGACAAAAAACTTGTACTCATTAATTTTGCCTCGTATTTGAGGAGTAAATACATTTTCGGCTTTCTCTAAGATAAGCTAAACTCGGTAAACTCCCGGTCTCGATAAACTGTAGTTTATCGAGACCTAGCTTATCTTTATCTTGACATACTCCTTTAATTAGAAACTAGCTTCTGCCCGCGGCTTCGTTCGCGTGGAAATAGTAATTCGTATACCTCCCATTTCACTGACTATTTGTCGGGAACAGGTTTTATCAGGATGAAAGATAGTCCATGTGTTAATTAACTACTCCGTTCCAAATTTAACCAAATACATTTAGGCGTTTGAGGGTAAAGAAGTAACAAACATACTTATTCACACACAAAACTTTTGCATTTGTAATACTATTCCGAGTCCGCGTAGAAGTAATTTATCGCTATTCCTTCGTAAACTGTCCGATTTTCCGAAACAAAAATAAACTTATGTGCTATTCCAGACTATAATCTGTCCTTGTGCCAAATTTCATCCAGATCAGTTCTGCCTTTCCTGATGTAATTGAGTAAACACACATCCATCAATCAAAACTTTCGCATTTAAATCTTGATGCTAATACGAGTAATCAGTGATCGGAATAGGTAGAGTATATTTACCTTAAGTTCGCAAAAGGTCATAATATAGAGTGGTTACAACCGGATGAAATATTAATTTATCTTTATTGAATTCCGGATTTCCGGTATTTTGAATGCTAAATATACGTAATATTTACTTACGGTATGGGATATTTTATGTTAGTTTGTGATAAAAGGGGCCTCTTACTCATTTCTTTTAAGTATCTAAATAATAGGTGGAGTATATTTACCTAAACTTCGTAGAACAGAGACATAAACTGGAGACTTCCTTGCTACTACATTTACTAGTACCAAAAAAATACCGGAAACCCGGAATTAAGTAACCACTCTATATTATGTCATTTTGCAAACTTTAGGTAAATATACTCTACCTATTCCGATCACTGCTAATAATAAAACTTTCAACTTTTCAACGCCATGTCAAAACAACAGTCACTCGAAGCACCCAATGAAAATAGAAAAGTAGTACGAATCATTTAAGAGACCTCTCTTTTTCTGTTGTTAGCAATAAACGTCTGCTATGCGATTTTTTTAAGTAACTCAGTTCTCAATTTTAGGAAAACGGCGAGTTTTAATTGTCCCGTAGAGCCTAAGAATCACATTACAGAATGTACATTTTCAAATATGGTAGGTTGTTTCGACGTAGAACTCGATCACACAGTTTGAATAGGCAGTTTAATCCTTTTCTCTATGTTTCTGTAGCTCTAGCATAAAAAAAATTTGACAAGTGCGAGTCGGACTCGCCCACCGTGGGTTCCGTACATGACTCGGTTAACTCAATTCAAAATTTGCGCCTCCGCCGTTCCTTGCATAAAGACCATATATTTTTTTGTGATTTAATTAAGAATGTATTACTTTCCAAATTTCATAGTTCTAGGTCAATTGGAAATACGCTATAAATTTTGATTCCCTTGAGAGTGTCGAAATATACGTTTCTTGCGGCATAAACGGCCGTATCTTTTTTTACGTTAACTTAGAAGTTTGATTTTTTCACAGCTTTAAGGGACTGTAGACTTGAGTATATGATTTAAATTTCAACTCACCTCACCTCTACGCGTTCCCGAGATAAAGGGTCTTGATGGATAGACAGACAGACAGAGGGACAGACTGACAGACAAAGTGATCCTATAAGGGGACCGTTTTTTTAGTTTTGAGGTACGAAATCCTAAAAATCAATCAAACGTTACGTTTTTGAATTGATTTACCTACCTACTATTCAAAAATACAGACTTTATCTCTCTCTTCTCTCTTATTCAACCTGTTGCCACCCAATGCTGAGTGTAGGTTTCTTCCAATGCACGCCATCTCTTTCAATCTTGAGCTTTCCTCATCCAGTCCTTCCCCCCTATCTTAACGAGATCGTCAGTCCATCTCATTGGTATTGGTCATAGTAGACTTTATTTTTACTTGATTAATATAATAATATTGAACCCGCAAAAAGATCGCGCTTAAGATACAGTGGCTCTTTTTTGCTTAATAAAACAATATAGCTTTTGACATGTTATCGAAGTTTAATTTCTGCCGCCATTACTGTCAAGACAGTAAGACTTATCATTACGTCGATAACACGATGATAACATTTCATTTGAGCCGTGTTTAACGATGTGGATACGTGGATAAAACATTTGTCACTTTCACCAGCATTCAGTTGTGTAAGTCAAGTAAGTGACGGATGCTTTATCCACCGCGATAAAGGGGTCCATAATAAATAAACAAATAAATATCAGGGGACAATGTCACACCAATTGAACTAGTCTTAAGCTATTGTACTATGGGTACCACGATAATAATACTTAGGTAAATAGAGAAATGTATATTTAAATAAAATAAACATCCAACTGAGGAAGAAATATTCATACAAATATCTGCCCTTACCGGATTTTGAACCCAGGACCGCTAGCTTCGTAGGCAAGGTCACTACCAACCAGGCCAACGCGTCGTCCCTTGCCTACAGACCTTTGTTTAAATATATTTTTGGAGTTAAAAACATCCAAGCAATCCACAGTGTCCATTGATCAATCAATACACACTCGTAAAAGAAACATCAGGCCATATGACAACTCGATAACGAGAAGAATTCCAATTAACCCTCGAATATAATTTGTTTTATCGGGCATCGAGGAGCGATAGTTCATTAACTCGGCGTATCGATTCCGACACATAGTAGAGTCAACAGAATAATTGCGGACAAACAATAATTTTGCGGCGAAATGATTGCGAATAAATCATTTTTTATTAGCCGTTTGCTCTTCGCGTTGTTTATGGACCGTTTAGTTTGTGAAATTGTATTAATTTATGAATAGGAGGGTTTATAGTAGAAATTATTTATGAAGCCGTGATTGGTAGATTCATCATTATGTGACCATAGAACACAGAATGTAATGAGTTTGTTTATCTTTCTATCGCGTCTGAAGCTTGTTTTACATAATGTTACATGCTAGCGTTAAGTTTGAATGTTATTCACGTATATGTGAGTCATTTTATATATTTGTGGTCACCATGCTTCCAAAATGACAAGTAATCATTATTTTTCATTTAAAAAAAAGGCTTCTTTTCACTAAAGTATATACTTATAAAATCACCATTTCAAGAAACTATTTCCTCTACTTTTTCAAAGTTTGACGCGTGGCTTTTTGATTTAACGAAAGACTAAATAAATGTCAATAACTCACATAACTTACGAAAAACCATTATTACATTCAAAAACTAACAATTGATTTAATCAAAATTAAATGTTATAATTGCTTGAATAATAATGTTCGTGTAAGGTAACATATTTTTTTCTGCGGACTGTACATTCCGAGTTTCGACGCGAAAACGAAGCTGAGTGGTAATCTTAATTGAACCGGGTGTCACTCTCATCACCGAAGTGCGGCATCACTAGTCGTTAGTGAACTACTTGACTATTTTTAATCACTGACGCAAAAAGATGTTATAAGCATAAGAATAAACAATAACTACACGTAGAAGCGAAACTCCCGGCTCCCGACGCGCGCTCGGTGCGTTAGATACCTACCGCCTGGCGACACCTGAGGTGTCTAGTCAGTCAGGGGCGTTACATACGGAATATATATTAACCAAGATATTGATATTGTGTCCTGAATTGGTTTTCGTATTTGCGTTGATTTTAGTGTTTATGGTTGAACTAAGATAGTGTTTTGAAAAGTGAACGACTATTTACGGCAAAATAATTAAAAATAATTGATTGAATAAAGGAGTTTTATGAGATAATCTTAATATCATCAAAAAATATTATTACCTAATTTAACGTAAATGTAAAAAACTCATTTTGCAACAATGTTTCCATGTTGAAGTCAAACATTAATAATTTATTCGTGACTGAACTTGTATACCACATCCATAAACCGATTAAATATTTCGCAAGTGACAGCCATAACTTGGGGCGCGGAAGACAGAGGGGCGTAGCGGGGCGAAGGGGGAAGTAGGTATTTAAAGCGCGGCATTTGGGGCCTGGTCAAAGGAGATTCGCTTCTACGTGTAGTTATTATTTATTCTTATGTTATAAGTTTGACGTGTGTATCTGTGTATCTGACTGTGGCATTGTAGCTCTTAACACCTCCTAAACCGGTTTGGATGCGGTTTTTTATTTATTTGAAACCAGGTTTTCTAGCGATCGTTTTTAGGTTTCATGAAAATTGGTCGGGCCGTTTAAGAGATATTAGCTCTGAAAAACCGGGAAGGGGTCACCATTATTTCGGTGGTTTTTATCTATTGGTCTAAGATCAGAATAGGAGACGATTTGCACCGGGCTGTTTATTCGATGAAAAGTATTTTATATCAAATTTAATACGCTAAATAACATGTGGCGAATAGGCAGGCTGAAAAATTTCAGTCCAGTACTTATATCATTATATTTAATAAAAAATGATTGAAAAAATAAGCAAATGTTTGTTTAATAGACAAATTACACACTAATCGAAAGTATGAAGTCTATAGAATATGCAAACGTTAGGTTTGGTGCAAATTATTAGTACCGACTTCCCTGTTTATACCTGCCTACCCAATAGTTTAACGGAAAAAAAATAGTCAACCTAACGTTTGCATATTCTATAGGCTTCATACTTTCGATTGGTATGTAATTTGTCTATTAAACAAGCTATTGCAATTTTATAAAACAACGTTAATTTTTAATTAATTATGTACTGGACTGAAATGTTTCAGCCTACCTATTCGCCATATATTACTTAGCATATTAAATTTGGTATAAAATATTTTTTATCGAATAAACAGCCCGGTGCAAATCGTCTCCTATTCGGATCTCCTACTATATGTAATTTATTGTGTTATGTAAGTTTTTCTGTATTAATTTTTCTTTACTTGTACCGTTTGTGCCCAAATAAACATTAAACATTAAACATTATTATTAATGATAATAATGACGTATTCGACGATCCAGGTGTGCAGAAAAACCTTGCATGGTTTATGTTACATTTGTTTTTAATGTTTTGTAACTGTTTATATCAAATAAATAAATAAATAATAAATAATCTATTATCTAGTGATTATCAGAATACTTATTAGCTTCTTTTTATATGCCATGGAGAAGTCAAACGAGGATATAGGCCACGTGATTGTAAGTGGGATCTGGGACCCATAGAGATGCAATCTCGAGATTACAATCTTAAGACTGCAATCCTATGACCGCAAATGCGTTGCCAACCCAGAGAACTTAGATGGAATGCTCTACTTGTACTGCTGTCGACATAATCAATATTTATATACATCATGGTTGTACAGCATCACTGGTAACGACCACTAGTAAGCCTTATTGAAAGGCGACAAGAGTCACGAACGGTCAGTTAACTGTGTTGGTGATGCTTGGAAAATGAAAAATATGCTTGAAGTCGTCAATGTCATTAGAGATGTCAAGTCATTTGTAACTTTTAGGAAACTCAACCTTATTGTTGTAGAATGTCAGATTGACTTTGGACCTAAGTGGGTACCAAATTTAATCTTGTGACTGTACAATGTGCCAGGATTGACTTCTTATCTGCCTAGCAGTACGAGTATACGCTATTTCCAATCCAATTTCAATCTTAAAACGCAGTAACAAAGTTTAAAATAAAAACAAAAGCCTATCTGTCTCTTACTTTTACGCAAAAAGAAATACAAGCAGGTCCTGATTTTGATTTTCAACACGAAAATAAATGTAAACCATTTGTTTTCTAGAGTAATTCGTTTATTTTTCACGAAGCTTAGAGGGATTTAGGGACGACATTGAAGGCTTTGTCCATTTGCGCTTTAATTTTTGTCAGATTTTCCTTAAGAACTTGAGAAGGACTAATATGGTGGCGTTAAACCTTACTCGAATTAATTTGACGTTTTCCTGCGACACCTTAAAGCTGTATTTAAAATTAAAATCTGGGAAAACTCTCGCAAATTGAACCAAAAAATGGCAAAGATATTTATATAGAGAAATACATACTTTAAATATTATAGAAAACATCCACCGCCGCGCGATCTTGTGGATTTTTTGTGTGTCAAGACTCGATGGATTGCATAGTACAGTCAACATCATAAATGTAAAAGTGATCATTTATGTACCTTGTCACTTTAACGTCGTGTTTGAAATGTCATACAAAATTGTGAAACGATTGAAAGCGACAAGGTACATAAATAATCACTTAAAATATATGCAGTTGACTGTACCAGTGTATGTATCAGTCGAATCTTGACACACGCTATTGAAGTTGATCGAAATGTTTGCTTTAGCCTTATACTGAAGTCCATTAACAGCCAACCAGACCTTTATTAACAGCAAACATTTCACTCGTATTTCTTATTCCTTTGTTCCCCTCTAACTTTGTACCTATAAGTGGGGGGATGGACATGTAATAATGTTTGAGCTTCTACCTCCAGGAGGAACAGAAATGGCGAGCTGGCGAGCCCTTAACCGTCTACCGCCAGAGTTCATTTAGGGGAGAGGTCCCCACAACACAACAACCACAACCACAACTTTTTTGTCTCGTAGACCACTTGGCATTTGTTTCGGTTTTGGGTGGACCCCCTGCTTACCTAATATTTACGTTGTCACATAAAACACAGAACTATATCGAGATAGAATGAAAGAGTGTATGTACCTCGCGTGCCGAAAAGAAGGGCCGAGAGCCCCACTGCTCGCCGCGATGCTCAGTCCGCTCTCGACCGGTAACCGCGTGTGACGTTCGAATATAAAAACAAAATGCCCTCTTGCTCGATAATCAACTGTACAAACACCACCAAAAAAGTAGGAGCTGTAAAACAGGATATTTCCTTTCATCTTTAAGTACTCTTTGCCCTAAAATATCAGTTATTATTTATAAAACAATTTATTTTGTTGCTCAGTATTAATTTCATATAAACAGTAGCGGGCGACTCTGCGTCTAATGCTACTTTTCCATTGCTGCTTTAATTTGACGCGCCAGACTTGGCATGCATTGAACCAGCAACGAAAATAAACCAATCCAAACTGTCGAGCACATGTCGAGACGCGTTCAAGGTTGAATTCTCATTTTTCTGTCAAAAGTAAGATGTAGTGTTGTACACTGCGATTTTCAATGCCGATTTCTTAGTCGATTAAAATCGACTTTGAAAACAGAAAAAAATATAATTATTTTTACAAGCTTTTATTTAACTTGCAATGTATGTATGTCTGTATGTAAGTATGTATGTATGTATGTACGGGTCAAACCTTGCAAATTAAATTTGACCCACTTCCCGTTAACGGAATGGGCTGAAATTTGGACCACATATGTAAACTTGATGACAATGCAATATTATGGTATCTTAGAGGTGATCTGATGATGGAGTCGGAAGGTGGCGACAGGATCTCCGCTATTATTAACGTAGACCCACCGTATTAGAACTCAATAGTTTGTTCTTGATAAGCAGATAAAGATTTTGCAAAAAAAAGTACAGTGGGCAACAAAAGCTTATTTAGACCTACTATTATTTAGCCGTGTGATGAGTGATGAAGTAGTAGGTAGTCAAAATTAAATATTATTGCAAAAAGGATAATAATAATAGATTTATATCGATAATTTAAAAATATAGTTATTATATTGCAATTTTGTTTCAGTTTTCCGAAAGATCCTCTTACAAAAAATAGATGGATAGAAGCAACGGGTCGCAAAAACTGGCTTCCTACAAAACACAGCCGAATTTGTTCTATACATTTTCACAAAGATAAATTTACTGGCCCATCAACATCAAAGTACTGCCGAATAATCAGTACAGCTCATCCGATTATAGATGTTCCGTTGCGTTGCTATTCCGTTGCGATCGATGACACGATTGAAAACGATTCTGTTTTAGTTGTGCACATCACTAAAAGACTCGCGTGACGTCAAAGTACCTACGCAAAATGTTACACGCTCGGTTCTCATATAAATCGACGAAGTCTTTCCTTCTATCTCGATATAGTTCTGTGACATAAAAACTAGGCAAAAAATCTTCGGGTTTTTTTTCATAGATAACGTTAGAGGTGTTGCCGGCTAAAAATTGATACAGACTACAATGAAAATTTAGAGCGGAAAAATATTTTTTACAAAGTTAAAAACTGCACACAGAGTAAATTGAAACATAATTTATATAGATAATATTCGTTTATTTATATATTTATAAGAAAGTATTACGTAAGTAAGTAGGTACCTACTATCTGTGTATGAATATGGATTATTCCATTGGAATTGGAAAGCTATTAAAGTCACGACCTGCTTAAATGGGATCCACTATCGTGGATCCCCATTTTCATCTCATGGACCCCCATTTATTTTTTCCGCTCCCATGGAGCCCTAGCAGGTCGTCATCACTGATTTAGGGTATCGTTTAATAGTTAAATGTAAAAGTTCGAGATGTTGATGTTGAAAAACATACATATACACCTTCATACCTGTCTCCCAATGCGGTAGGCAGAGACTATGCTGCCCTCCTTAGAAAAAAGGGTGTATGTCTCATAGAACCGCGTATGTATTAGTGACCTTATTTTTTAAGATAGGAGGTAAAATCTGTGGACCTAGTGAAAAGGGGGTTCAGTCTTCTGAGGTTTAAGAGAAAAAGGGTATATGTCTAGTAGTCGACTCCGCATATGACTTACATCCTTTTTTATTATAAGCAAAGTTGACTTAAGCCCTTTTTCACTAGGATCCCAGTCATTTACTTTGACTATCAAATTGCGTATGCGTCCTTTTTATTTAGGAGGGCAGTGTGGAATGCCAGACGAGACGCTAACTAGAGTTTCTATTGGTTTCGTTTTTAAACCAATCGCGTCACTGGTAGATCACGTGACTCTTCGTATCACTTCATCTATCAGTGACGCGATTGGTTTAAAAAAGAATCGAATAGAATCATCATCTTTATCATCTATCTAATGTTGGAGTATGTCACAAATCTTCCAACCCATAATCATATGTTTCGGGTTTCTGAGTTTTATGACATAAATGTTTTATGGAAAATTTGACAGTTCCCGAGGGAGCAGCGATAAACGACTTCTACGCGGATAGAGTCGCGGGCGAAAGCTAGTAAGTACTTATGTACTAGGGTAGTCAATATTCTGGAGGAGGGTATGGGGAACAAGTCTTCAAAATTTTGCAGTTCTCGACGGAATAAAGTAAAATAAACATAAAGTGAGCGAAGTCGACGGAAAAAGCTACAAAAAATAACAAGGGATATCTTAAACTATCGTTTATCTATTGAGACTCAGCGTTTCATAGTTGACAATAAACCGTTCAAGACATTGTTTCATTTTATAGCCATTTATAGGTTATCCATAATGTCGCAGTTTCCGCCGCCGTTTCCAGTAACAGTTAATAAAACGTTGATATGTTCTTTTATTGGAAATATTGTTTTTAAACATTTGTTAAAATGAAATGGTCGTTGTGTCATTTTTAATAGCGATATCGTTATCTATCGTCGTAAGGCCAAAATTACTGCTAACCTTAACGAACGTCATCTATTGAAATAGAAGTAGTGTAGTTTTATTTTTTAAAACGTCTGGGTTCGATTCCCGAGCTAAGTACTAGTTTTTTTTAAATGTATGAATGCCGCTTTCCTTGTTACTTAAATCGATGACATGGTCCCTAAGAACAGATCTTCGTAGGTATCTTATAGTTTCAGACCCTGTATACAACTTACTACTTCATCCCAATGGACTTCGGTCCCAAAGCATAACACCCGCCAGAGAACCCTGCCAAGATGCGTTGCGCTAACTAACGTTTCTCATTCGTTTCATTTTTAAGCCAATCGCGTCACTGGTAGATCTCGTGACTTTTCGTATCACGTCATCTACCAGTGACGCGATTGGTTTAAAAACGAAACGAATAGAAACGTTAGTTAGCGCAAAGCAACTTGGCAGGGCCCTCTGGAGAGAGAGCTCTCTATTAACACCTCTTCCTACACTTTCATAAATAAATAGAAAACCTCCAAGAGTCAAGCACAAATAATTACATAATTTGATGAACAACAAACAACAAACTCGCGGATGTGCCCCACCCCCTAACCCCTTCCCTTCATCTTCTCAAATTGCTATACCAACAAACATTTAGACACCTTACAATTTGTTGTGGGATTGTTTGTAGGATTCATCGATCGATCGGTCGAGACGTTTCATTTCTGCATTGATAACATTAAGTAGGTACCTAAGAATTAGATCTAAAATGGTTTGAGGTCCCTGATCACAGATTTATGAAGTTTTTGTTTTTCAGAGACAAGATTCTAGGCGGTAAAAACCATATCGTTTTTCGTCGTCGTCGTCAGAGGGGCTATTGCCCAACGCACTCGTTGTCTTTTTCATTTTGAAAATCGAAGGCTTGTCTGCATACAAAATGAAAACAATTGGTCCATTTTGAAGTCGATTGCGATTGCGACTGCGTTAGGGTCTCCCCAGATCTATCGACGCGGAATCGGCTTGAGCCGGTAAGATTTTTTTTTATGTCCATGCAATAAGAGCGAAAACGACGCCGCTCGGCTCGGCTCGGCTCGATTCGGCGTTGTGAACGGAACGACGTCGTTTTCGCTCTTATTGCATGGACATAAAACTTTTTGTTACCGGCTCAAGCCGATTCCGCGTCGATAGATCTGGGGAGACCCTTAGGCAATAGGCCAGTTATCGTTTTGTCAACGTTTTTGCGGCCGGGTTAAAACAATGCGATTTTAGGTCAAAGATGATGACCTAACCTATTTTGATGAAGCATTTGCAGTTTAAAAACATTTGATTTCACTTTAAAACATTTAAAACCTTTAGGTATAAAACCTTGTGTAAACCTAGTTATTTTTACATATATTTAAAATTAGAGAAGAAGATATAGTGCAAAAATACAAGCAAAGCCACGAGCAAAAGCCTGTTAAGTATAAACCTAGAACAAGCGTTGGTCAAATACTTGTCCGGGAGAGCAATGTTCAGTGGCTCTAGGAGTTCTATTGAGCGCAGAACAAACAGGAGCCTTTGTTCCATCTTGAGTGTTTGGAGCGACAAGGGTGTAAATACTGAGGGTCTGTCACGAGCAAATGTCGAGCTATCTCAGACAACTATGAGTACTATGACAGAGGCCGCGTTCGACTGACAGCTGGCTATTGAAAGTGAAATAATGTTTGTATTATACTCGTATTTTAATTCTCTTTTGTTAGCTGGACTAATGAAGCAGTTTTTTACATTTCTGGGCAAACAAATGTCGCATCTAATTTATCTGTTTTGATTATTTGCCTAAGCCCTTCAATTTGTTTATACTAAACACACTGAGTAAGCAAAAGTCGTGTCAAGTGGGATCAACAGTTACTTGACTAAATTAAGTTATGAGTGCCAGTTGATTTTTTGGCACACTAGTGCCAAACGCAAGACTCGCATTCTAAGAAGTCATTTTTATTTAAATTAATATAACTTCATGTATTGTAAAACTTCTTTTTTTTGTTCATTACTCTTATTTATTATTATATAACAGCCTATAATATCCCACTGCTGTGTAAAGGCCTCCCTCCTTTTTTCCACGTAGCCCTATCCTGGGCAGTCTCCCACCAATCCTGATTGAAGGCATCAAGCTCATCTCACATTACCCTTAACTAGCAAAAATATTATCATCATAAAACATTTAATTACTTATAATAATTAATAGAGTCATCATCGTAGATAAAACTGTTCTGTAAAATGACAAAAACGTAAAGTTATCTATAAATAACACGTGTTATCTTACATTTTCAATGTTTGCAACTACTTAATCACTTATTTATTCAACAAATTGAGAGCGTAGCGCTGAGAGCTTTTCTCGTAGACGAATTAGCTAGTGCAATATTGTAGTATTAGTTTAGTAGTTGAGCACTCATCCAGTGTAAACGAGGCTTTTTAGGAGCGCTCCCGGCTATGTTGGTAAACTAAAGGATTTAGCTTCTTTGGCTTAACGGACAACTTGAGGGTTAATCCTTAGTTCAGTATCCTTAGTTTAGAGTTAAATAATAAATAATAAATATCATGGGACAATTTCACACAAATTAGGTATCGATGAACTTCGCCAAAATGCTTGGATATGTTTAAGTTGGTAGGTAATAAGCATCCTAAGTAATTAAAAAAATATCAGATGTTTTGGTTGCTTCATTTAATTATAAAAAATAAAAACAGTTTACCTACATCATCGATACCCAATTGACGTAGTCCCTAACTAGCTCTAGGCTTGATATTCGCTTTCATCACACAAATATCTGCCCTTGGACCGCTAGCTTCGAAGGCAATATTAAGTATGGATTCTTCTTTTATACGGTTTCCTGAAAGATCATAATTCAATACTTCGCTGTGATCAACATTCAATCCAAGAATACATTGTATCGCATCGTGTTGCGTGGTATTTACAAACTGAATCGCCATTTAATGCAGTAATCCGAGCGGTTACTACCAAGTTGTAAATGGACACAGCTCTACAAAGGCTTCACAAAGTTAGCGTCAAGCGAGCGTCACTTGTTTGTGCACTTCTGTACCCTTACCACGAGTTACAAATTAACCTACTTGCTATAGCGAGTCGAATGCTCTGTAGGACCTAGGAGCCAGGAGCATTCGACTCGCTATGGTAGGGGTACTGTTCTCACATTTAACTCTTGGAAATAACGAGTGTGTAACTGCCCTTACAACTAACTTACGGAAGTTAATGGCGAACAAAGCTTCGACTGTACCTGTTTCATGTTAAGTTTGTATGTTGTAAAGGAGTTTAGTTGCAGGTAACTTTTGTTTAAGTATGGCGGATTACCAAAAGCGAAGTATTATGATAATATTTGGTACCTATTTAAAAAGCTTGGTATTGCTTTTGGGTTTGGATGAAGTCAGACATGCATAAGAGTGCATGAGAGTGAGTGAGAAAGAAGTACAGGAGAAGTTTTTAAGAAATAAAAACATTTATTCGTGATAAAAAAACAACAAAGAACAGAGAAATACGCACCTTCTTGTAGTCATGAAACGGTCCCAAATCAGAGTAATACTGGCATTTAAGTCAGTTCCGTTGAAACCACAGAGCTATCGCACTGTACTTATCTAACGGGTTGGCTTAAAGTAATGAGAATTACAATTTTGTTTTATTTTGTTATTAAATCACTTGTTAGGGTTATATAGCTTTTTATTATATAAAGTTAACTAAATTCAGTATGATAATCAATCATTACAATGTAGCGAAAGGTCCCCCTCTTCAATTTTTCGTAGCTTTCTTCTTACCGTTTTTATCATACGTTGGACAACATCTATTTTTATATTTTTAGTTAATTCGTTGTTTTTGTACCCTGCGCTTCAACTAAGTCTGTGATTTCGCTTCCAGCCCATCACTGTAAACTAGTCTACTGAGAATTACCAAAAAATCCTCTTTTGGATGAGCTAAAGGGACGTCCGGACGGTTTGAATCCTTCGGTACGAAGTGAACGTTACGCTCTTTTAGTCAATTCTGGGTGCTCCCTGCATAGTGACACTTTCTTCGCAACTTCCTGCACTTCTTTGGAATTTCTTCAAGCTGTTTGTCGGAATATTTGGATATTTTTTGACGCTTTAAGTGTTGGACATTGTATTTCTTTAAAATATTCCTTACTCACCCACGGGAAACATCATATTTTACAACTAACTTATCTGGGGGTCTCACCCACTTTGTTTTGTGCAAACTTTGCCACTTTCCTCCGGTCTTGATCATTAAGAATGGGTGGTCTTCCCGTTTTTGGCAAATCTTTAGTCCTACTATCAAGTTCCCATCGCTGGATCAAACATTATATTGTAGATGGAGGTACATTTCCAGATTTGAAGCGAGAGACCACTTCAGATTTTTCACGCTGTCCAAATCGGCGATAGACACGTTTACGTAATAACTTCCTCGCGGATTTTTTTTATTAAAACATCTAATCTTTTTTTATATTTTTAATAATATTGACATATTTTCTATTTATTACAGCTGGCAAAATCATATTTGTATTGTTTTTCTGCCTGCTATTGTCACTTGAATACCTTCTCATTACTTTAAGCCAACCCGTTACGCTGTGGGCTAGACAAGTTGCCATTGAATACAAACGCTAGCGATTGGCGATCAATGTCGCTTTGCGCTGTCGAAAATGGAAAAGCTAGCCAAGTTACATGTCAACGATGAACACGCTCTCGCACGGCTGTGTAGTGTTCTTTTTCTTTAAATGAAAAATGGGTAAGGTTCAAAAAGTTGGGCATGCTAACTCACTCAATTAAATTTTCTATGTAACTTTTTCGTTGTGACACAAAAATTAGCCATATAAATTGTAGAGATACTTTCTGTCGCACAACGGAACATTTTTCGACTTCGTTGTTTGTACGCTTAACTTTGGTCCAACTTTTTACAGCGTGTCAGTTGTAAAGTGATTTATCACGTGACTATCTCGGTAGCTTACGTCAATTCCATACATTTTTCTAACGAATCATTAACAATAACGATCATGGAATGCAACTCGTCTAGCCCCACTGCATTGTAAGATGTGAACAAGGTATTTAATAATGATGATATTGTAAGCAGGGTATGTTTTTTGCAAATGCACACGAGTACACTGGGTTCCTGATGTTAAGTTGAATCTGAAACCCAAGAATTTTATGGTCTTTAAACGATATTAAATCATGTTCACAGTATTTAAAATCTATATTACCGCGCACAGCAACTTGACCGCGGGCGTCTTCCGCGACACGCGATCGGCTGTCGCCGCATCCGTCCGTATCCTTTCCGATCCGTTGCGATACGAGCCGTTTGGTGGAAATCATCCTTAAGGGTATGATGGTGATAGAAATCCAGACCCTGCACATTGCACAAGGACCTACCAATGAAACCCAGGGATCTTAAAAATAAACGAATACGTTTAGTATAATAGAGCCCCAGAACACTTAAAACATTATCTTTACATAGTATATGTATAACAAAGTCTCCGTCTTCGCGCATTGTCTGTGCGCTTAGATCTTTAAGCAACGGATTTTAATGTAGTTTTCAAGAGGAAGGTTTTTATGTAAAATAAATTATGGATAATGTACGGGTGTTACATAAAACTCACATAATAGTAGGGGATCCGAGTAGGAGACGACCTTCACCGGACTGTTTATTCGATAAAAAGTGTTATATATATATCAAATTTAATATGCTAAGTAATGTATGGCGAATAGATTGACTGCAAAATTTCAGTCCAGTCCTTATATGATTAAAAAAAAAACTGAAAAGGAACTTTTTTTTTTAATTGTATTGCTTGTTAAATATACCAATTACATACTAATCGAAAGCATGAAGACTATAGAATATGCTAACGTTAAGTTCACTATTTTTTCCCGTCATAACTATTGGGTAGGTAGGTAAGACGGTACTAATAATTTGCACTAAACCTAACGTTTGCATATTCTATAGGCTTCATGCTTTCGATTAGTATGTAATTGGTCTATTTAACAAGCAATAGGGCAATTTTTAAACAAAGTTCATTTCCTGTTTTTTTTTTTATAATCTTATAAGGACTGTACTGAAATTTTTCAGTCAACCTATTCGCCATATATTACTTAGCATATTAAATTTGGTACAAAATATTTTTTATCGAATAAACAGCCCGGTGAAGGTCGTCTGCTATTCGGATCTTAGACCTTAAACCGAAGCAAAGCGAAGGCGGGTTGCAAGTATTATACAAAAAAACCCCCAGTTTCCGGGATTACTTAAACGTATACAAAGCAGTTCTTATAATCATGCAATAAAAGTTTAAAAAAACAAAAACCCGCCTTCAAAAAGCAAAAAATAACTTCTTTAAAATGGTAGGTAAATAGGTCAGTCCAACTGAAGTCGGCGTCCAACAATATTTTAACCAAAAGCAGACTTCAGTTGGACTTTGCTTTTTGAAGGCGGGTTTTTGTTTTTTTAAACTTTTATTTTATTTTATACTTTTTAGTGATCATAATTATGCCGTTATTCTCCCATTTCTCAAGAAACAATAGAACATTTCAATCTCGCCGCAAGCAATGCCGTGGGAAAGTCATAGTCATATATTTAAACCTAAATATGCTTCGTCATAACTCATAGTCGCTCAACTATCTTAATCGAAACATCTTGTCGCCACCCTGGAAATATATACCGTTTAGGAGTTCCGGTGGCCATCTGTGGTCTTCAAAATCAGTTCCACTTCACCAAATAGTGCTTTTCAAGACCAAATACACGAGTTACAATGAAAAATACCAAAATCGCTATAGGTGTGCCTATAAATTTTGAAGAGTTCCGTCGATTCCTCATGGTTTCCACCGTCAGATCTTCAGTTTGAAAAAAATGGGACCAATCTGGAAGCACCAGCTTTCAAATAAAAAAAGAATCTTCAAAATCGGTTCACCCAGTCGAAAGTTCTGAGGTAACAAATATTAAAAAAAAAATCAGACGTATTGAGAACCTCCTCCTTTTTTTGAAGTCGGTTAAAAATAAAATAATTCAGCATTTATTTTTTGAAAACATTTCATTCATCAAAAGAAAACTATTCAGTATTTATTTTTCCAAAACGTTTAATTCCTACCAATTTTAGAAAAAATGTTAAGATAGGTACCGCTATTAATTTGTTAAATCAAAGAACCGGTCGCCTCCAGCCTCCTAAATAGAGGTCGAATTTTATTCCACGCCATTTATATCCACGAAATTGTGTAGGACGAGAAAAAACTCAGGATTCAGTCAAAATTGCGCACCAATCGTTCCGCACGGCCTCATTAATTACAATTATGGTAAGAAAATTCGCATTGTTATTCCATATACGCTCGCGGCTTCATAAAAACGAATAGTTGGTGTCGATTGAAATGGGTATAGATGTAAACAAATTAGTACCTTCTGTTTGACACATAACCTCAAATTTTCATTAAGCTTGTTTAAATAGGTAATCGTTATTAAAATTGATAGCAAAGTAATCTTCAATTTTGGTATGAAACTACCTAATGGGGTCTAAAACTTTTTAGTGCAGTTATAATTCATCCCTAACCTAACCTAACCGCAGGTATTTTTGAAAAAGTTGTCTGACTTGGCTGAAAACCAGATTAGGACAATCAATAATTCGGACAAACGAAGCTTTAGGACAAATGTTATTAGGGATTCCGAAGGACACCCTAGATACTTAATGATGATCAAAAATGTATAAATGATTAAAATACCTCACTTGTTCTTCAAAAGTACGTGATTATCGAGCATTAAACGTAAATTAGTTACTTTTGTTTGACTTTAGCTGAGTTTTCATTTTTAACGACTATAAAACGTTATAGTACTTAGTGCGTGAATTAGTCTTGAAAAATTCAAATTTAAATCTTTCCATTACATAGTACAAAAGAAACTTGCTTCCCGCCGGCTGTCCCTCTGTATCCTCGTAAGGCCCACCGTACTACAAACAGGGAGTTTTTGTGAGTGGGACTTTGAATCTACCATCAAGGCAATAAAGTTGAATTACGTTAGTTCGATAATGCCATTTTCAGTTTACGGAGATAGGAAAATAAACCTTACTACCATTGCAACACAGTTCAAATTAAATTGCCTTGATTATGTACATTCTATAGCACACTGGGCCGAGGGTATATGTACAACCAATTCTGGATAATGTACAGTGGACGTCAAAGATATGTTTACACTTTAGTACCTTGTCAATTTATCCGATAATTATGACAATTTCATATGGCAGTTAAAACATGATGTTAAATAGACAAGGTACCAAAGTGTAAACATAATTTATGACGTCGACTGTACGTTTTTTTTTTCAAAAAATGATATAAAACGAAGCGGAGTCTTTAGTTATTCTAAAAAGTTTATTTCAGCCACGGAATAGAAAAAAACAGTGGAAGTGGCATGAGCTTCACTTAGTATCAGACCTGTTGTCGCCAATACTCAAACTGTCATAAAACCTCACGCCACCATGGAAAATATTTTTGGTGCGACTATCGTTTTTGCATTCCAAAATAGCACAACAAGGAATGCTTCTGGACTTATTTACTTTTTTAGAAATATCGAAATAAGCGATCGCGGCAAAAGTATGGTAGGTTGCGCGGAACTCCACATAACCATGCCACGCCCACTTGACACTTCTGTTTTTTTCTGTTCTGTTGGTCCAGCCATGTCCAACACTGTTCTAAAGAACTTCAGTTAAAACTATGCAAGTTTGCGTGGTTCTTTCCAGTTCCTGGTTCGTTCAGATTGTGTAAACTCTTTTAGAAGTGAAGAGTTTTGGAGCGCGCGTCGAGAAATATTCTAATCTAGCTGATGGTTGGGTCGAAACAGTGTAGACAAAGCGGATAGCGGAAACCGCACTGAAGGAAGAGCGGTGAAGAAGCGTTTTAAGATTAACTTTTAATTACAGTTGCATCGCTAGTTTATTATTACAAGGCCAATTCATAGGTTTTAAGTACATTGACCTTGATATCTTACGTTTTATTTTGGTACCAGTGTAGTGACGATGTTACTTTAAAGGGCATTGGGTAAGTTTCTATGAAGAAAATTGACATTTTATTTTTCAGCGGCCACCGATGATTTTTACATAGTTTTTTAGAGGACCTCTAAATACACATAGGAATATATAATTTATGGCGTTAAATAATATCGGAGCGGAGATATTAAAGATTTAAGTATTCAGTTTTTGGTACTAAAAGTATACGCGCAGGTATGAATATTTAAATATCTCGGCTCCGATGCACTTGTACTTACATTACATAACAAAATATATTTATTTTGTATAATTCTATCATAATTTACCACTTTTACGAATGCTGGCTTACCTTGAAATGACAACACTTTTACCCAAACCCTTTTAATGGTAATAAATTATTTTTTAAAGTAGTTAATAAAATGAATATTTTTATATCAAGGTCACTGGTTATCGAACTCGGTATCTCAACGTACAGTCAGCGTGAAAAAAGCTGATCCCTTTTGTAGTTTATGGCATTAAAACATTACATAGTCTTGTTTCTCCCCTCTTGCCTCATTAAGGCTGCCTGTCCACTGGAGCTGAGCGTGGCAGCGGAGCGGTGAGCGAGGAAAATATCAACCAAAGCAAGTATTCCTTTATTTTCCTAGCGTCGCTCAGCGCAGCTCTCCTATTGGTGGATTTTGCTCGCTCGCTGCTCCGCTGCCTTGCTCCGCTCAAATGGACAGGCAGCCTAAAGTTTTATTTACAACGTATAAATACAATTTTTGATAACACGCTCTACCGCTCCTTTCTCGTACTCTGACGCATGGAGCATCGCTGGTGTTTGCTTCTATACAATAACTTGAAGCTGAAACTTGGCCAAGACAACTTTGATATTTGTAAGCAGCTCGAACCTTGCGATAGCATCCTCATGACTGTTATGCGGAGTTATAAAAACAAGAACGTGTTAATCCGTGTAGTGTGTTATGATTTCAATACATAACTGTTTAAATAGAAAAAGAACCCAATACATATAATGGCTAATCCTTCGTTAACCTGTTGACCGCTAACACGACGATGTTGTTGACGAATGAAGTGTCGTGCTCTGTCTGTACGCCCTGGAACGCCCGTCTAGTACATAAAAAGGAACTTTAAATTCTATTCTAGAAGGTTTTATTTCGAGATGAATGTTGGTCATGTATAGGTGACTATGGCGTGTGAGCCTTTTCATTGGCTGTCACGACTAGATGACTGGCGGTCAAGAGGTTAAGAGATATCATCTCTTCATCTTGATATCTTAAAATAAACTAAGAAACATCCCGATTACACTAGCTTACCTTTAAAAAAACCACGTCGAAATTTGTAGATCTGATCAGAGCAAAATAAATAGTTAAGTAGTAAACACGGAAAACTACTTTTTGATCTGCATTAGCATGAGTTTTAAACTTAATAAATATTTAACCACTTTTTTACATTGCGAACAGCAAGTTTTGTTGCATAGTTACAGTCACCAGCAATAATATATTCAACATTGCGCTCAAAAATATCTGACTCGTCCTTATACCTCTGGCAATAAAACGTGTCAGATTTTTTTGAGCCCAATGTTGGATTATAATTACTGCTGGTGATTGTACCAGTTGCAAAGAAGAAAGTGTATATTCTGCCAAAAATTCAAGAGTCAGATCTCATAATAGTAAGTAGTCCCTTCGAATGATTAAAGAAGTTTGTTTCCTTCCAACAAGAACCTATGGTTTACTATAATTAACGAAGGCATCCGGTCGACATGTCAGTAATCGTAGAGGTGAACGACCTGACATTCGAACCACCCGGTTCAAATAATTGGATCCACGAGCCAGCAGCCTCACAACTTTCCTGGCAACCTCTTTAACGGAACTGTTAGAGATTATGGCCCAAATACTAATTCTATATTTACAAAGTTACACTTTTAAAAAGCTACATTTAGGTGATATTTAGAGGTAGCAATAAGACCGCCTGTTAACTTAGTAACTTTTTCTTGTATTTACTTTTCAAACTGTTATTGTATGTGGTGTTCAATTAATAATATTTGTATGGTACATTTTCATTTGGAGTCATTTATTGGGTATATATTTTGTAAATACGGTGTAACTACAACTCGCAATGAAAACGGGCGCTTACCTTTTTTTTAAGTAGTTTAAGCAAATGAGATTTTGTGCTACATTACAAATAAATCTGTTTAAACTACCTACTCGAAAAAAACATACTTTGCTTCGGAGATCGATTACCTACCCCAAATCTGTACACCTACTTAAACTAAACACACATACACACACACACACACACACACACACACACACACATAAACACATATACTCTATTCTTTTCATAGTATATTTATATCAGCCCGTTTCATAAATTTGAGATTGTAAATGGCAGCTCGACAAATGGACTAACGAACCTTACCACAAGAGCTGTTTACTTTATCCCCAATTTCATTCAAAAACGCCTATATTTATGATGCAATCGAAAAAAAAACAACGCGCGGTTGTGTGAAAAAGTCAAAGAGAAAAACCAATTTGGCTTTACATACGGCCCCGTATTCCGTGGCGCGGACATACCGCGCGGGAATTTATAATATCATCGAATTTGTTCGGATGGCCGCAACCGATTGCTTAAATTTCGCGTTGCCACATATTTCCTCTCCGGATTTTTTTGCTAGCAATGTGATATAACATATTCAGAACAAACATTTGTAAAATATAGTTCATTCAATTCAATAGCGATCGATAAACAAATATTATATTTCAATCCTCATAACAAACCGTTACATTGTTTGACTTGACATATGTGTTAGTGATTGACGCAGCCTCGGTCCGGATATTACGACCCTTCCGGACAAAATGGCCGTCATTCCCCATTCCCAGCTGTTTTCAAGCTCACAATAGTTAACTTAAATTCATTTACCCGCGCACGGAACCGTGGCCGAACGGGCCCCGTTGTCCAATTACCACTCATGTTTACATAATACCTAAATCCCCGGATCCCGGGATCCGGGATTCCCTCAAGCACCCCGCAGCCCTCAATTGTCGTGCGAATCCGATCCCGCATTTTACGACTCCGGGAACTTCTCGGCAATTACGGCTGCCGGAAATTAAACAAAGGCTTGACCGCGGCAAAGGCCGCAGTTTTATTATACTGAACCTAGCTGGCGCCGTTAGCGGTGGGAGGTTTAATTGACTGCGATAGAGTATGGAGATTTTTGTAGTTGATTATCTACTTGTCGTTGACAATATGGCTCTCAGTGACACAGTAGTTAGTCTTCAAACAAAGGTATGGCGCTCGGTTTGCGTGTGTGTGTTTTTACCTCGATCGTACGCTCGAGCTACCATAACCAAACAAAACCAGAGGGCTCAGACAAGATGCACTACGCTAACTAAAGTTTCTATTTGATTCGTTTTTAAACCAATCGCGTCACTGGTAGACCACGTGACTTTTCGTATCACGTCATCTTCCAGTGACGCGATTGGTTTAAAAACGAATCCCCCGCGTTTGGTTGCTCGCGTATTAAGAATCGAGCGACGCGTATCGATGCAACCCTAGCGCCCGAGCGGCAATAGGTAACAGAAACTGCTAAAGGCCCGGAGATGACCTACTTTGCTACTGGTTATGCCTTACTATTACTGATATCAACTGGGTTTAAATCCCGGTAAGGGCAGATATTTGTGTGATGAGCGCGAATATTTGTTTCTGAGTCATGGATGTTTTCTATGTATTTAATTATACATTTCTCTATACAATTATTTATATCGTGGTCTAGTACCGGCCTAGTACAAGCCTAGAGCTTAGTTTGGGACTAGGTCAATTAATGTGACATTGTCCCCTGATATCTATTTATTTATTTATCTCTATAGGGACTTTGATTAATAGGGACGTTGAAGATGGAACAGTAGCAAGATGACGCTGCTATATTTATTTTCCAGCGTGACATATGCTATTATAATATGTTCATCATTACCATCGGTTCTACGAACAATGCGGGGGGGGGGGGCATTGTTTGTAGAGGCCAGTTAAGGCTCCGAAGTGGCAACCACATAGGTACAGAAAGGCGAAATATTGTCAGCCCAACACGTCATGGACCGACAAAAATGATAAAAAAATTAAATTATAAAAACTAATATCGTAGGAAACTGAATAGGGCAGCACAAAACCGATCGAAAGATTTAGTTACAAGCTTCTTTCAACTTGCAATGTTTGTATGATAGTTACTTTGTTTAGAACAAATCTTGCAATTCAATTTTGAACCAGTTTCTCTTAATATAATGGGCTGAAATTTTGACCACGCATGTTAGCCCAATGACAATACTATATTATTACGGTATCTAAGAGCTGATTTGATAATGAAGTTGGTAGATAACGACAGGACCTCCGCTAAATTTAACGTAAACCCAAGGTGGGTTTCATTACTTTTTTCTAAATGACTATGAAAAAAACGCACAGTCGGAAACGGAAGCTTGTTCCAAAAATGACCGATTGTATTCTATCTGTGGACCTGTTTCGGTAGAGATTGACATTATGATGATAATTCTGTCAGTAATCAAACATAATGAAAATGACGACTTTACGATTCTATTTTCGTTTTGTTTTGAAATATATCCTCTCTGAATTCTGTGATCTACATAAAAGATATGGTACTCGTAAATATAATTCTGCTAATCAAACATGCCTGTTACATATCCAAAACGTTGTTATATTTTATGCTTATTACAAATACAAGCGATGTTAATTTAACGCACAAAGGAGTCGAGAACAATAAAATGTTTTATTACCAGAATGGGTTATTCAATTAACTATTATATTGTGCCTTCTTGAAATATGAACCTTGCTGGTATATTCTTCTTCTTACAATACGTGTTCTAGATATAAAATTAATATTGGTTTTTGTCTTTTATTATTTATAGATTTTGTTTGCTTTGACTGTATTTTGCCATGTGATTTGCCAAACTTGTTAGTATGTATGTATGTATGTATGTAAACACTTTATTGTACAAACAAAAGAGATAACAATTATAAAATAGACAAAAATATAACAGCGATGTACAAAGGCGAACTTATCCCTATAAGGGATCTCTTCCAGTTAACCTTCGAGCGATTGAGAAATAATTAATTACAACGAATAGCCAAATAAGTACAACACTAAAAGAAATTGCTATAAATATGAATAGATAAAATATATAGACATATATAAATATATACAATAAGCAGGAAAAAGTTTAAGAACAAGTGTCAAGCCAGAACTTCTTTAGTCTAGATTTGAAAGAATCTACAGACTGAGACTGCCTAATTACAGTAGGCAATAATAATAATAATTATTATTAATAATAATATTAATAATTAGAATATACATTAATGGATCCTTGTACTAAGCTTATGAGACATTGGTTTTAGTTTTAAGTTTTCTTTAATTACTGAAGCTGCTTAGAAACCTACCAATTGTTTTTTACTATTTTATTTTGAGTAAATGTATTTAAATTGCGTAAGATTATTCGAAATGTTTCAATGTTATCGATTGACACGACTCGGTGTCTTGTCATAAAACGCGAACGGTTTGTCATAGAAACTTAAGTCAAGTTAGAGCGGTACGAGTATGGTCACTGTCTCACTGTTTTTAGATTATACCCATAACGGTGACCGTAGCGTTGTAATAAGGGACAGTAAAAATAGATAAATAGATGCAATAATAGCACACCGCGCTTATATATGTAAGATAACAAAGAAATGAGATTTCGTCTCAGGTAACATTTTTGAGACAGTTTTTGTTGCTAACTAATGGTTTTTAATGGAAAATCATCATTTGTTTATGGAGAGCGAGTCCAAACTAATGAATCACAAGTCAGTGGTTCGTTAAATACTGCGGATATCCCGAGTCCATCTGACTGCAATAAGAGATTAGCTTCTCCAGAAAAAAATCAGATACCATAATCTTGCATTGCCCTTACTCATAAATTTTAGCCCAATACAATAAAGCTACATGGAGAAATGGTTCAAAATTGAAGGAATTAAAGCTTGTTAAAAAAAAACTATCGACCCAACTGAAAATGTTTGAAAGAATGTCTTTGTAAAGGTGAAATGGCATTGATGCTTTACCTTATTAGTTTATATTGCAGATCAACATCAAACAACAGTGGCAGTGTAATACTAGAACTAAACTTCGCCGAGAATTTGAATTGTCACTACGACAGAAACCGAAACACCATATTTCAATTAACAGTAATGTGAATCGAAGAATTTGTATTCAACCTAGCGAGCCTCGGGCATATTAACGTGAGTACAGTCAAAGTCATAAATATACGTTCCCAGGACGTCAAAAATATCTACCTACACGCTTTTATGCCGCTGAAAAAAGAGCCTGTTTAATGTTCAAGGCTCGGAAAAACGCCCGTCATTTTGAAAACATAACCCTGTTCCGTAAAGCAGAGACTTCCTTAATTCTTGAAATACAAAAACTTTAATTCCAGTGTCATTGATTAATAAAATTGGCGCGGAATACATATAAATTATGGTATAATAAGTATATCGAAAGTGAATGGGAGGGTCGGAAGGGGCCGCCCTAGGCGTACTTTTTCGAATCAAATAGGAGAAATACTGGAAAAGGGCCGAATCTTAAGTACTGGAAACCGACGTGCCTGTATGACTCGATGTATGAATGTGGAAGAAGCGAAAGAGATTTGTCAGGATCGTAGCAGGTGGAAAGAAGTGGTCTCTGCCTACCCCTCTGGAAAACAGATTTAATGTATGTATGTATAAAAATATAAATACCTAATAATATTTTTTATTTACATCATAAGGAAGTCTCTGCTGTACGGAACAGGGTTATGTTTTCAAAATGACAGGCGTTTTTCCGAGTCTTGGCAATATTTGACGTGATAAATAAATGTTGGTGACTTCGACTGTGAACAAAGGATTATTTAGTAAACTATTGGAACTTCTCGTGTCTTTGGAATACAAACACGTTTGTTTTCCGGCAGAGCCACCGGCTACTTCATTGAGTTTCCAAAAATAATAGGCAACAAGTAAATGTTTTTATTATTTCGAGATTGGATTGAATTTATTATAAATTAGCGACCTCACTTTGTTCCGGTAAAAAAAAAATAGCCTGAATACACAACAATATATAAAATAACTTACAATTAGAAATCTTTTTTAAATAAGTACAGGTAGTAATTTACATCTTTAATATAATAGCACATTAATGGTAATAGAATATCTCCCTTGTTCATAAACCACAGTAAACCTATTTTTACCATAGTATTCATTATCTCTTTCTATCAAATTCAAATGTCGCAATGAAGGATAAGATGGGCCATATATTTAGAAAACAACAATACCTTGCTTCAAGCTATCATGATGGGGAAGATAGCCAAAAAGCGAAGAGTTGGAAGACTCAAGATGTCATGGCTGCGGAACATCAGGGAGTAGGCTGGCATCAAAACAGTTGAACAATTGTTCAGGCTCGCCTTGGACAAGACCAAGTTTAAAGAGCTGCTGCTAAATGAAGAGGCACCAATAGAAAAAGAGCATATCTAATTATACTTTATTCTTATCTTATTTCACTTTTAAATTATTAAATAACTCAATTGACTAAACGTCTGGCGTCATATCAAAGAAAGAGGCTAACTGGAAATGTAGTCGTTGAAGCATTTTATACTCTATAGGCAACCACATCGAATTTATATTGCTTATACTGTTATGTATTAGCTGCCTTCTTTGGTATCACGGCATGTTATAATTATAATACCGTATTGTCGTGCCAGTGAAACTATTATTATCTAACTGAGCTTGAAGTCTATTAAAATCAGCTTTGATTGCGACAAACCACAACGTATTACTGTATGTTGTGGAAACTACTAATCACGACAGCCTTATGTTATATACATAACACAATTCAACGACTACAATGGAACTATATCAAAGTGACGCTACAAATCAAATCGGAAAAGTCTCTTTGGATTTAGTTAATTAGGTACGCTTACCTCTCCCAAAGGATAGGTTTAACTATTCAGAGAGGTAACGCAGCCAGCATCATGGGTACAAGGTACAGTGCCGCGAACGGATTTATTAGAGTGAGATTTTTGTAATTGTGTACAGAAATATATTAAATAATTCTAATTTAAGTAACTAGGTAATAGGTTACATTAGTTTTTAATTATTCTAATTATTATTTTCTATATCTATTATCTAGTGTATAGCGTATATTTTTGTCATTATAAAAATGAGTAAAACGTAACTTTGATATGGTTCCATAGTGGCCAAGAAATCCATTTGCGGAAAAATGGTTTTCAGATTTCATTATCCTATTATTTCATTATAATATTACGTGGGCCAGAAATTTATTTCTTTATCTGGTACGTCGATTTATTTCCGAAATATTGTTATGGTGGCTATATTTCCGCATTTGGGTAATTCCACGATAATGTAACGAAAATTGCCATTTCAATGCGTGTTTTTTTAAACTTATAATGCTTATATTTTTCTAGATATAAATTTAAACAAGTATATAGACATAAATGAGTTCTTCCATTTTGAAACATAACTAAAAAAACAAGCAGAATGTTAGAAATTGGTACCTATCTTAAGTTACTCTCTGCCATGGAATTGCCCATTTCAAGACCGCATCCCTCAAATGTAATTTCAAAACTTACTTAAACGTACTTGACATATTTTGCGAGAAAACCAGGGGCACACAATGAGTGAAACAAATAGCTACTACACGTAATAGTAAAATTACGTAACAATTATTCTAAATTCAGGATAATCCAGGGAAATTAACACGGCCATAATAGCGAAGGACATCTTTGAAGTAACTTAATTAATTTTCGGGCTTGAAACCCGCCATTAACAATAAAGCACCAAAGATGTACGGGATAATGGAATTGAATCCTCTAATGTGTAAGCAATTAATTAAGTGATTAAATTACAATTATTCCCTTTATCGAAACGGTACCTAGGCTTTACAATATCGTGATACATATTTACTTACATCATGTATTTACGTGCTAAGTAAATTCACTTGTACTCGTACGTTAGCATCTTACTTCTTACTTAATATTATAAATGACAAAGTTTGGATGTTTGTATGTTTGGAATGTTTGTTACTCAATCACGCTTCAACCACTAAACGGATTGGGATGAAACTTGGCACACTTATAGGTTAGGTCCTGGAATAGGACATAGGCTACTTTTTACCCCGAAAGAATAGTCCCCGAGGGAAGGGCGATAATCGACTTCTACACGGACGAAGTCGCGGGCAATTGCTAGTAACTAATAGTTTAGTGGTGGAAAGACCTTAGGTACAGGATCCATTAGGATTGCTACCATCATTCTACCCTATAATCTGCTGCAAAACAGCAGTGTTTGCATTGTCGTGTTTTGGTGCGTTGATAGGACTAGTAAACAGGCATCCCATCAAATCCTCAGGGTTGGCAACGCACTCGCAGTCTTGAGATTGTCATCGTAAGATTGCAAATGTCTATGGGCTTAAGGGTGAATATCCACCAGAGCTGTTCAAGGTAGTGGGGCGATGTGCAAGGAAAAAAAACAAAAAAGCCAATAGGAATACTTCATTTTCCTAGCCTCGCTTAGCGCAGCTCTCCTATTGGTGGATTTTTCTCGCGCACAGCACTGCTTCCTCGCACAGCTGTAGTGGATATTCACCCTTAAGGCCAGCGGAAACGGGCGGACGGCAGGGGAGTTTTCCCTTTAGATTTCCTCCCGCCGCTATCCACTGCGATGCTCCGAGGTCGGTCTCAAAGCATTGAAAGAATGATGGGCAAAAATGTATGGAACCCAGCCCAATCACCAATAGAATTATAACGTATAGGCTTATTGATCCCACTATTTGCTGTAATTGTTATTATGACGACTAGACTGTGAAGGCCGGGAGAATCGAGATATATTAACCTCCGACGCCAAAAAGAGGGGTGTTATAAGTTTGATGTGTAAGTGTGTGTGTGTGTGTGTGTGTGTGTTTGTTTAAACGGGGTAATTTCTGGAACTACCCGTCGGATTGGAATCAAAATTTTGTACATGATAGCCAGTTTCACGAGACATAGACTAAACTATGTCTAAAAAATCGGTCATGCGTGAGTCGGATATACGGGAAATAGCATTGCAACGCATGCGGGACGCAGCTAGTGTAGTAATAAACGTGTGTGTGTGAATATTTGCAGGCTGATAACTGTCTTCTCCGGGGTTTCTGTAATTTGTCCCCGTATTAGAAAATGAAGCTTGTGTAACTAGCTTTCACATGGTATACATGAGATTTGTATTGGTTATATGGGCCAATTTGCCCATCATTATTTATACCTTAATTCCATTGAAATAGCGTTAAATATACATTGATAAATTTAATATCCTCTGCGGTCCCGTCCGCCGGTTCGCGCAGGCTATTAGAGTCCACTTACCATCAGGTGACCTGTTTCCCCGTTTACCCTCACCATGCTATAAAATATAACCTCGCTTCTAAGAAGTGTTATTACAGAATTTACAGTATAGACAAAAGCCGTTTCATACAACTCTAGAAATGTTAAATCACCAGTAATAATATTACTCATAAACGCAACCGAAATTATGTGACACATCTCTGTTACAATGCACAAGAATGTGTCAGATATGTTTGAACGCAATATTGGATAATTTTACTGGCTACTGTTAATATTACCTATTGCTGGAGACTACTGATGTGCCAAAGGAAACTTTCCATAATTGCGGAACATTTCATGTAGGATAATTTCGGAAACTTCTCACAATTTGTATGGGGATTGAAACTTTCCGTTTCTTAAATTTAAATTTCCTATATTTCTTTTGAAAGTTACGGGAAATTTCTTAGAACTTTTCCAACTCTTTGGAAACTTTCCGCAACTTGCACATCAGTACTGGAGATTGTACCGTCAAGAAACTTGTTCAAAGTTTTTAAATGCTTAGTAATTTTAATTTATAACTTTACTGCAATTCTAATAGGTTTTTGTCAAAATGTTGTTGTTGTACTTACTTTTTTTTTCGCGTAGTCATTGTCTCCTTAGCAAGACCATAATAACGAGTCCCAACACAGTAGGTCTACGTTAAGTATGGCGAAGATCCTGTCGCCACCTTCCGACTCCACCATCACATCTGCTATTAGATACCATAATATTGCATTATCATCAGGTTTAAATATGTGGTCTAAATTTCAGCCCTTTGCATTAACGAGAACTAGAGACCGATTTCAAGAAAAATATGCTTGAAGTCGTCAATGTCAAGTCATTTGTAAGTTTTAGGAAACTCAACCTTATTGTTGTAGAATGTCTGACTTTGGACCTAAGGAGGGTACCAAATTTAATCTCGTGACCGTACATACAAATATAGTAAATGAAAACTGTGCCCAACAGGCTCCACATGCAATAAACATTCAAGTATAAAG
This sequence comes from Acleris literana, assembly GCA_946894065.1. Classification (NCBI taxonomy): domain Eukaryota; kingdom Metazoa; phylum Arthropoda; class Insecta; order Lepidoptera; family Tortricidae; genus Acleris; species Acleris literana. The sequence goes on along the minus strand of OX335685.1, from coordinate 5,768,621 downwards.
TATTGAGAAGCATTTCACTTGCCCCATACTCGACTAAGTAATTCCAATAAACCCCTGCCGTCGCACGATTAATTTAAAAGCAACATAAGGTCCAACCTAAGCGTCCTGCTAATGGAAATTATTCAAATAAGGCCGGACCTCACTTCTATTAGCAAGGACTCAACTCAAATATCGGCAAATTGGCTGCGGTTGTCGCTGGATGCGGACGTCCACGCCGACCGGCCCACTGTGCGGGCTAGAGCGGAAAATTGAACTGGATTATGATGATATTAACCAGCATTTATGGTTCTAATTAAGTTTTCGTTTATGCTAATCGAGGTGTCTACTGGGGTTAGAGGTACCTTGGATAGTATACATTACATTTTTAAATTGAGAATTGTATGTTTCACCCCTTTAATTTCTTTAACTTTTTCAACGCCACAGTCGGCTCTGGCCGTCAACTAAAAGTCATGCCACTGACGCCACGTCGGCTATAGCCTACAAGAGTTCAAGATTAAAAGAGACTTTGTTTAGTAGCAATAAGGTGTAATTTGCATAGCATAGCAAGCATGTTTGGCGTGTGGGTGGCACATTTTGTATTCGACGTATGGCGTTCAAAAGGTTAAAGTAGCTTCGTCTACGTGTCACTCTCTGCCTCTTTTGCCTTATTTTTTTCCTTTTATGATATTATTGTGTCATCTCAAGTGCCCTATCATCTTCCCTCTTCTGTTATCTATAGTCTTTAACAGGCTTCCCTTATCTTTTTTTTGTGAAAATTTAAGGTCCTAGAATATCAATATAACAAGAACGTTATAGAGAATATTTAGGAACAAATAGCAGGCACTCAACCGAATAGAAGCTCGAGACGAGCTCTTAAGTTACAAAGATGATGGTTTATTTTCCATCAAATCAGTTTGTTTTACAGATATCACCCGACAATCATGTGGTCTACTCTCAGATCGTTTTAAGTCCCTTGGCCACTATTCAGCACCTAACCAACTTTGTCCATCTGGCATAATATCATTCCTCCTCGGCAAGTGTCCCGCCCATCTCCACTTACGACGACGATGTTCGACGTAGAACTATTGCATACTAGATCGACGCCCGCGATTTCGTAACCGTAGAATTACTTTCTCAGTACTCCCTCAATTTCTTCCCGGTGGGGGGTTGATTTATAAAAATCCTTTTAAGGGCTCCCATTGAAATGTTCTCTCCATATTTCTACTCCCTTGGTTCAGCGCTCACGTTGTGCGTTATCAGTAAGTAAGTCAGTCGGTCAGTCACTGGAGTATTGTATAAGTAATACATATTAATATGTAGATGATGTTCTGACACACACTTTCACACCTTTTTGTTTGAATCAATTGCTAAATTACTGCATATCCTTGTCCTCAATTGTAGTTATTTGACACCGCTAATTTATTGATCAGCTGTTTATTGGGTGTGTGTGTAACACCTATAAGCAATGTTTAACGATTTTAATTTGATTATTTAATTTAAATTTAAAATATTTTCTTATTGATCAACAATTTTGATTTTATACAATTCCTAAGATTTTAGAGAACAAGTCTGTTCATACTCCAAAATATATACTTTTTTACGTGGTAGGTAGGTATATGACAAACGAGTTTTATTGTTGAATTTAATTTAAGCGGTAACAGCCAAATTTTTTTTTGCCTGCTCTGAATAAAACATTCAAGTTTTTCAAATGTAAACATGAAACCAAACAAAATGGAAAGGCTCAGCGTTAGCTAGTTGAAGGGAGGAAGTATCGTCTCGGGGCGGACAGTCGGTTGATTTATCTTTAGAAATAAACATCGATGGATCTTATTAGTAAACAAGTAATAATACATCGTGAAAAAAACAACCCGTTTTTCAAAGTCTAATGTTTAATATTTCTTCCAAATGTGACAAAACCTAAGATCAGTCATATATCATATTTTGGTTGTATCCGCGTATTTTTAAACACAAGTACTGATAGTTAATTGAATAACGCTAAATTATATGACTGTAATTTTATTAAGTAAACTAGTGTTATATGTATGTCACTTCGACCAACATTTATAATTACATATGCATATTTCCGATACACTTCGTCCCCTTAAGGTAGTTTTGTATGTGCAGGTTTTCTCGCGATGTTTTTCTTTCTTCTAAAGAGCATCAGGCAATGCAAATAATTTAGAAAAACTCATTGGTACATGGTTTTGAACTCGTTATCTAGAGGTACAATCAGTCGACTCCATAATAGGACCTCCACGTGTACCTGAATGGATTGAAGGTACTTATTAGTATTATTGCAGACGTTTTTGAACTTTATTGGATATTGTCAAAAATATACTGCATACTATTTTATAGTTAATCCACATTACTTTAGATACTATGAAATTCTCTTGCTGTCATTTAGCGAGGCTGTCAACGATTGAACGCTCTCAAAAGCTTTCAAAACGGGCGGCCCTGCCTGCGGCACTTAGCTCGTGCAACGTAAATAGATATAAATGACTTCAATTGACTCAATATTTGCGTGTTTACCAATTTTCTAAAGAGGACCGAGGAAATCGATAGAGAAATTTGTTTAGTCTCATTTGCTTGCGACTCCGTACGTGCATTTCATTTTATGTACGGTCATGAGCTTAAATTTGGTACCCACCTTAGGACCAAAGTCAATTCGGAATTTCACAACAATAAGGTGGAGTTTCCTAAAACTTACAAATGACTTGACATCTCTAATGACATTGATGACTTCAAGCATATTTTTCTTGAAATGGGTCCCAAATTAACGCTTGTGATCGTACCAAATCTTATCGTATGACTTTGAACACATATGTTATAATGTATCTCACGAGACTGTAAGTTGTCGATTTGGTATTGTTTTGAATGCATCCGCCATTACTGTCAAGTAAATAAGAACTATTGTAACATTGACAATATGATAACCTATAAAAGGCAATATGCGTTTACCCAATAGAATAGAGAGTTAAAGTTTTTGTACCTTAATTATACTTAGTTATTCATTTTCCGTAAACGTTCTCTCCCATCGGAGAGACTAACAACATCTTAACATCCCTGATTAAGTGATATTACATTTCCTAAGTAAATATTCATTGTGACAGATTGATCTCCATTGTTAATTAATTGGATTAATTATGAAGTTTCCTGCAATTAATCAAGAGCTACAGCTACCCCCGCGGGGGCTGAGTTTCAGGGTTGAATTCTGATACTGCTCTGGAACACAATCCATTGTAGCCCTTTTTGGCCAATCAAGGAGTTTTATTCCCTAAACGATGAGGATTAGGTACGTATCATTTGAAAATGGTAATAATCACCTTTTATTTTTAACTCTTTAGCTTGTGCTTGTGATTCCTAACGACATTTTTATTTGCTGCTCTGTAAAACATCAGAGTTGATATTTAATTGGTGTGACGTCACGTGAATGGTTAATAGGGTGGCACATAATGAGTCAAACATCAATATTTACACACAGATATTAATCACAAAATGTATTTATGAAGTTACTATAAATTTTAATTAATTATATTAGCATGTTTAACTTAAAGTTAATAGTGCTGACACTTAAAACCAAGAATATCATAAAAACGCAAAATAAATAAACCAAAAAATTGCAAACCTCCTAGGAACCATAAGTCGTTTTTAAATGAAATGTTTCTCACCAAAAAATCTCATTAGGAAATTGTTAGCCGCTAAGCAGCGCATCGAGGCGTTTCGGTCCCAACTTACTGCCTGGAGAGACGCCAAGACACTATCTTAGGTTCTGGGCTACCGAGACGGACTATTTGGCAAAAGGATAGACTAAAATTAACTAATCGTGTGGATACATTGATAGCGTTATTAATTGTAGTCGAGTATCAAAGGATTTGAAAAAAAAAACAACCATATGACTTGAGAACGCTTTTGTTATGTTATATGGCTTTGGATTGCACAAACAATTAAAAACGGAAACTTATAACCTAGTTTTAAATACAACATATTTAAAAACCTTGGAAATCGGACTTCATTTAGGGAGGGAAAGAAACGTTATCGCCCGAAGCTAAATTTGTAAGGATAAAATCGTACTGCTAGATCAAAACAGTATCAAATCAAAATCCTTGCTAGTTTTGATTCAAGTTCATAGGAGTTGTATTATAGTTGATTTTTAAATACAGTTGTATTTTGAGTTACTACTGTATTGATCTAGCAGTGCGAAATTGTACAGCTACACGATAAGCGTCGCTTCACGATCCTCTTAAGGCATCCGGAAAAATTACATATATAAAAGCATTCCGTCTCTGCCCTCGGTTATGAAATTATGGTCAAATTGTTGCCTTAATAAGGCCTATTACCTTGTTTTGTAATGGATACGTTGGTTGGCGGTGGCAGGTGAAAATTCCAATCGGTGGCCTTTGGTTTAAATCACTACACCTGCTACTATTTTTTAAATGAAGACTGGATTTAAACAATAATTTACGCATTTAACTCTCAAACTATATACTTACAGGGCCTCTGTTCTATACCTTTAAAAAATGCTTTTGACGTGTTTATTGTATTGTTTATACTGACAAGTAAATATTTATTTTTATATACATATTTATTCATTGCTTTAATAAGACCTATCAAAACTTTTACAATAACAGGTCAAAGACAATATGGCTATTACACCCTAGAATAGAGGCCTTGGACTTTTTGCACTAAATGTGGACAGAATAAATCATGCGCTCGGGATGGGTCACATCGCGACATTACGTCGTAATATGATAAATCGTCCTGACACGGTCACGACACCAAGTTACGATGAAATCTAACAAATGTGGAGCCACCTTAACTCATTCATTAACTTATTTAACAACAACTGTGAATAGTATCCTATCAATAAATTATGAACGGCCGAAGGGTCGACCTTCTGCCCCAGTTTGACTTAGGGCCTTATCTGTTAAGATTAGCCCAAACCACATCCCCCGGGTCAGTTCGGGCCAATGCCGGGATTACGTTTCAATACAAACTATCAGAAGTTGACCACGGATTTGTCCGCAATGTATTTGCTGTTATTGCAAAACTATTTAAATCAATTTAATCTAGCATAATCATTTTTTTCGGGGTTGGTATATAAAAAGGTTACGATATTAGGGGACAATCACGCACATAAAGGGTAATTAAGTAGTAATTAGTCAGGAGACAGATAAGACTCTGCTCGTGCGGACCATTAATGCGCAACATAAGTGTAGACTAGGGTGACATACGTATCGTGGACCCACAAGAGATACTACTCCTCACTGCCCAAAGCATCTGGAAACTCCTGGGTTGTGATTATCTCAACAAGTAAAGGTGATCGTTCGCTCGAGTGGAGGTCCAAGCGGCGAGTTTAAGTAGTCCCGACAGAGCGAACAAAACACAAACATTTTAGCGCGTGTATTCAATTTGGCAGCATGACTTCTCGAACGTATAAGGCTCCCTAATTGACAATGCACGCGCTAAAATGTGTTTTGTTCGGTCGGACGGGAATACTTAGACTCGCCGCTTTTATTCGCTCGTCCGTCCGACTGGCCGCCGTTTTTTGAAAACACTTTTGGGCAGAATGATCAAAAGCAGTAGCCCGCGTCGCTTCTGCAAAAGAGAACACCGCGAAGTGGACGGTCCTTTGTTATAGTTATCCCGTTTCCCCCCAACCACAATAACCAAGCTGGACGGAAGTAGGAAATTGTCACTTATAAACGGACCCACTTATCGCATTATTTACGCTTATCCGGCTTTATGCCCTTTGTTAGAAATAACGAAAACACGCAACTGACAAATCTGGTATTTCGCGAAACAAGGAATTGGGGATTAGAAAAAAGAAAGTTCAAACAAGCTGCTAATGGTTTTTTTTGCTGTTTTTTATATATTTTGACGTTTTGCATCAATATGAATTTTCATTATAACTATTACCTATAAGTTACACACCAATTATACGTGGGCAAAAATACGTGGGTACGTAGTCGAATTCGATTTGTCAATAAGTACAGTCAGCGTCAAAAGTCACTGATCACTTTTGTACTTTATCGCATTAACACATTTGACAATCTTGTTTGACATTGCTTATGTGAGTGTAAAGCGACAAGGTACAAACGTTCGTATCTACTTTTGACGCTGACTGTACTTTCAGAAACGACTTGTAGAGGTATTATTGCGTAATCCCCCCCCTCCCCAAACCCTTCGGCTAACTAATCGCAGCTGCCTAACTGTACTTGACCTATGTACTATGTATATAAACGTAATTTGTATTATTATGTTTAGTTGTGGCTTGAGGTTTCGACGGGACACAAACGATTTATTACTAACTCTATTCGTTATTTGTTTTTAAGTAGTAATCATGTCATCTGACAGTTAAATTGCAAAATAAAAGGCACTTTTAATCTACCTTTTTAAAAATAATGACCGAGAATCTATACTACTAACATTAAAGTCTGTTCCTATTCAGACTGCCAATGACAATAACAAGTATACCCGACTGTAATTGTCTTTAGATAGAGGTTGAAATAGTGATGAAAATAATGTTACCTCTAAATTAGACGACGAATGAATGAATGGTTGAATATATATTCATCATCATCGTATTATCGGCAGAGACGAAAAACCTCCATTATTTAATTAATCAATCAAATCTAACAAAATATCACTACATTTTCATGTCAAATATTATTTCGATAACCAAAATGTATATGACAAGCATCAGTCAGTCTCATTGTATTTCCACCGAAAGTGCTTTTCATCAAAAAATACATTATTAAATAGAGATTACTACCTCAAAATAAACATGAAGACAATGATTAAGTGATTTAAGTGTATAAATCAATAGTATGAACATGCTCAACCTTCAAAAGTACGCGAATATGGAGAAATAATGCGGGAAATTGCTTTGTTTATGTGAGTGACGGAATGAAAAGGTCCCGACTATACAGAGCGTGTAGATTTTTTTGCTTTAGCGGCCTGTCAAAGCAAAGAATAATTATTATAAATAACCAGAGAAATGTCAACAGAGACCTAATTAAGGAATTTTCATTAAAACAACTCAGACCCGAAGCCTATTTAAATAAATTTTGGTTCCCAAAAATCCGACATTTTGAAATAAAACGCTACATTATGACAGTTTGGGTAAGTAAATTAGGAGGAAGATTGAAATTTGAAAATCTTGCTTTATAAATAACTCACTTTGCTTCGGTTTATTTGAGTTTTCTGTAAAACCCGTTCATAATCCAGAATTTATTATACTTAAAACCTTCCTCTTTAATCACTCATTCTATTGTTTTTTACTATGTAAAGAAAAATAAATGATTTTGTATCTCGAAATACTGTTTAAAACAACAAATGTAGATATTCTGTCAAGTGTTTTACATAAAAGATAGGAAATCCAAAAAGTATCTACTTTTGGTTTTAAATGGCTGAACTATACAATAATCTAATTTTGCCCTTCCCGATTTCTTCTTAGGAGTTTATATTAATACTTAATGTTAAAGTGTAATAGTTTAACAATGTAACAAAGAAGTTCAAAGCGGAATTGCCAGAAACACCAAAAGATAAAGATTTATCTATATAAATAAAAGGAAAATCTTATCGCTTTGAAAAGGAAATTAGAATCAAAATATTTCTTTGACCATAATTATTTGAGAGAAATAACCCGTAACACTGAAAGTAACGTCTTGGAGAACTCTAACTAGTACAGTACTATTGAATAATTTTGGCAATTAAGGGTTTTAAGCCCTTAATTGGACATTACACGTTTGCATAATAACGCGTATGTTTTTGCGGTTGTAAAGTAGTGGAGCGTGTCTCTCTGAGAATTTAAAACATTATCCCTAAAGTAATAAACATAGCGTAGAAGCGTCCCACAGACCAAATTATTAAAAATGTGAAGTACTTACGTTATTAAACTTAATTAACTAAAATAATTAGTAATTTTCGAGACTGAAAATTTCACTACGTCCACTAAATTTCAACAGCGGTTTCACTCTGAAAGAGTAATAAGAAAACAAGCTAATTTTTAAAATACTAGCAGGAATTATTAATAAAGGCAATGATATAATATAGTAAAAAGAGTTAGATATGTTATACGCGCTTCGATAGTGGCACCCTAAAACTAAGCCAATTGGTACACCTTTACTTAGTCTTGCGCCTTCAACGGAACCGTGAACTAGTCTGAAGAGCAACATAAACTCGTCTCTATTTCGCTCTCGGAAATTAGCATACCATCCTGCTTTCACTTGTCATTTATGAATTAGTGAGTAATTGCAATATTTACTGATTATGTGTGCGTAAGCCGGGCCATTTTTACACGCGGAATACCTTGTAGGTAACATATCTACCTCTTTTTATATTATATCATTGAATAACGGCATATTATTGCCCAATGTAATACTTACTTCCCCGTGCGCCTTTAGGAGAGCCTAATTCTCTCAACTGAGCGAACATTCCGAAGTGATTTAAATTTATAACGAGGCTCGGTTTCAACTCCTAAATGGGCTCTCTTTGCTATCCAAACAATTAATAGAATAGATGTTAACTTAATCTGAACTTGCCTGTATTAATAACAAGCGATAGACATGTTTGTTTAAAAGTATTACAATTAGATTGGGTTAGACCAAAGTTTCTGACCTCATCCTTTTGTCCTACGTTTCTTTGTAAACCCCTTGATGAGTAATAGTTTGAAAATATTTTAGATGCCCTCTTTTGCACCAAAGCTCAAAGACATAATAACTACCATTTTTTTCCACATTTAGTTAAAGGGAAAAGATTGTCATTTTATTGCACCTACGCGTACCTACTTTTTGATTAGTTTCTCCTTAAGGTTGACAGGAAGAAAAAGCTTCTAGCATTAATTAGGATGTTTAAAAAAAAATTAACTATTAAAGCTTCTATAATTTGAATTTTATGTTCTAACCACTCTTAAAAGTATTAATTCTTATAATTAGTATTCAAGCATTGTTAAAGAAATATACATAAAAATATGTATATATAATATATACCTATATATGTGTGTGTATATGTGCGTGTATGTTTGCATGCATGTATGTGTATATGTATATTTATATTTACATTTACATTGCCAATCTACCTCGGTCTCCCCAGATACAGGCTTCGCCTAGTTTGGGGGCCTCTGTTTGTTTTCTCCACAAGTCAAACTGCGTGTGTACCTCTTATTTAGTGTACTACTCGTAATTTAGTGTGTACATCTAATTTAGTGTAGTATTTAGTGTACTAAGATTTGATATCGGTACCTGTCTCAAAATGTAATAGTGTACACATTCAAATAAATGATTTTTATTTATTTTATTTATTTATTAAGTACGCCTTTGCTACACTAGTTTAATGTTGTGAAATAAAGTATTTATGTTGTGTAATAAATGTATGATAACTATTGATTTGTAAATTTCAATCAAATCGCAAATTGTTCGTTTTAATGTTCATGATTTTGCTTGCTGTCACCGACGGTTAGTCGGGTGTTGTTTTAAATTTAAGGCCACTTGTACCACGTTTATTGCAAATAAAGAATTTGAATCAGAATCTGAAAAAAACTTATAGCTATTAATAATAACTTCTCTTCTATCATAAATTCTACCTGCAACGTAAAAAAACTCCTATTGCATTATTAAATGAATTAGTTCTAAATACCAGGAAAAAATCACATTTAAAAAACTAAAGGAAAATAAAAGGTGTATCTCCAAATTCCGTTTGAATTAAAATTCCTCAACAATGCCTCATAGAATACGGCGCGGAAAAGAAACGAAATAATGAGAGAGAACGCGTCCCAAATCGCAGGCCTTTACTAGTCTGACCATTCAGCAATTCGTTCCACATTGTGAAATTCTTTGCGAATTTTTTCACTCTTTCCTAGACTGATTTATACTGGTGCGGCTGGGCTAAATTCGAAAATTGCTCTTGTATTGTAGCGTTTTGTATCGCGGGACGTTTTTTCGTGTAATCTGTTTAAGTTTGGCCCAACATTCGTCTCTGCGAGTGACGTTTTTATTGAAAAGGGCCAGCCCACCTTACAGTGCAGGAATGTAGTTTCAAAGGAAATCACTTAAAAATGAGGGGTCGTGAGGTCAAGAGAGTGCGCACGTGTGGAGCCCGCAATTTTTCCAGAGTTCTGCTCAAAATTAAGTTTGCGATATGTACTATCACTAATGGGACCCTAAAAAGGGTGATTGACGGCGAGTAAGTTCACGTACTTGCGGCTCGGCGATCTTACTCGCCCGTGTGTCATCCGAAGTACGCGTACTTAAAAACCGACGAGTAAGTTCGTATGTTTAAATTTTGCTCGTAGCCCGTCTTGGCTCGTACGTCTGTCATCGCCACGAGTAGCGAGCCACGATTTTCTTTCGGCAGTCTGTGGGTGAGGTGTTTGACATTTGTGTTGTGTTTTTTTATTTTGGTTTAGAAGCTGTGGTAAAAAGCTAAAATGATTGATTTTTTAAATGTGATATGATATATTTCCTTAATAATTCAAAGCTTCTTCTGTCGATGAAATTTTGCATTTGAAGTGTGAGCAAGCTTCAACGTGTGTCACTGACGTACACTGTACTAAATAAGCAGAAAATACATTATGGTTCACTTCTTTTTACTTATGGTTTTCATAGTGAGCTGGAAAGAGATGAATCTATAGCTGTTTTTTCGTTATTTCATACATCGTCACAAGTAAGGCGTGATTTGGACCTATAAGCACCTATAGTATTTGGACCTTGGACCTATAGACAAGGAAAGACAAATCCTATAGGAAGGACAGAGAAGTCCCTGTGTAAAACATTGTGACAATGACAGTTAAAGAAGAAAAAACAGCCTACTTTTTGTTTCATGTTTTCGCATGTAATACGTAACCTAAAAAGTAGAGAAAGATTGCTGACGCAAAGTTCGTCTTATAGTCCGGTTTCTATGCTATATGTTCTTATTCTGTGAGCTCGCGCGTCTGTCACTGACGCGAGCCGAGTAAGTTTGCGAAGTTTAACATCGCGATTTTAAAGCTCGACCGTGTATCACCCCTTTAACCCACCGTAGAACTATGTCACAGTGACGTTATGATTAAAGTCGTAAGAAATATCAAACAACTTGCATTATTCTATACTGACACCGTTCTATGGTGGGTCAGGTTTCCATTGGACTAATAGAACATTAACACTTTTAACGTTGGTTTATTTGCTAAAGGCGTTGTGGAAGACTGCATTAAAGTGTTTTCTCCTTATTCTTAAGACTAAGTAAAGTGTGTTTGCTTGTTCTTTTTTCCGTGTTCACGGTTTAGTTATTCAACCGAGCGATATCTTGGCACAGAGATAGTTATAGCCCAGATTCATTCGTCTAAGGCACACCATACTCGTAGGTACAACGAAATTTGTCAATGGAATATGATTCCATTGTGAATGACATAAAGTAAATTTTCTAAATTGATCATTAGTTATATATCAACAAAAGAAAATACAGTTTATAGGTACTTCCGTTGCATATCAATGGCCGAATTATGTACTATTTTCAGTACAAGGGGCCTCAGGAGGCTAATATATATTTTATTCTTGTCAAATAGAACAGTTCCCGAACAGCGAGCACAAGCGATAAAAAAATGGTTAAAATGCGCCTAGGTTTTTTAGTGCTTTAATAATATATTTTGACATTTTTATTCACATAAGCATTGGAGCTCGAACACAAGTATCGTTTAAGGTACACGTAGCATAAAAATCAACGGCCCGGCAAAAAGTTTCAACTGTTGCAGTAGTATTAACTTAACGGTATTAATTAAAAAAGTTTAACAACGATTTAATTCAGGTTTTTTTATTACTTTACTATTCGATTTGTATGCTTTCGAATAAGTTTTTAATAAAGTAAGATTTAATTTGAAACTTTTAAATCTCAAATTAAAATGCTGCGGCCGTATTATGAACTGAGATAACCTGTGGAGTTTAACAAGGATAGAGTTATAGCAGTCATATATATCTGTTCCTTTCGCTCCCTGGAACTTGACAGATTTTAATCTTAACATTTAGAACAATAATACATGTCGTATAGATATCTTGGAACTTAAATGATTAAATAACGCCCTTCTTATTGAATCCTGTTGAATTCCAATAGGTAATATTCATGACCATTCACAGCTTGAATAAAATCTGATTTATGTAACAAACAGTTGAGTTAAATCTTTTTTTTAATTGCTAGAAGAAAAATAATCAATACTTATACAGTGTATGCGGGCATTTATTAAAACTGCCGATAATATGTTTCTTTAGCAATTGTTTGCAAGTATTATCAATTAAAAATAATTAAAATAACTTCACAATTAATTTTCTTAGATACTGTCCATTTTTAATGTAATGCATGTGCTGCGTGTTCATCGTTATCAGTATCGCTGTTGCTTAGTACAAGGCATGTCGTGGTACGGGGGCAAATCATAATAATCAAAGTATCCGTCGACTGTCATTTACACTTGTCAAATTGCTGTGCTTTACATTGCCGGCAGTAAAAATTTTGTTAGAAAGTTAACAAAGCCTGAAAATTTGTTTTTACAGATATACGTTATATTAACCTCCTCTAAAAAAATCCAGGGTGCTGGCAACACACTGTATAAACCAACCAATACTTGTTCCTATCTCTTTAAGTAAAACAGAATTGAACACGGAGTTTATATGGCCAATGTGTTACATTACGTGATGGTTTATCTATCTGTATAATCGCTGTCTCATAAGCAGTTTAAAATACTAGTATCATCCGTATTTCATATCCGGTTTTAATTTTAATTTCACTTTTGGTGATCTCTTTTACGGTATTAGCGGCCTTTACACGGCACAGTTTGGACCGCGGGAAACGCTACGCGCCATTCCACGCGCCAGTCCGAACCGTAGGTTTTTACTATTTTACTATTCCAGTTGCGTTTACACGTACGGTTCGGAGCGAAGATTGGAATGCCGCGTGGCGTTTCCCGCGGTCCGAACTTTACATGTGCAGGCCGCTAATTTCATATTTTGTTGAGAAATGAGACATAAAACATCCTGCATATTCCCTGTTAGTGTACAGAAGAGTTAATATGAGTTATACAGTCAACAGCATAAATAAGTGATCATTTATGTACCTTGTCGCTTTCAATCGTTTCACAATTTTGTATGACATTTCAAACACGACGTTAAAGTGACAAGGTACATAAATGATCACTTATTTATGCTGTTGACTGTACATTTCTCTCGTTTTAAGACTTTTAATTTTAATATGGCCTATGTTAGGTACATAGCTACTAATAAAAAATATTTAACAAAAAAACTAGGTCTTTGATACCTAACTTATTTCTAAATTTAAGTTTTAAAAGGATTATTCCAAATTCAAACTAAAACTGAGATAATTATCCGGTTTTCGTATTCCAATAGGAACTTTACAAATTTTAACTTTTAAAGAAACATTTTGGACTTGGTGCAAGCAAAGAGCTTTAGCCCAGAAAGCTCTTAAGCCTTGTCTAAGTGTAGCGACGAAAGTTAAGCTTGTGCAACATTATAAGCTTAAGTCCATTTAAACAGTTCTACAAGTGTTATGTAGACAACAGAACTGTGGACGTGTTTTGTTTGCCTATTGTAACTATTAATAACTATTTAATTGAATAAGTAGATAAAAAGCGCGCAAGTGCGAGTCGGACACGCCCATGAAGGGTTCCGTGAAAGATAAATTGCGGTATACGATTTATGATGTATTAAAAAAAAATACTTACTAGATCTCGTTCAAACCAATTTTCGGTGGAAGTTTGCATGGTAATGTACATCATATATTTTTTTTAGTTTTATCATTCTTTTATTTTAGAAGTTACAGGGGAGGGGGGACACACATTTTACCACTTTGGAAGTGTCTCTCGCGCAAACTATCCAGTTTTAAAAATAATAATATTAGAAACTTCAATATCATTTTTGAAGACCTATCCATAGATCCCACACGTATGGGTTTGATGAAAACAGTTTTTTGAGTTTCAGTTCTAAGTATGGTTAACCCCCAAAATTTATTGTTTTTTTTATATTTTTGTGTGAAAATCTTAATGCGGTTCACAGAATACATCTACTTACCAAGTTTCAACGGTATAGTTCTTATAGTTTCGGAAAAAAGTGGCTGTGACATACGGACGGACAGACAGACAGATATGACAAATCTATAAGGGTTCCGTTTTTTTGCCATTTGGCTACGGAACCCTAAAAATCACCAAAAATTTCACCTTCCTTCTCATTATTTTCAACTCTTTCCAAAGGCCGGTACCGCTAATGATTCCTCTAGTATTGGGTTATATTATAGCTTAATAGCCCATCATTAAATATTTATAAAAAGTTTGACTGTTCAAAGTTATTACAAAGATCATTCTTTGTTGAAATATACCAAACATTCTCGGTGAACTGGGGGTTATTGTGCCATAGGCGAGCGTAAAGGACAAATAGCAGTTATATAGCTCTGTCCTTTTCTCTCAGCGTAAACTGAACGGCATAGTTTATTATAATTATCCCTTTGTTAGCCACTTGCACGAAAAAAATTAATGTTGTTTAAATCTTTCAATCTACATTTATGACTGATGACAGTTCTGTACATTTTGACAAGATAAAATTTCCTTAACACTACAACTAAATTTATGTCTTTGCCGCATGTTTAATGCATTAGTGCACAATGGAACAACTACTCTTGCGCCTCAATTCCCATTTCCGCACAGATTCAACCTGAATCGCTCGATCACCGTTCCAGAAAAACATTTTGGAAAGCGCAGCATGCAATATGCGTTCCACACGAACTCGTTACCCGCTTCGCCGAGTCTCTAACCGTTTCTCGCTTGCATACCCCCCCTAAAATCTATTTAGAGGTTAAAGTGAGTTCGTGAAGCGTGGTCATTAATTACGCTTAGCAGGAACTCAAACATAAAGTCAATTAAATTGAAGCAGCATCTGGGTCACAACTTCTTAAATAAACCGCTCTCGGGAACTTTCAAAGGCGCAACATTATTTACCACTTACAATTTAATTGGCATTCAATTTGCATACCTAATATTTTGATATTTATTATTTTCTCCTTGTTTCAGGTAAGCGGGTTAAGTTTCTGGAATATTTGGCTACGGCGCTTTGGAAGTTCCATTTCAACGAATGGACGCGGTATTTCATTATACTTTTGGGTTAATTAATACTTTTAAGTTATTTAAAGACTCTTAGATAAGGTCAGATTTATTTTTGAAAATGGGCCGCATTTTGGTACAGTTAACAGCATAAATAAGTGATCATTTATGTACCTTGTCGCTTTCAATCGTTTCACAATTTTGTATGCATTTCAAACACGACGTTAAAGTGTACATAAATGATCACTTATTTATACTGTTGACTGTACATAGCCACTGCTGGGTTATGAACAACATAGTAATATATACTTTAAATTGGTAATACAATTTTGTTTTTTTTTATACACATTCTCCCTCTTTGAAGTCTAATGCTGCTAATGTAATTAAAAGTATTTTTTTCTTAGTTTTAATTTATCCCATTTGTTTGCCCTAATTTGGTTTCCCTACCACTGTTAAAATTAGATTGATAACATCGAGTGACAGGTAGGGTTGTCACACTTTAGGAGTTTGATTATTAGTTTTATTCGAAAATTAACAATAATTAAATAAGGCTAATTTAATCAACTGAGTTAATGTCAACTATTCGTCATTAACTGAGCCACAATTAAGTCCAAGTTTTGTATTGCCAAGCACCCTGTATACCTACTCTACAGCTTCCACTTTTACTCACTGGATTTTGGCAGGATTTTACAGCTTATAATTGGGACTTTGTTACATTAAACACAATCATACATTTAAATTACTTTGCAAAAGCAAACTAACTTTAACTGAAAATTGTAACAAGCACTATGATTTCAGACTAGTTTTAATCCTTGTTAATAGACACAATCTTAAGCTAACAAGTTTAGTGTTGTAGGAGTTTATGAAGTGTAAACGGTTTTCACTGGAGACAATTAAAGTTCATACCCGATAGCAAGCGAGACGCGAGTTTATATCCATGGATAATCTCTCAAATTGATCTAGCCCCAAACTAAGCTCAAGGCTTGTATGGGTATTAAGGTGCATTTCCACCGGCGAGGCGAGACGAGGCGGGGAGAGACGATAATTGAAATTTGTATGGCAAAATTTCAATTCCCTCCTAGCGCATCTTCGGTGGAAACAGTACGGATTGGCGAGGATGTGCGACACGAAAATTGAAATTTTTGTTATTGTACCTAATAATGAACCGTATTGCTGCGTAATTAGAGTGTTTATTAACTCTGCAACGGAAACACGATTCTCGCGCGTCATCGCGCCAGCCCGCGCGGTATCGCGCGTGCTCGCGCTGGCTATTTAAAATTTAATAACAATACAATGTAGGGACGATATCGCGCGAGCTCGCGCGGGCACTCGCCGGGACGCACGGGCTCGCGTGGGCACGCGCCGGTAATTTTTGGTGGAAATGAGTCGGCGCGATTTCAATTCTCGTCCCACCTCGTCACGCCTCGCCTCTCCGGTGGAAAAGCACCTTTAGACAATGATTAACATACTCGTACTTATATATACATACATACATACCTTCACGCCGTCATTCCAAGAGAGGGGTAGGCAGAGCTACAGAATTACCAACAACTGTAAAAACTTGTTGTTAATTCTGTAACCACATTTTGCACAAACAGGCTAAGATGTTTACCAGTGTATAGTATTGACAGATTGCAAGCTCATCGTCTAATAGTACTACAGGCCTTTATTCCTTTTTAAAAGATAAAAAGATAAAAAGATAAGAGATGTTTATTCAGTAAGTAGGCCGCACGGGCACTTTTACACGTCAAAAATCTACCAGCGCTTCGCAAGAGACCACTGCTGAGAAGAAACGCCGCAAGAAACTCAACAGTCAGTCGTTTTTTTTTAAAATTACTTATACAATTATAGAACTTAACCTAGCATTATATAAAACAATGAATTTAACATTAAAATATATATATCATGCGTAGTTGAGCAGGAAAATGTGTCAAAACTCAGTATGTTCAGATGAACTCTTAAATTGTAATAATAATAGTATACATATACTTACCCATGTCGGTGCAAAACAACCACATAGTTTTGATACATTCTCCTACAGAAACCGTGTCCCCTAGACAATAATTATACCTACAATGTTTAGATATTTTCCTGACTAAGCTATTACTAAGTTATTTACGTGTTTAATTTAGGCCAAGCATTTTTATCTGTTAGATAGTCCTCGACCCTATAATAAGCTTTCGACATCAACGACTTTTTCAAGTAATTTTTAAGTGCTGGAAATGATAACTTTAAAACTTCGTCAGGTAATTTATTATAGAAATGAATGCATTGACCAACAAATGATTTATATACCTTACGGACACGAAATTTTTTAATAGCAATTTTATTTTTATTTCTTGTATTCAAATTATGTATATCACAATTCTTAACAAAAGAGTCTTGATTTTTAATGACATAAATAATATTCTCATAAATAAATTGTGACGCTACTGTCAAAATACTAATTTCTTTAAATAGTAATCTTAAGGAATCACGGGAGTTTAGGTTATATATGGAACGAATGGCTCTTTTTTGTAACACGAATATAGTCTGTATGTCAGCAGCTTTTCCCCAAACCAGAATACCGTACGACATAACACTATGAAAATAACAATAATAAACTAAGCGAGCTGTCTCAACATTGGTAAGTTGCCTGATTTTCCTAACAGCATAAGCTGCCGAACTTAATTTACCTGCTAGTACTGCTATATGGGGACTCCATTGCAAGTTTTTGTCTATAGTTATCCCTAAGAAAAGCGCCTTGTCCACCATCTCCAAACACTCATCATTTAGAAATATACTAGATTCTACCGGTCTAACATTAGGCAAAACGAACCTAACACATTTAGTTTTCTTAGCGTTAAGTAGCAAATTGTTAATAGTAAACCAATTAAAAGTACTTTAACCAGCGTGGCGTTTATCCTACTGTAATCGACGGATTTTCGGTCCACCTTGAAAATTAATGAAGTATCATCAGCAAATAGCACAATATCACAAAGGTTATCTACCGTGGGTGGTAAGTCATTTATATAGACCAGAAATAAGAAAGGACCTAATATAGAGCCCTGAGGCACACCTAATTTAACAGTTGCTCCAATGGACTGTGTTTGGTTTACAACAACCGTTTGTGTTCTATCACTAAGATATGAAGACATAAGATTTAGAGAATTATTTGACAGACCATAATGTTCTAATTTTAATATAAGAGTCGCATGATCTACGCAATCGAAAGCTTTGGAAAGGTCACAAAAAATTCCTATTGCATCACAGGATTTCTCCCAAATATTGTATATATATTTAATGAGTACAGATGCTGCATCAGTTGTGGATCGTCCTCTGGTGAAGCCGAACTGATTACTGTTAAGCAGTTTATTTCTATTGAAGTGACCTAACATATCTTTTAACATTAACTTCTCAAAAACTTTACTTAAAACCGGTAGAATAGAAATGGGACGGAAATTCGTTAAATCACACATGTCGCCCGATTTAAAAAGTGGTATGACTTTACTATATTTCATAATATTTGGAAAAACCCCCTCTGAAATGCAATTATTGTAGATTAAAGCTAAGTGAGGTGCAATTATATCTATGACATGATGGATCACTTTAACTGACGCTTTTTTTAAACTGAGCGATTTAAAGCGATTTAGTCACTAGTTACGACTTCCACGGGAAGACATGGAGGGTCACTATTCTAAGCCGGCAACATACATACATAACATACTTATGTAGACAAATACATATTTAAATACCTATTGGCGTCGGGCGCAGCACCACCAATACTTGTGTATTCTATTTTTCTTATGTTTTTCTTATGTACGTCGATGACTTAGCGTCGCTGGGGTTGAAAACTAATTTTCCCGAAGATGACAACTTGACAAATACATTTTTCGCCCCTGTAAACTCCTATACTTACTGCATATTTCATCGAAATTGTTAGAGCCGTTTTTGAGAACGTAATTACAAACATACATACAAATATTGCTCGTTTAATAGTACAGGATAGGATAGGATAGAATAGGATAGAGCAGAATAGAATAAGATAGTAGGAGGTACGAGCACTACCAAAATCCTTTGCACTACTCGTATAACTACGAAAGGAATACTCGCTTGGCATCGCTTGTGCCCTCACGCGCGTCCATTTATGTTCACACTTTGAAGGAGTATAAATACGCAACTAAAAGCAAATGAACGAGAGGGAAATTCAAATACAGCAATTAATACACCTGGCAACACATGGTTACGCCGTAATTTCTGACCGCATCCATTAGCATGATTAACGGGTATTAGCCAGGGATTTGAACAGAATTCTTGAACGCTAACGAGAAAGGGATCGGTTTAATATAAGATTTAAGACAGCTGACGCGTTTGTATTCAAATTTGAAGAAGCATAGAAGAAAATATTTTAATACTACACACAGTAGAGCAGAAAACATATAGAACACTGAGAAACAGTAAATGACAAAACATTCAATTCGACGACTCGCTGGCCTATTTGGTAGTCAAGTGACCCTGCCTATGAAGCTAGCGGCCCTGGGTTCAAATCCCGGTAAGGGCAGATATTTGTGTGATGAGCACGTATGTTTGTTCCTGAGTCATGGATGTTTTCGATGTATTTAAGTATATATTTCTCTATGCGTATAGCATTGTAAATATGGAACATTACAATTCAAGTAATGTACAATATTTACAATGCTATACGCATTCAATTTACCGTCTACCCAAGCTTTAACTGTTTTGGACCAATAACAATTACCGTTTTGAATGTTAGGCTTGCACAGTCACCAGCAATAATAAAATATCTGACACGCTCTTATGCCTCGAGTAATAAAGACGTGTCAGATAGTTTTGACTTCAATGATCATTATATTATTACTGAGATTCTCTTTGGGTTTTTGACAAGATGGTGTCGCCTTATGATTTTTTTTGGTATGTAAATGTAAAATACAAACTTGACATTGGCAGAAGTGGTTGCTCGATATTGCGACCGGTTGCTATTAAATAAATAAATAATAATATTATTACTGCTGACGTGACTGTTCCATCGAGATAACAAAAACTTTATTTTAACCCATGTCCTGTGGCCCGAAGTTGGTCCATAAGTATTTGAATTTGGAACTTAGTGTGGTTCGAACTAAGATTGAAATTATAATACACATGTATATGACATGACATGACGTTCCACGGGTTAAAAAGAATAGCTCCTTTTCTTTTTTAACCCGTGAAACACATGCATACCACGTAGAATCACAGATACACCCATACACAAACACAGAAATACGCACGATGAAATTATATGACCCCTCTTTTTGTAGGGGGTCAAAAACAAAATCAAATATATACCAATACAAAACGAGCTTGCCCCGACCTCTATCTGAAATGACACGAGACAAGGTCCATTTTTTGCCCCACTGGAATTGCTCCGCTGTTTTTACTGCGGGCCTCGGGATGTCATCAATCACTGCGTTACGTATATTTTGTTACGTTCTCACATAATATAATAAAGCGTATAAATATTTCTGGCTTAAAATAACAAGGTTTGGTTAAAGATTTAACATTGAATTGGAACCATTTTCTCAAAAGCATTCTATTTTTTTCTGAGAACAAGCTATTGAATATTATCAGTGTTTGGTATATTATACACTCGCTTTGGTCGGACTGACGTCATTTTGTTGTACAGTCGAGTTCAAAAATATTATATACACTTAGTACCTTGTCACTTTAATCGCTGTGATAATTCATATATGGTAGTCTAAAAATGACATTAAATAGACAAGGTACTAAAGTGTACACATATTTATGAAGCACACATATTTAAGCTCTTTAGCCGTTAACAGAAAATTGAACATTTATTTTCTCAGTAAATAATGAACAAAAAAAAATTAAAAAATTGTGTGCTTTTGAGACATGAGACCTTTTTTTGAAGTTCCTCTTGTTAATTTATACGAGTATGTCTTGGACAAAAGTGACTTGATTACCTTTTGATTAACGAATGCTGCCCATTTTTTTGATTTCTTTGATTTCCTTTGATATAGTATTATCAATCCAACATTATGACATTTATGATTTACTTGACAGTTCAAGCTGTCATAACAGTGTAATAACTTAAGTATGACATCGATGCGAGATGGGTTTATACATTGTCGAAGAAAGCCACTAATGAATGAAAAATGAATGAAATGCACAAAGCGTGCATTATCAATTCATTATAAATACGACAAACACATAGACTAAAAAAAAATTACATTATTCATTCGTTTATTTATACACATAACACTCCTTTGTGCTGGGGGTTAGGTTAGGCGCAAATATCGTAACGCTGACAGAGCTACAGCATAAAAAAAAGAAAAACTCCAAATAAATGGCCAGAGTACACAAATGTGTCGAATTAAGTAAATGAGAGCTATTTGCGCATAATTCGAAGGGTTCGCTGCGTAGGTAACAACGTAAGGTTTCTTTTAATTAAAACAAAATTGACAAATTAGGCCAGACAACGGAAATTGATTAAAAGAAGAGTTATCAGAGGATTGAAGTCTTTAGAAAATGTTCACGAATCCGTTCAAATTAAAACAACATGGCCTTTATTGTACTCGGTAAATAGTTTTTGACATTTTATCAAATTGTAAAGGAGATTGACCATATTTGTATGGGAGTTGAACCAAGTGCTGCCGAGAATGAACACATAGTGCATTATGTTCCTTACGCTATCACGAGACGGTACACTAAATCGCTTCAAGATCTACCCCAGGAGTCACGAAAAAAAAGATTTTTTGTAGAGAAGTAAATCATCAATCATCAATATACATTACTTACTAATGGTCGTCATCTTCGTTGATAATAATTCTATCGAAGCGTGGAGCAGGGCGTCTCACAATGAGTTGGTACCTAGCCCACCCTAAAAACCAAACTAGGCACATAATATGCACTCATCAGCCAGCTGTTCCTAGCATGAATAATAGAGGACTTATATGAAGGGTCCACGGAAAGAACATGTCTAGTCACTTTTTTTTTTAAATGAGTTTTGATTCTCAAAAGCTAGAGGACGAAATGAACTATTCCTACCTACCTTTCAGTTTAAGATATAAATCTTCATTTGTCTTGTATTTTTTCACTCTTAAAAAAACCTCTACACGAAAATTACGTACAAAATAAGATGTTTCCTAACTTTCAAATCACGATATCTCAAAAAGTTACTAATGTGACTAGACATGTTCTTTCCGTGGACCCTTCATATGATATGAGTATAGATCAAATATAGTAGTACATCTTAAAATATGCTTAATCCTAACGATGAAAACATTTCTAAGAAAACACAACTTAGCGTAGATTCTCCGATGCGAGACGTTGCCGGCGGCAGTTAAAGAAAGTGTGCAAGTTTGTTTCAGTCATTTGTATGCCGAGAACTGTTGCCTCTCGTTACGAGAACGAGTACCAGTACCCTTACCACGAGTTACAATTACCGTACTCGCTAGCGAGTCAAATCCTCTGTCCTTCACTGTATAGTAACTCTAGAGTGGAAGGGATAGAGCCTTCGACTTGCTTCCAGTAGCAATTGTAACTCATGTTAAGGGTATACTGACTTTGTGGAGCCAAGGATTTAATGTGCTGGTTCACTGACGGGAAATGAGGAAGTTTGTATTCCCTATAGATGGTGTACTAAGAAGTGTTGTTTGAAAAATATTTAACTGCCTATACGAGTATTTTAATCAACGGTACGGTCCGGTAACCCCTTCAAGGGGTTTTGAAAGGGTTTTGAAAGGGTTACAAAGGGTTAAACCGTTTCAAAAACCCCTTGAAGGGGTTACCGGACCGGTCCCTGATTTTAATTTGTTTTCAGGGTGCCGTATCCAAAGGCTGTGAAACGGGACCCTATTATTAATCAAAAAAACGGCCCTCCTCAGATGTTACTATATACATTTTAAAATAATCCTAGAGTCTTATTTTACTATGTTTTAGCCTATCTTGCTTCTTTATTTTAACTGGGTATCTCTTATGCATTTGGCAGTAAGAGCAACCAAAACGTTAAGAATATTATTACGACATAGAGGACGAGCTAAAACCAATTGGAACAAAACCCCAGGTCTATTTTCAAATGTCACGTTTTTCATATACACCCTGTAAATAGCGTTTTCTGTCAGTGAGTTAAATAAATATTATATTGTAACTTTTATCTGAATCTCAATATTATAAAATTGTGTAGATTTCTTGTAAAGAACGAAGATCCACAATTATGAATCTTTCTGGTCTCTGTAATTAATTAAATATGGTTTTAAAAAAATGACCTTCACTTCAGACGTAAATACACTCTCAGTAAATAACCTCACAATTATATTATTATTTCGCTACCTTTTAATCCATATTCATTGCGAAAATGGCGTTAATGCGCGTCATAGCGCCCAAGATTACCATTTCAAAGCGCCAACGCAAAGACAAAAAGTAAAGAGGCACTGAAAAAACCTGTGACGTCACAAAACAGTCACTCGAGCCTTTGAGGCGGAATTCTAGCGACTCAGGCGCCGAGATTGCATTCGCAAAGCGCTTGCGGCGGCGATTTAAATCACTTAAGACATTAAGTGCTGCCAATTTACCGTTCTGTGGATATTTTTTATTTGCAGCCGGCCAGCGTGGTGGCAATTAGTTGCCTTCTAATTCTGTTCCGTGAAGCCGGTCAAAGTAGCCTGTATTTAAGCGGTAGTCGCTGCGTTTATGCTGTATATGGCTGGCTTAATGTTACTGCCGCGGTTTTGCTTTTACAAATACTATGCGAAATAAAAACCTTAAGGGGCATTGGGTGGGGCTAATTGCTCGTAGAACTGAGCAGTTAGGGTGGTAAGGTTCAAAAGTAGCGACCGCAGACCGTAAAGCGAAGATATGAAGGTGAAGATTGCAGGAAACCGATAGATGACAGTAGCACAAAACCGTAGTAAAGATCCTTGATGAAGAGCTCTGTCCACCAATGGACGTTTTTTAGCAAAATATGACGTTGATGCGTTTGAAAAGAAAAATTGACTTACTCGTACATACCACAGTCCCGTTTACTGCGCTTCCCAGAACCGTTGAAGTCAAGGTGTCACAGCCGAATGCGCTTTGTGATCGCTTAGCAGCACCTCCCAGAAGGACGCAAAGGGTTTACCGTAGGGTTTTTGTAAGGGTATAACAACCCCGGGTTACCCTGGAGCTGAGTGGCATGCGTAAATGCACTTCACTCCTGCTTAAGGATGATTTCCACCAAACGGCTCGCATCGCATCGGATTGGAAAGGATTTTACAATCTTTAAACGATATTGAATCATGTACACAGTATTTAAAGTCTATATTACCAAGCCGTGCACAGCAGTTGGACCGCGCGCGTCTTCCGCGACACGCGATCGTATCCGAAAGTATGCTGCGACGCCAGATCGGCTCTGTCATAAATAGACAATAATAATTTTAAAAGACGCGATCGGCTGTCTCCGCATACGTTCGTATTTTTTCCGGTCCGGTGCGTTGCGAGCCGTTTGGTTTACTGTATGGTGCCCATCTGTCCCTTAGACTGTTCTTATTCATATTCTAATACTTTTTTACATATTGTAATACTTTTCCGACCCACTAAATACCTTAATGCAAAAGAGAAATTACGAAGAAATACTGTGACATTCAGAAAGACTACAACTAAAGAAACTATAAGGGTTTTTAGTAGGTAATTAATTTAGTAGCACCCTAAAAAGTACCTACCAGTTTAAACGAGTAACTGGGTCAGGTAGGAGTGGTTATAAATATATATTAAATGCGTCCTTTAGGTACAGGGTCGCAATAACGCATACTTGGATCACCTTAATCGTTCCTGGGAAAGACAGGGGTCGGGACCCACATAAATAATATATCGCAATAATGTAGCCAAATAAAAGATATATCAAAGATTACGTTTTTACGTGAGAAAGGGAAAAATGAACTTGTATTATGCAGCAAAGGTGCCCTGTCCGAAAATCAGTAGTCACTTGAATATTTAACATTTTATTTTCTTTATTTTTATTTAATTTATCGTCTAATGGTCAAAGTTTTATTAAATGATAATAGTAGATTATACATCGAGGGCATAAAGCACTGTTTTATGTCACGGGCGCGATATTGAATCCTGAGCAAATGAGGGACTGCAGATTTAACTCCCGAGCGCAGCGAGGGTGTTTCGAGTTAATTCCTGAGCGAAGCGAGGGAATTAAAACGGGGTGCTGAGTGCAGCGATGGATTCAAGCTCGCCCAAGACGAAAACAGTTTTATCCCAAAGAAGAATACTCTACTTTTCTCACCTTTTGTTTTATTTTCTTTGTTTTGCGTATATGTTATGCTTGTTGTGGCCAGTTCGATTTTCAAATAAGTTCTGTTTGTTGTAGGTTTCTATGGAAGAATTTTTCGTACGAATTCAAATCTCATTATAACCCGCTGGTTAGCCGATGGCTATAATCACTTACTTTAGGTGAGGTTTGCATGATATATAATTGGGCAAATTCGAGCATGTGGTGTGAAAAGTAATTAAATAGGTGTAACAAATTTTCACAGTAACTGTCAAAGGCAAAAAAAAAAGGTTAATTTGTTACATCATAAGGAATGTATAGAATAACCAATCATCCTGTATACTTATTTAGTCTGCCATTTTAGACTTCTTGAAGATTTTATTATACAAAATCTTAGGCATATATTTATTGTACAAATATTTTATGATCGTCATAAAAAAGGCCGAATAGTTGATAGCTAAGTACGTAGCCTGAGTGCTTTTTTGTCGAAATCTACGTTCAGGGTTCAAGTCCATTGTGTGCTATATACACAGGGTGAGAAAATGAATGACTTGCGTACCCTTTCGTGAGGGCGATACATTTTATATGTTTTATTAGTTGCCCTTCATGGAATGAAAGATATATATTTTATTGTTTTGTTTGTTTAGAAAGTAAGTGAGAATAAAAATTATAATGGTGGCTTATGATGTTTTAAACAGTCAAATTATGTTAAATAATTTTTTTAATCTAAACTTTTTTATAAACCTGAATGTAAGCGTTAATTTTCGCCTCCATCTGAGGTCCTAGCCAAAAGTACACGATGAAGTCAAAAAATAATGAATATACCTTAACATTAAAATTCCGTAATACAAGTACGTAAACTAAATTTTGCTATTATATAAAAAAAGTCTTTACTGAAAACATTAAAATATATAATTACATAAGCGAATCAGCATATTTTCGATGTAATAATTAGTCCCTCAGAGGGTTAATTAAAAATGACAAAGGTGGTCCCTGGCATGTTAATTATATTTTAGAGAGGGTTTGTGACAAATATAATAATTGGTGATACTGCTAAACCACTGCTCAGTTCACAGTGGAGTGGTTACTAAAATTATTTCAGCGTTAATTAATTAATTTGAGTTGTTTTATCATTTAATGAAATCTACCATGATAGTTTCTTTTGTATGTAAGGTTCTACAGTTAAGTTTCTGATTACTCAAAAAAATCTCAGGGTCATTATGTCATGCGTGAATAAAATACAATAATATGAACATGCTTTACATATAAATAGCGTTTCTGATTGTTTTCAATATTCCTTTGTTTTGTTTATGTTTTCCCTCCCTTACTTGGCAAAGCAAGAATAGGACAATATTGAAGGGTATAGAAACATAAATTGTGCATTGTCTGTTCACCTATTGTTTTCGCATACATATATTTTCTACGTTGTGACAGCTCTTATTAACTTGACAGTAATGGCGGCCGAGTAATCAATACGATTAGAATAGGGGTAAAAACAGGGAGCCCTTTGTTTCCCATAATTTTATTGGTCATAATGTAATTGTTGACATAATTTTTGATAGTCATAATTTTTTATATCGCTGAAACTGTAAACTTTTCAGAAGTTCTGAAATATCTAACGTGTAGACAAGGCTAGGTTAGGTTAGGTTTGATTTATAAAAATCCTGAAAAAGTAACAGTGTCTTTAAAATAACACGTTATGGCTTGCGATGATTATGACCTAAAGCACATTATGACTAAAAATAATTATGTCAGTCAATAAAGACCCGTAAAAACAACGTAGAGGTATACTGACCTCGTACGGAGACAAGGCACAAGTGTTATTAATTCATAGAAGCATATTAAACTCTCAAGGGCTATAATAAGGTTGGAAGTGCAATACAATTTATATAGCAGATGTGCCTTTTTTCCGTTGGAGGGCTGTATAATAAGGGCCGTTATCAGTTTAAGTATAGTGCGATGGCTTGTGACACTACGACTTTGCCATAGTCGTTTGTCCCTTTCACAAATATATAATTTTATTGAGATAGAGCATAAAGAAGTAGACTTTCAGTTATAGATAATGTAACGCCTCCATAATATCTAAGTTTTTAATTAGGTTTTGGATGAAGGAGTTTTTTATCTTGGATAGCAAGCAAAACCTTTGCAATAGGTTTAGCGATGGTTTTTTGACGGGGAGAAAAAAAGGAGGATTGAAAAAAACAAGAAATATGGGGAACAGAAAAACATAAAAAAGATTATTTAAAAGAATTAGTAAATAAAGTGTACACGAATCTATTTTCGCGCTACGAAATCGGATAATGTTAGCCAGTATGGCATGCGGTAGAGGCAGAAATTCAGGGAAGTAATCATCTCTATCAGTTTTTGTGAACCAGTATAATTTATTCTCGTGCGGATACCACTAATCTGGATTATGTTTTTAATCATTTATACTCATCTTTTATCGTAAAGTACAGTACATCCTTTCAACTTCTGGAACTGTTCATCTTGCAATTAAGAAATTCATGTAATAAATAAAATCAAACTGATATATTTATCTGGCGGAAAGTCCCATTGACATGAACGTTCTAGTGTTCAGGATCTCATACATCGATTGATGAATCGAAGTTCAGATGAAGATCAAGGTCTCGCTGAACGCTGTCCCTGAGAAACTGATATACGAAAATGATCATTCAAGTCTACGGACAATACAGTAATTTAAACTTCCTACGGGAATACAAGAGAGGCGAAAGTAATGCCCAAAGCTTGAATTAATTGCTTGATGTAACTGATTTCCAAGGATATACTACTTAAGCTATCTTTTCCACCTTTCATTCATTCATATATCAAGTCCTTCATAATATTTTCTCTTTGGCTATTTAAAGTATTGCCCTATCAGAGTGCTTGTCTTCTAAAATAAAAGTTAAGAAAAGAAACAAAATCACAAACTACGCACTCTATAGAGGGTTTCCTCTCGACCCCTAGCTTGACAGAGACTACTGATCGACAGACATACTATAAATAGGGAATTCCTTTAGTATCATCTTAGCATCTTAGATCGCGCTAGAGGGATACCCAGTCTGGTGACGAGTCTCATAGGTATGGCGATAGCCAGGGGGCACTACCAGCTCCAGAGCGGGTGTGGGGCTCTACCGTTAGCGCAAACCTTACATGTTTTCCAAACATGTACTCAGTTTTTAGTTAATTTTCACTCCCATAATCTCATTCTACAATCAGCACGATAGTTTCCTTTCCTCAGTGTTAATTAGATTAGATTTCCAAAATGTTTGAGTTATATTTTCCTTAGGTTGGTTCAGGAGAGATCGTAACATGTTTTTTCTAGCTTTTGTAGGATTGTTCTCAGTAGCCACTTCTCAAAAGTATTTGGGTTACATTTCGGGTTATGATGTAGGTTTCTAGTTCTTTTATCCCTAGACAGATCACTTGGCCATTACAATTCCGTATTTGCTACAAACTAGATCAATTCTAAAAGTTTTCTTAGGGAATAGCAAGGCAGAGTAGGGAATGACGACGGTTTTTGGTGCTTAGGTTTAGTTAGGTAGCTTGGGAGGTTACAGGCTTTTAGAAGGTACTTCGGGTTTGTACTTGTCTCTCACTCGCTCTCATACGCTCTTATTAAGAGCAAAGTTTTCAGTGCTCACAGACTGTACTGAGAATCAAACAAAAAAGTCTGAATGTTAGAAGAGCTGTTCATCCATAGATTGTATTATGAAAAGGTATACGAAAACAACATGTCTAGTCACTTTTTTTTTTATCTCAAATCGTAAAGTTCGCAATGACCTATTTCTTATGTATTTGTACACGAATATTATGTATTTCTGTGAGATCTGTGCCCTGTTTTTTAAATTATTTATTTTATTGACTGATTTCTTTGATCGTGATAAGCGGATGATGATTATGCCGAAAAAAGTACAGACGGGAACAGAGGCTTGTTTAAAATAATGTTGTACCAGAAAAATCATTTTCATCATTGGATTTATATACAGGATGTCCTAAAACTTCATGTTAATATTACGGCATAAGGAAGCTCCTAAACCGGGTAAGAATATAGTTGTAACTTTTCTATATTTTTACTATTTTAGTAGTTAATTAACTTTTAATGATAATGGGAAAAAACGTCTGCAATGTTCCAAATTTGAGCCCATTCCATTAACAGGAACTGGCATAAACTGGTATAGACTTGGAAGATATGACGCAAACACGTGAAGTTAATTAAAAATGCGAATTTTGGTACCTACAGTATGCACATGACAGATAAGCCGGTGGATCCAGCGTTATCGTTTGTTTCCATCCAGCTACATAAAGCGAGCAGCAAACAGCCGGCGCCGTGGCCGAGATAATACTGATGAATGACTTTCTATTCCCATTGTGTTTCTGTAACTTCGCAAGAAAAGCGATTGTGGTTAAAAAAGTTCAAGAAAAATTTGCTAAATTTAGTTGATTGTACGCTTTTTTTGTTGACGTTAAAAATAAGGATGGGAATTTAAAAGCGTTTGGGCATTAAACGTTCTGAGGTAAAATCTTGTTTGATGTTATACAGTCAAGGAATTTAATTTGTCACCGACCTTAGGCCCAAAGTCAATCGATTCTACAGCAATAAGGTTGAGTTTCCTATCAATTACAAATGACTTGGCATCTCTATTGACAATGACATCTTCAAGCAGATTTTCTTTGAAATGGGTAGAAAATTATTTTCCTTGACCGTACAAGCAACTGATATACAATTTGATTAGAGATGAAAAATTAATTTTCTGTGAAAAAAATATTTTTGGAACAAGCTTTTGTTTGTTTGTTTTTATAATCATTATTTATTATCTTGACAAAATAAAGCTTTGCTACATTATATACATTACAATATTCAATACTCAATACTTAATTATTTATTGAATTCTATATAAAGTATACATAGGTGGTACTTAAATTAACTTAAAAGTTATGAGATCATTATGGAACCTGTAGGGCACAGAAACTTATAAACTAGTGAGAGCGCTACTACACTACCTACTACTAGCGTTCACTACTTGCGGTGCTTTTCAAACGTGGCAAACCCCCTTTATATCGTATTACACCATTGCAAAACGCAATATCATCACGATATTGTATTGTATCCAAATATATCATATTCAACGGACCCAACTTCGAGCATTAACTTGCTTATTCATTCCGTTACCAACTTGAATAAACCTTATTTGCAGAAAAACATAGTCACTACTATTTGTAACAGTTGGTGCCAACTGTGGCATGAAACCAATCACATTCCTAACCCTCATTCTGCCCTTGGACCCTCATTGGGCCGTCAGTACGCCTAAAGAAATGACGTCAAGACTAGAACGGACAATGCTCTCGCGCTTGTCAGTGCCTTTGGCTCCACATGGCTACATTATTGCTATTAAACTAAGTGCTCTGGGCATTAAGATAATTGCACAATATTATAGGGAATATGCACGGATTTTTTAAATCGCTTTTATCAACAAAATATGAAAATGCCGTAAAAGACCTTACAAAGGTGAAATTAAAATTAAAATCGGACAAGAAATACGGATGATACAAACATTTTAAGCTGTTAATTAGACAGCAGCGGTTAGAGAGATCCGATCTGCACTGTGACGTCATGTAACAGATAGAAACAAATCTTTGTTATTTTTCTAGCTATTAAGAATGATTATCCTCAACTGTTTGTTACATGAATCCGCTTTTGAATGATCTTCTGCTGGAGTTTCTTGCGGCGCTTCTTCTCCGCAATGATGGTCTTGTCCGAAACGCTAGAAGAGTCACTCCATATTACCGACGTGTAAAAGAGCCCTCATTGAGGCCAATTTACTGAATAAATATTTTGAATTTTAAGTTAAAAAAAAGTCATGAATATCCATATTATATCGCGTTTAATAAACACGCCGGAATCTCTTAGTGCTGGCGCAGAAGCAAAATTAATTCGCTTCACATTAATTGCACCTGCCATGAAATTAGAGAACGGTATTTCAGTAATTTAAATAAACAACCAACGTTTATTTTAGTACGAGAAGCCTTACTAGCTTGTAAGGGACAGCCCGTTGGAAGGTTAGAAATATATTTATGAAAAGCGCTGGACTAGTTTTAAAACGCTTTAGTTCAGGCGTTAATGTAATTTCCAAGAAAATTCGTAGCAGAATACTTTTTGGCTTTAGTGCAGTCATAGATGGTCATTGAAATACAAAAATTCTGGATGCGTATCTGACATATTGCAAAAAAAACGTTATACAGGGTGGAAAATAAGTGGTGGTTAAACAATAGTAATATTTAATAAGGTATAAAGATTGAGAGTCAAGGTTTTGCCACTGACAATATTATCATCTAGTGGGGTTGAAACGATTCCTTTTTTTACAGAAAACTTTAACAAGCTGGTACCCGAAAACGGTTCCAGATATTAGCATAGTTTTAAGATATACAGTGTGTTACTTGTCAAATTGCTGTGCTTTAATTGCCAGCAATGTAAAGCACAGCAATTTGACAAGTATAAATGACAGTCGACGGATAATTTGATTATTATGATTTGCCCCCGTACCACGACATGCCTTGTACTAAGCAACAGCGATACTGATAACGATGAACACGCAGCACATGCACTACATTAAAAATGGACAGTATCTAAGAAAATTAATTATGAAGTTATTTTAATTCTTTTTTAATTGATAATACTTGCAAACAATTGCTAAAGCCACATATTATCGGCAGTTTTAATAAATGCCCGCATGCCGGTAACACACTGTATAATCTCATATAGTCAGGGATAATGTATCTCCCTAGATGTAAGGTATGATTGAATGTTATATTATTGTAAATGTTTTTTGGAGAAAATAAATCTCCGTAAAAAGTATGTTTATCGTTGTTAAGTACTTATAGTACGAGCCTAAAGCTAGTTTGGAACTAGGTCAGTTTAAGTATGTGAAATGGTCTGGTATTGAAACTAAATAATTATGTAAGGTCTGTTCATTCTTACTTGTCTTATATAGTAAACAACACTCTAACCTCAAATGAACCTTTTTAGGCTAAAACCACTATTTTAAACAAAATAAAGCAATCATAGACAATACATTGGCCAAATGATGCCCAAAATGTTTATTCAGTTTACTTTATTTACGACAAAAGAGCTGTTTTAGCCAAAATATGGTTCATTTTGAGGTTAGAAAGTTGCTTAGGTACTATATAAGAGAAGTAAGAATGAACAGACGTTAATATATATATCATTTTTCATTTCTGTTTGTCTCACGACCAGCGCTTGTCACAGAAGCCACTGCAAGTCCCTTGAGCGTTCCGTTATTGATGTGCACTTTGTCCCCACTACTGGAACTATCCTGTGGTGTCTTATAACACTGTTCAAATATCATTTCAATACCCAAAAGTGCAACAGAATGCTACGAACGAACAGTTTGTGACTTACCAACTTTATACAGGGTGTCCAAGAATTCTTGTAAGAAGAAAGTTAAATCGTACCTTATGTTACCAATCAGAAAAGAGAGTTAATTTTTAAGTAGGAACTCAATAAATATAGGAAAATAAACTGATTTTTTATTAAATCTTTTGAAAAAATGCTGCTATAGAGGCAGTCTTGTTACTACAAGGCAGAAAAAGATGAAGAAAAAGATAAAGACAGAAGTTTGTATAATAATAATGTACTTCTGAAAAAACTGTCATCATTAAATCATTTTTTATCTTCCAACAATTCACAAATCATAAAAACACTGTACTCAGTCTTCCGCCTTCCTTTCTAATTAATTAATAATTTTACTTTTGTTAAGTTTCTTCTTGGGACCCACTTAAAGCAAGTGAAGTGAAGTAAAAAATCATTTTCTCGTTAGATTCAGAAGTGGCCTGTTACTTGTTCTGAACAAAGGCTCGGGCTTGTCGAACACAATGCCCAGCAAATGGCGGTTCGAAGAGGAGCTACGGGGAGAAAATAAGTCAAATAAGGAAAGCTGAGCTATTTATGTTAATAGGGAATATTCATGATTTTTTTAAATTGCATTTCTTAACAAAATATGAAAGTAACGTAAAAGGGATAACTAAAAGTAAAATTTAAATCGGCCAAGAAATACGGATGATTGAAACATTTCAAACTGCTATTTAGACAGCGATTCGACATGAAGACCCGATATGCACCGTGACGTTATGTAAACAGTACGGCCATGTAATCTCCATGTTAAATTCCGTTTTACTACAAAGAGATACGAATACATCTTTGTTGGCTTATATCTTGGCTATTTTTAAAGCAATTCAAAAAATTATTTTTCTCAATATTGTTTGTTACATGAATCAGATTTTATTCGAGCTGTGAAAAAAAGTCATAAATATTCCCTTATGTACAAACAAAATTATAATAAAGTATCGTATCATCTGTTATTCTAGAATAGTCCAAATCATACCCTGCTCCTGTACCTGGTTTAAAAATACTACCACTGGTCATAATCAGCAAAAAAATATTATTATAAGATTTCTAGAGGTAGGGCATAACAAAACGCTAAGAAAAATCGGGACACACTATAAAATACGTACTATGTAGGGTTAAACTTTCGCGATGTTCACACAAACTGCTGTACATCTAAACCGGGATTTAAACGCTTAAAAACATTATAATAACTTCGATGAATTTTCACAACAGCATGTAACGATAGTTTAAACTAGTTATAGTTATGTTTAGTTTCGCTTGTAGACAGGACTCTAAAGCACCCATGTCGCTTTTTACTTAATTGGGATGAATGAAGTAATAAGAGCATCCCTAATATTTATATTTTGAGTTAGTCTGGTCCATAGAGAGCCAGCATTCTCTCTAATATCATCGGACCATCGAGCCGGTGGTCTGCCAACACTTCTCCTTCCAACCCAGGGCCTCCAGACTGCAACGACTAACTCAAAATAGGGCAAAATGGAAAAGAATTGGAGAGGCATATACCCAACAGTAGGCATGTAAATAAAATACTGCAGAAGAAGAGAAGAAGAAGAGAATATTTATAAATTGATTCTCACTTAATTGTGGCCATTGACAAAATACAAAACTGCGCTGCAGTTTTAGGTAATCTAATAATGACACGGCGACAATATTTTTCATAAAAATTTCAAGCCACTAACAACCGCTTTGTTATCAATTAGTTGACTGACGGTTCAATCTACGTAAATTTTCCACATTGTTAAACTAGAAAAATCAATTCTGGAAAACGGACCTGCCTGCTAATAGTTAAAACTATTAAATAGGTTGATAAAAATCCCGCGATATAATGGTACCTTAAAATGGGGTGAGTAGGGATTAGGGGGTGAGTAGGGACACAACCTAAAATGAAGCATATGTTACTAAGTAACGTTGTTGTTCATTTAATATTTGTTCTTATTTGTAACATGTTATGACTTGTTGTGTCCTTACTCACCCCTTAATCCATAATCACCCCGATTTACGGTAACTTCTTCTTTCAGAGCCGATATCTTTTAAACACACCAACCAAATTTCATGAAACCTGGCTCAGAATCATTCTGATTAAACTAGCTATCTTTTGAAAAATCCACATCTAAATCGGTTCATCCGTTTGAAAGCTAAATACATAGATACACACGTAAAGCTTACTATTTACATTACCTTGTTTCATTTAAAGTATTATTTTTTTCGTATTTACTATCAGCAAGCATGTGGATAAAGCATCCGTCCCCCTTGTACTTTACGTGTCAAAAAGTGACGGATGTTTTATCCACCTTTTGTCACGCGGTAAACGCAGCCATATTAGGGCCCTGGTTAATGTTGCCTAAACATTTATTTTTTAATATATCCTTACCCCCTTACTAATAAACGTTGAGTAACGGTGGTATAGCTATACATACAATGTTTTGTCCTTATCTGTCATTGTGACATTTGAATTTGACAGATAAGGACAAAACATTGTATAGCTATACCACCGTTACTCATCGTTTATTAGTAAGGGGGTTAGACTTGTAGAGAATGCTTTACCTCAAAAAGTTCGGCATTTGTACCGCTTTGTGTATTATGCAATAAAGTTTAAATAAATAAATAAATACCCCTCTTTTTCGGTAGTTAAATACAGTAACTAATGAAGTGGGTGCCGTAGATTTTCTTTGCACCTTTATTAAACGTATTTACCACACTGATCGCTGTGCAAATAAAGGGAAGTGTGTATTAAGTCCGCCTGTCGGTAGCAAACCTGGAGGAAATGTGTTTATTTAGGTATCCGAATGGTTGAATTATGTTAATGTTACGAGAGGGCGTTAGCGGAGCCTACAAGACAACCATATTCAAGGATATTATGTAACTTGGGCAAAGTCATCGCTGCAAATGTATGAATAATAAACCAAAATTAACCGCTTTTAACGTTTGTACGCTTTGTTCTTTAATATGTTATAAGTGCGTCAGATCTTGGAGTTACAGGGTGTTTTTATTCAGCGCGGCAGCTCTTAGTCAATTAGTTGCAGTGCATTTAATTGTTTGAAATAAGCTAAAGAGGTCTTGAGAGCTGCAAAGGACGGAGCGTGCGAAGAATGGTCTCGAGACGCTCAGTTAATGGAGTTCGGAGACGGAACGTTGCCGAGCGAAGGCGGTCTCTTTTTGTAATAATATCAGGCTGTGTACGAAGATGTTTACTTTGTGAAAGACACGGGATCTTGAGAAGGAAATTAAAACGAGATTAAATTAAGTACAGAGTGTTTTAGTTTTGTGAGTCAAAAGGTTTTAAATAAGGACAAAATTAACAACAGTATGATTTTAAATATATTTTTTATGTTTTAAAATTTAAGTGTCAAACATACCACAGTCTACGTTTACTTGAAAATTTAAATGTCTGTGCTGCAAATCAGAATGTAAATATTAACATGGATATTGTTGATTGCCATGTTTTTAACGCTATTAATGAAACGGAAGCATAATATTTAACTAAATTGAAAAATATTTATTCAATTAATTTGCCCAAGGGTCCTTTTACACATAATTGCTGAGAAGAATTGCCCAAAAAAACTCTAGCAAGAGGTACATTTATAGAAAAAAAAAATAACTTTAATTTACGGCTTTCCTTTTCATTGTCATAGAAAAGAAAATCAGCGTTGAAATTTATTTGACTGATAGTGTTATCTGAAGATTGAAAAATCAGAATTAATAAGTGAAATATAAGATAACTAAACCACGTAGAAAACTAAGAGTATCTCAAAGCACCTAGCCAAGATGCAAATCGTCGGTGATACCTCGTAAGTAACAAATTCGATAAGTTGCAAAATGTGTCTTAGGGTCATGTGGGGTAACTGTGCGCAGCGGGTAAGTGTGCACAACCCCTTTATTTAGGAATGGGGAGGGAGAAGTTTGTGATATGTGTAAGCAAATTAAACATATTATGTTGGTGGAGAATTAGTTTATGCAAGAAAAACCCAGATGGTATCATTCATTTACTTGAAAAGAAAATATACAGAATCCGTTGCCGTAAAGGTAAAATTTGCTGTCATGGCGAAAATTTAAAATTGACATTAATTTTATTTCTGTTGGTAATATATTTAAACCTTCAACTTTGCATAACTTTTGAAGCTATGTTATGTCTCAATAAAGTGAGGTAAGTTTGATCAAAATCAATCTGCTTAGTATAATAAAAGCTGCGCACACTTACCCGCAGTATGGGTAAGTGTGCGCATTTTGAGCTGGTTGAATAAAGGCGATTTTTCTTCGAGGTGGCAAGGTTTTATTGATAATTTCTTGATTTAATTATTACCTTAATAAATGCTTTGCCAGACACATATTTTCATTTTTCTTTCATGCTTATCGTTTATTTTTGATACTAATTAGAAAATAAAGTGCGCACAGTTGCCCCACATGACACGGATTTACTTGATAAGGTTCATTTTGCACCTTATTTAATTTGTTAGTTACGTGGTATTGCAGTATCACCGACGAAATGCTGCTATCGTTTCTGTTTTCTATCGACTCGACATGTATTGAGTTGATATAAGAGGTCGACGCGATCTGTCATTCCTATACATTTTCTCGATTTTAGAAAATCGCCAACTTATCGTTATACATCTTGACTCCCCCGGATGTTCTGATAACGATAAAATAATATATCTAACCTTAGTTATGATTCTAAGAAGCATGGTGATTATAAATCATGAGTACATAGTTATATATATATGTATGTAATATATGTTAACTCTTTACGGCACAATAAACTAATCACAAGTACGTAAACAACCATAAAATTGACGTGTAATATATTATACCGTAGCACCAGCGGGCCCAGTATGGGTGCGTCTATAACGCGTGTCAAATGTGGATAAAGCATCCGTCACTCTTGTACTTATTTACGTGTCAGAAGGTGACGGATGCCTTATCCACACTTTGTCACGCGATAAACGCAGCCAATTTAGGCCCCATCGAGCTATTACGGTCGTGTTTATCGATGTGGATAAGCGTGGATAAAGCATCTGTCACCTTCTGACCACTGTGTAATTGCGAGAGTGACGGATGCTCTCTTTATCCACCGTGATAAAGGCGACCATAATTCGGGCCCAGAACGACAGTTTTATCCCTTTCACTTTTAAAATTGTAATATTGCGAGAATATATTTAAGTTATAACGTTCCGAAATTTAATTAAGCCTGTAATGAGAGCGCCATTGTCATATTCTGTTGGTAAAAGAAATTATCTCTGAGAAATTTCGCTACATGGCGACGGATTTATATTACTATTTGCATAAAAAAGAATAGATATAACAATTACAAAAGAAAATTCTTCGCAAAAATTCCCCTATGTACTTCTAAGTTTTAAGAGTTGTTCTTCTTCGCAAAGGCATCTTATTAATTTTTAAACACCCCTATCGACACATAAAAGGAAATGTCGGAGCTGCATTTGCTTTTAATGTTTCTTTTATGTGCGCTTGTGCGGTATTAAGTGCGAACGTGTGAGAACGATTTTATTGGGAAAAGGTTTTGCAACGATTTGGCGAAAAGGCTTAGAAGGTTAAAATCGTCGACGATCGCTTTTTCAGTAATTTTGTCTCGGAGCGTAAAAAATGGCGATGTTAAAACAATGTTCGTTATAATAAATTTATTAATCACATTAACATTTCGTACTTAATATTTTTTTTACCATATTTAAATGTAATCAATAAAAGAATCTACATAGGTATTTTTTTTATTTGCCTATAATTTATATTTCTTTTTTATTCTTGTACAATGAAAAGTAGACATACCTACTAGAATACGTATCTGTGTTTTTTTTTTTTTTTTTGTGGCAGTGAAATAATATTGCTAAGTTTAAGAATTTAAGCAAGAAAAGCGTTAAAATAAGCGTCCTATTCACGTAACGACGGTCGCATAGCGTATAATGTTGCACGAACTTAGTTCGCACGCGTGAGTGGACCTTTAGTTAAGTGGTTTGTGCCGTAAGGTTTAACAACTGTTTCAACCAACCTGGAGATTTATTCTACGTTGTAAAACTATATTGCTCTGGACATGTTATCGTATTGTTTTGAACTCTGCAGCAATTACTGTTTATTTTATTTTTTATTTTATTTATTGGAGAAAAAACAGATATAGACAACATACAGAATTTAGAATAATATGCTAAGGAGAAGTAATTAAAAAATGTCTAAATCCTAATACAATTCTCACTAAGAATTAATACTAAGCTAGAAGTAAAGGTAGCGGTTACGGCTTTTACATAAGTAATTAGATTACGAACATAAATTGGCAACTGGACAGAGAATTAGGCTAAATATTCTAAATTATAATACAAAACACATTGATTAGTGACGGAATGAAACACAGGCTAGTTAGGCACTTAATTAATACAACACACATGACAATATTAACATTTAACACAAACAAAAAACAATGAACATGAAAAAAAAACATAAAAAAATAATAATAATTGTGTAGCACATATTATATTTCATTAAGTAAGAGACTGACTTGTTTCTTGAATCGGGCGCGCGAGCTACTGAACATGTCGACTGAGGAGAGTTGCTTGTTATGAGCCGTGCACATTCTGCGCAGCGGTGCGCGCACGCCTGCTTTGGTCGAGCTCACCGGGAGCGCGAACAGAGGGCCCTGCAAAGATGCACTACGCTAACTAACGTTTCTATTCGATTCGTTTTTAAACCAATCGCGTCACCGGTAGACCACGTGACTTTTCGTATCACGTCATCTCCCAGTGACGCGATTGGTTTAAAAACGAATCGAATAGAAACGTTAGTTAGCGTAGTGCATCTTTGCAGGGCCCTCACGGCGGTCAATTTCTTCTTCGTCTTTTAAATCACCTAAAACCACCCACTGCTGAGTGAAGGTCTCCTTTAAGCGCCATTTCCCTCAAACTTGCCTCAAATTTGCCTTTAAAAGAAGGTCAAATTTACCTAGATATTTCTTCTTCTTCTTCAAGTGCCTCTCCAACTAGTGAAGGTCGGCTACTATTTAACTTCTGGAATTGTGGTCTGTCCTTAGCGCGTCGAAACAATTCAGATGCGCTCGCTATTCCAGTCCACTCTCGGATGTTGCGGAGCCACGACTTCTTTTTCCGAACAACTCGCCGCTTACCGGCAACCTTGCCCATCATTATAAGTTGCAAAAGGTCATATCTATCATGCCTAAGCACGTGACCGAGATATGCAGTTTTTCTCCTCTTAATGACAGACAAAAGTTCCCGTTTCTGCTTAGCTCGCCGCAGATACTCCTCGTTTGTGACCTTGTGCGTCCAGCTTATTCTCAACACACGCCTGTATGCTTAGTTATTTATCCTCCTGATTTTTTTTTATTTTTTAGGGTTCCGCGCCCAGCGGGGCCCTATTAATATATATCCGCTGTCCGTCCGTCCGTCGCTCCATCCGTCCTAACTTTAAACAGCTGTAACTTTTGAACCGTAATACATAGCGGGTTATTTTTTTTAGAATATGTTATTCCGAAGGATTCACTAACAAATATAAAAAAATAAAGAAAGTGAAATAATAAATGGGGTAGCCATACAAAAATATATTTCACAACATTTTTTATTTTTGTTGTATCGTAAAAACGGTGAAATATACAAGCTTCAAATTTGGTACTATTATATTACAAACCCTGGACAAAAACAACAAATACTAAAAATTGGTCAAGTGTGAGTGGTACCCGCACTGATTCAATTCCAAATCGAATTCAAATTAGAATACAATAATACCTACTGTGCGGTGATACGGAACCCTCGGTGAGCGAGTTTGACTCGTCCTTAGCCGGTTTTTTAAATCATTTCCTCAAGAACTGCATAGCGAAACCATAAAGCAACATGAGCACGTACCCTAAGAAGCATATCCTAAGAGACACGAAGTAGAGAATATTTTAGACGTCAAAACCAAAGTAATTCATTCCTTATTCATAGTTTGTCCCAGTTTTACAGGCGGATGTACTGGGCAATAAACGGGACGCCTTCGGGAAGATTTTTTTAGTGAAGCTATGAGATGCTTTGTCACGTCGCGTGGGCTGGGGCGTGCTTTTATATCCTTTTTAGAGTTTATATAACAGTGACTTAGAGTAGCAAGTTGATAAGGGATAAAGGATAATTCAATTATGTATTAATTATGATCAAAGGGCGGAATAGATAGTAAGCACTACCAGTAAGCAATGATGTTCATGCGTGTGTTAGATACGTAGAACGTAAATGAGCTTGATGATGCTTTTCCGACCCCTGTTTGTGATAAAATCAATCATTTTCAGGTTATTAGGATTATAGCTTGTTATTTATTATATAATAAGCTTATTATTTAACCTTTTAAGGTATATATAACCTGCGTCGGCTGTTTATGTCGTTCAAATCCTATAATTACCTATTCGTAAATTTTGCCCAATTCTTATGTAATTGCAGAATACTAAATTAGACATTAAAATGAATTTGAAAGAATAATTATAACGACTGAGTAGACTTCATTGGTTTTTGAGTCAGGGGCAGGTAAAATATTTATACCTATGACCAAAATTTGTTAATAGGTACTTGTTTGTTTTTTGAGATAGTTTTTGGTGTTTGTAGTTACGGTATCGGAATGCTACACTGAGCAATGTCTGAAATGCGTTTGCCCGGTTTTCAAAGTAATTAGTAAAATAAAAAATTTCAATACCTGTTCTAAAAAACTACTGCTTTTTGGACAAAGCCATGCCCCACAAAAAGGTCAAACACCTATGTTTCCTTTACGAAAAAACAACAAAATTCCAAATAACAATTCCAGCCCATAAAATGTCACAAAAATCCCAGCGATTTATAACACCATTGTAGGGTAAACGACGCGACACG
Source organism: Acleris literana (assembly GCA_946894065.1). Classification (NCBI taxonomy): domain Eukaryota; kingdom Metazoa; phylum Arthropoda; class Insecta; order Lepidoptera; family Tortricidae; genus Acleris; species Acleris literana. Next base: position 5,727,063 of record OX335685.1, on the reverse strand, counting down.
TCGGCATTTGTCTCCCCATTGGATTCGGTTCGGCTCCTAACTGACAGATCGCCGCACGATACATTGCGTGCTCTGGACGTGGCGACGACGTGTTGTGGTATAACCGGAGAGCGATGAATGTTGGATTAATTGCTCGGAAATACAACGCTTATCTAATTGGCATGCTTGTTTGCTTGCAATTATGTTATATGTGGTTAAACGGGTTGATGACAGTGGGCTATAAGGCTATATACTAAAGCATTAAACGAAGAGATCGCTATTTAGCGATAAGACCGCCTGTGGATTTCCTAGATTTGTAACATTTATTTTTGTTTATACATATAATATGCCCTTATTTGTTGTATAGTATAGAATTGTATTTTTAATCATGACCCGTAAGAAAATAAAAACAGCTTTTAGTACAGTCAGTTGTAGAGAAAAGAAAACTCTCTGCTAGGGACTTACTTGTCTCTGCAGCTGACTACTACCATGATTACATGAGAGCATTATTTTAACTCAGCTAATTGGAATGTTAATCTCGTTGCAATATTAAACAAAAGCTGTTTACCGAATTAAATTACGTTCCGTATCTGTTTCGTTTAATGCTTTAATTCCGTTAAGTAATGCAATTAAATTGGTGCTGTTTCAAACAGGAAAAATTCAATGAATAAATTAATTTCTTTATTTAAGAACGTTTTTGTTTATTATGAAATAATTACATTTGAACAATATTTTTTTCTGCATTGTTATTGTTATCAAAAGGATCTTGGTAGAGTCCGTATCTTTACAACATGTACAACTCCGAACCCCCTCCGTCCACTAGGGGTGGATAGAATCCATTAAAGGGGTCAAGTGGACTTTTTGTACATTCAAATCCATTAATGGAGTAGAGTGGACTTTATTGTGTACTTAAATCCATTTGGATTCGTTTACAGTTTTTAATACTCTGGAATCCATCAATGGATTCTGTCGCACTCTTAATTACACTTCGATCCATCAATGGATTTTATTAAACTTTTAATACACTTGATTCCATCAATTGATGGCTACTCGTGGACATTTAGTATCCATTGATGGATCCCGGTATATAAAAAGTTCAATAGAATCCATTAATGGATCTTTGTACAATTCATAGTATATTTAAATCCATTGATGGATCCCAGCGTCTTGAAAAGTGTAAATGACTCCAAATGGATTTAAGTGTACATTAAAGCCCACTCGACTCCATTAATGGATTTTAACGTACAAAAAATCCACTTGACCCCATTTATGGATCCTGTCAATGGATCCTAGTGGACGGAGGGTCCGCACCGCCGGCCGGGTAAACCTTAAGAAATCGACTTAGTTAAAAGCTCAAAAATAACCCCTTTCCCTCTCGTAGTAAAAATACCTATACCTACTTATACGAGTATGAAGCTAATAATTAGTTAATAGTAATATTTTTAAGATAACTAATCTTAAATAACTGAATAGCAACGGCAAATTAACTTGACGTTGTTTTTAACGTGAAAAAACCTATTGTTTCCTTTTGACTATTTACTAATAGTTTGAAAATAAAGTTTTGTCAGTTTTGAACGTACTTATAAATAAATATTAGCTTTATTTGTAACTAAAAATTTAACAAACTAACAAACAATGTAATTAAATCTATGAACTAAATTTTAACCTACTTCTAACTGGGAGATTGACTTGAAATTTGGCAGCAATGCAATTCCAATGACAATACAATAATATATAAAAAATAGAACGGCTCAACACCAAATTTTGCCATTATCGTAATTCTACCCTACACTATCCTAAACTATAAATTCCCCGAGGCTCGCAATCACATCATGATTACACTACCGCGTCAATGAGCTCGCAATGAAACAAAATCCTTATCACGATAACGTTAATGTCTATTTGGAAACAAAGCGATATGCCACGCCGAACAAAGCTATGAATAAATCACGTGGAAACTCGCTCGTTTATATACCGGTCTTACGCGAACAATCGGCTGTGCCCGCATCAATCAGACGGAGCGAGATAGCGTGATGTTCCGTTGTTGGCTAGTAATGCTAGCGCTAACTGGCTATTATGATGGCTATCGCGACAATGCAGGTACAAAGGTGTTTCAATTTTAAAGCTAATTTGCTATCAACCGGTGAAATTACTAGCATAGAGGGAAAATTAATTTTAGTTCTTTGGGTTGGAAACGCTTTTAAAGGGTACACGGAAAGAAGTCGTCACCTTAATAGTTTTAGACACATTGCGATTTAAAAGTTAGGAATCATGCAAATGTCTTGCGTAATTTTAATGTAGAGGTTTTTTTAACAATTGTAACTGAGTGGCATTATAAATTCTATATTTTGAGTTTTTTTTAAGGGTTCCGTACCTCAAAAGGAAAAAACGGAATCCTTATAGGATCATTTTGTTGTCCGTCTGTCTGTCAAGGCCCTTTATCTCGGAAACACGTGGAGGTATCGAGTTGTAATTAAAACTATATGTTCAGCTCCACAGTCTCTTGAAGTAGTGAAAAAATCAATTTTCTAAGTTCCCGTAAATAAAAAAAAAACAAAAAACGTCTATTTCTACCCTCAAGAGAATCAAAATTTATAGGGTATTTTCCGTTGACCTAGATCTATGAAATTCGGCAAATAATACCGTCTTATACTACAAATATTGGAAAAAATCTGAAAACTATACATTCTTAATTAAATCACAAAAAAAACAGGGTCTTTATGCAAGGAACGGCGGTCCAAATTTTGAATTGAGTTAACCGTGTCATGTGCGGAACCCTCGGTGGGCTAGTCCGACTCGCACTTGTCCGGTTTTATAAGTGACGAGACACTTCGTGTACTCTTCATTTGTAGTCTGAATTGCAGTCTTGAGTTTGCCTATTGTTCTTAGGAAATAAAATCAAAGTGTTCCTTTAAAAAAATTAGCTACTTAAAGACGAGATGTCGGTTGAAATCCTACCTAAGGCCGGGATTACACCTGTAAGTTATTACGTAAGTTTTGAAACGAAACTATGGGTAAGAGTGAGTGGCAAATATTTGCATCTCTCTCTTGCTTATAGCTTTGTTTCAAAACTTACGTAATAACTTACAGGTGTAATCCCGGCCTAAGACCAACGATTTTCTCGCTATAAGAGACCACTATAAAATACAAATAATATGTAAAATAAAAGTGTACGTATGTTTCCTGACAATCGTTACAGCATAGTTATAAAAACATGAAAGCTACATACAAATGCGTTGTTACCTTAAATTGCCTTTAACACGTTAATTGCCAATCATTCGCTAGCCAGGCGCATTGTTCGTAGCAGATTTTCACAACATGGCGGAGAAGCATGCTACGGACGGCTTACCGCTCGTAGCGTTACTGCGGAGTGAATGAAATGCTACGTGTAGCGTTTTTCCATTTCGTAGCGAAACACCGCACGGCTACGGACATTGGTCTCGCTGGACCTCTATTCTACTGGCCAATATTGCCTTTGACGTGTATTGTCAATGTTTTGATAGCTCTTATTTACTTGACAGTAATGGCGGCCGAGTTATACCATTTTACCGTGTTGAATACCGCCCCTGGGCGGATTTCGCACTACGTATTTACTGTTTACTTAAGAGTATGTTGACGAGTACGATGATGACGCCGACGTGGTTCGATTTCCAGTAAAAGCAAATATTTTTGAGTTTTGAATGTTTCTTTGTAATTATGTGTTTATGATTGCTGTTTTTATTTCTATTTATTTGCCTTTTTGGGGTGCCGTACCTAAAGGGTAAAAACGGGACCCTATTACTAAGACTCCGCTGTCTGTCTATCAGTCTGTCTGTCACCAGGCTATATCTCATGAACCTTGATAGCTAGACACAAAAAAAAAAAACAAAAATCAAAATATTTATTCAGTAAATTGGCCTCATACGGGCTCTTTTACACGTCGGTAATATAAAGTGAATCTACTAGCGCTTCGGACAAGACCATCATTGCGGAGAAGAAGCGCCGCAAGAAACTCCAGCAGAAGGTCATTTTATCAAACATAAAATACAATAATACTTATTTCTGTTGCCGCAAACAACAAATACGAAAAATAGAATATTATAAATATATAAGGGGGCTCCCATACAATAAACGTGACTTTTTTTGCCATTTCATGCTCGATAATAATAACGACAGCAGGTACACGCTTGAAATATCCACATAATATTTAGTTGTATATACACTTTAAAAATAAATAATTAAAATTAAACAAAATAAATATTTAAGGGGGCTCCCATACAATAAACGTGATTTTTTATAGACAACGGTACGGAACCCTTCGTGCGCGAGTCCGACTCGCACTTGGCTAGTTTATTTTCTTATTTCTTTTTTTTTTTTTAATTTTGTGAGTTACAGAATTGAATCCGATTTCTTTATACAAGGTTTACCAATCCTTGCAACTATGTGGGCACCCTATAAAATGCAGTCACGTACACACGGCCGTCAGCTGACCACAGGATCACGTAGAGTCTCATCGCTGAGACGTGTCTCATTCGCTGCTTTAAGACTCACTTACTTTTCAAATATAGCTGGTGATGATCGTATCTCTAAAATGTCATATAGTCCCTTAACATTTAATATCAAAACCTTCTTAGATGAACACAAATAGCAAAATAATACAACACTCAGCCCTGGCAATACGGTGTTCTTCTTCTCTTTGTCTATCGCTTTTTAAGCACTAACTATATTCATATTTATGTAGTTATCGACTCGACGATTTTTTAATTTCCTAACATTACGACTACCCATTTCGCATAATCGCGTCCTCGTAATTCTTTTAGGGTTTAAAATGTACTTCTTAAGCACTTTTTTTCTTGACTGAGGTAGAACAAATACTAATTTAGTAACTTAGTATTTGTTTGATTTTAAGAAATCTTTAAGTCTTCCAGATTCAATATTGTCTTAACCTTACTATGTTAATTCAAAATCAAGTTAGCCTCAAATCAATCTTCAGTAAGCATAAGATAATAACTATACTTGACAAGGATTTTTTCTAGACGTACTTAAGGCTGACTTAATTCTAATTGGATTTGAAAATTGACAAATAGACTAAAGTCACCTTATTTTATGTCTACTTTGAATGTATTCCTAACTGGGTTTAATAAAAACTGACTTAAGTGTACATGTCTCGGTGGAAATCAACTTTAGGCATTTGTAAGGCAAATAAGATTTAGCCTTAGGCTCCATTTGCTGCTTGGGTAGAGTCCCCATATCCATTGAGATAAGCTTTAGCGGGTCAAAAATCCCTTATTTCTATGCAATAAGAGCGGAAAAGAAATCATTCAACTTGGCTAGCTGAGTCGCTCCAAGTTGAGCCGAACGACGTATTTTTGGTATACAAAGTTTTCTGTACAACTCAGAATTTATCGTACATAAAAACTTTTCGAGAAAATGTAATTAACTAAAGGTAAAAACCGCATCAAAATTCGTTGCGTGGTTAGCGGATACAGACAGACAGAAAGACAGATAGACATGGAAAGCTACTTTGTGTTATACTTTCTAAAGAAGAAGATAAAAAGGTGACGTCGATACATGTGGGAAGACCTTTAATCATATATACATACATACATTAAATCACGCCTGTTTCCCAGAGGGGTGGGCAGAGACCACTTCTTTCCACCTGCTACGATCCTGAAAAATCTCTTTCGCTTCTTCCACATTCATACATCGAGTTATACATGCACGTCGGTTTCGGGTACTTAAGATCCGGCCCTTTACCAGTATTTAATCAACCGACCTAAAATATCAATTGTCCAATTAGGTACTTGTTTTTTCTATAAATATTAGTTAACTAATGTAATGATAAAATAATAGTCAAAAAGAAGTTTCTTTTCTTTTTGACTATTATTTTATCATTACATTAGTTAACTAAACTAAACTAAACTAAACTAAACTCTTTACTGTAAAAATTAGCATTACTTTCATCGAATTTCGAAGAAGGTTCTTTCTTTTACCAACAAACAATTGTAATAATTTTTACTTTGGAATTTTCAAATACGTTTACTGCTGCTAGCCTCGTAAGGCCCAACGTCCTAAATTTAGGATATTTGTCAAAGTGACTTTGGACTTTAGTTGACCGACACAAGATTCTTTTTCGAATTAACGAAAATTGTCGTGAGCTATACGAGGCTAGCTAGCATTTAAACCCAGCTAGCTCTAATTTACTTGAGGGGATCTTTATTATTGCTTAATATAAAACAAAGTTGTTTTGCCCATCTGTCTGTCTGTACATATCCGCTAACTCCTCCTAAACCACCAAACGGATTTGCGGTTTTCACGATCAGTTAGAAAAAAAATCACAGAAGGTATTTATGTATGATCAATTCTGGTTTACATAATGTACGGGTATTACAGAAATCATACATAAACCAAAGCTAAGATCGGGCGGGTCGCTAGTAAAATATTTAAAAAATATACCATTTTATCGTCTGAAGCGATTTTGCCCTATTTAATTACTTTTTAGTTAAGAGGATTGTAAAAATCGCGTAATCGCGCGTTTTTTATTGACAGCTACGCGATGTTTTTCACTCCCTAAATCAAGTCCGATTTCCACGATTTTTGAATATGTTTATTTATTATAAAGAAGCTCTGTACGTTTCCGTTTTTGTTTCTTAATTTATTTCATTTTAAGAAATATTTTCTTGGAAAGGCAAACGTACAGACATAGTTTTTCATGATATCTACAACATATTCAAAAATCGTAGAAATCGGACTAGGTTTAAACGTTATCGCATTTTGTATGGAAATTTTTAGCTTCACGATCCTCATAATTACGAGTATATCGTGAAATAACCTGATTCATACAAGTATTTAGGCATACCAAAGTATGCTTATCATGGACTGATCCGTGCATATGAGAGGAATGACGCACGGAGCCGTCCAATTTGACGTCTATTACATTTGTTACGAAACGCTCGAGCAGGCTGGCATTGTTTGCGATAACTTTGCGCATAGATACGCAGACACGCAAAGTTACTTTGACCCATGTAGTCTGTAGGTGTTTAACGTGTTTCGAGCAATACTCGGCATCATTGTGTAAAGGTTTTCTTTGTAATGTTAAAAAGCATTTAGTGACGCAAAGGATTTTTTTGTTGTTGAACTAAATAAGTTTGCTTTGAGGAGTAGAGCTGATATGAGACCACGAAAAATTCTTTACCACTTTTAAACCTTGATAAAAGTGGTAAAATTGGTAAAAGTGTTTCTTGTTCTACATAATTTAAAGACATCGCTATTTTTGCGGCAAAATCATTTGACGTTGGGTAATTTCGTATATCGATAAAACTTATCGATATTTGCCTAGTGAATGAACCTAAATGTTAAATTTTATTTTACTTGGCTGCTTTGTCGTAGGGGAAAGTAAATAATTATCTAAAAGAAAATACAATTTATACTTTGGATTATTAAATTCTGTTCCTCTATATTAAGAAGCAGAATATGGAATAACATAATTTAGATCAATTATTTTATGTTAAAATGCATTTTTTTCTCATATTAAACTGTGAGCGATCACTAGTCAAGGTGACAAGTATCGATAAGATTTTTTATCGATACATTTATGTTGCAAAGTTGCAAACCATGGTGATTTAGATGCAATGTCTCAACGTTAGTATTTTCACTGGTGGCCTTTCCCTCCACATCCACAAAACTCATCGGAAAGCGTGATTAAAAGTTAAAAACTAAAAAATCACACAAAAATATCCAATCACATTATCGTCCTACCAGCATGTGGAGTTTAGAATTTGATTTCATGTTTTAAAATAAAATCCTTTAAACTTTAAAATTTATCGAAGGACCAACCACAAATCCAGCTTTTTCGATTTTAAACCGCATATCAAGCTAAATTTACTAAGTTATCAAATGTTGTATGCTTCAAAGGTAAATTTATGCTCAGCAAAGTGGTTTCAATTTATCTTATATCAAGTTAAATGTTTGTTAGTTTAGTAATTATGAAATTTCGGCGCTAATATGCTGAATATAAACATTTCTAATTGGTAGAATATTAGTACAATTTCATTTGATGGTACTAATTTAATCTTGATCATTTTATTGCAAGGTTTATGCTAGGTAATTTTTCCCCTACTTATTCATAAACATACAATAAACCTATTTTAGTTAAAATATGCTTTGTGGTTTACAAATTCATGTGTCATAAAGAAAGATAAGCACAAACCATATTTGAAGGATACTTTAGTTGTCGTACATTTATAAATAAGAGGGTATATTTTTAAGACGCTTGAGCAGTTACAAACAGCTCGAGCAACTCGTAACTAACTAGCAATGTACAAGTTGCAGAAAATTCTCAGAAGTTAAGAAATCTTCTCGAGAAGTTACTGAGAATATTATCGAAAACATTTGAGAGCATTGAGAATGTTCTCTTTCCATACAAAATTTAAGAATATTCTTAGAAATTTCCGAGAATTTCTCATAAGAAACTTTCACAATTTGAGAAGTTACTTTTCGGTACAATGCTACTCTTAACTGCCTTGACGGTTGAATGCATCTTACCTGTCTAACAATGAACCATTCTGATCAAACGCATTCACTGACTGATTGGTTGACAGACAATGCACATCCTAAATCGCTGAACCTAAGGACTTACCTCCTTGTAGAGTTTCCTCAATCATAGTCAGGTTAACTGGAAGAGATCCTTTAAAGGGATAAGTTCGCCATTGTACACGTTATCTTAAGTTTATGTAAGTACAGTCACCAGCAATAATATATTATTGCTGGTGACTGTACGTACATAATACGGCGTATGGGGCGCAAAAATATGTAACAGTTCTTTATGAGTAGGGGTATATTTAAGAGCGTGTCAGATATTTTTGCGCCCAATTTTGGATTAGTATATTGATCACCAAGGGATGAAAGGCACCTATATCACACGAGATATTTTGGCGCTCGAGCAAAGCGAGACCAATAATATTTCAAGTGTGAAAGAAATGGTGACTTTCACCCGAATTCAACTTTACTTTTCATTTCGATTATGAGGAAAGTAAAAAAAAGTTAGTTACGGAAAATATCTTTCCTTTGATTTTGATGGGAGAAGACTATTCATCACTGCTTGAGCCTATTCCTTAAAATCAAATCTGGCGTTAAATCTATTTCCGAATCAGACGAGGAACTCATTTTATTAATACATAACTTATGAAAAATATAGTGAACACATATATTACGTAGTACAACTAAATAGGTACAGAAGATCGTACCTATCTTGTTTTTGACACTAACTTTTTTTAGAGCACCAGAGTACCAGCGTTTCTACCCGACTGCCATGAAGGGTTATTTATTAGGTGCGGTTTTGAGGCGGTTATTTTATTACAAACCGCAAGCAATCAAATTGGAATTAAATAAAAAGTGATTTATAAAAATAAAGTTAATATGAAAATAAATAGTTACCTATTAATTAATATTGTTAAGTTAAAAAGTTATATAACTGGTGCTTTATTCTGAAACTTGATAATAAAACTTATAAAAATAAAATTCGGTAGTTTTACCAAAGAGTGGCTGTATAAGATTTTACCATGGCTCAGTACAAACTTAGTTTTTTTTTTTATAATCTTACTACACAGAGGCTGTATTGGTTTCTGCTACTGCACAGGTCTATAGACATACCTAGTTCTTTTTTCAAATTACTTTTAACCCGCTTCTAAGATAAACAATGGCCTACTTTCAGAGTATGAGACATGAAAAATATAATTATTGCTGGTGACTGTACTTGTAATTGATTTAATGTGCAATAAGGAGTGTACATACTTAAAATTTGGAGGGAATATTCCTTGAGTACACTCTAGAGGGGAACTAAGACAGGATTCTTCGAAAATCGACCCCCAACGAAGAAATAAGGGGAACAGCGGGAAACTAATTCTACGCTTACAAAATGCGGGCGTCTTATCTTGTATAAGATTTCATTATAAAAAAAAAAAGTAGATGAATTGCCAAGCGACAAACAAGACGCGGACTGATTATTATAGCCGCCTCAAAGACGAAACCACAGTATAAACAGTAGTTCGTAATCAAACAAAGGTATATCGCTTGCTTGCGTGTGCGTGCCTCCACCGTACGCGCCGCGAGCCACCACAAGCAAACTCAACAGGATGCACCAAGCCGGTTTAGTCAGGGCTGCGTTTGGTCACAGTATACATTGGTGGTCACATAATTAGGGACACTTGTTTTTTTCCCATACAATTGTCTACAAATATGACTTTTCAATTTTGACCACATATCAAAAAGTTCTCGACCAATTTTATTGCTAAATACATTTTACTTTACATAATTAACTAAGGTTTAAACTGATGTACAGTGAACTATTATTAAAAACGGACCTTATATTTTACAAGGATTTAAAAACTAAGTGCTGACGCGTCCATACAAAATTCTACAACTTTGTATGAGCGTCGAATATTTATTTTTTCAAATCCTTATAAAATGAAAGATCCGATCTCAACAGAGGTAAATTGTACATACATTTAAACTTTACTTTATTAGTTAACGATAAGTGTAACTAATAATATAATTGGTTAAGATTTTTTTAATGGTGGACAAAATTTAAAAGTCATATTTGTAGGCAATTGTATGGGAAAAAAACAAGTGTCCCTAATTATGTGACCACCACTGTATATATAATATACTCGCGTCTTACAGCACCGCCATGTCCGCTTAGCGGTCTCGTAGAGGCGTGCGTCTGTGTGAGTGCGTCATTTAGAACGTTTGTTCGTAGCTTCTATACTGCTCTTTATCTATACTGTGGTTTGGTTGCGTGCGTATCAAGTATCGAGCGACGCGTATCGACGCAACCCTAGCGCCCGAACAGCAATAGGTAACAGAAACTCCTTAAAGGCCGAAGACTACTTTTCTATGTATACTATGATGAAACTTTTACTTAGAAAGCTTTTTACGTTAAATGTTATTTCATTACGTGATAAAAAAAGAGAATCTTCAAAAGAATTCGTTAAATCAACATGCTCTCAATTACTGTAGGTGTACAGGCACTTTGCTTCATATTTAATTCAGAAGTTAGTAAGATGGCCCACTGACCGAGGCAGTCGACGTTGTAATCTGAGTGGCCGTGTTAATTATTCAGAAGGCTGGGGTACCTATTTATGAGGAGGAAGCTATCGGGTAGGTATTTGGCTTTGACTTTGTTAATTTTGCTAAAATATTCGTACATATTTTAAATTATGAGGATTCGGAAGAAACGTCCCTTGGGATTCTTGTAAGTTTACTTGTACTTAATGCTTATATTTTAACGTTTTTCTATAAATAATCCTTTTATTTATCAACTTACTATCTTAAGTATCCTTAATGCAAACGCTACTAACGTTCTTTTCTATCAATCAAAATGTAAGGGATGACATTCTCGTGCGTAGCGATAAACCACGTGGACAACTGTCACATTCATACATCCATATATATAAAAGGCAAACCTGACTGACTGACTTAGATATCAACGCACAGCCGAAACTACAGTACCTAGAAACTTGAAATTTGGTACAGGGGTTCCTTTCATGATGTAAGTGAGCACTAAGAAAGGATTTTTGAAAATTCATCCCCTAAGGTGTTAAAATAGGGGCAGTAGCGGGAAACTAATTCTACGCGGGCGTCCTCTAGTTAATATATATACAGCGTGTAAAATTTAAATCGGTCAGTATGGGAAAGTCTGAAACTATAAGACATACGAAAATATGGGGGCCGATTTTTGACTTTCGAGCGCTCGAAAGTTTCACTCGGAAGTGAGCAAAATCTGTGAAACCTTTTTTTTAAATACGAGCGGTAGAATTGAAAACGAATGGTGTGGACCACTCGTCTTTAAATTGTCTATCGCCCGTAATTACAAAAATACGGTTTCATAGATCGACTCAGACGCAGGTTTTTACATTACAGCTATTTCAATCGGTATGGCTCTAAGCTTACATACATACATAATCTCACGCCTTCGTTCCCAGAGTGGGGTAGGCAGAGCTACAGAATTACAAACATCTCTAAAAACTTGTTGATAATTCTATAACCACAATTTGCACAATTAGGCTAAGATGTTTACCAGCGTATTAGTGACAGGTTGCAAGCCCATCGCCTAACAGTACTACAAGCCTTTATTTCCTTAGTCGTCTCTTACGACATCCACGGGAAGACATGGAGTGGCACTATTCTAACTCGGCAACCACACGAGGCTCTAAGCTTAATTTTATTAAAATCGATTGGTCTGTTTAGCTCGGAAAGTAGGGCTCGCCATTTTATCGGTGGTTTTTATCCATTTAAAAGTAATATTTAAATAAGTAAACTAAACAAGAAGACCCTTATTGCACCAAGTGCTAAATCTTGAGTACGAATTATTTAACGTTGGTTTTACTGCCGTCTTACCAAAGAAGGCTGCTAACTGCAATGTAGTAGTAAAGGATTCTATACTCTATTGGTAACCACATTAAATTTAAAATGGTGTTACTACTACTACCGCCTACCACCTTCTTTGGTAGGACGGCAGTTTAGCGAGCTAAATATAAGAGGAGTGTCGCGCTGGTTGCCTAATCAAATTTTCGGCGCAAGCGTAATCAGCACCGTAAAGATTACTCGGCAGAGCTAACATTACACAGAGCAGTATAACGCCACGCAGCTCTGTAATATTAGATAGGTAATATTGTATTAGGTATTGCCGTCAAAATTTTCCCACAGGGTGCTCTAATTTCGCAGGTAATTAGATATTAACTGGTAAATAATATTAAATAATATTAAATTACTTCTAAACTTAAAATCTTCCTAATTAAGAAATGTTACACATTGCAAGAATACTTAGAAAATAATTAATAATAAACAATGTTTATCTACATGTTGCGCCGACCCCAAATAAGTTGGGACAAGGGCAGGAGAATGATGATGATGATGAATGTTTAAGAAAGTACCTAATTCGAACTCTTTTTTCTATGTGTTAATGTTAATGTAAGTATATTAAAAATTACAGATGTATACTATAGAAAGAGTTTGATTTTATGTTTTATATTTTGTAGGTAGCTCTTTAGTTTATTTAATAGCTTTGTTATACCTAGGTTAATATCCTTTATTTAGTTTATTGCCATACCCTTGTAGGGTCCATGTTTAGCTCTATACTACAATGTAAGACCATTGTAAACACCATGGATGCAATAAATGAATATGAATATGAATATAAATATAAATAAACGACGCGCTGGCCTAGTTGGTAGTGATTTATTGGGGTACTCAGGATGAATTTTGATTGACTTGATACGAAGATAACGTTGCCAAATCCTTGATACCATTAATCGATGATTAAGCGATGCTGGCCTATTTGGTAGTGACCCTGCCTACGAAGCTAGCGGTCCTAGGTTGGGTGTGATGAGTGCGAATATTTGTTTCTGAGTCTTGGATGTTTTCTATGTATTTAAGTATTTATTTCTCTACATAAGTATTTATCTCGCTGTCTAATACCCATAGTACAAGCCTAGAGCTTAGTTTAAGACTAGGTCAATTGGTGTGACATTGTCCCCTGATATTAATTTATATTTTTAAAAACTCATCGGAATTAAATGCAGCTTAATCGCAATCAAAATACGAATTACAAGCAGCAGCATTATTTCTTCACCATTTAATAAAATTGCTCATTAAGTCAATATGGTTTAATGAATGTCAATTCGGCGAGTATTGTTTAAAATAATTAATTACAATACCAGAATAGTATTTAATCATACAATTGAATATTACAACATAACAACAGCCTTTTTAAATGATAATGTTATCTTGATGATTTTGCCTCTTCATCTGAATCGATTCCGCGATACCCCGACAAAATTTCCAACTTCAATTACAAGTCTTTAATTATTTATCAACCAGTATGCAAATTGACGTCATTGGCATCAAAAGTGCAACTGGGCCTCTATTCAAGACGGTAAAAACCATATCGTCTTTGACCTGTTATCGTATTGTCTCCATTTCGATAGCTCTTATTTACTTGACAGTAATAGCGAGTTAAGAACAATACCAGAACAGTTCAAATACAATTTGGATTTTAACGCCTAGACTAGAGGCGCAGGACTAATGATATTTAAAGCGAGTTTCCTCTCGGGCAAAGCGGAGGAGAGAAGTTAAATTGACCTATGAAATGGTTTGAATTAGCTGCGTTACGTTGTGTGTTGTGGATTTTGATTGATTGTTTTAGATTCTAGATTAGAGTTACGAGTACTCACGCAACACTAATCGAGGATCTAAACCTACCAATACACAACTAGTGATGGGCGATTTCTGAAACATTGCATAACTTTAATTAACTGCAAAAATTACAGCTTCTGAAAGTTACATAATTAGATGGAAATAATTCTGACACAAGTAAATTTCATTTAAATTTCGTGAAAGGTTTCCGTTACATATGTTACATGTCAAAAGTATAGTAATTTTCAGAAATTAAACGATTAGACTTTGGTAACTTTCAGAATATTGCATGAAATTTTAGGTGAAAGTTTCACTTTTGAAACTTTCCTAATATTGCAGGTATTTAAGTGAAAGTTTCACTTTTGAAACTTACAAGCCGCCCATCACTATACACAACACCCTACAACACTAATAAGCTAAGCAATTTTTTTATCAAGTAATAATTTCTGAAGCAAAGAAAGGATGTTAGTAACCCGTGTACCCTTAAAAGCTTTTAGTTAACCTGTTTAGTAAAAGACTATTTGTTTTGGTTTCTTTTAAATAAACTTGGAAATACAAGTTAATTAAAAAAGCAAGCTTTAAAAAGCTTACTGCATTTTTTGTTCTTGTCGTCTATATAATATACTGTATGTTAAAAAAAATAACCCCGCTCATACTTTAATTGAAATATTATAGCACATGTCACTTCTATAACTAAGACGAATCTACCGACACCGCATTTGTAAAAATCTATCAAGCCAGTTAGCCTGGAGAGCGTGCCATAGAAATAGAAATACATAGGGGAAGATGGTGTGGCTTCTTACACTTTTTTATCAAAGCCTTGTAAAAAAAAACTAACCGCTATTTTTAAATGAGATGAATGTTACTTCATCTTCCACTTATTGAGCTATAATAATTGTGTATTTCAATTTGGATACAAAGAAACTGTGCCAAAATATAATAGTTTTCTCAAAAAGTGGGAAACGTACGAATGCACCCCATACGTGGGGTGGTTTCGTACACTATTCGTTTTTTCCCAGGATTCATTGGATTTTCAGCTATTTCATCTGTTTCAGTCACCTTTTAGGCATATCTTCCTGACCTGGTTTTGTGATTATAATTATTCTTGATATACATTTTTTTAACTTTCATGGGTTGCATTCGTACAGTATAAAATTACATACATTTTCACTGTACGAAGGTACCCCAACCAAAACGATCAGAAAAAAATCTTAGTAAAAAAAAAACTGGTAAAGTAATCACAAAACCATTGTTTACATATTAATCTCACGCATCTAATTACAAACTATATAAAAATATTTTTCTAATTCGAGTAAAACTTATTAAAGACAGACGTATTCAAAGGAGAACCAAAAATTAATTTTGGGTCGCGAAAACACATATTAATTATTTCTGGCGAATTCTGCTGCCGCACTGCCATCGCTTTTTGAGGGTAGCCTATGCATACGAGCGGCAGTCACGCATACAAATATTAACGCTTCAGCATGTTGGATAGTCGAGATTATGATCACTGTACGAATGCTCCCTTTGTACGACGCCACCCCATCTTCCCCTACATATCTACTCTCAAAAACCGTACCTAACGCTGTCGGGTAAAAAAGAGCATACTTCGTTTTTAAATTGAACTATTTGTTGCTAATAGATACAGCAATGTCATAATGATTGCAAAAGCAAGAAGTAGTTACGTTACGAATTCTGTTAAAATTTCCAAAGGCATGCTTTCGTTTAAAAGATTTGTATATTTTTGAAGAGAAATGTGAGAAACTTTCACATTGCAACACGAAAAATCACAACGGGTACCTAACAAAGTGAAGTTAAAATGGACCCGACATTGTTGCTCTAAACTCCGTCGACAGCTGTTTCTATGATGACCTATTTAGTACACGTTTGGTGCTGTACCAAGCGCATTCGTCTGTTTCCTATTGTACAAGAAACTGCGTCAGTTTTAAAGTTAACAAATTTCTTGTTACGAAATTATTAAAGCTTGTTTATTCTATAACAATCAATTATCATTGGCCTTAGTTAGTAATTGAAACCCTTAGTCGGTAATTAGTTCAATACCGCGTACTTAACAAATTCAATTAGGTGCAAAATTAAGTATAGTATTTTTCTTAAGTGAATTCACACAATGGCAATGCCCGGCTGATGGTAAATGGACTTTAAAGCCCATAGGCATTTTCAATCTTAAGATAAATAATCTTAAGATGACAACCTCAAGACTGCATATGCGTTGCCAACTCTGAGAGCTTATAGGTGCAATGCTTCTAGCTAGTCATTTTGTCTTAAGGTAGTTTAATCGCCTTCACATTGCGGGATATGCAGCGCTATAGTCTAGTACTTAGATAGCTCAACAGCCGCGCATCGACCACGCTGCTAATGTTGTATGGTCTCCAGTCTCGCGACTAAGCAGTGCGAATGCCGCGTTGCTTATCCGCAGGAATATACCGTCTAATGTACCGCCTTACCCCCGCACCGAAACAAAGCAATGCGTTGCTGTTTGACGATATGAAATGAATAATAATTAAAGACTTTTTAAATTTAGTGTCAAGTTTACACAAACTCTATACTTTTACTATGGGTACTAGATAAAAAAAAAGATACAGATCATACATAGAAACATTCAATAGTCGAAAACCAAAACTAGAGTTTATAATACTAATGTTTGCCTTTACCCGGAATGCCGTTACAAGGTCATTACCAACTATACGTACTTACCACGTACCGTAATATATGTATTGTACCTAGTCGATTTTTATGCTGGAAAGTTAAAAGGCGTCTTGGGTCCGCCATTTTGGATTTTATTATACTTTTTGTTGAATTAAGTGCAAAAACGGAACGTTACTTGTTTTATTATCTACATACTACTTGCTATGTTATCTGTTCCATTACCTATGTCGAGTATTAAATGTCTAGTTTTGCTATCGTAATTTGTCTCGTTTTATTTAATAATTAGCCTCAGATTACAGTAAATAAACGTAGATTTCATCAGGTTATGGGCCTTAATACGTTTCTGATTAATAATATTTAGTATATTACCGAATAGTTGCGCGATTTACTCAGATTTAAGTAACATAACCTCTAAAAGGTTATCCGCGGTGAGGCCGTTTTTTTCAGCAAAAAAAAGTGTTTGAAAAGCTTTCGAATATGACTACTTCGATATCGATGGGCACAGTTGACAAGCTGCTGGGAAGAGAAAATTACCAGTCATGGAAATTCGCCGTAAAAAGCTATTTAGAACACGAAGATTTATGGGAGACAATACAACCAAGTGCTACCTATAAACACGATGCAACAAAAGACACGAAGGCAAAGTCGAAATTAATACTATTGGTCGATCCGATTAACTATGTGCATATAGAGGACGCGACCACCGCGAAACAGGTATGGGATAAGCTTGAGAAAGTTTTCGATGACTCTGGGCTCAGTAGGAAAGTAGGTTTGTTAAGAGATCTCATCACCACAACATTAGAGAACAGTTCCAGTATTGAGGACTACGTTAATAAGATAATGACGACTGCACATAAGCTCAGAAACATAAAATTTGTAGTCGGAGACGAGTGGCTTGGTACATTGCTGCTCGCTGGTCTCCCCGATGTCTACAAACCGATGATTATGGCAATGGAAAGCTCCGGTGTGCTCATTACTGCCGATTATGTAAAAACAAAGCTTCTTCAGGATGTTAAGGTGTCCGACTCGGTCGCCTACTATGCAAAGTCGAATAAAATAAATATGTCAAGGTCTCACAAAAATTCGCCAGTTAAACATCAACAAACAAAAGGACCCCGTTGTTATAACTGTAACAATTATGGCCATCTAAGCAAACACTGTTATTTTCAGAACAAAAGGAGGGATAATTTAAATAAAAATGAATCTAAAAATAATGTTTATTTTGCTGCTTTTTCAGCTGCTGCAGTATTGGATGAACACAGCTGGTATGTGGACTCTGGAGCCTCACTACATATGTGCAGAGAGAGAGCTTGGATGTATGAGGTTTCTCCTTCTACAGTAAATAATATAAAAGTGGCAGATAATAAAACGGTAGCAGTAAAAGGATGTGGCAATGTGGATTTACATGTAAGAGACTCCGATGGCATACTTCGCACAATTCAGGTTAGAAATGTTCTGTATGTACCCTCCTTGACAACTAATTTACTTTCTGTAAGTCAGATAACAAAGAATGGTGGAGAAGTGAAGTTTGAAAAAAATTGTTGTAAAATATATCAAAATAATAAATTGATTTTGACAGCATCACATTGCAATAACATGTACTTACTAAACAATGTTACTGAAGCACCGGCATTGCTGTCAACAGTAAATGAGCATGATATAGACTTGTGGCATCAGCGAATGGGCCATCTGAACTTCACAGACTTACAGAAAATAACTGAAAGTGCAGAAGGGGTGGAATTGTTTAAAAAAGGAAGTCAGATATGTACAACATGTTTGGAAGGAAAAATGAGTAGACTCCCATTTAATCATACTGGCACAAGAGTCACTGAACCGCTCCAATTGATCCATTCTGATTTATGTGGCCCAATGGAGAATGTCTCTTTAGGAGGTGCCAAATACTATGTCACATTTATTGATGATTATAGTAGAAGAGTATTTGTTTATTTTTTGAAAAATAAATCAGACACTTTAGAAAAATTTAAGGAGTTTAAAAACTTGGTGGAAAATGAGATAGGGAAGAATATAAAGATACTACGTTCTGATAACGGAAAGGAATATTTAAACAATGAATTCCAATCATTTTTAAAAAAAAATGGCATAAAACATCAAACTTCTAATCCATATAGCCCTGAGCAAAATGGCTTAGCGGAACGGATGAACCGTACACTTGTTGAAAAGGCAAAATGTTTAATTCTGAGTTCCAGGCTACAAAAAAAGTTTTGGGCTGAAGCTATTTCAACTGCAGCCTACATTGTTAATCGCTCACCCACAAGAGCCCTGGACTGCAGAACTCCATATGAACTGTGGACGGGAACAAGTATCAGTTGCTTCGATGGACACAGACCATCATCAAAAAGATAAACCTGAAGCAAAAACTGAACATTTGTCTTCTGATGACGTCAGTGAAAAATATTACTCTGATGATGGTGATGAAGAATATGAACCAGATAAAACTGTTACTGACATACCGGCAAGTAAGGTAACACTGAGGCCTAGGAATAACAAACCTACTACATACCTTTGTCTTGAAGAGAGTCCAGAGAGTCCAAAGCAGTCCTGTGTCAAGCAAGCGTTTGCATTATTAGCTAAGGAGCCGGATACGGTTGAAGAAGCTCTTTCAGGCCCAAGAGCAAAAGAGTGGAAAGAAGCCATGAATGACGAATATAAGTCACTCCTTCAGAACAACACATGGACATTAGTAACTCTACCAGAGAATAAGAGAGCCATCCCTTGCAAGTGGGTGTACAAAATAAAAACTGGTGCTAATGGTGAAATTGTACGCTTCAAAGCAAGATTGGTCATTAAAGGTTTTATCCAAAGAAAAGGAACAGAATATGATGAGATATTTGCTCCCGTAGTTCGACACACATCGATTAGATATTTACTGGCTTTGGCTGTTAAATATAATTTATTTATTGAACAGATGGATGCTGTTACTGCTTTTTTACAAGGGGACATAGATGCTGAAATATTTATGACTCAACCACCCTGTTATGAAGAGGGAGATGAAGTTTGTAAACTAAATAAATCTATTTACGGATTGAAACAGGCGAGTCGTCAATGGAACTTGAAGCTCTCTACTGTGTTGAAAGAACTAGGATTTAAAAGCACATCTGTTGATCCATGTGTGTATTATGAAATTAATAACGAAAATATTATCTTCATATTAATCTATGTCGATGATCTGCTGTTATTTTATAATAACAAGGAAAAAGGTGAACAGTTAAAGTATCAACTGAAAAGTAAATTTGAAATGAAAGAACTGGGGTCTGTGCGTCATTTCATTGGTTGGCGAATAGAGCATGACATGGAAAACAAAAAGATTTGCATTGACCAAACTGCCTATATTGAAAAAATTTTGCAGAGATTCAAAATGACAGATTGCAATCCAGTGTGCTCACCATGTGATGCAAGTACTAAATTAATTAGCACAGAAGAAGAAAATAATATTCTTACTAATATACCATATCAAGAGGCAATTGGAAGTTTGTTATATTTGTCACAAGGCACCAGGCCTGATATATGTTATATTGTAAATAAATTGAGTAGTTTTAATAACAAACCAGAACAGCAACACTGGATGGCAGTTAAGAGAGTGCTGCGTTACATAAAAGGAACAAAGCATCATAAATTAATATTTAGTCAAAATGAAGATGAACCAAGAGTGTTTGGCTATTGTGATTCTGACTGGGCGTCAGATGTTAACAACCGGAGGTCGTGCTCTGGTTACACATTTCTGTTTCAGGGTGCAACAATATCGTGGTGCTCTAAGCGACAAAGTACAGTTGCATTATCAACTATGGAAGCTGAATATATGTCATTGGCCACGGCTGTACAAGAAGCCATGTGGTTAAGACACCTGGAATCCGAGCTACGTCATGACGTCGGACTTACGCCCACAATTATCTATTGTGATAATCAGAGTGCCATTAAATTTGCAGGTACTGACTCTTACTGTGCTCGCAGCAAACATATCGACATACGATACCACTTCCTTCGTGAGAAAGTTGCCATGAAGGAGATAGAAGTTAACTATATTGGAACTCAAAAGATGGTGGCTGACGTCCTAACAAAAGCCACTTCTCAAATGAAGATTGAAGAGTGCGCCAAGGCTATGGGTTTGCACTTTAAGGGTGGATGTTGAATTAAGTGCAAAAACGGAACGTTACTTGTTTTATTATCTACATACTACTTGCTATGTTATCTGTTCCATTACCTATGTCGAGTATTAAATGTCTAGTTTTGCTATCGTAATTTGTCTCGTTTTATTTAATAATTAGCCTCAGATTACAGTAAATAAACGTAGATTTCATCACTTTTAGTAGCCATTCTGAAATGAAAAGAGCCAATAATTTCTGATCACCTGTATTTTCTAAACAATGTTACAACGTAGGTTTGTATTGACTGACTAACCAAAACATTTTCACTCATGTAAATGTTATTCAAGAACTTAAGTACCTAAATGAAAGCAAAGCCCTATAAAACAACGCTCAATTAGGGTCCCACTTGAACCTTAAAAACCATTTATTTCAGTAAAAATATAGCCTTTTGGGGAAGTGTTGCTAAGATTTTCGGCGGAATCGACCTCCCGCGGAGCACCATTAATCTCACCCAAAATATTGCAGAACCGTGCTTTAACGGGCCATTAGTTCTGACAAGGCGACTAATCAATACACAGCAGCGTCGTGTTAGGGAAGGGCTCAACTTGACCTTGATCTAAAATTAGCCAGTGAAATTTCTGCAAATGCCGCATTATAAATTAATATTTCGTTAAAGGGCATTGGGTAAGTTTGTTTGAAGAAAATAGTTTTTTTTTTCAGCGGCCACGGATCATTTTTAGACAGTTATTTAGAGGACCTCTAAATACACATAGATATATATATAATTTATGGCGTTAAATAATATCGGAGCGGAGACATTAAAGATTTAAGTACCTACCTATTCAGTTTTTGGTACTAAAAGTATGCCCAGATATGAATATTTAAATATCTCGGCTCCGATGCACTTATGTTTATTTTTAATAATTCTATCATAATTTACCACTTACGAATGGCCTTGAAAATGTATGACTTTTAAAAATGACAACACTTTTACCCAAACCCCTTTGAGTCGTGAATTATTTTTCCTAATATTGAAATAAAAATGTAGTTTACCTGTTTTTTAGGTTTCAAGCGAATTATTGTCGAGTAATTTTGAATCAACTGTCTGCTTCGTTAAAATTTTAGAATACCGTCATTAACTTAAAGCCAACGAACTCTAATAAAAGTTTATTTTTGGTTTTTATTTTATCGTCAATCTTTACATAGTATAAAATGAAGTCGCCTCCGCTGTCTGTCTGTTTCATACAAAACCTAGTCCTAAACTATGCTCTAGGCTTGTACTATGGGTACTAGACAACGATCGATTAGGACAGAGTAATACAGACCTAGTTAGATACGAGTACATAGAAAATATCAAAGAGTCAGAACAATCTACTCGCTCTCATAGCCCAAATTGCCCACACTGAAAAAAAAAATTGGTCGCTTGTAACAGGATTGTGATTTTTGTGCATAGGCGTCTAGATTCCATATGAGCCTAACAAGACGTTAGATACACCAACTAAGATGTTTGTTGAATCGCTAAAGAACTTGCTGTTTTTACTGTCAGTTTTGTTTGATATAACTAATATCATAACCATTGTATTCATTTTATGTCAACTAAGAGAAAACTTCTCTTGGTTGGCTCACATTTTTTTGAGTGCACAAATGAAACCGAAAACATTAGTTTCGTAAGCAAAGTCACTACGAAATAGGCTAAACGTGCTGCCTTTCAAGTTTTACAATATACCTAAACGTTTTCGTTTAAAAAAACTGCGTGTCCTTGCCTTTGACACTTACTCGAGTAATAATATTTTTTATGAAAACTGCCGTAAACATAAAAGAGATGGTCATAGCTAAACGACCAATGAAACACTTTAATAATTCGCTATCTCTTGTTACGTCACCGTGTAAACAGGATGGTTATTACGAGGAACTAAATTCGAAACTTCGGATACTACATCCCTTTCGCTCGTCACTCGAGTCTCAATCAGGAGAAAGAGATTAAGATAACGTTTCTTCGAACTTTGATTTACGAACTAGAATCACGCGTATGTCAGTAATAGTAGCTTTTACGTAACGAAACCCCCGGAGTCCTTACGAAGGCTAAATCTAAGAATGTCTTATCTCAGCGTCCCATAAACCTCCTGTGAATCGAATTTCAATGATCGTAAACGCTTTCTTCACGAAATCGATTTGTGTTTTATTCATCGATGACGAAGTACCGACGCTTAAAAAAGACGATTGTAGACTAAAGGAACAATCGAAAATTATTATTGTGATTGGTGGCTCTGGACTAGAGAAGGTACTTAACGCTAACGTAAATGATTTTCGAAAACTGTCAAAATGTATGTAATTGACGTAGGCGCTCCACGCGACCGTCTGACAGCTTACGACAATCCTATACATTTTTCATAACGATAACGAAGCCGAATGCATCTTGTCTAGGTTCTCTGATAGTAGGAGATCCGAATAGGAGACGATTTGCACCGGGCTATTTATTCGATAAAAAGTATTTTATACCAAATTCAATATGCTAAGTAATATAATTATGGCGAATAAGTAGGCTGAAAAAATTCAGTCCAGTACATAATTAATAAAAAAATAAAAATTAACTTTGTTTTAAAAAATTGCAATAGCTTGTTTAATAGACAAATTACATGCCAATCGAAAGTATGAAGCCTATAGAATATGCAAACGTTAGTTTGACTATTTTTTCCAGTCAAACTATTGGGTAGGCAGGTATAAACAGGTAAGTCGGTACTAATAATTTGCACCAAACCTAACGTTGCATATTCTATAGACATCATACTTTCCATTAGTATGTAATTTGTCTATTAAACAAGCATTAGCAATTTAAATTATTTAATTCATTTTTAATATTTTTTTAAATGATATAAGTACTGGACTGAAATTTTTCAGCCTACCTATTCGCCACATAGGTATTATTTAGCGTATTAAATTTGATATAAAATACTTTTCATCGAATAAACAGCCCGGTGCAAATCGTCGCCTATTCGGATCTTACGTCATGATATTCATGATGCATTAAGAAAGTTATCGTTATCGAGAATGTTTGGGATTGACGTAAATTGCCATTTTGTCAGTTTTAGACTTATCTAGGGCCACAGAGGCCTTAGACAAGATGAATAACGCTTGCATTTTTGCTTTCTAAAGCTGTCAAAATATATGGAATTGACGTAAGCCCTTGACGCAATCGTCCGGTGTCAATCCCATACATTCTCGATATCGACAACATTGTCCGAATACATCTTTTTTAATATAACTCATATTATTAACATGGACTGAAAGTTGTATTATGTATGTAAAATTCTTTATTGTGCTGGCGTGAAAATAACAAACAACAAAATAGACAGAAACACAAAAGGTATGTAGTTAATAATCTCTTTCAGTTAACCTGTGAGCGATTAGGAAACGTTTGAATACGACAAATAACTAAACATAAAAGGGTGAAAGGGACTAGATATTTCAAAAAAACGTTTTTATTAACCTTTAATTGACGACGTTGTCTCAGAGCACTCGCAAAGTAACACTAAGGCCATGCTACATAAAGTTCATAGTCATGAAGTCTGTGAGACGTAGGTATACCACGTCAGTTAAGGGTTAAATAAGCAATTGTCTATTACCTTGTAATGTTACTTTTAAGTATTATTGTATTTTATGATTGGAAAAAATGACCTTCTGCTGGAGTTTCTTGCGGCGCTTGTTCTCCGCAATGATGGTCTTGTCCGAAGCGCTAGTAGATTCACTCCATGTTACCGACGTATAAAAGAGCCCTCATGTGGCCAATGTACTGAATAAATATTTTGAATTTAGTCAGTATTTAACAGGTCTCAGAACTCACGTCTGCATATCTCAAAGTAACGACTAATTTGATATTCCAATGTGCCTATTACAGACTACGTCTCGGTACATTGTCTATATCAAGGATTCCTTGACTCGTAGAATACGAAACCTCAGCAATATACCAATTCCAAGCGATTCACGTCCCTGTTAATACCGCAGTAAAGTGCATGTCACCGTGATTATTCTGAATAATTATACCATAAATCAGTGTGAGATTAAATAAGTGTCTGCTGTCGACAGATGTGTCGTATAGCGGGCCTGGCTTGCGGAGATGAAATTAGCGTAATATTTCATGTATTTTGCTTTATTTTGCTTAGTTATTGGTCGTTTAAAGTGTCCATAACGCTTAAGTATTCGAATATGATCTCGAATAAAATTATAATTTCAAAATATTCTTTAAATGGATGCAATATACAACAGAAGAACAAAGAGAAGATATTAATTAACTCGAAATAACGTAATGGCACCAGTTTTCGACAGTTTAAGCTGACATGCACCAATAATCGACACTTAACTCTTAATTCATAGATCATACGGTCATAAATTGAGCGTTACAAAACAAATGAATAACCCTTATCTTCTGTAAAATAAGAATCAAGTGTCGATCGTGGGTCCTTGTCGATTACTGGTTCCATTACGTATGTGTAAAAAATATCAATTTTGTGACATTGATATTTTTTGGGAAAATAATACTGTGTCATAGAGACAGACAGAAAGTATCTACGGAAAAGAAAGAGGCCTATGAAATTAAAACTGATTAGCATTCTGTATAAACTACTAAATTAGCATCCAGTGTCATGGAGACCATGCCGCGAGCGGACCTGCTAGAGGGGGTGTTCTTTTTATAGTGGTGATTATTATTTATATCTTTAATATTTGACGTTTAGTTCTTTTAATTGTTTTAATGTTGAATTCTGTAAATATTATGTTCATTTAATGAATAAATGTTGTCTAAATGATCTCCATATTAACATCAAGCATACGTTACGTTCGTTTCTTCGGCAACGTACTCACCAAAGCGTTTAACTCCACAAGTTTCTTCCAAACTTAAGGTCACGACAGGCTAACAGTCCGGTCGGTCAATATCAACAACTTGACAGTATGTTTATATGTACCTATACTTTATTGTATAAGAATAAAAAGAAATACAAAATAAGGACAGTATAAAAAACAAGTACAAAAGCGAACTTGTCCCTTTAAGGGATTTCTTCCAGCTAACCCTTGAAAAAATGATAAAGCAAGAACCGTTATGACAAACAATCAGTCATGAATAAAAAAGAAAACCATTAATACAATAAAAATAAAAATACCAATTAATAAACAGACAAACACATTATCTCAAAACCAATATTCTTAAATAATGCATTATGTATGCACAACAAATAAATACATACCTAATTATACTTAAATACACACATAAGTTAAGGATTACGCCACAATTTCTTTAGCTTTTCCCTAAGCGAATATATAAAAGAATATTGTCTGTTCATCGTACTAGAATAGTTTCTTATTTCTTCACATATTTTGGACTGTCAGGCATCCTGTCAGACTAAAGAGTGCAGGCAAAACTGGCAGTCTGTGGGATCCTATAGTTAATTATTTTTCATCACACTTGCTCGTAAATAGTGGTTTAATATGCTGGAAAAATCGACCGTAAATACAAAATAATACCCGCAGGCCTTTTTTGTACCATTACGCCCTATCGAGCGTAATAGCTTTTTTTTAAATATATTACGTGGACTCAAACTATCATAATACTCCAGGACCCTAATTCTTGTGCCATTCGATATGAAGTTTCATTCGATATAAAATGTCAGTTGCATACAATTTTCAAAAAATCTCGCATATAAACTATTGATCTCGACTGTCACTAGAATCGGACTCCTGAACACGTTTATTTGTTTATTTATTTATTTTTATTTGGGTCATCAACAGCATTACAGTTTAATGTGAACTATAAAAAGGCACTATAAATAAAGCCAATGACAGATGACCACAATAATACAAAACATATGGAACAATGTTAATGTGAGGAATAACAGTAACAATGGAAACCAATTAACACTAGAAAGAAGAATCATTTAACAATTCAATATTATGAAAGCGTAATAGCGTGTATGTGTGTGTGTGTGTGTGTGTGAGTGTGTTTGTGCGTGTGGATGTATGTGCGCGTGTGAGTGAGTGAGTGTTTGAATTTTCAGATTGTGTATGTGCAAGGAACCCATTAAATTTCTGAAAGTAGTTTTAGTAGTTTTAGTATCTGTGACATTATCTGTGGTAAATCATAGACACTGATGTAATCTGCCGCTAATAAACTGTGTGATTCCAAAATAATAATTAAATGGGTGTCTTTGTGCACATATTAAAATCGTCATCAGAAGAAATGGATAATGCGACTCCGCCGGACATCGCCAACGCAGCTAAAATTGTTAGTGACAATCGTAAGTTAAAAATATGATCTTTTGTCTGATTTTATTTGATTTCCTCGCAATTGTGATGAAAAACATTGTATGTTACACGGGTGGTAAAGGAAATACAAAGCTCGAGTCATTAAAGCCCTCTGCCAGCCTTCGGCTTCGGGCGTCTAACAGACTCTCGTTTGTAATTCTGTCTTTACCACCCTTAATACACAATGTACTCCAAATATACTCAATGTACTCAATGTAATTTTCCACCCGCTCCACTTTCTCAATGTTATCCAAAATCTTCTAGAGGAATTGCTCATGTGGAACGGCATCGCTGTAAAATTCATTCAAGGCCCAGACCCTCTGATTGTATACGAAATGGACTCGCCCAGCGGGCTTCTGGCAGCGAAGGTAACTCGTAAAAGTTTACGCCTGAACAACCGTAAAATCCTGGTAATTCTTCTCCGGAAGGTTATGATTTAAGGTTACTCGTTTGACTTATTATATCGCTTAAGAATAAAAGTAAAATAAACTTTAGTGGTGGAAAGACCTTGCGCTTGGTCCGTCCGGATGGGTACTACCATCATATATTCTAAACTACCGCTAAGCGGCAGTATCCTCACTGTCGTGTTCCGGTGTAGGGATGCAACAACCGGTGAAATTACTAGCATAGCTTTCCATCTTCGTCCTCAGGGTTGGCAGAAAATATCCGGTCTAAAGGTCATCGCACACTACAACGCCCCGGCAACTGCACCGCCGCATTGAAAAATGAGCTTTGTTTTGTGTTGGTACCATACATTGTTTACTGTTACATTTAAAACAAAAGACAAACGCGGGCCTCGCGTCGTCCACTCAAAAATGTATCGTAACAATACAGGTCATAGCTTACTTTTCAATGTTTCAATTTGAGCTGAGGCGGTAATGATACTTAGTTTATGAAGTTACAAGTACAGCTCATAATAAGTTTATTAAAAAGAGGAAACATCGTTACAAAGTATACTTAAAATAAAACAGAGTAAGTACAATGTCACATCAGTTTTTCTAAATCCAAACTATGCCCTAGCCTTGTATTAAGGGTACTAGACAGCGATAAACACAATTATATTGAGAAATACATAATTAAATACATAGCCTACATATAAGACTCAGGATCAAACACTCGCGCTCATCAAACAATTTTATTAAATTTCCTTTCTTTAGTGTAATTACTTATATGTGTTATATTTTCAAATATCACGTGTAAAAAAATACATCTGTGTTATTTTTCCGGCTGGTTATAAAAATGTTATGTCAAGCCGTCGGTCCCACAGTAACTTATCCTTTCTGGGGCCACTACGCAAACACGATATTAACATAAATATCCTCTTTGTAACCATGGATTTTAAAATAAGATATTTTCATACCTACTCCACTCTGCCACGTGCAAACCGCTCCGTCACTTTACATAGGAACGGTTCAACACACAGTGTTTTGAATTTGGAAATCTCACGAAATACGGTTATTGAAATACGTGAATGGAACTGAAGATTTCCGCTAATTTTTTTTTGATTTACTGACTGTGTGAAGAAGGCTAAACATCGAACATAATGTATTAAATTAATTAACTGTGTTATTATGATCTAAATTATTGGACCTAAAGAAATTAAATGTCATTGTAATAAAAGTTTTTTCACAAATGATTATTTTCACTATTTGCCAAATATTAGTCTTTGTCCTAACTACCTAAATCAGTTTCCAAAAATAAACGATATTGTAAAAAAATGTCTCGTCATCACACAGTAGTCGATGGGAAAGACACAATATATCAACATTGTTTTACCAAATCAATCCTAATCCATTCAAAAATGCAAAAGAAAGAAAAGATAAAACCCTTTTTTTTACAATGTAAAAGATAAATAATCTTTATAGTTAATACATTCGTCCACACGCTAAGCCGAATACACTGCTCGTAGCAATTTTTTCGCTTAATAGCGGAAAATTACTGCTACAGGCTACGCCGTAGCACTCTGTATGTTATTGGACAGTGAATGCGTTATACATTTATACCCCCTTACTAATAAACGTTGAGTAACGATGGTATAGCTATACAATGTTTAGTCCTTATCTGTCAAATTCAAATGCCACAATGCCAGATAAGGACAAAACATACCACCGTTACTCAACGTTTATTAGTAAGGGGGATAATGTTCAATTTTTTTAAAGATAAATATAAATAAATAAATAAATATCAGGGGACAATGTCACACCAATTGAGCTAGTCCCAAACTAAGCTCTAGGCTTGTACTATGGGTACTAGACAACGATATAAATACTTATACAGGGAAATATATACTTAAAAACATAGAAAACATCCATGACTCGGGAACAAATATTCACGCTCACCACACAAATATCTGCCCTTACCGGGATTTGAACCCAGGACCTCTAGCTTCGTAGGCAGGGTCACTACCAACTAGGCTAGCACGTCGCGCGATGCCCGGAATGGGCAAAGATTTGTGTGATGAGCACGAGTAGTATTTTTTTTTGACTCTTGAATGTTTACTATGTATATAAGTATTTATATCGTTGTCTACCTACCCACAGTACAGTCACCAGCAATAATATATTATCCAAAAATGGGCTCAAAAATATCTGGCACGTCTCTGTTATCAGAGGCATAAGAGCGTGTCAGATATTTTTGAGCCACGTATAAGTATTTAATAGCTACTTTCGGAAAAAACTACTCTATGTCCTTTCTCGGGATTCAAGCTATCATCCTCACCAAATTTCACCGAGATTGGTTCAGCCGTTTAGCTATAAACAACACATACATATACAGGGTGTAACATTATATCGCTCTGTATGGGAAAATTTGAAACTATGTTTAACCTTGTAAGGCCCGATGTCCTAAATTTAGGACATAATTGAGAAATTTTAAATTTCGAGTTAGGACGCTATAATAATAAATTTATGACTTGAAGTTTGAAAGCTGGAATTTTGAATTAGGTCTCTATTCTTCTGAATATGAAGATCTGTTCTTAAGGACCATGTCATCGATTTAGATTTAGGTAGATCTTAAGCAGTAATCATGTTTCACTGTAACATTTACTGCTTAAGACCTACACAATCGATATCTAAATAGAAATAGTGTTATGTAATTTTTTTTCAAAACGTCCGGTTTCGATTCCCGAGCTGAGTACCAGTTTTTTTTTAAATGTATATATACAGTTTTCCTTATTACTAAAATCGTTGACATGGTTCACAGAGAACAGATCTTCGTATGTCTTAAGCACTATTTCCACCAAACGGCCCGCAACGGATCGGAACGGAAATAATTTTTATGGTCTTTAAACGATATTAAATCATGTTCACAGTATTTAAAGTCTATATTACCAAGCCGCGCACAGCAACTTGACCGCGGGCGTCTTCCGCGGCACGCGATCGTAGCCGAGAGTATGCTGCGACGCGCGATCGGCTCCGTCATAAATAGACAATCATAATTTTAACTGTCGCCGCGTCCGTTCGTATCCTTTCCGATCCGAAACGATGCGAGCCGTTTGGTGGAAATCATCCTTTATAGTTTCAAACTTTCCCATACTGACCGATTTAAATGTTACACCCTGTATAATTATTACTTCAGATAAAGTAATCGAACATAAAACAATTTCGTTTAACTCTTCATTTCATTTCATCTAGTACGCGTGCTCTGATTCAATATTTTTATTTTATTAAAAGCTTTACGTTCATCGAGTTACCAGTCTCGAAACACGAGTAAATTGAGTTTCCAGAAAAGGAGATTAAAATAATATCCGATAAATTTTGTTGCTGCCTAGAATCGATTAAAGAAGACGTTGTGATTAAGCCGTTCGAGATAAGTACTTAATACTTTTAAATCGTAATCCCAGATATTAAGTCAGATACTAATGTTTTAACGTTTACAAATCGTCGGTGAAACTGCAAAACCGCGTAAGTAACATTTTTAATAAGGAGCAAAATGCACCTTTTAATAAGACTGTAAGGTTTATTTTGCTCTATCATAAATTTGTTAGTTAGTCAGAATTGCGGTATCTCCGACGAAATACCGTTTTATTTACATTTAAGTACCTATATTGTTACGATGGTGGATTACGGCACCAATTTTCAATTGCTATTTTTGATATTTTGGAAGCGTTTTCAGCAGGAAAGACAACGATACACGGAACATTCCAGACGCCCTTCCCAAGATGCAAAAGCTACAAACGTTGTTCTATTCTATCACTCAAAATGTATGGAATGACAGGTGAACATGGTTTATAGCAACGCACGAGAAAGTCATCCCATATATTTTAAGTGATAGAAAAGAAAATTGTTATCAGCGTTTGCATCTTAGCTAGGGCCTGTGCGAGTCGAATGCTGTGTCCCTTGCACCCTATAAAGGTGCTTTTCCACCGGCGAGGTGAGGCGTGACGAGGTGGGACGAGAACTGAAATCGCGCCGGCCCATTTCCACCAAAAATTGCCGGCGCGTGCCCACGCGAGCCTGTGCGTCCCGGTGAGTGCCAGCTCGAGCACGCGCGACACCGCGCGGCTTGGCGCGATGACGCGCGAGAATCGTGTTTCCGTTGCAGAGTTAATAAACACTGTATATACGTAATGTTTACTTTGCTCACCAATTGAAACACTCGTACATCATGCAATACATTTACTCACCCAATCACAGACCCTTACAGACATACGTCATACATTACACGCACTCACTCCCACACTTGCCTTCAATATTCTAGCCAAGCAACCCAATTTTGTAAAGAAAATATTGTAATAAATCAAATTCTGAGATATCGATTTTTTAAATTATCTCTCCTTGTTCCTGTAAGGAACAGTTTGTAACTTTGGAGTGAGTACCTTAATAAAACTTACCTAGTACAGATAACTAAGCAAAATTCTACTACATTATATTACTTTAAATTCCATTAATATCTCAAATTAGCTAAACCTACCATATCGCACCTTTAGAACAATAATGACCTAATTCAAAATTTGTGCTTTCAAACTTCGAGTCATAAATTTATTATCATAGAGACCTAACTCGAAATTTAAAATTTCTCAATTAGGTCACTATTGTTCTGAAGGTGCGAATTATGAATTGTTGCCAAAGACATTTCTGATATTCAAAAATAACAAGTTTCACTCTAAAAATGGAGAGAGCGATAAAGGAGTCATATGCTCTGACACTTTCGCTGCCTAAACTTGACAATCTATATCTATGAATACTAATACTAACACTAACACTAACATACTAATACTAATACTAATTACTAATTACTAATTACTAATTTACTAATAATTATTATAAAGAGGTAATGTTTGTGACGTTGTGAGGGGTAATCTCTGGATCTACAGAACCGATTTTGAAAATTATTTTACCAATAGAAAGCAACGTTGTTTGTGAGTGTCAAAGGCTAAGTATACATTAATCCAAAAAATAAATGTTTATTGCCCAATGAAGTGGGCATGGGAACAGCTCGTTATAAATAACAAGAAAACTTTTGCTCCTTATTAACTGATTGATTGACTGACATAACACGTATTCTCTGAACTAAAACCTTTCTAGAAGGAATCAATTGCTCTCAAAATGTCAGTGAGACCGAGGAAAACATCATAAAGAATCCTAAAGCGGCAAACGCACCAAAAGCGGAAGCGGCGCGATGCGGCGCGTGCCCATTAAAACGCTTTCCAAGAGCGTGGCGGAGGCGATTTTTGTGTGGGAACCCGCACCGCGCCGCCTTCGCTCTCTGTGAGTTTACGCCTTAAGGTAGGTAAGTGAGGGTCGTTTGTCAGGTTCGTACAAAATAGGCCCAAAGTGGCTATGCGGGAGCATCGAACTGTAGGTAGATTTATGAGCTAGATAGGAAGCGCGTAAATCTACACTGATATGATATCATTAGGAAGCTTCCATCTTTTCTTTAGATATTGGGACGAATTTTTGAATATCTTTTAATCTAACTCGGTATTGGGTATTTAAGTTTTGTGTAGTTTAATAAGATGGCATTTGTAGGAAGATGGCAACAGGATCTCCGCTATAGTTAATGTAGTCACTGCGGTCGCACTCATTAGTTTGGTCTTGATAAGTAGATAAGAACTTTGCAAAACAGAAGTACAGTCGACAACAAAAGCTAGTTCAAAAAAGGTATTTTTGACAGAAATATTGTATCCCGAACTCACTAGCCTGAGCTTTAGTTTGTGTTTAAAAAAATTGATTAACAAAGTAGACCGATCAGTTTACGAGTAGTACGAGCACGCTAAACCTTTATTTGTAACGTTATCTATGAAATGGACTTATTGTCGATGGCGCTTCCGCCATTATTAAAGATGCTCCGATATAAATACAACGTCGCGTGACGCAGTGCGGCGCAAGCGCCGTCGACAATAAGGGGGTTTTACATAGATAATGCCACATTTATACTTTTTGAACGTACCTAATAGAAAATATGTAAGGTAAACGTCCGAGTGCTCGACGCTGTACTAGTATACGTCATGGGCTCTCTATGTCAAATTACTGGTTCTGGTACACTAATAAAAAATATTTTTATTGAAAATGAAACCTTGATTTATCATTATGATTTAAAGGATAAATAAGTTATCATTGCAGTGGATTTTTTTATCTCCAGCTCTGTCACCAAAATTTAGGGCGGTTTTTTCGGCTTTTTCCAGGATTATTGAGGCCTACAAATAAATACTGCAAGATTAGTTTTTAGCAATTGAGTTCAAATAATCTAGGAGAGTTACATAATATTATTCTATCCTAATTATGGCAAAATAGTAAAAATAAGCTGAAGAAAAAAAAAAAACGAATTTCCGGCAGGAATTGTGCTTCAGAGCCTTCTAATTGATAAGGGTGCTGCTCGTTGACCAAAGATCAGAACTGATAACCGCTCTCCCCGCTATTTAGCCCTTACTTTCAACTACTACTTCTCATTCACTAATGTTCAAAAACAACTACAAAAAAATCATGAGCTGGTGATGACATAGTGAAGGTACAAAATTTGGCCATTTTGACCTCCAAAAGTAAAATTATTTTTATAGTGGTAAAATAAAACAATTGAATGACGTTAATAAGTGTTCGGAAATATAGAAACGGTGCTAATTTCAATTCAAATATAACGATTTACATATCTCCCATTTTTAATACCAATTATCAAAACTTATGGATCACCCCTCGTATATGGCTTAAATACCCATATTGCTTTGACATAGAGTGCCCATGCCGTATACTAGTACAGCGTTGAGCACCTTATCCCACTAATTTAATAGTTGTTGATCCGCCACTAAAATTATTCAACCGTATCCAACACTCAGTGCCTTCAATTCAATTTTTTGTTGTTCAGCTAAATCTCCAGCTCTAACAAATATACACTGTCAAACTTGGTTATCTTACCGTGAAATGGACGCATTGAGCCAGCTTTACAGTTGGCTGGCGCGTTCCGATTTCAATCACTAAGCTGTTTTACTATTCACAAAGTTAAACCAGGAAGTTGGGAGGTTTTTGTGTGATTACAGGGGAATATTTAAAAAATCAACGCCCGTTTTTGTATCGTGATTAATAATGAAGCGTAGATAATGATTATTTATGACGGCGAATATCATTGATTAAAATTCGTGTGAGTGAAATTGCACGCGTTATTAAAAGCATGCAATACTGCCAAATTACAGCCAGTGGTGGGATTACTTAAAAAATAACTTATACAAAATGTAACTATGAAAGTTTTAATCAATCATTAAAATCACCCTACCCACAGTAAAAAGAAGATACAAAATAAATTAAGTATTATAATGTAAGTATTATATAAAATATTTATGTATACTTAGTTAAATACCTTCTTGATACTAAAAATATATATAACTAGAGGACGTCCGCGACTTCGTACGCGTAGAATTCTACTAATTAGTTTCCCGCTACTCCCCCTATTTCTTGCCGTTGGGGTCGATTTTCGGAGAATCCTTTCTTAGTGCTCACTTACATCATGAAAGGAACCCCTGTACCAAATTTCAAGTTTCTAGGTACAGTAGTTTCGGCTGTGCGTTGATATCTAAGTCAGTCAGTCAGTTTTGCCTTTTATATATATAGATATTTTTAGTATCAAGTAGGTATTTAACTAAGTCTTCAACCGGTTATTCTTTGTTAACCCATCGGTTGACTGGTACAGAATTTCTTTAAGCATTTAGTCCGCCATTTGTACTTTTTACATTTG
Organism: Acleris literana; assembly: GCA_946894065.1. NCBI lineage: Eukaryota > Metazoa > Arthropoda > Insecta > Lepidoptera > Tortricidae > Acleris > Acleris literana. The sequence goes on along the minus strand of OX335685.1, from coordinate 5,691,688 downwards.
TATTGTTTACAAATAAGAAAAATAAAAGTAAAGTTTAAATAAATAAATTATGACACCTGTCAGTCCAATCCAAATTATAACCTCAAACCTGAAACACGCACAGTCAAGGACTTTAATTGTTATGCCACTATGGAACCCTGTCGCATAACGTTAATCATTCATTTAAGCGTAATTTCTGTCATGTGGTTTGACGCTGTCATTATGACAGGGTTCCATAGTGGCATAACAATTAAAGTCCTTGACTGTACTGTGGTGGCAGTCAAAATTGCTTTCCAATCTTTCTTTAACTGTAGTTAAAACCAGATATACCATATAGCACAACCATGAAGTTTTTGGATATTGATAATGTTGACAGCAATAAAACAATGCCAAAAATTATTGGCCTCTAAAATACTAGTTACTGGCACCTAGTTTTTGTTGAATTATGGTCTCTATTACCTTATGTTAAAGTTCATGGGGCCAATAATTGGTAGATGGCCAATAATTACCTTCACCCTAAATGCCGAGTCTATCAGCACCTTAACAAGCACATTATCTTCATAGGTATTATTTTCTGACTACCCGGAGTTTCCACTTTTTTTTAATACTTGGTGATTGTTTTCTCGAAAACCAATTACACACTTGAGACCTATTAGATACTTATGCTCTCCCTAATCATGTACAGGGTGCCTCTGACCTTGGGGCTTTAAATGCATGAATCGTTTCTACTCCTGAAACTGAACTTCTTTTGTTCTGTAAGTTGTTAAAAATATGTCCAACTTAAATTTAATTTTTTTCATACAAGTTAAATGTAATTTTCAATGTACGCGATCCAATTCTCCGTTTTCCTTTAGCCCTCGTACCAAGGAAATGTCGCCCCCGTACCATGAGATCATGATTTTATGGCCATGATGTAATAAACTGATTTTACAACTGGACTTTAACATCAATTAGTTATTTTTAAAGTTGCAGAACAAAAGTAGTTCAGTTTAGCGAGTAGAATCGATGGTTGCATTTAAAGCCCCAAGGTCAGAGGCACCCTGTATGATTGATTTGAATCAACGCTGGGTTTTTTTTGGCTTTGTCCTTTATTTGCTGCGTATGAAGCATTGTTGTACTGCTGTCAACTTATCATTAATTAAGAAACTGTTAATGCAATGTGTCAAGATTAACTTCTTAACTGCCTAGTACACACGACTTTAAATGTTATGCCACTATGGAACCCTGTCATAATGACAGCGTCAAACCATATCACAGAAATTACGCTTAAATGAATGATTAACGTTATGCGAAAGGGTTCCATAGTGGCATAACAATTAAAGTCCTTGACTGTACTGTACCCTTCAAACACCACTACATAGTTTTGCAGACGCTTCTAAAACAACGCTCAAACTAACCTTCATAAAATATTCCATCTCACATCTAAAACCCACTTTGCATACTCTAATCGAACCTCCGCTTCCAATGAGGAAATAAAAAACTACCGTATACCCATTTAATATTAAATGGAGTGAGTAACGTATGCCAATTTCGTTATCGTTCCGAGGACGTGAAGAGACAGATCGTTTTCTTTTCTATTGGTGCTCGGGGTGACATTCGGCGCTCATATTTTCGTTCACTCGAAAGGTCTCCCTCCGTTAGAAAAAAAGGACGCCGTCTTCAATTTCGTTCCTAATAGATTGCACCGAATTCTGTTGAAATAAGAGCCTTTATAAATACATAGGACCGCGATTCATGGGTATCGTAAACGCCTTTAGTGCCGAGGAGTATTTAAGACATACTTTATCCTGTCGAATTCAAATATCACTATGATAGATAATTACAAAGCATGGCTTCGCTACTCCACGATTAAGGGGTATTCCATTAGGCAAGTACGAAGTGCAAGTTGCATAAAGTATGACGTCACTTGAATAAAAAATGTACGTGTATGTGTGTTAGGCAAGTTACCCTGCAACTTGCATGCAACTTTAATATTGGAATGGTAAACCTGCATCAAGCTATAAGTTGCATGTACAAGTTTGAACTTGACGCTGTACAAAAATAATGGCTGTAAAGTGGAAGCACGAGAAAAGCTGCATGAAATTTGTATGAGCAAGTAGCATGCAGATTTTGCTTGTTCTCGAAAACATGTTTCCAATGCTAACAACTTGTACGCAAGTGTGACGTCATACTTCAAGCAACTTGCACTTGGCACTTGCCTAATGGAATACCGCCGTTACTCCACGTTTATTAATTAAGGTATTTAAGGTTAAAACTGATGTGACACATACAGGGTGTTTATGTTTTATTTCATAAGTTTTTCAGTGGTATCTTACATAATTAGAATCATTTCGATACAGCGAAGTTTTTAAATATATTCGCCCGTTTTTTTTAAAAAATTTTTTTTTAAGTAATCGCATAATGTTTGTTTCTCGATACTAGGTGTCCGACCCAGTGTTTGCTTTTCGCTTTGTATGGAAAAAACAACTTTATGTGATTACTTAAAAAATATATTTAGTACAACGGGAAAATAGGTTTAAATCTTCGCTGATTCGTAATGAATTCTAATTATGTACCATACCACGGAAAAATAATGAAAAAAAACGAAATAAATAGTTTTTCGTGACATGCACAAAAGGGGAAATTACAAAAATTCAGATTAAAATGATAATATCTCCGAACTAGTAAAAATCGCTGAACATACATAGGGGTTAAATCGATAGCTTTTTAGCTACTCTATCAGCCCTAGGCGGGTTGACGTCGGTTTATGGGACACCCGGTATAGTGGAATGTTTAAAGGTTGCAGCAGACAACCACTCGGTACCGAATCAGCTCTACCCAAAGTGAAACATTGAAAACTGAGCTTTAATTTTTGTTAATAAGATATTTTTTTCAGTGGACGACGCGAGGCCCGCGCTCGGCTATTGTTTTCACTTTAATTTTATAAAATGTATCGTACTACAACAAATCAAAGCTCACTTTTCAATGTATCACTTTCAGCGGATCCGGTGCCAAGCGTAAAACTCATGATTCTAAGCCAAAATGATCCGGAATGTTCGGACTCGGAAGTCCGTCATCAGAGTGAGCGCCTTCAGTACTTATACTTTTAAGGGTTCCGTACTTAAAGGGTACCAACGGGACCCTATTACTAAGCTTCTGGTGTCCGTTGTCTGTCTGTCAGACAGTAGACACTTGAAATGCTATAGAGTAAAGACTTTTGGTAACATATCGTAGTTCTAAAAATTGACTCTAGAACTACGATATGCCGATCCCGATGGAGTTGCTGTCCTAATTATTATAAACATACCACCTTGATTTTAACCACGGGTTTTGTTAAATTAAAAATGTTTTCACTTGTTAAATCGCTAACATAGTTTAAAATTATTTTGGTACAGAGAATATCTCCGCTGTGAAAGCGTTACAATCAAACAAATATTGAAACATTAGTAGGTATGGATAAACCGAACTAAAAATGTATTCAGTTTATTTTGAAATATGACAATATTCTAGGCCGAAATCAAAGTGGTATGTTTATATTAATTGGGAAGTAGCGACTCCATGGATTCTAGAACAAAGACATGCCACTAATTAGTCCTAACCCTAGCTATAACAACAAATCACTACATATTTTATCAGCAATGAGTATTATTATTGCAAGCGTAACAATCAGACAAAACAACATCTTACACACAAAGCCTATTTTGCATTTCGTAGTTAGTACGATTCAACATTTCCATGATTTATCAACACGGATTGCGTATTCAAACGGCAAGATGGATTCCTCGATGTTAGCGTCGTAGCAGAAATGAGTTAGGAAATTTAATTCCAGCTTGATTCCAACCAGCGAGTCAGCCATTAGCAATTTATCATATAATTTATCGACAGCAAATAGCATTTTAACACGATCTCGTTTAGATAGATGATCGATCAATTATCTATTGTTCGATGCGATCGATCTGCATGTAAATCGAGTTGGAATCTCGTTAATTCAGAGAAGCGTGCGACTATCGATAAGAAATGTAGGTAAAGTAGAAACAATCAGGTTATTGTCGGGCGGAGATTTTTGTCACTACATACATAAATACATACATTCTGGTTTAGATGTCTTAAATCTAAGCAGGTCTCCTGTATCATTAAAACTTTAAAGATAAAATATACTCATTTCGACTATAGTTACATAAATTAAAATTGTGCAAGGTAAGTGCTAAATAATATTATAAAAGCATCAATCATTTGTGCTCTGGCTACTGGAGACAAGCTACAAAAACAGTTAATTGGAAACAAACCCTTCCGCCATATTTTGATAGGATAACATTGTAATTACCGTCTCAAGTTTGTACCTGAAAATCAAAACTACCCGCAGTTTGAATGTTAGCTTTGTTTATTTGTTACAATATAAATTGCATTGCAAGTCAAAAAATACGAAATAACATTGAGCTCGTCAACATAAATACTTATAGTAAAAGAATACAAAAATAACACTCAAATAATTAAATTAACATATTATTATTAATAACTTATGAATGGTCATTTATCCGATGTCAAATGAAAACACTTGACAAATGTTAATACAAACAAAAAAATGTTTCATCCACGTACTACAATAGATTACAAAGGTAAAGGATTTCTCAGCTAATGTTTGCATGCTTCGTCGGATTTTTTAGTTCGGCGGTTAGACGCTCACATCACGTGACGTCAGACGTCACGTGGGACCCATGACACGCGGGTTCTTACCCTCAGGTGCCATGCGACGGGGAACTAGTCTCAAGAACCCGGTGTGGCGGAGCTCCTTCCTTTCCAGGATTATTAACGCGTATGAAATTTATTATTTCTTACAAACATTCATATTTGGAGGATGTAAACTAAGACAGTAGTGTACTGTAGTCAAGAGTAGCGACGGGTAGCAACGGACATCAGTCATCACGTCAAGGACCGCACTAGTCTGCGGACGAATGCGGCGAGGCGGGTGAAGGCGGGGAGAGCTCAGCCCCCGATGGTCATGAACTCGCGCGCGTACATAAGGTCGATTTCAATATATTCGAACGACACGGTTAATAGCCCAGTTCGGGCTCGATTCCCGGTATGAGTAAATATTATTTCATACGAACATGAATATTTGGAAGATGTTAACTATGTAAGTAAATCAACAGACGGACGGTAGGAAAGGACATTAATAATCCTGTCAAAATGTTGTCCCTAAATCTGCTCTCGTAATTGAAAACAAAACCCGACTATCCACGCTTCGTGCTTCCTGGACGCTAAGTCTTACAATGTTTTTGTTAATTAACGCCGGTCGTTGACCCCCCGGCTAGTTAGCCCTCATTAATTAACCGCCCGAGGAATCATTTGTCATTACATGTCGCGTGCGAGCGAGAGAAACGTTTGAATGGTTTACGCTTTTTATGAGAACCAAGAAGGGAGTTACGTTTTCCGGGTTTATATATCTATAAACCCTTAATAACCTAACATGAGTTGTATTGTGGTGACGTAATTAATGTATTTTAATTTTTAATTTATTTTATATGGGTTCTTCTTGAAATAAATGACTTATTATTATTATTATTATTATTATATCTGTGCAAACTCATACTAGTTAAAGTCAAGAAATAGCTGGCAGTGAATGAATAAAGATAAAATCCGCGGACAGACGGCCATGGTGAAACTATAAGGGTTCCTTACTACAGAACTTTAAAAAAGCTAAATCGTTTACCATCGACAACTAGATACTAAGACCACTAAACTAATGTACCGACCAGTATTAAGAGCGTACGAACATGCGGCCATGAACCTGCATTATATATAATACGCTTACATTGTTGACTCTTCGTTTACGTTTGTTGACTTCTGCGGTTAGCGAACGAGACTAACCCCAAGATGTTAAATTTAATCATTGTTAATCGACTGTTAGTACGTACATTTTGACAGCTGTTAAGGCTCTAATCGCCTGTTTAGTGGTTAATATCGTTTGGTGAAATTGGTACTAAAGACGTTTTAGTCTGCTTGACGTTGATTTTAGTTATTGAAAAGGCTGAAACACGACCTCGATCAAAAAAGGCCAACAAAATTAATGACGTAACAATTTCAAAGAATTTTAGCTTTCGTATGTAAGTGAAAAGGCAAACAATATTTGTCGAAAACACTTTTTCGACTAAACGAAATACCCGTTATAATCATGACCAAAACAGGCGGATTCTAACGCTGCGAAGTGTGATACAGAGATCCTTTATACCACTTTGTCCTTTCCCCTTTTGCTAATGGATCTGTTAACATAATGATAGTTTTAGGTTTCTGTATAGTAAAAACGGCTTATTATTAAACAATACGATAGTAGGGCTTGTATTCCTTTCATATGAAATCTATAGACAGATTTTTTTCATTTCATTTTAAAGTTTATGTATGTTGTTTATATCAACAATTTTGAAACATATCAATGAATCAGCATAACTTGTTTCATGATTTCATACAATATTTAAATACGTATATTTTAGCTGGTTTAGAAATCAGAATTACAAAAATATGCAACACGTTAAAGTTTCATTTCTAGATTTTGAACATTAATTCTAGGAACCAACTGCATTTCCCTCGCTTTTCTAGCGTGAAACAAGTTTTCTGCGAAATGAATAGTGTACTATTTGCCTTTTCCTGATTTAATTGTGGATAGTCATTAAAAGTTGCGTTCGTTCGTGTGTGGTTAAATAAAAACTTCATATTTCATTAAGCATTCAAAACTATTAGTGAAATATTTAATAAATACTACCTATTTGTTTGTGTTAAATGGCTTGCCCCCAACTACCACAGGTCTATATAGAAATACCGGTTACCGGTTTAAAAAAAAAGATCTAAGTTTACGAGTCGAAAAAAATTACAATGAAACAATCCGATACATTTTATAAAATTATATTACAAAAAAAAAAGATGTGTATATTATTTTTATTTGTTGAAGAAAATATATTTTATAGGATGTCGAAATATTTTCAATCCACGACAGCGCACCCTACCAATTAAATTGAGTTTTCGCGATTTCGCCAATATTGTTAAATTAAGTATTAGGGTAGAACTTTGTAGATTGAGTAAATTATTAAACGAATAATATTATTAACAGCACGCGCATGAGTTTATGTCCATCTTGAGAAATGCGATAGTCACATCAACACGTCAAGGACCGCACCAGACTGCGGACGAATTCGAGGAAGCAGGTGAAGGCGGGAGGAGCTGCTGCCGCGCTTCACCTCAGCCCCCGATGGACAAGAACTCAAGCGCGTACATAAGGTGCCATCTATTAAGCCGCGTACGGATAGCCCGTACCCTGCTACGCGTTGTCGGTTACGCGTGTCCACGCTCTATCCGTACCTGCACCTACGCGTACACTTTTGGAGAACGCGTGCCGCCGGCGGTCGGTCTTTGGTCGTGCGTCAAAGAGGACGCGCTCGTTCTAAACGTTAAAAAAAACGTTCTACCCTGCTACGCGAAGTCGGTTACGCGTAAACACACGCGTAACCCACTACGCGTAGCAGGGTACGCGCTATCCGTAGGCAGCGCCAAACGACGCGGTTAGCCTAATTAGGTTCGATTGCCGGTACGAGTAAATATTTGTGCATGAGCGAGAGTATCGTTCCTGGGTCTTGGATGTTTTCTACGTACCGATTTAAATATTTACTGTTTTATACAAGTATGCTTGTCGTTGTCTATTACCTATAGTACTACAGTTACACAAATTAACGATCGTGATAGTACCTATGGTTTCAATAGATATTAGTACTCCTGTTTTTATCAAACTAATTGACGTAACTACTGGAGAATATTATTAATTCAGCATTTTATTTGTTTCAGGTAAGAATAAATATCCAGAATAATTATGGCGATCAAAAAGGGGTAAGATAGAGGTACCGATCAGGACAAGGGTCCTGCACAAGGTCCCTGCACCACTCAATCAAATAAGCGGGTACCTCGTAAGGCCCAGTGTGCAATATGATCTTCATAATCACGGCAATTTAATTTGAACTGTATCGCAATGGGAATAAAATTTATTTTCCTATTTTCATGAACTGAAAATGACATTATCGAACAAACTTAATTGAACTTTATTGCCTTGCTAATAGATTCAAAGTCCCACGAACAAAAAACTTACCGTTTGTAGTAATGGTGCGCCTTACGAGGTTATCGAATTAGAAACTCTGCACGACTCTAGCGCTTCATAGGATCACGTAAAGCAGGAGACCCTAGCCAAGATGCAAACGCTACTCTAACGTTTTTCTATCAGTCAATATGTATGCGATGACTCGTGCGTTACGATAAAACCACATGGTGAACTGTCATCCCATACATTTTGAGTGATAGAAAAGAATAACGTTAGAAAAGTATTCTTGTCGGACTAGGTCAGTGTGAGATTGTCCCTTCATTTTTATTAGGGTTCCGTACCCAAATGGTAAAAACGGGACCCTATTACTAAGACTCCACTGTCCATCCCTCTGTCTGTCTGTCTGTCTGTCACCAGGCTGTCTCATGCACCGTAACAGCTAGGCAATTGAATTTTTCACAGATGATGTATTTTTGCTGCCGCTATAACAACAAATACTAAAAACAGCATGAAATAAATATTTAAGGGCGGCTACCAATGCTCCCATACAACAACCTAAAAGCTCGCCTCGCTCAAAGCTTAACTGGAAGAGATCCCTTAAAGGGATAAGTTCGCCTTTGTACATACTTTTTGTGTATCTGTTTCTTTTTTATTTTGTTATTTTCTGTTTGTGCAATAAAAAGTTTACATACATACATACAGCCGTGATTTTTTTGCCGTTTTTTTTCGATATTAATAACGGCAACAGGTAGACGCTTGAAATAATCACAGAATATTTAGTTCTATTCACTATACTGCCCCTCTTAATAAAAAGGACGTATGCGCAATTTGATAGTCAAAGTAAATTTAACCCCTTAGGTTAAGAAATAAAGTCACTAATAAATACGCGATTCTATGAGACATACGCCCATTTTTCTAAGGAGGGCAGTATAAAAAAATAAGTGAGGCTCCCATACAACAAACGAGATTTTTTATACGTAATGGTACGGAACCCTTCGTGCGCGAGTCCGACTCGCACTTGGCCGGTTTTTTATCCCCGCGATAAATTACATTCTTCATACCTATATCAAAGTCCTGAATTCATTAAGACGTTTATAATTCACGCAGCTCAGTTTAACTTGGCCGCTAGGATAATTAATAACGCAGAACGCTTGATGCTCTGTTCCTCTTACTCGTGAGTCGTAATAGAACTGAAAGAAGAGGACAAGGTGAACGAAACTTTAGGCCTCGATTGCGGGGGAAGGAAACCGCTCGTGCCTTTGGTAATTTTCATGATCTTGGCCGTCTCGCGTAAGGACTGGTTGGAATAATTAACGTCGTGGCGCAGAATAAACCTGTTAGGTGACTTATTAAACTAAAAATGTTTAGTTTAACAAGTCACCTAACGGTTTTATTTATTTATTTATTATGTTGTTATCATAAATATAAATAACTTTTAACATCTTAATTCTAATATTTTCACGAATAATTTAAAATAATCAGCACTATTTAATATTTAATTTTTAGTGGTTAGATAATTATAATTATGACATGTTTAAATTGAATTAGTAATAAAGTAGTTTTATTGTTTTGATTGCAGCGCCCTTACAGGGTTAATGTTTGGAATAAATATATTTTTAAGATCATGACAATTGTATACACGTAATGCTATAAATAAATGAGTATGAGTATGGGTATTAAAAGTCAACTTAAACACAACGTAGGAGCCACTTAGTAGTAAGTAACTTACTCAATGGTCAAAAATTGTTTTCGCAAAATGAGTTCTATTTTTTATGTTTTTCTACAAATAACTCCTAAGTTAATTAAGGCCTATGGTCTTTTGTAACAACTGAACAACAATCTAAAGTCACAAGTCGAAAACTATTGTCTACTGGTACTTCGGAAATGAATATTGTTTTCAATATTATATCTTGATCTATTATTGTAGTAAAAACTTTTCATCCTTTATCCTTTAATTAGTTTTGTTTCTTCGTTTGCAATACATTTTTGTGATGGGTTTGAAGAAAAACCTATTCAATCTAACTTTAACTGTATAAAACAGTTTAGAGCAGCGTTTATATGCAAAGTGACCATTCTATGTGCTGAGCAGTTCTACAATAATGGTTGACGGTCGTGTAGTACCTTTAACGAATAGTACCTAAGCCCAAAAGGGTTACAGTTTGTGTGAAAATGTAACCTCTAGCAAATGACCGCTTTATAGAAGTACCTACACGTTTAGTACAGCTATTTTTAATTAAATTCGGCACTGAGACCTATGTAGTGCCTCTTATTTAAAGTTTATTAACTTAAAAGTAGTTGCAAGCCTTTGGTAAATGAGAAAGTGCGAAGTTGAAATGTAATTATTTACTGAGCTGTCTCGTTTGGGGTCCTGTCGTTAGACCAAAAAACGTTTCACCAAATGATTCATTTCACAAATATATCATTTGACAAACCGCTATTTTTTCCAAAACTGTAAATATTTCAGGATTTATTTCAGGACCATCGTGTAGAACCCTATAGGATAGGTTAGGTTAGTTTTTTAGAAATACTGAAATATTTACAGTTTCGAAAAAAGAAGCGGTTTATCAAATGATATGTTTGTGAAATGAATCATTTGGTGAAATGTTTTTGGGTCAAACATTAGAGAACCGTCTCATTCGTTTAGAATAAAGGTGCGAAATAAACAAATAACTTATATTAAACACATGTAATATTCCTTTTGTTGAGTTTAACAGAAATAGGTTTTAATTTGAAGACCTAACTAAAACTGAACATTCACGGTCATTCAATCAAATGAAATGACGCCAAAGCATGGACTGAAGATTTGATATTTAAGTCTACTTTAGCAGGACGCCACGCCAACTGGCGCGATGGACTGACTATGAATGACTAGCTTTATGCAATCAGATGGGTTCTCAGTAGATTGTTATCTGAGCCCATTTGGTGTTCTGTTCTTGTGGCTTGCGGTTATAAAATTGGGGACAATCATAATGGATGACAGCTACAGCAGAATTAGTTTATACTCCAGTTTTAATTTTCTTTTTATGTTCTACTACCTACTCAGATTTAGTTCTAACAATTGTTCGTATGACAATGTTTACTATGACGATCCTTACAGAGAATACTACTTTAGCACTTAATTGTTTTGTTATTAATATAAAAGGTTTTTAAAGATTGCTTTTCATATAAAGTTAAAGTCTCAATTCATTGTTTTATGCTTTTATATAATTAGTAACACTGACGACTTCATTATTCTGCAATATTACAATCTTATCTAATCACTTTTTTTTTAGATTTGATAAGGTTTTATTAAATTAATATAAATTATATACTGGACACAAGAAAATTACAAATTAAGAAAAAAAAAAAAAACATATACACCATATACACTATACAATTATAATCAGAATAATTAAGAAGTAATGTAACCTATTATCTACTCAAAACTAGAATTATTAAATATGGTGCCGTGACCAGGATAATCTAATCACTAAAAAATTTCGACGTCACAGAATCACCCATGGCAACATTATGTTACAATTGTATTTTATTCCTTTTCTTCATTGTTTAATTTTGTTGCCATTTGTTTTATGTTCAATTTATTTTGTTTTTTTTTTCTTGTGATCGTCGAATAAATGTTTCTATTTCTATTTCTATTTCTAAACCTACATTTAAAATAGGTACATGAAAAATGATCGACTGTGATCAATAACGGTCACAATTACTGTTATTCACGGTCATAATTCACTGTCATGACGCGACTGCCAAGTAAGCAGTTCGCTTGTGATCGCACAATTCTGCGCTACCTGAGCAACCAGACGAGATTGCGGCACATCTATACTGTGCTAAGCCAATTAAATAGGTTAGACTTGTGACTAATAAAAAAACTCATGCGGCGAGAAATAATGATGAATTCGATGAAATGATGATGAATTCAATGATTCTGCGTACTGATATTTCGTAAACGGATCCCTGAATCAAAAAATTGTTGCCACATACCCGCAATATTTTTGAAGACCTATCTAACGACACCCCACACTATGGGGTGGACGAGAAAAAAAATACATCCCCACGTTACGTGTAGGAGAGGTACACCAAAAAAAAATTTTTTTCAATATTTTATTTTACCACTTTGTTGTTTGTATATGCATGCCAAATTACAGCTTTCTAGTAGTAAGAGTCTCTGAGCTACGCTGCGGAAGGACGGACGGACGTACATGGCGAAACTATAAGGGTTCCTGGTTTGACTACGGAACCCTAAAAACGGCCAACTATGAGTTGGAATTGCACACGAAGGATTTCGTAGCTTGCGCGGGGCTTTTTTTAGACGAGGAATTATTAATGATTACATTGTAATCCGCTGCTTTATTGCCAGATTTTTAGGGTACTCAGGATGAATATTAATTGCCTTTATATGAAGATATTAACGTTGCCAAATCCTTGATACCATTAATCGATGATTAAGCGATGCTGGCCTATTTGGTAGTGACGCTGCCTACGAAGTTAGCGGTCCTAGGTTCAAATCCCGGTAGTGGCGGATATTTGTGTGATGAGCGCAAATATTTGTTTCTGAGTCATGTATGTTTTCTATGTTTTTTTTTTGTGGTAATCGCCTGAAGGGCCAAAGACAAAAGTCCTTGCTTTTGTTTGCTTTTTGCTTTAATTACTTTAAGAAAAAAGGTCGGAGGTGAAAATCCCTTCTGGAGACCTGGGAATGGAGGGCCAGGTACTGCCGGGCTCGCACCGGCTAAAAACACCAATGCCCCTATAACCAACTAGAATTTAGACTCCCGCGGATACTGCCCCAGCCAGTGCTGAAAGGCCGGAGGAGAAAGTCCTTCCTCCGTTTACATATCCGCGGGGTTTTTCCAAAAAGGGGGGATAGGAAGGTTGGGATGGGGGGAGACTTATAGCTATGTGAGTCACGGAGTGGGAATCCTGACGCATGCATGCTTACAGACTACGGGCTTCCTTTCTTTTGCCCGACAATGGAAGGGTTGGGTCGGAGATCTTTTTGGACCACTTGTGTGGCTGTGGATACCATCTTTATGGGTGGGGCTACCCTTTTTGAGGCTTTCTCTTTTGCCTGGAGATACTATTTTTTGCGCGTGTCTCCAAGCACTGCCCTCTTTTGTGACCTTTCTATGTATTTAAGTATATATTTCTCTTTGTAAGTATTTATATCCTTGTCTAGTACCCATTGTACAAGTCTAGAGCTTAGTTTAGGACTAGGTCAATTGGTGTGACATTGTCCCTTTATTTATTTATTTATTTTATTTATATAATGCCAAAATGTATCAACGCCTATAGCTAATGTTGAGGGTTGATATTCTCTTAAATACGGCTACTTGTCGATCAAGCGAGTGAGCTCAAACGAAGCTAAGCTAAGCTAAGCTTTGGTTAAGCTAGCGAGTGTTTATTTTTTGAATTTGAAGCTGGTTCGATTCCTGGGTGAGAGAAGCGAATTTAAAAAAAAATTTAATGCAGTTTTGTTGCTTTTTAAAAATAAAATAAGGTCTCTTTTAAGTAAAATGCTCTAACTTAAGGATTCAAGACCCTCCAGGGCCCATATTTTTTTCCACCCTGTGTACGGTCACGAGCGTTAATGTGGGACCCATTTCAAAAAAAATATGCTTGAAGTCGCCAATGTCGTTAGGGATGTCAAGTCATTTGTAACTTTTAGGAAACTCAACGTTATTGTTGTAGAATGTCAGATTGACTTTGGACCTAAGGTGGGTACCAAATTTATTCTCGTGACTGTACATAAATAAACAATCAAGACTCAGTAATAAAAAGGTATGACGTATGACCTATGTAGCAGCATACTTATCTAATACCTAGTTGATGTAGACGGGAGCGTGCCTCGCTTTTACCTCTTTGTAAAGCCACCATCGTACACGATACGAATTCCTGCGGGAACCCTGTGCGTCCAGGTGGTTCGCGGTCACAGCGTTACAACAAGCAGACTTGGTGCTGGTTAAAATACCGCTCATGGTTTTGATACAAGAACAATTTAATTTTAAAGTCATTTAGGGTGACGGCACCAATGAAGTACACTTTTAGCTGACTGGCACCAGTAATGGACACTTCACTCTTAATTCAAATTTCATACGGTATCATATTGATTGTTTCAAACTCGTTGCAAAACAAATGAATAACCCTTATCTTCTGTAAAATAAGAATTAAGTGTTCATTGTTGGTGCCTTGTCCATTACTGGTTTCACCACCCTAGTGTGTAATGCTTTTATGACGTCAGATATGAGGGGATTATGAGTCATTAAACCTATATATTTTTCCAAAAACATTCAGCCTTTTCCTACCGGAACTTTAACATTGTGTGTTTTGATTTATAGCCATGTCAAAATGAATGCCCTTTCTTTTGATAAGGAAACACGATAATAAAATCATTTAAAAAATAGTCACGTCATAAGTTACTTTTAAAGGAAAAATTTTTTTAAAAAAAAAACAGTCATGGAATTTTTTCGCCAAACTGCACAATCAGTTTGTAAGCGAAAACTGGGTGCTCTCAGACTTATCGCCTTTGTTGTTGTATTTTTACAAATTGTTTCTTATTATGGGTAATAATGTTATTCCAACTTAGGTATACTTAAGTAATCTTAGGTATTTATGTTACATAGCAAGGTACATTTGAGTTTACGTTTATACGTAGTTTTAGACATTTCATTTTCTTTCCATGCTATTGACTAATTTAGGTATTAAATACATTCTAGTTCTCTTTCCAAAATAATTGTTAACTTTAGGGACTCTTAATTTTTTATTAGCTACAGCTCTAGTGTTATGCGAACGAGTTTTTTTTTTTTAATTGGTCTGTGGTGTTATTGGATTTTTTTAAATGCCGGTTTTCCCACTCAAAACGCTTTAGGGGAAAAGTGCACGAGATGGCACAATTCCAATACAAAATTGCCTCCGCAAAATAATGTAATCTTTTGACTATTTGCATCGAGCTTCATTATATTCGTGTAATGCCACATATTGTCATGATATAGCCTTTAATTGTAAGTTTAAATATAAAACAATAAATAATTATGTTGAAGTTTCCATCCCATCCCATCAAGACATATTTCGACTTCTTTTCGTCAAGGTTCCTTTCTGTTTCTTTTTAAGTTGTCGATGCTGCCAAGTGGACCATGGCTAGCACAAAGGGAGCATCTTTGTGAATGGGTTAAATCAAGCGGCCTCGCTCCTGCAATTTCTATTGAAACTACCAATAAAACTTTGATCCAGGTAGCGATTCGGTAATGCAATTTAACTCACGGAATAAATGAGATGCTAGTTCTATTTTCAACTTCCGACAATAAAAGGGGGGTGTTCTAAGTTTAACGTGTTTATCTGTGACTTTTTGTGAATGTCTGTGGCATCATTCTCCCAAACGGATGGACCGATTTCGGTGCGTTTTAAACGAATGCAGCTTTAATCGGAATGGTTTTAAGCAAGATTTTATCGTCATTACATCGGAGGTTTTATCAATGTAATACTCACAGTTAATACACATTTTCTTAATATTTTATTTTAAGTTATGCTTCATTTGCTTATGTACGTAATTAATTATTAAATAAACATTTATTTCGGATCATTATATTTCATATTTCAGGTAGTCAGTAACAATATTTCAGTAGATTAGTAGAAATAAGCTAGTAAGTACATAATATGCGGTGCAGGCCTGCCCAGTGCTGTAGATAACAATTGTCCGGCCTGATCGCTATGTTGCGCAGGATGCTATTGGAGCTGGCGCGCAGCCTAAACTAAGACTACTAACTAACTACTATTAAAAGTTTAAACAAAACAGTGTGGCTCAGTAAAACTGGGTCTCTATTCAACACGGCAAAAACAATATCGTTTTTGACCTGTTATCGTATTGTCAACGTTTTGATAGGTTTTATTTACTTGACAGTAATGGCGGCCGAGTTAAAAATAACACCATTACAGGTCAAATACGATTTGTATTTTACCGCCTAGAATAGATGCGCTGTTTTGTCGAGCTGCGATGTACAGTCGAGTTCATAAATGGGTCATTATTTGGGCATTTGTTCCGAATCACTTTCGTGGTCACATTTTTGTAGAAGTGGATCAGATTTAATTTTCGTTTCTGGTTTGGTATATTAGTTTACCGGACATCTATCAGATATCCGAAAACGGCATCAAAATATACGCCCAATTCTTCAAAAATATGTCTACAAAAGTGAGGCCGTCGAAACGCTCGAATAATGACGAGATATGGGCCGACTAGTCGACGATTAGTCGGGAAAGCCGACTATTCGGCATCATTTCTAGTTTGTGATTAGTCGGCGACTAGTCGGCAAAAAATGGCGAATACTCGGCACTTTATTACCTATAGGAAATATCGTTAAAAAATATCCACACACGCGATTTTCTTTTCGACATAGTTATAAAAAGCACTTCGTTTTAATACTATGATTAGGGTTCTAATTGTTTTTTTTCTGTCGTGCAAAAAAATCGTAATCAAATCTGTCAAAACTTGGCAGGGGTAATCTAACAAAGCACGACGGACGAAGCGAAACGAACGTTTCCGAGTTCACCCGAACTTAGCAAAATCCTAAGATTGGCATTGCCGACTAGTCGGCCGATTAATCGGCAAATTGAAAACAGATTAGTCGGCCGACTGGCCAGTCTGCAAAATCCATAGTCGGCCCATCTCTAATAATGACTCAAATATGTGTACGCTTTAGTGCCTTGTCACTTTCATCGGTGTGACAATTCATTTGTGGCAGTTTAATCATGACATTAAATAGATAAGGTACTAAAAGTGTACACATATTTATGAACTCGACTGTGCCCAGTGTTCTGCTTCTATTAGCACTGACTATATCAAGTGGATTATTGTTTTTGTTTCGTCGGGTCGGTTCGTAGCAGATATTCGCTACAAAGCGGAAAAATGATGCTACGGGCTACAGCGTAGCACTCGTAGCAGTGGCTGGCGGAGAACGGGTTATGAATCTAGATCAAATGCACTGCTAGATCAAAACAGTAGTAACTCAAAATACAACTGTATTTTAAAATCAACTTTAATACAACTTCTATGAACTTGAAACAGAACTAGCAAGGATTTTGAGTTAATACTCTTTTCATCTAGCAGTGCGAGAGTACCTATAGTATTATAGTGCCAAGTAGATTAATTAGTTAATTTAAACATTCAAAAGCAAAAACTGCCTAATTAATAACAGTGTCAAAAGGTATTGTGCTTTATTTTCATTCAAAATAAGTTCAATTGTTCTAAAACTCATCGAAATGCGTAAGATAATTACGTAAATGAAAAAAAAACACAATTTTTTTTATAATAATGTTTTTCTATATTATCTTACCTAATAAGTTAAGTTATATGTGACAACTCGGCAAATCTATAAAAAATAAGGAAGATGCCTTCTTCAATAAAAAATTCGCTAGCTTGGCATCGTAAAGGTATTTACGGTCGCGACTAAACATCAAATCCGGTCTCTAGTAAACCGGTTACGTAAGCTTAACGTCTTTCTTATACGTGAGCTTTAAAGACTTTAAGCATAATTAATGTAGGATTATAGTTTTTCAATTATGTAATGAAATACATATTTTTTATTTTAAATTTTGACTTATGCGTTAATATAACCTAAAAAATTAATTGTTTCAAAAATACAGTGTTTTATAATTATACAAAGATTAATTATTTTTTTACTTGTGATGAAAAAATTGTTTTTTGCCCTGTTTCACTGGTCAGTTTTTTTAAATATTCAAATTTGTTAATCGCACTCACAGACATTTAAGAAACATACCCAGCCTAGTTTGGAGTTGGACAAACCCTTCACGTAATGAATTTTTTTAATTAATGTGAAGGTTGATTTGATTTGATTTGAATTGAATTTTAATAATGTTCAATCAGGAGCTAGAGTAGAACATTATATTACTGATCACAACACATACATACATATAACAAACATACATACGTATATTCATACACATTACGTACGTAAATATATTTACACTAGTCTGGTAATAATTACGTCAATCGATTTACAGCTTGTACAAACGTACAGGGCCTCTATTCTAGTCAGTAAAAACCATATCGTTAAAAACAATACCTTAACGGGGGGGTTATCATGACATGGCTATGCAATTCATTTTACGGTGATCGTAAAGGACAGAACTATAGCAGTTGTATAGCTCTGTCCTGTTCTCTCAGCGTAAACTAAACTGCATAGCTATGTCATAACAACCCCCCTGTTAAGGTATTGTTTTTAACTCGGCCGCCATTACTGTCAAGTATAAGGGCGCGTTCACATAGAACGTTCGTTTTTACAGGATCCGTTTTAACGGATCTTGATGGCATATGTAGTTGTATCAGCGAGTTCGCACCCAAAACAGTATTCTGGATCCAGTAAAATAGAAGATTACAAGGTGAAAAGATCCGTTAAAACGGATCCTGTAAAACGGACGTTGAATGTGAACGCGCCCTAAGAGCTATGTATTAAAATGTTGACAATGCGACAACGTCAAAGACGATATGCACCATGGTTTTTACCCCCTAGGGCCTTTATTCTATGACGTTAAACTTCAAAAGCAATATTTTAAGTTAATTTTTTGCTGGCCACTGAATATTTTGATAAATTAAATTCTAAATTAATTAAATTCCGGAGCTTCTCAAGTCGACCTAAAAAGAGTAAAACATATATCATGCCTAAATTCACTAATTATTATGGTTGTAGAACAAGTAATTATTTGATTCCTCAAATATTCAATGAACTACCCAGTGAACTCATTAATGACTTAAACGAAATAAAGCCAAATGTATTTAAGTCTAAATTAAAAAAGTTTTATATGTCAAACTAAATTAGGTTAAATTAACTAGTGCGTAGATTACATTTTTTCTGTTAAGTGTTACTTGTGAGCGTTATTGATAAAATGATTTCCAGGAGTAAGTGCCGACAAACTGCTCTGTAGTTTGGCACGAGTATACAATAAGAAACCATGTAATGCTTAAAGTAAATAAATAAATAAATAATAATAATAATAGTTTGCCGTCGTAGAAGAGAGGCCTCGATTCTCGGCCCTGCGGGCCTATTGCTTGACAAAATGTGGATGAAGCATCCGTCACTCTCGTACCTATATAAGTGTCAGAAAGTGACGGATGTTTTATCCACATTTTATCACGCGATAATTTCAGCCATATTAGGCCCCCTGGCTGCGTTTATCGCGTGACAAAGTTTGGTTAACGCATCCGTCACGTTCTGACACGTAAATAAGTACGAGAGTGACGGATGCTTTATCCACATTTGACACGCGACATAGACGCAGCCATACTAGGCCCGCAGGTCCGAGATTCTACGACGAAAAACAATATTGCTTTTGACCTGCGTCGCTATCGCCTAACGCACTCGCAATCGCAATCGGCTTCAACGCGGAAAAATTGGCTTCATTTTGTATGCAGACAAGCCTTCGATTTTCAAAATGAAACCGATTGCGATTGCCAGTGCGTTAGGCGGCTATTGCTCTGTTATCGTATTATCAACGCCAACTTTTTGATTTCTCTCATTTACTTGTCAGTAATGGTACTATTATTTATTCTGTGGTAATGGCGGCTGAGTTAAAAACAACACCATAACCACTTCTCAGTACACAGATATATAAGATTATTTGCCGTTAACATCGTTAGCCATGCTTGCCTCGCAAAGGATATGCAATTGTCGTCTCTTTGCTACCGTGTTTATACGTAATAAAAATAAAAATCCGACAAACGGTACACTATTCCATTGCATTGATCTTAAGCGCTTACTTACTCGGGTACCATGCAAAACTGCCGTCCTACCAAAGAAGGCGAGCGTAGTCGAACCATTTTACACTCTATTGGGAACCACATAAAGTTTGAAATGCTTATAATATTACTATGCAGTTAGTCGCCTTCTTTGGTTGGAAGGCAGAATAGTGAAAATGTTGTTAACTTTTGTTGCTTTATGGATATTGCTGTAAGGTTGTTTTTAGAAAGCATATTTTTAACAAATTTTTTTAGGAGCAGTTCATACGAATTCTGGAAGCGATAATAGTCAGTAAACTGTTAGGATAGAATTTGTATGCAAAATAATTTGTAAGTCAAATAATAATCATAAAATAAAATAAATACGAAGGTACAAAGATTTTTACCTTCCAATATTTTTGAAAATCTTTATTACCCACTAGATATTTATTGACTTAGCTATTTTTAAACAGAAACTCAAAATGCTGAGTTGTAAATAGTAACTCTATGGGATTTCTTTATTAGTTTTGTTGAATTTAGTGACGAGACAACGTTTTTCGGGTTATCGGGACTATTTTAAAATATGTGTTGTTAATGTCCACTCATTTTAACAAACCGATGAATCTGCATTTTTTTGTTCTAATTTTCTGGTTATCTTTTTCAAATTTTCTTACACTAAAAACCTTATTCAGATTATTACCAACATGAAAAAAATGGCCCTGTCAATCCACACATTCTAAAATAATGCGCTCACAGACGAACAACATTTTTTTAAATTTACGTAGATGCTATCGTATACCAACGGCTAATACACCTAATAACCTTCTCCCCAAACATCACTTAGTCCAGCATAACGTAGCGTAAAGAGAACTCTACAATATCTTTACTGAAGCATTTTCTGGCATTAATTTTAAGTAGGCAAAGGAATCAGCCCCGGTTCACTACAAGAGCAAAGTGAAAACTTGATCTCGTGTTTGTGCCTCCGGAGATTGCCCTATACGGGGAGAGAATGGATCACTTTTGATGCCCCTAGGGGAAACCACGGAGAAACATTGCTAAAGACGGATGGTGCACAGTTTTTGTCGTTTATATTGTTTTGAAGTTCACAATACGATAAATACATAGTACATTGTTGCAGAGTATAGAAAGTACGCGATTTTTGGACGAGTCATATAAGAGGGCCGAAACGTAGTTGAGGCCCTCTAGTGCAAGAGTCCATAAATTGCACTTTCTACCGAGGCAGACATAGTGCTTTTCACAACTACTGAGAGGAAATAAAATAAAAATTCATATTCAAAACTCAAATTTTAATTCATGTTAATGTGAGATCACCGCCAATTTTACCATAGATAACTTTTTTTAATCTGGACCCCTATTCTTGTAGCACTCGAGATTTTTAAACTAACATGCGAGATGAAGATGTCAACTCCATATAAAATTGTATTTGTTTCGCCATATCTCCCATGTAATTTCATCTCTAGTGGTTAGAGATTAGGGGACAGGTTTAAAAAAAAGCAGTGACATAGTTTTTAGTCTATGTATCTTTTAGCAAAAATACACCTAATATTTTACGACACAAAATGGTGAGTTCTGATTGGTCGATTTAAATTTTTCATTTCAAGGAGCTATGACACAAAAATTGATTGATTGATTTTCATTGGTTCTAAAAGTTGGACAACAATGTTCTCGACCAATCAGCAAACACGCCGATAAAAACATTCTTGGTCTGTCCTTATGTCAAGTTTTAAAACGTTTGGTAAATTTTAAAAATTGTAAATGGTTTTCTTATATAAATTTAGTTTATTAGGTAATTTACTAGGTTACCTATTCTAAAAGTAATTACTGTTTTTTGGTGAACGCTGTTGCACACCTGTTATTGGTATACAGGCTAGTCTAAAATCATCTGTTACTTATTTTTAAAATGTAAGTCATGTATATTGTTGGTGTGTCTATTTAAATAAATAAATAAATAAATAAATAAATAAATAAATAAGTGACGTTTTGTGACCCCAAACAAGACCATCTATGGCCATATTTCCGAGCAGTGTTGTGAAAAGATGTTTTTCTTTGTGTAAGAACTAGACAGCGACTTCAACCGTGCAGTTGTTTTTTTATGTTTTATGGAGTCTTTAGTAAATATATATATATATATATATATATATATGAGCCATGCGTTGTTGTTTACCACTTTTTCGGGTACTGCGGGCCTATTATGGTTGCGTTTATCGATGTGGATAATCGTGGACAAAGCATCTGTCCCTTTCTAACCAGTATGTAAGTGCGAGAGTGACGGATGCTTTATCCACCGTGATAAAGGCTACCATAATGCAGGCCCTGTTCTATGTAAAAGGTAGTGGCTTACTGTTTAAAATCATTACAGAATCACTACTTGGTATACTATTTTTTACTGGAGTTAAGGACATTCGGCCACTCTTAGTGACGATTAGTCGTTCCTTGGTCACAATTTTTCATATAGAAACTTCAAATAGGAACGAGGCTATTGTCTCTAAAATGTCTAAGAGTACATTGAAAACGGTGGTTTAACTTTCTTCTGTTTGATTTTGATACCGAAAATTAGTCATAATTATGATGGCATTTGGCAGTCAGTTGGGAAAGGATAGATGGCGTTAGCACGAGACCGGGCAAAGTGGCGTGAAAATGAAGAGGCCTAAATATACCCTGCAGTGGGTGGATGTGGGCTGAAATGATGATGACGAAAGGAAAAGGATTTTTTTTATTTTTATTAAATCGATATTACATTTAATAGGTAAGAGATTTATACTTAATGTACTGTGTTTTATAGTCTGCGGCAACAGAATAATGTTTTCTCTGTGTGATCAGGGAATGTGTCCGTAAAGCATGGATATGTTAGTGGATGAATTGGCAATTTCCAGTGCCAATGATATTTAATATTTAATTATTTTTGTTACGAATGTTTTGATTCATGGGGTTTTGTTAAGTAAACTTTAGTTACTAAAATAAATGCAATGCGGTATCACAAGGTCGAATATTTTTGTCCCAAATGTTTCAATTGTCCGAAACTTCATTTTTTGTGTCTGTATTTTACATTAAAAATGTCCTTCATAAATCTTTTTTATCATTATTACAAAGTATAAAATAAAGTTGATTTTTACGTCTATCTGTCCGTCTGTATATCCGCAAACTTTTTCTTAACCACGCAACAGATTTTGATGCGGTTTTTATCATCAGATTTTTTTTCACGAAAGGTTAAGCTAGACCCCGGGGCTGCGATTCTAAAAAATTTGACGTGTTTCTGTATTGTCAACATTTTAATATCTCTTATTTACTTGACAGTAATGGCGACTGAGTTAAAAACTATAGGTACTATAACACGCCAAAGACAATATGGTTTAACCGAGTTTAATAGAGACCCATGCCAAATTGTAAAGATGTATTTATTTATAGGCAGGTAACAGGTTATCAGTGATTCTCTTTTTACCCGACTGCGTCAGAAGGAGGGTTATTTTTTTCGAGCGTATGTATGTATGTAAGTCATATATGTATGTATGTATGTATGTCTATTTTTGGACACGTTCTGCAGCCTAAACGGCTTGACGGATTTTAACATACGAGTTCTCATTCGATTCGTTTTAATTGCCGCAGTGACATAGGGTATATAATATTTCAATACGGCCTCCGCGAAAAAAAATGGAGGGGGAATAATAAAAAATATTTTTTATTATAAAAATATGGGTATCAAATGAAAGCTATTAAATAGCCCATTCCGAATATATATACATTATAATACTTTGATGCTACTATTTTGACAGGAAAGTCAAAAAAATACGTAAATGTTAAGTAATAAACTCCTTTTGCTAGAAAGAGAGTTTCGCTTGTAATTTGTCACTTGTAGCTTCGCGACATTAAAAATTTGAGCTCCAGAGCTCATATATATAATTAATGATGAGTAATCATTAATTAAACCACTATTTTATTAATAAAACCTAAAAATAATTAAATAAATTAAATAATTAAAATATTGTTATTTTATTGTAGTCGGGTTTTTTGTTTATTGCTATTTATTTATTTTCTTAAGTGATATCATGATCAAAATCATCATTTGATTGCTTTTATTGACCAGTTACAATTCTAAATCGAAATGAATGTACCTTATTGATTGATGTCAGAACTTTTTCACATTACATGACGGATGGGCGATTACCGCGATGTCCGAAATAAATTGACCAATTCCCTCTTAATTGGTGATATCAATGTTATTGGTCGGAAGGAAATTGGCTCATCAATTTTTTGTGGAACACGAATATGACAAAGCAAATGTGCTTATGTATGTAAGTAAAATACTTTATTGTACGTACACAGGAAAATAACATAGATTTCCATATAACGATGTATTATGCATTGCCAACCCTGTGAACTAAAATTTAACCTGAACACAACAATATGGACAATGATGTATCTGATGGTGATAGCGATAGTGCGACCACTGTACTCAAAAATCTAACTAAAGACCAAAATCTAACAGTTCCCATCTTGATTACTTCGTTATTTTAACATTATTTCATAAAAATATGAATAAGAACTCGTGTAACCAGTAATTAGGGTAAGTTTTATTAATAAAAATACCTACACTTTAACCAAAATGCAGTAATCACAGCGAATGTGCACCCGTTGATGTTAGGATTTTGATCTTAAATTAGATTTTCGTGTATAGTATAGGATAGTAGTTATGAATCCATTAGTAACGTCAAGTTTTCAAATACCGTTTATTTAATCTCAAAATATTTAATACCGAAATTTAAAGGACCGAATTTTATAATTCCGAAGTTTTACAACACCGAAAAAATATAAAGCAGTATTATCAAAATCTTGAAGCTTCGTGAAACTCAAATTAGAAATAGCGATGATTTCGAGTTTTCAGAATTGGGATATTAAAATTCGGGAAGAAATATTTCGAGATTATGTAGTGTACTTAGGGCCGAGTTCACCCACAGTAAAACGGGCGGGTAAGTCTTAATCAGCTGTTAATCAATACATTTGACACTCGTTAAACCGCTAATCGCCCGTTTAATTGTTGGTGACCTCAGCCCCTAATATACTAAATATCTTTTTAGTTTCATGATCAATTCAACCGACTCATACGTTTGTAGGCGGAGCCCAAAAACTTACATTTCTAAGTCATGCTCCACGTTATTCCCGAGTTCTGCATATTGTTATCCCACGAGTGTAATAGAGTTACGATTTATGTCGTTGTATGTCGCTACATACATTCACGTTTCCTACATTCAAGACGACCGTCTTTAGGGATATTAAAGCACGAGGTTTTGAAAAATCCACGCTTTGAGATTGTTGGAATATTAAAGTGTGCATGCATTAAATGTTGTAAAGTTTGAACAATGCTATAAGCGTTGTTGCTTTTGGATTTACGAATAACTGAGGTAATTTGTAAAATTGCTTACTTGTTAAGATACTATTTCTAACGAGGGGTAATCTATAAGGTGTTTTAACACTGTGGGACCTTTTATGATATTATCCCTAAAATAAATGCCGTAGTACCTCAAAAACTTAAACGTATCACATCATGGTTTTACATCAAATAGTTAAAAACACCCTGTATAAAGCAACCCCTAATTGCAGCGCTGATATCTCTACGTCCCAAACGATGTTATTAATGAAACCTAACAATGAACCATATAAAAAAAACCTCTTCCAAGTTTGTCCATCAGTTTGCGAGCCACAATGCCATAGACAGATAAACAGATAAAAGACACACAAATACACAAATAAACAAATAAAAAGACATGCCTATACACAGATACACAGAGACATAGATAAAAATACACACATATACATAGATACACAAATAAAAAGACACTCATATACATAGATAAACAGATAAAAAAACACACATATGCACAGATCCACATATAAAAAGACACTCATACACACAGATACACATTTTTATAGTGGTGATTATTATTTATATCTTAGAATTCAACATTAATACAATTAAAAATTAAAACTAAACGTATTTAAATTAAAATTAAACTAAGCTACTCAAATATTAAAGATATAAATAATAATCACCACTATAAAAAGAACACCCCCTCTAGCAGGTCCGCTCGCGGCATGGTCCCCATGACACTGGCTGCATTACCTCTCTGGATAGCTAGCCCAGTCCTTTGGGAGAGGTAGGCACCAGCTCTAGGATCTCCGGAGGATTCTATGAGCCGAGAGGACAGGGCCAAATATATTTAATATTTGAGTAGGTTTGTTTAATTTTAATTTAAATACGTTTAGTTTTAATTTTTTATTGTATTAATGTTGAATTCTGTAAATATTATGGCGAATACACAAATTAAATTTAAAACACTCCATAATAATAATCTGATCTTGACTGACGTGCCCGTCTTGAAATGCGTCCTGTGGCGCTATTCTACCCAGTAAAACCTAGCCTTTGACATGTTATGTTGGTCACGTTATGTTTTTATTTACTTAACAGTGATGGCGGCCGATAGAACATTACGTTGGATAGAACCCTAGCGGGCCTAGTATAGTTGCGTTTATCGCGTGACAAAATGTGGATAAAGCATCCGTCACTCTCGTACCTATAGACGTGTCAAAAAGTGACGGATGTTTTATCCACATATTGTCATAATAAACGCAGCCATATTAGGCCCCCAGGTATATGTATAGTTTTTTGATGTTTACTTTGACGTGACTTGAGATGGGGATCTCAACTCGATCAAGATCAGCTTGTCAAAGTCTTAAGTTTTTAATAGTAATCGATCCATACTTCCATATCCATCCAAATGTGAAAGTGTGTATGTTTGTCCGTCTTTCACGCTTCAACCACTGAACGGATCGACATGAAACTTGGCACACATATTGGTTAGCTCCTGGAATAGGACATAGGATAGTTTTTATCCCGGAAAATTGGACAGTTCCCGAGGGAGCAGCGATAAACGACTTCTACGCGGACGGAGTCGCGGGCGAAAACTAATAACTAATAAGTACCGTTGTCTTTTAACTTTTGTAGTTCATTTACTCTAACCTTTGCTGTCACTTTGATAAATTAAAGAATTAAAGCCATGTTTTGTTCTGAAATGCTCCTGCAATATTAAGTCGGTTGTTTAGAGTCACCGCAGACAGATTTAGTGCATCTGGGCCCTCTAATTAAATGTGGAATAATTTAGTGGCTGGCGACTGTTGGAGACGTAAAAAGACAATGTATTTTAAACTAAACTAGCTTTTGCCAAAGGCTTTGTTGGCGTAGAACTTTATTATATGTGCTATTTAATACGTTAGGGCATGTAAAGCTTTTTTATTTAATTTAAATAGCGTATAAAAAAATATTACTACCTAAACCATCTTTATTTTTTCACAATAATACCCCTTTTTACCCGACTGCCGAAGGGTAATGTGTTTCACAGCCTATATATGTATGTTTGTTCCTTTGTGTCATTATAAAAACTAATCCCGCTGTCCGATTTTGATGATTCTTATGTCAATCGATTTGTCTTAATCTGGTGAGTGTCACTGAAGATATCACAGTAATCAAAATTCAATATGGCGGCAACTAGAGGCCATATTGTGCAAATTAACAAAAAAGGTCTACCAAGCATGACAAGTGGGGTATCATTGAATAGGGATTTAAAAATCATCTTTAGGTTTCTTTCATCATTTTGCATTTTGAATGGTCATTTAGGATTTATAACGATTTAAAGTTGGTTAGCAACAGTCGGGTTTTGAAAGCTTGCTTTTTGTTATTTAATAAAATTTTGTAGATACTTGTGCGCACACTTTAGGCTTCTTAAATTCAGAGAATCTTATTAGAACCACAATATAGCACGTTTAAACATTTTCTGATCATTACTATTCATTCTGAAAAAAATCTCTATTTGTAACTAACTTCTGCCCGCGACTTCGTCAGCATATATTTCGATTATCTTTATTCACTTAGGAACTTTTAAATTTTCCGAGAAGAAATATCCTATGTGTTTATCTACGGTATAAGCTGTCTCCATTCCAAATTTCATCCAATTCCGTCCAGCCGTTGCAGCGTGAAGGAGTAACACACAAACTTTGGCATTTATAATATTAGTAGGATTGAACCTAGCTCCTGTTTTAGTAGTATAGCAAAACATTAATATGGCGCGCGGGTTAAGCAATAATACACTCTTTGTCAACGGCGTAAGAGCTTTGACGAAAGCCATTTTACTGGGGTCATAGTTAAAAAGAGTATAAGTCTTCTGAAGATCAAGTGAAAAAGGGTTTAAGTCTAGTACACTCCGTTTATGTATATACCCTTTTGTAATACAAATTAAGTCGACTTATATTTTTCAATAGGTCCCTAGTGTGTCCTGCTATACGTAGAAACAGACGTGGCTCTAATCTACTCGGGAAAAACATATCGCTTTTGACGTGTTATCGTATTATCAACGTTACGATAGGTCTTATTTAATTAACAATTATTATTTTTTGGACAATGTCACACCAATTGAGCCGGTCCCAAACTAAGCTCTAGGCTTGTACTATGGGTACTAGACAACGATATAAATACTTGTATAGAGAAATATACACATAAATACATAGAAAACATCCATGACTCAGGAACAAATATTCACGCTCATCACACAAATATCTGCCCTTACCAGGATTTGAACCCAGAACCGCCAGCATCGTAGGCAGGGTCACTACCAACTAGGCCAGCGCGTCGTCGAATAATGGCGGCCGAGTTCAAATCAATACGATAACATCGAAATCAATGTGGTTTTATGGACCAGAATACTGCCCTGCTACGGAAAAAGGACACATGTACTAGGTATATTGGTCTAAGATCAGAATAGTAGACGATTTGCACCGGGCTGTTTATTCGATGAAAAGTATTTTATACCAAATTTAATACGCTCAATAATATGTGACGAATAGGTAGGCTGAAAAATTTCAGTCCAGTACTTATATCATTACAAACATAATAAAATGAACTATTTTTAAATTGCAAATGTTTGTTTAATAGACAAATTACATACTAATCGAAAGTATGAAGTCTATAGAATATGCAAACGTTAGTTTTGGTGCAAATTATTAGTACCGACTTCCCTGTTTATACCTGCCTACACAATAGTTTGACAGGAAAAAAATAGTCAACCTAACGTTTGCATATTATTCTATAGGCTTTATACTTTTGATTCGTATGTAATTTGTCTATTGCAATTTTTTTAAATAAATTTCATCCTACCTATTCGCCATATATTACTTAGCATATTAAATTTGGTATAAAATACTTTATATCGAATAAACAGCCCGATGCAAATCGTCTCCTATTCGGATCTCCTACTGTAGAAATTGTATTGCACTTCCAACCTTTAAGAACCTTTGAGAGTTTAATATGCTTCTATAGAAGGGCAGAATAAAGTCCCTGATTTAGAGATCGCCAACATTTTGATTCGATTCCTAGCTCGTAAGCCTTTGCGGACGCTCTCGAGTAACCCATAGGGTATTGAATACGTTGTTTTCAAAACTAACCTCTGAAGCAGCTTACTGCATAATTAAAGCTGATGCATGAAGCTTTAAGCTCCGTTTTGGAGTGCTTTTACAGTGCCGTATCTATTACTAACCCTGCGCCGTCTGTTTGCCTGCTTAATACGGCTGCATTTTCTTTAAACGTTATGATTTAAGACGTGTTGCATTATAACTTCTGTTATCAAAAAAAATAATGTATTAAAACCTAACTGGACAAAAAGCATGAGGCCTTATTCTACGTTGTCTCTACATTTTGCCATCGTATTGTTATTAACTCTGCCGCTGTTACTGTCAAGTAAATAAGAACGATCATATAAAAATATAGTCCGAGTAGAATAAATAGAGCTCCTGACATAGTGGCATTCCATCTTAGTCCTTAATCTCGTAAGGCTCAGTGCAATAGAATGAACATAATCAAGGCAATTAAATTTGAACTGTATCGAATGGGAATATGGTTTATTTTCGTAACTTCATAAACAGAAAATGTTCTTATCGAACAAACGTAATTGAACTTTATTGCCTTGATGGTAGATTCAAAATCGCACTCACAAAAATCTCTGTGTAGTATGGTGGGTTGGTAATGCATAACAATCTTAAGATTGCATAGATGCCCATGGACTTCAGAGATCACTTACCATCAAGGTGTTCATTCTACTTTAGTTCAGCCCGTCTTGCTTTGACATTGTAATCACACTGTTGATGTCATGATAGCTCTTATCTTGTACAAACATACTGGAGGGTAGGGTCCACCTTTCAGATACATACCACCCTTAAGGGTCTCAGCTGCTGTCTCAGCTGTTCAAATGTCCAAGTTTCCTCACGTTGTTTTCTTTTACTGTTAGTGGATCGGATACGTAGGTATTTGAAAAGTGGCATAAAAAGTACATACATACTTACATTAAATCACGCCTGTTTCCCAGAGGGGTAGGCAGAAACGACTTCTTTCCAACTGCTACGATCCTGACAAATGTCTTTCGCTTCTTCCACATTCATACATCGAGTTATGCACGCACGTTGGTTTCGGGTACTTAAGATTCGGCCCTTTTCCAGTATTTCTCCGATTTGATTCGAAAAAGTACGCCTAGGGCCCTTCCGACCCTTCCACTCACTTTCGCTCTGTATATCTCTTTGGTCAATCTTCTTTCATCCATCCTTTCCAAATGACTGAACCATCGAAGCATGCCCTTTTCAATCTCAGGCACTACGTCTTCTTTTAGCCCACATTTCTCTCTAACTTTTTCATTCCTTACTCTATAAATCAGTTTCACACCACACATACTACGCAAAGAGCGCATTTCAACTGCATTTATACGACTTTCATGCTTGTCCTGCCACAGCCAACATTCACTACCATTATTTTCTTTTAAATAC
Source organism: Acleris literana (assembly GCA_946894065.1). NCBI lineage: Eukaryota > Metazoa > Arthropoda > Insecta > Lepidoptera > Tortricidae > Acleris > Acleris literana. Next base: position 5,661,059 of record OX335685.1, on the reverse strand, counting down.
CGTTACAGCTCCATGTAAACAATAAGTCAAAGGATCAATGACAAGCTATAGTTAGCTTCTACACCAGTGTTAGGGTAAATATCAAACAGAGCTATGCGTGGTAGCCAAGTGGTGTACGAGGAAAAAATCCAACAATAGGAATACTTCATTTTTCTAGCCTCGCGCAGGGTTGCTCTCCATTGTTATTTTTTTTCTCGCACACTGCTCCGCCACCTCACACAGCTCCCGTGGATATTCACCCTAATCACATTCATATTCAATAAAGTCATATTTTTATTAGACTAAGAAAACTGACCGTCGGCGTATCGTTCTTTTGGTGAAAGTTAAATATAAAATGTAAACAAAACATTTAAATAACCCTGTTTCAAATAATTAGTTACATTTACACCACTTAAGATATTCTTATAATTAAAACAGCTAGTATTCAAATAAGCTGTAAAAGCCGTCAGTTCTTTTCGTGAAATAAAAAAATACTTTTGATAAATCAGTGTTTTACAAAGGACAGTGCAAAAAGTTTAAAATATACATTATCAAAGCGAATTCCCAGTAATGCAACAGCATTACTCTTATTTTACTATACTTGACGTTTATCCATTTACCATAATCCAAATAACTGGATTGAATTTAGCGAGTAAATTAGTACGCCAAATATGCTTTAAAATAGGATGTCCGAAACATGGATAATCTGTTCATATTTGACTGGAGGCAATAGTTTAATACGACATAATTATGAAGTATTATGCACTCAATACTTGCTGTGAATATTCTAGCATAATATTACTGTAATAAATTTGACCTATGCCAGATGTAAGCGACGGCCTACCAAAAATAACAATGCAGTGAACTTTTTCCAGGAAACAAAAATTACATTATAATGCAAATACGTTTTATTGGACACCACAACACGGAAACAGTACATGATTACAGGTATACAACAGGCGGTCTAACCGCTAAAAAGCGATCTCTTCTAGATAACCTTGGACAGAGAAATAGCTAAGCACACTAATACATGAAAGGCGGTGTAAACTAATTGCTTTAGAAGAAAAGTCAAACTAAATTATTATATTGAAATAAAATCTACATAAATAAATACAATTTTGCATAAAATACAATCTAAATATATATCCATCTATATAAATTTAATAATATTATTATAATACATTATAACTTGTAGAAATCAGCTTAAGTTAGAATAATATTCCAGGAAAAGTAAAGGAAAATAGAGGAACTAAGAAGCGATGGACCCTGCCGTAATACTAAAAAAGGCAGGTAAAAGTATTTTAAATTTAACCTGATTAACAATAGAGTATATATTGCTTTGACCATTACATTGTAGTTAGCCGCCTTACGGCAGAACAGTGATCATCTAGTTTGCTTTAGCCTTCTTTAAATTTTAGGTAAAGCGTTTCATATTCTACAGCTCAGAGTCAGAACAATTTCAGAACCAGATGTAATTTTTTGGTAAAAAATATGATAAATGAAAAATTAGTTGTTGATTTAACAAAAATCACTAAAAGTAACATCACGTTTCAAAAAAAAATCTTCAAGATAGACTTTTCCGCCTTTACTGTGCTCAATACTCAATATTAATACGTTTCCCGCCCACTGGGGATAAAAAAATTAATGGTGATTATTTCTTTGTTTGTATAACAATATATCATTTGAATGCGCCCCCGCTGGCGAATAACTTGTTTTATTATTGTTGTCTACATTTCCTCCCTGTCATAAAGTTCGGGACGAATGAAATATCCAGTCGTAATTTTATATTTTGTAAGAATAAAGGCTCGTAATATATTTATCGCGTTCCGTTTTGTTTCAGCTGTAGAAATCGAGGTATAAAATAAAAAGGTTTTTGGTTGGAAAATATCTGCGTTTTCCTAGAATAGACAAGACCTACCAAAAAAAAATCAGTAGAAAATACTACTCTTCTTTTACCTACATTGCTTCTTAGTAATAACTATATGAAAAGCAAGCTTTAAAAACCCGACTGCATTTTTTATACTGTCGTCGATATACCTACATATGTTAATAATTGTCATTTGGCCATTGTTGTTATTTCAATTTTAACAGTTTATGTATCCTATGACACTCTCGCTGCGAAGACGAATCCAATGATACCTCATTTGTCAAAATCGTCCAAGCCGTTTTTGCTGTAGCGGGGTACATAGAACTGGACATACATACACGACGGTGAAAAACATAACCCTCCTTTTGGGCTCCGCCGCAGTCGGGTAAAAACAGGTACAGTCAGCCAAAAATGTGGTCTGCCACCCTCCGGTTGAAGTTCATTTGTACGTCATGATTCAACAAGTTCTAGTTTCCCTTGCAATAATATTATGACAGTGACTAGTGTCAACCTTTTTCAACCAACTTTTTTCAAAACTGGTAGACCGCTTTCTTAGCCGACCGTACCAGTGTAGAGCTTAGTTTAGACCTAGGCCACCGAATGTTTATTTATTTATTTCATTAAAAAAACTTTATTTTAGTCAGCATGTAGACTAAAGATTGGCAAACCGTCAATGTAAAGCTGATTCTGAAAAAAATTGTCTTAAATCTCTTAACGCTAAATGTAAATTGGGAGTGGTTACAATAAACGTAGGAAGAGGGAATATGTTATTTCCCCAAAGTGTACAGCTAGTTGATTCTCTTGAACAAAACTTTAAATTCTTCGAATATCCGGCAAAATCTAAGCTGTCCCGTCAGAGTAATAATTATAACCTCGTAAGGCCTCGTCAAATTTCGTTAGTTCGAAAAATAATCTTATGTCAGTCAACTAAAGTCAAAAGTCACTTTGACAGATGTCCTAAATTTAGGACATCGGGCCTTGCGAGGGACATAATAGTATTAGTGCCGTATTTTTAAAATGGTCACAAGTTTCCTCGGCCAAAGCGGTAGGTATGTACCAACCTAACTCTGCCACTGACTTCGAGGACGCGGGTCAATTTAACTTTACCAGTTTATATTTGTTTGACAAATTGAAACCCCGAGTTCTTCATTCGAATATCACCCCTGTGCCCCTAGTTCGAAAGCTAAATGAATTAAAAATCAAGTCCATTCAAAATTCAAATGAATTAATCAGACGTCTGACTGTCTGATGCCGAAGCCCGTAGAGGTGTAGCGAGTCGATGTAGCCCTCGCTACGCAGCGTAGCGTAGCCCGTCTAGTAAAATGATACCAGAGTGACTCATTTTGTTGTCTGTCTGTAGTAAAGATAAAAATATAATTACGTAACTAACGTTTTTTATAACTTAAAACAAAATAACTGGCTATTTGAGATTTTGATTTGGTGATTTTTGCATGTTGATCTAGATAGTTTAGTTTTCAAATAAATGTATTTATGGATGATCTTACATCTCATTCCAAATGACATTTTGTTAATAACTACTACTCTACATAACTTATACAGTGTGTTACCAGCACCCTGGCTTTTTTTAAAGGAGGTTAAAATAACGTATATCTGTAACGTAACCATGACATTAATTTAATTAATAATTCAGGCTTTGTTAACTTTCTAACGAAATTTTAATTGCTAGCAATGTAAAGCACAGCAATTTGACAAGTGTTAAATGACAGTCAAAAATTACTTTGAATATTATGATTTGCCCCCGTACCACGACATGCCTTGCACTAAGCAACAGCGATACTGATAACGATGAACACGCAGCACATACTAAAACACGCAGCAATACATTAAAAATGCACAGTATCTAAGAAAATTAATTGTGAAGTTATTTTAATATTTTTTTAATTGATAATACTTGCAAACAATTACTATAGCATCATATTATCGGTAGTTTTAATAAATTCCCGCATGCCGGTAATACACTGTATATACATACTCTAAATAAAAGCTAATGATGAAAAGAAAAATAATGTTAAAAAACAGGGGATGATTTCACACAAATTGACCTAGTCCCAGACAAAGCTCTACGCTTGTAATATGGGTACTAAACAATCGTAAACATAATTACATAGATAAATACATATTGAATGACCCGTATAAGGTACATGACTAAAATAGAAACGAAAAATAGTAAAATTTATTCTGCAATAAATAATTAAAACACTAACATAATTCTCAAGACAAAAATTTCAAGACAGCAATCCTAAGAAAACAATGCGTTGCCGACCCTAAGGACTAAGATAGTGTCTCTATGCTAGTTAATTTCACCAGTTGTCACCGAAATGTGACCCTTATTCCCCGCTTTACACAATGTAAAGGCGAATATTTTTGACAGAGTTTATCGTAAATATTGTTCAACGGCCAAGTTAAATATGTATTAAGTACCTTCCAAAAGGAAGCCGGTCGTTTCTTGACGGATGAGGTTCATCTTTATTTACACGTACATCGTAACGTTACGTAGGGTGCGTGTGAGTAACCTTGCCCCTTCCTTGCACCTTCACCCGTGTATTAAGGACAAAAAGGTACATGTATTATGGTCTTACATTGCAAAAGCGATCTTGTTGATAACAGTTAATAGTTGGATTTGGATAAACTATTATGGTATTTACGCGCTTTTGGTTATGGGGTGGCAACACTGCTGTTTGATTCAGAACGTTTGCTGTTTACATGTGTTTTAAGCGGATTGGGCATCGTTTTGCCAAATAGTCAATACTTTTAAAGGTTGGCCAATTTAAATTGGTATTTAAACTACGCATTCAATATGGATATTATAGGAACATACAGTTGAGTGTCTGCGGTCAAATACGGTCCTTGACACATTAAACTATTTTTTGTTTACTCTGCGGTAATCTCTCATTAAATAACCATGCTAAAATCGAACTTTTATTTTAATTAATTCCATCAGGTTATGGGCCCGGCACGCTTCCACTCCACGTTAAGGCTCGAATTTTGTAGGAGTGTTGAGTGTCTGTGGTCAATCCGGTCCTTGACACATTAACCTATTTTTAGTTTACTCTGTGGTAATCTCACATTAAATCACCATGATAAAATCGTTCAATTTAAAATCTACAATTTTTATGGTTTTTTTATAATAGCAGGACGATGCAGTTAAAAATATTACTCAAAATAAACATCAACTGATTGTAACTTTAATATAGTTACAAGTATATTAGCGACTATTCGAGTATATATAGACTTCTACTTTCAAAGCCACAAACAAACACACACAATAAACCCCCTTTTAGCGTAGGGGTTGAAAACAAGTAAAAATACTGCTTCAAAAGGTGTATAAAGTTACTTGCTCAATTTACCTGAAAACTTTAAGTGAATTCGTCTGAGATAGATGAGATCCTCAAACTTTCTACCTGAAACGGCTCCGGACTGTCTTAGGACCACATGAATAGTTGTTAGAAATTGAACTTTCGGATTAGATTTCGAGCACACACTGTCTCGTCTTGGCATTCAAAATTCCCATCTGATAGTATCAGCCATCCTTATCTTTTCAGATTGTAGTAGGACGCAAATAATAGGTTCGTCCTTGTTTGGTCGACGCGACATTTCATAGAACGTATCACTTTGCAGAATGAATGATTAAAGCACTATTTCCACCAAACGGTCCGCAACGGATCGGATCGGAAAGAATTTATGGACTTTAAACGATACTGATGATATGTACTGTTTTTAAGTCTACATTACCGCAACATGTGAACGTCACCGAAAGTATGCTAAGACACGCGATCGGCCCCGTTCGCTTGCGATCGGCCCCGTACGCATGTCGTCATGTGCGATCAGAACCATTCGGCCGTGACCGGGCGAGCCCACTCATTCTCGAAAGTGCACTCAAACACGTGGTAGGAACGAAACTATTTGACTGGGTGCGGATACGTTCGCAAGCCACCGTACGGTTCCGATCGTGTGCGTCGACAACCTGTCGACCGCGAACGGCTGTTACCGCCCGATCGTATGCGTCGACCGGCATTTTTACCCGACTGCCGGAGGGTATTGTGTTTCACCGCCTATATATGTATGTTTGTTCCTTTGTGGCATTCTAGAAACTAAACGCGTGGACCGATTTTGGTGATTCTTATGTCAATCGATTTGTCTTAATATCTTGAGTGTCACTAAAGATATGAAAGTGTTTAAAATTCAATATGGCGGCAACTAGATGCCATATTGTAAAAAATAAAAAAAAATAAGTAGACGACCTATGACAAATGGGGTATCATTGAATAGGTATTTAAAAATCATATTCAGGATTCTTTAATCATTTTTCATTTTGAACGATAATTTAGGATTTATAACGATTTAAAGTTGGTTAGCAACAACAGTCGGGTTTTACAGGAGGTTTTATTAGGAGTTAACATTTTGCAACAAGTGTAAGCTAACCTACGAAATGGAGAAGAATATAATACACGGCTTTAGGGCTGAAACTCTACACGTAAAAAACTTATTGTTCTTGACGTGTTTCCGTATTGTCAACTTTTGATAGGCCTTATTTACTCGAGAGTAATGGCAGCCGAGTTCAAAACAATACCATACCAAAGACAATACAGGTCGAATGGTTTTACTGAGTTAAATACAGTCCCTGCAGAAAATAGCTTTCGATAAGGTGAAGTTTGGTGAAATTATACATTCAATGATAAGTTTAGAAGTAAAACAAGGTGCACCGCAAATTACATTCGCCTAATGCTAACAACATATCCAGGCAATATCTACTATAAGTTTGTCACTTAATTCTCTGTAATGATACATAAAATATTTATTCATTAAATTGACATAAATATTTTTATTTCAACACAACATATGTACATCATAACATACATCATAAAATACAAATATTAACTAAAATAAAAATAAATTAAAACAAATCGAACCCCTCCAACGAACTCACTTGTGGCATCGAGCCTAAGACACTCGCAGCGTTTCCTCTCTGCACCGCTAGACTCAGCCTTTGGGCAAAAAAGGAACCGGCCCGAGGATCGCCACAGACATGCACCAGTTTTTCCGACACCTCCTTGACGAATTTTTTCAAATCAGAAGACCACGGACCAAAAGTTTCGATGGCGAGGGCCGCAAATACGTAATTTGAAATTAAAAAGGCGTATTTGCGGCGTTTAAGAATTTGGGCATTGTCAGAAGCATATCCAGGAGTGCCAGCGGAGCCTTGAACATGAGACGAGGCTAACGTGTCTACACACGTACAGTCCCATGTTAAAGGCCGTCCCAGATGCCACGGCACTAGAGTACATCCGTCGGGCCATAAATTGACATAATATTTACAAAACTCAAAATTAAAAGAACTAAACGTATTTCAATTAAAATTAAACTTAACTACTCAAATATTAAAGATATAAATAATAATCACCAGTATAAAAAGAACACCCCCTCTAGCAGGTCCGCTCGCGGCATGGTCCCTATTACACTGGCTGCATTAATTTTCTTAAGTGTAATTATACTTAATACACACTGTTGCCCTTGTAAAAGGCGTTCGGTGTCGGTATTCCTTAAAACACTGTACAACAGTTTCCGAAAATCGTTTACGTTAGTTTTGCACGCACAGCTTACAAAATCGGTGGAGTTAACATAACTTTCCGTTAACGATAACGTTGAAAACGTAGCCGAATGCAACTTGACCAGTCCCACTGTTTTTCTTACAAAAGTCGATATTTTACTTTTAAAATTCAAATGAAGGCTACTTTTTAGCGGCATGTTTTTTGCAATTGTTCCAAAAGGTTTTTTCTACCTGGTAACATATTCACACATGTTGTTTTAAGGGATTTTTAACTCGATGTGTTTGCGGAAAAAGTTTACCGTAACATCTGTTATAACAGCGTTTATTGAACCTATGGGACGGGTCGGAACACGATATTTATCAAGCACCCGGGATATAGAGTATACAGTGTTGCTAACAAAATAACATATTTTTTTTTTAACAGAATTTGTTTAAGTGATAGATTAGCTCAGCAATGGATTCTAACTGGTGTCCGTGCGGTTTATAGTACCATGGATATGTTTGTTAATCTACTTAGTTTGTTATAATTTTTGTGCTAGATATCAACTCGATCTGGTAACAGTGGTATTAGACAAGATGCGTGGTGGATTGACGTATACTGCCAGATGGTCGAAACAAGCGCTTATGTCAGTTCCATACACATTGACAGTGTTCGGAAATCATTTTCGATAGCGTAAAGCATCTTGTCTAGAGTCTCTGTACTAAGCTCTGTCCCTCACAACACTCTTATAGAGTGCGAGGGACGAGCATTCGACTTGCTAGCGAGTACGGTAATTGTAATTCTTAGTAAGGGTACTGATGTGATTGTACTGACGAGATATTTCTCAAATTTTATATGTTTCTGATAAGAAATTCTCGGTAACTTCTAATAACTTTAATTTTTGTGGAACAAGAACATTTTCAATGCTCTCAAATTTTACCGGATCTTAGTAATGCTCTCAAATGTTTCCGAATCTTAGTAATTTCTTGAGAACATTTCCAAACTTCTGGAAATATTCTGCAACTTGCACATTGCTTTAGGATCAAAAACCAGAAGAATCCATTTGAAGGAAGAAAATTGAATTGAAAATTGAACAGTTCTAGTCGAAAAAGTAGCTAACAAACACGCGAACGAATTTGCTGCAAAAACAATTTAAAAAGAAAGACTAAATCCGTTTGCAAATTTCATTTTCAGTAAAATACCATGCCAAAGTGAACCAACATTTTTGTGTACACGCAAATATGCAGGAAACGGAGTTGTTTTTAACTCATAAATACCTTTGCTGACTTCAACAGATCTGTACAAATATGTGGCGTATTTCATTTGGTACCGCAATGTAGTCAGATGCGTCGAGCAATATATCAGGGACGTGAGACTTCGCTGGCTGCACATTTTTATGTCCCGTGCTACGTATGGGCTTAAATTATCCGTATTGTTCCCGAGACAAATGGGCCACGAAGCGAGGATACAGATTTTATACAGTTCTGTTATGAAGTCGGACGCAGTTTAAAGAGATTTACGAAAGCAGTTTTAAACCAACGGCGATCGTTCAACCATATTGGGATGTAGGTTATATTTCAGCCGTCGTGGAGAGTGTTGAGGAAGGCCTATGTCCAGCAGTGGAAGTCTTTCGGCTGGCATGATGATGATGATGATGAAGTTATATTTCAGGTTACTTTTTTCACCATTAAATTATATAAATTATCTATAATAGTTAACACCAATGTAAAATTTCATGGTAATAGAATACGAATACTTGGACACCACAATAGCGTAACACGGGACAGTACTACTAGATTTACTATTAAAGAATAGAGATAACAAGCTTACTGTTAAATTTCAATTACTTAGATAGGTAATGGAACACCTGCTATGACAGTCACAATCTGTCCTTTAATACATCATGGAAAGAAATAAGAAGCAGAGACAACATAAAGGAACGAGGAGGCAAGGGAAAAGGAGGGAGGGAAGTTACTTCAATTCTCAAATCATTTGTTGGAAGACTGGATTGTTTGTCTAATATTCCACTTACAAGAGCGAGGATGTTAATTTATAGAAAGAAAGTAATTAAGTATTTGTTAAAGATATTGTTAATAAAGACCAGTAACCAGTTCTAACTTTGTAATCTGTACTTTACTCGTAAAAGCCATTCTTATCTTAGAAAAGTGACAGTTGTGTTTCATCTTCTTCTTCTGGTGAATCTTCATTTACTGAAGGGTAGTAGTCAGCTCTTTAAATCCGGTCATTTCCAGAGCGAGTCTGAACATTTTGTTCAACTGTTTCGATTCCAACCCACTCCCTGATGTTCCGCAGCCGAGACTCCTTACGCGATCCAACTCTTCTTTTCCCGGCTTTCTTCCCCATCATAATGTTTTGAAGGAGCTTTGTTTCATAAACAATTAAATTCCTTTCCCATTGCAAACAATATCCAATGTCAACAAACTGAGGCACCAAATTTTCAAATTTCCTCCCACAGCGTCGCACCAAAAGTGTTTTTCAGGATTCTTGTTACTTAACATATCTAAAAACGCGCTAGAAAATGCACGCTAACGTTGTTTACACGCAAATACTATTCCAACAACAATGCGAGTACCCGACACCCGAGGACGTAGGAACAAACAAATAATCATCTGTCAAATTCCCTTGTTGAAATTCTCCAGACGAACAAGGTTGTGAAAAAATTGGAATACAAACTTTTGCTCGGTTATTTGGTACATTTTGCGTGCTTACTTAGGCTGGGATATATTGGAAAGTTGGTAAGTCTATCTGAGGTCTGTGAGCACTAAGAAGGTTTTCGGGTTTGTACTTCTCTCTCACTCGCTCTTAATAAGAGCATATGAGAGCGAGGGATTGACAAGTACAAACCCGAAGCACCTTCTAAGAGCTATCTATTTGACTTATCACTTGTTTACACCTTTTACCAATATTGTTTGTTAACTCGGCCGCCAGTAATGTCGGCACAGTCAAGGACTTTAATTGTTATGCCACGATGGAACCCTGTCGCATAACGTTAATCGTTCATTTAAGCGTAATTTCTGTCACGTGGTTTGACGCAGTCATTATGACAGGGTTCCATAGTGGCATAACAATTAAAGTCCTTGACTGTACGTAATGGCGGTAAGGGGGGCCAAGTTACTTAGATCTGTTAGTCACGTTGACAATACAATAACAATAGGTATATATTTACACAAAGCAAATTTATCGCTGATTGCTGTGTTTTCCGAGTAATATAATAATAAAATATTCCGGGACAATCTCACACAAATTGAGCTAATTCCAAACTAAGCTAATAATACTTACATAGAGAAATAAATACTAAAATACACAGAAAACATCGAAGACTCAATAAAATTGTGGTTTTAATGTACGTAGTTGTATGTCAGAATACTAATTCAGTCCAAGTCTATTCTTGCGGACCACTAATGCGCAACAGAAGCACCTAGGGCGACATATCACGGACCCACAAGATATACATTCTTGGACGCACAGGGCCTTTGCGGTGAACTCTAAGCAAACGGCTGCCACAAAAGATCAGCAATGGTCGAAGTCACAAGGCCCATCTCAAACACCCCCCCTCGCACCTTCGTTCCCAGAGTATCTATTAGAATGAGCTGTATACAATTTTTTATTTATTACAATACCTACTAATAATAAAATCGGAAGGCAGCATCTTTACCGAGTAACATCTGCCCTCCATTAATATTTCAAGGGCAGCTGGCAGACCAAGTAGGACGGAACCGTAAATCGTAACTACCCGTATTTTACTTAAACGGCATAGGCCCGAAAATTCGTTGGCCAAACTGTTGTAAGTATCAAAGACTACATTCAATAACTTAGACTCAACTTTAACTCTAATACTTCTATTATAGATACAGTCAAACTCAAAAATATCTACACGCCCCTATGCCAGTAATAATAAGGTCTATGTTTACAAATACTTGCCACGATGGCCGTATTGATATTAGTGATTGTGTAATATCGCTCGTACATATTCCTACATTGGTTTTTAACGAGCGGTAGAGGCAGATAACCATGCTAATATAAATTACAATGAAAATGGTAACTTTTCACAAGTAACAATTATCAGGTACCTACTTACATAACGTATGCTTAAGATATATTTGCGCAATCTATTATATAAAATGCTAAGCTGATTGTTGATATATCAACGCACAGCCCAGACCGCTGGACCTAGAGACTTGAAATTTTGCACATAGATACCTTATATAGTGTAGAGATCCACTAAGGAAGGATTTTTGGAACTTCCACCCCTAAGGGGGTAAAATAGGGGAAAAACGTTTGTATGAAAGTCCGTCAGTTTTGAAGTTAGACGCTTCAAATTTTGCGTTTAGGTTGGCGATTGAATTTCAACTTATACGTGTCTCAGCGTTTATGATAATTTTAACCCCGAAGGGATGAAAAGGGGTAAAACGGATTGTTAATATATCAACGCACAGCCCAAACCTTAGGACCTAGAGACTTGACATTTTGCACATAGATACCTTATATAGTGTAAAGATCCACTATGGAAGGATTTTTGGAAATTCCACCCCTAAGGGGATGAAAATTTGTATCAAAGTCCGTCAGATTTGGTTTAAGTTAGACTATTCAAATTTTGTGTTTAGGTTGAAAATTGAAAATAAATTTATACGTGTTTCAGCGTTTATGATAATTTCATCCCCGAAGGGATGGAAAGGGGTAAAACTGACTGACTGATCGATCAACGCACAGCCTAAACCGCTGGACCTAGGGACTTGAAATTTGAAGGGAATATTCCTTGGGTACCCTAAGGGTACACTAAGAAAGGATTTTTGGAAATTCATCCCCTAAAGGTTCAAATAGGGGGTAGAAATTTGTTATAGGAGACAAGTTATTTTTAAAATAAGCAATTTGGAAATTGGTATTTAAGCTACTGATAATAAATTAAAAATACTTCTTTCAGCGATTTAGAAAAAACTACCCCTAAGGGGGGTAAAAGGGAGTTTTAGTTTGTTCCTCCTTCACGCTGCAATGGCGCTGGATGGATTTGGATGAAATTTAGAATGGAGATAGCTTATACCCTGGATTAACACATAGGAAAATCCTATTCCGGAAAATTTAAAGTTTCCCAAGGGAATAACGACAATATCTTTGTGTTTTTTGAAAAAGTCATCATGGGTGTCGTTTTCTTAGGTTGCGTTGACGCAGATTTCGAAAATGATATCAAATTTGGGATTCAAAATGGCCGCCATGATGTTTATTGAAAAAGTCGTCATTGGTATCATTTTCTTATATTTTGGGGACGCAGATTATGAAAATGATGTCAAATTTAGAATTCAAGCTGGCGGCAATGATATTTTTTTTTAAAGTTGTCACGGGTAACATTTTCTTAGTTTTTGGGGACGCAAATAATTATTAATATAGAATAAGATTAGTAATTATTTGACAAAATTGCGCAACTGAATAATTTCTTTCTCCTATGGCTTTTGCCATCCAGTGTGACAACATGAGACAGGCTTTGTACCTTGTCAGATTGAAGTTGTCAGCGTTGACATATCCAGATTTTAACATTTTTTTCCGCTATTTTCAATACTATTCACGGCGTATTAATTCTACGGCTGTTATTTAATATTAGGGCGGTTATTATGATCACTTGAAAATAATTACGGACAGGCATTTAATTTTTCGGCGAATTGGTCGGTTATTTAATTCTAAAATGTAATTTCAAACAATACTCAAGGGGTAAAAAAACTATACATCGATAGGTATACATAATATTGCTGTAAAAAGAAAATCCATACTAACATTATAAACGTGAAAGTAATTATGTCTGTCGTCTCACTGTTTGTTATGCATTCAAGGATAAACCGCGCAACTGAATTAGATTAAATTTGTATCTCAAAAATCACCCCTAAGGGGGTGAGATTTGGGATGGTAGTTTGTATGACAATTTGGTCATTTATGTTAATTTTTTTAGTTGGAAACGTGGTAATTCGTGTTTAAGCTACTGTTTAATACTGTTTAACATAAAAAAAAAACTTTCATTGATTTCCGTAAATCTCCCCCTCAGGCGATAAATGGAGAGTAGAAATTTGTATGGGAGATATCGAAATGGCTACATTAGGAAATTGATATTTAGGCTACTGTTTATAAATAAAATATACTGCTTTCAGGGATTTAGAAAAAACTACCCCTAAGGGGTAAAAGGGGGATTTAGTTAGTTACTCCTTAACGCTGCAACGGCTAGATGGATTAGGATGAAATTTAAAATGGAGGTAGCACCCAGTTCCCGAGGGAATAACGACAATGTTTGGTGTTTTTTGAAAAAGTCATCATGGGTGTCATTTTCTTAGGTTGCGTTGACGCAGATTTCGAAAATGATATCAAATTTGGAATTCAAAATGGCCGTTATGATGTTTATTGAAAAAGTCATTCGCCACTGATGATGTTTGGGAGTTCCGCCATTTATAATGATAGATACCTACATTATAATTAGTATTAAGACTCATAATATAATATATGTAATATTGAACTATGATGGATATTTGAAGAGCAACCAAACTATCATGGGAGGGATGGTGCTTTGAGACGGCGAATTTAGACAGATTCTCATCTACCGGTGATAACTAGGGGCACACCAGCGGATAAAATAAATGCATTTCGGCATCTACGATATGAGTATATATATAAAAAATTAACCTCACTACAAATATGCCAGGAACTACGAGTACACCATGATACACAGTCGGGGCAATATATCCGGCAGCTCTACTAAAAATTGTCGAAGATCGTATGGCGAGAGATAGTAACGATTTGAATACATTAAACGGCGAATTCTGTAATATTGTACAAAACACTGATGATCTAAAAAATAACGTGTACCCCGAACTAAAAAACAATATAAAGAATAGATAATGTTTGTGCGAGAGGGCGATATTAGCACCGACAAACGAAATTGTCGGGCGGATAAATATAAAAATATGTCTCATGTAGAATGCGATGTTGTGGAGTATCTCTTGGTAGACAATGTCATAGACACAGAGCAAGTCACGTCCTACCCTTAGAGTTCCTGAACTCTTTCGAGGTATCGGGAGTGCCCTCCCGTAAGAGTTAATGGTTAAATTTGGTGTCCCGGTAAATTTCGAACTCAATATTACATGTGTTTGAAAGATCATTCTTGCCAGGGAGGACGTCAAACTATAGAATTACTTATAACTATTAATTTATTTAATAGAATAGAATAGAATAGAATAGAATATTTTTTATTTGTAAATCACAGGTATTAAATTAGGTCTTAAATATAGGAATACAGATCTCTGCGTTTTGCCTGTTGGCGTACAAATGTTCATAAAATTAACTAAATCTATTACATTACATCAATAGAAAATACTTAATGTCAAATACAATACTTAATGTCAAATACAATTTCCTAAATGTCGTCAAAAAAATCATTGACAGAATAATAACATTTTTTTATTAAGTATGTTATCAACTGCTTCTTAAATTGGGCATGCTTCTGTATTTTTATGCAGTTTGGTATTTTATTGTAAATTTTGGGACCCATTCCTAGTACACTCTTGCACATAAATGCTGTTTTATGTTTGTTAGTACAAACATTATTTTGGTATTGCGATCGTACGGGAAGCTTGCGTTGTTGTAGTACTGTTTTAAATAGCTGAGGTAAACTACAGGGTAGGGCTAACTAGGGGGTAGGGTTTTAACTGCGATAAACGAGTTCTACGCGGACGAAGTCGCGGGCAAAAGCTAGTTACTATTAAAATTAATAACAAAGGTGGAAGTTAGTGTATGAGTAGGTACATTATTTTGTTTCATTTTTTAACCGACTTCAAAAAAGGAGGAGGTTATACGTTCCACTGTATGTTTTTTTTTTTTTTTTTATGTATGTTCACCGATTACTCCGTCAATTCTCGACCGATTTCAAAAATTTTTTTTTGGTTTGATTGAGTATACTTCCGAGGTGGTCCCATTGTCACCAAATCTGAATCTGATGAGGGGATCAGTGAGGAATTGAGGGAACTCCTCAAATATTGTAGGCAAACATATAGCGATTTTAGTATTTTTAGTAACAAATCCAGCATTTGCGTTCAGAAAGTATGATTTGGTGAAGTGGAACTGATGATGAAGACCACAGATGGCCACCGGAACTCCTCAACGGTACCGATTTCAAGGGTGACGGTAAGATATCTGGATTAAGATAGTTGAGCGACTACAACGAAGAATATTTACTTGTTCAAATATGACTATGACTTTCCCGCGGCGTTGCTTGCGGCGCGCTTGATATAAGTTAAAGTTTCATTTCAACTAAGAAGTGGGACTACGTAACGACGTATTATGATCACTAAAAAGTATAAAATAAAATAAATGTTTAAAAAAAAACAAAAAACCGCCTTCAAAAACGCAAAAAATAACTTCTTTTAAAATTGTAGGTACCTAATAGGTTAGTCCAACTGAAGTCGGCGACCACAATATTTTCAACAATAAAAAACAAAAAACCGCCTTCAAAAACGCAAAAGAAGTTATTTTTTGCGTTTTTGAAGGCGGTTTTTTGTTTTTTTTTAAACATTTATTACGCCGAAACGCTTTTGGTTGAAATATGGAATAAAGATAGCTTATACCCTAAACAAACAAACAGACTTTTGAGATGAAAAAAGAGAATGGTCAACGCGGGCAAAGTCGCAGGCTAAAGCTAGCTTGAATTAATCCTTTATTGTGCACCTCAACGTGACTACATTATCTTTATTCCACAGTGTATTAGTCTATCTTGATATAATACCTTAATTATATTGTTGATGTTATGACAGCTCTTACTGTGAAGTAAATAAAGTCAACTACAAAGACGTGCATTCACTTTTGCAGCTTATTTAAATAAAATAATGTACAGTCAAGTTCATAAATGTATACACGTATCTATGCCACATATATATATGTGTCGTGATGGCTGTATTTGGAGGCATGGCAGTGCTCCCGCCTTGATTAAGCGGACGAGTACATTGCCGTACTATCCTTTACATTAAAAGGAAACATTTCTAATATTAAACCTACCTCCGCTCACTCATTCCCCCTCCACTCACTCGTTCCCATAATACTTACCAGAATATTTAAGTACCAGATTTCTCTCCTTACCAGATTCCCAAAACATCACATTCTAAATACTGGGTACAAATATTAAACCATACCTTAGTTTTAAGTTTAGTTTTGGGATCCCAATATAATGAAAATCTGGAAATTTAAAATCCTGATGTTTCGGGAATAAGCGCCTACACAAGTATTAATATTTTCGATAGTACAAAAGACACTACTACTATTAAGATGTGTTTATTCTTACTTATCTTATATAGTAAAAAACTTTCTAACCTCAAAATGAACCTTTTTGGCTAAAACAGCTCTTTTATCGTAGCTAAGTTAAACTTAATAAACATTTTGGACATCATTTGGTCAATGTATTGTCTGTGATTGCTTTATTTTCTTTAAAATAGCTGTTTTAGCCAAAAAAGCTTCATTTTGAGGTTAGAAAGTTGTTTATTATTATAACACAAGTAAGAATGAACAGACCTTACAAAGATATAGGCGAATGACTCGAATGTAATAGACACAATTAGCGGACAAATTAGTCCAGAGTGTGTTAGCTTCTAAATATTATTAGTAGATAAACTAATCTCTCGTTGATTGAACAACTTCTCACAGAACCACTTGATTAAACATATTTAATGCAAAGTTAGACAGCATAATTACTAGCTGTCAATGTCGCACGAGAACTTCTAACACAATCTATACATGGTGTTTGAAAGTTACAGACTGACGTAATTAAGCAGCGATATTAAATCATGCTATAATCTCCCGTGCCCGTTATGGTCCAATTTATCGCGGTGGATAGGGTATCTGACACTCGCACTTACATAACAGTCAGAAAGTGATAGTTGTTTTATCCAGTTTTATCTACATCAGTATACACGACCATAAAAGTCCCGCTGGATAGGTAATTGAAAAGTTGTCATCGTGCATTAATAAGCTTATTTTATAAGTATAACAAGTTAATGTGCTTATAATTAGACTGTCGCAAACTTTAATTTATTCATCCATATTGAAAACCTGTCGCAACCATCGTCATCCAATTAATCATCGGCTCCAATCTACTCGGTAAATACCAATTTCTTGTGACATGTTCTCGTATTGCTAACGTTACGATAGCTCTTTCATACTTGCCAGTAATGGAGGCCAAAAAAAATTAATTTTCTCCCAAATGTTAACCTTACTGTTGTCAAATCAGCCCGCGAAGTTCTAAGTTCCAGGCCCAGGCAAAATTAAAAAAAACAAAGTTATTATTTACCAACGGCAGCGGAAATTTCATTACGTACCTGGTGTTTTACTTTTTAAAACCATGTTTGGACTAGGATAACTATCTCCAAACAGCCAAACACTCGTGCAACCAAAATTCTTCGTTGTATATTTTACTTTTTAAATGTCATAGACTAAATAAGTTAAGCCTTTTCAAACAGCATTTACAACGTATTTAAAAGTGTGTCAAATAGTTTGACTTTTTTTAATAGAAATTGCGTTCATAAACAAAATAAATTGCGGAAATAACATAAACGCGTAATAAATATTATAGTTTAAACTATATTTTATTCAAATTGAATTTATTACGTTTAAATAATTTGTGATTTTATTTAATGCTTTATTTCAGTGTCATACTAAATCGTACGTTTCTGTTCCTTTTTTCAAGGAAATTTTTGGGACTTTGTTTAATATTATTAACAATTGTGTTAAATTTCCTCACATCTTGAAGAAAAGCACTATACAAGCCTCGACCGGGAAGGGCGGTTGCTGGACTCGTATATATCGCGGCCTCGACTGCGTCTCGGCCACGCTAACTCTACTCGTCCCGCAACGGCCTATTTCCCGTCTGTGCAGTAATGTACTATTAAAAACAAATAACATAATATTTCTGGTCAAGCACCTAAGTCATTACAAACTGAAAACGTTCCATAAGCGTTTTATAACTGAAGAGATAAAATAATATTTACAAAATTACTTAAGAGCCTGTCATCCCAGAGTGGGGTAAAGATAGTATTGTACCGAAAAGTAACTTCTCAAATTGTGAAAGTTTCTTATGAGAAATTTTCGGAAATTTCCAAGAATATTCTTGAATTTTGTATGGAATAAGAACATTCTCAATGCTCTCAAATGTTTTCGATAATATTCCCAGGAATTTCTTGAGAAGATTTCTTAACTTCTGAGAATGTTCTGCAACTTGTACATTGCTAGGTAGGGAGAGCTACAGAATTACCTACAACTTTAAAACTTGACGATAATTCAGTAACCACATTTTGCACAAGTAGGGGAAGATATTTACTTCTTTTTTACATAGAGGTACTATAAAAAAAGTCGCTTCCGGCAGTCTGTTCCTTTGTATGTACGCTTAAGTCTTTCAAACTACGCAATGCATTTTAAAGCGGTTTTCATCGACATAAAAAAAAAATTAAATGTTATCAAGAATTTAAAATATAATAGTATAGACACATTTATAATTAAAATGCGAATACTGCCTCTACATTTCATTTCACAATATCTTCTTATGTTTTACTTCAAAACGCAGCAATTCTCCATACCCAACCACGAAAACTTTTCCGGAAAAATAAATAAAACCTGGCAACACGACGGTACCAGCCCGAATCCGTTCCAAAAACAAACAACGGCCCAGCAAGGAGTTGTGTTTAATCTGTGCAAATAAATTGGTAGTTTCGTTCGAACCTAGTCCGGATTACCTTGGTGTGGTGGGGAACCACTGCGGTGTGGTTTCATTAGTGCCTCGCTTGTCGGTGCTTGCTCGTGTAGTGATAAGGGATTATGTTGCTAGTGTATACTGTATATAGATGATGTAATGTTGTAAGCTGTAGGCATGACGGTAATTTAGACCGATTCACAGACAATCGGTCTAAATTAATAGTTTGATATTGTAGATCAAACTAGTCTAATTATGCGCGTTATCTATACATATAAATCTCTTTCATGATTGACTGACTGATGAAACCTAAACCGCTGAGCCTAGGGACTTGGACTGGGTACTCAAGGGGTGAATCCAAAATGATTTTGGAAGGAGGAGCAGGAAACTAATAAAATTCGTCGAGTACGAAGTCGCGGGCGTCACAACGTCACAAGAAGTTAGCTGTCATTAACTTACTGTACAAAGCCTGCAGGCAAACAATGACCGAAAAGGTTAAAATTGAATCATCAATGCTCATAGTCTCCTCGAAGGAATCCAGTTCGT
The DNA here is from genome assembly GCA_946894065.1 of Acleris literana. Lineage (NCBI taxonomy): Eukaryota > Metazoa > Arthropoda > Insecta > Lepidoptera > Tortricidae > Acleris > Acleris literana. Next base: position 5,641,396 of record OX335685.1, on the reverse strand, counting down.
CAAGCTGTTCCAATTTGGTCTGCTCCGAACTGGCAGGCCTTACGGTCAAACAGATGTTAATTGAAATGAATGCTAAAAAATAAAAGTTTAAAAAAACAAAAACCCGCCTTCAAAAAGCAAAAAATAACTTCTTTAAAATGGTAGGTAAATAGGTCAGTCCAACTGAAGTCTGCTTTTGGTTAAAATATTGTTGGACGCCGACTTCAGTTGGACTGACCTATTTACCTACCATTTTAAAGAAGTTATTTTTTGCTTTTTGAAGGCGGGTTTTTGTTTTTTTAAACTTTTACTTTATTTTATACTTTTTAGTGATCATAATTAAGCTGTTTTTCTCCCACTTCTCAATTAATAAGAAACAATAGAACATTTCAATCTCGCCGCAAACAACGCCGTGGGAAAGTCATAGTCATATATTATTTAAACCTAAATATGCTTCGTCATAGTCGCTCAACTATCTTAATCGAAATATCTTGTCGCCACCCTCGAAATATATACCGTTTAGGAGTTCCGGTGGCCATCTGTGGTCTTCATCATCAGTTCCACTTCACCAAATAGTGCTTTCCAAGACCAAATACACGAGTTACAATGAAAAATATCAAAATCGCTATAGGTGTGCCTATAAATTTTGAAGAGTTCCGTCGATTCCTCATGGATTTCACAATCAGATCTTCATTTTGATAAGAATGGGACCAATCAGGAAGCACCAGCTTTCAAATAAAAAAAGAATCATCAAAATCGGTTCACCCAGTCGAAAGTTCTGAGGTAACAAACATTAAAAATAATTTAAAAAAAATACAGACGAATTGAGAACCTCCTCCTTTTTTTGAAGTCGGTTAAAAATCAATCATGCTCATGTATTTCTGTTGTTCCAGGTCAATAATGCGCCACCTACTCATAACACTGATCACCATCGCAATACCGGCCGCGTTCTCCCAGGAGGACAGGGAACACCAGGGCCCTCAGACCCCCCAGAGCTGCGGGGGCCGCCTAAGAGGCCCAGTAGGCGTCATACACACCCCAAACTTCCCCAACGCCTTCGAAGTCCCCATCAAGTGCAGATGGATCATCGAGCACGGAATAGAAAACGGGACTATATCGATATATTTCACGCAGCAGTACACCACTACGGGCCTGACGTTTACCGAGTACTTGTACTACGATGAGACGTACAAATTGGGAGACCGTCGCGCTCTCACTGTCACAGAGGAGAACATCACAAGAGTTAAATGGCTTCAGGTGAGTTCATGGAATTATTTTAATGCCGACTTTTAATTTTGTTTTCGCAACCCTTTTGTGAAATGTGTTTATGGGCGAAATTTTTTTGATGTTCCTTTATAAATGTCGTGGAATAACTGTTGCGGACATGTTAACGTTTTATTACGTGGTTTTTTGCACGATGAGGACTTAAGCAAAACAAATTTTATAAATAAATGGGGTTATATGCTACTCGATAAAAACATATTGCTATGATATATCGTAAAATAAAAACTAACGTAACGATGACAATACAATAACATGTTAGCATTGATTGAAATGGAATGATTCCCCATGAATTTATGTACAAAAACTGTGTAAATGTACTTATAGTGACAAAATCGTTTATAGCGATAAATTAATACCTACCTACCACAGATGGAGTTACAGGAGCACATGTTATAGTGTTTTCAATCCATGACGGCTTACGTCACTAGTTTATTTTTCACTAGCGACCCGCCCTCGCTTTGCTTCGGTTTATGTGACTTTTTCAATACACCCGTACATAAACCATAATTACATAAAACCTTCCTCTTGAATCACTCTATCTATTGCTGAAAACTGCGTTGAAATCCGTTGAGTAGTTTAAAAGATCTAAACGAACAGACAGCGGAGGCGACTTCATTTTATACTATGTAAAGATAAAGATAAAGATAAAGATAAAGATAAAGATAAAGATAAAGAAGATAAAGAAGATACATTAACGTAACCGAGCAGCATCATTGTAAAAAAAAACATTGTATTATATTATTAAATACCTTTTAAAATCTTAATATTATTGGAAACGTAACACTAGCAATTATGTATTTTAATTGTTTACCACATAATAGTACATTTTGATGCAAGTGCGTAAAGTCTGTTATTTTACCCGAGTCCCGAGGTGTCTTGGCCCGAGCTGCAAGACCCTCACAACCACAAAACTCGGGACGAGTGAAAATGACAGTTCCGCACGTGTATCAAACGAGATTTTTTTTAAAACTTGCGAAAAAATTCAATAAATCATAGGGGTTTGGGTAAAAGTGTTGTCATTTGTAAAATTCATACATTTTCAAGGGGAGCGGCCATTCGTAAAAGTGGTAAAGTATGATATAATTATTAAAAATAAACATATTTTGTTATGTAATGTAATACTCTTAAGTATATCGGAGCCGAGATATTTAAATATTCATACTTGGGCGTACTTTTGTACTAAAAACTGAATACTTAAATCTTTAAAATCTCAGCTCCGATATTATTTAACGCCATAAATTATATATATCTATGTGTATTTAGAGGTCCTCTAAATAACTATGTAAAAATCATCCGTGGCCGCTGAAAAAATAAAATGACAATATTCTTCAAACAAATTTACCCAAAGCCCCTTAACACAGAAATTAAAGGAAAAGATTTTACTTAATTCAATTCTGATGAAAAATCACAGAGCAAATTTGAACAATTGACGTTAAAAAATAGGAAAATTATAAAAACTAGTGCGAAAAATCCATCTTTCCGCACGATATGCAGATACAATAAGTAAAAAGCTCACGTTCAAAAATCCAACTATCCGCACGATTTAACAAAAGTACCACTTTTGAGCAACTGTATTAAAAAAAAAACACATCAAATATACAGTGTGGTACTGTTATGCAGGCATTTATTAAAACTGCCGATAATATGTTGCTTTAGCAATTGTTTGCAAGTATTATCAATTAAAAAAATATTAAAATAACTTCACAATAAATTTTCTTAGATACTGTCCATTTATAATGTAGTGCATGTGCTGCGCGTTCATCGTTATCAGTATCGCTGTTGCTTAGTACAAGGCATGTCGTGGTACGGGGGCAAATCATAATAATCAAAGTATCCGACGACTATCATTTAACACTTGTCAAATTGCTGTGCTTTACATTGCTGGCAATTAAAATTATATTAGAAAGTTAACAAAGCCTGAAAATTTGTTTATTAATTAATGACATTATTACGTTAAAGATATACGTTATTTAACCTCCTTTAAAAAATGCCAGTGTGATGGTAACACACTGTATAAAAAGTGTTATTCGCCTGTCATAACAGTTAGGTATATCTTACTCAAAAACACATTTCTACTTCCAAGGTACGAGTAGACATTGATCTTTATTATGACTCCGAGAAATGACGGCATCTTGGAGTTAAAGGCTTCGCGTGAAAAGGGGGTTAATATAGTACCACATTAGCGTAATTTTTCAACTTAACGAGTTTGTCGTCGTCTGTACTCGTTACAATGAGAATATGCGGTCGGGACTTTATTTATGTCGTGTTTTCTTTAACATTTATCACTTGGAGAGATAATATTGGGCTTATGGTGTAGATACATAAATAAACGTCTCATGTTATGTTTTTTGACGTTGATATACACCGTGCCCGGGACGTACCCGAAGGATTTTAACCATCGTTTCTCCCAATTTGGAGTATATAATGTGGTATAACATGTAATCCAATAACGCATAATTTCCGAGATTTTTATTATTTAAAAATCAATTCCATAGTTAATTTAATTTGAACTCTGTCACCTTAACCTAAAACATTATTTACTAAGAAAGATTCATGTTGTAAGTAGCAATATCATCAACGTACAACATAAATTAATTTAATCAATTTCTTACTAAATAATGCTTTAAGTTGAGGTGACAGAGTTCAAATTAAATTAACTATGGAATTATTATTTAAATAATAAAAATCTCGGAAATTATGCGTTATTGGACTACATGTTATACCACATTATATACTCCAAATAGGGTCTAGATCGATGGTTAAAATCCTTCGGGTACGTCCCGGGCACGGTGTATAGCACGGAGACTACAAACTAATTCACAGGTCACCTATTTGGTAAGGTTCGTAAACAGAGTATAGAATACTTAGACTTGGCCCGCGCGTACACCTTTGAGATGGAAATAGTATCTATACATATAAGTATGGTATTGCAATCAATTCTGAGTTGCCAACAATTTGCTAAATTTCCCCAATAGCTACTTTTTACCAGACTTCAACAACCGGTCAATTGCGAGTCGGAAATAATAATCCTCGTGCTTATGACATTGGTTTTAGAACATAATACACTATAATTTTCATGCGGCGTTGCTTACTGTTTAAAATCACATTTGCAACCACCTAACCTCCAAATGTGTGTACGTATTTGAATATCGAAAGTTACAACATCGAACGGTCTACAGTAATTATATTTTTTTAGGTCTGAAATGCCTACGATTAAAATGCCACTTCAAGTTCGTGTAAATGTTTATTTATATAAATATTTGTTACAGAAGGTACAGTCATATATTAACAATGTGGTTCGAAGTGTTCTGAGCAGATACGAGATAACTTTGTTGGTTGCCAATTTATGCGACCTGTAGCTATAATCCAAAGCTTCCTTGCTTCAGTATCAGATGGGTATCTGAAAAATATAGAAAAACGTTCGAAATTTTTGCGAATGTAAAATCTAAATTTCATGGATTATAAGAGTAAATTCGTAAAAAATACTTCGTAAAATCAACAAAATTTGTTATAGTACAAAATATCCAATAATCTCATAATTATATATTACCCCGTTTGTTGGATAAAATGTATTTTAAAGGGATGACAACACAAAATTGATATTATACGACTAAATTTAAATGTCAGCAATCACACGGATTACCGTGTATTATCGTTATCAACATAAATCGGACGCTTAACGGAAGAAAAATACGAAATATTTGAACAGAAAACTGGTCCTTTTTTACGTTAAAATGTAACTAGGAGACGTTATTTCAAATAATTAGTTATTTACATTGTCAATCAGAATTTAAAAGACCACAACAATAGTATAATGAACTTACGAATTAAAGGTCATGTGGTCGCATTTCACTCACTCCGGCTTTTACAGCCTAAAATACTACAGTTCACTATCAACAGTTCTTTAACAAACGAAACGTATACTCGTCCCTTGTAATTTGCGAAAAAACTCCGAAAACAGCGAAAAACTCATCCGACTCGCATCCGCTGTCAAGTTTGTCTGCCACATTTTTTGTGGCAAACGTATACGCGAGAGAGGGTCAGGTATAAGTAAGTGCATCTCGTTTGTACATACGTAATTATGTATAAACGCATCTCAGACTTCCCACTAGTACTAGTCCAATGCCCACTCTATTCTATTCTCCCTCTACGGGTAAGTTTAGGTTGGCAAAAAAGATATAAGAAAAAAATTTAGCCCAGCTAGAAATCATGGTCTAGGACAAGGCTAATTACATTTTAGAAATGTTCCAAAGGAAAAGTCAAATTTGTACGTGATTGACATATATAAAATCTTCCGTATGTCAATCCAAAACATATCTATTCTGTGAATCCTGCAGTCGTTAGTGTTCACAAAATTAAACGACGGCAGCATTCCATGTATACAATTCGAAAAATTCACAAAATAAAACTGTAAAGCCACAGGAACGTAAACTCCGACACAGAAAAATATTTGTATGAGTTAATAACTAAATGCGAAATAAAAATGAATCCCCATTTTCTCGGAAACTGCGGCGTCGCGATGAAAAAGTATCTAGTTGATAGTATTCATTTTCTGGTGGAGGCGGCTGGGATACCTATAAATTTTAACAAGACTGAATAAATAAAACTTGAGTCTTAAAGTTAAGTTAAGTAAGTATCTTTTGTAATGTATTTGATTTGGTAATTCTTTACAATCATTTTAAATATAGTCTTAAAGCCACATTTCATAGGTAATGCGGTACTTTTTGAGCACTTTATATTTTTATGTAAAGTGAACGCGCAAGTTGGAAACATATTAATTAATTTCTCAATAAGTGTTCTATGCAACAACAAAAAAAAAAACGATTGTCTAAACACGTTACGAACTTTGTGACGACGTTAAGTAAGAATTTTAATTATTAATTACCTTCTTTATATGCCTGGTTTACAAGTAAGTATTTGGAATTATCCTGCATTAACCGTATGATTAAAAAAGATTACCAACTCTAATGTTGCCAAAAAACCGCTATTAACAGCAGTCAATCTTTAACAACTATTCAAAAGCCCAAAGAAACGTCAATCTTCTCAACGAAAGGTCTATTGACTCGGTCTACCCCAAAGTGACGTAGGTATGACAATATTGAACAAAGTTCTTAAAAGACACACGAAGCCCACAACAAACTCCATAAAGGTTAGGTTATAATCAGTTCCATAATACTTTAGTTCCTCCACAATATTCTTATATAGTAATAAACGGTTTCCTCCAACTTATGCAATATTTTTCCATGCATTTATAATGCAAAAGTATGAGGAACATGATAAAGTGTTTGCATTCAGGCAGCAAAATACCTCGTTCAAATTTAAAACACGTTTTAACCGTTAACGAAATGAAAAGGCTCAGTGCATCTGCATTTAATATTAAATTTCGTGTATTATGACTAACCACTTTTAGCCATGTGTGTTCAGTTGCCTCCGTATTATATTACACTAGTATCTCGTTATTCCCTTGGGAACTTTTAAATTTTCTGGGAGGTGAAGTAGTCTGAACTGATGGCCGTTGGGGAAGACTTCTAGAGTGGAGACCACGAATTGGCAAACGTGGAGTAGGTTGCCCTCAGACTAGATGGAGCGATGATATTCGCAAGGCAGCTTTTGGTATCTGGAGAAGAAGAGCTGAAGACCGAGCTCAGTGGCGTGCTAAGAGCAGAGCTGGAAGAGGCCTATGCCCAGCAGTGAACTGATGTGGGCTGATGATGACGATTAAAGTAGCTTGTGTTAATCCAGGATATAAGCAACCTCCGATACAAAAATTTAAATCCATAACAAGAGTAACAAATTAACACATAAACTTTCGCACTTATAATATTAGTAGGATAGGATAGCATATGATGAAAATAAACTATTTCTTCACGAAAAAAGTCGCGGGCACAAGCTAGCTCAAATAAATTAACAGGCTGCCAGGGTCACACGTCCAATTATGTCCACGGGCAGAATTAATGTTGTGATACATGCATCACGTTCTTCACCTCTGTTCTACTTTTTTTTATAGCAAGGAGAAAGCTTAAGAACACATGGGTTACCCTGGCCACCCTGGCCACCCTGGCCATCTTGTAGTAAAGCTGGAATTATAACCCATAGATATTTGATGACTAAGATAAAATTCCCCTATTCTAGTAATTTAAAAAACATTTTTGCTGTCTATATCTGTTTTTCCCTAATAAATAAAAGAGTCCTATTAATATTATAAATGCGAAAGATTATTTGTATATTGTTACTCCTTGTCGCTGCGACGCACACAGGTGAAATTTAAGCTTTTTATGGCCAATATTAAATGAAGTGTGTTTGCGCCTGTATATTGCTTTAGTTTGTCTAAAATGATAGTTTAAATGTGTACTATGAAAAACAAAGCTTTATTGATACATATTTACACGAAAAAAAAAAGAATTTTAGAACATAACTTCTGGTTCTTTTAGGAGACCTAAATATCGTTAGGGTAGGGCTTAACTTGTCTTTGTGGTAGTTTTCTCAGACTCGTTACGTGAGGATCTGATGATACACAAAGTTGGTGAAACAAATCTTCCATAGTTTTACAATTCATAGACATTGCTGAATTTTGTTCCGATTTGTTTAGGTGCAAGTAGACGGAGGCCAATTTAGTAATACATAAAAGCTAATGAAATATTCTTCATAAATATGTGTAAAAAACGAGTTGAGTGTGATTGAGTATACATTTTTTCACTACCTATGAGAAAAAAAATATTATGATAAAGTATAGTCTCGTGTTTAAAACATTATTTCTTTACAATCGTAAGTAATGTTAAAGGTTTTAGTTATTATATGTGGTAACAATTGAACCTGACGGTATGGAATCCATAATGCTTTAATCTTAATATTCACTTAATAAAATATTAGACGTTATTTAAACAAGTGTTCGAAATTGTAGTAAATTACTCCATAATCAATCACTGTTTAAATCAAACTTGTAGGTAACTAATTATAAAGTGTCAAACGTTCGACAGATCTCTAATAGGTGGCCTGATATGTCATGTTGCTAATTTAGTTAATATTTTTTAATCAGTGTAACGTAATTTTTATAAATATTGGCCAAAAAAACGAAAATTTCCCCAGTGTGCGACGTCTGGACGGCTTTGTATGAAATTTTAAATGGAGATAGCTTTTACCCTTTTTTATCACGAGGACACTTTACATCCCGGAAAATTTAAAAGTTGTAAATAAACCTTAATTTAGCAAGTAGCTTAAGCCAGCTTAAAAAGACCACTTTATAGTGATGTTAATCCAAAAAGCCAATTATGTCCGTTAATTTGAATGATAAACATTTCCCAGTAATTTTTCGACGACGTGGTTAGCCTTGCCTACTAAGCTAGGGGACCTGGGTTCGTTTGGTCCCAGTTAAGGAACAAATTTTTATGTAACGGGAGCAAATATTTGTTTTTGAGTCATGTACGCTTTCTATGCATTAACTATCAATTCATCTACATAAGTATGTACAGAACTCTCCGCTTCTTAAAAAACTGCCCCCTTACGGAGTAAAGGCTCACGGGCAATGAATTCATAGAAGCATATTAAACTCTCAAAGGTTACAATAAGGTTGGAAGTGCAATACAATTCGTGTAATAGATGTGCCTTTTTTCCGTAGGAAATAGAGCTTTCGGCTGTCTATCGCTATCACGCTTGCACTCACAACCAACAGTATATTTGTCTCTCGTGTGTCATAGGAAACGAATATTGCCGCTAGCTATTAGGAAAATGCTGGCACTGTACATCGTTGTCCAGTACCCATAATTAATATACAAGCCTATGACTTCAGACTTCTTGTTCACATCTAGGAAAATGTGTTAGGTTCTCTTTGATACTCGTTTGTAATTTTTTAAGTAAATGAAATATACCTACAGTTCTAAATGAGCAAGGTAACAAAATTATTTCTTAATTAGTAATTTTGTCCTCCATTTCTTATACAACCTTAACTTTTATTATGCTTTCATTTCTAGCCTAAAAAGATACAAAATTAGATGGCAAAAGGACAAAGCTTTCAACCTACATTTTAGCTCGAAATATTTTCTTTCCAAGAACCGGCGAAAATTGTAAAATTTTAATTACGTTGCTTCAAAAAACTCATTATTAAATTGCACAAGAGCTTGTGTCGCATCTCATTTCGAAACCTACCAAAAAATGGTATTTAAAAAAGTCAATGTAAGAGCTGACTGAATTTCATTTAACGACGCGATTACCCTAGTTATAGTTCCTGCCTACGAAGCTAGTGACCCCGGGTTCGAATCCCGGTCTTCAACTGGTAGAGAATGCCAGTAGGCATTAAGTTCACCATTTGAACTCAAATTTATATTTTTGTGCAATAAAGATTTATTAAGTAAATAAATAACCCGACTTTAAAACAAAATCACCGACAAACAAACAAAAGATATAAAAAGGGTTTGGGTAAGTTTGTATGGACATAATTGTTTTTTTTTCAGCTGCCGTGTATAATTTTCTTACGTATAAGTATTTAGGGAACCTCTAAATACTCATAAACATACAAAATTGTATGCGTTTAACAAAATAAAGTTTTATGTTTTTCGTACCAAAAGTACGCCTAGGTATCAATATTTAAATATCTAGGAGTATTACATTGTTTCACAAAGTATATTTATAGATCTGTTATAACATATCAGTTTTGCGAATGGCAGATAACCTAAAAAACAGACTTACAAATGACAACACTTTTACCCGAAACCCCACCTAATGTTCGTTAAATAAAATCCTTTATGTTATTAAACCAGCGACCCGTCTGAATGGAAATATCGAATTCTTTCTAACGTAACGCGAAAGGACAACGTTATTAAAGATATAATTGAGAAATGCACAGAGCAATGGTAATTTCCCGCAACGGGGGCATTCCGGGAAAGGAGAGGAAATTTCAACGGAAGCGGGGTCAGCGTCACCTCGGCCGAATAGGATATTAATGCCCGAAAAGTGGCTTGGACTTTTCGGGCGTAATGCTTAGCCTCCGAGAAACGTAAAAGGTTTGCTTTTAAAGAAATACAAATTCTAGAACGTTCTGTGTTACGGGAGTGAGGGGACTGATTATATTTTACTTGCTGTGCCACGTTTTTTTTTAACTATTACTATTATAACGAGGAAATGCTACCAGCATCTGTGGTACTTTGCCATGGGGCCCTTTAATTTTTATTTCGTAATATTAATGAATCTTAAAAAGTGGTCTCTTCCTACCCCCCTGGGAAACAGGCGTGATTTAATGTATGTAATTTAATCTTATTTAATTTTGAACTTATAATCATGTTTATTTTGCTTTTTTTTAATATGTCATAAGTTTTGTTTTAGTTTGTAATATTTACTTTAAACTTTAATAAAGAATAACCATAATAAAGATTTAAGTTTGTGAATAATTTTAATATATCAAAGAGTAATTTTATGAAAGCCTTTAAACATAAACTGCAAAGATAAAAAATCGGCTCGTTAAACAAAAATCTTTTTCATCAAATATTTACACTGGCCGGTCGGTTATAAATATTACATGTTTAGACGTGTCTCAACCTTGGTCGAACTGACTCACCGCCAGTGAATTATTTAAGAGAATATCCCTACAACATTGACCGGCATTTTGATTAATGATGTTATTCAGCAATAAAATAATCAAAGAAACAATAACACGTGAATATCGTTAATTTCTATACAAAATATTAAGTTCTGTTCTCTAAGATAATTCGAATAAAAAAATATTATTGTCAAATTTAAATTCAAATTCAAAATTCGATTTTAGATTCCAATCATATATAAATGTAAATGACTCGAATCTACAATAATTTAAATTTGTCAATTCTTCACAAAAACACTGATGATACTGGCACCTAACTTTGAAACAGATACAGTAATTCTGATAACCACAGATTAAATACAAATGCTCAAGCGCTGAAAAACGACTGTCCAATCAATCCACTATCGCTGCGCAGTTAACAGTGACCTACCGGCAGTCTATCCTGCAAAACCGGCTAGTGGATATTCCGTGTACAGTAAATATTAGATTTTTGAACTAAACCCAGACGGTTTTTACGCTCTGGCGTTTTTCAATAGCCTAGCGTCATGTCAAACATTCCATTTGCTGCAATAGGATTCGAACTTGGAAATCCTGAACAAAAGTTAGTTTCAGTTGCAGTGATTGCAAATAGTTAGACGTATTTCTATGCTTAGTCTGTCTATCCTTTATATTTGTGGTTTCTGTGAGCTAAATAGAATAAGGAAAATGCTCTGCTAATCTTTTAGAGTAGTATAAAGATTTGTTTCTTCGTCTGATGATGTTGAATTTGCTTACACATGAGATTAGAATGTACATTTTTATACTTTTACATTGAGATTTTTCTGTAAGCGTTTTAAAGAATGCTGGCATTACTAAGCTCCGAAACGATACGTACCTTGTTAACAAACTTATTTGTTCTTGTAAAAGAAACAGCAGCTTTATCACGAGCAATGAACAATGAACATGTCTTTGATTTTTTATGGCAAGGAGAAGGCCCATAGACATTTTAATTCTCAATACTGCAATCCTAAGACTTCAAATGCGTTGCCAACCTTGAGGACTAAGATGGAATGCCTCTATGCTAGTAGACTAGGTTGTCTTATCCCCAAACAACAATGCGAACACTGCTTCTTTGCGGTGGGTTAATGGATAAGATCGTGGTAGTGGTTCGAACGGACCCTGCACAAGGTCCTACAACCCCTTTTCCTCGTAAGGCGAAAAAGAATCTTGTGTCGGTTAAGTAAAGTCAAAAGTCACTTTGACAAATGTCCTAAATTTAGGACGTTGGGCTTTACGAGGTTAAGTACCAATTTCAAAAGATAAGAGATAAATGGGAATTCTCGTTCAACGTCCCAGGAGTTGCATAAATGTATTTTAACATTTGACTCGTATTTAGTACCAATTTCACCAAACGATGTTAAATTTAATCAATGTTAATAGACTATTAGTTCATACATTTTGACAGCTGTTAACGCTCTAATCGTCTGTTAAGTGGTTAACATAATATGGTGAAATGTGTACTAAAGTGTCGAAAAAATCTTGCGTTTTGTGAAAAACGAAGGAAAACTTATCCTTTTAAGGGAACTCTTACAGTTATCCTACAATTAGCAATGTACAAGTTGCAGAACATTCTCAGAAGTTAAGATATCTTCTCAAGAAATTACTGAGAATATTATCGGAAACATTTGAGAATGTTGAGAATGTTCTCTTTCCATTCAAAATTTAAGAATATTCTTAGAAATTTCCGAGAATTTCTCATAAGAAACTTTCACAATTTGAGAAGTTACTTTTCGATACAATGCTACCTACAATCCCTAATATATTTTATTTATTTAATTTCCCCCCTTTTACAGTGAATTCTTTTAACACACTTCTCCAATACGTGTTCAAAATACCCGTTCAGTGTTTCATATTTCCGTTTTCACTCAATGTCAGAGTCGTGTGTCTTGGCGGAGTTTCCCGAGTATTATGCATTCCATCAGCATTTTGCAGAGCACTCTTTTTGCCTCGGTTAGGGCTGCGGTCCCCGTAATACGTGACAGGAATCATAATGGGCTCTGGATAATAATAACACTTTTTTTAACGTCCTTTGACAAGTTTTCTAATAAATATCGATACAACATTAGTTTTCTTAAGCATCGATGAAGGCCGATGGCACTTCCTTGGGATTTGAAATTACATTTGTTAGTTGTAATTATACAAGCTACCCGCCCTTGCTTCGCTTCATTGAGTTTTATGTAACACCCTCACATAAACCAAAATTTATTATAAATAAAATATTCCTTTTGAATAAATCTACATAAAAACCGTTACGTACCTGAAGTCCATACAAACTCACTTGTGTTATTTAGTAAACACTTTTATAACCTCAAAATGCATAGTTTTTAGCTAAAACGGCGGTTTTCTGGTGAATAAAGCAACTAGAGACCCCATTTTACACACTATTTTATCCTGATTTTTCATCATGGATGGTTTTTTCATGACAAAATTGTAATTTTAGATGATAAGGGAGCATTTAGAGACTATACTCGTACAAGTGTTTACTAAATAAAACTAGTCAGATGGTATGGAGTATATATAGTTTGGAAGATATAAGCGTACATACAGAGGTACAGACGTCGGGAAGAGACTTTGTTTTATACTATGTAGGGAGTAGTAACTGTTTTTTTTTAATGCAAACCTTGTCCTGTCAGTTACGAGCATAAAAACTTTCTTTTATTTAAATAGGTCGACCCATTCACGAGTTTTTACGAGACTAACACACGACAGTTTTTTTTTAAATATAGATAGATTATATCAAGAATTTTAAATCCACGATGGCGCGGCTCGCTACAAAATTTTAAAGTAAAATTCGTCGTCGTGAATGGAAAACAATAAAGGTACCTAATTATAATAAAACCGGGGAGTAATAAGATTTTTTTTTTAGCAAAGGCATAATCTTTTGAAATTACTAATAAATATATAATCCTGTACTTTTAAATAAGAGATCAAAATATTTACAAACCTAGTTGACGTATTTCGTTCAAAATAATTCGCGTTTCATGTATTTATAATGTTAATGAGCATGATTTTTTTTAACCTAAGTTAAAGCGGGAGACATAATTTTAATGATTTTTTAAACTTGTACATCACTATTAGTACTCGTATTTCGGTAAAATGCCTTTACCGAAATACGATAAATAAAATAAATGTTTTAAAAAACAAAAAACCGCCTTCAAAAACGCAAAAAATAACTTCTTTAAATTGTAGGCACCTAATAGGTTAGTCCAACTGATGTCGGCTTTTTGTTGAAAATGTTGTGGTCGCCGACTTCAGTTGGACTAACCTATTAGGTGCCTACAATTTAAAGAAGTTATTTTTTGCGTTTTTGAAGGCGGTTTTTTGTTTTTTAAAACATTTATTTTATTTTATACTTTTTAGTGATCATAATACGCTGTTACGTAGTCCCACTTCTTAGTTGAAATGAAACTTTAACTTATATCAAGCGCGCCGCAAGCAACGCCGCGGGAAAATCATAGTCATATTTCAACAAGTATATTATTCGTTGTAGGTAGTCGCTCAACTATCTTAATCGAGATATCTTATCGCCACCCTTGAAATCGGTACCATTGAGGAGTTCCGGTGGCCATCTGTGGTCTTCATCATCAGTTCCACTACACCAAAGGATACTTTCTGAATGCAAATGCTAGACTTGTTACTAAAAATACTAAAATCGCTATATGTTTGCCTACAATATTTGAGGAGTTCCCTCAATTCCTCACTGATCCCCTCATCAGATACAGATTTGGTGACAATGGGACCACCTCGGAAGTATACTCTATCAAACCAAAAAAAAAAATTTGAAATCGGTCGACAATTGACGGAGTAATCGGTGAACATACATAAAAAAAAAGAATACATACAGTGGAACGTATAACCTCCTCCTTTTTTGAAGTCGGTTAAAAAATATGGCAAATCAAGACTACGCTTGATTTTATTATTGTTTCTTACATTTAATATTATTTTCTGAAACTATACAATTATTTTCTACCTTAGAGAGTTATTAGGGAACGTGGATTTATTCCAAGAAAATCTTTATCTAGAACACTGTTTGGTCGTCACAAGAAAATAAAACAAAAAAGGTCTTGTGTAACGAGAACGCCTAGCTAAAACCTACATGTACAGTTTGATAAATTGGTGTAGGTTGGTACATTATTTATGCTCTCTTCACAAAATTTACGCTATGCAAAAGTACCTAAGTACTACGCGCGGCGCACGCCAACTACTAAAGAAAAGAAAGAAAGATACATTTATTAACATTAAGTAGCTACCAACATAAAAAAACATGGAAACCATAAATGAGTTAAAAACAGACCAAAACTACAAATTAATACAGACACACTAGACTATTTTTACATAATTTCACTCCTTGTTTTACAAGGTGTATTTCGTCAATATCGAGTATTAGACAATCACCAATATCACCATGGACCTATTAGACAAAAATAACCCCAACGTGATAAATATTGAACGTGAAACCTTGCCTGTGTATTGCGTGAATAGAATACTTATAATCCATCACGGTCTAAGATCCGAATAGGAGATGACCTTCACCGGGCTGTTTATTCGATAAAAAGTATTTTATATCAAATTTAATATGCTAAGTAATATATGGCGAATAGGTTGACTGAAAAATTTCAGTCCAGTCCGGATATGTAAAAAAATATATTTTATAAAATTGCTATTGCTTGTTAAATAGACCAATTACATACTAATCGAATGTGCAAACGTTAGGTTTAGTGCAAATTATTAGTACCGACTTACCTACCTACCCAATAGTTATGACGGGAAAAACTTGTCAACCTAACGTTTGTATATTCTTTAGGTTCCATGCTTTCGATTACTATGTAATTGATCTATTCAACAAGCAATAGCAATTTTTAGAAAAAGTTCATTTTCAACCAAAATATTTATTGTACATCTACTAGCCTTCGCCTTTAGTGTTAAAATTTCGCTCATTGAATGCAAAAGGGCCACAAATCAAAAATATCAGAAAATCGTTTTATTCCAAAATAGTGATTTAATCGATAATAATTTTAAGCTTACCTGAAGACACCAGTCATTTTCGTGTGATTTCCGGCTGAACGGATCAACCGCCGTTTTTGAATTTTAACGATTAGCGGCACATCTTCGGTGCAAAGCTGCCATTTTGTCAGTTGTGTCGCAAAAATCGAAGTGAATGCACGTCAGTTTCGTGGAAAACGGCCACAATCCAAAAAAGTACCTGATACTGAGTGAATTGTTCTGTACAAAAGTGCCATATTTTGGAATGCGGAAGTTTTGCATTCCAATGTCAAGTAAGTATTTTTACAATTTATACTACAAAAGTGCCATATTTAAAAATACGTCCATTTTGCATTCCAATATCAAGCAAGCATGATAAAATTTGTAAAACAATAGTGCCATATTTTAAAATACGTCCGTTTTGTATTCCAATATCAACCAAGCATGATCAAAATTGTGATACAAATTATGCCATATTTTATAATATGTCCGTTTTGGTCGGAATTGTGAAATTATTTTGTGCCATATTTGAAAAAACTTCCGTTTTGTATAGAATTATATGCAGGATAGTAGAAAATTATTTCACATTAAAATGATGTTTTTGTTAATGTGTTCGTTTTGTAGGAATGTTATTGCGTTGAATGTTTAATTATTTTAAAACAATATGGACGTGTTAGCGTTTAACACTTACGGTAAAGGTAATTCAAGGTAATAATAGCGAAGAAATAAAAATCTAACTAGCTTGAGACGTTCGAGTGTTATCATTCTGTGTTAATGTGTATGTTGCGTATACTGCGTGGGCGTGTGTGTGTGTTTGTGTAAGTGTGTAAGGTATTTAAATTAATGTGTGTCTATGTAACAGTTCTTATATTTCATGAGTTAAATTACAAATAAGGATTTTATTTACAGAATGAATAACCGAGCAAGAAAGATTTTGAACATGGCAGTCGGTACTACAAATAAAAAAACAGACAAAAATGAAGCCTGCTCCACTCACAATTCTGAACTGGACAAGAAATCCAACATTCCATCACTACAATAAATTTATGTTGTTAATGTACCTATATGCTGTACACAAATTGCCGAAATTGAGAAGTGTCACTCATAAGTTTCTTATTAAAGGACACACTCAAAATGAAGGGGACGCCGCTCATTCATTAATTCAATGAAACATTGCAAGTGCATTAAAATCATCGCCAATTTATGTGGCTGACCAGTACATTACTCTTATAAAGACCGCTAAGAAGAAAGGCAACATCAGACACCTTTCGCAGTTCACGAGCTGATGCATGATAGTTTCTTGGACCTAAAATGTCTAGCTGTCGGCAATTTTGTTACAACCCAAGATGGGGATAAAGTAAAATGGTCGGATATAAAAGTTATTAAAGTCCATCGAGAACATACAAACAAATTTTTGTTCAAGACTTCTTACGAAAACGAAGAGTTTACTTCAGTATCTACGCTGATTTTTTTTTTATCATCGATTGAGACTGATAGTGCCAAAAAAACTATTCAATAATAAACTTAAAACAGCTGAATCAAAACTAAAGGGTATACTTAAACTAATCGATAAAAATATAATACCTAAGTATTACGAATCTTTTTATAAAAAATTGTTATGTTTTGTGCCTTAAATATTAAATTAGGTAAAGAAAGAGTCTGTGATTTCAATAAGGATGTTATTAATTAGAAAATGAATATGATTGTTTAAGTTGTCGTCATTGAATTTAATAGGTACTTAGTAAGTTGCTACAAATTTATTCAATATAAAAGAGAGAATGCTTTAAAATTAAACTTTGATACGGGTAACTAACTTTTTTTATATAAGTAATGAGAATTTTTATTTTTGTTACTGGGAGTCATTTTATACGCCATTTAACTTGTGATTTAGCTGTAGCAAACAACTCGTGTATTTTTCAATACCTGACACTGATTATTGCCTTATGACTTATGTACCAACATAAAGATTTTACTTGTTTGTTCTTTTTTTAGAACTTTTATTTTGCTAGAGGTGTAAGTTCCTTTAATTAAGTTTAACTTAAACATTTTGATAATTCTTAAGAATTTGTTTTAGATCTCTTGTTACACCTGAATTAAAATAGTATAGTGATAAGAATACCTATTTTTTGTTTATTTCGATTTTTATTGTATTTTTATTATGCTATCGGTAAAACCCTACGTTTAGCTTAAAAAAAATAATTAGTATTTTATGAGAAAAGTCTATTAAATTGAATTTATTTTTAAAATGAGTTTTATTTTTGGAATAATTTTTGAAAATTTTGTTAATATTTTGAATGCAAAAGGGGCATGTGTGTGTTTTTTTTGATGTGGGTTAATGGTACAACAATGTCATTATTTTAAAAATATAGCTCATTAATTGACGAACATAGTGGTATATTAACATTATAAAAATAAGACATAAAAACATTAAATATAACCAAAAAACCTGTTTTAGAATTTGTAATGGCTGTCCTGTAAAATTATGCCATTTTGATTTGTGGCCCTTTTGCATTCAATGAGATTTTGTTTATATGGTAAGGTTATTTAAATTGATGATGAAGAACATTCAAGGTTATAAAAATATTTGTAAGACTTATTCATTGAGTGAATGTAAATAAATTCAGTTAGCCCTTCGGTTTCGGAAACTTGTCAGTGTACCCTTTCCGGAACACCGCCCGAAAGGTCGATTTCCCACCAACCTTCTTCAAATCAATTTCATCGCCTTATTTTTCGGACATTTTCGACTTACCTTTTAATATTTAAATATTTACTTAATTTTTCTGTAGCATTTTTTATTACAGAAGCCTGAAAATGTGTTTTTACTTAACTGCGTTACAAGGAGTGTTATGTTTCTCGAGTGTATGTATGTTGTAAGTCTATTTCTATATGGCACGCTGTGCAGCTTAAACGGTTTGATGGATTTTAACATACTGATGACGGCGCCATCCAAAAAAAAATGCCACTAAAAAAAACCCGCTGTCACTATCGCGTTCCACATGTGAGCAGAGGGCCCTGCCAAGATGCATTGCGCTAACTAACGTTTCTATTCGTTTCGTTTTTAAACCAATCGCGTCACTGATAGATCACGTGACTTTTCGTGTCACGTCATCTACCAGTGAGGCGATTGGTTTAAAAACGAAACGAATAGAAACGTTAGTTAGCGCAATGGCAATTCTTGGCAGGGCCCTCTGGGTATTCAACACGGTAAAAACCAAATCGTTTTTGGCCTGTTATCTTATCGTCAACATTTTGATAGCTCTTATTTACTTGAAAGTAATGGCAGCCGAGTTAAAAACAATAAGGTAAATGCAGCTATTAACGACCCTCCTAAGGCAATTTTGAAATTGATCATACTTATTAAGAATATTGGTAGTCGTCACAGTACTTTTGTAATTTTTATATGGTAATATTGTATATTGGGTTTATATTTATGATGATAAATGCTTCAAAATAAAGTATTTTATTGTGAAAAATAATTAATAAAGTGGGTAAGTCGATTGTTTCTATTACCGATCCATGGTAACGGCTGTGAAGCTATTAACGATTTTTGTGCAGGTATTACCGATCGTAAGAGAATGATACAAATTGATATGGTGAAAAATTTGAAAGCAATGAAAATCGCTGAACATACATGGGGATGTTTCGGATCGGTATAGGCATGAGGCATCTAGATTTTCAATTTTATTGACCACCCTGTATAAATAGAAATAACGTGAAAGAAGTTTAATACATTTGTGTAGAATCGCTAATAGCTGCTCATTGTCGCTAGTACCGACCCGTATGGGTCGGTGATAGAAAATGTAGGCATAATAGTAAAATGTATTACCGACTCATAAAAAATACGTAATATTTATAATCGGTGGTTTCCTGACTGTAAAAGATACCATGATTGATTAAAGTAAGATAACATTGAACTATAAACACCCAGTTTAATTACTATATGGTAATTAATTATTGTCTGTAACCTATATCGATCTATGAATAATGTAGTCATTTTTGGCAAATTTAGAACCCCATAACAAAAAAACTAGACCAATTATTGTATATCGCTAATAGATTTTTACAAAGGCTGATTGTAATTAAAATGGTTTATTCAAATACAAAATGAATAATTGGCAAATTTCAACAGAAAAGATATAAAAACGAAAAGCTACGTTGCGGCCATTACCGACTTATGGGTCGGTGATGGCTGCAGCTACTAAAATTGAAGAAGCTATTACCGCCCTATTTTCATTTAAAGTTTTATGATATAAAGTGACGTTTTTTCAATAAAACGCGTTACTAAATCGAGAATTTATAAGTAAACGAATACACTTAATACTACATGATAATTTTAGGCATCATTTATGTGTATTAAATGACTTAAGCAGAAAAGTTAGATACTTACCTGCAGGAACAAGGGTTAGTACGACCAGACCTACGTTTACGCCGGCCGCACAGAAACTGATGTATGTTATCTCCTTTTCGAACTGCCACGTACA
Organism: Acleris literana; assembly: GCA_946894065.1. Taxonomy (NCBI): domain Eukaryota; kingdom Metazoa; phylum Arthropoda; class Insecta; order Lepidoptera; family Tortricidae; genus Acleris; species Acleris literana. The sequence continues at coordinate 5,621,101 of OX335685.1, read as the reverse complement.
CTAATTAAAGATTATTCGATGCTCAATGAACAAACGCGTGTATTTTTTCTATTACAATGACTCAAATAGTTGCAGAAACGTTAAAATATCGAATTACGCTAATGGGTCGGTAATACCTGCAGATTTTCGATGGGTCGTTGATAGCTTCGTTTACCTTACCATTACAGGTCAAAATTAAATAAGATTTGGATTTTACCTCCTAGAATAGAGGCGTATTTGTAGAACTTCTGTATATTATTTTGACTCTAGTTATTCTACATAAGTAGCTACAGATGGCACTGTGAATAATGCATCTTGCATTCGCCGCTCGGACGGAACAGATCAGCACTCGCGTGCTCGGAACTGATAAGTAATGTATTCTTTAAACTTTGGTTGGGAAAAGCTGACACAAACACGCGATATTCATGAGATGAAGGATGGGTGTTAACTTAGGCTGGAGGGGAATAGGTAATCTTACGATCAAAGGTATGAGTCGGGATTTACTTGTTACACCTAACGTTTAGTCTAGTTTCGTTTCGTTTATTTATTCATACATACCTACACGCCTTCATTCCCAGAGTGGAGTAGGCAGAGCTACAAAATTACCAACAACTCTAAAAACTTGTTAATTCTGTAACCATATTTGGCATAAAAAAGCTAAAGGGCGCTGCATACGTAACGTGATTTTACACGGACGGGACGGGGACGGGACGAGATGACAATATCGTTTCATAGAAAATGTATCGGAATATGCATACGTAACGATTGCACGTACGGGACGGGAAAACCAAAAATGTATGCATCCACGTCCCGTCCACGTCCTGATCACGTTACGTACGCAGCGCCCTTTAGATGTTAACCAGTGTAAGTATATTAGTGACAGGTTGCAAGCCTATCGCCTAACAATACTTCAAGCCTTTATACCCTTAGTCGCCTCTTACAACTTCCACAGGAAGACATGGAGTGGTACTATTCTAAGCCGGCAACCACTTGGCAAAGCCAACAACCACACAAATCATCAATGTAATATTGCAAAATGACAATTTCAAAACAAACCTTACATGTCAAAAAAATAGGAGTAATCGGTAAACATACATTAAAAATTAAAAATACAGTGGAACGCATAACGTCCTCCTTTTTTGAAGTCGGTTAAAAATACGTTATTACATTGATATCGTCAACATTACAAGTAATAGGGCGGTGGAACCAGTAATGGACAACAAACCAATGATGGACACTTGATTCTTATTTTACAGAAGCTAAGGGTTATTCATTTGTATTTCAACAATCAATTTAGGACCGTATGAAATTTGAATTAAAAGTCAAGTGTCCATTACTGGGGCCTGTCAGCTAAGAGTGTCCATCATTGGTGCCTTCACCCTACTAATAATAAAAAAATCGTCGGATGCATGGTGACAGTAAGTGGAATCACAAGCTGAACCCCGAGATGTCATTCATTTTTATCCGACTGCTGAAAAAGGAGGGTTATGTTTTTTAGCTATATTACCTACGCGTATGTAAGTGTGTTTGTATGTATGGTTCTTTGGTCCCTCGTAGAAGCTAGAAACTGAACTGATGGCCCGATTTTGACAACCGAGGTGTCGTTATTTTTATCTTAACACTGGGCACTTCAATATAAATGAAAAAAAATACGAAATTAAAATGACACCACTATGAGAGTTAAAAATATAAAAATGACAATATTAACCGATTCAGTGCGGATGACACGCCAGCCGTGTCATCAAATGTTTTTAACGTGTGGCGGATGAAACGCTAGGCTTGTCATCATATTCTATGGCATCGTCCTAATATTACGCGATTGCGCGATCATCGCAAGTTCGCGCGACTTTATATGACAGTTTACACCCAAACAGTCGCGCGAACTTGCGATGATCGCACAGTTGCGTTCTATTAGGACGATGCCTATGGCGTATGGCACGCCTGGCGTGTCATGAAATAATTGTTCGCCGCCACAGCCAAAAGTTTTCGAAAATGGAAGACGCAACGAATCGGTTAAAACATGAAGTGCTGTTTTTAAAGATTGGTTTTTATTATACCAGGCAAATGCTTGACTATTTATAATTTCGCCTTGTTCATTAAAATTTCAATATATTTCAAAAATTTAAAGAAAAAAAATACATTTGATATGTCTTGTTCTGGTTTTAGTGTCAAGACGATCATTTTGATGGCTGTAATTATACAAAGCCTCCAAAGTGAGGATCTGCCCTACTAAGCTAATAGCAGTATCCCAAATTTAATACCTAAAGCAATTTTAACTCTCTTCTGTTAGTAATAAGGTTGATATTGCTACAGGAGTTTTATAAGAGACTAGCTTTTGCCCGCGACTTCGTCCGCGTAGCACTCTTTTATCACAGTTAAGTAATTCTATAGTTTGACTCCTTCCCTGACCAGAATGATCTTTCAAACACATGTAATATTGAGCTCGAAATTTACCGGGTCATCAACTTTAACCATGAACTTACGGGAGGGCACTCCCGATACCTCCAAAGAGTTCAGGAACTCTAAGGGTAGGACGTGACTTGCTCTGTGTCTATGACATTGTCTACCAAGAGATACTCCACAACATCGCCTTCTACGTGAGCCATATTTTTTTATTTATCCGCCCGACAATTTCGTTTGTACAAACATTCTCTATTCTTTATATTGTTTTTTAGATCGAGGTACACGTTATTTTTTAGATCATCTGTGTTTTGTACAATATTACAGAATTCGCGGTTTAATGTATTCAAATCGTTACTATTTCTCGCCATACGATCTTCGCCAATTTTTAGTAGAGCTGCCGCATATATTGCCCCGACTGTGTATCATTGTGTACTCGTAGTTCCTGGCATATTTGTAGTGTTTTTTTTTTTATATGATGCATTTATTTTATCCGCTGGTGTGCCCCTAGTTATCCCTGGTAAATGAGAATCTGTCTAAATTCGCCGTCTCAAAGCACCATCCCTCCCATGATAGTTTGGTTGCTCTTAAAATATCCATCATAGTTCAGTATTACATATATTATATTATGAGTCTTAATACTAATTATAATGTAGGTATCTATCATTATAAATGGCGGAACTCCCAAAACATCATCCGTGGCCGCTGAAAAAAAAAGACAATATTCTTCAAACAAATTTACCCAAATTAATCTAATTCGGTTCCGCGGTTAATCCGTGAAAGCGTAACAAACAGACAGACGACAGACATAATTGAATTACCATTTTGAATTTCTACCTATACTTTCACATCATTTTCGAAATCTGCGTCCTCAAAATCTAAGAAAATGACAATTATGTCCACTTTTTAAAAAAGATCATGGCCTCCATCTTGAATTCTAAATTTGACATAATTTTCGTAATCTGCGTCCACAAAATGTAAGAAAATGATACCGATGACGACTTTTTCAATGAACATAATGACGGCCGTTTTGAATTCGAAATTTGATATCATTTTCGAAATCTGCGTCAACGCAACCTACGAAAATGACACCCATGGTGACTTTTTCAAAAAACACCAAACATTGTCGTTATTCCCTCGGGAACTTTTAAATTTTCCGGGATGGGATTTTTCTGTGTTAATCCAGGGAGCTACCTCCATTTTAAATTTCATCCTAATCCATCTAGCCGTTGCAGCGTTAAGGAGTAACTAACTAAAACCCCCGTTTACCCCCTTAGAGGTAGTTTTTTCTAAATCGCTGAAAGCAGTATATTTTATTTATAAACAGTAGCCTAAATATCAATTTCCTAATGTAGCCATTTCGATATCTCCCATACAAATTTCTACTCCCCATTCGCCTTAGGGGGAGTTTTACCGAAAACACTGAAAGTTTTTTTAATGTTATATATATATATATACTGTTTGTATTAAACAGTAGCTTACACACCAATTACCACGTTTCCAACTAAAAAAAAAACATAAATGACCAAATTGTCATACAAATTACGAGTACCATCCCAAATCTCATCCCCTTAGGGGTGATTTTCGAGATACAAATTTAATCTAATTCAGTTCCGCGGTTTATCCTTGAATGCATAACAAACAGAAAACCGACAGACATAATTACTTTCACGTTTATAATATTAGTATGGATTTTCTTTCTACAGCAATATTATGTATACCTATCGATTACAGTTTTTTTACCCCTTGAGTATTATTTGAAATGACATTTTAGAATTAAATAACCGGCCAATTCGCCGAAAAATTAAATGCCTGTCCGTAATTATTTTCAAGTGTTCATAATAACCGCCCTAATATTAAATAACAGCCGTAGAATTAATACGCCGTGAATAGTGAATAGTATTGAAAATAGCGGAAAAAAAAGTTAAAATCTGGATATGTCAACGCTGACAACTTCAATCTGACACCGCTCCTTTTGATATAGACTAACAAAACTGAATGTAGGTACAAAGCCTGTCTTACGTTGTCACACTGGTTGGCAAAAGCCATAGGAGAAATAAATTATTTAATTGCGCAATTTTAACAAATAATTACTAATCTTATTCTATATTAGTAATTATATGCGTCCCCAAAAACTAAGAAAATGTTACCCGTGTCAACTTTTTCAAAAAACATAATTGCCGCCAGCTTGAATTCTAAATTTGACATCAATTTCATAATCTGCGTCCCCAAAATGTAAGAAAATGATACATTCCATTTTGAATCCCTGATTTGATATCATTTTCTAAATCTGCGTCAACGCAACCTAAGAAAACGACACCCATGATGACTTTTTCAAAAAACACCAAAGATATTGTCGTTATTCCCTCGGGAACCTTTAAATTTTCCGCGTCGGGATTTTCCTATGTGTTAATCCAGGGTATAAGCTATCTCCATTCTAAATTTCACCCAAATCCATCCAGCGCCATTGCAGCGTGAAGGAGGAACAACTTAAAACTCCCTTTACACCCCTTAAGGGTAGTTTTTTGTAAATCTCTGAAAGAAGTATATTTTATTCATAAACAGTAGCCTAAATACCAATTTCCAAATTGCTTATTTTAAAAATAACGAATCTTCTATACAAATTTCTGCTTCCTATTTTAACCCTTTAGGGGATGAATTTCCAAAAATCCTTTCTTAGTGTACCCTTAGGGTACCCAAGGAATATTCCCTTCAAATTTCAAGTCCCTAGGAACAGCGGTTTAGGCTGTGCGTTGATCGATCAGTCAGTCAGTTTTACCCCTTTCCATCCCTTCGGGGATGAAATTATCAAAAACGCTGAAACACGTATAAATTTATTTTCAATTGTCAACCTAAACACAAAATTTGAATAGTCTAACTTAAACTAAAACTGACGGACTTTCATGCCAATTTTCATCCCCTTAGGGGTGGAATTTCCAAAAATCCTTCCTTAGTGGATCTTTACACTATATAAGGTATCTATGTGCAAAATGTCAAGTCTCTAGGTCCTAAGGTTTGGGCTGTGCGTTGATATATCAACAATCCTTTTTACCCCTTTTCATCCCTTCGGGGTTGAAATTATCATAAACACTGAGACACGTATAAGTTAAAATTCAATCGCCAACCTAAACGCAAAATTTGAGGCGTCTAACTTCAAAACTGACGGACTTTCATACAAATGTTTTTCCCCTATTTTACCCCCTTAGGGGTGGAATTTCCAAAAATCTTTCCTTAGTGGATCTATACGCTATATAAGGTATCTATGTGCAAAATTTCAAGTCTCTAGGTCCAGCGGTCTGGGCTGTGCGTTGATATATCAACAATCAGCTTAGCATTTTATATAATAGAAGATACTGCGTATTGGATTAGCAAGGCAGGGATGCCGCTGGGAGTTAAAGCTGTGGGTTCGTATTTTAATTTACAGCTCTTCAAAAGATAAGAGATAAATGGGAATTCTCGTTCAACGTCCAAGGAGGTGCATAAAAGTATTTTAACATTTGACTCGTATTTAGTACCAATTTCATCAAACGATGTTAAATTTAATCAATGTTAATCGACTGTTAGTTCATAAATTTTGACATCGTTTGGTGAAATTGGTACTTAACGTCTTAAAAATGAGATCATGATTAACATTTATTCTATAGCTTGTGCTAATATAATAATATACTGTATAAAATGGTACATAAACAACGGTTATGGCATACATGTCACCAGCCCCATTTCACTATCCTGACAATGACAGGTGACAGGTGACATTTCAGTGTATAGTCGCGGTGTGAAAAGGTTCGTCAATTTTGGACCTTAACAGCATTGAAATAGAGTCGAAAAGTGATGAACCTTTTAATATCGCGACTAGACATGAATCCCAGTGATGTGAAAATTATTTCTGCAATGTACTTACACCCAATTTTCACCTCTCAACTATCATTGTAAAATATCTGGCTGTTGGTAACTGGGCTCCAAGGCCCAATGAGATGGGCTTTTAAGATTATGAATGCCATACCTGTGAATTAAGATTGTAATATCCCCTATACGAGTAATTTCACTAACAGCATGCTTCACAATCAACAAGTAAAACAATTTTGATAGATAAATCTAGCCCTTTCTTATTCTTACACTTGAAAAAAGACAAGGAGAGAGCTAACTTTAAATGGCAGATAAATTTACTCGTCGATTCTGAAACAGGCTCTCAGTATTATTACCCCATTCTAGGCATTTTCCAAAAAAAGTCTTTGTTTTCAAAAATACCATAATGCTTCATGGCTTCGGCATTTGAAATTTACGTAAATTGAGATTTATACCATGGCATTTCAAACTTTGTTGATGCGACATGAGACTGACGTTTATTTGCCGCAATGCAGTGACACCGTATTTTTTTTTTAAATGCGTGAAATTTTAAGTTTTGCTATCCATTCTCTCTACAGAACCAAACCACTTCAGCATTCCTTTATTAATCCTTGTCATTACATGATAAAATATTCTAATGTTCTTACAAACTTGCTCAATACCTTTTAGATAGTAATAATAACTTTTAAAAGTAGTCTACAATCTCAATATTTGAACTAATCTTATCAACAACCAAAAGTCCCGTTCCGTTACAAAACTCTTGGTTAGCAAAACTCGTGAAACAGCTGAATACAAATGTTAGTCGAGACTCGACAGCTTCTTGAGCACGAGGCAGAAGTTTCTGAACAAGCTATAGCATTTCGCTTCGGATATAAGCCGTGTCGTGAGTGAAGACAGACGAACGAACTTGACAACTTTGGTCATATTTTATGTGCTTGATAAGACTGACTTTGTTGGACTGGTTCACTGAATAGGGGTGTGTCCTGGGTAAAAAAGTAATAATTCTAATTAGTCCGTCAGTAAGATTATCAAAAAATATTGAACACGTATTTTTTGCTTTTTAAAATCGATCAAAATTGACAAATATAAAGCGCATCAAAGTTCGGGAGTGGGGGCTCGTGAAATCACAACGTGGTATAAAGTGTGCCACGGCGTGACGTCACACGAAACTTCAACGCACTTTATCTTCGCCATTTTTTGTTTAATTGACAAAAGAAAAAATACGTGTTCAATATTTTTTGATAATGTAAAAGACGGACTAATTAGAATTTTTTAGGACACTAGCCTATTATCCGCGTGCGAAGTTTGGATGTTTACTTGAAATCAATTTTACCGTGACCTCTTAGAATCTATTGTTCAAGACATAATTTAAGTTCTGATCAGTTTTTTTTTATAATATAGGTATTTGTTTTATTTCCTCATAACCGAACCCTGGATTGAGGGGAGCAAAAATGTACCAGTGCTACTAATTAAATATCGAATAAGTTTTATCGACATCGATAAAAAGCAATTTTCAATTCTCATGAGGTCAAGTTTATATACATTTTAATAATTTGTAAACCTCTTTTATTTATACTTATCACAACAATTCCATCGTCAAACAAAAATTTATTTTTCAAGATTTCTGCCATATAACAGCTTTCTAAAACTATTAGTCTTTGCAGACGGACGGACGGACATGGCGAAACTATAAGGGTCAAAGGGTAGGGTACGGAACCCTACAAAGGAGGAGGTTCTCAATTCGTCGAAATTCTAAGGAATATCTTTGCACTGAATTAATTGTTATTCAATGTAATTTCAAGGGTTATGAAAATGTTCTAGTCAAGAGTCAATGTCAGATATCGGTTGTTTATAGTTGCGATAAGTATAAATAAAAGAGGTTTACAAATTATTAGAATGTATATAAACTTGGTCATTAAATATGATGAATTTAACGATGTCGATAAAACTTAGTCGATATTTAATTAATCACTAGCACTGGTTCATTTTTGCCCCCATATTATGTTCAGCACTTGTATTCTGTGTAAAATAACCTTTAACAGATTTTAAAAACCGTCATAATTTAAATCGTATAAAAATATGCCGACTGTTAGATACACCTATTTTATTTTATTAGTGTATACCATTTCTACTAGTCTTATTTATGATATCGTCTCTTCGTTTTTGTCTAAGTAATGAATCGATGACCAACCAACCTGTCCTTTCTGATTCTCATCATCATCATCATGTCAGCCGAAAGACGTCCACTGCTGGACATAGGCCTCCCCCAAGGCTCTCCACTCAGACCGGTTTTGTGCTTTTCGCATCCACCGCGTTCCGCGTTCCGCGTTTCTGATTCTAGCTAAAGATTATTCTCTCTAATTTTATACATTTTACAAGTTTCTTTAGAGCGAACGCAGTTGTTTTTCCCCCGGTAACGGTCCGAAGTCGCTTAAGTAGGGTCTTATCCGGAACTCGCATTATGCGAGGTGCAGCCGATCGCAGTGCGCTCGGAAATCGAGTTTAATGCGATTACGATCGTTTTTCCAAGAGCTTTGTGACTTTGTTCAGCCTGATTTCTGTTGGAGAACTTTATTTGTTTCGCAGATCACGTCCGGAAACATTTTAAAGACGGGTACTCGCTAGCGGACTGAGGGCCCTGCCAAGATGCATTGAGCTAGGCTAACTAGTGTTTCTATTTGTTTCGTTTTAAAACCAATCGCGTCACTGATAGATCACGTGACTTTTCGTATCACGTCACCTACCAGTAACGAGATTGGTTTAAAAACGAATCGAATAGAAACGCTAGTTAGCGTAATGCATCTTGGCAAGGCCCTCAGTAACCGTAGCCGTTACAGTAACAAGCTTAGTGGAGGTACAGTAACAAACTGAGGCGGAGACGAGCGGAGCTGCGCCAATATTAACCAATAGAAGGCGCATGCGGTCACGTTGAGCGCGCCTTGCGCTGCACCGCTCCACTCCGCTCATCTTCGCCTTAGTAGAGCCGCAGCCTTAAACCGGGTACTCACTAGCGAGCTGTAACTGGAACCGTAGCAGTTACAGTAACGAGCTTGTAGTGGAGAACAGGCTCGCAAGCCGCGTACACATCCAGATGTTAAGCCGGGTACTAACTAGCGAGCTGTTACTGTAACCGTAGCAGTTACAGTAACAAGCTAAGTGGAGAACAGGCTCGCGAGCCGCGTACACATCCAGATGTTAAACCGGGTACTAACTAGCGAGCTGTAACTGTAACCGCAGCAGTTACAGTAACGAGCTTCTAGTGGAAATCAGGCTCGCGAGCCGCGTACACATCACTATGTTACGGCTCGCTACTTTCACCGTTTTACCGTATGCCACATTATGCTCATCATCATTTCCTTAAGAGCTTTACTCTTGTCGGGGAAGTAATTTATTCTTTCCTATTATTATTATGCTGTTAGTTATTTTTATTTGTTTGCTTTTTTAGGGTTCCGTACCCATAAGGTGCCAGCGGGACCCTAATACTAAACATTCGTCTGTCTGTCAGCTATATCTCATCAAGAGTGTGACTCGCACTTGGATTTTTTTGTTTGCTTTCTAGAGATAGCTTGTGCCTGACTATTTACTTTACTTTACGTACTGGTTATTCAGGGAGAGTGGACCGTTCCGGAAGGCATAGAGCGGTAAGAAACTACGGGGACAGAGCCGCGGGCGTAAACTAGTCCAAAGTATGGTGTAATCAAAGACACGTGGTTTGTCCAATTAGATTAACCTGTTTTGATTGCCTTGATGCCTGATGCATCACTGGACTGGTTAGGTTAGGTACCTACCTAAAACACATTTAAGTGAAGACTACTTTGTGTAAGCTTTTCTAAAAATTATATTTTTAATTTTATGGCATAGAGAAGGGTATCTGATGGTACAGTCTGTGAGCACTTAGAAGGTGCTTCGGGTTTGTACTTTTCTCTCACTCGCTCTTAATAAGAGCGTATGAGAGCGAGTGAGAGACAAGTACAAACCCGAAGCACCTTCTAAGCGCTATCGCACTGTAACTGGAATCTGAGATCCAGAGACATTTGCTAGATCAAAACAATAGTAACTCAAAATACAACTGTATTTTAAAATCAAATTTAATACAATTCCTATGAACTTGAAACAAAACTAGTAAGGATTTTGAGTTGATACTATTTTGATCTAGCAGTACGATTTCCATTTTCAAGATTACAATCTAATGATGCCAATGCATCGTCAACCCTGATTTTCGTTTCGTTTTCTTTGTAAATTTTCTAAAAACAAATCAAGTGAACGTTTATAAGTAAACAAAGCGCTATAAATACACAAGTAATTTGTCTCAACAAGCTGTAGGGAATTCAAATTTTCATAAAAAAGTTTAACCGGTTATTTTCATACAAAAACGTCTAATAACCGGTTAAATTGCATGCCCTAACAACCTGCCTCTAAACACTTGTAGCAGCTGTTCGCGCAACTCTGCAAGCGGCTGTGTAGTTAAATTAAGGTGTAGTTGCTGACTCGGCAAGCGACAAGTGTTTAGCTGAACCAAGGTAGGGGTAGTTGCTGACTCGCCGAGTGACAAGTGTTTAGTTGTAGAAGTAGTGCTAGTTAGTAGGTAAGTTCTCGGTTCTGTGTTGCCGTACACTTGTGAGATTTAGGAATGGTGTAAGTGTTAAGTAAGTGTTGCTAAGAATATGAGTTGGGTTTCTTTGCATGAACTCTTAATTATAATCAGTTTATTTTCCGTTTACTTTTTTTACATTTCATAATAAATCTACTTTACAACTTTTGTTTGATCGCTATTTAGCGATAAAACTGTCTGTTTTCTAGCTTAAAAATGAGGTGTTTTTGTTTTATTTGTAATATTTTTATTTTGGAGTTTTTTTTTTTCAATAAAGTAGGTACATTCATGTACCTAAATGTACCTAAGTATATTAGGATTTTTAATAAAAAGATTAAAAAAAAGATAAAAGATGTTTATTCAGTAAGTAGGCCGCACGGGCACTTTTACACGTCAAAAATCTACCAGCGCTTCGCAAGAGACCACTGCTGAGAAGAAACTCCGCAAGAAACTCAACAGTCAGTCGTTTTTTAAAAATTACTTATACAATTATAGAACTTAACCTAGAATTATATAAAACAATGAATTTAACATTAAAATATATATATCACGCGTAGTTGAGCAGGAAAATGTGTCAAAACTCAGTATGTTCAGATGAACTCATAAATAGTAATAATAATAATAATTAAATATAATAATAATTAAATATATATATATACATATACATACTTACCCATGACGGTGCAAAACAACCACATAGTTTTGATACATTCTCCTACAGAAACCGTGTCCCCTAGACAATAATTATACCTACAATGTTTACATATTTTTCTGACTAAGCTATTACTAAGTTATTTAGGTGTTTAATTTAGGCCAAGCATTTTTATCTGTTAGATAGTCCTCGACCCTATAATAAGCTTTCGACATCAACGACTTTTTCAAGTAATTTTTAAGTGCTGGAAATGATAACTTTAAAACTTCGTCAGGTAATTTATTATAGAAATGAATGCATTGACCAACAAATGTTTATATACCTTACGGACACGAAATTTTTTAATAGCAATTTTATTTTTATTTCTTTTATTCAAATTATGTATATCACAATTCTTAACAAAAGAGTCTTGATTTTTAATGACATAAATAATATTCTCATAAATAAATTGTGACGCTACTGTCAAAATACTAATTTCTTTAAATAGTAATCTTAAGGAATCACGGGAGTTTAGGTTATATATGGAACGAATGGCTCTTTTTTGTAACCCGAATATAGTCTGTATGTCAGCAGCTTTTCCCCAAACCAGAATACCGTACGACATAACACTATGAAAATAACTATAATAAACTAAGCGAGCTGTCTCAACATTGGTAAGTTGCCTGATTTTCCTAACAGCATAAGCTGCCGAACTTAATTTACCTGCTAGTACTGCTATATGGGGACTCCATTGCGAGTTTTTGTCTATAGTTATCCCTAAATCGCTTGAACTTTAACTGGAAGAGATTGTATATCCATCTATCTTTACTAATATTACACTTGCGAAAGTTTGTATGTTTGTTACGCTTACACAGCTAACCGCTTTACCAATTCTAATGAAATTTGGTATGGACATAGCTTGAGTTCCGGCAAAGGATAACCGACTTCTACGCGGATGGAGTCGCTAGTGTTTTAATTATAATTGTCTAGTGCAAGTGACAAGCACTTATAACAAGTACTAAGCTCGTGTGTACAAGGCTTTACTAATACCAATGTGAACCCGGCTTAAGCCGGCATTCCGTCACTCGCCGCGGGCTAGGCGCGACTTCAAAGAGTGCCTTAATAGCGATATACTTACTGAATGCTTTCCAAATAAACTCTTTATACGACAGACGAACTCATGTTAATGACACCATTAACTATTCGTTGGATTCCTCCTACTAGGTTATGATTTAAAAAAAAGTGACGATTCGGTATACATTGCAAAGTTAACACACTGGTACATCACTGGGTTTCATATAAGCTGCGCAATGTACACTGAAATGTCACCTGTCACCTGTCATTGTGAGTATTGTGAAAGTGCTTTTTAGGGTTCCGTACCCAAGGGTAAAAACGGGATCCTATTACTAAGACTCAACTCTCCGTCTGTTTGTCTGTCACCAGGCTGTATCTCGTGAACCGTGAATGACAGTTGAAGTTTTCATAGATGATGTATTTCTGTTACCGCTATTGTTATATAAATACTAAAAACAATAAAATAAATATTTAAGTGGGGCTCCCATACAACAAACGATATTTTTTGGCCGTTTTTTGCTCGATATTAATAACGCTAACTGGTATAGTGTCTAATGTTGTATAGATAATGGTACGGAACTCTTCGTGCCCGAGTCCGTTATTATTTGCCTTCTCTATGCCAGAAAAGGTCACGTTTTTTACCCGACTGCCGAAGGAGGAGGGTAATGTGTTTCACGGCCTATATACATAATTATGTATGTTTGTTCCTTTGTGGCACTATAAAAAGTAAACACCGTTGTCCGATATTGATGATTCTTATGTCAATCGATTTGTCTGAATCTTGTGAGTGTCACTGAAGATATGACAGTAATCAAAATTCAATATGGCGGCAACCGGACGCCATATCGTGCAAAAGAAAAAAAGTCGACCAAGTATGACAAGTGGGGTATCATTGAATAGGGATTTAAAAATCATCTTTAAGTTTTGTTTCATCATTTTTCATTTTTAATGATCATTTAGGATTTATAACGATTTAAAGTTGGTTAGCAACTGAACAGTCGGGTTTTGAAAGCTTGCTTTTTTTTAAAGTTATTTATAAATCCTCGATAGCGGATTCTTTGTAAGGCTTAATGTCAAACAAGTCGACGGAAACTAACGAATAAGTTGTTAAAGCAGAAGGATTCGCAGTTTCTGCATAATGCATGCCTTGAGGGGTTTAAAGTTTTGTCTGAATTCCGAGTCGGGATGTAACAACTGAACCGGACCTCTTGTTGATGCAAGCTCAAGGAGAATAAAGGCGTTTATCATTATACAGGGTGTCCCAAAAATAGTGGCAATCGAAAATTCAGAGGTAGAGGACCTTAAGGCGCTGGTCCCACCAAGGGCGGGGACGCGATTAGCTATCGGCGATTTTCTCGCCCAAGAAACGAACAAAAGATAAAGATACCTTGTCAGTAAAAGAGACGAGTATATTAATAGGTGATCGCTGGCTGTTCACACTGCCGGCGAGAACTCTTTCCACTAGTTTGTCGAAACAAAAAATATAGATCCCGTATCAAGAAAAGAGACACAAATATTAATAGTCTCATATATACACTCATCGTCGGCGGTGGGACCACCCGAATCACCCCCATATATGTTCCGCGATTTTTACTAGTTCGGAGATATTGAATATTATAATCTATTGTAATTTTCCTTTATGTCCTCTTTAGTGACGAAAAATCTTTGATTCCATGTTTTATTGATGATGATAATGTATGATTCTAATAATGTAAGATACGACTGAAAAACTTCTGAATTATAATTGAAATGAAGGATTTTTTGTGAGAAGAACATAAGGGACAATTACAAAAAATCAGATTATAATGCTCAATATCTCCAAAGCTAGTAAAAATCGCTGAACATACATAAAGGTTAAATCGATATCTTTTTAGCTGCTCTATCAGCCCTAGGCCGTTGCCGGTAGGTTGCCGTTGATTTTTGGGACAACCTGTATAATATTAAGATACACGATAATGTGAGACTACGGGTCATGGAGGAGGCGCAACAATAACGTTAGTTATTTTCGAAAACTGACAAATTGTATAACATTGTCGTAAGCTGACGATCTATCGTGTCGGCCGCTTAGTTTGGTAAATCTGATATGAATTAAGAGGATTGTGAGCTTAATTCGTGTAGCTGTCAAAAACAATCTTAACGTAACGTAGCATCCCTCATCTCACCCCCTAAATCAAGTCCGATTTCCACGATTTTTGAATATCATCTATAATTTTTAAGCTGCATTTGAACGAAATGAAGAAACTAATTTGAATAAAATCATAGACTTCACAACAAAATTGTCAGAAAATCAACGACAAAATACGCACAAAAATAGTCGTCAATAATTCAAGACCTTGTTTTTGTAACGTTATTTTATCTCAGTACTGCGTTATAAGGACGATCGCTAAATCTGTGCGTCGGCGACGTCAAAGAGCGCTCAGGATTATTAAGTTACTTTTACGTCGTACCGTTTGCTTTATTTAAGGATCCATTGCGTATGAGTTTCAAAGAGATTTGATTTTATCGCTAACATTCACTATGCACTAACATTTTACGTTTCAGTAGATTCCATTTGTTTAAAAAATTTGGTGTTCAATATTTTTAAGTGAGCTTTCTGAAAACAAACAACATTGCTGATTGGATCTGTCAGTCAACATCCCTATTTTCGCTTTTCTATTGCATTGTTAAAAACTAACGTTTCCCAATGTATTGGAATAAACTTGGTAAATGTACCGTTAAAACTGTTTCTTTTAATACCCACCTATGCCCACTTCAAAAGCCACCCAGGCCGACAAAGTGGACAGTAAAACTCCGAGGTACAAGAAGTTTTAATCTTTTATCTCCACGTCCTCAAAGACGAGGGGCAGAAACATTACCGCTCAATGTTTGCCGTTAACTTTAGCAGAGAAATATAAGAAAATACGTGCTGTGTCCACTAATGGGCAATAAGAAAGCGGCAAAGATGAAGTAAAACTACAAAAGAATAATAAAACTGGGAATTTGTTGACTTGCGAAGTGCGAAACGTGCTCAGCTGTATTGTATTTACTGGGAAAGTATGCACGGTGCAAAAAGTATTTGGAGCACCCGATGTTGCCGTATTTTTAGTTTTACTAGCGGATGCCCTCAACTTTGCAAGCTTATCCTGTTCGTATTCATATCTTCGCGTATATTTTTTGTTAAACTCTTTTGTTATTGCATTTCTACATTACCATGGAAACACAATGGTGCATCTTCAGTAGTTCTAAACCTCTATCCTAGGCGGTAAAATCCAAATTGTATTTGAACTATTATGGTACTGTTTTTAACTCGGCCGCCATTACTGTCCAGTAAAATAAGAGCTATCAAAACGTTGACAATTCGATGACAGGTCAAAGACGATACGGTTTTAAAACAAAACGAATAGTTAGCGTAAAGCAACTTGGTTAGGGCCTCTGGCCGGAAGTCTTAAGGTGTTTTTCCACCGGCAAAGCGAGGCGAGACGAGAATTGAAATTTGTATTAAAACAACCATTTCCACCGAAGATGCATTAGGAGGAAATTGATTTTTTACAATACAAATTTCATTTCGCCTCGCCGGTGGAAAAGTTTCTTTACTTAGTTTATAAGCAAGTGATTTATGAGTAGCACCCGCGTACCCGCACTAAAAGGCCAAGTGTTAGTCGGCATCTTACTAAGTGGCACAGCGATCTGGTGAAGATTGTAAGAAAGCAATGAATGCAAGTGGTACAAAACTGACCGTCGTGGAGATTAATTTGTCGAAGGCCTATATCTAGCAGTAGACGTGTCGACGAAAACAGACATATAGGTCATAGTAAAGGTTAAGTTTATTGATGAATAGGGAATATGCATGGATTTTTTCAACAAAATATGAAAAAACTGTAAAAGAGATCACCAAAAGTGAAATTAAAATTAAAATCGGTCAAGAAATACGGATGATACAAGCATTTTAAACTGCTAATTAGACAGAGAGATCCGATGTGCACCGGTGACGTCATTGTGCAGTTCGGCCACATAAACTCCACGTAAAATTCTGTTTTGCTAGAAAGAGATAGGAACAAATCTTTGTTGGCTTATATCTTGCTTATTTTGAAAGCTATTCAAAAATAATAATCTTAGCTGTTTCTTTTATTGAAGCTGTAAAAAAAATATGCATATTCCCTATTGATTCATTTTACTTCTTTACTCCTACTTATATAAATACATGGTCAAAAAACGTGGTTATGTTGCTTAGTGATCTTATCAGCAAAATAGGACAATAACGTCAAGGTGCGATGGGACCAGACCGCTGTAAAATACAAAATACAAATACTTTAGTCGTTAGTCGTCAAGCTTAGTACTTGATACGAAAATGAGAAATGGATAGCAGAAAAGGTAATTTATCAAATATCAACTAGGTATGTAGACGTTACAATTTGTGACGGTTTTGCAGCCAATATTGCTCTTGAAGTTTTACAAATGATCGACAACGTTGTAGAAATTAGAAAGATATTGGCATTTGGGCAACTGCCTTGCTTCTTTGGTGCTGATAAAGAGTAGCATTGGGAAGGCAATTGAGCTCATACTTATGAATGTTATGGTCAAGTAAACCTTGAGGCTTCATGAAAATTTGTTAACGGAACGCGCTACGGTTAAAATGTACCTTTATGCCAGTATTTTGTTATAATAAGCAGAGATCGGAGTAGTGTTAAATTTTTCTGAACTTGAGGGAGTATAGTTATGAGAAATAAAGGGTACCTTATCAAAGATCGTCTAGAAGTCCCAGTTGAATCTCGTCTAGTACAAAATATATTTTTTATTCATGTACAACTAGTATTAAAATATACTTTGTGTTTACTTAATTCTGTTTCTGGATTCCTATTTTTTTTCCTATTTTGAGTTACCCGACTCTCTATTCCTTAGCATTCAAGGCGTGTAGGTCAAGTCAAAGCAAGTCATGCACCCTCTTAGTATTCAGTCAAGTGGACTCCCGCCAGCTACTAGACTTTAGTGACTTGCAGGTCCGCGGGTGCATAATGTATGCTCCGTAATGCTTTGGTCAGCTTGCGTTAAAAATTCACAGGAGGGATTCGCTTCTGGGATATATCACTAGGGACTGAATTTCAGGTTTAAGATATTCCACATTTGCGGTACCTTATTAATGTTAAGTATTCGGGATGAGAATGATGGTTTCTCATAATTACTCAAAAAATGACTGACTGCTGAGTTTCTTGCGGTGTTTTTTCTCAGCAGTGGTCTCCTCTTGGGAAGCGCTGGTAGATTCTTGACGTGTAAAAGTGCCCGTGCGGCCTACTTACTGAATAAATGTCTTTTAACTGTTATCTTTTTTGATAGCAAAGTATACAGAGAAAAGTAAATAAACTCTAGCCCTTTAGGAGTTCGAGTGAGGTACGGTCAGCCTTATAAGTAGCTGTACACTTTTGTACCTTGTCGCTTTAACGTATTTGATAGATTAGTGGAGTAGTTCAAACATGATGTTAAAGTGACAAAGTACTAAAGTATTTTTTTTATTAAAGCGGAAGGCAAACGATCATGCGGGTGACCTGATGGGAAGTAATCATCACGCAATTAAACAACAGTAACTCAAGTTGTTAGTCCGTTGCCGGCCAATAAGGGAAATGCAAGTGTACACCTATTTGTAACATTGACCGTACCTAAACACGTGCGCAGGCGACGCAGCCACGACTGATTCAGCGTTAATCAGCGTTATCAGCGTTACACGCCCCATCACTAGCTTGTGGCGCATGAGTTAGGTGCGCATATACATACACAGACTGTTAAACCCATTTCAAAGCACCACTTATTTTTTGCTTAAGGCGTTTGCCTAAAAACGAAATAGTTACCTCATATCCGAGCAACAAAAACAGAATTCGTAATATTTCGCCAAAATCAAAAATGCTTTAGCAATAAAAATATAACTTTTACAGCCCCAAACATAAAACCCAACGAATATGGCGGTATTGGCAGTACTGAAATCGTATTCTTATTTGAAAAAAAAAGTTACTGGATATTACGCACACTTTGTGACTGAATTCTCGGCACGTATCTCGTTTCACGTATTTGCGAGAAATTAAACGTATCAGTGGGCTATAATTGTTGTGTCCAGAATAAATTTAGTTTCGAGATTAAAAAAAGAAAATTGTTACAAGAAAATTAAAGTTAGCAAGTTATTGAGACGCCTTTCTCAACAACTTCGTTATTCGGGATAAACAATAAGTTATTTCTTCTGAGCTGGAAAGTTAATATCTTTTGCTAGAAGTTTTTTAATCCAGTGTGATGGATCATGAAGAACGAGGCGCTTTTAAATAGGCCCTTTTTTGCGTCAAAATTGCTAAATTAGTCTATGATATAATAAAAACTAGGAAAGAGCACGTCGGATCATGTTCAGTGGAGGGTTCCGTCGCCGTTACTACAAAGACAAAGACAAACAAAAAACTCTTCAAAAACCACAAAAAGTTTATATTTTATGATATTCGGTAAGTGCAAACATTTTATTCGTCTGTAACTCAAGAACCAATGTAGGCTCCGATTACTTAGTCGCAATAGTTTGTCTTTAAATTTCATTATAATACTACCTACTAACGGATTTTTTTTCTCATATCCAAAAACAATCTCAGTTGACTCTTAAATCTCACTTCGTTCGTATGATAACTTAAACGCAATTCACACAGCGGGCGGGAGCGGGTCGGGCGCCGGGCATGTCGTTTTCATCGCGGGACCCGCGACGAGCCCGCCGCGCTCGCCGCCCGCCACTGCCAGCGCGCGGGTGCGACGGGTCTGTCGCGGGCCCGTCGCGGGCCCGTCGCCGTTACGCGGCGGGCCCCGCGCGGGTGTGCGCGGGTGATCGCAGGCGGGCATTCGGGATCGGATGTTAATGGCGAGTATATAGAGTAGAATTTACAACGCTCTGTGAGAATGCCTATCGGGCAATGCGTGTTATTACGACCAAGGACGCCCGCGACCGACGCGCGACGGACCCGCCGCACCCTCGCGCTGGTAGTGGCGGGCGGCTGGCGCAGCGGGCCTGTCGCGAGACCTTCGCGGGTGCGGCGGTCCCGACCCGCGCCCGACCCGTCCCGCCGCGTGTGTGAATGCTTCCATATAACTCCATGTTGACGACGCGCTGGCCTAGTTGGTAGTGACCCTGCCTACGAAGCTAGAGGTCCTGGGTTCAAATCCCGGTAAGGGCAGATATTTGTGTGGTGAGCGTGAATATTTGTTCCCGAGTCATGGATGTTTTCTATGTATTTAAGTATATATTTCTCTATATAAGTATTTATATCGTTGTCTAGTACTCATAGTACAAGCCTAGAGCTTAGTTTGGGACTAGCTCAATTGGTGTGACATTGTCCCCTGATATTTATTTATTTATTTTTATGTTAAAACACCCGCCGAACTCCCGACCCGCACCGCGCACGACCCGCTCCCGCCCGCTGTGTGAATTGCGATTTATTGCCAATTTATAATAGCACTTTGATATAAGTAGACTAACTGATGTATCAACAAATCTCGAGTTCAAATATTAAACAGCGTTTCACAAACAAGCCATCTGCATAATGTTAACTTCAAACAGGGCGCGAGTTGGATCTTTTGAAGTCGATCCAGCAAAGGGCCTGTTTGCGTATTGACATGGAAATTGCTATCACTTTCCGGTATCATAATATGTACTATACTATTCCACCAATTATGAAGATTCTCGGCTGTAGGCGCTCAGGCAAGCAGAAAGATATTCGTTCATTTCTAAAACCAACTCGCTTATTAGTTCTTCAGTTAACAAAAAATATGATGAATGAATGATGATGTGGAATCGATGATCGTTGAGCTCAAGGTACAGATGGTCGAAAAGGTTAAAAAATTCTCGAGTGGCTACCGCGTACGTACGTAATGTGGTCAGACACCGCTGCCATGAGTTACCATTACCGTAGCGATTCGAATACTCTGTCTCTCACAGTATTCTTATAGAGTGCGAGGGACACAGCATTCGACTCGCTAGTGAGTAAGGTATTTGCAACTCATGGTAAGAAGGCCACCGACGACTTGACTAAGGTTGCGGAAAACCGCTGTATGCAAGCGGCACAGTACCGATCCTTGTGGCAGACCTTGGAAGACGCCTGCTTCCTCCTTACTGATGTGAAAATTGCGGAGAGTTACCAAAAAATTTGGAAAAGTTCTAAGAAATTTCCGGAAACTTTCACTAGAAATATAGGAAATTTAAATTTGAGAAGCGGAAAGTTTCAATCCCGATACAAATCCGTGAGAAGTTTCCGAAATTTTCCTACATGAAATGTTCCGCAATTTTGGAAAGTTACCTTTGGCACATCAGTAGCCTGCTGTACTCCTTCGGCTGAAATGATGATGATGATATTGATGATGAAGAAGAAGTTATTTTGTCAGAGTGTATCAAAAATATTTATTTTAGTGTCATTCAGTAAGTAAAACGTTTATGTACCTAGGTACACGTCAAAAATCTACCAGCGTTTCCCAAGAGAACACCACTGCTGAAAAGAAACGCCGCAAGAAACTAAACAGTCAGTTATTTTTTAAATATTATTCAGGATAATTTTAATTACCCTAGCATTTTATAAAACAACGAATATAAAAAGTATCACGCGTAATTGAGCAGAAAAACGTTACATTTAAATGCGCGTACTTTGGTTCCGGTCGCTGGTTTCATAGACGAAGCAGCTCGTCCAATTTTTTCAGAAATAATGCCCATCAACACGGACGTCTCATTCTAATATAGAAAATTAGAGTAAGACAGCTATTTCTTGCCGGCTATGAACTTCCGTTAAAGCTGCTCCTGCAAGTGCACCTGTGTGCTTTCGCGCAGGGCTGATGAATAATTTGTCGAGTAATTAGGATACGAGTTGTTTGGAATAACCTCCAGATTGGAATTTCAGAGAGATGTAACAACACCGCTCAAGTCATGTTGGCTAACTTTACAGGAGAGCGAAATAACCGTGTATTTAGGCGCGCTTTTGTACTTGTGCGGTGCCACATTTTTTTTAATTCTGGTCTCTTATTAGCCGACATGTCTAGAATGTGATTTAATCAAATCAAATCAATCCAATAAAGTTTATTTGCTAGAATACAGTTATAAATTAAGGTGTTACAAAATAATTTTCACAGTGTATTCAGCCCGCATGCAAGCGTGCAAATATTTTGTTCATTTTAAATCTACTTAATATGTCAAAAAAAGAACAATTCAAATAAAAATACGTGTCACAATACACTAACATTAAATTTCAAATAATCTTGAACACTGAAAAAACATTTATCCATGAGCAATTTCGTCAATATGCGCTTGAAAAGGTTTCCTGTAAGCGACTTCATACTTTCTGGTAAATGGCTATAAATTTCTATGCACATGTTGTACACATTCGACGCGCAATGAATATAATTAAATTAAAATGTAAAAACCGTCAATTTTCGACTTAAACGGGGTTGTTAGATAAGCGACGTAAGGAATGTTAAATATTATCATTTTACTTTATTGGAAAACACATTATCAAAAAACTTTGCATCGTTGGAAATCAATGTAATATTAAAAAAAAGCGGACTTGCCAATGAAGGGTTCCGTGAAAGGTAAATTGCGGTTTACGATTTATGACGTATTATAAAAAACTACTTACTAGATCTCGCTCAAACCAATTTTCGGTGGAAAGTTGCATGGTAATGTACATCATATATCTTTTTTAGTTTTATCATTCTCTTATTTTAGAAGTTACAGAGGGGGGACACACACATTTTACCACTTTAGAAGTATCTCTCGCGCAAACTATTCAGTTTAAAAAAAATGATATAAGAAAACTCAATATCATTTTTGAAGACCTATCCATAGATACCCCACACGTATGGGTTTGATGAAAAAACTTTTTTGTGTTTTAGTTCTAAATATGGGGAACCCCCAAAATTTATTGTTTTTTTTATATTTTTGTGTGTAAATTAATGTGGTTCACAAAATACAGCTACTTACTAAGTTTCAACAGTATAGTTCTTATAGTTTCGGAAAAAAGTGGCTGTGACATACGGATGGACAGACAGACAGACAGACATGACGAATCCATAAGGGTTCCGTTTTTTGCCGTTTGGCTACGGAACCCTAAAAAACAAATACCAGGACATAGTCACACAAATTGTCCCAAAGCTCTAGGCTTGTACGGTCGAGTTCATAAATATGTGTACACTTTAGTACCTTGTCTATCTAATGTCATGTTACAACTGCCATATATGAACTGTCACAGCGATTAAACAGACAAGTTACTAAAGTGTACACATATTTATGAACTCGACTGTACTATGGGTACTAGACAACAATAAACTTACTTAAATATATACACATCCAAGACTCAGTAGTAAATACTCGCGCTCTTCAAGCAAATAACTGCTCTTACCGGGTTTGAACCCAGAACCGCCGGCTTCATAGGCAGGGTCACTAACAACGTGCCTTGACGGCCCGTTGTTAGTTATTAAAACGTTTAAACATAACATGATGAATAATATTTTATGTTCAATCATGTTATCTTCTTCTGTCAGTGCCATCTCCTACCGGAGGTCGGCGATCATAATGGCTATCTCCACCTTGTCTACTGCCGCCCTGAATAAAGACCTCATCAATCAATCAATCATGTTATGGTATTTTGTAATTATAATTAACATGAAACCATTGAACAACTGAGTTTTAAAGGAAGAATTTAAGTCTTAAGTGGTTTAATGAAAGCTAGTCTTTGATATCTTTTTAAACGGAGAATATTCCCTGACTTTGAAACTAAATTATGAAAGTTAAAGTAAAAAGTGGAAACTACGCCCGGGAGATCATAGTACAATTTATTTTACAGTTAATTTAATTATTATTACTTTTTTCAACTTCAGGTGGGTAGGTATGAGTTTTAGTATAATTGTGTAGGTGTTGGAAGCGTGGGCTGTATATAATAAAACGCGTCCTTTTCACCATTTATCACCTTTAATTTCACTTTTATGGGAGACACGATCCAGTCAGTTTGATGGCCGATGGCGGAAGAGACAGAGTTGCCAGTACAAGCAAATGACCTATCTTAATATATTTTATGTGTTGCTAACATAGCTGCGCCTCAAAAAAGATACAAAATTATCCATTTGAAACAAAAAATAGCCTTTTCTAACACTTAACCTTTCATCAGTTAAAGTAGCTATACAAACAAAAGGAGGCACTGAATGTTAACAGTAACTTATTGTAATTAATAAGTAATTTAAGAATAACAACTTAAACATTACTTCTTCAGCATGACACTTATACATTTACTCCTAATCGAACATTACTTATGTTTATGTAGGAACTGTAAGGTGAGCATAATACTCAAAAGGATACAGAGATGAAGCAAAATTATCTTTAGCATTTAAGTGTAGCTTTTATATTTAAGTAACAAGTGTCAAGCAATCTATTTTTAAGGTAAGTACGTCCTAAAAACAACCTAAATCATACTAGAATTTTCATTATATAATTACAATTGTATACTTGCACACAATTTTTACTATTTTAGTACACATTTTGAATTTTATGGAATGCAGACCTTTTGAACATACAAGTTAAACAAATAGGCTCAGATAGAGTATGAAGCCCTACTTAATACTAGGACAACTTAATTCTAAATGTACAATAAGGCAAGTTCTCATGGAAACGCGATGAGAATGCTTATTGCGTAAACTTATTAAAAATAAGACGTTTGTTACATAAATCAATTAACAAAGTAGTTTGTTTACACATCAGGCGCGTTAATAAGTCATACTTTAGTAATAATTACATGTAAAACTATCGGTAGTACACAAATCCTAGTAATCAAATAAAATTACATTTAAACCTCCATAGGTAATACACAAATTTTGGTAACCGACCTATTGTGAGTATGACCGTTTGCCGTTTGGACCTCGACCGCGCGCACTATACCATCCTTCCCCGGGAACAAGTTGGTGACCCTGGCCATGGGCCACTCCAGAGGAGGTGAATTATCACTACGTAATATGACCAAACTACCAATACATATATTTGGCGTAGCAGACTGCCATTTTGGTCGGTTTTGCAGTTGGTTTAAATAATGCTTGCTCCAATACTTCCAGAATGTTTGTTTCATACTAGTTGTAATTGACCAAAATTTAAGTAAGTTAATCGATTTATTGCTTACATCTTGTTCTGGGTAAGTATTGAGTGGAGCACCAGTGAGAAAATGACCTGGAGATAGGTACGAGAAGTCGTTTGGATCTGCCGTCACTGCTGTGAGTGGACGCGAGTTTAGAACCCCTTCTATTTCTACCAGCACGGTGTTGAGCTGCTCATACGTGAGCAGTGCCTTCCCAATAACGCGCTTTAAATGGTGCTTTGTGCTCTTTACTCCGCTTTCCCAAAGCCCACCGAATACCGAACTGTAACTGGGTATGAAGTTAAAATGTATGCCCTTTTGGGACGCAAATGATTGTACAGCGTGTTGGTGGCTTTGAGAAGCGTGCAAGCGATAAAACTCGTCTAATTGATTCCTTGCGCCTTTAAATGTAGATCCGTTATCGCAGTAGACTTCGCTGGGCAAGTTACGTCGCGCTATAAAACGCTTGAAGCAGGCAAGAAAGCACTCTGTGGTTAAATCACTACAGAGCTCGAGGTGGATCGCTTTGGTAGCAAAGCACACGAATAGGGCTATGTACCCCTTTCCGATTACCGGTTTTCTAATGCGGCTGTTTTTGACTGATACCGGCCCGGCGAAGTCTACTCCGACCCGCTCGAACGGACGGCAGGCAGTGACGCGGGCTGCCGGTAAGGAACCCATTAGCTGAGCTGTCGCAGCCGCCTTCAGTCTGAAACATACAACGCATTTATGTATAACCTTTTTCACAGTGCGCAAACCATCTATTATCCAGAATCGTTGTCGTATAGAACACAAGATTAGCTTTTGTCCTGCGTGTAATAAACTTATGTGCTCATTTCTCACAATCAAGTCAGTAATTACTGATTTCTTTGGCAATATGGCCGGATGCTGTGCAGTGTATGGAAGCGGCGCATTTTGAAGGCGGCCACCAACTCTAATGACGCCTCCATTATCGAGGAAGGGAGTCAGAGGCTTTAAGTCACCTTTGGCTTGTTTGTGAGATTGTAGCAACTTTATGTGATCGGGGTAAAATTGAGCTTGCTCTTGTTTGACTATTAGCATGAGTGCTTTATTCAGTTCTACTAAAGAAATAAAACCTTTTAGATTTTGAGAAGTAGGCTTTACGTTATTGCAAAATCTAAGAATGTATGCAAGCACTCGAGTCATTTTTCCTATGCTAGAAAATCTTTTTAAATTTTCAAAGAGATCATTAGAGTTAGAGACTGTGGTTGTAAGGCACAAAGCGCTAACATGATCGGATTTTAGTTCAGGCAGCTCTGTAGGCATTACTGCCTCTTCTGGGAAGTCATATTCTTTAGAATGTAAGAAGGATGGTCCATGCCACCACAAGGCGTGGCCTTCGATTTCTTGAGGCTGAAGGCCTCTGCTAAGGCAATCTGAGGGGTTATCGTTAGTGCTCACATAGTGCCAATTAAAACCTTTCGTGTATTATGCTCCTTAGTAAAAATTGGTGTTCCTTGGTGATCTTTTTGGACGCAGGACACCTGTTTCTTTTTTCTTTATCGAAGGACCAATCTTGGAAGCGTGGGCTGTATATAATAAAACGCGTCCTTTTCACCATTTATCACCTTTAATTTCACTTTTATGGGAGACACGATCCGGTCAGTTTGATGGCCGATGGCGGAAGAGACAGAGTTGCCAGTACAAGCAAATGACCTATCTAAATATATTTTATGTGTTGCTAACAGTAGGTATGTTACTTCATTTCTCCCTTAAGGTTTACTTGTTTTGATTTAAAAACATTACATTGAATCAGCTAGGGAAATAACGAAATTATCATTATTTTTTATGACAACAACATAATTCGGTCACAAATTGACCCGTATTTATTTATTTATTATTAAAATCAGGCAATATAATGGTCCAAAAATTTGTTAGTAACATAGCTTACATGAACTATATTAGTACTTCAAACAACACACAAAAGAAAAGGCTACATAAGGCTCCGTTTTTCGGTCATAAGACGATTGAAAAGCCGCATGACGAAGGAGTCGTATGAACCTACTATCATCTTTAGGATGGGGTCCAACCCACGCTAACACGCAATCTGCAAAGAAGTGAGGCAGAACTTTTTCGCATAATTGCATAAAAATCGTCAGTGCGAGCTTGTGCGAATATGCCTGACGCACTGCAGCGTGGTGGTAGCCCCGGCAGCATCCTAAAGCCATTATTATATTGATATGTCACAAATCGACGGAATAACAAGAAAAAAAGTCGCGATCAAAATTAAAACTCCAACATGCGTATATTATTATCATACGAAATTCACACAAAAGCTACAGAGAACTGACAGCGAAACTCATATAAAAATAATAATATTTCACTCACTTCACTCAAAAAAACTTATTCTCGGCGTGTTTGATAAAAACACTTCAGAGAATTCTTTCCACCGACTCGTGCGAGTCCTTAAACAGTCCCGCGAAAATAAACTGTGAAACAAAGTTACTTAACACGGAAGCGAAATTTGCAGGCGAGACACTGAGGAAGTTTTATGATTTCCGGCAAACAATTTAAAGGGCATCCTCACAACACGGGCCCACCCTTAGACTCCCCTGTTCAGGATGTATTTTAGCTATACTATTAGGTATATACGGCTCACGTAGGTAGCAGAAAAGTTATTTATCTGCTTAAACTGTTTTAGTGATGAGGAGATGTGCAGGGTTCGTTCGAATGGCTGCCACTGCCCTGAGCGTGGAATGTATAGGATGAATACTGCTGGTTGACGGAAAGCCACATATTTTCTCCTCACACCATTTTTTTATAACAATACAACGTAATTAAACGTAAATACGTTCGACGACAAAATGGAAGGAACAGTGAAGGTGTGACAAGTGTCAGAACGGAAGGAAGGAAGTTCTAAGTAGTTAGATAGATAAAACGTTTATTTGAGTTCAAAACACACATACAAAAGGCATAATCAAATTAGCACAATGACACTAAAATTACTTATAAGTTGCCAAAAGAATCTGTGCGTTGCAGCAGAGCGAAAAGGATCATGAGCAAAACTCTGATATTCTGCCGCAACCCCGGGGAATGACAGAGTTACAACAAGCAAAAAATTAATTAGCATAAAAGGAGTAAGAAATAACGAATTAAAAGAAAATACTCATATTTCAAATACATACTCTCAAGCGCGTACGTGCTTGTTCGTGGATTTACGTGTGATACCGGTATTTATGTGCGTTCGTGCGTGTGTGCTAGTTTGCAAAACTGTGCGAGTGTATACACAAAAATTTTATCTAGCGAATGTGATACACACTTATCATTAAATGCTTGTGTACTCCTTGACTTTTTTTCCGGATGCTAGTAAAATGTATAGATTCAACATAATCACTATCGATTGTCGCTGATGTTTTTGTCGTCATCCCTTTTTTGTTTTTGGTTTTTGTTTTTGTTTTTAGATATTTAAGTTAGTTTTTAAGTCGGGGTCCCTCTGAAAACCAGCGCTGCGGCTTGCTGCGGCACAAAGCTGAGAGGAGCCCTTTTCAACGCCATCTTAATGTTTTTTGTTTTAGTCCTCTGTTTTTTCAAATGTGTGTATGCGTTGAACAAATTATTTCTATTTCCCTAATTATTGTATCTAAAATATAATCACCATAGCAGCTGAATGGCGCCCTCTGCTGGACGTTCCATAATTGTGTATTGATGTTGATCAATCAAATCTGCTAGCTTCCGCTGATCTGTTTAATATACAATTACTATCTTATCTTATCTTATTGGCGGGGTCCTTACGGATACACTTCGACCCTATGGGATCTTTTGTGTAGTTACCCCTTCCTTTTTTTTAGCACTTAGTCCAATGCAGCCTCTACCCCTTCCAGAAAGCGGATAGTGGAGTGCAATGGCAGCGCCTTGAAATCGCTCGGCTCTGGGTAGCCACAACCGAGGACTTTCATTCTTACTCCGGCGAGGGCATCACATTCACACAATAAGTGTTTCATTGTTTCCACCTCTTCGCCGCACATTCTACAATCTGTGTTATCATAATGGCCCATCTTTTCTAGGAGATGTTTAACCCCGAAGTGCCCGGTAAACACTCCTATAATATATCGGAGTTGTCTTCTGCTGAGTTTCCAAAGTTTATTGGTCCAGCTCTGGTCAACTCCATCTATGAAGAGCTTCGCATGCCCTAAGCCTTCCGTAGTTTTCCACTCTTTTAGGTGATTTACTAGGGAGTTATTGTTCAGGGCTGCTTTTATGGTGCCCGGTGATGGTGCCACAAATGGTTCAGGTCCGACGTAAGCGCCCTTGGACCCTTCCCTTGCCAGCTCATCCGCGGCTTCATTTCCGGGAAAGCCTTCGTGTCCTGGAATCCACATCAGTTTCACCTTGTTGTGCCTACCAAGCTTGTTTAAGGCTTGGATTCCATTGTAGACTAGTTTTGAGTCTACTTTAGGCGCTGTCAGCGCCTTAAGTGCCGCTTGGCTATCACTTAAAATAAAGATAGTTCTCTCCTGTGGCGGCCTATCAATATTCTCTTGTGTGCAGGCAATTATCGCATACAACTCCGCCTGGAAGACCGTTGCGTAGTTGCCCATACTTATGCTACTGTTATAGTCTTTGGCGTGAATACCCGCCCCCGTACCGGAGCTCATTTTTGAACCATCCGTGTACCATATCGCGTTATCTACCTCTGATAGGTGAAACCCATCTTTCCACTCATCCCTTGTCGGAATGTGGACATTGAAGTTCCTCTGGAATATATACTTAGGCTGCATTTTATCGCAGCCCATCGCCAGTATTCTGTTTGGAGCAACATTGTGTGCCATTTTAGTGTGTCTGGTTCTAGGCGCTGCGTCGTTCCACAGGCCAGTCTCTTTCAACCTCTGCAGTGACTTGCATGCCTCAGACTGTATGGCGATATGCAGCGGTGGGAGGTTTAGTAGGACCTCCATTGCCACCGTCGGCGTCGTTCTGAATGCCCCTGTTATGGCCATACAGGCCACCCTCTGCACCTTAGTAAGAGAGTCCTTGCATGTCTTTAGTGTTGTTCTTGGCCACCAGGCCAAGCAACCATACATAATTATGGGTCTTACCATCATAGTATAGATCCACTTTAGTACTTTAGGGTTAAGGCCCCATGTCTTACCATATGCCGATCTGCACATTCCAAACACTCTCAGCGCTTTTGTTATCGCGTTGTCTACGTGCTTTTTCCAGATGAGTTCTTTATCTAGTGTGATACCTAGATATTTTACCTCACCTGACAGTCTTAGTACCTCGCCAAACAGCTTTAGCTGTTTCACATGTTTGAGGTCCCGTTTCTTAGTAAATGGAATCACTACAGTTTTGCTGGGGTTGATGGATAGCTGATGGCTAATGCACCAACTTTCTACCTTTCCCAAAGCTTTTCCCATGATTTCCGATACTGTTTCCGGAAACTTCCCGTTAATAAGTATCACGAGATCATCTGCATACCCAACAGTTTGTAGTGGGCCAGTGTTGAGTTCCTCTAGAAGAGAGTTTACCACCAGACTCCACAGAGTTGGTGAGAGAACCCCCCCCTGGGGACAACCTTTTGTCGTAGTGGCGAATAGAACGTCGCCCAACAGACTTGACTTTATTAGCCTACTGTTTAGCATGTTGCCTATCCATTTACATATGGTTGGTTCAATGCCGTGCCTAGCAGCCGATGTGTTTATGGCTTCGAACGTAGTTCTATCGAATGCTCCCTCCACATCGAGAAATGCTGCGAGACAGATCTCTTTGTTCTCGAGGGCATTTTCAGCTTTATTCACTACAAAGTGAATCGCAGTATCCGTGGATTTGCCCGGTTGATACGCGCATTGCATTTTGTGCAGTGGATGCCGCCTTAGAGGTCCATCCCTTATGTGCCTGTCTACCAGCTTCTCTAATGTTTTTAGAAAGAATGATGATAGACTTATAGGCCTGTATGATTTGGCATCACTATAATCTGCCTTGCCTGGTTTTGGCAGGTAGATCACTTTTACAAGCCTCCAGACATGTGGAACGTGCCCGAAGGCCACGCACGCTCTGTACAGCCTGCTTAAATGCGGGACAATTATATTTGCGCCCTCTTGTAGTAGGATTGGATATATTTCATCCGGGCCCGGTGCTTTGTACGGTTGGAAAGTGGATACTGCCCACCTTATCTTGCTGTCGTCTACTACCTTTTTGGCAGTGTCCCAATTGTATCTTGTGGTCCGTGCTGTCTGCTCTGACACACAAATTGGTACATTGTCAATTTCGCTCTCTCGTATGATGGAGCCGGGAAAGTGTGTGCTACACATAACTTTCAGGGTATCTAAACCCGTTTCTGTCATCCTTCCTTTATCGTCCTTTATTGATGTTAATGGGTTTGACCTTGCTACTGCTAGTGCTTTTGTGAGCCTCATACCTTCAGGTATCGAGCCTATTTGGTTGCAGTGGTTCCGCCACGCACTCCTTTTTTCTTTTCTCACAGCTTTATTATACTCCGTGAGCTTGTGGGCGTAATTGCTAAAGTCATTTGTCGCCTTCGCATCATTGAAGATCGCCCTAGTTTCGCTTCTGATTTTGGTTATCTCAGGATTCCACCAGGGTATCTTCTTGGCTAGCACCCTTTTTTCCGGGCAGTTATTGGTCCAAGCGGTGTGTAACGCCCGTACCATGTTGTCCGCTTCAAATTCAATGTCAATAATGGAATTGAGCTTACCTTTTGGATCCCCTAGTTCCACCTTTAGGTCACGTTTAAAGGATGACCAATCGGTGTTCCTAGGATTTCTTTTGCGCACAGTTTCAACTGGTATGTCGGTCTTGTACCTAAAGCATATATATCTATGATCTGAAAGTGAGATTTCATTGGAAACATGCCACGAGTGAATATCTTCGTAAATGTGGTTAGATGCCACCGTTATGTCAATTACTTCTCCACGCCTAGCATTGACGAAAGTTGGGCTGTTCCCTTTATTTAGTAATTGTAAAGAAGAGCTCACCAGAAAATCCAGTAACTTCTCTCCCCGCCTGTTGACATCCGAGCTGCCCCAGATTACGTGATGTGCATTAGCGTCGCAGCCGATGATCAGGTCGGTGTTCACCTGACTGCCAGTTGCGACAAGACTCCGGATTTGAGGTGTGATGGGGTCCGTCGCTTCGTATGGGAGGTAGGCAGACGAGATGATGAGAGTCTTGCCTAACCTCTTCTCCTGGATCTTAATAGTGGTAAGATCCCTGGAACAGTAAGCATTATAAGGCATGGCATTTATGCCATTTCTGACATACACACAAGTCCTCATATTATTCTCGGGGCAGAGGTAATAGATAACTCCCCCCGTGCCATTTAGTCCCCTGATCTCGCCCTTATATAGATATGGTTCTTGAATCAGGGCTACATCGAATTTATCAGTCTTCAGCTGCTTCGCCAGAAGGGCTGTGGCTGCTTTATTGTGTTGCAAATTGATTTGTACGCACCTTATGCCTCCCATGGCTTCTTATTGTTTTATTGGAGGCTTAGGCTTGCTGAGGTCAGCAGCCTCCGCCGGCGCCTCGCAGTCCTCGGACATTGGCGAAGAGGGGTTTCCGAGGTAGAGGGCCTCCAGGTCACGCAGGTTCTCGGATGTCGTCACCGATACCGGTGATGCCTCCCGACACCCGCGCGGCCTTTCGTCCACTCCATCCCCGTCCACCTCGTCCACCCTGTCCGACTCCTCGTCCGCCGCCACCTCAGTAGCCACGACAGTGTGGGGAGCCTCTACGGGATCGACGCCAGCACCCCTCTTCTCGGCATCGTCCAAGAGTTTGAAGGTGCTAACATCGATCCCCGATTTCAGTACATAGCCGGCCTCTCGGATTACGTCCGCTGACTCCCGGTCCATCAATATGATGCGCCGGGTGCCAGCCGCCGCCTCCGAGGTGTCGACCACCTTCCACTGGTCAGTGTTCAGCCGCTCGTTGAAGCGTTGGAGCAGCTGAAACACTACCTTTGCATCGGGGATGCCAATGATCTTCGTCTTCCAGGCCATCTTCACCGGTTTTGGAAGATCCTTGGCATCCACGACTTTGAGGCTCATCCCCGCAATATCTCCCTCGCTGATGAGGGAGCTGAGCCACGTGGAAGATGCCCTGTCACCGCAACTGATGTGCAGGGCGCCCCCCACAATGGTCCCGAAGTTAATGTCGGGGAACGGCTTGGGGATGATCAGGAGGCGCTGGATTACCACCCCCTGAATGGCTGCCATGTGACACCCCAAGATCTTGTTGGCTGGGAAGGTCGTTGGTATCACCGCTACCTTGATGCAAGAAAGTGCCTCCGCATACGACCCTACCCTCGTCCTTTTGGAGTCACCACTGGTTTTTGGTGATACCAACGGCCTTTTTTGTGTCCTTGCTGTCCCCACTTCAACGGTGCCGTCCCTAGGTGGGCCGGCATCCGGACGCTGGAGCGCTGCAGCCTGCGCTTCCCTCTTCCTCTGCCTCCTGCTCCCTTTCTTCACACCCCCTTCCGGCTGGAAGCTTGCAGGGGGTGGTTTTGGGGAGGCCAGATTCAGATGAATAGGGAGGCCCTCCTTACTGCAACTTGCCTCCGTTACGCCGTCAGCCCCGCCAGCACCTACGCCGGTCAATCCCTTGAAAGGGAGACTAACGCGTCCTTCCTGCAGCCCCGAGGGGAGAGGTCGGCTCATGCCTTTGGGTTGTCCGGCGACACTTCGGCTGTTGCCCTTGATGGCGTGAAGCGCCCTATCTGCCCCTATGGGCTTGTGTGCACCACTGTTCCCGGATCCCGCGTCCCTGTCTGCGACAGGTCGGCGTCTCATCTCACAGTCCTTCGTTGCGCTAGGCGCTTTTGCCTCACTCCTTGCGGAGGATTCAGCTTTCGTCATTTTGGGTTTGTTGTTGTCCATAAATCACATTCTAAATTTCATCCAACCCGTTCCCCACCCTCCTTGGAGCCCTCCTACTGGGGATGCTTTGACGCATCAGGGATACGAGCCGGATATAGCGTCCCAAAGTGAGCTGCCGAGTGAGCCCGCACGGTGCCAAGCCCTCCGTCACCTACCACGGCGACTCGGGGCCGTACACCGCCGGCTACCGACCTCAACACCCCAGAACACTCGCCTGCGGCCAGACTACTGTAAACGCAACAGCCGCTTGATTCTGACTGGCTAGGCCAGAACCTCCCGTGTGAGATGAATCCCGAGCCAAAGTGGCGTGTTGCTATCCGAGGGTAACGACTCCGACTCTCTTCAAGCTCAACCTACCAGGATCTCGTTCTCCACCCGTACGGGTCCCCGCGCACGGCACAAACACGCGGGTGGCATTTTACCGCTACCCATCCTTTACTGTTGGATATGAGGCCCGCTGCGACATGCCACGACATCGCTTGCAGCTGATTAGATAGGAAATATAGGAGGCATGGAAGGGTGAATATAGGACGATCAG
This sequence comes from Acleris literana, assembly GCA_946894065.1. Taxonomy (NCBI): domain Eukaryota; kingdom Metazoa; phylum Arthropoda; class Insecta; order Lepidoptera; family Tortricidae; genus Acleris; species Acleris literana. The sequence continues at coordinate 5,587,092 of OX335685.1, read as the reverse complement.
GAGTTCGACTATTGTTTTGGTTCTACTCGTTTAATCCGGGGAAACCGAGTAGTTGACAGGCAGCAACCTCGGGAAGGAACACAACTGGTCTTGCCTAGGGTATCAGTGCAACTGTGAGCTCCACCTTCGGCCTTTAACCATGCCACCTACCGGACAAGTAGATTGACATAGGGACGGACCCATATCACCTGGCGACCGGTCGCAAACTAGCGCTGATTTGGACCCTCCCCCGCCCAACTACAATTACTAACTCAGTGTAGCGTGAATTATGCGTACTGAAGATCTATCTGTATGCATGATTGAATATATTATTATTACAATAAATGGATTCAGCTTGTACTAGTAAACTAGAAACATGATAAACAACTGGAGAGGTGTCAGAGGTTCACTAAACTCTTACCAAATCATCATTTTACAAACTTTCAATTCGCAAATAAGTACTTCCCGCAACATATTTTTTAATTTTATTGTGGTCATTTAATCTAACCTAACCTAACTTATTTAATGTAAGCACAATGCATTTTTGCGAAGTGAAAGTTTGTAAAATGATATTGTTTGTCAAATGATGATTTGGTAAAAAGTCAGGATACCGGTGTCAGAACTAGTTGAAATCCTTGGTAACTTCTATGAATATTCTTAATTTGTACATGGTTAGAAAACATTCTCAGTGACCTCTAATATTTTCGGAAAATTTCCCAGCAATTTCTTGAGTCGATTTTTAAGTCTCTGGGAATGTTCTGCAACTTGCATTTTGTTTACACCGCGGACGAATCTTCGGACTCCAAAGAAACAAAAGGACAAACCTAAACACACCTTAAAACAGAAACCACTAGTAAGGACTACCATTAAAACACCATGAAAAGGAACGTATCCAACACATGAAGTTTCCTCCTGTCTCACCCAACTCAAACTTAACTCGTAAACAGTCCGTATTCGGGTTGCACCACTGCAAATACGATGTGGGTGTGGCGAAAGTTTGTCGGTCCGTTTGCCTGCTCATTAGTGTTTCAGAGTTAACAATCAAGGCCAATAGGTTTAGTACGTTTGTCTTTAGATATCACTTTGTGTTACAGAATGTAAATGTACTAGTACAGAAGGCGCTCTTTCTAACAAAACAGCGATTAGATAGTTCGAACGGACTACTGTGTGCTTTATCCGCACTCAGCCCAGCCCATACAAATGTCACAACCAGAAATACACGCCGATGTACTCGCAGATTGCGCCCACTCTACCGGGTACATTAACTTTGTGCGGAAATTCATAATTGGATAGCCAGATGCTTAACGTGTTTTGATAACATCACTTGAAAAAAAAACTGAAGGTATACTAGGCTTCCGTCGAGATTTTTAGATCCGCTAGTGGGCAAACGCCTCTTTTTGGTGAGAAGATACTCAAAAACAAATATGATGCCTACCTGGTTTGGACATCCACTCTGACAGCTTACCAACTCGAGAAAACCCCAATTTATACATCAGTGATGCACAATTAGCAATCCTGATACCCAAATTAACACAGTATAAACAGTAGTTTATGTTTAAACAAAGGCGGGTAAGGGTCAGGTTGCATTCGTCATACTCATCATTACGCATAACTGACAAAAGTCATAAATTAGTTCGCATATATTTTTAACCATAATGTTTGAGAGCATAAATAACAATTGTCATCGATTTTATTGCGCAAAAAAAAATTGTCATAAACTTTACGCACAATTATCAATCAGCATAACAATTTTGACTGAATTATTGACGATTAATACGGTTTAAAAAAATATGACGTAATACGATTACGACAATGAAAATATTATACGCACTATAGCTAAGCTACAACTTTATGCGTAAAGTGTTATGACAATCGAAATTATGACAATAGTTATTATGCGACCAGACGGACACCCAACAAAGGCATATCTGTACTCTGCCCGCGTAGACATTGTTTATCGCTACTCGCAGGTAAAAGGTACCCTACTTTCTTCCTTGGGGTACAAGCTATCTCTAAGTTAAATTTCATTCGACACAAACAGACATACAAAATTACTTCCACATCTATAATATTAGTATGGAATTATGGATGAAGTATAATGTAAGCTAAAACCAAGGGCCTTTTTTGTTTTGTGGGTTTGCTCGCGCCACAGGATTAGTTTGCAAAACAAATTCATACTCGTAACAGTAAATACACATAATATTAAAGTGCATGGAGGGTGCCTCGCAAAGTGGATTGGCAAATGCGCGTAACAGGAAAATCGTACTAACACTTAGTATAACGCTCTCAATGTTTCGGTAACATGCAAATCATGTCAAAAGAATATTTTATTTTTGTTTTATGTTTCGTGCGATCCTCCTGCAAACTGTCAAATTTCTTTCTAACAAATATTTTCGCTAAACGTGACCGATGTCTACTTTAAAAATACATCCCGCTTACACTTCCCTTATAAGGACCACTTAATAATGTTTTTCATATAATCATGCAGATTACAGCACACACTAATACTATTACTATTTACTAGCTACAGCCCCTGACTTTGTCCAAGTACCATCCCATGGGAACAGTGTTTATTTTTTGGGCATGGAAGGTAGCCCCTATGTTAAATCAGGGTATTTCTTCCAATCAGTCCAGCCGTTGAGATTAGGTATAGGAGTAAAATACAGCCTGGAGGTCTTCATCTAGCTGAGCCACTTATTGTCGTCACGACCCTCAGCCAAAAACACACAACACCTATCAATAAGTTTGATAGTGTGATTAAATATTCTTTTCAATAGATAGAGTAAGGGAAACCAAAAACTTTTTATGTCTTATTGTGACAAGAGTGAAAAGGGGCCTTTTAATTTTCTTCTCTGTATCTACTTCCCTAAAACAACTATGGTACTCTTGAAAATGGCCAAAGTTATAAGAGTAACGATTAAATTGAAGTTGAATGTTTATCTACGAATTCAAAAACCTTAGTCATAAACGTACTATAAACCTATTTTAGCTAAATTATCCCTTACAGCACAAAATGACACGATCGAGCGGATTAAATATAATTGAAAAATGAACCTTTTGTTCCGTGACTTAAAACTAAGCAAAAACAAATTAATATAAACCTATAAACAAAACAATTCGAGTACTATTATTTTTAAATGTGGAAGATTCAATAACATTCAATATTATTCTTGATTTGACGCTAATTTGGGTTTGAAAGGGGTTTCTATCAAATTCAAATGTAAATAAAAATAAGGTAAAAACATACTTTAAGCTTACTTCAGCTATTGTGTGTTTATAATGATGAATAAGAAGACTCCATATAGAAATAACTGGAAGAAATTAGGAGGTCATATGTCCAATAGGACAGATGGACGCTCGAGATGATGATGAATTGATGATTCTACCGTTGAACTGTTACTAGTAATTACTGTTCATGAATATGCCACCTATTATGCTACACTTTTTTAATTTCCAGCTACTATTTCAGTATTAATTACACCTTTGCAGAGTATTTTTAACATCCGGCTTTACAAACAGTAAACACTTCAAACAACACTCATTATTCCTTTTGTGCTCGCAACACTCGCTTTCAATAGCTTTTATTTGTTCCCGTTCTATAATCAAAAGAGACTTTTTGTTGACGTTAATTAGAATGGCAGAAAATTCACAGTATCGTTTTAATACCGTAACCTGGGAAATGTATTCAAGTTAAAATATGTAACACATTATGGTGTATTTAATCACCCGTATGACATTTTAGTGTAAACGATATTATGTCGACGACCTGGAGGCCCTGCCAAGACGCAATATGCTAACTAGCGTTTCTATTCGTTTAGTTTTTAAACCAAACGCGTCACGGGTAGATCACGTGACTTATCGTATCACGTCGTCTACCAGTGACGCGATTGGATTAAAAACTAAACGAATAGAAACGCTAGTTAGCGTAGTGCATCTTGGCGGGGCCTCTTGTTAATTATTATTTGATGTGAGCCAAAGTTTAAATCATGTACATTCATACAGTCCGTTCGGATCTCTGGGCCATCATAGTATCCTTCAATTTTGCGGTAGGTAAGGGTCTTGGGGTGGCAGTCTTAAGATTGTAAGTAGTCTTGAGAATTGTAATGGCTATGGGTCTCAGATCCCCATAGCCATCAGCACCATGTGCTTGTTCCTTCCCTAAACCATTACTTAAATTTGTATTTGTGGTGGTGCCATTGTGGTGATTTAGACCAAGAGAACGAACAAGAGTTCTATGCATTATCTTTTACGTTTTCTTTATAAAAATAAAGACAAAACATGTTCTAGAGCACTCCTTCTCACTCTCCTCCTGGATCTAAACGCACATTAAAACGAGCAATTTTAACATGATTTTTCTATAACCAATATTTTACTATGTGACGAAACTGTATTCTGATTAGTATTCAAGTTCTTTACTAAACAACTTCTCGCTTTTAAGAGCCATGTGGCGAACTTTCTTCCCTCTATTGGGTAGCCATGGAACAAGAAAAACTATGATTTATCTTGCCTTTTGCGAACAGGGAAAAACAATTTCGTTTTCTTCCTGAGGAAATAGGTATATGCCGGTTAGTTGCAAAAACAGTCATGTTCATTTGATAGATATTCCGGATTGGGTCACAGTTTATTTATTGGATAAGCACTTTATGATGTTACCTATGTATTTATTTAGTTTACGTTAGACGCAATTTGGAACCACACGTATAAAATATACGAGTAATACAAATTTTCGGACGCGGTTTTGTCTGTGTGTTATTTGCTTGTGAATTATAAAAATGTACTTTACACCCTTGTTCATTCGACTACTACTGCAACCATATTTAGTATCTATCTAGGTAGTATGACTAGCTAAGTATCTTTATATCGGATGTCATTAAATAACCTTTTGGATTCGTACCCGTACGACAAGTTTATATAGCTTAAGAATTAAACATACAGCAAAATTGCTTAATTAAATTAAATAGTGAATTAAAGAATTTACTGTCCATCCATTCCATCCATCCATTATACTCGTACCAGCTCTTAATGCTGGGGTCCTAGTGAAAAAGGGTACAAGTCTTCTGAAGATCAAGTGAAAAAGGGTTTAAGTCTAGTATACTCCGTTCATGTATATACCCTTTTTTATTACGAGTGAAGTCGACTTGTACCCTATTTGACTAGGACCCCAGTTGGTCACTGAACAAATAAGTGAAACTAAGGACAAATTTATACTAAACAAACTTTTCTTAACAAAGTACGTCAATTTTGAATAAATTTAATATGATTTATTTTTATTAAGTCAATCCGATATCGCGATTTGATATTTGCAAAATAAAAGCGAGACTAAGTAAAAGCTCTGAACATAAAGTTACTGAGCTTCCATTGTGAATATTATTTGCTTTCAAAGCTTTCGTAGTTTTGTTTAATTTCAGCGTCGCTGAAACCCGATTTTCTCTTTAAAGTCAGTTTCAGACCCCTTTTTTATGACGACGAATAACAATATACCTAAATGCCGCGTATTTGTTATTATTACTTTGCTTAATGGATATTTAAGTTTTAAATCTTAAATCCTTAAAGTTGTCTCTTAAAAACGTTTATTCCCGAAATACGAGAATTTTAAATTACCAGATATAAAATACTCTGTATGGGCAGCGGTTTTGAAGAAAACTCGGACTAAATCAGACGAGATTTATTGACTTTCAAAAGGTTTATTACACTTAATAGCTTAATCACAACTGGTCCTGGTCTCCACCCAACCCAGAATGCCTCTCCGGAGGTCAGCTCCTGACCAAAAACGCCACATAAAATGGAGGGAAAATCCAAGTCCCCGATTGGCTCACGACACCGAGTCGTATCAATTACGTGATCCAATCGCTGAGCGACTTCATTTTCCCGCCATCGAATGGACCAATCAGACTGATCATGTGTTGCCATACTTAATTAAAAATGTTACTAATATAAATCATAGCCTACATATAAAATATTTTATATAAAACAATACCCTAGCAGAATTTATACATAAAACAAGGCTAAAATAAATAAAACCTAACAATCGTCCGTCCTGACATCGTGTGCGTCCGCGCACACGACACCAAGTGGTAACCTAACAATCGGGTGTCTTGGCCAGTTGATTGGACTTATTAAATATCGTTAACAGGATAAGTACGGTTGAAATTATTTGAGATGTTGTTAATCTTACATTACTGTCAAGACAAAGGTTTTAAACTGAAAAAGTAGTGACTATTCGATCTCAAATAATTTCAATGATAACTACTTAACTTACAAATGTAAACATTGAAGCAATAATCATTATTACTATATGGAGAAAATCTTAAAAATAATTCTTAATAGAAATCTATAGTAATGCAGTTGTCAAACAATTTTTCATTACAGGCTAATCAAATGACACTCGAAGTAATAAAATACATCAGCAATCGATTTTCTGTTGAACCTTGTGAACCCAAACGATCGATTGATTGGGTTATCAAAGATGAAAGTATCGTCACGATCGATCGATTATATCGTGACGGAAATTATTTGAATCAAACGGATATTCTGAACGATCGATTAATCAGAATACCTTAATCCCCTGGACGATCGATTAATCAGGGTGCCTAGCGACGCCCGTCCGAGCCGATCGATTAATGCTCGTAATGGCAGTCGAAGGACTTACATACGTTGCAACCAGCCGCGAACCGATCGATTCTCGCATGCTGGCTCTGTAACAACGAATATCATTCTGTAGTAACTAATTTAAAAACGAATTTAATAGATAATAGTATTTTAGCTCTAGTCATTGCCAATATTTTCGTCATCACTCCCAAGACTTTCATCGACGTCATTTTCGTCAACTTCTAGAGCGGTAACATGAATCCATGGTTTCATGCGGTCCGCGGCAACGATTGTCGACCGTTTGTTTTTAGTATGGACTAACCCTGGTATTGGGGATACCACATAACGGTCGTTACCTAAAGCTTTGCTCACACGGTATGGTCCTGTGAAAGAGGCCGTCAGTTTTTTGCTCTGTCCGTCGTTACTAAAACACGTTTTTGTTATTTTCACAAGATCTCGTTCATTATAAATGTGGGAAGGTTTCCTACCCATGTCATACCTATTTTTCTGTCTAATCTGCTCTTGATCTATCCTAGCTTTAACACTGTCGCGTACTTCTAACAAGTCATCATTTTTATGATTATCTGTGATGACTTCATTAAGCATGGGGTTAAATTCGCTGTTCATATGGGTTCCGAACATCACCTCCGACGGCGCCCTACCTATGGTTTTCTGAATGGTGTTGTTGAGTCCCCATTGAACGCGTCCTAAGTGACTGTCCCAACTTTTCTCGCCATGTTTAACGCTCAGTGCCTTAAGGGAATCTAAAATTGTGCGGTTATACCGCTCAACTTGCCCGTTAGACCTGGGACTAGCTACTGCATTTAATACATGTTTTATTCCTCTGTCTAAGCAAAAACGCTTGAACGCATGCGAGGTGAAACAACTACCCCTGTCACTTATAAGCCGGTCAGGGCATCTAAATATACTAAAAATGTCTTCTAGAGCTTTAATTACGTTTTGCGCATTGGTGTTCCGGACAGGCTTGAGAAAACAGAATTTGGTAAAACCGTCAACGACTACTAACAGATGAGTAAAGCCCCTAACCGACTTCACAAAGGGTCCAAGGTGGTCCACATGTAGGGTGTGGAAGGGAATATCTACCTTAGTGATAGGGTGCAGTAACCCTTCGCGAGTGCTTGCATTGTTTTTTGCATATGCACATTCGATGCAAGCGCCCACATACTTTTTGACGAATTTGGACATTTTTGGGAACCAATAGTTACTTTTAATTCGTTCCAATGTTTTCTCAATCCCGAAATGTCCAATGTCGTCGTGGTTAAGTTTACACACCTGCCACCTTGCACCCTTTGGTACCGCCCACCTAATCTTCTCCTCATCCCCGTCCAAACAGCGAAATAATTTATTATCTTTTATTACATAATTCTGTTTTATATATTTTAATCCAGTTTCGTCCAGGTCACTTTTTAAAACATCAATTATTCTACAAAGCTCCGTGTCGCCTAACTGAAGCGTGTGAAGCCAGTCTTCGCTACTAATGGACAATACCATTGGGAACTGATCCTCGAGAGACTCTGGCTCTGACGGTTCAACAGGATTTCGAGACAGTGCGTCAACGTGGCTCATTTTGACTCCAGCCCTATACTCGACAGTACAGTCGAATTCCTGAAGTGTCAGCCACCACCGTGCTATCCTAGGTATTAAATCGCGCTTTGAAAATGTGGAACGCAATGCACTGCAGTCTGTTATAATCTTGAATTCGTTCCCTAATAAATAGACTCTGAACTTACGAAGAGAACACACTACCGCTAGGGTTTCCAACTCGTAAGAATGGAAATTCCTTTCTTCGGGGGAAGTTTGTCGACTATAAAACGTCACAGGGTGAAAGTTCTCGCTGCCTTGCGTTCGCTGCAGAAGAATTCCACCGATACCCAACCTACTGGCATCTGTGTGCAGCTCTAATTCAGCAGTAGGGTCATATATAGCAAGAACCGGCCTTTTAACCAAAATCGACTTTAAGTTCTCGAACGCTCGCTCCTGATCGTCGCTCCACTGCCATGCCGCATCCTTCTTCAAAAGCTTACTGAGAGGAGAAGATATTCGAGCAAAATTTTCTATAAATTTGCGGAAATAACTGGCCAGACCCAGGAATTGCCGAATGTTGTGTACATTCTGGGGTCGAGGGAAGTTAACTACGCTACTAATTTTCTTTTCACCTGGTCTAATGCCACTGGCGCTAATCTCGTAGCCTAAATAATCGATTTTATCACGCAAGAACTCGCATTTAGACAGATTCAATGTAAGATTTGCCCTCCCTAATATTTCTAGCACTTCCTCAAGACGTTCAAGACATTGCGCGAAGTCCTTACCGAAAATTAATACATCGTCAATGTACGCGGCAGCTTTGCTGAACCGAGCCGAGCCAAGAATTGAGTTTATCATTCGTTGAAAAACTGCTGGAGCATTTGCTAAGCCGAACGGCATACGATTAAACTCGTATTGGCCGTCCGGCGTAACAAAGGATGTTAGGTGTTTACTTTGTTCGGCAATTGGCACCTGATAATAGCCAGACGCAAGATCGAGAATTATGAAACATGACTGACCAGCGAGACGCGCTATTTCATCCTCGATGATAGGCATAGGATACCGCTCTTTAATAGTCACTGAGTTTAACATACGGTAGTCAACGCACAACCTTGAAGAACCATCCTTTTTGCGGACAAGTAGAATGGGGCTTGCATAATCAGAAACTGATTCTCGAACTACACCGGCGTCTAGCATATCTCCAACCATTTTTCGCACTTTCTCCCGCTCGTGGTGTGACAACCTGTACGGACGATAAACAACTGGACGTTGACTACTGAGCTCTATACTCATCTCGGTGACTGTCGTGCAGCCTAGGTCTTTCAAGGAGGATGCAAAACAATGCTGATATTTCCCTAACATCTCCATTAGAGTTCGCCTCACGTCGGCTGGCACTCCTTCGCCTACGCGCACCTGGCTTTCGTCTAGTGGCTGCCTAACAAGTGACTCCTCAGACGGTTCAGCAACTACCCGATTGACCACATCGACCATCTCCGCACGACAAAAGACTAGTTTAGATGAAATACAACAATATTTCGAGCAGGGCTCGACCAATACATGGATTTGTCCATTTATAGACCTATGAAGTCCTCCGTAGATGAAATACTGCTCGTTCGGCTTTCCGGCTACACTATTTTTCAAAAGTACATTGCCACTGAAAGTAGGTTGAGTCTCTACCCTAACAGAAGCAGCACCATAGATCTTAATTGTCCTGGCTGGAGAAAACGTCATCAAACAGTCATCGTAATCAACAAATTCACAATTGGGCAACTCATTCCCGATATTAAAGAACTGTAACCTATTCGTATTTTTATAGACCGAAATGTGTGACTGTTCTGTGAACGTCTGCCCTATAAGCACAGGGACCTCTAGCAAATGATCGCTGACGACTTTGGACGCAACCTTAGCTTCTACCCCATCAACACTCGTGTCAAGAGACAGATTTCCAAGTGAGTGAACTAGACTATTGCCAAATCCTTTCATAATTGTAGGGATATTATCGTGAGATAAACCTAGCTTTTTAACAGCTGATTGCCTGATAAGCGTGACGTCGCTCCCAAAATCTATGAAAGCTTTCACCGTAACTCCATTGACGTCTACATCTTTAAGAAATTTAGAACTCGGGTTATTAATTAAGTCTTTGTTGTCCATAAAGTTAATCCTCATAGTTTTCTGCACTGCACCACTAGTGTTCGCTAAAACTTTGTCATCTGACTTAAGAAAACATTTTTCCATGGTGTGACCCACCTTATTACAACGCGTACACTTTAACAGCGGCTTAGGGCAGTGCAAGAAACTATGACCCCTTTCCTTGCAGTTGTAACAACCGGTAACGTGGGTCGGCCTGACGCCAGGCTTAGGGTTCGCCATATTGTGAGAAATTGAATTATCAAAATTTCTACTCCTACTGTGTAAGCGGTCCGACTGGTTGAACTGATTATAATCCCTATTACTAATCAAATATCGTAGCAGCTGATCAGGGTGGGTACAACGTAGTGCTAAAGCTCCTGCCTTAAGTATCTTATCAGTGATACCATGTATTATGCACTGTGCCGCGCGGGCACCTACTATTTCGCATCGATTCACTAAACTCAACTTATCATAGTAATACACCTCTATAGACTCATTGTATCTACTCTTCCTCCTAACCATATCTTCCACGGTCTGGCCATAGTTCTGTTCACATGGGAAAGCACTTAGTAACTTTTCTTGCCATTCAGGCCATGTAAAAAGAATTGTGTTTAAGCTTTCATACCATGTCTTGGCCAGACCATGCAACTTTTGCATAGCAAAATGTGTAGTTGTTCTTTCATCCCATCCGTACACCGAAGCGCACTCGTTGACCTTCCTCAACCATACGTCCATTTGCTGATTTTTGGACGAAGGATCAAAATCTGGCAATATATTTTTATGATCAATTTTCTGTAACGGTTGTAGTGCGCTTTGGTTTACGGATGGCAATGCTAGACCATCTTTCAAATTTTTAAATAGATCTAATAAATCTGTCTTTGAAAAAATAGGACTACGTGACCTTTCTTTTCGTTGTTTGCTGTCTCGCTGCCGTGATTCGTGCTCTTCCCGATGCTTTGCGTCCCGGCGCCTCGATGCTAGGGAGGTGGCTCGATGACGGTAGTCTGCTTGGGGCACGCTATCGTGCCGCGATGACTCACGCAGGTCTTCGGCAGCATGCACGCGATTGCGTTCGCGCTGAATTTCTTCTTCCAGCATCCGTAGTCGCTCGCGTCCCAGCTCGATGTCAAATCCTGGCCGACGGCGGCTGGTACTCCGACTTCGCCGGCGACTACGGCTCCGTGTGGTCGAGTTGGCGTCCCTCCGGCTCGGAGTCATGAGCCTTCGTCGACCCGAAGACTCCGACATAGCCTGAAACCTCGCGTCCAAAGAATTTGAGAACCATGAAGTCATATTTCAACCTATTAGAGGGTCAAGCTACAAGAAAAAGTCAAAAATGAAAACGGATGAAAACCTTTAGGGCCATAATAAAAAGTAACATCTACAAACTACATTTACGTTATAGCAACTAATAAGAACGCAATAAGATACGAATTTAGTGTTATCTGTTATTTGTAGGCCGAGAAATTATAAATATGCTTAAAATAAAGCGTAATGAACGGTTCAAGAAAAATAACATTTGTCCATCGGAAGAAAACGGGTTATACCAAGATCGTACCACTTACTTGAATTATTGTTGCATGGAACCTTGAAAATCATGCTAGTGTAAGTATACCATAGGTAGACGCTAGCGCCCATAAGTTACACTAATTATTAAATCCACCCGTCAACTATGGTCTGGGATTCGAACCAGATTGGTATTCACTTATTCACAATATTGTTATCACGTCCGTATCAGCAATGCATGACAGTGTAGCGGTAGAAATTTACGCAGTACGCGATTGAAAAATATCTACCCACCAACGATACAATAAATTTAGAATAGTATTATCATTTACAAAATACGATTGATTCTAAACTATGTAATAAGGATATGCAATGATTATGAAGCTTGAACTAAGAAAGTTATACCGCTAAGTATTTTATTTTAGCTACAGTCAAGCGTTAATTTTTAAATAAAATATGATTATTTTCAACCAAAGAAAGCGTATAATTTGGGCGTGTACTTACGTTTAAATTGTTCTTGTCACTTCTGAAGTATAAAATACTCTGTATGGGCAGCGGTTTTGAAGAAAACTCGGACTAAATCAGACGAGATTTATTGACTTTCAAAAGGTTTATTACACTTAATAGCTTAATCACAACTGGTCCTGGTCTCCACCCAACCCAGAATGCCTCTCCGGAGGTCAGCTCCTGACCAAAAACGCCACATAAAATGGAGGGAAAATCCAAGTCCCCGATTGGCTCACGACACCGAGTCGTATCAATTACGTGATCCAATCGCTGAGCGACTTCATTTTCCCGCCATCGAATGGACCAATCAGACTGATCATGTGTTGCCATACTTAATTAAAAATGTTACTAATATAAATCATAGCCTACATATAAAATATTTTATATAAAACAATACCCTAGCAGAATTTATACATAAAACAAGGCTAAAATAAATAAAACCTAACACAGATTTTCATTATATTAAACTTAAGACTAAGGTATGGTTTAATATTTGTACCCAGTATATATTATGTGATGTTTTGGGAATCTGGTAAAGAGAGAAATCAGGTATTTCAATATTCGGGTATTATGGGAATTAGTGCTTAAAAACGGCGCTCTGTCGGTCGAACGATCGAGTGAACGCGCCACACCGGCGAGTTTAAATAGTGTAGTCAGAGCGTACAAAACTAATTTTAGCGCGTGCACTCTCAATTAGGCAGCAGGGCTTCTGTCGATAACACCGAACGTATAAGGCTGCCTAGTTGAGAATGCAAGCGCTAAAATGTGTTTGCGCTCTGACGGGACTACTTAGACTCGCCGGTGTGGCGCGTTCACTTATTCACTCGGTCGACCGACCGAGCGCCGTTTTTAAGAGAATATCACCCCAGGTGAAATCAAATGAGATGAATATGAGTAGGTACTTTTACCTAGCAAATTAAAAGATGATTTTATTTTTTGAATCAAAACAGTCTTACGAAAAAGATCGGTACATTAGCTATAAAGCCTACAAAACCTTAATTATAGACCTTTAGTTTTCTATATTGAATGTATAATAATAAATAAACTTATTCTTATGACCAAAATTATGCTTTACTGTAGGTACGTATCTATCGTACGCGCTGGCCTAGTTGGTAGTGACCCTGCCTAGGAAGCTAGAGGTCCTGGGTTCAAATCCCGGTAAGGGCAGATATTTGTGTGGTGAGCGTGAATATTTGTTCCCGAGTCATGGATGTTTTCTATGTATTTAAGTATATATTTCTCTATATAAGTATTTATATCGTTGTCTAGTACTCATAGTACAAGCCTAGAGCTTAGTTTGGGACTAGCTCAATGGGTGTGACATTGTCCCCTGATATTTATTTATTATTATTTATAACTGACGTTATATTTAGGTATTTGCAAGTAATACAAATGAGAACATTAATTGCAACCAATATCTTAAAACTTAGAAGTACATATCTAGTTTCTATCGTTAAGCTATATTAACCAACTTATACATGATTCAATCATACCATGCTAACTAATAACGAATAAACTAAAATTTATTACAAATGCCATGAGAATTTATTAGTAACGAGAAACGAATGTTAATAAAACAAATTATCTTCAACAATGCGACGAACGACGTTGCAGGAAACTTAACAAAAAAGCATCCTATAGACTTTAGTTACAATACAAGCCTGACAATGATTGTGTTGTGTACTGTAAATTAGTTTAGTTTAGTACAATAAAATCTGACAACAATGATCAACTGCTGAGCGCTCTTCTTTAAAACAATAAAGCTTCTGTGTAATGCAATACTTTTGTCCAAATTAGTTCAATTAAGAGACCTCTTACAAAACTGCCGCCTTTTTCCGTTTTTGTTGATTACGAGGAGCAATGTACAAATTGCAGAACATTCTCAGAAGTTAAGAAATCTTCTCAAGAAATTGCTGAGAATATTATCGGAAACATTTGAGAGCATTGAGAATGTTCTCCTTCCATACAAAATTTAAGAACATTCTTAGAAATTTCCGAGAATTTCTCATAAGAAACTTTCACAATTTGAGAAGTTACTTTTCGGTACAATGCTAATTACGAGTATTTAATTCAAATGAAAAAGAAATTCTACTAACTGCGCACATTGTATTTATAATTATGTGTGTTTTAAGGCTTCGTAAAGCACGGCACAGTTTGGACCGCGGGAAACACCACGCGCCATTCCACGCGCCAGTCCGAACCGTAAGTTTTTTACTATTTTACTATTACAGTTGCATTTACACGTACGGTTCGGCGCGAAGATTGGAATGGCGCGTGGCGTTTCCCGCGGTCCGAACTCTACGTGTGCAGGCCGCTATTATATCTTAAATGAAAGCACGCGTAACGAATTTAAAAGAAAAACTATCAAGATAAGTAAACTTGATTGGTTCCTGAGATACAGGCGACTAAAGTGTTTATTCCTACTAAAAACCATGTAAGCCAACATTAAATGCAATGTTAAAAGGAATCCTATTCAGCGTTAGTTGTTTTATTGTTTTTTCTTTGTATTTTATTCTATATTAAATAAATATAAAAAGATAATGTGTACGTGCCTAATTTCGATAACGTCTATCAAATAAATAAGTCGATTTTCTTTGTAGTCACTGGATTGAATTAAATTTTTGCATAATTATGCGCTTTGGATGACAATACAACAATAAGGTACTATCGAAGTGATAATTATGATGCAGGCAGAAGGTTACAATAGGAACTCTTCAAGAGTTAATATTAAGTTCGTCAAGTTATCAGTGATACAAGCAAAAATGGCAACAAACTTTTTGACATAAAAGTCAAATTCATACATACATAATCTCACGCCTTCGTTCCCAGAGTGGGGCAGGCAGAGCTACAGAATTACAAACATCTCTAAAAACTTGTTGATAATTCTATAACCACAATTTGCACAATTAGGCTAAGATGTTTACCAGCGTATTAGTGACAGGTTGCAAGCCCATCGCCTAACAGTACTACAAGCCTTTATTCCCTTAGTCGTCTCTTACGACATCCACGGGAAGACATGGAGTGGCACTATTCTAACTCGGCAACCACACGAGGCTAAAGTCAAATTCATAAAAACTTTAAATTGAAAATTTGTTTCGAAGCTAAATAATAACATCGAAGTTATAAATCAAAATAAACTAGTAAGTATACACAGAATCCCAAGAGTGGCCTTAAGCTAGTATCCATTACTTATTGTTCGAAAGTTCCCGATTGCAGTATTTAAGTTTTCCATTTTAAATTCTACGATGGTATCCTCGGGGAGTCGAGGGGAGGAATTCGGTGTAAGGGACAGTTCACAGCGGACGACGTTCATAAAAACATATTTGCAGAATACGATATTATCCCCAGTAATCTCCTTTCGGCTGGCTTGATGACAATGTAATAAATTTTTTAGAATAATTATAAACTCGGAGTTAAAAAGTAAAAAAATCGGCCATTGAAATTGTATGAAAACTTGACTTCACATTACCACATTCATAATGTTTTCCAGTTTTTTTTATGCCATAGAGAAGTTAAGCGAACGAACATAGACCACCAGGGGCCTGTTTTATAAAGCTACAAATTACAAGTTACAGGTTACAAGTTTCCATTTGACACAACCTCGACCAATGACGACCAGCCATTTGAGCAATGTTGCCAGTTTAGACCTGTAAAATTGTTACTTGTAGCTTTATAAAACGTGCCCCTGACGGTAAGTGGGATCCGTGATCCATACACATTCATATTCTCAAGACTACAATCATAAGACTGCAATCCTAAGACCGCAAATGCGTTGGCAACCCTGAAAAAGGAAATAATTGGTTGATTTTTTGCAAACAGATACAGTTTATATTTCTTGTTTATTTCATGTAATATAAACGTAATTATACCTTATGTGATATTAAATGCATCACCAAAACACCTACAAGCTCTTTTCTAAAGACTCCGGTAGCATAAGACTGTTTAATGACGATGAAAGCTGTCGTTTCGTGAAACTCTAAAATTACACCACCGCACAATACAAGATATGAAAAAGTAATACCTCCTACCCAGGACTTGGACGCAGCTTGTGGGTATTAACATAAACATGACAATATAATGCAGCGGCGGCGGACAACTGCGCCGTTACTGCAAAACTATGGAACTGCACTTCTTGCTGTAAAGAACACTCTTTACGAGCAGCTTAATCAGAAGACTTAATAAGACGACCACTTACAGCTCTTCAGTGTTACTCGGCATGAGTGTTTTGAGAGAGAAATAACATTTTAGTTTAGAAAGGAGCAAAAGTTTAACAGTTTTATATTTTCTCAAGCATAAATAAGATATTCGAAGACGCAAACAATGCATTAAAGGATAAAAAGAAACGAAGAAAAGTGCAGAGAAAGTTCTGAGTTTCATTTACAATCGATAAATAAACTTAGCAGACTTAACATAAAGATGAAGACCGAAGTTTGCTTGGTGGGAACTAGCAATGGTTTCCAGAGAGTCGCCGCTGCGGAAATCCTTTTATTTCTAGTAGGAAATGGAGTGAGAAAAAATAAAGTCAGGCGACAGGTTAATAAACTCGTTAACCGACCGCCTACTTTTCTGTCCTGGAAAATGAAAGAACGTAATGAAATTTCAAGGCTAGATTAGATAAGCGGCGGCATGAAATAATTTGCATTAGGGACCTTTTCTAACAAACTTATTGCAAATTGTCACCTAGTAAATCTTGACAGTAGAGTTTTCTTTTATAAAATACAGTCGGTAAATAAGATGCAGACTTTAGTGTCTTGTCACTTTAACGTTGTGTTTAAACTGCTGCACTAATCCGTTAAAGGCTTTAAAGCGAGAAGGTACTTAAGTGTCCAGTAACTTATAAGGCCGACTGTACATTCTAAATAATATATCTCTAAATTCATTAATTGCGTTTGCCGATATTCGGAGAAACAAGGTCTCACGCATAAAAGGCGCATGAATTAAGTCGTCGAGTTTAGAATTAACCGGCTCTAACCTAAATTCGGAGAAACTGAAATAATCAAACGAATGAAATCTATTTCTAGATTCACTGAAAATTCACGCAAAGACAATTTTTCTGGGAAAGGGCCAATTCCTCTCTGGAATACTAAATTTCGGTATACCCTCGAGCTATTCGGTTTTATAGTATCTGCTTCTAAATTATGTTTTTGTTCATAATTTCCAACGTTGCTGAGTTCACCTAATATGTATATTTATAAATTTTGATAGAATATCTCTTACAAAAAAAAAACGATATAATTAATATATTGTTTCATAACTTTAATTATGATTAGTCTAACTTTAAACAAAATGTATATTGTAAACTGGCAATTGACGAACTTTTCTAAAGTCTCCATAATAGTTATTATAGAACTGTTATTACCATGGCAACGCTCATTATATAATAGTTTTCCCGCTTCGGTTACGCTATAGATCGTATTCTGATAGCGTTAACGATATCAATATAAGCGGTTTATAGTACGCGAGTAGAAAAAGATCTTAAATACATGCAAAATAGTTAAACAATGTATTTTCAACACTACATTTCCTTCTGACGCATCACAAAATGCTTTTACAGCGAATTTTATGGCACGCTAAAGTGGCACCTTGCGTATAAAACGACCGCTCTAAAAGAAATCTCCGCGAATAACGCTTTTATGAGAATGTTTGACTATTTTACTCACGGATCATTTAACAATTCGTCATTCGCTTGTACTAAAATACGTATGGGCTCAAGGGCTGTAAGCGATTGAACAAATTTGTCACATTGACATGGTTATTTTGTCACTTGTTATTGAATTAAATGCTCGTAAATTTTGTATTGTTAGCAACTTGCTTTTGAAAAACCATGTGGTACTTTTTGTGCTTTAAAATTTGTAACATCATCAATATTTTCCAATAATATCACCGAAATATAAAAAAGAAGGATAAAATATTGTCATTTCGAGGCTTGTAAAATAAAATATAAAAGGCATTATATGGTCCTAAATATTACATTTCTTTTTGCCTTACCTCGAAACCCAGAAAAACACCAATGAGCACATTATTATGCTTTCTGCTTACAGCAAAGTCAACATGATAAGAATATCTCGAGTGCTGGAAATCACACATTTTATTTGCCTTCACCAGAAGCTTTTTTCCTGCCTGCCTGATTTTCCGTAACTAACAATTAACCTTTTCGACCCATCAGTCTCGCTTTAACCGATTTTACCGTTGAGGTAATCGCATCGTATCCTACCAAAACGGCATTTATAAACAACCCATTTTAATAAGTTTAACTATCCAGCGAGGAAATGCTGCCAGCATCTTCGGGACAATGCCGCAGGGCCCTTTTTTAGATATAGCTTTTTAGTTTTGAAATATAATTAAGTAAGTTGTAAAAATTTAATTTTAGTTTAGTACCTAAATAAATATATATACCCATTTTGTTGTTTTTTGTAGTTTATCGTTTATTATAAAATTGCAACAAATAGAAAACGTGACCTGAGCCAACTCATACATCCGAGGATTTACTCCTCTAAACATAAAGCGGTAAACTTCCTCAGGCCGCCCAAAGCCAAGTCGGTATCCCGCAAAGGGATCTTATTCGTATTTTGCATTATACGACTCCGCTGCGATTTCTTGTAAACCCAGAAGGCTCTCAAAGACTTAAGCCGCAGGCTCAAAATACAAGGCTTGCATCGCTGCTGCCTGCAAGTTCAAACCTAAAAAGTACTACATACTTCACAATTACTACACAATTAAATTGACGACGATTGACGATTGACGACCAAAGACGTTTGATATGACAAAAATAAAATTTAATACACAAAAGATCCTACCGTCTCAGAAAATACCTGATAGTAAGTAAAACATAAGTTAGTCAAGAAATTAATAGACGTGCCCTTACAGGTTTCATGTTGTACTGTAATTTAGTTTAAGACAATTATGATGTTTAATTTTATGAGTGCAATAAATGATTTGATTTACGATTTATGAATAATTTATAAGATCCTACCGACTGCGCCAAGTAAAAAAATACACTAAAACATTAGGTCAATCATGAACAAATTTGCACGGCTAGGCCTACTAATATTTATGCGAGAGGGTTCTTGGTCATGTATTTGTGATTATTTAATGTGTTCGTAATAATATACACCAGTATCCGCCGTCGTGTCGTACTCGTGTCGTAGTCGCAAGGAGGCTTACGTCTCACGTCTCGCGCATTGCCGGCACGGATCACTTATTTTTATGCGTTCCACTTTACACATTGATAAGAAACGACGTTGGTTTTGCAGTATTTCTGTTAGGCGGAACTTAAACGTAACAAACTCACAATGGCTTCTAATTCTGTTCTGGTTCCTTGGT
Source organism: Acleris literana (assembly GCA_946894065.1). Lineage (NCBI taxonomy): Eukaryota > Metazoa > Arthropoda > Insecta > Lepidoptera > Tortricidae > Acleris > Acleris literana. Next base: position 5,567,514 of record OX335685.1, on the reverse strand, counting down.
TGTTTTCCGACTGCCAATGTCTGTATTCCTCTGGAAAATTGGATTGATTCTTTGGTCTAGACTAGAGCTAAGAGCGATCCCATTTTATTCTTATGAATAAATGTATATTTGAACAACTGATCATATTACTTGAGCGTTGTGGTAAAGCCAAGAAACAAAAACTCGCAAAACCTAACATATCTATGTTTGATGGAAAATCTGGCACGATTCTCATTTTAATCTATATACAAACTTACACGGATGATTATGCAAACGACGTTAAGTAACAATTTTACCAAACGATGTTAAATTTAATCAATGGTAAGCGACTGTTAGCTAAAGCTCCAATCGTCTGTTAAGTGTTTAACATCGTATGGTGAAATTGGTACAAAAGAAATATTATATTCAAACGCAAAGGAACTTATTTCGCACTATAAATAAGTAGCAAAACAACGAAGCTTATATTTTACGATCTTTTTATATGATGGATCGGATAGAAGTGAAAAAAATGACGAGCAAGTGCTATAACTGTCATACGCAGCTGCAGATTTCAATAATTCACCAGCCATTATCACCTGAGAGCCGTATGCTCTTCAAATTATGGATCACGCGTTTTGACCCAATTCTAAATCGGTCCTCCCTTTCCACCCTTTACATTTAGCCCTATGTGTGAACGGGAGAACAATTACCTAGCGGTCGATGCTCCCGTCTGCTACGTACTTATGGAAATGAGGGGACCAATTTCATAGCCCACTCGCTTTTGACGAATTTTCAGAATTTCCATTTGTGGAAAGTATGATAATTGTTCCCTAGCATTAAGACAAGCTTGATTCATTATAGTAGAGGTATTGACTCAAGCTGACAGACTATTTGAATATTATCAGTCTTGCCCGAACCAAAATCATTACATTTGCAAATACAACTGATATTATTATTCCGTTACTGATATTATTACGGAGAAGGCCAAGAAGCACTCAGACCACCTCATGGTAATATTGTAAATACAGGGATATCTACATCTTATTTAGTTAAGCCGAACCATTACCTAAATAATCGTGGGCTACACTTACCAAAAGATTCAATGAATAAATTCATCTTAAAAGCAGGCTCCTTTTCTAGTCTGAGTCTACCACAGCTCCCCAAGAGACCACTTCTGAGATGAACCGCTGCAAGAAATATAACAGACCTTAAAAAATAAGTGAGCATCAAGCTAAAGGTAGCTAGTTAGCTATTTTTAGTATCAAATAGGTTTTCAACACTGTTTTGATCTCCACTTGAACCAGGTATTCTCTGTTAACCATGTGGTTGACTGGTAGAGAATGCCTTTAGGCATTAAGTCCGCCATTTGTACTTTTTACTTTCGTATTGTGCAAAAAGTTTAAATAAATAAATAAAGGCTCAGTTTTATTGAGCGATAGCCCGCATGATTTTCGTGATACATTGCGTCCCTGCAATAGGTCTCGGCTCAAAAATGTTAAAACAACCCGTCAATGGATTGCTACAAAGCATTCGGGCCGTAAGTGTTCAAGAAACTTGTAGGTTAGGTAATCAAAGAAGCCAAGGACTTAACATGTTACACTTTCCGAGTATTATACAATCCCTTAGCTACGTCCTCATTAATATTCTCAAGAAAATCTCATCATACTTAGGGAGCAGCTCTTTGGTTTACGACACTTAACTGATAGTAAGTGAATGTTATGCAAACTCGGATCGCGCTAGCACTAACGAACTTGGCTAAATGGCCTGAATCTAGTTACCGGGACAGCAAGGCTCTTAGTAGGTAGGTCTTAAAGGTGAAACTTTAGAACAATTTGCAGATGGGAATCTTAAGACAAGGAAGCTAGCTTACGCTAACAGAATCCCTAAGCTGCTGGTCGTAATTGATTCTATGGTAGTTAGTCGTTGTTACTACCTAGTGATGCAATGTAACTAATAGTTACGTCGAAATAAATATAAAACCGGATGGCAGACCAGAGCCCTGTTCATAAGAAAAAAATGCTCAGAGGCCCTAAATAAGATGCAAAATGCTAACGTAAAACATTTTCGAAAAATTGTCAAAATGAAATTGACATAAGCGTTCGACATGACCGCCCAGGCAGCTTACGTTGCTCCAATATGTTTTCGATAGCAGCAAAATGCATCCTGGCTAGGAATATTTGTAGCCAACCTCATTGATTTTGTCCACAAACGATTCTCGGGAAAGAACGCCTAGAAATTATCCACTTGGGCAACTTCATCACAAGTATCATACCGAGACTGGCCGGGGAACTAAAAAGGAACAATAAATAAGCGATAGGACATGCCCGCGCTAAAACTACACTAAGATAAAAGAAAAGTTTCATAGCTGGCGGCAAACTCGGGCAAGTAGTTTGAAGAGTTCTTTGCCATAAAGAAAATTCTTAATTTCACTTAATAACGTTTGGATTGTTATTAATGTTTGCTTTACAGTGTATTCTATATACCTATTTAAACTTTACTACATTATAAGTCACTAGATACTTTTGTACCTTGTCGCTTTCAAGCTTTTGAAAGATTGGTGCAGTAGTTCAAACATGACGTTAAAGTGACAAAGCACTAAAGTGTGCAGGTACTTATTGTGGACATATCTTTCTACTAGGATTTTTAAATTTTTTCATTACTTCCGGTTTATGAAGGAATTAAGCGTCAAGAAACTAAACGACCTTTTTTTATACCGAAAAAACGGATTATTTCCGCACAACTCTGAGGCATTAGCAGTAACTTCTTATCTTCAAAAAGGTCATAAAACCTCTATGATCATAAAACCGTTTTAAAAGCTGGCTCCCGTCAATTTTGCGGCTCGTAGCTTAAAATCCGGAATCAAATTTGAACGGAACAATCGAAGAGTCGAAGAGCAGACCATAAATTATGAATTCGAACTGTCTTACTTTGTAAGTTGGCAACGTCTCTCGTGTCCAACCTCATATTTAACAACTTGGTCGACTCCTATAAATTTATATAGGGAGCAATAATTTACATGACATTACTTACTGAGCGAGTTTTCTCATTGTGTTTTTCCTGAAAATACCTAAAAACAAATCAAGTTAAGTCAAGTGAAATCGTAGAAAAAGAAGGGATTATAGCTAAAATTCTTACGGCCCACTTTTGCAAAACCAACACTGACCCTATCAGCTGCAAGACCCCAAAAATCGCGAAGTTTACATACTTAAATATGCATAGCCATGCGGAGATTCCCTTGCGATAGTATAGAGGCGAGTCGAGACAGCGTTAGCTGCCCGCGCTAACTTACCCGACAACAAAGTCATATGATCTATGCAAAGGGTATATTATCTGTGATAATTTTATTATTATCCTACTAATATTATAAATGCGAAGATTTATGTGTGTGTGTGTGAGTGTGCGGATTTGGATGACATTTGAAATGGAGAGTGCTTATACCGAGGATTAACACTTAGGCTACATTTAATCCGGAAAATTTAAAAGTTTCGGAAGGAATAAAGATCATTGTCATGGTCAATTTCTAATAGGAGTTTACTCACTTCGTGTTGTTGTTAAGTTATTTATAGTCACTTTTGCATGCATCACAGATTACTGAGACTAAGTCACAGATTATATTATGACGCGCGCTGCCATAGATAGAATAGAATAGGTCATGTCGGTTTTCTGTGCTTAAACCATGTAAGGCTAAGGGACTGTTGCCCTTTCCGCTATCTGAGGACGGCCATGGAAAACTTTTGCGTTTTTTTTTTCATATTTTTATTATTATTGTTTTTTTCTCTAGTTTTTTTTTATTATTTTGCAATCATTCCTTGTTGTCAAGTAATTATGTGTGTGTAACCTTCCGGGGTTTCACCTGATGGTTCCAACGGAAGACCAGCGCTGACTTTAATGCCAGCATTACGCTGAGTTGGGACCATTTCGTGGCTACTTCCTTCTTGTACGTGTTAATCTGTTCTTTTTTATGTATGTCACGAATAAATGATTTTTCTTTCTTTTATTTCTTTCTTTCATTGAAATCTACGCAGATGAAGTCGCGGGCAGAAGCTAAGTAAGTAACTCTTAATTATTGCAAGTCATTTTTCTAAAAAACTCTTTGAAAGCTGAAGTAAAGTACGTTTATTTTACATGCGAGATGTATTTCAAATGCAATTGTGTTTTCAATCTTCTCAGAATGTACCGTGAAAGAGAGAAAATAGGATACAAAAGGCGTTCTTACGGGTCCGAATAAAATCGAGACATCCGCAGCGTCGAGAGCTTAGCCTGGCCCGGCCAACACAAACGGAGAGAGGTATCGAGCCTTGACCGGCTTCTATCTCCAAAGAGATTCCAGCTCCTTACTGCATGGTATATTTTAAAGTCTTAAAAGGTGCTCTGTTTAGGATTTATCTCTGTAATAAAATGGTATTACCCATTCAGAAAATCTGGCAGGCACTTGGGAGTCTAAAGTGTGCTTTATACTTGAAAGACTGCACTGGTAATATACACGTATAGAACATCTGTTTTATTAATAGCCATAGCTTGTCTAATACACTCGCTCGAGCGTCGGTGGCCTATAGTAGCTTAGGGTGTCTCGTGATCGTAAGGTACGGAGTTCGAACCGCGGTCACCATGTACCAATGACTTTTTCTAACTTAAGTGCATTATACGATGCTCTTACGTTGAAGGAAATCGTGAGGAAACCTGCACATTCGAACAGCTGAGTGTGTAAGAGGGTAATTGCACAAAAGATCCTAACGGTCGAAGTGTATCCGAAAGGGCCCATCTGTAGGAAAAGGATAATACACTCGCTCACGTATCTACTAGTTTTTCATGACTTTGTCATTCATTTTCTTAGAATTATGAACAAGACCATATTGGAGACATGACTTGAAACCTCTTAAGTACACACAAGGAAGCGTCAATATACTCTTGCCCCCTTAATAATAAACGTTGAGTAACGGTGTTATAGCTATACAATGTTTTGTCCTTATCTGTCAAATTCAAATGTCACAATGACAGATAAGGACAAAACATTGTATAGCTATACTACAGTTAGAGCGGTTTCGCACTAGGCCGATCCGAATCCGATCCGAACCCGTGAAAATACGGATCTAGACCGGATATTTAAATAAATCGTATCACGGAAGCCGGATATAGTGCGTAAACTACCATATAAATAGTTCTACGAGTACTCCGGAACGTATTTTCACGGGTTCGGATCGGATTCGGATCGGATGTAGTGCGAAACCGTTCTTATTCAACGTTTATTAGTAAGGGGGCTAACAGTGCAACATAACTATAAAGTATTTCGGGTACGGGTAAATTCGGTAACAATCGTGTATGAGTCGCATATGATGGTATGTGAGAGAAGTTCAAGCCCGAAGGATAGTATGAATAGAAAAGTAGCTCGTCTCCGGCCCTTTAGGGGTTTCTGTTAGCTATTGTCGCTCGTACGCTAGGGCTGCGTCGATGCGTGTAATTCGATACTTAATACGCGTACATGCGGCAACGGCGTGGTCCCGACTAGTGTCGAATTTCACCAACAACTTAAGCGACGATTAGAGTGTTAACCGCTGTCAAATTGTATGAACTAACGGTCGATTAACATTAAACAGCGTTTGGTGAAATTGGTACTTAATCGGCTCGGTCCGTCTTGTTGAGTTTACTTGTGGTGGCACTCATGTAAGCCGCGCATATCTTTATTTGAAGAGAAATTACTGTTTATTTTGAGCCCGAAGACCGTCTTAAGCTATTACACTTAAGTTCCGATTACATCGCATCTTTAGAATTAAAGAGACCTAACACAAAAATGTTGGATTTCGAGTTAGGTCTCTATAGTAATAAATATATGTTTCGAAATCGACAGCTGAAATGTTGATTTAGGTCACTATAATTCTAAAGGTGCGTCGTATTCTTTAATGTCTAGCCTCGCTAACGTTCACAGAATTTACGCACGTTTGCCTTCTCATAGCCTTAAAAAAAAACCTAGTGAAAGTGGAATTTATTAAAAAACCTTGCCAACACTCGTAAAAGAAACCCTTAATCAAAACGGATAACCTCTTGAATTCCATTATGTCGTCAATTGGTTGATTTTTTCCCTCGCCGCGTTCGATTGCCTGCGAACGAAGCCATCGCAAAAGTCGAGCGGTAACTTTGTTAACTTCCCACAATAATTGAAAAAGCTGCTTCAATCACTCAATTTGTGTGAAAAAATGGCGCACGAGTTGTCGTGTCGTTAAACAAATTACTGCGGTCCGTTGATCGACTTATTTAATCGACTTGAGTAAAGGAAAGAGCTGTAGAAAATCTCTTAAAGTATGAAACTTTCTTATGAGAAATTATAAGTTGGTATTTCCAAACAATGTTCTTTAATTTTGATATGAAAAGAGAATATTCTCTGTTTCTTAAGCAAGGGCTCTATTCTACGACATTCTAGAATTACTTTTGACCCGTTATCGTATTGTCAACATTTTGATAGCTCTTATTTACTTGACAGTAATGACGGCCGAGTTAAAAACCATACCATAACAATGTCGAAAGCAATATGTTTTACGGAGAACAATAGGGCCTGCGCAGCATTACATACCTAGACTTCCTCCATGCGTATGATTCGATTGCTGCGATGCTGAGCACGATAACACCTACCCAATTAGCCCACGGAGACACGCCTCTAAACAAGATAATTATGCTAATGTTGAGATTGCAATTACCAAGCTGGATATAGAAGCGCCTCAGAAGTACAGAAATAGTACGGCTTTCAACAGAAAACGTTGTTTATTTCTTCTCCACTGCACGCGTATCAAGTGATTTATTTGTAACACATGATAAAAAGTTTTAATGACGAACTAAAAAAATATTCACAACCAAATGAAAATTTCAAATTTATACCTACAAAAAAAATATTCGTAAGGTTTAGGTATTAAACCTTACGAATATTTTTAACTTTAGAATAGAAACGAAGAGTCAACATTTATTATAAGGAACTAGGCATAATAAAAAGAAAGAAGGAAAAACATTTATTCCTGACAAACAACCAAAAAGGACACAGAAATACTCAGCGTAATGCTGACATTAAAATCAGCGCTGGTCTTCTGTTCATTATTATATACGTAACATAACATAAAACTTAAAAATAAACACAACTAATTATTATTACACTTTCACAGTGTCAACCGGTGGCAACGAAATCGCCAAACTAAAAAACCGCTAGACCAAAATCCCTCCCATAGTTCTATGACTCTCGCAATAAAAATTTCGTTGACAAAACTATTTAATATTCATAATATAGATATCTTTTTCTCTTATAAATTTTTTTATTTACCTGAGGCCAAGTTTTGGCAAAAATTAAATATTATTTAACACGCATCCTAAATTTTATATCTACCCGGCTGCCATTTTAGTGACTTCTTTATTCAAGAAAACTGTCTTGGATTTTTAGCGTTCATAAAATATTTTATGTTTTCCTGCAATCACTCTAAGCGAAAACGGATTTAAATAACCGTATCCATATGTAATCCTTTTATGTTTTAATTAATTGTCACGAGATACGTATTTTATAGCACGCATTAACTTGGAATTTCACCACTTTTAAAAATTATAAATAAGTAATATTTTTGGATTTGTTAACTTAATTAGGTAGTATAAATACTCGTTTATCTTACGACAGGTTGCAATTAATAAATCTTCTGTTTTTGCTACCAGAATAATGTCTTTCATCACTTTAATAAAACTACAAACGGTAAGGTTTTATTAATGTCTATGAGCGAGCTTCACAAGTAGATTCGAATTTTGGGCTACGCTTTTGTTGTAAAAATACTTTTTTTAGTATTCTAAGCCAATGAAACGTTATGTTTATTTGTTTTGTTTTTACATTTATTATTTTATCTCAATGCGTTATTGCTGTGAATAAATAAGTTTTTATTTGTAACAAGTTACGACTTATTTTAGGTTATGTCCCTACTCACCACATTTTACGGTACTAGTTTTACGTAATGTTGGTTAATTTGTAGCTAAATCGACCTCGTTAGAAACCTGCAGACTTCATTACGTAGAATAAACAGCATGTTTCCGAGATACATTTATACTTTGGCCTGCGGGGCCAATATTACGTTTAATTAGTTTTCTAGTACATTTCCTTCGAACTACATTACTTAGCGAGTATAGTTCGTTCCAATTAAACTTGAAGGCACTCGTCTGACCGCACTTGACGGGGGAGAAAATTTCAGCAGCTCTTCGATAAGACGTTCGAATCAATTTGCCCTGAACAGAATACACATTGGCATGAAATCGATTACAACTTTGTGTCTGAAAACCAATTAAAGTTTTTTTTATGGCAGAAGGCACACGAGCACTCAGGCCACCTGATGGTAAGTGGGATCTGAGACCCATAGACATTTGAAATCTCAAGACTAGAATCTCAAAACTGCAATCCTAACACTTCAAATGCGTTGACAACCCTTAGGACTAAGGTGGAATGCCTCTATGCTAGTAATTTCACCGGTTGGCTTATCCCCACACCGGAACACAGCAATGCAAACACTAATGCTTGGCCGTGGATTATTGGATAAGATGGTGGTAGCTATCCGGACGGACCCTGCACAAGGTCCTACTACCGCTACTTACACTAAAAGTACTCACTTAAAGTACTTTTTTCCTTGCCTTTTTTATGTCCAACTGCTGAGCAAAAGCCTCCCCTATATTTCTCCGTAACTTCCAATGCAAAAAGAGGTATCTCACAAATAGATGGACCAATTTGGATTTGGAACGAGATGGTTCTTAGCCAGCAGTTTTATGAAATCGGTTACATTGTACCGTACCGTGTGAAAGATCGGGGGTTTTATCTATATAATTTCTAGTTATATTTTAATTAGGTTTTTTTTGCCACAGATTTAGTTTTAATTTGTAATATTCATAGTTGTTTTATCATTGTAGTGCGTTTATGTGAATTAAAGAACATAAGATGAAGTTACTCTTAAATTGGTATTCTCCTGTAAATATTTTAAGTATTCTACTGACTAATTAGTCACGAATATTTTAGGGTTTTTACACAAATTGCTCCATACCGTGAATCGAACCTGAGACCTCTCTTGCTTCATGGATTAGTTTCTATAGGTTTGCCATTCGTGTCTTTTTGTGTTTGTTACTCGATTTCTCTCCATATGTCAAATGATTTTAATTATTTTTTTTCATGACCAGGATATAATATCAGGTGTGATCCTTTAATAATTCTTATGAAACAATACCTATACTTTTAATTATTTAGAAATGAGAGCTAAAATTGCTTTACATTTATTAATTAATTTAGCTTACATCTGTAATGATTTTATTTTTGTTAGTTTTAAAATAATTATTTATTACTTTATTACCTTGTAACTAATTTTACTTTTAAGTATTATTGTATTTTATGATTGGAAAAAATTACCTTCTGCTGGAGTTTCTTGCGGCGCTTCTTCTCCGCAATGATGGTCTTGTCCGAAGCGCTAGTAGATTCACTCCATGTTACCTACGTGTAAAAGAGCCCTCATGTGGCCAGTTCTTGAATAAATATTTTGAACTTTGAATTTGGAATTTGAAATTATATTACAAGGTCTTCGACAATTATGAATTGTGGTCAGGGGGGTTATTATAACATGGCTATGCAGTTCATTTAATGGCGAGCGTAAAGGACAGAGCTATAGCAGCTATATAGCTCTGTCCTTTTCTCTCAGCGTAAACTGAACTGCATAGCTATGTCATAATAACCCCCCAGTTTATTGTTTTTTAAAACGTTTATAGGTCACAGCACACATATCAACTCGGAAAGGGATCAACTCAAAGTGAAACATTGAAAAGGGAACTTTGACCTGTGTTAATACGATACATTTTTCAGTGGACGACTCCGAGGTGAGGCGTTGCCGTTCCGATACCGATAAGTGTGCGTTGCGGTAGGGAGTTTCATACAAATGATACTGAACGGCTCGAGTTGATAGGGTGACGATCCCTTTCCGAGTTGATATGTGTGCTGTGACCTTATGTCTCTTTGTACTTTGCCAGCATAAAGGTTCGCATCTACTGGCACTTGATGTATATTGTTCGCAGTAGTTTATTCCGCTTGATTATTAGTTGGCTGCATAATCACGAGCAGGTTGGTCGTTTCGGTACCTGGTCTACTGTAAGGTAGCCTATTTTGAAAATTTGACTTCTTTATCTTTTGTTCGTTTCTTGAGCGACAAAATAGTTTATAGCTATTCGCTTCCTTGTCAGCGGTGGGACGAGTGTCTTGCCTCGTAAGGCCCACGTCTTTCGTTAGTTCGAAAAAGAATCTTATGTCAGTCAACTAAAGTCAAAAGATGTGGCGAATAGAAAGGCTGAATTTCAGCCTAGTACTTATATCATTAAAAAATAAACTTTTTTTTATATTGCAAATGCTTGTTTAAGAGACAAATTACGTACTAATCGAAAGTATGAAGTCTATAGAATATGCAACGTTAGGTTTGGTGCAAATTATTAGTACCGACTTACCTGCCCAAATAGTTTGACGGGAAAAAAATAGTCAACCTAAAGTTTGCATAGGCTTCATACTTTCGATTGCTATGTAATTTGTCTATTAAACAAGGTATCGCAATTAAAAAAAAAAAATGTACTGGACTGAAATTTTTCAGCCTACCTGTTCGCTATACATATACTCGTATTACTTAGCATATTAAATCTATATATATAAAAGGCAAACCTGACTACTTTTTATCGAATAAACCGCCCGGTGCAAATCGTCTCCTATTCGGATCTCCTGCTATAAGCTCAATGCTGATGATGACGGTAATTAAATCAAATATACAATAGGTCATCGAATTACAACTAAATGTAATAAATGATTGGTTGAATGAATGAATGAATTTAGTTTAGTGGATTCACAAGAACGTGCCTTCTGTTCGCTTTATTTAGAGATCGCCATAAATAAATCGTTCTGCAATGTCGGAGTATTGTGTTAAGTTCCATTGTATTGCATACAAAAGAGGTGAGGTGAACCTTCGGTCTGCTTTATAAAACTACAATATTCGCGGAATAAAAACTTGGCGCCGATCCGCAATTGGACCTTGCTTGGCACTTGGCTGCCACTCGGTTATGTCGTTGATGGAAGTGTCGGTGCGGCGCGGATTGTTCGTTTAATGGACTGACACCATTGTTGACGATCTCTGCTTTTTGTAAAAGAGAGACGTTTCTCCTTTTTGCGCTTAAATCGATTTCCAGTATACTTGTATTGTTTGTAACGAATGGAGAACGAAAAGTTCATGTTAAAGCGGCACAATTCAACGTATTTATTGTTGAAATTTAACATTGTTTTTGTGCCCACTTATGGCTACTTGATGCTGCAGTTCAGCTTGAAGAGATGCTTTTCACCATATTGCCAAATATTTTGTATATATTTCACTTCGATTTTGCGTTTTGTACAAGTGTTTACATGCATGCATAAAAAATGCGGAGCCTACTTTAATTAATAAATAAACTAAATTAAAAGTAAACTGAGTTAAAGTAAATTCCGAATTATTATTTTCCAAATATTCTCTGAAATTTATGTTTTGCTGGAGCTTAGAGTAAATTTATAATATAATTACTTTACGTAGGTTAGGTTGGGTTTGATTGATACACAATATAAAAAAATAAGGAAGAAAAGGTAAGTGTCTTTCTTTGGATGTCGTAAGAGTCGACTAAGGGAATAAAGGCTTGTAGTGGAGTTAGGCGATGGGTTTGCAACCTGTCACTAATACGCTGGTAAACATCTTAGCCTAATTGTGCAGAATGTGGTTAAAAGTTTATTTAGAGTTGTTGGTAATTCTTTAGCTCTGCCTTACCCACTCTGGGAACGAAGTCGTGAGAATGTATGTATTTATAAAAAAATAAAGACCAAAAATCTATCAAAACACTGCATTCGGAATTTAAGAAAATTCGGGATTCTGATATATTCGGAATTATGACTCTTCGGAGTTATGTAATGCTCCCTAATAGGCTATTTGACAACATTGAAAATATACTACAAATTGAGGTCAACCTATCAGATAATAGCGAAAAACAACATATTTCACTTTATTTTAAACTAAATTATGTTTTTTTTTTTGGAAACTACACGAAAAAAAATGTAATACTTTTTGAAATTTTATCTGTGGCAGAAACGCGATGTGTTGGTTTGCAGCTGTGGTTACTTGCTGGTGACGTCAAATGCAAGTAACCACAGATCATAAGGGTATATCTCTTGAAATTATTATTTATTGTTTACTTGCGTGTGACGTCACGCTTGTCATATGGCCAGCGCCATGATAGAAACAGCGTTTTTAGCGCGGTTTTGAAAATTTAAATTTTAACATAGATTTTTATTGATAATACAGTCGAATCTCAAGGAAATATCAATGTAGTGTGCTTGTTATGTCATAAAGAATCATTTAAAAAGGTTTTCTAAAATTAGTCAAATAGCCTATTGGTAACGAATCGAACAGTACAACCATCATGAATGCTTTATATTAAAGACAAAGTGGAACACAAGTCCTTAACGAGCACAGTGCCATAGTGGAGCAGCTTAATCGGTTTATCCTTGCGTTCGTATACAGGGTGTCCCAGAAACCGACGTCAACCCGCCTAAGGCTGATAGAGCAGCTAAAAAGCTATCGATTTAACCCTTATGTATGTTCAGCGATTTTTACTAGTTTCACAGTTATTGGTCCATGTCACGAAAAATCATTAACTTCATTTTTTATTTCATAAATTTTTCAGTGGTATCTTAGTAGGTTGGTAGTGGTTTTTTTAAATATTTTTTCAAGTAATCAAGTAAAGTTTTAAACAAAGTGAAAAGCGAACACTGAGACACCTAGTAGCGAGAAACGAATTTTATGTGATTACTTAAAAAAATATTTAAAAAAACGGGCAAATGGGTTTAAAGACTTCACTGGTTCGTAATGATTCTAATTATGTAAGATATATATGTTCTATCAGCCCTAGGCGGGTTGACGTCGGGTTCTGGGACACCTGTATGTGTCAATATGCATGTTTATTTGGATGATCTTATCTTTTTATGCACACTCGGCCTTAAAAGTAACTGCACACTTAAGTACCTTGTCGCTTTAACGCGTTTGACCGATTAGTGCAGAATTTAAACATGACGTTAAAGTGACAAAGCACTAAATTATGCAACTAATAAAGCGCTTAGCTTGTAAGTGTGCATGAACATTATTTATGTTATTTATTTATTTATTATAACATGTTTACAATTTTAGTTGTATTACAACGTCCCGCAAAACTGTTTTCACAGTTTGACTGTGGGATCCGCGAGTCTTAGTTTACATAAGTATATATCACAGATCAGAATCTACATTAATAACGAATAAACAAACAGTAATTTATAAATTTAAATAATACTAAGGTAGTGCTTAAATAAGGCTCTCTTAAACCTATTTTTGTTAGGCTCCAGTCTCAGAGCCGCGGGTAAGCTGTTGAGGATGTAAGGCAAGCGCTCCTCAATAAGCCTGTCCCCAAAGTAATTGCTCACTCTGGGTACAGCATATTTACCAGCGGCCACTGACCTGGTGCCATGTTAATGTAACAGTGTACTTATTGTTGAAGGTCCTAATCAATAAATAAATAAACTACAGACCGTACAGATGCGGGCTGAAAACGCTCCATACAAATTAATACTGACCTATGACGTCAGAACTTCCTAAATACTGTACCAAATAATTATGTATAGTAAAACCAAGTCATTTGTATTTTTGATGGTGAAAAACTGCGTTTAAGTAGTGGCTATACTTTTTTTTTGAACGTATAACGTTATTTAATTTATTTACAGAATTCAACAATAATACAATTAAAAATTAAAACTAAACGTTTTTAAATTAAAATAAAACTAAGCTACTCAAATATTAAATATATAAATAATAATCACCACTATAAAAAGAACACTCCCTCTAGCAGGTCCACTTGCGGCATGGTCCCTATGACACTGGCTGCATTATCTCTCTGGATAGCTAGCCCAATCATATTATTACAATTTATTATTTATTTTAAGGGGAGTAAGTAGGTACACTTTAATTTACGGTAAAGTAAAAAATACACATATTGTCAATGTTTATTTTCTCTTTTCGTATTACTACAGTATATAAACATGAATCTTCATCCCAATAACGAAAGGTAAAATAACTCCTCTGCAAATTTTCCGAATGAGAATCACCAAAGAAAATATTTAAATTTCTGAATTATTTATATCCATGAAACCCCTTTGAAGCTCTCCGCTGAAATGTCACAGAGAAGCACCTTGCAGTATTAAACTGGGTATAATTTCCACCCAAGACCGTTCGTTACGGGACGCAATGGAATTCAAAGCGGTAATTTTTCAATCGCAGCACGGGTTGACGAGTTCAAAGTATTTTTACCTGTTCCGGAAAATTAATGGCAAATCTTCGGTTTCATTAAATTAATGCTTTAACCATTTTATGTTTATGTCCAGTTTTGTTTGATTGGCCACTTGAACTATAAAGCTTAAGATTACCTATTCTATTTCTACAAATTTATATTTTTTATAATACTAGCTTGAGTTAGTTGCTTTAAAAGTTTTTCGCAACATTTTTACGACACTGTAGTACTTAATAACATGTGTTCCTGTTTTATCTTCTTGTTTATATTACGACAGTCGCTTTATAAGAGTAGGTACTTACTTCCTTGACCAACCAGTTGCGTTTTTAAAGTATTAAGAAAATATACACTACACTTGATTCTTGTTTTAATCTAGTTTAACCGCTTAGTTAGTTGTATTTTAATCGCTTTTAAAATCAAACCTTTTTACTATAGAAATGCGTTTAAACATATGAATAAAAACATTGATGTACAGACGAGTGAGACAAGGAAAACTGCCGAATAGAAAAAACAATTGCTGTCTGGTCGCATCGTTCTGTGAAGTTAAGACCCTCTCTGCATAATATGTATATAATATTCCATGAGACACATAATAAATCACTTTGCAAACTGGGTCATGGGATCTATGAACGATGAATAAACTTTCGTTTAACTGGGACGTTGACGAAATCCTTGATATTACAAGTATCATGTAAATGCTAGTATTTTACTCGTTCTCCCAGCTCCAGGGAGTATCGGTTAATCCCTCGGGAGCGGAAATCCATCGTAGGGTATGATTAAGAGCCTATGCCTATCAGAAGTGTCCTGACTGTTGCGATTGAAAAATGTGGATGCAGTGAGCTAAACTGTTAGCGCGGAGGTACAAGAGAGTTCGATGCCGAATAACAGTAACCATCTTACATTAAAATTCATAATTTAATTGGTATACGAAGATTAGGTTATTTTAATCAGAAATAAAGTCCTCAATCAAAAAAATACTTTAGAAATTATGAAAATACGGTATTTTGATCAGTTCGGAATTATGAGTTTTTGGAATTCTGTAATAAATTTATAAACGGCTAATAAGTATAGGTACTTAAGTATTTCATCGAGTTAATTTTAAAATAAGTAACAGTATACAGAATACATTTACTCTAACCTAACAAAATTCTAAATCATACGTTCATCTCTAGTTATATTATTTAAATAACTAAATGATTGTGTTATGTTTTATCTTTTCAAGATATGAAAGTTGTTTACTGTACAGGAATAAAAAAATACAAAAGACGGGCAATAAGATTAAATACAAGTACAAAGGCGAACTTATCCCTTTAAGGCTTTTCCAGCCAGGTTTTGTAGTGGACGTTTAAATCCTACTAATATTCTAAATATGAAACTTTGTGTATTTTTCTTTACACGACTGCCCCAAAACAAGAGTGTAATGTTTTCAGGGTTCATGTTTGTATGTCTGTATGTATGTATGTATGTGAGTTTCTTTATTCCACTATAACTTCTAAATCCCTAGACCGATTTAGATGTGTGAGGTATCGTTAGAATCCTTACGTTTTCCCGGGTGACATAGGATACCTAAACTGTTAAAATTGAAATATACAACAATGGCAAAATGACAATTATTAACATATGTAGGTATATCGACGACAGTATAAAAAATGCAGTCGGGTTTTTAAAGCTTGCCTTTCATAGAGTTATTCACCTAAGATGAGTCCTGTGACAGCCGTATTTCGTAATTTCAATCACTTACTGTACTCACATGCAAGGTATTTAAAAATAGGCGATTAATTATTTACTCTGGACGGATTAGGATGAAATTTGAAATGGAGATAGCTCTTTCTTTTCATTCCGGAAAATATAAAAGTTGCCATAAGATTAATGATAATCGAAATCTACGCGGACGAAGTCTCGGGCAGAAGTTAAGTATTATTTAGTACCTCTTAAATTACGGGCTGTTACTCAGTGTGTTTCCTCATTGCTTATGCATCGTTTGAGACGCATTAAAGTGCCAGTGTGATCTATCTGAAAGTACACTTTGACTTTGCCTACACTTTGATCGGTGAACTATCTCGACGTATCTCTGGCAACGCAGCGGAGCGGTCACATCGTCATATTGATTGATATTTATGGACGAAAGCTTTTCGTTTTGGGAAACGTTCGGAAGTTTTGCGGGTATCTGTCTAACGATAGCGGCCTGGGGCTTTATTCTAAGCGGTAAAACCATATTGCTTTTGATATGTTTTCGTATTGTTTTTAATTTGGCTGCCATTATTAGATAAGTAAATAAGCAATTAATTTTTACCGAGTAAAAAAAAAGAAAGGAAGAAAGAAAATAAGTTTATTTGGCAGGTATTTTACAGTAGTATACAGATTCATAAGATAAAGGTAATATAAATATTAAAAAAAAACTAAGATTACAAAAGCCTTCCAAAATGGTCTTCACTCAGCTAATGTGCTAAAACGTCGGGAAACGTTTCGTCACGCTGGTTTTCAGTGAAGCCAGAAACAATATTATAGAACTAAGTAGGATGATGGCGCAAACTTCAAGCCAGACATGAGACGTCACCGTCATACAATATCACAAGCAGCAGTTACTTACAAATAACGAATAATTACAAAAAAATACACAAAACAAAAAAAAGAATAATGTAACAAAACATCCTTAAAGAAAATGTTACACCCAATATTAATAAATATCTCACACGCCCCGCACCGAGAGATGTTATTTTATTATCATGACATTTATGATTTGACACACATCTCTATTAAAATTCGCTCTTTGAAGCAACACCCAGAATCCATCATCGTTACTGTGACATTAAGGAAAGAAACGTCACGTTGAAATTTTCAATCTTACGTAGGCACATTAAAGGAATAGATGCGTCGGTTCCTGGTTTTTGATGTAGACTTACGGCTGGTTATACTAGTATAATATTTCACAAGTTAAAAAACTGATAAGAATAGAAGATACTGAGCTGAAAATTTTCCTTTTAATATAGAGGTAGAAATTGAACAAATATCTAATCTTTATTTTTTACTAAATTCATAGTGTAATAAGCACTTTACAAATATCAACGCAAAACTACTACCGATCCGTAAAGAACTTACTACTAAGAGCTCGTTCCCACTATGTCGTATGTCGGATTCCGATTTTAGTCGGGTGTCGGCGCCTCTGTTCACACTAGTCGGCTGTCGGCCACTATGGCAGCCACGCGCGGGTGGAACAAGGGGTGCGGGCGGGGCGGGGTTGGCCCTGACATCCGACCAATGTGAACAGCGTCATACTTACTCAAAGACGAGCGAGTTCCAACACGATTTTTATCCGGACGAGAGGGCTGGCAAAACACATGATATTTTTTGTCGGATCCGACATAAAATCGTTGTCCGACGAGTGTGAATAGCTTCATATAAAACGTTCTGCCACTGGAACGACCGATTAAAATCCGGACCGACATACGACATAGTGGGAACGAGCTCTAAGGAAAACCGTCAAGAAGTACATTCAAACCTGGGTTACAGGCGCCCTAGCTGGACTGACAGGCTGAATAAATGAGAAAGTTATACCGGGTGTCCCATAAACCGACGTCAACCCGGCTATTAAATTGTTTTTAAGTAATCAGTTAAAGTTGTCTTTTCCATACAAAGTGAAAAGCAAACACTGGGACACCTAGTATGGAGAAACAAACTTTATGTGATTACTTTTTTTTTAAGGAATTGGGTAAATAGGTTTAAAAACTTCGCTGATTTGTAATTATTCTAATTATGTAAGATACCACTGAAAAACTTATGAAAGAAAACATGAAATTAATGATTTTTCGTGACATGGACATAAAGGAAGATTACAAAATTTCAGATTAAAATGATCAATATCTCCGAAACTAGTTAAAATCGCTGAACATATATAGGGGTTAAATCGATAGCTTTTTAGCTGCTCTATCAGCCCTAGGCGGGTTGACGTCAGTTTATGGGACACCCTGTATAAGCACGTCTTTGTTCTGGTACCATGAACAGTCAGGCCAAAATCGGCCGGTAGACTAATAGACTGTGTTGGCCATTACTTTGCAAAGCCACACGTGAGCAGAACCACGACTGACTAGTCAATACAAATTATTTTTGTACAAAAAATCAAAGTACAACGTTATGACAACAATACAAACAACAAAAAATTAAAACACGTACCATTACATTTAAATTATAGGTATATAACCGGCGGTCTTCATTATCTTCATTAGATTGGAGAGATCATTACGAAACTGCCATAGATAAAAAAAGAAGAAGAGTGTTTTCATAATTAGGTGACTTTTTGACGCTGCGATACAATAATAATGATTAAAGAAAATATGCTGTGGCTGCACGTCGGTAAGATTAAGTAAAAAAACTAAGCAACATGAAAAAAAAAAGCGTACGCATCGCAGCATAATCAGAATAGAATGCGCTTATTTTACTCAAACTTTATGCATAATCAGCCATTAAACTATATGGAACATTCACGTATGTGTCATATAAAATACCCTTTATTTACCTCTACCTGGTTAACTCACGAATGATGAAAGTTTTGGTAAATTAGTTCTGTTTATTCCGGTCTCTGGCGATCGCACGTCCCGTACGAGCCGGGCTTATCGCGCTGCCGTCCCAAAGAAGGTGGTTAACGGCATAGCAATAGTATAAGCATTTTAAATTTAATGTAGCTACCAATAGAGTATAGATTCGTTTAACTACTACATTGTAGTTGCTTCCTTCTTTGGTAGGACGGCAGCACGATACATTTAGAGACGGTCAGTCCAGCTCAAATGAATTTTCAGTCACTAATTATTAACATTTGAATAAGAATAATTTACACACATAAAATATTATATTATTTGTGTTTAGTCTCTGTCCCGTGGGAGTCGTTTATCTATTTTCCGTAACTTGCCCTGAAACCTACCGCCAAACACCAGTGCTCGCATTGCTGTGTTCCGGTGCTGGGGTAAGACTACCGTTGAAATAACTAGAGAAGAGGCATTCCATCTGAGTCTTGAGGGTGCAGTTGTAAGATTTTCATCGTAAGATTGCAAGTGTATATGGGTTTTAGAGTTCACTACCATCAGGTGAACTGAGGGCTCGTATGCCATATCCATGCCATTAAAAAAGTGATATTTTATCGTGATTAATAACAAGAAGCAAGAAGGTAAAACGTCATAACTATAAACGTTGACGCTCTTAACGTTATCGTTACATAGTATAAAACAAAGTCGCTTCTCTTTGTCTATCCTTCTGTATACAGTGTGTTACCAGAGGGCCCTGCCAAGATGCATTGCGCTAACGTTTCTATTCGTTTCGTTTTTAAACCAATCGCGTCACGTGTAGATCACGTGACTTTTCGTATCTCATCATCTATCAGTGACGCGATTGGTTTAAAAACGAATCGAATAGAAACGCTAGTTAGCGCAATGCATCTAGGCAGGGCCCTCTGCACCCTGGCTTTTTTAAAGGAGGTTAAAATAACGTTTATCTGTAACGTAAACATGACATTATTTTAATTAATAAACAAATTTTCAGGCTTTTTTAACTTTCTCACAAAATTTTAATTGCCAGCCATGTAAAGCACAGCAATTTGACAAGTTTAAGTGACAGTCGACGGATACTTTGATTATTATGATTTGCCCCCGTACATGCCTTGTACTAAGCAACAGCGATACTGATAACGATGAACATGCAGCACATGCACTACATTAAAAATGGACAGTATCTAAGAAAAATAATTGTTAAGTTATTTTAATTATTTTTTAATTGATAATACTTGCAAACAATTGCTAAAGCAACATATTATCGGCAGTTTTAATAAATTCCCGCATGCCGGTAACACACTGTATATAAGTATGTTTATGGTTGTCTAGTAGCCATAGTACAGTCGACGTCAAAGGTATGTTTACACTATAGTACCTTGTCACTTTATCCGCTATGACAATTTCATATGGCAGTTAAAACATGACGTTAAATAGACAAGGTAATATATGCCCGCATGCCGGTGATACACTGTATACGCTTCGATCTTTCATACTACGCGACGGATTTAAATTTGTTTTTCATCAATAGACAGATTGATTCGAGAGGAAGGTTTTTCTGTATCATAAATTCTGAATTATGTACAGGTGTTACAAAAAACTCACATAAACCAACGCTAAGCGCGGGCAGGTCAAAAACAAATGCAATATCAACCCGCATCTAACCCTCAACTTCATCTATGCTCACGTAACAATATTTCAGCGGACGCGACGCGGTGAAAATTGCACTCAAACACGAATTGAATAGAGTTGAAATAAATAAGGTTTACCGTATCGCGGAGTGCAGGTGACTCGAGACCGTTGATTTATTACTTCTGATATTACTTGCGTGCACTTTGCATGCATTGTGTTCTGAGCGGACTTAAACCCGAGGGAAAGGAGGCAAAATAAACGAGATTTTTACATTCATTTATTATATGACGTGTTCAAGGGCGGTAACAGAGTGGTGGCCGAGATTAAGTCATAGATCGGTGTGCAGACCATCAGCTCGTTGACCAGGGGCCTGTTTATCAAAAACGGGATCCCTTTGAAACGCATAATTTTTTTTCGCATAATATCGTTTGGCATAAAACCCGTTTAGGCTGACATTGTAGAATTTAATAAACGTCTATTGTGTAGATTAAGTAAGGTTAGTTTTTAATAATAATTAAAATAAAACCCTTTCTTTTGTAAAAACCGTTTAGGACAAACATACATTATGCGAAAAAACTATTATGCGACCCAATATGGACCCATCAAAAACTTAAAACTTGTTAAAAAGTGGAAGTCTCTTTTTAATACATACTATAGGAATTTGGAATGAGCTTCCTGCTGAGACTTTCCCAATGTGCTACAATATGGGGCTTTTGAAAAAGGGTATCATAAAATTTCTTCGAGACCGGCAACGCATTGGTGACGCCTCCGGCGTTGCAAATGTCCATAGGCGGCGGTGACCACTTTCCATCGTGGGCTGTCGGCCTGTTTGCCCGACACGGCAATAAAAAAAAAACGTTGGAGAGACATTTCCGCTTGTAACTTGTATTACAAGCGGAAATCTCTTTCCAACAATATGTTTTAAAAAGAGACTTCCACTTGTACTACAAGTTACAAGCTTTTGATAAACAGGCCCCAGGGCACAATCCCACAATGTTAATGGTTAAAATTCCTGTGCTCTGTTAATTTTCAAGCGTAGCGCTACGGTTCAAGATGTGCTACGGCGTAACAAGTGCTACGAATACGAGCAACGACGATTCAATTATTCGTCACGTTTATGATTCGCCTTTACTATTCTCTAAACGAATATTATACTTTTTTTGGAATGTATCGATCATGATACCGAAAGAAAATTTCAAAATTCCTGTTAGGAAACATTAGAACTAAATACACGGGGCGCTACTGCTGTTGTGCAAAATATGAGCACAATATACAGGGTGTTTGGTAAATAGTGGATAACCCAATTAGGGCTGATAGAGCAGCTCATAAGCTATCGATTTAACCCACATGTATGTTCAGCAATTGTTAATAGTTTCTGGGATATTGGTCATTTTAATCGGATTTTTTTGTCATTTTTCCTTATGTCCGTGTTACGAAAAACCCCTAAGTTCATGTATTAATTCAATTTTTTTTTCGTTGTTTCTTGCATGGTTAGAATCACTATGAACTAAGGAAGTTTTTAAAGCTACATGCCCAGTTTTTTTTCATGACAACTTTTTGAGTAAACGCACAAAGTTTGTTTTTCCATACTACGTGAAAAACAAACGCGGGGATTTCTTAGTATGGAAAAAGTAACTTAGTGAGTTTACTCAAAAAGTTGTCATGAAAAAAACTTGGCATGTAGCTTTAAAAACTTCCTTAGTTCATAGTGATTCTAACCATGCAAGAAAAAAGTGAAAAAAATATGAATTAATACATGAAATTAAGGGTTTTTCGTAACATGGACATAAGGAAAAATGACAAAAAATCCGATTAAAAGTCCAAATATCTCGAAAACCGTGCGACTTTTACAAGACCTATTTTAGCTTTTTCATAACGACCTAAGTGCCCTCTATCCGTAGCTCAAGGATTATCCACTCATTACCTAACACCCTGTATACTGGACTCTGGCTCTCTGGCTTCTCGAATGGCGACCACGTGTCGGAAGACGCAGCGTGGGTAGACCTCCCACTAGATGGTCCGACGACCTCGTGAAGGTTGCGGGAACTCGGTAGATACAGGTTGCACGTTACTGGTCGATATGGCGATCCTTGGGGGAGGCCTATGTCCTGCAGTGGACATCGTTTGGCTGAAATGATGATGATGATGATGATACTGGACTGACATTTTTCAGCCTACCTATTTGCTATATATTACTTACCATATTAAATTTGATATAAAATACTTTTTATCAAATAAACAGCTGGGTGAAGGTCGTCTCCTATTCGGATCTTAGACCGTAATAAATGTTTAGTTTTTGTTTCTAGTCAATTTTTAACGTGTTTATTGTTCAGCAATTAAAAAAAACATGATAAAATAATAGTTTATTTTGCTAGTTCTGTTCCCATAATTGTTCACATTTCTTTTTGTTTAGAACTCGTAAGTTTATTATAAATTGCATAAAGAGTCAACAAGCAAATGGCTTAAAAGTTTTTTAATTACAACGTTCACAACCCAGTAAATTCGCTTGACGAACAACAAATGAACAGTTTTCAGTAAAGCTATGTTACAAAATTTCGCGTATAATTTCATTGTAGTATTTCCATTCCAACAGGAGTTTTATTTACGCATACAAAAGACAAGTTTTAGTGCCAGTTTTCAGTTTTTATTGACATTTTCTACGCTATTTGAATAGCATTTATTAACAGTTGAAAATGTAAAAAATCCGTGTAAGTAATCTGTTTCATTGTCATGATTTACTTGCTGATCCGCGCAGGCGGCGCGGCCCGACACGCCAAAACGATAAACTTTACCCGTTTTATTTGTTTTTCATTCAAATCAAATACTCGTACGTTTTTATAATGGAAAAACTTTTTTGAACGCCCAATATTGCTTTTGGGGACAGTGGATATGAGTGTTTTGAAAACGAATGAACCGGGAATTTTAGACGGAAAATTCATTAAAAACGGTTCAATAAACATCCGGTTTCCAAACCCTGTTTGTTAAAGAATGGCGAGATATTAACGTGGTGTAGTCACCGCCGGTAAAAAATAAAGTGTAAACCAGGAGGCCAGTTTTTACGCTACAACGATGTTTTGAAACGACATCTAACGGCATGTGAAATTCCCCGTGATGGTTGGGAGGATCTTCCGCAACGGAGACAGGCATGGCGTAGCTCTGTTCAGAAGGCTGTAGAAAACTTTGAATTATCTTGTGTTAAAGATCTCGAAATAAAACGCCGTGATAAAAAGTACAATTTATTAGACCAAATTTGGCTTTGCCAGTCACCTTCGCTCACACCTCCGGAATTTGCTGGGTTCGCCGTTGACGAATACGTCTAGAACGACATCATCATCATAGTCGCCGCCAAAAAAAGATACGGTTTTTTGTAAATTGTCGCTTTACATTCTCGTAAGTAGGGTGGCGGAACAAGTAAAGGACAATTTAAATTTGGACACTTGATTCTAATTTAACAGACGATAAGGGTTATTCATTTGTTTTGCAACAATCAATTTATAACCGTATGATTTGAATTAAGAGTTTAGTGTCCATTACTGATGCCTGTCAGCTAAAAGTGTCCAACTTTGGTGCCGTCACCCTAATGTCATATAAGATTTTCAAAGGTGTTAATGCGAAAAAGTACAAAAGTGATCAGCTACTTTTGATTCTGACTGTAATACTTTGGTAGTACTATTGAGAAACAAAAACGTTTTAATGCTAAGTACTTTGGTTATAATTATGTCAAAACAATATGTAATTAAGTCGAAACTTAGACGGCATAGTTTTGGAAATGGCTAGTCATAAAAAAGGGTACAAGTCATACACTGACTATTTACTAGACTTTAACCTTTTCCCACTTAAACCTTAAGGCTCCACCAGAGCTATGCGAGGCAGCTAAGCGGTGTTGCGAGGAAAAATCCACCAATGAGATTATTTTGTTTTAATAGCCTCACTATCCTATTGGTGGATTTTTGCAAGCAACACCGCTTAGCTGCCTCGCACAGCTCTGGTGGAAACGCAGCCTAAAAGACTTATTCGTGTTTTCACTAAAACCAAAGTATTTTACGTTGCACGATTGATTTAACATTAGTTTAATTAAGTTTTTTGTGGATTTAAAACACTAAAAAAGCTTGGTCACGATCTTTGAATATTACATGTACTTAATAAACAATACATCTAAACATTCACCCCCTTACTAATAAACGTTGAGTAACGGTGGTATAGCTATAAAATATTTTGTCCTCATCTGTCATTGTGACATTTGAATTTGACAGATAAGGACAAAACATTGTATAGCTATACCACCGTTACTCAACGTTTATTAGTAAGGGGGTCAAATTACAATTTAATCTGTGAAGCTAGTGAAAAAGTTTAAGTACAAGTCTCCTGAGGATTAGGTGAAAAACGGTATAAGTTTAATATACTCCGTATATGACGTTTAACCCTTCTTATTTAGAGCTAAATCGACTTGTATCCGTTATCTGTTTTCTATATTCTGCACAAATACGTAATAATAACATATATAGTAAAACTAATATCAAGATTCTGCAATTAATAAACTTCCCTACTCCTTGTATTTACGGAATTCCACTAGCTAATGATATAAACGCCGAACCCCCTCTAGTATTCACACAAGACAGTAATTAAATTTCCTACTGACAACACCGTTAATACACTTACGTTGATGAAATAGGGAACTGTCAGATGCCTCGCTCTGTAATACGAACCTTAAGGAAGGCTACGTACTGTCCAGTTTTATTTGTCGTAGATAGCTCTGCTGTTTTCTTATGTGATTTTGCTTTTTCTTGTCTAATGAATTTGTTTTTCTTTACAGGTAAGCATTTTATTTTCGGCCAGTTACTTCAAAGGTATGAATGCTTATTTTTAGCCAAGATAAATACAACCTTAACCTTTTTTTTGGTTGGAACTATTTTATCTATACCTACTCGATAAGAAATCACACGTTTCTAACTTTTAGGACGCTACCTGCTTATAAGATTTCTCTGGAAAATATAAAACAAAAATATTGGGTTTTTATTTTCTTTTTTACATTCTCAATTTTAGGCTTACAACACTTAGAAAAACCAGTTCCTAAATACTAAGTCGATAAAAACTTCCATTATTGGAAACCTTTCACATGGCAACATTAACATTAAATACTGTTTATGACAGGCATTATTTACTGCAAATGAGTTCCAATTTAAAAGTAATTTCAGTTCATTCGCAGCAAATATGTCGTCATTTAGGTCGACTTTGTAAAACATTTATCAAGCAATGTAGCCGAGCTTTTATTTTCAGTTAGTATTTCTAAGCCCAGGCAATTGTTATAAGCACGTTTGAAACACCGTCTAACAACGAGTTCATTTAATTCAAATATCTTTACTACCTGAGTGTTGTATAAAAGTTACGTTAGTGACGTGAAGGAAAAATATCGTTTTAACTTATTAACTTAACTTCACTCCGTCAACTTAAGTACCAAAAGGGTAACTTAGTGGTGGAAGGACCTCGTCCGGATTGCTACCATTATCCTCAGGTTTGGCATTTGCAGTCTTGAGAATATCATCATAAGATTACAATCTTGAGATTGAAAATGTCTTTGCGCATCAAAGTCCACTTACCATCAGGTGATCTGTGTGCTCGTTTACCTTTTCCTTTCCAAAAAATAAAACTCTATCCTTTATGTACAGAGAACCGAAGAGGAGTGTATCCGAAAGCCGACTACTGACTCGCTAATTCTCACTACTTTCATTTCTTTACTTAATTAAAATATAAGTCATTGTTTTTAAAGTTTTTTGTTACTAACCAACTTATCTTAAAGTAGGTAACTTATAATTCATGCATACCTAACTTTAATGCTTTTTAGGGTTCCGTAAAAAAAATGAAAAAAACGGAACCCTTATAGGATCACTCGTTCGTTCGTCTGTCTGTCCGTTCGTCTGTCACAGCCAATTTTCTCCGAAACTACTGGAGCGATTGAGTTGAAATTTGTTACACATATGTAAATTGATGACCCAAACACAGATGTGCAAAGTAATATTTTTTTTAAATAAGGGTTTTGCAAACCATACTGTGTCATATCTCAAATATATTTTTGTTATTATTGTAAAATAAATAGTTTTGATTTTATTTATGAAAGAAGACGAAAATTTACCATCCCTCCATGATCTTCGAAACAACAGAACCAAAAATTTTGAAAAAAATATAAAGTATAATTCATTGCTTGTAGATTAGGTACACGAAAAATCATAAGAATTCTATCCAAAAAAAATACGTATGTACGGAAACCTCTCCACGCGAGTTCAACTCGCACTTGATCGCACTTTTCTGATGTGATTACTTATACATATTTATGACTTAGGTATCTATGCAAAATAATGGCTTTGTCGCATCCCGGGGTTGTGGCAGAATACCAGTATTTTGCTCACTAGAGTATACGCTGAGCCATGACCTTTTTGTACAGCTACGCACACATGTGAAAGCTCGCTACCAGGGATTCCAGGAAACTTCCTCTGACACTTAAGTCGTCCGTGTCTTCAGATTAAAACGCTTTTGTTAACCCACAAGAACTGTACTTAATAACTTTAACAGAAACTTTACAAGAGACGCCTCAACCTATCGCGCCGAACTCATAACATAGACAAAAAAACACAGCACAGATAATATTAAAGGTATTGCTACTAAAGACTGTAATAAATGTAAGCACTCAACAGTGCTGCCAATCACAAGTATTCGATAATAACTTCTATCGACTAATAAAACAATACTACGATATAATGGTGATATTAAAATAATATAGGATTTATATGAAATTGCTAACACATGCGATTGAGATTGTACCTTGTTAGTAAGTTAGTTTGATATTTTTCTTTTCCACTAAATATGACAATTTGTATGTGTGTAATTGACAACATTTCAAAAAAAAAAGCAGTTTGCTTTTTTCGCGTTTATTATAGCTGGTTAAAAATTAGACTACCCGTGTTTCTCGGTTTTTCTTTATTTAACTTAAATTCGTCGTTAATAATTTATTAAAGAAATAGTCATTAAAGACCGTATATACAAAGTTAGGAATACTGATGTCGTGATCTTAGCATGATATAAAATTAAAAAGGTAACTTTCAACAGAAACAGAACTGACTGTCATGTCATCTCACTTAACCATAACAACAGTAACAACATGAATTCGTCGACTTCGGGCAGATTGCGGCTATCCGCTTTTACAAATCCGTTAGTCACTTCCATTTTTAATAGCGTATATCAAAACGATAGTATTACGAGAATCGAAAGCGTGTCGTTAGAATCAAGTAATCCGTCAGACAGATGAAAAATGGACATGAGAGTTGTATATTTTTTTAAATTCCTATGGTAATAAATGGACTAAGGGCACTATAAGTGTATTCCTAACATTCACAATCCAACTTTTTTACTGTTTTTCCCAAATATAAAAAAAACTACTGCTTAAAAAAATCCAAAAATATTTTAACTGTAATCAGCAGTATAAAATCTACAAACGGTATTTTATTTTACTACTTTAGCAGATATGAATTGTTGTCAATTGGGTGTCCCTCGGAATCCCTAACAACGTTTGTCCTATCACATCGTTTGTCCGAATTTTCATTTGCCCTAAACTGGTTTTCAGCTGAGTCAGACAACTTTTTAAGTTCTCCAATTATATCTGCGGTTCGGTTAGGTTAGGGTTGTATTATAAAAACACTAAAAAGTTATAAAAATTAAACGGAAATGGCTTTTGGATAAACGAAAATCGGACAAACGATTCTAGGATAAATGACAATTGGGGATTCCATAGGGGAACCGCGTGATTGAAGCATCAAATAAACGTTTTATCTACTCTGTCTATCTATCTATCTAACTAAACAAGATAGCATGAGAAATGGGACCGGCACATATCTATCCGTATGTACCTTAGATCAGTAAATTCATTAGCTAGCAATAATCGGAGCGTGATCGGTCGGTCGGATTAGATCACGGGCGGTCTGTTTATGTTCGAGTGAGGGACCAAACTTCGCTTCCTGTATACCATACGTGCCCACGACTGCCTTGGCCTGGAAAACTCGTACACATGGATGTGAAGGATAGACAACAATTATTTGATTTTAGCATATATCTGGAATCCTAGTGAAAAAGGGTAGAAGTCGACTTAACTCGTAATAAAAAAGGGTATATACATAAACGGAGTACGCTAGAGTTACACCCGTTGCAAAAGGCTAGATGATGCCGGTGCCAGAATCTGCTGGAGTACAAAGGTGAATACAATTGTGTCTGTGAGTTTTAGTGTGTCTGTGTGTGTGTGTGTGTGTGTGTGTGTGTGTGGTGTGTGTGTGTGTGTGTGTGTGTGTGTGTGTGTGTGTACATCGTGTTAGAAGAATGTACAAGAGAAAAAGTACCTAAGTATAGTTCAGGAAATATGAAAGCTGTGTTCGCATTGTGGGGATAAGACAACCAGTGAAATTACTAGCATAGAGGCATTCCATCTTAGTCCTCAGGGTTGCCAACGCATTTGCGGTCCTAGGATTGCAGTCTTTAGATTGTAGACTTAAAAATGCAAAAGTCTATGGGGCACAGCCGCACTTATCATCAGTTGACCGTTTCTTTCTCTATTCCACAAAAGTAAATTAAAATATCAATACAATCATAGAAAAGATTTTTTTTTTAATCATCCTGAGATGAGGTGCGAAAAAACTCAACTTGTCATAAAAATCAAGAGATTTTTATGTTAACAAATCTAATCACTCTAATCAGAGGGCCCTGCCAAGATACATTGCGCTAACTAACGTTTCTATTCGTTTCGTTTTTAAACCAATCGCGTCACTGCTGGATGACGTGATACGAAAAGTCAAGTGATCTACCAGTGACGCGATTGGTTTAAAAACGAAACGAATAGAAACGTTAGTTAGCGCAATGCATCTTGGCAGGGCGCTCAGATCTTGTCAGTCAATATGGTTTGCACAAACCGTAACAGCCATATAGCAGATGAAGTGCTCTCTAGGAGTGCGGTGATCTATTAATGTTGAGGAAATATCGTACTAGCCGCTAGGCATAGCCAGGCATTTGGGTAGATATTAAATATCAGGAACATCGATGTCTCAGATAATAAACACTTATGACCGTACTAATAAACTCGTCTTGACTGAGATGCCCATCTCGAGAGACGTCAAAGTAAACGTCAACCCATAGAAAGCTGTTATTTTTGACGAGTTTCGTCATTGGCATCTCAACCAAGATGAATTTATTAATACGGCCCTTAGCTATGTATATCGATGTTATTGGAAATCGTAAGGTCAATAATCTCTCCTCGTATAACATGTACAATATAAAATTTAAATTGTGTTCTAATAAAAAACATACCTACTTTAAATGACTAGTTTTAATAAGATTAAGGTCAGGTGGGGTATATGCGTCAACGGGGCAAGTGCAATTAGCCTAACCATACAATGTTTTTTAGGAGACATTGATGGTTTGTGCACTAGACATAGTTAGGGAGTTCAGATAATGGTAAAAGAAAGAGACAGAGCCGTTTAACTCTTACAACTCTGTCCGTTACACTCGTCTGAAACTGAATTTCAAAACCATGTAACCTGACTTTATACTCGTATCTCAGACACTTTAAGGTAATAATCGAAAACATACCTTCTCCGCCTATTTTTAAGGTCTCTCAAAGTCTTAACTATACTTTAAAGTAGAGCACATCAAATGAGGAATCGTTTTCATCATACCGAAAATCAAATTACACTAAATATACTTAGAAAACAAGTGACACAACGCTTGTTAGCACGTACAACAATATGGCACCTCGTTACCACGCGCCGGCCGGCTGGGCGGAACCGCGATATTCACTGCTCCGCATTGTGGTATCGCACTAAAATACATCGCATATTGTTCAACCTTCCATTCCAAATTTATTCCGCGCGAAAATACCCCGACCATATCTTTGAAATTTATTGTTGTTTTGTGCACTCTCCTTGCACCGGAATGGATATTGGTTTATAATTTATTTGGGAACTCATTCACGTATACGGCATCCTTCAATATTGGCTGGGAAACTTTAAATATGTAGGAATGCTCGCTGCATCTGGTTTGATTCAAAAATTTCAGATTGTTGAATAAAATGACTAGTTGAGACTTTGAATTTGAATTACCTCAAATTAAATTGCTTAGGAATTTTCAGAGAGGATTTAGCTTCAGATTTACTTAGTGAATTTAGTTAAGTGGAATGGTGTAATGCATGGAGTGCGAACATGCCCCGTTGCGAGCGTCAGAGTGCATGGAATGGGCATGCGCCAGTGAGATAGGGTAAGGAATTATTATTGTACCTGCGACCAAATTCGAAATGTTACAAGTGACAATTTCCATTAAACTAAATTGAATCCCTCGCTTTGGAATCGTCTGGAACCGAGTAGGAATGACTTGGTTTTATTCAAGTATTGTATAATGTCGCTTAGACTCTATTGAATGCAGAGTGTGGGTCCTGCTAAGCGGTTTTCCTCGGTAACTATGCAGCGTATGCAGAATTGAAATTGTTATTGATGCTAGTGAATCCTGTGATCGTGGTCTCAGCTCGAGTAGGCAAATGAACACTTTGTTACGACGGAAACAGTAAAGAATACAGTTATTAAAGGAATTGTTGAAATAAATGTCAAATTGAAAAGCAAATGGAATCTTAAAATCATATTTATAGGAATTTTTGAAATTGTTAATAAATTGGACATTTATTTTAGGTATTACTGGCTTATGACAACGCTCGGGCTTAATTTTCGGGCAAGTGTAACCGTCCGGTTTTATGATAGAGTTCCAACACAACATAAACAATTAAAAAGACATAAGTGTGTTTTAGGGAGAACGCCATCCTGTTTACGGACAAAGTTTTTGTCACGTCATTCACCGCCGTAATACACCCGTCATAGCGGTACTGCCTCCTTACATTTTTAACGCTGGAATGCTTCAAGCATAGGTACCATTTGGGTCCTAAGGAACCCAAGTGGTTATAACGGTTTACTAGCAACTGCTAGATGAACAACTTAGAAAACAGAGGTAGCTCCGTATTGTGCTAGTGAGCATCGCTATATAGTAGTGCCTCGTTGGTTGATTTGCCGTTTGTCAATTAAAGGCTCTCGTAGGGTAGTTTTATGCGGCTGGGGGGCACCCAATGGTTCCATCTCACGCAGCCTATGGTGCCCCCGAAAACAGCAGCGGAGGTAAGTGCCGGAGTGGTTTTACATGGTAGCTCCTTCTACTCTCGCGCCAGAGTGGGAAGAGGAGATGGTCAGTCATACCTATAGCATGGCCAACCCTAGGGATGGTGCGTGACACATTTCCATTCGCTTAAATCAAATAATTAGGCAGCCACAAACCTAGGAACCCTAGTTTTAGCAATCAAGGCACAACTCTAGAGGTTAACTGTCCATTTTCCACGAACATCGGATAAAGTAAATTAATGAACATTGAATTTTGAGTCGGTTTAAGGCTCAAACGACGATACGGCGGCGTGATGTCGTCCTTGAGTAAGTTATGACGTCGTAAATTTGTCGGTTGTCAGCGTTGCCGGGAACACAGTACACATTGCGATAGGTAATTTGCTGGTAGCCACAGATGCTTGTATAGCTAGCATCAAGGGGATGCATCTTTGGTTGTTGTGTTTTTTAAAGGTCAATGTCACACTATTTCACCTTATTCCAAACTAAGCGTTTTCACTTAGTATTCTGAATAAACATTTGTTTAGAGCAAATGATTGCGGTTCTGCCGATGTTCGCTCAAAGTAAAAAATATCCGTTTTCATTCAATGAGGAACCGAACAGTTGTTTAGAACAATGTGAATTCAAAACAAAGATCGGAGACCCACCGAGCACTTACAGCGCCGAGTGAATGCTCAAAGCAGCAGCTCGCTCGCCACATACGTCGTTTTCACAGAATGAATGAGTGAGCGACCAATCGTTCGTCGCGTCCAGCCGATCATCACTGAACAGACACGTTCGCTCGCTCAAGTGTTTTCATTTACGCACGAATGAACGATTGGTCGCTCAGAACTGTGCAGAACACTAAGTGAAAACGCGGCTTAAGGGATGGAGCTAACGTATCGATGAACTTCGATTTTCAAAGTAGGGCCTCTGTGACTTGTAATTTGGCGCCCTCGTAGCTGTCAATGGCGCATCTGTCCCTTTTTTCAATATGTGAAGGACTAAGGTTGGTATTCATCCTAATTCGTCACAAATTTAATAAAATATGATATTTTTTTCAATTACTTAGAACGCTAATTATCTACCAACGAAAACATATCCAAGCATTTTGGCACAAATCATATTATCCCTACCTAATTTGTGCGACGTTGCCTTCTGATTTTTTTTTATTGTATACTAGCTGCTGCCCGTGTCTCCGTCCGCGCAGAAAAATAAAACATAGCCTGTGTTACTCAGGGGGTCCTGATGTTTGACCAAAAAACGTTTCACCAAATGATTCATTTCACAAACATATCATTTGACAAACCGCAATTTTTTCCGAAACTGTACATATTTCAGGACCATCGTGAAGAACCCTATAAGTTAGGTTAGGTTTGTTTTTTAAAAATCCTGAAATATTTACAGTTTCGCAAGAAAAAGCGGTTTGTCAAATGATATGTTTGTGAAATGAATCATTTGGTGACACGTTATTTGGTCAAACATTAGTCAACCGTTACTCAGGGATAACGTAGGATTCTAATGGTGAAAGAATTTTTCAAATCGGTCCATTAGTTTCGGAGCCTATTCAATGCAAACAAACAAACAATCAAATCTTTCCTCTTTAAAATATAATGTAGACTTATTATATATTTCATGAATTAATTAGTTTCTGTAACATTTTAGTAGAAATAAAGCTATAAGTTTATTAGTGCAGATGCTTTTCCTTTTTATCCCACAAAAAACGATGGGAAAGGATTATTCACTACATCTGCTTGAAAGTTGACTACTACGAGTATATTCGTCCATTAAAAATGTCTGCTACTCTTTTTAAGTTACATTTTGTATGTTTTAGTCGCAACATGAAAAAGGAATTAAAACGTATCACTGGCGTGCTAAATTTTATTTTTCGTGCCTTTCAGATTCGTTAAAAGGTATTCCGTTCAACAATAAAACAAAAGTGAAACAATAAATCCGATCGCAATGAATCCAAATGGATTAGGTACGGTCGGCATTTAGTAGCTTCACACTTTAGTACTTTGTCACTTTAACGTCATGTTTGAACTGGTGCGCTAATTTGTCAAAGGCGTTAAAGCGACAAGGTACTATAATTTACCTGTAGGTATAGCCGAGTTCATAAATATGTGTACCTTGTCGCTGTAATCGCTGTGACTATTCATATATGGCAGTTTAAACATGACATTAACCTCGTAAGGCCCACCGTACTACAAAGAGGGAGTTTTTTGTGAGTGGGACTTTGAATCTACCATCAAGGTAATAAAGTTCAATTACATTTGTTTGATAATGCCATTTTCAGTTCATGAAGATAGGAAAATAAACCTTATTCCCACGGCAACACAGTTCCAATTACATTGCCTTGATTATGTACATCCTATTGCGCACTGGGCCTTACGAGGTTAAATAGACAAGGTACTAAAGTTTACACATATTTATGAACTTGACTGTATCTACTCATCTTACTGATAATCTTACAAAAACTGCTTATGTAAAAATTGTGAGAATGTTTTGATGGTTGTTAGTCAATCAAGAATATCGACTCAACGGATTCGGCATAATTATACTTTTATTTTTTATTCAAAAATAAATGATTGAATAAAGAAAAGTGTACACAAATTGACTTAGTCCAGGATTAAATCAAATGTTCGTACTTTCTAAATAACAATAAATATTGTAGGGAATGTAGGGGTATAAATACTTTAACATACATAGGTACATAGAAACACTACCTCCCCAAGCTTTAGGATAGGGCTTCTATTTCAGTTTGTTTCAGCCCCTCTTGATTCCATGTTATAATCATATTGACTTTGATTTATTTCTTATTCACTTGACAGTATTACTTTTCATAACATTATGAGTGTCAGTACGATATATGTACCCTAAGAAACCCTAGCTTAAAAGTTTCCTACGGCAAGTGGATTTAAAGCATAGAAGCATAACTATCGATATGTATAGCACTATAATAATATTATTTCCAGGAAACTCCTTGAAAAAGTTATAATAATGTATCCAACTATATAAGTTTGCGAACATCCTGGCAAAAGCTCATGTCTAGTTATAAATGTTGTCTCATAATATTGCTCATATTAATGTTGAAGATACACATTTTTACGCAATATTTAGTAAGTGGGTGATTTTTTATTTATTTATTTAGTTATTTATACAAAATCCACAGCAAAATAAATAACAATTTTAAAACGAGTATTATGTTTACACATCACTGGCCAGTTACGGATTTACATTTTATAATTCAAACTGTTGAATAATACACCGAACAGTACATTCACAAAGTCGTCAAACAGACATTTTGGAATAAATAGAAACAGACAACAAATACGATTAGGTACTTATTTCTAGAAAATCCAACAGTTAAAATACAACTTAGGACAAAAGAAATAAAAACCAAATATAGGGGGCTCTATTCTACTGTGTAAAATGATCTAATAATAAATAATAATAAATAAATAAATATCATAGGCTTGTAATATGGGTACTAGTCAACGATATACTTACTTATATTGAGAAATACATACTTAAATACATAGAAAACATCCAAGACTCAGGAACAAATACTCGTGCTCATCACACAAATATCTGCCTTTACTGGGATTGGAACCCGGGATCTCTAGCAGGGTCATTACAAAGTAGGCTAGCGTGTCGTCAATATTGCTTTTGACATATATATTATTTTGCCCTAAAACCCAGACCCAGTAGCGACCATGCACAAGATACATAAGATAGGACCCTACAACCACTGAAGCAAGTTCCTAATATAATTTGGTAAAACATGTGTATTGTGTACAATCCGATAAACCAATAGAAATCTAAATCAACAAAGTTCTAAACAAGACAGGCTTAACTTAGTAACACAGTAAAATCATACGTCTTTATTGCCAATATCCTCGGTAGCTGTTTCACACGTCGTTCGATACGGCAAAAACTAACTTCACAAGTTCCTCCATTCCTATTCCTGGTAACATTAAAGTTCAATGTTGTATGAAGGAAGGACAAATGGTATTTTTGTATAAAACATTCTCTCGCGGATATAAAAACGAGTTTACTACTGAAGGACATCGCGACACTGCCCACTAAATGATTGTCAGATGACAATAAAAAGAGAGAAATAAATAACGGACAACAGACGGTAAACACGTTCGTGTGGCTTTGTTATTTCATTTCGAAACGTTGTTACGTGCTTTATCGGGAGATTTTTATCGCACGTGACAAAATGCTCTTTGAGAAACTGAATTAAGGAGTTGCTGCTTTATGTTTCGGATATTTATGATATATCTCTGACCCTAGTGAAAATGGATACAAGTCGAGTCGGTTCGTGATAAAACGGGCAGTGGCAACTCGTAGATACGGGTCAGAAAGTAAATAGTATTGTGGCATTATCTCGCACTTGACCGAACTTCTGCGTTCAGCAGTTAATGACCACCCCCTAATCTGAAATCTGGATCCGCGCCTGTCTGTCTATTATGTGCCAAGTATTAGACTTAAGGTCAGGTGGTGTAAGAGCGTTCAAAGTGTTAAATTGAATTAATATTGATTTTTATTTCTGTGAAAGTAACTGTAATACTGCACAGAGTAGCGCAATAGAAACGATGCTGTGTAATTTCCTCAAAAATTAAGAAGCCGTGCAAAAACAATCTGAAACAATAAATACTTAACAGTCACGTAAAGATACCAGCACCCCATAAATATTAAAAAAAAATGCGTGCACGTGTATGAACAGTGATAAATTTTATTGGCAAAGTTAGTTGCACCGCAGCCGGCGATGAATAAATTTTAAATTTCTCGCGGTTTAAATAAAAATGAACCTTTAACCGTACGGTGTTTACGTTGTTTTCATTAAATTTCCCTCGTTATTCACATAACAGCAAAAGAAACAAGAGCGTAAACGCCAGCCGTCATGAAGCCCCTTTTGATTTGCACGGCCTCATTTATTCTGCCCACGTTGCGGACGAAAGTGAAACTTGCCTTACCAAATTCATTGTTTTACGACTGTCTAAATTTAAATCCTGTTGGCTATTTACAAACTTGTAATGCGTTGAATTAATTCAAGCGTAATAAATCTGAGCTGGGTTTAACGTCTGAATCGTGCCTTTTTGAGTAATTGTCGCTTGCTTTGTAATGTTTTATCTTTATGACTTTAAAGACCAAATTATTACAATTAGTATCTTATAGATGAGCCCTTTTGGACGCACTACGATACTTTAGCATATTTGTGCAATAACCTTCTTAAGCCCGATTAACATTGGTCAAGGACAGTGGACAATGGACAAGTGACAGTGGACAGTACAGTAGTGTAAACCGATCGGACAGTGGCGAGTCAAGTTGCCTTGCCAGTGGATCCGAATTGAATCACTTGTCCTTAGCACTGTACCTGCCACTGTCCTTGACCAATGTAAATCGGGCTTTACACACTCAGCTGTTCGAATGTGCAGGTTTACTCACGATGTTTTTCCTTCACCGTAATATCATCAGGTAAGTTACACATTGGGACATGGTGACCACGGGGGGGGTTCTTTAGAGTTTTTAATAGAATCAAACCAAATTTGACGCTTGCGTGTTTTGTCGTTTTTACGATACAACAAAAATAAAAATACGTTAAAAAAAGTTTCTTTTATATGGACCCTCCCTATTCACTTTCTTATTTTTTTATGTTAGTAAATCCGCCGTAATAATACATATACTGAAATATACCGTTGGGTACTGTACTACCCCCATGGGGTAGGCCTTATAAAATATAAAAAATAATTTATTTTTATTTATTTAATCTGTTTGGCCGGCCGGAAGACAAAAGAGATTTGCCAAACGAAATAATGAAAGCTACGTTGTGTGTTTTTTAAATGTTTTAGTAACCCATGGTTCCTAGGGAGAGAATGAGGGATAACAGATTCTTCTGATTGAAGAGATATTCAAGAATAAGGGAATTCAAATAATTGTATTAGTTGAGGAAAAGAAACGACTAGGGAACTTCAGTTTATGGAAATCCGACAAGTTTATGCGATCTGGTAAAAGCAGAGCCCCTCCCCGCTCTTGCTCATGTGCTCGACTCCAGACTGGTCACACTCCGCCAGCCTGTCTCGAACTTGTCTGGGGAGAGTTTCCATTACGTCGCCAAGTCAGTCTAGGTAAGTCCTCGTAACCAAAAGAGCAGAGGGCCCGACAAATTATAGTCACTCCAAGAGACAGGATTTATTTCTTCTCCTAATAATTTAGATGGAGAGACTATTGACCTAAACTACCCCTCTTGTGTCCTCGGATATTTAGGACGACGGAATGTGTGTGTTTTCTGCAATCCAGTGTGACAGGTATCAAAGCAAACCCAGAATATTGGAGGTCTCCTCCCCTTCGAATCCGTCAAGGCACCCGATATCACACGCTCAGCTTTCGCTTCGCTTAGTCGAGTCCCCACGAACCGACATGAGAGCCGGGAGTAGAAAGCAGTTGCCGAGCTAAACTCGCAGGCATCCTTGCCGACATGAGATCATAAAAACCAAGCCAGCAAGTCACCTCAACTAACTAACGTCTTTCGACCAGAGGTGAGATCGACTCTTGACGCAACTCAAATCCGACCCCCGGTTCCCCAAGATAAATTTTGAAGCTATTAACCTTGAACCTTCAACACACTGAAGCAGTCTGTGAAGTCTGTATGGATACTGGGCGTACGCTGTGTAGTGTCTCTGCTTGCTATTTTAATCCAAGATGTTTAGTGGCGGTAAGATGTCATCGACGTCTGTGTCCCGCTGATAACTTTCACCAAGACACTAAACCCTCTTCGACTCGAATAGAAACATGTAAAATATCCGATGCTTTAAACGGAAAAGGTAAAGATAAATTGTAATTTAGATTGCCAGGACACAAGCAAAACTGTAATCCCCATTATAAGAGCCGAAAGAAAATTAAATAATCTTAGCCAAACAGCATGGGAAAAATTTAGAAAAGATTCTTCCAATAAACTGAAGATTAGACATGGAGTTCTAAAAGGTACACAAAATCCAAAAGAATTAGGTCAGTCTTGAATTATTAATAATCCTTTGAATTCCCTTGATTAAAAACATTTATAAAAGAATATCAAATGAACAATAAAACTATTTACCTTTAAATAATTTTTAGTTTCGCAATAGAATTAAAATCCCGTGAAATAATTCAAAGAAATTTATCACTAGTTTGGTTTTCCGACGACCAGCGTATATCACTTTTAAATTCAATATGATTTGCTTCTAAGAATTTATTTTTTAAAAAATTGTTCTGTTTTTTAAATAATTTGTTCCTTTCAAAAAATAAAATTTCGAAACTCAAAACATTTTGAAAATATTCGTAAATAAAAAAAATCAAAATCAAAGAAAAATATTCAAATAAACATGTCCTAACAAGGACAGCTTTGCTACGAATGATCTTATAACCTTGTTGTCAAAATTGCAATGACACCTTCCATAATTCAAAATATTTTGAAAGTGACGACATCAAAT
Organism: Acleris literana; assembly: GCA_946894065.1. Classification (NCBI taxonomy): domain Eukaryota; kingdom Metazoa; phylum Arthropoda; class Insecta; order Lepidoptera; family Tortricidae; genus Acleris; species Acleris literana. Next base: position 5,528,397 of record OX335685.1, on the reverse strand, counting down.
GTCATTCGTAACCAACTGCACTACTACCCTAAGTGCAACGATGCACCCATCGAATAACCACTAAAAGACAACACTTAGCTTCGGGTCCCGACGAGGTGTCAAGGACGCGCAGCCGCAAACCGAACTCTCACGACAGAGACTCCAAACCGCTTAGAAGCCCTCGTAGTAGGCGACGGAGCTCACAGGATCATGCTCCCGCGTGAAATGTATTAAAATAACAGGGGTTAAATATGCAACTAAGGTTTCCCTGTACTACGAAAGCTTTCCCTACTCTGTTACTATACCCTAAAACACAACAAACATTCACAATAAATTAAACACCATACGGAACCCCTTCTAAACAACGACTATCACCCTTTCATTCGTCTTTCAGATCCTCAACCAGAACACTCATTCCCAAGCTTCCCTATTCTAAATAATAAGACATATACGAAAGATTAAAATACCTATGAGAAATCACTAGTTCGATTTTCTTGTTCTCAAACCATAAACCAAATTATTCGTGAACATGATTTCTTATAGATAAGTGTTTCCAACAACGGTAGGACTACAATATTTACCTTTTTAAGTAGACTTTTGTCTACATGAAACTTACGAGAACCTTCTAACGTCTCCTTGCAAAATTCCTATAGATCACCTCCTTTATGTTATTCACCATTATACACTCCGCACATTATTAATTTTAAAGGAAAATTTTGTAGATACAACACTATTACTATCAAGAAAAGCAAATAAAAATCTTAAGAAATACATTTTTTACCAGCCCGTCGGTCACTCGTCAACCATCAACACCCCGTTTCCTAGCAACCCCCACACTCTCTCTCGCCGTTTTCTAACCAGTCAAATACCAAAGACAATTTAATTCTTGCTTGAAGGTTTGACTCGAGATGGGGTCAGTACAGTACCTTCGGGTACCCTCGGGTACCGTTGGGTACTGTTCGGTACCTTCGGGTACCGCTGGGTACCTTTGCGTACGGAACCCTAAAAAGGAACCAATTAAGTGTTTCTGAGTATGGTATATAGTGATATTTAGGTGTCTTTTATCGGGTCTTATTGGAAATTAATAGGTACGGACGGCCTTATAAGTAGCTGAACACTTTTGTACCTTGTCGCTTTAACGCCTTTGACAGATAACTGCAGCAGTTTAAACATGACGTTAAAGTGACAAAGTACTACAGTGTGCAGCTACTTACAAAATACTATAAACATTTTGTTCGAACTGCAAATATCGATTTTATATTTATAGGTAACTGTAACACGAAGAAAACAACATTATACCAGGCTTATAAAATACCAAAATACCTCTCTTTTATATGTAAAAGCTGTCTAGTTTTCACGACAATATTTAGATGGAGGTATTTTTCAAGACGAAATTGCACTATTCACAAAGTAAGCTAGGCGAGGCTGTCCGGTGCATTCCACTTGGCACTGAAGCGTATTGTACGAGCGACACAGCCATTGAAATCGAGTCGAATTCGTTCTTAACAAAGTTTACTCTCTGAAATGCAACTACTTGGTTTACACCTGCTTCATTTTATGTTTCTCTAGTACTTTGGAAGTTTCTGTAATGGTTTGTTTGTAGTGACATAAGATAAAAAGAAAAAAATAATTAAACAAATGAAATGGTTACAAATACATAACCCATGTTTATCTTCACTCATATCATAAGTCCTCTATTATGCGTTCAAAACCCGTAGGCAATGACCAGCATTACCTGTGGTAGTAGGTGACAGCGATGACAGCTGTTAATTTTGGAAGATGTTCCAAATTTGGATCTCATTACCTTACAATATTCGATAACGTAATTTCAAAATTACGTTACAGCAGTCATCGCTGTCACCTAGTAACCACAGGTAAGGTAATGCTGGTCATTTGCCTTTCGGCTTCTGAACCCATCTTAGAGTAAGTAGGTACCTACTTATAATATGTGTGTAGATAAAGATTTTATGAGTTAGTGTACGAGTAAAGTGTAAGTGTAAAGTGTTTGTGAGTTAGTGTACGCGTAAAGTGTTAGTGAATTAGTGTACGAGACTCTACGTAATTAGCATTACGCAACCGTCACGTAAACTACTATTAAATAAATGAAATGGTTACAAATACACAAGCTATTTTATTTAACTGTAAATAATGATCATGACAAAACAAGTAATAAAAATACTTTCTCGTATTCCCACTTACGTACTGACGATGCGTTTATTTTAGTTGGTAACGACCATGCCCACGATGTTAGTGGTCCCGGGTTCGATTCCCGGTTTTGGCAAATATTTTGTGTGATGAGCGCGTTTCACATTTGAATGGAAAAAATGTCTTATTTTTTGCCGACTTCACTTACGCCCTAACTCTTTCTAATGTAAAAAATGATAATTCAAGGCGAAAGGACAATACGAGTATTTAGAGGCTGCACAAATTGACCACTTAGGGAGGAGCAGATTTTCAATGTTTACTATTTTTCATAAAACAACAAACAATAATTAACCTTCCTGTCAACAGTTAAAAACTAATGATATATGACCATAATCACCATTTTTCCAACTGTTGCGGCCTTGGAGAATTGTAATGTACCTAATCATGAAAATTTATTCAAAAATTTACCAACTAATTGTATTATAATTTTGATTACTGGTTTTTTAGATAAGAATAATTACAAATTGTTAAAAATGAAACATCCTAATTCTATATTATTATCTCTATAAGCATTTATATCGTTGTCTAATACTCATATAATACTACAAGCCTTAGCTTCGTTTGGGACTCGGTCAATTTGTGTTAGATTGTCTCATGGTATTGTATGTATAGTTGACCAAAAAAGTCCTTTATCCCTTTTGGACCTTAACGTCATGCAAATAGAGTCGAACACACCTAACTATGAAGCATACGGTGTGGCCACCGTGGCCCTAAATGAATTAATACAAATTAATTGTTGAGTATGCGAGGAATGTTGCTGCATGTTCTGTGTGGAAAAACCTTTTCTTGCGGTGGCTTGGCTTGCAAGGCGGAGCCGTCTGTAATAGACCTTCCTTTAGTCTAGTTCATCTTTGAAGTCTCCATTTTCGAAAGCATTTTTTATTCTGTACCAGATACCTAACCCAACGCGGCAGTAATGTGTAAACTTTAGTACCTTGTCTATGTAATGTCATGATTCAACTGCCATATATGAATTGTCACAGCGATTAAAGAAACAAGGAACTATAGTGTACACATATTTATGAACTCGACTGTACTGGGCAGATAAGAAGTCAATCCTGACACACACTACATTGATAATTTTAACAGCAGTAAAACAGTGCTTACCTTATTTTGTTGCGTGTAAAGGAATAATTACAGGGGTGTTATTCTCTTAAAAACGGCGGTCGGTAGGACGAACGAGCGAAATCGCAGCGGCGAGTTTAAGTAGTCCCGTTCGAGCTAACAAAACACATTTTAGCGCGTGCACATTCTATTAGGCAGCCTTATACGTTCGATAAGCCATGCTATTGAAAATGCACGCGCTAAAATGTGTTTTGTTCGCTCGGACTGGACTACTTAAACTCGCCGCTGCGATTTCGCTCGTTCGTCCGACCGACAGCGGTTTTTAAGAGAATAACACCCCTGTTATTATTCCTTTACACGCAACAAAATAAGGTAAGCACTGTTTTACTGCTGATCAAATTATCAATATAGTGTGTGTCAGGATTGACTTCTTATCCGCCCAGTACAGTCGAGTTCATAAATATGTGTACACTATAGTACCTTGTTTGTTTAATCGCTGTGACAATTCATATTATGGCAGTTGAAACATGACATTAAATAGACAAGGTACTAAACCCTACCCTTTTTTACTCCTGTCAACATAATGAATATTCAGAAACTTTATAATTGTGCGATGTGTCACAATTAACTTCTTAACTGCCTTGTGCTGTTGCAGAGTGACTGCACTATAACTCAAAAACCTTTAAGCTAAAATGAATACATGGTGCTCCCAAATATTTACTTTATTTAGTTTCAATTATAACAAAAAAAATTAGTTTGTTGTCTAACATGAAATGAAATATTTATTGTTTTATAGATTTGGGTTATTTTTATTTGCAGTTATAATCGCTTTTTAAAAAGGTGAGTGAGGTCTACAAAATCCTACTTTCATAGAGTATCAAATATTGTTCTTTTTAATTAATACCTACACAAGTTAGTAGAATAAGAAATGTAACTTCACAACATCAAATATAAATAATGAAGACTTTTTTGAGCAACGCTGTATTTTTGCCAAAGGGCAATGCCAAAACAAAACCCAGCGTCGATTAAAATCAATCATATATGGTTAGGTAGAGCATATCCAACAGGTCACAAATGAGTAATTGGTTTTCGAGAAAACAATCCCCAAGTATTAAAAATAACTATATGAAAAGCAAGCTTTAAAAACCCGACTGCATTTTTTATACTGTCGTCGATATACCTACATATGTTAATAATTGTCATTTTGCCATTGTTGTTACTTCAATTTTAACAGTTTAGATATCCTATGTCACCCGGGATGACGTAAGGATTCTAACGATACCTCACACATCTAAATCGGTCAAAGGATTTAGAAGTTATAGTGGAATAAAGAAACTCACATACATACATAAATACATACATACATACATACATACATACAAACATGAACCCTGAAAACATTACACTCCTTTTTTGGGGCAGTCGTGTCAATTAACCTTTTAGTAAGCAACTTAACGGAAAAAAGTGAACACCTTTTCTGATAAATTGATTACACGAAGGTGAAAAATGTTATAATATAAAGTTATCTAATGTATAATCTCATTAATTGAGTATTCATTTGTACCTTAAATCAACTTTGCTTTCAAGAAAATACTTTAGATATTACGAAACACGATAATAGTTCCTAACGAGGACGACGCGTTGCCCTAGTTGGTACCCGTGACCCTGCCTACGAAGCTAGCGGTCCCGGTTTCGATTCCCGGTAGTGGCAAATATTTCTGGGTCTTGGATGGTTTCTATGAATTTAAGTATATATTTCTCTAAGTATATCAGTATTTTTATCATAGCCTAGTACCCACAGTACAAGCCTTGAGGTTAGTTTGGGACTAAGTCAATTGGTGTGACATTTTCCCCTGATTTTATTTTATTTATTTATTTATTAAATGAGGGCGGCACTGGATAGTCGGTGTTTGCTCGTTGTAGTCCCTAACGTATAAGCTAAGCTAGTCAGTTAAAGTAAACCATGTTTTTAATGAACCTACGGCATTAATGATTTACGGAAGAGTAGTCTAACAAACGTTGATTATATATTTTAGTAAATGGAAAAACGCTTAAAACTTTGGAAAGTCGAGTTCGGATACAAAAAAAATATGTTTATTTTATATTCCGCTATGATATAATCTCTTATCGTAAAGCATTCTGTTAGAGCCATCTATTGAGTTACTTTGCGAATAACGTGTAGTTATTATTATTTCGAAATAACTTTTTTAGAGAAGTACTTCAGAAGAACGAACACCACAGCATTGTCTAAAATATTCTACTACATCAAATAAACCTAATTAGGTATATAATTATCCGTCACAAAACAAGCATATCATCTACATAGGTATTATTTTCTGACTACGTAAAGTTTTCACTTTTTTAATACTCGGGGATTGTTTCCTCGAAAACAAATTATACATTTGTGACCTATTTAATATGCTCTACCTAACCCTATATGATTGATTTTAATCTACGCTGGGTTTTTGGTCCATATATTTTTTGGCATTGTCCTTTGTAAGATTCAGTTTGAAAATAAATTGGAAACATGAATATACCGCGCACATCACTGCTATGTTCCAAACAAAAACGGTTTGTTACAATTTTGTTCAGCTTTATTCGCTTCCGTTTTTAGACCGATTATGATCCGTAATAAATGTATTGCACAGTCAGTAAATAGCAGTAAAAGATTGGGTCAAGTGGTCGAAAAGATCATATCTCGAACCCCAAGAGCGTCAGTGTGTGTTTTTTACTCCAGTTTTTAAACTCCTACTTTAAATATCGAAGTTCAAAGTTAAGTAATGATTTAGTCACGAAAGACAAGTTAGACAGAAAAAGAGAGATCCTTTAATTTAGTACTTAGTGCTTTGTAGTCTCCATCCTGGGATTCTATTATACTCGGTGACACAATATGGATATTGTCATGTTATCGTTTTTTATTTCTTTTAACTCTGCCACCTTTACTGTCTAGTAAGTAAATAAAATTTATAAACTGCATGTTTTGGTATTTCCAGTTTTGCAGGTATTGATATATCCCTGTAATACATTTTATGGTTCTATATTGACTGACATAATTATTTTTAGTCATAATGTGCTTTAGGTCATAATCATCGCAAGTCAAATCGTGTTTTTTTAAAGAAACTGTTACTTTTTCAGGATTTTTATAAATCAAACCTAACCTAACCTAGCCTTGTCTACACGTTAGATATTTCAGAACTTCTGAAAAGTTTACAGGTTCAGCGATATAAAAAATTATAACTATCAAAAATTATGTCAACAAGTACATTATGACCAATAAAATTATGGGAAACAAAGGGCTCCCACATTTTATGTATGGTTCTGCTATCCCATATATGCATATCAAAAACAAGGTTAAAAAGGTCGTTGATATGCCATTGCACAAGTCACTAATGTATAGCGCCAGACTTCACTACTATGCTACTTCGTCAAGTCGTGACTGAACTAGCGCTTTAAAAGTGCTGACCGGATTATATATAAACCGTCACAGCATTCACAGGGTGGTTTAGTTGCCCGACTAATAAATATTTATGTGTATATTTTGTGATCTGTCGCAAATATCTTAAAACCAAACCAAGCCAATGTAAGGGTGTTTTTGCGCTGAACATAAATAAATAAAATGTTAGGGGAAAATCTCACACAGATTGACTAAGTCCCAAACTAAGAGCAACAATAAACCTTCTTGTAAAAGCGAAATATATTCTTAAATACAAAGAAAATACCCAAGACTCTGGAACAAATACTAATTAGGCTAACATGTTTTCCAAACCGAGAAAATTCTAGGTATTCTGGCTACATTGATGTCCCATCTCATTACTAAATAAGAAGTTATCTACCGAGCCTTTGTGTGTTCACTTGTACGCTTTCCAAATACCTACGATTCCCGTAGATCTATAATTGTCAAAGACAAAACTAATAACAGTAAATATATATATAACAGCTCGCCTACTGATCCATGAAAATTGATAAAACTACCACACCGATGTCATAAATATTCATCGTTCGTATAACTTTTTTACCAATCGACAAAATCCGCGGCAAATTGAGTGGATGGATATAAAGCCAAATGGGATACAATTCAATTGTTACAGGTACAGTTACTCCTTAATAACTTTTCCAGACTCACAGGAACATGCTGTATAATAATTGAGAGCCATACAAAAGTTTTCTTTTCGTTGTTTCGTTGTTATTAGTTGCAAAACTTTACATATCTACCTTGTTTGGAAGTTTAATGAGATTTTATTGTGCTGTAGGAATTTGAAAGTAAGTTAGGTTTCTTTTAGCAAATGTCATCTTCGAAGTTTTTGTTGAACAACGCTGTATTGTTTAGGAATAATATTTTCATCTTTAGAAATGTGACTTTTTTATGGCTAGGGAAAAGCGAACGAGCACACAACGGAAAGCAAATTCATAATCAAACTTACTTAGATTTTGTAATAGAAAAAGTACTTCTTATATTTTTTAAATGAAATCGATGACCAATTGCCGTCTATCCGCATCGATCTGCATTTTGTCTATAGAAAATGACTGTTTTGTATGAAGATGCGTACGCATGCGAAAGGAGAATTGATGCTAAGTAACTATTTTATATAGACAAAATTCGAATCGGTGCTGATAGATGTGAGTCCACCCTTAAGTTCTGAAATCCAATGTACATTTGCACATTATAATTTATAATCCCTAACCATGAATACTATTCGTATTAATGATCCCTGAAATAACTTTGTATTACATTCCAGTGATCATTGTGGTTTATTATGCAATTGTAGGCGTGTCATTATCACCAATGGAAGTGCATTATGTTGTGCAAAATCGGGCAATAATTTGGTTGCAATATTTGACTGTTCACAATAGTCAGGCCATGCAATAAAACGCTATGATAATATTATAATAGCTATTATGACACCGTTCCCTGCTTCAATGTGCGAACCGTTATTTATTGATATACATATTATAACACTTTCTATGTATGACCGCTCTACTGACTCCCTGACATGCATGCATGAATTTGGACGTAATATTCTTTGGTTACCTTAGGGGTGCATTAAGAGAGGATTTTTCGAAAATGGGAAATAATAGGGGAAGTAGCGGAATACTAATTCTTCACGTATGAATTCACAGGCATCCTCTATTAAATATACGAGTAAATATATAAAATATCAGGGACAACCAAACACTAATTGACCTAGCCCCAAACTAAGCTTAAGCTTGTATCATGGGTACAAGAAAGCGACAAACATATTTATTTGTACTTGCGCTCATCACACAAATATTTGCCCTGACTGGGTACCTACCGAATACCGCTAGATTCATAGGCAAGTCACCGCCGTACAGTCGAGTTCATAAATATGTAAACACTTTATATTCAATATTCATTACATGGCAGTTTAAACATGACATTAAAAAGACAAAGTACTAAAGTGTACACATATTTATGAACTCGACTGTACCAACTGGGCTAACTTTTTTTTTTTTAATTCAACAATTAAACATTAAAACAAAATACAAATTCAGAATCCAACTTAGTTCTTAAACAAATCTAAAATGAATCAAACTTGCACCGTGTTGTTCACAAGGCACAATATCATATTATACGGAGCGTATTCCGCATAACAACAGATTTTTTATTAACAACAGTTGATTTTATCGCGCACGCGGTCATAAATAAGCTGTAAAGCACCTTTCACACAAACTGGTGTGAAAAAGTCGCAGTAAAGTTAACGAACGCCGAGCTGCTGTCAGTTTATAAAATGCAATTTTCGCAATTTTTAGAGTTGCCGGTCGTCGATCACGGGCCTCGGGCATCGCGTTAACCGCGCGCCGACGCTGCGGAATGCATCACCCTGTACACGTTTACGAGGTGCTGTGGTAAAATAAAATCACGATCAGTCGCTCGTATGTTAATGCCTTTAGTTATGTGGACGTCAACATGTTTTGATCTGTGGGGGACAAAATTACCTATTATAGTTGTTAAGTGTTTTGAGAGGTTTGAATAATAAAGGTTGTTTGGGTAAAAGTGTTGTTGTAAAAGTCATACGTTTTTAATTTGAGCGGCCATTTGTAAAAGTGATGAATTATTATAGATCTATTCAAAATAAACATATTTTTTACGTCATGTAATACTCTTAAGCGCATCGGAGCCGAGATATTTAAATAATTATACCTGGGCGTACTTTTAGTACCAAAAACGTAATACCTGTCTTTAATATCTCCCCTCCGGTATTATTTATCGCATTACATTTTATGCATTTATGTGTATTTAGAGGTTCTTCAAACCATTATAAGAAACCATTAATAGAAGTTATTTTTTGTGTTTTTGAAGGCGGTTTTTTGTTTTTTAAAACCTTTTTTTAACAATATTTTCTTGTACGTGGATCCCTGATATCCCGCATTACGTTCACTGCTAATAGAGGGGAATTCTAGATTACCACAGGATGAGTCATTTCATGTCATGGGGAATCCCGAAGTTCTAAGAAACAGGGAAATTTCAATGTAGGAATCACGTAAGTAATTGATTTGAATAACTAAGTGTCAAATGTACGTTTATTGGCTTTATTATTATAAAACATGCCTACTACTAGGTTCGATTCCCGCGAATAAAGATTTTTGATAATATTTTTATGCCGCTTTTTGCCTCAGAAAAAAATTTCGTATCTCTAATAGTTTTGGGCTAACACATTTTAATGTCACACCCTGTATATGTATAAGAAATACCTCGTCGTAAAGTACGGTGAAATTTACCTCGAAACGCGCTGAAAGTGTGCATGCATTATTAAATAGTTGCTCGTGGCTAATTAAGTCTGTTGTTAGTTTTCTTACTGAGTAAGTAAGCCAACAATTGCGGATGCGTGGTGCATTACAACCTAATTACCGCCAACGCGGGAAATGCAGCTGACGTGCCGTGTGCATGGGAATTATGCAGTGGGAAAATTAATGCTGTGAATATTGTAAAATTACTTTGTACTTGGATTAGTGAGTATGGAAAATACTCGTTTGTTTTGTTTTATAAGGTGCACGTATTTCTCATAACAAAGTATGCGTATACTTTGAAAGTTGTTTAATTTTGTAGCTGTATGATTTAATTTGTATAGTGTTTATTAGCTTTTCTTTATCATGTTGTCTCCAAGAGATCGCTATTAAGCGATTAGATTGGGTATTAAATGCAATAGAAAGAAAGAAAGAAAAGAAAGAAAAAAATACTCACATAGACAAAAAACCTGTAGCAATAGCATCTTTCAATTTATTTTTTCTAGATGTATTTTTATGTGGTGTTTTTAATAATAAGTATTTGTAGTGTAGATGTATTATGTTTATGATTTCACAAGTGCTGCAATAAAATAAATTATTTAAAAACCAAATATTAATTGGAAATCAAAATAACTGTAAATACCACAAATAACAAACATAGGTCGTTCCAATTAATAAAAGTAGTTACTTGGTACTCAGACGAAATAATATTTACCTTGTTACATCACTAGCAAAACGCGAGGTTCTGGCAATTTGGAGTATTCATTAATTATTTTATGTTGTACGCTCTAGTTACAGTAAATATAGTGTTTAGAATACGATTTATTAAAATATATTCCAAACCGGTCAAGTGCGAGTCGGACTCACGTACCGAGGGGTCCGTACCGTCACACAGTAGGTATAAATAATGAATATAATAAATATAAAAGGACGATCTCACACAATTTGACATAGTCCCAAACTAAGTTCTAGGCTTGTACTATGGGTACTAGACAACGATATAAATACTTATATAGAGAAATAAATACTTAAATACATAGAAAACATTCAAGACTCAGAAACAAATACTCGCGCTCATCACACAAATATTTGCCCATACCGGGAATCGAATCCGGGACCGCTAGCTTCGTAGGCACTACCAACTAGGCTATCGTGTCGTATGACTACCGACATTCCGATTTGTATTCCATTTCGAATCGTTCAGAGCGAGCCAAACTCACACTTGACCATTTCTCAGTGTTTGTTGTTTTTTTTTCAGGGTTGTACTATAATTATACCAAGTTTGACGCTTGTATGTTTTACTGTTTTCACCATTCAACCGAAATAAAAACACGTATATCACTTACTTTAAAAAAAAAAAAACCGTCGTAATAATACATATTTGAAAAACCGGTATCTATTAAGATTGAAAAGAAAATGTACTGAAAAATGTTTTTCAGCCAAAGCCCTGCACAGAACACAGGAACTTACGTTTTATATATTACTCGTACTGTCGACGTCATAAATATGTTTACACTTAAGTACCTCGTCTAGTTAAAGTCATGTTTTAACCGCCATATGAAATTGTCATAGCGGATAAAGTGACAAGGTGCTAAAGTGTAAACATATCTTTGACGTCGACTGTACAATAAGCTCATCTCGACTTAGTTCAAAATAGGACACCCTGTCGAGCAAAATTTTGTGTCGCAATAGGTTAGGTGAGTCATTCACATGAGACAGCGGTATTGTGTGTTAGTATATAAAGCTTTGCATAGACAACATCCACGTCTAGAATGGCAACAGGCGGACCCTCGTCACTTGGCGGTCACACTCCACAATTTATAAGCAACATTCAGACATTTGTAATTTCCTGGGGACTTTTTGGTATAAAAAGTCCATGTAAATAACGGCTGATTATGTTTATACGATGCACGCTTTGTGGAATATGAAAAAAAAAACGGTCAAGTTCTTACCGTTCCGTACCGCTGCACAGTACATACATACATATATATAATCACGCCTCTTTCCCGTAGGCGTAGGCAGAGATTACTTCCTTCCACTTGCTACGATCCAGACAAACTTCCCTCGCTTCCTCCACACTCATAAGTCTCTTCATACACGTGCGTCGGTTTAGAGTCTCCTGACCTGGCCCTTTCTTAATACGTCCCCGATCTGATCAGTCGCAGTACACAGTACACAGTAGGTATTATTATATTTTGATTTTAATTCTATTTCGAATTGAATCAGCGCGAGCGCAAGTCACACTTAACGATTTTTTTGTATTTGTTAATTTGTTACGGGTTTGTACAATAATCACACCAAATTTGATGCTTGTACCGTTCGTTTTACCATTTTTACGTAACAAAAAAAAAACTTTGAAAATGTCACGTTCTTTAAAAAAAACTTTATTATATCCGCCGAAATAACTACCTTGTTTAAAAAAACCCGTTACCTAAGTATAACGTTTCAAAAGATACAGCTCTTCAAAGTCAGGACAGACAGACGGACAAACAGACGGACGGACGGGTGGACGGACAGCACTAGCAGCGTAGGCTTAGCACCCTTTAGGTTTAAAACCAATTACTTAGTAAGGTACCTTAGGTTACTCACCTTTATAATATATGTAAAGATAAACTATATTAAAGCGAAAAAAATTCGTCGCTCTTAGATAGGATTCGAACCTACATCTTCTCTGGCTCTCCGGGCCGATGCAGGCGCATTACCACTTATGCCACCAAGACCCTACTTAAGATCCACGAAATTAGTGATCGCTTGCTTTTTCATACCCGGACGGTATGCTGACGCCATCTATCGTTGTTTATTGACAAACGACAGTCAAGTTTTCAAGTTCATTGAAATTAGCATGAGTAGGTACAATGTGCCATCTTATTCTAATGATTGTTTTTAATTTAACAGAACGTTACGTTTCTATTAAATAAAATAAAAAGTTGAGTTAAGTAGGTAAGGTAAAGGAAAATTGAAATTGCAGAGAAACATGTAAGCTTTAAAAACCTTTTAGCATTTTGTCATCCCCCTGTATCACAAGAAATGCAGCGCAAACAGCGTACATGCCAGTAAAATAATGCAACGCTTCATGCAATGTTTAATAAAGGCAAGAATTTTACTCGAGGCATGATATTGTTATTTCAGTTAATAAACGAGCAGTAGGATGTTTCCAAGAACAAAATAGCCCTTTTCACTCACGTGACATCGGGGGACGATTCTAATTCACAACATCCGATAAATAAGGTTGATAGTGTCACCTTTGCGTTATCGCGTCTCTAGGGGTGCCGGAATCGCCCCTTGGCACCGTGGGTGGTGCCTTTGTAGCGGCTTCGCTATTTTGTTTTAAGTATGGTGGCTTCTTTAATCTATTATTTACAGGCGGCAAGGTAAGGTTAGGTTAGGTTAGGTTAGGTTTTAGAACATTTTTTTGGACGAATATTTAGATAGAAAAAACACTCATGTTCCAAGGTTTATACAGACTACTTTCCTATCAAAATATTCGATCAGATAAGAGGTTAGAAAGTAAAGGGACTTATGTACCCACAATACCGTCAAACAGCAGTTTGCACTGTTGTGGTCCGGTGTGGGGATTAGACAACCGGTAAAATTACTAGCATAGAGGCAGTGCATTTGCAGTCTTAGGAACGCAGTCTTAAGATTCAGTTTATATGTCAAAAAAACGAAAAAAAAACCTGTGATTATTAATCAATTACTATTTTAAAGGTGGGTCTACTCTAGGCGAGCCGAACAAAATTCGTCTAGTGTGTCTAAGGTCCACACCAGACGAATTGTGTTCGGCTCGTGCTCCGCTCGTAGACCCACCTTAAGTTGTATTAGGAGTATCGTCTTTGGTAGATAGAATAAGTAATAACAATCATATGCAATAGGGAATATGCCTGGATTTTTTAAACCACGTTTTTGAACAAAATATGAAAAAACCGTAAAAGAGATCACTAACAGTGAAATTAGAATTAAAATCGGCCAATAAATACGGATGATACAAGCATTTTAAACTGCTAATTAGGCAGCGATTAGACAGAAAAATCCGATATGCACTGTGACGTCATGTAACAGGTCGGCCTTATAAACTCCATGTTAAATTCTGTTTTGCTAGAAAGAGATAGGAACAAAATTTTGTTGGTGTACATCTTGGTAATTTTATAACGATGTTAAAAATAATTTTTTCAACTGTTTGTTACATGAATCAGCTTTAATTGAAGCTATGAAAAAATGTCATGAATATTCGCTATTAAAATCAAATCAAAGGTTGTGTGTAGTCTGACCTCCCTCCTAAGATTACCTCTAAAGCTGGCGCTGCCCACATAATTATATTGGATTCAAGCGACCTTTATTCCTCGGCCTACCGTGTCCGGTGGCTGCCCACACATTTCCTGTTTTCCGGAAGTTTCTGGTTTTCCAAGAAGATATGTGTACCCAGCAGAGGAAGGAGCAAGATATACTTACTTTGTAATGGTTTCATAACGCGTACACACATATCACAATATCTGTTACAGAAATATTGATACCCTATCCTGCGCTATTAAATTCTGACGGACTTATTATAAAATTAATTGCAGAGTTTACAAATGGCTGATTTATCATGATATTAAAACAACAGGCTAGTGTCTTAAAAAATATAATTAGTCCATCATTTACATTATCAAAAAAATATTAACACATATTTTATCTTTTGTCAAATAAACAAAAAATTACGAAAATAAAGTGCGTTAAAGTTTCGCGTGACTTCACGCCGTGGCACTTTATACCACGTTTTTGACGTCACGAGCCCTCACTCCCGAACTTTGATGCGCGTTATATTTGTCAATTTTGATTGATTTGAAAAATCAAAAAATATGTGTTCAATATTTTGAAAAAGAATCATTATTTTTTACCCTATTGATGATAAGCCCTTTTATGTTAAAAGTCCACTTAATATCACAGTTTTATACTTCTCATTTGAAACATTCAATAACTTCACCAATATATTTTAGTGCCTTAAAAGTAATTAAACATTACAGCAAACTTGATTCAGTCAACTTTACTGAAACAATAGACTTCTATTGCCCCTATTCGTCTAACAGCGCAACTTCTCAGTGCTTTATCTACTTAATCTTACTGCACGAAATTTACTTGAAACTGCACGTTCAAAAACCCCCGCCATCCGTCAAGGGGCGGTCGCCATCGCCCACCATTCCTCACAAGCGTACCATTTGTTTCTATTCCCACCCGGCGGTGTAAATCGCCCATTCTTATTCGAAACGAGCCCCGTCCCGTTATGCGGACATTTGTATGGGCATGGCCTCCTTTGCGTAAGAATTTGGGCATTGTCTGTACTGTATTTTGCGAGTTTTTCAAAATGGCCGCCATTTTAAGTGCTCTTTTTGATATTGAGCTTTTTTGTTGTTTTCTTTTGCATTTCTATATTGCTCATACGTAATACTGTGATGGATTCTTTGGCTTATAATAATAACAATATTGGACGCTGAATACACATTAATCTCGTCTTAATCTAGGACTACCCTGTAGAAATATGTGGGAATTAGTGGAAAGATTAGGGCAAAACGTAGGATAGCTTTATAAATTTGATTCGTAAAGGATTGACTTAAAATTCGCAAAAAAAGCACTTATCTTAGCCCACCATTTTGCCTAAGACGGGATTCAAAATCGCCATACTTAACTTCTTTACTCTAAGCCAATTGTTACACGTTACAAAGTGTCACAAACTTTTATTAAATGTAATTTCGCCTAAAGTGCGTGCTGTAGGTACATTTCTATCTTATTTAGTAAATTATAAAGTGACAAAGGTGGCCAAATAGGACATAAGTGCTTTTAATTGTTTGTGGAACTGGGTGCTAGCTAGCAACCCTAATGAATAGACGTAGCGTTGTGGTAACCCTGTTTAATACCAGAGCTAATAAGGTTGTTTCGAACGGTTGGAACTTTCAGAGATAAACCGAATGCGTCACTTGATCTTAATAAGATTTATCAAAATCTTAAACGTATCTTCAGCAACCTTTTCTAAAGGTTATTTTCGTTAATTTACACTTAAAAGTAAACGTGAATAAAATTCTGCAAGACTTGTCATAGTATACAGGATGATTTTTAACTTTATATATAGGCTGTTTTTATTCTCGTGTTTTTAATCGTCAAAGATCCAACGCAATGAGTAACATCTCAGGAGGCATCATCATTTTTCACTCTCACGCACGATACATTCTCGTTTTCAATTAGTGCTTCCGTGAGTTATGGACCTGAAGCGGTATAATTTGTTTTCCACTGGTACCAGCTTTGCTTTTAATTTTAAAAATATCCGTTTGTTTCTCATGAAAGTGTTAATTACTTCGTTATATAAAAATCGTCGGTGATTAACACGATTCAAAGTAGTAATGTAGTTACTGCTGAATCAAAAAGTGAAGAACCAAGAATAATGGATAGTATTTGAATGAAAGAAGAAAGAAAGAAAATTTATTTATCAACAACAATGCACAAATGAAGTAAACATAAATAAATAAAATTATACAAAGTTGTACGGTGAAAGTGTCCCAACTCAGCATGCACGTGCCGGCTGTTAAGCCGGCGCTGGGCCGATAGCTGCCATCTAAATAACATTTAACCATAATTCCTCTACGATACTCGTAATTATACAAATAAAATAGCTTAAACACAACGACTGCATGCATGAACTCGTAGCCGACGCGCATGCATGACTCGATGTATGAATGTGGAAGAAGCGAAAGAGCTTTGTCACGATCGTAGCAGTTGGAAAGAAGTGGTCTCTGCCTACCCCTCTGGGAAACAGGCGTGATTTAATGTATATGTATATGTATGTACAACGACTACTTCTACATATTTTAATGTGGTTGTTAGATTAGACATTTTGCAACTATTTTAAAATCAAAGTCATACAAGCGGTTCTACTTTAGCAAGGCTGGTTTCACAAAGCTCTCATAAAAGTAATTGAAACTTACGTGCAATACGCGGTCCAAAAATGGTGAAAGCCCAAAACGATTTGTCAGAGGGAAACAGAAATATCTGCTCGCAACAGCCGGGTGTGTTCAGATGGCGTCGTTCTATCGGATTACCTTCCTTGATTTGTCAAGAGTTCCCTCCGCCTGAGGGAATAACATATAAACCCTCAGAACGCCTATGGCGTATGAATATTGTTTACTTTTGTTAGGTTTCATTGTTTGATAAGACCGAGATTGTGTCGCGGTGATATCTGGGAGTGAATTGCGTTGTTTAATTTTATGGTTTTGGGTCGTGTAGTTGGAACTGACGGGACTTATTTTAGAATCTTTATATTATTATTCCATTTGAACTAGAACCGTTAAAATTTAGACCATTTTAGCAAAAAAAAATATCTTAAAAAAAAACCATTACAATAATATTAAATACGTAATATTTAAAACTATTCCAAATATCAAAAAGGTAACATTAGCTAATTAAATTTGCCGCTGTGATGGACCTACAGACAAACAGATGGATGGATGAAGTCACACCATTAGGGGCTCCTCTTTTACCTTTTATTATACAAAAGCCTTAAAAGACATTATAAGTCAGAGAACCCAACTCGTCTCATCCTATATATGTCATACCTGTGTACACAAGAGTAGTAATCCGAAGGCTGCGTCTGCGGTCGCTGGCGGGGTGATAACGTCCCCGCTAGTTCATGTCTCACGCAGATCACGGTACGTTACACGCGTATTCTGCTGTTTAAGTCATAGGCGGTACCGGTGTGGTAAAAGAGTTGAACGAGTGGATTGAATGGGTGAATGAAATAGCCGTTTGAAATTCGAACAACGTTACAAAAGACGGCACCCACACAATCAATACGTGACGGTTTTGTTCGTTCCATTTAAAGTTACAGGGTGTGTTGTATTTGTCGTATTATTTTTTGATTCTTACCTTAGAATTTAATTATTTACAATAAAGTTCTTTGGCACAATGAGACGACGGGGGCCATTTTTGGATTTAATTTAGGCGTAATTTCTTGTGTATACAATAAATTACCTTTTCTTTATAGACGTACTTATGATCTATCAACACCTACAAAATAAACCACATCGTGATTCAATAATATTCTCCGTGTAAACTAAGTAACTACGCACATAAATTAGTCGGGTATTCCATTTTGTGTAAACACAAACAAACCGACATAATTAAAGTTCCTGTCAGCTCACACGATATCACATTAAGCAACGAAAAGCCATTTTCCCGGCCAAGTTTGCTAACCACTCGCAATCGCATCTCATCACAATTACTTCATCCGAAGTTCCCAGGAGTTGCACACAAACTTGGCCGTTATAATAGATACAGAACTTGGCTCAGTGGCGGGACGTGACGCGGATATCGCCATCGTCAAACCCGGTGTTTGTTTTGTGGATGACGTCTAGTTTGCGCTGGAGCTGATTGAAACAGTTCTCAATGTGGCTAGTATTTGGACGTTGTAAAAGTTACTTAGTACATGCAGCCGGTTACTATCTACATGAGTTTTCTTGGATGCGTTGTGTCAATTATCAACAGATAACGGTGTTAAACATTTTTAACACGTCGCAAGCAGCCATAATATTTTAATATATCATCCTGTATGGCGTAATAATTTAAACTTATAATAATAAATATATTATAGCCCTCTGGTCCTTTTACCTTTTTGGAAAATAATCCTAAGATACTTGCTATAAATGATTACTTATTATAACTGTAATCTGAAACGCGCTTTAAAAATAACAGTAATAAATACTGATTACATATTAGTGCTTACTTTTATTACGCTTGACAAAAAAATGGTTGGAAAATGAGGACACTGTTACTGTTACACTGAAACTTACAACTTACGTAAGTAGGGAGGCAGCTATTGGTTAGAAGTAGATAGGATTATTTTTTTCTCATTCTAACAGATAGCTGCGTCCCTACTTACGTAAGTCGTAAGTTACAGTGTAAAGCCGGCCTAACGTGATAAGATCTGTTTGTGGCAAGTTTAAGACATACAGGCTGTTTATTTTTTTGTCAAAAATAAAGATCGTCAAGGATCCAAGAAAAGGAGTAATATCACAGTGATCTCAGAATACCACTATTGGCATAAGATACCAATCGTTGCCTTTTACATATGCCGGCGAACATGAAATTGATACGCTCCTGCATTTGAAATAACAATGGAATAAGGGAAAGGCATTAAATTTAATGGTATTTGATCTGCATCCCTTTTGTAAATGAAGAAAAGATAACCTTTTTCTCTTAAGACTCGTACAATCGGCGGGTTTTCTGTAAAGGGCAGACACCCCGTTTCGACTCGGCCCGATTTTCGCATGTTCTTGCCAAAATTATGTCGGTCATTGGATCAGACGCACTAAAAAGAGACGCTCGATGTTCTAGACCGTAATACTACTCCATTTTTTAGTCAAATTAAATAATACGCTTTAGTTGCGATAATTTTATTAGTTTTGTGATAGCAAACCAACAAGTTATTGCTTAAATATTAAACTGAAGCTTTTTAGGTGAAGATAAAAATGTCCCTACAAAATGCGATAACGTTTCTCTTCTCTTAAATTAAGTCCGATTATTACGATTTTTGAATATTTTGCAAATATTATGAAAAACTAGGTCTGTAAGTACGTTTTCCTTTACAAGAAAACATTTTTTGGAAAGAAGCAAACAAACAGAAACGACGGCTACGCAATTGAAACGTTGGTTTACAATCCTCTTGAATACAATTTCTAATTGTTGCAAGCTAATTAATTTTAATCTAAAAAACAAAACACAAATGCTTTTTTGTATCTGTTTTACTATTACAAAAAAAATATTACAGATTTCAGTCTTTTAGTAAGGCTTGTGATGGAGATAAAGGCACTTAGTACTTTATTTAGATGGTCCTGTGTACTACAATGATTGTGTCAGAGAAAGCCGAGCTCAGACTCATTACTCGCATTTCAAGATCTATGTTTTATTGCAAAAGAATTGGCTGCCAGCCATGGAAGTTTTATACTCATTTACGACGAAAATTGCGTTGACTGACATTATTTTCTTTATGTTCTACATTTGTCCATTAAAACTTTATGAAAATAATAAAGGAGCATGCATTTTATTTCTAAATATGTCATTATTCTAGTTACAAGTCATTTTAACACGGAAAACAGGGAATAAATACATACGACTTCAATATTCCACAAATAACCGCACGTGAAATACAAATTTACTAAAGTAAACGTTGTAACGCCCAATCCGCGTACTAAACAGGGTGCCACTCAGCATAATCCTGTGGCTAGCCGTAAAGCTGATTTTCAGTGTATACCTTTTGTGATTTGTACTAAATTGTGTTGAAGGCTGCAGTAATTACCAACTAGGCTCAAGCTACCATAGCTTGAAAAGCTTTTATTTGGAAATGACGAAAGTTTTCTGTAGCTAAAATGCATTTTGAGTCTCAATAGGAATGAAATGGGGCTGATATTTGGGATACATAATGACACATTCATACATACATACCTTCACGCCTGTAATCCCGGAGTGGGGTAGGCAGACCTACAGAATTACCTATACAACTCTAAAAACTTGTAGATAATTCTGTAACCACATTTTGCACAATCAGGCTAAGATGTTTATCAGCGTATTAGTGACAGGTTGCAATCCCATCGCCTAACAGTACTACAAGGCTTTATTCCCTTAGTCGCCTCTTACGACATCCACGGGGGACATGAAGTGGCACTATTCTAACCCGGCAACCACACGGGACATAATGAGAAATGCCATATAATAAAGTCTAAGAGCATGTCTTGATGATGGAGTCCAATCGGTGGATGGCATATGGCAGTACAATCTCCGCTATACGTGGACCTATCGAGTTTAAACTCGTTTGCTTTCTCTTAATAATCAGATGCTGACTGTTAAAATCACAATCAACAAAAGTTTGTCTCAAAAAATATTTAGGAACACCCCATTTTTTCCGAGTAGTACTCATTTGTTTGTATTTAAATTTCTTCGCATAATTAAAATGCTATACAGGGTACGTTACAATTTCGAATTATGAGAGATGTCTAAATGTAAAGATTTCAATCGGAAAATGACGGTTATAATTATGAAAATAAATGGATTTGATCCATTCGGCATTATGGCTCTTCGAAATTACGTAGCCTATGTGTACGCTCACGTGTTAGCAAAAGCAATACTCAAGCAATTTAGCTAGTTTAGCGACTAATAACGTTTTATTCCCGCAATATTCGTAATTGCCTAAGATTGAACAGTTCACAGCGTGATTAGGGAAATGCGGCGTTGCTCGTCACGTACGCAGCCCAAACAAGTAGGCGCGCGCGGCGGCGGAATACTGATGCGGGCGCGCACCTATTTGGGTGATATACCGATTATGAGCTATTGACACATGTCGGGATCCATTTTATTCATGATTTGTTTGACAATAAGATAGAATATATCACTTGTACCATTTTACATAAAGTCACGCGTATTTGTTTAGGTTTATGTTATGAGCACACACACCTTCACACGTAGACTCATAATGTTGTTGTGTATTTTAGTCTTTAAAACCTGCTTGAAAATAAAATCCAGGGACTCTTTTAGTGGCATTAAGAAGGTAAACGAGCTTACATGATACCTTATGGCAACTTCTGCGGCCCATTAGCTTTAGCAATCTTAAGAGTTTTGTGAGGGTGAATATTTCCATATAAAAAACGATAACGTGACTTCGTGCGATTTTTACGATTTTTGAATATGACGTAGATATTACGAAAAACTAGGTCTTTACGTTTTCCTTTCCAAGAAAATATTTATTGCAATTAAACAAATGGACACGTACACACCTAGTTTTTCATATTAACTACTACATATTAAAAATTATGGAAATCGGACTTGATTTAAGGTATACGTTACCGCCCGGAGCTAAATTTGCATGGATTTTTTAAAGCTCTGCGATTTAAGCTTTACCTCAGACCTAAAATCTTCTTAAGTTTGTTTACGCTTTCCTTGAGGACCAAAATGAAATGCTTTTATGCTAGTCACTTCACTGGCTACAAACTGGAATATGTCAAACAAATCATTGCGAACACGACTGCTTATCAGCAGGTTAGTGAGTAAGACTTGATGATAGTTGTATACGGAAGAACCCTGCCATTCCAATGCTCCGTTCGGAAACATAATAAAGTAGTTTTTATGGTTGGTAAAGTATTAGTTAACAAAATGGAGGCATACGAGAGTAAGCGGGTCACCTGATTGTAAGGACACACATATTTAAGTTATGTAAGCACCTTGCATTAAAAATGTACCAACTGTTCAGCAGAATTTCATAGTTTCAGTAAGTTAAAACCAAAGTTTGAACTTTTGAGTGTTTCTTCATGAATTTCCCAGTGCATTTTGGATCACCCCAGCTTTGAACAACTTGTAAGTGATATCAAGCCCGCTCTGAACTTCCACCTATACTTCGCTTTGAAGATTATCGTTCAAAACAAAAGAGTTTTGAGCACATACTGTATAAACTTACTGTTACAGGGTTGTACAAAGGAGCTGTAAAAGTTTTATGCACGCTGTTTAAGAAACGACACGAGGTACATACATTTTTAAGTTTAAAAATACGATATACAGGATGTATTTTTCATGTGAAACTAAAGCGAGATCTGTAGAAGTATTGTCATTGACATTGCAAGCATGATTACTAATGATTAGGACTGACCAAATAAGGACGGTTTTGCATCAAACTATCCATATAATCCATGGTAAAAATTACAATAGCGAAAGTAACTCTGTTTGATGCGCTTTACGGCTAAACAGATTTTAATAAAGCTTGAAACCCCGGGAAATGACTTTTTATCATGGAAAATTGGTCACTTTACGAGGGAAAGGCTATAAACTACTTCTACGCAACAGTAAATATTCAAGGCTCATTAATTAGCATTAGCAATTAGCATTTCGCATCCTTTAAATATTTTTTTTGTAAACACTAAGGTCCTAATACCAAGTGCCCAAACCAACAAATTCCAACGAAAACTGGAATTAATAGGTTTATTCCCAAAGCACACAAGAGCACACCCAGAAGCGCCCAGCACTGTATCAAGTCCATGAAGTGTAAATTCCAAGCATTACACCCGTGTTGGTTTAGGGCGTAAACTCGCACGTGCTTATTATATGCGCCCCCATACAAGACCGCACTAAATATGACCTACATACGGCGATTATTCAAGCTAGAGCAACTTCACCATAGTTAGTTACGTAATATTCTATGTACATTATTGAAGCTATTAAGATCATAAAGCGTCAATGCCCTATAACATTAATGGCATGATTGCGGTATAATTGCATTTGGATTATTAGCGCTGTATCATGCTTCTAATCGAAATTATGCAATATATACAGGATGTTTGGTTATGTGATAATGTTCCTTTTAGGGAAGCATGGCAAAGCTCGTTTGCAGCAAAAAAATCAGCTGTTGCTTAAATATTTAACTGTTTTAAATCAATAAATTAGGTTTTCTTAAAATATTTTTCATGTCAACTAACGCAAATATTGGCCATTTTTTTTTTCTTTACTAGCGAAATTTGACGGATATTGTTAATGATGAAGCAGCAACCAAATCTGGGTACCTAAAATATCTAGAAAAAGATTGTGAAGCTGAAGACACACTCACTACTTATTTATTGCTGTTTTCTGTTTTCACTGGTGAGAAACGTTATCACCCGCAGCTAAATTTGTATGGATTTGAGCGTTAATTCACAATTCTCTTAAAAATTTACAATATCTTAGAATTACGAATTAGCTACCTAGGAAGTTATTTTGACATTTTGTATACATGACCTTGTTTAATGCAAATGATCTGTAATATACCGCCTAAAAGGGATGTATTATACAATACCAATCACCCTGTATAATTTACGAATTGACACTTTAAGTACCGGGATTAGTAAACCTAATATTGATCGTATTAATGACATGGGAATTGCGTTCTTGATATTCAGATGTTAGCGAATAAACATACGGCAACGTATTTGGTCGGGTAAGTTCGTATTTCTCTTACCTCATTTCTCAGTCTACTTCAGGAAGTACTGACAGTCTCAGTCGCCTAATAAGCTAATAAAAAAATCTGAAAAAATACTGCATCTAAAAGATGTTGAAGAAATATGAAGTTATTAAATTTAGATAATAATAAAAATGTCTGAGAAAGAAGTTACTTTTTGAATGTCACTCTAAGGCTGCGGCTCCACTGAGGCGGAGACGAGCGGAGCTGTGCCAATATTAACCAATAGAAGGCGCATTGCGCACGTTAGTTTAGATTCTATTGGTTAATATTAGCACAGCTCCGCTCGTCTCCGCCTCAGTGGAGCCGCAGCCTAACCCCTCAGTGTAGCAGAATAAATCTGTACCATTGCCAACATACCTAAATATCCTCCTCGTACAATAAAGATATGATTGTTTCAATTATATTTCTCACCGACTTTATCCGTGACTCGTTCCAGATTTGCAAAAATTCCTTTATTGCGTTGCTCTAGGGACTGCCGGTCCAATTTCCCGACATAAAAAGTAGCCATTGCCACTCTCCCGCCCTCCGGCCATCTTTTTGCAAAAATCATGACGATTCGGTGCTTTATTTCAAGTTGAATAGAGACACAAATAAAAACGCTTTGGCAGTTTACAACTTTAGTGAGAACAAGGTAATTGGGCAATGATATGATTTAACACGTTGTTGATTTTAATCGCAGAAAAAAGTTAGATATAAATAAAATAGATGTTTTTTTTATTACTTGCAGTTATTTAAGGCAGTAATTAAAGACGGCTAAATCAAGAAAAATGCGCAATTTTACACTAAATGTAAACGAGTTATTTAAAACCTAACGATCACCTTTGGACATACTACATACATACATAATCTCACGCCTTCGTTCCCAGAGTGGGGTAGGCAGAGCTACAGAATTACAAACATCTATAAAAACTTGTTGATAATTCTATAACCACAATTTGCACAATTAGGCTAAGATGTTTACCAGCGTATTAGTGACAGGTTGCAAGCCCATCGCCTAACAGTACTACAAGCCTTTATTCCCTTAGTCGCCTCTTACGACATCAACGGGAAGACATGGAGTGGCACTATTCTAACTCGGCAACCACACGAGGCTATACATACTATTATATTATTTATTTATTAAATCATCATCGTATAAAAAGTAGTAGTCAACGAAATAATTACACAGAAACTACCAAAAATGGTGCACAGAAAAAGAATGAAAAACGAAGCAAAGCACATATTTACAAAATACACTTCGGATCACCGTCTTAATTTAGCCTCCTTTTAATAAGAGGTTGAAATGCTTTTAAAACAGACTACGGTGTTTCATTGCAGGCAAAGCGTAAATTCAATTCATCCAAAAGTTAACAGGCTATAATCGCGATCCCATCGAAACCGATCAACGCCCACTCGAGTGAACGAGCGAAACTGTTCTGACATTCAAATCGTAGTTACGACCAGAACTACGCTACGGTTCAAAATTCAGTTACTCGTTTTCAAAGATTAGGTCGCGTTCACAGTTAACAGTCATATTTTCACATTTCAAATTAAAAAAACTTTATTAATTTTAAGGAAAAGGGAAGAAGTAAATGAATAGTCTTTTTTGTTCAAATTGTCGTGACCCCATCACCAAATATTTATAGTCGTAAGTAATAAATTAAACGCCATAAATAACTTAAATAATTTACAAATTTTTGGCTAGTTTTCAATTTCTAAGTTCTATGTTCTACATTCATACTAAATTAAACCCAAAGTACAAATAAAGTATATGCCACATATTTTTTTTTATGTTTCTTGATTGTATTCCTTCACAAGCTTCAAAAGCATTGTTTTATTTAAACTCAAAGAACACAATCCAAATTGATCTCGAGTGATATCTTTCCATTCTAGCAAATAAATAAATAAATATAATAAATATCAGGGGACAATGTCACACCAATTGACCTAGTCCCAAACTAAGCCTGTATTATGGGTACTAGACACCGATATAAATACATAAATAGAGAAATATATACTTAAATACATAAAAACATCCATGACGCAGGAATAAATATTCGCGCTCATCACACAAATATCTGCCCTTACCGGGATTTGAACCCACCGCTAGCTTCGTAGGCAGGGTCACTACCAACTAGGCAGCGCGTCTTCAAACACATTACAAGGTTTATCGAAATACCAGTCCGCAGTGGCTTTATCCCGACTCGAGCCCACTTAATCTCTGATCCACTCATAAGCAAACTGCAAATATGGACAGTGTCCAACCGTCGTGCAACAGACACTCCTCACAGTACCCGAGTGCAAGCAATTGACACGGATTAGTTTGTAAATTGTACATACATACTTTACCGGAGATGTCAATGGTGATGGGGGGTGAGAGAGTAACCACTTTGTCAGTCAGTTTCAATCTAATTTAATTACAATTACACATGCGTATATATACAATGTTAACTTACTACAGTACTCACTAATGTGCACTAGATACACGTACAGATAATATCTTATCTAAATGCAATTCATCAATACGTGAATTGATAACAATTACGAAACGTGCCTACCGGCACACATACATACATTAAATCACGCCTGTTTCCCAGAGGGGTAGGCAGAGACCACTTCTTTCCACCTGCTACGATCCTGACAAATCTCTTTCGCTTCGTTCACATTCATTGTACTTAGTCGTATTTTCTTTATGAATGTTTAGGAACGATTCGACTGATATTATGAATGCGAAAGTTTATGTGTTAGTTTGTTACTCCTTCATGCTGCAACGGTTGGATGGATTTAGATGAAATTTGGAATGGAGATAGCTTATACCATAGATTAACACATAGGCTAAAATCTCAGAAAATTTGCAAAAAATATCCTTACATTATTCCGATATTTTAAATGTTCGGTGTTGCGACATATTGTAAAGTAATAAGTGTGGATATTTTTTAGCACTGTACATTTTTGTTGTGTTTATACATATTATACTTTTGAAACGGCCATGTTGGTATTTTTTCAAAGTAATATAGTGACACTTTGCGACTCTAAAACGCATCTAACACCTTGTTGGTCAAAATATATACTATTCAGCCTTTAGGAGCAAAGGTCATATCATACATACATTGATTTTGTTGTTTAGCTATCCGTTGTTTTTATCCATCTCTCAATCGCTCAAAGGTTAACTGGAAGATATCCCTTAAAGGGATAAGCTCGACTTTGTACACACCTTTTGTGTATCTGTTTTTTTTGGCATTTTCTGTTTGTGCAATAAAGAGTTTACATAAATACATCCATCCAGGGCCGGTATTCTAGGCGGTAAAAACGATATCGTAGTTTTGGTGTTATGGTATTGTTATGACGTCAGCCGCCATTACCCTAAAGAAAATAAGAGCTATCAAAACGTTGACAATTCGATAACAGATCAAATACGATATTGTTTTTACCGTCTTGAATAGAGCCGCTGGTTATAACATCACCCTCCTTCCTTGACAGTTAGGTAAAATAAAACTTTTAGTTAGTTAATTAAGGGATCCCATTAGTATCTTTGATAAACCAAAGGAGCCAATATCCGGCCGCTCAGGCCAGGAGGGAAAATGGGTCATGACACAGCTGATAGGAAAACGGAACCACATAAAGTTTGGGCTAACAAATAGAATGGTGGGATTGCACCGTAACACAACTTTGTTTCGGACTTAAGGCTTGGGGCCCCCTTTACGAGTAAATGAAAGTACCTTTTGAAAGAATCTTTTAGACGATGTTTTGGAGTTTTTGTACTGACGTATTCTTACGGGCTTTTGAAGTAGAAAACTAATGTCAGTACCTAAGGTCTGTTCATTCTTACTTGTCTTATATAGTAAACAACTTTCTAACCTCAAAATTTAACTTTTTTTGGCTAAAACAGCTATTTTAAACAAAATAAAGCAATCACAGACATTGGCCAAGTGATGTCCATAATGTTTACTCAGTTTACTTTATTTACGATAAAAGCTGATTTAGTAAAAAAAAATCATTTTGAGGTTAGAAAGTTGTTTACTATATAAGACAAGTAAGAATTAACAGACCTTAAATGTATCTATCTATATATATAAAAGGTAAACCTGACTCACTGACCTATATATCAACGCACAGCCGAAACTACTGTACCTAGAAACATGAAATTTGGTACAGGGGTTCCTTTCATGATGTAAGTGAGCACTAAGAAAGGATTTTTGAAAATTCATCCCCTAAGGGGTTAAAATAGGGGGAGTAGCGGGAAACTAATTCTACGCGTACGAAGTTGCGGGCTTCCTCTAGTGTATTTACATAATCTGAACTTATGACAAACATTATTGACGGCACGTTTGCAGTCACCCTGCCTACGAAGCTACCGGTCCACTATACTGGGTTTGATTCCCGGTATGGGCAAATATTTGTGTGATTAGCACGATTACTGTTCCTGAGTTTTCCATGTATCTATATAAGTATGTTAATGGTTGTCTAGTAGCCATAGTACAGTTGACGTCAAAGATATGTTTACACTTTAGTACCTTGTCACTTTATCCGCTATGACAATTTCATATGGGAGTTAAAACATGACGTTAAATATACTCGAAAATGTAATTAAAGACCAACGTGGGTTGCCACAAAAAAAAAATGCTTTAGTATATTTCCACTTTTTAAAAGACCGCACTAAGAATATTTATTTGTAGGTCGTTTTAAACCTTAGATTTAAATAAACAAGTTAATTCAAGTTACTTACACAAATACAAGATGGCCTATTAAATATTTAACCATAGAAGAGTTTTGGTAGCAAAACTGTTATTGCACTTGTAATACTTCAGGTATTAATAACATTTGGTACGATAAATAAACAATAGTTGTAAACAACGTTATATGCAATTTAAATATTACATACGTTTAGCTATTCGACAAAATAACAGGCCAAAAGTGTGTAACTCACTTTATAATAACAATCATCGGGCATTTTACCAGCCATGACACTATGGGGTGCATGCGTAACTATCAAGTTTAAATCAAGCATAAGTGTAAGGCATCCGAATTTAGCTTGTCATTTTGTTTTAGCTGATAAAAACACATACACCCGCCATTTAATGACTTAACACACTATATGAGAAAATATTTGTTTTGGGATATTTTAATGTTTTCAATATCGGGTAGATAAAACATTGAATGCATATTCCCTATTGTTAAATATAACTTTTGATATTGAAAATGATAGAATTATCTACAAATATTTACAACAATTTGATTATCAATGCAAAAAGGTTGGCTAACTCTGGAATGTTCGATTGACACTGACATAAGTGACTTTGACACTTATGACAGTGACGTATCTGTCGTAGTTTTTTTGGTCTTAAATTAGATTTTCGAGTATAGACAAGGTACAGTCACGAGATTAAATTTGGTACCCCCCTTAGGTCCAAAGTGAATCTGACATTCTACAACTATAAGGTTGAGTTTCTTAAAAGTTACAAATGACTTGACATCTCTAATGACATTGACGACTTCAAGCATATTTTTCTTGAAATGGGTCCCAAATTAACGCTCGTGACCGTACTAAAGTGTAAACATATTTATGTCGTCGACTGTACAAGCCTAGAGCTTATTTTGAGTCGAGGTCAATTTGTGTGATATTGTCCCTTGATATTTATTTAATTATTACTAGTCACTTTTCGTTCTTCCCAGTATTAATATGATCTGCTGGTACTCGACTATGTAGGTTTATTGACGACGGTGCCCTCAGAGTTTATTCCTTTTTAGGGTTCCGTACCCAAAGGGTAAAAACGGGACCCTATTACTAAGACTTCACTGTCCGTCTGTCTGTCCGCCTGTCTGTCACCAGGCTGTATCTCATGAACCGTGATAGCTAGACAGCTGATTTACAGATGATGTATTTCTGTTGCCGCTAAAACAACAAACACTAAAAACAGAATAAAATAAATATCTAAGACCATACAAAAAACGTGATTTTTTTGCCGTATTTTGCGAATGGTTTAAAGATAATGGTACGGAACCCTTCGTGCGCGAGTCTGACTCGCACTTGGCCGGTTTTTTATTATTATAATAAACTATTACTTACTTTTGTAAGTTCATTAAGAATTGTGTATTTTTCTTTTCTTTAAATATATGTAAGTCTCCAAGGAACCGCCATTTTTTTTTAAATGGATGGTCGTTACTAGCCGGACTGGACCTCTATTCCAATTTGTTATAAACTACTATATCCTGATCATATTGTTAACAATATCAATATCATATTGTGTGTTGAATAGTGCCACTCCATGTCTTCCCGTGGATGTCGTAAGAGACGACTAAGGGAATAAAGGCTTGTAGTACTGTTAAGCGATGGGCTTGCAACCTGTCACTAATACGCTGGTAAACATCTTAGCCTAATTGTGGAAATTGTGGTTATAGAATTATCAACAAGTTTTTAGAGATGTTTGTAATTCTGTAGCTCTGCCTACCCCACTCTGGGAACGAAGGCGTGAGATTATGTATGTATGTATGTATTGTTAACACTATGGTAGTACTGATTAGACACCCAGGTTTTTTTTATTATTCGTCGATACAGCTACATTACATCTATCCAAATAAATTTCATAAATCGCCTCTTGTCTCTGAGTTATTAAAACGGACAGTCATCGCATGCAAATTCAACCCAAACCCAGCAAACCTCCATCCGAGCTACATTTTTATTATTATTACCCGCTGGGATCCCTGGTCTTTCACATGCAAATCTAGCCGTTCTCCAACCCCCATAGAGTCCATAATGGCATGCGTCATTATAGTGCCCCATTTAAACATGAAGGTTCATCGCTTTGTATAAATAAACGAGTGAAGGGCTGGTACGAAAAAATCATAAATTCGTTTCTCGGTCATATCCATAACGAGATCTGAGGGAAATGTGCTAACCACACCGCCCCGAAGAAATGGACTCTCTAAAAAAGGTCTTTGTGGACGTAAAAACGGCTCACTCGTGAATCGTCCTTTATCTCACAAGAGCTCTGTTAGAGTTAAAACTCGGGCAGGTGGGGCGCCTCTGACGGCGGGCACTTGAGGCCTACTTCTTGGGTAAGCACGGGAAACGTGACTTACAAGAAATGAGGTTCTATTAAAATTTCGAGCACTTTAGTGCCTTGTCAAACACGCTAAACATGTTTCTTTGCTAACTGTAACATAGATAGTTTCGCCATTTTGCTCGAATTGTTGTTTAAGGACGATAACTTATTAGTAATTTGCCTATGTTCAACCTTGTTTTGTCAATATTATGTTTAGATTTTGCGTTTTATACCTAGATATATAGGTACACATAGTTTAACTAAGTTCAACGGACTTACCGCGTAAAATGAAAATTATAGGGATACCGCCACTTTCCATAAATTCATTTTTACTAATTTCATGTGCCATAATGGTCACTGGGCTATAATCTTCATTTCCCCTAATATCATATACCTACCATAATTTTTGAGTGTCATAATACTCAAGTGTCATAATGTTCAACCTTCCCAATATTAGATAACATAATAACACTATCCATAAGTTTTACTTTCTATAATGTTCATAATCCCTAATATTTTATGCCATAACAATCATTCGCCATAAATACGGAAAAAGCAGATCTAGACTGTTTCAGTTAGTTTAGTGGGTATAACCTGGAATACGTACTATTATTACCATAACCTACATATTCTACCTTAAAGAAAGTCTCCTTTAGGTACGACGACGAGGAGGAGTGTTAGGTGGAACCGCGACCTTACAGCGCGCGAGCCGAGCGAGCAAAGCGAGCGTGCCGCAGCGCAGTTTTTTATGATACTTACGACATAATATAAGAACAATTCTGAGTGATTTACGGCAAAAAAAAAATGGCGTTTGAATTTTCAGGCATACGATTTTAAGTATACTTGATAATACGGAAAATGTATGGCAAAGGTATCGTTATGTCTCTTAAAATTATGGCAAATGAAAATATAGCCAATGACCATTATGGCATATGAATCGTTACGGAATCACGGACCTAAAAAAAATACGGACGTAACCTAGTCTAATCATCGAGTGAAGCACACAAAATGGCCGTCCGTTTACGAGTGCGCGTGCTTTAAGTGTTGCCATATAAATCGTCAATTTGCCCATTTTAATGAAACAAAACAAACAACCCACCGTCTTTACGTTTTTCATGTTCAGGAAAGCTATCAGAAATTAATGAGTAATTTAAAAAAAAAACATCTTTTGTAACACACTTGGATTCCGACTTACTTCAAACAATGATTAAAACACTCGCTTTAAAAAGACGAGTCAAACGATTCCAAACTCGAAAGATCCCCTATTAGCCATTGAGGAGTTTCTATGACCACCTGTCTCCATCATCATAACAGCTCGATAGTACCATACAATTGCCTATATTGTCATCGCAATGACATAAACAAGTATGCAAAATTTCAAGAGAAAATTAGAAGTAACTAAGTTAAAACAGAGATCCAAGACTTAAGTACATTCTTAGATTGATTGTGACTTAGTTAAACGTGTGAAAAAACCGAACAAAATCAAGTCTGACTCACATAAGCAGGGTTCCGTGCCATAACTAACGGCGTTACAGATTTCCCCACTTTTAGGAAAAAAATCCGTGAGAAAACTCGCAACACTGGTTGTCATTTTGTTTGTAATTTACGTCAAAGTAAATAAACACATATGTATGAAAAATAACACGAAAAATCATAATTTACACGTGATAAGTACACCGTGTGTCTTTTTATTGTTACTAATGTAGGTTTTACACGGTTTTACAGCACAATGCGGCATTTTCTTCGGCGTAAAATTAAATGTCACTCGTGCTGTGGCTCGACGCGTAATGGCGGCGGGTTAACAGACCTAGTGCATTTGTGAGACGGTAGTTCGTGTATTATGGAACGAAATAACAGACCTTGCATACTTCACACCTTTTTAGTGTAACGTTACGTCCGTATTTTTTTTAGGTCCGTGTATGGACTATAAAATTATGGCAAATGACGTTCGGGCAAATTAGATTATTGCATATGGAATTCGGGGAAACGGCAGAGGACCAATATAATAAAATATTACTTTATAAATTCAATCGTATTGCAACGATTATCAACAAGTTTTTAATGTTGTAGGTAATTCTGCAGCTCTGCCTACCCCACAACTTTACACACAGTAAAAAAAACACGTTCGATTAATTGCCTACCTTTCAACTACAAATATAAAGCAAAATTCACAGCTGAAATCATCGTTTATAATACGCGAAAGCAAATTACGGCGTAACATTAATCACCACAAAGATATTAATAATTCTCGCTGTTAATGGCGCCACTCCATAAAGAGCGCGGTCCTTTCAGAGGACAATGTAGATTGTAGCTATTGCCCTCAGAGGACACGCGCTGTGAGGACGCATTGTGGAGCCGCCGGTGTGTTCAGGCTTCCTACGTACCTTTAGCGGGATTGAGCGGAAAATGACCAAGTTCCCTTTTAAAAGAATTTGGAAGTCGCTAAATCTTTCAAAACGGTGTATATATAAATTGTCTGCCAGCTGGACTTTAATTTAAGTCTTACGGCGGATCTAAGTAGTATATTGTATAGCCATAAGATAGTTCTTGAAATGAAAAATAAAAATATCCTTAACCTCGTATCTTATGGGAGGTCTGAAATGAACTATGAAAAGAAGGATTGAATATTGGCGCTGTTACTGTATTTGCTGTGTACATACATACATACATACCGTAACGCTTTCATCCCAGAGTGGGGTAGGCAGAGCCACAGAACTACCAATAACTCCAACAACTTGTTGTTAATTCTATAACCACATTTTGCACAAACAGGCTAAGATGTTAACCATGTGTATACTAGTGACAGGTTACAAACCCATCGCCTAACAATACTATAAGAGCCTTTAATCCCTTAGTCGCCCCGTATAAACATCATCTCTTTTCCATACTTCCATAAGGTATTGCTAGTAATGCGCGATGAGTAGGCGCTCGAAATAATGATAATTATATTGATTGCAAAGATAGGTACTTCAGTTATAAATTAGTACATTAATTAACGCGGATCTTTCAGAGGACAATGTATATTAGAACTTTCTTTTTTTATAACTATTATTACCCTCAGAGGGCACGCAATGTAAGGACACATTGACCCGCCGGTGTGGTCTGGGTTTTATCAGAATTGAACGGAAAACACCCAATTTTGACCCTTTTAAAGGGACTTAAGGAATCTTTTAAAACCGTCCCTAAATTGATTATCCTTTAGCTAAACTATATTTGATATTATTCTCTTTTAGCCGGTTCCAATATTTAATCTAACTTTTATCTTCTTTGGAAATTACAAAGCCATCTTCATTGACCTTGAAGGGGGTAATAAAGAGGTCATTATTACATGTATAAGTATCTTCTGTTAGGTCTTAACAAAAGAAGGATTGAATATCGGGACCTTACATTAATGACATAACGCAATTTTTGGTCCCATGTAAACATCACATCCCTTAAAGAGATTCCTTAAAGGGACAAGTTCGCCCTTGTACTACTTTTATTTTTGTAATTTTAATAGTTGTGTAATGTACCTAATTGTTTTAGTACAATAAAGTATTTACATACATACATACATACACATTACATCATCATTATTGTCATCATCTTTCATGCTTTCATAGGGATATATATATATACCCCACCTCTTGTCTTTACATAGTATGAAACAAAGTCGCTTCCCGCCGTCTGTCCCTCTGTATGTACTATCGCGATCGTTAATTTGAGACCCATTTCAAGAAAAATAGGCTTGAAGTCGTCAATGTCATTAGAGCTGCCTAATCATTTGTAACTTATAGGAGACTCAACCTTATTGTTGTAGAATGTCAGAATGACTTTGGACCTAAGGTGGGTCCCAAATTAAAGTTCGTGACTGTACGATTAGATCTTTCAAACTACGCAATGGATTTTAATACTGTTTTCATCAATAGATAGTGATTTAAGACAAAGGTTTTTACGTATGATAAATTCTAGATTATGTACAGGTGTTACAGGACACATAAGCTGAAGCGAAGCGAAGGCGAGTCGCTTGTTACTAAGCTAAATCATGTCAAATGCAATATGCCCAACCGTAACCAAAACTGCCCAATACACTAAACATCGAGTCAGCATTTGTCACTGTATGCTTCCAACGCATCTAAACCTGATAAAGATGGTTCTGTCCTTTCTGACATGACACCGCAATGCGAGGCCGAGTGTACCCTCGTCACGTGACGTCACTCACTTGCCTAAGGGCTCTATCCCAATTTATTTAATCCCATCTAACTTGTACAGTCAACTACTTTCATTGTTGAACCAACAAAGGATCATGTATTAACAACAGCGTATCACGAGAAATAAATTACGTCAAATAAATAATTGGCTAGTGGACCAACAATTAAAGTTATTTTCGGTATATTATAATCTCTCTCTTAGCGCAGGTATTAATTTGCTTAATAAGAGGCACCAACCTGTACAGCTATGTAAATTTTGGTTACGGAATAAACAATTTTTAATTTAATTTTAAATACAATGCTCAGTATTTTGTAGTTAAACGGGACTTCATCGGTGAATAATAAATAAATATTAGGGGACAATCTCAAACAAATTGACCTAGTCCCAAACTAAGCTCTAGGCTTGTACTATGGGTACCCACAAAACAATAAACTTACTTATACATATAGAGAAATACATACTTAAATACATAGAAAACATTCAAGACTCAAGAGCAAATACTCGCGTTCATCACACAAATATCTGCCCTTACCGGGATTGAACCCCGGACCGCTAGCTTCATAGTCAGGGTCACTACCAACGAGGCTAACTTGTCGTTTAATTACAAATATGTCGACGCCCCCGGACAATAAGTCGGCAATCGCAAAAAGTAAATTTTACAGGAAAAAATATTTACTGATTTTGTTCAATATCTTTACAACCAGAGGGAATACTAAAGACATTGATATATCAAACGAAAGCTATTTTTTTAAAGAATATAATTTATACAATTATACTTTATAATACGCATTCAGTATTAAGAAATGAGAGAAAATGCATTTTACAGATAATGAGTTAAAATTTATTCCCAGTAATAGTGACTTACTGGATTATTGTGGTAAATATTATAAAAGTGTTGATTTGTAACTGCATAACATGGACATTTATAACAATATTTTTTGTTTGAAGGGCTAAACGTAATATGTCATTACTAAGGTTTTTATAGTAATTTAAACGCAGGCAAAATAACGGCATTGTATGATAGCTTTGTTGTTCTCGGGAATGTAAAACCAACATATTCAAGTAAACGTGCAATACTGAATGACATCGAAATAATAAAATAACATAGTGTAAAAGAAAACTATCATAAGTACTAAGTATAATAAGATTTAATAATTAAAATAATCGAAAATAATAATAATAATTATTATTAGCCTTTATTTGCTGTAATTATAATTATTTACATGTCATTATCACTATTCAAGTTATGATTAGTCAATTTTATGTTATGCTTGTCATTAATAAAGGATATAAATTGTTAGTTATTCTCTGTTTTTACATTCTTTCTGGAACTGGTCATATATGAATATTTATGTCTTTCCTTCCCTTTTTTCTTTAGTTAGCGCGCCCCTTGGATGAAGGCCTCCTCCAGTCTTCTCCATTCTTTCCTGTCTCTTGTCCTACTCCATGCTCGTCCTATTAATGCGTCTAAATTATTGCTCCATCGCATCTCTGGGGACCAGTCTGTTACTTTTTTTGACCAGAGAGTGGATATGACCAGCCCATTTCCATTTAAGTTTGCGTATTTTAACTGTTACATCTCGCACCCTAATTTGATTTCTAATATGGATATTTCTTATTTTATATATTCGTTTCTTATGTAATATGCTCCTATCCATATTATGTTGACATATCTACCTCAAGTTTAAGTTCATTTTTCTTTGTTAGGGCCCAGGTTGTGCTTTTCATAATTTCTTTTAAGGCCCAATATTTATTACAGGATTTTTTTATTATTCTTTATATTATTTTGGACATATCTTCCTGCAAACATATTAATTCCCCTAGGTATATTTAGTCTCCTATGTAATCTTTTGTGAAATTTCTGACATTTATAGGCGGTTTGTTGCTGTTCGTTAGTATTTTAGTTTTTGATACATTCATGGTTAACCCCTACTCTCTGTTGCCAGATTGTTAAGCATTACTTCAAGGGTATTTGGATCTTTTGCAAATAAAAACACTATCATCGGCAAATTTTAAATTGATCATCGATTCACTTTCAATTTTTATACCTTTTCCATTCCAGTTTATGTTGCAGAACATGCTTTCCAATGCAGCATTAAACAATTATGGGGAAAGAAAGCCCTGTTTTACTCCTCTTGTAAGTTTAAATTCTCTCCCTTCTTTTTCCAGCTTGATTTTGGCTGCGTTGGTGTTAATATATCGCCTTGATGATACGGTTTTTTTTTTTCCCGTGTTCCCCGTACTAGCAAAGCTTGATGTATGCCATTGTGTTCTAAGCTTTCAAACGCCTTGGTATAGTCAATAAAGGCTATGTATATTTTCTTCCCGTATTCATTATATTTCTCTATAATTTGGTTGAGTGTGTGTATAATATTATGATCTATGGTTGAGAAGCCGTGTCGAAAGCCAGCTTATTCTATGGATTGACTAGAATCCAGGGATTTTTCTATCCTTTTTAAAAATTATCTTCGAGAATACTTTGAAAATGTTTGATGTTAAGCTAATAGGTCTGTAGTTGTTTATGCTACCTATGTCTCCCTTTTTATGCAGAAGTGTAATAACAGCAATATGGAAGTGGAACCCTCTGTAAAGGAGACAGATATTTATTTATACCTGGATAGCTGAGACACTGGGTAAGTCCCTGCAGTTATCCCGGTTTCACTCTATCGGTCTGTCTCATTTACAGAGGGTTCCAGGTGAGAATAGATGTTATTTCAGTTAGACAAGCGCGATTATTAAATTAAATAACATATTTTTAAATATTTTATAGTTATAATTTTTAACAATAATCAAAAAAGGTAGGTACTTAATAAACAAAAATAATCAAGTAGGTACGTTTCTTATAAACAGTTCAAAAATGCATACAGAATGCGTCAATCAAAAAAATCTGTCATAATAGTTTTGGTCATACTG
Organism: Acleris literana; assembly: GCA_946894065.1. NCBI lineage: Eukaryota > Metazoa > Arthropoda > Insecta > Lepidoptera > Tortricidae > Acleris > Acleris literana. The sequence goes on along the minus strand of OX335685.1, from coordinate 5,490,282 downwards.
CTTCGCGTCTAGTTTTTTTTACTAAATTTACTTCCAAAGTTATTTCGTCATCATCTTCATTTTCCAATGAAAACAAGAAGACATGAACAACTTCTTCGCGTGTCTTTCCACTTTCATATAAGGATATTAACTTTAGTTTTTATCATTACAAGCCTTCGTTTCTGCATTTTTCAAATAAATATCCGTAAGGCCATATACACCAAAAATGTATACAACATGTGCATCCAAATCTATAATGCCATACCTGATGAGATACAGCTACTCCAGGGAAATAGATTTAAGAATAAATTGTCAAACTGGCTCCTAGATAAGTGTTTTTATAGTGTTAAGGACTTCCTCGAGCAATGTAATGTATGATTAATGGCATGGTATAATAATATTTTATGAATTTTGACTTTTTTATCTATAATTTAAATGTGTATTGTTATTGTTATTTATTGAATTTTATTAGATACTTATCAAATATTGTAACAAATAAATTTCTTTTATTGCATAAATAATATTTGCACGCTTGCTTGCAAGCTGGATACATTGGACATTATTTATTATTTAAAATTGACTGTAACATCTTGTACTGTACTGTATTCTGCAAATAAATGATATTGATTGATTGATTGATTACGATAGCAAAACTAAACTGAAACTGGAGGTCATTTAGGCACAATTAACTAAGTGCGGAATTTGGGGGTCAACTAAGGATTAATAAACAAAACTGAAATTTATCTGCAAAAATGTCCAAGTTAGACAGGTACCTAATAAATTGACATTATCTCAGTTACAGAGGTCTACCTATAAATTAAAAGAAAACATTGTAGCAAAGTATTCTTTAAAATATAGTCTCAGTAAAAGAGGTAAAATTCTCTCACCGTCTCAATTCAGTGCTAGAGTGTCAGGACCTCAACATGAGTTCCAGCTATGGAGGTTTCTCATTCATCCTGTTCCCACTTAACCAAGTTGTACTGTATCTGGATATCTGAGACACTGGGTAAGTAGAATACCTCTTTAAGTGAGACAAATTTGCAGGTCCTAGTTATCCAGATTTCACCATTTGTAGCCATAGTTTCAGCATATTTTAAAACTTTGCATTTTGTCGGTTCCATAGCACCTAATAATTAATTTATTTACACGTTTTGGTAGGTAACACACTGAATAGATTCACAGGTAAGAAACTATGTTTTATTTTGTCACTGACACGTAAACACAAACACATTTTTTTTTAACCAGACGCACCAATCAATAATTACACGTCACTTTCGGTCAACAGAAATTTGCAACTGTTTATAAATGTAAACAAACATTACGCGTTGCCGGTGCGAGAACAGACACGTGAAGGGGCGCGGCATGTATCTATTACTTTCTAATGTTTAATCAAAGACAGAGATAAACGTACCTTATGATGGCTGAGCGGCAAAAAGACAGACGATATATTGGGTTCGTGACATGATCTGATTTGGTATTAAATAGTACACGCAAGTAACTGTTACGAATATTTACGAACGAATTATTTCCCTCTAAAACTTTGTTAGTAGCTATTGCCGTGTTAAGTTTATTAAATTAAATACGGTATTATCGTTTACCAAAAACTTCATAAAAATATTAACGCCAATAAACCGGTTATCGCATCGTACCAAATATCAAAATAATAAATATATTTGTATTGATCTGTAGCGACACTTTTCTCGTAACATTTTGAATTTGCAGTTTCCCTACAATAAACACGTCATTCTTAATATCTTCTTTAATTGCATTAAAAAAAATCTGAAAAAAATATATATGATGTATTCTGACCCGCTGATTCCGAATTTTGCATAACAATAAAATGTCCATAATATCACATTGCCGACTTATTGTTCGGGGGCGTCGATGTGTGAATATCGCGAAAGTTTAAGACAATCTTAGGGTTCCCACAGACCAACCGTCAGACTGAAAGGCCGAGAGGAACACAGCTATCTGTTAGAATGAGAGACTATATAATTTTCTCATTCTGACAAATAGCTCTCTCTCTCTCTCTTTCGATTATTGGTCTTCGGAAAATCTGTTATGCTTCATACGTCTCTTTGTATTTTTTTGTTGTATACGCTTATAATAACATTAAATTCTTAAACAACACGACACGGCGGCAGCGGCTGGTGGGTATCATGAGAAAGAAAATTATAAATATCAGGGGATAATTTCACACCAACTGACCTAGTCCCAAACTAAGGTCTAGGCTTGTACTATGGGTACTAGACAACGATATAAATACTTATATAAAGAAATATATACTTAAATACATACAAAGCATCAGCCCTTACCGGGATTTGAACCCAGGACCGCTAGCTTCGTAGGCAGAGTCACTTCCAATTAGGCCAACGCGTCGTCAAAATTATATATCGTTATTTATATTATTTAAAAGATCATAAAATATGTAAATTAACTAGAAAAATTACATTAATCTCGTAGTCAAATTTAATACCAAAATCCTAAAAGAACATTAACGATGTTATAAAGAATCTAAAATTTTAATCGGGATTATTGAAAACAACATATTAAGTCCTAGTTTGCATGATCAAGTCTAATCTCAAGAATGATACTTTCTTTTCATATTTCATGATCTTTCAAGTCTTTGTCTGTATTATTTTAATAAAGGGATGTCATACATTCAGATCAAAGTCCAAGTTTAATATTAAAATCGAAGACGCTCCGTTCGCTTGCGACTGGTTCACATATTTCAATATAGACTGCCTCTCATGTGGAGACGTGCACGTTGCAAAACCAATTGGTTTTCATTTATTCGAGGTAACTTATATCAACGACTTAACTTTTAGTTTTAAATATTAGGGGCCGCACCAAAAAAATTACACTTGGTTAAAAGACACTAACTCAAGTTAAAATTATCGGTCGCATCTCTACAAGGAAAATTGAGGACATACTGGCTTGACTCCTTATAATTATATGCTGTCCTTTGTTTTTATTATATAATATATATGTATATGTACATATATATTTTATGTATACTGTATGTACGTATATGATGTATATGTGTATATTTATGTAAGTTTGTGTATTTAATTATTTTGATATTTATTTTTATGACTTTTATAATATGTCTCTGTTAGTACTTATTCATAAGATCTAAATTTTAGTTCACGCAGTTTCTATAAACTTTCTTTTGTACTATTGTCTACCACATTCTACTTTTATTTTCCTCAATCACCCAAAGGTTAGCTGGAAGAGATCCCTTAAAGGGATAAGTTCGCCTTTGTACATTCCAATTCTCTAAATATTGTATTTGATTTGCTGTTTTTTGAACAATAAAGTGTTTACATACATACATACATAAAAATTACAGTTTTCGCATGAATCTGACGTTTACTACACTGAAAAAATATGGTGATTGTTTTGCATAGGCGTCTCGATTCCATACGAGCCTAACAAGATGTAATTTTAGTTTTGTTATTATCAGACGATATTAATTTTATAATAACAATGTTAGGTAGTTTGTGTTGACAACTAAGATGTTAGTTGAATCACTAAAGAACTTTCTGTGGTTACTAAATATTAGCTTTGGTTGATAATACCTTATCAATTTAATGGCTGTGACAACATATATTTATAGCAAAATTGCAATACCGTTTAGTTACTACCAAATTTAGGCGCAATGCATCTGTAAAAACCTTAAATATTGTTTTAATCTTTCCCATTACAAATAATAAATATATTCAAATAAGGTTATTTAATAAAACCCTTTAGCGTAATTGAAAGCGAAGCTAAATTAAAGCTAAGTAAGAGATTACGCGATAATAGCTCAATTTACTTCACCGTAAAACTTTCCGAAACATCAATTACATCCTTTAACTTCGGTGACTTTCTGAAACTTGGGGTTCACAATCAGATTCGGGTCGGTAATGAAGGTCCGAATGTGTGACCGAATGACTTTCGAAACCGGTCTTTTGTCTCTGGCCACTCGGCGGAATGCGACCTTTTAATGACTACGTCCCCAACCCTAAGTAGTTACGCGTATTCCGCGGTTGTAACTCGGTTTTAATGTGCTTAAAATAAACAAAAGAAACCAAAGAAGAATTAGAAAGTCATGTTTTTATTTACCCGGCTTTGCATGCGGAGACTTTCCGGAAAGTCTCTAAGTTATGGTAAAGAACGCATCTAAATTTATTGTGCTGGTAACAAACGAATCTCTGCTGTATTCGGGGACACATGAGACGTATGTCTTCTACCTTACCCAGTGTTCGAGGGTCCTACATTAAGGGACTTACACGACTTGTGTTTTAGCAAGCGACCCACTGCGGCTTCATACTAATACAATACAATTTACAGGTGATATGCAATGCTAAATGTTGCTCCTTTACATATAGTTTCTCTGTTACAGTATTTTCGACTTTCATTGTATCGCAAACTTTTCTGTTTTGATTAATTAAGGCTGTAAAATGTATGTTGGTTTTCGAAAAAGGATGAGGTTCTCAATTCGTCCGGTTTTTTTTTTGTAACTATGTTCCCCGATTATTCAAAGACCGCTAGTGCGATTTAAAAAATATTTATTTGTTTGGAACGGTATATTTTCTAGTTGGTTCCATTGTCAACATGTCAAGATCTGATGATGGGTTCTTGGAGAAATCGAGGGAACTCCTCAAATATTATAAACACACCTATGGCGATTTGGGTATTTGTCATAGTAACTCGTGCATTTGCTCTCGGAAAGCACTACTTGGTGAAGTGGAACTGATGATGAAGACCACAAATGACACGCAAAAGACAACATTGTGATTTTACCCTGGAGAATAGAAGTCCAGTAGACCTAACCAAGATGCAATCGCTGCATACGTTTCTGTTTTCTACCGACTCGACATGTACAGAGTTGACATAAGCGGTAGACGCGATTAAAATTTGTCATCAGCTTACGTTATAACAAAACTGGGCAAGAGCTCGTCGGAGCATGCTTAGTGCAGGGTTTCCAAGCCGTTACGACAAACATAAAAAACTATCCCAAAGAACTACATGTATGAACTAATTTTCTATGTAAAGTTATTTGGTTTTTAGTAAGTATAAACACTTCAGTGGCCTGTATCTCAGGTACTAATAAAGTCTACTTAGTGTTGATAGTTTTCCTTTTAAGCTCCTTATGTGCTTTCATTAAAGATATTTTTCAGATTTTTATCGCAACTATAGCGAAAATCACACTTTTCGTGTTCAATATTTCCTTAACGGTCCAATCTAAAAAAATATACACATACATACATAATCTCACGCCTTCGTTCCCAGAGTGGGGTAGGCAGAGCTACAGAATTACAAACATCTCTAAAAACTTGTTGATAATTCTATAACCACAAATTGCAAAATTAGGCTAAGATGTTTACCAGCGTATTAGTGACAGGTTGCAAGCCCATCGCCTAACAGTACTACAAGCCTTTATTTCCCTTAGTCGTCTCTTACGATATCCACGGGAAGACATGGAGTGGCACTATTCTAACTCGGCAACCACACGATACACACACGACACGTGATATATATCACATAATTCAAACGTGTGTATGAAATATCTTCAATAAATAACGACATAACGTCGTTAACTGACTCTGAGTGCGACCGCAAGAGTTACTTCAATGTATATAATAAATTTTTCAATAATAAAGCAACATTTTAACGGCATCAAACTTCGTTACCAAAAAGGACAATTTGCTATGGATAAGTATAAAATTAAACCTATTTAAAATCTTTTAACCTCTATTAAAAGCAACTTCCCGAGTTTTGATTGGGTATTTAGGAGGCTCGGGGAAATAACAAAGTTTCTGGTTAAACATCTGACGAAGTACGTCATCTGGTCCGTCCAACTAATTTATAAGTCAGTTTTTGGAAGAAAATTGAAAAGTGAAAGTTCAACGGCTCAATTTGTTTCACGAAAAATTTCTAAAGTAACTTGTTCGTTCAATCGAAATTGTGAGCGACGGTTCATCTAAAGTGCTTTTTTAAACGCAGCAATGTCAATTGTTATTATGGCACGGAGAAACGATGTTTTGAGCCTAAAAGGTCCCACAGACTAACATTTTTGCCGAATTAGACTTGTCTGCGTCTTTTAGTATGGCGTCTATATTGCGTGTCAAATGTGGATAAAGCATCTGTCACTCTCGTACTTATTTACGCGTCAGAAGGTGACGGATGCCTTGTCCAAACTTTGTCACGCGATAAACGCAGCCATATTAGAGCCCCTGATGGTCATATAAAGCTCAGAGAGGCTAGACAAGTTGCTTAATGGAAACGATTTTCGAAAACTGACAAAATGTATGTAATACATTATCGTAGGCGCTCGACGCGACCGTCTGACAGCTTACGTCAATCCTATACATTTTGGATAACGACAACGTCTCTCGCAAAGCATCTTGTCTAGGGCCGTTTCTATTCGATTCGTTTTTAAACCAATCGCGTCACTGGTAGATGACGTGATACGAAAAGTCACGTGATCTACCAGTGACGCGATTGGGTTTAAAAACTCAAAAGAATCGAATAGAAACGCTAGTTAGCGTAATGCATTCTTGGCAGGGCCTTCTGATCACTTTTTGTTAAAGTTTCATAGATTTTAGACTCAGGCGGCCTGAGACGTTGGGATGTTATAGATAGTGTAGTTTATATATAGTTTATGTAAGTTTAAGTATATTTATGAATAAATATTTTATATTTATGTAGATATTTGTATGTATTTCTTTTTATAGTTAGGTTTTATTGGTTAGTTTAATTTGTATGCTCTTTTCCTAAATAATTTGTACACTTGCCTACTCGATGCACAACCTTTAACTTTTCTCAATCTCTCAAGGGTTAGCTGGAAGAGATCCCTTAAAATGATAAGTTCGCTTTTGTACATTGTTGTATTTGTGTTTGTTTTTGTTGTTCTTTTGTACAATGAAGTGTTTACATACATACATACATACATACTATTCGCGATGGAAAATCCATATGTTAATTCGCTCACCGAACCTGATACCAAATAAAGGGGTTTGGGTAAAAGTGTTGTCACTCATTTGTAAAAGTCATACGTTTTCAAGCTGAGCGCCCATTTGTAAAAGTGGTATATTATGATAGAATTATTAAAAATAAACATATTTTGTTATGTAATGTAATACTCTTAAATGCATCTTAGCCGAGGTATTTAAATATTTATACTTGGGCGTACTTTTGTACCAAAAACTGATTACTGAAATCTTTAATATCTCCGCTCCGATATTATTTAACGCCATAAATTATACATATCTATGTGTAATTAGAGGTCCTCTAAATAATTATGTAAGAATAATACGTGGCCGTAGAAAAAAAAAAGAAAATTTTCGTCATACAAACTTACCCAATGCCCTTTGTTTTCAAAAGCCTTTCATGGACACCTCCAGAAAATCTGTTGTGACAGCTGAATGAACGCAAAGGGCCTTCATTCCACTTTGTCTCAAACCATATTTGTTTACGATCGTTATCATATTGCTTACTTTGTTCTGTCTGTCTTTCAATTTACTCTCGAAACAATCGAGACCAAACATAACCGTATGAAACCAGTTGTTTTAAAAATCGTGTCGACGTTGTTGAACAGAGGCCAAGGTACTGTCGGCCTTGTAGCTGCACACTTTAGTGCTTTGGCACTTTAAAGTCATGTTTGAACTGCTGCAATAATAGGTCAAACGCGTTAAAACGATAAGGTACAAAACTGTGCAGCAACTAATACTGCCCTACTAAGCATAATGGCGATATCTCAGACAAAACATCTGTAGGAATTGCAACCTAGTTACTAACATAAGAGAGTTGAATCTGCTTTGGCTATTTTATTTAGTTATTGCATTTTTGCTTAGGAGGGCAGAATAAGACCGAGTGTACGAAATGAATCAAACGCCATCGCATTTATCATACATACATACATAATCTCACGCCTTCGTTCCCAGAGTGGGGTAGGCAGAGCTACAGAATTACAAACATGTATAAAAACTTGTTGATAATTCTATAACCACAATTTGCACAATTAGGCTAAGATGTTTACCAGCGTATTAGTGACAGGTTGCAAGCCCATCGCCTAACAGTACTACAAGCCTTTATTCCCTTAGTCGTCTCTTACGACATCCACGGGAAGACATGGAGTGGCACTATTCTAACTCGGCAACCACACGAGGCATTTATCATAAAAGTTCATAATTCATCTTGTTTTCTCAATACCCATGTCGTGGGTGAAATAATAAGAATTCTAATAGTCCGTCCGTAAGATTATCAAAAAATATTGAACACGTATTTTTTGCTTTATCAAATCAATCAAAATTTAAACGTTCGAGAGTTAAACGGGAGTAAAACGTGGTATAAAGTGTGCCACGGCGTGACGTCACGCGAAACTTCAACGCACTTTATCTTCGTGTTTTTTTATTTAATTGATAAAAGAAAAAATACGTGTTCAATATTTTTTGATAATGTAAATGACGGATTAATTCGTTTTTTTTAGGACACTAGCCTATTATACAAGTATAGGTGTAAAACTTAAGTAAATAACCTCTTGCATGTAGGTGTAACCCATCTGTATAGACCGTTCGACATTCTATATTGGAAATTTGACATAATGTCCAAATTAGTTTCGTACACTACTACATGCAAGAGGTCATTTACTTAAGTTTTCACCTATAGCTTATCGGTGGTTAATGAAGCCGACTGAGAAAACAAGATAGAATCGAAGATTTCTGACCAAATACGAAGTCGTTTGATAAATTCACTGTATCAATGAAGCATAGGTTAATCTTTCAAGTTAATCAATATTTGCCAGTTTCACTCAACTAGGTAGTAAATGTCTGTGACTTTACATTTTAATTTTGCAAAGTTTTAATTAACATAAACTGATTTTTCAAACGGCTTTCATTCCAGGAAGGACACCTACAGACATAATCAGTTCTGCCGACTGAATGGACGGAAATGAGCGTGGGTTTCCACGTTCCAAGGTGGATTTAGGGAAACTTTGGCGTGTCCCTGGCATTAAATATTAAGTATTGCTGAGTAAGCTGTAGGTATTGCGTCATTTGAGGCGTGGACCAAATGTGAAATATACAGGGTGTTTGGTAGTCGAGTGCAAGGATTTTTAGGGATAAGGTGGAAGGAACATTTATAATCGAACTAATTAGCAGTGATCGGAATAGGTAGATTATATTTACCTAAAGTTTGCAAAAGGACATAATATAGAGTGGTTACAACCGGGTGAAATATTAATTTATTTTTATTCAATTCCGGATTTCCGGTATTTTTCTGGTACTAGTAAATGTAGCAAAGAAGTCTCCAGTTTATGTCTCTGTTCTACGAATTTTAGGTAAACCTATAAAAACCTATAAATAAGATAATTAAAAAAAATGAGTTACAAGCCCTTTTTATCACAAACTAACATAAAATATCCCATACCATAAGTTAATATTACGTATATTTGGCATTAAAAATACCGGAAATCTGGAATTCAATAAAAATAAATTAATATTTCACCAAGTTGTAACCACTCTATACATATTATGTCCTTTTTCTAACTATAGGTAAATATACTCTACCTATTCTGATCACTGCTAATTAGGTATTATAGAAACCCTTATTATGGTTTTTTAAAGATTCAGATTTTATTACTCGATATAATACGGTATAAATTAAATGAAATGTCAAATTATGTGCACTCCGTCCGTCTTGTTATAATTTTTTGTACTATTTTCTTATATTTTGTTATTTCCACTGTTTCACGTGATATAAATATAGGAACTTCTCATTCTGAACCAAGCCTTGGCTTGTCTTTTTTCATGATAATCACCAGTGCCTCTATTCTGCTCGGTAAAATCATATTGCCTTCGACATGTTGTCGTATTGTCAACGTTAATACAGCTCTTCTGTACTTGACAGTAATAGCGGCCGAGTTAAAAACAATACCATAGCATACTAACGGCAACATGGCTTTATCCAGTAGAATAGAGGCCCAGTGCCTCTATTCTAGGCGGTTAAATCCAATTCATCTTTGACCCGCGTCGCTATTGCCAAACGCACTCGCAATCGCAGACTCGCCTTCGACTTTTCAAAGTGAAAATTAAAAAATTAAAAAATATTTATTTCGTTAAAACTTGGTGTAAATTATTGTGGGGACTTCCTATTAGGTATGCAATACCTGTATCAGGAAGCCCCGCTCCTCCATAACAACAAGTTTAATATACGGAAATAAATGTGTGTGTGTGTGTGTGTTTGTTTGTGTGTGTTGAAAGCGATTATGCGATTGCAAGTGCGTTAGGCAATAGCCCCCCTGTTATGGTATTGTTTTTAACTCGGCCGCAATTACTGTCAAGTAAATAAGAGCTGTCAAAACTTTGACAATATGATAACAGGTTAAAAAAGATATGGTTTTTACCGTGTTGAATAGAGGTCCAGGTCATCCACCGCGTCGGCCTATCTTGGTTCTTGGTATTCGAATTGTGTAAGATTGACCGACGATATTTATTTATTTAATCCCATTTGCCTGCATAGTACTCTTATCCTATTCCAAATCCTTCTCAGTGCATTCTGTCAGGTTGTGGAATCGGCTACCAACTGGCATTGGGCAATCACAAACGTTAGAACCCCTAAAAGGCAAATTGAAGAAATTCCTAAATATCAACTGACCTTTAGGTACATAAAATGTAGTTTAAGTATTAATTTATATCTCTGTATCTATTTGTGTAAATATTTTGATTTTATAGGCTTTACTGGTTACTTAATGTTTTATGTTCTTTTAAATAAAATTGTGCTCGTTACTCGATGCAAAACCTATCACCTTTCTCAATCTCTTAAGGGTTAGCTGGAAGAGATCCCTCAAAGGGATAAGTTTGCCTATGTATATAATTTATATTAATTGTATTGTCTGGTTTTTCTTTTGTACAATTCAGTGTTTACATTACATACATATTCTAGTAGAGAGGCATTGCGGAGCTAGCGCCCTCTAGTAGCCTATGGAAAAGCACTTTAAAGCAGTGTTTATGTGCAAGTGACATAAGCATAAGAAGCTTGGCACAGCTCGCCGGAAATAGTGGCTTCGGGGATTGCGGGCACTTAAACTTCATGGTGACTAGGTTCATAACGCGAATTCGACTGTTTGGATTGCATTCGTTATAGAATATTAACCAACGAAGTGTATAATAAAAAGGACTTAAGATATGTGCGCTTTATTCAAGTCAATTGCCACAGGCCATATTGATTAATTGAGCAACTTTACGAGTAGTCAAAGAGTTCTGGTTTCATATGCAAAAGTTATTCAAAATAATTTTATTTTATTATCTTTATTGCACAAAAATAAGTACAAATGGCAGACCTAATGCCTAATGGCATTCTCTACCAGTCAAGTATCGCACGATCGTGATCTCGATCCAGATTGACTGTGTAACGTGCTAGATTGACGGATCACGACATCGGATTACATATTATCTAGACTTTTTGAAATCTCCTGCGATCCGCGACCTTGATCGGATCACGATCTGGATTGACCGTGTAATGGCTGCCATACTAATGAGTCCCAACACGGTCTACGTTAAGTATAGCGGATGTCCTGTCACCACCTTTCGACTCCATCATCAAATCAGCTGTTAGATATCATAATATGGGTCATTGTGACAACATGGCGCCGTTTTTGACGCACCGTTAAGCAGCGGTGTGGGGAGCGTGCGTCAAAAACGGTACGGATACGACGTGTCACTGCGTTTCCGTACCGTCGCCGTATTTTAAGCAGCGGTGTGTGGAGTATGCGTCAAAAACGGTACTGATACGACGCGTCACTGCGATTCCGTACCTTCACCGTATTTTAAGCAGCGGTGTGGTCGCAGCTTAAATCATAGCTTGTAAAAACATCCATATAAATACTATGTTACTTCATGATGTAGCTGTTAAAAACTTAAACAGTCCAGTAACTCAACTTCATTCTGACAACAGGTTTTTTTTGTCTATGTCAATATTTTGTTGAGTTTTGTTTGTCAGTTTGTCAAGAATAAATGTTTTTTCTTTCTTTTTCTTTCTTTCATTATGAGTATTTTACATTACACCATCGTCATTTACTTATCTTATTTCACATGTTTTCTGCGTATATCAAACTTTCAATTAGCTCGTTGAACATATGCGTTAAACCCCTTTATTAAATTAATTTAAAATGGCTTTATTACTCAAAAATGCGGGGAAATACCGACCCAAAGATAAGCCGGGGCAAGCGGCCGCCCCGTATCGAGTAATCTTTATTAAATATGGACCCACGAAACGAATTACCCCGTACAGGATTTATTATTCACATCCTGTAAAGGATTACATCCTTTTAACGGGGTATCTTGTATTATTTAGCGTGAATTATTTCACGCGAGCGGCCGTGAGCGCGATGTGTAAAATACGTGAATGGCCACTTTTACACGTGTTTATGGGGCGTATGTTAATTGCGATCAACGATCTTGTTAAAAAAAATCTGCACTAAAATATGGATTGTTATGGCACAATAATTTAGTTTTTAATTTTTATCTCTGTCGCTCTTGTCTTTCTATGCACCCTGCACTATGTAAATTTCTGATTAGTTATTTGGTTTACTGGTAGAGAATGTCATTAAGCATAAGGTCCGCCATTTTTACTTATTTTTTGAGCAAAAAATGTTAAATTAATAGTAAGTAAATAAAATACCTATAAGGAACGAAAAAAATAATACTCTTAACTCGTTAAAGAACTCTTGGAGTGAGTAGAAAGCTTTCTCTAATAAATATTTAATAAGCCGTGGTTGTCGATTGGAGTCGTCTATATTTTTAACTAGCGACCCGCGCTTGCTTCGCTTCGGTTTATGTGAGTTTTCTGTAACTCCCGTAGATAAACCAGAATTTATTACACATAACAAACCTTTCATTGAATATTATGTATGATTGTGATAACCGCCTTTAATCCATTAGGTAGTTTGAAAGGTAGCGTACATACACACAGAGGAACAAATTAGAATGGTACGAAGTGACTTTGTTTTATACTATGTAAAGATTGAGCTAAAAATTATCATTCTCCTGCCCTTATACCAACTTATTTAGTGGGGCAAATACTCCCAGGCTGACCCTGGCCAGCGAGATTGCTGTTGATGATGATGTGAAGTTCTCAGAGATCTGGCACGGGTTCGACTTGTTTCAGACCTCTTAGACTTTGATGAATGATTGACACAGGAACAGAGAAGCTATATGTTTATGTGCAAAACTTAACTTTAACGTAATACTACAATGATTTTAATATATACCGAACAAAAGTCTAACCTAATGGAATGGGAGAAGAGCGTGAAAGATATAACCTATAAGCAATGACCGCTCTAGAATTCTGTGCTACCAGAACTAGATTCCCTAGTCTATGCTATTAAGGCGGTGTCATACGCCACAACCTTTTGATATACACGATCATACTGATTATAAAGAAAAACATGTTGATTTTACATTAACATTTACGGTCGGCGCATCATGTATTTTCATTGAGCTAAATAAATGATGATTATATATTTTTATTTACGAAGCGATCGGACCAGAATGGATCAGTTGTTGAAAAGGGAGTAACTTTTTTCTTGATCGTAAATTTTGCGGTCGGAAATATTGCGGGAAAAGATACATTATTATTTTAAAGAATTATCTTCTTTCTGTTCAAATAACTAAAACATCCATACCTTTTGTACCTACATTCCAGATAAATTTAGATGCCATTGATCACCATTTGCGCTTGATTATTAAGATTTAAGCCATAAAAAGCGTCCGAACCGACTCCCTATCCCTATCGATGATTCCGTTAGTGCAGGTTTATGACCGGGTTCAGTAGAACTCATTAAACTTTGCTATATCAAATAAGTTATATCTCTTGCTCTGTTCGAACTTACTTATTGCTCGAACTTGAGCCGGAGCGTATCGTAACTTAATGTTCTGTTATTCGAATCGCTGCGATCGAATACACATACTTAGGAGCTTTGCGCGGCAGCTTGAAAGCTTTATAGCTGACTGAGCAGGAAATACTGTAAAATCATTCAGCGTAAAGTTTGTAAGTAAGTAAACGCATAGAAATAAGAAAAGGATTGGCATCGGTTGCCCTTTCTTAAGAATATTTCTTTCATAAAAAAATTATATTGCTATGCGTAACTCTTATGACCGTCTAGTTTTTAAACTACGATTCTCTACATCCTTAGCCTTCTAACCTAACTTATCCGAGTCGCTTCTGCTCAACCCATCTTACCCGCTCGCTTCGCTCGTTTGCCCACTGCCTTTTGTTTTGTTTTAAAGTAATTACGTAGGTATGTCATTTCCTACTCAAAATTATGCAATTTAATCATTATTTTAATCAAAATTAATCATAATCAAATTCTGCCTTGTCAATAGTAAAGTATATGTATGAAATTCGACCTAACAAATATTATGATAATTACCACTTATACCAAATACGCTTTCTGCAATGTCAACATTCGTCGAAAAACGATTATGGCAAGTAAGTTACGCTAAAACCGTTTCGGACAAAAACCCGAAACATTTCTTACTATTTTTCCTTTCATAAAATTGCCATAAGAAAGTGCTGTCGGTAAGTGCACGTCATATTTTAGACCCGAGCTGCACCGCGGACCGGACTTATGACTTGACGGCCATTTTTCAGTATAGATGGCTGAGTACTAAAGTAATGGGGCCCTTTTGTCAGCCACTTCGGAGCGATTTCTTGCAACTGGTTTGGAATAAGTTATGTTTCTGATTTTGTTACAGTATTAGGCACATAAGAAATAAATCCCGACACATTGCACAACCATAAAGTTTCTGGATATTGATAAAGTTGACAGCAGTAAAGCCCGATTTACATTGTTAAAGGACAGTGGACAGTGCAGTAGTGTAAACCGATCTGACAGCAGGTAGTCAAATTGCCTTGTCAGTGGATCTAAACAGAATCGCTTTCTATTTTGGTCACTCCACTGTCCTTGGCACTGTATAGGTACTTACCACTGTCCGTGACCTATGTAATTTGGGCTTAAAACAATGCTAAACTTATCTGTTGCGTGTGAAGGAATAGTGATAACAGCACTGTTTTACTGCTGTCAAAATCATGAATAGGTACAGTCAACAGCATAAATAAGTGATCATTTATGAACCTTGTCACTTTTAATCGTTTCACAATTTTGTATGACATTTCAAACATGACGTTAAAGTGACAAGGTACATATATGATCACTTACTTATGCTGTTGAATGTATCTACTAGAAACTTCATGGTTGTGCTAGTGTATCAATAGTAAAGTATATGTATGAAATTCGACCTAGCAAATATTATGATACTAGAAACTTGATGGTTGTGCTATTTGTCAGGTTTTACGTCTTAACTGTCTAGTACTGTGGTTTTGACTAAAATACGGCACAATTCTAAAAAAAAAAGATAAGTATTTCTAAACTAGTCCCAGATACTCAGATAATCCTTATTAGTTTTTTTTTTTAACGGTCGGAGAGACTTTATCCTTAATCTTTCATTTCCGGTCGCGGAAGATGCGCGTACAACGATTAGGCCAGTATTTGAAAATGAGGGTTGGAGGGGTGACCTACATATGCGCCGGTGGGAGAAGATTACTCCGTAACACGCTAAACATCCCTGACTTACGGACCAAAAGACAGACAGAGTGTCAGAAAAATACAGCTCCATCGTGCCCTATTGGCACGCAACAATAATTTTCTTGCGAACTTTGGACAAAAAAATACTATGGGTTCACTACAAATTCTACGAAACATATTCTGTGAAACTATGAATGCAATAGGTAAAACACGTTTCTCTCAAATTATTATTTTTTGGGTCAAGCTTTTGTTGCTAACTGTCCGATTTTTGTAAAGGCATTATCTGCTTATCATGATCAAATTTAATGAGTCCCAACACGGTGGGTCTACGTCAAGTATAGCAGACATCCTGTCGCCACCTTCCCACTCCATCATCAGATCAGCTCTTTGATACATACTATTATTTGATTATTACATATTATCGGGTTTACATATGTGGTCCAAATTTCGACCCAAGCCATCAACGGGAACTTGTTCAAAATTGACTTTGAACTTTGAAGCGGTCAACTATAGTACATTGTTGCAGAGGATAGAAAGTACGCAATCTTTGGACGAGTCATATAGATTGCACTTTCTACCGAGGCAGACATAGTGCTTTTCACAACTACTGAGAGTAAATAAAATAAAAATTCATATTCAAAACTCAAATTTTAATATTAACTTTTTTTTTAATCTGGGCCCCTATTCTCGTGGCACTCGAGATTAATAAACTAACATGCGAGATGACGATGTCAACTCCATATAAAATTGTATTTGTTTCGCCATATCTCTTATGTAATTTCATCTCTAGTGGTTCGAGATTAGGGGCCAAGAACGAATAACATTTAAAAAAAATAAGTGACATAGTTTTTAGTCTGTGTATCTTTTAGCAAAAATACACCTAATATTTTACGACACAAAATGGAGTGTTCTTATTGGTCGATTTCAATTTTTCATTTTAAGGAGCTATGACACAAAAATTTATTGATTGATTTTCATTGGTTCTTAAAGTTGGACAACAATGTTCTCGACCAATCAGCAAACATGACGACAAAAACATTCTTGGTCTGTCCTTATAAGTGACGTTTTGTGACCCTAAACAAGACCATCTATGGCCATATTTTCGATCAGTGTTGTGAAAAGGTATATTAATACGGACATGGTCAAAATACTCGGCGGTAAAAACCATATCGTGTTTGACCAGCGCCTCTATTCTAGACGGTAAAATGATAAAATCCAAATCGTATTTGACCTGTTATGGTATTGTTTTTAACTCGGCCACCATTACTGTCCAGTAAATAAGAGCTATCAAAACGTTGACATTACGTTGATATGGTTTTACCGCCTAGAATAGAGGCCCAGTGCAAGTTAAATAAAAGCTTATATTATGAAAACATTTGTACAAAGTGGTCAAGCAACAACAAACCATATTTACAAATGCAATAAGACCTTCATAGGGGGGAGGAAAGAAAGTGATTTTCCTATCTCGCCTCATGAGATACTCTAATGGAATTAGGCCGCATTCACGTCGTCTCGCGGGATAAACGCATTTTCTTATTTGGCCGTAATTCCTTCCCCTTATCATACAATCTAAAGACTCATTCCGTATAATATAAGTATTATAATTCAATGGACATTGTTTGCATCGAGAGTCCACATTATGCGGAGTGCTTTGCTAAAAGTGGATAGAAGATTGTAGTTTTTATTCTCGTTAGCTGCTTTCATAAGCTTAAGTAGGGAATAACGTCGGAATGTGGGCAGTTGGGGCTGAATAATTTCTGAATTGTTATTGTGTAAACTGACCTTTATCGAGCCGTTATTAGAAAGTTTTATGCCTACACTAGCGTATTCGCTACATTATAGGATCCGACCTTTTCGAATAACCAATCTCTATAAGACAATTACGTATAATCTGTTATTTAATTGTGTGGAAGCTACAAGGGGACAAGTGAAAAATAAAAAGAGTTAAGTAATAGCTTAAACACACACACACACACAAACTCACGCCTTTATTCCCAGTTTGGGGTAGGCAGAGCTACAGAATTGCCAACAACTCTAAAAGCTTGTTGATAATTCTGTAACCACATTTTGCATAATCAGGCTAAGATGTTTACCAGTGTATTAGTGACAGGTTGCAAGCCCATCGCCTAACAGTACTACAAGCCTTTATTCCCTTAGTCGACTCTTACGACACCCACGGGAAGGCATGGAGTGGCACTATTCTAAGCCGGCAACCACACAGCTTAAACAATTTATATTAAACCAAGAAATTACCTTTTTTGTGAGCTCGTTCACATACTATAGTGTTTAAGCCGCTTTATTTAACTTTTAGTCAAGGAAATTAATTATTTAACACTGACTTATTACGTAAATTTACCGTGTTATACATTTCCCGGTGTAACACGAGTAATGACAAGTGGAAAATGTATAACCCGGCCAATTTACATATTATATCAAACTGCTAAACAATCAAATTCCTCAACTGTACCACCGCGCAAAGTCAATGAGTGACGAGGCCAGCCTTGGTTAAATAAAAACACGATGGGGTAATTTTTTAATCTTTATATTACACTACCTGTCAGATAACCTGTCTGATACCTGTCTGTTAGATCGCGGGAACGCGGTGGATGCGAAAAGCGCAGGACCGGTCTGAGTGGAGAGCCTTGGGGGAGGCCTATGTCCAGCAGTGGACGTCTTTCGGCTGACATGATGATGATGATGATGACCGGTTAGATAATAATACACTCTGTCCTATTAATTTATGACACAGAAAAGTAAAGCGATTACTTTGGCGAACTTTATCTTTCAGTCAGTATCTTGGAATTTAAAGCCTTCAATAAAAAAAACATAGAACTGCCAAAGTAAATTCTAGTCGGCATCTTTATGTGATCACGAGTTTGTTTCCCTGCTATAACTACCATCCTACCTTTTTCATTTGGTCACATAATGCTGACCTTACGAAATTAGGGGTTCCCAAATCGGATTACTAGAAAGCAATGAATTAATGGCGTTGGTCCCTTTTCGTTTCTTTCCTTAACTTCACCATCGCGTCTTTTAAACAAACTTGATTAAAGTGCAACCATTTTCTTAATAGCGATCGGCAATAATCGTTTTTCCATGACACCCGAGTGACAAATATACTGTGTCAGTTGCGAGTGCAAGCGTGATAGCGATAGCCAGCCGAAAGATATTAAGAAGCTGGGAATACTGTAATTCGTTAACAGGGGCTGTATTCCAGTCGGTTAAACGATATGGCTTTTAACATTTTATCGTATTGCTTTTAACTCGGCGGCCATTAGTACTGTCAAGTAAATAAGAGTAATAGTTATAGCTCCATTAATGATACATGTATAGTGTAGATCAGCTGTTCTCAAAGTGTTCTCCGCGATGCCATAGAGTTTCGCAACAAAATTTACCTACAAATGGGTTCAATCCATGACGGCGCGCCCCGCCACTTAAGTTGGCATTGTCCGATTGTGCCAATGTACGTTAAAACCCATTATAGGCTAACGGTGCCGTTTGCTCCAAATGTCGTAGTTAGAATTTGTGCTTTTTCCATAAATTAAAGTTCAAAATTTTATATACTTAGGGCCGAGTTCACCAACCAATTGAACAGACGGTTAAGTCATAATCAGCTGTTAAAAAATACATTTGACACCCGTTAAACCGCTAACCGTCCGTTTAATTGTTGGTGAACTCGGCCCTTAATCAAACAATTCAACCGTTAATGGGTGTAGTTCGGTCTCGTCATCTTAGATTGAAATCAATTGAGTTTTCGCCTGTAGACATAATTAGGTAAAGAACCTACTTATTTTTATATTTTGGTTTATAAGGGGCTAGAAAGACGTTCCGTCATTAAAAAAGTTTGAGAACCGCTAGTTTAGATCATTTAACTACGTATAGGTAAAAAACTTAAGTAAAGCTCCTCTTGCATGTAGTTGTGTACAAAACTAATATGGAATTTACGTCAAATTTCAAATATAGAATGTCGAACGGTCTATACAGACGTGTTACTACTACATGCAACAGGAGCTTTACTTAAGTTTTTAACCTATACCAGAGTTTAGTTTTCTTTTGTTTTTGTTAATTGGCCAAATTGTCGATGCTGTATACTGGCTAAGTACGTACTCGTATATCTACTTTAAATATGTTTATGTAAGGTATTTGCATGTAGTTCTTGAATTTATTTTGCCATTAACTATAAGTACTTCTTCAATAGTATCTATATATTTATTTATTTTTTAAATTACACTTTATTCGTTTAGCGTACCGTCCGTCTGTCACACTCGGATCTGGCTGAAAATCAGCGCTGCAGGTGTTAACACCTCAGCATTATGCTGAGCCAGTGTCCGATTCACTGCCGCGAAGACACACTCACTACTTGTTTATTGTTGTTTTCTGTTTTCACTTTTTTTCTGTGTGTCTTGTGTGTGTAGTGAATAAATGTGTTTTTCTTTCTTTCTTTCTTTCTTACCAATTTGTATAAATTATGTGAATAAATCAATGTATGTATTGATGTATACCTAACTAATTATAAATATTACTACTAGTATTTTGCGGAGCTTTCCGTTAAAATCAGAAATAAGTTCATTAGTATGATTAATTATTCTAAAAGTAACTGTTGCGTCATAAATTAATGGGTTGGCCGCTAATGCCGCTTACGAGCTACTTTTAGAGCAACCACAGTAACGCTAACATTACAGTACCCGAAGGACTTGCGTAGGACGTCCGTGTTTTTATATTCAAAACTAATTGTTTACCTGTCACTAATACGCTGGTAAACATCTTAGCCTAATTGTGCAAATTGTGGTTATAGAATTATCAACAAGTTTTTAGAGATGTTTGTAATTCTGTAGCTCTGCCTACCCCACTCTGGGAACGAAGGCGTGAGATTATGTATGTATGTAATTGTTTTCGTCGCTTCGATACAAGTGTATTTATGACTATCAAAGGTATTTTTTCATATTCTTTTTATTTATAAAATGGATCCTATCTACAAAAATAAGTATAACGTTGCAGTCGTCAGCAGTTAAAAGAAATAATGTAAGTTTGGAGAAAAAGAACGTTTAAATATCTGGTGAAATTAATAGCATAGAGGCACTCTATTTTAGTCCTCAGGATTGGCAACGCGGAGTCTTAAGATTGCAGTCTTGAGATTGGGTCTCAGATCCCAATTACCTTCAAGACGCCTGTGTACTCGTTTGCCTTCTCCTTCCCATAAAAAACTGCTATTTTCTTGCTTCTTTGAAACACAACATGATCGACATATTATATACTGTCAGAAATGAGTGCGAGTGTGATAGCGATGAGCTATACACCTCGGGATATAAACACCATTTATATTTTTAGTAAAAATTTACATTTACATCATTGCCAATACTTTAGACATCTGGTGCTCTATTCTAATCGCTAAAACTATATTGCTTTCGATGTGTAATCGTATTTTTTTTAACGCGGCCGACGTTGCTGGTCAATTATCTAAGAGCTATCGTAACTTTGACAATACGGAAATATATTTTTTATTGATTATGTGTATGTTCTTGACTGACTCTTGCCCTTGGAGGACAAAGATTCTGTCGACGATGAAGCGAGTTCACCCATAGGATGTCTATTCACCCTAACTTTAACTTGTCAAATTCAATAATATATGATTTTACCCATCAAAATAGTCCGTGATCTATTTTAATACTGTGATGTGTTAGGGCGATGGAACCAGTAATGGACAAAGCACCAATAATGGACACTGGATTCTTATTTTACAGAAGATAAGGGAAATTGATCCCGACTTGTCTTCAAAGCATGAAATTTAATATTGCGAATTTGTAAAGAGAAACTCGTTGAACTGTTATAAAGTTGTTTGTAACTTGGCGGCCATTACTGTCAAGTAAATAAGAGATATCAAAACGTTGACAATACGATAACAGGCCTCTATTTTAGGCAGTAAAAACCATTTTTACTTGACAGTAACGGCAGCCGAGTTGAAAACTATACCATAACACGTCAAAGATAATTTGGTTTTTACCGCCTAGAATCTAGGCCCTGCGGTATTATGGTCGCCTTTATCGCGGTGGATAAAGCTTCCGTTACTCTTGCACTTACATAAGGTGACGGAACCAGTAATGGACAAGGCACCAATAATGGACACTTGATTCTTATTTTACAGAAGATAAGGGTTATTCATTTGTTTTGCAACAATCAATTTAGTACCGTATGCAATTAGAATTTAAAGTGAAGTGTCCATTACTGGTGCCTGTCAGCTAAAAGTGTCCATCATTGGTGCCGTTGCCCTACTGTTGCAAATCTGTGTAATTTGGCGCTGTCACTGGATTTAATATCATGGCGAGTGCGCGCGACGCGTTGACGGTTGTTTTTATAGCGCATCCAATTGTGGGAACAAAGCGCTGTGTCACGCGGCGCCAGCGCTGTCAGCGCGGAGCTGGCGACACAAAGGCTGCCGAATGAGCTGCGATCATTGTTAGTATCCTGAGCGAAGTCAAATTCGAGGAAACATTATACAAAGGCACAGTGTTGCTGGCAATTATGAAAGTTATTTAATCATTTGCTCTGAATGCGGCGAAAATTTATGGTAAATTTTTTTGGTTCTGGCATTTTCAACTATTGCATAATTTATGATGAAGCGTTATTATTTTTGTTTTAAGGTTGTCGATATTTAAAATCAGTTGTATGGAACGAATACACTAGTTAAAGTAAAAGGTGATCTAATTATTTTTACTGGTTTCAAAGTAATCATTCATTTACATAGTAAATACATTTTTTATAATCAGCTGGTACGTGCTTTGCTACGTGCTACGCTTCGTAGAGCGTAGGACTTCTACGCGTGTAGACCATCTACGAAAGGCGTACTTCTACACTAACACTGCAAAGAAAAAAATATGTTTGTAATGAATAAACTCAAAAACTACTTGACCGATTTGGAAAATTCTTTCACCATTAGAATGCTATTTTATCACTAAGTAACAAAGGTTATATTCTATTTTTCTACGCGGACGGAGTCGTGGGCAACAGCTAGTAGGCTATCACGCGTATTAATTTGGTAGTAATGCTATTTGGGCTTTTCAAGAAAAAAATACATAGTTATTTAAGAACAGTTAAAGCCTCAGTTAAAATCCTTATTTTTTTTCCATTTCGTAACAAAAGTTAACTATAATGTATGATTTAAATATAGTAATTTTCGTTACAAAATGGAAAAAATTGACGCCTTAACTGTCTTTAAGATTGTACAATGTTTTTGAAAACGGCCCATTTAACTCATTTCCATAAATCAAAAATAAAATGACTATTGCTAACTCTAACTCTATTTACTTAAGAACTCCTACTTATTAACAAAAAGTATGAAATCCGACCAATAAACTGCCATTCCAATGCGGAAATTATCAAAAATATCTACAGTCGTGCAAAACCAAAATCCGTTTTACAACTCCAAATAAAATGTACTCCGCGTGGTTGAATATTCTAGTAAAAGTGTCGCGTTGTTAAATTTTATGCGATCGCAAATTGTCCCATTTTGGTCTCTAACGTTCAGCGGCTAAATGGGAGGCATTGAATAAAAATGTTCGATTTATGGCCCAGCAGAGTGCAGCGGAATAGTGCTACGGTTATCCACCTTTGTAAAAAAATGGTTTATGTGCGAGACGCGCACCGAGGGTTCCGTGCCGCCCACATTAGGTATATTCCGATTTGAATTCGAGTTCGAATCGAATCAGTGCGAACCCAAATCACGCTTAACCATTTTTAGTATTTGTTGTTTTTTTCAGGGCTTGTACTATAATCACGATGAGACGTGGGCGCTAACAATGGGCCTTATAAGGAAGCTCAAAGTCACTCAGAGGGCTATGGAGAGGGCTATGCTCGGGGTTTCTCTGCGTGATAGAATCAGAAATGATGATATCCGCAGTAGAACTAAGGTTACCGACATAGCCCGAAGAATAGCCAAACTTAAGTGGCAGTGGGCGGGGCACATTGCTCGCAGGACTGATGGCCGATGGGGTCAGAAGGTTCTTGAGTGGCGTCCGCGGACCGGGAGACGAGCTGTAGGTAGGCCTCCAACAAGATGGAGTGACGACCTTGTAAAGATCGCGGGAAAGCGGTGGATGCGAAAAGCACAAGATCGGTCTGAGTGGAGAGCCTTGGGGGAGGCCTATGTCCAGCAGTGGACGTCTTTCGGCTGACATGATGATGATGATGATGACTATAATCACACCAAATTTATCGCTTGTACCTATAGTAGGAGATCCGAATAGGAGGCGATTTGGACCGGGCTGTTTATTCGATAAAAAGTATTTTATACCAAATTTAATATGCTAAGTAATATATGGCGAATAGGTAGGCTGAAAAATTTCAGTCCAGTTTATAATTAATTAAAAATTTAAAAATTAACTTTTTTTTCTAAAATAGACAAATACATACCAATCGAAAGCATGAAACCTATAGAATATGCAAACGTTAGGTTGACTATTTTTTTCCCGTCAAACTATTGGGTAGGCAGGTATAAACAGGTAAGTCGGTACTAATAATTTGCACCAAACTTAACGTTTGCATATTCTATAGACTTCATATTTTCGATTAATATGTAATTTGTCTATTAAACAAACATTTGCATTTTTTTAAAAAAGTTCATTTTTATTTAAAAAAATATAATATAAGTACTGGACTGTTTTTTTTTTTACTCACCACATATTAATGGGCTGTTTGCCCGGTGCAAATCGTCTCCTACTCGGATCTTAGACTACTATATCATACCAAATTTGACGTTACTACTATGAAAAAAAAAAATAGATACATTTTTAAAAAAACTTTATGTATATTTATTTCGCTTATTTCACTTTATTACTTCACTTCCTTTAAAAATAAAGCCGCTAAAACACATATTGTGAAAAAAAAAACTCATTATCTATTACGGCTCAAACGATACAGCTCTAAATATAAAGTTAGGACGGATGGACAGACGGACGGACAGTTTATGCATATTAATAGTCCTTTTGAGCTCCCTTTGAGTACGGAACCCCAAAAACGACCCGTTTTATGTCCAATATAGGGTCAGGGAATTTATGACGATAAATTTTCAGGGATCGCTTCGAATGAGATGGATTTAGCCGCAGTTCAACAGGTTCACTGAAACAGACGCCCGCATCTAATGCCTTAAAGCAATTTACCTGAAATTGATCCCGACTTGTCTTCAAAGCATGAAATGTAATATTGCGAATTTGTAAAGTGAAACTTTTTGACCTGAGGGCTCAGACAAGATGCACTACGCTAACTAACGTTTCTATTCGATTCGTTTTTAAACCAATCGCGTCACTGGTAGACCACGTGGCTTTTCGTATCACGTCATCTTCCAGTGACGCGATTGGTTTAAAAACGAATCGAATAGAAACGTTAGTAGCGTAGTGCATCTTGTCTGAGCCCTCTGTTGTTGTATTGTTTGTAACTCGGCGGCCATTATTGTCAAGTAAATAAGAGCCATCGAAAGGTCGATAATACGATAATGGGCCTCTATTCTAGGCAATAAAAACTATATCGTCTTTGACCTGTTATCATATTGTCAATGTTTTGATAGCTCATTTACTTGACAGTAAAGGCAGCCGAGTTAAAAACAATACCATAATACGTCAAAGACAATATGGTTTTTACCGTCTTGAATAGAGGCTTATATTATGGTCGCCTTTATCGCGATGGATAAAACATCCATCACTCTTGCACTCACATACTGGTCAGAAAGTAACATATGTTTTATCCACGCTTACGTCGATTAACACCACCCAAATAAGTCAATAAGAGGAGTAACTACCTATTATTTTATCGAAACACTCTTCAACGAACATATCATTACGCAGAATTTTTATTTGGTCGAACGGCATTTCTTGCCGCTTAAGTTTTTTTTTGTTGTCCTACCTGACCTAATCTACGTAATTAGTGTTAAAGTTCCTGAAAACATCATGGTTTCAGCAGAAAATAGCGTTCGATGAAATGATACAATCGATGAAGTTAAATTCGATAAAATGATGGATTACCAAATAAGGTTGCATTCCACCAATCTTATCTTATCTTATCTTACAGATGGGCCCTTTCGGATACACTTCGACCCTTTAGGATCTTTTGTGCAATTACCCTCTTACACACTCAGCTGTTCGAATGTGCAGGTTTCCTCACGATGTTTTTCCTTCACCGTAAGAGCATCGGGTAATGCACTTAAGTTAGAAAAACTCATTGGTACATGGTGACCGCGGGTTTCGAACTCGGTACCTTACGATCACGAGTCGACCCTCTAAGCCACTAGGCCACCGACGCTCTCTTGCATTCCACCAAACTGGAATAAGGTTTAATATCTAGATTAAATGTCGAATTTGTATAGCTTAATCTCGGAGTAAGTGTTATTCCAAGTTTGGTGAATTGCGGCCTAAGAGCTATTAAGACGTTGACAATACGATAACAGGCCTCTATTCTAGACGTTAAAAACCATATTGTCGATAACGTGTTATATTATAATACTGTTTTTAACTCGGCCATCATTACTGTCATGTAAATAAGAGCTATCGAAACGTTGACAACACAATAACAGGTTAAAGACGATATGCTTTTCACCGCCTAGAATCTCGTCCCTGAAATGGATCCCAACTTATCTTCGAAGCATGACGGAATTTAATATTGCGAACTTGTAAAGTGAAACTACCTCGGTGCGGATGAATTTATGGTCTGAATGGCAGTTTCCTATTAACCCGGAACGTTTTTAGCCCCTGACTCTAATTGAAAATGGGCGAAAGACGTGTGCCCCATAAGAAATAGCGTAAAATACGCAGTGTTCTAGGAACGCTGGGTTCAAGTCATGAGCGGAAGCGATTTGGACTGATACAATTTGTGTGACAATTAAATTAAAATATCAGGGGACAATGTCACGCCAATTGACCTAGTCCCAAACTAAACTCTAGGCTTGGTCTATGGGTACTGGACAACGATATAAATACTTGTATAGAGAAATATATACTTAAATACGTAGGAAACATCCATGACTCTGAAACAAATATTCGCGCTCATCACACAAATATCTGCCCTTACTGGGATTTGAACCCAGGACCGCTAGCTTCGTAGGCAGGGTCACTACCAACTAGGCCAAGGCTAGGATTTTTAACCTCTGATATTAAAAGAGGAGGAGTATTATAAGTAGCACGTGTGTATTTGTTTGCCAGTAGCATCGTAGCTCCTAAACGGATGTACTGATTTGGACGTTTTTTTAACAGTCGACATCATACTTTTAAATAAGTATGCTGTTTTTTGATGTGCTTGATCAAATACCATGCCTTGAGTTTGAGCTTATTTTCTACTTCAGTGCCTAACTGGTAAGAAAGCTAGGTACCTACTCATACTTATACTCATACTCATTAATTAATAATAAAATAATAATAATAATAATCAATAAATATAAAATTAAAATCGAATTAGGTAAAATCGAGTGGTCACTTATTTGCTCGTCTATTTTGTTTTATTTCAATTTGATTCCTCCTTTGCATTTTATTTATTTGAAAACAACCAGCTGTAAATAAATTTTGTCATTTAATAGTCAATATGCCTTTTATTAAAACACTTTACAAAAAAAAGCTTGTTAACCATTCTAACTACACACCCACACACATAATTTAAATATTAGTTATATGAACTTATCTTGCTTTCACTGGGGTCCTAGTGAAAAAGGGTACAAGTCGACTTAACTCGTACTAAAAAGGGTATATGATATAAACGGAGTGTATACACTTAAACCCTTTTTCAATTGATCTTCAGGGGAGTTATATAATTTTTCAATAAGACCCCAGTGTGTTTATAGTTTGATTCTTGTGTCTTGCGCCGGCGCCGGGCTGACAAGCGCTGACCCGCGTCACGGGCGACGCAGAATGTATCGGCTACAAATCTCTATAGAGAGCTAAGCGGCCGGGGACGGTTCCAAAACTATTAGTGACTCTTATTCTTAACGGGGTCTGAGTTGTTTTAGAATATAAAAAAGATTTATTATTATAGTTCAGGAAATATGATTTTGGCCGTCTGTTATTTACTTTCTTTCTTTTGATTTTCTTTACTTTACTTTTTATGTGACTCATGTATCAAAACCTTTCAACCCTCTATGCATTTTGAAGAACGAGGGTAGTTTTACGATAACCTTTTGTTTGATATTAACAAAAAGATCTTAATGAAGATTACAGACGGCTAATTCATATTTTCTGAACTACTTTTATTTAGCTTTGACCCAAAACGCGTCAATTTTTGAACCAGTATCCGTTAATAGAATGGGCTGAAATTTTAAATACTTTTGTAAACCCGATGGCAATGCAATATTATAGTGTCTGATAGGGCTGAGATTGCTTTTATCGTATTGTCAACGTTTTGATAGCTGTTATTTATTTGACAGTAATGGCGGCCGAGTAAAATAAAATACGATAACATGTCTAGACAATATGGTTTTACCTAAGGATCTGATGAGGAGTGTGACAACAGGATCTCCTCTGCACTTAATGTAGATGTACCAACTTTTGACTTCTATACAAACAAGTACAGTCAGCCAAAAAATTTTTAGAGAATAGATTAAAAACCGACGCATTACAGTTTTTTTTTTACCTCTACCATAACCTTGTTTTGCTTGTTATACCTGCAAGAAATGTCCGTTAGTACTGGGCTGAGATTCTACACGGCTTAAGCACAAGCCTTTTTTTTTAACGAGTTTTCGTACTGTTATCGTTTTGATAGCTCTTATTCACTTGACAGTCATGGCGGTAGAGTTTAAAATTATACCCTAACATGTCAAAGGCTATATCGTCGGTAAAACTGTAAAACCGCGTAAGTAACATTTTTAATAAGGATCAAAATGCACCTTTTTAATAAGAGAATAAGGTTTATATATAATTGCTCTATCATAAATTTGTTACTTACGTGGTTATGCAGTTTCACCGACGATATGGTTTCACTATATAGAAAAGATCCTAATAGTTTACACTTGCAAGACAAGCGTTTATGCAAGTAACTGTCGGAAATTTTCTCGCAGACGTGTTCTTACTGGTTAAAAATTAGGCCGTCCTAAGTTACTTCTGTGATTCATCTGTCTCAAACGCTACTTGATACCAATTTCACCAAACGATGGTAACCACTTAAAAGATGATAAGAATGTTAAAAGCTGTCAAAATGTATGAATTAACAGTCAATTAACATTGATTATTTAACATTTAACATTGTTTGGTGAAATTGGTACTTAACCTAGCAGTTTCTTTGTTAAATATAAGCACTTTAACAACTCCAACCAATCATCCCATAAACCAACAAAGAACCTTCCAGATAGAATAAATACGACCTAAAATCCCGCTTATTATCTTTTCCCTCCATTAACTATCTTCGGTTAGTGCTGCGCTTTATCGACAATAACTTTCCGATTGGCGGTTCTATTCGAGGTCCCGGCGGGATCCGAGTAATTTGGACGAACGAAATAGCACTGCGTTGTGGAAAAAGTTACAGTAGGTTAGCTTGTATTATAATCGCTCGTCATAGAGATGTAGGTCCATTCTACTCGGGCTAGACATAATTGCTTTTGACGTGTTATCGTTTTTTTTTAACCCGGCCCTCATTATTGTCAAATAAATAAGAGATGTAACGTTGACAAAAAAAAAATATTAAAAAAAAAGCGGGATCTTATTTTACCTACTTTGACTTTATACCTATCGTCATCGGTAACTCATCATTATATCGAATTTTACTTCATCGATTGTACCATTTCATCGAATTTCATTTCATTGAACGCTATTTACTGCTGAAACCATGAGGTTTTCAGGATATCCGAAACATTAATTACGTAGGTTAGGTTAGGTTATATTTGTGACTACCAAAAAAAACTCATGCGGCGAGAAATGCCTTTCGATAATGATTCTGTAATGTAATGTTCGTTGAAACTTTTTTCGATAAAGTAACAGGTGCCCATCGTTATCATATTATTTTTACCTCTGCTGCCATTAGTGTCCAGTTATAAGGAGCTA
The DNA here is from genome assembly GCA_946894065.1 of Acleris literana. Classification (NCBI taxonomy): domain Eukaryota; kingdom Metazoa; phylum Arthropoda; class Insecta; order Lepidoptera; family Tortricidae; genus Acleris; species Acleris literana. Next base: position 5,460,729 of record OX335685.1, on the reverse strand, counting down.
TCATAGACACACGAATACAATAGGCGTAAATATAAATAGAATAAGACTCCTGGAAAGCGAGGTGATAGGCAGAGCCTGGAATTGTAGAGGCACCTTTGAACTGTAACAGTGACTACTCATTTACTGACTCATCTGTCATGGAGAAGGCGAAACAAGCCATCAGATAGTAAGTGGGATCCGTGACCCATAGATATTTGCATTCTCAAGACTACAATCTTAAGAATGCAATCCTAAGACCGCAAATGCATTGCCAACCCTAAGATGAAATGCCTCTAAGCTAGGTATTTCTAAGAAATATTGAATAATACTCGCACCTTTAGAATTATAGTGACCTATTTCAACATTTCAGCTGTCGATTTATTACATATGTTTATTACTATATGTATAGTCCTAACTCGAAATCCAACATTTGTGAATTGGTCACTATAATTCTAAAGATGCGTACCGTTTAATGACTTTTGTGTCAGAAATTAATGCATTTCTAACTTATAAAAACTTGCCAAATGAAGCAGTTGGGAAACAGGATTTAGGACTTGAGATAGGTTACCAACTAAAATATAATTGCTTTTGTTATGACGTGTTTTATGAGAGCAACCCTGGGAAAGTATAATGCAGCTGTGATTTGTGTTCCGCTCGGGTGACTGCGTCACCGCCATATAAATCAAAACTTAGTTGTAGTACCGATGAAGTAAGTTTGTTTATTTTAACTGTTTTCAGGGCTGCATGAAATGCAATTACGAGTAAAGGCTTGTGACGATTAATAAATATTTAACTGACTATAGAGCTAAATGTCTCGTCCCTATTTTGATAAAAAAAACTGCGTACTAAATAATAAAAAAATCACTCAAATACTTAAAAGACATATTAATGCTCTTTTATGATTGAAATGTTTAATTTGCCCTATTGCTAATCTTGTTTTCATGTCTAATAGGGGCATGTTAATCTGTTATTTGTTAATTTGTATGTATGTATGTCGGTATGTTCCTATGTAAAAAACTTTAGTGTAAAAAACTGGAAAGTTACAAACCACAAAGTAGACAGAACATAAAAGGTATGGACAAACGCGAACTTATACCTTAAGGGATCTCTTCCAGTTAAACTTTAAGCTACTGAGAAAATGAATGATAGAACAACAAATAGCCAAACGTATAAAAGTGAAAGGGGCTAGATGTTTCATAATTACGTTAATATTAAGTAAGCAATTTAAACTATTAATTAAGTAGGTAATTTTAAGTTATCATTGTGGTGTTCACGAGACAGCCTAGCCTAGTGCATACCTAGAACGCAGGAAATGTTTTATTGAATTTATGTTCTTAGTAAATAAAAACCTTAAAAAATAACATAATCTAAAAGTTTTTGTAAACTAACTTATCATTCTGCTAATCTTAACAAAGAAAAGTGCACTGTACGCCCTTGTTAATATCGGCCATATTTCACAGCATGATAGGTTCACAGTTTCATAAATCTGCATCCAGAGTTCCCCGCTGCGTGGAATTAAGGACTATATTTATTACACCGCTAGGTTGGAGTTAGAGTAACGAGCTAGTGTTTAATCAGTATTTGCAATATAAAAGAGAATCGATGTAATTTTGTCTTTTTTTGTTTCAGGTCAGTATCTACCATATTAACAACGTATAATGAGGTAAGAAAATGACTACGGCTAGACCATGTAGATAGGCTGAACTGTCCTATTGTTGGCCACCTACCAATTATTGGCCCCATGAACTTTAACATAAAGGTAATAGAGACGATAATTCAACAATCACTAGGTGCTAGTAACTGGTATTTTAAAGGCCAGTAACTAATTAGGTGTTTTAGGCATTAGGTTCGGCCTTTGTACTTATTTCTGTGCAATAAAGATTAACGAAGGTTTGGCTTATAATTGAGGTACTAGCGGCCCGCCAGCGGCTTCGCTCTGCTACAAAATTCCGGCTTACCTGATGGATTTTTCAATATTTAACTTTACCTTTTTCATACAAACCTTGTCCTGGAAATAACGAATACGACAAAAAAAAACAATTTGGTGCAATTGTTCGAAAGTTATGCGCATACATAAATTTCGGCGATTCATTTTTATTAATCTATATACTTAGATTAAATAAAAGTTTGTATTAATATCTTGGCGAAATCCATTTCTTTATAATTTTTAATTGATACTTGGATTACCTACATGACGTATATTTTGGGTGTCCCTCGGAATCCCTAATAACATTTGTCCTAATAAATCGTGTGTCCGAATTATCGTTTATCCTAAATTGGTTTTCAGCTGAGTTAGACAACGTAGAATTTTCCAAAAATACCAGCTAGGTTAGGTTAGGGTTGTATTATAACAAGACTTAAAAGCTTAAAAATTCGGGCGGAAACTTGTTTAAGATAAACGAAAATTCGGATTAACGATGCATTAGGACAAATGACTATTAGGAATTCCAATATACACCCGTAGGTATATTTTAAAGCGCTTTTCAAATGGAAACGGACCTTGTTCTGTTACCCCACCGTAACAATTTACCCAAAAACCTACCAAACTGCGGCATAATGAGTATACATCGCCGGACAGCCGCGGGCTACCTAAATGCCGTCAATTGAAACTTTTCTTGTTTGCGGGAGTTTGCGCGGAAAGTTGCGCGGCGTTCCGGCGCTGCGGTCGGGCCTCCTGATACACGCCATGATGCCGGCCCTTTATTGTTCATAAATTAGGCTTGATCCTGCTTTAATTGCCTTATGGTCTTAGATCCCAATAGGAGACAACCTATTGCTTGTTAAATAGACCAATTACATACTAATCCAAATCATGAAGCCTATAGAATATGAAAACGTTAGGTTTAGTGCAAATTATTAGTACCGACTTACCCACCTACCCAATAGTTGTGCCGGGAAAAAATGGTCAACCTATATATATATTTATATATATACAGTGGTGGTCACATAATTAGGGACACTTGTTTTTTTCCCATACAATTGCCTACAAATATGACTTTTAAATTTTGACCACCATTTAAAAAGTTCTTGACCAATTTTATTGTTAAATACAATTTACTTTAGATCATTAACTAAGGTTTAAATTTATGTACAATGAACTAATGGTAAAAACGAACCTTATATTTTATAGGGATTTAAAAACTTAGTGCTGGCTCGTCCATACAAAGTTCTACAACTTTGTATGAACGCGAGGTATTAATTTTTTCAAATCCTTATAAAATGAAAGATCCGTTTTCAACAGAGATGAATTGTACATACATTTAAACCTTAGTTCATTAATGAACGATGAGTGTAACCAAATATTAAATTAGTTTAGAAATTTTTGAATGGTGGTCAGAATTGAAAAGTCATATTAAATTTGTAGGTATGGGAAAAAAATAAGTGTTCCGAATTATGTGACCACCACTGTATATGGACATATTTAGTCACGTCATTAATGGAGGAACACGAAATGGCGATGCTGCAATGTGAAAAACCTGGCAAAGCAATTATTTATAATTCCGATGTATAAATCAAACCGGGCAAGAGCAGGTCGGACCATGCTAAGTATAGGGTTCCGAAGCCTTTACAACAAACACATAAAACTTTCTCGAAAAACATGTGTGAACAAATTTTCTAATTCAAGTTATTTGTTGTCTTATCACTTGTATTTTTGTCTATTGGGGGGGGACAACTCCAGCGATAATTACACTATTCTAGTTCCATATTTCCTAAATGTTCCCACAAACCTAAAAAAATATAATAACATGACATGTACAAAATTTATTTTTAAACCCTATCCAATAATAACTCACTCGATGTCATGATGTAAAAAAAACTTTGCTTTAGGTACTTGTACCCGTGGTACGTGTTTTTTTTTTTAAATATTGATTTCTTGACTTTGTCGGCGTTATGTAAATGTATATCTAAGCCAAATTACAGCTCTTTTATTACAAGAGTCTCTGAGCTAAACCACGGACAGACGGACAGACGGACATGGCGAAACTATAAGGGTTCCTTATTTGACTTGGGAACCAAAAAATACAAAGGCATACTGAAAGTGTAACACAATTTCTTTACAAAAGGAACTTAGATAATGGCCTTTAGATTGCTGCATTCTGAAACGCATACTTTGCAAATGTTCGTTTGCTTTGTAGTTATTTTCAAAGGAAATTCTTTAAACATTCCTCCGTATTAAGTGCAGTTGCAATTTAGCATGACACTGCGTTTTTTTACTGCACTTTAAAATGCAAAACTTGTACTAAGTAAGCCAAGTTGTTTTTTAGATCGTATGCATTTTTCGACAACCCTACACTTCCTGTTCGAAGTTTCTAAAATCAACACAACATCAATGAAGTTAAAACGTTCACTTAGGTACATTGACACAAAATTAGAAATATGGTTTTTTAATTTTTATTTTCCGGGTTGAGACAACCGGTGAAATTACTAGCATAGAGGCATTCCATCTCACCCCTCGGGGTTATCAACACATGTTCCAGTCTCAAGATTGTAGTCTTGAGAATGCAAATAGAAATAGAAATAAAAATAATTAATTAAACGCATTTGAAAAAAAACCGGCCAAGTGCGAGTCGGACTCGCGCACGAAGGGTTCCGTACCATTATCTATAAAACGTTAGCAAAAAACTGCAAAAAAAACACGTTTGTTGTGTGGGAGCCCCCCTTAAATATTCATTTTATTCTGTTTTTATTTGTTGTTATAGCGGCAACAGAAATATATATTCTGTAAAAATTTCAACTGTCTAGCTATCACGTTTCATGAGATACAGCCTGGTGACAGACAGACGAACAGTGAAGTCTTAGTAATAGGGTCCCGTTTTTACCCCTTGGGTACGAAACCCTAAAAAACAGATAACTAAAATAATAAAAAATTTAACATGGCGTTGAAAACCCTCTCAGCTTTGTGTCGCAGGAAGCCGCGGCGCTGGTTTTCAGAGGGACCCCGAGTTAAAAACTAACTTAAATATCTAAAACAAAAATAAAAAGGAATGACAAATGTGTACTCGTTTGCTTTCTCTGGGCCATAAAAAAGTCCTTTTTAGTTTTAAGACTTGTATGTGTATGTGTGAAAGTTTTTAACATGAAATGCTCAATGCCCACATGCTCAAGTCAACCAAACACTAAGCAGAAATACCAAGCAAATATTTAAACAAAATGATATTTTTTGTTTTCAAATATAAGTCGCAACGAAGCTGGAGCGCAGCCAACTGGAGACATGCATTAAACTTGCATACAACCACTGACAGCCCGCTCTTTGCACTCACATAAATAATGTCCACTGCACCAGGGATGTCACACGAGCAAGTTTTTAACGTACCGGAGTAAAGTACAGGTGAATTGGAATAAGGAAATAAATCTGAAATCATTTAATTTTGTAGTCTTAAAAAACTATGTTAAAGAGTGTATTTGTTCTACTTAAATTTAGCGTATAGTGCATGTGGATCCCCTTGAATCACTGACAAACAAGGATCGAAAGTATCATTTTCATCGAAAGCTAATTTGTGCTGAAATTGTTTTTAGGTTACCTTAAGTATCGCCATAGTTTAGGTTAGGTTAGCTCTGTGACTACCATAGAAAATATAAATACTGCAAGTGTAAATACTTGTCGATGTAATGAAAATTCGGCGAAGCAAAACATTCTATGAAATTACTGTAGGTGGTTTTAGGGGTTAACCAGTATATGAAAGCACCTACAATGAATACTATACAATAAATGAAATTATAATAACTGAATGTCCCACTAATTGGTACTTAATGTCTCACTAAAACTTACTGAATATCTCACAAAGTCTCACTGGTGTTACATGCTTATAAAGTATCCAAATAATGTAAAACATATCAAAATAGTTTTAAAAATTAAACAAGATTTAACCACGACCCTTCAGTCTCTGTTATTGTTAGATTACCAAGACAAAGTTAAAACAATGAAATTACAACTCAGTTTGGATCACGAAATCGACCCAACTCAATTACAACGTTCATTTTCAATTTAGTTGTCTTTCTTAACTTAGTTTACCAATTTTATATCTAGTAACTTGTCTGGGTTCTTAATGCGATCAACTATGAATATTATTGTCGGCTATTTCTAATGCCCTTCCAAATTCGCATAGAATTTGTTTCCAATTACTCCCATCCATTAGAAAACCTTTTTTTGTGTTTCTCTCTATCACTTTTCAAGTTTCTACATGTTTACAGTTCAATAGCTCTTAAGAGGGCACATAATAATATGATGCCACGTCTATATACTAATTAAAAGGATTCTCCTATGGAAGCCCTAATCGTCATTTGTCCTAATGCATCGCTTGTCCGAATTTTCATTTATCCTAACGCCATTTCCACTTAGATTATAAAACTTTTTAGTATTGTTATAATACAACACTAACCTAACCGAACCGCAGATATAATTGGAAAACTTAAAAAGTTGCCTGACTCATCTGAAAACCAGTTTAGGGCAAATTAAAATTCGGACAAACGATGTGTTAGGACAAACGTTGTTAGGGATTGTGAGGGACACCCAATTAAAAGAGATGGCTTTACGTACCTACCGCACGAAGAACGTAAGATGGAGATAGTTGATTTTCAGCGTCACATTCTAATAATTGCTGTTTATTTTATAACCACGACATTTAATTGATTAAAAAAAAGGTTGTACAGGACTAAGAAGTTATAAGTACTCAACTGCTTAATCAAAAATCGTCATTTAAGACCGTCTGGTTCCGAACATTCATATAATACATGGGAGAAAGGTGTCATGTTTGAAAAATAAAACTATCGAGGATTTTGTTTTTATTCGTATTTCACGTCTAACAGTCTCAAGGAAACACGACCAAGTTAAATATATCCAAAAAACAGACACATGGGCGTTATGGTTATTGAGATCCAGATCGCGGAACACTACCGACTTTATCACACTTGGTTTCTACTTCTGTTTTACATTGTTACACTCGCACACTAGTCAAACTGACTTTACGAACCAGCGAGGCTTTTCAAGACCTTCTTCTTCTTTTTTTATTAATGGTGGTGCACCGCGGTATTCCTTAATGATTTCACCAATGTCAAGTGAATGAGAGTAAATCAGTATTTTCAAGAGCACGATAAGTACATTGTATGCGTTGTCAGTCAAACAGTAATATAAAAGTTTTTATCTACATCCATATCATAACTTCCCTACAATATGTTCAGAAGCGATAAGCAAATCGCCTATATTAAGAAACCTGTATCTGCGGTTGCATCTTAATGTTTACATTAAAGTATAGTGCATCGTAATGTTTACATTAAAGTATCGGTACCTAAACATTAAAGAATCGGTAATACTGTACCACTAACATGAAAATACAAGCCATATCTGTACATTATAAATAAAGTTTCTTTTTAAGCTTTGGTACTACAAACAAGTTAACAGTAACACTAACTTAATAAAAATACAGGCCATATCTGAACATATTATAGAACTCGCCTTCGGCTCGTTTCATAAAACCACACTCGTGCTTTAATGCCTCTTATTATGGACCAGCCACATAAACTACTATTACGTACACTCATATCAAAAGTCCTCTATTATGCGCTCAAAACCCGTTGGCAATGACCAGCATTACCTGTGGTAGTAGGTGAAAGCGATGACAGCTGTTAATTTTGGAACATGTTCCAAATTTGGATCTCATTACCTTACGATATTCAATAACGTAATTTCAAAATTACGTTAAAGCTGTCATCGCTGTCACCTACTACCACAGGTAAGCTAATTATGTTAATTTGCCTTTCGGCTTCTGGACCCATCTTAGAGTACTTATAATATGTGTGTAGATAAAGTATTGTACGAGACTCTGCGTAATTAGCATTACAACACTCGTGTGATCTATTATGAACCTGATGCCTGTCATTACGCAACCGTCACGTAAACTACTATTTTAGTAACTAGAGACCCGCCCTTACTACTCCGAGAGCTATTGCACGGAGCGTCCAATGCGTTGTCACTTAGCTAACTAGACAAGTAACTAAAGACCCACCTTTGCTTCTCCTTGCTGAAATGTGTAAATATTGTAAATATAACCCTTTCGGAAAACATTCTCTAGATGATAGTAAAACCACAACAAATTCTGTTATGAAATACTAAGAGATGCAGACGATATTAACAACTTTATTTTATACCATCTATAAAGATAGATATTTGAAGCCAAATCTGCTAGTTTATAACACTTTATCGCTACAATCTAACCCTGCTCTTGCAGAAATGATATTCGTTAAAAGCATGCTCGGAGAGATGACACGCTAGCCAAACGAGGATTCGATTTTACAAGCGAAAGAACTGCTTTTTTGTCATGTTCACTTATTTTAAAACGGGATGTTTTACACCGTTTAACTCGTTTAGTAGAAAAAGCGCTTTTAAAATTTTGTGACATAATTCTGGCAGCGAATAAATTTTACAGGGAAAATTACATTTTTATATTCTCTGTTGAAGTAATTATCATCTATTCCACTTTATTTAACCAAATTGGTTTCGTATTTTTTACAATATGGTCTCCTTTACTGTCAAATTAATAAACCTGAACATAGCGATAGCGATATAGTTTATAATAAAGCAAATAGTTTAGTTTATGCTGCTAAAATATGTCGTCATTAAGAAGAGTTGCTTAAAGAAAGGAGAGAAATAATTATGTTGCTTTCGTTAAATCTAGCTATGTAGATGATACAGTTTAAATATCACCATCACGTGACAGACATCTACGTAACTATCACACAAGTATGATGAGTACGGTGTCACTTTGTTTTGCCGACACTCATTTCATAGAATGTATGACTTCATCGAATATAATTTCATCGAAAGCTTTTCTGCTGAAGCCGTGTTGATTTCAGGTTATTTTAAATATGATTTGCATGGGTTAGGTTAGCCTTGTGACTATCACAAAATGTGTTAACTGTTCCTGCGCCTAGAAAAGTCTTTCGACAAAATTCAAATTCTGCGAAGTGATACGTTCTATGAAATTAGTTTCGATAAAACAAGGATAAACCGACGAGTACATAAGGAAGATAATGTAATGCGTTTTATAGATAAGTTTATACCGTAATAAAATTGCCACTGACAAGTATTCCAATATTATACAGCGAAACCAATCATATTGCCAAGAGCATTAATTAAATTTATAGCGGTATGTAACTCCTAACCCCCAATTGATAAACGCACAATAAACCCATTTTAGTTAAAAGTATTCGTTGTCCCTTTCTTTCAAATTCAAATATCATAATGACTGATAAGGACAGAGCATATTTCAAGCACACCGTGTTTATGAATAAGAAGGCTGACTCCACACCGAATATACTCACAATAATTAAAGATCCATGTGGTTTTAGTCAAGTTCAACACATTCACTGCCAACCGCTCTGATTTCCGTGCAAAACGGACCCCAACAAGCAGGACGCTGGCAGGGTTAAAGGTATCTCCCAAGGTAGACCCAGGTATACCACATTGAATTGATTCCAGCTCCCGGCCCCATCGAGATATGCAGGGAATTAATATTCATTACACCCGACTTGGGGCAGACTAGCTAGTGTTGGATAGTACACATCTTACTTTACTTACATGGATTTAGTAAAAGATTATAGATAAAGTGACCCGGGGCGTTTAGATCTTCAGGGTAATTCATAGTTCAGAGGCCTCTTACAAAATCTGTACTGGCATTCTCGCATATTTTATATTTTCTTCATTAATTAAATGCAATTAAGTGAAATTTAAAAATTTAATCTACATATTAAGTCTTACCGCTTATTTAATAGTGTACTCTTCAATTAGTGCAAGAATATTTGAATTTTATAAATTTTGAACTTTATGGACCCCAGCAATAAATCACTGAAGCTCTTTTCTAATTGGCAAAACCATATTCCTTTTGAGCTCTTAATTAGATGACAGTAAATAAATTATAGTTTGGCAGAGTAGGATAGGTAGAGTCCATGTTGTCATTTACCGATCTCATTGCTTTGCATTTCTTTGGTTTTAGTGGTCGTAATCACTTGCAGAATGCATCTTGCCTAGACCAGGAACTGTCTAGTTGTATAGAATCTGCATCGTATTGTATTCAGAACTGGGAACACCTCAAATCTCCTTAATTAAAACCGACTATTATTTGGCTGAATATTTAATTTTCCAAAAGCTATGTTAGGTTGGATATATTTAAGATTAGATGCTTAATTTAATTGCTAAAGAACATAAAAGTCTGATTGGAAGTATATGTTATAAATTATAAAAAATCGGGACTTCAGTCGATTATTTATTATGTATTGTACCAGATTTTTTATGCAGGAAAATAACTAAAGAAAAAAGCGACTAGTATTTCGCTGTGGCTGTTAAAAAGATAGGTATGATATTGATGATTCTCGTATGAGAAGAAATATTATAACGTACATCAAATTATTCATGCTAAAATAAACAAAATTAAAAAACAACGATATTAACTTACTGTTTCTAGTTAGATAATTTGCCTTGGGTCTTGTTTATAAAGCCCCAATATACCTCCCACACATACAAAGTATACAACAACATAAACGTACCTATAGCCCCATTTCCATATCCACATCAGACTGATGCCTGTTGCCAATATTCAGAGTACGGATCTGGTTACATCGGGTTAAAATTTAACATTTGCCGGATACTAACGGCCAGACTCAGTTATTGACGATAAAGTCGTTCCTTAGTGACGGTTTTTTATACACAAATTTGAATAATAACTAAATAAAAAGCAAGCTTTAGCATTTTTTGATAACGTCGTCGATATATTAATCACATTAAAGTGCATAAAATCCGCCATTTTGTTTTTTAAGAATTATAAGTAGGTACCCCGTGACTCTCGCGCCAACAAGACGAATTTAATGACGTTGGTATCATTTATCAAAATCGGTTGACCCGTTGAGTAGTTAAGAGGGGACTTAGAAACGGACATACATACATACATACAGTCACGAACTTTAATTTGGGACCCACCTCAAGTCCAAAGTCATTCTGACATTCTACAACAATAAGGTTGAGTCTCCTATTAGCTACAAATGATTTGGCATCTCTAATGACATTGACGACTTCAAGCCTATTTTTCTTGAAATGGGTCACAAATTAACGATCGCGATAGTACATACAGATCAAACACATAACCCATAATTTTGGGCTTCGCCGCAGTCGGATAAAATGGTTTCTAGAACGTCTCCGAGTACGGCGGTGGATGTGTTTAAACACGAACTGGATAACTTTTAAGTTCCGCAAACAACATGTTTAGTTCCCGTTAGGTATTGCAGATAGGTGTCGTTATCATGATTCTGTTAATATAATTATAAATAAATAAATATGAAGTGACAATGTCACACCAATTGACCTAGTCAAAAAGTAAGCTCTAGGCTTGTACTATGGGTACTAGACATAGATATAAATACTTATATTAAAGAGAAATATATACTTAAATACATAGGAAACATCCATGACTCAGGAAAAAATATTCGCGCTCATCACACAAATATCTGCTTTTACCGGAATTTGAACCCAGGACCGCTAGCTTTGTAAGCAGGGTGACTACCAACTAGGCCAGCGCATCGATTGTCGATCGATCAATTCGTCTCGATTTTGTCCGTGTTGAATGATATGCATAATATACATAGGTTGCATTAGGGTCTCCCCAGACCTATCGACGCGGAATCGGCTTGAGCCAGTAAGAAAAAGTTTTATGTTCATGCAATAAGAGCGAAAACGACGTCGTTCCGTTCGCAACGCCGAATCGAGCCGAGCCGAGCCGAGCGACGCCTTTTTCACTCCTACTGCACGGACATAAAACTTTTTCTTACCGGCTCAATCGCGTCGCGTCGATAGGTCTGGGGAGACCCTTATAGTCAAACTACCATATGTTTTTTTTTTTTAATGTATAATGCTTTCAGATTATTACCCTCAACATAATTAATAAACTTACAAAACCCGCGTTCTTCCATAATACCATTTTAAATACATAGTGCTTAGTAAAATAATTCTACGAGTGTCAAGGTTGGTTTTTTACCCTAAAAGTCATCAGTTGGGCCATATCAAAAATATGCTAGTAACGATGTACTTAATTGTAGTCAATGTTGAATAGATACCCTGTTTCATTTACTTATTTAGTTAAAGTTCTTAGCATAACACAAAAAAATATATAAATGTCGGAAAGCCTAAAAGCACCACCACGTGATGATAGTTTAAAATAAAAGCAATGGCTTAAAAAACAATAACATATGGTTACATACGAGTGTACCAACCGTTTCTGTTTGATGCCCGCAGCCCGAGCCGAGTCATGATCCGTCCTAAGAACCCACTAATAAACAGAGGCGCCGGCTAAATGGGAATTCCCGGCTCTGGCCAACGTTTGAATTCATTACAAGATAAACCGGGATCCGATGCCCTTAAGGTAATTAAATTTGGAATCCTGCTTAATTACTTTTGTTTTGGGAATAAACTGATACGCAAAAGACTATTTGAACATTTTGTTTCTGTTGTCGTTGTGAAGACATGATTAGCGTTATTGGTATAGTATATGCAGATGTTTGTATAATAACAAATGTTTGTTCCTGAAATTAAAATATGACCCATGTTGTTTAAACATGGACTTTATTGATCTTTCTGGCACCCTTCATGTCAAGTTAATACTCGTAAATGGTATCATACGTAACGTTTACAATAAGATAACAATATATGTAAATACAAATCAGAATAAGGCCCTAGCATATAGATGAAATATATTTATTCATGCCTAAACACACACACACACTCTTAAGAAAATGCAAAGCCAAAGCGAATTAACTCAGTATTTGTTTACTCAATCGTGTTAGGTGTAATGCCGGATGCACGTGCTTGGTGTTTGCCGCAAACAATACAGGACGCAACTATATGTTAGAGTGAGATGGAAATATTTATGTGCTCAAGTCTGTAGCATACAAGTTGCGTCTTGCAGTGTTTGCGGCAAACATCAAGCATGTGGATCCAGTTTAACAAAGTTTATTTTAAAAGAAGAAGGATTCCTTTTTAAAAAGTGACAACTTTGCAATTCGCAATTTTGCCAACGTTTAAAAATGGAAGCGCAGTAAAGCAAGCCAATTACAGTAGTCGGGTGGGCGGGTGTGAACCTCCTAACTGAGAATAAATGGAGCGCACGCAGCCGACTCATTCAAACGCAGCTAAACGAACTTTTTACATTAGAAACCATGGAGTTTTGCTAACTTTTAAATTTAAGGTCATTATCGTGAGCCAAATTTAGAGTTCCCTAGTACACAGTGCGGGTCAGTATTCAGCTTTAGCTATTATAACGGCTTTTGTAAATTTGTATTTGTTTTAGTGTTTTTACGCGGAGAGACGAAAAAACAAGCAAGGGAAGGTTAAGGACTTATTTTTTCTCAAATTTATACATTTGTTATTGTGTTTTGTATTTAAGTTTACTACAACAAATCTTGTTTATAAATATCAAAACATTATTACATGTATACGATAAATGCACTAAACTCTAGCAACACTGACAGCTTAGCCACATCCAGCTTAAGGCGGACAACACAGACACAATACAAACAAAGGTGGCATACGAAGCTCCGGGCATAGACAATGGTCCTTAATGGAAACAGGCAGCTCTATAATGACGCGATAGTGGCGGTATTAGACGCAAGACCTTACCTATTAGCACTAAGTATAAGGTAAGGTACGTAGCGTTAGTGGGTTATCGGGCGGGAAGTGGAAGCTTGGAGGATTATCCGCGAACCCGTAAGGTATTAGATAGAGTTAGGGACGTCCATCATACAGCTCTTATACAGGGTTGTTAGTTATTCGATGCATTAGTTTTTGGTAATTTAGAGCTCTTTGTGGTGTGGTAGAGCTTATTTCGTAAAACATATTGAGAATCAAAGATAATTCACATATTTCATGGTGGATTTAGGCATGTCAATCAAATTTTTTTTGGTCATCATCTGTAAATTAAGGCACCTATATAACCTTAGAAAAAGTCAAGGATGTTTTAAATAATGGAGCTGAATTACCCAGTTTTGGGGTGAAAGTTTTTTAGGTTTATTAAAAGCCCTAAATTTTCAACACCTAAGTTTTCTTTTTCAAAAACTAAAATTTTTGGTCATTTTATTACATCTTTTTTTTCTGTTTTATTTAAATAAAAAATATAGAATCACATAGTTGAGTGTGATGCTTGCATGCCCTAGTGTTGTGTAGTGTTATTATTTTTTATGTGATATATCAGTCACCATGAAACCAAGAGTAAAGTACCACTAGTACCAGTACTGAAGAAATTCTTACAAACGACATTCCTGGTCTCACTACAAAGTTTCCCTTATGGAATCCCTAATCGTCGTTTGTCCTAAATTTAGTTTTTCCTAAACCCTCGTTAATTTTAATACTTTTATTACTGTCATCTTACAAACCTAACCTAACCGCAGCTAATTTTGAAAAACTTTAAAAATTGTCTGACTCAGCTGAAAACCAGTTTAGGACAAATGATAAGATAAGGCAAACGTTATTAGGGATTTCAAGGCCCACATAAACACATTAACTGTATCCTGATGGGCATAAACGGACAAGACTCACTCGCTCGCGCTCGCAGCACATGCTGAGTCTATGCCTTTTGTCACACCTTTTTTTTATTAAATTTTGTTTGTATTTTTACTGGTTTTGGGTGACAATAAATACTTCTTATTTATTTTTTAAGGGTGTTAACAAATGAGTTTAGGTAGCCAGCCTAAAGTTAACAGGTTTTAGACGCGTCTGGATATGTAGCCTAAGCTACTAAGTATACTACTTGACACGCGAGCTTACTAGCAGAAGGCAATAACAATTGTATATGGTACAAATTACAATGTTGCCAATATTAGGAGTTAAGGGGCGACCATGCCCATACCAGACTTTTTTGATGAAGTTTAAGTTCTTATAACTCAGTCAAAACTCTATGTAAATTTATGAAAAAATACATTATAATTATACATACATTCATCTTTGATTCTGACGAACAGAATTTCAAAATAACCCATGGTACTTTTTTATAATTTTTTAAAAACATGACTATAAAAACACAAAATTGGATACCTATAACTTTTTCATCTTGGCGTCAATATGTAATATGGAAACTACATCTAAATATTCTTCATTAATATATGTAATAAACATTTGCATATTCTATAGGCATCATGCTTTCGATTAGTATGTAATTGGTCTATTTAACAAGCAATAGCAATTTAAAAAAATAAATCGTTTTCAGTTGCTTTTTTTTAATCTTATAAGGACTGGACTTTAAATACAAATTGTTCAGTCAACCTATTCGCCATATATTACTTAGCATATTAAATTTGATATAAAAAACTTTTTCACAACACTGCTCGGAAATATGGCCATAGGTGGTCTTGTTTGGGGTCACAAAACGTCACTTATAAGGACAGACCAAGAATGTTTTTCTTGGCGTGTTTGCTGATTGGTCGAGAACATTGTTGTCCAACTTTAAGAACCAATGAAAATCAATCAATCCATTTTTGTGTCATAGCTCCTTAAAATGAAAAATTGAAATCGACCAATCAGAACACACCATTTTGTGTCGTAAAATATTAGGTGTATTTTTGCTAAAAGATACACAGACTAAAAACTATATCACTGTTTTTTTTTTAAAATGATATTCGAACTTGGCCCCTACTCTCGAACCACTAGAGATAAAATTACATGGGAGATATGGCGAAACAAATACAATTTTATATGGAGATGACATCTTCATCTCGCATGTTAGTTTATTAATCTCGAGTGCCACGAGAATAGGGGTCCCGATTAAAAAAAAAGTTATCTATGGTAAAATTGGCGGTGATGTCACATTAACATGTATTAAAATTTGAGTTTAGAATATGAATTTCTATTTTATTTCCTCTCAGTAGTTGTGAAAAGCACTATGTCTGCCTCGGTAGAAAGTGCAATTTATGGACTCGTACACTAGACGGCCTCAACTACGTTTCGGCCCTCAATATGACTCGTCCAAAAATCGCGTACTTTCTATCCTCTGCAACAATGTACTATTTATCGAATAAACGATCCCCTACTATTATGGTAGTTGCCGTCCATAGTGGACATCCATTTTTTATTACATACAAACATTGTACATACAGTACTACCTACCATTTTCTTAGTAGCGATTATCAATATTCGTTTTTCTATGACATCCGAGTGACAAATATACGGTCAGTTGCGAGTGCATGCGTGATAGCGACCAGCCTAAAGCTATTAAGAAACTGGGAATACTGTTTGATCGACTGTTAAACTCACCATGCTTTCCACTCGCTTAAATTCAAATTCGGATATGTCCCTGAAATTTGGTATACGAATTTAAAACTCAATTTGTTTGAAAAAACACGCAAATTCCTTTGTCCTTTTACGTCGGGTAAAAAAAGAAGTTTGTTATCGTACAAAGATAACTTTCAATCTCAAAGGCTTTATGAAGCCGGTGCAAAATACCTTTAATTTTCTCACAGACGACGCTGTGTCATTTTCCCCGAAAATACACAGCTGTGTCAAGATTTTTTTCGGCAGGACTGTCCGATCTAATAGCACTGTATTTTCAAAGAACATGACGCACGCCCTAGGGTATTGTTACTTTGTTATTAAAGAACAGAGGCCGTATATGTCCACAGGTCAAGTTCCAGGCAGTGAATGAAACAGCGATATATAACTCCTATAGCTTTGTCTCTGTCGAGGAGGCCGCCAGGCTGTTAAACACGACAACGTTGGTGACTTAATTATCTCTTTTGAACATTGTTCTTGTATTTATGTCAGTGTATTGCTGTCGTACCTACTACTTATTTGGATATCTAATAAAATAAGCAAGCATACTTAGAACGATTTAACGTTGCCTTAACGGTCGCCGGTTTTAATGATTTTTGTTGATAGAACCTTGTTGCAGTAAGAAGATGTTTATATCATAACGAAATTTCATGCAAATGATTTCATATTATGACATCATTACGACATGAGTGAAAATGACAAAGTGCAAGAGTAATCACAGGTTGGGTTTTAAATATAATGTTTTTCATTAAGTAGTATTGTTATTTCACTCTATATTTAAATATTGTAAAAAACTGTTCAGAACTTAAATAAATATCTCTAAAAGTAATAAAAAAGGTCAATTTCACACATTTTGACAACAAACAAAGTGCTGTCATAATCCTTTTTTTTTTAATCATCATTTAGGCTACGGTAATATAGCCCCGTAAAGCTCAGAGAACTGTCATAAACGATTTTTTTTTTTTGAGAAGAACTGTAATGAGTAAAACAACTGTAAATAATTGGTTAATAGACCAAACACTATCAGAAAAAAATATAATATACACCTCTTCAAAACAAACAAACAAATATTCCCCATACGGATAATCAAACCCGTGTCACTACAAACTACACTTACCACGTCGTCATACAACTACGGTATAGATGCCACATGGGCTATGCAAAGTAGAATAGAGACCCCGTTGCGGACTGATTAGTATGCCAACTTGATCAGGGCTGTTTACTTGATCAGGTTCATCAGAGTTATTGATGGCGGACCGCGGACCATCAATCACCGGCCATCGCCGTCGGTGATAACCCTAATATTTTGTTATTATTGTGCGCTTTGCGGAATAATTAACGGGTGTTGATTTAATAAAAACAAGTCGTACAAAGGCAAGTTTTAAATAACCGATATATTTATTTTTAAATTATAAATGCTTTTGCGTTTTGACCTTAGTCTCATCTGATGTTAAGTGACGACGAGGTTGAGGGTGGTACGCGCTTACTAACGAAGCCTATTTTTTGCCTTGAAGACACCAATGTTATACGATTCCGGGAATACAGACGCGGGGAGCACATTCCACTCGTTAGCAGTGCGAATAAGAAATTATGCAGCAAACCGCTGCGTCCGAACCATTGGAAATTAGTCTATATGCGGATGAAAGCCCTCCCGGCGTCTGGGCAACCGATGGGAGAAAGTGGAGGGTGGAATGAGGCCATGTTTTGATATTGTAGTCTATGTAAATCAGAGGACAAATATCCAAGGACAATCTCACACAAATTCAATAGTCCTAAATCTAGCTTTAAGCATAACGATAAACAAAATATACTTGTCTAGAAAAATACATACTCACGTTCATCTTAAAAATATTTGCACGTGCCGGGATTTGAAGCTGGGACCAAGCTTCGTAGGCACGGTCACTACCAACTAGGTTAAATGCGTTGTAAATTAAATTAAAAAAATTAAAAACCTTTACTTAACAAAAACATTTTAGTTTTTTACTTACGTCAAAATCTTATCCTCTAATGGTACTACTAACATAACGGATTATTAGTGGGTATATATAATATAATATACTTTTAAATTCACATTTTTTTTTTATTAAAGAGCGTAATATTGTAAAAGGCATAGTATTTTTTCATCTATGAAACACTTTCCGCGGACATAACATTCTAAATGACATGTTTGCTAATTTTCAAATCGCAATACTTATCTTAAAAAGTTACTTAAGTGACAAGATAATTATGTTGTCTCCGTGTGTGTACCTTTCACATAGCATAAAATAAAGTAGAATAAACACCCTATTAACATGTACACATACGTGTTATAATAGTTAATTCTCCAGTGCAGAATTAGGTATTCATGCAATAGCCAAAGCCTCTTTCGGTAAATTACTTCAAGCAACCAGTAAAGCTTTGCTGCATCTTCCGGCTCTCGAAAACCCCCATCCACCGTCTAAAACCCCTCTCTTTGTGCCCCAGTGCCCTTGATGTAAGTAAAGATTAAATTCCCTTATCCCGGCGATAAGCGAATCAAATCAAATCAAATCAAATCTCTTTATTTTGCCTAAATGTGGTACAAAAGGTGTTACAGTTGGACAAAGTCACACACATTTTGCCAGTATCTGGCATGCAAAAATATCATAATCATACAATTTAAAGCAATGTTAAAAATGCTTCAGGACTACATGGGTTGATCGCTTATACATGCATAAGATAAATTCATACTCAATCATAATAAAATTAAATAAAATTAAAAAATCACAGTCAATCGTTAAAGTAATCAAAATATTCTTCAGTACTATAAAAGCATTCCTGCACTAACCAACTCTTAAGTTTAGTCTTGAATAGTCTAGTAGGCAATTCTTTAATTTCATCATGCAATCTATTATAGATGCCAATGGACATGCAATATGCGTTCTTACCATACAATTTAATCTTTTGAGCAGGACCAACGAGGCGATTTGGATACCTTGTATTAAAATTACATATTTCTTTGCTGGTTTTAAAAAGTTCTGGATGCAGTTTGACGAATAAACAAATTTCATATAATATGTACATGCTTGGTACAGTCAGAAGTTGTAGGCTTCTAAATAACGGCCTACAAGATGTTAGGATATCAGCATTACAAATTGCTCTAATGCACTGTTTTTGAGCTATTAGTGCACGTTTTACATGACTAGAGTTGCCCCAAACAACGATGCCGTATCTGAGCAGGGAGCAAACATATCCATGATAAGCCTGTAATGCAGCCTGTTTGGTGCTTATCTTAGTAAGTTTCCATAGAGCATATGCAAACGCATTTATTTTACTGCAAAGTTTGTTTATATGCCCAGCCCAGGAGCATTTATCATCCATGCAAATCCCCAAGAATGTCGTCTGGCTGGATTCTTCTATAGTTTGATCCGCAACGGCTACCGTTAGGGAGAGCTTTTTCCTATTTTTATTTACGAACTGTACAAATGTGGTCTTTTGTAGATTAACATTTAGATTGTTCCTATGTAACCATTTTATGACATTAGCGATGGTGTCAGTTATGTCCTTATTATAAGAACTAGCATTATTACATGGTATTACTATAGAAAGATCATCTGCGAAGAGTATACAGTCAAAGTTTGTTACATTCGGTAAATCGTTAATATATAATAAAAAAAGCAGTGGACCCAGGATACTCCCTTGAGGCACTCCAACCTCATTTACTTTAATAGAAGACCTATGAGCAGTAACGATATTGTCTGAATCTATCTGAGTTATTTCAACAAATTGGGTTCGTGCGAGCAAGTAATCTCTGAGCCACTCTTTCACCACACCTCTTATTCCGTAACGCTCACATTTAGCTAAGAGTGTCTCGTGGCACACAAAATCAAAAGCTCGACTCATATCAAAGAATATTGTAGTTACCGACAACGAGCGAGACACGTAATATCTTGACAACTGAAAAGTTACAAAGTAAAAAAGGCTTGGGGGGAGAATCGCGAGGCTCAATTACACGAGGTCACGTGGGAAATCGGCGGAATCTCTGAAACAGAAATGTTGCCGACGGGACTATTCTGCTGGTGTCAAATGAGAATCGCTCCCGAAACGTCTTTCGCGCGATTGGTGAATTTTCCCTAACATATCTAAGCCTTTGCCTGCGACTTCATCCGAGTAGACCTTTAAAAACGTGATTTCCACGGGACTATTAAAATTTACGGGGTAAAACGTATGCTGTGTTTTAATCTATGCATCAAATTTCATTACAATCCATTCAGGTTCTAAATAAAGGCCTTTAACGGATTGTAAGTATGTTTTTTATTAAGCTCTTCAAAACCCCCAGGAACAGGTCGGTCGTCTGTATATATGTTCTATGCCGACCTCTCCCGTAGGGTTTTGAATTTCTCATTTAGAAACATAATTAAGTTTGAGATAAATTATCATCTTACGAGTAGGTAGAAAGGAGTGACCAAAATTTGAGCCGATGGGACAAGCCGGGTTACTTCTTCTTATAATGTCCCGACTGACCAACAAAGAAGGTTATGTGTATAATGTATAATGAGAAGATTTTTGTCTCTGTATCTGTAAGTATCAGAATAGGCATGTCGTTCGAGAAAGCGATCTAAGGAAACGTTAATAACGAATACAATTGTAAGCAATCGTGTTCTTTCAATGGAAATTCGAGGCCGTCGAGAATGCGTCGGATTCACGCAGGATACAATTGAATTAGAATCGAAGCTAACATTTTACACGTTAACAAAGACAATTGAGATCGCTGCGGTTTCTCGGTCAATAATTGTCTCGCTACGAAAAATTCTATAACTTTTTGGTGGCGATTTTTTTCGCGTAAATTTCTGTTTTTTTTTTTACTTTTTTATTTATTTATGCAGGATGACAGAATACATAAGATTTGTTACAGTATAAATGTTCATGTGATGTATTTGGGTATTTATGTACCCCAATTACAGGTGAACACATCATTCATTACATATTAGTATAAGACAACAATACAAAATACACATGGAAGATTCTAAATTAGATATTAATATTTTACCCCTTAGCTTAAAAAAAAACTTCTTTAGCGGGTTACGTCACAAAGCTATATCTCAAACTTCATGTTTCTAGCTTATTTTGCAAAGGTTTGGGATGATCTGGTTCTGGATTTAATTATATTGTATAGGGGTTAATTTTACAAGGTGCTTTTCACGGAAACGCTATTCTATTGCTTTTTTACATAATTATAAAGATAATAAAGATATGTTTTGTGTTATAAACTATTACTAAATCAAAAACCTGTGTAGATATTCATAATAAAAAATTTAATGAAATAATTGTTTTCTTGCTGAAATTTCCACTACGAATATAGAATAATAAAAAGTTATAAACAGATGTCACTTTTTAACTCTTTTCTTGTAATCTTAATCTTCCGCGTAGAATTTATTTAAGTATCACTATTATTTCAGAAACCTAGTACAGCACAGAATGAACATAATCAAAGGAGCGAACATAATCAAAGGAGCGGTCTGTGCCAAATTTCATTAAAACTATGACGTCTTTAGGACGAGTCGTGAAAGGAATCCCGTACGGCTCCATTAAGTTTTATGCGGATTATGGAATTTTCTATCTACCACCACTGTCTGTTTTATCCTTTTACGTACCACCAAACAGTGCTCGCATTGTTGAATCCCGGTCTGAGGATAAGACAATTTTGACATTGCTAGCAGAAGCATTCCATCTTAGACAACGCAACCCAGCAGTCTTCGGCCTGTGCCGCCCATGTCATCATGGACTGCCCTGAGGTGGCAACATACCGGCACGACACCTCGGACTGGAACCGAAGTCGCTACCAGAGGCCCGTTTCACGAAGCTACAAGTTACAAACTTGTAACTTGTAGCTTCATGAAACGGGCCTCAGAAGTCGTCGGCAACATTAAGTCTTCCCGGTGGAACTGGGTTGTAAGGCTTCCTGGTGAAACTGGGTTCGCAAGAGTAATGACACCAACCCCTCACGCAAAATAGGCGCATATTTGAGTCGTCGAGTTGCGAAAAAGAGCCCGCCACAACATATAACCTATAACCTTCAAGTGGCTGTCCTCGTTTGCCTGTTTCTTGCCATAATGCCCCAAAAACGGTGCCACTGTGGCCTGGAAGATTACCACAAAACTCTACATTCAAAATTTCGAGTGCCAAGTCTCTGTCACTCGTTAATCGAGACTAAATCGAGAGAAAGGGATGAAGGTAACGTAACTTCAAACTGTGATTTTCAAAGTAGCGTTAACTGCCCTATTATTGGCCACCTACCAATTATTGGCCCCATGAAATTTAACATAAAGTAATAGAGACGATAATTCAACAATCACTAGGTGGCAGTAACTGATATTTTAGAGGCCAATGATTTTGCACAGTGGCCACTGCGGAAGCGGTGAGCGGCGGGCGGTCGCGACAAATGCATCGAACTCGCCTCCTCCTACCAATTTGTTCGTTGTCGCTAACCGCTGATGCAATTCGTAGCCAGATCGTAATCGAAACATGGGTTTGGTTATATTGTTACTACATGTATTTTTATGTCAGAAATATTTTCGGGAAGCAGGAATATAAATTTTCCTTATTGTGTTTAAATTATACAAAGACTGTCGATATTTCTTTAGAAGTATTTTTTTAAGATAATTTCAAATATCAAGCATTGCAGGTGCTCTATACTAAGACTTTACGAGTGTTTAATAATTTTCAAGTTTCATTCTTTGCCCAAGCATTTTTAAGCAATTTCCAATTCCTGCCTACTGTTCTTTTTATTATTAAAGAACATTATTGAATGGATAATTTATATTACCAGACAGAGCGTACTAAATCTATTTGTTCTTTGTCCTTTCGCGTAACTCACTCGCAATCGCGATCGGCTTCAAGACAAAACAATTGGTTTCATTTTGTATGCAGACAAGCCTTCGATTTTCAAAATGAAAACGATTGTGATTGCGAGTGTTGTTACGCGAAAGGCCTGCTGTTCAAATATTGTTGTGTTGCTGTTTATTTATTTCCGAGTCTTAGGTGTTTTATGTATTTAAGTATTTATTTATCTATATGAGTATTTATATCGTTGTCTAGTAGCCATAGTACAAGCCTAGAGCTTAGATTGGGACTAGGTCAATTGGTGTGGCATTGTCCCCTGATATTGTATTCTGATATTTATTTATTTAAGTCAATTTAATTAGTTTAATTTCTTTATTCTAGTGTTATTTGGTATAGGTGTAATGCGGTCGGCTTTATAAATAGCTGCCCACTTTAGTACTTTGTCACTTTAGTGGTATGTTTGAACTACCTGTACTAATTTGTCAAAGGCGTTAAAGCGACAAGGTCCCAAAGTGCGCAGTTACTTATAAGCCCTAGCTATAAGGTACAATAAATCTTATTAAAGAACATTGGGCAAGACGAGGATAATTAAATACTATTAAAATACCTATTAGTAAGATAAAAACCCGGGATATAATGGTGACCCCTTCTTTCAGAGATGATAATCAAACGGCCCAACAGATTTTCACGAAACCTAGCTAAGAACCTCCGCCGACGTTCAAATCGGTTCACCGGTTTAAAAGCTAGGGTGCCATAGACAGACACACACATACACATACGGGTTAAACTTATAGCACCCCTCTTTTTGCGTCGGGGTAAAGTTCACGGCTGAAAATAAGTATTTATCATTCTTTTAATAAGTAAAGGCCCATTTAGATTATGCAAGTTTCTTGTACAAGAGTCGGCAATAATTGTATGCAATTATTTTGTTGCAACGTAAGGTTTAGTCTGAGCAATTTTTTATTTCCTCAATTTTATTGTATGGAATGTGCAAGAAAGTTGTATAATGTAAATGGGCCTCTAATGTCTTGTAGTAGTCTACCTTTAGTTACATCAGAAGACCCTTCATTTTAGGAGCTTAGCTTGAGCCGGAACGATTTTACATTATTAATGGTCCCATTCGCAGCGAGACTTAACTTAAGTGCTAAACTTAATTTGTTTCCTAATATCGCCATTTAGAAGTTGGCTCTTTACATTTTTAACCGAGTCTAAAAAGGAGTAGGGACACAATTATCGGCCGAATTTCTGTATGTATGTTACTCGATTTCTCCGCTAATTTTTAACCAATTATAATGTTTTTTTATACATAGGGTATATCTCAAGAGTGGTCATTTTAATATGTCTTCTGTCTATTTTGCGTGTGACCTCAAGCCAAATACCCTATTTTTAAAATTCCCTATTACTCTTGATTCATTGGACAGTTTACGAAAATAACTGAATATCGCCTAGACAGACGTTGTACTGAGGAATTGATACTAGTCTCCGGTCATGTGTATACTTGTTGCAATAGCCCGCGGGCTCCAATTCCATCCTTAATACCGGACTTACTGCCCGCTGCACTTTGCCTTCCAATTTATTTCCGACCAGTCACGGCAGTCTTTGCCTTTTATTGGAAATACGGAGGTTTAAAGTCACTTATTTTGGGGATCGATCCTGTTTTGAGGTTGTAATTTTAACTATCTTGCCAATGCGTGCTACCTATACATATAATTCGGTCGATGTAAGGTTATGCCTGGGACAGCAATATTTAGTCATTTCAAACATAACATACTCGAAAGCAAGGCGTGTTAAACGAGGTGTTTTTAGGGTTCCGTACCTCAAAAGGAAAAAAAGGAACCCTTATAGGATCACTTTGTTGTCCGTCTGTCTGTCCGTCTGTCTGTCTGTCTGTCTGTCTGTCTGTCTGTCTGTCAAGACCCTTTATCTCGGAAACGCGTGAAGTTATCGAGTTGAAATTTAAACCATATACTCAAGTCTACAGTCACCTTGAAGCTGTGAAAAAATCAAAGTTTTAAGCTAACGTGAAAAAAAGATAAGACCGTTTATGCCGCAATAAACGTATATTTCGACATTCTCAAGGGAATCAAAACTTATAGGGTATTTTCCGTTGACCTAAAACTATGAAATTTGGTAAGTAATACCGACTTATACTACAAGTATAGGAAAAAAACTGAAAACCCAACATTTTTAATTAAATCACAAACAACAATATCTTTATGCAAGGAACGGCGACGGTGCAAATTTTGAATTTAGTTAACCGTGTCATGTGCGGAACCCTTGGTGGGCGAGTCCGACTCGCACTTGCCCGGTTTTTTTCTGACCGTCGCGCAAAGTTGATAATAATGCGGTATTTTATTAGGCTTCGTCTAGTTTAGAGGCCTCCTCTTGGTTTTCTCCGTAAGTCGAACTATGCGTGTGTATTTACTTCTTAAGGGGTACCAAATACTTTTTAAACCTGTCATGTAAATAATGTACACACTTAAATAAACACGCAGATAAAGTTGTAAAATAAGATTTTACAAAATATTTTTTCGTGTACGTCAAACTTAATTTTTGACAACATTTAGGTACATTTTAAGCTGTGAATAATAACAAAAAATTAGAGACATGTCCATTTTTGTTAACAATCGTATTTTTGGTCAACATTATCAAATTTTTATGCAAAGCTAACACTTTCTGGACCAGTTTACCCTCTTTAGGTTCAAGCTTGCATATCATTTGGCAGCTTAACCACTAACCAGGTCCCTGTGGACTCCCAAAGTACACTCGGACCCCGACGTCCTTTATACGTAAAGACGTCTGCTTGCACACGGGTTCTACTGAATTCGTAATGGTCAAAACGCCTTAATTATTAGAAATGCCATGAAGTTAATTCTGCTCGGTTTGGTTGTTGACGTCTAATTCCCTGAATGTCTAAATCCGGGAATGTCTAGATCCGCGAATATCTAATACCCTAAATGTCGAATGCCCTGAATCCGCGAATGTCTAAATCTAATGACTATATATACTAAGTAGTATGGAGGGTAGAAGTAAAGGATAACAGACTTATGACAGCCTTGTATGGGATGACAGCTATTCGACGGAGCCCTGCCTGGGGCAGGGCTCCTATTTCTAGGCGGTTTTGCCCTTCGGGCATCTAAAGAAACCTAACGAACCTAACCTACCTACTTTGGACAAGCGGCTATTAGACATTCGGGGAATGGACGTACGGGGACTAGACATTCGGGGAATGGACGTATGGCGACTTGACATTCGGGGAATGGATGTATGGCGACTAGATATTCGGGGAATTAGACGTCCGCAACCAATCCTATTCTGCTTAAGGTCATTTCTAACTGGATGCACTCAACTAGATTTTATCGAACAGGCCTTGGACTAAAATACGGAAGTGA
This sequence comes from Acleris literana, assembly GCA_946894065.1. Lineage (NCBI taxonomy): Eukaryota > Metazoa > Arthropoda > Insecta > Lepidoptera > Tortricidae > Acleris > Acleris literana. The sequence continues at coordinate 5,434,260 of OX335685.1, read as the reverse complement.
TAGCTAGTTGACTCTATTTCACATCAATCAGTTTTAAGTCAGCGTTCTTACTCCGGATAATATCTAGTATTGATTTCTCGAAAACGTTTATCCATTTTTATCAAAAAACATATAGATTGAATAATGGAACATGCCGTTGCCTGACTAAGCAACATAATGCAAAGTAACGACAACTTTTACACTACCAGTCTAATTTTGCTACTGAATAACTATAAAAAAAGACAAAAACCTCCGAAATATTATTGCGACTCTATTTTTTTAAAACAGTCTCTTAAACGATCGAGATAAAATCTAGTTAAAAGCTATCCTAGTTAAATTAGCTATCTATTGAAAAAAACTTCCTTTAAAGGGTTAACCATATTCAGCAAACCTCTGGGTCAAGTTTTCATATTCTAAAAATGCGGATATTCCGCTCCGGCGTTTAAAGTCGAAGTCTTGAAATGTCAAGCTGCCTAGATCGTGGAATGTCAGAGTAGTAATATGGCAAAGTCTCAGAATGACCAGTTAGTACAACGTCAACATCTTAGAATGTCATATTAGTAATACGACAAAGTCCCAGAATGACCAGGTAGTAAAACACCATCATCTTTCAAAGTCAAAGTCTTGAAATGTAAAGCTGCCTAGATCGTAGAATTTCAGAGTAGTAAGCTTGACTTTGTAAGACCTTGACGTTGTAAGACCTTGACGTTGTAAGACCTTGACGTTGTAAGACCTTGACGTTGTAAGACCTTGACGTTGTAAGACCTTGACGTTGTAAGACCTTGACGTTGTAAGACCTTGACGTTGTATGACCTTGACGTTATATGACCTTGACATTGTAAGACCATGACATTACACGACAAGGACGTTTCAAGATTGTGACATCGTCCTATCTGAACATAATTTAAGCACTTAACATTTCAAGACATTGAATTTAAACGCCGGAACGGAATTCAATCAGGTCTAAACAAGCGAAAGATTGAATATTGAAACGCGCCTGGAGCCAAGACAAGACAACAAGATGAGACAAGATACACCTTTTACACAGCAATTCTAGTTTTGCTTCTCGAAAGACAGTGACAAATCGCCGGTGTGCGACGATCTTAACAAGTGTAAACAGCTGAAGAGATACCTCTTCTAAGCTCAAGTGTTGGAGAGGTGAGTTCAGCTCAAATATTTACAAGCCAAGGGAAAAGACTTAATTGCTTTGTGTACACTGAACCTCCTGAAATATAAATACAAATATCCCCTCTAGGGTTGCACGGGTCCAACTTTATTCAAATAATATTTTCCATTTCACAGTCTACGAATTGCGGATTGGAACTGTATTTATTTTCTCGTACTCCAATTTACCGAAACGGTGGCTTTGTGAAATTTCGACCGATTAAAATAAGAATTTCTTAGTAATTTGTTGCCGAAATGGAATTAGATATTTAAATTTCAAGGTCTTATTGAAGTTTACAGAGTGTCCTATAGCAAGTGCGGAGTTTTGTTTCCCAACTGTTCCATTTAATTTTCTGAAAGTTGATAGGTTTGGAAATATATTTTTTTAACCCATTAACATATCAAAATGGTTATAGAGGTATATGTATATAACCTACAGCTTAGGTTAGCTGTGTTTTATAACTTTATCCAATGTTATCCAGGAAAATTGAACGGTTTCGTTTTTTTTAATCTAAATTATATAAATTCGACGGGATTCGACCGTGTAGTAGGTAACCACAAGGTAAAATCATATTTTCTTCGAATAACCTGTTATGCAATGATATTTTATATAAAGATACGTCATCTGCGCGCAAAAACGTTCCGCAAAAAGGAAGGCAAATTGCCTTACTTTTTATCTATTTATCTCTTTCTAACAATAGTATTAGCTATGGATTGCCGTGTTTGTCTCTGTCAGTAATTGGTCACGGGTTTTGAATGCGTTTAGTATGAGCATAACGTATCTTAATATAAAATATAATTGCTGTTATGGAATTGTTTTTCACTCGGCCGCCATTACTGTCAAGTAAATAAGAGCTATCAAAACGTTGACAATACAATAACAGCAGGGCTTTCGCGTAACTCACTCGCAATCGCGATCGGCTTCAAAACAAAACAATTGGTTTCATTTTGTATGCAGACAAGCCTTCGATTTTCAAAATGAAAACGATTGTGATTGCAAGTGTGTTACGTGATAGCCCCTCTGGTCAAAATCTATTTGGGTTTTACCGTCTTGAATAGAGGCTCAGCGCTGGCTTTAATAAGGCTGAGTTGGAACCTTTTCCTGACAACAGTTCTTGTCTATGTCAGTATTTTGTTCCTTGTGTATGTCTGCTTCTCACGAATAAATGTTTTTTCTTTCTTTCTGATCCCATAACTCAGTGTTGACTTAAGGCAACAATTGCGTTTTTTATAAAGTATGAAAAAAAGAATACCCACGTAGGGTGACGGCACCAATGATGGACACTTTTAGCTGACAGGCACCAGTAATGGACACTTCACTCTTAATTCTAATTACATACGGTCCTAAATTTATTGTTGCGAAACATATGAATAACCCTTATCCTCTGTAAAATAAGAATCAAATGTCTGCCTTGCCTTGTGTGTGTGCCTTGTCCATTACTGGTTCCATCACTCACCCAATTTAACTTTTTTGCTATATTAACTCGAATCTAAACTGTAAAAATATACCCAGTTCATGAGTGACAGAGAGTTATTGGCTTAAAAGTCAATTTACAGTCAACAGCAATAATAATATCCATTATTGGGCGCAAAATTATCTGAAACGTCTTTATTAATAGAGGTTGAGCGTGTCAGTCATTTTTGCGCCCAATATTGGATACTATCTTATTGCTGGTGACTGTACAGTGTGTAAATGGAATACGAGCAAACATTTAAACTAGATGGCTCTACATCAGTGATCTCCAAAGTGGTCTACATCGACCCCCAGGGGTCGATGACGACCTGCAAGGGGTCTATGTGAGCGGATAAAATAAATGGGGGTCCATGAGATGAAAATAGGGGTCCACGATACTGGATCCCATTTAAGCAGGGTGTGACTTTAATTTTGGCTTTCCATAAATGGAATAATCCACATTCATACACAAATAGTAGGTACCTACTTAATCACGTAATACTTTCTTATAAATATATAAGTAAATAAACAAATATTATCTAAGTATATAAATTACCATTGTAGCAGGCTACTCCATGTCAATTTTTAGCCGGCTAGACCTCCAAAGTTATCCGTGAAAAATATCCCGAAGATTTTTTGCTTAATTTTTACGTAATTAACGTAAATACTCGTATTGAGTAAGCTGGGGGTCCACCCAAAACCGAAATAAATGCCAAGTGGACTATGAGACAAAAAAAATTGGGGACCTCTGCTCTACATCGAGCAGTGTTGCCAGTTAAGACCTGAAAAATTGTAACTTGTAGCTTTATAAAACGTGCCCCAGCCGATTGAGCAGTGTTGCCAGTTTAGACCTGTAAAATTGTTTCTTGTAGTTTTATAAAACGTGCCTCTGGTTTAAAATATTGTGGGACTTATTACCATTTGAAAAGAAGTATTCGTTTGCGTCTTTGAAGGCGGTTCATTGTTTTTTATTTACAAGTCCGTCTTCGTCCTCCTTCTTACAGATAGTGTTCTGCTTGTACTCGATCAGGTAGAATTACTGACGGTTGCCTCTGGTACTAAACCTAAGATTGGTATCCCAGGGGCACGTTTTATAAAGCTACAAGTTACAATTTTACAGGTCTAAACTGGCAACACTGACATCGAGCAGCAATGTAAAATGTAAACAAAGATTTAAGTCTCTGTTAATTGCAGGTTAATTGGGCTATTTCTGATATATTTCTGAATCTTTTCTGAGATCAATAACATAGCTCGCTATCCTGTTGAATGTATCAGTTTTCTCAGCGCCAATTCACTTCTCAGCGCTCCAATAAAGCCCACTGTATTATTGAAAAGCAACCTGGATACGTTTTCATTGGTTGCCAGAGCGATATACCCTGGGGCTTTGAAGCCTGGACTGACAGCCCTACGGACATTGTGCCCTGTCTTTGTTAGGAAAGGTATTTTATTTGGGTGATAAATTAATTGGTTAAGGATACTAAATGGCCGTAGTTTAGCTATTAGGAACAAAGGAATTCCAAATATTAATACCTATAAAATGTATCTGGACTCTTTGAGAAGAGAAAGCTGAAATAGTTTCGTCAAAGTATTGCTTACCATCAGGTAGCCTGTTTGCTAGTTTTCTTTTTCCATTAAGTAACACCATTATTAATAAACGTACAATAAGCCTATTTTAGTTATAGTAAGGTAAATCGTCAATAACTGGCCACTAAATAAAGTGTCAATTTGTTACTAGCCATCAAATTTATTTACCGACGCTGTTAGTTAAGATACTTGGACAGTACTCCGGGTGATAACATCAGGATCTAGGTATTCTAGTTTAGTCGCAAAACACAAATACATTTATTTACCGAGAAACACAATCAAGGCTGGTTTTACGGGATAACATTCTAGCTAGCCTAACAGTCGGAGCCTAGCCTGTCTCGTCAGAACATACAAGAGAGATAGAGAAAACATTGTGGCAAATAACAAAATATTGTATAAAACGCGATAGCTGACGCTTAAGTTTTCTTATTTTTGGAAATTTTATTTTTATTTTTCTATCAATCACACATCCATGACACCACAACTTCATCGTGAGTCATGACGATGCGACGGACTAGTTGGTAGTGACCGGTGGCGGTTCCGGGTTCGATTCTCGGCATGGGCAAACATTTTTGTGATGAGCGCGATTATTTGTTTTCTAAGTCTTGGATGTGTTCTATATATTTAGGTATTTATTTCTCTATATAAGTATTTAATTTCGTTGTCTAAATAGTACCCATAGTACAAGCCTAGAGCTTAGTTTGGGACCCGGTCAATCGGTGCGGGATTATCCCGATATTTATTTATTTACATAGAACATCTTAAACGATCTCAATTAATGTAGTAACACAGTATTGAAATAAATGTTGCTTAAGATTGAGCCCCGAAGGAGATAGTTCCCGAAAACACTTATTTCATGTAACGTATCTTCGCAGAATTTTCGATTCATACAAAGCTATTTTCTGCTGAACCCGTGTCGATTTCAGATTATCTTGTGATGGTTACAAGTCCATCCTAACCTAACCTACGTGAACCATATTGAAGATAAACTGAATTCGACACGGGTTCATCAGAAAATAGCTTTCTATGAAACGAGAATTCTGCGAAGTGATACGTTCTGCTAAATGAGTTTCGATTAAACAAGGGGACACCGTAAACGTGAAACGCGGACGAATACGCCGGCAAACCCTAGTGTTTAATAGAGATAACTGAATGTTCTGTAACTTCGTCGACAAAGTTCATAAAACTCCTTCAGGGCTTGAAAGCGGTGTTTAAAATCACAGCTAGAACTAAATAATTCCCTAGATTAAAAATTACCTCTTAAAACAACTCCGTGGTTGACTCGCTGAGAACTTCGCCATGTTTTTAGTTAGTTTCCGTTTGACTTCCAGATTAATGTGAACAGGTTTCCAACTTAAAAGAAAAATAAAGCACGCCCCCGCCAAGTTTAAACTTAAGCAGAGCTTAACTTTAGCAAGATCAATTTTTTTTTTGGTGGGGTTCTTACTAACAAATTTATGACTTGCTCATTTAAATGAAACCGACAATTATTAGGTTATTAGCTCTTCATTACATACTAGGTATATTTCATTACTTATGAAGACAACTTTACGTACACTGTCCATTTCCAACCGTATCACAATTTACCTAATCGTGTAGTTTTTTTAACAATCGTTAAAAAACCATCGTATCTTTAGTACCAATTTCACCAAACGATGTTAAATTTAATCAATGTTAATTGACTGTTAATTCATACATTTTGACAGCTGTTAAAGCTCTAAACGTATCTTAAGTGGTTAACATCGTATGGTGAAATTGTTACTTATAAAGAGTCAGTTGAAAACATTTGAGCACATCCAATGCTTAGATTAAAATAACGCTCACTGTACTTTAAACACTTTTCGACTAATCAGTATCCATGGTTTTAACTAAACGTAACCAATCATCGCCTGTAATGTTATTCCATCTCATTCCTTAAAAAAAAGAAATCCACCGCCATCTTGCCCAAACTTATCTAAATTAAACACAAAATTCGTATAAAGTTCTTACTAAGCAAGTGCCCGAACAATCCTCCGTTTTGAATCACTAATGCCCTCTCTCTTACAGCTTTTTATCTGTTTTCCTTTATACCGTTATTCACCGAGAAATGAAGGAATTGATTACTTAATCCAATACTGGGGCTTCTTTGGTCGCCTTGATTATTCCATCCCATTTGGCGAACTACCTACTTTGCCGAAAGCCCGGCCAGCGATTATTTTCTCCCGATGTAAATATAAGGATGTTTTTGGAGAAAATGAACGGTTTGCCAGAACAAAGAGAAGCAACTGGCCGTGTTTGTGTTTACACGAGTCTTTTTATTAAGTTATAAATATGTTAATGGAGTATATATTTTTTTAACGAAAGAGAATTGTAGATTGTTAAACAAGGGATGAAAGTGATTTTAATTGTGATTTTTTAGCGGTACGAATGATACTTTCACTCGAGTTAAACAAACTCCGTTTTTTCGACTAAGAGGAAAGTAAACAAAAATATTGTATGCTATTGTCGCGAACTTTGTCTTTGAGTATTCTTATAAAAATGGCTAAATTTTTGACCAATTATTTTTGGGAAATGTCATTTTCAGCCCGCTAATGAGATATGTAAATCCTTACTTTCCGAACATGAAAGATGTAAATTCTAGTTTAACGACAATGCGAATGGCGGGAGCATGCACTCAATCGGGACAAATGGCGAAAAAAAGGACAATAAAATTACGTTACACAATTGTAGTAGTAGACGTGATAATCCTAGTTGGTAGGTTGGTCTCTTAAACTAAGATAGGCGTGTTCAACTATAAACATATGTATACATATGTAGATAAATAACATATTTATAACACAGAAAACATTAAAGACTGAGGAACAAGTAGGTAGGTACTTGTGCTTATTTTACAAATATTTGCTTTTACTGGAATAAAAACCCGCTACCTTTGAAGACAGTACGCCGTCACTACCAACTAGACTACGCGTTAAGCGTAGGTAGAATAAGCGGATTGAATTATAAAACACCATTTTAAGAACATTCACAGAAAATAGTCTAATCAAGCCTCATGCGATCTAAAACACAAACTAAACATTGAACGGGCGCACACAAAGTTTAATTCTTTACCTAACCCAGATTCAATTTACGCAAGTGTCAAAGCGGAGCAACGCGCTCGAAACCTGTTAAAACGTAATTAGCTAATTTGTTGGCGACGACATATGTTCAGACGTCTTTACGGGATGTATTTTACCGCAAATTAGGGGCAAATTCGGCTATTATAAGCGTATTTTTGCTGTGTTTAACATTATTGGACGTCTGGTTGACTGGTAGGGAATGCGAATGGGCATTAAGACCTCTTTTTGTAGGAAAAGTTAAATTCGGAAGTGACTTTGTAGTTTCCTTTACTGACCGTTTAACATTCTTACAGTTAAACTTATTATTTCGTAGTTACCGTTATCCATTTCTATTTAACTTGCCGTCTTTAGAGTTGCCTAGAGTAGTGCCTTGTCATAGTAACGTAATAAAGTGAGAGGGATTTGAACACTATTAAAATTCAGTGTTATTATTACATACATACATAGGAACATACCGTCACGCCTTCATTCCCAGAGTGGGGTCGGCAGAGTTACAGAATTACCAACAACTCTAAAAACTTGATGATAATTCTGTAACCACATTTTGCACATTCATTAATTATTTTTGTTTGTTATTATTAATAAATATTAATAAGCATACGAATTGGATTCGAATACAATTTACTTTGTTTGATGATGTAGGGTTTCGTTTTAAAAGTACAATCGTTTCCCGTCAGAACAAAACACAAAGAAACACAATTAAATTCATTGGTGTTTCGCTCGCTTACAAAAACAGTGAACATTATTTCAAATAAGAGTGTTACTCGTAACTTGAATTCGAAATGAAATCAAAATACTTAATGTAAACAGCTCCACTAAATAAATAAATATCAGGGGACAATATCACACCAACGGCCATAGTCCCAAACTAAGCTCTAGGCTTGTACTATGGGTACTAGACAACGGTAAACTTACTTATATAGAGAAATACATACTTATATACATAGAAAACATAAATATAAATCACATAAATATCTGCCGCGGGATTTGAACCCGGGACCAACTAGACCAACGAATTACACATTTTAACTTAAAATATAGATATTTGATAGACGATTTTTACCAGTTCACGCAAATCAAGTTAAAAATGCTAAGGTGCTCTACTTTCTGAAAGTAGCCTTTGAACTCAATATTGTTACATTAGGGACGCTCTTCGACCACCTAGGCAGATATAAATCAAATCCTGACACATTGAACTACCATGAAGTTACTTAATGTTGATAATAGTGACAGCAGTAAATCAACGCTAAACTTATTTGTCGTGAGTAAAGGAATAGTAATAACAGCATTTCTACTGCTCTCAATATTATGAATATTAAGAAACTTCATGGTTGTGCAATGTACTTTAAGTCTAAGTTAAGGCTTTCATTGATACGATCTTCGCACCACATGCCAAGCGGTTTTGATACTTGGGGTCCAATTAAATTAAGGGATCCTCACACCCTACAGTAAAATTGTAAATGAGGCTTATTCGGCAAAGTAAAACGTCGGTGTCTCATTTTTTTAAATTTAATTTATGAGGTGAATGCTTAGATTCTGATATATTGAGTTCAGTCCACTTTTTTTTAGTGGGCTACGAAGCTTACTGTGTGAAAGGAGAATACATGCATGTGAATCATCCAACCTTATATATTTATTTCTTGCGTTGAATGCGTTCTTAAATATATTACAAAAGACCAAAACCACAACAAATAATGTCAATTTATGCCAAAATTATAAAATGAAAATAATTAAGCGATTTACTCCGAAGCACTGATTTTCACACTCCACCTCATCTTCCTTTCACTCGCTTATCCATTCAGTAAATAATTTTGGGTCAATTTGTTAAATTATAGTAAAAGAAACAATAAAAAAAAACCTTTTGAAGCCCCCAGAATGATTATGGCGTCGATTGAGGAGTAAATTACTGAAAATTTCGGCCAGTAGCCTTTAGATGAGATAAACGATAAAGCCGTTTGAAAATGGAACGTCCTGCGGAGTATTCTGATCGAATCAGATTTAAACTCAATGGATTTAAATATTTCGTACAGGCCGCTTTTAGCTACCAGCCAGAGGTATTTGTAGATGACGGAAAAGCGCCGGCTCTTTTAATTTTTCTGTCATTATCTCTTGTACTTTAATAGTAATGGTCTTACCGCTATACTCAGAGACACTTTAGAAACAAATAACTCGTTCCTTTTTCAAAAAACGTCACTAAGGAATAACTGACTCTGAGTGTGGTCGTTCGTAAATCATTAGTGCACTAGCTCGTAAATCATTATGTAAATGTTAGAAACATTTTGCTAGTAAATTAGAAGCCCAAAAATCTTCAGTTGCGGCGAACTGCAGCGATGCAATTGCAAGGGCTCTAAATCATCTACATATCGTAGTCGTATTGTTTACTTAAAGAAGAAGAAGACGTTATGGAAACTCATACTCAAATGACAGAGTTGACAATAACAGTTGCTGTCGCGTCTACAGTTTAATTACGATACAAAACCAAGATAGGCCAATACATTGTGAAATAGAGGCTAGTGCGTTTTGTGCAGTAGCAGAATGTGAATGTCGAGCTACTTGCTTGTCATTTTCATTTTGCCGTGTTAGAGCCAAAACCAAGACAGGCAGACGTTAAATTGAAAAATGACGTTGCAGAGCGTATAACACTGCTAAAATAAGATTATCAGTTAGCATAGGGTGGTGGAACCAGTAATGGACAAGGACCCAATGATGGACACTTGATTCTTATTTTGCAGAAGATAAGGGTTATTCATTTGTTTTGCAACAATCAAACAATCAATCGTATGAAATTTGAATTAAGAGTGAAGTGTCCATTACTGGTGCCTGTCAGCTAAAAGTGTCCATCATTGGTGCCTTCACCCTAATTAACTTGGTTTGACAGCAACTTCGGACAACTGTTCGAATTGAATACTCTTAAGTAAGATACGAGAAGCAATTAAGAGAATGTACCTAGTTGTGGCGCTTTGAAACGATGTGAAAAGCAGTTATAGAACAAAATATTTCTATCAAATACATGCCCCAACATGAGTTTAAATGTTAGGCGGCCAGGCGTAGATTAACAGCCCTTGGCTGCGGGCCAGTTCCCAGTTTTATACAATCAGCATTTCAGCAGTGCAGCGGCGCAGTGGCCATAGCAGGGAAGCAGTATGCCACATAACATGGAGGGTTGAATTTGGCATGATACAGGTCCATTTCCATATTGTTATAACCGTCTTGTTTTCGGTATAGAGATCAATATTGGAGAAGTACAATATGGCCATGAGCTGACATATCGTTCCAAATATAATTAGTATATGTTTAATACAAAATGAAATAGAGGCATAGATCGTGCAAATATGACAAGGGAAAAATACTTAATACTTATTAATTAGTAAAAAGCAGCATTAATTCAATGTCTAATCCTTTTAAATGAACTACAAAAATGGATTGGTTTTTTATGTGTAAATATATCTAAACAATTTATCTTAAAGTTGGTTCATTGATTTTTAAAATACAATTTAATTATCAACGTTTTACGTTCTACTTACTATATTCTACATTCATCAAGATTGGTTAAATGACATTACAAGAAAAAATAATAGGGTGAAAAAAAAATGTATGTTCATACATACATACATAAACTCACGCCTTCGTTGGCAGAGTGGGGGAGGGAGAGCTACAGAATTACCACCAACTCTAAAAACTTGTTGATAAGTCTGTAACAATATTTTGCACAATTAGACTAAGATGTTAACCAGCGTATGAGTGTTCAATTGTTTTTTTTTATTGAATCTTGGCTTCTTGACTTGCTGTTGTTGCTATGCCGCTGCGGGATACTCGTGATGTGACTCGAGAACATCTCTCAATCATATTTCACCCCACTTTGTGCATTCGTGTTGACTTCCGCATATTTGCCTTTCAGTGTCGTGACTTGCGTACATAAATAAAAGGAACTTGGCAGTCTGTTGGACGTTATTGCTACTTCGTAAGAAAAAAACCTGCTAGGAAAGAATAGAAACCAAGTCTGACAAAAAGCAAGCTTTTAAAAGCCTACTATATGTTTTAATACTGTTTTGATTATGTACTTAATTAAAATGTTTTATATTTGTTAATACGCCATATATTTTTTTTATTAAAATAGGTACCTACCCATTGAGTCTCGATACGCTCAGACGAGTCTAACTGCCGAAATCGGGCTATCATACCCATACATATCCATTATACAAACGTAGTGTGCCGGCACCAATGATGGACACAATTATCTGACAGGCACCAGTAAGGGACACTTCACTCTTAATTCAAATTTCATACGGTCCTAAATTGACTGTTGCAAAACAAATGAATAACCCTTATCTTCTGTAAAATAAGATTCAAGTGTCCATTATTGGTGCCTTGTCCATTACTGGTTCCATCACCCTACATACAATAACATACATACATAAATTCCTCGATAAATGGGCTATCTAACACTGAAATAATTTTTCAAATCGGACCAGTAGTTCCTGAGATTAGCGCGTTCAAGCAAACAAACAAACAAACTCTTCAGCTTTATAATATTAGTATAGAGAAGAAAACTGTAAATAATGAAGTATTCGCTGCTAGCTATGTTGAATTAGCCGTTCTAAGACTATTAAGAATGCCACTTAAAAATATCGTTTTTAGTTAATTTTTACACAGCTTCCATCTTTTATTTATACGTAAAATCAAAGACGTAATCAAGTGATATAACTTACTCGTAATTAAGCATTAACGTGGGGTCCTACTAATATAGGTATGTAGGTAGTTGTTTAGATGTAGAATTCAGACTTAATCACGCAATCATCAAAATTAAATATTTTTTGTGAACAGTGTGGTCACCCCATTTGATAGACAGAGATTTTCTATTTTCCACGAAACAATAGAACAAATAATTGACAAAGACTGTCTTGAATTGACACTTTAACTGAAGTGTCATTAAAGTAAAATAGTTTGAATAGGATTCTAAGAGGGCATGATTCTAAAAATAGGGTAACCATGATTTACTTAATCGGTAATTTAATTAAGGGGAAAATTAACAAAAAATAAATAGCTTTTGTTTCTTGTAACTAATATTGCTTGGAAATGGGCATCAATTACCGAGTCTGAAAAACTGGTTTCTGAGGGCTCAGACAAGATGCACTACGCTAACTAACGTTTCTATTCGATTCGTTTTTAAACTAATCGCGTCACTGGTAGATGACGTGATACGAAAAGTCACGTGGTCTACCAGTGACGCGATTGGTTTAAAAACGAATCGAATAGAAACGTTAGTTAGCGCATTGCATGTTGTCTGAGCCCTCAGATCACGTCCTCGATGTCACCCTGTATACCTGTACATGTAACAAAAGGCAACTTGACGGACGGATGGATCATTGTGGAAATCTTTTGGGAGGCATATGTCCAACAATGAACGTCTTTTGGCTGAAATGGTGAAAATGAAATGCGACCTTACTAGGTTTTGTCGAGAGCAGAAATGGACTCATCCAGGCTCAGAAAAGGTCTTAAAACCTTTACAAACAAAATGCTCGTATTTGAAACACGGTGGCACAATGTCTTGTTTGCTGAACGTTCATCTTTATTTTTGTTAGCTCACCTTTTACTTCTATATCTACGACGGCAAAATTATAAAAAATTGATAAATGTGATATTTTTTTGGCTTCTAGTTCTTCATCAAGTTGGATTTGAGCTAATAATATCTCATAGAACTTTAAGAAAATAATTTCTAAAATTCGTGTGGGGGGATTATAAAAAAAATATTTTTTTTAAATTGCGTTATGTACATAAATACATATATACATACATAAACACAAGCCTTCATTCCCGGAGCAGGGTAGGCAGAGCAGCAAAATTACCAACAACTCTAAAGACTTGTTGATGATTCAGTAACCACATTTTGCACAAACAGGCTAAGATGTTTACCAGTATATTAGTGACAAGCTACAAACCCATCGCATGACATAATTTCAAAAAAATCACGACTCTTATAACTACATTCATATTATTAATAATATTCGACAACTATTTTACATATTTTATGGCAAGGAGAATACAACCGAGCACACAGGCCCCCGGATTGTAATACAATCACAAGACTGCAATCCTAAAACTAAAAATGCGTTACCAACCATAAGGAAGACCTAATATGTAATCCCTCTATATATCGCCACACCTGAATACAACAATGCTAACACTGGTATGCTAACACGGCTAACACCAGTACTTAGCGGCAGGTCGGAGGATGAGATTGTTTTATATTTAAAGCAGTCACTCTCAAGTAATTTTCTTTAAGAGTATGCAAGCACATCTTTCTTTCGCCACGTTTCCTGCGTTAACTAAAAGCGTATAAGTAGCTATTTTAAGTTAACGGTGAGAGAAATCTTCTAATTAAACAACCGCACAAGATCTAAGGAACACCTTTAATGAATGTAGTTCTAATGAACGATCGTGTGACTCATGCCGGCTTAAGTATGCTGCGCTTATAATGTGCAGTGAAAATGTTGTGCCTTGTGAACCCAAGAATTTAGGGAAAATAAGTCTTTTGTGTATGTAATAAGTAATTTTTTTCTTAGCCTGATTTGGCTCAGGATGACTTCGGCCATAGTTCCATTTCGTCACCTTCTTAAGTCGTTCTCATTCGCAAATGGTCTACTGTTTCGATTCGCCAGCATTCCTATATCGTCACTTCCCTATCTCGTCCGCTTTCTTACGTGGGCCACTGTACCAACTCGTTTACATTCGTAATTAGACTACAGTGCCAATTCGTCAACTATAGGTACAGTAAAAATATTGAACACCCAGACTCGAGTACAAATATGCGGACGAGTTGACACTGAGGTCGATACAGGAATGCGGACGAGTTGGCACAGCTGACCAAGGAGTACTGAGGTCGATAAAAGAAAGTGGACGAGTTGGCACTGTGGTCAAAATAGGAATGTAGACAAAATGGGGTATTGACGATATAAGAAAGTGGACGAGTTAGGAAGGTGTCGATTTAGGAATTACATGCTGACGACATGGCATTGTGGACGAGTTAAGAAGTTGACGAAATAGGACTGTGGACAAAGTCGCCCTGAGCCCCTGATTTCAGTCCCACTGTTAGGCAAAAACCACCCCTTTTCTCCACACTCGTCCCATATCCGGCGGACCCATATAATCTTTCGCAAACGCGTCCAGCGTCGCTATTGCCTAACGCACTCGCAATCGCAATCGACTTCAAAGTGGAACTTTGTATGCAGACTCGCCTTCGACTTTCAAAATAAAAACGATTGCGATTGCAAGAACGTTAGGCAATAGCCCCCTAGGTCACCCTTTCATGTGTTTTTCTGTAAGACATTCCCTAAATATTTATTTGTTTAGAAGCCTAAGCCTCTTTCCTGACTTGTTTTTAGGGTTCCGTGACCCAACAGAACCCCTTTATTATGGTTCCGCTGTCCGTCCGTCCTAAATATAAAGAGCTGTTTCTTTTGAATCGTAATAGATAGCGGATTGTTTTTATACAGAATATGTGTGGTTCTAGAATCCATGGAGTCGCTATTTCCTAATTATTATTAACGTACAACTTTGATTTTGGCCTACAGTATTATCATATTTTAAAATAAACCAAATACATTTTAGTTCAGTTTATCCATACCTATATTTGTTTGTTTGTAACGCTTTCACAGCGGAGATATTTACAAAAAATAATTTAAACTGGTTTACCGATTTAACAAATCAATGCATTTTGAAATAATATTATGACAATACTGAAGGACAAGATCAAGGTGATATGTTCAGATAATTAGGAAATAGTGACTCCATGGATTCTAGAACCACCATATGACACCGAAAGTCCTAACCCTAATCATAATACAACCCCTGAATAAAAACAACAATTAATAAAAAATGGCCAAGTGTGAGTGTGGCTCGCGCTGATTCGATTCGAAATCGAATTCTAATCTGAAAATAATAATACCTTTAGTGCAGCGGTACGGAACCCTCGGTGCGCGACTCCAACTCGCACTTAACCTGTTTTTGTCACGACTTCGTGCGCGGGCGACGCAGACACTGCCGGTATGATTATTGGGCTGTTAACACGCTACTGCTCCCTGGAGTGAGCAATTTCAGGGCGCCCAAATCCATTAAGCGAAAATAGCAGGGATACGGTTAAATTTTATTTTCCTATGTCGAGTAAACGCTAGTACAATCGGCGGTTGTAAAAACTTCCGAGTGAATAATTGTTAGGTACAGTTTAAAGGAAAAATATCTTGACAACTATCACGTCAAATATATGCACCTTATTGTTAGGTGTATAGGGGCCTGTAGATATTTTTGGCGTCTTGGGAATGTATATAATATATTTGTGACTCCAAGGGCCCGTTTCACAATCGACAAGTTTTATCTGCCATTTGAAGTTGGCTCTCTCCTTGTCTATTTTCAAGTGCAAGAAATTGAAAGGGCTAAATTTATGTGTCAAATATGCTTTACTTGTCGATTGTGAAACAGGCGGTAACTGTACTAGACACAGATGATGAATTTGATTGATACCACTGGTTACTAATATATCATTAAGACCATCTCTCTCATGCCTGCATAGATCCCGTAAGCATGGAGACAGCGACATGATTTTGCAAAATGGGTAAGCCCATCCACTCTAGTTTTAGAAAACGTCAGTTAATCAACAACAAAAAAAACCACTGTCTATGTTTACACGTAGTTTTTTTATTACATGAGATACCTAATGGCAGAAGTGACCCTGTGTTGTCCTGGATTCTGCCAATTTCTACGTTTTACTACACAACTTTTTATCATCCTGGCGCAAAATATCCTACCCTTTTGCTCCTTTCAAGCGCCACAACAGCAAATTAAGTAGGTACTTACTTATTATTACGAGTAAGTAGGTTAGGTATATATAGGATGATTTCAAATTGGTAACACAAAACATTTGATTGTGGCTCAGTTAATAACGAATAGTGTAGGTACTAGGTAAAGTCTCGCATCCTCACGTTTTTTGGCCACGTATGCCGTAGGGGGCAGGTATCTATTGAGCGACTTGTGGTCCAAGGAAAAGTTGAAGGCACCCGGCCTAGGGGCAGATCCCCTATGAGATGGACATACCAAATTAAAGCTGCTGTAGATAGCTCGTTACACCAATGTACGAGGAAGGCAGCTGTCAGAGAGGAGTGGCGGCGAGTTGTGAAGCTTGCCACCAGCGCCTTATATGATGACCACGACCACTCTGTCAAGAGTGAAAACGACGAAGAAGAAGAATTATCGTATTTTTCTAATAAAACTAATAATTTAAGTCCTTAAGTGTGGTTATCCTACATTTAATACATAACTGTCATACCTGCACGGCTAGCACAAGTTTTATTTTCCCGCTTGGCGCTCAGTGCGTCTCTATCGTTACTGACTAGGCAGAAGGGGAGATCCGAGCGACAACCGTGTCGCGGGTAACTTGTGCTAGCCGCACTGTCATTCGATGTTATAACTAATTTAAACATTATAGTAGGAAAACCGCATTAAGCCAAAAAAGTTGGGATAAATTAAAACTTAGAAAAAAAAATAGGGTTCCGTACCCGAACGGGACCCTATTAATATGCCTACGGCTGTCCGTTCGTCCATCCTAACCTTAAAGTGCCTTATGTTTTGAACCGTAATGAACGGTTTGTTGTTTTTTTTTCAGAATTACTGCGGATTTACCAACAAACAAAAGTGAAAGGTTTTTTTTTCAAAGTTTTTTTTTACATCTTAAAAACAGTGAAACATATAAACGTCAAATGGAATGATTATAGAAGTAGTATGAACACTGAAGAAAAACAAAAAAAAACTAAAAATGGTCATGTGTGAGTTGGGCTCGCGCGGATCCGATTCGACTGATCGACATAGCTAAAACCATGGCCACTATGTGGAAGTGGGCGGGCCATATCTGCCGCAGGTCCGATGGAAGATGGGGTAAAAGGTTGCTGGAGTGGAGACCTTGAACAGGCCGAAGAAGCGTGGGAAGACAGCCCGCGAGATGGACTGACGATGTAGTATGTGTGGCTGGGAAGGATTGGATGCGGACAACACAAGACCGCTCTAAATGGGCTAAAATGGAAGAGACCTTTAATCAGCATTGGGTAGATCAATGTTGAAGAAGAGAAAGAGACAAGAGAGATCCGATTCGAAATCGAATGCATATCAGAATATAATAATAACCTCAGTGTGACAAGTTTTGTTTAAAATAATCCACAAGCAAAATAGCAGAAGCACCTGCCAGATGAGAACACCAAAAAAAATCCCATCTCGGACATCGTTAGCCGGCCAGTTATCTCCCACGTTCATACTTCACCGGGCAAAGCACAATTTTAATTCTTTATGAAAATGAAGCGTTTCATATTTGTGCACGTGCTCGTTAACATCCGCAAAGCGCCGCCGTAATGAATGGCCATTACAAACTGCACGCAAAAAAAGGCGTATCATTCCACACAATGACCGCGGGAGAGCCGCGGAGCCAGGGGGCGTTTTTAGAGCGCCGTAGTCAAACTAGGAACCCTTAATTTCCCCACGTCCGTCTGTCCGTCATTTGCTCAGAAACCATCAAAGACACAAAGCTGACATTTTGTACACATATTTATACCGCGCAACTAAAATCAATCTTTAGATGGAATTAATGTGTGCCGTCTTGGATTGAAAACACACGGTTATTCTCTTAAAAACGGTTTTCTGTTGAACGGTTGATTGAGTGAGTGAAGTCATTCGAGCGCGGTTACCCGACGGGTAAAGCGTGTAAGATGCCTTTAAATGTTGTTTTTATGCTTCGACGGGACACCTATAACTCTCCAGTTAATAATTAGTCCATCGAAAGAGCAAGCCGTTAAAGAGAATCACGTCTCTGTACCCAAGAACGCTGATGACAACAGCGACATCTTTCAAAAGTTTTGCGCGTTACTTGTCTTCTTTAAGTCCTTTTTTATTGCTTAACCTAATTATATGAAGCCTGTAGTAAACCCTCAGACATTACTTAGTTTAATGCGAGAAATACAACGTCTGATATAATCGTTTGTAACTTTATTGTAGGACTATTATAAACTGAGTTCTCTAGGGTAATCATTTTATTCTAAGTCTGAAACAAAAGAACAGTTCATTGTCCCATTTTAATTCAACTCGTAACAAATTAAATCATTACAGAGACTTAATTAATGTAAGAAAACAATGTGATATCTCTTTAATTTAAAACACTGATAAATTACCCCAAGAGAGATGAATTTTACATCAACATATGAAAGCAATATCTTCGCAACCGTGATTCGCCTACGAAGAAGAATATCAAACACGACTTTAAAATTGCAAACACATTTCCGACATTCGGACTTAATAATTTCAGCGGCGATAGATCCCGCTGCGCCAGCTCCGCGATACGGGATTTTATTCCCACCTTCTATTTTTCATTCGCGATCTTTCATTTTCGGTGCTATAAATGCAAAGAGGAGCCGCAATTTCGCGTCAGAATGCTCCCGCTATTATCGCACGGCGCTTCATTTGGTCTTGAATATAATTCACATCTGAAGCACTTCGGTTGTTTGTGCGGTGCTAATCTTTTTGGGATAATGTTGATTATATTTTTTTAGAAACCGTCTTTACATTCTTCGCAGCTTTAAAAACAGCTTTGTATTTTGATCAAAGATAACTTGGAAGTGACAGTGCTCTGTGAATTTAGTACTGGATTAAAGTAAGAACGTCTGGATGGGTGTCGTGAGTCATAAATCACGATTAAAGATTCGTCTCCGCCAGTAGTTTGCGAAATGAAAACGGAAAAATGTTTTATAAGTTGAATATGTGACATAACTCGTCTTTCGGGATACTCATTTAAGCTTTAAACCCCTTTTAAACGTAAAGTGTCTGATCACGTTTTATTTTACCGCATTAACAAATTTGACAGGGTATCAAAAACTTTGTATCGACTTTTGACGCTGATTACTCAATAAAAGGTTTGTATTCTATTTTTTTGCAAAAGGAAACATTTTCTGCGAATACACACCATGTCATGGTGTTTCTAATAGTATCCAATCACTTGCTAAACAACATTTCATTTCACAAACATAATTATCTTTTTGCAATATTTAAGTACTATCTTGTAGAACCCTATAGGTTAAGTTAGGTTAGTTTTATAAATATCCTCAAATATTTACAGTTTCGAAAAATAGCGTTTTGCAAAATGATATGTTTGTGAAATGAATCAGTTTGTGAAACGTACTTTAGCAATCGTCCCTAATATACGTGTGAATGACTTGGATACAAAAATAATGAGTAGATTTGGCAGGCGGGATGTCATAAATCACGCTAAGCCGGCGCTTACAGTACATTTCCAGGTGCGCTGAATGTTAATCGTCGGCGGCTTACGGACCGCTACTTTTTGCACAATATAATCTTAATCCTTCCGGGACTTGGCCCTGGTTACCTGGGAAAGGAAATGTTATTCAAGGTCCTTATTCTGATTTATATAAAATGTAAACTGACTTGTTTCCCAAATGTCTTAAACGAAATCACAAAGATAAAAAAAAAAAGTTTTTAGGGTTCCGTAGTCAAACCCTTATAGTTTCGCCATGTCCGTCCGTCCGTCTGTCCGTCTGCAGCCTAGCTCAGAGACTCTTAGTACTAGAAAGCTGTGAACCTCCCCTGCACGTAACGTGGGGATGTATTTTTTTTTCTCGTCTACCCCATAGTGTGATCGTGTCGTTAGATTAAGGGATCCGTTTATGAAATATTAAGCTTTAAAGCGCTGATTTTTGTTAGAGTCCCCCCCCCCTACAGCCAAAACTACAAATACTAAAACAAATTTTAAAGGAAAACTATGACTAAGTAGACTTGATTGGTTCCTGAGATGCGGGTGACTAAAGTGTTTATACCTACTAAAATGACCGAAGACAGCACCAAATCACTATAAATAGAGAATTATTACTTCATACTTGTAGTTTTATAAAATAGTTTTTGTGTATTAACGGCTTCGGAAACCTACACTGAGCATGGTCAGACATGCTCTTGCCCGGTTTTTATTGTTGACAAAGCCTTACAAGATTTTTCACACCCTGTAGTACAATTTTGGTTGTATTGATTGTTTGATATTTCATTGTATCTCAACCACAGATTAAAAAATATACACAATATTCTTTGTATTTTACTCATAACCAGAGATCGGACAAATCTGTGTCATTACTCGCAATAATGTGGACATGACTCCAAAGATTTTAATTAAACAAATTAAATTACATTAATTGATAACTTACCCGAAAAATTAGATCATTTGCAAGACAGTAATAAATAAATAATACAAAACATAGTATAGTAGTAGTAAATAATGTGTAGTAAGTATAATATTTTAATATAGTTTACTATACAAAGTTTGTTATTGTGTAGATTTATTAAAGCAGATAAACAGTATTTTTTATAAATTTTCCGTGGTTAATTTATTCCTCTTCAAACGTATAAGGTGAAAAGCTCCTTTCGCCATCCACGCATGTTAACGGAGCAAACTTAAGTAGATTAATACTAATGGCCACTCCATACGTCTTTGTATTTTTTTTTATTACTGTCTTGCAAAGGATCAAAATTATTTTTCGGGTAAGTAATCAATTAATGTAATTTAATTTGTTTAATTAAAATCTTTGGAGTCATGTCCACGTTATTGCGAGTAATGACACCCATTTGTCCGATCTCTGCTCATAACTTAAGTGTTCACTTCACTCATCTTCATCTGTCTTCTCGCACATCGAACCTTTCAACTCAAAGCTCGAACACGAACTCGTTCCATTCCATTCTATTTTCCAAACGGCACTCCGTTCAGTTCGTCTCAGACATATTCGTTGATATAGGTAACGTATGCGAAGACAGGAACAATTTTAATTTTATTGTAGAGATTGAAAACTCGGCCATTAGTCATCTTAGTACTTAAATCGGAGAGATATACCGAAGTGTGCATCGTCGACCATTAAAACAAAGCTATTCACTCGTCACTGGTACATAAAGAAGATTTTTCATTCTGATGTGATGATAGTACGTTATTCAATCTAAACAGTGTGGGTATAGTCGCGGTATGATAAGGTTTCTCACTTTTGGACCTTAACAGCATTGAAATAGAGTCAAAAAGTGACGAACCTTTTCATACCTCGACTATACATAACATTTAATGTTAAGGTAAAATAATAACATTAACGACCAACGATGTACATCAAATAAATGTTTTAAAAAACAAAAAACCGCCTTCAAAAATGCAAAAAAATAACTTCTTTAAAATTGTAGGTTTTTTGTTTCTTAAAACATTTATTTTATTTTATTCTTTTTAGTGATCATAATACGCTGTTACGTAGTCCCACTTCTTAGTTGATATGAAACTTTAAGTTATTTCAAGCGCGCCGCAAGCAACGCCGCGGGAAAGTCAAAGTCATATTTCAATAACCTCCTTTTTTGAAGTCGGTTAACAAGTAAATATTCTTCATTGTAGTCGCTCATCTATCTTAATCGAGATATCTTATCGCCACCCTTGAAATCGGTACCGTTGAGGAGTTCCGGTGGCCATCTGTGGTCTTCATCATCAGTTCCACTTCACCAAATGATACTTTCTGAATGCAAATGCTGGACTTGTTACTAAAAATACTAAAATCGATATATGTTTGCCTACAATATTTGAGGAGTTCCCTCAATTTCTCACGGATCCTCTCATCAGATTCAGATTTGGTGACAATGGGACCACCTCGAAAGTATACTCTATCAAACCAAAAAAAAAATTTTGAAGTCGATCGGCAATTGACTGAGTAATCGGTGAACATAAATAAAAAAATACATACAGTGGAACGTATAACCTCCTCCTTTTTTGAAGTCGGTTAAAAAATACGGTTGAGACACTCGTAAGCTGCTAAACGGTCGCATCAAACGCTTATTTCAATTCCATACATTATGTCAGTTGTCGAAATTCCTTAGATCGTATAATGCAACTTGTCACGGCCTGCTGAATTCAAACTTATAATTTGCGTTTATGCATGACAGATCAACACGCCACATAATTTGCTTAACGTATTCGTAGAACAAAAACAGGGTTTACGCAATACGCACGCCAAAGAGGATAATTTGCACGAATTGTTTCGGCTGCTCGCACATATAACTCATCGCGAAAGACTCGAGGCAACTTTTGTAATTATAGCAACTAGTAAGACTCGACAATGTGCGAGCGGCTCATGCAGCGCCCTCTGTAATTTGTTGCCGTGCTCTAGTAACTCTTTTGTCTAATTTAACGATTAACAGAAACGTTTAAGGTGACGTGCGTTAATAGGGATGAACTTCGTCGCTAAATTACTTGTTAAGTTTCGCTTTTTGGTGTCAAAGTTGCACTCTGGTCGTGTTTATGCAAATAAAAAAACGATGTGAATAAAAATAAATGTTTTTCAAAGTGACCGGGGCCAAAAAGTAAAAATAAAACACTTTTTTTAATCATCCTGTGGGCCTAAGTAGTACCTATGCCTTCGTCTATACAGCGCGTCAAATGTGGATAAAGCATCCGTCACTCTCGTACTTATTTACGTGTCAGAAGGTGACGGATGCTTTATCCAAACTTTGTCACGCGATAAACGCAGCCATATTACACATGTCATCGTATAATATTTAACTCGGCCGCTATAAGAGTCAAGTAAATAAGAGCTATTGCTTATAGCGTTGAAAGTACAAGCAATATGTCAAAAGCAATATTGTTTTAACGAGTCGGTAGAATAGAGTCCCAGTTAGATTAACCTAGAATGATATCAAGAAGTGTCCTTAAGTATATTTTATTAAAGACGGTTCATTGTTTGAAAAAGCCAATGTATTGTCCGTGATTGCTTTATTTTATTTAAAATAGCTGTTTCATACAAAAAAGTTGAATTTTGAGAATAGACAGTTGTTTACTACTTAAGACAAGTAAGTCTGAACAGGGTTTAGAAAGACAGCTTTTACAATGTTTTGATTACGAATTTCTCACTGACTTTAGTTCTGTGTCGGTATTTTTAGGGGGTAAACTAGATTTAAGACTGACGGTTGTACATTTTAACACAAGTAATACTTAAGTACTTAAGACTAGAAGTAGACTAATCTTTTTGCTGCACGTGGGTTTTAGAAAATTTCGTAGCTCTCTTCATGTCCAATAGCGCCAGCGAGATTTACTTGACCCGTCATCACGTGTCGACTGCATGGCCGGGCGTGTCTCTTCGTCATATTTTGACGCAGAAAGTTGTAGGTCCCTTAATCCGCGTAATGCTAACAAGCACGTGGGTCAGGATATGGTTGTCGGGCTAGATAGATATGTCTATAGAAGCGAAGTGAGTGACGAGGTTTATGAGATAAGATGCTTAGCGCTAACGTAAACGATTTAGGAAAACTGTAAAAAAATATATAATCCACATAAGCGCTCGACGCAGCTTCGTCCGGCAGCTACCCTGCACATTCTCGGCAATGATAAACTTTGCAGAATGTTCTTTGTTTAGGTCTTCTAGGGCCCTAGACGCTTAGCGTAAACGTAAACGTTTTTCGAAAACTGTAAAAGTGTGGACCTAATTGAGTCGCTTAACTTCAAATTCGGATTTGTCCTTGAAATTTGGTACACGAATTTAAAACTTAATTTGTTTGAAAAAAGACGCAAATTCCGCTGTCCTTTTGCATGGACTTATCCGACTTTGAAGTTAAGCGACTCAATTATAATAAGCGCTTTCTGCCACCGTCCGGCAGCACCATAACGATGACGTTCCAGAATGCATCTTGTCTATGGATGGCCATCGCGCTTCTAATCTACATTGCCGTTATCCACATAGTTATCGTATTGTTAACGTTATGATAGTCTTATTACTTGATAGCTAGTGCACTGTAAATAACTTACCATTTTTATTCCACATTTAATTAAACAGAATGTTTACTCTGCAAAAATTAAAATGCAGATTTTTATTCATTTCTCGGTTACAAAGAAATTAATTAAAAACAGCGTCATTCATAGCGAAATAGTGTCTACAAAAATGTTAACGGTAACTCGGTACGTCATATTATTCCGCTAACGAAGCTACTTATCCAGCTCGCTTTAGCGAGGGATGAAAAAACAATAATTTGTGTTTCTGGAAAACGGCCAAATCCCGTTTCCTTCGCAGTCCGTAATTCTTAGTTGAGAAGTCGCCAGGAGAGGGCTGGAGGAATAACTTCATAAATAATTCGACAGGACGCTTCTTGGGGAGACCGTGACGTACGTTTTATTACTGTATTAAATCTAGCAGATTCACAGAAAAAAGTTAGATACATAAACATCACGGGACGTACTGACTTACATGACATGGTCAGCTGATGTAAAAGTAGTTCAGAAAAATAGAAGTACAGTCAAATGGGTTAAAATTATGCTATTTGGTTCTTAACCCGTTTTGTTTCACTCAAACAATGTCTAGTAGAGGTCCTTATCTTTTTCTGTGACAAAAAAGAGAGTTATGTCACCATTTTATCGAATTTCACTTTTCGATTGTATCATTTCATCGAACGCTATTTTCTGAAACCAAAACGTTTTCAGTATATCTAAAACATGAATTACGTAGGTTAGGTTAGGTTAGGTTAGGTTAAATTCTGCGTAATGATACGTTCGTTGAAAAAAGTTTCGATAAAATAATAGATACCCGTTTCAGTAGGCCTAATACAGCTGCGTTTATCGCGAGACAAAATGTGCATAAAACATCCGTCACTTTCTGACACTTACATAAGCACGAGAGTGACGGATGCTTTATCCACATTTTGTCGCACGATAAACAACGGCTAGACCAAATGCAAGGTTTCGTTGGATTGATCTTTATCCAGAGACATAGTATATTTCCTCTCGAACATCAAATACTGATGCTGCAGAGGTTCTGCCTACCTAAGGCTTGATTTCCTCCAACGCTGACATCGGCCGCTGACGTCGGTTGAGCGTACCGTCGGTCGCGTATGAAAAAGAAAAGTCCCGCAGTGCGAAACCGATCGCTGTACGGTATGTGCTGGCCTGCGCTGCGTACGTGCGTACAGCCAACCGGTCAGCTTTGCACTGAGCGCGCGCATATTAGTGTATAGCGCGTCAGCGCACCGACGTACGCGGCGCCGACGAGCGAGACCGACGCTTGCCATCAGCGGCGCTTAGCAATAAATCTGCCGCGGATGTCAGCGTCGCTGTGCGGTGTCTCATAGAACATGGTGTATATTCGTATGCTCGACCGACGTCAGCGAGCGATGTCAGCCTAGGAGGAAATCAAGCCTAAAACGTGGCGGTTCAGATTTTATTTTTAATTCATGAGTAAATTATATAAAGGAAACGTTGTTAATCGTTCGTATTTAATCTTAATAAGTAAATAAATGTCCTTAGCAATAACCGTAAAACCCAAAAAACATTCACGATCTCATGTTCCTTTTTTTTTACAGGTGACCAGCCCAATCTTAGTGGTGGAGCTGAACCTAAACCGGCTGGAAGGCACGCAGCTGCGAGCCCTAGGGCTCTTGTCCGTGTTCGGTTTCAACGTGACGTACGCGGTCCGGGGCCCGACCGAGCCCGCGGGGCCCACGTCCTGCAGCGCCATAGAGTGCCGCCTGCTGGGACACTGTTACGCAAGCCACGATTATAAGTAAGCTCACTTTGATTAAAATTAGGTACACTTATATTTTTACCAAATCCCAGGGAGTCAACGTTTAAGCCGTAAACGTAGTGAGAGTAAAACCGGCGCGGTGCGGCACGTTCCTATAAAAAAAAACGCTCCCGCTACGCTTTGGAATCATAATGCGCCGCCTACGCCTACGCCTACACAGAGCGTAGGCGACGTTATCCTTAGAATAATTTGGCGTGATTTACGTCATATGGCTACAATTGCTCGTCAAAATGCTACCTGGGATTATCATTAGGCTAAATGAATCATTTACCAAATTTCCACTTTGCTAAAAAGTAGTTCCCTTTGGTTATTTTTTTATGGTTAATAGTTTCACCTAACCTAAACTATGTAATAACGGTAATAAGCCTTTGTAAACTATGTAATATTGTACAGATGCAAGGTTTAAGGACAAGTACATTTTCTAAAAAAAAAGTTTATAAAATGACACGTTTCCTAAGGGTAACTATTATTTTATCGATAACCCTTTCAACGAATGTATTACGAAAGGCATTTCTCGCCCCAAAGGCTTTTTTTGGTAGTCACAAATCTAACCTAACCTTACTACGTAATTCATGTTTAAGATATTCTGAAAACATCATGGTTTCAGCAGAAAATAGCTTTCGATGAAATGATGAGTTACCGTTTGCGAAATGCCTTTGGTCAAAGGAACGGACCCTTCGCTCAGTTTCAGTTATAAAAAAAGGTTATCAATATTATTATCAGTTTTATTATATTCGTTGTCTCGATGCCCGCTGCGACCCCTATCACTATTCACGCCTTTACCTTTAAATTTAAAACAGATAACTTTGTTATTGCGACCCTTTTGCCGGGAAACCGTAAAACCCATTTTGTATAGTAAAATGTACATTCCTTATGCGAGCTATTGATTATTTGTATTTTTATTTAGTTTTAATTTTACATGATACCACCGAAATTAAAAATCAATGAAGAAAATAAAATTTGTATTTTTTATTTATTTATTTATTATTTTTCGACTTTTTGTTAGTACGAGATAAACGTAACAAGCCAACCGTGCAGATTGATTAAATAACGCCCATTATTTAAATGTCAACATGTGGAACTGACCGCGCACTCACATATTTGCAAATTGTTGCAAATATAAACAAGCTGTGTCCGGCCAAAACAAACATCGACAATGAACATGCCCACTATTTAGACTCCATTTTAATAATCGCTAAATCCAATTGCTAGCACTAAATTGAATTTAAATGAAACTGTGATTATACCAACAGATTCGATTAAAGTAAACCTAATTTAATTTTACCATCCACTCAGTCGCAAATTCATCCCAGGTGATGAAATTTAATTTAATCAACACTTTTTTTACGAACGTGCACCGCGCGTTCGTGCCGTGCTCGAACAGGTGACAGAGGACAAGAAGAGGCAGAAATAGCTCAATTTGTACCGCAGCGCAAAAACCTTCCTGGATAAAACTGCAGTGCGAAATACACCAACGAAAATTCCCACTCGAAACCTATTAACGCGGCCAATAGCGCGTGAAAATTTAGTGCCTTCGAACAAAATGAGTCGATGACACGCACCGTGATCCACTGGATCATTCACTGTTTACAAATTCGTCGGTATAAATGTGCCCTCTCATACCGCGTCGCAGCGGGTTTTCCGCGTAGGTATTTTGTGAAAATTTATTGCTGAGCCCGCAATATTTTCCGCCCGGCAGGGAGTTTTACTGCGCGTGTTTCGAGGGCTACTCGGGCGCTGACTGCGGCGTGGGCCCGCTCTGCCCGCGGACCAACATGTGCAAGAACGCCGGCACCTGCAGGTAACTTAATGAATTCACTAGTGTCTTGGTGTCGCCCTGAATTATACATTTCCGCTTCCCCGCTGCATTCATTCCCTCGCTCGTTTCCTTTAATGTCGCGCAATTTCCTCGCTATAACGAATCCCGCGCGGACCGCGCTGTTTCGCGCGAACCTCGATATTTGTGGAGCAACTTTTGCTCGTTACAAGTTTAATGCATATTATTCTGAAGTGTTTCCGTTCTATTTAGAATACATTTAATGCTATCGGTCTCGGAGCCGTCAACTCCGGGAAAGTTCATTACAATATCTCGGAGCAGCGCTTGAGTTCTCGCAATCGTTTAACTGAATTAATGCTATGGAATTGTTATTTAAGTTGATGGCTTGTGGTCATAGGATAATGTAGCAATATATAAGGTCTGTTCATTCTTACTTGTCTTATATAGTAAACAACTTTCTAACCAACAGCTATTTTAAACAAAATAAAGCAAGTGATGTCCATAATGTTTATTCACTTTACTTTACTATTTACGATAAAAGAGCTGTTTTAGCCAAAAAAGGTTCATTTTGAGGTTAGAAAGTTGTTTACTATATAAGACAGGTAAGAATGAACAGACCTTATATACGTAAAAAACAAAGATACATCCATAATTACATACATCTAATCTCCAATGCATGAAATTACGGCGTGTCGACGTAATTACCACGTCAATAAAAAAGTACACAGACACGTGACCAGTAATGTGTAAGGTTTCCTTTTACTAAAGAACAAAGTTTATATCGGATCAGTTATAAAAACCCAGGATCATGAATCTGACAACTAAGAACGACTCTTAATATGATTCTAAGACAGACGAAATTAAACACATCACATTCGACACGCAACATAATAAATATACAAATTATTCACCTGTCACGATATGTAGACAATCTGTGATCGAACTATAAAACTTATCTGTCCCGTCGTCACACGGAGTTAACGTGTCCTGGGACGTCACCTTTGCTCCTGGAAACTTCTTGCGCTCTGAAACTTTGTGCTGATCTCAAATTGTTTTCCTGCCTCGGTGTAATATGTTCTTGTTATCTGGCTTTCGCTTGTTCGGCAAGGACTATGTCATTAAATTATCCTGTACTGACAGCGTATATAGACTGTATTGTTTGGGATTAATTAACGGCTTTACGGTGTTACTAAAGCTGGTACTAAAGGGAATTGGAAATTTGTATGAACATAATTGTATTTTTTCTCAGCAGCCACTGGTGATTTTTCTATTATGGTTTCGAGAATCTCTTTATACTTATAAATCAATATAATTCAAGGTGTTAAATACGATTCATATCGGAGCCGTGATATTAAAGATTTTAGTTTTAGAAGTATCAATATTTCGGCTCCGATGTACTTTAGAGTTATTACTACATAACAAATATGTTTATTTTGTATAGATCTATATTGTCCTAATACGTTAGATAAGACAATTCACTATTCATTTGATATTTAATAACAAGTAATTCATATTTTTTATTCGGTGAAAGTTGTTTCTAGGCAATAGTTACGAGTACGTGATCCATCCCACTTTGTACATCAATTTCGAAAAAAGCCGACGATTATTTACTCTCTTTTACCAAACCTTGATGAAAATTTGTACATTTGGTTGTAAATACGTCTTGAAACTGACCTCTAATGTGCCTCTAATCAGGATTATTACGGCCCTAACGGTGCTTGTCTATAATACAGGCGACGGGAATCGAAACGAGAATGTAAATGTACCTCTATATTAAATCATTTCAATTTCCTCTTCGCGCATCTTCGGTCGAAATGTTTTTTTCATCCAGATTTTAATTCTCGCGCAGTGGGAAAACACCGTAATCAGAAAGTACATACAAACATTAAATCACGCCTGATTCCCAGAGGGGAAGGCAGAAACCACTTCTTTCCACCTGCTACGATCCTGACAAATCTATTTCGCTTCTTCCACATTCATACATCGAGTCATGCATGCACGTCGGTTTCGGGTACCTAAAATTCTTATGTATCTTACATTAAAAGTTTCAGGACCTTAGTGTGATGAGAGCGATTGCTTGCCCAAGTGGTAGAAGTTTACCGGTCGGTGTTTGCAGGCAGATGGGCCCGGCGGCGGTGAGCTGCCTGTGCGAGCGGGGATTCACCGGAGACTTCTGCGAGTCCTCCGTCGCCGCGCCAGGTCTGTTCCACCAACACTTAACTTACAATAGCTTTTATCTACATCCATATCAGAACTTCCCTACAATATGTTCAGATATGATTGAAGCAAATGGCCTATATTAAGAAACCTGTATCTGTGTTTGTATTTCAATGTTAACATTAAATTATTGCATATCATTAAAGTATCGGTTATCGAAGTGGTTGCATCTTAATGTTCACATTAAAGTACCTTTCGGTGACTGATGCTTTAATATTAAGATTAAGATACAGATACATTAAGATACAAGGTAACCATAGATACAGGTTTCCTATATATTGTCGAAAAAATATGACATGCTTGCAGATAAAGTTATGTATGCTACTGTACACATAATTAGGCATTAAAACATTCGCGTGATCTTATTATGAACCACATTCGTGTAATAATGCCTCTCATTATGCACCAGTCACATAAACTACTATTATATTACAATTATTTAATAACGTAAGCCAGTAAGTAACATTCTCTCGTCAAGAAAAGACATCTTTCTTCACTTCTACAGTCGTTAGCTTTCGAATGCAACTCGGTTTTAAACTTTTAAATCCTGACAAAGTTTCAGGCAGCCGATGGAGAAAAGTTGTGAGACTGCTATTAGTATTACTGTCAGCTATTACTGTAAAGTGATTAAGAGCTATAGTAACGTTAAATACGATTACCTGCCAATGACAAATGGTTGTACCGTGCAGAATAGAGTTTCTAGTCATAGCATATTTTAAGCATAGGTTGTTTGGTTATTGTGTGTTTACATTAAGAGGGAATGTGTTAGATCCGATTATATCACAATAAAAAGAACATAGTAGGGCCATTCTTCTTTTTGATGCCTAAGAAAACGTCCCTTAACGTGAACGTTTGTTTAAATTAATAATTTTCAACAAAATTAGATGATATTAGAAATGCACACAATTATCAGATTTTGATCTAGGTACGTACCTGAATAATGTTTTATACCAAATTGTGTGGGGTTGTGTAAAAAAAAGGCTAATATAGTAACGCAGTTGTCGTTATTTGCAAGGGGACGTGGAGACTGGTAACGCAGTGGTAACTTGAGCAGCAATTTTTTTTTTATATAGAAAAAGAACAAAAATAACGGGTAAATTTACAGTAAAAAGTGAAACCTGGCTAAGACTTAACGTAAAATAATAATAATCTCAAGATATCTACGTTTTTTTTAAATGAATCTTAAATTTTCATTTCTATTTTAGGCATCGAAAAGTAGAATGGCCCAGTAGTATTCAATACTTAGCTAACTTATCAGACTAATATTACATGACCTATTTTCGAAGCCATAGATAATGCAATGAAATTTGTAGTTATAGGCCCTGAACGCTAAAGTTCGTGTCTGGTAATATTGCAGTCTGATAGTTTTCACTACTCTAGATTTAATACTGAAAACTCGTGCTCTCGAAAACAAGGATGAAAACGGACTAAACATCAACAATTGCATACAAGGGGGATATTATGACATAGTTATGCAGTTCATTTTACGGCGAGCGTAAAGGACGGAGCTATAGCAGTTATATCCCATATAGCCATTTTCGGTCGCAGACTTTTCAAAGCAGTAACAAGTCACATTTGTTTCGTAACTGTTTCGGCACATTGCGACTGTGTAAGGGTTTGGTTTCTAAGTGTAGTAACAGTTGATACACAATGCTACCACTAAATAACTAGTAACAATGTTTAGTCGCTGCGTCCACAAATAACGGAAACATTTGTGTCACACAATTTTTTTTCACTTTGCGTTTAGGTTGTGACTAGTGTACAAACTAGGAAATAATGTGTAGTAACCGTGTGGTAACTCTGTAACCAAGTTATAAACAATAAACGTGAAGTGTAGTAATGTTACGTCAATGTTTCGGAACTTTGTAACGGTAAATGACGGTGTCCGTGAAACTATGAGAGTCTCTGTAAATAAAAAAATACATGGAACCATTTTGTGATTTCAGTAACTTTGTTTCTACTTTAAGTTTCACGTCGACACATGTCGACACAAACTAGTAACTGTGTGACCACTTGAGACTGCAATATTTGTCCTTCATAATAACATATTTTTATCATAATTAATAAGTTTTATGGTTTATTCTTGCTTTTATATTTATTGTTATTGCTCAAATAACATTCTGTCTATGAAAGCTTCAGAGATCTTTAAATTATAGACTTATTCAATAATGCAATAATACGCAGTACAGTCATGTGTTTCGCTAAATTGGCAAAATTATAATTTTATGATGGCGCGTTGATGAATTTCAACCAATATGATCAAATGACACGATGAAATTATTTTCCCATTGAAATTTGAACACAATCATAATGAATTAACACTAAAACGAAATATTTATATTGTCAAACTTTTTTATGATGGCGTCTCTTCTTATGTATTTTTTTAAATCACTATGAAAACGACATCAGACACTCCAACGAATTTCATTTAAAAGAGTGAATGAACGAATGATTTCTAACCAACTGGTTTCAAACTCACACAGAACACAGCGACGGAACAGTGAAACCAAAAGTTACTGTGTCGACTCTTCCCCAATTTTAATCGTCGCGACGTAACAATTACGAAACAGCGACCAAACGTGTTACTAGAATCAGTCAGTGTCTACACATAAGTTTCGAAAATTTTCGTAACGGCTACCAAAAATGGCTATATGGGATAGCTCTGTCCTTTTCTCTCAGCGTAAACTGAACTGCATTGCTATTTCGTAATAACCCCCCAGTTGTTTTATCTCACGAAAGCGGATGAATCCTACTTGTAGTTGTAACGCTTTATAGCCACGCACACTATGATAACGCTTAGCGATGACAGCCACGCACTCAGAGACAATATGCACGTGCATCTATACATACAAGTAATGGCCTACCCGCCTTTGTGACATAGAACCACCTAAAGATACTTGCGAGCACAACAAAATTAGTCACCGTTGTTTTTTCATACCGAAGGAGATAACAAAGTGATTCGATTTGGTCCGTTGTCATTTTGTTTAAATCACGAGTCGTGATTTAAACAAAATGACAAGTGATTCACGACACCTATCATCTTTAAATATTTAACTAGTTTGGTGCTTGAAGTTATCTTCTTCGACCAAGTAAAACTGAGGCACAAACTATGCCATCCTAACAAACACTCTTCCACTTAAATTTAAGTCCTTTCTGACTTGGCTAAAAAGGTCCTTTGTAATAAAACCATTCTGTCCGTTACCGGTTACACTCACGCGGCTTCAGACTCGGTTTCCTTTTTGCTCAAGTGATACTCAAGGATAACCCGACCCTCTATAAATTACTGAAATAGCAGCTGGAATTATGTTTTTGCTGAAAACATTGTCAGGATTTTACCCGACCGTATTTAAGTTTAAGTTATTAACTTCCCGCGCGGAGTACAAGTTGGAACTGCGATATCGTAAACCACTTAGCCCCGAGCTAGTTCCAACAGGTGTGCGGCGGTTTATTAATCAGGTGAGGAGCGAAGCGAGGAGTTCAATATTTGCTAAGCTACGTGATTGAAATTGCTGCTCATTTTAATAGTGTTATTATACATTTAAACGTAAACACTTTAGAGCAATCAAAACGGGTCACCGTCCTTATACACTATCGTACACGGTGACCTAGAGAAACTCTGGATTAACAGAATTCGGGTTTGTACCTCTCATTCACTCTTATATGCTTTTATGTGGCTCAAAAGACTTTTAAGACCCCTAGCACTGTACGTTTTAGCTAATAGGACATTCTATATTTGACCCGCCAATATGTAGCAAGTGAAAATATTAAAACTGAAATTAGTATTAGCGTTTGTTAGATTTTGTGTGACAAACAAAAACGTTTTAGCCTTGTTACTTGGTATTATTCATTAAGAGAAATAAACAAAGATTACTTGAATGTAAAATGAATTAATTATATAAATTTTATTGAGTAATAACAAATATTAATCATTTTTACACTCAGTGGATAGAAATATAATTTTCAAACCTTTAATAATGAAATAATGTTTTCACTATAAGAGAGAATATGTAAAAAAACATGATTATTCTTCGTCTACAGTGTACACTTCAGGCTCATTGTACTGAATTCGATTCGTAGAATTTTCATTGGTCTTGATTGTAGTTTTACCGTGACTGTCACATCGTTTGGGATGACATTTTAGCAGAATCATTATAGCATACTCACTTATTGTATCGTAACTGTCTCTCTGTGTGTCTGCATTAGCAGATTTGGAAAATTTGGGAATATTCATGTAATTTTTTCACAGCACCAATAAAATCTGATTCATAATTATAACAAACAGTTGAGAAAAATAATTTTTTAAATAGCTATGAAAATAACCCAGATTATAAGCCAACAAAGATTTTTTCCTATCTCTATCTAGCAAAAGAATGTTACATGACGTCACATGGCTTATCAGATCTCTTTGTCCAATCGCTGTCTAATTAGCAGTATAAATTTCTGTATCATCCGTATATCTTGGCCGAAATA
This sequence comes from Acleris literana, assembly GCA_946894065.1. Taxonomy (NCBI): domain Eukaryota; kingdom Metazoa; phylum Arthropoda; class Insecta; order Lepidoptera; family Tortricidae; genus Acleris; species Acleris literana. The sequence goes on along the minus strand of OX335685.1, from coordinate 5,399,907 downwards.
ACGTTAATTTCACTTTTGGTGATCTCTTTTACGGTAGGTATTTTTATATTTGTATTATTTTGTTGAGAAATTCTATTTAAAAAAAACATGCCTGTTTCCTGTTTGGAAGAGGTGCCCAGCGTTATTTATAGAATAGATATATGAAAGTCGTTATTTCTGAATACGGTTCAGCATTTTTCAAAGTTAACGTTTCAAACCATTATTATGCTCAAACACCCTGAAATGAATACGTATTAACAGAAAACAGTTATCTTTTTACAACAAACACAAAAAAACCCATTTCGAGGATAACACCAGTACTCTCCTATTTTCTTAACCCCCAAATTGCTTTTTTACAGAGTGCGGCATCGAAGAATGCTCCGAGGGTTGTAAAGAAGGGCGAAACTGTGATTGTAATCCAAAGGACAGCGATTTCAGTAAGCCTTAATGCCTTTTACGAGTTAGTTTTTGTATCGTAGAAAGGTACTAAAGAGAGTAATAATTTTCAGCTTCAGCCAGATTTGAAACAAGACTGCAGATCGTGGACCAAGCCGAGAACGACATATCGCAAGAAATAGTTAAGCAGGTATACTACAGTTCAACACGAACATTTTATTAAGCATGGCAAGAATTCTCACGAACGTAACAAAAGCGCTTAATGATTGAGAAAGAACCAAGATTTAATGTAGTTTTATTTCTCTTTTATTTACTGTAGCGGAAATTATGCGTAAAATCTGCTTTTAAATGACTGCGCCAGTTGATCTCGCTCCCTTTCGTCCCTTACAATTTCACAAGTAATTTGTTTCGGCGATTCCCCCTGGCCTTGAACGGTTTACGGCTTATGCAAATGAACCACATTATTATTTTGTTTCGCGTTTGGCTCCTCAACAACTGAACTCACCTATTTTTTTCAGATAACGAGCTACTTAACAGCATCGAATATCACCCTGGAGGACGAAATAGAAATTTTAAATATAAGGTATTACGGAAAATGTTGTCGCTAATTAATTTTCGGAAAGGATCTTGCTGGAATCTAATTAAAATGCCGAAGTGCGCTTACAAACAGAAGATTTTGGCAAGATTCCATTAGTCGCGTCCACGCCGACCACCTACTCGTAGGCACACACTGTGTTTACCATGCGATCGGGCGAGGTTGCCTCAGGGACACGTTCTCGGACCTGTGTAGTTGATATGCATGGATACGCTAAATCGATATAAAATTTTAACTAATTGTTACATAAGTTTATCTAAAACTTTCCCTTCTTAACTTATTTATTAGGGGCTTACTCTGATTTTGCTAATCTTGATTTTCGATGTTGAACACTTGTCACCCGATAAACCGTCAACATCATACATTTTCAATATAAAGTTTCTAAAGTTGGCGTTTACAACATGAACCACAGTGTTCATTATATTGACATAGCTAAAACTATGCGCTATTGCTATTAATATAACTAATTAATCTTCTCTATGTCAACAGTTTGCCGGAGTCGAACGGCGCGCGCACGGTGTGGTTGCGCGTGTGGGGCGCGCGGCGCGAGGCAGGCGCGCTGCGCGCTGCGCTCGCGCGGCTGGCTGCTACGCGCACGCGTACCGACCGCTTGCGCCTGCTGCCTGCGACGCTGCATTTTGACATGCAGCCGGCGCTCACGCTACATGTAAGCTAGATTATTGCTAGATGTGTGTTAGCAATAAGAGTTTCAGAGCTGCCAAGACCGCCTTCAAACGTAAAGCCCTAAGTCTGTAATGTGAATTCCCCTCCGTCTGTAAAAATCAGCATCTCAGCCTGCTGCGGCACAATGCTGGCATTTTTATCACTGTGGAGATAAATAGATAGACATGTTTTTTGGTTTTGTGGTTTTATTTGTGATAAATAAAAACGTTTTCTTTGTATTCTGTTTTCTATTTTTTTATAGTAGGTAGTAGTAGTACAATCAAATTCATCAGTAGCTGTAAATTTTAGTACCTTGTCGCAATAAAGGATTAAAGTGAGAGTGGTTTGAATTAAGTATAACAATAGTTGCGACAAGGAACCTACGACCCTTGACGTAAATTATACGTCAAGAAATAAATTACGTGAAATTAGTCTATCCGACAATGTTCTCGGTGGTCTTTAGTCGAACTAAAGCCATACACTTAATTACTTTTCTTTATACCGAACTAAAGATTTACATTTGCCTAAGCGATTTTTAATTAAAGACTAAATATGATTCGAAACGTCCACGTCTTGGGAAAATGTAAAATATTTACCTCATCATAATCATATTAGAAAGTTCGAGCATAACTTGTGCATAAAATAGACTATCACCGAAGTTCGGGGATCCGTCGGAGGCCGGAGACCTCATATTACCCCGCAACGAACTGATCATCGCGCGACGTGGATGAATTTTAAAACAATCTAGATCTTCCGAACTTATCGTAATGCTCAAACGATTTAGGATCCAAAGCAATTTGCTGGCGTTAGCGTTTAATCAGTAATCAACCAATTCCCTCATTTAGCCGCTAGACTTTAGGTACTTTAGGGCCAATAACCTACAGTGAATATTCAAATTATCATTAAATCAACAAGGTACAGTCGCGGATTTTAATTGTTGACTGCCATATAACCTTATTTCTATGGCATAAAGAAGGTTAACGTGCACATAGGCCACCTACGGTTTTAAGCCGGAGCCCCACTGCTGCGCACGCTACGCACGGACACGCTATACACGTCGCCCACGTGGGTCCATTGGTCTGGATACGTGTGTCAACATTTCCACAGCAACCAATGCACGCACACATAAAACGTGTGGGCTACGTTGGTCAGCTGCGTGTGTCTACATTCCCCACTGCGGGCCACGCACATGCATGCGCGCGCGGGGGGTGCGACGCCCTTGAAGCCACCTTTCCACTGCAACACACGGGCAGCGTGGATCGCGGTGGGGCACTTCGGAACAGACCACGCGTGTATCAGTGACGTCATTTCGTGCGCAGCTTGCTCGTGAACTACTGTGGAAGTCTCTACCTAAATTTTCATACAAAGCGTTTTTGTACCCACGTGTGTAGGATGACCGTGCGCAGCGGTGGGGCTACGGCCTTATTCTCCATTTGACTAAACCACATTGTGTTCTAATAGTTATTATGCCAGCTGTACACACGCGTCTAGAGCCTCTCGTCGAGATTCGGGCTTCACCGACCGCAATCGTAACATCGCGAGACGAGACGAGAGTGAGCGGGACAAAGAGCGACCGAGACAAGATGAAAGCAGAATGTACACACTCGCTCTAGGCCTGCCTCGGGGTGTCTCGACGACTGTGTACAGCCGGCATCATATTTTTTGCTTTGTTATTTTCTTGTCTCATCAAAGTAAGATACAGACAAAACAAAACAATAGAGAAATAGAGCCTGTACTCTATTCTACAAGGTAAAACCATATTGCCTTTGACATTTTATCGTATTGTCAACGTTACGATAGCTCTTATGTACTTGACAGTAAGGGTGGTTAAGTTTAAACAATACGATAACAAGTCAAAGGCGATATGGTTTCACCAAGTAGAATAAAGGCCCAGTGACCCTAGACAAGATGCGCAGCGAGATCATTATCGTTCTATTCTCTATTCTATTCTTAATTAATGGCTTTCACTCCTGTTAAGGTGTATTTCGCCAATGTCGAGTTATTTATAGACACTCCCATGGACTTATTAGAGAAATAAGTCCATAGACACGCGAAGACAATTGTTCGGTAAAAGAGAATTTTCTCAAATGGACTAAACAGAAGCACATGGGATTAGGTCCACGCACTTCTGTCAAGTCCGAGCAAATTTTTACATGCCAACAAGCATGCATGACAAGCTGCCAGGTGGTCGAGTCAAGCGCTTATGTCAGTTCCATACACATTGTCAGTTTTCAAAAATCGTTTCCCGTGTGGTTGCCGGGTTAGAATAGTACCACTTCCTTGTGTTCCCGTGGATGTCGTAAGAGGTGACTCAGGGAATAAAGGCTTGTAGTGCAGTTGGGCGATGGGTTGGCAACCTGACACTAATACAGCTGGTAAACATGTTAGCCTGATTGTGCAAGGTGTGGTTACAGAATTATCAACAATTTCTCTATAACCTATGGTCGTGTTATTCTGTAGCTCTGCCTACCCCACTCTGGGAATGACGGTGTGAGTTTATGTATATGTATGTGTATGTTTTCGATAGCGTTAACCATATTGTCTAGGGTCTCAGATCGTTTACGACATTGTTTAGACAATGTGGAATTCAGGCACTGATGACACGTGGGCGCTCAGGCAAATAGAACATGGTAATCCGTAGACGACAAATACATGGCCAACCTTTGAACCAAAAGGACATTTACGCAGAAAGGATTTTTTCCTGATTCTGACGTTATTTCTTTCATGTTATTTCATGCCACGTCTTTATGACAGATTTCTACGTGGGCTCAACAAACAATCTGTGATTGCGGAGGTCTCCGGAGAAATCCAGGGCAGCGCAAATAGGAATACTCGTGTTGCCATAGTCATTATTAGATTTAATAATGACATGTTCTGCCAAAAAATCGCGGCAGAAGTTCTGCGTAAGTGACGTAATTTTCGAGATCATGCTGGTAGTTTAACAATCCTGGGCCTGTTTCACAATCGACGAGTAAATTTATCTGCCATTTAAAGTTGGCTCTCTCCTAGTCTATTTTCAAGCGTAAAAAAGAGTAAGGGCTAATTGTATCTGTCAAATACGGTTTACTTGTCGATTGTGAAACAGGCGGTAATAATATTAACTTTAATATACAGGGTGCCTCTGACCTTGGGGCTTTAAATGCAACCATCGATTCTACTCGCTAAACAGAACTACTTTTGTTCTGCAACATTAAAAAATAACTTAAATTTAGATAACTAATTGATGTTAAAGTCTAGTTGTAAAATCAGTGTATGACATCATGGTCATAAAATCACGATCTTATGGTACGGGGGCGACATTTCCTTGGTACGAGGGCTAAAGGAAAATCGAGAATTCGATCGCGTACATTGAAAATTACATTTAATTTGTATAAAAAAAAAAATTGAGTTGGACATATTTTTAACAACTTACAGAACAAAAGAAGTTCAGTTTCAGGAGTAGAAACCATCCATGCATTTAAAGACCCAAGGTCAGAGGCACCCTGTAGATAAAACCCCCGGTATAATGGCGATCCCTTCTTTTAGAGCTGATATCTCTCAAACGGCTCAACCGATTTTGATTAAACCTAGCTAAAGACCACCGCTAAAAAACCTACTTTTAAATTTAAAAAAAGCATCCAAATCGGTTGACCTGTTTTAGAGCTACGGTGCCACAGACAGACACACAAACACACATAGCCGTGAAATTTATTACACCACTCATTTTGCGTCGAGGGTTAAAAAACTAATTCGCACGCGTAATTACACCGAAGTTCGACCGCGTAATTCCAGCATAGTGTCATTACCCTTAATGTACTTGGTGCTTTACTCGATCTTACGACACTAACCCAGTGTTTCTGTGAAAACGTTTTATGAAATAACAAAACAGTTACGTCATAATAGTCAAGTTACTTTAATGACATTTCAGTTACGGTGACAATTCAAGTCAGTCATTGTCATATTTTTTTTGTTTCGTGGAATTTAGAAAATCTCTTTCTGTGAAGTAGGGTGACCACACTGTTTACAATAAATTATTTAATTTTAATCACCTATATTATTAGGATCCCACTTTAATGCTTAATGTAGTCATATAAATTTTTATCACGTCTTCGATTTCACCCTGTATAGGCATAGAACACACACGCTAGCCTAGGGCATACGGAAGATGGAATTCCGCTGCAGTGCATGCAACGCATGCACGTTCGCTTCATATTTAAATGTATATAGGTACTCCTTAAAGCGGCACACTTAGGAAATAATGTCAGTGACACACGCCTACAGACGTACAACTTTGCGTAGGCATGAGGTGCGGTGAGTGGACAATAGTGACTAATCGAGTTTTATCATACCTCACCTCCGCACCACATGCCTATCCCGGCTCTCCATTAAAGCCCGATTTATATTGGCCAAGGACAGGGGAAAGTACAGTGGGGAGGATAATGGAGTGGAAAAATAGAAAGCGATTCTATTTGGATCCACTGGCAAGGCAACTTGACTCGCCACTGTCCGATCGGTTTACACTACTATACTGTACACTGTCACTTGTCCACTGTCCTATATTAATGTAAATCGGGCTTAATTGACAACAGGACCTTTATAAAGGTGTTCTGAAAAGACTCATGCTTCTAGAGCTAACTATTTTTTGTCCATTGTTTACTGAGAAAATAAATAAACGAACTGCTAATGGCTAAACGCCACATGTTTTTTTTTACGTCACAGCTAGTGCTAAGCTTGGGTGTCCCTCAGAATCCCTAACAACGTTTGTCCTAACACATCGTTTGTCCGAATTTTCATTTGCCCTAAACTGGTTTTCAGATGAGTCAGGCAACTTTTTAAGTTTTGCAATTATATCTGCGGTTCTCTTAGGTTAGGGTTGTATTAAATATAACAACACTAAAAAGTTTTAAAATTTAAGCGGAAATGGCTTTAGGATAAACAAAAATTCGGACAAATGATGCATGGGAAGTAATTAAATGGTCAGCCGTTATTAAAATTGATTCGCAAAAAAAAAGAAGCAATTAACTCATTTGGGCAGCATACAAAGACTTGGCAGGCAATCAATAAAAATCGGGCTGCAACTCTTGTACAGCAAACAATTTACAAACGGTTAACATTTTAACCAATATCAATCTGCCTTTTTTATCATTGGCCTGCCTAATAAACAGTCGAGCTGCAAAATAATTACTTGGGCAGCAAGATTTTACAATTGGTCAGCAGAGAAAACATGTCTGTAAGCAGTTTAATTGAGAGGTGTGCATATTAAAATAATGGTTATCTATATAAATAAGTGGATTACGTTTAGTTTGAAAAATAAGCAGCGTCACCCAAGCCACAGTATATAAATAAAGCAGTACAGAAACTAGGCGTACTTTTCAAGATAAATACCTCCTCTCCACTTGAGCGTAAGGGTTGTCAACTAATATTTTGTAAAATTGAAAAAAGTTTTTTTTTATTGTATCTCAGCTAGTTAGTGCAAAGTCGATACGTGTGGTCTGCGACAACGAATCCGTTGACAGAGTGAGAAAAAGTTGCCACCGTCTTTAACTTTTTAGTTATTCGACTGATTGCTTCCAAAATTGATATGTAGGGATCTGTGTGGTCTCCGACAACGAATCCGTTGACAGCATGAGAAAAAGTAGCCGCCATGTTGAACTTTTTAGTTATTCGACTGATTGCTTTCTAAATCGATATGTAGGGATCTGCGTGGATTTCAACTACGAATCGGTTGACAGAATGAGAAAAAGTAGCCGCTATCTTGAACCTTTTAGTTATTCGACTGATTGCTTCCAAAATCGATATCTGGAGATCGGTGTGGTCTCCGACAACGAATCCATTGACAGAATGGAAAAAAGGAGCCGCCATCTTTAACTTTTCAGTTTTTGGACCGAATTCTTTGAAAGTCGATATTTGGGGATGTGTGTGGTATCCTATAGCTCTTGAAATTGAGTCATCTGTCAACGGATTTGCTGTCGGAGACCACATAGATCCCCAGATATCGATTTTGAAAGCAATCAGTCGAGTAACTAAAAAGTTCAAGATGGCGGGTACTTTTTCTCAATCTGTCAACGGATTAGTTGTCGCGAGATCACATAGATCCCCAGATATCGATTTTGGAAGCAATTAGTCACATAACTAAAACGTTCAAGATGGCGGCTACTTTTTCTCATTCTGTCAACGGATTCGTTGTCGGAGATCACATAGATCCCCAGATATCGATTTTGGAAGCCATCAGTCGAATAACTAAAAAGTTCAAGATGGCGGCTACTTTTTCTCAATCTGTCAACGGATTCGCTGTTGGAGATCACATAGATCCCCAGATATCGACTTTGGAAGCAATCAGTCGAATAACTAAAAAGTTCAAGATGGCTGCTATTTTTTCTCAATCTGTCAACGGCTTCGTTGTCGGAGATCACATAGATCCCCAGATATCGATTTTGGAAGCCATCAGTCGAATAACTAAAAAGTTCAAGATGGCGGCTACTTTTTCTCAATCTGTCAACGGATTCGCTGTTGGAGATCACATAGATCCCCAGATATCGACTTTGGAAGCAATCAGTCGAATAACTAAAAAGTTCAAGATGGCTGCTACTTTTTCTCAATCTGTCAACGGCTTCGTTGTCGGAGATCACATAGATCCCCAGATATCGATTTTGGAAGACATCAGTCGAATAACTAAAAAGTTCAAGATGGCGGCTACTTTTTCTCAATCTGTCAACGGATTCGTTGTTGGAGATCACATAGATCCCCAGATATCGATTTTGGAGACAATCAGTCTAATTACTAAAGAAAGAAGAAAGAATATAAAGGAAAATGTTCCTCTCGAAGCAACACTCGCGTCTAACAGCACGCCATGTCCGCTTAGCGGTCTCGTAGAGGCATGCGTCTGTATGAGTGCGTCGTTTCGAACGTTTGTTTGTAGCTTCTTTACTGCTTTATATCTATACTGTGCCCAAGCGTTGGTATTTTTGAGGCTAGTAGTAATTACAAGTTAAGTTCTGTCACACAAATTTAGAAATCACAATCACACCCTAGATTAACCAAAATTTGTATCATAAATATGAAGTAGGTTAGGTTAGGTTCGTTTTTATATCAGGCCCGGAGGGCCAGAGCAACCCAGAAATAGGAGCTCCGCGTTAGCGGAGCTCCGTCGACTCTGTTAAATTTGTAAATTTGATGGTGGATCTGGCATATGTGCGTTGCTGGCACGGCAGTAAATTTGCCCCCTTTTTTTTGATGGACACAATGAAATATTTTGCTTACCTACTGATTGCTTACCAAAATTGGATTAACTGTGGGTCGCTCAATGCAGCTCAAATATTTAATTTGCTGACCAAAATAATTTAGAGCAGTTCAGTATATCATTAATTGCAGACAGATTTATAAATGTTTGCTAACCATAAGTTGCTTACCAACTAGCTATTTTGGCTGACCAAATACTTATTTCTGTTCACCAAAATTGGAATATTTTGCTGATCGATTAAATGATACCCAATGATGCATTAGGACAAATGACGATTAGGGCTTCCATAGGAGAACCGCTAAACTTAACGAAGCAAAACGCGGTTACAAACAAAATGACGTTATATTAAGGAGATCACACCGGCTTACTCACGTAAAAATTGTCTGCTCATGAATAGGGACTCCGGACGAGCCCGAAACATGTCGAGCGTTTTTCGACAATTTTTACGTGAGTAACCCGGTGTGATCTCCTTAATATGTCTGAGTCTCACGGAAGTTTTATGATTAAAATGACTTCATTCCGACCACTAGTCTACAGTGACCGTAGCAAACACTGATAATATTAAGTACTTGTTTTCCACAGAAAATAATAATAAAAAAGTATGCTTTTGAGACAAACCTAAGCATGATTTTTTTAGAACTTATTTTAAAAATAATCTTGCTCTCAATTGTACAGTCGGCCAAAAATGTGGTCTACCACCCACGGTTGCAGTTCATTTGCACGTCATGATAAAAGAAGTTCGATTTTCCCTTGCAATAATATTATGACAGTGACAGGTGTCAACCTTAGCGATCATTAAATGTCACAGAAACTTTTGTCAAAATTGGTAGAACTTTCTTGGCCGACCGTACGCCTATAGAACAATTAATCCAAGTGGCTCACATATTGAAGCGTGAGCGAGCGTAGCGAGCGCCACAGTGCAATTCTGCTTTTTCCAGAATCATTGGACATTGGTTCGGTAGTGAGGAGAAAGACTAAGTTTTGAACGCGATAATGTGATCGATTTTTAATGATAACAAAAACTGTTTAAAGTCCTGAAACAGTTGAAACTGCATAAAACATCCCTGAAAACCCGCAGTTAATTTAAAAGCTACTTTTCTTAATCGATAGCTCCAAACTTTGCTGCAAATGAAGCTACGGGCAAGAAATGGTCCAACTTTTCTCCGGAAATAGTCTTTGGCTAACTTTGATCGTTTCAAATGTGATCTTTTATGGGGTGCCATTTTGTAAATGGGGTCACTTTTCACCAACCAAATGGAGCGTATGCGACGAAATAAATTTTCAAACAGGCGTAATACAAACCTTGGTATTTCTTTTTATGGCATTTTATCAGAGCTTGGAATAGGTAGTACTTACTTATCTAAACTTAATGTATGTTTATTCAATAACCTATTTCCCATTTCACTCACGCATGAATACTGCTGCTGATTATGAACGAACAACAAACTATTTTAGGTTAGTTAATAAATTAGCCAAAAATGTGAGGATTCGAAGGTAAATTGATAGGCATCCTGCTAAATTCTTGTAAGTAAATATATGGAAATAATTAAACGTCATCAATCGCATCATTTGCTCTACTATATCATAAAAATAGCAAAAATATAGCGGAATGAATGGTATTGACCCTGCCTACGAAGCTAGCGTGTCCGGGTTCAATTCCCGGTAAGGGCAAATATTTGTGTAATGAGCGCGAGTATTTGTTCCCGAGTCTTGGAAGTTTTCGATGTAGTTTTTACATAAGTTTGTTGATCAACGTCTAGTACCCTAGTGTCCTGATATGTATTTAAATTTAATTAAAATGGTTCCTTTTTAAAGAAACAACGGCAATACAATCAAGTAAGTTGAAGCAATAGTTACAAAACTTCGGAAGCACTGTTCTTTTTCAGTTATTACGCAATTAATAGAAAAGGACAACTAGCAATCAACCATCACCAATTCCCGATTCGACAGACAATGCCCTTTACAAGTTCACTGTCTCAAACAATACCGTCTTAGGCCTTTGATATGCTTCTCGATTGTTCAGCAATACCATACAGCACTAATGACAGTAACTGAGTTATACATCACACTGCCAAGTAGCGATGTTCTTAATGTAAAGGGTACTGACTAGCCTAGAGACATTACACCGCATTTGGCATGATTACCTCCGGATTGCAACGCATTTACAAGCATGGAATAGCTAATTTCACAGTCAGGACCCATTTAGAAGGTACTACGAGGTTTCCAATAATGGAAACGCCGACAAAGCTGTAAACGCCGATGAAGCTACAAAATAAAATCTAGAAAAATAATATTTTCGTGTACCTCCGACAAAACTTTTCCTGTACAATATGTGTCGTTTTTACATCATAACATCGAGTGTGGGGTATCATTGGATACCTCTTAAAACATCAGTACCTGGAAGACCGAGCGTCGCTCGGGTTGAAAACATAATTTCCCGAAGATAACAACTTGACAGATCAATTTTTCGCCCCCGTAAACCCCTATATTTCAAATTTCATCGAAATCGTTGGAGCCGTTTCCAAGATTCATATTTTATATATATATATATATATATATATATACAATAATTGCTCGTTTAAAGGTATTAGATTATGTAGGTACTGTTCTCATAAATTTTGAATTTTTTAACAATGTATAATTAGGAAGTAGAAAAAAAATCTATACAGAGATAAAGCAGAAATAAGTCGTTCGTAGAAACCACACACCGCAAGCTTCTAGAAAGTTGCTTTACTAACATAGACATACGCTATGACTTGACTAAACAATTAACCGATTCATTATCTCAAGTTTCCCGGAACTGTAATTTTGGACGGTTAGCAATTCGGAGCGAAAAGTAAGAAATCATAAAGAGTTATTTTAATACTAAAGATTTAGAAAAGGAAATGTACCTAACTGTATCTTTAACACATTTACTATCAGATTTTCAAAAATAGACCAGAAATGGTGTTTGCTAAAAGATACTCGCTGAGTAATACCAAAGAAGGCGGCTGACTGCATGTAACAGTATGAGCATTTCCAATTTAATGTTGTGACCGATAGAGTATATAATGCACTACATTGTAGCTAGCCGCCTTCTTTACACGGCAGCTCGCCGGGACTGCTTTGTTCACGCACACGCGTTTTAAGCGAACTAATATTTCTTCGCTTCCTCTGTCTTCTACACTAATTCGCGAAACACTCACCAAGCTTGAAGACAAAACGCTCGTGACGGAACATCCAAATGCAAATTCCTTAAGTAATTACGTTTGTATATAACAGCTGAGAGCATTAGCGGGTCGTCTTATACGTGACATAATGGGAGTAATGCGCCCCCACACATTCTGCAAACAAAGGCAGTACTGACAGCGATGCGTTAAGCTGGACTTTCTCTGTCAGTCCATTTGGCACCAAATGCCAAATGAACTCATTCCAAAATGTTGGCCCACTCACGACTTAATTTCTATTCTCTGTCGACGGAATCGAAAATAGAGGTTACTTACGGTACAAGAATTTCACACTTAAATGGCAGGACAAAACAATTCGTGGGTCGTCATCAGTGCATAATTTGGACTGAACTTTGCCCTTCACGATCAAATTTGACAGGACGCCGCAATAACTGACGCAATGGACTGACAGTGTGTCCAGCTTTAGTAAGGTACGCCTATGATTACGAGTATACCGATTCTGTCATAATCGGCGTGGATACGAGAGAACGATGCTATAATACATTGAAATGAGAACGGTGTTTCACTTTAACGCATAATGGCGTTGCTCGTGATCGCCAAGTTCGCCGAATACCTACGTGGTAGGTCTTGCGGCTTTTTAGTACCGTGCCCTAATAAGATCCGACAATGTAGGTACGGTCTGAGAATTATGTGCGATAACAGTTTCTCAGATCTAGGGCGCAATCTCAAACTCAAACAAACACTTCGTGCTCCGACCACTGACAGTAGGTACAGTCGAGTTCATAATTGATATGTATACATTTTAGTACATTGTCTATTTAATGTCATGTTCAAACTGCCATATACGAATTATAACAGCGAGTAAAGTGACAAGGTACTAAAGTGTATACATATTTATGAACTCGACTCTAGGTACAATGCGCCCTTAAAATGGTACTTGTAGAAATAAAGTATCTCTCAAACCGAATGAGGATTTTAAAAAAAAAATGTTAATGCTATTTTTTTTATGGGACGTATGAACTTAGATTAAGGTAAATGGAAACGAATGAAACCAAAAATACATTAAGTTCTACGGTAAATGCAGGCAAACTCCGCCTAGGACGGTCTTTTACTTTCTTTAATATACCGTATCAATTACTTTGGGGTCGGTCCGGAGTATACAAAACGCGAACTTTATTAAGTTGTTAAGTTATTAGTATTCCGTAAGACATTCTCTACCAGTTAATCTTTAGGCAAAACACAAACTATAGTGGCGGTGTAACATAAGATTTAAACATACATATCACTAGATTGTAATTATATAAATACATAAATTGCACTTATAAATAAATACATACATAATATATTATATGAAGATAAGCACAAAACAATACAGATAACGCAATCAGAAAATCAAGCTGATGTCAATTCTGCCTGCAAATAAATTCCCGGAATAAAATGAGTATTACTTTTAAAAGGAATATACGTGGGAAAATACATAAAAGATATTACTTTTAATAAGGAGCTTATAAACCCGTTTATTCTTAAAGTTGGAACATAACGTTAATACTAACAACAGCGTAATGAAACACTGAAATAAAAGTTATACCTGCGCGGATTAGGTCGTTAAGAATTCATTAGCTTTAAAATTAACGAAACGTAATGTCAAAGCCGTGAGATTATTAACGAATGTTTACTTGTTTGTTTATTCTCTTACGTAAAAGCATCGTTAAAACATAAATTCTACAGAAATAGGTGAGATTAAGTGCTTTTCCACATGGAGAGGAGTTGAATTGAAATTGTATTTCTGCAATGTAAATCCTTTTATCTACACACATATCATAAGTCCTCTATTATGCGTTCAAAACCCGTAGGAAATAACCAGCATTACCTGTGGTGACAGCGATGACAGCTGTTAATTTTGGAAGATGTCCCAAATTTGGATCTCATTACCTTACAATATTCGATAACGTAATTTCAAAATTATGTTATAGCTGTCATCACCGTCACCTATTACCACAGGTAAGGTAATGCTGGTCATTTCATTTGCCTTTCAGCTTCTGAACCCATCTTAGAGTACTTATAATATGTGTGTAGATAAAGTATTGTACGAGAATCTGCGTAATTAGCATTACGCAACCGTCATGTAAACTACTATTCCTAACGCCTTTTTCTTTACGTTACGGAAACGCTGCCTTACGTAGACTGCTTTGGACTCAGAAAAAAACGTATAGTCTACGCGGACGGAGATACAGACACACCTTTAGATAGTAATCGACTTTGAGACGTATATTTATTACTATAGAGACCTAACTCGAAATGCAACATTTGTGAATTAGGTCACTATAATTCTAAAGATGTATAATTCAAAGATGCGCAGCTAGTTAATCTCTCGAAAGCGGGTTTGCCGTAAGGAGAGATGGGGTGGCTTCGTACAAAGGGAGCATTCGTACAGTGGTCATATCTCGACTATTCAACATGCTGAAGCGTTAATATTTGTATGCGTCACTGCCGCTCATATGCATAGGCTACCCTCAAAAAGCGATGGCAAATTTCGCCAGAAATAATTAATATGTGTTTTCGCGACCCGAAAGTAATTTTTGGTTCTCCTTTGAATGCGTGTGTCTCTAATAAGTTTTACTCAAATTAGAAAAAATATTTTTATATAGTTTGTAATTAGATGCTTGAGATTAATTTGTAAACAATGGTTTTGGGATTACTTTAACAGTTATTTTTTATTTCGATTTTTTTTCGGATCGTTTTGGTTGGGGTACCTTCGTACAGTCAAAATGTATGTAATATTATACTGTACGAATGCACCCCATGAAAGTTAAAAAAATGTATATCAAGAATAATTATAATCACAAAACCAGGTCAGTAAGATATGCCTAAAGGGTGACTGAAACAGGAGAAATAGCGGAAAATCCAATGAATCCTGGGAAAAAACGAATAGTGTACGAAGCCACCCCATGTATTGGGTGCATTCGTACGTTTCCCACTTTTTGGGAAAACCATTATATTTTGGCACAGTTGCTTTGTATCCAAATTGAAATACACAATTATTATAGCCCAATAAGTGGAAGATGAAGTAACATTCATCTCATTTAAAAATAGCGGTCAGTTTTTTTTTTACAAGGTTTAGAGTAAAAAGTGTACGAAGCCACCCCATCTTCCCCTACTTGTCTGTGTAGAATCTACATACACTGTAGATGCACGTGTACGTTGTCTCTGAGTGCGTAGCTGTCGTCGCTAAGCGAGGCCGTAGTGTGCGCGTCCATACGCATTACCACTACAAGTATGGCGCACCCGCCTTTGTGTTATAAAACAACTGTAATAGATAGTTTTAGTACCTTGTATTTTCTTTAAAGATATAGAAAACTTTATTACGACACAAACAAAAAGAACAGAAAATATAAAAACATAAACTAAACCTAAATACTAAAATAAATTAACTTATTCTAAGTAACTAAAATATGTACAGATGTGCCCTAGGCCACTGCCACTGGGAATGGTGCCCATAATGCTGACTGCATTTCCTCGTTGGATAGCTATTGCTAGCCATTGACCGAGGAAAGAGAGCCAGCCCTATTATGGTCACCTGAGGCACGAATTAATTTATTTTTTAAATTCTTGAAAAGCTTCCGTGCCTCCGGGCCCCACGGTCCAAGAGTTTCTACTGCAAAAGCCGCAAATATGCAATTATCAGCTATATTTGCATATTTGCGGCGTTTTGCTGATTCTGCCGCAGTAGCCGCCGCACCTACTTTCAGAACCGTTGTGCCGAGGTGGGACGGTACCAGAGTATCCACACAGGTGGCATCCCACACTAAAGGCCGTCCCATTTCCCACGGCACGAGAGTCATTCCATCGGTCTCTTGCCATCGTCACGTGCCAGCCCACTAAGTTCTAGTGTAGCAGGCACGTTAACGCTGATTAGGGCCCGCCGGATGATGTCGTTAAGGCAGGCGTGGCGGGACAGGCGACCAGCGCTTTAGATGCACGCTAGACCGTGGTGGCCCTGTCGGTCAACTTGGGCTCCGCAGTGGCAGATAGTTTTGAAATAACTAATGATATAATTACGCTACAAACCAGCAGGCATAGAGGTAATCAACCGAACCTAATATCTGTATCGCGTGCATTCTATCAATGAGAATCAATCTATCGAATTAACGATCGTTTCTCGTCGAATAAATACGTATGATTGCAATCATTTGTAATTAATTATCTTTACATAGTATAAAACAAAGTCGCTTCCCACCATTTATCCCTTTGCATGTACAGTCAGTCAAAAATGTGGTCTACCACCCTACGGTTGAAGTTCATTTGCACGTCATGATACAACAAGTTCGATTTTCCCTTGCAATAATATTATGACGGTGACTAGTGTCAACCTTAGCGATCATTAGATCTCACAGAAACTTTTTTCAAAACTGGAAGGCCACTTTCTTGGCCGACCGCACGCTTAGATCTTTCAAACTACGCAACGGATTTTAATTCTTTTATAGTGTATTTATCAATAGATAGAGCGATTCAATGGGAAGGTTTTAATGTATAAATTCTAGATTATATACGGGTGTTACAGAAGACTCACGTAAACCGAAGCGAAGCGAAGGCGGGTCGCCAGTTCTCATATATAATGCAGGCGAGTTTGTCGACGAGTTCTACAAAGCAGCCTAACCTGACTCCTGGACAAGCAACGCATAGTTATAATAGTTATATGCACATTCTCATAGTTTATATAGGTCTTATTTATTTGACTGTAATGTCGGCCGAGTATAAAACAATAGTTGAGCGATCATAAAAACCATGTCAAACTTTCAAACCTAAAAAACATTATGTTCGTCTTCTAATATTTAGCCATTAAACAAAATCGAAAAAATATCGTTTACTTTACAGAACAAGACAAAGGTTATTTATTTTTTGTTGAACAATCTGCCTATTGAAGAACTTTTAAGGCTCAAAGCTCGTCTTGAATTGTTCCTTATTCAAATATTTACGCCTTATTGGCCTAAGGAGCTTTAATGTCAACTTTAAGTGCCAGTCTTTTTCTTTTACGGCGTGCCGTAGTAATTCAAAAATGTCCGGTGAGAAAAAGGAAAAAACTGGCCGAGAGCGTGTCGGGCCACGCGCAGTGTAGGGTTCCGTTTATTACTTACTTATTTATAACAAACTAATAATACTTGATTAAATCAAAAATTACCACTTTAAAACGTAATATTTCAGAACAGATCCCTAAATCGAAGATATTCTTGACATGCCCCATATTTTTGAAAAAGCGATTTACTATATTTTATTTTAGAAATAATGTATTGCCAGCCATGCCAAAATACAACCACCATGTCAAAAATCTACCGTCACGTCCCAAAAGAAGACCACTGCTGAAAAGAAACGCCGCAAGAAACTCAACAGTCAGTCGTTTTTATTTTCAAATATTGCTTGTCCAAACTCAGAATTTTCACGAGAGCTACTAAATAAAAAATAAATCACGACCAGGTGCCACCACCATCGGGCTACAGACACCACCACCACCAGGTCCCGTCTGCTCGTTTGCCATTTACGGCTGTTAAAAAAAATAGGTACCTACTTTCATATGTCAGTACAGGATAACCACATTAAAAATTGTTTCGATACGATGTTGATTGCGGAACCCTAAAAAAAACAACTTTATGTTTACTAAGATAATTTTCACGTCAACTCTTAGCAAGGTTAACAAAAAATAACCAAAGCTCAAACGAACAAATGTTGCAACTTCACAAAGAGCAATTAAAAATCTTAGTCGTCGACTTAGGCTATAATGTCTTAGTGAAAGTTTAATTGTTTGAAATGTGAATTTTCTTGCGCTAGTTGGCGGCGTGCCAGCCAGAGCCATCCCAGCCAGCGGCCACCGCGTTAACCTGACTTAGCACCTTCTTTATTACACTAATAGTGGGGGAGGGCATCTTCCACTAACATTTATAAATGGCATAGGTAATTCAGTTGATGGTTGCGCTCTTGAAGTGTAGAGACAAAGCCAACATTATTAAGTGAATCAGCGGGGTGATTGTTATAGAATAGAATAGAATGGAATAGAAATAATTTATTCAACGCAAACACACATTTAAAACAGATGACAAGCGAAACAAAACATTTAACATGGCATTGAAAAGGGCCCCTACTCAGCTTTGTTCCGCAGCAAGCTTCAGAGGGACCCTGATTAAAAAATTAACTTAAATATCTGAAATAAAAAGGGATGACGACACAAACATCAGCGACAGTCAATAGTGGTCATCCTTACTCGCAACCGAAGTTTCTTTGGATTTGGGTGTTGCCACACTAGAGCTACACGACAGTTTCCTGGTGCATCCAGCCAGTTTTATTCCTGGGTATGGATAACGTATAATATCAATTTAAATTATTGTCGAATTGATAATACACTACCGTCCGTCTGTCACACTCGGAGGTGGCTGAAAAACAGCGGTGCAGGTGTTTAACACCTCAGCATTATGCTGAGGCAGTGTCCGATTCACTGCCGCGAAGACACACTAACTACTTGTTTTTTTGCTGTTTTCTGTTGTTAACTTTTCCTGTGTGTCTTGTGTGTGAAGTGAGTAAATATATTTTTCTTTTCTTTTCTTTTACACTACATATCATATCTTAAAGGTTTAAGTAAATTAAAAACCTACAATTTGACTCATGACCGGCCGTGCCATATCCCGATTTCTATATTTCACCCTATCCGCCTAAAGAGAGGAGCGTTATAAGTTTGTATCTGTGTTTGCCTGTGGCATCGTAGCTCCCAAATGGTCGGACCGATGTATGCGGTTTTTTACTTATGGGTGTGTAGGTAGGTCTGTGTCCTTGTGACTGTTTCTTTCTGATCTCAGGCTTAACGACTCGACAGGTTGAAATGAGGTGTACCGTGGAATGGGTCTTTACTCAGGGTTTTACTCCAAGATTCTCAAAATCGGATGCTGCAGAGGTACTGCATACCTAAACCGCAGGGTTCAAGATTTTGTTGCTGTTGGGCCAGTTGGCACTGACAGTCGCATTTTGAAAGGGTGTCTTTTTCACAAGACAACATATTTTATTTTCAGACCCTGATAATGAACCAGCGGCCCGAGGTGTGGGAAGGCTCGGAGTTCATCTTGAGCTGCATGGCCTACGGCTCCCCCGACATTGTCTTCACGTGGTACAAAGACGGAATCAAAGTGAATTTTAACGGAACGACCAGGTATTTCTTCTATTTAAGAAGCTTACATAGTTTTATTTTTTTATTTTATAACTCTAATTGCAATATTAGGTATATTTTAATTTACTGGTTTAATAATTACAACATGGTTCATATTTTAGGGACATTTGGACGCGAACAGTAGCCGAAGATGCCTTGGGCCGTCGGATGTCTGTGCTCGGCATTTCGGAGGCCAAACGGCCGGACAGTGGTCGCTGGTCCTGCTCCGCCGACGACGCTGGCCGCAAAAGGTGCAGAGCCCTGAAGCTGGCGGTGCTCCGGCCGCCCGACATTCGTCTCGTGCCGTCGGCTTTGACTGTCAATAAGGTAATCTACGGAATCATACTAGCAATATCTAGCGGTGAGCTAGCTATGGGTGCAGCATGAGGCATCTCGAATATCACATTCACTTCTTAAGAGAATTGTAATCTGGTGCTTAAATCGCGTAGCTGTAAATTTTTTTCCATAAAAATGTAGCTCAGTGCGATAACGTTTTACGTTACGATTTTTGAATATGTTGTAGACGTTATAAAAAAATAGGTTTGTATGTTTCCGTTATATTCATTTGTTTTTGTATTTTCTTGAAAAGGAATACATACAAACCTACCTTAACATAATGTCTACAACATTACTAAAAAATCGTAACAATCGGACACGATTTAGGAAATGAGAAACGATATCGCATTTTGTATAAAAAAATCAGGTTCACAATTATCTCTCGTCTCATTGCGTTTGTCACACGAAAGGAAAGCAGACGAATAGAGTGGCGCATCCATTACTAAACTCCAAAATACATAGGTAGGTACTGTTTCACTTTTCAGCGTATCTATGCAGAGTCTGTCCCTTGCAACCGATTCCTCTTCGTTGTTGACCTTTCTGCAACCAATTCCTTCCAGCTATTTTAACCAGGAAAACGGTACGTCATCGGTTGCTTGACAGTTTTCCACTCCATCGCAATCTTTCCCTATAATTATGTTGTTGGATCTACGGCAAACTTCGTACTTAAATGATAAATTAATAATTGCTCAGACAAGGTCCATACAAAGTTAGTCGTCCTTAGTACGTGCGCGTTACCTGACCTCATTTGAGGCAGGGCACGGAAACGTTATTATACGTTTCGTTTTAAAAACGTTAAATAACGAACCGTTCTTATACAACATTTAGTTAGGAACGAAAACGAAACGGGAATGTTTTCAAAAAACCGGTTTAATGCCGACGCGAAATTATTCGTAATATTCGTTCGTAGCTTTGTACCGAACACCCCAAAAAATGAAAAATAACGGATAAAATTTTAAACGTTTTCCATGTTCCATTCGAACGAAATCGAAACAAATCGTTTGGTATTAAATACGAAACCGTTTCGAAAACGATCTCCTGATTTTGAAATGAGTTACTATAATCCTTACTCTTGAATTTTTATATCCTCAACACCACTAATTTTCTTGACTTGTGCTTCATGGACACCGAAAGGGTCCAGTTCACCCCCAGCCAAGGTTAAAATATTGAAAGACTGGGGGTACCTGTCTCGCTAGTGTTCATGTTTATCTATGAATAAGTAATTAGGTGTATCTAAAACAAATTTTCCACCATTAACCAATTCGACTAATATGGACATTCCAATTGTAAATTAATTGCTTTGTCATTGTTAATTAACTATAATGTTTGACAACTACGAAATGTATAGGTATTGAACTAATTCAATTGGAAATTAATTACTTCGTATTGTTATTATTTTGAATTGAATGCCAGCTAAATAGGCTAACGATAATTAATTAAATTTATTTTCAATTAATTTATTTGTATACGGAATGTAATTTTGTAACATTTAATATTTTTTTAAATATTATCAATAAAGAATCTGAATCTGAATCTGGTCCGTACCTCAATGATTTATACTTAAAAGTGCCACACAATGTTTCCCGCCGGGATTGCCTAAATTGGCTAAATTGGCTAAATTGTCATCGACTACAATCCCACTAAAACTACTTGTACTATTACTTATTCGGTGCTAATCATGTGCTACGTTGTTCCTCCGTCACACTGCTACGGCTGAACAGATTGGGATGAAATTTGGAATGGAGGTAGCTTATACCCTGGATTAACACAAAGGCTAATTTTCATCCCTTAGAATTTAAAAGCTTCCCGAGGGAATATGGATTATCGAAATCTACGCGAACGACGAATGACGAAGTCGCGGGCAGCAGCTAGTAAGGTTATAAGTACGTATTTAAACTTACAGTAGAACTAGGCAAGGTTTTAACGACTGTAGGTAAATAGAATTTATACAAATTGTATGTACAGTCGATGTCAAACATATGTTTATACTTTAGTAGCTTGTCACTTTATCCTATATGACAATTTCATAAGGCAGTTTAAACATGACGTTAAATAGACAAGGTACTAAAGTGTAAACATATTTATGACGTCTTCTGTACGTACCTACTATCGCTAAGGTAGTAAATTCCATATCTAGGTACTTATTTGAACTTCTAGTCTTGAACTGTCGAAGGATGCTAGTTTTGTCGTCCTAAAGAGCTTTATAGCTTTAAAAGTAAAGCTTTATATCCTATTGCTTTTTTTGCTCATGCTGATACTATTAAGCCCGTAAGGCATTCTAAAAATGTGAAACAAATCGGGAACATGGCTGGCCACTTCAGCAGGTAAACCCTATAAAAACATATTTTTTTTCATAAATATAAATTGTACACCGTCGTCCATCCACGAAGCAATCAGCCTTAATACGTAATGCAATAAATGCATTACTGATTAGATACTAGATGTTGCTGCTGGGGCGTGTAAATAACACGATATTTATTTTAAATTTACTGGTTAAAAATATCTTTCTGTAGACTTCGAGATACTTCTTAGGGTTCCGAAGTCAAACTAGGAACCCTTTTAGTTTCGCACTTTCCATCTGTATGTATGTCACACTCACTATCTCCCAGAAAATATCAATGATGGAATAAGTAAAAAAAATGGCTACCTCCCATACAAATAAAGAAAAGATATTTTTTCATTGTGACATCAAAATACTGAGGTATCATTGGATAGCTCTTAAAAAATCATTACAATAATTATGTTAGTCATAGTGCAGTCAAGGGCATAAATATGTATACATCCCAAAGTTTCGAAAATATGTACACACCTTATAACTATGGCGATAAGGTCTATTTGTACATATTTTTGCACCTTTGTGCGGATATTTATTTTTACCCTTGACTTTACCAAATAACTTTATAAAGAAAATTGTTCGTACTTGTTGTTTTGGAGATAGTTTTTTGTGCTCTTACGGCTGCGGACGGAGGAACCCTACTATGAGCATGGTCTCACACGCTCTTGCACGGTTTTTGTTTACATTTAGGTACCTACCTAATTAAGTACCTACAAAAATCAAGTATAGCGCTGCGCTGATTTACGCATACCCCTATACTATTCTAATGTAATTTAATAATTTTAAGGGTGACAACGTGAGCATCACGTGCCTGGCCGTGGCGGGGCGCATGCACGGCGTCCTGGGGTTCAGCTGGGCTCGGGAGAAGACCCTGCTGCCCATGGCTCCCGGCAAGGAAGTCTGGGAAGACCTGTACCCGGCCGGGAGCGTTTTGAAGCTTTACAATGTTCAGGTATGATGATGATTGATGGCTTCCTGGGGGCCTAATATAGCTGCGTTTATTGCAAAGTGTGGACAAAACATACGTCACTTTTGACACGTATATAAGAGAGAGAGTGACGGATGCTATTCACATTTGTCACGCAATAAACGCAACCATACTAGGCTCGCTGTTATCCTTTTCTAGGGACAAAGCGTCGAGTCCTAGGGTTTTCCAATACTTAGATAAAATAAAAACCAGTAAAATTACCAGCTCGAGCATCGAACTTGGATGCGCAGCTGACGTCACGGCCAAGTTCGGGTAGTTAAAGTTAGTTGTTAATTTAATGACTTTTTTTCTGCTAGCAAACTGTTCCGCAGTTTGGCAAATCATTGTACCGAGTTTAGTTGTATATTTTAATAAGATAAATAAATTAACATTCGAGGGTTGCGTGGTCAAACCCTATAAGTCGATGTAACTTGTTGTGTCAAAAAGAACATTAATGAAAACATCAAGACAATTCAAATTTGAATAAACAATTATTTCGATTTATCGGGTTTGACCACGCAACCCTCGTATACCTACTCTGATTATTCTAAGATATATTACACTTGTTTCTTTAACTTTACATAAATACTACAGCGGTAAAAACCTAGCGACGCTGTTCAGGAATTTAAATAATTAATTGCCTATTTTTAAACACATCGCTTGTGATTATAGTAGGTAAGTGATTTAAATTACGAAATACGGCTGTCACAGGCATAATCTAGAATAATCAGAGAATAATATCTTTTAGGTATGTCATACCATAAGTTGTCTTATATCCTATTGGCATATTTTACACCTTAGGGCATTTAGATTCAATGCCCTCTTTGTTCTTTGTTATCACATAATCACATAATATTCACAATGTATGATTTATTCGACTCTTTGACATACAAAGGATTGCTGGCGACATTGAGTAGTACTGTCGTGATATTCTCCTTAATGATTTACAGCAAGGTGCAAAAACATGTGTCGAAGAGAATCCTCTCACAAATATGTTACGAAGTTCTTATTACACTGGAATAACAACTGGTGCATTGGGACATATTTTTGAGAGGTTGCGCTCTTCCCATCGGCGTGTTTCAATTACCTGTAGGCCTAGCCAAGATGCAAACGTTGTTAACGTTTCTATTTTCTATCAAGTTGAAGTTGACATAAGCGGCGACACAATCCGTCACAAGCTTAAGTCAATCCTAAACATTTTATCGACTGGCACAAATCGATAAATTAGCGTTTATCTTGACTAGGTCTCGACCCTGATCTTCGACACAGCATCAAAGCATTATTAAAGAGAATTACTGGTCTTCAACACCAACCTTAACTAGTAACCATTATTTCCAGAAATCTGGCCAGTACCACTGCCAGGTATCCTCGGTAGCCGGCACGAATTCTAAGGGGGTGATCATGTGGGTACTAGGTCCCACGGACGAGGCCTGCCAGGCTGAACCGTCCCACGGGCTAAGGTGGCCGAAGACTGCGCCGGGGGCCCACGCGTCAGCTGCGTGCCCCCCCGGACATAGTGGGGAGACTACAAGGTAATAGAACTAATAAGGCTCTAGCTAACTGAATAGATAGACCTCAACCACCCTCCACTTTCTACCATCGGTCGTCCAAACGCGCGGATGGCTGCCATCCGCATATAATCGAATTTCCAATAGATAATTTCTTATTCGCACCCCCAAGGAGTGGAATGCTCTCCCTGCGTCTGTATTCCGGGAGTCGTAACCTTGGTGTTTTCAAGACAAGAGACATAGGCCATTTTTCTGAGTAAGCGAGGCTCGACCTTGTCGTCACTTAACATCAAGTGAGACTGAGTAAAAATTATGTACAATTACCAATGAACAGTCGACGGCAAAGATATGTTTACATTTTATCACCTCATTCTATTGAAATAAGGTCCAAAAACGTAAACATATCTTTGACGTTGACTGTACCAATGTATTTAGGTAAAAGCTTACCAAGGGTTTTAGGTTTTACACGGTTCTTATTACACTCTGAATCGCCAACTATCGCGTACTACCTACTAGCAATTCTGACCTTACCTGACCTTCGATAGAAACCTCATTATTATGCTAATATGGTAGGAAATTTAGGTAGGTAACTTTAAATCAAAAGCCTTTTTTTAAAATTTGTTTATTTTTCTCCAGATTTTGTGAACCAAAAACCAGCCAACGCGAGGTCAAATGGAGGCTACCGGATTTTTCAGCATGCGTTGCAGATTCGCTGAAAGATATTTATGAACAGGTACCTACTTATATACCACAACTAGTTCAAATATTAAATTTTTATTAATATTTAAATTAATAAACAAATATTTTTCTGGCATTCCAGCTTGAACCTCAAGAGGTTGGATTCGAATTTACAATTTTGTAACTGCTTATCATCTCTTACCAATTAACAAACTGTGTGGTGTGCTTGGGTAGCCCTCTGCTTGGCATGAAAATAAAACTCAAGTAACGGCACCAGGACTCTATGTACAAAGAACCAACGTTCGTCTCTTGATTCTTATTCAAAGAAGATAAGCGTTATTCATTTGTTTTGGAACAATCAATTTATAGTCTCTTCTCCTTTTTCTTCTTATTTTTTCTTTTTATTTTTGAATTAAATGTTGTTGTCGATATTGGTGCCTGTCAGCTAAAAGAAGTGCTGTGCTGCCTAAAATATCTTGAAAATCACTACATAGTATAAAACAAAGTTGCTTCCCGCTGTCTGTCTGTCCCTATGTATACTTAGATCTTTAAAACTACGCAACGGATTACATTCTGGTTTATGTACGGGAGTTGCAGAAAACTCACATAAACCGAAGCAAAGCGAGGGCGGGTCGCTAGTACTTTATAAACTAACTTCGGCGGATATTCACATTTCAGTTCAGCCGCATATCCTACGGCTACTCCTGGGGCAATGTGACCGACGTGTCCCACCAGTACGGGGCAGTCCTGCGCTCCCTCCCCTCGCATCCCGGAGCCGGCACCCTCCCCCTCCAGCACTCCAGGAAGATGCTGTACTACCTGCTGTCTTCCGCCGGGCAGCCTAGAGACAGGGTAGAGAGCGTGCCGCACTTGCTCAAGATATATGACACGTTGCTGAAACATCCAGACACGTTTTTGGATGAAGAGGTAAGCTTAGGACCATCGCACTCTAGGTAACTGGTTGCGAAAGCCAAATTTAAGGTATCCAGACCACTGTGTGATAGCTCCCCCAAATTCTCCAATGAGCCATCATACAATCCTCCAATGAACTAACACTAAAGGGGACAATAATTGCCCGAGTTTCAAAATTTTCTGCCGCAGCCAGCTATAAATATATAAATATATTTGACAACGCGCTGGCCTAGTTGGTAGAGTCCCTGCCTACGAAGCTAGTGGTCCTGGGTTCAAATCCCGGTAAGGGCAGATATTTGTGTGATGAGCGCGAATATTTTGTTCCTGAGTGTTTAATGTTTTAGCTATGTATTTAAGTACATAATTTTATTATATTTCCCTATATGGTACAGGGGCATGTGATATTTTTGACGCCTTGAGAACGTATATTTATGAATTCTATTATAGGAACCTATTTTAATGCATAATCGTCTAGTCAAATTTGGTTAAAAACCAGCCATTCTCAACTGCCTATATATCGTTCTTACAGAAAATATACGAACTCCAAAATGCAATAGCTGACGCAGCCGGCATGCGGGATAACTTGGACCTCCACCTCAACCAGTTCTCAGTCAAAAGCAAGCCCGTCCGCGACGACAATGCAGCCCACTTCAAGATGCAGGCTACCCCCACTGGTACTGAGGAGTGGCTGCTGACTTCAGTAGGTGTAGAGCTGGTGGGCAGGAACGGCAACGCGTCGGTGATAGCTGTTCAGTACCACAACTTGGCAGCGAGACTACCGTCCCTGGGGAGGTCTATTGAGTACAAGTGAGTATGAATATTGTACCGTAAAACGGGGTGAGTAGGGACATAACCTAAAATAAGTCATAACTTGTTACAAATAAGAACAATTATTAAATGGACTATAACGTTACGTCTATTGGAAATAATTTCAGTTTTATAATTATTAACATATGGTTCATTTTAGGTTGTGTCCCTACTCACCTCTTAATCCCTAGTCACCCCGTTTTACGGTATATGTAAATAGTTAAAAGGTTAATGTTTTATGGCATTTGAACTTCGGAACAGGCTCAAATATGTTCTATAGTTCTAGTTTTTAAGCAAAGCGTAAAGTAATGAAGGGAAGAGCGAATTGTCCGAAATGATCACCGATATCGTAAGAAATTAAGGTCTGTCTCGAGAACGCGTACGAACGAGTACTTAACAAAAAAAATGCTAAACTTACAATTAGTTTGAAAAATGTCTTACATTATTTTATTACTTTTTAATTAATAGATTGTTTCTTTACGTTATTTTTTTCAAATTATTCCGTTCTAATTTAACACGATATTCTGGGCGCGAGTAATATAGTGAAACCATCGACACGTGAAGAAGCAGAAGAAGTAGTTTCTTTACGTTATTTTTTTTAATTATTCCGTCCTAACTTAACACGATAATATGTTTTTTACCATTTTCATTTGTCTTGATTTCACTTTATTTTGTTTTGTTTATTCTTGATTTACTTATTGATTGTTTTGTTGGCGTGTGCGCGCGGTTGTAGCGAGTCTAGTTCTAGGAGCGGCCGCGAGATGGAGTTCTTGGTGGCGTCGCCGCAGGCGCAGCTGTGGGCGGCCGGCGCCGGCGTCGACCGCGCGCTGCCGCACACAGTCACGCTACTGTTCACACACATACACAACTACAGCGCTGTGGGTGAGTAAAACACTTAACCCAAAGTTCACAATGGCGATCACGAGACTAATAGAGGCACTTCATTTTGTTATCTGTTAAATATTTTCGTTGCATCTCTTTTTTTCGGTATGTAAAATATAAGAGATTTAAGATCAATATTTGGCAAACATAGCTTAGTGAAGTGCTATCATAACAGTAAGATACGAGTTTTGTTCACTCGAATACGTAAAACCTTCGTTTATTGTGGCCTATAATGAGCACAGTCTTCAGTACTCTTGAAACATTTTCACAAACGGGTCTGTTGAATTTGAATAAATCACAGGTATGACAATGACTTAAGAATATCTGATACGTATCTATGAGTATGGCGATATTTTACCCAGAATATTTTTTTCTGGTATCTTTCCATTCCTAAGATTTTTTCTCATCAGAAAAAACCATTATCATAATTTCCCAATCATTATTTACTAAATAATTATATAGCTGGCGCGGAACTCCTACTTCTGGGTGGTTCGGCCCTTCAGGCCTGCACCAAAACTAACATAACCTAAACCTACCTACCTATTTCGGCTTTATTACAATGGGGAAATTTGTGACTGGAAAAAATCAAGAATGGAAAATATGCGACCAGGGAAAAATAAGAAATGGAGAAAAATGCGATAGGGTAAAATCACGAATCGGAAAAATCGCCACTGGAAAAATTGCTCCGCGGAATAATGGAGTTTGGGAAATAGATTGATGCACCCGTCTCTATAACTAGAGGCATGTCAGGCATGTGAGCATTGTGAGCGTGTCAGATATTTTGGAACGTGATAAATAATTATATAATTTTATTATGGTTACTTTTGCCAATTAACAGAGTACCTATGAGTTAATGCGATAAAATGAAAGTAAACTTTACCAGAGACTCTTTCAATTAAAACAAAAATGCGGCAAAATTAGACGGCAATCAAAAAAGTACCTATCGTAAATATTTAATAATCACGTTATTATTATTTCGATTGTTGTCGTTGTTGGGTAAAATACCCTTTCATTGGCACCCATAAAAACCAGAAATTGTGCATTGGCACCTATTTTAAAGTCACCACTGACATGACGATATAAAATTCAACGTGCCCATAATCGGGGGATGCCGACAATTGGGCTGTTCATCTATTTATGATCATGATATGTTTATTCGGTTTTGTCACAACTCAACATCACTCAATCATTCAACAGCGTCGAAGCTGGCGTGCGGCGTGCGCTCGCAGGCGGACCCACGCGCGTGGAGCACGAAATCGTGCGAGGTGCGCGTGCCGGAGCCCTCACACGTAGCCTGTCGCTGCCGCGGCCTTGGGACCTACGCGCTCTTCACCATCGCCCGCTCCACGCTTGTACGTCCTTTCATCATCACCCTGTAATTTATATGGATATGTGCCGTCTGATAAGTGGTGACATGCAGATTGGAAGATGTAAATTGCTGGCGTGTGTGTGGACTATTTCATGATTACGTCTGCCTTCAAGGATCGGAAAAACGCCCGTCATTTTGAAAACATAACCCTGTTCTGTACTACAGGGACTTCCTTATGATGTTACTAATAAAAATATTTTTAGGTATTGTATAAATTTATCATACCATAATTCATATGGTTTCAGCGACAATTTTATTAATGAATGACACTGGAATGTTTAGGAGATAACACAAACACACACAAATAATATACCATTGTCAACGATTGAATATGCCCCAATGACGTCCGTACACTGCGCACGAACTTTTTTGACTCAAATATGTGTCATAAAATTCACTTCGTTATATACTAGAAAGTGAAAATTTTGAAAAAAAAAATGTCGCTCTTTTTGATTGGCCAGTGTATTTCCCATAACCATTCCGGTGTCATTCATTAGTAAAATTGTCGCTGAATACATATGAATTATGGTAT
The DNA here is from genome assembly GCA_946894065.1 of Acleris literana. NCBI lineage: Eukaryota > Metazoa > Arthropoda > Insecta > Lepidoptera > Tortricidae > Acleris > Acleris literana. The sequence goes on along the minus strand of OX335685.1, from coordinate 5,370,376 downwards.
AATAAAAGTAAAATACCTAATAATATTTTTATTAACATTAAAAGGAAGTCTCTGCTGTACGGAACAGGGTGATGTTTTCAAAATGACGGGCGTTTTCCGATCCTGCGGCCCGTTCCAGAAACCCAATCTGCAACTCTGCACTCCACAAATCCCACTCTTCAAACGCATTTCTGTTCCACAAAGCTATTGCAGAGGTGAAGAGGCAGAGTCAAATTCAGAGTGTGGATTTGTGGATTTGCAAAGTATTTCTGTTACACAAGACAATTGCAAAGTTGAAGAGGCAGAGTTAAGTACAAAGTGTGGATTTGTGGATTTGCAAAGTAGATTTTAGGAACAGAATCTTTGCAGAGTTTGCAAATTACGTAAAGGGTTTACTGGAACACGTTTGCTCTGCACTTTGCATTTATCGAGGATTTGCAAAGTGCAGAGTGCAGAGTTGCAGAGTGGCTTTCTGGAACGGGCCCCGGGTCTTAATCGTGAAATAGTCCGTCGTTTAGTTATCATCATAAGAGTGTTATGATTAATGGGCGGACGACGGATGCAAATTACGTCAAAATAATGTCAAACGATATCTGTAATATGGATATCAGCACAATTGATAGAACATCACTGGAAAAAAAGTTATAGAATTTTATTGTTGAAGCAAATAATCATATTTTTTTCTTTATTAGGTATTTTTAACACATTCCTTTTATCGTTTTTATCTACTTATATACAGGGAAAATGACCTCTCCGCATATACATACGTAAGAGGGGCGTATTCGTAAAGTGATACTTTAGTACTTTCTTAATATACAAAATATGTACTTATTTATAACAAAAACTGCATAATTTTCACACATTAATAGTACTCAAAATTTAATAAGTCTTTTCCATCTTGTACTTTCGCCACCATATTGCATCCGTCGTCCGCCCATTAGTTATGATAAGATTCCACATCGTGAGAGACTGATATTTTATATTATACGTTTAAAACTGTTACTTTTTTATGGAATAATGCAAACGAGCTCGCAGGCCACCTGATGGCATTTGCGGTCTTAGGATTTCAATTAGATTGTAGTTTTGAGAATGTAATTATCTATGGGTTATCCCACTTACCTACCAGGGGCACGTTTTATAATTACAATTTTACAGGTCTAAACTGACAACACTGCTCAAATAGCTGGTATCCATTGGTCGAGGTTGTGTCAAATGGAAACTTGTAACTTTATAAAATAGGCCCCAGGTGGCCTGCGAGCGGCGAGCCGTAGTTTGTTACTATAAGGCCAGATTCCCGTAAGGATAGATTAATAAAAGGACAGATTCTTTAAAGGACAGATTACTAAATAAATGCACGGGAAAAATACATTCATGCACACAAATTTTACTAGCCTTGCGAATTTAGTTACTTGGCAGTTGGTACTTACTACCTCCTTCATTATCACCCAGTTGAAGTTTAGTTCTTCTGTAATTCATCTTATTTAATTTTAATAATGACATGTGTGTTGAGGCTTCTTTTTCATTCAACTTTTGAAAAGTAAAGTTGTGAGGAAAACTACGCCGAATACAAGATAGAGACAAAGACATAAAAATAACAGAGATCGTAAATAACATGTTCAAACATGATGTCAACATATTTAATGCGTTACAGTAGTGGTTCTTGACTAGTGGTCCGCGGACCACTAGTGGTCCTTGGAACCATCTCTAGTGGTCCGCGAGCCATGCCCATAAATAAGTGACAAGAGTCTAAAAGAACCCTTTATTTAATTACATTTATTTACTGACAATTACTTCCGAATCAGTAAATCAACTGGGTGGTCCACGGCATAACGGAAATTTTGTCAAATGGTCCCCCAGGACTAAAAGGTTAAGAACCACTGGATCTTGCCGTGATGACTATTTTATTTTATTAAAGTAGCTTAGGGGATTTTAATTATTATTATTGTGTAAGAATACTTTTATATTCATTATCTAAGAAATTCATTTGTAAAAGCATTCGCTCATATTTACAATTTACTATTCTCGACTGTACTTCTGTCTTTTTAGTAATCTATCCTTTAGCCTCTTATCTGTAACTGGAGGTTTAATATTGGGTTCGGCCGTTAGGAATCTGTCCTTACATGGGCCTATTTTATAAAGCTACAAATTACAATTTACAGGTTACAAGTTTCCATTTGACACAACCTCGACCAATAACGACCAGACCTTTGAGCAGTGTTGCCAGTTTAGACCTGTGAAATTGTAACTTGTAGCTTTATAAAACGTGCCCCTGGAATCTGGCCTTATAGTAACAAACGCTGCGAGCTCGTTTGCTTACTCTGTTCCATAAAAAAGTAACAGTTTTAAACGTATAATACAAAATATCAGTCTTCCACGATGTGGAGTCTCATCATAACCTCCGATCGATCGGTACGATTTATTTTCCATTTCTAGGATTTCCTACAAGATATATTTTAGCGTGAAATGGTCCCTAGTTCAGTACGTTAATAAATCTTATGCTTGAAACGACCAAATAATACGTTTTTATATGAAAAGCTTTTTCTTTGCTGTTGTACTTGTATCACTGATAACTAACTCGGTATCGAAAGACCAGCAGAATGAGTTCAAACTCGACGGACGTACTATTTGCCATTGAGAAGTTTCTATGCCGACCTTCTGCCTCCATCATCATACCAGCTTTGCGGCTTGATGGTTAATTATTGTAATATCACCAGGATTGCATGAGTATGCAAAATTAAAATTAATTGCTCAATCTGACTAATTTACGTTAAAAAATCTTAAAATTGACTATCTACTTAAACTTACTTAGTTACGAGTGAAACTAATATAAAATGACTTTGCACGGTTGACAATGTACGTGAAAACCAGCGCCCTTTTTTGTATTGTATTGTATTGTATTTCACCATCCTGTCAATGACAGGCAGGGATCGTATACCGGTATTATTTTCATACAAAAATACCGGTATTCAAAAAAAGAAAATATCAAGGAAATAATGCAAATTAAGGAAGATATTTCAATTTTAATTAATACCGGTATTGATCCCTGATGACAGGTGACAGGTGACATTTCAGTATACATGGCGCAGCTTATATGAATTCCAGTGATGTGTCATCGTGTTAACTTTGCAATGTACACTGAATTGTCACCTGTCACAAGCCATTGTCAGGATGGTGAAATAGGGGGCAAGAAGTGGGGCTCATGGATTAAAACGCTGAACAATATTTTTACAGACTTTTATTTAACTCTTCGTATTTCTGTGTATTGGCCAAATCTTGCAAGTCAATTTTGCACCAGTTCCTTTTAATGGAATCGGCTGAAATTCGGAAAACATGTAAACCCTACAATGCAATATATTGTATCTATGTATGATGGTATCTGATGATGGAGTCTTAAGGCAATAGGACTTGCGCACTCACCGAGTTGGGAATTGATAGTTGGGTTTTGATAAGCAAATGATGACTGCAAAAAATCATGCCCTCGGGAACCAAAACTTGTCTAAAAAAGTGTTTTTTGACGGATACAATTTACACTTCCCTGGCATAACTTAAGTAAATGGGGCGTTCCAGACTGACGCAGAGAAAGACCTCCGTGGCGTGGTCAAGATAACTGTCGGATTAGGAGGCGCCATGTGCCTCGCAGCCGCGGCCCTGCAGTTCCTAGGGCTGGTGGTGGGCCGGAAGACCAGGCTGCCGGTGCTGCTGAAGGTGGCCACGGCGGGCTCGCACTCCGCCGCACTTCTCACGCTGCTCGAATGCGACACTAGACAGGTGCGTAATGCCGGAACTCAGCATTGATTTCAAACAAGGGCCAATACAACACATTGACAACGGAGCGACTTCGATGCTGTTTAAGTAGGGTTTCTCGATTCGGATCCCAGCTTTTCTTGCCTAATGACAATGAAGGTACCTTATGATTCCACTAATACTGAACTCATTTTGTGTATGATGAGTGAGTGGTCACAGTAATTTACTAGTAATGTTTTAGGAGGAGGCGTGTCCCGGTGCGCTGGGCTGGGTGTGCGCTGCGTGCTGGTGCGCCGGCTGCGCCGCGCTGTGCGCACAGCCGCTGCTGCTGCAGGCGGAGCTGGCCGGCCGCACGCAGCGCGCGCCGTCTGTAGGACTGCTTGCAGGTACAATCAGATCAGAGTAGGCAGGCCTTAGAATTTCCATTCATATCAGTCGGTCGAGACACTGGCACAGTACCGCTGCCGCTGCTGCGGGGTGTTCGCAATGTAGATACGATTCGTGCAGGTACACTCGGTGCAGGTAGGCTTTGGGCAGGCACAGTCGGTGCAAGGGGGCGGGCAGGAACAGTCCAAGCAAGTGGTCGGGCAGGCACAGTCACAGCAGCCAGGTGGCTGGTCGGTGCAATCTAAGCGGGAAGGCTTCTTGTAGGCACAGTCGCGCTTAGAAGGCATCTGGCTGGCACTGTCAGCGCAAAGGGACGTCTGAGCGCCACGGTCACAGTATTCGAGCCGCTCGTTGACGATGGTGCTACAGTGACTGACGATCCTATCGTTGTTGTTCAAAACAGTCGGGCCCTGTTAAACAAACGAGAGCGACCAATTACTCAAGTGATCGTTTTTTTTTTTGACGTTGGTCTTACACTCAAACAAAAGTAGACAGCGAAATTAAACTTTCCGTTTGGCGAAGCAATATGTATATGCACTCTTAAGTATTTGAAAAGTAGAGATTTCCACTAGGTACCTAAAAATGATCACTACGCGGCTCGAGTTCTAATGCTATTGATACGCGATTGAAAATTTTAAAAATCAAAATATAAAAGTCAGAACTACGCTGCAGACATACCGGAGAGATCAAAGATATGTTGCTGACGACGGGGGCAGGTCGGTGGCAGTAGAAAAACTTCATACCCCGACCGCAGTCAGATGGTTTGCGTACTGAAGGTATAAAATGTATTACTAGGCCCGGGCGCCGGTTGGTGGTATCATAATTTCTATTTCTCTGCCTAATTTATTGAGAATTCATACCGGTCCTAAATGTCAAGACAGACAACTGTCAACCACAGATTATAACGGTGTCCGAAGTACCGTCTCTTAAAACGTATTGATTATATTCTCTTTGACGGTGTCTATGTGTACCCACCAGGGCCTGGCCACTCTGGTACAGTTGAGTTCATACCTTGTCTATATTTTAATGTCATGTTCCACAGCGACTTATCACAGCGATTATAGTCTATCTATCGAGTCCGCGTAATTGGCATTACGCAACCGTTACGTAAACTACTATTTTTAAATAAAAGTAGTAGGTAATACTAAAAATATTTAGTTTCAACCATACATTTAGTGCGACGTTCCTTGCGGCTCTAATTTCCCTACCTTAAATTCATAATTTAGGTACACGAATAAGGCTCAGGCTCACGGCTCAAGTGTGAGTCGGACTCGCGCACCGAGGGTTCCGTATTTAAGATAATATGGTTGGAAAATACTCATTTTGTTATGAACTTTATTGGCTATGCAATAAGGTCAATTTTGACTAGCCTACATTGTAATACAGATTTTTTCATCTCACTAGCTCGGAAAGCCCTTTTTGTTTGTTTGATATCTATTGAGAAAATCGCTTTTTATCCACATGTGAAGAAAGAGTTTTGACATTTGAAGGCAGCTTCACTACATATTATAAAACAAAGTCGCTTGCCGCTGTCTGTCTGTACTTATGTATGCTTAGATCTTCAAAAGTACGCAACGGATTTTGATGCGGGTTTTTTTAATAGATAGAGTAATTCAAGGGGAAGGTTTATATGTATAATACATGCAAAGTATAGTAGAGAAACATTGATAATTTTAGAGTTTTCTAATGTGATGTCGATAATAAACTCATTTTTTGCGCTTACATTGCAAACGCTGGCTAAACCTTAAGAGATATATCAAAATAATGAACTGAAGAATTGTAGTTCTTTAAAAAAACCTAAAGAAAAGTCCGTGATGGCATATGTCTATCTCCTAAGGTTGACTCACAGTAACCATTTTTATCTTTAAAATTTTATTAAAAAATATTAGGTTATTTGCGAAGCTATTTGCTCCAATTCAGTATTTATTCTTATCCATATAAATACGTTAGTTACCTTGGGCATTTAATGTAGATTAAAATTGTCCTTTTCACTATATTATTTAAATAAATACTTTAGAAGATATGGCAGATTTAAAATTACGCGCAACCTCAACCGGTATTATCGAAACGCTTGGCCAAGCAGCCGCGTTTCGCCCTTTAGTAGGTACAGTGGCCTTCATAAGTGCATGGACACCTTAACGTCTATAATGCTGTGAACACGTGAGCCCGCTTTCGTAAGAAACAACCTAGATGGCTTCGTTAACTGAGGCAGTTCGATTATTGTTTGCACAACTATTTGTCGTTTTAGTATTAGAGTCGATAATTTCGCCAGTTAAACCCTGAAGGGCCGCTGGCGTAGTTAGTTGATATCCTGCCTTAATCACAGGGTCAGACCGTGGGTCGGGAGGTCGATTCTGTCTATTATATTTTTTTAATTTATGAATGTATTCTTTTTTTAATCATTATCGTTTTCAAAAAATGGTACTTTTGTTATTCAAAATAAAAAATCTTTATTTCTTATAAGACTAATATTTAATTCTTAAAAACTTTACTTACTTATATTTATATTAGGTAATAAAGAAATACAAGCTTTTCAAATTATTAAATTAGGGAAATGGGTAGGTAGTTAGATTGAGTTTAGGTTTTGATTCAAAGTTAGTTTAATGTTGTTTTTCATATTTTTGAATACAAAGTATATTATCTACATCTTCACTAATATTATAAAGAGGAAAGATTTGATTTTTTGTTTGTTAGTTTGAATTGAATAGGCTCCGAAACTACTGGACCGGTTTGGAAAATTCTTTCACCATTAGAATCCTACATTATCCCTGATGAACAAAGGCTATAGAATATTTTCAAAAAAGTTAGGGATCCGTATGAAAACTTCGATAATGTGACCAAAGGTGTGAAAAAAATACCAAAAAACGCGTACGCTGCGGAAACTGACAATAGAGCAAAGTGATGTACTACAGTTTTATAGAAGACATCAATGTCTACAAAAAAGTCCGCGATACCATATGTCTAACTATTAAAGTAATGTCACGATAACTACTTTTTCATGTTAAAATATGCAATAGTAACGCCGGTACTAACTAGGCCCCATTATTCGTATTAATCCTTATCCAAATAAATCACTTAGTTTTCAAGGCTATATCAGTACCTGTAAATTACTTTTTGAATTAGGTATTCAAATCGGACATCCCATTCAAAAGTTATCATGAGTGTAAGTAATAATTATCAAAATTGAAATTAAAAAAACAGCCCTCTAAGTTACTTAATTGGTTTTATTTACAACAGAGAATAGATAGACACGTAAAATTCGGCTAATGGTTCCTGTATATTGTGTATATGAGTGTAACATGAAGCCTTTAGCCCTCAGCAGAGCATCAAAGAGTGTATGTACATACATACATAGGTACCTACATTAAATCACGCCTGTTTCACAGATGGGTAGGCAGAGGCCACTTCTTTCTTTTCACTTTCAAGAGTGTATGTGATCACCAGTGATCGGAATTAGGTGAGCCAGAATACGTACTCTTCACAAGAGGACATAATATAGAGTAGTAACAACCGGGTAGATTTTTTTATTTTCTTGAAAACCGGGTATTCAATATTTATCCGGGTTTAAAAAAATGTGCTAGACATAAGGTTTTTATGGAAGGAAGGGAAAAGTGTGAGGTATAATTATTGTCTTTATTATTTTGACATGGCACAGTGGTACGCAGGTGATTTCACCCAAGCACGGAACATATCGAAAGATATAATATTTATTTACACTTTGAAGATAAAAAACAAGTAGAAATAGTTACAACTTTTAGATTAACATAAAACATCCCGTACTGTAAGTAAAAACATGAATGTTTAACATTACGACTAATAAATACAATGATATTTTATATTAAGATACGTCATCTGCGCGCAAAAGTACCTTACTTTTTATCTATTTATCTCTTTCTAACAATAGAGCTTGCTATGGATTGCCGTCTTTGTCTGTAGAAATATGGTTGCCTAGCAACTGTCAGTAATTGGTCACGGGTTTTGAATGCGTTTAGTGTGAGCATAACGTATCTAAATATAAAATATCATTGGATAAATACCGAATACCCGGTATTCAAGAAAAAACTATTTTTCTACCCGGTTGTAACCACTATATATTGTGTCCTCTAGCGCTGAGTGCGTATTTTAGCTCACCTAATTCCGATCACTGGTGATCACGGAATATAAAAAAACAGTGGAAGTGCCATGAGCTTCGCTTAGTATCAGACCTGTTGTCGTTAATACTCAAACTATCATAAAAACAACACGCCACCATGGAAAATGTTTTTGGTGCGGCTATCGTTTTTACATTCCAAAATAACACAATAAGGCATGCTTCTGCATTTATTTCCGTTTTAGAAATATCGAAATATTAAAATAAGTTATCGCGGCAAAAGTATGGTAGGTTGCGCGGAACTCCGCATAACCATGCCACACGTTACACGCCCACTTGACACTTCTACTGTTTTTTCTGTTCTGTGTATGTGATGGAGAGAAATCTATTACTTAATTATCTAAACATTTAATTAAACTTAACCGAAACCATGCATCTCTTCTCTAAATAGTATAAATTAACCTGTCTGCCTGTTTCTCCGCTAACTCCTTCTAAAACACGCAACGGATTATGATACGGTTTTCACTGTCATTTAGAGAATTTATTCTAGATGGTTTATATGTACATTTCATTCAAATCAAGTTTTAATATAATTGAGAAAACTCAATGTTTTCCAACCGAGTCGTCAAAAATCGTTTTTCGGGCCCTTACATAGCTAATGCTGGCCTTAACCTAAAACCTTAAGAGAAGTGTCAAAATAATGTACTGAAGAACTGTAGCACTTTAAAAAAACCTAGAGAACCGTCCGCGATGGCATAATGTCTATCTCCTAAGATTGACTCACAGTAACCATTTTTATGTTTATGATTTTATTTTAAAATTAGGGTATTAGCGAATCTATTCTGTCCGATTCAGTATTTAATAACCTTATCCAGATAAATACTTGGTTACCTTGGGCATTTAATGTAGATTAATATTGTCCCGTACAATATATTATTTAAATTAATAATTTAGAAGATATGGTACATTCAAAATTATGCGTAACATAGATTAGAAATCAAAACAAATATGACAGTTTCGTTGTCTATACGTATGAAAACCGGCTCTTTGCAGAGTTGTTGCTCAAAATAGGAAATGGACAAATGACCTAACATAATAGGAGCATTAATCTTCAAAATGAAAACCTTTGCGTTTTAGTAATATAATTAGTCGATAAAAATGGCTTAATTATATCGAAGATCAATGCACCGACAAACACATACTACTCTGTAGACACTGTGCTCGACCTGGAAGAGGCTGCCCATTTCCCAACGGAATTTCTCAATTCCTTGCAACCTTCTGGATCGCCCCACATAAATTGGTTTTGAAAGAAGGGTGTCCTATTATTTTACTACGGAACCTTAATCCACCCAAATAACATCTTTAAAAACGTTCATAATAGAGTGCACAATACTGACGTCCAGATGTGCGGCTGGAAAAGTCTTTTAATTCCCCGGATTCCATAAATATTCCTTTCCAGTTAAACGACTGCAATATCCCGTACAATTATCGTTTTCAATGACAAATTACAAGTCACAACAATACATTCAAAGTTGCGGGCTTAGACTTGATCGTTGAGAGTTTTCCCATTGACTTATGTAGCCCTTTCGCGCGTCACTTCCAGGCAAAGTTCGTTTGTATTGTGCAATGAAAAGTCCTCTGTAAACATTGTTATAGAGAGATTCTATGATAACTGGCAGTCACGATTTCTAAAAAAGTCATTAAATAAAACCTCTATACATATGCACCTATCTATAATTTGAAAAGTATGTTATTCCAGATGAACTGGGATTATTTTAACTTATATTAACCGAAGCGAAGCGAGGGCGGGTCGCTAGTAAGTGATATTTGACAGCTAACAAAACGTAAAACGTTAAAAGTGCTGAATTTTTAACATCACAATTAATGAATTGCATCGAGTAAAAAACACTAAATACAGTCTTACAACTTTATTTTAATTCATAAATATCAGCATTCAACATTAACCTTCATTCTTGTTGTAAAAACGGATACAATGTTCTGACAGTCCATGTTAGTCGATGTGCAAACAAAACGCATCCGAAATAATAAAAAAAAAATTAAGTCAAAACTTTTCAATTAAGCCGTCAACGTTAAATATTCGCATGTTTTTCTAGTTTGTTTTTTATTAAAAATGAGTGATTCGAGTGACGAAGACGTATTATAACACCTGTGGAATTACGGGAAACCGTGCAAAATGCGGAATTGATCTTTTTTCTTATTTTCCTCGCTGTAGTGAGGTGAAAAGTTTTGTGTTATACACGGGTGAAAAGTTATTTTACGTCTCGTGTGTTGAAACACTCGCTACGCTCAGGATTCTATTTTTGAACCACTCGCTATGCTCGTGGTCAATCATAGAATCCTTTCGCTAGCTCGTGTTTCAAATGAACACTCGCAGGTAAAATACAACTTTCCCCCCTTGTAGAACAAATAACTATTAAAGTCTTTTCATAATTTTTCGTAAACTGAAAAGTTTGACATTTTCATTTTATTTTTCGCGTAAAACTTAATTAATTAACTTCAAATCAGAATTTTTCAGATTTGTTGGTAAACTTAGGTGATAAAGGGGGTGTGGGGGAAACGGTCGCTTTTTGGAAATTTTTGCCTATAAATCAAAAAGTACGTCACGGAAAAATATACAAAAAACAGTTTTTGAAATGTGCAGACTGAGTCCTTTCATAGGACACCCCGTTTGCTATAATCAAATCACTTTCATTTTTCAACCCCCATTCTAGACCCCTTTTCAAATATGTAGAAAAACATTTTTTTTTCTTAAATCAGATGCAGGCATACAAAGCAAGTTATACAACTATGCCAAATTTCAAGTTGATAGCTTCTATAGATTCTGAGAAAAACTACTGTGACATACAAACAGACACACGGGCACCGATTTCTCACAATAAGGGTTCCTTTTTTACCATTTTGATACGGAACCCTAAAAACAATTCATGAAACATATGATAATGATGAAATGACTAGGCCTTTTAAACTAAAGCCTCTCAACGACCGGCGTACTAAATGTATGGGAGGGTTTGAAGTTAATATTTGGGATATTTCTGGTTTTATTAAAAAAAAAGTTATTGATGTAATTTTACTCATTGGGTAACATACTTTCGATATCAGCTTAAAGTTTTCTGATATCTGTTATATTTACGGAATAATCGCCTGGACACACTTAACGATTACACCCTGTATACACACTGCAGTATCGCTCGGCTTTTTCTTCAAACTTCGCAAGGAGGGGTGTGAATATTCTCTCAACAACGACGGACGGACGGACGAACGAATGAATGTCCAAGCGGCGAGTTTAAGTAGTCCGGTCAGAGCGAACAAAACACATTTTAGCGCGTGTATTCAATTTGGCAGCATGGCTTCTCGAACGTATAAGGCTGCCTAATTCAGAAAGAACGCGCTAAAATGTGTTTTGTTCGGTCGGACGGGACTGCTTAAACTCGCCGCTGCGCTTTCGCTCGTTCGTTCGACCGACCGCCGTTTTTAAGAGAATAACACCCCAGGACACACTGCCGTGAGTCTTGATTTGACGTAACAGGTGTACTCGTATAGATATTAGATATCACACTTTCCATTTTATTGTATCGTTAAAAGCTTATTTATTGAACACCAACTTTTTGATACACAACTGTACCTACCTAAAGTTTTCCATTGTGTTTCCAGGGGTGTGTACGTTGGCGTGGCTAACGGCACGATTATGGGGTGGAGCGCCACTGCAGCTCGGTGCGGCTGCGCAGGTCGTGTGCGCCGCGGGCTGCGCGCTGCTAGCGCTGCTGTGCGCGGCGCTCGCGCTGTGCGCCGCACTGCGGCTGCGCACCATTACGCACAAGGTGCCTGCGGAACGGAGGAACTATCTCGCTGACAGGTATACCATATTTTAAGGACACAAAGAATTATCATTCAATCATTTATTTTACATAAAACATAGTACCTATATACATACAGGTAGGCTAGTAATTAGGTATCCACATGCTTTGCCGCCAGGGCAGCACGTAAAATTTTACAAAAGAATTCAAAATTTTACTGATTTTTCAAATAAAGTTTAACCCCCTTACTAATCAACGTTGAGTAACTATACAATGATTTGTTCTTATCTGTCGTTGTGACATTCGAATTTGAACCATTACCGGGTTAAAAAAAATATGAAAAAAAAGTATTTAACGGCATGTCAATCTAAGTCTAAATATAAATAGTAGTCCTAGCGGTACGGCAAAAAATGCTGCAAATGGTGTTAAAAGCATGAACATTGGAACGATTGATATTTAGGCCATAAGAATCAATTTGACCCGTAGTACGGAAAACAAAAACCAAAAAAGGAGACGATTTTTGACGTCATCTTTATTTTGTATGCAAACACTGCTGTCCCGGTGTGGGGATAAGACATTTTTTTAAATTACAAGCATGGACGCATTCCTCCTTAATCCTCAGGGTTGGCAACCTTCAAATCTCGAACAATTATTCTCAATCAAATCCCATACAAGGCTAAAATATGTTTAGTATGTAAAGCGCAGATTTAAGTTGGAGGCCCCTTACGAAACATATACACCAAGGCCTTATTTACATTATGCCGCCCCGGGTCGCTGACAGGCTTGGTCCGCTACTGACACCGCATTCCGCGAGCTATACCATACATGCATTCATGCATTCTTATTTGGCTAATATAGTAAACAACTTTCTAACCTCAAAATTAACCTTTTTTGGCTACAGCAGCTATTTTAAATAAAATAAAACAATCACAGACAATACATAGGCCAAGTAATGTCCGAAATGTTTTACTAAGTTTATTTTATACACGATAAGAGAGCTCTTTTAGCCAAAAAAGGTTCATTTTCAGGTTAGAAAGTTGTTTATAGTACAGTCAAGGACTTTAATTGTTATGCCACTATGGGACCCTGTCGCATAACGTTAATAATTCATTTATTATTATTTATTTATTTTAATGGCGTCTACAAGTTATGTAATTTTGCCAATGTCAAGTATATATAAGCAATTGTACGGTGAATCGTCGTTGTCGTCGGCGTCTTCCAGTCCCAGTCGGCACACCATTGAAGATGGCGGGCATCCACTTCAATGGCTTATTGGCTTGGAGTGTTCTTAACCGCTTGCTCATTCAGAATCAACTTTTCACTGATATTTTATTAGATGCATATTCTTCGTCAGTGTTGGAGGTTACTTCACAAAGTTGCCCTGGATTTGCGAACCAAAATCAACGATAAAGTAATTAAATTTACAAAAAATGAAATAAATAGACAGATGTTTTCAAAATGACAGCTAGACAAGAACTCTAATAATTCATTTAAGCGTAACTTCTGTCATGTGGTTTGACGCTGTCATTATGACAAGGTTCCATAGTGGCATAACAATTAAAGTCCTTGACTGTACCTATCCGCAACGCGCTATGGACAAGTCGTAGTGTAGAAATTGACTACGACGACTTGACCTTAGCGCGCTGCGGATACTACACTACCCATATTAGACAAGTAAAAATAAACAAGGTAAAATCTTTCAGGTTTCAGTAGGGTTTAATTGTTTATAAGCGTCGGTAGCCTAATGGTTTCGGGAGTTCGAACCCCAGTGTTGGCCATAATTACCGAGAGGGTGGAATTGCATATGTAGTGGTAATATGTGTTTACAGGCATGCTATATTTAAATTTCCTCTACTTCTCATACCATCAGCATAAAAAGAGTATTGTTATATGTTATATATTATTTTGAAAATAATATCAGTGTCAAATTCTAAATACTTTTATACCTCTTGTTTTATTGTATTCTCGCAATTTTCAGAATAATATTGACTCGGCTTGTACGACTGTAAGTTACACAGTTTGCAGAAATTATGGCAGAAAGTAGCAGTAATTTTGGTCCGATTGAGAGTCAAAGTAAACAAATATGTCACAAATATTTTGAACTAGAAATAATGAAAAAATTAAATTCACCTTACACCGCTGCCCAATTAGTTGAAAAAGCTACAGGTGTTTCTGTCTCGACTATTTATAAAATTATGTATTAAGAGTGAGAAATTCAAAGCAACGAAAAAATTCCCCTCTCCGGGTAAGAAAAAGTTATGTACAGTGCAACCATTTTCTTAATATAGATCGGCAATCTTCGTTTTTGTATGAAACACGAGTGACAGATATATGTCAGTTGCGAGTGCAAGGGTGATAGCGATAGCCAGCCGAACTCTATTACTTGTCCGTCGGCAGTAGATGATTTTGATCAACAAGTCATCAGGAGAACTATATATAATTTTCATATGTCCCATAAGCAATATCCAACCTTAAAGGATGAAAAATTCAATAAATGATAGCGACTAAAAGCAAAAAAATACATACCTACTTATTCCACTTGTTTAGGGTAATCTCATTAAATTAAGAAAAATAACTCAATGGTTTTCCTTTTCATGCGAAAGGTACAACCACTACATATGCAATTCCACGCTCTCGGTAAATCATCTATACCTACCAATGATTTTTCTCAAACATGCTCGGAAATAACGGTTTTCCGATTGAAACACATGGACGGAAAATGCCTCTTTTTACTCCTAGGAGTAAAAAAACCATATGAAAACACTTTCCGTCCATGTCCATATTGTTCATGCATACATGCTCTCTATTGCGTATAAAATCGAAAGGACCATGAAAAAAATCCTATACACCCAAATTGTGGGGGCGCAGTGAGGGGCGGTGGCGCGGCGGGGCTCTGCGGAGCGGCGGCGGCGGGCGGCGGCTCGTTGTGCGTCAAACTATCGCTACTAATACTCGTATGACGCAAACAAACATTCTCTCCGAATTTATCAAAGCTTTTTAGAAATACTTATTTTCATGTATTTGTATAATTTCCTCGCATTGTTTGAGAAAAGCATTATGTATGCCTCGGCGGAAACGAGGATTTCCTGACTCGTATTTTAGCAGGCCTCGCTATAGCTCGGCCTGCTAACCAACTCGTCAGGAAATCCCTTACTTTCCGCGCCTAGGCAACAATGTACTATTTTCTTACTTACCGCCGTTTGACTCGGAGACATTTTAGAGTCAATTGACTCGTTCCTTTTTCAAACTTGTGTATAAAAAATCGTCACTAAGGAACGACTTAATCGACATTACGACGGTGTCACAGTGACATTATGAAACAATTGGTTTGACACTTCTTACGACTTAAATCATATCATCACTATGACACAGTTCTATGGTGGAACAGGGTTCGAATGGCTGGTAGTAATTTAATTTAAATACTCAGTGTACCCAAAGGGTGCATCTATACAAGGTTTAATTGTTTAGTTGTTCCAAAATTCAGGTTATACCTAAACAGTCCCTAATGTGTGTTGTCCGTTCCAGAACGCGCGTGGTGCGTCACACGCTGGCGCTGCTGCTGACGACGTCGGCAGCGCAGGCGGCTGGTGTGGCGTACGCGCAGCCCGGCGAGCGCCGCGTCGCGCACGTCGCCGCGCTCTCTGCCGCCGCACTCGCTAACGTAAACCTTCATTAATTAATCATTTCATCACTAGAGATCGGATAATCAGTCGTTTACTGACCAACTTCATAAATGGAGGTGGTTTTTAATACGGCTGTCTGTTTAGGGTTCCGTAACCGGAGGGGAGCGCAACGGGATCCTATTGATATGCCTATGCCTACGCTGTCCATCCATCCGCCCGTCCGTCCGTCCTACCAGCCTAACTTTAAAGAGCTGTATCTTTTGAACCGTAATAGATTGCGGGTTGTTTTTTTTTCGGAATATGTGTTATTACGGCGAATTTACAAAAAAATGTTTATTGAAGAAAGTGAAATAAGGAAGGGGGTGATATGGGTAAGGACCAAAAAGTCGGGCACGCTAAATCACTCAATTAAATTTTCTATGAAACTTTTCAGTTGTGACACGAAAATTAGCCATACAATAATTTTCGTCGCACAACGGAACTTTTTTCGACTTCGTTGTTTGTATGGTTAACTGCGCTTAACTATCGTCCAACGTTTTGGTCCTTACCCATACAAAAATTATACAAGAATCGTTTTTTTTTTCAACGTTTTTTTGTTTTTGCAGTAAGTCAAATTTGATACGAGTACAGTACAAACCCTGAATAAAAACAACAAATACTAAAATCTCGTTGGGCTCGCGCTGATTCGATTGGAAATCGAATTCAAATCGGAATATACCTATCTACCACCCGACCATGCGTTGGCAAGGAACCGTCGATGCGCAAGTCCGACTCGCACTTGACCGGTTTTCTTCAGTCAGGAGCTGTAACTTTATACCATAGAACTCATTAACGTGTGTCACAGGGCCTGGCGATGCTGGTGTGCTACGTGATCCGAGACGAAGAGTGCCTGCGCTCCGCCAAACGCGCGCTGTCCCTGGGCGAGCCGCGCGAGTGGCAGGACTCGCCTCAAGGGGACACCTCTCTCAGCCGTAAGTCCACCCTAAGGAAAGAAAGAAAGAACAACAAGACAAAAAAAATATTTGTTCGTGACGAACAGTCAAACAAAACCACAAAATACTGACAGACAAAAGGCCTGTTGTCACGAAATGGTTTCAACTCAGCGTTTTGCTGGCGTTAAGGCGTTCAGCGTTTTGCTGGTCTTCTGTTGGAACAATCCAGTGAAACCACGGCAGATGACACACATAACGCGCACACGCTAAACTAAAAGAAAACCGCAATACAAGTAAACAAGTACCTATAACGAAATCAAGTATGATAGGTACAGTCGACTACAAAGAGATGTATCCACTTATTCACCCTCATGCATTGTAAGGATACATCTCTTTGTAATCGACTGTACATGGGCTTTGTAAATAGAATCCTGAAGTTACGTCAACACATTACTATCGAAAACTTTAACGTCCGTCATGCAGTTACTTATCTCAGTAACTATTCACTCCCTTGTTTTGTATATTGCTCTAAACACATTCCATCCATCTCATTTTAGGTGAGGTAAACAAAGAAACTTCTAGAAATCAGTTAAAGTCAGCCATTTTGGTGGGCTTATGAGGTTCAAAAATCGAGCCCCAGCGCCTTACCTCTGCCCAAATAAATAAAAAACAATGATGAATGATGATTAAGAGGATTGTGAAGCTAAAAATCTCCATACAAAATGCGAAAACGTTTCTCTCCCCTTAAACCTCGTCCGATTTTTACGATTTTTGAATATGTTGTACATATCATGAAAAACTATGTCTGTACGTTTCCCTTTCCAAGAAAATATTTCTTAGAACGAAACTAATTTAAAAAACAAAAAACAGAGACCTAGGTCTTTATAATAACTACAACATATTCAAAAATCGTGAAAATCGGACTTGATTTAGGGGGTGAGAAACGTTTTCGCCCGGAGCTAGTTTTGTATTGATTTTTTTTGACAGCTACGCGATTTTAGCGTCGGTTCACAATCCTCTTAATAAATGATGGTCCTATCTCGCACAAAACTTCTGTTGCTATTGAGTTTCTTGCGGCGTTTCTTCTCAGCAGTGGTCTCTTGCGAAGCGCTGGTAGATTTTTGACGCGTAAAAGTGCCCGTGCGGCCTACTTACTGAATAAACATGATTTATCTTTTTTTTAAACCTCGTTACTCAAAGAATTGAATCTGCTTTGGCTATTGAATTTGAGATGACGCCTTTTGGCTTATGAGGGCAGATCTACATTTACTGTGCAGTATATGAAATGAGCATTATTTAAACATCTTTTTTCAGTGTACATAAAGCAGGGCGGGGAGGTGGAGAGCCGCGGGGGGGTGTTGCTGGACTCGTCGGCGCCCGCGTCGCCCGCGTCCTACTGGCGCGCGCCCGCGCCGCTCGACACGCCCGACCGCCTGCACAGGTAAGGTAAACTGTGTCACCCTATATACATATTACCTATACCGTACCTTAAGTCATAGCTAGGAGGGACTTTTGGTGGAATATCGTGGTTCTAGAATCCATAGAGTCGCTATTTCCTAATTATTATGCAGTTCCGTTTACCTCCTAATATTTGTTTGTTTGTAAAGCTTTCGCTGCGATATCATCTGTAGGTACCAAAAAAACATTTATACTGGTTTAGCGATTTAACGAATGAAAGCATTTTGAAATATTATTATGTCCATACTGAAGGTCAAAGTCAAGGTGGTATGCTTATAATAATTAGGAAATAGCGACTCCATATCTATCTAGAAACACGATATGCCACCAAAAGTCGTAACCCTAGTCATAGCGTTACGTTACGGCAATGTTCTAGCTCCAGATGCCGTGGAGTCGTATGGTGGGTATAAACTCAAGGTTGAGCGTGTGCACCATGATAGGTAATTTGGCTGTCGTGTATTGGCAACTGGGGCGTGTAAAATATTAAATAACACCAAAAGGTTGTGTTTGTTACTTACCTAAATCGTTTTATGGGTTGCCTCATTTACCCGCACACCCAAATCCACAAGGTTCCTAGGTACCACGTGTTTTCATACTACAAGAATCAGCCAAACTGGCATAAAGGGTGACAAAATTCGTTCGGTTACAACTGAACACTGCTTTTTGTGAATAAGTTCTAAATAGAGCAACATGTCAACCGAAACGGGGGCCTGCTGTTTGTCCAAAATGTTTTTTAAAAAGCATTTTGTATTATTATTGTTTTATATCCGGGATATCAAAACCGCTTGCTACGTCTATTAGGTTATGTTACAATTGTGACCAAATACATAAAAATAAATCAACTGCCACGGAAAATAACTTTTCCGGGCAGAATTTAGGAAAGATACATTTGACCAAAAATATTTTGGCCAAACGGAATAGACCTAACCGAAACACAAACACTGCGGGACAGGCATTTCTCAAAGATCTTCACCACAACAGGTCCTTAGCTACACACACAGCCAAGCCTTTCACATGTTGGACCTATGATCTGATAGTCGCTTCGAGTGAATATTAAATTACGCTGTACGCTGCGGTTTTCATATCGCATGGTTTCTCTAATGAAGTTCATCTCCGCAGGCGGCAGTCGACGCCGGACAGCCGCGCCGACATCGTCCGCTGCGTGGAGTACAAGGACTCGGTGCTGAGCCCGCACCGCTACGAGCGGCACGCGCGGCCCGTGTGCGACCTCATCCCGCGCCAGCCCGAGTACATGGCGCGCGTGCGCCTCGAGCTCGGCGTGCTCAACACCCCCCCGCCCCGCCAGTCCACCCCCCTCCTAACCTGCTCCGTCGACTTCGAGCCCTACACCCACAAACGCTTCGACACAGCGAAAGAAAATTGCACCCTCTGCGTACAATCTAACCCCGACGTCTCCAAAATACCCTCCCCCCCCATCAAGAGCTGCTTGAAAAAGTCCAACAAGAATCAAGAATTCGCGTCCAGCATATCCCTGCCATCCATGGAGATTCTAAAAGACGAGCCCAAGTCCAAGTCGGATATAGAGCAGGTCAACAGGGAGTGGAATAAGGCGTACGATTCCCCCGAAACGGATCGGATGCTCAACAAGATTTCTAATGATTTAGATTTTTTATTAAATAGAACGCAGGACGCTAACGTAAACGTTATACGCGACCAAATTGAGGAGGCTCCCACCTAGGATCCGGTGTGAATATTAGAGACGATTATAATTTAGCCGTGTAAGCAAACGAATAACATGGAAACAGGGGTGCAACATGCCATTAGAATAATAATATGTACATATTGAACGTGTTTTATAGTTATTACAATAAATTGTATCATGAAACTTTCATAATGAGGTTTGTATAAATTCGTTTTTGTGTAAGTCCTTATATACTGTTACTTATAAAAATATATACCAAACCTAACAGGTCTATTGGAATTTCTGCTGGTCCTAATATATCGTTATACCAATTTATCTATTAGTTTAAAGTGAATTCCTGTGAATTGTTGAACTTTACTTAACTTCAAAGTAAAATAACCTCGGATAGCTAATAGTATTTAGGACCCCTTACATTAGGACTAACAGAAATTAAGAGTAATTAGTAAAAATAACGACCCCCCGAAGCATTCGCGAATAGGGGTCGGATGGGACGTAGGTGCCTACCGTGTGTAAAGCGACTTTCTTGCATAGTGTTAACTTGATATTAAATTAATTATATCTTAGACGTATTTGCGGGTTCAAAATTACAAAATTGTAGCTAGTCAGACTTTGTGCTAGGTTGGTAATTTAGTTTTAACACATTGTGATAAATAATCTCAAATGCGTAATTTTTAAATTGGAACAATTATACAATGTAGCCTAATTAATACCCTAAATACCGTATTACTTTTCAAGACGTGTCGAATATTTTATTACGTAACAATTATTAGTTTAACTATGTTAGTTTAGTTGTTTATTCTTTAACCAAAGAGACGGATGCTTCGAGTATTATTTTTTACCCTTATTAAGTATATAATTTTATGTTTTTAAGAAACACACATTACGTGATTGCCAAATTAGTAGAGTGTGTATTGTGTATGAAGCATAGAATAAATAACTCGCTTGCAGCTACGGTCGACAATGACTTCGCATGGCGGGCTCTGCGGCGGCATACACATTGCTATAATGCAGCATAATTATAATATGCGGCGACGAGTGACATGCTTCCTACATGGGCATTTCTTTAAAAGTTTGTACCTAGTTAAGGACAAAAATTAAGAAACGTTAACTTCTCCGCTAAGTTACGAAAATTAGTCGTACATTTATATACTACCTCTCAGCGCCAATTAGCAGTATCTCTAATTCAATCAATGAAGTAGATTCAATCCTCACCCGTTAGTAATATGCTTGCACTTGCTACAGGAGTTTTGTCTGAGATACCACCATTTATCATATAACAAGTATAACTAATTTTCGTAACTCAGCGGAAAAGTTAACGTTTCTTAATTTTAGCCTTTAACTAGGTACAAACTTTTAAAGAAACGCCCACATCTCTTTGTATTTGTGCTCGCCGCTCGTCGCCGCCGCTGCCGCCGCCGCTTCCGCCGCCGCGCAAAACAGTGACTAAACCATAACCGTAAGCGAGTCTACGCTCATACGTTTTGTGCTTAAAATAACTGCCGCCTGTGGCGTTTAATAGGATAGGGGTATCTCTTGCAACATATTACAATGACAAATCATCACATGAAACTGATATAATAATATAACGTAACCCTTCTTAACCTTTTGAACGCCATACGTCGAATACAAAATGTGCCACCCACACGCCAAACATGTTTGCTATGCTATGCAAATTACACCTTATTGCTACCAAACAAAGTCTCTTTTAATCTTGAACTCTTGTCGGCTGTAGCCAACGTGGCGTCAGTGGCACGACTTTTAGTTGACGGCCAGAGCCGACTATGGCGTTGAAAAGGTTAACGAGCAGTTGGGAAAATGACTTGTCTCTAGATATTAAATCGCATTGTAGTTTAACCTATATTTTATTTTCCATTACCTAATGTAATTTTAGTTGAGATTCAAGTATTATGTCATACGTAACTAAGTTAATTATTCGATATTTATTGCAATATAAGTGAATGTAATAAATAATAGGAAGACTTACTACCTAAAGTACCTAATTATAGTTTTACTGTATAATGAATGTTGTTTACTTTTTTCAATGTATGATAACGCGCCCCACTACATATTGTGACGTTGCAATTTAAGCAGAGGCGCACGTCGTAGTGGATTAAAAAACAATATAATTTTAATTAACAATGATTTCTTAATTGTAAGTAAAAATGTAAATACAATCAATTAAAAATAAATGTGTTTAAAGTAGCGTATTGTAAGATATCTAAACGAATTATATTTTACGTTATATCGGGTACATACAATATATTTTTATTTACAATAAATTTTTTACAATTGATTTTGTGTTTTATTGGGATTTACGCTAAAATCAAACTCTTATAAAACGTGTAATAAAATATGTTTTATTTAAAGCTCAACTAGCATAAATTAAAGTAAGCGGATATTATACAAAACAATCGCTTAAAGTATAAATTCAGGCAAATTAATCTTAAAATAACCTTGTTCGATATTAATAAATACACCAATTTTATACAGACATTTACAATTCCACTTATAACTTAATGTTACAAATTGGATTGTGCATTAACATAATTTTATTTAACACGTAACAGGAATGAGACGTCGAATTTCACTAATTGAACAGATAATTATTTCGTACCCCACTTATTCGAAACAACTAGAATGTAAGTGGGATTTCTCGGGGATTGGGACTAGTGGTTCGATATCGATAAATATAATTTCGACACCGTCCACTCGAAATGGTTTCTAATTTACATTAATGATTTCAATGAAGTTTAACTAAAATAAATACAATTATATTTACCTCTTTGGTCATAATTAAATCCTTTTAATTAATTTAATCTGATATCAAGCCTCTTTTGATAGTAAAGTTCAAACTATAATTATTCATAATTATAATTTAATGTCGATGATATTTTGCAAATTCGTTAGCTAAGACCAAGTAAAATTGTTATATCTTTAATTATCTGTTGAATTATTGAAGAAGTTGGACATAGACATGATGGTTTAAAGGGATAAAATCATAACACGCTTATCTGACACAATAGGACCTCGAATAGTAGATATAGAAGCTTTAGGTCCACATCTCGTTAGGTCTCAAAAAGACCGAGTTACAAAATAACCACTTCGTTTGCGGTACTAGGTAGGTAGGTTCATTAGGTAACTTCAAATGCCCAATGGGCAAATTGCCCAGGAATAAGAGCCCCGCATGGCGGGGTTCCGTCGACGTTGCTAAGACAGACATAAGATGAAAAAAACAATGTAGTCATATAGCGACTCGACTTTTTGAGATGTAGTCATAAAGCGATCTTGTCGTATTAGCTACCTAGTCATATCGACGTGTGGACGGAAAGCTTCTATCACTAATAGTACATTGTTGCAGAGGCGAGAAAGTATGCATTAGATGGACAACTTTTATAGGGCCGAAACGGATTTAAGGCCCTCAAGAGTATTCGAGTCCATTTCCCATTCCGCCAAGGAAGACATACTTTTTTTCACAACTCCTGCGAGGAAATAAAGCTAAACTATTCACGTAAATAGATAAAGCGCCATAAAACATATTATGTGTTTGCACATAATATGCAGGCCAAGAATATTTTTGTCAGCCTGTTTTTATACGCACTGCAAGAGCAATTTCAAATACAATGTATTTTAATACAACTTCTATGAAAAAATAAGGGAGTTTTTGAGTTGAAACTGTTTTCTAGCAGTGCGTTGTAAAAAACATTTCAAAAATATTTTTGCTGGCCAGGCTATCATTAACGGTATTTCCAAGCAGTGTTTTAAAGGTGTTTTTATGTTTCCTTTTTCATTGTTTAATTTCTTATACACAAAACATATACACGGGTATTCATTAACTAGCGGCCCTGTAGGTTCTGAATAATCAAACAAACCCTTATGAGCATTTCACAATTGTTTGATCTTTATTTTCTATAGCACCAGAAACTAAACGAAAACATTTTTCAAAAATACTTGGTGGCTGTATTCATCGCAAAAAGCGCAAGTGTTATGGTGCCTGCCGTTTGGCCAAAATATTTTTGGTCAAATGTATCATTTCCCAAAAAGCATTTTGTATTATTTTTGCTTTATATCCGGGATATCGAAACTCGCTTGTTACGTCTATTAGGTTAGGATGTACTTGTGACTACATAAAAAATAAATCAACTGCGACGGGAAACAACTTTTCGGGAAATGAAAATTTGGGAAATTATACATTTGACTAAAAATATTTTGGCCAAACGGCATAGACCCGTTATGAAAGTAGGCATAGGATGTTCTTAACCGCTCGTAATAGGCACTGGCCAGAGACCATTTTACAATACATCTTTATGTATTTTACAATACCATTTTGTAGACAAACTTGTATTCTAAAGAGATGTAACTTGGTCCTTTTTTACTCTACCACAATCGTTGGTTTCGTGATAGATTGGTTAAACTTGATCATTAGGGCGTTTCAACCGTCGTCAATGTTGTCCAATATATTGACGAAAATAAGGATAAGTACTACCAACTTTTGATGTAAATAACAGCAGGCCCAGGGGTAGTTTCTATTTTATTTAAAATAAGAAGAAAGATATTAATTTTACCCGGAATAATGATAAATGATAAATAATAAATTTATTTCTTTTAAACAGTAGGTGGCATGCTACGTCAAGGTTGAGATTTCCTATTAGATATATCAATATCTGTATCAGGAGACCTCGCTCTTCCAAATATAGTACAGAGTAGTGATTTACCTAATTTAAACTACAAATTTAAATTTAAACTTAAAGGACTTAATATACGAAAACAACAATAACGGCGGCTAAATAGTCGAAGAATCATCCAAACAATAATATAGGATAGATACCCTTAATTACGTAGAAACAATAAACAATACCTAAAACACTTGCGCTTAGATCCATGAATATAAAATAAAGATACAACTAGTAAAATATAGTTTTTCAGACGTTACAGTATAGCTACACGTTACAGTAAGCAGGAAGTTATTACGATATACAAGGCACTGACGTCTTAAGATTCGCACACATCGAAACACACATGAGGATGAGACAGTAGACGAACAATTATACATGTATGTAAAAGCTTAAGCATAGTCTGTCAATCTACTTAATAAGATACTCCCAAGATAATTAAGAAAAGATGATAAAATGCGACGGTAGTTATTCTCAAAAATACAAAAACAAAAACTAATTTCTGTTGAAACCTGAAACTTTATTGTTTTCAGATTAATTTTGGTGGTGACAGGTCTAACCTAAGATAATTACCTAACCTACGTAACCCATGCTTAAGATAATGTGAAATCAATAAGGTGTCAGCAGAAATTAGCTTTATATGAAATGAAAATTCTGCGACGTGATACGTTCTATGAAACAAAAATATTCACGATCCTATCGTAAAGGGATTAAGAACGACTCTTTTTAAAGGCTTTGCCTGCTGCATTCAGTGCTGGCACCACAAATAAACGTCTGACTTTCAACCAGTGCCTTGAACGCGTATATGCATTTTCACAGAATGCAAGCAACTAAACAAAAGAGGCGGCATCTGGTGAAAGACAGCAACGAATGCGCTATGTCCTATGATCTTATTTATTCGTGGTCAAACTATCTAATACAACTATTGGACGACTATTAACATTTTAGCAGAGTATTTTAATTAAAAACGCCCACAAAATGAACCTCGACTGAGTTGAACCGAGGCCTCTATTCCACTTAGAGAGGTGCCACACGGGCGTTGCCGTCGTCGTCGCTGCGTTGTTCTACATATATATTAGAACGACACGCCATCCGATGCGTTGATCTATGTTGAAATCACAGCGTTGCAACGACGCAACGCACCGGCAACTCTCGTCTGGCATCGCTATTACCGCCGTACTCGCGAGTTTTTGAGATAATTAGGTAACTCGTTCCTTTTTCAAACTTAATCATTAACTGGCCGAGTGCGGCCGTTAGTTTTCAATAATAACGATATCATTTTGTTAACGGTATGATAACAAAGTGGAATAAAGCCCCCAGGATATTATCTAAAGATATTTTTGAAATAGTGACAAACATGCAAATAACTAGGAACAGTTAGATAAGCTGCCAAACAATCACCCGTGAGTAATAGTAAACAAGCATTT
The DNA here is from genome assembly GCA_946894065.1 of Acleris literana. Lineage (NCBI taxonomy): Eukaryota > Metazoa > Arthropoda > Insecta > Lepidoptera > Tortricidae > Acleris > Acleris literana. The sequence continues at coordinate 5,344,588 of OX335685.1, read as the reverse complement.
TTTAATAATTTAGGTCATTTACAAACACACTGTTTAATTTCTAATATCGTACAAATAAGAAGGCAAGTAGAAGCGATCTTCTTTAAACCGACAAGATCACGAAGACCGTCCAGCGAGTTGACAGACATTGTGAGAGGGTGAGCAACAGAAAACATATGACCCATTTCAAAAAAAATGTTTGAATTCGTCAATGTCATTAGAGATGCTAACCCCCTTACTTATAAACGTGGAATAACCATGGAGTAGCTAAACCATGTTTTGTCCTTATTTGTTATTTTGACATCTGAATTTGACAGATAAGGACAAAACATGGTTTAGCTAATCCAAGGTTATTCTACGTTTATAAGTAAGGGGGTAAGTTATTTGTAACTTATAGCGTCGGTGATACTGCAAAACCGCGTAACCAACAAATTTATTATAGAGCAAAAAAGCAGAAACATAATAATAAGATGCGGTAATGTGATAACGAAATCTGTGTGATTTTAACATGATATTAATTATTTTTTAATATTCCGACAGCCCTGGCGAAAATGTAAGTAATTTAATGAAAATGGTTATTATAGATATGTAACAACGTCGATTATGCTAACATTCATACATTTTTTTTCTACTAAACATCTATATTTATATTATTTATAATGTAAGTTTGTTACACCAACATTAGTGCCTTATTGCATACAACATGTATATATTGCTATTTACTTATATCTACATTATAACATATTATCTATGAATTTTTATCGTTAATTTGATTTGGGTAAATAGATCACATACATTGCACATATCATGCATTCTGTAATGTTATTATTTCTACCCTTTTAAACTGAAAATCATTGCCCTACATTTGAGACATAATTTAGCTTTCCGACGTAGCAAATTTTAAGTTGTTCACAACGCTTAGAGAATCGGTCAGATAACAATAATTTTCTCTGTTAATTCTAATTTTAATTAGTCGCTTTTGTTTCTGTTAAGGTGTATTTCGCCAATGTCGAGTTGTTTATAGACACTCCTGTGGACTTATTAGAGAAATATAAAAGGCGGTGTCACGTGAGCTGCCACGAATCAGACGGACGAAACGTACGTTATTTTTTATGGCATAGGGCCTTCCCATGATGGGGACATATAAAACGAGAGCTCAAGCCAACTGCGCCTCTATTCTAGGCGATAAAATCGAAATCATATTTGACCTGTAATGGTATTGTTTTTAACTCGGCCACCATTACTGTCACGTAAAAAGAGCTGTCAAAACGTTGACAATACGATAACAGGTCAAAAACGATATTGTTTTTACAGTGTTGAATAGAGGTCCTGATGTTTAGTGAACCTGACACCATAGATTTTTGTAAATCTTTTCACATGCATTCCCAACCCGAAGTCTAAAGATGGAATTTGCATTTTCTGAAACTTTAGTCGTAGTTAGTTAGTATTCTAATAATGCACGTTCGTTAGAAAGAAAGAAAGAAAGAAAGAAAATCATTTATTCGTGACAAAAATAATCCAGAACAGATACAAAAACGTAGGTACAAGATGAAAGTAGTCACGAAATGGTCAGTCGTTCAGTCACCATCATCATACGGACAAAAAAATTCAATCAGGAATATCTAAGCTCAACTCAATTGTTAAAAGCGTTAGTCTTAACACAATGCATTATTGAGTAACTTATATGCTACTAGTTAAACGTACTGTATTAAACCTCGTAAGGCCCAGTGTGCTATATGATGTACATAATCGAGGCAATATAATTTAAACTGTGTTGCAATAATAATAAGGTTTATTTTCCTATCTTCATAAACTGAAAATGGCATTATCGAACAAACGAAATTGAACTTTATTGCCTTGATTGTAGATTCCAAGTCCCACTTACTAAAAACTCCCAGTAAGTAGTATGGTAGGCCTTACGAGGTTTAAATTCGTCTAAGTTAACAAACATAACTGCAATAAATACTTAACTACAAATAACCTACAAAATATGTTTGAATTAATCATAAAAAAGCTGCAACATTCAAAAAACTCTGACTAACTCGGCCGCCATTACTGTCAAATAAAGAGCTATCAAAACGTAGAAAATATACGGAAACACGTCAAAAGCATTAATAATAATAATAAATCTTTTATTTCGGACATTATTAAGGTATACGTGTAGAATCTGAGCCCTGTAACAGTACTATACTCGTTTGATTAATGACGTATCTCTACCCTGATAAAACAAATGGCGGTATCTCTGACAAAACTGCTGGAGCAATTTAAACCTTATTACTAACTGAAAAGGGTTGTATCTGCTTTGGCTATGAGTTTGAGATATCACCTTTTGGCTTATGAGGGCAGATCTGTAGATCAACATTCCTTTCCATAAGTGAGAAGCGGATGTCTGTCTGGATCTCTATTAACTTTATGATAAGTGTTTATTTGCTGTGCCGTTGTTGGAACAACATGTGTGATATTTACTGACTCATCAAGGTAGATTTATAAAACTGTCGTTGAGTTTAAAAGTTGTTTTAACCTGATTTATTTGCCTATACTTAAGTTGACTACATATATCCCACGGGTTATGAGGCAAGAAAGATCTAGACTAAAACATTTACGTTTAGACTTATAAAAAGTTCAATAGTTTCATAAAACAATAAATAAACATAAACATGGACGTGATGGTCCGCATGTCTGTATGTTTGTGGCCTCAGTTACCCCATAAAAAATCTCCCAATCTCATTAGCGCCATTTGGTGGTTGAAATCGCATAAAATCGATCTATTAGTATTTTAACATCAAAGCGAACATACATACAGTCAGACAAGTCTGTTATTATGTAGTGATCAGTACACGCCAGACGAGACCCTGGCTGTAAACAAGCTTATAATCTCTGTACGCGATTATTTTACAATAACACAATCACCACGTACTCTTCTAAGGAGATAAAGAAAATGGGCGTTAACATTACAAGTCTATTATGCTCTTATAATTTATATTATTGTCTGACCGATTACTATGAGTGCAGAAAATCAATAAGTTATTAAATGTGCCATCAGCAACACAGTTAACTGGGGAGCGCTTTGTTTCACATAATTATTTTTAGTCCAAATGTATTGTTAGTCATAATCATCGCAAGTCATACAGTGTTTTTTACTGAAACGCATTTTATTTCTAATGATATTTTATATTTAGATACGTTATGCTCATACTAAACGCATTCGAAAACCGTCGCCAATTACTGACAGTTGCTACGTTGCCATATTTCTACGGACAAAGACGGCAATTCGTAGCGGACGCTATTGTTAGAAAGAGATAAATAGTTGTTTCAAATTGCGTACCCGAATGACGCGGCGTGCCCGCTCATGGCTGCCATATAGCTACCCGTCTTTATCGCACTCGTGCGATATCTAATTGTGTATCTCATGTTTCACAGGTGACAGCGACGCCACCAGTAACAAAGTATGGCGATGTAAAACAAGATGAAAAAAATATTTACGGTCTTTACGAATGAAATGAGACATCCTTTCTTCCTTTTTTAGTTACAGTATAATTTCGGGAGCCTCGAAAAACATAAGACGGCAATTTTTATGACTTATATTTGTTGCATTTCAGTAATAAAACTTTACTGTTTTTGACGCGTGCGTGTCAGCGGCCACGGCGCGACTGAACGATAGTAAGGTCCTTTTCGAGGAACGCTTTTGCGCGCAGATGACGTATATTAACATAAAATATCATTGTTTATTTCAGGATTTTTGAAATATCTAGCTGGTGAGGTTAGGTTAGGTTAGGTTTTTTTTATAAAAACTCTGAAATAAAAACCGTTTCAGTAAAAAACACTTTATGACTTGCGATGATTAAACAATACTGCCCTCCTAAATAATAAGGACGCATGCGCAATTTATTAGTCAAAGTAAATTTAACCTCCCATCTTAAGAAATAAGGTCACTAATACATGCGCGGTTCTATGAGACATACGCCCTTTTTTCTAAGGAGGGCAGAATACAGTCGGACTACATTTTTTTATGTGAGCCAATATGGACCCAGTTAAGTGACTATTTGTGAATCTTGCCACCTTACAATAAGGCTCACTAGTGGTCAGGTGTACTAAACAGAAGGATGCTTAATTTTCAGATTACATTACATTGGTATAAAGGATGGTTATCTACATACATAGGAATTTAGGGGGCAAAATTTTATGACAGGTAGGGAGTTCCTATGTCGATAAACTCAATTATCGGTGCTTTTTCCATATACTAGTGATCGCCCCCAGCATTTGTGAGTATTGTTCTGAAGACAGTGTCACACAGGATATTTAAAAAAAAAAATATGCCCTATTACCTCCACAGAAATTGAAAAATCATTTAGCCACCTGAAGTGGATTTATCAGCCAAGACGGAGACGTTTAACGCCCGAAAATTTGAAACAAATTCTGATAGTTTATTTTAACAATAGTAGATGGGACAGTAATAAATAATGATGAGTAAAGTTTCAAAATAATTTTGAAAAATGAAGAACGGAATTACGTTATTATTTTGTTTAATATTTACACTATTAATAAAAAAAATGTTTTTACACGCAAAACTTGGAGTGATCACTAGTACATAAAACAAGCATCGATAATTGAGTTTATCGATATAGGAACTCACTACCTGTCAAAAAAAATTGCCCCCTGGATGCCTATGTCTGGTTATCTATCTTAAATCCAAAAAACGTTTGACTGGTTTGTTTGTCCGAATTTCCGTAAGTTAGATTATCCTTTTTTTCTGAAACTGTTTAAAACTTCCCTAGATTGTTATAAAAACAACCTAACCTACACAATTTGAAACATTTTGAAAAGTTTGTGAGTTCAGAAAAAAATATTCTATTTACGAAAATTAGGACAAACGAAACAACGGGCAAACGTTTTTCGGACTAGTGATTGGTTCATAAAGGATATTTGTTCACAGTACAGTCAACAGCAAAAATACAGGGAAAAGTATTTAGTTAGGTAAGAGCTTAGGAGTACTGACAAGCAATATTGTTTTTTTATTATTTGTCCTAAATACATTTTCAGCGTATTGTCATAATTTGAGGTTTGAAAAATTATCCGCTTCCAGTTTAGGGTTATTTTTATAAATACTAAAGAGACACATATTTTTGAAGGAAATTGCATAAGGATAGTACATTAGAACAAATAAAAAATAGAACTTTCAATATGGTATACATTTTTACTTTTGACTGAATATGCCAACGTAAAAAAAATTACAAACTCCCCACGCAAACCGTTTTCTTGTAGATTTATTTACCGTAACGTTATTTGCATCATAAATCTTATGTAACAGATCGTAAAGTCGTTATTACAGTATCGTTATAGGCTAATATCACTTGACGTGACAATCGCGTGCGGCTCACCGTTCTGGAGTACACTCGACGGTCGGTGACGTCATAGCTTGTGACGTCACAGGGACGGTGCGACGCGGACACTAGAAACGCGCATATCTGGAAAATATATAGACATATCGTTAGTGACGTGCGTACTCGAGTGTAGCGTTAACAATGGCAAGTCTGTGACCAAATATGGTCGTCCCTTAAACAATTGTTCCTACAATGTACGGTGCTTACGCTGTTCTGTTCAGTTCTTGTTAATATTGTTAATTGACTGATTCTAAAAAGGGCGTATTATATGTTAGTACTGGCGGAAATACTTGTAAATAAGTACCCACGCTTTACTGTGGCTCACCCAAGAACATAAATTGCTGAAGTCAATTAGAAATTAATTTATTCTTAGCACAAAATATTGCTTTCAGTAACATTGTATAATTTCCAATATTTAATAGCTATAATTGTAACTACGTGAATTGCATGATACAATGACACGAAATGTTCATTATGGCATTTTATTCAAGAGTTAAACTACCACTAGTACTTTACTTTTCACTTCGATTGCGAGAAAAAAAATCTTAAATTAAAATAATAGTTTCAAGACAAACAAATGTTAATAATACAACTAAAAGCGCTATCTTTTTCACCCTCTACCAGTCACTTAAATGCAGAAAGATACAACTACACAGTTGTTTTTAGGGTTACCTTTTCCAAAACGAGGCAGCGGTGCGCCACAAACAGCCAGCTACTTGTTGCTTATGCTATCGGAGAGGGCGCTGGAGGGGCAGGTTGGCCGACAATGGTTAGAATATCTTTTTGTATTAAGCGACTCATCAACTGCCATACGATTAAATAAATAAATACACGACCAACCACCTCCACTGCCCTCCCGACGACATGCGCAAAATGTAGCTGGCAGTTTGCGGCTTCCAAGGTCCTTAAAAAGTTAAAGTACTTTATTTCCTAGAGGCCAAATGCATCACTTCAGTCCGCAGTGGATTCGTATGTGTCATTTTAGAGCTTAAAGCTTTATAAAGTGTCTTAAGCCTATGCCTTAAAACGAAAAAAAATATAGTTTTTGAGTTTTGCAAACACTAACAAACGGAGGCTGTTTCTTTATATTTAAAAAGATGCTCGCGAGTTTCTAAATAAGGTAAAGCCTGAGTCCAGTGATAGAGCGGGACCTCAAGGGGTATTAGACGCACCTATTCCATGTCGTTAGTTGTTTGAAAATTCAAATTCAATCATCTCCGAGAAACACGTGGCTGGTGTTCAAGGCTAGCATAGTAAGTTATGCTAACCAGCTAGAAAACTAGTAACTAGCGCTAACAAATAATTAGTTCTGTTTAGCACCAGTCTGTTGTATATTAACAATTAACCTTATCTTAAGCATATATCATAATACAATGATGTTTGCAAAATGTATCAACGAGTATGCCTAGAATAGGAAAAACACTATGCCGTCGTTTTAAGTGATACTTATTTTAAATAGTTGTAGTTATCCAAATTCTGGTACTTTCGGGATAAAAACTACCCTATGTGTCCGTCATACGGCTAAACTATCTCTGTAACAAATTTCGCGAGGCGTTTTAATATTACAATTCAATAATTTTCCGTAGAAGCAAGTAGTTTTTGAGCCGCATGGAGATATTTGCAAAGATCATCCCATGATTGCAACACCCTGAGGAGTAAACTGGAATGTTTCTTCCACCCTTACACCGCCTGAGAGGTTTAAGTATATAGTTCATCGCTGACTCACTCGCTCAGCGATGAACATAAATTTATATCTCTCTTTTATTTACACGGGAGCGATTATCCTTTGTTGGTTTCTTGGGCAAGAAAATCGCCGATAGTTCATCGCTTACTCGCTGGCCGTGGGACCACTGCCTTACACCGCTTTATTATTCAAGTGTTGCAAATGTCTGCTTTTATATTGCTAGTACTAAAAACTAAAAGAAGACTATTCGAAAATCCTTACATAGTATAAACCAAAGTCGCTTCCCTCCGTGTGTTCTGAATGTACGCTTAGATATTTCCAACTCAATAGGTTATCATCAATCGATAGAGTGATTCAAGAGGAATTTTTTGATGAATAATTTCTGGATTTTGTACGAGTGTTACACAAAACTCACAGAAACCGAATCGAAGCGAGGGCGGGTCGCTAGCAGGGACCGGAAAACCCTTTCCTTTGCTTAAGTCGTTCGAACGGCTTACCCGTTCATATGATAACCCAATCGTTTCGGTAACCTCGTGATCGGCTTACCCATCGATAAGATAGCCCTAATAAGCCGGGATACCCTAACCTTAACCCTTTGGTAAGCGCTTACCGAATGTTGTTGGATTTTATATTTGTTTATTTAACCGCTTACCGTTCGGTTTAAGGTAACCACTTCGCTCCCTTCTCGCGCGCGTCTCATGCCACTGTTTGAAGAGCGCGCGTCGCCTGAGTTTAAGCGGTTGAATAATATGTCGTACATAGTTCGTCTAAGAACTAAAATTGCTTGAAGGTATTCAGTTAGTATTTTAAGCGGTAACCGATTCGGGGGTTGTGATACTGGTAAGCGGTAAGTCAAATTAACAATCGAATGGATTATCCGTTTAATGTGTAATCCGATTAAGCGCTTACCTAAATGGGCGGGTTTATAAAAATCTGCGCTATAAAAACCCTTTAAAAACCCCCGGTTACGTTATGCGGGTCCGGTACCTGGTCGCTAGTCATTGAAAACTTACAGAACCTCACGTAGAAAATAAAATTCACGCAAGAAAGAAAACCTGTTATTAATAGAGCAATATGTAAACTACAGGCGACAGTCTGACTCATCCATCGCATAAGCAGATTAACGGGTTCGGAGTTGTAAAGAGAAAACGGTGATGTCACCACTCACCAGACTGTAATCGATCGGGAGCCGCAGAACGAAACTGTTCATACATAATTATAGTAGATAAACTGTTGGCATTTACCGTGATAATTATACAAATGCCAATCGATATCGTAATAATACTGACAAATACCAACCCGTTTTTCAAATTAACCTTTAAATTTGAGTTCAAGTTCAAGTTTACCTGAACATGACAAAGTCGCTTCCCATCGTCTGTCCTTCTGTATGTACGTAACGGTTTTTATTTCGGTTTTCATAGATAGATAGAATGATTCAAGAGGAAGGTTTTTATGTACCTACATTCTGGATTGTGAAGGGGGTTACGGAAAACTCACATAAACCGAAGCGAAGCGAGGGCGGGTCGCTAATGATTTATAAAGCTCAAATGTAAGGATCTAACTAAGGTTGACATTTACCGATACAACTACAATATTTATAAATCGCCTACAAAATAAAATTGTGAACCCTACTTGCAAAGCTAAATAACCAATCATTAGCTTTTAATTAAGTGAAAACTGCTATAAAACCGGTCCATCAGTTTGAGAGCTACGAAGACACGGGCCCCCCCTTTTTTTTGCCGGCGATTAACCATACCGACTATTACCGACCCCTGATGTATAGAGTGCAAACCTGCTAAATCCATTTTTAAGAATCAGCAGATTTGCACTTTATTTCATTTATTTAGAGTGCAAACCTGCTTAATCCTAAAAATGGATTTAGCCGGTTTGCACTCTAAGCCGACGAGAACAATATTGTTTTAATTTAGGCCGAAACACAAGGTATCATGTTTTTATTTTATCTACCTTAATCGCATACTACTTATGCACGCTTTTTAACCGACTTCAAAAAAAGGAGGAGGTTCTCAATTCGTCGGGATATTTTTTTTTGTTTTTTTTTTTTTTTTTTATGTATGTTCCCCGATTACTCGAAGACCACTGGACCGATTTGAAAAATTTTTTCGTTGTTCGAATGGGTATACTTTCTAGTTGGTTCCATTGTCACCACGTCAGGATCTGATGATGGGATCATGGAGAAATCAAGAGAACTCCTCAAATATTATAGGCACACCTATAGCGATTTTGGTATTTTTCACTGTAACTCATGCATTTGCTTTTGAAAAGTACTATATGGTGAAGTGGAACTGATGATGAAGACCACAGATGGCCACCGGAACTCCTTAACGGTACCTATTTCAAGGGTGGCGATAAGATATTTCGATAAAGGAAGTTGAGCGACTATGACGAAGCACATTTAGGTTTAAATATGACTATGACATTCCCGCGGCGTTGTCTGCGGCGAGCTTGAAATGTTCTATAGTTTCTTATTAATATTTAGATGTGGAGCTACGTAACAGCATAAATAGGATCACTAAAAAGTATAAAATAAAATAAATGTTTAAAAAAACAAAAAACCGCCTTCAAAAAGCAAAAAATAACTTCTTTAAAATGGTAGGTAAATAGGTCAGTCCAACTGAAGTCGGCGTCCAACAATATTTTAACCAAAAGCAGACTTCAGTTGGACTGACCTATTTACCTACCATTTTAAAGAAGTTATTTTTTGCTTTTTGAAGGCGGTTTTTTGTTTTTTTAAACATTTATAAATGACCTCTAACTGCCACACTCAGGGACGTCAATTGAATTTAATGCTTGTTTAGTGACGTGTTGTCTTATTCTATTGCTATAGCAAAGAAAGTGACATTAGCAACATTAATCAAGCATTCATTGATGTCTCTGAGTGCGTCAGTAAATACGATTTATGTTATACTACCTATTGCCCGCGACCCTGGCCGCGGTATTCCCTCGGCAACTCTTAATATTTCCGGGATAAAAAGTAGCATATGTGCTACTCTAGACCAGTCTATCTCTGTGCCAATTTCATTCGAATCCGTTCATCCGTTTAGGCGTGATTGAGTAACAAACATCCAAACTTTCGCATTAATAATATTAGTAAGATTGGCTTTTTAGCGATTATTTTTTTTCGAATGTTTTCATTCGTATTCATTAAAATTCCACATCTTTATCAAAATCAAAGCGCATCAATACAGTCACCGCCACACTGGCAACATCATCTTAGCCAAGACAAACCAGACTAACACACAATTTCGCATTAATTATACAAGCAAGAATTCCAGTATAGCTTGTTAGAATTACATTAAAATTAACTTAAAACTCACCCCTCATAAATAGATTCTTCCAAAATAGCGTGGTCTTGAGCGTAGTTTATTATCGTTGACCTTTACAATCTAACCGAACTGACCGCCGTCAACCAAGTTTATGTCTACTTGACCTACGACATTTTGAACTTACTGTTGCAAATATCTTGCATGGTCTTCGGAAGAACTTAGGGCGGGAAATGTTCTCACTGGACCTTTATTCTAAGGAGTAAAACTATATTCCCTATGACATGTCGTATTGTTTTTAACGCTGCCCTTAATGTCAAGTAAATAAGAGCTATAGTAACAATACGATAGCTTGTCCAAGGCAATATGGTTAAACCCAGTAGAATACCTACAGGCCCTGGATGATTTTAACCTAAAATGTCTGAGAGTTTGCACTGATATCGCAGAAATGACGTAAAAGACATTTGCATTAACCACGAAACAATGTCATATATCTCATAATGTCTTTTTTTTAAACCAGCCCAGGAAATTAACAATAACAATCCTCGTAATAATAGTTTTATTTTCGAAACATGTCGTCATTTAAAGTTCGAAATGAGTACAACTACAACGCTATATATAGATGATCGCTTTTATATTGTTGGATAATTCATTTATTGTATGGGAATTCAATCATGACGTTAAAACGACATAATACAAAAGGGGTCTTTAGCTTTTTTAATGTCAAGTAGAAAACAAACGAGCACACGAGCCACCTGATGGTAAGTGGGATCTGAGACCCATAGACATTTGCAATATCAAGACTACAATCACAAGACTGCAATCCAAGGACTAAGGTGGAATGCCAGTAATTTCATCGGTTGTCTTATCCCCGTACCGGGACACAATATTCCGAACACTGCTGCTTGGGAGTAGGTTTACGTATAAGGTGATGAAAGCGAACATCAAATCACACACAGTGACAGAATTATCAACAAATTTTCAGATTCTCTGCCTACCCCACTCTCGGAATGAAGGCATGAGTTTATGTTATGTTATGTGATGGAACCGATCCGGACGAACCCTGCACGAGGTCCTACGACCACAAATGCTTATGATGTTGGCTAGAGACTTGAAGTAGCTATAGTTACCTGCGCTGCCTCGACCGCTACAACTGGAACAGATCGTCGTGCGCACGCTCGAGCCTCTTCAGCGAGGAGTCGACGCGGCGGCCCTGCGTGAGCACGACGGGTGGCGGCAGCGGCGGCGGGATGATCTCGTGGTAGGAGCTGGAGGCGCCCAGCGACGCGGACTGCCGCAGCCGCGCCGTCGGCCGGTGCCGCACGAAGCCGTCCTCCAGGTCCTTTACAAACCTGGAAGGGTAAGAGGTCGGTAAATAACTCAGTTTTTCACTCACAAAAATGAGAGCCAACCAAGGGATAGTTTCTCTTAGTTGGCAAAAAATGAATACAATAGTTATAATATTGGCTGTATCAACCAAAGCTAGTGGTAACACCTGTGAGTTCTTTAGTGATTGTACTAACATCGTAGTTGATGTGTCTAACGTCTTTTTAGGCTAGTACGGAATCAAGACGCTTATACACAATCAAAAATCAAATCAAAAATGATTTTTAGTGTCGTGTGAAAGACTTGGCGTAGAGTATAAAGGCCGGAGGATTTTGCCTAACAGTAAGACAGACGAAACATAACGAGATACGAACATTTACATAGCAAGATATAAATTTTTAACCCAATTTTGCGTCCATTGTGCTGTAGAATTTATAAATTCTAATAAATTAAGATATATGCTGAAAATGGTGTTCTAATTATTTCTTCATCCGAACGTGGTGTGGTGTATGACAATGTTAAGATTATATGTGATATGCATAGACTTATGTTTGTATCGAATCATTCTTGTTCTAGCAGCGATATATATTCACAGCTCCGTCGATCTGAGGAATTTTAAGTACGCAATAAAAATACAAGGGGTACGTCAAGATTATATTCGTCCTTTCATCTGCGTGAGAACGGCACATTCATTCATATCATATTTAATTCCATCAAGAAAGAAGGACTTTCCTTTCCTTCTTTCTTGATGGAATTAAAGGAAAAAAATAAGTTTATTCGGCAGGCATTTTACTATAAATTACTTCCAAATTATATCAAGGGTTTTTTTCCTGTGTTAGTGTGCCACTGCAGGGCAGAGGCCTCTCCCCTTTTTCGCATTACATTTTTGTTGTTGATTAATAATAATATTTAATTTATAAAAATTTAATGTAATCATGATTAGGCGGTGAGTCGATGCGACAAAATGACCACAGTCACTTTTTGGATTTTTCGGATGTCTTCAGAGAAGAAACGCGGAATACTTGCTGGCCGCGTCTGTGTCGTCCTGTCTTGTTTGGAACATGTGCCATACAGTTGTTAGTGTCAACAATTTTAGGTTTATACGGTCAACAACTTTAATTGTTAGATTAGAACCCTATCGCAGTATTAAAACTGTGGACGTACACGCTCAAATGTCAAATTTACTTAGGGACTAAAATATTTTTCCTATTAATTTATGGGAATGGGTTGGGCATGTCGGTCGCATGCCGGAGGAATTGTGGGCTATAGTGTGTACCAAATAGGTCCCACGAGATATAATTCGACGTCGCGGCAGACCAAGGCGACGTTGGCGAGATGAGCTTGATGCCTTCAATCGGGACTGTTGGGAGACTGACCTTGATAAGGCTACGTGGAAAGAAGCGAGGGGAGCCTATGCCCAGCAGTGGTACATTATAGGCTCTCTAATAATAAATTAATTTATTAATTTATTTGGTTCAATGCAGCTTGACAAGCCAGATACATACTGCTGAAAACGGGTCAAAACTATGTCTTGTCTTAATGGCTTATTTTAGTCCCTCGTTAAACAATCTACTATTATGTTAGTATCTTTTGATTTTATTATTTTATATATTGTATTGACGTAAATATATTGCTTGAGTGTTTAGTTTGTATAACGCATTCACATTCGTCGAAATTTTTATTACCCTCTCGGAAAGGACAATTATGTTTAATTCACGAGAATTGACTAATAAAATAAGCAATACATTTAAGTGGCAGACAAAGAACGGGAGGGTTAAGGTATTTTTAGCGGCGAACGGAACAAACCTATATGGAAACGAACGGCAAATTGTCCACTCACGACTTCCTTTGGCTGTTCAAGACTTTATTCTCTCTGTAATAAGGTCTGAAACTTGCTTAATTAAACGGTTGTTTACAACTGCACTGTTAATGCTACGATAAATCTATATATCGATATAGATATTTATTATTATTACTACCATTACATAATCAGGCAATGTATTATTTACTTTGGTTTAATAAGGCGGTAATGACGTCAAGACCTCGTGATTTCGTATACTTACACTTTTGCATGGATATCGGGTTTGTTTCGTGTTTAACGGAACTGTGTCTGTTTAAACACAGTTTTTAGAAACTTAAGGGGCGACTAGCAGTGTATAATTTTGGGGGTAATGGGCCTAGAGGGTTGAGGGAATGAGAATTTGAGAAAGTACGTAATGAGATACCGTTTTTATTTTTTAATAGGAATTCAGACCATTACAGGTACATAAGGTTTTCCCCTAATTGATGAAGAAAATCGCTTCAAAATCCGTTGCAGACCACGGATTTTGATGCGTTTCGAACGGGTACATATAGTTTTACTACAATCGTGATATACTCGTAGAGACAGTTTAAATAGTATAATCCCATCACAATCTGTATGGTTTTCTTATACTTACACTCGTTGAGTATCTAAAGTTCTAACTATAAGGAAACATGCATCTTCAAGAGCCATAAAAGTGAGGTCCTCCTTTCTTCACGATACAAAAAATATTGTTTTAGGGCCGTATTAATAAACTAATCTCAACTCTAATGCTCGTCTCGAGATGCGTCAAAAATGACAGTGTTCCATGGTTTGACGTTTACTTTGACGTATAATCTTGTGACCGGCATCTCGGCCAAGATGAGTTTATTAATATGGCCCTTAGACGTGTTACTGTATTTTTTTTAATCAGGCCACCATTACCAACCTGACGTGCCCAATACACGACGATGTACGACGTGTCCCGAGTTGAACAAAGATGGTTTTACCCGGGTAAAGAGGAAGAAGCTGCCCCGAGGAACCTGTGTGGCACCGCACCGACCGGACCGAACCACGTGTTGTGCCTGCCCACGAAGCAGCTGTACATGTCCCGACTACATTACTCTACGGAGGCGAAGGAGCTCGTAGAGTATGTACAAGTTAAGACCAGCTTTACCCTGAGGGTCGTGTGGTTGGAGCCCCGCCGAAAGGCTAATACCGACCAAAGATCTGACGACCTTTTTAAAGGAGGAATTCTAGGCGATATTTCGTCGATTTCTTGGCCGCCGGCTAACAGACACCGCGAAAGTGTTTAAGTTGTTATGTTAATTTTAAGTTATGTCTGTAGGGTATTATTAAATATGGGTCTTGTTGCCTGAAATAAAGTTTATTATATTCTATTCTTCTATTCAATAAGTGTCAACTAAATAAGAGCTATGCTAACGTTGACAATAGGGAAAAACGTTAAAAACAACCATTTAACCATGTACAATATGAGTCCAGGGTCGACGATTTCAAGACTGAATCAAACAGTTTATTTTACTAAAGTCCCTACCAAATCCGAAAATAAATTGAAGAGTCCCAAAGCAAGGTTATTAGTTATTAGTGTTTGTAATAACCGGAATGTTTACCTGTCAGTCAGTGTCAAACAACATCCTGTTGAAACACTTTATTCGTATAAACAACTCAACTCGAATAAGACAACTTTTTCATTTCTGTAACATTAGTCTATTTTTTCAACGAGTCCCAGGAATTACCTACCTCTCTACTCCCAAAATTGGCATGTTGGCTCTGTTTTTACTATAGGTACGTACTTTCTTCCAATCTGAGCTCAGACAATGTAATTATTCAGTTTAAATGAAACAAACCTTTTTCATGGCACCAGAACTTCAGAAGGCAAACAAGGACTGAAAGAGGTAAGTCGGATGTGATGGGTGATTAGCATTGGTTGGTTGATATGACTTCTGTATAATGACATGTGTGCAATATAACTGTAACTTATATTATGAAATGCATAAATCTAAATCTAAAAGCATGCCGGTTGAAGTACATTGCGTCGTTACAATAGCTCTCGCCTCAAACGTGAAAACCAACTCGTCAATGTACTTCTACTAGCAAACTTTTACTGGACCAATGTAAATCAGCCAAGAGACCCAGAGACTTTTGCACTCATACTACTAGAATCTCGATACTGCAATCCTAAGGGCCGTATTAGTAAACCCATCTTGGCTAAGATGCGCATCTCAAGATACGTCAATGTAAACGTCAAACTCTAGAAAACTGACATTTTTGACGCATCTTGAGACAAGCATTAGAGTCGAGATCAGTTTGTTAATACAGCCCTAAGATTGCAAATGCATCGGCAACCCGGAGGACTAATATGGAATGCATCCATGCTAGTAAGGGTCTCCCCAGAGGTCCCGACGCGGAATCGGCTTGAGCCGGTAAGAAAAAGTTTTATGTCCATGCAATAAGAGCAAAAACGACGTCGCTCGGCTCGGCTCGGCTTCCTTGAAAACCTTCCGTGAAAAATTATCTGAATGATGGTGAAAACCGCATGATCATCCTTTCAGTAGTCACAACAGACAGACAGACAGACGCGATAGAGGACTTAGTTTAATAATATGTAGTGATATTAATGTAATGACGAGCTCTCTATCTCTTTATTTAAAAGCCATGCTCTTGTCGGTGACGTAATCGCCGACCGCTCCGGTCCTCCGTCAACGGCTTGACTTTCTGGTACGACCCAACCATAACCTTCAACAGTTTCAGTGACGAGCTAACTTATTATATTTTAACTAGCTATAAATTTATAAATAATAACAAGACGTCTCTACAGTGGATAAAATAAATATTCCCATTTGTTTGAACTAAGGAAAAATAAGTTTTCCTGTAGCTATAATGTTACCGTTTATCTGTTCAAACGTTTCCTAACGGGATGCCCTATGAATCCTATGAATCCTATGATGTTTACTTCAGGTTTATGCACTACTTAGGAACCATTAATTATCCTTAAGCCTTTTAATTTAGCGTGCTAGAAGCCAACATCTCATATGCCAACGCAAAATGTAAGAAGCATAGAACAAATAACTAACGTCATTACGCCGAAAGACGTCCAATGCTGTACATGGGCTTCCACCAAAGATCTTCCGACTGTCGGTTTTGAGCTAATCGCTTCCAGCGGTTTCCCGCAATCTTCATCTGATTGTCACTCACTAACATTGTAGGCGATGATCAATCACTCCATTGTAGGAGATATGCCAACACTTCGCTTTCCTGTGTGCGGTCCCATGTGCTTCAGTTTCATTGCGCGATAGCCCGCGTGCTTTTCGTGATACATTGCGTCGCTGAAATAACTCGCGGGTCAAAAAAGTTAAAACAACCCGTCAATGGATGACTACAAGCCTGGGTGCTACCGAGCAATTAAACTGAGCCTACACTAAATTCCCCGCCCTAACGGCCGGGCCTTCAGTTCTACGTGCAATGTGCACCGCCCATTGCCACTAAAAGATAAAGGTTGATTTCAAATAATTCAGTAAGTAGGCCCCACGGGCACTTTTACCACGAGAACTAACTTAACTTGACCTAAATAGAAGTAACATATACCAAGCGACTGGGGCTTTAACTCAGTGACTGTTCAAAAAGTAACCTCCTTTCAATCTTATATATATATATATAAGGGAATGCAAATTAACAGGGTATTAATCGTTTTTGTATGAAAATACCCGGTTAAAATCGGTTAAAACCGGTTATTTGCATTCCCTAATATATATGTATATAGAAATCTATCTGCAAATTTGTCACATTCGTATTGTACGGCGGTTGACCCAGTTACAGTCTCAGACATTTATTCGTTTAATTAGGACATCAATTTAACAGGCTGTCTAAATACCTCGTAACAGAGTGATAAAACGTTAAAACTTAATGATCAGCGAAGCATTCAGAAAAGTCCACGAAAAAATATAACATAACATACACTGAAATTACTATAAATACACTTGGGTATTTAAATCCAAATAAGGCCTAGTCGACCAAGTTTTATTCAGTGAATAATATTGTTAGGGAAAAATCACAAAAAGTATTTTCACGCTAAACAAAGTGTTCGATTCACGAAGGCGCGCCCTGCCACTTAAAATGACGCTCGGTTCCGTAATCTATACTATATCTATACTAATATTATAAAGAGGTAAAGTTTGTGACGTTGTAGGAGGTAATCTCTGGATCTACTGAACCGATTTTGAAAATTCTTTTACCAATAGAAAGCCACGTTATTTGTGAGTGTCATAGGCTATATTAACCCAAAAAAAAAGTTTATTGCCCAACGAAGTGAGCACGGGAACAGCTAGTAAGTACATCAAATTAAAAAGTGAAGCGCGAATTCGTGGAATGAAATGCTACACAACAACGGAAAATGTATAGATGGTCAGCCATATTCTAGTTAAGATTTTTCATTAGGTTAGTACATATTTCTGACCTAGAATGTATAAGACAGCGCTCTGAAAACTAACGGCCGCACGTAGAGTCCGTTAATGACGATTTAGTCAGGTCAGTAAGGCCCACTGTATTACAAACAGCCAGTTTTTTGTCAGTAGGACTTTGAATCTACCATCAAGGCTATAAAGCTCAATTTCATTTGTTCGAAAATGCCATTTTAATGAAGAAAGGAGAATAAACTTTATTTCTATTGCAATACAGTTCAAAACTTCAAATTGAATGGCCTTGGTACATCCTATTGCAGGCACACTGGGCCTTACGAGGTTAGTAAAGATTTTTCATACACAACTTTCAAAAAGAAACGAGTTCGTTTCTAAAACTCTTGAGTTCGGCGGTAACAGTGTTATACCCTGACCATGAGTTACAATTAACGTTCTCGCCAGCGAGTGGAAGCTCTGTCCCTCGCAGACCTCGCAAGGATTCTTATAGAGCGCGAGGGACAGAGCGTTCGACTCGCTAGCGATTACGGTAATTGTAACTCGTGGTAAGAGTCTTGATAAGTCTACTAAAACTTCAGTAGCGTATTAAAAGAGATAAACAATGACATGACGCCCGCCAGCATGTCGACTCTAAGAAATAAATACGAAGCTAACAAAAGAATGCTTGCGTTGAATATTTAAACCGCCGTGTCATTCTCATTTATTATATCACAGCAAAAGGCTAAGTTACGAGGAAAATTATTTTGAAGGCAGTCGGTGACAATTTTCTTTTATTCGTTGGCACATGTTACTAAAAATGGAAGGCTCAACACGCAGACCAACCTACATTTTAAGTGAACTATTAGGGTCATATTGATGTGATGAGCTAGAAGAGTCATATATCTTTGCCTGAAACTTGTCAGTTTTTCGCAGTACCTACATAAAACAACTTTCGGGGGTTTTAAATCTGATTCGGTGACTAGAGCTAAACAAGATGGCCGAGATTTACTGATTTCTAAAAGTTGGTATTTTTGAGATTTACTCGCGAACGAAATCACCGCGTTACTTAATATTCATTATATTTACTTATCATTAGTAAGAGTAAAAAATGGACTCCCTGATTTTGAGTGAGACAGATGAGTCACGTCAGCGATGACATTTTCCTATGGCTTGAAATTTTTGAAGTGTTTTTAAAATTGCATCTACGGATCCAAAATCTGCTTGTACACTTCAGGTACAGTCGAGTTCATAATTATGTATACACTTTAATACCTTGTCTATTTAATGTCATGTTTAAACTGCCATATATGAATTGTCACAGCGATTAAAGTGACAAGGTACTAAAACGTACACATATTTATGAACTCAATTGTACCTACAAGACATACGATCGTTATCAATGTTATATTATTATGCCTTATATAAAGTAGGTTTTCTTTGTTTTATAATGCTGAATGATCACAGATTATGCCCTACAGTTTGGTCGTTCTAAGAGGGCCGATTTGATAGCTGTCAACGCAGTATAAAATATAACCTCAAACACATATTTTGTACCGAGTTGACAGCTGTCAAATAGGCCCTCTTAGAACGACCAAACTGTAATTACTTTTAGGTATTAAAAACAGTTCAATTTGTTAGTGTCACCAAACTGACCTTCCGGTTGACCTAGTGACCATTTTATCACAAAACCAAAGGTCATGGGGATCAATTTACGTTAGATACACGACTACATGCGACTACACGAGATACTTTAGGTACACAGGCAACCAAAAATCACGTCAAAAAAGTTCTATAACAATAACTTGGTAAAAATCAATAGTATAATAGGTACCAAGTGTTTAATAATGACGCATAGGCAATCATGGTAAAAGCTGAAATTACATTGCTACTACACAATAATCGATTAAAGAAAGATGTTTCAAGGGTTCTGTACCCGAAGGGTAGCCCAGCGGAACCCCATTAATATGCCTACGCTGTCCGTCTGTCCGTCCGTTAGTCCGTCCGTCTCAACTATAAATAGCTGTATCTTTTGAACCGTAATAGATAGAGTGTTTTTTTTTTCTGAATTGGTTTATGTTATAACGGCGGATTTACTAACACATAAAATAAAAAGCGGCCAAGTGCGAGTCAGACTCGCCCATGAAGGGTTTCGTGAAAGGTAAATTGCGGTTTACGATTTATGATGTATTAAAATAAACTACTTACTAAATAGATCTCGTTCAAACCAATTTTCGGTGGAAGTTTGCATGGTAATGTACATCATATATTTTTTTTCGTTTTATCATTCTCTTATTTTAGAAGTTAAAGGGGGGGGACAAACACATTTTACCACTTTGGAAGTGTCTCACGCGCAAACTATTCTTTAGAAAAAAATGATATTAGAAACCTCAATATCATTTTTGAAGACCTATCCGTGGATACCCACACGTATGGGTTTGATGAAAAAAAGAATTTTGAGTTTCAGTTCTAAATATGGGAACCCCCAAAATTTATTGTTTTTTTTTCTATTTTTGTGTGAAAATCTTAATGCGGTTCACGGATTATATCTACTTAACAAGTTTCAACAGTATAGTTCTTATAGTTTCGGAAAAAAGTGGCTGTGACATACGGACGAACAGACAGACAGACAGACATGACGAAAAAAGATAGCGAAATAATAAAGGGGGTCTAATTCAAATCGGAATATAATAATAACTACTGCGCGGCGGTACGGAGCCCTCGGTGCGCGAGTCCGTCTCGCACTTGACCGGTTTTTCCATGTTCAAACAGCTATTAGAAAGTACTGCGTCAAACGAATCCTTATCAAGTAAATTGATAAGAGGAATCTCACATGTGTAATGTAGCGATAACGACGTAATGATTAATAAACGTGCACTACATCACGAACTAGACGTGCACTACAATACGGTCGGAAATATTTAGCAAAGATAAATCACTTAAACCTTACATTCACATGCGTGTGAGTTACCATATGCAAATAAATGACGATCGTATCTGCCAACAAACTCACACAAGCATCGGGATGTGTGTGTCAATTTCGTTCTGAATTCAATTTGTGTTGGCTTATCCACCACACACAAAGGCCGCATCCCTCGAGTGATTTAGCAATTGTGTCCCTGTTGCAATGGTGGGCGAGACAGAATTATCGTGACATTTCGCGGCGCGGGAGCACGACAGGATAACCTCAATAGCGCTGATTACTTCATGGTTCATACTGATAGCAAAGGAAGCGACTACGTTACGTTAGCAAAGAATAGCGGCCTGCACACGTAGAGTTCGGACCGCGGGAAACGCCACGCGCCATTCCAATCTTCGCGCCGAACCGTACGTGTAAATGCAACTGTAAAAGTAAAATAGTAAAAAACCTACGGTTCGGACTGGCGCGTGAAATGGCGCGTGGCGTTTCCCGCGGTCCAAACTGTGCCGTGTAAAGGCCGCTAATACGTTTCACACTAAAATTTGGAGGTAAAAATGGTTTCTTTCAACATACAGAATAGTCTTACACACATACACACACTCAGTCCCTTACCTACTATCAGCCCAATGTAACCCTGAGCCACGATAGAACGGTGTCACAGTGAGATTATACAATAATTTGGTGACACTTCTTACGACTTGAATCACAACGTCACTGTGACACAGTTCTCTGGTGCTCAAATCAAATCACAATAATTACAGAGTCTTTACTACAATCACTGAAACAATTTTACCACTATTGGGCGTATAAACTTTTTCACCCAAAAGATGTTGTCTATTGTCTTTTGTGTCCTGCGGGCCTAGTATAAATCATCCGTCACTCTCGTACTTATTTACGTGTCAGTAGGTGACGGATAGAGCATGAATACCGGTATTCGATACTATCGAATAAAATAAATGTTTAAAAAAACAAAAACCCGCCTTCAAAAATGCAAAAAGTAACTTCTTTTAAAATGGTAGGTCAGTCCAACTGCATTCGGCTTTTGGTTTAAAATATTGTGGGACGCCGACTTCAGTTGGACTGACCTACGTTAGTTATTTTTTGCATTTTTGAAGGCGGGTTTTTGTTTTTTTAAACATTTGTTTTATTTTATACTTTTTAGTGATCCTATTTATGCTGTTACGTAGCTCCACTTCTAAATATTAATGAGAAACTATAGAACATTTCAAGCTCGCCGCAGACAACGCCGCGGGAATGTCATAGTCATATTTAAACCTAAATGTGCTTACTCGTAGTCGCTCAACTACCTTTATCGAAATATCTTATCGCCACCCTTGAAATAGGTACCGTTAAGGAGTTCCGGTGGCCATCTGTGGTCTTCATCATCAGTTCCACTTCACCATATACTACTTTTCAAAGGCAAATGCATGAGTTACAGTGAAAAATACCAAAATCGCTATAGGTGTGCCTATAATATTTGAGGAGTTCTCTTGATTTCTCCATGATCCCATCATCACATCCTGACGTGGTGACAATGGGACCAACTAGAAAGTATACCCATTCGAACACCGAAATTTTTTTTTTGAAGTCGGTTAAAAACTGGAATATCGGACTAAAATTCCGATATTATAAAACCGATATTCGAGCTCGCAAAATACCGGTATTTCGATATTACATAAATTTAATATTAATTAATTTCCAATAAAGTAACGTTTTATTTTTATAGCCCCATCCAAGCATGTCATTTTTAACTAACTATAGGATGCATTATTCCCGAGTTCCCGACCATGAGTTGCATAAAATTAAACTTATAATAATAGTATAGTAATTTAAGAATGCACTACTTACATATTTCTCATAGAGGAGATTCTAAATATCGGCGATGAAATGTTGATGACTCACATGTGCAAAAACAATTTGAAGTTTAAATTCAAGATATTTTGAATGTATGTGCTGTGATTTATAACAAATATATTTGCTACGCATGAGCTGATTTATTATTTTTAAGGCCTCAAACTTCAACAACCTAAAGTGGCAATCTAGGTCAGTTCAAAAATCATTCGATTTTTAACATTTTTAATTTTTTTGTATGAATATCGAAAAAATATCAAAATACCGGAAAACTGGTATTTAAAATTTCAATATCGATGCTCTAGTGACGGATGCCTTATCCACACTTTGTCACCATATTAGGCCCCCTGATACGGTACGATCAACTTTTAGATAACTTTATATAATTTAACTGAGCCTGCATTTTTAAATGATATTGCGTTTTAAAACAGTTGATAAAAGGATTCTTAGGATATATTAAAATTTCTATATAAAACTCGTGATCTAACAAAACATGATCGATTGTCACCTGCGTCACGGTTATAAAAGTTGATAACCCAAATTACAGAAGCAGAAGTACCTAATAAACTGTTCACACCGCAATCAACGGCAGTTTAATGTTTATTTATAAAATGTACCTACCTGATATCGTCTTCTCGACCATGAAAGTGCCTGGTATAAGAGCAATCAATTGTTATTGTCTGTAAAACAATCAATGTTACAACTGTTGCTCTTGTAGAGAATAATTCTTCCGTTATACGAGCAAGACCGTTCATTCATGTAGTTGCTATCAAGCTAGTAACGTTTGAAATAATCGTCAGCATACAATTTATTTGTACAATAACTGTTAAATTATGAGGCCTCTTATGTTTTGAGTACAGGAATTATAATGCGAGCGGTAGCAAGGTATTCATAATTATAAAAAAATGCCGCTTTTGGAAAATCTAACCCTAAGAATGTGTCAAAAACGGCGTTAAAGTTTGTATGCGAGTTTGAACATTTTTAAAGCTACCAATTAGCATTTTAGACTTCCCATCTCTATTTTAAAAAGACCACGTTTTATTGACTACTAGCTTCTGCCCGCGACTTCGTCCCCGTGGAATAGTTACTTTGGGCTAACGCTAACTTTAACCCGCGACTTTGTTAACGTAGAAGGTTGAAACATTCTTCATTTGTGCCCCGCTCCTATTGGTCTTAGCGTGATGGTATATAGCCTATAGCCTTCCTCGATAAATGGAATATCTAACACTGAAAGAATTTTTCAAATCAGACCAGTAGTTCCTGAGATTAGCGCGTTCAAGCAAACAAACAAACAAACTCTGGAGTTTTATAATATTAGTATAGATTCCGTATGCTCTAACACAAAATTTATTGCGGTTTCCACCTTAAGAATACTAGAAACGCTAAGAGGATTGTAAAGAAATTGCCATACAAAATGCGATAACATTTCTCTCTCCTTAAAACCTAGTCCGATTTTGACGGTTTTTGAAAAATCGGACTTGATGTACGGGGTGAGAAACGTTATCGACCGGAGCTACATTTGTATGAATTTTTTGACAGCTACGCGATTCGAGTATCTCTTCACAATTCTCATAAAGGCTAACTAAAACAATGATAAACATTGCAGTGGGAGAAGCCGCCGCCATCGGTAATAAAATGGGTTTGTTTAGCATTACTGTAACGAACTAGTATTATGTATTTGCTCTACATGTCACGCTGGTGGCAAAATAGCCAGCAAATACGATGTAAGTAAACAACTGACCCACGTGAGTTCGGTTCAACAAACTTAAGCAAGACAGTGGCGATTCGCTAACAGTTCCCTACTCGCTATCAGAACGTTCTATATCTCGATTACTCTATCAAAGAAAACACCCCAAGTTTTACGCAAGAAGGTTCAAATTTAAACAGAGTTAGATTGAACATAGAATTTTAAATTATCGCTTCGTTTTTTACGATAACAGTATCCAGTAAAGCGGGATGCGTTATTGTGTTTTTATCGCAAACCATTTTCGATACGATGACGGTCGTGTGCTTTTTTTAAAGTCCGTTTGACTCATCTACTAAGATGGAGAATTGCCTAAAAGCGACCTATATGTTATATTATAAATGTATACATTTTACCTATAATAAAAAAAAACTTCTGACCGTGAAGTTTTTGTACAGTCACCAACAAAAATGTATTTTTGCGCCCAGTTTTGGATAATAAATTATTATTGTTAACTGTACCAGTTTATGTAGCTTACCGATTTAATTCAAAACGTGGATCATTAACAATCCTCGATCGTTACACTTTCTTAGATAATCGTAACTGATGTTTAATCGTAAATAGCGACCCGCTCCAGCTTTACACGGATCGAAGAAAACTAAATTGTAAAAAAAAACACAAAATCTGACTGCGTTGAAAAACGTAAACGCAAAATTCAATGAACGGTTCTATAGTCTATAACGTACATATTGTAATAGCAATATATTTACATAATTAAGTTTAGTTACGTATTTCCGAATAGGCTCTATGGTAAAGTAACACTAACAAGATCGAAATTATGACTGAATAGATTTAAAATGTTAAGACCAATATAATACTTTGTACTGTTATGAGAGATAGACTAAAAATAGAAATATTTAATTGTAATTAAATCCTCTATTATTTTTGTCGACCTAGCCTGAAGTCCACAGATAAACTAACCCTTTCATAGATTATAAAAGCTAAGTCCGACAACGACACGATACGTACCGTACGATAGTAGGTATTCGAAAATTATTTAAAATATAACAAACACTCCAGTGTTACACTAAACAGCGTTAATTAATGCCCTTCTTGGGATTACCTATTTGCTGCCTAGTGATAAAATGAATGATACCTACATAAAACTTGTTGTTATTAACACAGACAATGTTATTTGTTTAGATCCGAGAAAATATATAAGATATAATGGGATGTTAAATTGAATATCCCTTGCCTGAATTTTTACTAGCCACTTTAAGGGGCTATTAATAGAGATTAAGTGTAAATTCTGGGGTCCTAGTGAAAAAGGGCATACGTCAACTTAACTCTTAATAAAAAACGGTATACAAATAAACGGAGTATACTAAACTTAAATCCTTTTTCACTTGATCTTTAGAAGACTTATACTCTTTTTCACAAGGTACCCAGAATTATGATGGTAAAAAAACATGTTTACCTACTTCGAAGCCCTCCCTAGTCGGAAATGACCTATCAGAATATTGACTTTTCATTCGAGGTGTTTGATAAAGCGCCAAGTAACGACGAGCTAGTCTTGGCGCGGTCGTTGGGTGGCCTTGCTATCAGTTCTTTAGACTGATGCAAATCAAATTAATATTAAATTAGATGTACAGTTACCCTTTCCGTATGTATACATGAAATCTATAATAAAAAGGTTAGTCAAACAACGAGTGTTATGAATCTGAATGAATCTGCGTCTGCGAAAAGGTTTTTATTTCAATATCGCCCACGTTCCTTGCATTTTGCCTTGCCTTGCGGACATTGGCTAAGGATATTGCAATCGGCTTGTTTTGTAATAACGATCGTTTACCAAGAAAAGGAAAGAAAGTGTGAGATTAAACGTATACACCAATCGATGATAGTCCGACAATGTTCGGACAATTTTTTTATCCCCAACAACACCTTGCTCGCTACACTCGTTATGCAACTCATAGTTCTTTATCACGCTACCCGATATTAATTCTATAATCAATAATAAACTGATTACTCTCTTTCACGCGTATTCTGTAAGCCAGTCAAAATAAGTAACAAAGCCCTCCCCTCCTCTGGCCCTTTAAACGTGCTGGGGCAATCCGGTGGGCCAGCTGGTAATAAGTATGTCTTTTAGCCCAGGTACTTAAGAGGATTGTGAACTTAAAATGTCCATACAAAATGCGATAACGTTTTTACCCCTTAAACCTAGTCACATTTTTAAGATTTTTTAATATGTCGTAGATATAATGACAAACTGTACTATGTCTGTACGTTTTCCTTTCAATAAAATATTTCTTAGAATGAAATAAATTTAAAAAAACAAAAAGCAGAATCGTACAGACCTAGTTCTTTATAATAACTATAACATATTCAAAAATCGTGGAAATCGGACTTGATTTAGAGGGGTGAGAACCGTTATCGCCCGGAACTAAATTTGTATAGGTTTTTTTGACAGCTACGTGATTTTAGCGGCGCTTCACAATCCTCTTAAATGGTAATAATATTGCCTGCCGCTTGCCCAGCGTATTGGCTCAGCACCAGCGTCGTGGCTTGGGGCCAGCCAGGCCGGCGCCGGCGACTGCCACGGGCACCGCCTGCAGGAACCCAAAATTAAAACATGGCGGCCTGGGAAGCGCCAAATTTAAATCTTGTCAGGGGCGCTCAAGACGATGCGACGCCGTCCAGCCTCAGCTTCTGAGCCAACGTGTTTAAGGATTATAGAGTTTTTAACAAATGAAGTAACTGCGAGTTCGTGAATGGTCACATTTCAATAGTCATGCATGTTAATTATAAATCAAAATATGTTTATTGTAACGAATGCATCGGGGTTAATTAATCTTTTTTTTTAAATATCATTTCGTGTTCATTTTCATCAAAACAACGACTAATGTAATGAGCTGTCAGTATTCTGTACAATATTCCCAGCTCCTTAATAGCTTTCGGCTGGCTACCGCTATCATGCTTGCACTCGCAACTGACAGTATATTCTACACTCGTGTGTCATAGAAAAACGATGATTGCCGATCGCTATTAAGAAAATAGTTGCACTGTAATAATGTGCGAAGTTTATAATAATTATAATAAGACTAGCGAACCGCCCTCGCTTTGCTTCGGTTTATGTGCGTTTTTGGTAACACCTGTACATAAACCAGAATTTAATATACATAAAAAAACCATCCGTGAAAAAATATCTAACTGATGGTGAAAACCATATCAAAATCCGTTATGTGGTTTAGGAGGAGTAGAAAGACAGAAAGACAGACCGACGCGGAAAACGACTTTGTTTTATTATACTATATAAAGATAATAATGGTCTCATAGCAAAGAGTATCGACCAACACCTTAAGAGACTCTCTAGATGGCTGGATCAAGAGCCAGATACAGAATGCAGTACTCCTCGACACGTATCGTAAGGAGGTTCCTCTCTCTGGAGCCCTAACCACCGGTAGCTTGAGCCCTGCCCCGATGCCGGTGGCACCCGCAGATTAGGTTATTCATAGTGTTCATTTTTTTACGTAACACCTGGCCATAATGTGAGTTTTATCGCACGCTGCGCGCACGGTAAAACTCGCATTGTGGCCAGGTGAAGACGTAAAATTGTGTACTCATCACGGGCAGTAAAAAAGAAAGCCCTCTATCGCATATTTACAACCCTCGCCTACGGCTCGGGTCTCAAATACCTGCGATTTCGGGCTTTCTTTCTTTTACAGCCCTTGTTAAGTAATGTACTATTATAATGTAAATATTGTATGATGATTGAGCAATAAACATCCAAACTTTCGCATTTATAATATTAGGTAAGATGACTTTTCTGGATAAATATGAATCCCAGGATACTCCACAATTAAAACCCGTTAAGCCGTTTAAACAAACATCACAAAAACACATAAATACACCTTAATACCTACCGAACATTCCTCTCATTCTAGAACGTCTGGTAAAAAATGTTAAATAGTTTAACGTCGTTAAAATAATAAAAATCAATAAAAATCCTACTTTACGAGTTGTGTATTATGAAAGAGGCGTCATGTGACTGGTAGAAAGTGGGCAAACGTAATAGGCAGGGCATCGGCGGCACGGCCTTGGTCGAGCTCGAGTCACGAGACGGGCAAAAACTAACGACTGTTCACTGGCTGCCTTTATAGGGAAGGGATTTTCCGCTGTTAACCCCAAGGGAAAAAACTGGACAAAAATATTCAATGCCAGACTCGCTAATCTTAAAACAAAATGGACTCGATATTGATTGGCAAGATATAGTTAAGGCTCGCCAAAAAAAGCAGTGATGGCAACATATTCCAAATATTATGTTTATTAAAAAATAGGATGTCATAAGTTTAACGCCTTTCTGTCGGTCTGTCTGTGTTTGTGTGTGATTGAAACTGGGATGATTATTAGTTAGGTTAAGTCAATTAAAAATCAAATTTTAATAGTGGAGCGTAGCATACTGGGTGTCCGAAGATCGATAGGGTAAGAAACACAGATCTGCGCTTCGGAACTAACTGGTATTGCTGGTGTTGGGGTGAAGACCGCAAAGTTAAAGTGGGCTGGCCATATCTGCCGCATGCACGATGGGAGGAAAATAGAGTCTGTCTAATGAAAGCTGAACCTGGATTTTTCTTGGCTGACGAGTCTGGCAACACTATTTAATATGTCGTTTGGACTTTGTTGTTTTTAGAAACTTGTCAATTCGAGATCTAAATTGATAAAAATACGGAGTAATCATGCCGTCGACGATAAGAGGCGGTGTCCGGGAGATTCTGTATACTATTATACAGAAGTACAAAGAAAAACAAGAAGAAAGAAAAGCATTATTGATGCAAAAAATTAATTGTTTAGTTACGGTGACCAAATTTATAGGTTAGTACGGCTTTAGTACGGCATGTTCATTTTGATACTTCTTATTTCTCTATGTGCAATCCTAAGTTTAATTTACCTTTTTCTGTCTATTATACGATGAGATTAAGAAATTAAACGAAATTAAATTCGTTTCAGAAAACCTGGACGTGCACGTTGACAAAAGTGTGCTGGAAAACGTAAAGCAGCTGAAAGAGGTTGAGGAAACTGAGTTAGCCTGCCAGACTCAGACGAAATATTTGGAAGAAGTATCTTCAATGACCGGTAATTACTAAAATTATCATTGTCTTTCCCTATATAATAGGTGTAGGTACCTATTGTCTGTCCCTATATCATGTTGAATCTCTTAGCATTCACAATTTTATTAAATTAATTTAATAGACAGATGATTAATGTAACTGACACTCATAGTTTCAATAAAACAATAAGGAGGTGTTTAGTTAAAAGATATCATAAACATATTATTTGATATGTATTTTCTGTGTGCGGAACAAACAGCATTTTGTTGTTTATGAACCAAATGTACACTGTACAGTCGATTTCATAAATATGTGTACACTTTAGTACCTTATCTATTTATTTAATGTCATTTTTGATCGGCCAGATATAAAAGATGTTCGGGTTATATGAGTCTTCCTTGTTCTTAAACCGTTGCGATTAGAACCTCACCGATGCAATTTCATTTCACCTAAACCCAAATGTTTTTAGGGCTGTCGGACTGTACAATGGGGCTGTACTGCGCAACCACACAATGTATTTCTAAATGGTGTTCTGTTTATTTAACACTTTCTTTCTTCTTACAGATATCAGTGTTTCATCTTTAAAAAGAATAAGTAATGAGGGAAAATTAAACAACGGTGTCTTTAGTACTCCCGGAAAAAAGCGACCTCACAAGGCCACGGTGTCTAATTTGGATAGCTTTGACATCCAAGCTATCCGAAATAAAATAAATGAATTTTATATTGTAAAAAAACAAGTGCCTACACTCAGATGCTTATTGGCAGAGTTGAGAGAGATGAGATGATGAAGAAGAAGATGAGAGAGAGAGAGATGGTTGAGGAGGCGATGGCTGAGATCAGCGTCATACTCGTGAACGGGTGTTGTCAGTGGGGTCCTGTCTGTTCACGCTTGCAAGAACCTGTTTTCCAGTTAGTTATTTTAATTATCGTTCCTGACGTAGAGACCTCGTCATGTTGTTCTCCTAGTCACTATTTTTAATTTACTCAATGTTATTGAGCGTACATTTGTAACGACTAAGTTTGTGTTGTTAGAAATAATTATTAATTACTTTACTACCTTGTAATGTTACTTTTAAGAATAATTGTATTTTATGATTGGAAAAAATGATCTGCTGGAGTTTCTTGCGGCGCTTCTTCTCCAAGATATAATTGTCGTTAGATAGAGGTGTAAGGGTGATGAGAATAATGTTACCTCTAATTACTTTATTAAAAAGGTTGAATATAATATTCCTCATCATCATTGTTTTATTATGCTGTGTGCGACACAGACGAAAACCTCTCGTATCAATGAAATCTATCAACAGCACGACTAGCACAAGTTGCTCGTGACTTGTTTGTCGCTCGGATCTCCCTTACTATCTAGTCTGTTACGATAGAGACGCACAGAGCGACAAGCGAGAAAATACAACTTGTGCTACACGTGCAGATCACTATATTTTCATGTCAAATATATTTCGAAAAACCAAATGTGCTCCAGTCACTGTCATCGTATTTTACCTAAAGTGCTTTTCATCAAAATATAGCGCTCGTAATAATATATATGAAAATATAGTACGCGTTTCCTCTTCCTTTGTGCCCACCAAAATAAATAAAATAATAAAAGTATCAATATCGTTTATTCCTTCATTGATCGGTAATACCATATCAAGATTTTTTGAATTTGCCGCTTTTTCCCAGGTTCAGCTTTCATTAGACAGACTCTACCACCCATTGGCACGCGATGGACATCGTAGCAGAGGTAGACCTAGAAGGAGATGGCGGGATGACCTAGAGTCGTTTGCGAGGGATTGGCAAGAGTGCACTCTGGATAGGGACGAGTGGCGAAAAAAAGGGGAGGCCTTTGCCCAGCAGTGGGACACAAAAAAAGGCTAGCAATTTTTTTTAAATTAAATTATCACCTGCCATTGTCTTATGCTATTAAGTCATATCTTCATGCTCAAATTCCAGTTAAAAAGTTAAAAGTCTTACTGCAGTTAGCATAATCCTTTACTGATAATAGAATAGGCGTACTTTTTCGAATCAAATCGGAGAAATACTGGAAAAGGGCCGAATCTTAAGTACCCGAAACCGTCGTGCGTGCATGACTCGATGTATGAATGTGGCCGAAGCGAAAGAGATTTGTCAGGATCGTAGCAGGTGGAAAGAAGTGGTCCCTGCCTACCCCTCTCGGAAACAAGCGCGATTTAATGTTTGTATGTATAATAATAGAAGTCATTGTAAACATTAACTTATAACTTCACAACTATACGATATCTGGATCTAGATAATGTTTTGCTATTTGCAGGCTGTGCAGTTTGCAACGTGAGGTCAAGGTCATCACTAGATAATGTGCTGGCATGGGAACTACTTAACATTGGCAAAGCAAGTTAAAATTATAAATTGCGCAAATAAATATGTAACACTTTCAAATTAAGTTTTGAAATAAACCCAATGCATTCATACAAACTTACAAATAGCCAAAACCTTACAATATATATTTTTGGGTACACTACATAATTCCAAAGAATCTAGATAATGTTTGCTATTTGCAGGCTGTGCAGTTTGCAACGTGAGGTCAAAATCATCACTAGATAATGTGCTGGCATGAGAACTACTCTTAACATTGGCAAAGCAAGTTAAAATTATTAATTGCGCAAATAAATATGTAACACCTTCAAATTAAGTTTTGAAATAAACCCAATGCATTCATCATACAACCTTACAAATAGCCAAAACCTTACAATATATATTTTTGGGTACACTTCATAATTCCGAAGAGTTGTTTCCGAATTGATCAAAATCCCGAATTTTCACAATTCCGAAAGACATAATTTTTTGATATCGCTTGTAATATAAATGAAACCTAACCTAACCTACGTATAGCAATTGAATTATGCATTTAATATAAAATAGCTCCAGTATAACATAGCTTTCGGAAAAA
Source organism: Acleris literana (assembly GCA_946894065.1). Classification (NCBI taxonomy): domain Eukaryota; kingdom Metazoa; phylum Arthropoda; class Insecta; order Lepidoptera; family Tortricidae; genus Acleris; species Acleris literana. The sequence goes on along the minus strand of OX335685.1, from coordinate 5,312,268 downwards.
TTAAAATTTGGGGAGCCCGCTGTTTGGCCAAAAATATGTTTGCCAAATGTATCCTTTCCCAACCTTTTCATTTGCCAACCCAATTTTTTTCCTGTAACTATAAATATTTCAGGAATTATTTCAGTACCATTGTGTAGAACCCTATAGGTTAGGTTAGGTTAGGTTAGGTTAGTTTTAGGGATGCAACGATACCGATGCCGATAATTGTAAACCGCAGGTTATCGTTATTTTTGACGATCATCCGTATCGTAAATAGTATTACGATTTATAACGATTCTTAAAACTAGATTGATGTAAAAAAAAAAACATGCAAAGGAATGCAAGACAGCATCGATGTTTGCGCTGGCAACACTAATGACAGTCAACCTTTCATATTTTTGACGTTTGAAACTAACATTGCCAATTAATTTGTGACATTGGTTTTTCGCGCAAGTAAGGTTGTGTTGTAGTATTTATTGTTTTTGTACGTCTTTGCACCCAATGCAGAGATGGATACAGACTAGGTATTCAATTTATTGAAGAAAAAATACTGTATTTCCTAACTTGAAAAAATTGGCCCATAAGTACATGTCCATCAAACAAGCTACTTTAGATTCAGAAAGATTGTTTTCCACAGCTGGTTTAATCCATACATATATACGAAATAGACTAAAAATTTATATTTAAAAAAAAATGTTTTCTTCATAAGAATTTGAAAGAAATTGATTTAAATTATGACATTTAGTTGGTAAATGGTCTAAAAATTAAATAAATGTTGATTTTACTCAATTGTCTTTTTGTAATTAGATGTAAATTAAAAAATCGTAATGCATTCATTATCGCATTCGTTATCATATTCGCTATTACGATGCATTCGTCATTCGTATCGGTATTGTAATAGACATATTGTTGCATCCCTAGTTAGTTTCTATAAAATCCTGAAATATTTATGGTTACAGAAAACAAAGCGGGTTGGCAAATATATTTTTAATGATGTACAGGCTTGATTGTTACTTTTACATTCTGTTTAAGACTAAATAACTTTTTTAAATCACCCGTTAGCAGAAATATTGAGAATATGTGTCAAACACTACTGATTTGTTTACATATTTTGACATTTGTATTGACCTCGACCATAAGTATAACCTGCTAGAAAAGGCAATATGGGTCAAATTTAATGTTGGAGAATATTTCATTCTATGAAAGAAGCGACGTAAACTAAACTAAACAGTAAAACTTTCCTCAATGCTATTAATAACTGTAGTTAAAAATGAAAACATATTCCTTTTAAAACAAAACAATGTATCCAAATACATCGTAATACATGCCAATGCCAGCCAGTTAGATAAAATTATCTTGTTTTATGTAAACAACTACCTAAAATCAAATAATGCTTATCAGTAACTCCACACGCTGTATCAGAGTGAATGCTTCCATCAACTTTATTTATTTACGCAGAATATGTAGCCATTTATATTATAACTTAATAATGTCACCGGATTGTCATATTTTTGCCTATAACCAGTGGCGTAACATACACTTTAACACAACGCAGCTTCATATTTGTGAATGTTGCTCAATCTTGTCTCTTTAGGTTAGGCCCTTTCCACAAGAAAAGAGATGTGGTGGGTGTGTGTGTGTGTGTGTTGTCTATAATTTTTAATTTAGAATTGGTAATAAAAATAAAAAATAAATAAGCTGGTGTTTACAATCCTATGTCCTATGTCAGGAGTTTGTAAGATTTATTTGAATTTATATTGTGGACTAGCTAAAAGATATACTGCGCAACAAAGAACACATTATCAAATTGTGATAGTGTAACTACAAAAATTTGTTTGAAATTTTATTTACTGTATTAGCAAAGAAACTTCATCCATCATAGACCCTCCCTAATGCTATAATTATAATTAGAATAATTTAATTGTAATTAGGGCCTAATTATAATTATACTTTAAATAGGTACAGTTTCTATTTGCTAATGCATTCAAGTTATGACACATCCTGATTTAAACAAGAATAAAAAACATACTTTCGAAGAGAAAATGTACTTACTCGCTGTTTTCTTTCGTCTTTTCAACGTGTTTCTTGATGTCCGCGAGTGAAGAGTCCACTCTGTTGAGGAAGTCATCGAAACTCTTTTTCTCGTCGGGACTGCCCGGCGAGAAGTCTCTGGTGGGCATGCCCGCGATTGACGCACGATGGTTCGGCCGCGCTGGCTCCGACACTCTCTCACCACTCTCGTAGAAAGGCGAATCTTTCGTCACAGGAATCAATAGATATTCCCTCAAAAACAAACTGTCCGAAGCAAACAAACGGTTCGCTCTCCTTATCTTCTCCGTCTGAAACGAACCGAGAGCACAATCACTCAATTAACCATTCAAGACCTCAAAAATAAACGAGATAATAACACTTTCATTGGGCCCGTTTCGCACTTACAGTAACACCGTATTTCAGAGCTATTCCTTGCAATGTATCGCCTTTGGTCATTATATGTTTGATGAACTCTTCGTGCCTTTTCATATGATTGCAGGTGCTGCCGTATTTTTTTAGGGGGCGAGACGATTCTCGAATAGAAACTCTTTCGTCGAAGAGACGTTCCTCCTCCATTTTTGACGTACCTCTTTCTTTAATGTCGAAAATGACAAGACAGCACTGTCTGACTGACAACACAACACAACTTAGCTGAAGTTAGCCACAAACAATCCGGAACGGAATATTTGACAGTTTCTTGCCCTATCAACAAATTAAATTACCCAATGATTTCAGACAAATTGGATTTTAATTTAATTATTTTCGACTTAACATTTTAAATTCTACAAATTAAGAAAAAAAATCTTTGCTGAATGTAAGGAACCAACAGTATTCACCTAAATGTTAAAAAAATCGAACTTGTTTTACGTGAGTCATAATTTATAAATTTTATAATAGATACGCTAGTTATTGTTATTTTCCTAAAAATAGTGATGTTTTTTAGTATTCCTAATGCGCCTATTCATAGAAGCAAGGACTTTATTAATATGACATCCAAAAACTATATTTCCTACAAGCACATGGTTTTTTCATTTTGGCAACATCACGCAAAATATACTTTCATCAAAGCTAGATGACGCTAAAACGCTAAAAGCAGTGCATAAAGCGCGCCATCTATGACATTGTATTGTGACTACGAAGGTAGGTCTGTAGGTAAACTTCGGTTACTGGCAACCAAGACTCGTTCATTCTTTTGGGTTCTCATTCGGTCATTGAGATTTGAATTTCGATTCGATATGTCAGTCTGTCTTTGGCCGGGCGTTATTGTGTTGTTTGTGTCAGTTCTGTTAGGAGTAAAATAAGGTTTATGACGATCAAATGATTTTCTGTGGTTTACATTAATTGTGTTTGGTGCTTCAAGCCCTCCCCTTATTTATAGTAAGTTTTACGCCCTGGTGTTTTGTTATTATTTACGTGTATTGGATTTTTGAAACTATTTGTGTACACATGTGATCAAATCGATACGAATATTACGAGATTTTCTTCGTTTGCGAGGGTATGTATGAATAAAAAGTGTTCTTATTTTAATTTGTTAAGTTATGCTAAGGTATAGAGTGATTTATTCGTGCATGGGTCGTGTTTTTCCCTTGCGTTCGTGGGTCGGGCGTTCGCACCCGCCCCGCAACGAAAAATACAATAAAATTGCGAGGGTTGGCGGGCCACTACAACAAGACGACATTTTATTACCATGGGGCTATATTTTTGTTATTGTTGCAACCAAATCTGCTTTATACCAGTGTGGTGCTGGTTAAAACTATCCAAATGGGACTAGGTACCTTCCTATTTCCGAAATTCTATTTTTTTTGGTAAATTATTAATCGCGCAGTAAACAATAAAAGCACAACAAGAAAATTTAATGCACATGAATCGACACTTTTGATGAACATTTAGTTTTTTTGCTGTGTTGTTCATTTTTTTTGATGCCCTTTTGAATAATACCCATTTTTTTATTTTATCGCTCGATTTTTCATATTTTATCCATATTTTTCTTACATTTATCCACCTTTCTAGAATGACATACCAATTACATTTTCCACCCCGATACTCAGAAAATCTCGGGGTGGAAATTACTGGAAATTCGTGTGTTGTTTGTTTTAACTGGACAAACAAAGAATTATATTTAAAACCAAAATTAGGTAAAATCTGTGGTAAAATGTTGTTTTATATTGACCGCATGACGATGATAGTAGGTAGGTACCTACCCTATCTTTTCCTTTATACCTAAATAGCTATGCCTATAAACGGTAACGGCCAGTAAAGAGTTTTCCCTGTTGCTTCATACTAGGTAATCCTTACGGAATAACCTACCTAAGTTATCTTATCACTAAAACCAATGTCTATTACCTACTCCAGTCGGTACGTTTTGTTTATTAGTTGAAAAACCTAGCTTTAACCTTATTATGTTTGTTTATAATGGGATTGATATCTAGGTAGGTACCTACCGTACATACCTACGTTTTTAGAATTTGTTAAACAATAGAGGAAATCGGACAGAATCCATTTGCATCAAAATACCTAGGTTAAGTAGCAGTAAAATTCCTGTTTTATAGGGATTAAGTACCTATGAAGATGGTACAAGTTCGTCTAAATATCATTTAGGCACGTAGGTACCTCTAATGTGTACCTACCTACTGTAAAACCAGTGTTTTAAAATAAAATAAGTATCCAAAATTTCAGGAAAATTTTATCTTTATACAGATATAGTTAGCTAAAATATACCTTCACCTAGATATTAGAGAATTGTGTAGGTAGGGTAGGTAAGTACCTACTTACAGCTAGGTACATAATGAAAAACCATCTCTAATAACTCGTTTAGCGCCGCCACTTCAAAGAAATGTGTGAAACTTCTAATCTTCTATAGGTAATTCAACTCGCAATGTGCTCGTGTTCTCTTTAGTTTGTATAATCATTTTGCGATTTTATAGGCCCCATAATATCGTATATATTTTTCTTAACACTGCTTAATCCGCTGACTCATAAAAAATGAGCAAAACCTCATAATCACACTATTCATCCCTTCACTAACCGACAACAAAGAACACTGTTAACCGCGTTCACAAAAACGACGAAAAAGCTGCGCGTGAGTCACTAAACGGAACTCGACCGAAACAAAACAAAACAAACTAGGCACCTAACCTAACTAGTCAATGACTGCCATGATTGTCATGATAAATAGGGTATTTTGTCATCTAATGAGAAATTCCTGCCTGACTCATAAGAATAATATGCTGAGTTTCGTTGAACTTCCGAGGTATTTCTCACCTGTTAACTAATGTGTGAAATATTCATTCGATTATCACCCTTATAGTGTTTTTTATTAGGTCGCGACAAAATGAAGCCATATTTTTATCATTTATCTGTAGCGTTAAATCTATAAAAATTGATCTTATTAGAACTATTAACACTTAATTTCATCGTTTCAAATGAAAATACCTAATAACGATAGTAAAAATATATCGGTAGACTATGATAAAAATAATAGTACGTAACCGCTCACTCCCAAAATACCAAAATTTAATTTAAAAATAATATATTCTCAACATACAGAAATCCCGAAACGCAATATTTAAATTGGGGTATTGTTTACAATTTTTACCCAATATTTCGTATCTTCTGTATGGGATCTGGTAAAGAGAATATTTGATCATTTGACAATTTGGTTACTTTAGAAATAAACGAAAGTAACGCGTGAAATACTGCCGCTCCGCATTTCAAAATGTACGAATGACGTCATCGGAACCGGTACGGAATGTAGGCCATAATATTACTTAATGAGAAGTGGGACAGGTGATGCATCATCAGTCATCACACAGATCCGGCACTTCCGAGAACTCGTCGAGATCCCAGCTGGTTTTACGTTGCGTTTAATGACGTTGTAAAGAAAGCGACACCTTAAGCCGCAAACGCACTGCAAGCGAAGGCGGCGCGGTGCGGGGCGTTTCCATTCTAAGGAGAACACGGACGGAGTACAACCACAAAACGCCGCTACCGACCTATTAAGTAGTTTTCATCGCTCTTGGACTCGCCGCACACGGCTGACGACGGTGGCGTGGCGTTTTGTGGTTGTGGTCGGTCGCCCATGTCCGGGCAGTCTAATCGTTCGCCAAACAGCCGGCGTGGCCTGGCGTGGCGCGTTCTTGGCGAGTTCTTGGCGTCGCGCCACGCTATCATCATCTGTGTGACGGCCTCTACACCTTGTTTAGTTTCACGCCAAGAACGCGCCACACCACCGTCGTGCCGCGCCACGCCGCCGGCTGTTTGGCGAACGCTATAAAAACGTACCCAAAGCGTGGTGGTGTTTATAGGAACGCGCCGCCTCCGCTCTCAGTGCGTAGCAGTTTTATAATTTTGCTACTACAGTGTGTGTGTGGAACTTATTTGATTAAATTTCCTCTGAAACAATTAAATCTCCCTGAGAAAAGTATTCTTGTTTTAATACCGGATATGGACTATACCTGAAATATACCCATCCAAATCCGTCTAGCAGTTTATACCTACGTCATTGAGTCATTATCATCCAAATATCAAAACATTCACGGTTTCACGAAACGTTCACATTTATCAAATTTGTAAGATGAACATTCAAGTTTTTATGGGCTAAAAGAAGTCCGTGCTTATCTCCCACTAATCTCTGTAACAATATTATTATAGCAGACTTGTCATCATCTCATCGTCGTTTTATAGCAGCTATAAAGGCTTCATTCCCTGGACCTATCCTCAAGGCATTTACACAAGGCACAGACAAACCCATTTTAAAATACGAAACTAACCTAACCCGATGATTACCGCAAAGGTTAATTAATGCACATGGTGAAAAGGTCATAACTGTAATGCACACGAGCATGACCAGACATGATTCGCCTCTGGCCAGGCCAGTCTAATAATGCGACGTCAAAGGGCTCAATCGCAACGGCCTCAACTCGATAAAATCGCTGCCATAATGGCATGGGACGGCGAGTGGACACGACTCTGACCCGCCCTGAGGCACTAGAGCTTACTATGTAGCGATTTTGTGACATGTTATTGTAATAAACAGTTATCGTGTGGAAACTCGTTTGGGTTTAACGTGTGTGAGAATCTCTAGGTGTGGTCTGTTGGCCATTATCTGGCACGAACACGAGTTATGCTGATTAAGTGGCCATAACAAATTAAAATGACGAAGCTTTAAGCTAGGAAAACTGCATTACAACAACAGTTTTTAGTCACGCGAACGCATGGTTTCTTGCAACATCCCACTTCGGACTATCAATTCATCAAACTGCAAAGATATAATAAATTATTTTTATGCATCGCTTTATAATGCTTAACTTTTTTACCAGTTCTGGTAGTCGACGGCCTATAATTTACTGGTATCGAGTTGCTAAATAAAGGACCAGCTGCCTCAACTTACGGAACAGGTGTGCACGCGCCGTATTCTCTTAACATTCGCTGTCCTGCTCGCTCTTATGATAACGATAGACAGGGACGTGGTTAACAATGGACGTCGAAAGGTTTTTTTGAGTAGGACATAAAAAAGTTGTTTTTTCAACGCTAATGTCGACACGTTTACGTCGAACCTCAAGTTAAAATTAGTGAAGCGTTATGATGAATTGCCGTTTCGAATCTGTTTTTGATAAGCGGTTTTCTATTTACTCTATGAACAATTGAACATTTATTTCTTATTAGCTATTGCCCGCTGCTTCGTCTGCGTGAAATATAAGTAATGTTATATAGTATATAAAAAAAGAAAATGAGTGACCGGCGGACTGATCGATCAACGCACAACCGAAATCGCTGGCCCTAAGGACTTCAAATTTGTGTGTCCTAGCGGTGCACTAAGAAGGGATTTTTGTAAATTCGTCCCCTACAAGGGGGAGTAGCGGGAAACTCATATTTACTCGTACGAAGTCGCAGGCGTCCTCTAGTTTCATAATATAGTAAATACAAAACAGGCCTATAGCCGTCACCAGGGGTCAAGCTTACTCCAAAAACATCTTAACCACAAAAAAAACCATTGTAGTTGTTTACCAAACGCGTTGATAGATTCGATTTCGCATCAGGAAAGAAGTGACCTACAGGCTTTGCCCATACTAGGCTTGATGAAAAATGCACAAGGGACCAACGGAGTCGTTTAAATATAGGAACCATCAATAACAGCAAGATGTTCTCAGCCTTATCTTAACGTATAAATTTCATCGATACATGGTTATCGATATAATTACGCGCAAGGTGCACGTCCCGCGCCACTCGCCTCGTTCTCGACAGCTGTGACAGATTCGTATTTTTTGCACGAAATCCATCATTTGCAATATCTCAAGACAAGTGTCCGACCTTTACGCGTCTACCTGCTTCGAGGGCTACAATAACTAAGATTATACATCATAAACCATATGTTATATCCTCAACGTTTTGATATAGGTATGCTGCTAATCGATTTTTAATAGCTCGAAATCTGACTATTCATTCGCGCCCGCTTGAATACTTCCTACAACAAGCTCTACAATCATTTAAGTAAACTTCAGAGAATTATGAACCGTAATGTCTTCTAAACTGTGTATTAGTCAAAATAATTGTTAATTTTAGACGATTCCACTTGACTTGTTCATTACATGAAACTCAACATCTGTTGGCCATCTTCAATGTCTACGGAATTCCGAAAACCCTCCAGTCGTAGGACATCAAAGGAATGACTACACAGACTCCGAAATAAGCCGTTGCTTCTTTCATCCTGTGCCCAAGATCTTCAATGTAAAGTCCATCTTGTATAGAAACTAACTAGTTGGGCGTGGAACCTTTTAATAGCCTGTGGGTGCCGGCAAACGCGATGAACACGCAAATTGCCGTTTAAGAGAATTCGAGGCGAAGTGGAGGAAAGAACCTCCGCAATTAAAATTCAAATTAATGTAACATCAGCAAAAAACAATTTGCTTATTTTTCAAGTCATTTCGAATCTTACAAACTTAATGTCAAGAACTTGTTACGTACTTGGTCCTTCCGTGGTTTCATAGAAGATCGAACGGTCTCAAAGAAGACTTGCGTTGGCTCATGCATCTGGTTTCTTTCTTTCTTTATAATGTCCTTCTCGTATGGATATCGCGTTGTTATTGTCTGGCTTGCTCGATCGAACAAGCTTAAGATTAAGCTTAGGTCATTTGATGAAGAAAGAACGCACAATGCTCGCTGCGGTAAGCGTTATGCGGTGCTTGTATGAAACCGCTGACGCATGTGTCGACGGAACAACCGACCATCCCAGATGTTCATATAATTAAGTTTCCGACACCCCATAACGCTTCCGTACCGTTGCGCATTCCGATCAAGAGACCAAGCTTTTCGAGTATGTTGATCCGTGCGTGCACTAGAATGTTAACAATCAGTCTGACTATCTAATGGTGCCTAAAACCTGATGGTCAAGTCTGGCTAGTTTCATGTTTAGTGATTAATATAATAAAACCATTCCACGGTCGGCATTATTAGTAGCTGCACACTTTATTGCCTAATCACTTTAACACGTCATGTTTGAACTGCTACATTAATTTGTCACAGGAGTTAAAGCGACAAGGTACTAAATTGTGCAGCTATTTAAAAAGTCGACTATCGCTTTAATAGATGTTGCTTTTCTTTTCAACGTTTCATATCGAAACTGTTGCCAGTAAAAAGTTTATTGAAAGATGAACGGGTTGTCATGGTGCGAAAACCGATCGTTATGGTCCAGCGGACATCATACATTGAACATTAGTGCAGGGGTGTGATTCTCTAAACAACGACGGACGGGCGGACCAACTAGTGAATGTCCAAGCGGCGAGTTGAAGTAGTCCCGTCCGAGCGAACAAAACACATTGTAGCGCGTGTATTCAATTTGGCAGCAAGACTTCTTGAACCTATAAGGCTGCCTAATTGACAATGCACGGGCTAAAATATGTTTTGTTCGCTCGGACGGACGGGACTACTTAAACTCGCCGCTTCGATTCGCTCGTTCGTCTGAACGTCCGCCGTTTTTTGAGAGAATAACACCCCAGAGGGACCTGCCAAGATGCATTACGCTACCTAGCGTTTCTATTCGTTTCGTTTTTAAACCAATCGCGTCACTGGTAGATCACGTGACTTTTCGTATCACGTCATCTGCCAGTGACGCGATTGGTTTAAAAACGAATCGAATAGAAACGCTAGTTAGCGCAATGCATCTCGGCAGGGCCCTCGGTTTGGGTAATTGCACGTAATAAGTCAGTCTAGACAGATGCAGTTAGCCGACATGTTTTCGCCACCGGTACGTGAAGCGAGACGCTGTGCTTAAAACGTTTGATGATCCAAGGTATCGTAAAATAAAGATTGTTGAAGTGTTTATATCTACAGTATTGCAATTGAAGTGTGTCCATTACGTACAGATTGTTGAATTTGACATTGGACAACCTCTTAAATCAAAGTAAAGAATTAGTTGGGTATCTACATGTTTAATCCATACAATCTTTGTAAACATTATGATTGCAATAAAATATTGAGTATTGAGTATACTTTTCCAGATAAGTATTTGCTGGTCTCATTCGTTTTTCGTCAATTCCTTTATTAGTCCCGTACTTTGTTGTTTATCTTATCCCAAGCTTCTCCAGACCCGTCTTAGTTCGTTAATTTCTAAGCTCGATTTAAAACATTCTACAACTTACAAGCCTTCATAAACAGCTATGTAGGTATTGTGAAACTGTTGACATTGAAAGCGGAGACATAAAAACCCTATCATAGATCTCCGGTCACGCTAAACTGATTAACCTTCTTAACCCAGAGCGTATTTACCGAAGAACTCGGTCAGCGACCATTGTTATCTTTAATATTACCCGTTAAGTCCCTCCAGACTTTCCCCCCAGTCAATTGCCTCGACGAGCGTGGTGACATCGACCATCAATCATCGGCAACTGCTTTGGAAATCTATGCATCATGCACGGAAATCTACTGAGCCTACTTATTTAACCTTCGAGAAAGCTTTTGTATGTTTTTATGGTCATTTTACTAAGGGTAGAGCTGACCTGACCCCCGCCTCGCTGCATAACGACGATATCATTATATTTTTACGCATCGTGTGATTGACTATACATATTTCATTGTTATGATGATACTATTTATGAGTTGAGACAAGCATTGTTTGTTACTAACAAATATGAATCTAAGACATTTGAAATAAATTAATTTGAATTTGAATTGCCGACTTGCATTGGCATCTACTGCTTCTCAAGACCAATCGAAATCTTAGAACGATTATTTGATTAGATTAGCTCTTGAGACCGTATTAACAATTAACTTGTCTGAATTGAGATGCCAGTTTCAAAGCGCGTTAAGTCATAGAACTGTCATTTTTGAAGCCCAAGATCACTTCATGAAGTCAGCCCTTACACACCGCAATATTCCATTAATGTGTGACATTATGAAAGCGGTAAAAGTGTTACAAATGTCAGTCCATTTCGATAACATACAGGTGAAGATGTATAAAAGCTTTTAATATGGGTCATTATTGCTTGGCTCCACCGAAATAAATTAGTAATCTTTGTAACAGACAGCTTAAGCGAGGATGCTTTTAATCTTACGGCTTATTTAAAAATGAATCTGTCAGTTATCCAGGATGTTTGCCTGCTCTCAGTGGCAGTGTTTGACTGGTTAGTATCTTTGGTCATTAACCGGACGACAGCTGTTATCAGTGCGCCACTGGCCTTATCAGCTCGGCTTCAACCGGGATAGGATACCTTTATTGTTTTACTTTCCTAAGCGATGCAGCTGTTAAGGGAGATTAACGGCCAGAGATGACGGGATAGAGGAGATATAATTTAAGGAAAGTCTGCCGTGTAGCAGAGCCGACAGGTCGTTAGTTTAATATTTAATAATACTAATACGCCCTCGACGATTGACCGTTTACGTGTACCTTTAGGTCTCTAGGGCTCCAGGCCGAAAGTCTAACATATATAACAGTTGAAAGACGATATAGAATAGAATAGAATAAGAATGGTTTTTACCGCCTAGAATAGAGGCCCAGCTCAGCAAATTTAACTGCAGCTTGACTGTCTGTAGATTTCATCTAGCAACAAGATCAAACTCAGGATTAACGCATTCACTGCCACCGACGCATATATGCGTCACCGTGACTTCCACCCAGTGCCCTCAACGCATATGTGCGTTCTTACAGTAGGCAAGCTCCGTATAAAACAAAAGATGTGGCACCTGGCGAAAGTTCAAAAAACAGTACTGGCAGTGAATGCGTTAATAGATACATATGTTATTGGTCTCCAACTCTGCGTGTTTCATACATTATACCTAACTTAGTTTTAAAGCTGCATGCACTTGTTTATTCTTTCAATATTAAATTATAATAGTAATGCGCCGAAGCGGCTTATCAGTTCATTTTACCTGTTGTGTGACATAATTCTATAAACTGGTAACCAAAAATAATAAAATTAATCGCTTACTCCATTATTGCGGTCACAAAACATTCTTTGTCCACACCGTACCATAATATGCGTAGGTATTTACATTAGACATCAGCGATACTGTGACCAATATGGCAGGATAAATTTCAATTTATTATTAAATTATTATTAATAATTTGACTTACAAACAGTACCAGTTTATATAGTCCTATATAGACGTAAATAAATCATACAATTTATAACGCAAAAAATACTGTTGGTAAAGATATAAATATGCGTGCGCGCATGCTATGACAACCACTGAACTGCAGCGAAAAATATGGTATAAGTATAGGCAATTAGGTAATATTTGTAAGCTTTTCTCGGTACTTAAATACTCTTTACAACTGTATTCGTTTCTTACTAGGTACGTTTTATGTATGATAAAATTCTTATGATATGATCACCCGGGCGGGAAAGAATGGAGGTGACTTCATGGTACTCAAGTCAAGTAATATAACGTAACTTGCTCAAATTTATAATTCTATAGGCCGGCAAAAAAGCGATGATTTGTTAATATCTGTTTTTCTCGCGTATAAAATGAATAGCAGTCATCGACACGCTGTTTTCTACAATCTGCAGATTGAACGCATAGTTTATAAAGTTTACAAAAAGTCGTAAAGCATTATAATCGATTACATATTAAATCGATTGAAGGGTAAATATTTACTCTAGAGGTGCTGACCCCGAAGATTGCTCGACACTTAAAACTAAACAATGTTGCCAGGGTAATAAAGAGGTTAGCACGTGGTGGGGCCGTTGACCCCCATGCCCAAAACCCCCCGCCACGTGCGTTTGTTTAGAGTGTTTGCACAAAAAATAATTAGATCCCTAATAATAGGTATGGCTAATATACTTCGAAGTGGGTCAGTTCGTATGTACAGATGGCTATTTCTAAGTCTACGTTCTAAATTACATTAAACTTACGTTTAGACTTACCTGTTAACCCATTATAGGCTAGTGGTGCCGTATGGCACCTTATGGGGTCCATATTGGCTCATATAATTATTTTTACTAATAGATAATATCATGTCATCGCAACTCCTAACTTATATTTTTCAGCTTTTCAGCTACTGATACTTTTTCAGGTTTTTTATAAATCAAACCTTACCTAACCTAGTCTTATCTACACATTGAATATTTCAGAACTTCTGAAAAGTTTACGGTTCCAGAGGTATACAAATTACATTTTCGGAGTTCCAATAATCGGAGTTGCAATTTTTTATGAACTTTGGCGCTCCCCACCTTATGTTGTGGTTAGATTCGTGCTTTATTGTTCTACATATAAATTAAAATTCTAATTAAATCATCAAACAATTCAGCCTACAATTGGTTAATATAAAAAAGCAGGAAAGCTATTTTTAATTCTTCATTTTTAACTGTATATAATATTAATGCATACATAGGTAGGCACTCTGCTGAAATAAGTATCATAAACATAACCTGGAAGCCCTTTGTTTCCCATAATTTTATTGGTCATAATGTGCCTAATTGTTGACATAATTTTTGATAGTCATAATTTTTTATATCGCTGAAACTGTAAACTTTTCAGAAGTTCTGAAATATCTAACGTGCAGACAAGGATAGGTTAGGGTCGGTTTGATTTATAAAAATCCTGAAAAAGTAAGTTTCTTTAAAAAAACACGTTATGACTTGCGATGATTATGACCTAAGGCACATTGACTAAAAATAATTATGTCAGTCAATATAGACCCACATAAGCTACCATCAGATTTGCTGTAGTCTGTCTTGTTCTTTTAACCCTCTGTCTGTATGTTCGTTAGTTCTTTATTCACGATTAAACGCCTTAACCAATAGACGTGGAATTTGGTACAGAGATAGATTATAGGCCATAGACAGGTAAGAACAAACAGTTACAGAGGGAATAGCAGAAACAACTTCCGTGCATGCGACGAGCAGTACGGAGTCGCGGGCAAAACCTTTTCACTCGAAGACAATCGTTGAAATTACTAGCATGTAGGCAATACTATCTTATATAATCCTCATTATTGGCAACACATTTGCAGTCTTAGGATTGTAGTCTTGAGAATGCAAATGTCTATGGGTCGTAATAAAAAAGGGTATATATATGAACGGAGTACCTATACTAGACTTAAACCCTTTTTCACTTGATCTTCAGAAGACTTATACTCTTTTTCACTACGACCCCAGCATTATCGTGGTATTCTCCTTTCAGCTAATACTGTAAATACCAGATTTCAATGTAAACCTACCTAATTTAGGCTATAAGGGCACATTTTGATCGTGAAATCCCTAAAGGACGCGAACAAACACGCAGGCTGAATGACTTTGTACACACTTGTGTGCCGCGCTTGGTTTGCTCTGTGTCGCTCGTTAACGTTTGGTTCTGTACATACTCCGAAAATCTTGCCCTACGAATGAATGTTTTGCTGCAATTTCGTAAAGGTCATTAGTGTCATCACATTTACTTTGGCACAATGTATTTAATCTCGAATATATTTCTGCAAATCCTACTAATCCTTTTGCTTACTAATATTATAATTGCGAAAGTTTGGATGTTTATTACTCAATCACGCCAGAACGGCTGAACGGATCTGGGTAAAATAGCACAAAGAGATAGATTATAGTCCTCGAAAGAATAAATATAATTAAAATCTACGCGGACGAAGTCGCGGGCTGAAGTTAGTAATTAAATATATAAATATTGAACTAATTTATTCTTGATATTTTGTTTTTATCTTTGTCTAGTATCCATTGTTCAAGCCTATCCTCGTAAGCCCCACGTACTACAAACAGCCAGTTTTTTGTCAGTGGGACTTTGAATCTACCATCAAGGCAATAAAGTTCAATTACGTTTGTTCTAAAACGCCATTTTCAATTTATGAAGAAAAGAAAATAAACTTTATTCCCATTGCAATACAGTTCAAATTAAATTGCCTTGGTAATGTACATCCTATTGCACTTTTTTACTGGGCCTTACGAGGCTACAGCAATTTGTATGTGTCCTCTTTGTCTTTTTATATTATTACAAATAATAATAATAATAAATATTATATCCGACCATCCACGCTGCATTTAGCATTTGATTATTATTTCTATACATATCTAATTTAATCTACTACCAATTCGCTGTTCAAGTCCCGTAAACAAAGCGCCCGAGCCTCGTATCGTTGAAGAGCCCTTAAGATCACAGCAAACGGGCCCGAGTGTCCGCGCCCGCGCCTTTTGCACGCCCTTCTGTTCGCGCCATTCACTGTTAATTTGGGAAATCTAATTTAAAAGCTTAGGTGAAAGAACATCTTTCATATAAAAACACAGACACAAATAGGTTTTGATTTACGTATGTTTTTTTTGTATTGTTGGATCCTATTGCTATCCGTACCATAGAATTAAGTTTTCTTTTTATTGAGCTATGAAGCTATGATATAATGTCCGTGGAAGGTTTGTATTGACCGTCCCGACCGAATTCGTCAATCGAAGACTTTTTTTAGGTAAAATAGCGGTAACCGAATTTAACGTGGATTAGCCGTTTTTCAACGTTTCGTTAATCGACTTAAAAGCGGAACAATTGTTTTCATTTTGTATGTCTGACTCGCCTTCGGACTGTCAAAATGAAAAAGATTGCGATTGCGATTGCGAGTGCGTTAGGCAATAGGCCTGCGGGTCTCATTTACTCCGTATGTTATTACTGTAAGTACGTAAATGCCTTAAAAAACGTTGAAAAACGGCTAATCCTATGAATATTCATTCAGATATAATATGGTAGATCGATATCCGATTATCTTTAATAACAGTTTGAACTAAAATTAATCATGCGCAAGACGTAATTACGCAAACTGTTGACTCGACGTAATTAAACCTGTTTTTGCCTATAAACTATCAGATATCAAACGAGCCGACCATACCTTATTGCTATTACACGGTTGCACTGCCAATATCCAGGCATATAATTTCCCCATTTAAACTTTTTTAAACACAAGGCTGCAACAGCATTACAAGTGCATGTCTAGCAAAAACAAGACAGGGAAAGATAAGTGATTTGAAAATTGATTTTAAAGAGTCGTTAACAAGACAAGATAATTTTGGTTGAAAAAAAAACATTAACTGAAAAAGGCAATGAGCTGTAATTGCAAAATACTTTGTGATAATAAGTGGAGTAATTATGGAAGCCGACATAACGATGAGTTTAAAGTTAACAGGAAATTGTTTTGTTTCATAAATGCGTCAGATATGTAATTATGAAACATCTGTTGTGCGGGACGTCGATAGTGCTATTGCCCCGCACATGAGCGGCGGAAAGTCTATAGTGGACTGTATTTCCGTGGGGGTTGTTCTTTTCGCCACTCTGCTGGTGGTTTCGGAAGAAAGAGTCGTTGATTTATTTTCTTTTACTATTGCCAGTAGTTGAGCGGCCGAGAGAGTCTTGAGAGACGTGCGAACGGTGTGGTAACAAGCTTCTATGTGATTCCCCTGGGAGATCCCTTCTTCTATGGGCGTACGAGGGGTCTCTTCTATGGTTTCGTGCTGCTATTCTTGCTATGGGCGTACTCGGGGTCTCTTCTTGTATGCGCTTGCTATGGCTTGCTTGTTATGCTTGTTACGAATTTTAGCGATCGGGGGTGCTACTAATATTGCGGATCTATAGGGCAGATACAGGGCCAGGCCTGACGAGGTGGTGACATTCCTGGAGCAAAGGAGAGGGACAGAGAATGTCGCGAAAGGTAAGAGGGAGACAGCTATACAGAGACGTGGAGGGTCGTGCAAAGAGTGGGGCGGAATTAGTCCAAGGAGCACCGAGGTGGGTGCGAGACAAGGACGGCGCTATGTGAAAGAGAGGTCCGATGTGACCAGGCTCCGGAGGTTGGAGGGTCGTGCAAAGAGTGGGGCGGAATTAGTTGTAGGAGCACCGAGGTGGGTGCAAGACAAGGACGGCGCTATGTGAAAGAGAGGTCCGATGTGACCAGGCTCCGGAGGTTGGAGGGTCGTGCTAAGAGTGGGGCGGAATTAGTTGTAGGAGTGCCGAGGTGTGAAAATGAGGAGTGGGGATGCAAGCTCCTATTTGTCTTTAGTGGAGGGGATAAATTACCTAACTTTATGATTGATATTAGACGTATACCTATTACGATTGATTAAGACGTATACCTACCTAGTGAAAGTGAAGTGAAAGGGGCTATATTAAGGGTTGGCTCTCTCTCGGTCCCTATGTCCCTACTGGCAATAGTAATTCATTTATTTTCATAACTTAAACTAACTTATAAAACATGAAATCTTAATTAACAGAGTTGTGTTATCGGCTTGTATCCTTATCGTCTTGTGCGCTGTTGGCTTGTAGCTATCGGCTTGTATCGTCCTGCACATTTCTCCCGCCGTGTATCGCCGCAGGCGTTACAGTCTCGTTCGGTGCAGGCGATGGTTCCGTTGGTAGCACGATGAGCTTCTTTGTCGGTCTTCGTAGCACGCCGCCCTTGGTGTGGACATCAGCTGTTCTCACTATACCATCGGCGCCCGGGTAAGTGGCGATTATGACTCCCCGGGGCCAAGTGTTTCGTGGCAGCGTGCTATCGACTATCAGCACGACGTCATCGATTTTCAAGGCCGGTCCTCGTCCGTGTGGCTCCCGCCGGTACTGAAGGTCAGGCAGGTACTCCTTCAGCCAGCGAGCCCAGAAATGGTCAGCGAGTCTCTGGGCGGTTCTCCAGGTGGCACGACCAGCGAGATCTTGATCGTCGAAGGTTCCCGGAGTGGGGACCCGGGCGGAGCCCCCCAGCAGAAAGTGGTTGGGGGTGATCGCCTCCGGGTCCTCGGCGTTGACCGGTACGTGGGTCAACGGGCGACTGTTCACCACGTACTCGGCCTCGGTGAGCAGAGTCGTGAGGACCTCTTCGGTGGGGTGGCGCTCGTGCAGTGTCACTTCTAGCGCTGTTTTCACTGAGCGGACGAGGCGCTCCCAGGCGCCGCCCATGAACGGGGCGCCGGGAGGTATGTAGCGCCAAGTAATGCCTCTGACGCTAGCCTCCTCCTCAGTGGCGGTGTCTATTGCTTGTCGGAGCTCGCGGTCTGCACCGCGAAGGTTGGTCCCGTTGTCGGACCACATCTCGGTTGGGCAGCCTCGGCGCGCGACCATACGCCGCAGCGCCATGATCGCGGAGTCGGTGGTGAGAGAGCCGGCCACCTCCAAGTGGACGGCACGGGTCGTCAGGCAGGTAAAGAGCGCCCCGTACCTTTTTTGTGTCCCGCGTCCCACTGTAACTGTCAGCGGGCCGAAGTAGTCAACGCCCGCGTATGTGAACGGGCGCTGATGATGGGCGAGGCGGCACGCCGGGTGGTTCCCGGTCGGGGGCCGCGGAGGCACGGCGCGTCTGATGCGGCATGGCCGGCACCGACTGATTATCTGTCGGGCCGCCGGGCGCACTTTCAGGATCCAGTAGTGTTGTCGGCACTCGTTTATTGTCATCTCAGCTCCGGCGTGCGACAGCTGTCTGTGTACGTAGTCTATGTACAACCTCGTTCCGTGGTTGTCTCCGTCGAGGATGGCGGGACTTTTCGTGTCGGCTGCGACCTCCTTTGCAGCCTGTATGCGGCTGCTAACTTGGATTATCCCGTCCACCAGCTGTATTCTTATTTTCTTTAGGCGGCTGGAGTTTTCTACGCCTCTGTTTTCTTCAAGTGCCCTGATTTCGTTCGGGAAGGACGCTTGTTGTCCCGCTCGCACGATCAGCTGTTCAGCTCTTCTTAGGCAGTCCGCTTCTATTTTTCTGTAAGTTTTCTTGGGTAGAGCGGGCTCGCTCGTCTTTTTCGGTACTATTTTTCTTGTGTTTTTCCAGCTCGGATCTTCTTCTTTGTTCTTTTTCGTTCTGCTGTAGTGAGTGCGGTGACCGACCCTTTGGCAGAGGTCGATGAACTGTAGCACTCGGGCGGTTGCCCTCAGTAACCGTTCCCATTTGGAGAAACGCGTCGGGTCGGGCAGGCTGTCTTGAAGGCCCGCCTTCGCGTGTCTCTCTTGCCCCACGACGTTCACTCTTTCTTCCCCTGTCTTCTCGGGCTTCTCGGAGTTTTCGATGGGCCAGTTGTCTTCGTTACTGAGCAGGTATTCCGGGCCGGTGAACCAGCGATGCTCACTCGTGAAGTTTGTGGGCACGTCGCGTGTGGCGTCGTCGGCTGTGTTCATTTTTGTCGGCACCCACCGCCATTCGTTCACGGTGGTGTGCTCTTCTATTGCGGCGATTCTGTGCGCCACGAACGGGCGGTAGGTACGGGATCCGTTCCGAATCCATGCCAGCACCGTCCGGCTGTCGGTCCAGAAGGTTCGTGAGTCGGGCCGTCGCTCGTGCTCTTCTGCGACGACGGCTGCCATCCTTGCGCCCATCACCGCGGCTTGTAACTCCAGCCGCGGTATCGAAGTGCATCGTAGCGGCGCGACACGTGACTTTGCTAGTATTAACGACAGGTGTATGTCGCCGTCGGGTGTCACGGCGCGCCAGTAGAGGGCGGCGGCGTAGGCGGCTTCGCTCGCGTCGACCAGTATGTGCAGTTGAAGGTTCACTGCTTCACTGTAGTGTGGGTAGCACCGTGGTACTTTTATGTCCCGTAGGCTGGTCAGGTGCTCCATCCACTTCTTCCACTGTAGCGCTACGTCGTGCGGTAGCGCTTCGTCCCAGTCTGTGCCCTGGCGCCAGACTTCTTGTAGTATCTGCTTGGCTCTCGTTGTAACAGGCGAGGCCAGTCCGAGCGGGTCATATAATGACATGACTATTCTCAGCGCTTCTCTCTTCGTTGGTGCGTCACTGTCGAGTACTTGCTGTGGTATGCGGGCCATGTCCAAGTTGAATGCGACGGTGTCTGTGTCGGGCATCCAGATGAGACCCAGGACTCGTTCTGTCTCCGTTCCGTCGTCAATCGCGATGTGTTTCGATTGCGGCGGCGTGACGTCACTGTTGCTCATTCGCTGACGAACTTGAGGCGAGTTAGACGCCCATCCACGCAGGTGGAAGTTCCCTTTTTCATGGATTCTGAGTACTTCTTGTGACGTTCTTGTGGCCTCTTCTTCTGTTTGATAGGAGGCCAGGTAGTCGTCCACGTAGTGATTTTCTATTATGGCCCTTACGGCCTCGGGTTGAGAGTCCATGTACTTGTTTGCGTTGAGGTTCTTTACGTAGATCGCTGACGCAGGCGAGCAGCTTGAGCCGAATATCAGTGAGGTCATTCGGTACTCATCGGGTGCCCCGTCTCGCCTGTTCCCGCGCCATAGGTAGCGCAGCGCGTCCCGGTCCTCTGGTTGCATCTTCACTCTCATGAACATCTCGGCTATGTCAGCAGTCACCGCCACTCTGTGTTGCCGGAACCTCATCATGACTCCGTGCAGTGGTTTAAGGAGTCCCGGGCCGGCAAGCAGGTGACTGTTCAGTGAGACCCCTTTGGTCTTGGCTGCTGCGTCGTGGACGATGCGGACCTTCCCTGGCTTCATGGGGTTGACCACCGCGAAGTGCGGCAGGTACCAGGTGCGGCCCTCGTGCTTGTTCGTCGGGGCTATCTCGGCGTACCCCTTTTCTATAAGTGCTTCCATCTGCTGATTGTACTTGTCTTTCAGCTGTGGATCTTTATCGATTTTTCTTTCTGTCGTTGTCAGCCTTTTCAGCGCGTTTTCATAATTGTTCGGCATCTCTATGTCATCTTGGTTCCAGAGCAGGCCGGTTTGGTAGGGGCCCTCTTCTAGCTGGATCGTGGTGGCTTCGAGTATCTTTAAGGCACGCTGGTCTGGGTGCGAGGCGGGTTGTTTGGGTTCGATGGTGAGTGATTCGAGGGTGAAGTAGCGGCGCAGTTGTTCGTTCATGCACTCGTCTTCTTCTCGTTGTAGAGTGTTCACTCGGTGCCCAATTGTTCTAGTGTTTGCGCCATGTAGAACCCAGCCGAGCGGTGTCAGAGAGGCGACGGGCTGATCGTTCCGTCCCCTCCTCGTCGTTGAGGCTAGAAGGAGGTGCCAGTTGTCTTGACCTATGAGGATTCTTGGCTCTGCTTGGCTATAGGTCAGGTGACTCTTGATGTCTTCTAAGTGGCTGCAGGCTTCTATGTCGAGCTTGTGTATGGTCTGCGGCGATAGGTGTAGCTTGTTCACCGTTCGCGCAAAAACTTGCTGTGTTTCACCCGTGCCACGCAGCGTAAGAGAGACGCGGCGTGACTGGGGCGCTTCTATTGTGATGTCGGCGACCGCTTCTATTTGAAGGGCTTCTGTGGGGCCCTCGGCACCGACCTGTTCAGCTATGTCTTCGTCCACCAGGGTTACGGTGGATCCGTCGTCGAGCAGGGCCCAGGCATTGACTGCGCCGGCAGGCCCCGAAACTCGTACTGGAACGAGCTTCAAGTAGGAGCGTATCTGGTGGGTTGACTGCACGCTTGCGACTACGGCGGGCTCTCGTTCTTCTTTATCGTACTTCTCGTCCCTCCTGAAGTGTAGGAGGGTATGATGAGTTCGCCTGCACTCATTGACGTTGCAGGCTCTCTTCGCGCAGGTGTGCGTCTTCGATCTGTACCGCAGGCATCTGTAGCACAGGTTGTGGTTCTTCGCGAGCTCCCTTTTTCTATGTTGCTATGTTGTTCCGATGCTTCTTTGTAGGCTGCTATGAATGGCAGCCACTGTTGATGTGCGCCGGTGAATGTCGGTAGCTCGATATGCGAACGGCGTGATGACCCAGCATTGATGGCTTGAGTGATGGCAGACGTCAGGTTGCTGAAGTATTCCCGCGGTACTGTAGCGCTAGCTCCCGCCGTTCCATTGTTGACTGGAGTGGGGAGAGTCGCCATTGGTGGGGATACGGCTTCGGTGTCCCCTGGTGGGGGTAGCGGCTGCCATGGCTGTGGTGGGGGTGGCGCCGGGTGGGGCGCCGCCATCGATGGTGGGGGTAGCGATCGCTCCGGTGGTGGGGATGGCGATCGCTCCGGTGGTGGGGGTGGCGCCGGGAGGGGCGGCGCCATCGAGCTCTGCAGTATTGACGCGGCGTTGTGCATCGGCGTCCACTGTGGGGTGTCGGCGACGGCTATCGGGTGCGGCTGGTATGTTTCCAGCCAGTCGTCGACTCTTCGTGCTGCTTCCCCGTCCGACGCTATGGTGTCTTCATCTTCGTCGTCGGACGGTTCCGCTTCTATAGTTGCCACCTTGGCGGCGGCTAGTTTCACTTGCGACCTCGCAAGCTCTTCTTTGGCGGTGGCGAGCCTGGTTGCTCGTCTTGCCTTCGATGACTGTGCGCGCGACCGTTGACGGTGCACGCTGGGGCCGGCGCCCTGTTGTGTCGACGGTGGCGCCGGTATCGGTACGTCTGGTGACGCTGGAGGATCCGTATGTACTATCTGTGTCGACTGGATGATCCTCCCTTTCCGCTGCGCGGCTGGCGCAGCGGTCTGTGGTTGCGGGATTGATGCCGCGGGTGCCGGCTGCGGGACTGACGCAGCGGCCTGTGGTTGCGGGATTGATGCCGCGGGTGCCGGCTGCGGGACTGACGCAGCGGCCTGTGGTTGCGGGATTGATGCCGCGGGTGCCGGCTGCGGGACTGACGCAGCCGGCCTCGATCCTGTTGCTATTGACAGAGTCTCGATCGTCGAAGTAGCTTCTGTCGTCGTTGTGCCAGCTTCCTCTGTAGTCGGAAGCTTCTTTCCGCTTTTACTTCTGGTTACGGGCATCTTCGATTTCTTTCTTCTTATCCGGCTCGAAGGACCAATGTGCGGGACGTCGATAGTGCTATTGCCCCGCACATGAGCGGCGGAAAGTCTATAGTGGACTGTATTTCCGTGGGGGTTGTTCTTTTCGCCACTCTGCTGGTGGTTTCGGAAGAAAGAGTCGTTGATTTATTTTCTTTTACTATTGCCAGTAGTTGAGCGGCCGAGAGAGTCTTGAGAGACGTGCGAACGGTGTGGTAACAAGCTTCTATGTGATTCCCCTGGGAGATCCCTTCTTCTATGGGCGTACGAGGGGTCTCTTCTATGGTTTCGTGCTGCTATTCTTGCTATGGGCGTACTCGGGGTCTCTTCTTGTATGCGCTTGCTATGGCTTGCTTGTTATGCTTGTTACGAATTTTAGCGATCGGGGGTGCTACTAATATTGCGGATCTATAGGGCAGATACAGGGCCAGGCCTGACGAGGTGGTGACATTCCTGGAGCAAAGGAGAGGGACAGAGAATGTCGCGAAAGGTAAGAGGGAGACAGCTATACAGAGACGTGGAGGGTCGTGCAAAGAGTGGGGCGGAATTAGTCCAAGGAGCACCGAGGTGGGTGCGAGACAAGGACGGCGCTATGTGAAAGAGAGGTCCGATGTGACCAGGCTCCGGAGGTTGGAGGGTCGTGCAAAGAGTGGGGCGGAATTAGTTGTAGGAGCACCGAGGTGGGTGCAAGACAAGGACGGCGCTATGTGAAAGAGAGGTCCGATGTGACCAGGCTCCGGAGGTTGGAGGGTCGTGCTAAGAGTGGGGCGGAATTAGTTGTAGGAGTGCCGAGGTGTGAAAATGAGGAGTGGGGATGCAAGCTCCTATTTGTCTTTAGTGGAGGGGATAAATTACCTAACTTTATGATTGATATTAGACGTATACCTATTACGATTGATTAAGACGTATACCTACCTAGTGAAAGTGAAGTGAAAGGGGCTATATTAAGGGTTGGCTCTCTCTCGGTCCCTATGTCCCTACTGGCAATAGTAATTCATTTATTTTCATAACTTAAACTAACTTATAAAACATGAAATCTTAATTAACAGAGTTGTGTTATCGGCTTGTATCCTTATCGTCTTGTGCGCTGTTGGCTTGTAGCTATCGGCTTGTATCGTCCTGCACATCTGTGTTTCTATAAAATTGAAAGAGTATGAAGTTAAAAGGAAATTGTTTTATCAATAAATGCGTCAGATATTTTAATATCTAGTTACATATAACGATGCGATGTCGTTGTCTTTGTACCAAATTAGTCAAAATCGGTGCTAGGAACAGGGGTTATTGCATATAAAATAATAGCCTATACTACCTCTATAAGCCGAAGTCTCTTTTCAACCTTATGTAGTAAAAAGATACTTCAACAAGTTCTTATGAAACGGGTCACTGGAAATATCAGATCAGGAAAATACTACATTTACTCTCTTATTGCCAAGTTAGTTAGGTTATTGAGTATTATCAACTTTTATACTCAAAAATCGAATCAAAGACCAAAATCTGACGGTTCCTCTTTTAACATTATTTCATAAAAATATGAGTGAGAACTCGTGTAACCAGTAATATTAGGGTAAGTTTTATCGATAAAAATACCTACACTTAAACCAAAATGCAGTAATCACAGCGAATCTGCGCGGGTTTGAGGTAAGGATTTTAATCTTAAATTAGATTTTCGATAATAGTTCTATTGCATTGTACCTAACAGTTTGTAACGCCTATTTCAATGTCCTTCCTACCTTTTGACTCAAACAATTCACATAACTCCTAACCAGATTGACAGAACATAAGTCACAGATGAGTTTTACCCTTTTTACATATAATTTGGTACTATTTAACAAGCCTGGATAAGGTCTATAACGTTCTCCCCTATACTTTTAACCTTAAAACATGCTAGTACAAATCCTGGGGCGTAATTTATGGAGTTGTAAATTTACCGAGCCGAAATCGCGTGTCGACTCCGTATTCGAAGTAGGCACGCTAAACCCCCTCTCAGGGATGAATCACTGATACCGCTGACACTGGATATGGATGTCCCGTTTATTCATATTGGTTCATAGAAATTATATCCGCGGGCAGCAAATTACTGATCGAATTACCAGAGTGAATGTTGCCATAACTTTGCTTGATAGCGGACACTGTCCGAATATAACTCGTGTTATTATTTTTTTGGCAGGCTACAATTTGTGATTGAGCCGTTCGATCTTCTTTTGAAACGTTTCATTATTACTGAACAAGTTTTGTATACTTTCTTTAACGAAATATAACGCTATTGTGAATTAATGATCCTGTTATTCCTGAATTCATGCAATCTGTTAGTAATTAGGAGGTCTTTATATTAAGTTATTGGATATAAGCCCACCAGCGTATTGCTTTATAAGACAGTGCAAGCAAGGGCGGTTGCTATGGCTTTACGGGTCAAGATAGGATGGTTCGTTAGCGAGCTTAATGGAAACCGCCCGTGTATCCTCTCAATGTGCTGTCATTACATAAAATTAAGTAAGTCAGCCATGCTTGTTGTTAAAACGTGACATTATGGAAATTACTCAAATATCAGGGAACAAAGGATGTAATCCGTTCAAACTGCGCTTTGTGTGGTCTTGTACTAAGAAACGGTCCATAACTTTGACTTTATCGTACGCGAGTTTTTTTTATAAAACCCGTACTAATTGACGTGCTAATTAGATCGGTTAGATACTATTGGAAACTGATGTTATACTTAATATAGTAAAGTGTGTTAGAGGAAGCTTGCGTGCTGACACGCTATGCAAATGATATTCACATACTCTCGCCCTAATCGTGATAGCAATGCTCAAAGAAAAACAATTATGTACTATTTTGAGCTCTGTTGCTTTGGAATAAGAATAATGCTACAATCAGTACAAGACTTGGTATCTATATGAAGGAGTGGTTTTTAACACATCTACGCGTATCTGCGGTGTAGACATAACGGTATACTTCGAAGAATACTCGTTACATTTTCTTTGAAAGCTTTGTAGTGTAAACAATAACTTGCCTCCGATACAATCGAGTCTCTAACTAATAAGTGAACGGTTTCAGTTAGCTCGAAACAAATTCAAACTCATAATTATTTCACAAGTAGGTATACACCGCTATACAACGATTTAGTACAAAAAAAGGAAATTTAGAAACGTTGCACGTAATGAGTGTGACGTCAAATAGGACTCTGCTCAGCGTGTGCCGCAGCCGGAGCCACAGCTCCTAGCACTTACTAAGTTAGAGAAAATAAATAGGTCTAGAACAGCGTTAGGGTGTTGTGGTTAAACTAAAGAAAAATTTAGAGTAAACTTGCACAGGAGACGGTATTTGTGTAAGTTTCCGTGTCGGTTACGCTTATCTATTTGTATGCTCTTACACGCACAAAAAGCTAAAGCATATTGGCAATAGGTACCCGTATTTCCCCAGATGTTACCACTGTGTGTTCTAACCACGCCACTAGTATATAAATTCTACGTTAATATCTTTTGATCTTATTTCAAAGGAGCACCTTTCCTTAGCAAAATAAATGATTAATGCAGACTTATCGGAAATAGCTCTGCAGCTGTTGCTGATATTAAATACAAATATACTTACCCGTAAACACATACCTATCTGTCTACTACCGTATCGTACTCGTATCTAAGTGTAACAGCTACATGTGTGTCTTTGGGGACAGTTTTAATTAAGATAGATAGTTTTAGAGCAAACAATGTAAGCTTACACTACCCAAAGTTAGCCACTTTGTCTATGCTAGTCCCACAGTTTGTAACTTTAAAGTGATTTCGTGGCACTAGTTCCAAATGAAAACCTACAATCATGTTTATGGGTGTGATTAATTGATCTGAGTTATGAAATACGTCAACGCCGCAACGGTAATTGACATTATAATTTATTTGAAATTTGATCCGGATCATAAATAAGAGCTAAACGACACCTTAGGGCATCTATAAGACTATGAGTTCGTTCCACTCCTTGCCAAGAATAGAACACATTGCTTGACTCTGTAATAATCGTTATGAAAAATCATTTAGTGACCAAATTTTTGCTATAGGAGAATATACTATAAGGGTGCGGCTCCACTGAGGCGGAGACGAGCGGAGCGGGGCGGAGCTGTGCCAATATTAACCAATACAATATAAACTAACGTGCGCAAGGCGCGCTCGACGTGACCGCATGCGCCTTCTATTGGTTAATATTGGCACATCTCCGCTCCGCTCCTCTCGTCTCCGCCTCAGTGGAGCCGCACCCTGACCCAGTGGTTTTTCACTTAACTAATCCATATTCTTTTTCAGAAAAAAATCTTTATGGCAAATTAATATTATTACAAGTGATACTTTTAAGGCAAATGAATTTCGGATTATGGGTTTGTAAGTGATTCGCCATATAGGTAATATAAAAATGCCAAGAGTATTTGAAGAAAATTAAAGTCACCTCTCCCTTCTAGTGGTCTTTTTGTTTGAGTTACATCGCGTGGGCTCTCGGATGCAGTGTTGAAATATAATTCTGGTCATATTTGGCTCCTGTTTGTTAGTCTAGAATGTTGCCTATTGCTAGTAAATCAATATGCTATACTGTGTTTTTATATTGCGTTTAAAACTTACAATTTGCTTGTCGTGTTGTTCTTAGACTTCGGAATAATTATATTCTAGGTAGTCTTAAGTTTCTGGGTGAACCCGTCACGAAACCGCAGTTTTCTGGTGCAGTAGCGTGACCCGCTGCAGTCTGGCACGGCATCGAACCCGGGACCAGCGGAAATTGCTCGTTGCTCCACACTTTTTAATGACCATTTCCTTGATGAAAGCTTAATGAGTGGATGTGGGATGTGCATATGTTTAATGCAAGGGCATTACGTTTTTTAAAAAGATTGCTCTTTAAAAGTATGGTATGAACGAAAGTTGGAGTGGTGTGAAAAATGCGTTGTTTTTCGTTGATATAAATAAATATCGGGGACAATCTGACAAAAATTGATCTAGTCCCAAACTAAGCTCGAGTCTTGTACTATGAGACCTAGGGTGGATTCGACCAAAGGAGAATAAGGTTTTATATCTAGATTAAAAGCCTGATTTGTATAGACTAATCTCGGAGTAAGTCTTATTCCAGTTTGGAGAAATGCGGCCCTGGACTACTAGATAAATATGTAAATATATAATCGCGTTCACCACACAAATATTTGGCGAGACCGGAATTGAACCCAGGACCGCTAGCTTCATACCTACTTTCGTAGGCAGGGTCACTACCAACTAGGCTAACTGCGCCGATATTTCCTGGATGGGTTTTTTATGCTGTTATTTTATTATAAACTAAAGTATGATATTTATTTTCCTGCCTTGTTTACCAAGTGTACATATATGGCCCTGTGGTAAAGCGAAAACACTTTGTAATTGTGTATAAACTATAAAAACAACTTCAACTGAAATTTCAACATCCAAATATGTGAATGAACCTAAGTAACTTGTTATATATAGATTACACATTGTTTTCGAGAATTTAAAAAGGCATGAGACATAAAATGGTTTTCCTAATTATTATTTTACTATTTAGTAAGTTTAATGCATTTCTTTTAACTTGTCCGGACACACTGGATTGATATTTATGGATACCGTCGGTATTTTTTTTTGTAGGTTTGTGTTCATTCCTAAGCTGAATGTATAGCATATACAAGTATATTTGTCTTCCGGGAATGCTGTTCTTACCCTCTTATTTTTCTCAATATTGCCACTGGTCTGTAATGGACGACGTCGCCCCCTGCAAAGCCTTAGCAATAAATAGTGAATACACCTCACGCAACCTGCATTTTGGGAGTCTTTTTCAATAAGTACCGTTTCTATTATAGAGAGCATAGAAAGCGATATATTCCATTATTTAATAATAAGGGATATCACTTAAATTCACTCGTGTCTCTTCTCATGTCTTGACAGTATTTTTCCAAATCTTTATTAATAATTTATCCACATCCATATCATAACTTCCCTACAATATGTTCAGAAGCGATAAGCAAATCGCCTATATTAAGAAACCTGTATCTGTGGGTGCATCTTAATGTTTACTTTAAAGTATAGTGCA
This sequence comes from Acleris literana, assembly GCA_946894065.1. Taxonomy (NCBI): domain Eukaryota; kingdom Metazoa; phylum Arthropoda; class Insecta; order Lepidoptera; family Tortricidae; genus Acleris; species Acleris literana. The sequence continues at coordinate 5,283,112 of OX335685.1, read as the reverse complement.
TCGTAATGTTTACATTAAAGTGTCGGCACCTAAACATTAAAGTATCGGTAATACTGTACCACTAACTTGAAAATGCAAGCCAAATCAATAAAGTAAAGTAAACATATAAATAAAGTTTTTTTTTATTATTATTTAAGCTTTGGTACTACAAACAAGTTAACCGTAACACTAACTTAATAAAAATACAGGCCATATCTGAACATATTATAGAAAACTTATGATATGCATGTAGATAAAGTTGTGAATGTGGCTATACATAATTAGGCATTAAAATATCGTGTGATCTTATTATGAAACTCGCCTTCGGCTCGTTTCATAAAACCACACTCGTGCTTTAATGCCTCTTATTATGCACCAGCCACATAAACTACTATTTGAACCAGTTCCCGTTATTGGAACTTACTGAAATATATGTTATTTATGGGCTAATCTGATGGCATGGCAGTCAGAAAGTGGCAACATCTCGGATCTCGGCCTCCTTCGCTAAACTTAACGTAGACCTATCATTCCTACCAAGTATGAACTCGTTATCTTGTAACTCTCGAATAGTCTCGATAATCTCGATGCTGCTGACCAAAAAATTTGTATGAAACAAAAACTTGCTTATTTCTTTCCTTATATCTGTTTTTATTAGTTAACTTTTTCCTTATTTTTTTAACTTATTCCCTTGCTTATATTTCTTCGCAGTATCATGTTATCAGATGTTCCCGTGAAGAATGTGATACATCAACACCTTTAATCACTGAATCTAAATTCACGATCGTTTTACATCCAGGACAGTCATAAATTTTGGTCCCCGGATAGAATTGTCCATAAAAAACGCATGACCGGATTTGCCGGTACTCTAATCCGCTGTGACGCCACCGCTTCCGCGCTCGAAGCGCCATCTGTTTTATATTTAAATTAAACTATTTTAGATGATTGTCACGCGCATCGCGAAGTTCAAAAACCTCTGGGTAGGTAGTGAAACAAAAATACTATCATGCGTCTCGTGTATTACGGGACCTGTCATTTTCCGGTGCACTATACCAATAAGGAAACGCGTTGGCTAAATTATAATATTTTTGACTAATTTTATGTGTAAGTATATCCCCAATGATTCGTAATTTGTTGCGGTTGCAGTCTGTCGCATTCCAATTGTTATTTTTGGAAATTTCCTTAATTGTTTATGTGAACTTAAATTTACTCTGAATAATAACAAAGTTCTGAATAGTGTTGTTTTATCAATTTGTCCTTATGATATTCTGAAAAAATTGATATACGAGTATAACTACGCAACTGATACCTTTTTTGGGATCGGAATTTAACGCATTATTGCCTGTTATGTCGATAGATATAATAAATATTATGAGTATTATGACATTGTCGATCTATCTGAAAGTAGGAAATTTAATATTGTGGGAAATACGTTGCATTTCGCGAATATTTCCTACCGAGGTTGACCTGGTTCCGGTGGCGGGAATCGGAGGGGAAATGATCATGTTCGAAATTGCAATTCCCGGTACCACATACCTAAACACGCCTTAATAGACGTAGGTATAAGTTAGGGATATTGATGTTGCCATTCCCTGTAATATAATATGTCGTATCTTCGTTTTCGTTCGTATGCTCGTTGTAATAATATTTATAATGGGTTGAGAATATTATGATTATAGCTTGATCACAAGTGCACCAAGTTTGCTTTAAGGCATTTATGTAAATATTTGACAGAATATAGAACCTTACTTGAGACCCGGTATAGATCTTAACATAACATACGACTACGACTACTACTACTACACGATTGTTAAAAGCCCAGTAGTAGAAATTTAGGAAACTAGAAAGACCACAAGTAACCATAAAATGCCCTGTCCCCGAAGAAAGTTTTTTTTTATTATTCGCGGCTGCAATGAGCATTCTCATCTCATGTTGTTACTTGACGAAAAGGGTTTGGGAAAAGGGTTATCATTTGTAAAATTTACACAATTTTTAGATGAGCGCCCATTCGTAGGTAGATATATGATAGATTTATTCAAATTAAACATATTTTGCTAAGTAATGTAATACTGCATTACATTACTTAACACTTCTTAAGTGCATCGGAGCTGTAATATTAAAATAGGTATAGATACCCGGGCTTACTTTTAGTAGACATTATTAAACACATTAAATTATATATATTTATATGTATTTACAGGTCCTCTAAACCATTATAAGAGAATCATTCGTGGCCGCGAAAAAAGGCAATCATGTTCATACTAACTTACACTATGCCCTTTATAAGTTTTAACCTCAACTAGGTATTTGATCAAAACTGTTCACCTGAAAATATACTAAACTAAATAAATGATTTCTTCCACAGATATCCGAATGATGAATCAGCCGTAACGTCTCGCCGGGACGCTATCTTCAAGCAGGTGCGTTCTTTGACGAGGGTTACAAACGTTGCGTGACGTCACATGTCGATTGTACTGTTCAACCTATCAAATGATTGTATGTCGCCGGAAGAATGAAAACGGACCTTAGGTTGAATTAAGGATGACGCTATTTTCAATGGAAACACTTGGTATAGGTGTATTCGATATGGAAGGGTTTTGCTGACGTTTAGAGGTCACGGTTGTCTAAATTATTTTTTGAATTGTCTTTATAACTTTTATGACGTTAGACATATTTAAAAGGGATTGGTAAATTTATCACGGGTGTGATAGGTATGAGCCGCACGGAAAATATGGAAAAAATTACTACGTTGGGTAAACTCTTATTTTATACATTCCTGTTACGGAGGTAAGGTTATTATTAGTATAAATACTAAACCTCCTAGTACCTATATCATATACACCTACAATTATTATGCAGCAAATATACATTTCGGTTTTGAAACATAATTTTATTGATTGTGACTGTCTCCGGAGCGAGATGTGTCTATTGTTAAGTAAAATCGGTTGGATTTTAAACTCTTTAACATTGTATTAGGGTCACAGATCCCACTTACCATCAGGTGGCATGTGCGCTCGTTTACCTTCTCCATGACATGAAAAAAGTTTTTTATAGCACTGTTATCTTTTAATAGCTTACTCATAAAGTCAAGTCCACTTGCGAAGTTACTGACGGACAACTGTCCATAGTCTGAAGACATTTTAAGGGCTAAAGGATCCAAATTACTTGGACAATAGACAATGGCTGTTTGTCATTCCGCCTGCCGTCCCCTAAAGGAAACATACATACGGTCGAACGGTGCCAAAGGAATACATCAGACCTAATTATGGTACACCTGACGCGTGTTTTTCTCTCTTCTCTCTTTCTGTCTTTATAACCGAGCATAAAGAACGACAGAGAGAAGCAACCATACGTACCGGTCCATTCTAGCAAGCTTAATCGAAAGTAGTAAGTGTGTAAGATTTGTTTGAGCTTTAAGACGTTTTGCCGTAAAGGATTTAAATGGGTTTATAGAAGCACTTGCTAATGACGTGGGAATTAGGTGCCTTAAGATCTGTTGTAGATGGTAATGTATTCATTCATTGCATATTAATCATAAGGGTTAATTGAAGGCATTGAGTGGGATTTTGTACGATATCTTCGTTCCGTTCATGTATATTGTGTTCAGCGATATTGGCGGCGCCTTTGACACGACGCTCATATGATTCGTATTTAATAGGTACCTTATTTATTAGATACTAAACCTTTTAACAAAATTAATATACTAACGAGTAAGCGTGCTTTAAAGATTTGGACAGTTAGTCAGCGGAAGTAAAGCTTAGTTTGGAATACACAAGTAGGTTATCTGATCTGACAGTATTTTAACTACAGTTTAAAATACACAAGTACACCCAAAATTGACCGCGAGCAAATATTAAAGTGAAAGCAGCAACAGATTATGTAGAAATTTACAAAAATTTTGAAACTTTAGTGACGCCAATACACTGAAAAAAAGAGGCTTCTTGTAACGTGATTGTGACTGTTATGCGTGAGCATCTTGGATCCCATACGAGCTTAACAAGACGTTAGATAGGTATAGGTAGAACTATTTACTTTTTAAGTATTATTGTATTTTATGACCGCAAAAACGACCTGCTGCTGGTGTTTCTTGCGGCGCTTCGTCTTTGCAATGAAGGTCTTGTCCGAAGCTTTACTCCATATTACCGACGTGTAGAAGAGCCCTCATGTGGCCAATTTACAGTTTTTTTTAATCAACTAAGAGATAGTTGAATTACTAAAGAACTTGCTGTTACTAGTATAACCTTTGGGTGTTATAACTATATCGTAACTGAAAGAAAATCTCTTAGTCGAGTGTTACAACCAACATAAACAACGCTAAATTTAAAACCTCATTCAGTCAAATCACAACAACACTTTAAGTAATTGATTACCAAACGTCCAAACTTAGCTTACTCCCATTAAAAATCACGCCATGTTTACACAAACCTAAAAACGGGTCCATAAATAAAGCTTAGCTCAAATCACCCACCGCGACACTCGGGTTCGTTAACCCTAAACTGCTGGCCAGGCATAATGGCCGCGAGAGTACTCCGGAGAGCTAGGCTCGAGTGTGCCCCAGTTTCTTTCTCAGACAGCCCTGGATTCAATCTTTTAATTGTGAGGTTCTAGTGAAGGCATGGCTTTGTGTACAAAACCACGAACTTGTATATTCCCGACTGTAACTGGGTCTGAAAGTTGGGATAGCTAAATGGTTGGTATTGAAGAAAAGCCGCGTTTTGAGAGCTTGATAGTCCAATTTTAGACTTTTGAAAATTGTAATACTTTACTGCATGTTATCAGTACGGTGTCAGTACTCAAAAACAGTTCTCAAAAACAGTTCCTTTTTCAAACTTGTACGTATGAAAAATCGTCACTAACGTACGACTTAATCGTCATTAACTGACTGAATGCGGCCGTTCGTTTTTAACTTTTATTTGTCACTGGCTGACCCGACAGACGTCCTGTCCAAATTTGAATTTTCGGTAATTCACGAGTTTTCCAATTTCCCATTTGTTTTTTCTTTTCCTAAAAACCTCGTTCGGACTCGAGATGCTCTTACCAACTGACAGCATTCTTTTTGATAGATTCATAGAATCCTTTTATTTCGATTAGCATAAAAAGTGTCCACGTCCTAAAACATTAAAAGGCGTTAGCTTATCCGCGACCTTAAGCCTTTAACTTACGGCCTGGTTTTAAACACACCCTTACCCCTGTTCCTGTCAATCCCAGATTTTTTTTAACCCGCGCGTGCTGGCGTCATCCTGCGTGGGGTGTTAAATGGATCATTACGTATTTGCTTTGTGTTGCGTGACGATTGTACGGCGGATGGCCCGCACCTGGATTTACTTTAACAATTTAATGTTAATTAATGAATGACAATAGGGATATGATTATAGTGTGGTGCACGGACTTTTTGTATTGCTGGACGTGTTCGAGAAAGGAGGGTGGGCAAATTGGCCTAATGACCAATAAGGAAAAGCGATATGTCACCGGATAGGTAATTCTAAGTTGTAAAACTATTACTATGGCCGGTAGTTCGAAATCTTTGTGTGAAATAAGTTATCGCCATGCAAAGACGGCGGTATTTCATAGTAATCTAAAAAAAAAGATTTGCTAACAGTAGCAAATTTTTTAGCTGCTTGTAACATAACTTGAGTGACTACAAAACTAAGGCCTACTAGTAGCTAAAACCACTTCAGTAAAATAAGTTAAATAACAAAACTAGTTCGTGATGTCTTCCAAATCAGTTTTGCAATATTAACATAGTTTGGTTTCCTAAGTATTAAAGTTTGGCTAAACGTCAAGTAGCCGAACTAGTTTAGTTTTTTTTTTTCAGATGCTAAAGTCGTCTATGTAGATGTTTCAGATTTAAAAAACAACTCAGTTATTTGAAGTTTCCCGCTACACAAAATCGTTGTAGAATTAAAAAGGATATCCGATCATATAGTGCTTATTGTTATTGGTTTCTAGGCCAGCGTTCATACATTTTTGCCCATTCTCCTTTTAACTGATTTTTTATCATTATAACTTGTATTTTATGTCAATGGTGGTTGCTAAATCTTCGTATAGGTACTGTGCATTTTTCTCAGGTCGTTATATCCTAAATTTCCTCTCGTATTGCAATAATTCACTTGCTCTGTAAACTTCCGACGTATTTGTGACCCCTGCTTCAAAAGTTGACAATTTTTAACTAATTTTCAATAATCGTAGCTATGATTTCTTCGATAAAATTAGCTATTGTATTAAAAAAGTTTTTATTTAGAATGTACTCCTACGTAACGGCATTGTGATCTGATGCTTCAGACACACACAGAGTTCCGACTTATAGCAGCCCCAAAACTATTTAAACAAACTCATTGTCAGGTATAATTTGTTTTTGTCTCACTTTAATTGAACTTCCCTAGCCCGTCTAAGGGCCGGCTCTTGGGTATCCACGACCCAGTTCGCTCACAAGTGCCCTGACTCTGCACTATTGCGTAAACTTGTTGGTCGATTAGTTTAGTTACCCAACCAATTTAAACCTTCGCAACCGAACCGCGATTATTGCTTCTAAGTAAGGTCCTTTATGGAACTTTAAATTATTTTAATAGGTACCTAATTAATGTTTTTGTGGGACTGCTGAAGGTTTTTACGCAATTAAATTATCGCTCTAATGTGAACTGTAGGCGATGTTTTTTTTTTCATTTATTATGAAAACCGCTACTCTCCAATACCCTTAACGAGAGACAGGCATTAAAATAGAAAATATTTTTCTACTTTTCTACTCTTAAATATGCATCGTCCTACACCAAAAATAAACCTGCTATAGTTGCGCCGTTCTGAAGAGACCCGTTTTGACAGGTGTCAACTTAGTGCAAAACACGTGGAGCGTGTTTGAGGCGACTATTATAGTTACCTGTGTATGACGCTTCTCAGCAATTCGCACCTTTAGAATTAAGTATAGTGACCTAATTCAACATTTCAGATGTCCACTTCGAGACATATATTTATTACTATAGAGACCTAACTCGAAATCTAACACTTGTGAATTGGGTCACTATAATTCTAAAGATGCGAATTATTCTGTCCGAGGCGCTAGTAGATTAAATAGAGTAAAAAAGAGCTCTGATATAACCTTACTGAATATATGTTTTCAATTTGGAATGTAACTACCCCAAACATATTTAAGTTGTAGGTGTAGTATTTCAAAAGCATTAATATCTATCTACAATGCCATCGCGTCAAATATATGTATATGTACATAGTCTTATTTTTAGTGGCATAGGGGCGTCTAGATATTTTTAGCGTTTTGGGAACGTGTATCTTTGACTTTGACTGTACAAGCGCTTTAAAAATTAACTTGCATAAACCAGACTCGTTCATTGCGGAATCCGTGACAAGCTCTTTGATAAGAGCGCGCTTCCAGCGAGCCAATATAGGCTGCTTCAGTTCAGTTAGTTATATATCTAGAGTAAAGGAATGAAATAAACCGATGGTTTATATATTAGTTGGATAACCACTTTAGCTACAATAGCACAAAGAAAGGTTAATTACTTTCTAATGTTCTGTCTAATTGTCGGTGGTACCGAAGGCAATTATTAGTTTTAGGGGTTTGAAATCTCTCGTATAGGTATTGATTTACAATAGCTGCTATGAATGAATGGATCCTATAGGCAAATGAAAGTATACATGTATGTAAAATATATGAAGTTTTGGGTTTGAAATTCTAACTAACTTGCGATAATAAATATTAAGTAGATGAAAACATCCGATATAAGGCCGGCTTTTCACTGAAACTTACGACTTACGTAAGTAAGGACGCAGCTATCTGTTAGAATGAGTAAAAAATATTTTTATCTACTTCTAACCAATAGCTGCGTCCCTACTAACGTAAGTTGTAAGTTTCAGTGTAAAGGCCGCCTAATGGCAAGCCCTTCTTACAGAGCTGATATCTCTTCAACAGCCCAACCGATGTCCATCAAACTTGTCCTGAGAACCATCTCGAATTAACTAGTTTTCTTTTAAAGCTTGCAAACTGGCTATCCTTTTCGGACCTACGATGCCAGAGACTGACACACATACACACACACACGCGTGAAACCTATAACACCCCTCTTATTTTTGGGGGTATAAAAGGACGGCACTCATACAATCAAATGTGATTGTGAATGTCAACTACGTAATGAGTTCCGTTCGTCTCATTAATAACAGCTCTAATGAAGTCTGTAATATTGTAGATCTAGGACAGACAGTCAGAGGTTCTAACTTGGATCGTATTCGTTTATTTTAAGGCCTTAAAATGACGTGTCTGTAACAAATAAGTTGTTTTTAAATTTCCCGAATCGTTTCCTCAGAGCCAATCCCCCTTTTTTTAATTTCATGAACTTTGTAATTGAAAACGTAATGTCGTGCAATAAATTTAAAGCGGCACGTTTGCCGCATCCCTCATGCTACTGCTAACGGCTGAACTTTCGTGCATAAACGGGGCGCGGTGCATATATAAAACGTCTCTATTCTAATTAGTATAATGCGATATTTTGTACATGGAGTAATGTTAAGTTAGGACAGTGAAAAAAAAAGGTACACATAAAATAATAGTTATTTGTGTAACTGGTACATAATAAAGCTTCTTAAGGTACGAGCGAAGAAGCTCGCAAGGTCGCGCTCTAATTACAGGCACGAGTACCTTAAGAGCTAATTATGTACCGTTGCATTCGGTCCCGGTTCAAATCCCGGTAAGGGCAGATATTTGTGTGATGAACGCGAGTATTTTTTTCCTGGGTCGTCGATGTTTTCTATGTATCTATTTAAATATGTATTTTGTCTAGTAAATTGATCGTTGTCTAGTAGCCCTAGTACAAGCCTAGAGCTTAGTTTGGGACTAGTGCCGAGGGTGTGACATTGTCATTGCTCTGATATTTTTTTATTCCATTTTAATCGCTTGATACCATAGGAAAGACTTAGGTCGTTTTCAGAATGCGAGATCCAAGTTTAAATCTTAGACAAACACTTGCAAAATTAATTGGTTTCCGCGAAAAGGCTTGCGGATGTGTGAACCACAACCCACGTAACATAGGTCACCGGGTTACCAGGACATCCAACCCACTTTTAGTTTTGACCCATTTCGCGCTCCGAATGGACGCAGAATAAGCCGCTTTAAATGCGGACTCAATTATGCGCTGTTGGTTTATTTACCTTGTTTGTATAGTTAATAATAAATGCGCATTTTCCCTGCATCCGCCGTGATAACTGCTGCCTTTATGTAAAAGGTATTGGATATGGCTCCAGAAACTTCTACGTTCCTTTGTCGTTAAAACGTCTAAACCTAAAAAGTTCCAACTATTATGGAACTGCTTTTCGACGGTCCAAAGTAAAAACACTATGTTATCAGGAATCTGATACTTTTATACCTACTTTTTTAGCAGGTACCTATACGAACGTAAGAGTGCTCGACATGCGAACAGAAAATATTTATTTGCGTCGTGATATTATGGTCAATTATACACCTACACAAAACATTTTCATGTGATTTGGGAGACGTGACCTTTACTTTTGTTAGTTGGAAATTGTTTGATATGGTGACCATATAGAAATATCTCAAAATGATAAAAATAATTAGTCAATCGGATTGTACGAGTAAATGTCAGGTGCTTTTGCTGGCAGTCCTTTTCTTTATTTAAAAATTGGTGTGTGAAATATGAAAGCCACAAACATTTCTCATCGCTTAAATGAGGGGGTAAAAAAATTGATGTTAATCTTATTTTATTTATCGCAAGTCAAATTATGGGGACGAGTACTAGTACAGCGACGAGTACTAGTACTTCCTTATATGTACTTAAGTATATAAAAAAAGAAATTGACTGGCTGCATGGATCAACGTACAGCCAAAACCTCTGGTCCTACGAACTGGAAATTTGGAGGGAATATTACTTGCATATCCTAGGGGTGCACTAAGAAGGGATTTACAGAAATTCATCCCCTAAAGGAGGAGTGGGAAATTGATTCTACGCGTATGAAGTCGCGGGCGTCCTCTAGTAATAGAACCCATTAACTACCCCTCGAAATCCATTTAATACGTGACAGTATCAGTATCACGTGGCCCATGCATGTTTTATTCATCCGATACGTGCCAGGTTCCGTTAGAAACTCTCTAAATAGTCTCTGGATAAAAATCACCAATAAAATCCTGCAGCAAGCAACGTCAAGCGCCAGTTTAATTTATGTTTACTTACCAACAGACAAGTGATAGATACTAAGTCTTTTGTGGAGCATTAATGTTAATGTGTAATTGGTTTGTGGTTTGCGCAGAGTTAACTGAGGGTTAACTGTACGCTACATAAACTTGTAATAAATCATTTGCTTACAATTCCAACTTCCAAACCTCTCTCCTTAAGTTTATGTTCTCTTACCACTATCAGGTTAGGTCGTAAAGCCCCAGCCACACCGGTTGCGTGACGTGACGAAAGCGGTGTGGCTGGGCCTTTAATTTACCTATTGTACTGCTGTAAACTAACTCTGTACCAAATTTCTTTGATCCGTTAAGGCGTTAAGCAGTGAAGACGGAACAAACGAATTAGACTCGTCAATTACTTAATTAGTCAATTATGTGAAATTTTTAACTCATCAGTTTCCCTATAATCTCGAACGAATGATTGTTGTTTAACCCATGTTTTTCTTTTAACATTGTTTTGTGTTAAGTGTGTCACTTTCCGTCTCTTCACCAAGCGGTTCCAACGGAAGGCCAGTGCTGGCTTCACGGCTAGCGAATGCTGAGTTGGGACCGTTTCGCAACAATTTCTCTGTGTCTTGCTCTTTTTGTATCTATGTAATGTAATTTTGTATTGTTGCGAATAAATGGCTCTTTATCTTTATCTTTATATTGTCATTTTCTATAACTGGTTGCTTTCCTCAACGGGTCACTTTGACATCCCACATTTGTCAGTGTTCGTATAGTTATGTACAATTTTACAATATGTTTATGAATTTTAGTTTGATTTCTATTGGAATAGCAAAATTAAGAGTCGACGGAGCTCCGCTCCTATTCCTTGAGTGTTTTGGCCCTTCGGGCCGGCTACGCGGCTGAAGAACTGACATAACCTACAATTACCTCATATATCTGTGACACTAATTTTGGTCAGTGGAACGGTCACTCGTTTTTCATGGATTAATATTTACCCCAAAGAATATACAAAATATTCTTCTCGACTGTACATTACGCATACTGACTAATTGCCGAAAGTGAAAAATTGGAAGAAATGACCAGTTCGGCAAATTGACGAATTAAAGATTTAGATGACATTGACGAATTACAGAGGTGACCAGTCGGCAATAATGACGTAGGTAAGTATTAAGGAAAATGACGAGATGAATTTCAATCCGAAAAAACACACTTTCCCATTTATAATATTACTAGGTATTGCCCGCGTAGAAGTCATTTATCGCTATTTTGTCGGAATCTTTTAAATTTTCCGGCATCAAAAATGCCCTATGTCCTTTCCCGTGACTCAAGCTATCGTCATTACCAAATTTCATCGAATTCGGTTTAGCGGTTAACCGTAAATGCGTAATGAATGAGTTACTATCACATTTATAATATTAGTACGAATTAGTATTGTATTGAAGTAAGAAGTTGTAGCTTCAGTTTGCTTTGCGCATGTGTAGGTTGGTAACAAAGTGCGATAAAATACTCAAGTAAAACTTACTTCACTGTAGCAAGAAACTCTAACCAAATTCCAGCGTCATAAAATTTGAATAAAAGCTCAGCTGCACCGAATCCTGAAAACCTGGTGCAGACTCCATCTTACATTGTCTCCGATGCTCTTGTCTGAACTGTCTTACCGCTCAGACAGTCGCAATGAGGTACCCAGACTTCCCGCGAACTATTTACCCCCCTACCACCCCCCTTTTATCTGCCACCCCTTAAATACTACTCTAGAGATATTGTGGATTTTTTAAAATACTTGCCTTAAAATTTTAGACTACGTAACTTAGGCCCACTTGCACGTTAATGTTAACCCTAGGTTAACCCCGGGTTAACAGGTTAATTTGTTAAAATTGACAGTTCTTATATGAATCTGACATTCTTTAATAATTTAACCTGGGGTTAACCTAGGGTTAAATTTACGTGCAAGCGGGCCTTAGAGGTATGTTAATTTCTCGTCACTAAAATTACATTAAATTTATATTATTTCTGACAATATCTTTTAGCTAATAAGCAAAGTTGTAAGCTAGTCCTACAATATAACAAAGCAAGCTTTATGTTTTTGTTTAGCTTAAATTATACGCAACTTCGTTGGCTGTCTAAAAAAATGAAAAATTGGAGCTCTATAATTCATACATCCGAAATAATGAAAGCTCAAGCAAATGTCAAATATTTTAAGCCATTAGTGTCCTAATTCTAGGCAAAGGGCTTCGTTTGCCCACCTATCTCCACTTTAAGCACGCGTGTGATATTTCTTATTTCGCCATTTTTAATAACACACAACGTTATTCCAATCTTAGTTATGCCTAAAAATGCTATGCTCTTAATAACCAATTATATCCCCAGTAATCACCATACTGTCTGCTTAATGATAGTGCGCGCCACAACGACGGAGCAAAAAGCATGCTTTGAATAGTTGCGATTGAGGCACAAAGGGGTCTCCAGGCTCCAGCGAATATTACTCTGCTGCGGCGAGCCTCGTAGTTTTAATTCAGACGTAGAACCTAGGAAAGAAAAAACATCTACTACATTTGAACGCAGGTTTCTTTTAAACTATGCCGAGCCTGTTTTCGACATTATATTAGCTCAATCTGGCTTCGCGATAACGTGTTCATTGCTTACACTCTTCTTAAGCGGGCGTTACATTATACAAATTGCAGAGCACTAGGTGAGTTAGCGCACTAATTTCGTATAGTGTAAAGGCAGCTATAGCCAGTAAGTGATCCGATATAGTGCGATCGTATGTGCCACAGTAGCACTACTACCTAGCGCACTAGAATTAGCGCTGTGCAATATGTAATTTAAGTAAGAGGTGCTTTATTTAGAGGTGCCATAACGTCAACAATACGATTACTACATATAAAACGAACATGATATAGAAGCCAGGTGGGCTAAACCAAAGTAAAATAATGGCCTTGATTGGAAGGGTAATTTATGAAATAGATAGGTATAGATTTTCGTCCGCGCAGGAGGTAAATAACGTTAGGTTAGGTTAGGCAACCTCTGCGACAATGACAGACCAGAGAAATACTGCGTGGTAACAATCTTTTCCGGGACGAATATAGCGTACCCTGTCCTAACTTAATCAAGATTCGTTCTTTGCCATCTGAAAAGTTATATCGCGAGTTAAACGCTTCATCTAATTTGCGGACGCGGTCGCAATTGTTTAATTTCGATCGTTCATCTTGCTTGTACCTCTTCCGTTACAAGAAAATACCAATCTAAACTCTATTACATGGCGAAGATTAAAAATATCAAATTATAGGATAAAAATGTAAAAAAAATAGTTTCGTATTAGCTGATCAATATCGAATTAGAATTGTATCGCACTTAAAGGACCAGCCACACCGGATGCGTGGCGTGCACGTGCGCTTGCGCGTTCGCTTTCCACTGCGTTGTATAGTGACATGTCGTAATGAGAATTCATACTATACAACGCAGTGGAAAGCGAACGCGCACGCGCACGTGCACGTCACGCATCCGGTGTGGCTCGGCCTTATATTGTCCCCGACGTCTACGTGTTGTAGACGTCTAGCGTCTTTGACATGACTTTTTATAGCGAAGGTACAACAAGCTACATCTAAAGCTAAAATGACCTTTCTAATGTCAAATAGAATGAACAGCAACACGTGGAATAATTTAATAACATTCCAAGAACGTAATTGGCTTGTTTGTGCTCTATTTTCTAGGTCAAATGGCAATGTTCTAGATTAGGAAAATTAGAATGGATTACATGAGCTAAAGTGAGCTGGGCGTGTGACAATCTTGAGTACATGACGTGTTTGATAATGCTATTTGAATAATTCAACACTCTTGTATCTCTATTATGGCGGCTTCTTATTTATAAATAATTATGTTTTGTGAATCTTCTATTAATGTTAACCTGATCAGATTTCTATAATTAATTTTGAATTTACAACACTGCATATTTATTATTTATTGTTAAATACGTGCCAATTATATATGAACTATGCTTTAGTACCACTTTAGTACATAATATAATAACTTTAATAAAAAAATAGCTTTCAAAACCCGACTGTTGCTAACCAACTTTAAATCGTTATAAATTCTTAATGCTCATTCAAAATGAAAAATGATGAAAAAAACCTAAAGATGATTTTTAAATCCCTACTCAATGATACCCCACTTGTCATACTTGGTCGACTCTTTTTTATTTAATTTGCACAATATGGCGTCTGGTTGCCGCCATATTAAATTTTGATTACTGTCATATCTTCAGTGAAACTCACCAGATTAAAACAAATCGATTGAAATAAGAATCATCAAAATCGGACAACGTGTTTAGTTTTTATAGTGACACAAAGGAACAAACATACATATATAGGCTGTGAAACACATTACCCTCCTTCGGCAGTCGGGTAAAAATGAATCCCTCCTCCTTGGTCATGTCATACATAAATCTAGAATGGGTCGACCGATTTAAATAATTTATTTTTTGTTGTATTCATAATTATCAGGACAAGTGTATCTACCGACAGCTAGTTGTAGATAATGTGACAAACGTTCCAATTTGGCCATTCTAGTCAATTCTTGGTGCATTTTGGGTGATGATTTTACGATGTTAAGCAGCAGAGGTTTGGAACCGGTTCTATTGTACTGATCCTTTTAATTCGTCTTAAATACAGCGTTTAGTAAAATTGTCTAATTACCCACGTCACGGCCCTAGATTAACATATCTAGGCCTATACCGGTAGGGAACGCAAATAACCGGTTATAACCGGTTTTAACCGGTTATTTTCATACAAAAACGTCTTATAACCGGTTAAATTTCATACCCTACCTACCGGCTAAGCGGGTCACAATAATTTATCCTTGTCAAGTCCTGGATTACACAGGACTTGTGATCGTAGACCGTAGAAAGCCTTGATGATGGCAACTCTTTTGGAGAAATAATTAAATGGGTTGATACTTGCTAATTTAACATATTTAATAATGTCTTTATTATACAATGTTAAGGTTTGTATTGGTTTTTATATTTTCGGGCCTGGAATAAGACATCGTTTTCTTAACAGTTATTTTTCTACAGTCCGTGAAGTGTGTAGAACAATAACTCGCGTGCAAATGTTTCCATTTTTGCCTTCTTTTGTAAAGAATATTTTATAACGTTTTCATTCAAATGGATCATAATATTCATAATCCTCGACGTTTATTTGATCGTGGCACCCAAGTACGATGGCAGTCAACTTTAGTGCTATTCATTACTCTAACGAGCAATTTCTTCCAGACATAACATCCATAAATTGAAATGCTCTGCCCATAGACTTTACACTCTATAGAATTACCACACAACTTCCCGCCCTATTCCAACTGTTAGTTAATCGTTAAAAACAAAACACGATGCTTAGCGTGTGGTCAAAATAAAACGAGTGTTTGATTGAACAGCCTGTGTAATAACTCTAACCACAAACACCCTGTAGACCGTAAACTCCAGTTTAGAGTGAGACGTAGCTCTATGGTATCTATTTCCGACGGCACGCGCCGGTTTTTGTTCGGCCAATTAGATAACAGGAGATTTACGGCGCACGCGCAGCCACTGCAGCGCACAGCGCAGTGGCAGCGGAGTCACTCCGACTATTTCCTTATAGGCCACTTTGCGCATTTTATAGCCAGACCTAAATAAAACCAGAGCCAAGAATTGCATTAAAAACCAGAATAAGTACGCCGGCAACTTTGAACGCGTAAAATTTGTTTCCTGCTACTCTTCCCTCTCTCTTCCCATTTGGGGATAATTTTCAAAAATTCCGTCATGAGTTACGCCCCCAGGGAGCCTTAGGAATATAGGTACCCTCCAAATGTCAAGTCCCTAGGTCCAGTGGTATAGGCTGTTCGTTAATTGTCGGTCAGTTAGTCACGGAAATTACTTTATATGTATATAGATATTTTTATCACGACTTTATTCATTGTTTAACGATTTTTCCAAGATTGATATTATCATTCTTTGTCAGTGCTTTGACTTAAGCTATTCCCATACCAAATTTCATTCAAATTGTTTCAACGGCTTAACCGTAAAGGCGTCACACAAACGGGCAATGAAACTCACTTTTGCGTTTTTCATGATTTATCCCTGGATAACAGTAGGTACAACCACAACATAGTCGTAAATAAATTCTATATAAATTATAATGTGAACGATCGTGTAAGGAAATTTGTGGCGAGCTATGTATCCGCAGGAAATTATGAAAAAGGCTAAAAAAGTCCGCGGACGTAGCCTATAATCGTGGGCAGGGACTGAATTATGATCGTTACGTCACGGAACCGCGTTTGGCGCTCCACCTTCAGTCTTCATTATCGGGAACATTCCGAACGTATTTGTTTTTATTGACTTTTATTATTGCTGCCCATTAACAATACGATTAAGTTGATTTGTGCTTACCTGTTTTATAGTTTTATGGTCATTGCGATATTGCCAGGTGCAAAAAATATTGTGTATATTGTATATTTCTATTTATATTTTAATAGCTTCTTCACTCTACTTGAATCAGATTACAAATTAAAGCTGAAGGAATAGGATGATGAAAGAACGGCTGAAGAAAATAAAAAAGCTTAACAGATTTTTTTCGAGGTCGGGAGTGTTTTCTAAAGGGACGCGCTGATTAGAGGAGAGTATTTTTATCAATACTTTTGCTTGATTTTCTCTTACGAACGGAGGAAAATGCTATGAAGATTATTTTTTTAACTTGATAGACAATTATGTTTACAAG
This sequence comes from Acleris literana, assembly GCA_946894065.1. NCBI lineage: Eukaryota > Metazoa > Arthropoda > Insecta > Lepidoptera > Tortricidae > Acleris > Acleris literana. The sequence continues at coordinate 5,266,255 of OX335685.1, read as the reverse complement.
TACCTACGTATAATGTGGCGTGTGTTTTTGAGTATAATATCATTGGTATTGTATTGTTTTAAAATTAGGTACTATCTCTATTGTAGTTCTTCTTCCTAAAGAAGAGGATCTCACGAGCTTTCTATTGGAATTTTTGTTTGACTTTTCGAACTTTGTTTCTACTTACCTTTACCAGCGCATCGCATAAACTATCTTGCACATACACAGTAAGAAAGTGGCTTAGGTTCATTAAATTAGATGTTGTTGATTAGTATTCATATCGAAAACACGTAGGTACTTAGTACTAGTACTCAACAGAGCCGCAGTAGGCACCCAAGCCGGCCGCAACCGTAATGAACCACCATTGTATTTGGTCTATTGAAAATATTGTGAGGGACTCTTGCCTTGTTATTCTCAGTATTTACGGAGTCTCGCTATGTAAAAATGTGATATAAGAACATTTTACCTAAAAAATAAAGCAAATTGCGGTGATTCAATGGAATCAACTATTTGTTCTTATATTTGATAGGCTACTCAATTTTACCAGTTACTTATCAATAGTTAGGTAGGGACTTTTACATATCTAAACGGCGGAATCCGATTTTAGCTCGGGAGTACCTACCTAGTCGTGCGTGTGTCAGGCGTTGTAGGCGAGTTCAGGACTTAATACTCTAAAGATTCCCAAAAATTTAGTTTACCTAATGTGCAAAATGGGCTTTACGGCAGGATTTCACGCCCACAAAATCCCCCTACAAGATTTTTTTTACCTTGTTGTTACTTAGAATGCTTCTTCACAACTCGGCAGGCCTAATCACCATATAGCTGCATAACACTCACGCCACTATTGCCTTTAAAACGACTGCACTAAGTGACGTCCTGTAATTCTGCGTTGTGGGGGTAGTAGGGGGGCGAATTGGAGCATTGGCCGCCGCAGCCTGCGCGGATGATGTTCACTTCACGCCACGTCCGATGAAGCGTCCTGAGTGCAGTAGGGGTTTTCATTTTCAATAAAACTTTACATTCTCATGTGTTCCTAGTATACACCTAACCATTAGATTTCCTACTATTACAAACGGTTTAGACTGACATAACTACTTTAAAATTTAGCTATGTTAGACGATGCGTATGCTTATACAAATATGTTATGTTCGTTGATTTGATATCAAAAATTCACACACCTGCTGAATACATGAAGGAAGGGACTCTCCACCCAAACACCGGCGCCGTGGTGATGTGGACAGACCGAGATTTACATACATTAAGTAGTTACAAAAGCCTGCGTTGCCATAGCGATGACACTTTTGTCGAGTTAATTTGAAATAAAATCTGCTATTAAGAGGGTCTTAAAAGTTGCCCGGTTGCAGCCGAGGTGTGTCGTAAATTTATTGTTGATACGTGATCTCGGAACTTTGCGAAAGCAAACAGCTTTTCACGGGGGAACTTTTGAACGAATAATTTTGCGGACCTCACGGTAAAATTTATAAGCTGCTAATTTTCCGGTATGCTACGTTGGGATTTCTCCAAATTGAATAAGTCAAAGTTACTCTGCCAAATTGTACGTATCTACATGCGGGGTATTTTGATTGACGTTAGGTGTTGTACTTTTTGTTCCTTAATCCAGCTAAACCAGGCTCATACGGGGTATAATACAAAAAAGACCCCTAATGGAGTTGTTGGCATTTTGTAAATCCAACCGCAGTTAACAAGACAGTTAAGTCGTATTGTAAGCCTCCATAAGCACTTGGTCCGTTTCACAATGGATAATACTTGGACTTGAGGTAATCGTTCAGCTCGGGTGGCTATTTCGGTCTCGCTCATTATCCACAGTCACACTATTCCGTATTATTGACGATTAAAAAGCAATAAACGATAATTTGTAAAAGTTAGATATAATCTGGATTAGTGATACGCTCGAGCAGAGTCGTTTTCTATTACTATATAACGATTTGCGTGGATTTTACCTGGTTGCAACAAAAAAAATTGGAAAGCGCAACCAAAGCGTACCAAATTCCCTGAAACTGTCTGTGTGGGTGTTCAGTGACTATTTCCAAAATGTAATTGCGAAATTTCAAACACGATTTTAACGAAAAATTCGTAAGGGTGAATATCGGATTGACGTTTCTGAATTTAATTTAAATTTAGCTAACGCATTCCATTTCGGAGCCGTTATAATAATAGATTTTTCCCGCAACAGTCTGCAATACGCGTAACAACCTATTTTAGTAAAGGCGTTTTAGGGTTTCGCCGTCTATTATATTTACAAACACACTGCAACGCAAAATAATACTTAGATAAATAATTTTGGAAAGATTTTGCTCTGATATCGAAGCAGCCGCTTTATATTGTTTCCAACATTAATTAAAACACCACGGGTCCCGAAAGAAACTAGTCGCGGCATCCAGTCCACTCCCGAAATAACTTTCACGTGGTCCTTGAGGCCGGCATTGTCTTCCACATTAGGTAAGGAATGAGGACCCCCCTCCTCCACTAGAGCCTGCCTCATCTTGCGGCCACACGCGCGGGACTCGCTTTGTAAACTACTTGTGGATCTTATAAAAATAATTACTACGTGGAATCCTTTTTGGCATGTTATGAGGAAAATGTTACATGCTGGAAAATACGAACGCAGCACAAACTATTTTTACACAAAGTAAATTAGGTATTTGTAAAGAGATTCTTCTCGAAAAGTGGGTGGAAAATTATGATCAATTCAATTCCGCCCGCAAAAAACTCCGGTTTCGTTTATTTTTTCATTACTTTATAAAGTTATCGAAATGTTAGTTTTAATTTAATTTAAGGACCGTGGAGTCACTGGTAAATAGGTGGTACATACAGAACATAAATTACAATTTCCCCGGAATTTTACGTCATGGGAAATCTCGCTGTACCTACTTCCTTTTATTTACTTTCTATACACTGACGTTTTCATTTGGTAATAAAGTCTACTTCAGAATGAGCGGAACTCGTCAATTTGTCGCGTAACAGGTCGCCTATGATCGCGATATCTTTGTTCTGCGGCGGCTTTTGATCGAAAGTTGTGATTGAGCCGCGGTTCTCAAGGGAGCCGGCGGGACGCTTCGATACGCTCAGTGAAGACCGTGTGAAGCGACGTTTAACGAGGTTTCATATGTATATACAATCTGTACATCAAGAAGACTAGATGATTTGTACTTCTGATATCTTAGGCAAAAAAGCTAGAGCAACGAAGCATAGGTATTAGAACCGATAGGGTAAGGAACAACTGCGCTACAGACCCTGGCATTGCCGACGTCGGGGTGAAAACCGCAAGTGCATACACGATGGCAGGTGGGCCAAAAATACCACCAATTGACATCCAAGCGATGGAAAAGGTGATGGCGACATGCCTTAGACGCGTTTGCGTAGGATTAGCAGGAGCGCTATCAACAGGGACAAATTGAGAAAGGGGAAGGCCTTTACTCAGCTGTTGGACACAATAATAGGTGTTAAAAATAACAACTTCTGATCTAACAAAGATTCTGAAGAAATACCCCTGTACACTGCACAGCACCCTAGATTAATACGCTGGGCCTGCCTTATATAGCGACCATGAATGGTGCTAATTATTTAAATTCAAAGTAACAAGCCTTAAAATTATAGAAATGAAGCCTAAATAACTGGTTATATATATATATATATATATATATATATATATATATATAACCAAACCTTTAAAGCCTAGCCTTAGTCTTAATTAAGTACGAAATCTTTTGGCGGAGAATTTTCCTCGTCAGACAACGAGTCCTTATAAATTTCATGAAAAATGGAGATTTGAACAAGGCTTATTTCAATGATGGGCAGTATTTATTTTCAGAAGTTTATTTCGAACTTTCAACGATCAGTCGTCATTTTATTCGATGATAATCATTCATTATTATTAAGCGAGTAAACAATGTTTCGTGTTGTGGCATCCCTTGCGTGTTTTAATTTTTCATTTACGCTATGTCACTGCTGCCCTAGTTCGAGGAACGCAATTTAATTAATTAGGTCAATATTTATCAATAAAACCAAGTTCTAAAGAGGTGAGGTTTTCTTATCACATATGTATGTATATATATAATATACCTATATTAAGAGCAGGGCCGGTATTCTAGGCGGTAAAAACGATATCGTAGTTTACCTGTTATGGTATTTTTATGACGTCAGCCGCCATTACTGTCAAGAAAATAAGAGCTATCAAAACGTTGACAATACGATAACAGATCAAATACGATATTGTTTTTACCGTGTTGAATAGAGGCGCAGGATAGGTTCTTATGATCACAAAGTACATAAACACCTCCTAAAGACACGTGATAGATGACATTTTCTAAGAGTTGACATCTAAATATTCCACGATTGTATGTTTTTATAGTGCCAAGGTTTAGGTCTAACTAATGCCTGCTAAGCAGGTTTTACTGGTTATTATCACACTCAATTCACTAATCCTCCCTTCATCACCTCGACCAAACGGCAATTAAGTTGACAAAGGCTTCGCGATTAAACGGTCTTAAATTACATCCACAGACACCCTACCCCTATTTGTTGGGTTGCAACTTGCTTAGCTTAGTTTATATGTTAGTCTTAAACTTTCCGCAATTTATATAACTGAGGAAACAAACGCAAAGTATTCGCCCGGAGGCCTGATTGTGGTTCCCGCGGAGCTCTCGAGTCCACGAAACTTTATTCAGTAAGATTCTTGTGTTTATAATTTAAGCAAATTGTTCGTCTGGCTCAGGAATTCAGTAAAAAAGGGACGTCCGTCAGTGTTAATTCTAACTCGGCTTATCTCAAGTCACCCGAGCCCGGAGACGCGAACGAAATTGCAAAACAAAATGAATTACGTAGGTACTAAAGACTTCCCTCGCTCCCAACAGTGCCTTGATCCGTTTATTAAACGCCCACGCGCAAGAACAGTCTTCAGATATTTCTTTCAACCCTAGGCAATGCCCCCGTCTACAGGTCCACCCACAGTCCCACGAAGGTTATTTATTTTTATTTACTCGGCGTAAATTTTATGCTGGTCATTTTATTTTTTATTGGAATCAAAACCTGTACGACGGTTTAAGAAAGCGTTTCACAATTTTATTGATGGTAAATTGTCTATCGACGCCCACAGAATCTATTTTTATCTGGATGCCTCTTGATATTGTGAGTTATGACCCTCACAACGGACCTTAAAAAGGGTGTAGGTTGGGACGAAAGTAGCGCTGCTTTTATTTAAAGCGAAAACGACGAAATTGAATAAATTCTCATTAAGGTCTCTACCTCGGGACGTTTTACAAAAAGCTTCCCGTCTTGCTTTAATGGGTTAGACTAATAGAATGATAGTTATAAGAGTAATCAGATAAGAAAACGGGCGGCGTGACGACCCATTTAAGCGTAAAGGGAAAGGTGGTCCTGGAGGTCACGAGTACTGTCGCTGGGACCGTGGGCGACGGCGCCCGGCGCCTCCCTCCTACTCCTAGCCTCCAGGCTCAAGATATAAGCGGGAGCTCTTATTCCTTCAATCATCGTTATATTTAATCAAAGAACCCTATCTTTAATTGTTTTGTTTATTCTTAATTGCACAAACGGTGGACTTAATTCCTAATTAAATTATTAGCAAGATGACTAGGTACATAGGTGGCGTGCCTTGGCGTGGTTGGTTGTGGTGCTTGGTGGCGTGACAAAGATGACTAAATAAATATAAAACAAAAAACGTACATCATAATACGCGTACGCATAGCCTCCTCCTCTATTATTAAAGCCTCCCATTAGCAATTATTTCGAGTTATAACGATGTAAATATAACTTATGTAATAAGTATTGTAGGTATAGGGGCCATATACCCACTGGCCAATGTTTCTGTTTTTCTTGTTTTCACGCTAACAGTTAGATACAGGAAAAAAAACTTAAATAAACCCGACAGCAGTCCCACTGCGGAACATAAACTCCTTGCTTATTTTCGCTGCAGCTACAAGTGGTTATCCCAATACTTTATGGCATGCACTACTAACTGTCCTATTGTCTCTATGCGTATACAATCGTTGTTTACAATCGAGTCTTAGTGCAAGCAGTTTTATGTCACAGTAGTCAGAAACTCTCGTAAAACATCAATATCCCGCTGAGGCTATAACTTGGGCCTATTCAGCCTACAGGGCTTTTGAATGAGACAGGACCTCGGGTACCGCGACACTGGCAGTTCTGTCTACTGTACGTGTATTAACGCATTACGCCACACAAACGAACAGATTATCGACCGACTTATTTCTATTTGCTTCGTAATGACACAGCGGGAACAGTGATGACAGTCATGGTGATAATTTAAAATTATTATTATTATGAGGGGACCGCATTAAAAGGTTTGCGTGCTCGCGTTGCCTGCGGAGAACTGTTATTCCTATTTATTATAGGAATGTTTTGTTTGATAAATGTGATGTGATCACATAGAATACCTTTTATGTTTATGGGTTTCATTTTAACTTAGTGCATTAGTCTTTAGAGTATACCCAGCTTTTTAATAGCTTTCTGCTATCGATGACAAATTTCCACCCGCAACGGATAGTGTATTTGTATCCCGTGTTTAATAAAAAAGCGAAGATTTTCGATAGTTACTTAGAGACTGGTACTGGTACACATGCGTGCATAGGGGACATCTGCCTTTATAACCCCAGCAGTGTCAAGTTGACAAATGACATAAACTATAAACAGCCCGTTAAGAAACCAGTGAGTATCAAATTCCCTTCAGGCAAGCCATGCAGTGGGTGACTTTGAATTGAATCGCCCCCGTTCATTTGTTTACCATAAACATAATCGATAAACATGGCGCCGCTCGATTCAATTGAATTGATACGATGTAAATTATATTAATTCAATTACCATTATTTGTAAATCGTTCACGGGCTGTGCCAAGTGTTTTGTTAATCAAAAGGTTTCACGATCAAGATTTCTTTGTTATGGCGAACAATTAAATTCATGGCCGAAGCAAGATAAATGACGAGTAACAATATTCATAACGTAATGTAACTAACGATTGCCCGAGTGCTCGAGCCTTGCTTCTAACATTTGCGACGTCAAACTGAGTTTTTTTTTAATTTTAGCTTTTAAAAAGTGGGTGGATCTCTAGTTCTCTACTCAAGTACATCTTAAACAAGGAACTCAACACGTGACACCACGTGACACATTTGTTGGTACATCGTTAAGTAGACAAGGTGTTGTGAATATTCAAATAATTAATCTCGCTTCGTTTTATGGCCATACAAAATAAATACAACACCGCACCGTTTTCAAGAATAGCAATCTTGCACTGGTCATGTACTTTTTTCCGGCCCTTCTCAGATTCTGTCATAATTTAGTCAAATACCAATAAAAGGATTCGTGTTTACGTAAAAAGAAAGTGCCCAATCCTGGAAGGAAGGGAAATAAAATTTATTGTTGTTTTTCTTCCAGTCAGGATGGTGCCACTATTGTATTCGTATATTCGAATACGCTTTGTTTTACGTGGGAAATAAATTAACAAGCCAGAAAGACTGGACTCTCCATTATAGGAAAAAGGAAGTCGAGACAGGTCGTCAGTCATTAATTACACATATTTTTTACCATTTTGACTCCGCATTCGTCAATGCCAGTTCTGGTATTTCTGTCCCAGTGGTGCCTTTATATGGAATACCTTATTATTAGTACTCGCGTCAATAAAAGGAAGGAATTGGATAATTAGTTCAACAGCGCAGTTTACCGCAAAAATACTATACCTAAAGATGTTCAATAATAATGTTGTATCGAAAATAAATCTTTGCTTTATTTATTCAGTCCGTTTTACTTGGCATTACTTAGTATTTTTTATCCTAACGATTTAAGTAAGTAAGTAAGTAAGTAAACTCTTTATTGCACAAAAAGGAATCGTTTTACAAAAAATAAAACACTTTTACTTTTGTTTCGGCGGCGCAGGGCTTGGGAAGGTTCAAAAAATACCGGTTAATTATGGTTCTTAACCACGTTTTACGTAAAAGCTCGCTCGGAGCGGAATCGATTCGCGAGCGTTATGATTATGATCGCTGGGATTAACCTGTTATTTTTGGTTTTTGATTCTTTCTGCAGTTGGATGGCGTGGGGAGTGTAGCGACTAAAAGGATAAGGCCGGCTTGACTTCAAGCTGAGCAAGTGAAAATGTAACTAAAGAGCTAGCTAATAGGGTAGGAAAGACGAGAAAACGATGGCGGTGCGAACAAATAAGCAAACAAAATTAACCGTTATTTCGAGCAGGAACAGTTTTATTGAGCTCTTTGATCAGAACCAAAATGAAAATGCTCTATTTGAAATGTACGGCGTTTCTGACGAGCTGGTTAAAAAAAATAACCAGGTTTCCGAAGCCCTGCGGCGGCGCGGTTTTAGGGGACTTTTCTTTTCATAATTAATTAGCTGCTGTGTCGTTCTCGTTTAATTATGAAAGATTTTTTGCTAGAAAAGCCCCTGATGAGTGAGTTTGTGGACAAAGATTTATAACACTGGTCGTAAATATCACCAAAGGTGGAATGGTCGGGTCACAAAAAAGCGCTTCAGACACTGGTCTACTTTGTTGTTCGACGGTAGATCTAAAAGTTGCAGTTAGTTATCCAACGTAAGATTGAATAGGGTGGGGCCCTTTATTCCCATGCTATTCATTATATTAGTATTGGCGATAGCGCGAGGGCGCGAAGTGACGACGCCACGCGTCGCGGCGCAAGTGACATTTCCGCCCGATAACTTGACCGGCTGGGAGCGTCCTGCCTCAAAGACTATTTACTGCCATTACTCGCGAATCTACTTGAATGTATAGGTAATTCACTCCATGGAAACGGTCTGGGTGTAGTGGTAAATCCTGCTGACAAAAGCAAAAAGCCGACTTTATATCGATGTCGTATATATACGTATGATTTTGAACAAAACAACGCACATATTTACGTGAGAGTGTCCTTCAATTGCGATAGGTACTCACTTAGCTTTTTTTTTATTATTATGTATTTTTGTATCTGCAATCAGCTATTCAGCTTTAATCAGATGTTCTGGAGGTATTCAACGTTGAGGTTATACATGCATTGATGCAGCAACCTTTATTTCCCTCGGCTGTTTACTGTGATGCCAGTTTTGCCCTCTTGAGACGATATACACAATCAATGGTGTCAATAAGTTTTGCTGCTAGCTTGTTTATGTGGTGTTCAATTCTAGACACATAGTTCTTGTTGAAGGGTTTTATTTCTTCTTTAATTGTTGGTATTTCTGTGTAATTGTGTACGTCACAATTTTTCGTGAACCATGATGCGTTTGTTATGGTTTTCAGGGCATTGTTCTGGAAGCTTTGTAAAATTTAAATTCTCACACACTAAGTGCAATAGGTTTTCAATTCTTTCAGTCAGTAAGATTAGCATAAGAGCATAATTAGTGCGAGTGAACAAAAAAATCCAAGTCGAAGGGTGTTTTTAAGTGCTGTACTGTAGGTGTGAAGCGTTCACACACCCGTGTAAGCACAAAGTAGCTGCACCTTAATAGAACAGTTCGCAAGGGTCTCAAGTATTGAATGAGTCGAGCGAAGATTGTGTTAACTGAGTGCGAATGGGAAACATCCGCACTTGCAGTCCTTAGCGGAGACGCTAATCTACTTTACTACCTTGGGAGGGGGCGCGCTGGTTGGAGCACTAAACGGATCAGTTAGTTTTATCATAATGAAAGTAACAAAAATGCTCAGCTGTGTAGAGCAAAACACACAGAACACGGGCGCGGGTCGGGTCGTGTTTCTTATTAGGACCCGCACACGACCCACGCACGCCGCCTGTGAGTTGTCGTTCATAGAGATAGGCGAATAGACACGCTGTACTCCCAATCCGACCCGCAACCGGCCAGTGTGCTTTTGAGCTTAAAGGAGATCTACATCGATCAAAAGATTACGTCAAGTTGAAGGGTAACGTCGTAGTTGCGCAACAAAATATTCATAACAGCACGACTACAATGTGATTCAGAAAATGGAACCACTCGGCTGTGTGTAAGTGCGGCAAGGGTGCGGTACCTTCCGAAGTTCACTGAGTTTTCATTCAAGCGAAGCACCCTAGAATTTACCTGAAGGTATAACGTTTATGGAAGGTTTTATACCAATTTGAAGGTTTCTGAGGGTATGATTACAGCGCCCACACTTCTAATAAATCGTCGGGACCAGCAACAATTTGCTTTCAATTTCTACTCCTACACGGTGTGCTTTGATGTTCTTATTAAACAACGGGCCTGTTTCACGACCAGTAAATTGATCTGCCATTTAAATTTGGTTCTCTCCTTGTCTATTTTCAAGTGTCAGAAAGAGAAAGGGCTAAATTGATCAGTCTAATATGCTTTACTTGTCGATTGTGAAACAGGCGGTAAAGTAAATAAGGGTGTTGAAAGTATAAATGTTACATTCCAAAATGTTTAGTTCAATATATTTTCAGGTAGTCCGTCAAGGTCGAGACTCCTGTAATGTTGATGGGCGATTATTGCTCATAAAATGACCTCTCTGTGGACCTTTAGGGTGGGTTTCCACCAGACATGCGCATTAATGTGTTTTCACACATTTGACACCTCGCGAAACCTCGCTCCGATTGTCAAATGTATGAAAACACATTAATGCGCATCTCTGGTGGGAACGTACCCTTAGGTAAGATCTAGAGGACGCCCGCGACTCCGTACGTTTGTTACTCTAACCTATATCTTGGGGTTGGGGACGGTTTTCGAAAAATCCTTTCTCAGTGCACCCCTAACGTACCCATGGAATATTTCCTCCAAATTTCAAGTCCCAAGGGTTCAGCGCTTTATGCTGTGCGTTGTTTATCAGAATTGTCAGTCAGTGAGTTCGTCACGGAAAAGTTTTAAAGGTAATATTTAGAGAATTTGAATACTGTGAAACAGATAAAAATCCAATGAACGAATTTCCTTTGTAAACACACTTTAAACACGCCTTCAGGACACTATTCAAACGATGTTAGGAACGCGATAAATATAATAAAATCGTTTAACAGTCGATCAGCGCTGTATAAAATCATATCTCAGGGCTCCCTTAGAGCAAGGGGTGCCCGAGGGCGAGAAGTCAAGCAAGATCGATGTAAATTGAGCCCCGATACTTTCCCGGGAATTAAATTTCGAACATCTTGTTTGTTTATTTCCCTGCTAGGGAATGATCTCTAGTGATATTTGCTTACCTCTATAAAATTGTTGGTAAAGTCCTTGGAGTCTCCAATTCTAAGACTCGACTTAGTTTTTTAGACTCTAGTCATTGAATCGAAGCTCGAGTTCTTTTAATCTTGGGAGGGACTTTAGTCTTCTGTAGTCTTCTATAGAGACTCAGTCTTCTATAAAGACTCGAATGTTTTGTTTTAAGTTTTAGTTAGGTCCTACTTATTGTTTAAAATCATTTCATGTATTTATTTTTATTTTTATTTCAAACCTTTTTTAACATGTATGACATCGTTTCAATTTCATTAGGTAGTCATCTTTCATATATTTGAATAGAAACTTCAAAAGTGAGATTCATTATAGAACTCGAGTCTTTTTGATGCACACCTACAGATGAAAAAAAACTGTAAAGAAATCGTATCTTTTATAGTTTTTTTTCATTTGTGTATCAAAAAGACTCGAGTCCTATAATGAAGACTTGAGTCTTTTCTAAAACTTGAGTTGTGATTTCAGGACTCGATAAGACTCGAAAAAGGACTCGACTCACGACTAAAAAGACTAGGAAGTCTTTTAAGCTCAGATTTCCGTAAATATGAGTCGAGTTCTTGCAATGTAGACTTCAAAAACTCGAGGCGTTACCTACACTGATCTCTACCTACTTAACGAGTTATAAAAATATCTGTGTACCGACTAGTAGAGTAGGTACCTACTGGGTTTAATTGATTACAACCATTTATTAGTTAGGGTAAATGTTTTGTGTATCAATATTGCGAGAAATATTATGAAATGAATTACCTTTCACCCTTAAGTTTAATTACCTGTGTAAAACTACGCTTTGAAACATGTTTTGGTAATAAACACCTCATTATTAAAACAACTCCTAACGAAGTTACAAAAAGCATTTTTGTAATATAATTACGATTTACACGGACGTGGTTCCTTTCTACGGCTAATTAAAAAGCACAATTTCATAGCGTAGCTTGAATTCCGTTATTTTATTACTATATTCATTACTCTGAGCGGAAAATACCCATTTTAATTATTACTGTACCATGTTACCTAATAGATAGACCCGCCTGTTATCAGACATGGGGTGACGTCCCACACGTTTGCTATAATGTACTCAATGCATCAACTCTTTTTCCTTATACCATACACAATTAGACAATAATGCATAGACTAGACCTAATAGGCGTTAGCGGGGGCTATGTAGGGGGAAGGAAACTCCGTGTAATCGAATGAATTCAAAAGTGTACAGACACCAGCATTAATATATTATCCCAAATTCGAAGCAAAAATATCTTACACGCTCTTAAACCTCTAGTAATAAAGACGTGGCAGATATTTTTGCGCCCAATTTTGCATAATATATTATTGCTGGTGACTGTACGTAGCCCTGCCAAATATCTCAAACAAAACTCCTATAGCAATCACAACCTCATTACTAAGAGGAGAGGATTGGATCTACTTTGGCAATTGAATCTTAGATGCTGTTTATTGGCTTAGGAAGGCAGTACGTATCTTTGTAGTCGACTGCACCAGCCTCCACCCAACGTCTGTCCCCGCAGGAAGGTCGCTCACGAACTTGTCCTACTATAATCAACTTATTTTGTTTCAGTAAGCATGGAGGAGCGGGAGGACGAGGGCCCGGGCGTGCCCGACATGACGATGATGCCGCAGATCACCGAGGAGGCCATCAACGATAATCTGAAGCGGCGGTACAAGCACGACCTCGTATATGTATCCTTTGAAATATTTTTATTATCCTTCGCATGCATATATGAGGCTTAAGGCAAGATTCCGATATGGGCGATCCAACATATCGGGATCATACCTTTACATTTAGGTGCATTTAGCGACGAATATCTGTCGTCCGATTTCGAACCTTATGGACGCGATGCGTAATCGAGTGAACTGACCGTAGCCGTAGCCAAGCAAACATCGTTTTTCTGCAAATAAACTGCTGATTAGCAGCTATCTGCGTTTTGTTATTTCAATTATACCTAATAATAAACATCAGGGGTTAATGTCACATAAATTAACCTAGTCCCAAACTAAGCTCTAGGCTTGTACAGTCAACAGCATAAATAAGTGATCATTTATGTACCTTGTCGCTTTCAATCGTTTCACAATTTTGTATGACATTTCAAACACGACGTTAGTGACAAGGTACATAGATTATCACTTATTTATGCTGTTGACTGTACTATGGGTACTAGAAAACGATAAACTTACAAAATATCCAAGACTCAGGAACCCGCGCTTATCACACAAATATCTGCCCTTACCGTGATTTGACCCGGGGGCCGCGCCGCCTTTGTGCTACCAATTGGGCTAACGTGTTGCATGTAAAGAATACTTTTTTCTGAAATAGTATTGAATGCTTACTTTAAAGGCTAATATATACTCCAATAGATATGTCACGAATAACTAAATTCTACGTTAAACTGCCTTTCTCACTCTGCTAATGTGGCTCCCAAGCTGGCTGGAGCAGCTATGTCTAGTCTACTGCCCGACAAGATTATAAGCATTTACTACGCGGTAGGACATCATCCACTTAAGAGTCCTTATTAGCAATTTCCACATTCTCAATTTTACAGGCACGTAATAATTGGAAATTTTATTGACGTAATTGTTTGAGTGATTAATTTGTACTGTCTTGGTTATTGTGATATATTTCGGCAAATAATGATTTGGTCATGGTTATTCATTCTCAGGATTCAATTTAATCCCACACTTTTTTTTTTGTAAAAGTTACGCATATTCTAGAAAAGGGTTGTCAAAGTCAAGCATGTTAAATCTCATTGCTACGCTCTGGGAATTATTCATAAAGTAAATATGTAGTTTCAGCGGTGTAAAAACATTTTTATGATTTTTGTGCGTTAGTCACTAAAGTATTTTAAAAACTTAAAACTTCTCACTCAAAGAAGAACTTACGGTTAGCACCTGACATATTAAAAATACATTTATAAGAGCGTTTTTTCCTTAATAAACATGACAGACATACACAGGATCCATTCTAGTCGCAGTGAATCCCTACAAGGAACTGGGATGTTACACAACGGTAAGCAACAATCTTATGCTATTTTTGATCTTGCCTGAAATCACAGCACACTTGTAGACGAGTAATATAGGCATAGCTAATCCAGAGGGGTGTGTCATCATGGTGACTAATAGAATTATCGCGAGATGAATCCGGAACATAAACTTGCTAACGTAAAATAGGGGAGATACTATACTAATATTAAGAGATTAATTACACTGAGCTGGAAAAAAATGTAGATTAGTATATATGCCTTGCTAAATCTCATCGGTTACCGTAGTCTTCGTAGCGAAATGTCATATTAACTTCCCGTTTTCAAAGAATCGTTAACACAATGGATCGCTTTCTAGGAAGCGCCGGTGTCTTCGAAAACAATGATGGTTATAGTAAAAAGGCGTTAACTTGTACGGTATACCGTAATCAATCGAGGGAAAACATTGATTATCTAATGATCGTTCATTCATGAATGAGCACAACATTAAGGCACTTTCATTCAAGGCATCGTCTTTTCCGTTGTGCTGATTTCACATTTACTTTACTAAGATCAATTTGAGACCTAAGATGAAGACTACTTGATGAAAGCAACATTATTTGTATTTCCAGGAGCACATGCAAGATTTCCGAGGCAAAGCCTTCGGGAATTTGCCTCCTCACGTATTTGCTCTCGCTGAATCTGCCTACAGCTCTTTACGGGTAAGTCAATTTCGCTTATACAATATAATGATATAGTTTACGCGCGAAGACATTCTAAGAATCCCGAAAATTTCAGTAGAAATTATATTAGTGACTATTTACGCTTTGTCAGTAGATATATCTATTATTTTGCCACCGGAAAGTGGTATTGCTTAATTGAATGACCTAATTTTGTCACTTGATATTTAACTTCCGTTTAAAGGTCGCCGATATGCTCGGTCTTTGTAATAGGATTTCGCATTCGTGAAACTAATCTGGTTCTCGTCTCTGTAAGCATTACATACAACATAACTCATTCATATTTAAACCCGACACCGAAAAGGGTTCTTTATTTACCAAACGAATTTCTAAGCCTTTTGCTTCAGAGGCGTTTAGAATAAATCCGTAATGTACTTTTTTGTGCGAGATCGAACTTTAGGATTACCTATATTGGAAATGGAAAACCCAAATTTAACACAGAAATATCAAATTAGGGTGTCATTATCATCATTGCGTTACGATAGAAGAAACACCTACCTACAGGAAGGATTGTAAATCGCGGCCCTAATTGCGCGCAGCATTAGCAGCAAGAGTATAGATATCACTCTCAATCTAAATCCGTTAATGCTCGCTTTAAGAACTTGATCACTCTCTTAGCCCGTAATGTAAGTCAATCAAAGATAAGACCTTTTCTACCCTGTAATTAAGATAGATTAAAAAGGATTTCTTTCTCTAGAATGGCGAGAAGAATCAGTCTGTAGTGATATCGGGCGAGAGTGGCGCAGGGAAGACGGAGACGACGAAGCTGATATTACAGTATCTCTGCGCGGCTGGGGGCCAGGCGACGTGGGCTGAACAGCAGATATTGGAAGCCAACACTGTTTTGGAAGCTTTCGGTAACTACTCATCATTCACTGTTTTTGACATTAAGATTTTTGAGTTGCTGGATTCCATACGAGTCTAACAAGACGTTAGTTAAATTAAGATTACGTTAATCTCAAAAGAACTTGCTGTTATTACTAGAATGCTCATCCAAATAAACAATACTTCAATAATTTAGTAAAGGTGCATCACACCAACAGCATTCGTCCACGATCGTAAACGAGCTATGGAGGATGAGCAACCAATGTTCCTTACCGAGTCCAGAATTCGTTTGCGTTTGGCACGTTGACTAAAGACGGGAGCCGTGCGAGCCGTGTTATGTGCACACAGCTCAAAGGTTCGAAGATGAATGCAAAACATTACACGCAAATGCTGTTGTGAGGACAATCCTTTAAAAAAAATTGTTTTCCTTAAGGTAATGCCAAAACGGTCCGTAACGACAATTCGTCCCGCTTCGGCAAGTTTGTCGAGGTGCGGTTGGATCACCGGGGTGGGATCCGGGGCGCGGTGCTCCGGGACTTTCTACTGGAGCGCGCCAGGATCACCGGCCCGGCGCCCAGGGAGACCAACTACCACGTGTTCTATCAGCTCGTTGAAGGAGCCAAGGTACGTCAAACTAAACAGCCTACATACTGCCCTCATAAGCCAATTGGCGGTATCTCAAATTCAATAGCCAAAGCAGATTCAATCTTTTCTCATTAGGCATGGGGTTGCACTTACTACAGCACTTATGTCTGAGATACCGCCAGTAGTCTTAGTAGGTCAGCATATACACAGCTAAGCTTATATAGTGTTTAAATAAATAAATAAAACCCACCAAGACGCGCCCTGTGACCCTGTCATTTAATTTTGGGTGCTAATTGAGTATGTACGTAAAATTTGGCTCTTCATGAAATGATGACTATTACACGTTTTGTCGACTGTAAACTTAAAAAAAATCTAGACTGTAACCCAACCTTTTTCAATTGTAGCACAACGCTGAGCTCCGCACAACGCTCCGACTCCGCGACGACGTGCAATACAAATACCTTCGGCCTGAAGACGAGGACGCCCGCAAGGGGCGGGGCGGGGAGCAGGGCAAGCTGGAGGCGCTACAGCTGGCGCTGACGGTGCTGCAGGTGCCGCCGCACATGTGCGAGGGACTGTTCAAGGTGCTGGCGGCCGTGCTGTGGCTCGGGAACGTACAGTTTCAGGTAACCGAAATTGGATAACAGTAGGTATTATTTATTTATTTAAAATGGGTTTGCGATTGACCTCAATCTCACCTGATGTTAAGTGACGACGAGGTCGAGGGCAGTACACGCATACCCAGAGAAAAGCCTTTTCACTCTTGCCTTGAAAACACCAAGGTTGTTCCTAAGGAAATGTGAAATTTATGCAAAACTCTAAGCACCAAATTTTTACTCAGTTGTAACTCTTATGATAATTCCGTTACGACCATCGCTGCCACGGTGTACTGTATTTCAGAAAAAAACGGTCGTGTTAAGTACTATTCTGCAATTATGCTCGTCGGAGTTGCATATAACAGTCCCCTTTCTTAGATTCTTTCTTGTATGGATTTAGATAAATATTGAGATACTTTACTGTTAAATATCATAGAATATTTTGTCATACTGATTTTGTTCCAGGATGTGGATGGTGAACGCAGCGCGTTGGCCCCAGAAGATGCGGAAGCGGTGGATGCTGTGGCCGCTTTATTAGGCCTGGCGCCACCCACCGCGCAGAGGGTCCTACTCGAGCGGCAGATCAACGTCCGAGGGAATGTGACTGATATACCGCTGAGGTTGCCAGAGGTAAATACACCTGGAGTTAAATTTGCTGACATTTGCGAGGACCAATGAGCATCAGGTCCGCCTCGTGCTTTAACTTCGACATAACATCTTAAAACTCTTCGTTATGTAACAGCTGCATAAATAACTATTATTAACTTACCTTTGTACAACATACTCTAGTCCTTCGCAGACAGACAATAAATTATTGCCTATTCCCGAAAAGTAAGGAATTGCCAGGCAATCCCCGTTTCCGCCGAGGCATTTATAATGCTTTTCTCAAACAATGCGAAGAAATGATACAAATACATAATTATAAGTATTTGTAGAAAGCTTTCGACAAATTCAGAGAGAATCTTTTTTTGAAAGTATTAAAATAACGCAAAATGAACCGCCACCGCCCAACACTGCACCCGCAAGTTGTGTTTATGGCATTTTTTCATGATCCCTTCGATATTAAATGCAATAGAGAGCACTTTTGAATTGAATATCTAAACGGACAGGTATGGGTATCGGGCAGGACAGGTATGGGGAAGAAAATGAGGATTTTCAGTCTTATTTTTTCAAAATAAAAGTCATCCTATCCGAGCATCTTTGAGAAAATGATCATTTTCAACTTGCAGGCCCGTGAGAACCGTCACGCCATGGCGCGCGCCCTGTACTCCCGCACGTTCGCCTGGCTGGTGCGCCACGTGAACAGCTGCTCGGCCCCCGGGCGCGAGGCGCCGCGCGCGCTCGGAGTGCTCGACATCTTCGGCTTCGAGAACTTCGCCAGCAACTCGCTGGAGCAGCTCTGCATCAACTACGCCAACGAGAAGCTGCACATGTTCTTTAATAATTACGTGTTCGCGCTGGAGCAGGAGATTGTAAGTTTTTTGATATTCCGCCATATCAGCTGTGGTAATTCAACAATCACTATATTTTGAGTATTTGTGATGTTATAACCAGATAATTTACCCCATTTCAACGTAAATTCTAATTAGTTGTGGTCCAATTTACTTATTTCAAGTGTGTTTATTTAAACTAACCTAAATAATTCATTGTTAATTTTTATGAGTTTTGGTCCACGTTAAACAAAAATAACATCTCTTCATGTTTCCAAAGGAAGATGAAAGATCTGGGGGCTGATTTTAGACTTTCGAGCGCTCGAAAGTTTCACTTGGAAGTGAGCAAAATCTGTCAAACCGCATTTTTGAAATTACGAGCGATAGAAAATTTAAAGACGAGTGGTTCAAACTATTCGTTTTCAATTCTACCACTCTTACGAGGGGCGGCTGAAAAGTAATCTACCTAACAATGAAACAAAAGACTGTCGTGGCTAATTTTTTTTTATTTTTCTATATAGTCCCCTGCTAGTAAAATGCACTTATTAAATTTTTCAAATATTGAATTTAAACCATTAAAAAAAAAATCTTTCGGTTTGTCGTCAAAAAAGTCAGTAACCGCAGCCTTCATTTCGTCATCGGTCATAAACCTTCGTCCCCTGAGGTCTTTCTTGAGAAGTCTAAACAGAAAATAGTCACAGGGGGCTAAATCTGGACTATAAGGGGGGTGGTCAATGGTTTCGAAGCCATTGTCTTTAATTGCTAGCTTCGTTGTGCGGGCGGTATGCACTGGTGCGTTATCGTGCAAAATCAGAATACCTTTGTTTAGTTTACCTCGCCGTTTTTCTTTTATTGTCTCTCTTAGTTGGTATAGTAAGTTTGAGTAATAATCAGCATTCATTGTAGTTTTCTTCGGTAAATAATCTATGAGCAAAATCCCTTCTGTGTCCCAAAAGATTGTAGCCATAAGTTTACCTGCCGATGGACAGACCTTGAATTTCCGAGGCGGCTTCTCATCCTTAAATTTCCACTGTAACGACTCTTGCTTACTTTCCGGGTCCCATTGTCGAATCCAAGTCTCATCACATGTTACAATTCTAGAAATTATTTCTTCCTCTTTCCCTCGACTCATCTCCAAAAACTCTTCGCAACATTTGACACGCCTCTCCATGTCAAATGCAGTCAACATTCTGGGGACCCAACGTGCACTAACCTTGGACATGTTCAAATGCTCATGAATTATTTCATTGACTCGCTCTTTACTGACGCCCACATCTCTAGCTATCTCCCACTGCTTCACTCGTCGGTCCTCTAATATAATTTTTTTCACCCTGGCTACATTTTCATCGGTGACGGCCGAAACTGGTCTTCCGCTACGAGGATCATCTTCCAGACTCTCACGACCTAACTTAAACTGCTTTGACCAAAACTTTATAACAAATTCGGAAGAACACAAACTGCCAAACACACGTAACATACGCTGTCTGATCTCCGAAGGCGTATTCCCTTCTTTAGTCAAAACTTAATCACCGCACGCTGCTCGATTTTATCCATTTTCACTTTTTCTACCGACATGTTTGAAACAATTGTAGGAGACAAATAAACGTGATGCAATAAACAAATGAATGTAATACATTTTGAAAATAGAATAACAAACGAATATAAATCCATACCAGCCAGCATTATTTTTGTATATATTTCTGACCAAGGAGATTACTTATCAGCCGCCCCTCGTATTTCAAAAAACGGTATCGAAGATTTTGCTCACTTCCGAGTGCAACTTTCGAGCGCTCGAAAGTCAAAAATCGGCCCCCTGTGAGGCAACCTAACGTATTGCTTAACGATTATAGCAACTATAAAGTCTACAATGTTCAGAATTCTTGTCCAGCCTCTTGTATCAGGCCTCCTTAGCTAAGGCTAATAAAATGAAAGGTCATTTGGTGTTTTAAAGTCAAAGTGGAATGACTGATAAATAAGAACATTAGGCACTCAACTCCGGAAGAGTAATCAGTACAAACATTTTCGCTTAAAAATGTTGATTATTATACCTACATGTGTGCGTTTTCTTCGATATAATGGTCTTGTTTTAATTTGCAGTACCGGCAAGAAGGCATCGTCTACAACCAGATCCAGTTCACGGACAACGCGGCGTGTCTAGAACTGCTAGAGAAGCCGCCTCGAAGCTTGCTGAAGCTGCTCAGTGAACAATGTCATATGCCGAAGGTACGACAATTACGTATACTGTCCCCTTAACAGGAAAGTAAACATGTTCCACTACAACATGCTGGTCGTCAATAGCCTGAGATGAAACCTAAATATGCTTGTTATTTTGTAAGATATACAAATATATTAATATATATTAGGCAAGGTGGCTACGTGGGACTCACCAGCCAAAAGCGGCCGGAATACCTCAAAAACCATATCGATTCTCCCTCCACGCCGTGATTGACGAGGGCCAAAAGTTCTGCCTACGCATTCGACTACGACCCTCACCGGACAACCGTTCCCTGAAACAATTTTTTTTCTAAACTATCTTATCCATATATGTTTTTCTTAGGGCTCAGACGGCGCTTACCTCACCAACATCCAAGGCGAGTTCGGCGACCACGCGAGCTTCGTCAAAGGCTCCCGGCGGAAATGGGAGGAGGAGTTCGGCGTCCAACATTACGCGGGCACGGTCTGCTACAGCGTGCACGGGTTCGTCGACAAGAACAGGGACACGCAGCAGGACGCGTTCATCGACCACCTGAGCCGGTCGGCTAATCCTTTTGTGAGGGAGTTGGCTGATTACGTGCAGGACTTGGCTCCGCCTGGACAGGTTTGTTTATATTGTATACACTCACAGGCACCAGGCTTTTGTTCATACAATTGTTTACAAATATAACTTCTTAAGCCAGAGTACCTTCAAAAATATTTAACCGGTTTTGATATAATTTGTAGTGTTTTGTTGCTAATTAACTGAGATCCAAAGTGGCCATCAAATAGTATTTTTCAAGGTCGTAACTCTTTCCAAAGGAACCCAACAAAAGAGGGTCGGCGATTATTTTTGCTTGCCGGTGAAGCTTAGCAATAAAAGACTTTAAAACAAATCTGGGCTCGAGTAAAATTGGCAACATGATCAAATTTTTAACAAGAAAATTCTTAATGTGATAGTTGCCACGTGCATTTAACGTTTAACATTTTTTGTATAAATTTGGTAGCACTGTTAAAGGACCACAAAAGGAGTTACACGAAACGGGACAAATACAGGGTCTCATCTTGCCATCTCGCTTATGTATATGTCGCTTATAGATAATGAATTGCATATTTTCTTCTGTAGCTCAGAAGCCAACTCATGTAAATAACTTTGGAAAAAGAAATCTAAACGTCACTTTATTTTTCAGGATATGTCTCTATCGAGTCCTAGCGCCATGAGCACAACTTCGCGAGGAACTTCCAAAGGTCGGCCGACAGTCGTGGACACGTTTAGAGCGCAGCTGCAGTCTCTCGTCGACATGTTGCAGGCTACAGATGTTTGGTAAGTCGTAGTCACTTCTTTGTATAACGTCGGACAGTCATCAATTCATTATTACCAGCTGAAAAATCCCCATTGCTGGACTGTTGCATTGCAGAGGTATGTCCTTCCTAAAGAATTTCCGTACAAAAAAGTTCCACAGCGTGGCGGAGGAGTTTAATGTAGGACCGCGTCGCTTTTGCTCGCGGTACTCGATAACATGACAACAATAGGAGTAAAGACAATGAAAAATAAGAACCTTGTGGCCCTAGACAAGATGCGTTCGGCGAACGTTATCGCGGATCTGTAAAGCTGTCGTAAGCGGACGGTCGCCTCGAACGCTTGTAAACGATTACGAACGATGTAAACAGTTTTCGATAATCGTTTACATAGCGTCATTCATCTTGTCTTACTTCCCCTGATCAGTTTTGGTCGATAACTGGCATATTGAACCTGTCCTTGTTCGCCTTAAACAGCAGTATCTGACTAATATTAATCCTCAGGTACGTCCGCTGCATAAAGCCGAACGACAACAAGGAAGCGGGCACGTTCAGCGACCAGCTGGTGCTGGAACAGCTGCGCTACCTGGGCATGAACGAGATCGTGCGCATCCGCCGCGACGGGTACCCCGTGCACCTGCCCGCGCCGCTGTTCGCCGCGCGCTACCGCTGCCTGCTGCCGCACCCGCGCCGGGACCCGGACATAGGGTAACTCATCTTGCTTTGGTAGACTGCATTTAGAGTTGATTATGCGTGAGTTTCAAATAGTGAGAATAAAGCCCCGCCCGGCGGAGCTCCTATTTCTGTGCATAATGCGTTTCGAGTATAAGAAGAGAAACTTTAATACGATATGCGTATCCATAACATGTGGTCAATTTACTTTGTACGACTAGTTATTTATGATTGGTCCCTTCGCGAAGATGTTACCCGGTCAAGCTAATAACTTAACAATACGATACAACACTAACAATACGATAACTCCTTCTTTTTCATACGTTTCTCTTGCCCGCGACTCTGTCTGCACAAAAGTCGTTTATCGCTATTCCCTCGGGCCGTGACTGTATTTCTATCTAAATTATAAAATGTTTTTCTAACAAATTTCACTTTCCGTCGGCTGACTTGCTAGCTAGGTAGTTGGCCTCCTCTAGCATTAAAAAAGACCGTGCTGAAGACCTCGTTTACCAAAAACATCTTGGACACCAAAAACGAGCGCTATACGTGATCAATCACTTTATACAATTATAACAACCTTTATCTATATTGTTTTCTATTTACAGAGCTGTGATGTCGATAGTAAACGCTCCTAAAGAAGACTGGCAGATCGGTCACACGAAAATATTCATGAGGAGCTCGGTGCATATGCCTTTGGAAGCTAAGCGGACCTGCTTGCTGCAGACTTCCGCTCTGAGGCTACAGAAAGTAAGATCATTTAACGTCTTTAAAGTTTGTTTTGTTTCATCTAAATTTGAAACTTTGCGACCAAGGTTAACTATTAGTAGAACAAAATATACAGGCACTGTGATATATGACAAATAGCCTTTGGCAGACTACGAAATCAATTACTTACAGTTAGTGGTTTTCAATCATCGAAGTGGATTTTGGAAACCGTCAGGGAGGGAAGATGGCTGATTGAAAAATGACCGGCTTTTACTTTTGATTTATTAATTTCTGATTATAAACTCATTCATATGACATTGGCAACATCAATAAGAAACTGCCACAAATAAAAAAATAAAAAAATCGAAGTCTAATTCCAATACTACATTTTACGCGCATTGACACAACCATGCAATGTCAATTTTACTAACGGGGCACGCCTACGAGGATTGAAATTACACATTAAAATTTAAGAATCAGGACCAACACGTAACGTTCTAAAAACTTGCCAACAGTGGTACAAGGGCTCAGTAAAGCGCAGCCAATACGTCCAGTGGCGCAACGCTGTGATCGTGCTCCAAGCGGCGTGGCGCGGCTGGAAGGAGCGCGCGGCCTTCCTGCGTCTCCGCCGCGCCACCCTGACCCTGCAGCGCCATCTCAGGGGCGCCTTCGCCAGGGAGGTGGCTGCGGCTCTCAGGGAGATGAAGAGGGTCAACCAGGAGATCAAGCTGAGAGAGGAGAGGAACAGGTGAGTGTTGGGCAAGGGCTTTCAATTCCATCAATACGTTCAGTCTAACGACCTTTCAAAGGGGCGTTTGCGAGGGAGGTGGCTGCGGCTTTTAGGCACCTAAAGAGGGGGTCAACTAGGAACTCAATCAGAGGGAGGAGAAAATTAGGTGAATTAGTGACAGATCCCCTACAATTTGAACGAAAGATTTAATAAGGGTCGCAGGAAACTGCTTTCTTGGACCAGAATCGCCGCATCAAGGACTTTATGGAAATCCATGGACTACATAATTGTTCAGCAGTGGAAGAGTATATGCTGAGAAGAAGAAGAAGCAGGAAACTGCTGCATGCGCGTGGAGAGACGGGGTCATGGTGGAGATCTTTCCGCAAAGGGCCAACAGGGGCACGTTTTATAAAGCTACAAGTTACAATTTTACAGGTCTAAACTGGCAACACTGCTCAAATAGCTGGTCGTCATTGGTCGAGGTTGTGTCAAACGGAAACTTGTAACCTGTAAATAACAATTTGTAGCTTTATAAAACAGGCCCCAGGAATCGTCCAGCAGTGATTTCTGCTGACATTGAGGACTACACGATAGTGCAGGACATGTTTTGCGTGTTTCAAATAAAACCAGCGATATAATAGCGTAGCGGCATTCCATTTTAGTCCTTAGAGACTGCAGTCATGAAATGGAGATTGCAAATGTCTCTAGCCTTAGAGCCAACTCACAATCATTTGGCAAGTGCGCTCGTTTGCGTCTTCTGAACCATTTTTTTTACCACATTTCTTCGTTTTCAGCCTCGCAGAAAAAGCCGACCAGGAGCGCGTGGAACTCGAAAACATGGCGGACCAGCTCCGCGGCATGGCCAACCCCCAGGGCCGCGTGGACTCGGTGAACCTCGACAACCTGTTCGACTTCCTGGCCGACGTGCCGGCGCAGCGCGGCGCGCCCGACGGCCAGCCCGCCGCGCAGCCCAGCATCGCCGAGATCGGCGCTGACATGCAGCGGCTGGCCGACGACATGCACCAGGAGGTAGGTTTATTAAAGGATATAAATAAAGATAGATGTTAAATAACAAGAATAGATGTTAAGTAGGCCTCAGGTTTGTAGGGTACAAGTAACAATGGATACTTTTTCCTATTTAGTTGGAGCACGTCCTCGCGGCAGAAATGAACGAACTGAGCAAGTCTACTACGGAAGCTCAGCGGAAACCTGACGGCGCTCCCTCCGAGTCCATCCCGCCCCCGCCGCCTTCCTCCCTCCCCCTCGCGTCTATCCTCCAACCCTCGACGCCTCCCCCGGGCATGACGTCCTCCATGAACGGGCTCCCGCCGCCCGACGCGATGACCTGTTCGATAGAGATGACGTCGTCGATGAACGGATTGCCGTCCCCGATGAACGGGTTGACGTCGCCCGTGAACGGCGTGACGTCGGCCGGCATGAAGCCCCCGGAGGCGATGTCGTCGCCGCCGCCGCCGCCGCTGTCGCCGCCCGAGGAGGAGTCGCCCGGGCTCCCGCCGCCGCCCGCCATGCTGCCGCCGCCGCCCGGCCCGCCGCCGCCGCCCCCGCCCACTGTCAAAGGTGAGAACCGCGAATATCTTACCAAACACTATTATAAAAAAAACTGAAAAGCAAAAAAAATCCCTGCACCCTAGACGCGTCGGAAACCAAAACAAATCGAACAGTGCTGTTTTTTTTATAATATGGTGATCTAATCGATCGCTTGGCTGTTGACTTGCATGGGCCTTTTAGGGTGCCGTTACCCAAAGGGTGCTAAACGAGACTATTACTAAGCCTCTGTTGTCCATTTTGATTCGTTATAAGTAACCGAATGATTTTTTTTACAGAATAACAGCTAATTGTCTTAAAAATACAACACAGTAAATATTTTTTTAAATAATCTTCGTAAGCCTCATTGTTGTGACCGTTTCTTAACTGTGTTAGTTGGATTAGATCAGATTTGGTTTTTAATTACAATAGTTTCAACTTCAGATAGTTAGACCTAAAAAGTACAGAGATTCGGCCCGTTTTACTTTTGTAATGAAGACTTACCTAACCCCTTGAATCCCCAGACACGACCCCCCCGGAGCTCACAAACGGGGTAATCCCGAACGGCAAGCTGTCGGTGCTGAAGGGCAAGGAGCCGATCTACGAGTCCGTCATACCGCGGCCGGGCGGCGAGCCCGAGGCGCTGCCGCCGCCGCCGCCGCCGCCTGCGCTGCCCGTGGAAAATGGGTAAGTGGCTTATTAGTCATTATATAGGTTATAGGTTATAGGTTGTGGCGGGCTCTTTTCCGCAACTCGACGACTTAAGTGTGCGCCTATTTTGCGTGAGAGGTTGGTGACATTACTCCTGCCAACCCAGTTCCACCAGGAAGCCTAGCAGACCCTTGATGTTGCCGACGACTTCTGGTAGTGACCTCGGTTCCAGTCCGAGGTGTCGTGCCCTGTATGTTGCCACCTCTGGGCACTCCATGATGACGTGGGCAGCAGTTTCTTCTGCCGCCATGCAGGCTCTGCACAGGGAGCTGTCTGTAACACCTAAAGTGTGTAAGTGTTTGTTAAATAGGGCATATCCAGTAATAGCCCCAGTTATGAGTCGCAGTTTGGTCCTTTCCAACCGTCGCAGCCTCCGTGACAATCCGGGATTGATCGTCGGGAGGGCTTCCTTAGACTGCCTGCAGGTGTTTAGGTTTCTCCAGTGCTGCTGGTGTTCTACCTTGGTTCTATGTCGCAGTTTGTTGCGCAGCCATCCGAACGGGAGAGGCAGGATGGGCTCGGGAGCCACTGAAGCCATCTCCGAGCCTTTCCTCGCCAGTTCATCGGCTGCGTC
The DNA here is from genome assembly GCA_946894065.1 of Acleris literana. NCBI lineage: Eukaryota > Metazoa > Arthropoda > Insecta > Lepidoptera > Tortricidae > Acleris > Acleris literana. Next base: position 5,239,506 of record OX335685.1, on the reverse strand, counting down.
ATTGCCGCGTGAGTTGCTGTGTCCCTTTATCCACTGTAGTGTGATGGGGTTGCTCTTGCTTACCTTTGTCAGGGCATAGTGGCACTCAAGTACCAGCCCTGAGGTTACGGTGTGGCTCTGTAGGGCCTGGAGCACTGATCGGCTGTCGGAGAGTATTCGGATCGGGAGATCTTTTACCTTCCGTGCCTCGATTGCTGTCGTAGCCATTATGATGCCCATGCATTCTGCCTGGAAGACTGTGCCGTGGGCCCCTAATGGTGTTGAGATGTGTATGTTTAGGTCCTCCGAGAATGTACCGGAGCCGGACCCTAAACTTGTTTTGGATCCATCTGTGAAGATTCTTACCTCTCTGGGGTTCAGGCCCTCCCAGGGATCTTCGTGGAGCTGTATTTTGTACTTCTTGTCGAAGACAAATATCTTCGGCACTCTGTCGGTCACCGCTTCCATTAGTGGTTCGTTACTTACCAGCTCATATAGGATTTCGGTGTGTGGTACCCTGGTGGTTTTCCACAGGTTTAGTTTACTGAGGCGTACAGCGGTCGCGGCCGCCTCCTGTTTGATGAAGAGGTGTAGGGGCGGCAGGTCGAGTATGACTTCCAGTGCTGCTGTGGGTGTTGTCCGCATGCATCCCGTAGCTGCCATGCCGGCTAACCTCTGTAGTCTCTGTAGTTTAGCCTCGACAGTCGATAGTTTGGTGCGTGGCCACCAGACCATCGCGCCGTAGCTTATGATGGGTCTTATGACGGACGTGTACAGCCATAGGGTAATCTGGGGGGTAAGTCCCCAGGTTTTACCTACCATTCTTCGGCACTGCCAGAATGCTATAGTGGCTTTGTCACTTTTGCTATTTAGGTGATTGCTCCAGTTCAATTTGTTGTCTAGTATTACTCCTAGATACTTTACCTCGGTCGAGAGTTGCAGCTCTGTGCCGAATATCTTGGGGAGCCTGTAGTTGCCTAGGTTGCGTTTGTTTGTGAACATTACCATCTCCGTCTTTTTTGGGTTGACGGACAGTTCGTTATGTGTGCACCAGCGTTCCACGATTTGCAGGGCTGAACGGGTTATGTCACATACTGTACTGGTGACGTTACCACTCGTGAGGATTACTCTGTCGTCATCGTAACCCACCGTGTAGTAGTGACTGTCGTTCAGTTTGGTGATCAGCTCGTTCACGACCAGGTTCCATAGCAGCGGCGAAAGAACGCCTCCTTGGGGTCATCCTTTCGCCACAAGTGCTTGCTGGGTCATATCCGCTTCTAGCTTGATAATTCTTTTGCTGAGCATATTACCTATCCACTAGGTCATTACTGCGTTTACCCCATGCCTATTCAGTGCTGCTGTTATGCTACTGAAGTTGGTCTTGTCAAATGCTCCTTCTATATCGATAAAGACGCCCAGGCACAGTGATTTGTTCTTGATGGCTTCCTCAAGCCTGGAGACCACTGCGTGCAGGGCTGAGTCTGTGGATTTACCTTAACTGTAGGCATGTTGATTCTGATGTATTGGTGCGTTGACCAGGTCCTCTTCACGCAGGTGCCTGTCGCAAATTCTCTCCAGCGTTTTAAGTAGAAACGAGGTGAGACTGATAGGTCTGTATGATTTGGGGTCCGAGTAGTGACCCTTACCTGGTTTGGGTATGAATGTTACTTTGACCTCCCTCCAGCGCCATGGCACGTATCTGTGCGTAAGGCAGGCTGCTAGGATCACCGTGAGTAGCTGTATTAGGTCTTCGCCGCCCCACTTAAGTAGGGCGGGGAATATCCCATCCAGTCCCGGTGATTTGAAGGAGTCAAAGCTGTTGATGGCCCATTTTATTTTCGTGGGACTGGTTACCTCGTGTGCGTATTTCCATTCAGCTTCCGTGGGGACGACCTCCTCCCTCGTCCGACTTACCGGTGCTGATATTACGCATCCAGGGAAGTGAGTTTGTACGAGAACATTCTCTGCTTCCTCTGGCGAGCTGGTTAGGGTGTTGTCTGGCCTTCGTAAGGAGCCCATGGTGTGTGTTGTGTGTTATTAGTCGTTATTCTCTCGGGAATTTTTAAATTTTCCAGAATGAACGAATGCCTGTGTTAAATCAGGGTATAAGCTATCTCCATTTCACAATTCATCCAAATCCGTTCAACCGTTGCAGCGTGAAGCAGTAACAAACTAACACACAAATTTATAATATTAGCAGGATTAAGTAAACCTGATCTTGACTCTTGAGCTAGACGCCCGCCGTTCCAAGTACGATTACGATTGTATTAACCTCAATTCATAATTTTATTCTGCGGAATAGTGACAGCACAATATCCACAAATGGTGACTTGTCTTTGAATATGTACTAATTTTTTACCTGTTCCTTACTAGATATGTTTTTTTTTTCGTTTTATTGAACTTTCATATCGATGGTTACAAACTAATTTAACAAAACTTCCTAACAGCTTCTCATCACGCGAGCCTGAGCCGCTACCACCCTCAGAGCCGCTGCCACCTCTACCTATACAGAAAACGCCCCAGCCCGTACAGAAACCGCCGAACATCATGACGAGCAGTATGACGTCACAGAAGCTCCCGTCGTCTATGACGAGCAGTATGACGTCACGCAAGTCTGCCACGCCGCCACCGCCAATACCGATGGACACGTGCATGAGCCCGCAGCTTATGATGAACGGGGACTCTAATGTAAGTATAGACTCGACGATCACATACTCTCTTCACCTGGCTATTCTGTCCTACAAAAAAGGAGCATGTGTAATAGAAAATATATTGCACATGCGACCTTATGTAATCTTAAAATGTTTGATATGCTTTTGAGTTTTGTCTTTTATATGTATTAATTTATCCCTGCAGTGGTGGGATCAGTTTACATTATTGTAAACTGATCCCACTTGACATTATCTTCGGATGCCTGATAATCTACTATGTCCTTAAGCACTATGTACACTTTTTTTCGGGTCTTCCTCTGCATCCATGACTAAAGATTGGAAATTGTAGTACCAAGTTCCCTGCGATCGTCAGGTGGCCCCGGCTTTACATGGCCACACCATCGCAACTTACTCTCCCTCATCTTATTGGCTATATCACGTGCGCCTAGGCTTCGTCGTACTAACTCGTTGCATACTGATTGTTTTTTTTATGGTTTCAATTGTCACTGACATAGTTCCGTAGTCGTCTACGCAACATTATTAAAATTACAACACATCGAATCAGTCCCTAATCCGCACATGAGATCAGCTTTCAGGATGAATCTTCAACTTTTAATCAACTTCCAATCCACTAAAGCTTCCCAATTTTCCATTGTACAGAGCACAGAACGCAACGCGCGTCGCAAAGAACGCGTGGAGCGGCGTCTGCACCAGATGGAGGCGGCGTCGACGCCGCCCGCGTCCGCGCTGCCCACCACGCCGCCCGCCGACGCGCCCAACGACCTCGCCGAGTTCGCCAAGCTACACTTCAACGACCATCCCAGATCGCCGGAAGGTATGTGGAACTCGCAACATCGTTGATAGCCATATCTAACTACTGATCTAAAATTAATACTTACCAGTCGCGCAATATATCAAACTCCTATTCCTCTCCAAAATCTGATATTTAAGGTGTCTTTCTTTTTACAAGCAAAAAATTACATTCGAACAAATTGTATACTTTATTCATGATGGTGTAAATATAACCTCTTAATTGTCAGTATTTTTTTTAGAGTAGCTCGCACATTAATTAACTTCTTCAACACTTAATATTCTGTTCAGGCACAATAATAGCGACGCTGACACGCAAGAGTAAATCCATGGAGCTGTTGACCAAAGAAGAGATGATAACGTACCACAAAGGGAACAACATTCCCACCTCACACATACAGCTGCACGATCCAGACAGTGTTACCGCTGCTGTCAGCATATTCCGCGTAAGTAGCCACTCCTACGTATCAAATTGTACTTTGATTTTAATAGTGTAAGATTTACAATGATTTGTGTGTTTTCAGGATTTGTGTCGGTACATGAGAGGCGAGTTAACACCAGACAAGGAGACCCAAGTGATCCAAGCTTTAATCGGGAAGGGGTTGGAGCGGGAAGAGCTGAGAGATGAAATATTGGTGCAATGTGTCAGACAGGTAAGAGTTTATAGATCTACCGGGGTTGGTAATAAATAGTAGCTGGCAATGCTAGAATTATCAAGTTATTCTTAAGCATTTAAGTTTTTCCCGTAAATCGCGTAATACGTGTCAATAATGTATAGCCCCGAAATAAATAAAATCGTGGATTTATATTAAAGTTATGGAAAAAGGAAGGAAATTGTTGGTTTCATTGTAGCATTATTGTAAATTGAATCAGCTGATGTCGCCTTTTTTTCGGCTCCATGGCAAGATTTGAAGTACTTCGTTCTTAAGGTTCCTATTTAGGCGGAGGCCGGGGTTCACTTTTGGAATAGCTGATGTAGAAATCCTCAGTAGCGCTTTCATAACCTAATTTTTCTTGCTTAACAAGTCTCTCAAGTTTTAAGGGATGGCGTAATTAAGTAGTCGAAGGCGCTTCGGGTAAGACTCCTGGATCTAATCGAATGTACCGTACAGATAACGGAGTGCCCGGTGGAGGAGTGGGCGGAGCGCGTGTGGCTGATCCTGTGCCTGTGCGCGGTGGCGTGGCAGCCGTCGCGCGGGCTGTCGCGCTACTACTGCGCCTGGCTGCGCGGGCGCGCGCGGCTGGCGGCCGGCGCCGGCGCGCGCGCCGCACACTGCGCGCAGTGGTGCCTCGACAACTGCCGCGGCGCCGCGCCGCGCCTGCTGCCGCCCAGCACCGTCGAGATCGCCGTGAGTACCCGCGCCGCTGCTGTAGGAGGCTGCTCGTCCGTCCGACTGTCCTGCGCCGGCGCGCGCGCAGTGGTGCCTCGACAACTGCCGCGGCGCCGCGCCGCGCCTGCTGCCGCCCAGCACCGTCGAGATCGCCGTGAGTACCCGCGCCGCTGCTGTAGGAGGCTGCTCGTCCGTCCGACTGTCCTGCGCCGGCGCGCGCGCAGTGGTGCCTCGACAACTGCCGCGGCGCCGCGCCGCGCCTGCTGCCGCCCAGCACCGTCGAGATCGCCGTGAGTACCCGCGCCGCTGCTGTAGGAGGCTGCTCGTCCGTCCGACTGTCCTGCGCCGGCGCGCGCGCAGTGGTGCCTCGACAACTGCCGCGGCGCCGCGCCGCGCCTGCTGCCGCCCAGCACCGTCGAGATCGCCGTGAGTACCCGCGCCGCTGCCGTAGGAGGCTGCTCGTCCGTCCGACTGTCCTGCGCCGGCGCGCGCGCAGTGGTGCCTCGACAACTGCCGCGGCGCCGCGCCGCGCCTGCTGCCGCCCAGCACCGTCGAGATCGCCGTGAGTACCCGCGCCGCTGCTGTAGGAGGCTGCTCGTCCGTCCGACTGTCCTGCGCCGGCGCGCGCGCAGTGGTGCCTCGACAACTGCCGCGGCGCCGCGCCGCGCCTGCTGCCGCCCAGCACCGTCGAGATCGCCGTGAGTACCCGCGCCGCTGCTGTAGGAGGCTGCTCGTCCGTCCGACTGTCCTGCGCCGGCGCGCGCGCAGTGGTGCCTCGACAACTGCCGCGGCGCCGCGCCGCGCCTGCTGCCGCCCAGCACCGTCGAGATCGCCGTGAGTACCCGCGCCGCTGCTGTAGGAGGCTGCTCGTCCGTCCGACTGTCCTGCGCCGGCGCGCGCGCAGTGGTGCCTCGACAACTGCCGCGGCGCCGCGCCGCGCCTGCTGCCGCCCAGCACCGTCGAGATCGCCGTGAGTACCCGCGCCGCTGCTGTAGGAGGCTGCTCGTCCGTCCGACTGTCCTGCGCCGGCGCGCGCGCAGTGGTGCCTCGACAACTGCCGCGGCGCCGCGCCGCGCCTGCTGCCGCCCAGCACCGTCGAGATCGCCGTGAGTACCCGCGCCGCTGCTGTAGGAGGCTGCTCGTCCGTCCGACTGTCCTGCGCCGGCGCGCGCGCAGTGGTGCCTCGACAACTGCCGCGGCGCCGCGCCGCGCCTGCTGCCGCCCAGCACCGTCGAGATCGCCGTGAGTACCCGCGCCGCTGCTGTAGGAGGCTGCTCGTCCGTCCGACTGTCCTGCGCCGGCGCGCGCGCAGTGGTGCCTCGACAACTGCCGCGGCGCCGCGCCGCGCCTGCTGCCGCCCAGCACCGTCGAGATCGCCGTGAGTACCCGCGCCGCTGCTGTAGGAGGCTGCTCGTCCGTCCGACTGTCCTGCGCCGGCGCGCGCGCAGTGGTGCCTCGACAACTGCCGCGGCGCCGCGCCGCGCCTGCTGCCGCCCAGCACCGTCGAGATCGCCGTGAGTACCCGCGCCGCTGCTGTAGGAGGCTGCTCGTCCGTCCGACTGTCCTGCGCCGGCGCGCGCGCAGTGGTGCCTCGACAACTGCCGCGGCGCCGCGCCGCGCCTGCTGCCGCCCAGCACCGTCGAGATCGCCGTGAGTACCCGCGCCGCTGCTGTAGGAGGCTGCTCGTCCGTCCGACTGTCCTGCGCCGGCGCGCGCGCAGTGGTGCCTCGACAACTGCCGCGGCGCCGCGCCGCGCCTGCTGCCGCCCAGCACCGTCGAGATCGCCGTGAGTACCCGCGCCGCTGCTGTAGGAGGCTGCTCGTCCGTCCGACTGTCCTGCGCCGGCGCGCGCGCAGTGGTGCCTCGACAACTGCCGCGGCGCCGCGCCGCGCCTGCTGCCGCCCAGCACCGTCGAGATCGCCGTGAGTACCCGCGCCGCTGCTGTAGGAGGCTGCTCGTCCGTCCGACTGTCCTGCGCCGGCGCGCGCGCAGTGGTGCCTCGACAACTGCCGCGGCGCCGCGCCGCGCCTGCTGCCGCCCAGCACCGTCGAGATCGCCGTGAGTACCCGCGCCGCTGCTATAGGAGGCTGCTCGTCCGTCCGACTGTCCTGCGCCGGCGCGCGCGCAGTGGTGCCTCGACAACTGCCGCGGCGCCGCGCCGCGCCTGCTGCCGCCCAGCACCGTCGAGATCGCCGTGAGTACCCGCGCCGCTGCTGTAGGAGGCTGCTCGTCCGTCCGACTGTCCTGCGCCGGCGCGCGCGCAGTGGTGCCTCGACAACTGCCGCGGCGCCGCGCCGCGCCTGCTGCCGCCCAGCACCGTCGAGATCGCCGTGAGTACCCGCGCCGCTGCTGTAGGAGGCTGCTCGTCCGTCCGACTGTCCTGCGCCGGCGCGCGCGCAGTGGTGCCTCGACAACTGCCGCGGCGCCGCGCCGCGCCTGCTGCCGCCCAGCACCGTCGAGATCGCCGTGAGTACCCGCGCCGCTGCTGTAGGAGGCTGCTCGTCCGTCCGACTGTCCTGCGCCGGCGCGCGCGCAGTGGTGCCTCGACAACTGCCGCGGCGCCGCGCCGCGCCTGCTGCCGCCCAGCACCGTCGAGATCGCCGTGAGTACCCGCGCCGCTGCCGTAGGAGGCTGCTCGTCCGTCCGACTGTCCTGCGCCGGCGCGCGCGCAGTGGTGCCTCGACAACTGCCGCGGCGCCGCGCCGCGCCTGCTGCCGCCCAGCACCGTCGAGATCGCCGTGAGTACCCGCGCCGCTGCCGTAGGAGGCTGCTCGTCCGTCCGACTGTCCTGCGCCGGCGCGCGCGCAGTGGTGCCTCGACAACTGCCGCGGCGCCGCGCCGCGCCTGCTGCCGCCCAGCACCGTCGAGATCGCCGTGAGTACCCGCGCCGCTGCTGTAGGAGGCTGCTCGTCCGTCCGACTGTCCTGCGCCGGCGCGCGCGCAGTGGTGCCTCGACAACTGCCGCGGCGCCGCGCCGCGCCTGCTGCCGCCCAGCACCGTCGAGATCGCCGTGAGTACCCGCGCCGCTGCTGTAGGAGGCTGCTCGTCCGTCCGACTGTCCTGCGCCGGCGCGCGCGCAGTGGTGCCTCGACAACTGCCGCGGCGCCGCGCCGCGCCTGCTGCCGCCCAGCACCGTCGAGATCGCCGTGAGTACCCGCGCCGCTGCCGTAGGAGGCTGCTCGTCCGTCCGACTGTCCTGCGCCGGCGCGCGCGCAGTGGTGCCTCGACAACTGCCGCGGCGCCGCGCCGCGCCTGCTGCCGCCCAGCACCGTCGAGATCGCCGTGAGTACCCGCGCCGCTGCTGTAGGAGGCTGCTCGTCCGTCCGACTGTCCTGCGCCGGCGCGCGCGCAGTGGTGCCTCGACAACTGCCGCGGCGCCGCGCCGCGCCTGCTGCCGCCCAGCACCGTCGAGATCGCCGTGAGTACCCGCGCCGCTGCTGTAGGAGGCTGCTCGTCCGTCCGACTGTCCTGCGCCGGCGCGCGCGCAGTGGTGCCTCGACAACTGCCGCGGCGCCGCGCCGCGCCTGCTGCCGCCCAGCACCGTCGAGATCGCCGTGAGTACCCGCGCCGCTGCTGTAGGAGGCTGCTCGTCCGTCCGACTGTCCTGCGCCGGCGCGCGCGCAATGGTGCCTCGACAACTGCCGCGGCGCCGCGCCGCGCCTGCTGCCGCCCAGCACCGTCGAGATCGCCGTGAGTACCCGCGCCGCTGCTGTAGGAGGCTGCTCGTCCGTCCGACTGTCCTGCGCCGGCGCGCGCGCAGTGGTGCCTCGACAACTGCCGCGGCGCCGCGCCGCGCCTGCTGCCGCCCAGCACCGTCGAGATCGCCGTGAGTACCCGCGCCGCTGCTGTAGGAGGCTGCTCGTCCGTCCGACTGTCCTGCGCCGGCGCGCGCGCAGTGGTGCCTCGACAACTGCCGCGGCGCCGCGCCGCGCCTGCTGCCGCCCAGCACCGTCGAGATCGCCGTGAGTACCCGCGCCGCTGCTGTAGGAGGCTGCTCGTCCGTCCGACTGTCCTGCGCCGGCGCGCGCGCAGTGGTGCCTCGACAACTGCCGCGGCGCCGCGCCGCGCCTGCTGCCGCCCAGCACCGTCGAGATCGCCGTGAGTACCCGCGCCGCTGCTGTAGGAGGCTGCTCGTCCGTCCGACTGTCCTGCGCCGGCGCGCGCGCAGTGGTGCCTCGACAACTGCCGCGGCGCCGCGCCGCGCCTGCTGCCGCCCAGCACCGTCGAGATCGCCGTGAGTACCCGCGCCGCTGCTGTAGGAGGCTGCTCGTCCGTCCGACTGTCCTGCGCCGGCGCGCGCGCAGTGGTGCCTCGACAACTGCCGCGGCGCCGCGCCGCGCCTGCTGCCGCCCAGCACCGTCGAGATCGCCGTGAGTACCCGCGCCGCTGCTGTAGGAGGCTGCTCGTCCGTCCGACTGTCCTGCGCCGGCGCGCGCGCAGTGGTGCCTCGACAACTGCCGCGGCGCCGCGCCGCGCCTGCTGCCGCCCAGCACCGTCGAGATCGCCGTGAGTACCCGCGCCGCTGCTGTAGGAGGCTGCTCGTCCGTCCGACTGTCCTGCACCGGCGCGCGCGCAGTGGTGCCTCGACAACTGCCGCGGCGCCGCGCCGCGCCTGCTGCCGCCCAGCACCGTCGAGATCGCCGTGAGTACCCGCGCCGCTGCTGTAGGAGGCTGCTCGTCCGTCCGACTGTCCTGCGCCGGCGCGCGCGCAGTGGTGCCTCGACAACTGCCGCGGCGCCGCGCCGCGCCTGCTGCCGCCCAGCACCGTCGAGATCGCCGTGAGTATCCGCGCCGCTGCTGTAGGAGGCTGCTCGTCCGTCCGACTGTCCTGCGCCGGCGCGCGCGCAGTGGTGCCTCGACAACTGCCGCGGCGCCGCGCCGCGCCTGCTGCCGCCCAGCACCGTCGAGATCGCCGTGAGTACCCGCGCCGCTGCTGTAGGAGGCTGCTCGTCCGTCCGACTGTCCTGCGCCGGCGCGCGCGCAGTGGTGCCTCGACAACTGCCGCGGCGCCGCGCCGCGCCTGCTGCCGCCCAGCACCGTCGAGATCGCCGTGAGTACCCGCGCCGCTGCTGTAGGAGGCTGCTCGTCCGTCCGACTGTCCTGCGCCGGCGCGCGCGCAGTGGTGCCTCGACAACTGCCGCGGCGCCGCGCCGCGCCTGCTGCCGCCCAGCACCGTCGAGATCGCCGTGAGTACCCGCGCCGCTAAAAAAATCACTAAATAATCAAAATGAGAACTGTCAGATTTTGGTCTTGAATTAGATTTTCGAGTATAGAGTCGACCCTTATTCTGTCCTGCTAAGCCATATAGCAGAATCTCAATAAAATCTGTAGCAATCGCAACCCTATTTTTAAGAGGAGAGAATTGAATGTACTTTGACAATGAATCTTAGATACTATTAAACGGCAGTATTGTCGTTTCGTCACATTTCCTATAATTTTACCTCAATCCTAAATCAGCATAGTCAAGATAAATGTGGTCGCAGGCGATGCGCCGTCTCGGTACCATAGTGTGCCGCTTCTTCTTCCTGGACGGGCGCACGAAGGCCATCGACGTGCACCCGGCGGACACGGCGGCCGCGGCCGCCGCCCGGCTGGCCGACAAGCTCGGGCTGGCGCCGCACTCGCGCGCCGGCTGGGCCGTGTACCAGCAGCGCGGCGCCCGCGAGGAACACGTGCGAGCCACGCACTACTTGTACGACGTAATCGCCGCCTGGGAACTGTAAGTCTCACACACACTACACAAGTTTGTCATTTTCTGCCTCCATTCTGACGTCATACAGCAACCTGAACGGCTAGTACATCTTGAATTTACCAGCTTGTCTCTATCGTTACACGTTTTGTTAGACAGGAATATCCGAGCTTTAAACAAGTCGCGGGCAACTTTTGTTAGGCATCCTGAGGGCCCTGCCAAGATGCGCTACGCTAACTGACGTTTCTATTCGTTTCGTTTTTAACCAATCGCGTCACTGGTAGATCACGTGACTTTTCGTATCATGTCATCTACCAGTGACGCGATTGGTTTAAAAACGAAACGAATAGAAACGCTAGTCAGCGTAATGCATCTTGGCAGGGCCCTCTGATGTTGCATGTGTCTATTAGCGATGAATACTTTCCACCACATGACCCGCTGACTTGTTTACCTCTAACATTAAAAAGTCCAGTCTAGAGAATGGAAGATGGGCGATTTGAAGATTCATTTCTAGAATAAGTCATTTGTTTGTCTGCCAGACAACAAGGCCCCGGCGGCGGGTCGGCCGACAACCGCTTCGTGTTCAAGCGTCGTCTGTTCCGCGGCGGCCGCGAGCTCCCACACGACCCTATAGAAGTCGCGCTGCTCTACGCACAAGCTGTGCATAGCGTTGTGAAGGTCAGTTTGATTCATTGATGACCTTCCTTAACGCCTTTTAATTTAATTTAATTTAACTTTAAGCCTTTACGATTCTTTGAAATGCAGGAACACAATCCCGTAGCATAACTTGACGGAAACATTATACTATGTCATTAAAAGTTTCTGTATCATAGATTTTCGCTAACTGTAAACGGCCAGCCATAATAGTGGCTCGATCATGGGGCTATTGTGGTAACACTTGTCTACGATCTAAACTTAACCTTATTGGTAATAGATTAAAGCAGGCAAATTTTCCGCAACTTGATGACTTACTTTAGCGTAAATCCCTTATGTTAATTTGTTCCGTCTTTGGGGTTCAACGCTTTTAACGAATTGATATTTAATTGAACAGCCCGGAGATGGACATAGGGTATTTTTATCCTGAAAAATGACACCTCCCGATGGAGTCGCGGGTAAATGCAACTAACTTTTGCCTAAACGTGTTTGTTTCAGATGGATGAGTTTCCAGTATCGGAGAAGGTAGCGCTCCAACTGGCGGGGCTCCAAGCGCAGGTGTCGCTCGGCGAGCCGCCGCCAAGCCCGCCGCCGCCGCACACGCGCGCCTACTACGCGCAGCCCGAGCAGTTCGTTCCGCCGCGTATCGCGCGAGGGCGCCCGCAACAGCAGTGGGTGAGTTCACCATCGGACCACGTATGAATGTGCCCTGCAACATTATTCAGGCTTGTACTGCGAGATACCCAAGCCTTGATGCACTGTAATTGTAGGAGTAGTTCCAATATGGTGCCGTGACCAGGATATAGCGATCGGGACAGGCAACCAAAGGGTCTTAAGAGTTGTTACATTGTAAAAACGTGTAAACGGTGCGCGCAATTTTCAGTATGGTGCCGTTACCAGGATCTTGCGAGACAAATTTATAAAATATTTTCAGCCGTATTGAATGTCATGTTTTTTTTTAAGGTCCGTTTTTTTATTTTACTTTTTTGTCCCCAGGCCACAATCCTGGCGCAAGCTCACCGGCAGTTCGGCGCCGGGCGCGCAGAGCTCACTGCCAAAGCGTTATACCTCTCCTGCGTGATGCAATACCCTCTCTATGGCGTCACGCTCTTCCCCGTCACCTACAAGGGATACTGGCCGCATGGTAAGTCTAAGAAAAAGACTTCCTTCCTCGCTCGATGTTTTGGTACGACATGATGACATTTACATTCATTTTAATATGATTCATTAATTTAAAGATTGGGTCTTCACCTGCTCCCTAAGGTAAGATGCGGAGAGGTATTTTATAGCCATACTCATCATCGAACTTACCAAGCGAAGTCTACTAATGGGGGTTACCTACCACATTGATTGGTCGTCTGCCGTCAGTGCCTCTTTGACTCGTCTATTCAATAAGTATTCCCGCCAGGTTCGAGCGTACTCCTCGGCGTGGGCTCTGAAGGTGTAGTGCTGGTGAAGCCATCAGACAAGGCTGTGCTAGCCGAGTACCCGTACAACACCATCGCGACGCTGCTCATGGACCCAGTGGACAACGGGCTCACCATCAGCCTCACGCACCACCACCAGCAAGATGGACACAGGTATGCTATAGCAAAAGCTATCGATCAAAGAGTACTGATACCATCATCATCTCTTCTATGCAACCATGAACTTCACGATCAGGTTCAAAGGATGTTCATGGCATCACTGATCATATAAAGTACGCAATACCACGAGGTTGAGCATTAACCACTGTGATAGTTCCTGGACTTTAAAGCCAATCCTACATCAAACATTTACGGTCCTAAACTACTGCCCTGTGGGACACCGTACAGAGTTGCTAAAGAAATCACTGACTCATCAACGCAGAATTAAAACTGCTGAAGTCTCACTGGTCTCCCGTTTCCTTTCAGATGCATAGTCCTCGAGTGTCCGCAGAAGAACGAAGCCGCCTGGTTGATGGCGGCCTACAGCCCCGTGCTTGCCAACGGGCTGGCGGACGAGCCGCCGCGGCGCGCCGCGCCCGCCTCCGAGCGCTCGCGGCTGGCTTCGGCGCTGCGCAGCGCCCGCCGCGCGCTCGTCGACTCGGGCGTGCTGCGCCGGCCCTCCGAGATCTCCGCCGGGAGCTTCCTGAGGAACACGCTGAGGAGGTAGGACTCACGATGGTGCGGGAACTTGGAAGATCATTCGGTACATTAGGGCTCTTTTAGGCGTCGGCAAATATGGAGTGAATCTAGTAACTTGTTGGACCAAAATTGCTGAAAAAAAAGCTGGCGTGGTGAATTAAACTGATTATTACAGAGGGGCAATGCGGCTGCCCTTGAGCATTGACGGCCGAGTAAGTAACAGTTTATACAAAACATCAGCCGTCGAAGAAAGAGTGAGAGAAATCAATACCATTCATTGCACTTACTTTGAACTTTGCTAATACAATCAGAAGCAGGAAAAGGAGATTCCTGTGTTAAACTTTTCGGGCGAGGCGTTTCAGTTCAGATTCTTTCTGTGTCTTGTGTTCCCCGGAATATTACAACTGCATATGACACTTGTATGTTTGAACTACTTCTCTCATTCATTTTGTATTTTAGACTAAGTAAGCATCGCGTAGACCGGGTGCGGCTAGACGTCGCGATGGAGTCCCAGGGCGAGGCCTATAAGGGCTTCCCGGCCGGCTACTGGAGCTGGGCGCGCTCGCTGCCGCACAGCCTCACTAAGCTTAACGAGGCCGAAGAGGTCGCCGCCATGCAGATCTTTAAGGTATGCCCGTCTCTTGCGAGACTCGGTAGTGCTGCTACAACGTTTGGTATGATGGTTTCTAAAATAGTAGAAAAGTAGTATCTGCTGTTTTAACAACTAGTAATTTGTCCCCAGGATATAATGAGCCACGCGGGTCTGAACACCCCCGAGGGCAGCACGTCGAACCTGGCGAACAACAACAGTGTCAGCAGCCAGGAGAGCGACAGCGACGACCGCGTGGCGCTCGCGCAGGCGCTGTTGCAGCGCTGCCTGCAGAAGGACACGCTGCTCAGCGAGTTGTACGTGCAGCTCATCAAGCAGGTCAGACTCGCGTCCCTGTAGCAATGTGCTGTGTGGTGTTTAAAGGTCACTCTAGATAGTATCGAAAAGGTTGTTTGGAGTTTCCCTGAGGGATCGCATCAGAAATTATGACATCCGTCATAGCTGGTACGATTTTCTAGATTAAGCCAGGATAACAAAAAGATAAGAATGAATATCCGACTGGCCAAACAAATGGCTAGCGAAGACAGGGTGTATCGACAACTAGGTGAATTTGGTAAGAGTCCGTGGGATCGATCGTTATGGTCTATATCCAGCAGGGGGCGTCTTCTGGCGGCGATATGGATAACGATGATGACGTTATATCGTTTCCCCCCAGACGACGGAGCACCCCGAGCCGCAGTCGCGCGTGTCGGCGCGGCACTGGGCGCTGCTGTGCGCGGCGGTGGGCGCGGCGCTGCCGCCCACCAAGCCCGTGCGCCGCCTGCTGCTCGCGCACCTGCGCTACCGCGGCACCGCGCTGCACGCCGGCGAGGAGGGCAAGTTCGCGCGCCGGGCCGAACAGGTACGCCGCACGCGCACCCACTTGACAGCGACAGCCGACAATTCGATCTTCATTACGAACTTAAATATTTTACAGGTCACTAGACTTCTTTTAAACTACGCCATGCATAGTGAATTGTCACCTTGTCATAAAAGTAGTCGTGAAACTCGACTAGCCCCCTATTTCACCATTTTGATATGTCAAACACAACACAAATGTGTGACAGTTCGGTATACATTACGATGATGATAATGATATAGGTGGCCGGCAATGTACACTGAAATGTCACCTGTCACCTATCATTGTCGGGATGGTAAAGGATTTCGTCCATTAGAATACGTTATTGAAAAAAGCGGCGGCGCATCATCTAGACACGTACAGGCATCAGCGTTAACGAAACCTGTTCAGATTTTCAGGTTATCAGTGTATGCGGGTCCTTCATTGTAAATCTTAAAACAAATTGTCAGAATAGATATCAGAAATGATAATGGTCCCAAATTTGAACCTTGCGGAACACCCAACTTTCCCAAAAATTTAAAAGGAAAAATTAAAGTTTACCGTCGAAAATTGGCTAAAACTTAATAAGTAATATTTTAATCGCTTGAAAATTTAACATTAAATTATATTTAATTTAAAAAAATAAGAAGAAAACTTACAAAATTTCTCGATTAATTGTGTCAAACGCCTTAGCGAAATCCGTTGATAGGCAGTTGATTAGAAGGATGTGTATTATGTTCAGATTGCGCTGAGCATAGCACAGGTGCCGCGGCGCGCGACGGCGCCGTCGAAGGAGGAGCTACTGTGCGCGGCGGCGCGGCGGCCGCTACACGTGCGCGTGCTGCTGCTGGACGGCAAGCAGCTCGGCCTCGTGTTCGGGCCCGCCGCCACCGCCGACCACCTGGTCGCCATGCTGCGCGACAAGATCGGCCTCAGCGACGCCGCCACCGGTCAGTACACCGAGACTCGTACCGACACAGTGCGAACCTTTACTCGGTATTTATTTGCTGCCTTCGTCTAATGGGATCCAGTTGCATTTTGTGAACGTTAACGAGTTCATAAATCGTCCGATACCTAAGTCAATTCTTTACATTTAAACAGACTAACAGAATGTTGCAGAATGCATCTTGGCTAGCATTTATTTTTGTTTTTTCTTTCTTTCCAAAAAGCACATCTCAGTGAAAAGCAGGCAGTGACAGCTTTGCTAGCCGTTATGCGTTTACAAATTAAATCAAATTAACAGTGTTTCCCCAAGCCTTCTGTTCATAAACATCGTATGTTCAACCGTGAGAGTATGCCCTTGTTGTAGGTTACGCACTGTACGAGGTGTGCGCGAACTCGACGCCGGCGGGCGCGGGCGAGCGTGCGCTGGCCGGCAGCGAGCGCGTCGGCGACGTCCTGGCGCGCTGGGAGAAGGCCGGCGCCACCGCCGCCGCTTGCCGGTAACACACGCACACACACACACACACACTTAAATTATTCACACGATAGCGCCCCCCGACACGTAATGACCACTTTCAAAGTTTATATTTCCCATAACGACCTCATCCTAGTATTAATGAAAGCTCAAGGTCATCGAAATGGCAACCCCGAGAACGTTTCTACTCGTAGTTTATTTGTTTGATCTGAAATTAAGTGGGTAGGTGGGAGAGAGTTGATACGAGGTCATAAGAAGGTTCAAGACCACTCAAGATTTATGGAAAGAGTAATGTATAATTATTATTTGTGCTACCAAATCATAAGATACGAACCATACCAACTTCAGAATTGAAACGAAAATACAATAATGGCAGGTTGGTGTTCAAGAAGCGTCTGTTCCTGGGCCCGCGGCCGCTGCACTCGGCGTGCGCAGCAGAACTGGAGCTGCTCTACTATCAGGTGCTGCACTCCATCCGGCACGACCGGCTGCCCATCGAGACGGACGAGGCCGTGAGTACATGTCATATTTACTTGTTTTGTTTGTCATCGAGTTAAACTTAACATGTGAATAAAAAAAAACTTAGTGCAGTATCAGGTCGTGATCATCATTGTGTTGGCATTGGAACTATTCAAGTGTCAAAAATTGTGAATCTCTTGTTTTATTAATATAGTACATTTATAATAGGCCGCCAAGTATGACGTTTCAGGTGCGGCTAGGACAAGAGGTCATTAATGGAATTTCATACAAATCGTGCAGGCCTAGGGCGGCAAAGTCCTCTTTTTAATTTCCATTCCACATAAATTTGTGGCACAAGCATCATGACATTCTGCCACTATCTCTGGCACAATGCCAAAAAACTGTTTTTTTTAATTTTAGCGTAAACATGGCGGCTGTGTTTATGAACAGGCTAGATAGCTGTTTTTTTTTTAATATACTAAGCCGTGCATCCAACCAAAGCGTTTGCATGTTTATTTAAAGTACCAGGAGAACAAAGGTAATTAGGGGTGCGTAGCGCAACTTAGATCGCAGGCGGTGCGCTGCGGGCGGGCGGGCGCACCCGACACAGCGCGGATGACTGAGCACTGTAGGTTACTTTTAACCCCTAGTATGCTTAGGCACGGATCCGTGCTCAAAATTTGGATATCTTTTTGTATTTTTTTAAGCTTAATTTTATGGACTATATTGTAATCAGAAGAGACTAGAACTTGGTACTTTTTTGACTTCCCGCATACGAGGGGTTGTTTATGCACTCCTAGTAATAATATTTACTTTGTAATTTTACTTTTAATTTCTTTAATTCATTATTATTATGTTTGAGAAAAGCACTATACATACCTCGGCGGGAATTATGGGGCTTTGTCCCGGCCTCTGTAGTAATGTACTATTAATTCAACCCCTATAAGGCTGGGTCCTACTTTGCTCACATTATCGAGCAGTAGTTTTCGCTACATTAATGTGCCATCTCCGAGCACGTAAGCAGTATTATAGGCATGTCACTGACGTCATTCATGCCGCTGTAGGAGCATCTTCCATAAGAATAAACAATAACTACACGTAGAAGTGAAACTCCCGGCTCCGGACGCGCGCTCGGCGCGTTAAATACCTACCGCCTGGCGACACCTGAGGTGTCTAGTTAGTCAGGGGCGTCACAGACGGAATATATATGTATTAACCAATCTTGAATTGGTTTTCGTATTTGTGTTGATTTTAGGGTTTATGGTTGAAGATAGTGTTTTAAAAAGTGAACGACTATTTACGGCAAAATAATTAGAAATAGGTAATTGATTGAATTAAGGAGTTTTATTTGTTAAATAGTACATCCCCATAGATGTTGAAGATAAAAACGGCAACATTTAAAACGAATTAACACATAAGAATAGTATTTTGTAATAAAGCTTTTTCAACTTAATAAAAATTGAAATTAATGGTCCGGAAAGGAACGTAAAAAGTAATCATCCGGAGTTACGATATTTAAAACTTATTGGACTTAAAAGTTGGTTTATTTATAGACTCGTTTCTGTGTTTTATAGATGATTAATAGCCACATAAGCCATTAAATTTTCTCGAGATAGATCTTAATATCATCAAAAATATTATTACCTAATTTAACGTAAATGTAAAAAACTCATTTTGCAACAATGTTTCCACGTTGAAGGAAAACATAAATAACATTTCGTGACTAAACTTGGATAACACATCCATAAACCGATTAAAATATTTCTCAAGTGACAGCCCTGACTTTGGGCGCGGAAGGCAGAGGGGCGTAGCGGGGTGAAGGGGGAAGTAGGTAAAAGCGCGGCATTTGGGGCCTTGGTAAAGGAGATTCGCTTCTACGTGTAGTTATTGTTTATTCTTATGCATCTACATATATATTTTAGTATGAACTTTTTCATGCTTGTGTGTACCCAAGTATGATTATGCGTAGTGTTCTTCGCTGTGGAGATCTGGTTTAAATTGAGATGTCCGTTACAAGTATACATCGAAGTAAACGTCAAATCATAGAAAAAGGTCGTTTCCGACTCATGATACGGGTGTGTAATAAATAGAAGGGGGCCGTATTAACAATCTTGTAAGTGTTCAGGGTGAGAAATTAAAATTTCGGTGTCATGAAGCGATTAACATTTATTTCCTTGGCCCGATCTTGACCGAGAGCCCGTCATAAGATACGTCGAAGTAAACGTCAAGCCGAAGCACACTGTAATTTTTGACTCATGTTGAGATCGGTTTATTAATATGGCCCTTATTCAAGATCATCTAGTTTATTACGGCCCTAAGTGCTTCGTCGTCTCCACCTATATAGCGCTTAGGTTCACTTTGTCCATATTTCCATCTCGTCTACATGCCCATCTTGTACATATTCCCATTTCGTCCACATTCCCATATCGTCCACATTCCCATTTCGTCGACATTCCCATTTCGTCCACATTCCCATCTCGTCCACATTCCCTTTTCGTCCCCATTCCCATCTCATCCATATTTCGTTCACATTTCCAACAACTTGTGAACAACCGAGTCGGGAATGTGACCGAGTCGGGAATTTGGCCGAGTCGGGAATTTGGCCGAGTCGGGAGTGTGGCCGAGTCGGGAGTGTAGCCGAGTCGGGAGTGTGGCCGAGTCGGGAGTGTGGCCGAGTCGGGAGTGTGGCCGAGTCGGGAGTGTGGCCGAGTCGGGAGTGTGGCCGAGTCGGGAGTGTGGCCGAGTCGGGAGTGTGGCCGAGTCGGGAGTGTGGCCGAGTCGGGAGTGTGGCCGAGTCGGGAGTGTGGCCGAGTCGGGAGTGTGGCCGAGTCGGGAGTGTGGCCGAGTCGGGAGTGTGGCCGAAATGCGGAATACGGACAAAGTGAACCTGAAAGCTATATAGTTGTGTAAACACGTTGTCAGTTTTTCTTATAAGGTAGATGTATGATCGTGTGAATGGTGTGTATGTTGGTGCAGGTGATGGTGGCGGCGCTGCACGCGCAGGCGGTGGGCGGCGACTGCGCGGGCGGCGGGGAGGAGTGCGCGGCAGCAGCGGCCGCCGTGCTGCCGGCGCGACTCGCGCTGCCCGCGCCCGCCGTGCGCCTGCACCACCTGGCGCTGCGGGGCACGCCGCCGCCCGTCGCCATGGGCCGCGCGCTCACGCTCGCCGGCTCCTGGCCGCTCACGCGCGCCACCATCTTCGACGTCATGGTGAGTACACTATACTATAGAACAGTGCGCGACTCGCGCTGCCCGCGCCCGCCGTGCGCCTGCACCACCTGGCGCTGCGGGGCACGCCGCCGCCCGTCGCCATGGGCCGCGCGCTCACGCTCGCCGGCTCCTGGCCGCTCACGCGCGCCACCATCTTCGACGTCATGGTGAGTACACTATACTATAGAACAGTGCGCGACTCGCGCTGCCCGCGCCCGCCGTGCGCCTGCACCACCTGGCGCTGCGGGGCACGCCGCCGCCCGTCGCCATGGGCCGCGCGCTCACGCTCGCCGGCTCCTGGCCGCTCACGCGCGCCACCATCTTCGACGTCATGGTGAGTACACTATACTATAGAACAGTGCGCGACTCGCGCTGCCCGCGCCCGCCGTGCGCCTGCACCACCTGGCGCTGCGGGGCACGCCGCCGCCCGTCGCCATGGGCCGCGCGCTCACGCTCGCCGGCTCCTGGCCGCTCACGCGCGCCACCATCTTCGACGTCATGGTGAGTACACTATACTATAGAACAGTGCGCGACTCGCGCTGCCCGCGCCCGCCGTGCGCCTGCACCACCTGGCGCTGCGGGGCACGCCGCCGCCCGTCGCCATGGGCCGCGCGCTCACGCTCGCCGGCTCCTGGCCGCTCACGCGCGCCACCATCTTCGACGTCATGGTGAGTACACTATACTATAGAACAGTGCGCGACTCGCGCTGCCCGCGCCCGCCGTGCGCCTGCACCACCTGGCGCTGCGGGGCACGCCGCCGCCCGTCGCCATGGGCCGCGCGCTCACGCTCGCCGGCTCCTGGCCGCTCACGCGCGCCACCATCTTCGACGTCATGGTGAGTACACTATACTATAGAACAGTGCGCGACTCGCGCTGCCCGCGCCCGCCGTGCGCCTGCACCACCTGGCGCTGCGGGGCACGCCGCCGCCCGTCGCCATGGGCCGCGCGCTCACGCTCGCCGGCTCCTGGCCGCTCACGCGCGCCACCATCTTCGACGTCATGGTGAGTACACTATACTATAGAACAGTGCGCGACTCGCGCTGCCCGCGCCCGCCGTGCGCCTGCACCACCTGGCGCTGCGGGGCACGCCGCCGCCCGTCGCCATGGGCCGCGCGCTCACGCTCGCCGGCTCCTGGCCGCTCACGCGCGCCACCATCTTCGACGTCATGGTGAGTACACTATACTATAGAACAGTGCGCGACTCGCGCTGCCCGCGCCCGCCGTGCGCCTGCACCACCTGGCGCTGCGGGGCACGCCGCCGCCCGTCGCCATGGGCCGCGCGCTCACGCTCGCCGGCTCCTGGCCGCTCACGCGCGCCACCATCTTCGACGTCATGGTGAGTACACTATACTATAGAACAGTGCGCGACTCGCGCTGCCCGCGCCCGCCGTGCGCCTGCACCACCTGGCGCTGCGGGGCACGCCGCCGCCCGTCGCCATGGGCCGCGCGCTCACGCTCGCCGGCTCCTGGCCGCTCACGCGCGCCACCATCTTCGACGTCATGGTGAGTACACTATACTATAGAACAGTGCGCGACTCGCGCTGCCCGCGCCCGCCGTGCGCCTGCACCACCTGGCGCTGCGGGGCACGCCGCCGCCCGTCGCCATGGGCCGCGCGCTCACGCTCGCCGGCTCCTGGCCGCTCACGCGCGCCACCATCTTCGACGTCATGGTGAGTACACTATACTATAGAACAGTGCGCGACTCGCGCTGCCCGCGCCCGCCGTGCGCCTGCACCACCTGGCGCTGCGGGGCACGCCGCCGCCCGTCGCCATGGGCCGCGCGCTCACGCTCGCCGGCTCCTGGCCGCTCACGCGCGCCACCATCTTCGACGTCATGGTGAGTATGAAACTGGTCGCGCGCTATTTTCTTTTTATTTTGTATTTATTCGTTTCTACCATCGAATCGATATTAATGTGTGGGTGTCGTTCGCTGCAGCAAATGTTCACATCGAACTGGCCGCGCGCGCTGTGGCTGGCGGTGGACGCGCGCGGGCTGACGCTGCTGCGGCGCGGGTCGCGCGCGGCGCTGGTGTCGCACGACCACGACCAGCTGCTCGCCGTGTCGCCCGCGCCGCGCGCTCTCTTGCTCGTTACGCGCGCCGAGCGCAAGCACGCCAAGCTCGTGCTCTCCACCGACCAGGTAACTAGGAACCGCTACCACCTTGGAGCTAGGACCTGGCTCCCGTGCCGTTATACATATCGCCAAAGATAAACAAATTAGTACTGTTTGACACATAACCTCAAATATTCATCAAGTGTATTTTTATTTAAAATAACACAATTAATCGTTATTTAATTTTAAACTTAATGTGAAAGTAAAGATCAAGGTATAAATCATTTCTAAGACTTCACTTGATCTTTAAAAACACCCGATTGCCGAGTAATAATGGTATATCGGTTCGTTTGGTTGTGTTTACATGTTTGCCAATTTCAATCGGCCCAGACTATAGTCATGGCATAGCTGAAGCAGCTGGGCAGGTGTATAACAAGCATAAATGATTATCTTCAAGCCCGTATGGGGTCTGGAAAAACATCCCTATGCTTATTCCTCAGTTCAAGACCATAAAAAAATTCTCGCTTTGTTTCTGACTGTACTTGTTACATCGATGGTATGATCATATTGGTCATCGATGGTATGGTCCTTATGAGACTAATCAAACTCAGCGGCTCCTCTACTAGCCATTGAGGAGTTCCTATAGTCTCGTTTCCTCCATGATCGCACCCTGAACTGTGACCCCGCAGGC
The DNA here is from genome assembly GCA_946894065.1 of Acleris literana. Taxonomy (NCBI): domain Eukaryota; kingdom Metazoa; phylum Arthropoda; class Insecta; order Lepidoptera; family Tortricidae; genus Acleris; species Acleris literana. The sequence goes on along the minus strand of OX335685.1, from coordinate 5,217,030 downwards.
GTACCAGATCGCGACGCTGATCAAGGACTACATCGAGGCGGTGCGCGGGCCCGTGTCGCCGGCCGCGGCGCCGCCCGAGCCGTGCGCCGGCGCCCCGCGCGCGCCCACGTGACACCCGCCCGCCTAGTGCCAGTGCTTCCACGTCCGCCAGTGAACGCCGGGACGGCTCAGACCGGGGGTCCGCGGTCGGCTAGCTGAACACGCGTAGATTCATACATCGGAGCCATTCTTTGCAAACTTTACGAAGCTTACCTTAAGAACAATTTCAAGGTCACAAAGTACATACAGTATTTCAGTGTTTTTAAGTTTTCTAACACATATAGTTATTATATTTTGCTTGTTTTTCGTTCTGCGTTCTGACTGGGACGAATTAAATAGGCCTTATATAGTTCGACCTCTGTTTGTCTTGATTGAAATATTAAGAGTGGCTTCGAATGTACTATTAGTCTTCCGTTAGTAAAAGATAATCGAATTTGAATGTATTATCAGCAGCCTCGACCTTCGGACCTCGACTCGACTCCTGGATTCTAGATAAACGTGGCAGTCTGAACCGGGTTCGAGTGTAACAAGTATCTAAGTTACACTCGGAGTCGCTTCACTCGCGCTGAGTCAAGCGTGCTTTGACAGAAGTAAATGTCGATCCGATTCAAAGGATCATGGAAATCGAAAACCTTAAGGTTAAATCTACATCGGTATAATTCCGTGAAAGGTGAATTTATTGAATCGGTATAAATGATATATAGCTTTATTTTATTATTAGTTAGCGAAAAGCATATCAATTGAGCAGTGTGACTATCCGCATTTACTTCAGATCACAAGACTAGGCAGGAGTGTGCGGCGCGGACAGGACGATTTCAGTTACAGGGACGGGGAAGCACTATTGACATTTACAAAGTATACCATACCATAAATAGCTCGGGACATATACCACTATACCATAACATTGTAATTATATTCCACTTTTATCGACTTCCTTTCAATAAAGCTCAGTATTATTGCTGTTAAATTAAATGTGTTATCGATAAAGTTGCCGTTTAGAGTATTGAGCGTTAAGAATTATATTCCGGAGTTGATAGATAGCGTAACTTAAATCTAATCCTTCTCTGTGGTTAACTGTAAGATCTGCTTGTGTCGACATTGTACTCTTTAGCTGAGACGACTTACATTGTTTAGTTTGTGGCCTAGGAAAATATACATTTAGGTTCTTAAAGTTGCTCACGACGCGGGCGATGTCACCCGGAGTCTCTCAATACTAGGTAAGATACGGTAAGTGTAGTGTGGCCACGAAACTACTCTGTAAGCCGTTCGCTCATGGCCATTGATTTGTGCCAACTAATTTTAGTCAATTTGGTTTACAAACATGTCATTCCAGACTGAACTATAAACCTTGAAATTGACTTAAATCAAGCTAAACGATCAATGGCCGGCTTATGTTATGTAATATACCATCATGTTAAGGTAGGTTAGTAAATGTTGATACTCGCTAGTGTAACCTTCCTATTCTAACCCACCCACGAACCTATAAGATGTATTTAAAAGCTATAGAAATCACTATTCAATGTAGTTCTCATTGCATGCTCTATATCGTTAAACACTTTATTTAACCCGTTGCGGGTAGAATTTATCACTGTCTAAAGTTCTCCATTTAGAATTTGTCTTGATCACCCTAATGATTTCACCAAATCATAATTTGATTTGCATTCTTCGTAGAATATTTGCATAGCAGTGCAAAAGTACATGTTCAACAATTCCCTGCCAGCAAAGCAACTGCTGCCGCAAAAACTATAATAAATTGACGCTAGCAGTGCTGCGCGGAGTTTATGGTACATTCGTGATACTACAAGTACTTTTCTACTTCATGCTAACCTTTGCCCGTACTGACTGATTCAGAACTGATTATTGGTAAATCTTTTTTACCGCGCGTTAAATTAAAAAGCATTTTAAAACTGGATTCTGTGCGTACATTCACAAGTACTAGCATTTTTCGCTATAGCTACTTTTTATCGAGAGAGCGTTTCATTGTACACAATGTCCAGGCAGTGGCGCTCACTTTTGTCGGCGTGGTTCCACGCAACATTTCGTTGTTCAGGTGTAGAAATAAATTTCCCGTAATTCCCTTCACCTTAGATCTTCTGTTGTGCCTTCAACAAGCAAGAATAATGATACTGAAATATGCCAAATGAGTTTATAGATGTAAGCCGGAAGTCTACTGCGGCACACAACTGGCTTATCCAACGGGACTTGGCGTCGCTTCGTATCAAAATTTAGGTTGATACTCGCACATACGAACACGAAAACGCTACTGATGACCTTATAGGTCTGATGTTTTTTTTTCGATGTCACTTCCCCTTGTGTTGAAAGTGTCCGAGAAGTCCGTCAACCGATGCGTGAGCCGCATAGGGCTTCCGACCTTAAGCCGCAAATGCATTTGCAAAAAATTGCTCCGAGAAATGTCTACATTTCTCACAGGAGATTTATTTGCGCGGCCTTTACACATGTGGGCGAGCAGTACTCATTATTCGAAACTTCGTCTTCAGTGAGCAACTTGTGCAAATTTATTGTGACTGAGAGATAATTACTTATTGTTTACAAATTATATATAGCATCTTCTATTATATATTATAATAATAATATGCACAATGTTATGAATCAATATTTTATGGATATATATTGCATAGATGTAACTGAAATTATGCATTTAACGCTAATGATCTTAGGATATGTGATAGCTTAAGGTCCTCGCACACTGGCCTGCGGAGGTTTTCGTTTGATTGCTTGTGTTCTGTTTCCATCAACTCACAGTTAAACATGGTTTGCTTACTTGTGTTCCTGATCTCATATTGAGTATTATTTATTTAGAGGCCATATTGCGTTGTAATAAATAGTTTGTTAGGTCTTATTTATTTGAGAATAATGTACATAATTGGGGGAAACAAGTGAACCAAAGATTATGAATCGTCCCTTTGGATAATTTTACATTTGACAAATTTAATTAATTCTTATTGTTTAATGTTTAGTGTTTTGTAAATATTTATAATTAGGATATTAACTCATTGACGTGAAATTTATCTTTACATGATAGGTGATATTTAAAGCACTAGAGCTAATGCGACATTTGGCATTCAACAAAGTTATTTGCTTTAGCTTCATGCAATATTTAGTTTTTGTATCTGTTTATTCTGTACCACTATTTATTCTGGATAGGTAAGTTCTATACTATGCTAAATTGTGCTGTTAGGAATGACAATATTTCATACTCTACTTGTTTCATATAGATTTAAGGTTATAATTGTAGAACAAACTCATGTCGCGGCCCACAGGTCGTGTACACCACACGCGTACTGCCCAAATAGACTGAAAGTGTCCAAATATTATCCTTTTTTGATAAATTGTTTTGTTACATTGTGTATGGAATTTTACCCCATTATTTGAATGCCAAATAAATACAGATGAATACTTGTTGATTTTTATTTGAAACCTCATCACTTTGTACACTTATAACTATTATTAAATAAGTAATTCACTGCGTCACTAATCCTAAATAGTCATCCATCAAAGTCCCAATTGCAAACTGAAACAAAAGATACAGGTTTAACAATCATATCTCTAAATTTGGCATGCCAGACCCACCACACTCTCTGCTTTAAGGACAAACTGTTCAGAAACAGGAGCCCTGCCGCCAAGCAGGGTTCCATCGAAATGCAGCGCGACAAAAAGCAGTGGAACCACGAGACGGAAACCTGCGCTTCTATTCAACACGGTAAAAACAATATCGCATTTGATCTGTTATCGTATTGTCAACGTTTTGATAGCTCTTATTTTCTTGACAGTAATGGCGGCTAACGTCATAACAATACCATAACAGGCAAACTACGATATCGTTTTTACCCCCTAGAATAGAGGCGCTGTTCTATTGGGTAAAACTATATTGCCTTTGACATGTTATCGTATTGTCCATTATGATAGCTCTTATGTACTTGACAGTAATGGTGCCAGAGTTAACCCTTTATAACGGGTGTTTCCTCGTGGTCCTACTATATTTGTCGTACTTACTTTTGGCGGGGCTCCTGTTTGTGGGTGGTTTGCCCTTCGGGCATCTGAACAAACCTAACCTACCTACTTTTACAATCACAATTATTTAATCACAAGTATTTGGTGATCGCACAAGTCAGGAAAATGTGGAGGACACTAGAGGAGGCCTATGTCGAAAATCGATAGCATGACCAAGGAGCTGAAGCAAATAACAATACTAAATGAATATTAGTCATTATAGTTTAGTTTATTTATTCATCAAAGTATTTGTTCCAAAATATATTGCATTGCATGTCAAAACATATGAAATATATTAATACTGGTCATTGGAATAAAGGCTAATTGAAATTGAATTTGGTGATCATTTCTATGTGCACTTTTTGTGGAATAGGACAAATATAGTAGGACCACGAGGAAGTAAGTTTAATAACACAAAAATGAAAAAACTCGTGAACTCAAACCCTTTTTGATTTTGAATCAGCATAGATAATTAGCAAAGAATTAAAATAGTGAGCATTATGTAGTGATGGCCATCGCCACAACAATGACAGGCGTGATATTGTTCTTCTATACAAAAAAATACAATATCACGCTGTATTTTTTTGTATAGAAGAACAATATCACGCCTGTCATTGTTCAAAGCAGTGATCCTAGAGGGAGTTATTTAAGTCAGTTGCAATAACCAGATACTTGCAATTACGAGACTCTCGTTAGTTAAAATGCCGGTATCGGTCCCTGATTTGAATTGGTATTCGAAATTAACCGATTCAGTGCGGATGACACGCCAGGCGTGTCATCAAATGTTTTTAACGTGTCGCGGATGACACGCTAGGCGTGTCATCATATTCTATGGCATCGTCCTAATAGAACGCGGTTGCGCGATCATAGCAAGTTCGCACGACTGTTTATATGACAGATTATATACAAACAGTCGCGCGAACTTGCGATGATCGCGCTATCGCGTTCTATTAGGACGATGCCTATGGCGTATGGCACGCCTGGCGTGTCATGAAATAATTGTTCGCCGCCACAGCCAAAAGTTTTCGAAAATGTAAGACGCAATGAATCGGTTAAGACTGTAGACCAGAAGGGTACTTACGATTCCTGTTGCATCCACTCTGGTGCCCACAATTTTCAACCTGATGACATCCTCTTCTTGAATGACATTGTCCTCTTGCTTACTCTTGTAGCAGGGCGGGTTCACATTGGGGCAGAACTCCATGTCTGCTGGGATAGACTGCGGGAATATAAAATTTATATTAAGAAAATGAAAACTGCAACATTCGTAATATGGAAATAAATGTTGTAGGCACCATGTGGATTAGAAGTGAGAAGCAACTACAATTTCATATATTTATGATGTTATTGAATAATAATTATGTTGTAATTTAAATACTTTTAGTTTTAATTTTTAATTGTATTAATGTTGAATTCTGTACTTAGTTGGATGTAAATAAATTATGTTGTGTATCAAGTTTAATTAATCTTGAACCATGGAGCAATATTCAGTGTCCTTATAAAAATTTGATATAATTCATAATAATTTGAAATGATGAAAAAAAATACCAGGGCAAGGTGTTGCACCAAAATCTCACTAAATCTATGGAAATAGAGACTGAAACTTGATGTGAACAAATAATTTTATCATAGCACTGGCAACCCACCGTCTCCACTTCAGTTATATTAGTCCAAGATTATGTGGCTGCCTAGTAGTGAAAGAATTGATTCAAAAGTTCCAGAGATTAGCCCTACATACAAGCAAATACAGTTGAACCTGTTTATAGTAATAGTACAGATGATATATAATAGATACTAACATGATGTGATATAAAACAGCTCAGCGGTCCTATTTGTGCAAACATTCCAACCTGAAAAACAAAATACAAACAATTATCAATGATATTTTGTTGTACGAAGAATAAAAATTGGTTTTAAGAGAATTTACATCTCTTACAATAAATTGAGGCATAAACTATAACTACAGTTCTAAGGTACACTTAGAACACCATTGTTGGCAATAAATAGTGGATTATTGCATCACAGATGCCCAATGTCAGTTGTTCTACACACCATACATTTAGCATTGGCATTATAAGTGTGGTGTCTGCGGCATGCAACATAGCAGTAAAAAATAGTGTTCAAAAGGTCAAGTAATTATCTTAACCTTTAATTGAAGACCTGGTTTCAGAGCACTCTCAAAGTAACGCATAGGCCATGGCAACATAAAGTTCAAAATAATAGTCATTATGTTTGTGAGACGTATACCACATCTGTTAAAGGTCAATAAACAATTACCAGTACTTATTTACAGTAGGGTTGTGTGTGCTCATTCACTGAGCAGATCGCTCCAAACTAGTACAATTGCTCTAATGTACTAATTCGGTCTTTTAGTTCTTTTAGTACACTAGTAGACTGAAAGAAACTGGTCTGTTCATGCTCTTTTGACCGAATGAATGGCCGGCTTAGCTGTCAGTGTCACTCACTGCTCTGTCTGCTCTGTTCGGTCCTTGCTCCACATGTACTAAATGAACTAAGAGCAGAAACTTCACAGAATAGTTCATTCTAGTACAGTGACGGGAATTAATTCTTTTTGGCTCTTAGTACATAATAATATAATAATAATAATATCACGGGACAATCTCACACAAATTGACCTAGTCCCAAACTAAGCTCTAGGCTTGTACTATGGGTACTAGTCATAATACCTAGAAAACATCCAAGACTCAGAAACATACTCGTGCTCATCACAGAAATATTTGCCCATACCGGGAATCGAACCCGGGACCGCTAGCTTCGTAGGCAGGGTCACTACCAACTAGGCTATCGCGTCGTCACTGTGTACTACACAACCCTAATTTACAGTACAAATTTTGTTAATCTATAAAAAAGACAATTAACCTTTCGTATGCCGGAGGGGCTCGCATACTTGTACCCTTCGTCTGCCGGGCTATGACGTCATCTGTGTCACGTGACCAAGTTTAATAGCTCCTAGCTCGAAAGTGATTTGACGTTTCGAGGAACCGAATGCTATCCATGGAGGATTGAATTTTTTAGTTTTTTTTACAGACAAATTAGAACCTTATCTTTAAGCTACTAGAATACAATTTTAAATAACCCGATTAAGCCCCTTAGTGACGGATACGGAACAAGGCATAGGACCAGGGTCAGTACGGATCCGGAACTAGGCATACGAAAGGTTAATTACTCATCAGATAGGAAATTATACCTTATTAACTTGCGTGACAATTGCATCAAGAACTTCCCCCTTGAATGGTCGGAAAACTATAGCCTTATATTTGATAGGATATACAACGAAACCTTGTCCGGGTTGAATCAGGCCTGCCCCAATGTTATCTATTGTGGTGACAGCTATCACAAAGCCGTATCTGTAAACAATAGATAAAAAATTAGTCTGAAAGAATAAACAAATGTAAACCGCCTTAGAGTACCATTACACTCATAAATTTTACTTACTTTCCTGTACATGTTCCTTCAACTTCAGTATACAGTTTCTGCTTGACAGTATCCAACAGTTGAGGCCCAAAATATCGCGGGTGCAACAGAATTTCGTGCTCTAGGGAAATCTGTAACAAGGTTTTATTTGAAAAACATGTTTTGAGAAAAATAAGGTAACAAAATAATATCAGTACTTACATGATAAAACATTTTGACAGTTGTTATTTAGTTCAATATAAAAGCATCATTTAAAACTATTCACTATACATAAAATCCCGTAAAATCTGCAAAATTAGTAAGCAAGCGCAACCACAACCGCGTCCGCGATCCGCGTAGCGTCAAACTTGACTTTGACGTTTATCATGTCACAAAACAAACTTCTCAAGTTAAAAAATATGTTTTTATCCGTAGCTCAAACATTTTTTATATTAGTAATAGTGTTGCAAATAACCGTAACCGTGGCTATGTGGCAGAACGTATTCAATCTATAACGAATCGGCACATCACTAGCTACATTACTCAAAAATGCTAATGAAAGGATATGTGTACTCTATACTAACTTTGTTCTAAAAAATGGCAAAAACTTACGATTATTTATTTAAATTGCTTTTGATAGGTGACTCGGGAGTGGGTAAAACATCTATATTATTCAGATTTTCAGAAGATGCTTTCAATATCTCATTCATATCGACGATTGGTAAGTGCCTAGTTCAGACACCAAAGGTTATTGTCAGATAACTTGTAGGTTTTTTCTTATAATTTGTCATCGCCAGAAATCGTTTTGTTTTTGTACTCTTTGTGTTTTTTTGTGTAGCCTTGTACAAAGATACGCACCATGGGGTGCGGCCCAAAGATAAACGGAACCCTTATCGAATTAATGAATGAACAGTTCATGACATCATACACACTAATTTTAATTAGTAAGCTCTCCAAATTTACCTACTATTATTTACAGGTATCGACTTTAAAATTCGGACAATAGATCTTGATGGGAAAAAAGTAAAATTACAAATATGGTCAGTATTGTACTCCTTGGTTTTATAATTTTTATTGTCTTTGTTGAAAGACTTTCACGGCATTTTTGTCTTTAGGGATACTGCTGGGCAAGAGAGATTCCGTACGATCACGACGGCCTACTACCGCGGCTCGATGGGCATAATGCTTGTTTATGATGTTACAAATGAAAAAAGTTTTGAAAATATAAAAAATTGGATAAGAAACATAGAAGAAAATGCCAGTGCGGATGTGGAGAAGATGATCCTCGGCAACAAGTGTGATCTAGATGCTAAGAGACAGGTAAAACACCTGTGCTTGTTACTATCTATTTTGACTAGTTATAATTGATTTTTAATATTCCAGATATGTTGAACTATATTGTCGGTCAGGCATTTGCTATAATATTTAGAATGAGTCTTTATTGCTATACATTTATCAATATCATAACTGAACATTTAAATGTTTTGGAATTTGCCAGATCCCATGTGTTGGTTATGAGTATTCAATGTGATGGTACTTGAGGAATATACGTCATATATTACTGCACCTTCCTCATACCATTTGTTTCCTGCTGCCTCGTTGGATAGTCTAAAAATGTTCATACGTATACAATGTACACAAACAGTCATCTGTGTGCCAAAATTAATCGGGTGCATTCCACTATTACACTGATTAAATAATAAACTAACAACCAAACATTGTAAATGTTCACTTCAATAATAATTTCAAGGTATGTTTACAATATTAGTGGTTTGTGCAGGTATCAAAGGAGCGAGGGGAACAGTTAGCTGTAGAATATCAGATAAAATTTGTGGAGACATCGGCAAAAGATTCATTAAATGTGGAATCTGCTTTCTACACCTTGGCAAGGGATATCAAGGCTAAGATGGAAAAAAAACAGGTATGTTAACATTATACACTCACACACAATTTTTTAAAAGTCTAGCGGAAGGATCATCTTCTCCTTAACTCCTACCAAACAGTAGCATTTGCATTGTTGTGCCTCAATGTTGTGGTAAGGCAGCTGATTACCACATTTAGTTCCAACAATCCGTTAGTTGGGTACATTGTTTGTAGCAGATTTTCACTATGTAGCAGAAAAATACTGCTACAGGGTACAGCGTAGCATTCATAGCAGTAGCTGGCAGTGAATGTTTTCAATTCTTAGCATAGGCACTTAGCCCTCGGAGTTGGCAAAACATTTGCTATTTTTTAAAATGTGTTCAGGTTCAAGAGCTGATTTAACATCAGGTGGCAAGGGATTCTATTACACACACACATACACATTCCTTCATTCCCAGAGTGGGGTAGGCAGAGCTATAAAATGACCAACAATTCTTAAAATTTGTTGTTAATTCTGTAATCATATTTTGCACATACAGGCTTAGATAGAGCCCCTATGATCTCGATTGCCTGCTCCATGTAATCAATGAAAACTCAAGGCAATAAATTGACAATATGTGTTGTTTTATAACAGTTAATGTGAGCATCAGCAACAACTACTCATAAACATACAAGTGTTGACTCATTTCATTTGACACAATTACTAGGTGAATTTATTAGATGAACTAAATAGTAAAAGGACACTGCTTACAACAACTTCCTGTGTATAGTGAAAAAATAGGTGATGGGAACTCAAGGCCACATTTGATTGACAGCATATTGCAAGTAAATAAGCATTTATTTGGCCTTCACCATCGACCTATCTCATTTATAAGATAATTATATACCTTTTTTTCCTGTATTCGATTTTAACTATGGTGTTTTTTGTTTCATGGCTGTCTTGAAAACAGAAGGTAAATGTGAAATGTTGTGTGGTTGGTTTAGTGTGTCGTAATCACTTGATAAGTTAGCTAGTATTCCAGAAATTATAATCATGCATGACTGATTGATTTGTGTATCATCTTTCCCATGAATATAGCCCTTAGTTTGATAAACCTTAAACAGTTGTGTACCTATATCATGCTGTATCTTATCAACCATTAATCATATCTTGACAAGGCATGGTTTGCAGTTCAATCATATCACAAGATCTTTATAGGCTCCATACAAAATTATGTAACATTATCATTTAATGTGTTTGGAATTTAGTCTTTAGACATTGTTCGATGTTCATCATTTTTATTTTTGTTTTGTAATGCAAAGTACCTACTTGCCTAATCTTAAAACAGAAAAGCTCGCTCTGAATATGCAGTAGCATATTATATTCTCTGAATATGCAGTAGCGTATGCTGTGCAGTAGATTATTTAACCCACAAGTTGATGATTATGATGAGAAATACAATAAATATTAAATAGTTTAGAATTTGTTGTTTGTGAAAGTTTTTTTTGGAGAGTTGAGTAATATCCGTGGCTCTAGTAGACAGAGTAGACTCGCCAACTAATTACCTGCTTATACGGTACAACTTCCCTATTAAAGACAAATAAATACCATTACTGAACAAGGAAATATGTATCCTTTAATGCAGATTAAATAGCCAGTACGTGAGTCATCCTTTGTTAACGTCCTGCCGGATATAAATCATTTGTGTTTTTGTTAACTTTGAATCCAGAGATAAGGGGTGATAAAAGAGTCGGAAAGTCCCGGTCTGTAGAGTGAGCTAAGCGTGATGCGTTGTGTGCAGGAGGCGAGCAACCCGCCGTCGCGCAGCGGCGCGCACCAGCTGAGGGCCAGCGAGGCGCAGCGCAAGCCCACCTCGTGGCTGTCGCGCTGCTCCATCCTCTGACGACCCCGCCGACCCCGCATCAATACACAAGCGTTTTTCAGTTCACACCTCCATTGTGAGAGCAGACATGTTTGGTCGATAGAACGTTCCACCTATTCTATCTTCAAACTGTAATATGCGTCCACGCTAACACATCCCGAGCTAACCCACTCCCGGCCGCGCACGCTCGCGCGAGCTCGTGACCTTGCAGGATCGTTAGCATATTTCGTGTTTAAGTACTTTAAGTAGAGTTCATTGCAATAATAACTAGACTGACTGTTTGCTAACTGAAAAACCGAATTTACTACGATACTGTGACCGTGATTGAAACCCACCTCGACTATATTTTTCGACCTTCACTTTTTAAAACTGGTGCGCTAACTTCACACGGGATCAGACTTGCTTTTTGTATTTTTATATCTGGAAGTTCTTTAAGTTTCTTAGTTAAAATCAGTATTCATTGTCGGAAATTAGCTGTAAATTTTGTTTACTTCAGATATGACAGTTTATCTTTGTAGGGCAAAATTAAAGGTGTTGTTTATCATTGCAAAATGTGTTTTAAAGATATTATTTCAATAGATTTATTTAGTTGTACTCTCCATTTGCTATTTTAATTAAGATATATATTTTAATGTAATATATACTATTTAATTTGAATAAACAGTGCTTTTTTACAAAAACTTATATTATTTCAAGACCAAATTTGTAAAAATCGTTTATTTAAATATGTACACCGTTAAGTTGTCATTCCGCACCCGACCGCGAGCAGCAGACGGCAGCAGCAGCGTCGTACGTCGGCGTCACTACTGGGTCATCGGTCGGGCGTCATCCACGCGTGTATTGCAGTCGATCGGCAGGCGTTGTGACGCTCGCCATCGCTATGGAAGGTGCTTTATAAAAAATACATGCAAACCACCAGTGACGCCTGCTGTTGCTGTCTGCGGTCGGCTGCATGACACCTATTACAAGTGTTTTTAGTTTAAAGAGTGGCTAAAACATAAATAGACCATAAATAAACACAATGTGCGGGTTAGTATTTTATTGCCAACAATATATACAAAAGACTTACATTTTGAATGCATACAACAAATTGGAAGAATAAAGTTTGCAACAATACCAATTAATAACATTTTAGTAATAAATTGGTTCTTTACCACAAATTAAATTTTAAGTAACTACCTCATAAATGCTTCAGGATGCCTGCACGGGCTTAGTAGATCTTAATGGCCTTAAAGCCAAGTATTTCACTCCTCTTAAGGCACTCTTGGATGCAAGCAATAAAATTTCTACCAGTTTTTGAGCTACCAGTAAACTTATTTTGGTCAGATATCGTGATCCTTTCCTCCAATATACAAGATATACTGGGATAGGAGGCAACTGGTCAGACCAAATTCCATTGCGGAGCTTCATGGCACGCTTTTCTGCAGACAGTAAACCCGGTGCCAGTTTCGACTCGATGGTGTGCTTTTGGATGTTAACAGGAAGGGAAGCTTTGGCAAACCCCAGTTCCACCAGTTTCTGACCAACATCTAAAGTTTCTGTTGCCTTAGACTGTAAACAAAAATGGGGAGGCTTGTAATTTGATTTAAGGCTGCGAACTCAAGGTAAAAGTTTGTCATCAACATTTTTGCAGGCTATTCCCACTTAACGCAATCTTTTGTTTACTCTGTTAACTAATACGATTTTTTTCTCAGTTGTCTGCACTGAGAACAGATGGGTAAATAAATTCACAGTAGGCTGCATCCTCAACATTGAGTGTGATATAGTGGGACTTTGAGGGTGCGGACTAGTGGGAATTTATTTTCTGATCTGTTCGTAGTGTGGAAAACAAGGAAAAAAAATCCCACTAGCAAACCAAAGAGTATGGTCAAGTAGAAATAGCCTATTTTTGCTAGCAATCATAAAATAATCATTCCAAGTTAACCTTTGCTTTTGGTAAATGCAGGAGCATTGTAGATATAAGGTTTTCTTTATCCTGGCCAATGGGTTTTAGAGTGACCTTCTGCCCGCGCGCCACGCACTCCAGCCAATTTACAGCATTCCCACTCACAATCTCAACACCCCACAGCTGAAAAGTGTGAAAAAAAATATTTAAACTTGGCAGTTTCTCAAGTGTGTCAAACTGTATGTGTATATTTTAATTCACAAGAAAAGTTTTAGTGTAACCTTGACTGGTAGAGGCGGCTTACTGGAATGCCATAACGGTAAATAGATTGGTGCTCGGTGGTCCACCAACACCCTTAGCGGCGCATGCTGAACGCCGGCGCAGCGGCCCCACAGCGGCTCGTGTTGCTTAAAGAAGTGGCTCGGGATCTGACTCGCTTTAGAAAACTTGCTAACCTGATTAAATGAAACCCAGTTATGTAATGAAAGTATTATCAATGACAATGACGAAATATCTATATTTACCGGGCGGATCTTGTGTATCGATACTGCGAGGCCTGCTGTGGCAAGTGCATAAACCGCTATCTGTAGACAACAGGTATTCAATGAGTTGTTAAGAATCGTTTATTTTGATAAATTTTGACCTATTTACGTACATTGACACCACGGTAATCCTGCTGTAATAAATTGCTTAGACTATAAAAATATCCGCCGTCGGTTGCACCCATGTTTTTACTTAATTATGGGACCAACTCTCATGATTTCTGCAGATAAAACTTAATTTTTGACTTTGCTTCGTTTCAGAAACATTCGATATCGAAGTATACTTGAACTTGACAATTAAATGACAGTGACAGTAAAGTGTGGCCTCATTGTGAAAAGAAAAAATGAAAATTAATTACATTATCGGGCAGAGACGCTTGGCAGGGGTGCCTTCTTTAATTTAAATACTACAAGGGTAATGATAGTTTTGGTCATAATAAAAACGAATAGTACAATTTTCCTATGTAAAAATGGGTTTTTCTTTACTCGGTATGATATCAAACATATTATGCTTCCTACGTAAGTAGAACATTTTGAATCATTTTCACCCAATACAGCATGCTTTCACAGCTCTATATGTAGCTTGTGCGAAGTCTTAAGTCCCAGTTAGAAGAGCGTGTAAATACGCCGTACTTATGGCTCGATGACCTTACTTCCCGGTGTGTCACCCTAAGTACGCGAACTTCTAAAGATAAACACGGGCGAAAAAGGTAGTCGAGCTTTAAGTACGCGTACTTATTCCCACGTCTATCGGGACTTTATGGGGCTGTGAATGATTACTTTTTAGCGGTGGTAACATTACATTCCACGTCAACTTTTTTGACAGCCCGCTCGCCAGTTTGATTGCCGTGCTGCTCCTTATTTATACCGAATTTCACTAAATTAAAAATATACTAACATAATGATAACTGTGTTAAATACAATCGATACCGGTCACGAGGACATGATACATGACGCCGAGCTGGACTATTATGGGTTGAGATTAGCCACGTGTTCATCTGATAACTCCGTGAAAATTTACGACATCAAAAGCGGTACCCAAACACTCGCAGCTGATCTGAAAGGGCACTTCGGTCCCGTGTGGCAAGTAGCTTGGGCGCACCCCAAGTTCGGGAACCTATTAGCTTCATGTTCGTATGATAGAAAAGTTATCATTTGGAAGGAAACTGGAGAATGGACGAAACTGCACGAGTATGCGGGGCACGAGAGTTCTGTGAACTCCGTCGAGTGGGCGCCAGCGGAGTACGGGCTAGCTCTGGCGTGCTGCAGCTCTGACGGGTCCATCACCATACTGACTTGCGCGCAGGACGGCAATTGGGACGCCAAGAAGATCCCCGGTGCGCACGCCATCGGCGTCAATGCCATTAGTTGGTGCCCCGCCATCTCTGCGGAACTCAGTTTGGACCCACTCAATAATAAAGATGCTCCCAAGCGAATTGTTTCAGGTGGATGTGATAACTTGGTCAAGGTTGGTTGGTTATTTCTTTTGCCATATGTGATGGGTTATTTTGTTTGTATTCTTATATTTCCTAATAACATGGAAATATAAGAATACAAACAAAACAACCCATCACATTTATATTGTTTAAATGCATTGCGATTATCAAGATTGTTTTTTTGTTATTTTAGTTTAAGAACTATAATAAATCAGATCATATGTATTCCAGATATGGAGAGAACAAGGTGATCAGTGGGTGGAAGAGAACCGTCTGGAAATGCACATGGACTGGGTGCGGGATGTGGGCTGGGCACCTTCTGTGGGGCTGCAGCGCTCCATGATCGCCAGCTGCTCCCAGGACAAGAGGGTCGTCATCTGGTCCAGCGATGACAACGTTTCCTGGACACCCACCATATTGAACAACTTTGATGATGTGGTCTGGAGCGTGAGCTGGTCCCTAACGGGCAACATCCTCGCTATCTCTGGTGGTGATAATAAAGTCAGCCTCTGGCGGGAGGGCAATGACGGCCAGTGGGTGTGCATTAGCGAGGTGGCCAAAGGATTGGGGCAGACGCCCAATGATGAAAGGAGTACTCTTTAATTTATAACTAACTGTAATGTTAAATTTGTTAATATGTAATGTAATATGCTTTGCTAATAGTAATAATTATCAAAAAAACTTCTCTTCTTATTCTCTTTTTTTTCCCATTACCTATTGACATCACTTTAAATTTAAACAGTAGTTTACAGTTGTTCCTACCAATAATCAATGTAGTCAATGTTAACAAAAACGTTTCCACTATTGCATTATTTTGTCAGAAGGTAAACCATCAGATACTTTTTTATATAAAGTATGTTTATTATGTTGTTATATAATATAAAATATTTAATATTCATTTTATTACGTTGTTTATTTCCTTTATTACATTAAATAGTTTTTAAGGTAGAGAATGCCTCTAGGCTTTAATGTATGCTGCCATTTGTACATTAATATATTTTAATGTATTGTGCAAAAAAAGTTTAAATAAACAAAAACCAAACATGCAGGTCACCTGATAGTGAATGGAATATGAGACCCATATACATTAATGGCTGACCTTGAGGACTAAAATGGAATCATATTTAAATAATGTTGATTTAATTGAGTGTATATTGCATCCTGGTAAATATAAGTCCGATTTAATTTTTAAACTGTTACGTGAACATCCAATGAATCATTGATCTATTTCAAACATTGCATAGCATAGTGCATCTCAATAAAAAATATAAACACGACTACACTCGCGAGCAAGACAATTGCATCACTGCATTTGTTCATGTCCACCCATTCTATTTGTAAACTGGCTTTTCTTTCTGAAATATTTAAATGAAATATTTTTTCTTGTAATACAAGCTTTACAGAAAATAAACAAACATGGAAAGAGGCGCAGTATTTTTCAGACAATAAATTTAAAATTCAGGTTAAAATATACAAAGATCCTGGTCATGAAAAAATGCAAAGTGACGCAATTGTGTACAAACGAATGCAGAACAAATAAAAGAGAAAAATAAAAAGCTTAACATAATTTATTATACACAACTTATAAATAAAATATCACATATTGGTGAGGTGGAAGTCGATCAGTTCGAGCAGGAGGGGCATGCGGTAGTACTCGGCGATGGAGCGGTAGGTGCGCAGCTGCGCGCGCACGTCCTGCGCGGGGACGAGGGGGGAGAAGTTGCCGGCGCACTCGCACACCGTCGACAGGTTCTCGCGCTTCACCTGGACACAATAGTTTGTTGTAGCTTCTACCAGGGCTCGGAAACCAGTTTAGTTTAGGTTGAGAGAAAGAGAGAGCTATATAACTGCTATACCCTTCCTCTCAACCTAAACTGAACTGCTTAAGTATGTCTTGGTAACCCCCCAGCTCGTCAGAAACGCCATGCAATTCAAATAGAGAATTTTCACTTCGATTCCGCTCGAACAGAACCGATACTATTTCAGTTTTAATCAAAGAGCACGATAAAACTGTTCCTGCTCGAAATAATGGTTATTTTCGCTCGCTAATTTGTTCTCAACGCCATCCCTATTAGCTAGCTCTTTAGTTACTATATTTTCATTTTAGTCGCCACGCAACTGCAGGAAGATTCAAAAACAGCGACCACAACGCTCGCTAATCGATTCCGCTCCGAGCGAGCGTTTACGAAAAACCTGGTTAAGAAACATAACAATATTTTGAACGCCCCCGTCGGCCACAGCCGACACAAGTAGAAGCTTAAGAGACTTTCTTGTCGTATAAATTAAGTTGATATTTGCATAGCATGTATTTGACGTAAAGTGTTCAAAAGGTCCGGTATTTTTCGAACCGTTCCCAAGCCCTGATTTAAACTACGATTGAATGTCGATAAGCAGTTTTTATAAATTATTCGTAGCGTACTGACGACGTATTGACTCCGATGACATAACCACAATTTTATTTCCTGCAATACAACTATGCACGTCTCCACACAGCGCTTCAAGTTCAAGAACTGTTCACTTTTTAAACACCACAGACGGCTCTGGCCGTCAACTGAAAGTTTTGCCACTGACGCCACGACGGCTACAGCCGTCACAGGTTCAAGACTAAAAGAGACTTTGTTTCGTATCAATAAGTTGTAATTTGCATAGCATGATAAACATATTTGGCTTCTGAGTGAAATTTTGTATTCGAAGTAAGGCGTTCAAAAGTAGCGGTAAAATTTCGTTCATCCAATGAAAGCAACGGTTGAAACAAAATTATTTAGGTTACTGGTAAATAAGAAGGAGACATTTATTCAAGTGTCATTCAGTCATTCATTCATGCATCTTGCACTTGCCTAATGGAATACCCCCTTAAGTTTCTACTCGGGATGGCGGTCGGAGTTTTATATTTTTGTAATTTAGACACGCATAAACAGCAGATATAGCCTAGTTGGTGGTAGTGGCAAATGTTTGTGTGATGAGCTCGAGTTTGCATGCCTTTAGTTCTGATGACAATACAATAATATAGTACCATCGAGCTGGTCCGATGATGGAGACTAAATTACACATGATAAACTCGTGGTGTTAGGGCTCGTTAGAATCGTCTTGACGAGTAGATGGCGTCTGTACAAAAAAAAAAGTACATTCGGCAACAAAAGCTTGTCCCAAAAATTTACTTTTTTTAACAGAACCTTGTTTTTCTGAGTCTTGGGTGTTTTCTATGTAATTAATTATTAATTTCTCTATATAAGTATGTTTATTGTTGCTTAGTACCCATAATACAAGCCTAGAGTTTAGTTTGGAATTAGCTTAGTTTGTGTGATATTGTCCCCGGATATTTATTTATTTAATGTGTAGAGAAAAACCTATATTTTACTAAGAAAAGCTTGCATAACCAATTGCTCCTTGGCGATTCGTTACGACTTCAGAAAAAACTCGTATCTGATATTTCGAGATGTATGAGTTTGAACTCAATTCTCTTCGTGTTAAAGTTTAAAATCGTACATCACGAAATATGAGGTTTTTTAAAAGCAATGACAAATTAACTCTCGTTACAAACAATCACGGATCAATTGAACGGAATTGACGACCTGTATTCCTTCCTATCAATGGTCTCAATGACGAATTCCTCGTGCATTTAAATGGAAATCGAGGACACACTCATGTTTAAAAAAAATACAAATCACGATTTTGACGCGAGCTCAAAACTTTTTTTTTGCATGTCAAGAAGGTACGGGCACTTTGGCCATCTGATGGTAAGTTGTATCTGAGACCCATAGACATTTGAATAGTCAAGACTACAATCTCAAGACTAATCCTAAGACCTCAAATGCGTCGCCAACCCTGAGGACAAAGATGGAATGCCTCTATGCTAGTAATTTCACTTGTTCTCATCCCCACACCGGAACACAACAATGCGAACACTGCTGCTTGGCGTTGGTAACCCAAAACGGGGTCCATATTGGCTCACCTAATTATTTTTACTCATAACGACTCATAAGTCCTAATTATCGCAACTCCTAACGTATTTATTTCAGCAACTGTTACATTTTCAGGATTTTTATAAATCAAACCTAACCTAACCTAGTCTTATCTACACATTGAATATTTCAGAACTTCTGAAAAGTTTACGGTTCCAGCGGTATAAAAAATTCATTTTCGGAGTTCCGATAATAGGAGTTGCAATTCTAGTTGAACTTTGGCGCTCCCCCCAAAACGACTGCGACTAAAAAGTGAGATGGGACCATCGTCGTATATGAAAGGACGGCTGCTCAGACTAGCTCTGATGGATTTAGGTTACGTGCATAAAGTTCCCTGAATAATACATGCTTTATGCAAAACATGGTGTTCTCAGCGCCATCTATTATACTGCCGATGGAACTAACAAATAATGCAAACTTTGCATGGCGTAAGCAAGTTCCAGAGTTGATTAAACAACAACTACACCAATACTTTTTTCAAAATTACTTTCCGCCCTAGGGATGGAAATGTCATTTTCTGTCCGCTAATGAGATATGGAATCTTTACTATCCGAACAAGAAAGATGAAAATGTATTTGTGTTAGTGTACGTTTATGACAAGTCTAAGCAAAAGCAAGTTTTAAAAAACCTGACTGTTGCTGACCAACTTTAAATCGTCCTATATCCTAAATGATCATTCAAAATGAAAAATTGATGAAAGAAACCTAGCCTCGTAAGGCCCAGTGTGCAATAAGATGAACATAATCAAGGCAATTTAATTTGAAATGTGTTGCAACAAGAATAAGGTTTATTTTCCTATCTTCATGAACTGAAAATGGCATTATCGAACAAACGTAATTGAACTTTATCGTCTTGATGGTAGATTCAAAGTCCCACTCACAAAAACCTCCTTGTTAGTAGTGGACATTACGAGGCTAAAGATGATTTTTAAATACTTATTCAACGATATCCCACTTGTCATAATTTGTCGACTTTTTTTTTATTAGGGTCAGTCACAAGATTAAGACATATCAATTGACATAAGATTCATCAACATCGGTCCACGCGTTTGGTTTTTAGAGCGCCACGAAGGAACAAAAAGGGCAGTGAGTGTGAAGGTAGACCTGGTGGCAGCGCGCGCAGAGCAGGTCCTGCAGCGTGTGGGCGAGCGCGCGCCGGCTCAGCGTCTCGCTCAGGCGCCACTCCAGCTCCAGCGAGTCGTACGCCGCGCCGCACGTCGGGCACACGCACACCGGGACGCCCGACCTGGTGCACACACATATGCTTAAATAAATTATTTTTCTTAATATTTCAAAAGGGGGAGGGGGGGGGGGGTTCTAAAATGAAAATGATTTGATTATAGCAAACGGGGTGTCATATGAAAGGGCTCAATCTGCAAACTATTTTTTTAATAATTTTCCGTGAAATAGTACTTTTTGATTTATAGACAAAAACCGTGGCCCCCTCTTACCTCCGGAATTTATTAGGGTTTATTTACAGCTTGATCGTCGCAGCTGATATCATTATTATACGTTTCGGAAGCCTGGATGGATATGCCTAACACATAAAAGAGGTTGTTGGAAAGTAACTTTTCG
Organism: Acleris literana; assembly: GCA_946894065.1. Lineage (NCBI taxonomy): Eukaryota > Metazoa > Arthropoda > Insecta > Lepidoptera > Tortricidae > Acleris > Acleris literana. The sequence goes on along the minus strand of OX335685.1, from coordinate 5,196,442 downwards.
TCAGATTGGGCTATATGACAAGGATACACGTTTATTTATCGAGTTATAAAGACAATTAAGAGACGTGTATTTTTTTTAAAATATTGACCTTTAATTTCAAAGTAGAAAAAACAATTTTAATAACTTATCATAGTATAATGTCGCATGTAAAAATTACGTCATTTAGTCGCTTCACTTGATCAAGATTGACAGCACATATTTGAATATTAATCAGGTTTAATAGTCGTTTAAGTCACTTTCTGCGGGCCTATTATGGTCGTGTACATCGATGTGGATAAACGTGAATAAAAACAAGTGTCACTTTCTGATTAGTATGTGGGTGCGAAAGTGACGGATGCTTTATCCACCGCGATTAAATCGACCATAATACGGGCCCAGAAAGGCTAGCACAAGTGGTCCGCGACTTGTTTGTAGTTTGGATCTCCCATTCTATAAAGTATGTAACGATAGAAACGCACTGAGCGACAAGCGAGAAAATACAACTTGTGCTAGCCGTACTGACAAATGCCCCACAGTAAATATTGAATAATGTCAGTATCACTCACGCGTCGTGGCGCGCCTGCGGCTCGCGGCACAGGTCCAGGTCGCGGCAGTGGTTGCAGACCTTGCAGATGACCTCGGTGAGCACGCACGACGCGCACGGGTCGCGCCACTCCGCCGCCGCGCTGAACTCGCCCACGCCCAGCAGCCGCAGCAGGTTGCGCCGGAGCAGCGTCACCTACACATACGTTTACTATTAAAAACCTTTTGAATGCTTAAACAAAATTATAGGATTACATAATTAGCTTATATAATTTTTGTGTGTTGAACTGTTGATAGAACACTTGGTTTGTCACTGGTATCTCAAGAGTTTTTATTATGTGACAGTTGCATAATGTTGTATTTCAACATTTCCGTTATAATTCGTCACTGCATCTTCGTACCGCGGACGCCAAAGTTAGTTATCAAAGAGCAGTAACTTAGATCTAATTTAATACGTATATCTAATCAGTTAATAATTTTTTTTTTTTAAATTAAGCAAAAGTTAAATTGTTTGCGAAATAAATTAATTTTTTTCTTTCTTTCTTCTTCCTAAGCCGATTTACAGTAAAGAAGAATTAAGGTTGACAACCTTCAGTCTGTTTTATAAAAGTGTAAAAAAACAATCGGCCAACGATTAATTCCGCAGTCGGCAATAAGCTTAACACTAAATGATAATCAGCAAATTATTACCAAAGTATTTCGACCTGCGGCACAGATACAACGCCGTCTTTAACCTACCGGAGGCCCTGAGCATTTAGAATAATGGGGAGCCTATAGAAGACTTTATTTGGTTGATGATCTGGCAGGAACCTCATCGATTGCCAGGTCTCGGGCGCTTGGCCACAATGGCCAATTGAACATAGCGCCTGTACTGAAGTGGTACCTGCTGGTCGAGCTGCGGGTCCAGCCCGATGACCCGGACGAGCGCGTTGACGAACTGCAGTGCGGGCGCGCCCTGCCCCGCGCCCGGCGTCAGCACCGGCATGCGCGTGGAACATGGAGCCTGTACTGAAGTGGTACCTGCTGGTCGAGCTGCGGGTCCAGCCCGATGACCCGGACGAGCGCGTTGACGAACTGCAGTGCGGGCGCGCCCTGCCCCGCGCCCGGCGTCAGCACCGGCATGCGCGTGGAACATGGAGCCTGTACTGAAGTGGTACCTGCTGGTCGAGCTGCGGGTCCAGCCCGATGACCCGGATGAGCGCGTTGACGAACTGCAGTGCGGGCGCGCCCTGCCCCGCGCCCGGCGTCAGCACCGGCATGCGCGTGGAACATGGAGCCTGTACTGAAGTGGTACCTGCTGGTCGAGCTGCGGGTCCAGCCCGATGACCCGGATGAGCGCGTTGACGAACTGCAGTGCGGGCGCGCCCTGCCCCGCGCCCGGCGTCAGCACCGGCATGCGCGTGGAACATGGAGCCTGTACTGAAGTGGTACCTGCTGGTCGAGCTGCGGGTCCAGCCCGATGACCCGGACGAGCGCGTTGACGAACTGCAGTGCGGGCGCGCCCTGCCCCGCGCCCGGCGTCAGCACCGGCATGCGCGTGGAACATGGAGCCTGTACTGAAGTGGTACCTGCTGGTCGAGCTGCGGGTCCAGCCCGATGACCCGGATGAGCGCGTTGACGAACTGCAGTGCGGGCGCGCCCTGCCCCGCGCCCGGCGTCAGCACCGGCATGCGCGTGGAACATGGAGCCTGTACTGAAGTGGTACCTGCTGGTCGAGCTGCGGGTCCAGCCCGATGACCCGGATGAGCGCGTTGACGAACTGCAGTGCGGGCGCGCCCTGCCCCGCGCCCGGCGTCAGCACCGGCATGCGCGTGGAACATGGAGCCTGTACTGAAGTGGTACCTGCTGGTCGAGCTGCGGGTCCAGCCCGATGACCCGGATGAGCGCGTTGACGAACTGCAGTGCGGGCGCGCCCTGCCCCGCGCCCGGCGTCAGCACCGGCATGCGCGTGGAACATGGAGCCTGTACTGAAGTGGTACCTGCTGGTCGAGCTGCGGGTCCAGCCCGATGACCCGGACGAGCGCGTTGACGAACTGCAGTGCGGGCGCGCCCTGCCCCGCGCCCGGCGTCAGCACCGGCATGCGCGTGGAACATGGAGCCTGTACTGAAGTGGTACCTGCTGGTCGAGCTGCGGGTCCAGCCCGATGACCCGGACGAGCGCGTTGACGAACTGCAGTGCGGGCGCGCCCTGCCCCGCGCCCGGCGTCAGCACCGGCATGCGCGTGGAACATGGAGCCTGTACTGAAGTGGTACCTGCTGGTCGAGCTGCGGGTCCAGCCCGATGACCCGGACGAGCGCGTTGACGAACTGCAGTGCGGGCGCGCCCTGCCCCGCGCCCGGCGTCAGCACCGGCATGCGCGTGGAACATGGAGCCTGTACTGAAGTGGTACCTGCTGGTCGAGCTGCGGGTCCAGCCCGATGACCCGGACGAGCGCGTTGACGAACTGCAGTGCGGGCGCGCCCTGCCCCGCGCCCGGCGTCAGCACCGGCATGCGCGTGGAACATGGAGCCTGTACTGAAGTGGTACCTGCTGGTCGAGCTGCGGGTCCAGCCCGATGACCCGGACGAGCGCGTTGACGAACTGCAGTGCGGGCGCGCCCTGCCCCGCGCCCGGCGTCAGCACCGGCATGCGCGTGGAACATGGAGCCTGTACTGAAGTGGTACCTGCTGGTCGAGCTGCGGGTCCAGCCCGATGACCCGGACGAGCGCGTTGACGAACTGCAGTGCGGGCGCGCCCTGCCCCGCGCCCGGCGTCAGCACCGGCATGCGCGTGGAACATGGAGCCTGTACTGAAGTGGTACCTGCTGGTCGAGCTGCGGGTCCAGCCCGATGACCCGGACGAGCGCGTTGACGAACTGCAGTGCGGGCGCGCCCTGCCCCGCGCCCGGCGTCAGCACCGGCATGCGCGTGGAACATGGAGCCTGTACTGAAGTGGTACCTGCTGGTCGAGCTGCGGGTCCAGCCCGATGACCCGGACGAGCGCGTTGACGAACTGCAGTGCGGGCGCGCCCTGCCCCGCGCCCGGCGTCAGCACCGGCATGCGCGTGGAACATGGAGCCTGTACTGAAGTGGTACCTGCTGGTCGAGCTGCGGGTCCAGCCCGATGACCCGGACGAGCGCGTTGACGAACTGCAGTGCGGGCGCGCCCTGCCCCGCGCCCGGCGTCAGCACCGGCATGCGCGTGGAACATGGAGCCTGTACTGAAGTGGTACCTGCTGGTCGAGCTGCGGGTCCAGCCCGATGACCCGGACGAGCGCGTTGACGAACTGCAGTGCGGGCGCGCCCTGCCCCGCGCCCGGCGTCAGCACCGGCATGCGCGTGGAACATGGAGCCTGTACTGAAGTGGTACCTGCTGGTCGAGCTGCGGGTCCAGCCCGATGACCCGGATGAGCGCGTTGACGAACTGCAGTGCGGGCGCGCCCTGCCCCGCGCCCGGCGTCAGCACCGGCATGCGCGTGGAACATGGAGCCTGTACTGAAGTGGTACCTGCTGGTCGAGCTGCGGGTCCAGCCCGATGACCCGGATGAGCGCGTTGACGAACTGCAGTGCGGGCGCGCCCTGCCCCGCGCCCGGCGTCAGCACCGGCATGCGCGTGGAACATGGAGCCTGTACTGAAGTGGTACCTGCTGGTCGAGCTGCGGGTCCAGCCCGATGACCCGGATGAGCGCGTTGACGAACTGCAGTGCGGGCGCGCCCTGCCCCGCGCCCGGCGTCAGCACCGGCATGCGCGTGGAACATGGAGCCTGTACTGAAGTGGTACCTGCTGGTCGAGCTGCGGGTCCAGCCCGATGACCCGGACGAGCGCGTTGACGAACTGCAGTGCGGGCGCGCCCTGCCCCGCGCCCGGCGTCAGCACCGGCATGCGCGTGGAACATGGAGCCTGTACTGAAGTGGTACCTGCTGGTCGAGCTGCGGGTCCAGCCCGATGACCCGGACGAGCGCGTTGACGAACTGCAGTGCGGGCGCGCCCTGCCCCGCGCCCGGCGTCAGCACCGGCATGCGCGTGGAACATGGAGCCTGTACTGAAGTGGTACCTGCTGGTCGAGCTGCGGGTCCAGCCCGATGACCCGGACGAGCGCGTTGACGAACTGCAGTGCGGGCGCGCCCTGCCCCGCGCCCGGCGTCAGCACCGGCATGCGCGTGGAACATGGAGCCTGTACTGAAGTGGTACCTGCTGGTCGAGCTGCGGGTCCAGCCCGATGACCCGGACGAGCGCGTTGACGAACTGCAGTGCGGGCGCGCCCTGCCCCGCGCCCGGCGTCAGCACCGGCATGCGCGTGGAACATGGAGCCTGTACTGAAGTGGTACCTGCTGGTCGAGCTGCGGGTCCAGCCCGATGACCCGGACGAGCGCGTTGACGAACTGCAGTGCGGGCGCGCCCTGCCCCGCGCCCGGCGTCAGCACCGGCATGCGCGTGGAACATGGAGCCTGTACTGAAGTGGTACCTGCTGGTCGAGCTGCGGGTCCAGCCCGATGACCCGGACGAGCGCGTTGACGAACTGCAGTGCGGGCGCGCCCTGCCCCGCGCCCGGCGTCAGCACCGGCATGCGCGTGGAACATGGAGCCTGTACTGAAGTGGTACCTGCTGGTCGAGCTGCGGGTCCAGCCCGATGACCCGGACGAGCGCGTTGACGAACTGCAGTGCGGGCGCGCCCTGCCCCGCGCCCGGCGTCAGCACCGGCATGCGCGTGGAACATGGAGCCTGTACTGAAGTGGTACCTGCTGGTCGAGCTGCGGGTCCAGCCCGATGACCCGGACGAGCGCGTTGACGAACTGCAGTGCGGGCGCGCCCTGCCCCGCGCCCGGCGTCAGCACCGGCATGCGCGTGGAACATGGAGCCTGTACTGAAGTGGTACCTGCTGGTCGAGCTGCGGGTCCAGCCCGATGACCCGGACGAGCGCGTTGACGAACTGCAGTGCGGGCGCGCCCTGCCCCGCGCCCGGCGTCAGCACCGGCATGCGCGTGGAACATGGAGCCTGTACTGAAGTGGTACCTGCTGGTCGAGCTGCGGGTCCAGCCCGATGACCCGGACGAGCGCGTTGACGAACTGCAGTGCGGGCGCGCCCTGCCCCGCGCCCGGCGTCAGCACCGGCATGCGCGTGGAACATGGAGCCTGTACTGAAGTGGTACCTGCTGGTCGAGCTGCGGGTCCAGCCCGATGACCCGGACGAGCGCGTTGACGAACTGCAGTGCGGGCGCGCCCTCCCCCGCGCCCTCCCGCCGCCCCGGCCGCGGCTCCAAGTCGCCCGGCTTCAGCAACGGCATGCGCGTATGGATCTTCTCCGTCATCCTGAAATATTGGACATCATGTTTTCAAGGGTTCTGTAGGTACCATGGCGGGACAACCAGTCGGGGCCACCAACTAATTCACCATCTTGACAATGACAGTTCGGTATACGTTACAAAGTTATCACGCTAATACATTACTGGATTTCATATAAGCTGCGTCATGTACACTGAAATGTCACCTATATATTTTGTTGGTCGCGGCGACTGGTTTCGCCGCCGTGGTGTCCCGGTGAGAAGCGGACCTTACAGTTTCGCCATGTTTGTCTGTCCGTCTGTCAGCAGTTTAATTCTTGGTACTCTTGGTACTACAAAACTGTAATTTAGCATGGCTATACATATGAACCACGCCAACACGCGCAAAGTAAGGAGCTTGCGAGATGATTATATATTATAGAAATAAATTTGATCCCAATGTAAACTTTAGAGTAGTCGCGTACTAAGCAAATATAATAATCTAACTTTAACTAAACAGGCTGCGTCAAAGTACTGAAAATCTTTCATGAAGTCTTGGCCCACACCAGCAGAGCTAAATATATATATTATTATATTAACTAGATCTTTGTGTGAACTCCATTTCCTATATCTTTCTAAAGCTTTTGATTGCGTGGATCATACGACCCTTATTTTAAAATTAGAACATTATGGATTGTCCAACAAAGCTTTAAGCCTTATGTCTTCTTATCTAAGTGATAGAACTCAAACAGTTGTTGTAAACAAAACGCAATCTGTTGGAGCTACATTGAAAATAGGTGTACCTCAAGGCTCTATTTTAGGTCCTTTTTTATTTTTGGTTTACATAAATGACTTGCCACCAACAGTAGATAAACTTTGTGATATTGTACTTTTTGCTGATGATACTTCACTAATTTTCAAGGTAGATAGAAAATCCGTAGACTACAGTAGGATTAACACCACACTAGTTAAAGTACTTAATTGGTTTACTAGCAACAATTTGCTACTAAATGCTAAGAAAACGAAATGTGTTAGGTTCGCTTTGCCTAATGTTAAACCGGTACATTCTAGTATTTTTCTAAATGACGAGTGTTTGCAAATGGTAGATAAGGCAATTTTCTTAGGCATAACATTAGATAAATATTTGCAATGGAGTCCTCATATAGCTGTACTGGCAGGTAAACTAAGTTCGGCAGCTTACGCCGTTAGGAAAATTAGACAACTAACCAATGTTGAGACAGCTCGCTTAGTCTATTATAGTTATTTCCATAGTGTCATGTCGTACGGTATTCTGCTTTGGGGTAAGGCAGCTGACATACAAACTATATTTGTGTTACAAAAAAGGGCCATTCGTTCTATTTACAACTTAAACTCCCGTGACTCTTTAAGAGAACTTTTTAAAGAAATTAATATCTTGACTGTAGCGTCTCAATTTATTTATGAGAATATTATTTACGTTATTAGAAATTTAGATTCTTTCACCAAAAATTCTGATATACATAATTTAAACACCAGAAATAAAAATAAAATCGCTATCCGAAAATTCCGCGTCCGTAAAGTATATAAATCATTTGTTGGTCAATGCATTCATTTCTATAATAAATTACCTGACGAAGTTTTAAAGTTACCCTTTCCAGCACTTAAAAGTTACTTGAAAAGGTCGTTAATGTCTAAAGCGTATTATAGGATCGAGGACTATCTAACAGACAAAAATGCATGGCCTAAATCCGAAACTTAGTCAATAATAATTTATTCAAATGCAAAATCTTTATCTTGTCTAGGGGATACCGTTGATGTAGGAAAACATATCGAAACTTTTATGTGGTCGTCTCGCACCATCTTATATACACATAAGTATGTGTTTTTTTTTTCTCTATCTCTCCCGTAAGATTCTTAATTGGCATGTTTTCCTGCTGAACTACGCATGTTATTTAATACTATATTTAATTTAATATTTATAGCTTTATATAATGCTAGACTAAGTAGTACCATTGTAATAAGAAATATGTTTAAAAAATGACTGACTGCTGAGTTTCTTGCGGCGTTTCTTCTCGGCAGTGGTCTTCTCTTGGGAAGCGCTGGTAGATTCTTGACGTGTAAAAGTGCCCGTGCGGCCTACTTACTGAATAAATTTCTTTTATCTTTTTATCTTTTTTATCTTTTATAGGCACCAAATTGAATTGGATTGCAAATTTCCTTTTTAGTTGTTGTAAAATGAGGTAACATCGAGTCATACTATGTGTTTCCAGAGGTTTCCAGCCCATTTTCTCTTACAAAAAAAAGACGTATTTTATGATATAGATCGAAAGGGCCATTGGGAGTGATCATTTAAATCTACAACACATACACCATTAAATTAAATATAGACCATAAAAAAATAAAAATAAAATTTGTCGTATTCGACAAGTTCGATTCCCGGCTAAGGCAGACGAATTATAAAAAATCCATAAGTGCAGTATTTAATGATTTCAAAAACAAAAGTTAGTCTCCTTTGCGTAGAATTTGCTTTTTAAAACATGTAAGGTAGTTGCTGTCTTGTGGCGGTCGTTGTTTCCACCTTGTATAGGTTATGGGCCCATTTTGACGCATGATCCTTAAAACAATCATTCATTTAAAAATATAATTCAAATTTTACGCCGACCGCCGTGTTAACAACGGTCTTAGATGCTTACAGCATCAGAACACTGTTTAATACTGACTGGAAGAGTTTCTGCGCGATCTCGCCGGCCAGCATGTCGGGCAGCTTGTCGGGCGCGGTGGCGGCGGCGGCCAGGAACCCGCTGACGGCGGCGGCGAAGGGCTCGCGCACGCCGCGCGGCAGGAACTGCGCCAGGTTCCACTGCATCACCACCGAGCCCTCCTGCACGCACAGCCAACGTCACGTCATACGAGTGATGCCAAATTAAATGTTATTACTACGAGTATCACTTAGATGACACCTTAGAAGCTGGCGGTCCTGGGTTTGATTCCCAGAATAGATTTAATACTAGTGACCCGCCCTCGCTTCGCTTCGGTTTATGCTAGTTTTCTGTAATACCCGTACATAATCCAAAACTTATTATACATAAAAACCTTCCTCGTGAATCACTCTATCTATAAAAAAACACCATCAAAATCCGTTGCGTAGTTTTAAAGATCTTAGCATACATAGGGACAGACAGACAGTGGGAAGCGACTTTTGTTTTATACTATGTAGTGATTTAATATTTATGTGATGAGCGCGAGAATATTTGTTTCTCAGTCTTGGATGTTTTCTCTGTATTATTTTTACATAAGTGTGTATATCGTTGTCTAGTACCCATAGTACAAGCCTAGAGCTTAGTTCGGGACTAGGTTCAAAGTGTGAGATTGCCCCCCCGTGATATCCCCTAATTTTTCTTGTCCAATTGATAACATAAATAATTTATGAATGCAGTTTCGTCCCAAATTTGATACATTTAAATCAAATCAATAAATGAGATTATATTTTGATTATTTTTGATACAAAATAAACACTGAAAGTATCTAAAAAATTACACTTTTATTTAAATACAGGGCAAGTGTTAACGAAGAGAACAGTATAAATGTGAATATTAAGTCATTATTATAAAAATGAATCAATGTTAGTAGTACCTTGTTGCTTTAAAATGTTCAAAGTGAACCTGAACAAAAAAAGTGTATGGAAAAATTAAAGAAAATGTCCTGTTGTTGCTCGCACAAATAGTTTTTATAATAAAAAAACAATAAACTTATTTAGGCAGTTCATGATAGATCTTATAGCATACACAACAAAGTAATAAACTTTAAGCATTTCATTAGAACGATGATGGAAAGACCGATCGTTGTGGAAAACCTTGGGGTAGGCGTTTGTCCAGCCGTGGACGTTTTGCAGCTGATGATGATGAAATCATTAAACTTGATTCTAATGTTAAATGTCTCGGTGCGCCCTCTCGTACTTGACCGGTTGTTTTCAAGTTCTCCCTCAACCTACCTCGTCTTGAGCATCTTCTTCAGCGGGCGGCAGCTGCGATGACCCAACTTCCACGAGTCCTTCCGGTAATTTACCCTGTCAAATAAATACAACATTAAAATCATTGCATATCCCAATAACTGACACTCCTTTAAAAAGAACGGGCGTTGACGATTTTTTCGTGTAACGGGTTTATAGATTGTTTTATACGCCGCAAAGAAAGGTATTTCAAGGTTTCAAGTCATATTCGTTGACTGTATAATAATGAAACCTCTTTATAAAAATAATATGACGTACTGGAGTGAAATCGTTTAGTTAGCATGACCAATGCGGCGCGTTTCCTTACTTTAGTATTAAATTAGCCTTTTAAGGCGTGTCCAAAGCGTGGCGGAGGCGTATGGAACGTGCCGCACCGCACCGCCTCCGTTCTCCGTGCGTTAGCGGCTATACCAGACGCTATGACCTGATGTTACCTGCACGCCGGCGTGGTTGGCCTCGTCGAGCCACAGCAGGTAGCTCCAGCACTGCTTGTAGCGGATGTCCACGCCGTGGAACAGCTCCTTGTTCCGGATGCTCTGCACCACGAACTCCACATACCCTGAGTAAAGGAGTCCCTCTCAATAGTACAAAATAAAGTCGCTATTCCTGTGTGATGCTGTCTTTACCAACATTTAGAGAGTAACTTTCAAAAGGTGTTTAAGAGGCCACCTATGCTAAAGTCTGGAGTGTTCCGCGATCTGGATCTAAATAACCATAACGCCTTTGTATCTGTTTTTTGGATATATTAAACTTGATCATATTTGCCTGAGACTGTCGAACGTGAAAACACGATTAGAAATAAAATCCTCGATACTTTTACTTTTCAAACATGACACCTTTTTTGCATGTTTTTGGTTGAATCTTCGAAACCCTATAATCTTTAACGATGATTTTCGATTCAATAGTTGAGGATAATTATGTAACTTCTTAATCCTGGCAAAGCATTTTTTCAATTAATGTTGTGGTTTTAAAGTAAACAGCGATTAATTGAATTTAACGCTGCCGTCAAGGCGCGAGCGAACTATCTCCATCTCACATTCTTCGCGCGGAAGCACATAAAGCCATCCCTTTTAATTCTTGTGGGGGCGTGGCACCATAGGTGGCCTCTTAAGTGCTTATACATAAAGATCCCACCCAGCCAAAGCCAGCTATAGAAATAAAATGGGCATATATTATACTATCACTGTTTGATCAGCAGTTAAACTAACTACTCCTCGTGTGGTTGCCGAGTTAGAATAGTGCCACTCCATGACTTCCCGTGGATGTCGTAAGAGACGACTAAGGGAATAAAGGCTTGTAGTACTGTTAGGCGATGGGCTCGCAACCTGTCACTAATACGCTGGTAAACATCTTAGCCTAATTGTGCAAATTGTGGTTATAGAATTATCAACAAGTTTTTAGAGATGTTTGTAATTCTGTAGCCCTGCCTACCCCACTCTGGGAACGAAGGCGTGAGATTATGTATGTATTATGTTAAACTAACTAATCGTTAAACATCGTAACTAATGGTCTTCTCAAGGAAATGTGTCAAATTTTGGATTCCTTTTTCGAATTTTAACTATTAGTTGAGTTAACTACTGGTCAAACAACAGGCCCTAAACCTTGTTTTCAGAACAATTAGTAGAAATCAGGAGAAATGTACATAAATTCTTTATTATTATTTCTTATAGTACAAAATTAAAAAGATGTACAAAAATAAAAGCACTTGGTAAGTTGGCTATAGGTATAAGCAATGTAATTGTTATTATTAACTGTCTCACTATAGCAAATTTGTTACCTATAAGTGGAAACTGTTATGGCTAGTGTATTAGTTTATATTGGTTTGTTCAATTTGTGAAATTACTGCGTTTCCCTTGAAATAAAATAAAAAATCCTTAGATTCCGCGCTACGCTCGTCGTCACACATATTTAACTTAAAAATACTCACCGATCCCATCCATAACCGACTTCTTCTTTGTGCACAGGATGATCTTGTTGAAGTCGGCGAACACGATGGCGGAGCCGAGCCGCTTGAACTCCGCCACCAGCATGAGGAACAGCTTCTTCATCAGCCCGTACAGCGTGCGCCGGAGCGCCGGGTCGTACAGCAGCGAGGTCGGGGTCTTCAGCCATCTGAGGAAGGTAGGAACTGCGAATAAGCTGGGACGGTCAGCAGCAGATCAGCTTAAAATTATCTATACACGATTCTATTGTCAAGAGAATAAGAGCGTGATTAGATAATTTTGAGCTCTGACTGTCTACCACTTCTGCTGCTGACTGTACAGCCTATATGTATTTCTCTATTTATAAATATGTTTATCGTTGTCAAGTACAGTCAGCATCAACTGCGTCTAGTATAGTAGCCAAGCAGAATAACATGCTCAAAATGATCTAGACACGACGTACTCTCTTGACAATAGAGTCGAGTGCAGATCATTTTGACCTCTTCGGTTGCGTAGCTACTTCTGCTGCTGACTGTACCCATAGGCTTTAAGCTTAGTTTGGGACTAGGTCAATTTTAGGAGGAGGACTAGGGATGTTGACCTCTGATATTTATTTATTCTAGTAAAGTTGTTTTAAGCCCGATTTACATTGGTCAAGTACAGTGGCAAGTATAGTCGCAAGGACAGTGGAGTGGAAAAAAAAAATATCCCGACGAATTGAGAACCTCCTCCTTTTTTTGAAGTCGGTTAAAAATAGAAAGCGATTATATTTGGATCCACTGGCAAGGCAACTTGACTCGCCATTGTCCGATCGGTTTACATTACTGTACTGTCCACTGTCCTCGACCAATGTAAATCTGGTGTCGGCACAGACCTGTAGAAGTGCGTGATCTGGTAGTCGGCGAAGACGTTCTTGTAGACGGTGACGTCGCGCAGCCACGCCGCGATCATGGCGCGCAGCACGCGGAACGCGGCGCTGCACTGCGCGCTCTCGTCGTAGCTCACCGCCGCGTTCACTCCTGCCACGGAACATTATGCTATAAGTACAAGTACGTAAGGAGCTCTTCTGTACAAAACTCGCGTCTAGGAAGGTCAAACGTGCCTATTTTGTGAAGTCTTGACTTTGACTTAATAGGCGCGGCCCAAGCAAGCTCAAGGCTTTTTCTCAAAGGCCGGCAACGCAGCTGCAATACCTCTCCAGGTGTAGCAGGTGTCCATGGGCAGAGGTGATCACTTCACATCAGGCGATTACCTTACATTACTTTATTACTTTGTAATGTTACTTTTAAGTATTATTGTATTTTACATACATACAAACATAAACTCACGCCTTCGTTCCCAGAGTGGGTAGGCAGAGCTACAGAATTACCAACAACTCTAAAAACTTGTTGATAGTTCTGTAACCACATTTTGCACAATCAGGCTAAGATGTTTACCAGCGTATTAGTGACAGGTTGCAAGCCCATCGCCTAACAGTACTACAAGCCTTATTCCCTTAGTCGTCTCTTACGACATCCACGGGAAGACATGGAGTGGCACCATTCTAATCCGGCAACCACACGGGCATTGTATTTTATGATTGGAAAAATTACCTTCTGCTGGAGTTTCTTGCGGCGCTTCTTCTCCGCAATGATGGTCTTGTGCGAAGCGCTAGTAGATTCACTCCATGTTACCGACGTTTAAAAGAGCCCTCATGTGGCCAATTTACTGAATAAATATTTTGAATTATGAATTTGAATTTTGTCCTCTTTGCCACCTCTAGCATAAAAAAAAAGAGTCGCAACTAAAATGCGAAGTTCGCCGACTCTGCTGCTTCGCATCTCCACAAGTGACTCCTTTAATCATATTATTTAAATGTTGACCCGTTCATAGCTCTTCGGATATTTAAAGCGCCGGTTATGATATTTGAGATACCTGAAAACCCTGTAATCTGCGACAAGTCAAGAAAAGAAGTCTGTTAAAAACCATGTCCAACTTCAGCTAGACTAGTTCAAAGATAACTTCTTTTACAGCTATTTTGCACGTGGACGTTGTGTCCGAGTGCGTAGCTGTCGTCAACTCGTCGTGTGTGTTACAACTACAAGTATGTCAAACCCGCTGTCGTGAGATAAAATTACTGTACCTTTTGAGCAGAGCCCTTACCGCGTGCTCAGACATACTTTAAAGACATTTAAGGGTCTATTCACACGTACCACAACCACACCACAATGCAGCCACAAGCGATGTGGTCGGACGGTAACTTCTATGAAAATAAATAATTCTATTCACACGGACCACATTTTGCCGTCAGTGGTAACCATATATTTTTTGTTGCAATCACTTTTTGTCGCTGTGATGTGGTGTGGTTGTGGTACGTGTGAAACAAGCTTAATTCGATCCTTCTTCAAACTTGTCTATAAAATATCGTCACTAAGGAACTAGAATCGTCATTACCTTACTCAGATTGCAATGTATAAAAATAAATATGTAATAAATATAAAAGTTACCTGATGGGTCGGTGGGAAGTGCCTGCCGGCTGAACGCAGTGGCCACGCTGGTCCCCTCCTGCTGCAGGATATGGTGCGCCTGCAGCAACGCGCACACGCACAACGCGTCGCTCTCCAGCTCCACGCACACGGAGTCGTACGCGGCGGGCGCGTTGTGGGTGCAGCCTGACAGCTCTTCCACTTCGCTGACTAGTCTGTACAAGGAAATTATGATGAAATAAGTCAATTGGGTTAGTATTTATTTCGTAATCAAAGAAATGACTCGTCTGTCGCGTATTGGTCTATTTTGGAATTCATAATCGAGAAGTAATAAACTTTTTATAAAAAAAAAATATTATCCATATATAAATGCTATATGGTATGGTGGTGGTATTCGAAAAAATATTTCACCACTAGCTTCTGCCCGCGATTTCGTCCGCGTAGATTTCGTTTATAGTTATTCCCCCGGGAATTTTTGAATATTCCGGGATGAAAAGTAGCCTATGTGTTAATCTAGGGTATAAGGTATCTCCATTTTATCCAAATCTATCCAGCCGTTGCAGCGTGAAGGAGTAACAAACTAACACACACACAAAAACTTTCGCATTTATAATATTAGTAGGATTTGAAAGGTACATTATTCCGGATGGAGAATTGGACATAGGCAATTTTTACTTGTTTATACTGAAGCGAGGCTAGGGCGTGACTAGTTTATTTAATAAAAACGGGCTGCAACTGGGTTTTTATTCGGCATACTAAGTATTGGAAAGCCTAGTCTAGCTCTCACCCATCTCCCCTATACATTAAATCGTGGACCCGCCCTGTGCCCCGTACCGGTTGTCGTCGAGCTCGCGGCCGCCCAGGTCGGGGCGCTCGAGCGGCGAGCACCACAGCACGAAGTTGTGCTTGCCGAGCTGCCGCGCGAAGAACACGTCCGCGCCGAACTGCGCCGCGTCGCCCGGCACGTTGCCCAGCGGCAGGTGGAAGTACCTGCGGGACGATACTCAACATCACATTCGGTTGTCCCTTCAGATTGTAATTACTCTAAATTAGTCTTTATTCTATACGAGTCACAGGCATGCAAATATACAAAATAACAGTTCTCGTTGTGCCGATTCAAACTCTGTCTCATTATTATTATTTGCAAATGAATAAATTGCAATGAAGAATAGCCATAACCGCCACCACCACCCATTAACTTGGGAAGTCTCTTTTTTTATTAAGGTTGTCTGGAAGATATCGCTTTGTAGCGATAAAAGCGCCTGTTGCTAACCACGTTACAGAAAATTGTTATTATTTGTTTCAAATTGTAACTCTCTGTGGTGTGCAATAAATCGCACTAACCAGCCAGTTACCAGCTCAGCTTTTTAACAGTTACTTACCTGCACTGCTCCGTGGTCAGCTGCAGCACGGCGTCCAGGTTGAGGTAGTGCCGCACCACGGTGCGCGCGCCCACGCGCTGCCACTCCAGCGAGTTGTACAGGGTCTCCACGTCGCGCACGTGCAGCGGGACCAGAGGGAACTCGCTCAGACCTGCCAACACCAGTACATTATTGTAGGGGCTGGAAAGTAGGCCATAGATGTACAGGTGAAACTGAGGGGAACGGAGCTGAACATAGATACGAGTCCATCTGTTGCCCTTTCTGCAGAGCGTAAATTATATTGCTTTTAGAAACTACTGCGAGGAAATAAACCAGACTATTTTGAGTGTTTCAAGAATTAGACGACCTGTAATAAAAAAAGTTGTTTTGTAATGAGGATAGTTTAAACCCTGGGAAAGAACACACTTTTACTGCCGATATCTAGAAAAACTAGCAGTAGTACTGACCGGGCACCAGCGCAAGTAGCGCCTGCGCGCTGTGCAGCGCTTGCAGCGCCAACAGCGTCGGGCCCGAGTGCTCCTCGCGGTACCTCTGCAGCGCGCGGCCGATGCGCCGCATGGCCGCGCGCGGCTCCGTCTCTACGGACACCTCCCACGTCAGCTCGCTGCTGGGCAAGCTGGCTTCGTCCGTGCCGAGGTTTATTCTGGGAATAAGGTTGGTTGATAGTCTCACCAGCAAAGTTTTAGCATTAAAAATGCGTGCTCTCAGGCTACCTGTTGCTAAGTGGGATCTGTGACATTTACATTGTCAAAGCTTCAATCTAAAGAATGCATCCCTAAGACCGCAAATGCGTTGCCTACTCTGAGGACTAAGATATAATGCCTTCTGGCAGTGTTCCGGTGGCCTTGAGACATTCCATCTTAATCGTCAGGGTTGGCAAGCATTTGCAGTCTCGGGTTTGCTGTCTTGAGATTATGACTACTGTTTTCGAAGCCCACTTACCATGATGTAGCTTGTGAGTTCGTTTCCCTACTCCATACATTGAAAATTCTAAACTAATATTATAAAAACAGTGCGAATTTTATGACTTTGTATCTATCCGAATGTTAATCTCCGGAACCACGGAACGTATTCGAAAAATTCTTTCACGATTTGGTAGCTACATTATTCCGGATGGACACAGGCTAGTGGTAGTTTATAATAAGAGCACCCGTTGAACAGCAAACCTACCAGAATTTCTTAAATATTTAACTTGTAGATAAAGCTAAATTAGGTTTGATTTATAAAATTCCTGAAAAAGTAAGTTCCATAAAAAAATACATCAAATCTTGCGACAATTATGACCTGAGCACAATATGACCAAAAAAATATGGCAGACAAATTTAGACCCTAATAATAAAGGTAAAGCGACTCACTTAGCAGTCCTCTCCGCAGCGTACAGCGTCTGCATATTTGGGACTTGGTTGGTCTTGACCGAGTCCTGCACGATGAGGTAGGCCCTCTTGGTGGGCCCCAGCACGAGCGCCCACATGCCGCGCGGGGAGCCCGGCGCCGCGTGCTGGTACAGGTAGATGTGCTTGAGGGGGGGGACGCCGTTCTGGGGAAATACAACAGTACAATCAACGCCTTACCGTAAAACGGGGTGAGTAGGGACACAACCTAAAATGAAGCATATGTTACTAATTATTAGACTGAAATTATTTCCAATTGATGTAACGTTATTGTCCATTTAATACTAGTTCTTATTTGTAACAAGTTATGACTTATTTTAGGTTGTGTCTCCACTCACTCCGTTTTACGGTACGTCAAATACAAAATGTGTCACTCACACGCCAAACACAATATGTTTGTTTGCTATGCTAAGCAAATGACAACTTAATTCATATGAAACAAAGTCTCGTGCTTCTCACAACTTCGTCCGCGTATATTTCTAGTATCGTTATTTACACGAGAACTTTTAAATTTTCCGGAACGAAAAGTACCCTATGTGTTAATCCAGTGTATAAGCTATTTCCATTTCAAATGTCATCCGAATCCGTCCAGCCATTGCAGCGTGAAGGAGTAACAAACTAGCACATACTTTCGCTTTTTTAAATATTAGTAGTAGGATTGGAATGGTAAAAAGTCGGTCAAGTGCGAGTCGGGCTCGCGCACCGAGGGTTCCACCGTCGCATAAGTATTATTACATTCCGATTTCGAATCGAATCAGCGCGAGCCCAACTGGACATTTTATTTGTATTTGTTGTTTAATTTCTAGGTTTGCACTATAATCATACGAAATAGGGAATATGCATGGATTTTTTAAATTGCATTTCTAAACAAAATATGAAAATACCGTAAAAGAGATCACCAAAAGTCAAATTAAAATTAATATCGGTCAAGAAATACGGATGCTACAGGCATTTTAAAATGCTAATTAGACAGAGATCCGAAGTGCAACGATGACGTCATCGTGCAGTTCGGCCACATAAACTCCACGTAAAATTCTGTTTTGCTAGAAAGAGATAGGAACAAATCTTTGTTGGCTTATATCTTGGTTATTTAAATAGCTATTCAAAAAATGTTTTTTCCCACCTGTTTGTTACATGAATCAGCTTTTATTGAAGCTGTAAAAAAAAACATGCATATTCCCTATTTGACGTTTGTATGTTTGACCGTTTGTAAGATACAACTAAAATAAAAATACGTTGGAAAAAAAACGTTTCATGATACTCCCTTTTTTTAACTTACCTGTGTACTCTGAAAAAAAATCAACCCGCTATCTCTTACGGTTCAAAAGATACAGCTTAGCGATGCGCGACTTTGAATGATACTAAATCGATTAGTCGATTATTTACATCATTCGATTCATTCGAATCACTTTGCGGATCAAGCGAATATACGTCATACAACTAATTCTGAGAATCGTGGGTAATAGATGAGAACCACTAAGCCGAGTCGGCACGATGATTCCCGAGTCGAAACGAAGGGATAATCGAGACGATTAGTAACTAAATTTCGAATGATGCCGAAGTGCGCTCGTAAATTTGTAGCAGTGGGACAGAGATGGTCTTATGCTATATTGTGTGAATATAAGGAATAGCCTACAAAACAAAAACACCCGGATATCTACGAAAGACACCCGAACTTCGGTACTAAACGGATTAATATGCCACCAACGAATATTATTAACATTAGTTACTAATTAGTAGTCGATAATCGATTACCAACATTAGTATAGTACTAATTTCCTACTCGATTATTTATGTTAGTAATCTTCGATTATTCGATTAGTCTAATCATTCATAATCGCGCATCGCTAATACAGGTCTTTAAAGTTAGGACGGACAGCGTAGGAGTATTCATAGGGTCCCATTGGCGTACAATTCGGGTACGGAACCCTAAAAACGAGTGTCCTACCTGTTTCTGTAGATAAGGCTGATGCGCCACGCTCTTGAACTGCAGCTGGCCGAGCGTGAACGCGTCCGAGTTGGAGCCCTGGTGGATGAGCCTGGAGCAACACGACAGCTTTCAACACAACTAGAACTAAGGGCCGTATTAATAAACTGGGGCCCTAATATGGCTGTCTTTATCGCGTGACAAAGTGTGGATAAGGCAACCGTCACTTTCTGACACGTAAATAAGTACGAGAGTGACGGATGCTTTATCCACGTTTCCCGCGCGATATAGACACAGCCATACGTCAGATGCGTCAAAAATGACAGTACTCTATAGCTTGACGTTTAATTTGACGTATCTTGAGTGAGATGAGTTTATAACCGATTCGTTTGTTTTCCATTTTCGAATACTTTTGGCTGTGGCGGCGAACAATTAATTCATGACACGCCAGGCGTGCCATACGCCATAGGCATCGTCCTAATATAACGCGATTGCGCGATAATCGCAAGTTCGCGCGACTGTTTGCATGTAAACTGTCATATAAACAGTCGCGTGAAGTTGCGATGATCGCGCAATCGCGTTCTATTAGGACGATGCTATAGAA
This sequence comes from Acleris literana, assembly GCA_946894065.1. NCBI lineage: Eukaryota > Metazoa > Arthropoda > Insecta > Lepidoptera > Tortricidae > Acleris > Acleris literana. The sequence goes on along the minus strand of OX335685.1, from coordinate 5,177,000 downwards.
TATGATGACACGCCTAGCGTGTCATCCGCCACACGTTAGAAACATTTGATGACACGCCTGGCGTGTCATCCGCAGTGAATCGATTACGACTCTATGTTGGGAAGCTCTTGGGATTCCAAATGGGAAGATTGCTTAACAATGGCGGTGCGAAGCGAGCGTAGCGCGATGAAGGCGGGCCGTCCCGCCCCGGGTCTAGCTCTTTTTTTAACCCCCGACTCAAAAAGAGGGGAGTTATAACTTTGACCACTATGTATGTGTCTGTTTGTCTGTTTGTCTGTGTGCCTGTCTCTGGCTCCGTATCTCTTAAACGGGTGAACCGATTTGGATGCCGTTTTTTTTATTTGAAAGCAAGTTTTCTAGCGGTGTTCTTAGCTAGGTAACATGAAAATCCGTTTTAGGGATATCAGCTCTGAAAGAGGTTTTTATCTGTCACATATTATTATATATTATGTTTGAATACAAAATTGTCAACGGATTTATAATTTTAGGACACTTTTTCGCATGATATTTATTGTGCTTGCGTGTAGATAATGTTAAAAAAAACTTTACTGTTCACGTAATAAGGTTCACACTAAAAAATAACTTACCGCCTGGCCTCATCGGGGTCGACGACACAGATGCAGCCCAATTGCACGAGCACTCGAAACTCTAGGCTCATCTGAGTTTCGTATATACCTTCTATTTCAGGGGCCGACAACTCGCCTATAAGTTCCCTGTAACAAATGATAGAACATATAATATTTACATTTTTGTTATTAATTTCACTATGTTATAGAGTCGTGTTTTCTGTGGCGTTAGGACTGTGTGCATCGCGTGTGGATCGTATCACCATTTACCAGCAGTATTCGCATTGTTTTGTTCGGGTGTGGGGATATGACTTACGGTGAAATTACTAGCATAGAGACGTTCCATCTTAGTACTCAGGGTTGGTAACGCATTTGAAGTCTTATGCGGCTGCTACACGGTGAGCAACCAAGCTCTCCACCAGGAGAGCTTCCGTCTACACGGTTGCCAAGTGCAGTGTGTCTACTGCTCGCGGAGAGAAAACACGTACCATACGACTGCACAGTGCACACGATTAGGCTCCTTGCATTTCAAAATTTCAGAAGGTTGGCGTAGCTTTAGCACTTTTGAGCGCAAGTGAGGACAGAAAAGAAAAAAAGAAAAGAATATGGATGAAGCGATGGCTGAAGGAATGACTATTACTTAGTCATTTAAATTTATTGAATTTACTGGACTTTGACGATATTCGCGCGCTCGTTCTGCTGCTCGTTCGCCATCTTGTTCTCGTGACACAACTGCGTTCGCGTGGTTGGCAACAAGCGTCTACACGGTGTGCAACCGCGGTTGCTAGCGCACGCCCGTCAACCAAGGGCAATGAAAGGTCAAACGAAATTTGGTTGCAAACCACCTTCTACACGGTCGCAGACCAGCAAGGTCACCTTGGTGGAGAGCTGAGAGAGAGTTGCTCACCGTGTAGCAGCCGCTTTAGAATTGCAGTTTGAAGTGGTAACGCGCAACTGTCTCCACTGGTACACGCGACACTCACTCTTGGTGCTCCCTGTACAGCTGCTCGGGCACGTTGTACTGGTACAGGTGCAGCACGGGGTGCGCCCGCGGCAGCACGCGCGAGCACTTGCGCCAGTACTGGCCGCTGTCCGCCGGGCGAGCTACTGTCTCCACTCGTACACGCGACACTCACTCTTGGTGCTCCCTGTACAGCTGCTCGGGCACGTTGTACTGGTACAGGTGCAGCACGGGGTGCGCCCGCGGCAGCACGCGCGAGCACTTGCGCCAGTACTGGCCGCTGTCCGCCGGGCGAGCTACTGTCTCCACTCGTACACGCGACACTCACTCTTGGTGCTCCCTGTACAGCTGCTCGGGCACGTTGTACTGGTACATGTGCAGCACGGGGTGCGCCCGCGGCAGCACGCGCGAGCACTTGCGCCAGTACTGGCCGCTGTCCGCCGGGCGAGCTACTGTCTCCACTCGTACACGCGACACTCACTCTTGGTGCTCCCTGTACAGCTGCTCGGGCACGTTGTACTGGTACAGGTGCAGCACGGGGTGCGCCCGCGGCAGCACGCGCGAGCACTTGCGCCAGTACTGGCCGCTGTCCGCCGGGCGAGCTACTGTCTCCACTCGTACACGCGACACTCACTCTTGGTGCTCCCTGTACAGCTGCTCGGGCACGGTGTACTGGTACAGGTGCAGCACGGGGTGCGCCCGCGGCAGCACGCGCGAGCACTTGCGCCAGTACTGGCCGCTGTCCGCCGGGCGAGCTACTGTCTCCACTCGTACACGCGACACTCACTCTTGGTGCTCCCTGTACAGCTGCTCGGGCACGTTGTACTGGTACAGGTGCAGCACGGGGTGCGCCCGCGGCAGCACGCGCGAGCACTTGCGCCAGTACTGGCCGCTGTCCGCCGGGCGAGCTACTGTCTCCACTCGTACACGCGACACTCACTCTTGGTGCTCCCTGTACAGCTGCTCGGGCACGGTGTACTGGTACAGGTGCAGCACGGGGTGCGCCCGCGGCAGCACGCGCGAGCACTTGCGCCAGTACTGGCCGCTGTCCGCCGGGCGAGCTACTGTCTCCACTCGTACACGCGACACTCACTCTTGGTGCTCCCTGTACAGCTGCTCGGGCACGGTGTACTGGTACAGGTGCAGCACGGGGTGCGCCCGCGGCAGCACGCGCGAGCACTTGCGCCAGTACTGGCCGCTGTCCGCCGGGCGAGCTACTGTCTCCACTCGTACACGCGACACTCACTCTTGGTGCTCCCTGTACAGCTGCTCGGGCACGTTGTACTGGTACAGGTGCAGCACGGGGTGCGCCCGCGGCAGCACGCGCGAGCACTTGCGCCAGTACTGGCCGCTGTCCGCCGGGCGAGCTACTGTCTCCACTCGTACACGCGACACTCACTCTTTTTGCTCCCTGTACAGCTGCTCGGGCACGGTGTACTGGTACAGGTGCAGCACGGGGTGCGCCCGCGGCAGCACGCGCGAGCACTTGCGCCAGTACTGGCCGCTGTCCGCCGGGCGAGCTACTGTCTCCACTCGTACACGCGACACTCACTCTTGGTGCTCCCTGTACAGCTGCTCGGGCACGGTGTACTGGTACAGGTGCAGCACGGGGTGCGCCCGCGGCAGCACGCGCGAGCACTTGCGCCAGTACTGGCCGCTGTCCGCCGGGCGAGCTACTGTCTCCACTCGTACACGCGACACTCACTCTTGGTGCTCCCTGTACAGCTGCTCGGGCACGGTGTACTGGTACAGGTGCAGCACGGGGTGCGCCCGCGGCAGCACGCGCGAGCACTTGCGCCAGTACTGGCCGCTGTCCGCCGGGCGAGCTACTGTCTCCACTCGTACACGCGACACTCACTCTTGGTGCTCCCTGTACAGCTGCTCGGGCACGGTGTACTGGTACAGGTGCAGCACGGGGTGCGCCCGCGGCAGCACGCGCGAGCACTTGCGCCAGTACTGGCCGCTGTCCGCCGGGCGAGCTACTGTCTCCACTCGTACACGCGACACTCACTCTTGGTGCTCCCTGTACAGCTGCTCGGGCACGTTGTACTGGTACAGGTGCAGCACGGGGTGCGCCCGCGGCAGCACGCGCGAGCACTTGCGCCAGTACTGGCCGCTGTCCGCCGGGCGAGCTACTGTCTCCACTCGTACACGCGACACTCACTCTTGGTGCTCCCTGTACAGCTGCTCGGGCACGTTGTACTGGTACAGGTGCAGCACGGGGTGCGCCCGCGGCAGCACGCGCGAGCACTTGCGCCAGTACTGGCCGCTGTCCGCCGGGCGAGCTACTGTCTCCACTCGTACACGCGACACTCACTCTTGGTGCTCCCTGTACAGCTGCTCGGGCACGTTGTACTGGTACAGGTGCAGCACGGGGTGCGCCCGCGGCAGCACGCGCGAGCACTTGCGCCAGTACTGGCCGCTGTCCGCCGGGCGAGCTACTGTCTCCACTCGTACACGCGACACTCACTCTTGGTGCTCCCTGTACAGCTGCTCGGGCACGTTGTACTGGTACAGGTGCAGCACGGGGTGCGCCCGCGGCAGCACGCGCGAGCACTTGCGCCAGTACTGGCCGCTGTCCGCCGGGCGAGCTACTGTCTCCACTCGTACACGCGACACTCACTCTTGGTGCTCCCTGTACAGCTGCTCGGGCACGGTGTACTGGTACAGGTGCAGCACGGGGTGCGCCCGCGGCAGCACGCGCGAGCACTTGCGCCAGTACTGGCCGCTGTCCGCCGGGCGAGCTACTGTCTCCACTCGTACACGCGACACTCACTCTTGGTGCTCCCTGTACAGCTGCTCGGGCACGTTGTACTGGTACAGGTGCAGCACGGGGTGCGCCCGCGGCAGCACGCGCGAGCACTTGCGCCAGTACTGGCCGCTGTCCGCCGGGCGAGCTACTGTCTCCACTCGTACACGCGACACTCACTCTTGGTGCTCTATGTACAGCTGCTCGGGCACGGTGTACTGGTACAGGTGCAGCACGGGGTGCGCCCGCGGCAGCACGCGCGAGCACTTGCGCCAGTACTGGCCGCTGTCCGCCGGGCGAGCTACTGTCTCCACTCGTACACGCGACACTCACTCTTGGTGCTCCCTGTACAGCTGCTCGGGCACGGTGTACTGGTACAGGTGCAGCACGGGGTGCGCCCGCGGCAGCACGCGCGAGCACTTGCGCCAGTACTGGCCGCTGTCCGCCGGGCGAGCTACTGTCTCCACTCGTACACGCGACACTCACTCTTGGTGCTCCCTGTACAGCTGCTCGGGCACGTTGTACTGGTACAGGTGCAGCACGGGGTGCGCCCGCGGCAGCACGCGCGAGCACTTGCGCCAGTACTGGCCGCTGTCCGCCGGGCGAGCTACTGTCTCCACTCGTACACGCGACACTCACTCTTTTTGCTCCCTGTACAGCTGCTCGGGCACGGTGTACTGGTACAGGTGCAGCACGGGGTGCGCCCGCGGCAGCACGCGCGAGCACTTGCGCCAGTACTGGCCGCTGTCCGCCGGGCGAGCTACTGTCTCCACTCGTACACGCGACACTCACTCTTGGTGCTCCCTGTACAGCTGCTCGGGCACGTTGTACTGGTACAGGTGCAGCACGGGGTGCGCCCGCGGCAGCACGCGCGAGCACTTGCGCCAGTACTGGCCGCTGTCCGCCGGGCGAGCTACTGTCTCCACTCGTACACGCGACACTCACTCTTGGTGCTCCCTGTACAGCTGCTCGGGCACGGTGTACTGGTACAGGTGCAGCACGGGGTGCGCCCGCGGCAGCACGCGCGAGCACTTGCGCCAGTACTGGCCGCTGTCCGCCGGGCGAGCTACTGTCTCCACTCGTACACGCGACACTCACTCTTGGTGCTCCCTGTACAGCTGCTCGGGCACGTTGTACTGGTACAGGTGCAGCACGGGGTGCGCCCGCGGCAGCACGCGCGAGCACTTGCGCCAGTACTGGCCGCTGTCCGCCGGGCGAGCTACTGTCTCCACTCGTACACGCGACACTCACTCTTGGTGCTCCCTGTACAGCTGCTCGGGCACGGTGTACTGGTACAGGTGCAGCACGGGGTGCGCCCGCGGCAGCACGCGCGAGCACTTGCGCCAGTACTGGCCGCTGTCCGCCGGGCGAGCTACTGTCTCCACTCGTACACGCGACACTCACTCTTGGTGCTCCCTGTACAGCTGCTCGGGCACGGTGTACTGGTACAGGTGCAGCACGGGGTGCGCCCGCGGCAGCACGCGCGAGCACTTGCGCCAGTACTGGCCGCTGTCCGCCGGGCGAGCTACTGTCTCCACTCGTACACGCGACACTCACTCTTGGTGCTCCCTGTACAGCTGCTCGGGCACGTTGTACTGGTACAGGTGCAGCACGGGGTGCGCCCGCGGCAGCACGCGCGAGCACTTGCGCCAGTACTGGCCGCTGTCCGCCGGGCGAGCCACTCGCTGGTTCACGTAGAAGATGCGCGGGACCGTCAGCTTGATCTGGTGCAGGTCCGAGCCGACTAAAGCCCACAGACGGAAGAGGCCAGGCTCCGAGGTCTCTAAAACCTGGAATAATTAAAAGGTTTTGAATTAACTTTCCTTAATGATGTATTTCAAATACTACCCAACTCAAAAGCAGGTATAGGATAATTTAATTTTATAATATTGCCATTCGAAAAATAGTCAATATTTAATGTTTACATCTTAAATGAATGGGGCTCTATTCTACTCAGTCAAACCATATTGTTTTTGTCATGTTATCGTATGTTGTTAACTCGGCCGCCATTATTGCTAAGTTAATAAGAGCTATCAAAACGTTGAAAGTATGTACTTTCTAAATATGTGTCACACCTAAAACATGATAACCGACCTGTATGATCTGCCAGGGCGTGTTCAGCAACGTCCGCTGCGCGCGCTTGATGAAGCTGCCCAGCGTGCCGGCCGGGCCCTTGCTGCGCGGCGCCGGCAGCGAAGACTCGTTATCCAATCTACCTGCGAGTTGCTTTCAATATTAAGATAGGCTATGAATTAAAAAATAATCTATATGGTACGGTCAAGGAAATCGAAAGACGAACCTTTTTCGCTCTTATCACAATGTGAATGATACATAAAAACTCACTTAGTAAAATAATATTATAGTGATACTTGATTTACCTCTTTTCGTTCTGTTGGACATCTTCCGTTGCTCTATTTGCCACTTCCACTTCTTCTTTTGGAACAATATCCATTCTTTTCGTTCTGCCTGTAAATACAATGTCGTTTATTACGGAACGGCAAGACAAACTTTCACAAGCGAGTACTCATATCAGATCTTCAACACAAACTTTGGATTTACGATTTTCGAGACATCGCCCGCTTTATGTTTAAGTTCGCAAATAATTTTGATGTGCTCACTTTCGTGGTCCCGAAGGGCGGCGGCGCGCCGCAGGCCTCGCGCCACGTGGCGGGCGCGGGCGGCGGCTCGTCGCGCTTGCGCTTGACCACGGTGGGCCGCAGCTGCGCCCGCGCCGGCGCGCCGCCAATGTCTTCCATGTCCACTTCCGTCTCCTAGATTAACCATTGAGAAGGGTCACCTATTAAACATATCCCGAATTTATCCCCGGACGCTTATGAAAATTATCTTGACCATTATGTTTAGTGTCCAGATTTTTTTCAGGATGTATTTGACGAGTCTCGCCCGAACACAATGAACTAGGACAAATTCAAGAAATCTCGCCAAAAAAGGGGCGTTGGGGTACGTTCGTAAATGGGCTAAGACCGTATTTGTTAAATATATTCCAAATTAGTAGTTATATTTCTAATCTGGCAACAAAGCGTGAGACGCCATTTTGTCTTGCCCCGCGTCCCAGCCCACGTAGGTCGTTCCGACGCATCAGTTGTGTGTTATGCAAGTTATAGTGGAAGTGTCGATTTTCGCATAATTTACGAAATCCGGATTAACCCCATGCAACTTTTCGATGGCTTTTTCGGTGAGTATCAACTATTATTGCGAATAATAAATGTTTAAGTAATCAAGGTATGTGGTGTCTTTTGATATACCTGTTTAAAATAAGCTAAAAAGGCTTGTAAGCTGAGATCCGGTCTTTCCCCAAGCAGATATTAACAGGTGAAGTTCGGACTAAATACATCCTGTACGCGCCATAGAATAAACAAAACAATAATAATGTTTACAAGTTTATTACCATCACAACAGTTGGTTATTGCTGTACAAGCTTTTATTAGGACACGCGACGTGTGTTAGGTTTGGTGGTTAGAGAAGAAGAGAGCGATGGCGGCGGTCGGCGGCAGCTCCAGGCTTTCCGAAGACTCCACGCTATTGGTCCGCGGCGGGCTCATGTGATTGGTTAGCGCCTCACGCATGCGCGAATATCTTGACATATGTGTAAATCCGCGAGCCGGCGAGCTGTCTCGTGGAAGCGCCGTCAGATGGCGCGAACACATCCGATATAGGATAGTGGGGTAAGATCGGACGTACGATTCAAAAAAATAAAAAAGAGGGTGATTTATTTAACAATATAAAATTTTCCAAAGATTATCTTGAAGGACGTATAAGAACGGATGTTTTCTTTCTATGAACTTTGTATTCTAAGCCAATATGGCGATTTTAGAAGGTAGTCCGGTCTTTACCAGTGTACGTCCGATATTTCCCCGAGTTTTAAAATTTTATTCATATTTTAAACACCCAATAAATAGTAGTTGTCTCGTTTATATTTAAATAAAACACATTTCTATCTATAGCTTATTTAATAATGATCAATCTTCACTTTAATTTATTCTGCTAACTAGCGTAATTCTCGAGAAAAAATAATTTTGCCATCATCTTCCAAATACACCTAAAATCCGTCCGAACTTACCCCAACGCACCTTATACCTCATTTGGCTCCCTTGTGACTACTAACTTATCGAATGTCCCAGGGAACCCCTAATAATGTTTGTCCTAACTCATCGTTTGTCCGAATTATCTTTTGTCCTAAGCTGGTTTTCAACTGTGTCAGACAATTTATAAACTTTTCAAGAATACCTGCGGTTAGGTTAAGGTATCACTACAAAGTTTCAAAATTCAGACGTAAATTGCTTTAGGATAAACGATAATTCGGACAAATGACGATAAGAGATTCGAATATAACGCCTTTGAGAGCGTCGGTGGCCTAGTGGCTTAGGGGGTCGACTCGTGATCGTAAGGTACCGAGTTCGAACCCCCGCGATCACCATGTACTGAGTTTTTCTAGTAGGTAAGTGCATTACCCGATGCTCTCATGGTGAAGGAAAAACATCGTGAGGAAACCTGCACATTCGAACAGCTGAGTGTGTAAAAGGGTAATTGCACAAAAGATCCTAAAGGGTCGAAGTATCTCTGTATCTGTAAGATAAGATAAGATAAGATAAGATAAGATAATGCCTATCTCCTCACCATGTTATTAGTATCCTCGTTGCCCTCGTCCCGCTGCTCCCGAGGCTGCGCGCTGAACATGTCCGTGATCTTCCGCGTCTTGAACTTGTCCGTCTTGGCCAGCATCTTCTTGTGCAGCCAGTCGGGGTACTGCACGCGTGGCACCGGGTTGTCCAGCTAGTGACGATATTACAGAATCACTAACTGATACAAGCAAAGGGCCAGATTTTGGCCCACGTATGTTAATGAAAACAAACCAAACCACGTGGCTATGGTAAACAGCCAATCAAAACGGCCTTGGCAAGCTTTTATCGTATCAGTGTTCTACTTCTATTGGCTAGAAAAATAAAGTCCAGCACGTCCCTGATGTCCACTTGTCCACGTCTTCGTTGATGCTGCTGTCCTTCAGCCAGCGCTGCAGGTGGTGCCGCTTCACCCCCGGGGGCGACTCGAAGATTGCCATGGGGATCAAGAGTGACTCACCCCTGCATAGCAGCCGGTATGGTGATAATCTTCTGTATCGCCCCGCTGAGCCTCTCGACGTAGTACGCCCAGTCCAGCATGTCCCTGATGTCCACGTCCTCGTTGATGCTGCTGTCCTTCAGCCAGCGCCGCAGATGGTGCCGTTTGACACCCGGGGGGACTGGAAGATTGCCATGGGGATCAAGAGTGACTCACCCCCTGCATAGCAGCCGGTATGGTGATAATCTTCTGTATCACCCCGCTGTGCCTCTCGATGTAGTACGCCCAGTCCAGCACGTCCCTGATGTCCACGTCCTCGTTAATGCTGCTGTCCTTCAGCCAGCGCCGCAGATAGTGCCGCTTAACCCTCGGGGGGAACTGGAAGATTGCCATGGGGATTAAGAGTGACTCACCCCCTGCATAGCAGCCGGTATGGTGATAATCTTCTGTATCGCCCCGCTGAGCCTCTCGATGTAGTACGCCCAGTCCAGCACGTCCCTGATGTCCACGTCCTCGTTGATGCTGCTGTCCTTCAGCCAGCGCCGCAGGTGGTGCCGCTTCACCCCCGGGGGGGACTGGAAGATGGCCAGGGGGATCGCTCGCTCGGTCACCGGCGCGCCTTCTGGCTTGCGGGATATTATGAACCTGGAAGATTACTGATAGTAATGGCCAGGAAGAATAGTATAAAAATAAATGGATGACATGCGTTTTATTTCTGACTAAGTCCAGAAAGAAACAGATTTAATAAAAATAAATGTTTAAAAAAACAAAAAACCGCCTTCAAAAAGCAAAAAATAACTTCTTTAAAATGGTAGGTAAATAGGTCAGTCCAACTGAAGTCTGCTTTTGGTTAAAATATTGTTGGACGCCGACTTCAGTTGGACTGACCTATTTACCTACCATTTTAAAGAAGTTATTTTTTGCTTTTTGAAGGCGGTTTTTTGTTTTTTTAAACATTTATTTTATTTTATACTTTTTAGTGATCCTATTTATGCTGTTACGTAGCTCCACTTCTAAATATTAATAAGAAACTATAGAACATTTCAAGCTCGACGCAGACAACGCCGCGGGAATGTCATAGTCATATTTAAACCTAAATGTGCTTCGTCATACTCGCTCAACTTCCTTTATCGAAATATCTTATCGCCACCCTTGAAATAGGTACCGTTAAGGAGTTCCGGTGGCCATCTGTGGTCTTCATCATCAGTTCCACTTCACCATATAGTACTTTTCAAAAGCAAATGCATGAGTTACAGTGAAAAATACCAAAATCGCTATAGGTGTGCTTATAATATTTGAGGAGTTCTCTTGATTTCTCCATGATCCCATCATCAGATCCTGACGTGGTGACAATGGGACCAACTAGAAAGTATACCCAGTCGAACAACGAAAAAATTTTTCAAATCGGTCCAGTGGTCTTCGAGTAATCGGGGAACATACATAAAAAAAAAAAAAAAAAAAAAAAAAAATATCCCGACGAATTGAGAACCTCCTCCTTTTTTTGAAGTCGGTTAAAAAATAAAAAAATGTTTTTTACTTCGATCTTCTAGAAACTGGCAAACGAGAGGCGTTAAATAATGCGTTATATGTTTAATGTATGGCCGCTTCTATTGAGATCGCTGATCATGCGCGAATGCAACTAGAATGAATAATAGAATAGAATAGAATAACTTTATTTCAGACTACAAGGCCCATATTTACAAATACCTTACAGACTAGCATACATATCAATATATAACATAAAATGAATACAACTATTAATAAATTTTCGCGGTGTCTGCAAGACGGCGACCACGAAATCGCCGAAATAAAAAAAAAAAAAATAATGCTAAAAAGTATTGGATATTGACGACGGTGAGGCCAAATATTTGTGTGTGTATGTACCTAAATATGTAACCCTCTACATAAGTATATCGTTGTCTAGTACCCATAGTACAAGCTGTTGTCTTGTCATATTTATTTATTTTCCAGCTCAAACAAACAAACTCGTAAAATTGATTAGAAAAATACACACTGCATTACGATGATTATATAAAACTTATCGATGGGACAACGCTGGTGGCCTTGTTGGTGCCATTAGGCACAGAGTTCTGTCCATAGCATTTGCCATGTAGCAATGATTTATCCAAATTTAATCAAGTGAAGGAAATACATTTTCAGGGTCATAGTGTACCCAAAAGGGCCCATCTATACAAAGATAGGGACACGATGCCAGTGAAACTTATTAAAGTATACTAGAATATTTAACCAACCTGCAAGCCAACCCAGCATCCTTCACCATCTGATCCCCCAAAAACTCCGCCAATCGCTTCGCAGTAGAAATAGACGTCGACTTCTGACCGCCATAATCCTCCAACTTCTTGGACATGGACCGATTCTCCGAGATCAACTCGAACAGCTCCGTGTCCGGCATGTTGGACCCCTTGCTGAACAACACGTCCAGCCAGTAGTCGGCCACTTTCGCCACGGAACCGTAGCAGGACTTGAGGTCGTTGCCTTTCAGGAAAGCTTCGAAGACTGACGACTGGAATATCTTGATGAGTTGGAGCTCGCCGCGGCGTTTTACTTCGAATCCTGGGGGAACAGAACACTGATATGGCTGGTGCACGCCGTGGATTTTTGCGTCGTAACAATTTAAAATTGATATAATGCGGTACAGATAAAGCTTTGCACTTAAGAATCAGTTAATGACGATTAAGTTGGTCCTTAGTACCGATGTTTCAATAACAAATTTGAAGAAGGAACGAGTAAAATGTCTCTGAGTATGGCGGCTAGACTTTTATCATATCGATACAAAAGTTCCCGGTGAGTACCAGGCATTAAACTCAGTAAAGCACTATTTCCACCAAACGGCCCGCAACGGATCTGAAGGAAAATAATTGTATGGTCTTTAAACGATATTAAATCATGTTCACAGAATTTAAAGTCTATATTACCGCGCACAGCAACTTGACCGCGGGCGTCTTCCGCGACACGCGATCGTAGCCGAAAGTATGCTGCGACGCGCGATCGGCTCCGTAATAAATAGACAATCATAATTTTAATAGACACGATCGGCTGTCGCCGCATCCGTCCGTATCCTTTCCGATCCGATGCGAAGCGAGCCGTTTGGTGGAAATCACCCTTAAGTGTTTTTAATCCGGCTAATTCGCGACCCACTGCTTGGCGTACAATGACACAACTGTGAAATGTAAATTTTAATGCCGGGATAGTCAGTACATTGAACACTATGATTAATAAGTACTAAATATAGAATATAGCTAAAATCATTTTAAAAAAAAAGTATTTTGAAACAGTTTTATAACTTCTACCGACCAATTACCGTGCCAAAAGACATGATGACTATGATGAGTTTCCGTGGCAAGAGTGTAACGTGGTAATGAGTGAAACAACAATGTTTCAAGTGGGAAATATCGCATCAAGAGGCATGTTTTGGGCCAGTTTTATTCCCGACATCTTATTTTTCCATATACTTTTTTACCAAGTTGTACACTAGTTTAAAATTAAACCTGAAACGGACAAACCTTTAAGCTCAGCCAGCGACCCATCGAAGTTGAAGACAGCGTATCTCTTCTTCAGCCTTTTCCCTTCTTCCTTGGACGCGGGCAGCACCATCGCTAAGTAAGGCCCGTCCACTTCAAAGAAAATGGAGTTTTCTGCCCTCTGCTCGTACTTTTTGGCTGTCGGATCCACTAGCTCATAATACTGATCGTTTGTGAAGTGATCCTAGAAGAATAATTTTGTTGAGCCCACTCTAGTGTTTTTTTAATAAATATATAAGCACCCAAGACTCAGAAACAAATACTCGCGCCCATCACACAAATGTTTGCCCCGACCGGGAATCGAACCCGGGATCGCTAGCTTAGTAGGCAGGGTCACTACCAACTGGGCGAACTGCATTGTCTAAATATATAGTGACACGAACGTTCCCAGTTTCCATTGCACGCTTCAAAATTAGCCCAGCAGACAGGTGAAAAATACCCGACAAGAAAATGAGGAAGTCGGATATATTGAAACTTCAGTATTTCAGACTACTTTGTACAGTCACGAACTTAAATTTGGGACCCACTTTAGGTCCAAAGTCATTCTGACATTCTACAACAATAAGGTTGAGTCTTCTATAAGTTACAAATGATTTGGCATCTCTAATGACATTGACGACTTCAAGCCTATTTTTGTTGAAATGGGTCACAAATTAACGATCGCGATAGTATGTTAGTCAGCCAGCAATAAAAAGGTTTAAAATGAACAGGTATCTGTTTTGAAGGACCATTTCACTCATACATCCTGCTCCATTACTTCTAAAGATATATTATATTTATTATTAAATATGCTTTAAAATTAAGTACACCAAGGTAGCACATACCTTAACCATAGAATTGAGAACCGCGTTGGGATAAGAAACGTTGATCTTCTTCTTCTTCTGATGAGTAGTAAGTACAGTAACAGTCTCGGGGAAAGATGCTGGCAGGACACACCAGATACCTGAAAAAAATAACGAACATTTTAAATACCGTCTTATTCTTTATTTTTTTAAGAAGAACACAAACGAGCATACTGGCCACCTGATATTAACGTCTTCCGCCAGTCATCTAGTCGTGACAGCCAATGGCAAGGCTCACACGCTATAGTCATCTATACATGACCAACATTCAACTCGAAATAAAACCTTCTACTATGTAATTTAAAGTGCCTTTTTATCTACTAGACGCGCGTTCCGTGGCGTACAGAGCACGACACTTCATTCGTAGCGTGGCGGTCTGAGGTCCATAGACATTTGCACTTCCAAGACTAAAGTTTCAAAGTTGCAATTCCAAATGATCCCCATCTAAAGTCTGTTCCAATGCGTTCCGTCACTCTTATAAACAAATCAATTTACCATTATAACTCCATATTTTCGAACTATTTTTGACATTAAAAATGTAGTGAGGTTTGATAGATTTGATTGCTAAGTGAAGTTTTCGTCTCTGTCGCACCCAACATAATAATACGATGATGATGCTGAATATATATGCGACCTTTTTAATAAACTAATTAGAGGTAACATTATTCTCATTACTATTTCATCCTCTATCTGAAGACAATTACAGTCAGGTATACTTGTTGTTGTCATTGGCAGTCTGAATAGGAACAGACTTTAAAGACGCGTTAGAAATGATACTAAACGATTATTTTGATATTTCTTGAGACGGGGATCTCAGCTAAGGTCAATTTTTTAGTATGGCACTATGACTAGGAATGCTTTGCCAACCCTGAGGACTAAGATGGAATGCATCTATGCTATAATCTATTTCATCTAGGATGATTCCTGTGACAGCCGTATTTCGTAATTTCAATCACTTAATATACTCACATGCGAGGTGCTTAAAAATAGGCGATTAATTATTTAATTCCCTGAACGGCGTCGCTTGGTGTGTACCAATGTAGTATTTATGTAAAGTTAAAGAAACAAGTGTAATACGTGTTTAAATATGAGCTGTCACAGGAATAATCTTAGATGAAACAGAGTGTAGTAACTTCACTGAACTTCACATACTAATATTCACAGCTGCTTGGCAATAGGATAAGATGATCGTAGCTATCCGAACGGACTCTGTACAAGGTCTTACCACCACTATGCACAAGGTCCTACCGTTACAGTAGTATTTGGCAAGTCATAAAGAGAGTAAGTAATGAAAATACCAACCGTCAGTGTCCAGTTCCAAAGGCCTACCAACTTGTTCTATGATCTCTCTCGCCTTCATAATGATGTTTGCTCCCGTGTAGCAGACAATGCCGGCCATTTCCATGCTATGCCAGCGAGCACTAGGGAAAAAATGTAAACATGTTAAATCAATTTTACATTGGCGACAGTCAGTTTGTCCTCAGAATGGCTAAGATTCGTGATGCCGTCACTTTTTTTTACGTCAAAATAATGTCGAACGATATTTGTAATATGGATGTGACTACAATTGATTTAAGAAAAAGAGAACATCATTGCAAAAAAGTGATAGAATTTTATTGTTAAAGAAAATAACAATTATCTTTTCTATATTAGGTATTTTCAGTCCCATGCTTTTATAGTTCACTTATATAGAGAAAATTACCTCTCTACACTCGTAAGAGGGGCGTATTCGTAAAGTAATACTTCACCATTCTTTGGAACTTTATCACTATCACCCAAATTTCTAATAAAATCATAATCTGGAATTCTGTCTATAAATTAATAAAAGTCTCATCCATCCTAAGCTTTCGTCACCATATTGCGTCTGTCAGCCGCCCTTTAGTAATAAGATAGTTTATGTGTGCGGGTGGTAATAAATGGGAATAGTCCCGGCACCCAATATCTCAAGGGTCAGAACTCACCCACGCCTCATGACGTATCCGTAGAACGAGTTGAGGATGCACTTGTGCGCCAGCTGCAGCGAGTCGTACAGCACCTCTCTGCTCTTGGCGGACTTGATTTCGGCCGCGTCGCCGCTCGCCACCGCCTCCGAGACCTTGGCTTTGGCTTGCTTGTTTAACGCTTTGTATTCGTAGCGACGATCTCTGTACAAAGATGAACAAATGAACATCAGGAAAACAAAAATCTCACATAAGTGAACCTAGTCCAAAACTAAACTCTAGTATACTTGAGAGAAATAAAAACTTATATACGTAGAAAACGGTATCCTGCCTTATGGCCGAATGTATCGTTTCCCAACTGTTTCATTTGCCAACCCACTTTTATTTCTGTAACTGTAAATATTTCAGGATTTATTTCTGTACCTTCGTGTAGACCCTATAGGTTAGGTTAGGTTAAGTTTTTATAAAAATCCTGAAATATTTACAGTTACAGAAATAAAAGTGGGTTGGCAAATGAAACGGTTGGGAAACGATACATTCGGCCAAACATATTTCGGCCAAAAGGCAGACAACCGTATCTCTCAACACAAAGCGCGGATCGATCAAGTTACACATTCAGTTTCCAGAATGTGCAGGTATCCATTCGATATTTTTTCTTATTACGTGTATTACAAGTGCATAATACGCTAAGAAATAATATATATTTTACATTCAACAAACACTTACATTTATCAGCCCACTTGAATGCGGGATTAAAAGTAAACATATATAAGTACAAACGCAGCGTAATATCAATGAGTGAAAAGTATTTTCAAAGGAATAATCGGGTATCGAGCCCCCTGTATCCTAATCTAAACTTGATAAAAGAATGTCGTACCTGAAAGCCCTGACAGTGTCGACATAGAACGAGTTCTCTTTCTGGCATATAGTGGTGGTCCGCACTTCTGTTCGGGTCACCTTCGTCTTCTTATACGCCACCTTGCAGTAGTCGGCGAGACGTTTCTTTTCATACGCAGCCTGAATAAGAATTAAAAACATCGTTAAAGAAAATTAGGCTCTGAAATAACACAAAATACCTCTTCGAAAGACATTTCTTATGGCACGGATGAGGTAAACATGCAGCTGGCTGCATTAAGTATTCTTGATCGCGGCACCGTGTGCAGAGTGTGACGGACCAGTCAGACTTACCTGGTCCTCCTTGGGCAGCGCATAGAACGTTTTGGGTTGGGAGTCCGCCATGTCGCAGTAGCGGAATCTTTCAGATACTGACTCCTGGTCGCGGCACCGAGTGGCGAGTGTGACAGACGAGTCACTCATCTGGTCTTCCTTGGGCAGTGCATGGAACGCCCTAGGCGGCACTCTGAGTTGCAGCAGAGGAAGTTTCTCCGTCTCCAGCTGGTTGCATTGGTACTCACTCCTGATCGCAGCCTGAGTATCCAATGCGACAGAAAAGTCACTTACCTGGTCTTCCTTGGTCATGGAATGACCCAGGCGGTTAGCCAGGTTGCCTTGTCGAGAATACTCCGTCTCTAACAGGATGAGCAGGTATTTACTCCTAGTCGCGGCACCAAACGTCGATTTCTTCGCCAGTCGAATCAGACTCACCTGGTCTTCTTTTGGCAGCACGTGGAACGCCCTGGTCGGCCCGCCGGGGTGTAGCGGAGGGAACTTCTCTATCTCCAGCTGCTGCTGTATGCGCTGGTATTCACTCCTCGTCGCAGGAACTGGGTGAAAAACAAATATACAATCGGAAGGGAAAAAATCAAAACGAGGAATATCAAACAAACTTCACTTTATTTATACATGATAGTCTGCAATACTCATACTCATACTCACGGTAATCTCCACGCCACATCCAGTCCATGTGCCGCTGACAGGTGGCGCCGGGCCGGTTGTAGTCACACAGCGCACAAACACCAGCGTTCACCATCGCTGACGGTTGCAATCTACAAGTGAACGTCATACGTGAATTTAGGTAAGGATTCCGGTTAAATAAAAAGTAGCCAGCACAACTTTGCCGAAATTTTCTCAGCCATTTCTTTTCATCAGCAAAATAAATTATTCCGCGAACTTCTTTCACAAGTTGTTTCCATACTAAAACATTTACCTATCAATTTCATATTTCACCTATACGAAGGAGACTTTATCTGTGATACTATATAGTTAGTCCGCGAAATTACGGATGTTGCTTATGTACGAGTATGTGTTATTATCGTTTTCATAGCTTAGAGCGCTACGATTGGTTCGAATCAATAAGCGATATCCAAACAATTTAAGTATCACACAACACAAAGGAGTCCTTACCTATTAGTCAAAATAATGTTAGGGTACATAGCACCCACATCCAAATGGTATATCAAAGGGTTCTCATCTCTCCTCGGGTGGTCCCTCATATGCTGCAGTTTCCCCTTAATCTCCGTGCACACCTCTTCAAAGTTGGTGACCAGCTCCAGAGGTATTCCCTCTTCTACCTCTATGGCGTGCCGCATGGTTTTCTCTATGGTATCCATTAGTTTGTCTACTGCTGCTGGTTCTATTCTGAACTTGCATTTGATGTCAGCACGAAACACACCTTTGGATTTGATGGGTTTGCAAGTTAAGAAATCGTTACTAACAGAACAATACAGATCGTAGGCCTGGGAAATGAATGGGAGAACCTTGGCAAGATTACTAATGGACATAATGCGGTACAATTTTGCTTAACATATTCCTGTATTCATCTGTAAGTGTAACTACCTCATTCACATGTAACTATACTCCCGTCGCTCTAAAAGACCCGATGTGACAGCTGTCAATGCAGTGCAAAACATAATCTTAAACACCTATTTTGTCCGGGTACACTTCATAACTCCGAAGAGTCATAATTCCGAATTGATCAAAATCCTGAATTTTCATAATTCCGAATGCATTTTTTGATAAAAGACTTTATTTTTTGATATCTCTTATAAATTAAACTCAATATCAATTAAATTATGCATTTATTTAATCTAAAATAGCTCCAGCATAACATAGATTTAGGAAAAAAAATCGGACAAATTTAAGGTGTTTCCATTTTGTACTAAGTTGACAGCTGTCAAATCGGGCCTTTAGAATGACGGGAGTATAAATACACCAGTTCAACAAACAAACAAAAAATGGCTTCTAATACAAAACAACGACGCTCTTTACTATTTAGGTCTACTATTTAAATCTTTGTCAAATTCAACGACCATAATTCTTTACTTTGTTGCACCCTCGCGCCTGCTTGTTGGAGCACGATGTATAACATACCTGACTCCAGCGCCTCCACGTGTCCTCCGACGTAGGTCTCTGAATCGAGCACGTGCCCGTCGGTAGTTAGCTTGTTGAGCTCTTCCATCTGCTTGTTGGGGAACACAATGTTTGCGTGGAATGCTTCGACCATGAGTAGGGACTCGCAAAGGGTGCCGGAGCCTTTGCGTAGAACCTATAAACAATAGACAATATATATAATAAAAAGGGGGCTAGAATTCACGCAACACTTTTCGTCGTGATATGAAAATTATCCTTACCTCATCTGGCTCCAAGGGAATGATGGTGCACAGAGCAAATATGAACGGGTGCACATATTTCATGTACAAGTAATACGTAGCGACCGCGTCTGACACCGAATAGTTTGACAACACCTGCAAAAGGTAAAGAAAATATTTATGAAATGAAACAAAAATGTATCAGTTACGCTTATTGTCAGGGGTTAGAAACTATAAACAGCTTTTCCCAATATCCTTGGAAAAGTAAATTCTGATAGTGTCCCCGATATAGCCCTGGAAGAGTGGGATGATACAGGACCTGAGGATGTTCCGCTGCCATCCGACACATGTCCTCAGGGACCAGCTCCACGGGGTCGTAGCGCAGCTTGGCCTTAGCCACCGCCTACAGACCACGAGAGCCCACTGGCAGGTACGAATCTTTTCACTCAGCTGACAACCGACTCAAGTGCCCCCAATATAGCCCTGTATGCGTAGAATGGTGCAGTACCTGAGGCTGTTCCGCCGCCATTCGACACATGTCCTCAGGGTCCAGCTCCACGGGATCGTAACGCAGCTTGGCCTTGGCTACCGCCTTCAAACCCTGAGAGCCCACTGGCAGGTACGAGTCTCGCTTCACCCAACTGGAAACAAAAGGGTGTGTAATTAGTTATCGGGTGAATATGATAAACCAGACTAGCCTGGAATCTCTAGCCAGAATACATTTGGCGTCAGAGGTATTTTAAATTTGTTTTATCTACTAAGCATTATTTCAAGCGCGCATAATGTAAAGACCTTGGATTTAAATCCAAAAAGTTTGTGCGCTGTCGTTGCTGAGTGTTGACGGTCATTGGCGGGGACGAGTCTTCCAGATGTTAGCGGGGGTGAATCTTTGGACTGCGTCCAACAACTTTGTGCGTGGCCGTCCCTCGGGGTGACAGACGTGGGGAGGAGAGTCGAATGATATTACAGTAATAATAGTACTCGACGGTCTATCGCTGTCACATTATCTCTTCCACCTGTCTTCAAGTTATGCCAGAGAAATTGTGACAGCAATAGACATTCGAGTACTATTATTACTGTGGTTTCACTGTAATATCATTCGACTCTCCTCCCCACGTCTGTCACCCCGAGGGACGACCACGCACGAAGTTTTTGGACTATGATTCGATTCTTGTAACTTTGATGCAGGCCAAAAGTAATCCTGGCTCACAACACGATAATATACATATATTAAACAAAAACTGCCTTGAATTCTTAACTTTTGGGAACAGGAGAGACATCTCTTGTTTCTGTGACTGTGTTAATAGGGGCCACTAAAAATTTGCGCAGTGACTCACATTTGTGTTTTGATTGGTTTCACGTTTTGTGCTATCCTGTTTTTTGTGTGTCAAATAAACGTATTTTTTTTAAAGAACGCTTTATTATCTATCGTTAGTTACCACAAACAGTCCATGTGCATGGCGGGGCGGCAGGCGTAGGTCCCGTCGCGGGCGGTCACCTTGCTGAAGCCGATCTCCTGCTTCATGTCCAGCCCGAGGATGGCGGCCCGCGCCTCCACGAACGGCCAGTCGAAGAAATCGCCTGAACAACAAATTCATAGATTCGTTTTATATGTATAGAATAAAGTTCAGAATGGCACAAACAAAGGAAACAAAGCAAACAAAGTTCAGCGTCGCTATTGCCTAACGCACTGGCAATCGCAATCGCCTTCGGACTGTCAAAATGAACACGATTGCGATTGCGAGTGCGTTAGGCAATAAGCCCTCAGATTAGCAAGTATATTTATTTATTAAAAAAACAACAGTGATTTACAAATACGATTTAAATCTTAAAGTTTAGTGCATAAAAATACTGGGTTATGAGAATTTTCTACCACTAGCACAAGCCGTCACCCTCGTGACAATGATAAGTGGCAGGAGACAATTCGGTATACATTGCAAAGTTAAGAAGTTCCTACATTAATGAGATTCATATAAGCTGTGCAATGAACACTAAAATCTCATTGTCAGGATGATGAAATAGCAGGACAGAGGTTGTGTGGTTATTCTAAGCGACCAAGCTGGCTTAAAACGGCATAAAATGCCTTTAAAATTGTTTAAAAAACTGTTACCATTGTATGTAACAAATATATGAGGTTTCACGTCCATAATGTGATCAAAGAACTTCTGTAATAGGTTCATTTCATTGTCTTCATTGAATATGATAAAGTCCCTGCAAGAACAAAGACAAAATTAAATTGTTTCCCTCAAGAATACTCGAGATGTCCAACAAAGTACACTAGGAATAAAATATTTGGAAATGTTCAGATTTTTAAAATTTATCTCACCCTTCAAATTCAGGTTTGGGCGTGTATTCAAAATCCTCGACATCAACAGAAATGATCTCTCTATTAGTTATCAAAAATCCCTGCCCATCGATCATGTAAGAGATCATCATAATCTGGTCGGTCTGAGAATCTGGGAACTTCAGTGGGAGTTTTGTGGTCTCTATATCGAAGGCTAGCACTATAGGGTCGGGTCTCTCGAGGATGTCGTCCCGTTTGGTGAAGAGGGGGGTCTCTGTGCCTCTACTCTTGACTGTGTACCAGGTGCCGCAGAATATTTTCATGTCGATTGACACCCGCACATGGTAGGGCACGTCGTGTTCCCTGGAAAAATAAATTAGAATTTTTCACGAGCAGAGCCGTAAATAGTTTGTTCCATACCTTTACCTACGTTTGGATCGATTGGACGTCTGTCCGTAGTCATCCGAGCATAACTCGGCCGATGGTGGGTTTCCGGTAAGCGAGGCATCGTCCGAGATGCATGAAGATATATGCATTGCCGGCAACCAACAGTAAATGCACCAATAGGCATTAAACACAGGCGCAACTTATCTGAAGAAACTTACTTAACTCTTCCGCGACTGACAGACTGACGGACAACAGCCTAAACCGTTGAACCTAAAGACTTCACATTTGGAGGGCCATATTCCTTTGTTTGGGGTGCATTAAGATTTTATTTCGAAAATAGACCGGAAGACGGTAAGTAAAAGGGGATTAGCGGGAACTAAATCTAGGCGTACGAAGTCGCCGGCGTCTCCTAGTCCCATTAGGGTCGGTTTCACAAAAAAATATTTTTAATTAAAGATAAGAAATATGCATTCTCCTTTAACCCTTAAACATAATTATCAAAATATTTCAATGAGTTTTTTTCTTTCATCATCCATCAGTTTAAGTTTGAATAGAAATGTCCAGTAAATGATAAGCCTAAATCCAGCAAACCTAAGTCATCCCCATATTCCTAATCCTTGATATTACCTGATATCTAATATATTCTCCATGTGGTCCGTAGTCTTTTTGGCATGCTCGATGGCGGCGGCGCTCGTCAGCGCGTTCGTGAGCATCTCGGCGTAGATGGCGTCTTTCTTCTCCCGCTCCTTGTTCTTGTTGACGGCTGTGAGGATCTCCCGACGGACCTTCATCAACTCGTTTTGTGCCATGAATGACAGCTTTATGTACCGCTGCTTCAGGCCTGAGAGGTGGTTTAGCTAGGGAACATTGATTCAGATTTTAAAAAGTATACAAGATAAAAATACCTCGAAATCCTTAGAAAAAAAAATCTTATTTGAATTAGGAATATTACATTATTATATACAGGGTGTTAACTGGAGGTGTATCAAATGAAGATCAGTTTACAGTCAAGAACTTCAATTTGGGACCCACCTAAGGTCCAAAGTCAATCTGACCTTCTACAACAATAAGGTTGAGTTTCCTATAAGTTACAAATGATTTAGCATCTCTAATGACATTGACGACTTCAAGCCTATTTTTTTAGAAATGGGTCTCAAATTAACGTTTGTGACCGTATGGTTAAAGATTTTCATTTGTTTTAAGGGCAAACGCCCAGGGCACGCGCCTCGGGCGCAGTGCATTCTATTTTATATCAAGTTATTCGTGAGGAAACAGCAAGCGTCCGATCCGTCGTCGCAATAGGAGCGCGCGCGCGCCGCGCATTCTTTTTGCGCCCGAGGCACCCGTGAGCAAGTTCGTACAAGATTCTATTTGACGAAACATAGTTAGCAAGTAGATCGGCGTGCGCCCTCCGCTTTTTTACACGACTGCCCCAAAAAAGGAGTGTAATGTTTTTAAGCTTTTGATACGCAGCGCCCGGAACGCGTGCCTTGGGCGCTTGGTATGGTTAGTCCCATAGAGTTACGGTTAGAGTAGCTAACCTATTTGCTACAACCATAATTTTCTTTCAAGAATCAGATAGTGGTCCTAACAGATAACAATGACATTATTGGTGGTAAAAGTTTTTCATGAACTGTAAAAGACCAAAAATCATGGTTATAGGTGAAATACTTTAACTACCACAAACGAAAAAATTACCTAAATTTAACATTTCTAATGCAATATAATGATCACATGCACATTAGTGCGTGCAGTCAGGCAGCAAACATTCAGGATAACCATGGTTTGGAACCCCTTTTAGAAACTAGTGACAGGGAAATTTAGCCCTAATATAGTTTCTTTTGTCACACACAACACAAATTCTAACCCAAGAGTCAAATATTGATAGGTTAATGAATTTTTATACACACTTTTTTTGTAAAACTGGTTAAAAAGTGTGAAGAGAATTTTATTCTATGGTTACAAACAACATACCAGCTCCAAATCCTCCTTTTCAATAACTTCAATCTTGTGAATGGTGCCAGCAAACTTCTTGGAGAGGTACTGTATCACCTCCTGTTCGCACTCCTTGCGGGCCAAGATCAGGAAGTACGGCTGGAAGGGCAGGGACACCTTGAACCGTACACCGTCCATCTCTATGAAGTAGTAATCCATGGCTGCTACAAGACGCTTGTCTTCATCCAATACTTCAGCCTGTAAATCGAAGTCATACATTAATATCAGAAAACTATGTAGTTAAATTGTTTTGAAATAGATAACAGCATTTCGATAAAAAAACGTGACTTAATAGGCAGTATTTTCAGGTCATTTAATTCAGGTCACACCTACCATTTCTAAACTTCAGCTTTGTAAATCATTGAATATTCTTTAACTCAGCATTTTTAATAAAATGAAAGTGCCTAGGCTAATTTACAGAATAGAGATATTCATTATCATTTTGAATAAAATATCAAAATATGAATAATACATCAATTTAAAAAGCTTTGCTACCAGAAGGGTCATTTTCAAAATTAAAATAGTTTTTTTTTAAATCAACCTGTATACAGCAAAACGTAAAGTACAGTTGTTTTATCTCATCAAAGTGAATGGGCCATGGTTGTAATTGTAACACATATAGACACGCACACTAAGGCGTTGCATAGGGATGAGAGCTAATCACTCAGAGACAACATGCACATGCATTCATATGCGAGATAAAACAATTGTACTGCTGTCTATTACTATGTCACTCTCTCTGGCCTCTCAGTATATTTTTAATCCCAGAGAGGATACTAATACTCTTTTACGGCACAATTATTACCCACTAAAAGGTAAGAACTTAAATGAGAAAAAAGTAAATAAGTAATAATTAAGTTAACAGGTTTTATTTTATCACTGTATAATTTGTCAGGTATGTAAACAAAACTTATAAATTTCTAGAGAGCAAATTGTTTGCAGCTACACAAAATAATAACAATATCATACTGTATGCATGTTGATCAGGTAACCCGTCCTCTCTTTGGCATCTCGTACTCTGTCAAATCCGTATTTGGAGTCAATCCTATCATTTTCCAGTGCCACACGGATTCTGGACTCCGACGACTCCTCCCTAAGCCAAAACAAAACATTGAAATCGGAGGCACCAAACTAATTAAATTATTTATCGAATAATATACTAACCGTGCCCCTGATGAAGGTCCGGCATCTCGCTTGTCATGTTTGTCTGTCTTGTCTGACCTATATTTTCCTGTATTCTGATAAACCATTTGAGTATAGTTTTTAAAATTATTAGACGTGTTCTCGTTTCATTTAACCAGGTGTTGATTGACTGTTGTCAAAATCTAAAACGTCATTGTCAATTTTCGCGCCATATTCTACCCATCTACCCTTTTTTTTTAAATTGTAGCTTTGGCTGCTAGGCCATTAGATTAAAACGAAAACAACAAACTACAAACACAAATACAAACAAACGCCATCTACCCGTCATCTACCACCACAGACTAAACCTTACTACTAGACTGTGTAGCAAAAAAATATTTTATGCTAAAACGAGATCTGTCATCAATCATCATACACCTTATAAGCGGTAGCTAGACAAAAGCGGACCTGAGGCCCGTTTCACGAAGCTACAAGTTACAAATTACAAACGGAAGTCTCTTTCTAACTCCTTTTGCTAGAGAGAGACTTCCGCTTATAATTTGTCTAGGCTAGGGCTGCCGCTGGTATATATATATATGTGTGTGTGTGTGTGTGTGTGTGTGTGTGTAGTATATATATAATATTTTATGGTTAGAAAAGGGAAACACTACCAACGGAAACCCTCTCGCTTTTGCGCCATAGTACCTCGTATTTTACATCTATGCTATCATTGCTACCCCATACTTTATAGTAACTTTTTCCTCATACCTCGGATACCTCGGATGTTTCAATAAATGAAATAAATAAATATCAGGAGACAGTGGCCTAGGCAGGAGACGAAGGGCCATGGCGCAAAAAAGAACTGGGGCCCCTAAACTGTTTAGGTTTTATCATTATTTTAAAGCTACTTTATCATAAATAGTCAGAATTAACTAGGTATCATGCTAGTTAGTTAACTAATTCAATAAGAGGTTTGCGGGTTCTGGTATAATATAAATATATACAGAGAAATAAATACCTACTTACATACATTCCTTATTAAATTTGGATCCTGTTGCCAATATTATTTAAAGCAGCGGAAGTTGGGCTCAATGGAAGACTCGGTGTCCAACTCACACTTGACTGGTATTCTGCCAACCTAGCTCTTATAAGTGATGTTATAGGTCGTTTTTACCAACGACTGAAACATTATCGCTATTTGCTCTCTAATTTTTGTAATTTTTGGTTATACGTCAATCAAAATTATTAAATACCTATGCTTCCCGTTGCCGTTGAAGTTAGACATATCTTATAATCTGTGCGTTGAAGTGAAGTATCGAAATGAGAAAAATGAAATAATTAGGGGCAATCCGGGCAATATTTACGCTGAAACTGTGCATTTGCTAGCTGATAAAGCAAATTAATCTTTATAATGGCAGATACCTACGATATGCCAGAATACAGATCTAAAAGCAGTAATAAAATGGTTAATGTAAGTATTTCAGATTTGGATTTTGATAGATTACGTATCTCAGCACTTACCAAAGCGGCTAAAATTAGCCCTCTTGTAAAGGGTGTAACAATAGGGCCCAACAGCCCCGAAAAGAAAGATTTGCTCTATGACGATGCCATTGAGATTTCACCCAAAAGTAAGGCAGTTGAGGAAAACTTGATCGAAGACAGAGTGAGTGAAGATCTCAGATATGCTTTGATAATCAAACAATACGAGAAGAACATGCAGGAGACTTCAGAAGAACTTTTTACGAATTTAGTAACCAATATGCTTACCCGGAGAGCTGACAGTATGCGCAAGTACTGGAGCAAGCAAAGCGAGGAGTGCGACCGACGCGCGCGTGAGCTGAAGGAACGCAAGCTGCAGATGCTTAGGGACCTGCGCGCCAACGACAACTTAACTGTACTGAAGCAGGCCAAGCTCGATGAACAGAACTCGCAGGTCATCAACAAACAAACTATAGACAATATGAACAGGATCCTAGAAGAGCAGAACAATGCTACAGCCAGGTTTGCCTCAGTGACAGATAGTCACACTAAAATATGCATTTGCTATAATGGAATCACTGATATTCTGCAGAATGAACCACAGGGAAATGCTATTTGTGAGAAATATACACCTGCAATTAAATCAATAATAGGAAACATCAGTGTAATCATGGATTTGTGTAAAACAGGGGCTCTCACTGATAAGGATGTTAATCAAGCTAAAATTCTGGCTCTTAGCATGGAGAATGTCAAGAAGAAAATGGTCCAAGAACTAAGTGACTTAATCAAGAAACAAGAATTAATCAAGAAGCAAGAAGAAGAAGCAATATTGAAAGAGAAAGAGTTAGAGGAGAAGAGGGCTCTGGAAGCTAAGGCTGCTGTAATAGCTCAACAAGAGAAAAAAATTGCAGAGGCAGCTCAAAAGTCGCAACCAATGTTTTATTCTGCTTCCAATTACACATACTTCCAAGAACTGAAAAGTTTCCTAGATTTGTATGAACATCAGTGTAAGGAGTTGCTTGAAAATGTAAGTCTGAAAAAGTTCAGATTTGATTGCCAAAAAGCTGTGAATACTCCAGTCAATGCTATATCATCTGTGAGTGGCATGCACATGAAAGATAAGTACGACAAGCTGGCAAAGCTCCTGAGGGGTGAGAGAGTACAGGTCTTGGACACATATGTCACGGCCACGCAGCACCCTCAAGGACTGCAATACTGCACAGCCCTTTTAGCCAAGAAGATAGTGCGACAGGGAGATCTCCTTGTGTCAAGCAACCCAGAGGCTGCTTTCCCCTTAGCTGCTGTCACTGTAGCCTTATGGTCACAGTTTCCTGAGTTCGGCAAACTCTTAGAGGCATACTTTCATAGGATGTGCCCATACTTAGTGCCCATGTTTCTGCCACAGAAAGAAGGGCAGACTGATAAAGAATTTTACCTATCCAGAGGCTACACTTACAATGATGAGGGTGTAGTAGAAAAACAAGACAAGTTTTTGAAGAGAATATCTGGTATATTTAAGCTGCGATGCGCAATATGGATTATGCAGACACCCAAATTCCTGAATGTACCCAATCCCCATGGGCCAAGGCATGGTTGGCAGTGGCTAGCTTCCTTTGTTAATTTAAAACCTGAACCTGACATTAGTGCTACATTGATCCATGACTTTTTCAATATTTGTGGTTCCGAGTTTCACAAACTCTATGGAAAGCAATTTGTTAAGATAATAAAGTTAATAAGTTCAGAATATCTTGCGATACTAGAAAACATAGATGAAGGAGGTCCTAAGACCAGACTAGAAGTATTCCTGCAGCAAGTGTTAAAGACAGGAGTTTTAGAGCCTCCTTCTGGTTTATTACCTCCCAATACCTGGTGATAATAGTTGTAAATAATGTTTTTATATCAATTTGTAATGTTGCGATGGTTTGAGTATAAAATTTTCATTTTTCACAAGGATCAAAATAAGCTGGTTTCAAATTAATGGCTTGAAAACCTATTGCGCTAAAGCATAATGAATCTGTTATTAACATGCAATTTCTCTGTAAAAAGTAATTTAAGATAAATTTGTACTTTTTCTGTGACCATTGATTTAAATGGAAATTTAATACCTAAACCAGTGTTAGATAAGTTATTTTATGCTAAGTGTCTAATTGTGTTTGCAATTCATGAACTAAAATATTTTTAATTGTACAAATTTGAATTATCCCATACATTGTAACTTTGTTGACTGGTTGTGTTTAGTATACTTTACATAACACAATGACATAGTTTGTGATTATTACAAGGTTCAAAAAAAGTAATTTTCTTATAAGCAATCCAATGGTTTCATTTATGCTAAACAGAATAACGCATTCCTGTTGATAACTCTTCAGCCCTGCAGGTCATCCAATCAATAATATATACTTAACCTAACCTTTCCCAGTCTCGAGAAATTTAAATTGAAATAAATACAATCCATTTGGCACAACCTCGACCAATGACCAGTTATTTGAGCAGTGTTGTAAAATTTTACAGGTCTAAACTGGCAACACTACTCAAATGGCTAGTCGTCATTGGTCGAGGTGGTGTCAAATGGAAACTTGTAACCTGTAAATTGTAATTTGTAGCTTTCTAAAACAGGCCCCCGGTGGTATAGCAGAGGCCCGTTTCACGAAGCTACAAGTTACAAATTACAAGCGGAAGTCTCTTTCTGACTCCTTTTGCTAGAAAGCATCTTGTAGCTTCGTGAAACGGGCCTCTGGTCTTATGTTGGTATCTTGTCGCTGTATTTTACGGCCAACAATAAGCAGTAGTAGGGATGGTTGATAAATAACGTCACGATGATAAAGTCACAGCGCTCTGTCGTCTAAAAGTATCACTGTGACTTCTCACGAGCGATCAACGTTACAAAATCACATAGGTCGTTCCTTCGCTCCTACTGCTCCTACCTAGAGAGAGAGAGACCCTGTCACGTCACGACTTTACAGCGTTTGGTATCAGTGACTCGGGGTTCGTTCGGCGCTATTCGGTCTCAGTCGGAAATAGTCGGAAAAGGCTATGTGGCGACGCCCGCGAGTGCAAATGAGAAGGCGTGAATGTCGTGAATACTTTCTCGTTCACTCACAACCCGGCCCAAAAAGTTTTTATCTGATAGAAATGGCGAATGAAAACACTGACCTTTAGTTTGTATTTATAGTAATATTAGAGAGGTGATTGATTGATTGATTGTTAGTTAGGTAGTTTGTTTGTTTGTTGAGGACAATCTTCAGAACTATTAAACTGATTTAAAAAATATTTGAATGCCAATTATGATGCTGACACACATTAAAAAAAATATGTACTTACATAGTGTATAAATTGTAAATTATGTAAATATCAAATAATTGTAAAAAGTTTAAACCTGTAAAAGTGTTAAGGTTATTACGGATCAACGGTTACCTATACCTATGTCTATTTCTACTTTAAAATATCGAAATATTCTATCCGGAACGCATATCATACCGTGATGCGAATACAGGTGCGATTAAAATTACGTTATAATCATGATCGCTATGTGAGTAACAGGAGTGACAAAGTCACGGTGATATTTCGCAGTGATTTTTTTGGAACGGGAACGACAGTCACGGCGATTGAAATGTAACGCTTTTCCCCATCTCTAAGCAGTAGTTCATCAAAAGAACTTATTGACATTCTCATATAATCAAATATTTTTTGAAGAAATAGTCAAAGCTTGCTGTGCAGAGTGTAAAATTGATCAATAAGATGTCTCTCTGAATGAAGAGGATGAACCCAGTACTGCCTTCTATTTTTCTTAATATACCAAAAGGCGATTGCCAAGATTTCGACTGAATTCATGATACGTCCGTACCGTGTACGAGCACAAAATGACAAGTGACTTTTTTACGTCTATGCGAACATCTGGTTCCTAGGCGTTGACGTTGCGATATCGCGCCGCTAACGCAATGCCTTTCTGCACGTCCGTGCGAACGTAGCCTTAAAGCTTTAGAACACAATGGACTATGGACTCACATGCTCGATTATAATCGATTATTCGTTTCGTTTGCCGCATTATCATACATACGATACGGATGGAGCACCGAGATGGTACAGCACTAATCTCTTTTGTCTATGGCTTTCATTTTGTCAACAAAAGTCTAGTTGACCATAGACAAGCAAGTACCTCCACCTTATCCAGAATCTGTCGATAATTGAAGTTGTCCTGATAAATCAATTTTTCACTTAAAACTATGTAGTCCCATACTGTTTTGGTTATTAACATTGCATTTACTGCTATGTCTTGTACTTAATAATTTTAGGTTTGTTGTGTGGATTTCGGGCGAGTGGTTAAAAAGTGTCGCGATGGTCAGCAGAGATGAAGTGTTCATGGCAAGGTACTCAGCCTTCAATCCGTTCCGGCTGCGGCAGCGCGAGACGGGCTTCCCGCCGCCGCTTGGCGCCGGCGACGCGCTGGCGCGCAGCCTGTACTGCGGCATGAAGCCCATGGCCTCCTGGAGCAGCGAGGACTCCAATCACCTCCCCACAGGCGGCATATTCAACCTTGAATTCTCTCCGGACGGGTAATAAATTAACACACCAATTCACGTGCATTTCCTTGTAGGCTAACCTTGACTTTGTACCTCTCTATTTAGTGTAAAAAAACTGGTCTGGAACTTCCTGACTATTGTGGGTTTCCTGGTTACCTGAACCAATTTTGTTAGTGTTCGTATTTCGTACAACGCAGTGGAAAGCGAACACGGACGTGCACGTGCAAGTCAAGCAAGTGGTGTGGCTGGGCCTTTATTTCCTGTAAATTTGATGTTGCATTGAAAAATTGTACAAAGCGAAAATAAGCAAATTTTCCTCTGAAACCCTATTTGAATAGAAACTAGCATGTAATAAATAGTAAGTAATAAAATCATTTCTGGTCTCATGTTATTATGTTTTATCCAACTTAAAAAGAAAGTACATAAGTATATTACAATGTTTCAGCTAGTTCTAAATAATTCTTGTATTTGTGTGGAAGTGATCCTTTAAGTGCCTGCATCCAAACTACAGCCTATTTGCATCAAGTTCAGCGGACAAGCACAATCTGTTTGTTTTTATTTTTTCGTAATACATAGGCTACTCAAAGCTGATAGGTACCTGTTTATTATTGTAAGTTAACTCTTTATTGTACAAAAAAATATCATTACAAAAAAAACACTCATGTTTTTTTTAAATTGTATTGTCATTTAGGTCATTCATGTAAATTCATGCCACAGGCTAACTTTCCTATATAAATTATCTGAAAGTATAATCATTTACTGTTCTATTATTGATATGTGTAAATATTATTTGATGTATTGGAATAGAAAACTAAAAAATAGAATCTTGGACTGTTGTTGCAGGCTTTACAATAGGAACATACTTGCGTGACTTTACAGTTCCTAGTTTTAAATGTTTGCCCATTGTCTCATTTTTATTAAATGAAGTCAACCAAGAGTTCAAGTATGGTTTATTTCAATAATAGCTGTTTTATTTGTTAAGTTAAATATGTCGACTTGTCTACTTCTAACATAAAACAGTTATTTTAACATATTTTGTTTACATTTACACTGTTATCTTTTAGTAAAAGAACAACTTGTAAACACAGATTCCTTCATCTACAAAAAATATGACTTTAGTCTATTTTGAAAGAGAGTTTATGAGTATGGTGCATTATAGGACTGGTTTATGTAGAATAACCACTGCCAAATTACCACAAATTATAAACTTATACTTACATATCCTTTGCTTGCTTCAGGTCTCTTTTGGTGGCAGCTTGTGAAAAGAAATGCATACAGATTTTTGACTCGCTCAGTCACAAGAGGATACACACAGTAGAAGGAGCTCACTCAGATTGTGTCAACTGTGTGAAGTAAGTACCAGAATCAATGTGTTTTATTTAATTTTGTAATCATACATATACCAGCCTTTGGCATATAAGCGATTTTACTTTTACTCCAAAAATTAAAAGATGTATATTGATGAAATTTGCAGTATAGGTGTCTTGTATAAGCTGGTAAATAGTTTGGTAGTTAAATAACAAAAATAAATATTCTTAGGGGGGCACTCCATACATGTGTAACAGTTTTTTTTTTTTCATCAAACATCAACTTAAGCCACATTTTTCGAGTTCTTTTAAAAACACTAAGGTTTCTAAGCATTTTTTTTTAATAAAGTTTATATTTTCAGAAATTATTGCTCCGATAGTTGCATAAATTTTGTGTGCAAAATCTTTTAAACCGTA
This sequence comes from Acleris literana, assembly GCA_946894065.1. Lineage (NCBI taxonomy): Eukaryota > Metazoa > Arthropoda > Insecta > Lepidoptera > Tortricidae > Acleris > Acleris literana. The sequence goes on along the minus strand of OX335685.1, from coordinate 5,144,325 downwards.
TGTCCAAAAATTATGAAAAAAAATCACAAAGGTAGCTCTTAATAAATACTTTTAACAAAAAATATTTTCAACATGATCAGATGCACCGTTTTTGAGTTATTGTCGAAAAACTGGGCTTCTCAACAAAGGGATGTAATGTAAGTGCCATGAGGAAAACGAAAATTTGTAGTAACAGCTTCAGAACCCTACACTGAGCATGGTCCAACATGCTCTTGCCCAGATTTTATTGTTTTAAGAGAACTGATCGTAGAATTGCTTAAAGAAAAGTGTTATTTTTTTGTGGTTGAAGGAGTTGTTGCTCATGATGTCAAATATATTTTCATCAAAATTAAAATCGTTATTTTCAAGTCAGTATGGCTCAATATTCAACAGTAAATTCCATTTTTTCAGTCCTCAAACAATTTTGTCTTAAGAAACATTTCTATAGCTTATCTGCGCTTTAAAAATGATAATAACGGCGAGGTTAGCTGAGCATCAAATTATTTTATCTAACCTATATATACAGTCAAAAGCACGAATAGATAATATGACCATTGCGCCAAATATAATGTAAACTAGACTTTATTATTAGTGGCATAGGGACGTGTAGATATTTTGACGCCTTGGGAAAGTACATATATTTATGACTTTGACTATACCTACTCTCATACCACAGCTGTTGAAACAGAGTTTTTATATATAGACAGACTAGGCATTCTTGCTAAAAACATTTATTGATTCAATTCTAATCTTGTAAGTACTATTTTTTTGTAATGTACCTACGCTTAAGAAATGGGGCATATAAGGAATAATGTTAATTTAAATAATATTAGTTTAAATGTTAATATTAATCTCGTCAAATCACATGCCAATAAGAAAAATCGCTAAAAATACAGTATAACAACTACGCAAGCGCAACTACGCATTTTTAAATCGTCGTCAGCTGAGGCGCTGAGCTAGAACTGAATTGCGCAGCGTTTTGCATTATAGATTGTATTTCAGTTTTTGGAACAAGTAAATATTGCTGCTTACGTAAGTGCAACTGATACGATGTTGATTTGGCACATTGAGAACTAGCACGGGTTTGTTAAACGTGTATAACGGTGCACTTATACGGGTAACTTTCAACGGCAATTTATAGCCCGCAACAATACCCGTCCTACTCTAATTTTGTGTAATAGAATGAGACGTCCGTACTGTTGACGGGTAATTTATTACTCAAAAAATTGCCGTGTTAATGCACCTATACTGCGGTTTCAATAGGCAAATAGTTTGCGGCTTACTGTCTGCCCTCCCATATTGTACAGTTTGCCAACTTGTGTTAGGCAAACAGAGGGCCCAGTGATGCATAGTGCTATGTTAGTTTTTTCGAAAATCTTCATAATCGTACATACATTTTAAGTCGATAAAAACCAGAAACATTAGCAGCGTTTGCATTTTGGATTGCATTAAATAGGGGCAGCCTGTACGGCTGTATTAATTCATAGATCCCGGCCGAGATACCAGATTTGTCAAATCTATCTATTTAAGTGCCTCGTCGAGTAGGCCTAGCCAAAATGAAAACGCTGCTAACTTTAGACTTGCATCTCGGCCAAGTTCAGTTTAGGAATGTAGGTTGTTAAACTTCATTTCTTACGAATTAATGAATATATTCCGTGACTACCTAAATGAATACTTTACTGAAGTAGTTTAAAATTAATCACTGATTGTTTTCATGCAGAAGCGAACCAGATGATGATGTTAATGATTCAATTTGTTATTCAGGCTAGCATTTTTATGGTCATGACTCGATTATACAATGATTTGCACAGTATTTGAGATAATTTAACTGTTTAATACCTTCAATATATAACTTTTATGTAATGAGCCATTATCAAAAAAAAAAAAAAAAAAAAAAAACATTTATTGAATAATTACACGATAAACATAAAATGGGTTGGGAGCTCTTCTTTTAAGTTATATAAACCTGTGATAGAAGAGTCCCCTCTTTACTGTGGTTTGTTGGTTATTTAAAGATAAATGAATAATCGTAAAGCAACATTAGGTTTTTAACTAACAATAAGACAATCAACATTTTCAACATAAGTATAGCAATAGAGGATCTCTCTGTGTGTGTGTGTGTGTGTGTGTGTGTGTGTGTGTGTGTGTGTGTGTGTGTGTGTGTGTGTGTGTGTGTGTGTGTGCGTACTTGGAAGTGCTAGTGTGTTCGATAGTTTTTGCGTGAGCTTATTTTAAAAGGCGACTGTGCATAAGAGTGTGTTTTGTTGTTTTAATCAATTTCTGTTATAATGCTAATTTACTAAAAGGTCTTCTGTTTGTTGATAGGTTTTAGTTTTTAGCCAGGTAGTTGTTTGTTTCTTACATTGCTTATATGACATAGTGTAAATATTTAATTTCCTATGAATTTTATTATATAGTTTAACTGATTGAGTACTGTACTGTTTAGAGGCAAAGACTGTTTTAGTCGTCGCTGTAGTGATTATGGAATGAAATAGATGAAAGTGAAGAATAGAATGATTATAGAAGTCATTACAATAAAGAGGGGTATGATTCATGACTATACTAAACAATCTGCGTGTTAGTAACAATACATTTTCAAGTGATTTCATTTTTTCGGCATTATGTGACCTTTAGATCCAAAATTATTTTGTTTAAACGTTTGTACCTCATTATTTTATTTAACTTACTTTTTTAGCCCATTTGGCAAAGTTTTTGTCTACCATAGCTGTGCTAAGCGATGCACGATGAAAGAATTCCCTTAAAGGATTACCTACTGCATTTTTCACACAGCACTTCCGTCCTATTGGTGGATCCTATCGCACGGCAAAGGCCTCGCACAGCTTTTTTGAAACCGGAGCTTAATGTTACACTGCCACGTATAGGGGTAAACTTTTGACGTCGGATGTCTTCCACGTCTTTTGCCAATAAAATTGCATAATGATTCAAAATTTGCCTGCACTTTAATTAAAACGTATGACTGGTATTTATTAATAACAAAATGCGTGTACTTAAATACCTAATACATGACTAGATGTAAAAAAAAATGATTTTGTTCGTCAGCCAATGGAAGCAGAACACTGAAACGTCAAAACTTGTCAGAACAGTATTGATTGGATGTTTAATTTAGTTACCTAACTAAACAAACATAGTATAACTAGCACATTTCGCTAGCTACCCTTTACTCTTAATGGCCATCACCAGTACCGGATCAGGACCGCCTCAGCACAATGTGAAACATTGAAAAATGTATCGTACTAACACAAATCAGAGCTCACTTTTCAATGTTTCACTTTGAGTTCAGGCGGTGCTTATCTGCACAGCAACTCATGAACAATTTTTATAGGTTCCTAGACGGACGAATGTTCGCAACATGCTCAGATGACACGACCATAGCGCTATGGGACGTGCGGAACCTAAAAAAGAAGATTTGCTCACTGCTCGGCCATAGCAACTGGGTCAAGAACATAGAGTTCTCCATGAAGGACAAGTTGTTGGTGACCTCTGGTCTAGACGGCAGTATATACACGTGGGATATCAACTCGTACTCTGAGTGTAACCTGGTGTATCAGAGGGTGTTCAACGCCTCGGGGCTGATGCGGTGCCGGCTGTCTCCGGACGCCCGACAGATGGTGATGTGTACGACGCGGGGGCTGCTTGTTATAGTTCATGATCTCAATTTGAACTCGCTGGCGGAGGACTTGCATGGGTTCAAGGTAAGAGTTACTGGCTTTGTTTCTTAAACATACGGTGTGAACCGATACTAGGGTGGTGGCGGCCTGAATGACTGACTGAATGACTCTAAAAACAGGTAACTGGATCAAAGAATATCAATGGTTAATCAAGACCGCACGCTTGCTATGTTTCGTCACGAACAACTTCATACAAAATTGAATGCGCAGCGCCCGAGGCGCGCGTCCAGGGCACTTGCTATGGTTAGACCCTTAATCGAACATTGTTCTCAGCCGAACCTGTACCGGCTGATGCAGACCAGCGAGCAGGTGATCCCGATTGCGGCGCAGTACGACCACCTGTTCGACCGCCGGCGCACGCAGAACCGCGTCGAGTTCATCTCGGACTTCCCCGAGGGCAACGATGCCGAGGTCGTCAGCGCGCTGCAGGTCGGTTACGACAACAATAGAACGTATGTGTCCAATTTTAGAAAATGTTATCGATAATTTGTATTCTTTCGGGATTGAAGCTTTCTGGGCTCCATTTTGCGACTTTATAATAAACCTCTGTAGTGGACATCATCATCATCATCATCTTGCCGTTATCCCAATCATCCGTGGTCGACCCAGCGCGTTTTTTTCTTTCGAACATCCCTATTAGCCGTCATCTCAGTATTCACTCTCTTGTTTTTCATATCGCACTTCACACTAGAAATGCTAATTTCTCAATTGTTAACTTTTTTCAAAATAACTGTTTTCCTAGGGTCCACTTTTAAACTAGTATTAATTAGATCATAAAACATATTAGTACACTTGTTTTTATTATTTCAGATTCATCCACTGGGATGGAGCGCGTTAAGTAGAAATATAAGTCATGACGATAGATCAGAGGTAAGATTGAATCACTATTATCCATTTGAAAGTATTTGAATGATTAATGTTATTTATGATTAATTTTACTTATAAAATATTGGTAATTCGTACACGGTTATAATTTATAACATTCCTCCACGGTGTGGCGCACATCGTAGACCAGTGCGCCACACTCGTGGCACCTAGGCGTGCTCTCTCTGATGGCTATCTGGTGCAGGTACTTTCCGAAGCCCGGTCAGCACTGCACCTGCCTGAAGGAGAGCACGCCGTGTCCCTTGGCCACCCACCTCTCCAGGTGGGGCTCGATCGCCCCCACCGTAAGCCGGCTACGGGGGCCTCCTACTTCCAACGCCTCCGCCCACCTCCTCACTCTCTCCTCCTGAGCGAGCTCCCTGACGCTCTGCACCTCCAGAGCGTCAGGGTGTTCGCCCCGCCTCCTCTTCTCGACCCGCTATTCGTGTACCCTGGTGAGCACCAACGACACAAGCTCCCACGGGGGGTCTGCCGCCAACAGCGTCGCCGTTGTAAAAGACACCGTGCGGTAGGCCGTGGGCACTCTCACCGATATGATTCTCTGCGGGCGTCGCAAGAGAGTCTTTGTTCTTGGCGGTAAGAGCGTCTGATCAGAGAGGTGCCCCGTACAAGGCCATACTCCGTATGATGCCGGAGTATAGGCGTCAGCAGGTGTTGGCGGTTCCACCCAGATTGGGCAGTAGCCTGCCCAAGGCGGTAGCGGCGCTAACCAGCTTTGAGGCGGCCACCTCAAACGTTCGTCCCCGTAATGTCGCGAGCGTGTCATCTCCGTAGCAGACGACTTTCATCCCGGGGCCCAGCGGTTGCCGTAGCATCCGGTCAAAGCCGATGTTCCACAGGTCGGGACCGAGAACCGATCCCTGTGGAACACCGCAACTGATACGTCGCTGGTGGATTTCACCATCGGCGCCCTCCCACAGGACCTTTCTCTCCTGGAGGTACGCCCCCGACACCGGCCTGAGGTAGAGGGGCGCTCCGTGAAAACGGAGCATCTCCTCCGTCTCAAACGGGATAGTGTCGAAGGCGTTCCTCACGTCCAAACCGAACCTGACCTAACCCGCTCATGTTAGAAGTTGTCGCATAAGTTTGTCGGGTCGTGAACGGTCCTCCTAAGCCGTGTCGGGTGTGGGCAGTGGTCGTGCATCCACGACATCCAGCCGGCGGAGAGCGGCTGGGACAAGTCGGTGCGCGACCCGCAGCCGCCGCTGGCCGCGCGCCGGCCGCGCCCGCGCCGCTCGCGCCCGCGCCCCTACCGCGCGCCGCGCCCCGCCACCTCCGCCACGCCCGCCGCGCCGCCGCTGACGTGAGTATCTACGTTTCACTATCCATGTTCCCACACTAAAAAGCGTTACCAAAGCGCAGTATGTAAATCATCGTTTAGACTATGACCTAGCTCTGACGTTATTTTTTTTCAAGTTTAATCCACTCATTCGCCTACTGAGCGGTCCAAAATGTTTTTTTTTTAATTCGGCGTGTCCTATATTAACCTTTTAAAAGACATGTGAAATACAAAAATTGTCATTAACTAAGACATGTGTAAAATTTATTCGCTAATATACAATATTGAATAAGTATTATTATTCGTTTGAATGGCGAATAATTGATTCACAATTCATTTTATTATCGAAAAAATTGCCAGTATTCTCGAATAATAATATGTTTTCAAAAATATGTCGATTCTGGATAGCAACAGAGCGTAGGTACATAACTTTTTTAAATCTTCAGGGGACACATTTTCTAAGTTTATTGAAATACGAATTTTAAAAATAAGGCCTCTTTTCAATCGACTTCAAAAAAAAGAGAAAGTTCTCAATTTGCCGGGATTTTTATGTATGTTCCCCGATTACTCCAAGGCCGCCGAAACTATTTAAAAAAAACAATTGTTCTTTCTAGTTGGTCTCATTGTCAACACGTCAGGATATGATGATGAGTACCTTGGAGAATTCGAAGGAACTCCTTAAATATTCTAGGCACACCTACAGCGATTTGGGTATTTTTCATAGTAACTCGTGCATTTACTCTTGGAAAGCACTATGTAGTGAAGCGGAACTGATGATGAAGATCACAGATGGCCACCGGAACTCCTTAACGGTACCTATTTTAAGGGTGGCGATAAAATATCTCGATTAAGATAGTTGAGCGACTATGACGAAGCACATTTAGGTTTAAATATATGAATAAGATTTTCCCGCAGCGTTGCTTGCGGCGAGCTTGAAATCTTCTATAGTTTCTTATTAACAGCATAATGAGGATTACTAAAAAGTATAAAATAAAATAAATGTTTATAAAAACAAAAACCCGCCTTAAAAAAGGCAAAAAATAACTTTTTATAGTAGGTTTAGGTCAGTCCAACTGAAATCGACGTCCCACAATATGATTAACCAAAAGACGACTGCAGGTGGAATTAACAAACATTTTAAAAGAAGTAATTTTTTGCGTTTTTATTTTTATTAACATTTATTTTATTAAGTATAGATACGGACATTTTTTCTAGGTTTTTTGGGACGCCAGTTTCGATTATGAGGTCGATTTTTGATGTCAAAATAGCAATAACTATATTGGAACGTTTTTTAAAGTTATTGATTTGCCGAGTTCGAATATGTGGTCGATTTTGAATTTATATACCACTAGCTTCTGCCCGCGACTTCGTCTGCGTAGATTTCGGTAATCGTTATTCCCTCTGGAACTTTTAAATTTTCGTGGATACAAGTAGATGTGTTCATTCAGTGTATATGCTATCACCATTCCTCCTGCTGCAGCGTGAAGGAGTAACAAACTAAAACCCCCTTTTACCCCCTTAGAGGTAGTTTTTCCTACATCGCTGAAAGTTGTATTTTTTATTTGTAAACAGTAGCCTAAATACGAATTTCCATATTTCTACATACTACATACAAACTTCTACCCCCTTTTACCCGTTTAAGGCCAGTTTTCCAAAATCTCTGAGAGTTTAATTTTTTATTTGTATACAGTAGCTGGTATTTAAATACCAATTTCCAAGCTTCTAACTACAAACATGACCATAGTTCCATACAAACTCATACCCTCTGTTTTAAACCCCTTAGGAATGAATTTCCAAAAATCCCTTCCTAGTGCACTCCTAGGATACTTAAGGAATATTCCCTCCAAATTTAGGTCCAAAGATTTAGGCTAGGCGTCGATCGATCAGACTGTCAGTTTTACCCCTTTTCATCCCTTTCACTCAAACTCTCTTCTCTTTTTTAACCGACTTCAAAAAAAGGAGGAGGTTCTCAATTCGTCTGTATTTTTTATTATATTTTTTATTTTTAATGTTTGTTACCTCAGAACTTTCGACTGGGTGAACCGATTTTGAAGATTCTTTTTTTATTTGAAAGCTGGAGCTTCCAGATTGGTCCCATTTTTTTCAAAATGAAGATCTGATGGTGGAATCCATGAGGAATCGACGGAACTCTTCAAAATTTATAGGCACACCTATAGCGATTTTGGTATTTTTCATTGTAACTCGTGTATTTGGTCTTGGAAACCACTATTTGGTGAAGTGGAACTGATGATGAAGACCACAGATGGCCACCGGAACTCCTAAACGGTATATATTTCGAGGGTGGCGACAAGATATTTCGATTAAGATAGTTGAGCGACTATGACGAAGCATATTTAGGTTTAAATATATGACTATGACTTTCCCACGGCGTTGCTTGCGGCGAGATTGAAATGTTCTATTGTTTCTTGAGAAATGGGAGAATAACAGCATAATTATGATCACTAAAAAGTATAAAATAAAAAAAGTTTAAAAAAACAAAAACCCGCCTTCAAAAAGCAAAAAATAACTTCTTTAAAATGGTAGGTAAATAGGTCAGTCCAACTGAAGTCGGCGTCCAACAATATTTTAACCAAAAGCAGACTTCAGTTGGACTGACCTATTTACCTACCATTTTAAAGAAGTTATTTTTTGCTTTTTGAAGGCGGGTTTTTGTTTTTTTAAACTTTTTTTATCTCGTCTAACTTCAAAGCTAACGGACCTTCATACAAATGTTTATCCCCTGTTTTACACCCTTAAGGGAGGAATTTCCCAAAATCCTTCCTTAGTGGATATATCTATATATGCATAAGGTATCTACATATGTGCAAAATTTCAAGTCTCTAGGTCTAGCGGTTTGGGCTGTGCGTTGATAACTATATCAACAATCAGTTTAGAATTTTATATATACAGACAGACGACGTGACAGGCTATTAGACTGTATGTAGTGTGAATTGCAGGCAATGCAACTGACTAAATACTGAAAAATACAGCTTCCAGAGCTAATTCCAACTTTACGTCAAAGGCCTATTAATAGTTTTAAGTTGTTATTCTAAATTTTCCCACTGTATTTCATATTATTGTTTCGTGTTTTGCACCAAATAAACAATTTCCTTCTTCTTCTTCTATTTTACGCTTTCAATCACGACGGATGTACCCATTCGCCTTGAATAGAATAGAATAAGTACTCGTGCTCCTAAATTATTTAGGTGTGTAAGGAAAGGAATGATTGAAAAGCCAAAAGTTGTGTGGGCGCCAGGTCGCCGGCGCCGCGCGAGCGCCGCCGCGCGCCCTCCCCGCCCGCCGCGCCGCCCGCGCCCGCGCCCGAGACGCGCCTCGGAGGGGTGAGTGCACATCTACTATAGTCCTTAAAATCAAAGGGAATATGCATGGATTTTTAAATCACGTTTTTAACAAAATATGAATATACCGTACAAGACATCACCGGAAGTGAAATTAAAATTAAATTCTGCCAAGAAATACGAATAATACAAGCATTTTAAACTGCTAAATTGTCAGATCACGTCGTGCATATACGAGTAAACTCCATGTTAAATTCTGTTTTTCTAGAAAGAGATAGGAACAAATATTTATATTGGCGACGCGCTAGCATAGTTGATAGTGACCCTGCCTATGAAGCTAGCGGTCCTGGGTTCAAATCCCAGTAAGGGCAGATATTTGTGTGTTGAGCACGAGTATTTGTTTCTGAGTCGTGGATGTTTTCTTTGTATTTAAGTATATATTTCTCTATGTAAGTATTTATATCGTTGTCTAGTACCCATAGTACAAGCCTAGATCTTAGTTTGGGACTAGGTCAATTGATATTTATTTATTTATTTATTTGTTGACTTATATCTTGGTTGTTTTTATAGCTATTCAAAAATGAATGTTTGTTACATGAATCCGCTTTTATTGAAGCTGTAATTTTTTTTAATGAATATTCCCTATTTAAAGTAGCAGAAGTAGTAGTAATATTATAAATATTATAATTAAGCAATACCAGTGTTCTTTAGTTTCGTTTAGATTACAGGATAACCTATAACAAGTCCATGATATAATTAAAGTAACATAGGAAATTTGTCAAAACGTACGGAACCCTCTCCACGTTTTTTTTATACTTTGTCCCGTCATTTTAGCCACATTTACAAGTAATAAAAAACCCCTGTAATTATCGAGTGTTAGTCTTGTCCCAGTAATACTCTTACCCCGCACCTTATCTCTTTTTTTCTTTTAAATGACTATGGATGTTTTTAATACCAGGGCTTGTCCTCTATTCAGAACGACGTGTGGGAGGCGTCGATCACGATCAAGCAGCACAGAATGTTGCAGGAGTTTGCTAGTAGGTAAGTTTAACGACAAATAGAGAATACTTTGACTTCAAAAAGGTCAAAAATAGGTGGGCATGTTAACTCACGCAGTTAAATTTTCTATGACACTTTTCCGTTGTGACACGTAAATTTGCAATACAATACGCTATACTCGAAAATGTAATTAAAGACCAACGTGGGTTGCCACTGAAAACAAAAAAAAGTGCGTTAGTATATTTCCACTTTTTAAAAGACTGCACTAAGAATATTTATTTGTTGGTAGTTTTAAACCTCCGATTTAAATAAACAAGTTAATTCAAGTTACTTACACAAATACAGGATGGCCTATTAAATATTTAACCATAGAAGATTTTTGGTAGCAAAACTGTAATTGCACTTGTAGTACTTCAGGTATTAATAATATTTGGTACGATAAATAAACAATAGTTGTAAACAACGTTAGATGCAATTTAAATATTACATACGTTTAGCTATTCGACAAAATAACAGGCCAAAAGAGTGTACAGATCTAGTGAATAATCCTTTCACATCGTGAAAACTCGGAACTCACGTCTACTTCCGAATGAAGTCGACGTGTCTATGAATTATTGAATTATTAAGTGACATGTTCGTATTAAATAAATAGAGTACTGTAGCAAATGTATGAACTTCGCACTTACAGTTCGTCAAATTTAAATCAAGCATAATTGTAAGGCATCCGAATTTAGCTTGTCATTTTGTTTTAGCTGATAAAAAATCGCCATCGAACAACTATATGAGAAAATTATTGTTTTGGGATATTTTCATGTTTTGAATATCGGGTAGAAAAAACATTGAATGCATATTCCCTATTGTTAAATATAACTTTTGATATTGAAAATGTTAGTCATATCTACAAATATTTACAAAAATTTGAATATCATTGCAAAAAGGTTGGCTAACTCTGAAATGTTCGATTGACAGTGACATAAGTGACTTTGACACTTATGACGGTGACGTATCTGTCGTAGTTTTTTTGGTCTTAAATTAGATTTTTGAGTTCATTACCTATCAAAAAATATTGAACACATATTTTTTCTTTTGTCAATTAAACAAAAAATTACGAATATAAAGTGCGTTGAAGTTTCACGTGACGTCACGCCGTGGCACACTTTATACGTCACGAGCCCCCACTCCCGAACTTTGATGCAGGTTATATTTGTTAATTCTGATTGATTTGCAAAAGCAAAAAATACGTGTTCAATATTTTTTGATAATCTTACTGACGGACTAATTAGAATTATTCTTTTTTTACCCAGGACACGCCCCTATTGTAGGGATACTTTTCGTCGCACATCGGAACTTTTCCAACTCTTTGGTCCTCTAACCCTTCTCTCGATTTAGTCTTGAATGACGTGTGAGGCTGACAGGGATGGAGCTAACGTAACATCCAACTTCGATTTTCAAAATAGGGCCTGTGTTGTCAGGATGACAATGAGTTAACAGTCTGTGGTGGTAGGACTTGTGCAGGTTCCGCCTGGATCGCTACCACCATCTCTTATAACCTACTGCCAAGCAGCTGTTTCCGATGTGGGGATAACACAAACTGAAATTACTAGTCCCTAGAGTTGGTAACGCATTTACAGTCTGTGGATTGTAATCTTGAGAATGCAAATGTCTATGGGTTTCAGATCCCACTTAGGTACTACTTTGTATCTTGTGTGCTCTTTTGTCTTGTCCTTGCCATAAATTACGAAAGATACCTATTATCGCATTCGCTATCGGCAACGCATATAAATTATCCTGACTTTCGAGACCCATTGCCTAAATCTAGGCAATGTGTAATATTACATTAAATATTGAATTATATATTGTCCCTTTTTTATGGCAAGGAGAAGGCACGCGAGCACTCAAGCCGCCTGATGGTAAGTGGGATCTGAGACCCATATATATTTGAAACCTCAAGACTACAACCCCTACTACTCAAGACTACTACTCCTTTACCGAAATCCGTACGTTCCTTGTCCCTGGCAGTTACCCCTGCCACTAAATTATCGAGTCAGTCGGATATAGTCGTGTAAGATGTTTGTTTGTGTGCAGGGGCCAGGGGCACCGCAACTTCAACATGCAGCGCATAATGGGCATCAACACGGGCATCGCGCCGCCGGCGGGGCAGCGCGCGCCCCCCTCGCGGCCCACCGTGTCGCGCCTCCTGCCGCGCCCCATGCGCTCCCAGGACAGGTCCGTAACGTGGCGCATATGCGCATCAACACCACCCCGGCGTGAGGCGCATCTGGCCGCGTCTCATGACAGGTCTGTGACGCTTCACCGCGTGTCGCATCAACACCTCCCCGTCATGACGCGCGCCTTACCGTGTCTCATCAACACCACCCCGTCATGACGCGCGCCTTACCGTGTCTCATCAACACCACCCCGTCATGACGCGCGCCTTACCGTGTCTCATCAACACCACCCCGTCATGACGCGCGCCTTACCGTGTCTCATCAACACCACCCCGTCATGACGCGCGCCTTGCCTTGTCTCATGACAGGTCTGTGACGCTTTACCGCGTGGCGCATCAACACCACCCCGTCATGACGCGCGCCTTACCGTGTCTCATCAACACCACCCCGTCATGACGCGCGCCTTGCCTTGTCTCATGACAGGTCTGTGACGCTTTACCGCGTGGCGCATCAACACCACCCCGTCATGACGCGCGCCTTACCGTGTCTCATCAACACCACCCCGTCATGACGCGCGCCTTACCGTGTCTCATCAACACCACCCCGTCATGACGCGCGCCTTGCCTTGTCTCATGACAGGTCTGTGACGCTTTACCGCGTGGCGCATATGCGCACCAACATCGCCCCGTTATGACCCGCGCCTTGCTGCGGGCTATGAAGCTTCACAGCGTAACGCACGGCGCGCAAAATTCAAAATAAAAAAACAACACGCCCGTCATGCCGCGCCCCATGGCAGGTCCGTGAGATTCCAACTATACCTGACTCACAACATACCCGGCTTAGTGTTGGACAGTAGAGATCTGCCAGGTACAAGGAATCCGATCTCAATAGAGTAAAATAGTGTGGTTAGGTCAACTGTTTGCACCGTTTTACTCAAAAGAGCTCTTTATGTATACGTCTCAGTTGTGAAATAATGTGTCGTGTGCTCAGCCCGAGCCCGTCGACGTCGTCGCGCGAGGACTCGCCGGAGCCGGAGACGGAGCTGGACGCCACCAAGCACTACATCCGGCAGAACCGCGACCGGCTGCTCTACTACGTCGAGGAGACCAACGAGGGCAAGGGCTTCATCAAGGTGGGTGACCCTCGGAAACCCCAATAATAAATGATTTCAGCTGAGTCAGAAATGGATGGATTTTAGTATGGAGCGAGATCCAGCTATGGCTTTGTTTGCCCTTGGTTTACACGGTTACTTTTGTTTACTGCTGAGGCGCCATCAGGTCTTCGCGCCTGGTGCGGCAGTTCCGGCCGGTTTAATTTTAGGAGTTACTTATGGTTGGGCTGGGTCTGTCATCACCGTAAACGGAGTATTACCTAGACGGGACCCGGTAGAGTAATACAACGAGTAAAAGAAAAGCATTTATATCTGTACTTTCAATATAGCTCCGCGTTAACGTTTTGTCAAGGCCGATTTGGTTTGTCACCGGAACTCGTGCCAAACAATGGAATGAATTGTTGCTTTTAACTAGTTTTTTGTGTGTTGTTTGTGTATGAGTGTTTTTATAGGTTTCGTAGACTTTTGACATATCTAGAATGATCTTGCCTTATCAAACGTTAAGATATGCTTAAGCACTTTGTTGAGCTGTTATAGAACCATGTCAGGAGTAAATGATTAATGTTGAGGTATTTTCTTTCCTGTGAATTGACGCCGCCGTCTGGCTGCAATGGTCAACACTTAAGTATGAAACGATGCATTATTGATTTAATTTAATAATATCGGTGTATAGTAATTATAGTATCTATTTGAATGAAGTCCTACGTTGGTATATTATATAACGTATACTATAAAACGGGTACTATAAAACGGGTCGAAAAACCTTTCAAAAAACGTTCATTACGCAGAATTTTCATTTCTCGCCGCATGAGTATTTTTTTGTATTCACAAATCTGGCCTAACCTAACGCACGTAATGTAAGTTTGAGTTATCCTGAAAACAACATTGTTTCGGCAGAAAATAGCGTTCGATGAAATGAAATTCAACTAAATAATACAATCGATGACCTTATAAAACACAACTCTACAATCATTATTTCTAATCGAAGCCTGCCAACATTACACCTCCATACCATCTAATTTATACAACTGATCATAGTTGTAAATGTCGACAGGAACTATGCTACTCAGCAGACGGCCGGCTAGTATGCTCCCCCTTCGGCTGCGGGATGCGGCTCCTAGCCCTCAACGACCACTGCGGGGAACTGTCCAGCTGCGTGGAAGGCTTCTCTGGCCCCCAAGCCATGGTGGACGTGGGCCAGTCCCTGGGGCAGCACCAGGACCTCGTCGTGTCCTGCAAGTTCTCCCCGCGATACCACCTGCTCGTCACCGGCTGTCTCGAGGGCAAGGTCGTTTGGTACGCGCCCTTCAGCGGAGAGGCTACATATTAGATACTTAACTTAATACACTTTTAGCTCTATTTGTGACGTTTTATTTGAGGGAGCGCCAAAGTTCAACTAAAATTGCAACTCCTATTATCGGAACTCCGAAAATGAATTTTTTATACCGCTGGAACCGTAAACTTTTCAGAAGTTCTGAAATATTCAATGTGTAGATAAGACTAGGTTAGGTTAGGTTTGATTTATAAAAATCCTGAAAATGTAACAGTTGCTGAAATAAATACGTTAGGAGTTGCGATAATTAGGACTTATGAGTCGTTATGAGTAAAAATAATTAGGTGAGCCAATATGGACCCTTTATTTGACCTAAAACATTTACCTTAACTGAATGGCTGACTATTTGTAAATCTTGTCATCTTACAAAAATGTTCACTAGTGGTAAGTTAACTTTTTGAACGCCACAGACGGCTTTGGCCGACAACTGAGAGTCGTGCCACCGACGCCACCGTCGGCCACAGCCGACCAAAGTTGAAGATTAAGAGACTTTGTTTCGTATGAATTAAGTTGTTATTTGCATAGCCTAGCAAATATGTTTGCGTGTGAGTGACGTATTTTGTATTTGACGTAAGGCGTATGTTTATGATGACCAATGTTTAAGACGAACATGGGAAACATCTGAAATTCAATTTTGTTGTTTACTTCATAGCATAAAGTGCCTATACCTACGTAGGGATTGCATAAATTCTAAGGGCCGGCGCACATACAGCGAAACTCTTGCGCAGAGTCCAAACACGATAATGCTTCGGCAGCGAAAAATTATCTGCGCTGCGCTTCGCTGTATGTGCGCTGGCCCTAATTGCGCATTGTAACGAGCTTTCAACAACAAAGCGTCATAAAAACAAAAGGCATAACATTGGAAAATATTTATTAACAAATTTACACTAGATAATCGATTTTCCTTTGTATAAGTTGTACACAAACAGAATTTACACTATACATCATCTCACAACAGAGGTTTAAACATGTCCAGATTCCTTGAGTTTGGCCACCAGGGTGTCCACGTCGGGGACTATGGAGCCCGCCTGCCGCACGGGGGGGTCCTCGACAGACAACACTTTGATCCTGGGCGATATGTCCACTCCGAGGTCTTTAGCAGTTACTTTCTTGAGGGGCTTCTTTTTGGCTTTCTGTGGAACAAATAATATCATGAGACAAATCGTTTGCAATGTAATTAATTTAGCGAAATTTCGTGTAAAACCGACAGAAAAGTAAAGGCGTGGCCCGCTGTCTTAAAATTCGTGACTAAGGGCCGGTACAGACGGACAGCATTTGAACTGCAACTCAGCTGCAAAACGGCTGTTCGAGTGCAGTTGACGTACGTACGTTTTGATGCAGTTACCTCAACTGCATCAGAACTGCACTCAAACTGCCATTTTGCAGTCCGTCTGTACCGGCCTTAAATTTAAAGAAAGGCCGGCATTTCGCCCCGGAATCGGGCACTGTTTCATACTTTTCCTGCGCTAAAGGGTCGAAACTAACTAACATTTCGACATTCGGAATAACTCTACTTGCGTTTCAACGTTTAACTACACACAATAAACCCTGCCTAGCCTAGAGCTGAGTTTGTCTCTACACGCGACGAGCAATAAAAGAAGTATTTTTTTGCAGAAATATAGACAAACGACTTCTATGAGAACGCAATCATGGACAAAAGTTAGTTATCTAAATGAGTGAATGTATTTATCAGACGATATAGTACAATATATTAGTGGTTATTTCTGTCTATCTGTTTTAAACTAATTAACAGATTTTGTTTCAGTTTTTACTGCAGGACTGGCCTCGCTAGTATTTTACTAATGATCAAACCCCGGATTGACGACGGGAGAAAAAATGTACCAGTGCTAGTGATTCATTAAATACCGACTAAGTTTTATCGACATCGTTAAAAAGCAATTTTCAATCATCATAATTAATGGTCAAGTTTACATACCTTTTAATAATTTGTAAACCTATTTTATTTATACTTATCGCCACTCATCCGTAGTCAAACAAAAAATATTTTTTTAGATTTTATTTTACCACTTGGTCGGCGTGTCTAATATGTATATTCATGCCAAATAACAGCTTTCTAGAACAAAGTCTCTGAACTAAACTGCAGACGGACGAACGGACATGTCGAAACTATAAGTTTGACTACGGAACCCTTAAAAGGAGGTTCTCAATTCGTCGAATTGCTAAGGAATATTTTTGCACTGAATTAATTGCTATTCAATGTATCTCCAAAGGTTCTCAAAATGTTCGAGTGAAGAGTCCATGTCAGATAACGGTTGTTTATAGTTGTGATAAGTATAAATAAATGATTAGAAGGTGTATGCTCATCAATTATGATTAAAAATATTTTTTTTCTCAAAAATGATCGGAAATGTCACAGACCTTAATCTAACTAGATAACGTAAACACCTCAATTTGTATGAAAACCAACCGTGTCACTTTTTTTCTACCTGCTGTGACGTCACAAGAACGAATTAGTGATGTGAATTCCCCGTTGTCCGCGCGAAATCGATACAAAGGCGCCGCCGCCCGCGCCGTGCGGCTCGTATCGATCAGTCAGTATGAGGTCAGTCTTTGTAGTAAGAGGTCGCGCGCGTGTTGCGCCTTGTCGCCGTGTCTGCGTGGCTTGGAAGTTGATAATTTCACCGCTCTTCAGGTAAGTTATGATGTCACATATACGTAAAAAAAGATGTGTATAGTTACTAGATCTTTTCGATTACAAGAAAGTGACCGTAAGTACGTAATTGTTTGACAACAAAGAGATAGATAGATATACACACTATTGCCATAGAAATATTTACTAGAACACTTACAAAATTGTCGCAAGCGACCGAAGCAATTACAAGCGCGAATTTATGTGTCCGTGAATTTCACATATCGATTTTTCAATCGATTTGCCAGAGGAATGATAAAAGGACAGAAAAATGATAAATCTTATCTTACTCTTAGGTAATGGCAGTCATTTTCAGTTGGATTTAATCAAAATGCTTTCTTATGGTTTGTAATGATTCTCGTTACTTTGTTGTAGGTAAATTATGTCTAGCCAAATAAAAAAACCAGAGAAGAAATTTTATCTGCGAAAAGAAAAGCTAGTAAATTACGTTATGATAAAATAAAATCAGATCCAGAACTCAGTCAACTAAGAAAAGAAAAAGATAAGGAAAATTACTTAAAGAAAAAGAAAAATAAGCAGGTGACGGACATAAGGATGAAAAGCGTTATAGAACAGCAAAATTTACCTACGTGTCACAAAATACCTAAGCGTATTATCATTCTTGTTTCAAGAATCGGTTAGAATCGTAAACAATCGGAAGGTGTACATCACTATTTGCTTAATTTGACAGAAAAATGATAATAGTACTCGTACCAAGAAGCCAAGCGACACAAGCTAAAGATCGACCGTTAAATTTCCATTGCGCGTTAATATAGACAGGGCCTACAACTTTGCAAGTAAAGCAGGCAATGTATTATGAACATGAAGTAATCCCACACAGTATTATTTTTCATAGTAAAACCACGTCAAACCTAAAATAAATTATCTTTAAATAGATAAACGTAATTTTAGAAGAAATTTACGTAGTTATGGAAGGAAACATGTCCATTATTTGGGTCAGCATTTCCTGTACAGTTTTTATAACTTAATACGGAACAACCAGTCATTTTTCTAGATATCGGTGACGTCTGGAGGCGGTAACGGTCGAACGCGTACTAAATGAAGCCGCGTAGAAAGCAGACATTTAGACTGCTTTTTGACACGCGAAGTACGTATACTCGCGACATCTAGTTAGATTAAGGTCTGGAAATGTTGACATTACTATCTACATAATGAGACGCGAAGTACATAGTTTACTGAAAATTCTCAGATAAAATAAAAAATTGCGTGCTCGCTACACAAGCCCGCAATGTTGCATACAAATTTCATTACTATCTAGCTTGTAACTTTTTAAAAAGTGAAAAAACCCATAATAAAATGATGGCACAAGTCTTATACATCCAAATTTTATTTGATACATAACTTTTTATCTGTATCTGGAATACCTTATATTATTTTTAAAACAAAGCTTGCGTTTCTCCTTGTCATAAACAAAAAGGCGGTAAAGAGTGATGGTTTTTTCATATGAAGTTTCTGTTTGTATGCAATTTAAAAATGAGTTCAAGCGATGAAGATTTTACTCCAACAGAATTTTTTTCTGGCGATTTTTGAGAAAAGCACTATATTTGCCTCGGCAGGAACAGCAATTGCGGGCTTCGTATTTTTAAACGGACTCGCAAGCTCGTCCGTTTAAACCGATACTCCGCCCGCAATTGCCTACTTCCATGCCTAGGCAATAATGTACTATTTAACGATGTCGATAAAACTTAGTAGATATTGAATGAATCACTAGCACTCTTACATTTTTGCCCCCGTCCGGGGTTTGCTAATGATATATTTACCATGATGTTGGGTAGAGTGGCATATCTCGGCTCGTTGAGGCGCAGATCGGCGCTGATCACTGTAGGCAGCTTGGTCTTGATCACCTCGAGCCCACCGTCGACCTCGCGGGTTATCGTAAGACCCGCATCGGTCTTTTCCACCTGCCATACGGAAACAGTATAGGTATAGAAAACATTTGTAACTATGAGCGAGCGTCTTGCTGTAACATGCCCATTTGTTACCACTAAAATTAATAGGTGGTAAGTACCGCCTCATTAAAAAAATAAATTATTCCCAGTAGTTACCAGCGACTCAGATAAGAGGGTTCAATCACTCTATAAACTAGGAGTTCAGAACCTGGAAAGGATCTGCTCCAAACGGTGCGGAATGCCTTCAGGCTTATTAATGGACTCACTGCAGTGGTAACAATTTTTATTCCCAGTAGTTACCCAGTGGAACGTAACAGGTGGGAATTTCCCCAATTGTTACCGGTCACACATTGTTTTGAAAATTTGACCTCTTCAGAACTCCAAATACCAGTCAAAATCAGCAGTTTTACAACCAAAAAAAGCTGCAAGAATGTCGACCAACGTTACCAATAATTAATCAATTATTGATTAGTATCATGATTGTTTTTGTTGTATCTAAATAATTGATTTACCTTTGAGGCGAAAGTGCCCTGAGGCCAGTCTAAAAAGGCAGCAGTCATCTGTGCTGTTTGATTTGCGTCATCATCAATTGCCTGCAAGAAAAGGGTTCTTGATAAGTTCACGTGAAGCTATCACATGCGAAACTTTAAACACAGGAACATCAGAACAGTAAACTTAGCACCAAATATCTTATTGTGTCAATTGGGAAAAACCAAAATGATTATCAGGTTGAATTGAATCATAACAGTAATAAAAATGGAACAAAGCACTGCAGAACTGCAGTAACTGCATACTACACTACAGCTTAGTAAGGCTGCGGTTCCACTGAAGCGGAGACGAGCAGAGCGGAGCGGAGCTGTGCCAATATTAACCAATAGAAGGCGCATGCGGTCACGTCGAGCGCGCCTTGCGCACGTTAGTTTAAATAAATAAATAAATAAAAATCATTTATTTCGGACTCTGGGTCCATATTTTGTTAGTAATAATCTTAAAAAAAAAAAACTAGTGTTAGTAGGTACAGAAAATTACAACAAACAATAAACAACTAATAACGCCGGACGGGGGCACACACCGGTGCATGCGCCTCCGACCAGTGTCGCATCATTGGACAGTCTGCCCGTTCAACAAGCGCGCTCAAGATGGTGTTGGAGCTGCCGCGTACCCGGCGCATAAGCGAGGCCGTTCTGGCGCGTATGATGGCGTGAAATCCCGGCACGCTCGCCGCCGCGAACTTGCCGCACGCGCTGCAGTAGCGGGGCAATCCCATCAGCACCCTTCAGGGTCTGCCCAATACCGAAACCATAGTGCACACGCGTAGAAGGATTGGCAGAAAGCCTTAAACAGTGTGATCTTAACACCCTCACTACAGCACGCGAAACGCCGAGCTAGCATATTACATCGGACCGAAAGTTCTCTGCACTCCCTCTCTATGTCGAGGTCATCACTAAGCGTCTCCGTGATCCAGTGCCCCAAGTACTTGAATTTAGAGACTCTTTTAAGTACTGAGCCACTGATGACAACTGGCGGAACAGAGTCATAAGCTTTCGTGCCAGCTTTGAAAACCAGCAACTCACTTTTAGTCGCATTGTACTTGAGGCCATGGGCCACTAGCACTCACAGATGGCTAACAATTTTCTCAGTGCGCTGATCGATGGGCTCAGTATCACCATATCATCAGCATAGCTGATGTTATTTATCATTCTCCCACCAATGGAGCAACCAACTGGGGTGCTACTCAGCTCATCGATCAGCTGATACATATACATGTAGAAGAGCTTCGGAGATGTCAACCCACCCTGCCTGACTCCGAACTCCAACCTGTACACATCCGAGACACTACCAGCCCACCTCACTACATTTGTCTGATGCTTATACCAATATTTGAATAGTGATACAAGTTCACCCGGCATGCTGTGACGTTAGGTATTTTATCGGTGAGGAATAAAACTACCCAGTCCACATTAGATTTTTATTGGGGAACCATGTCCCCAGAATTATGATTAAAATTAGTCGTGGTTCCTACTGCCCGTCTAGTTTTACCGTCGCAGCACCGGTACTCTCCTGGCTGGTCGATCGGAGACTTCGTCGATGACGTCAAGCCCTCGTCGATGACGTCACGCTCGGACAGCGGTGAAGAGGAGCAGAACAAGCGCCGGGTGGCAAGGATGGCACCGGCGGTCGCCGAGATGGTGTTGAGTGGTGGATTAAGCGTATACGACGCACCCTGTGAAATATGCGCAGTCATAGTGGTTGTTCCTGCTCGCTCCGCTAAACTTGCGAATATCCTGGACACGGCACCGAAGAGGAAAGCCGGCATAGCGTTAGCGTGTTTGTATTCACAAGCAGAACGGAGTTACAGGAAGCATTATGCTAGTAGCCTAAATAGTGACGAAGTATTGATAAAAATTACGAATAGGGTATGTACATATAGGCGTACTCGTTAGAAGAACAAAGGAATAAATTTAGATGCACTTATACGTGATTGGCAAATTTAAAATAACATGATGAAATGGCAATAACCAATAATGAATGAGTGATTAGGCAGTTAGCAGAAGCAAAGCTATCTAATAAGAATTTAAATAATAACGTTCAACACTTTGCACTTACCAATATTGGGTGCGTGATCCGTAACTTGTTATTTTGTAATTATTGTCGCCTCCGAAGGAAGTCGCGAGGGCGAAAGGGGTGTCCGCTAACACCGGGTTAAATAATTAAGATTTTCAAGTCGTACGAGCGCGTATGACGTCACTTTGGGTGAGCGCGCTGCACAGGTCCGGCGTATAAGACAATTCTGAGCGGACTGGCGGGCGGCGGCGCAGGCGCCGGCCACTAGAAACTTCCATGACGAGCCAGTTCTCGCCAAGGCAACCGCGTAGTAAAGTGCTAAACGTTTTAAAGCTAAGCGCATGTTTATAATTATTATGTTTACTTTTTTTAGTATTTAAAATCACATTTTATTAATATAAAATAGATTTAATTAAAGTTAAATAATAAAAAGAATAAGTTGATTAGAATTAATAATTGAATTAGTGTGTAAATAATAAGATTTCATTGGGTGTAAAAATAAAATATAATAATTTATTGTAAAATATTGAGTTAATTTGTAAGTAATAGCTTAAGTCTAGTTGTATAATTTAAAACATGTACGTGCAACGTTACAATGCTTGTATCGGAAAGTTTCGACCACAGGAAACAAGCATACACGGGAATTCGTCTGACAATATAGTACTGGACAGTGTGCTTGAGACAGTCAATAGCTGACTCTGTCGACAGCCCAGCTCGGAAACCGAACTGAGCATCATTCAGCTTCACGTGAGTTTAGATTCTATTGTTTAATATTGGCACAGCTCTGCTCCACTCCGTTTATCTCCCCCTCAGTGGAGCCGCAGCCTTATGCCTTTTGTACCAATTATAAATGTATAATAATATCCTACATTGAGTGTACAAAAGTCTACATCACCATCACATTTATTGTATCAATATTGCACACTATTGCCAAGCCAGTATCAATAATTATTGAGGTAGCTTACCTGTTTCCCAACAATGACAATATCAGCCTTCTCGTCCTTGGTCAGTTTGGCCAGGATTTTGGCCACATGTATGGGCTGCAGGGTGTCGTATTCAGCTCCTGCTATCTCCACGTGGATGGCGCGGTCAGCTCCCATGGCGAGCGCTGTTCTCAGGGTTTCCTATAATGATAAGATAAGTTCAAAAAAGTTGCCAAATAAATATACAATATTAATTTTATTAATTAATTTACAATATTGTCCTCGTAAGCCAATAAGCAGTATCTCAAAATCAATAACCAAAGCAGTAATTCTCTTCAATTAGTAGCTAATGACGGGCCCTCACTTCCCTTAAGTTTACGTGCGTAACACCCGTACATGAATCAGATTTAATTTTACACAAAAACCTTCCTCTTGAATCACTCTAGCTATTGATGAAAACCAAATTAAAATCGATTGCATAGTTTGAAGGATCTAACATACAGAGGGACAGATGGCGGGAAATTACTATGTTTTATTGTAAAGATGAGGTTATTATTGCTTCAGGAGTTTTGTCTGAAATTCTGCCAGTTGGATTAGGAGGGCAGATAGTGAACTAGTACTATTAGGACCTACGCAAACCGTTCGACGGGACGGCAGAGGATATTAAATTTGTCAATGTATATTAATGCTATTTCAATTGAAATAAGGTATAAATTTCAATGCTTCAAGGCCGATCTCGGAGCATTAAGCATTGTGGAACACTTTACCAGAAACTGTTATTAGTGCACCCTCAGTGAACTCCTTTAAAAATAGACTTGATAAGTTTTTAAAAACTTTATAGACACAAGTGCAGTGATATACACGCATCAGCTCAAAGAGCTGCTAGTGTATTATAAATAATAATAATAATAATAATAATAATTAGGAAACATTCTTGTCTACCTTTTATGTTCAAGAGATGTAGATATTTTAATGGTCGAGCAAAACCTAAGGATGTAGCGCTGTAGATTTTTAAAAGAATAAATAATGTGTTTTTTTTTTTAAATCTTTTCCTATGTAGGATGTATCAGTAGGATGGCGTGTCATAATATACCCACAATTTATCTATCTCTTTTCAACTGATATCCGACAGGAAGCTCTAATACATTCCTAGAGTAGCACATGTAAAACTTTGTACTGCTAAATAGAATATCCAGGCAATCCATAAAACCAAACAAAAAGACGTCACCTGTGCCTGAGTGGGCCCGCAGGACACGGCGATCACCTCGGTGGCCAACTTCTTCTCCTTCATACGGACCGCCTCTTCCACCGCGATCTCGTCGAACGGGTTCATGGAGTGTTTCACGCCATCCGTCACCACGCCCGACTTGTCAGGCTTCACGCGTACCTGGTCATAGAAATTATTATATTTATCGTGAAATATGTGAACTTCTTGATGATTTTAGATGAGAACATATTTAAATAGAAATGGTATGAATGTTGTATACATATTTTTAGTAGTTAAATAGATGTGTGAATCGCCTTTTTTTACTTAGATTTTAGAAGGAAATTATCACGTTATCTCAACTTTTATCGTAATTGAATCAACCCCCTGAACTTGATTATCATATGTAACCTTAAAGAAATCAAAAACTTACTTTGACGGCATAGTCGATAACTCTCTTAACACCAACCAAAACACGCGACATTTTAATATTATTCAAGTGTTAATTCTAATTTTAATAAAAACAAAATAAGATCTAACTTCGAGTTCGAAGTCCAAAATAAAATTAATAGTGTTGTAACTGTGAAGCGAAGCGCCAACTATCATCCTTACGTCAAACTCAAATGTCAAAAGAAGTTAACGATTACGATACGACGATATTCTTATCGATTGAGCACCGATGGTACGGTGCCGTTTATTCGATTATTTAACAAACAATAGCATTGGGTTTATACCTATTTAATGTAAATTGAATTTAAATAAATACCCTATTCTAACTTGTCGAAACCCCCAGACTGCTGAAGTGCTGAGACAGACTGAATGTGAGTTTGTACATGGCGCGCTCATATAGCCTTGGCGGTGTTTACAGCTGGCATCATAGATATATATTTTTCCTACATCTATGGCTGGCATTGATATAGTTTGCACAGAAGAGCACAGATTATAAGGGTATGCCTAAAGCTGCGCGTCCGCTGAGTCGGAATCGCAGCGGACGGATTTGTTGTTTTGTACTTAGTTAATCGTATGGCGTGTTAATATAAACATAACTTAAGAGATAACTATAGATCCACATTCAAGGTCCCGAGCCACGAGATAGGGGCACCCAAGTAGGAATGATTTGTATTGATTTCTGGTACAACTTTCACTGGATCGGCATATCTGTATATGACTTCCGATCCAGTGGACGCGCAGCTTTAAGAGGAGGGCATGATCCCCCTATCATTACCAATTATGGGAAGGCCCGCTAATATTATATACTTAGTCACAGCTTGCTTTGCCACTAACATGTTAAAAAATCATATCACCACACAGCTACTTTACTTTATTCTTGTTAATCTTGCTAGCCGTTCAGTAGTTTTACTGCCGCATTATTTGGCCATTGCGCTGCATCTTCAAAAATAAACAATTAATAGCGTAATGAGTAGCGTAATGGCCAAATAATTAGACCACCAAGCGCAAAGACAACACGCAGTGGTTCAACCCTGGTTTAGCTTAGTTTAGTTTTCACATAAGTGTAGCTCAGTTAGCTAAATTAAACTCGGTGGAAATGAAAGTAGGAATTACGGGGCACGCGGCTAAATATTACGTAATAATAAAAGTGTTACAGATTAATATTTTAATAGAATTAAATATTGGAGTAGACAGAGATTTTTTTAATCGGCGCTTTAGCACGGTGGACTCCTAAACGATTTATATTTTCTCGAAATGAACCCAGGCGCCCTGTGTAGGGCGGCTGGTGAGGAAGTTTTTCGGATCAATGTCCAGGGGGTAGCTGGTCTTCGCGCTCGGCTCGAGCTTGAAGTTCTGGATCATGTAAATCAACCCAACTTTCACCAGAAGTGTGCCGATGCGCATACCTGGAAATTAAGCGCTTTTTTATTATCGAGAAGGCAAACGATAGATAGATAGATAGATAGATAAAACGCTTAGGTATTTGCGTACTACAAAGCACACATACAAATGATAAAATAGAAATAAGCACAGTGAAACTAATATTACACACAAATTGCCAAAAGAATGTTTGCGTGCAAACGAGCGTAGGTACGTACAGGCCACTCGATTACAAGTGGGACCCAACCTTAGAGGAAAGGACCCGACGATAGACATTTACAAAATCAAAACTGAAAAATGCGCTGCCAACTCTCAAGACTAAGATGGAATGCCCCTAATATGCTATTAGTCATTTCACCGATTATCACATCCCCACACCAAAACACGTAGACTTAGGTAGTAATAAAATGCCTAGACCTAGGTAGAAAAATTGGGTAGAAAAAAAAAAGTTTAAAAAAACAAAAACCCGCCTTCAAAAAGCAAAAAATAACTTCTTTAAAATGGTAGGTAAATAGGTCAGTCCAACTGAAGTCTGCTTTTGGTTAAAATATTGTTGGACGCCGACTTCAGTTGGACTGACCTATTTACCTACCATTTTAAAGAAGTTATTTTTTGCTTTTTGAAGGCGGGTTTTTGTTTTTTTAAACTTTTTTTTTATTTTATACTTTTTAGTGATCATAATTATGCTGTTATTCTCCCATTTTTCTCCCATTTCTCAAGAAACAATATAACATTTCAATCTTGCCGCAAGCAACGCCGTGGGAAAGTCATAGTCATATATTTAAACCTAAATATGCTTCGTCATAGTCGCTCAACTATCTTAATCGAAATATCTTGTCGCCACCCTCGAAATATATACCGTTTAGGAGTTCCGGTGGCCATCTGTGGTCTTCATCATCAGTTCCACTTCACCAAATAGTGGTTTCCAAGACCAAATACACGAGTTACAATGAAAAATACCAAAATCGCTATAGGTGTGCCTATAAATTTTGAAGAGTTCCGTCGATTCCTCATGGATTCCACCATCAGATCTTCATTTTGAAAAAAATGGGACCAATCTGGAAGCACCAGCTTTCAAATAAAAAAAGAATCTTCAAAATCGGTTCACCCAGTCGAAAGTTCTGAGGTAACAAACATTAAAAATAAAAAATACAGACGAATTGAGAACCTCCTCCTTTTTTTGAAGTCGGTTAAAAAGAAGTACCTATCAACACACGTACACCAGAGCCCTGTTTCACGAAGCTACAAGTTACAAATTGCAAGCGGAAGTCTCTTTCTAACTCCGAGAGTTCCGCTTGTAATTTGTAACTTGTAGCTTCGTGAAACGGGCCACAGGAGTGATTTTACCTACCCAGGCACTTTTTAGGTCCTTCCCCAAAAGGCATAAAGGTGTATTTTGGCCTTTTGGCAATCTCCTCATCGGAAAATCGTTCCGGGTCGAATTTGTCCGAGTCCGGATAATATTTGGGGTCCACGTGTATCCCGACGATCGGTATTGCGACTGGGGTCCCTTTGGTTATCTTGAGCGGTTTTTGCCCAGGAACTGGCAGAATGTAGTCTTTTGTGCATTCCCGAGACAAAACGGAGATCGGAGTATATAACCGCATTGATTCTGAAATAATAATATAAGATTACCTAACCTTTTGAATAAGTACCAATATCATCGACACAATTTTTGGACGCATAAGCGCATATGTACCTATTAGTAAAACATTTCCTTGCCTTACCCAGACTTTGCACGACAGCGGCAGCGGTGGCGAAGATTGGTAGACGGTAGAAAACAAATGCATAGAGATGTAAGAAGTATGCCACTGGTGACGGCGGCGCGGCGTGTTTGAGGTGATGTCTATCGGCGGCCGCACTTAAAGCGCAAGCCAAACCAAACAGAAGAGACGAAGCCCTCGCCCCGTCTCCTCTGTATGTTTTGCATTGCGACGCTTCTATACATTTTGTACGAAAGTTCATTAAGGGGCGCCGCGTCCGCGACGCGTCCTCGCGCTTCGCCTCTTTTGTTTGGCTTGCGCCTAAGAGTTTCAGTTTCACGTATTAAGTGCCTTAACACGTTCCCTGTCCGGGTGCCCCCAATATGGGGTCATGAACCTTTTTTTCAGGAGTCCGTGCTTCCACTATGGGGTCACATCCCCATACTGAATGCACAGTTGGACTTGTGTCATTGGCCGATTGTTTTGTATGTGGACAGTGAACGTGTTAAATGTGTCTAAGTATGACGGCAAGGCCATTTGTTTGCTCCCGCTGCTTAACGGAGCACAAAGTAGTGGCATGGCCGCCTAACTTTGGAATAGCAACAATAAAGAACATAAAGTATACAAAGTATTACCGCAAAGAACCATGTCTAAGTATTTGAATTTCTCGATGTCTTCCATGGTCAACTCCCCATTGCACTTCGACTGCAGCTCTATAATCTCCGAGCGGAGCTTCGACTGATATTCCGGGTGCCAGGCCAGCTAAACAAACAAATTATACCTATTTGAGCGTAGCTACATACCTAATATGTGGTAATAATGGGGCCGTAGCCAAGATGCAAACGCTACTTACGTTTTTCTTTTCTATCACTCTAAATGTATGGGATGACAAGTTGTCCACGCGGTTTATCGCTACGCACGAGAATGTCATCCATCACATACATTTTGAGTGATAGAAAAGAAAAACGTTAATAGTATCGTTTGAATCTTGGCTAGGGCCTCATTGTTGGAAGAGTTTTAGATGTATAAATAGCTAAAGCAATGCGTAGTAATTCGCACAATCTTGATACAGGTCAATTAATAATATATGTACGTACAATCGGCCTTATAAATAACTGCACACTTTCGTACCTTGTCCTTTTTACGATTTCAACTGGAAAGTGTAGCAGTTCAAACATAATGTTAAAGTGACAACGGACTTGTGTGCAGTTACTTCTTTTATCTTTATTTATGGGGTTGTCTACAAGTATAGGTACCAACGAGCACCCTACCGTGAACAAGGCAGTCATGAGCGTGTTCCTCGACGTCTCCAGCAGGTCCAGCAGGATGGTGAACACGTGGCTGGAGATGTACTTGTCTGTGAACACTAATCATACCCTTATGACGTTTATTAAGCTAACTAGCGTTTCTATTCGTTTGGTTTTTAAACCAATCGCGTCACTGGTAGATCACGTGACTCTTCGTATCGCGTAATCTACCAGTAATGAAATGAAAAATGAAAAAATGAAAAATGAAATGAAAAATATATTTATTTCGTTAAAGCTTAAGTGTAAATTATTACTAGGTGGAGACTTCCTATTAAGTATGCAATACCTGTATCAGGAAGCCCCGCTCCTCCATAGCAACTAGTTTTCATATAGAGAAATAAATGTGTGTGTGTTTGTGTGTGTGTGTGTGTGTGTGTGTGTGTGTGTTTGTGTGTGTGTGTGTGTGTGTGTGTGTGTGTGTGTGTGTGTGTGTGTGTGTGTGTGTGTGTGTGTGTGTGTGTGGTGTGTGTGTGTGTGTGTGTGTGTGTGTGTGTTAATTACTAGGCTAGGTTTACTATGGACTATTCTACTACTACTTGTTGTAAATGTTACAATGGATTTTAACACCACAAATATACACTTATTATAGTAAATTACATTACCATTACATAAATTTTATTTTATTTTATTTAACACCATTGCAGCCAAGAGCTCCAAAAACTATGCTATGACCCGATATAACAGTGCTTCAGTCTCGTTATAACTAAGTGTTTTGAGCCACTCAGACATACTTTTTTTGCATTTATACAATTGTAACTGGTATACACATAATTTTTCGTTTATTTTATTATACAAGTGAGCTGATTGTGCTGTAAATTGTCTTTTTGCAAATGCTGACTTAGTTGCTGGGACGGGGGCAACGCTGTGTTTACGTCTACGTGTTTGTGAAATAGGATTGTATTTTAAGGTTTTGTGCACTTTTAGCGTTGCAGAAAGAATGTACAGTTTCCTCATTGATAATAAGTCACTAAGCTGGTAAAGTTCATCCGTTGGGAATCTATAAGGTTTAGAGTGCATTACCTTTATAAGACAGCGTTGTCCCCTTTCAACCTCCAAAAATTTAGTTTTTGCTGAACCACCCCATACCGATATACAGTAGGACATGACAGATTGTGCTAAAGTTAAATACAGTTGATTTAAAAGTTTTTTTGTGGTTATATGTCTAAGTTTTTTAAATATCCAAATTAGCTTACGTATTCTGGTGTTAACGTATTCAATATGAGTATACCATGACATGCGTTGGTCCAGCATTACACCCAAGTATTTTGTAGAGTTAACTTTCACAATTTCTATACAGTTACAAGAAATATGGTCAGAATTGATACAAGTATGAATTTTTAGATTTTTACTGTTATTTGGTTGTGAACTATTATATTTAGTGAAGCACATATAATTCGTTTTATTAATATTTAGTGTTAAAAGATTACATTTTAACCAGGAGAATACTCTGGTCATACCTGTTTCTGCACTTTCAAACACAGACTCCCAGGATTGCCCCTCAAAGACTATGACAGTGTCATCAGCGTAAGAAAAGGTGTGCCCACATTGCAGTTTAAGGTTTGTCAAGTCATTTATATAGATCAAAAACAATGTGGGCCCCAGAACAGAGCCCTGGGGGACGCCATAAGTTACGTCAGCTTCCTGGCTAATAAAATCACCAATTTTAACTTTTTGAGTTCGCCCCTGCAAATAGTCACTTAGCAAATTTAGCGGGTTTCCTCTTATACCAATCCTCTCCATCTTGCGGGTAAGAGTGGAAAGAGAGACCGTGTCAAAAGCCTTTTTTAAGTCTAAAAACACTGCTAGACACTTGTCACCATTATCAGTCCTACCAGCTATCAACTTAGTTAGTTCAAGTATTGCATCTTCAGTAGATTTAGTCTGACGGAAGCCAAACTGTTTATCTGATAAAATATTAAACTTGTTAAGGTATGAGATAAGGCGATTATTAATTAGTTTTTCGATAACTTTGGAAACAGCAGGCAGGACCGATATTGGCCTATAGTTATTGACATCATCTCTCTCCCCAACCTTATGAACTGGCGTAACTATGGATTGCTTAAACTGTGTTGGAAAGATACCATCTTTAAAGCAGAGGTTAGCCAAGTGACTAATTACTGGAGCAGCTTGAGCCACGACCATTTTTAGGAATTTAGTTGTTACCAGTAACGCGATTGGTTTAAAAACTAAACGAATAGAAACGCTAGTTAGCGTAATGCATCTTTGCTAGGACCTCTGTAGGCCTAGCCAAGATGAAAACACTGCAAACTTTTCTGGTTTCTATCGACTTAAATTTATAGAGTTGACATAAGCGGTCACGCGATCTGTCAACAGTTTACGTCAATCCTATATTGCTATCTTAGCGTTACCATCTTGACTAGGGTCCCCAGCCCCAGTAATAAATGGGGTGGGTTTCTGGGTTGCAGATTAAACTAAGAGGTATAGTAATATAAATCGTAACCATTAAAAGCAAAATCTTCTTAGCCGCAGAATTAATTGTTCCCGACTCGTTCTCTTCCTAATTAGTAATGTTCGCAGTTCACCTTCCAATCAGTAACGCATGACAAAACCAATGATGGATAAATAAATTTGTACACTCGCTTATGTACCGATGCACAACCATTCACTTTTCTCAACAATCTCTCAAGGGTTAGCTGGAAGAGATCCCTTAAAGGGATAAGTTCGCATTTGTACATATCTTTTATATTAATTGTATTGTTCTGGTTTTTCTTTTGTACAATAAAGTGTTTACGTACCTACAAACAATGTATAATGTAGGTATGTGTCATATATTACATTACATACCTACATAAGAATGATAAACTATACTAAACTTGACTACTTGCTCCTTCATCTACGAGTATGACGTCCTATAATTTCTTATTCAACCTCGTTGTAATCTCGTGATTTTAGGTAGATCATAGGCGCTCACCTCCTTGGTCATCGTTCTCCCTCCTACCCATCATGACTTGGTAGAAGTCGTTTCGCTTCTCACCGCTGAGGGTGCGGTCGTGTATTATCTTTCGCGTCAAAGACACTAGTAGCTCCTCCATCTTTTTCGTTGTGAGTCTGCAAATTTAATTGTCCCGTAATTACCAATTCGCTACCCTACTAGCCTAGTAGTTTAAGGTGTAAATTTGTGATAGCAAGGTACTGGGTTCGATCACTATACTGGCTGCCGTGTAAAGGGTTGGCAAAAATGAGTTTTGGAATAATGAGGGCGCTGTTCAGACAGGCGGGATTGGCAACCTGATCCAAATTTTATACGAGAGAAAAGAAAATGAGCTAGGTTAGGTACGATATGAAGCAATACTGCCGTCCATGAACAATACGCCTCACTGGACCTTTTAGGGAAAACGGTAAAGGAAAAATATCTTGAGGAAATCTGCACAATCCAATTGCACGACAAAAGAAAACACTATAATTCCACGACATAGTAGTTTACGTGACGGTTGCGTAATGCTTATTACGCAGAGTCGCGTACAATGCTTTATCTACACACATATTATAAGTACTCTAAGATGGGTTCAGAAGCCGAAAGGCAAATGACCAGCATCTGTGGTAGTAGGTGACAGCGATGACAGCTGTAACGTAATTTTGAAATTACGCTATCGAATATTGTAAGGTAATGAGATCCAAATTTGGAACATCTTCTAAAATTAACAGCTGTCATCGCTGTTACCTACTACCACAGGTAATGCTGGTCATTTCCTACGGGTTTTGAACGCATAATAGAGGACTTATGATATGTGTGTAGATAAAATCCTATACAGTCAAAGTTAGATATAAGGTATGATGGATAAAACAAGACGAGTCACCATTTAGTCCGTGATGGTGCTACAAAACCAAACCTACCGTACTCGCAAGATCCTATTCAGCGCAGGGACCGCAGCAACCGCGAACTGCCCCGCGTTATCGAGGACTCCCGTCTCGAGCGTGCGCGTGAGTTCGTCAAAGATGGCGGCGAAGATCGAGTTCCGGTTTAGAAAGGAGTTGGTCTCAACGCCGCAGACCGCGCAGCCCAGCACGTCGGTTGCAAATGTGCCTAATAACTAACCACGTTGCGTTTTTTAGTTAATTACTTTCATTGTTTAATTTGGTCATAGATGGGTAGGCAGACCATCAGCTCGTTGGTCTGATGATATTTGGCAGACAGTTGGGAAAAGATGGATGGCGTTAGCACGAGACCGGGCAAAGTGGCGTGAAAATGAAGAGGCCTGCAGTGGGTGGAATGTGGGCTGATGATGATGATTGTTTAATTAGGTAATAAGCAAAGACAATCTAATGTAAAGCGTATTTTTCATTTAGTTCTATAATTTCTTAATTTAGCTCTATAATTACTAATCAGAGTGGCGTCATTCGAAAATATTAAAAAGTCATCATATACCGACATGGTTTCTGAAGTAGGAAAATAAAAAAACATGACCATTGTCAGTTGACTGTCTAAGGAGATAGGGAAGAGCGCCAGTCGCCTATTAGAGGTTGTCGACTCTGATCGTAAGTTACCGAGTCACCAAGTACCAATGGGTTTTTCTAACCACATAACCCGAGCTCTAACGGCAAAGGAAAACCGACATGAGGAAACCTGCACATTTGTAGAGGTGAGTATGTAAGGGGCTACAGTTACAACACAAAAGATCCTAAGTATAGGTTCGAAGTATATCCGAAAGGGCTCTGTACTCGTACAATATAAGACAAGGGCACAGATAACTTACATCCTCCAAATCCAGGTCCACTCCTGACTCCTTGCAGCGGCCCCTCACGTATCGAACCATCTCGCCGGCCACTTTGACCATGCTGGGCAAGTAGCCCTTCAGCTTGGTGACGCTCAGCGCCGGCGTGGCGTGCCCGCGGGACACCTTCCACTCCTCGTCCTTCAGGAAGAACGGGTTGCAGCCCGCCAGGCAATCGTACCTCCTGTCCACCTGTTGTATATGCACTTGAATATAGAGAGATATATGAATCAAGCCACAATAAGTCACCGCGGCGGTGATGACGCGATTTTTTACCCGACTACGGCAAGCAGATTTTAACAGTCTACTTAGGAATGTTTCTAAGTATGTTCCACCATAACGCCTTAAATAGAAATTATCTGTTTTCGATGAGTGAGGTGTCAATCGATCGTTATTATGATCCGGATGACATAGGCTATATTTTATCTAGATCTTGATCTTGCCCGCAAATCCGCGTACAAAAATAAAATTTAGGTAGCCTATGTTTCCAAGTGATAATATAGCATTCTACTGGTGAAATAATTTTCAAATTCGGGCCATTAGTTTTTGACTTGATTCATTACAAACAAAAATGAAAATCTTTTGTAGATTAGTGTAGATATCCTTCGTACCTATACAGATGACAGTATCGAATCGAAACATATTATGCGGTCGGGTTTTAACGCTTCCGTTTTGTTAGTATTCTTTCCCCCGCCCGCCCTTACCGCCTCCGCGCAGTCGTGACCCGGCCGTTACGGCATCCATAGACGACGGACTGCTTCGAGCAGTCATGTCATGGCCGACCACCCCGCTGTGCGGTCCTCAACGATCTTTATTGATCGATATTGGGCGATCTGCAGTTTAATACTCCGTATAATATTTAATTCCGTCTGTGGAGACCCTTACTTAAACTTAAACTTACTTAAAGGTTAATTAAACTTACTGGAAACCCGTTGCTGGAGAAGTTAGCGAAGTCAGTGATGAGGATGGACCGAATGATCTCGGGGTCCCGGACAATAAGCGCGGGGACAGTCATTACGTAATACCCGGATACCGGGGCTGCTGGCATTTCGCTGTAATCATAATAGTTTATTAATTTAACTAAGTACAATTTGAGAAGTAGGTACAAAAATTTGAAAAGGTACTTAAGTGTAATAATGTCAGAAGAAACTTTTACCGACTGTGACAAATAAAATATTTTCTCCTTAAAAACTGGACATTTCCCATTGCCAAATGTTTCCTGCCAATTTGTTTTTTTATAGAACGTTGTGTAAAAATTACCGCTTAGGTATTTGACTGAATTTTGAACTAGGTACACTTTTATAAAGTTTTCATAGAGCTAAAATAATATGACATAATAATAATACTACTTATTTTAATAAAATATTTCTGCGTGACCCTGCTTGATGTAGAACCTAAAAGTTTTAAAAGTCTAATTTAGACAAGGCACTAACCTAGTGCCACTAGGCAGTGCCAAAACTTAGGTACTATAATTGACTTACTTGTACAATTGAACATATAGATGCGCAATATGATTTTTCACAAAAAAAACTTTCTTATAGTGTCCAAACAGCCACTCGCGACCTGAAGCTGTAGGCACCCCTCTCTTCCCCCAGTAGTCCGACCCCCTCGACACGTAGCGCAACAACAATATAAACAACACTACAAACACAAGCGAGATTATAAACCACATATCGATCTACACTTCTGCTTATCATGAAGTTATACTAGTCACTGCGGCAGATCTTTAGTAATTAGTACAGTCGAAGTCATAAATATACACGTTTCAAAGACGTCAGTAATATCTTTTACTTACACAGAGTGGCTTTATGTAGGTACATATACATAGAGTGGCGGTTACATAATTAGGAAATACATACAAATTATGACTTACGAGTATTACTTGCAAATTTTGACCGCCAATGAAAAAGTGCTTGAACAATTTGATTGCCAATTATTTTACTTTAGATCACCCACCACGGCCATGCATGGCCACCATTTGGCTGTTTTGGCGCTTTTGGCTGCATAGATATTAGTGCTTATGACTGTACGTCACAAGTATATGTTTTATGTTAAAAGTTATAAAATATTATGTAAAACCTCTTTTTTTTCTCTCAATATTTATTTGTTTTTGTAAAGCACACTGTTGTTCTTTTTAAGATAATTCTAATTACCTACTTACCTTTTCTGTCTGTAAACCTGCTCACTGGGCCCCAAGATACAGGCTCAGCCTAGTTTGGGGTCAACTGGATATTTTCTTGTATGTTCTTGTGCTTAGTTAATCAATAAACTTATCTTTATCTTTCTTTTATATTACCCAACATTGCGCTTAAAAATATCTGACACGCCCATATGCGTCCAGTAATAAAGACATGTCAGATATTTTTGAGCCCAATGTGTGAGAATATATTATTGCCGGTGACTGTACATAAAATGTGACACTTAATTATCTACGATACCTACCGGAATAATGACGAGTTAATCGAGTTGCATCAATTGATGCGGGGGTCAATATTTTATCTTACGATATTGGGTCATCCATTTGTACCAATATAAAAGTTGTCCCTATGCTCCCGAACTGATACAATATTTTTGGTTTAAATTACACCCGATAATATAGGTTGAGAAAACGTCCAAACGGGCTTGTATTAACGACCTTTATTTGGGTAAGTCAGGAAACCTTTATATGAGTTGCCGTGATGAAAATTTCCCAAGTTTTAAAACAAAAGTTGACCCAAAGTTTGAGCATGAATCGTTTATTATTTATCTCACTATAGGTATAGATATACTTACCTATAGGATAGGTACATTCTACACATTAAAAATGTGTATCATATCATATTTCGGACGTAGAAAACTGTTTCTCTTGAAGTGCGGTGGGTTTAAACTAAACGAGCGAATGCTCTAGAACATATTATGTGTTGTCTTCATTTTTACAAAGAGATAATAATGCTATAGAATTCTTGTCCCCAGGCAATGGCGACACTTGTTTAAATTACATTTAGGGAGAGGCTATTCTTTTGAGTCAATACACCTACATTTTATGTCACCTCTTGAACATTTTTTCCGGTTCGTTGGGGGGGGGAGGATGGCCCCCTGGGCCCACCTCTAGATCAACCAAAGGATTAAATAAATTAGCCCTGCTTGACGGGCCAAGGGAAGAGGAATATTAGTAAAGTCAGAGAAAATAAAACATTAGACACACAAGCAACGTAATATTTAATTTAGAAATTATATTATATCACATAACTAATTGCGAATGATGGTGCTGTTGCTGCTGGGGATGGCAGGATGGTGTGCCTAAAGATTCTAAGACAATTGGTGGTTGTCTTAGAAAACTGGTCGACATTCTCATCCTGCTCGAGAAAGATCAAATTGCGTCGGTGTGAACACTCACGCTTATGCAGTCACCCAAATTTCCTGTATGAAACCCTTTCACTCCGATCCAGTCTTAGGTAAACCGAAGCCTGGGACTCCTGGGAGATAATATAATAATACTTACCTACCTACGAACGTACACCTTGGTAAATAGGTACAGGAATGTTTAGAAACGCCACCTGACTCGTAACTCGTTTACACAATAGGTAAGTACATGGTTTTTATGAGTTCTAGTAACTAAATCCACTAGGTAAATAATTAGGTAATAATTTCATCTAAAGTCGCATCACATCAATCGCAGACACCGCGAATCTTATGTTCTTACTAGGAGCTTAGTAC
Organism: Acleris literana; assembly: GCA_946894065.1. Lineage (NCBI taxonomy): Eukaryota > Metazoa > Arthropoda > Insecta > Lepidoptera > Tortricidae > Acleris > Acleris literana. Next base: position 5,107,062 of record OX335685.1, on the reverse strand, counting down.
ATCTCGTTCGGACCGAGAATCGCTCATAGGTACTTTAAGTATATTGTGGAATTTGTAGGCTTATTTTGAAAGAGGCTCAAAGACAAGATTCGTCGGAGGCGCGGGGCAGCTGATAACAAAGATCCCCGGGACGATGGGCGGGGGGAAGGGCGCTCCGGCGGGGCGGAGGCGGAACTGCTCCACCACAGCCATCACGGCCACCTTCACTTGCAGCGCGCCGAGTCGGGGGCCTGGTAACAAGATGAGGGACCATAAGTAAGTCAGATTGTGGTCTAAGGGTTCCCTAGATAAGTCTCATCCAGTAATAGCTTTCGAATCACAGAATTTATCCGTAGCACGAATCTCCAAAACAAAGTCACGTTTCCATAGTTCACGTATGTATATCTACCTAAATCTCTGTATATCTGAATAAACAACTTGCACGTGTATCTTCAAACATAAGTATGGCAAAACCCATTTTGATGAGATAAAACAATTAGGCATCGTTCACACCAAACGTAATGTCCGCCGCCGATGTTTGTTTGTTTGTTGTTGTTGTTGTTTGTTGTTGTTTGTTGTAATAGCGTACCTAGTGTAGGACCGGTTTGAACGAGAAATTTAATATACATACTCATATGTACGGTGGAAAAGCGATAACCTGCGTAACGCGCGCTACACTACGCCTTAGTGTAGGTACTCGATATAAGGAAAAAGTTCATGCTCGAGGCACAGGTCGTGTCCGTGACTTATTTTGTCATTAACATTACATTGCTCTAACTAAAAGGTAAGTCAGATTGAAGGATAAGCTTAATTAGTAATAGAAAATATTTTTTTCATACTTACATCGGTCTAGATATTTGTACCTTCACAGGTTTTATTTTCTATACATAGTGTTTCTGAAGGCATTAGAAGGTCAGAGTGAAATAATTAATCTAATCTGTCAACCACCCCTGTTGCCGGACATTTACACAAAAGGCGAATTACCTAAACACCGCTTTGGTCCAGCACCGAAAGGCAGGTGAGTATACTTCGGCCTCTTAGCGATTTCCTCCTCTGAGAAACGTTTCGGGTCAAACTTTTCGGGGTCCGGGTAATACTTTGGGTCCATGTGGATACTCTGATTTGGTACTATTATTAGAGTACCCTTGTCCACTTTCAAAGGGTTTTTATTCAATGGAATAAAGCAGTCTTTCGTGCATTCTCTTGACAGCACGGGAACAGGACTACACATGCGTAATAATTCTGCAAAGTAAAGTAATAAATACATTATAAATACAATTCTAATGTTCGATAACCCTTGATATCTACAGCCAAGTCACTTTACATCAACGCCTCACCAGACAATACCATATCCAGATACTGTAAATTTTCAACAGCTTCCACTGTGTACTCTTCTTTATATTTTCTCTTGAAATCAATTATTTCTTTTCGAAGATTGTCTTGAATTGCAGGATGCCATGCTAGCTGAAAAAGCAATTTTGTAAGAGAACAATTAGCATTAGATCATCGTCTCATGGCCGCTGAATTTTGCATGAAAATCTTATTTGCATATAGTGAATAGATTTGTTTCGGACAGAGAATTTGGTTAGATAGGTTACCGCAAATAGTGTGTTGACGATGACGTTGGCGGAAGTTTCGTACTGGTCCAACATCACGGTGTAAATGAGGCTGCTGATGTATTCGTCGGTGAATACTGCAATGCGTAACCAACTATTTGAATTGTTTGCTATAGAATATTGGTAGGAACTGTCTTAATGAGAATAATTACCTAGTCTGGGCCCTAATAAAGTCAGATAAGAACATTAATACGTTTCTGCAGAAACGTCATTTTTGGGCTAACTTTTGTTGCCAATTGCCTTTGCACGGGTGCCTACGCGTAATCTACTTATCGAGACTTAACCAACGAATTGAATCATGGCGGGTCTAAGTTAAGTACCTACCTACATCGGAGATCCTTTGCCACATCCCTCTTCCATCATCAGATCCACACTTGAACATATACTTAGGTATATTAATTAAATTGGTTCATCGGCTTTTATTACAATGATGGGAACGGGTTCAAAAGTGACTTGCAAGATCTGGCCTTTAAACATAGGTAGTTGTAAGAATTAATAAAATTTTCATATATTATAAACTCTTATATCTGTAAAAAATAATGCAGGTCTTTCATGGACCTCACGGGTATCTAGCTAAAGAAGCGAAGAGGATGAGAGAGACCAGCACACTGCCTCAGACTCAAGACTCACCCCCCTTAGTGTCAGTCTCTCGCATCGAGAGGGCGACTTGGAACAGGTCATCACGCTTGTCTCCGCTGGCCATTCTCTCTCGGATGACTTTACGAGTCACGAACAGAAGTTGTTCCTCAGATTTCGGTGACGAAAACCTAAAAGATAAAAAATTGACATGCCAAGTATGTGTTGGCAATAGCCATAAACATATTAACCACATAGATCCTCGTTATACGTAGAAGTTAAAAATGTACCTTAATCGGAACAACCAGCTCAGCGCCGGCCACTGTGTCTGCAACGCATCCTTGATATTACCTATGACGCTGGTTACAAATGAGACCTCCCGCGTGATGCTCGCGAACAGAGAGTCTCGTTGCTCGAAGGTGTTGTTGGCGACGCCGCAAATGGCCAGCCCCAAGACGTCCGTCGTGAACATACTCGCCAGCTAAAATTTGTTACCTGCTGTGTAGATATACTTTAATAGCTGCCAGTATACATATAGAGTTCTAGAACTTGAAAATATTAAAGCATAAGAAAGTCCGCTTTTAAGGTCATGACGTCAAAGTGACAAAGCGCTAAAGTGTTCAGCTACTTATGTTATAATGCCGACCGCACCTTCTCACAGCTATTGATATAAGTAATATTTTAAAACCACTATCATTTTAAAACGGTACTGCGTAAAGACTAAAATGTACAGCTATACTTCTAAATTAGACTGACATATATACAGAGGGCCTACCCAAAATCCTCCCGCGTTTTCTTTTCTATAAAAAGAAACGTCCACTCGATTCTATATGATACGAGTATTACCAAGCCAATGAGTCATAGAATTTCGAGACGTGATTTTGATATTTTTAACATTTCTATTTGCAGTATATGTATGGCTTCATGAGCTAGAAATAGCTATAATTTATTATTTTGAAACTTGTTATCTAATCCGCACTAACGTTAAAACTTAATTACTCTGTCATTGCAAAATATCAACAATATTAAAATAAAACCAAACTAATCTAGCTAGGCGTGTTTTTACATTCAACAACTTTTACTCTTCAGACGGGAGATGGCGGTCTGGCAACCGCAGAACGGTTGCGCAAAAATTTACCGGTCTATATAACTAACATTTTAAAAACTAGTGTTTTATAATCAGTTCATCACTAAATACTCGAATTTTACCTCCTTTACGTCCAACTCCCTGCTTCCCCCGCCACAGCGCGCGGCCACAGACTTGACCAGCTCTTGGCCGACAGCGCGCATTCTTGGAAGGTACCCCCGCAGCTTGGCCAAGCTCACCACGGCCGTGGCGTGTGCCCTGACGCCCTTCCACTCCTCGTCCTTGACGAAGAAAGGGTTGAAGCCTGCTAGGAAGTCGCACCTCCTGTCTATCTGTGGGTAGAGAAATTTACTCAGGCCACCACGGCACAATTAGTCCGACTATATATATAATAATAAATAGATTCGAAATGGTTCCAAGGTTCCAACTCAGCAACTGAGACTGCGATCGAGGAACGCAGTGCTGGTTTACGGTTGGCATCCATAAAGTTTTATTTTTTACACAATTTATTTTAAACTATGATTAAACTAACACCTAGTAATAAAGGATGTTACTTACGAAATAACCACTACTGGCGAAATTCGAAAACTCCGAAATGAGCACAGTTTGGATGACATCCGGGTCCCGCAGGAGCAGCCCCGGCGTACGCAGCCGGAAGTACCCCACCACGGGCGCTTCCGGAAACTCGCTGGACGGACACAAGTATGTTTAAATCTTAAGGGCCGAGTTCACCAACAATTAAACGGACGATTAAGTCGTAATCAGCTATTAATCAATACATTTGACACACGTTAAACCGCTAATCGTCCGTTTAATTGTTGGTAAACTCGGTCCTAAATCTTTGAAAAAAATATAAGTATCCGCATCTATAAGGTAAAAACATGAATCCTATGTAGGACTTCGGTTGCCATCTATCTGTCTGTCACACCAGTTTTTCTCGGCAACTAATATTTGATTGAAAAAGAAAGGCTATATAAATCTCCTATTAAAATTTCCTTAAGCAAAAATAACCCTTATCGCTCAAAACATTCGGTGCGCGAGTATGCCTCGTACTTTACTGTGATATTATGAGCTTATAAGTTAGGTAGTAAGTACGCTTATTAAAAAAATATGTAACAAAACCACGTACCTAGGGTCTACCTACCCTTCTATTCTATGGCTTGTTTATAAATTATATCGAGACCTTTCTATAAGCACATGTATATCTATATTCATTTTTAAATCAAATTAAGTAGTTAAAAAAATTATTATTTAAACAAGGTTTTACAAACGGTAGGTACTCACTCATACATATCTTGCGCCGCAGTTTTGATATGTTTTTCTTGAAACAAAATCCGTTTGTAGTTTCCAAATAGCCAATGACATCCCGAAGCCGTCGGCACTCCCCGTTTACTCCAATAATTAAACCTTAATAGTTTAAAATAAAACATCAATAAAACTACTACACTTAAAATATATGTCCACATTTCTACAGATATGAATGTAACTGAACACTTCGGATAACAAAGTGACTGAAAACAGTTTTAAGTAATGGCGTGACGTGAAAAACTTAAGTAATAATGACCTCTTGCATGTAGTTGTAACAGATCTATATATTTAAACTACTTAAACGTAGTTATAGCTCTACAAATCCTGCAACTCACGCCTTCATTCCGAGCGTGGGGTAGGAAGAGCTACAGAATTACCAATAACTATAAAAACTGTTGTTAATTCTGTAACCACATTTTGCACTTGCAATCAGGCTAAAATGTTTACCATGTGTATAATAATAAACATGTGTGTAATATTGCTAAACTATTACTTCTACTTATTACCAATTATATTTTATATTAAGATACGTTATGCTGATACTAAACGCATTCAAAACCCGTGACCAGACAGACCGTGGTCTGACAGAGACAAAGACTGCAATCCATAGCGAACGCTATTGTTAGAAAGAGATAAATAGATAAAAAGTAAGGCAATTTGCCTTCCTTTTTGAGGAACCTTTTTGCGCGCAGATGACGTATCTTTATATAAAATATAATTGCTTATTACAACCTAGGCAGTATGGCTTATGACCCATGCCATATGTGTCTCAATAACGTAATTTATTAAAAGTTTTAAAAAAAATACAGTGGCGGGAAAACTTTAGTATTTGTTGTCAAATCTTGCCAATTATTTATATTTAACTGTATAAAAATTTAAATTTCGTTTTATTACTGAACATTGAATATTATTATTATGTCGAAGTGTGAAGTACTGACTGTAAACCAGGTGAACACTTTTTAAATCAAACATATTTGGCCTCAAAAGTACGTAAATCTCTTACTTGTTTTCTTATCCCCCGGTTAATTAAAAATTTAGATTTATTGATATTATCCATATACTTACACAATAAAAATGAATGATTATTTATTATTTATTTATTTATTTATTTATTTATTTATTTATGATGTCATCATCGTTTATTTCCACGCAAAAAACCAGTGTAGGTAGGTACATATCAACCGGGTAGGGGAGAAGTGGCATGAAGGAGCCAGGTTTTGAAACAGCCACTTGCTGTTGCATTTTTTCGGAACTTTCCAAACCAAATTGGACAAGTTTTTATTTTTAAGTGGCAACACTGATTTACAATTACCCACAAATATTTAACAACTCTCCGAAAGCAGCGGACGCCGATGCGTTGAGTCAGTTTTCGCCACTAACAAGTAAGTATTTTGCTTTAATTACTTTGTTTTTTGGTATTTTATTGTAAACAAACACAGGAATATCGATTGTGCATTACGATGTGCATGTATTTGGGCCTGCAACTACGTAAAAGCTGATTTTTTAAAGCGTTTTTATTAAGATTTTTTTTTTAAACCAAAGTCATGAAATTGTCGGTTGAAGGGAGCTTTTAAAGAGCTGCTTTTTCATAATAACTGGCTCTTTCCTAACACTGTTATTAAATAACGAATAAAAAGCTATAAAAATGTAATAACTTCTATTTCATATTTTATTTAGTTATTTGATTCAGGAATTGCATTATGGAGAAGCCGCGCCAAAATAATCGAAAAAGACCAGAAAATAAGACGACTAACGCCAACAGTAAAGGTTTTTAATTTTTGAACTTGGATTTTTACCATTCTATTTTTAATAAGAAATATAATTTATTTCTTTGATTATTTTTTCTAATTCTTATTAATTAAAATACAAGGCGCTACTTTAAATTGAAAACAGTTGTTAGGAATGACATAATATTTTTGTTAGAATTAATGAATTGTTAAAAATGTTGCTTATTTTAAATAAGAAATTATTAGAATCGTCTATATGTTTTTAATACAGTGCAATATTTGTTATTAGGCATAATTTACAGAGAAACGATACTATTATTTGTATGAAAATACAAACTATAATAAATAAACCTTAATTTAAACAAAAAATATCCGTATTTATTTATTCAAACTGTATCTTTTGGGCCCATTTAGTAAACTGGCTCTTTCATCCCACTTCTCCCCTATATATAAAACCCCGTTTAATTGAATATTCGCCCTCGCCTAAGTTCAGGCGGATAGCGGATAAATACGCCTCGGATAAAATTACTGAGGGCCCTGCCAAGATGCATTGCGCTAACTAGCGTTTCTATTAGATTCGTTTTTAAACCAATCGCGTCACTGGTAGATGCCGTGATACGAAAAGTCACGTGATCTACCAGTGACGCGATTTGTTTAAAAATGAAACGAATAGAAACGTTAGTTAGCGCAATGCATCTTGGCAGGGCCCTTTTTATGTCTTTTTCGTACAATCTTCTATTTACTCAGACCCTTACGTTTTAGGCTTTTTACAATATCTAACTGGTAAATCACGTTAGGTTAGGTTTGTTTTTAAATATCCTAAAAAAAGAACGATTTAAGTAAAAAATAAAAAGACACGCAATGCGGTCACAAGCGAGAAAAACTGAAAGAAAGTTATGCTAGCCGTACATTACTGTAACATCGTCGCTAACAGCTACAAAGATTAATTTTATCTTTTCTTACCGCTCCTGACAGAGATAAAGTGCTGTAATTTCGTAGTGGTCGAGCTAAATAGCTGGAATAGCCCAAGCCCCTCGAAGATCTAGAATTTTCTAAAAATTCTAATATTTTTTTACGTCTTAAAAATATGTACGTACACAGACCTTATTAGCTTATTACTATGGTAATTAGGCCTGTGTGCATATTTTTGTAGGTATCTCTGTGCGTATATTTATTTTTACCCTTGACTGTACAGTAAATCCCAGTTTCTTAATTGAGTTCGGCCGTGTTCGGCTGACTATTTCTATCACAATTCAACTCGTTATTCATTTATTTTGAGACGATCAATTTGTAACCTTATGATCTTTAAATTAAAAGTTAAGTTTTCATTAATGGTGTCCATCATTGGTGCCGTCACCCTAAGATTTTTCTACTAGGTATGATCTCGTGAGAGAAATTGTCGGTCCTTCGGGGCTCCCTGAGGATGGGGGCCCTGGGCACGGGCCCCGTGTGCCTTTATGGTAAACACGGTATTGGTCAAACATACAGCCAGTGGCGGATCCACGGGGGTGGTCAAGTACGTCATGACCACCCCCTTCGGCACTCGTATATACGGGTCAGAAAGTAAATAGTCGTGTGGCATTACCTCGCACTTGACCGAATTTCTGCGTTCAGCAGTTAATGACGACCCCCTAATCTGAAAGCTGGATCCGCGCCTGCATACAGCTACAGGTGTAGTGAAATATCCTTTCAGGTCATATTTTCTCGTTCTTCGAAATGTTCGTATTTGTCATGCTACTTCAGTCTGACTTCAAGACAACGTGGGGGAACGTAAGCATCGCGAGAGTGATAATCGAAATAGAGTGGTAAATACCAGAGTATTTTTTTGTTAATTAAGATTAGGTTTGTTTTCAGTTCTTTTTAATAGTCATGCCGAAAGCATTAAGACCTGGGAAACGTTTAGATCGACAAGCCTGTGAAATTATTTTCAACATTTATTTATATTTCTGCTTGTTTACCTACACCTAATTTCTATATATTTGATCGTGGTTTTAACATCTCGGTGTGATATACTTCAAACTTGTGGTTTGACATTTGCACTGATAACTAAAGTACTCTATTTATTTAATACAAACATGTCACTTAATAATTCAATAATTCATAGACACGTCGGCATCATTCGGAAGTAGACGTGAGTTCCGAGTTTTCACGATGTGAAAGGATTATTCACTAGATCTGTACTAGGTTTTAAATTAGAATTTTTGGACTAGGGAAAAAAATGAAACAAAACGTGTCCAATCACTTATTTTACTGCTTTTTCGTGACTCCCCACAATACACTTACACTAATTAAAATAATATAATTCGTACTACAAAATGTATTATATTTAAAACTTGAACTCTTTGTATTTCTTTGCCGTTTTTGAATCCGTGTTCTGTTGCCGTTTTCTCTTGTTCTGAAAAAGAAATCAACATGTGACTATTCGCTTTATCGAAACTACAAGTACAGTCTGTAACAATTATATATTATTCAACAAAAACATCTGATACGCTTACTGCATATCTATAGTTATATTTATCATGATAAGTAGTTGATCGCGAAAAGAAAATTAGTCTGCAAAAAAGAAATCTCTGTCTGTATTTTGACAGTAACTTTCTTATAGCACGAAAATATTATTTATAATAATGGCGGGGAGTGTTATACCCAAAAAAATGTTGTTAAACCCTGATATAGATGGATTTTAAGAAAGAGGACCGTTTTAAGACAACTCTAAGTATGTAAGGGCGTCTCCCACAAAATGAGTAAATGAACATGACCGTTACCTTCTGTCGCGCGACGTGGTCCGCGAGCATGTCGGAGAGGTCCTCGCGCGCGCGCGGGCGCGACTCGCGTAGATGACGCTCGTAGCGCGCGGCCACGGCCTCGGGCTCCAGCTCCAGCTCGGACGGGTCCAGCGCCACCTCCACGCCGCCCGCCTCCGCGCCGCCCGCGCCCGCCGCCGCCGCCGCCGCGGCGCCCGCGCCGGCCGCCGTGCGCTTGCCTGGAACGTTAAACACGCCGTTCACTACCCGATCCTTGCGCCGCACCCCGCGCTTTCGAAATCGGTGCACAAGTTTCGCCCGATCGATAGAACAAGAGCAATAACAAAGAAAAAAAAACGCGGGTGGACCAGGGATTGGGTGCAAAAACGAGCAAAATATACACATTTAAATAATTAATTGACAAAAGTCTACAACCATTAACCAGTGTGTGTTACCAGTGATGTGATGACACATGGATCTGAGACGTGGTCTCTCACTATGGGCCTCAAAACAAAGCTCAGGGTCGAACTCGATGAAACGACGGCCGTTGGGGCAGAAAAGTTCTTGAGTGGAGACCGCGACCTGGCAAACGCTGCGCGAGACGACCACCTGCACGATGGACAGCTAGATGACCTAAAAAAGGTGGTGTATGCAGGTCGCATTGAATCGTTCTCGCTGGAAAACAAAGGGGGAGGCCTATGTTCAGAAGTGAACGACTACGAGCTGAAATGATGATGATCATGAAATAATAATTACACCCAAGCAAGCACTCTAAAATCTATCGCAGTACCCGTCATGACCGGCGAGTATGGGCTGATGGTGTTGCGGATTGTGCCCAATGCGCTGCCAACTCCGGCAATCTCAGGAAGATGTACAAGGCGACGAAGACCTTGGCCGGGAACCGAAACCAGAAGAAGAAGCCCTTAAAAAAAAAAGAGAGGCCAGATGATTGTGACACCGGAGGGACAGCTTCAACGCTGGCGGGAGCACTTCGAGGAGATCTTCAGAGTCCCGAACGACCCCGTTACTACGGCCACCAACTGCTGCCAGCTTGCCCGCACAAAGCCTGGACATTGACCTGGCTTCCCCTACACAAGAGGAAGAAGTGAAGGAGTCGGAGAGGAGAAGGAGAGATCACTGAAGAGTGGAAAAGCCCCAGTAGTTGACCTCATCACAGCGGAAATGCTGAAAACCGACGTCTCTACTGCTGCACATGCGCTGACACCCATTTGAAGAACATCTGGGGTCCGTTCCAGAAACCCACTCTGCAACTCTGCACTCCACAAATCCCACTCTTCAAACGTATTTCTGTTCCACAAAGCTATTGTGACGATCGTACCACCCGGAGGTAAAACACGCAACAATACTGAATATAAACGGAATAAACAAGAGACAAAATGTTGTAGAATAAGTTGAAGAGATATGGAGTCTTCTAGGACGTATGACGAGGAGCTTAATGAAACAGGTTAGTAAATATCACAGTCTTTATTCCTATGCAGCTCTATACGAAAATATGTTTAGCTCAGCGGAAGGCTGGTCGTTTTACATAAAGTAAAGGTTCTTATGTTATAATTCACAATTCTTAGATAGTAAGTTGTTAGTCCCTATTTATAGAGTTGCCACCAATTCCAATCTGAGTTCAAATAACTATTATTGATATCCTAATTCCCTAATTATAAATATAATTTCTACAGACCTTGATCTGAAGAAAACCTTCGTTCCTGAAAGATTTACTCGGGCGCGGCCCCAGCACACTGCGTTGCAAGCCACAGTACCCTCGGGCAGCTCACAGCAGCTTGTGAAGGTCTACTGAATCCTCGTGCCTATAGCACGCCTACTAAAGGTTGCTTTATACCTTTATATCCTACTTCACTAATTTTATGAATTTACTGAATGATCAGGAACCTAAACATGAATTTATTTCTTACAGATCTAAAGAGTGTTCCTGCCAAATACTTAATGCCTGAATAAACTACTTCATAGCTTTACGGAACCGGAATATAGTTGGAGTCTGAAACGGAATAACTGAATGCAAAACTACAAAATAAATCATCCAACCATAAAGGCAAATCAGGGAGCTAAATTATTCTGAACCCTATACAGAATAATAGAAAATATGTAGACGGAAACTTAAATCAGTACATACTGAATATGGTTAAACGAAACTAACGAAACCCAGTCCCTTAAAAAACGCTTAAAACCCAGTCCAGCTGTAAAGACACAGAGAAATTGCTCTGATTAGCACTACGGTTAAGAACTATATGAGACATGAGGTCTAACATTTTCGGTTAACAAAATTATTAATCTTACCGGAAAACTTCAAGGAAAACCCCTGGTAATCTCGACGCTAAGACATTCCCTCCACACCACGTGTGAGAAACATTCTCTGAAAAATCACCATTAGTCAGAGAATTGCACATAAATTGCAACAAATGCCTCCATCGGAAAGATGTTATTAATTAATACTTACAAGTTTCTTTCACCGAAATACATCTGAAAGTATGTACTATATCTCCACAGCAGGAGCTTGGTTGTTTTATCGAGGATGGCTCCTCCGCTGTCGTTCAGCTTAAGTCTGATTTTATAATGGGCCATCATCTTGATGATTTTTATGCAAGCAGAAAGCTAATCAAAATATAGATGCAATAAAATGCATAGAATTTAGCTATACAATTTAATCTGATTAGTATGGGTAATTAGGTACTTAATTAACACATTACTTACTACATTAAATGTTCTTTTGACTGAAATGTGTTTGTTTAATTCTTGTATGTACAATTACAGCCAAAAGATATCTTTAAATTGTTTTGTTTATTGAATAAATGTAAATAACTATTTACTCCATTTATTGATTTATACCAAATAATCCCATAATCGTATAGTAATTTCCCTAACGCGGCAACACCAACCTACAAAACTATGGTGTTGACGTTTGACATACAAAAGTAATGAACAGTAATGCCATATACACCTTAAATATTTCCCCAGTCTTTAGGTTCCGTTTCACGCAGGAAATGCAACGTTACACTATTGCAGAGTTGAAGAGGCAGAGTCAAATGTACAGTGTGGATTTGTGGATTTGCAAAGTATTTCTGTTCCACAAGACAATCGCAAAGTTGAAGAGACAGAGTCAAATACAAAGTGTGGATTTGTGGATCTGCAAAGTATCTTTTAGGAACAGAATCTTTGCAGACTTTGCAAATTACGCATTATCGTAGATTTGCAAAGCGCAGAGTGCAGAGTTGCAGAGTGGCTTTCTGGAACGGGCCCCTGGTCAGCCGAAGAGTTGCCCGACGACTGAAACAAAGGCCTCTCATCACCGTACCCAAGAAGGGAGACCTCAGTGGATCTGGCAATTGGAGAGGCATCACCTTGCTCTCGATTCCTTCTGAGGTGCTCCGCAAGATCATCCTAGACATACTCTATCTCTCTCGCAAAGAGCAGGCTGGCTTCCGACTAGTTCCGACCCAACCGATCGTGTACGGTCCAGATCAACAGCTTGCGCATAATCCCCGAACAGGCATCAGAATGGCAGAGGGAAATGTACTTGACCTTTGTGGATTTCGAAAAAGCCTTCGACACGCTGACATGGAGCTGTATCTGGGATCGGCTATGTGAAATTGGAGTCCCCGGGAAGATCACGAACATGATTAAGGCCATTTACGGGAAGTATTCTTGTAGTTTGACTCACGACGGCCTCTTCTCGGAGGACAGACCGGTCCATACGGGTGTACACCAGGGCCCCAGGGGTTTCTTTTTTCACCTCTCCTCTTCCTTGTCGTCCTCGATAGCATCATGAATAACACAAATAGCAAGCGCCGCGGAATAGAATGGGGACTGTCCAACGTCTTGGAAGACTTGGACTACGCCGATGACCCATGTCTATTGAGCCACACACGCGTCGACATGCAAGCCAAACTGGACGACCTTCGACGAGAGGCTTTGGAGACGGGACTAAAGATTAACACCCGGAAGACCCAGCATATGAGGTGCGGAGCGACAAGCTCGTTGCCGTTGCTCATCGGCCCAGAGGGAGTGGAGAGAATACACAAATTTACCTACCTGGGCAGTGTAGTGTCGGAAACATGAGGGACCGAAGAGGACATCGCTTCGAGAATCGCCAAGGGGAAAGCAACCTTCGCACAAATCCGTCCCGCATGGCAATCGCGGAAACTGACAAAAAAATTAAGCTCAAGATATTCCGGTCCATTGTGAAAACCGTGTCGCTTTACGGATGTGAGACATGGAACGTAACTAAAGACATCTCGCTTTGGCTCCTAGTCTTTATTAACCTCTCGTTACTTAAATACAAAAGCGACACAAATCAAAATGCGTTTGTGTTGCATTTAAATTCGGAATGCTATTTATTTTAGGTTTTAAATCAAACTATATTTGGTTTTGATTTGTGGCGCTATATTTAAGCAGCGCTCTGTCTTCGCCGTATACTTGGTGTACACTGGCCCGAGAAAATCTCCAACGTAGATCTGTGGGAACACTGAGGTGAGACTTCGATCGACCAGCAGATCAAACACCGTAAGTGGAACTGGATCGGCCACACGCTCCGAAGGGACCCCGATCACATACCGACGCAAGCCGTAGAATAAATAAGAAAAACTTTTATGTCCTTGCAGTAAGAGTGAAAAAGGCGTCACTCGGCTCGGCTCGGCTCGATTCGGCGTTGCGAACGGAACGACGTCGTTTTCGCACTTATTGCATGGACATAAAACATTTTCTTACCGGCTCAAGCCGATTCCGCGTCGATAGGTCTGGGGAGACCCTAAGACGGAATTCGTCATTATCCTCAAAGCTCACAATAAATTATCCAGCGCTTAAAGAAGAAACAGAGCGCTTTCCGGGGAGCTAAAAACTCGCCAACAATGCCATTTTCACAAGCCAAATTCTGCTTTAACAAATCCAAGCGGACTGAGCGGATCACGTAGATATTTACAGTTTATTGTTAAAGTTACTGTCAGTTGCCAATATCGCAACAGACAGCTGTAGATGTCAGCGTGGAAACGCGCGTCGACAAAATTTTGTTCGTCCTAATATGGCGCTTCTGGAACATTTCAACTTTGTATGACGGCGAGGAATTAGGCACACGATTTTTCCAGTAAATTTGTCCCTAGCCTAAGACTCCTACTAAGCCACAGCGCATTGGCACAGCGCGGGTGTGTCGCTAGCACCGCGCGGTACATTACCTGCGTTGGCGGCGCCCAGCTCGTACACGTGCGTGGAGGCCATCATGCCGTGCGTCAGCCCCACGCGCCGCTCCGGCACCACTTGGTAAAGCGCTGGCGTGTCTCCGCTGCAATACAAATAAACGTAGTACAACGCAGAGTTAAATTATAGTCGCGGCGGTGACCATTATCATCCACCCTACTCATTTTTTTTAAGCTCGATGGGCCACATATGCGTACTTAAATGTGTAAGTAAGTAAGTGTACGCGCGAAGCTGATATGCTCTAGTCACATCGCTTTGCCGTTTAGTAAGAAAAAAAGAGGTATGTGATGTGTAGTGGACGAGTGTATGCTGAGAAGAATAAGAAAAAAAAAGTGGCATGTTTATACTTTTTAGTCAGGAATAATATAATATCTGAGGGTATTTGTGGTTTCCGAATTACGACCGGATTTCAGGATTTAAAAAAGTGATAGCCATTGTGAGCTTTATTGTTACTGAAACAGTTGCTTTTAAAATTGACATTAGAAGGTTCGTGTAGCGTCCGAATACAATCTCGTTTTCGTAAGAAGGACAAGAATAAAACACATACAGTCTAGTAACTGCCAATGGGTGTAAAACAAAATTTCGAAATCATGACCGTTCTCTGTAAATTAGCTCGCTTCACACTTCCCCATTGAAGTAATCTAGAGCTATCTCCAAAAGTATAATATTAATTACCCCTCGACGTCGCTCTCGATCTTCTTCTTCCTGAGCTCGATGGTGTCGGGCGTCTCGACGCCGGGCGGCACGGAGGACGCGCCGAGCGGCGTCACGAGCCCCTCGCCCGGCGTGGCCGCGCCCGCCGCGTCCGGCTCGCCCTCGCCTTCCTCCGACGACTCCTCTGTGGTTCAAAAAAATCATTTGGTGACAATTTCCCACAAATTTCTAATCCGGAACGAAGCTCTCGGCTCGGACAAAGGGTCAAGTCAACAAGTTGTCAAAAATGAAGGTTTTGAATATTGATAATGTTAACAGCTTAGTGCTGCTATTTATTACTATTCCTTCACACGCAACAAATAAGTTTAGCATTGTTTTACCGCTGTCAGCGAGCCCATAATATTCATAAGCGCCGAGAGACTAATAGGGTAATTTTTAAGCTCAGAGGTCAAGGGATATCACTAAAATGTATACAACAACATACCTTCTTCCGATTCCTCTTCGGATTCTGATTCCAATTCTCCCCACATGGTCCTATCAATGTCTTGGTCCTCCCCGTCCTGCAAAAAAACACAATTTTAAATACTATATTATACTATGTCTGAGTAGTCGTTTAACAAAAGGTAAACGTTTTTAAATTTAACAGAAACGTCTGTTACGAAATTCTAAACTATATTAAAGTGAAAAAAATACCCTCCGAGTATGAAAAAGCAAGCGATTACTAATGTCGTGGATCTGAAGTAGGGTCTTGGTGGCTTAAGTGGTAATGCGCCTGCATCGGCCCGGAGAGCCAGAGCCAGAGGTTCGAATCCTTCCTCGGACCGACGAAATTTTCTCGCTCTAATATAAACTATATTTAAGGGTAAACAATCAAAATCGAAAACAATCACTTTAAACCCGTAAGGCCCAGTGTACAATAGGTCAAGTACATAATCGAGGCAATTGCATTTGAACTGTGTCGCAATGGGAATAACGTTTATTTTCCTATCACTGAAAATGGCATTATCGAACAAACGTAATTGAACTTTATTGTCTTGATGGTAATGATAAGATAGTGGTAGAGAACACATTATAGTTATCTTATCGTCACATTGGAACACAACAAAGTGGCACTGTTACTTGGCGCTAGTTTACTGGATAAGGTGGTGCTAGTAATCCGACTGGACCCAGCACAAAACCGCAACAACCACAACATTTGTCACCGGTCACTTTAATAAAAAACAATTATAGCAGATTAAGATTTAATAACATGGACATATATAACATGGATATATCCTCGTAAGGCCCAGTGTGCAATAGAACGTACATGATCAAGGCAATTTAATTTGAACTGTGTTACAATGGTAATAAGGTTTATTTTCCTATCTTGATAAACTGAAAATGGCATTATCGAACAAACGTAATTGAACTTTATTGTCTTGATGGTAGATTCAAAGTCCCACTCCCAAAAAACTCCCTGTTTGTAGTATGGTCGGGCTTACGAGGCTATACTCTGTACTGTGCAGCGACTCACGTCAGGGCCGAGCGCGTGGTGGCCGAACACGTCTCCGTAGAGCGGCTTGCCGTGCTCGTCGACGGGCGGCTTGCCCCAGCCGCCGGCGTGGTAGCCGAAGGCGCAGCCCTCGGGGATGGGCGCGTTGAGCCCGGGGATCTTCAGGTTGGGGTACGACGGCGGCGGCCCGTAGCGCTGCTGCGCGATCAGCCACGGCGGCGGCACCTGCGCCGAGCGAGGGTGTTCAGGTAAGATAACGATCGACCGATGAAGTGTGGACCCAATACTTTGGCAGGACAAAAGCAGACTGCTTACACGATCCTAGTATTGGACTGGATCGAACTCATAAGCCGGGTTTCACTAGCGAGCTGTAACTGTAACCGTAGCAGTTACAGTAACAAGCTTAGTGGAGAACAGGCTCGCGAGCCGCGTACACATCACGATGTTAAACCGGGTACTCACTAGCGAGCTGTAACTGTAACCGAAGCAGTTACAGTAACGAGCTTCTAGTGGAGAACAGGCTCGCGAGCCGAGTACACATCACGATGTTACGTGCAACAGTTACAGTTACGGCTCGCTAGTGAGTGTAGTATACGGAAGAGAACCTTGTGTGAGCCGGGTCCGACGGGCATGCCGAGCGCGGTGCGCAGCTCTTCAGACAAGTCCCCGGGCTTCTTCTCCCGCAGCCGAGTCTCGAACTCCTTGCCCTCGTAGTACAGGTCGCCGTGGATCGTCATACGCGGCTTCGTTTGCCATCTGCGGAAGAAAAAAAATTGGTACGTGTTCAATATTTTGAGATTGAGATCATCCAACAAGAAAAAACAAGTGGCAGGAGACCACATCTGTGTTGCTTCCCAAAGGGCATACGCGAGCAGTTTGTCTAGGTAATATACTGCCTACGTTAAAACTACTTACTTGAAGAAAGCGTCGTGCAGTTTCTGGTAATCGATATCGATCTTGCCGAGCTTGGGGCGCGCGCGCTCGCGCATCTTCGCTTTCAGGGTCTTCGTGTCGTCCTTGTCCTGCAGGGACGCGCGCATCTCCATGATGCCGGTCTTCTTGATGAAGTCGGGCAGGTCGAAGGGTGGTTTCTCAATACCGCGCTTGCCTTGCAGGTACTGGGGAAATATCGAGAGTTTTGTTAAATCAAAATAGGTTTTTTTTTTGGAGCTTATACCAGCAGTGGACGTGTTATGGCTGACATGTGGCCTAAGTGTGCAAAATGTGGTTACAGAAAGAATTATCAACAAATTGTTACAGTTGTTGGAAATTCAGTAGATCTGCCTACCCCACTCTGGGAATGAAGGCGTGAGTTTATGTATGTATTCATGTAGGTTACAATTTCAACCTTAGGCCCTATATTTAGGGCATTAGACGTCAGGTCAGCTGAGGCACAGTCAAGTAGCTGCCTAAAAATATTATACTAAATACTTGTCTTACCTTCCTCTTGTAGCACCAGTGGCGCGGCACCTGCACGGTGTTCCGGTGCGCCTTGAGCTGCACAAGCAGGCGCGGGTCGCGCGCCGTCACATCGTACATCTCCACCACGTCTGGCCGCGCCACCAGCTGTTTCAGCTCCGCCACAGATAGACGTGAGAGCTTCTTTAGCTTCCGCTTGGAGAGACGCTCTTTCTCGTCCGCTGCGCTTTTCTGTTGGACAAAATTTGCTTGGGTGCTTAATGCTTATTTGGACAGGATAAAAATTGAAAATGCATTGCACATTTCACATTAACTCCTGGGTTTCTAACTGAACCAAAGTCAAAAGTTTTCCCGATTGCGATCAAAATGCTGAATACAATTGCAAGAAAAAAAATTTTTTTTACCTTAATTGACAAACATGGGCTGGATCCCAGAAGGTCAATTTAAGATTTAATGCACCATATGCAGATGTAAAGAAAACCAGAAATGTTAAATGACAAATGAAGTATATTTAGGGTTGAAGCAATTACCTCAACAGCCTCTTCATCAGCAGCGAACTGATCCTGCACTTTTTCGAGTGGCTTAGTGGCGGGGCGCGGCGCGTCGCGGCTCTCTTCCTTGATCTCGTCCTTCTTCTCCGAGATCTTGAAGGCTTCCAGCACGCGGTGGAACTGCCGGTACATCGGCTCCAGCTCGTGGAAGTGGATTGTCTCTTGCACGTATCTGGTATATGCAGATATTTGGTAAGATTTGGTATTTACAAGAAAGTATGACACATGAATATGGAAGAAGCGAAAGAGATTTGTCAGGATCGTAGCAGGTGGAAAGAAGTGGTCTCTGCCTACCCCTCTGGGAAACAGGCGTTATTAAATGTATGTATGTAGTATGAGACATAACTGAAATTTGCAAGTTTAATATTTGAAGCAAAAACAAGTGTAATAAGCAGTGATTGGAATAGGTACAGTATATTAACCTAAAGTTTGCTAAGGGACATAATATAGAGTGGTTACAACCGGGTGAAATATTATTTTATTGTTATTTAGTTCCGGATTTCCGGTATTTTTCTGGTACTAGTAAATGTAAGTAAATGTAGTAAATGTAGTAGCAGGGAAGTCTCCAGTTTATGTCTCTGTACTACGAAGATTAGGTAAATATACTCCACCTATTATTTAAATACTTAAAAGAAATGAGTTACAGGCCCCTTTTATCCCAGAGTAACATAAAATATCCCATACCATACATAGGTAAATGATGAGATAAATTAATGTTTCATCCGGTTGTAACTACTCTATATTATGTCCTTTTGCGAACTTTAGGTAAATATACTCTACCTATTCCTATCACTGGTAATGAGTATGTATGTAGCTCCTAAACAACGGCACTGATTTAAATGAATTGGGTGAGTCATATGAATGAGTCATCCAACACGTGTATGTGATGTAGAGAAGATGGCTACTGGAGCAGAGACAGAGATGGCAGGATTACTTGGATGCGTATTAAACAGAAAGGAGGAGCATGCACTCTTCTTATGCAGCATTTTATTTGAACACCCTTTGTTTGGTAAATACCTCTCTGTCTCCAATTCGCCTAAACAGGTTAGCATGCAACTCTAATAGAGAAAATGGTGAGAGCTTTTGCCCTGCATTGAGGCTAATATAATAAAACAAAACATACAAGAAGAAGACAAAGTCATACTCAATTTCAGCCTCTTTTTCATTCTCCTTATCACTGGACTTCTTGACATCCTGCTTCTCTTTGGGAATCTCTTTCAGTTTTGCATCTTCTTTGCGCTTCTGTTTGGCTGCCTTCTTCTTTTTCTTCTTGCGCTTGTTCTTGCTTGATTTATTGACTTGACTCTGTAAAATACATATGTAACCTCTCACTAGTAAAATTGAAGTTTAGTATAAGCACAATAAGGTTTTATTTTAGTTTACAATTTAACAAAGAAGTGGTCTGTCCTACTGGGCTGAACTCTGTTTGCACATCATAAAACAATAGGGTCAATAAGACGCATTATTCATTAAGAAGCTAATAAATAATTATGCTTTTTTCTCTAATAAGTCCATGGTGATTGTCTAAAACTCGATACTGGCGAAATACACCTTGTTAAACACAAGGAGTGAAAGCCATTAATTAAGGAAAAAAAAAAGCATCTGTCAATTTGAAGTATCAAATTATAGCAATAAAAAAATTGGCCCTGATTAATAAATGAAGAGAAAATTACTTTATATTAAGTATTTTAACACAACATTAGTTAATTTGGCCCATCAGTCAACTTTTTTTACACAATGTGCAAACAGGCCACCTAATGGTAGTGAGCCAGAGACCCCATAGACATTACTCTCAAGACTGCAATTTTAATGCATCCCCTTTATTTATAACTAAATTGATAACACCCATTTTAAATTTATAGTAAACTCAGAACCTTAAACTGTCACAGGTACTATCGTTCTTCTATAACCTTATAACAATACCTCAGGATTGGATATAATTGGAGGGCGAGGTGCCTGCAGAGTGTTTTCATCATCTGAATCTGCCTCATCCTCTTCTGCATCATACTCAGTACTGATCACTGGCGCTGGTGGAGCTTCAGGCTCATCATCAGGATCTGGAAAATAAATCAAGTCTATTGTAACTGTTCTTCTAAATACAAGAAATTTCAAATATAACTATTAAGCAAATAAAAATCCCAACATATAAATGCGATCCCTACTTTCAGAACTAATATCTCTTAAATGTTCAAACTGAATTCTCTTAAAAAAACACACCTAACCTTCTGTTCACATCAGGGGTAAAAATAATCACCTTTTTCATGATCCTCATCACCAAGAGCAGCTTGTCTTTGATCCTTATATGCAAGAGCCTCCTCTAAAGCTTTAGGCAACACCACCCCACCCACAGGAGCTGGCTTATTTCGAAACTCCTCAGGTGTGTCAATCTTCATAGTCAGCAATGAAGGTAGGGAGGGAGGCCCTTGAGGAGGCCCTGATTCATCATCTTGATGAACTTCCTCATCACCTTCATCACCATGGTCATCCCAACCTGGGGGGCCATCCCCTCGTCCTTGTCTTAACCATCCTGGAGGTCCCTGGTTATCCCAATGACCCATACCAGGTGGGCCCATGTTAGGAGGTGGACCCATACCTGGCGGGCCCATGTCCATTCCTGGGTTGTAATTGCCTTTCATATTAGGACCACCCCGCATCATATTAGGGGGCATTCTTGGTGGTCCCATACCTGGAGGCCCCATGCCAGGTGGTGGGCCCATACCCATGCCTGGTGGCCCCATTCCTGGCGGTGGACCCATTCCTGGTGGTCCCATTCCTGGAGGTCCCATTCCTGGTGGACCCATTCCCATCATACCAGGCGGCGGACCCATGGGCATGCCGGGCGGTCCACCAGCGGAGCTTACAGGGGGCATCGTTCCGGGTGGGCCCATTTGTGGCGGCATCCCGCCCGGTGGCATCCCGCTCGGTGGCATCCCACCAGGCGGCATTCCACCAGGCGGCATTCCACCAGGCGGCATTCCACCGGGCGGCATTCCACCAGGCGGCATTCCACCTGGTGGCATTCCACCTGGCGGCATCCCTCCTGGCGGCATCCCACCTGGCGGCATAGTGCCCGGCGGCATAGCTCCCGGCGGCGGTGGCATCGGAGGGAAGCTTCCCATGGCCGGTGGACCCATAGGGCCATCATTATTTGGCGGCCCTGTACCGGGAGGACCATCCATTTTGGTTAATGACTCGACCGTAGAACTACAGCCACGCCGTATAAATCACAATTAAATTACAGAATAATCACAAGTCAGACAATAAACAGCATTTGAGGTTGGTCGCTTCACTCGACATAAACGAAACGAAACGCTGTCATTTTTAATACGTCAAGCTTATAAAAATAATGTATATGCTCTGGATTCCAACTTATTTTAAGCCAACAACACAAAATGGTGTCCAATATCTATTATAATGTTATGCGTAATAAGTTTTATAACGATATTTAGCTTTGTTTTCGTCGGGTAAATGAATAAATTCGTGAGAGAAATCATATTTACAAGAGAGCGTTTTCGATCCCTCAAAAACAAAAAGGCCCTGCCTAAATTTTTTCTGTGACCTAATTTATTTTATTTTATTTGAGTCACAAACAAAAACGTTGATAACATACATTGGGCCGATTATCAGAAGCATGCTGATGTAGTGAAAATTGCGAAAATTCTCGGATTATACGTGTACGAATTAAAAGATACAACGTTTCCTTAATTAGAATTTATTTTGCCAGTTGAGGTTTCACAACTATTGCATTAATGTGATAAAACTAACAAATTTATTGGCAAACTTCTGTTGTCATTTATTTGTGGTAATTGTACCCGTTGTACCCAGAGATATAAAAAAATTGAAATGACATCTCTTGGGTCGGATTTGTAAAATAAAATTGGATTTGTTATCTTTTTTTTCTCGTGAAACCTTCAAGTGCTTTTTGAATATTGTGCTAAAGCAGAGATTTATATTTCACTGTGATAGTTTTGATATTAACATCAGAAATGACAGAGATGGGTGAGAAATACAACATCAAATGTCCGGGTGTAAAGCGCCTAATGAAAGAAGCGCTTGAGCTTGCCGAGGCCACGGAAGAGTATTGCGCGCGGCCGCTCGAGGACAATTTGTTCGAATGGCACTTTACCGTCCAGGGCCCTAAGGGCACGGACTTTGAAGGTGGCATCTACCACGGAAGAATACTATTGCCAAAAGAATACCCAATGCATCCTCCGCACATAATACTGCTAACGCCAAATGGGAGGTTTGAAGTCAACAAAAAAATTTGTTTATCTATATCCGGACACCATCCTGAGACTTGGCAGCCTTCCTGGTCAATTAGAACAGCTCTGTTAGCGCTTATTGCCTTTATGCCAACACCTGCCGAAGGAACTATAGGATCGTTGGACTACAGTCCTGCCGAGCGTAAAATACTTGCTAAGAAGTCGTCCAGCTGGTCTTGCTCTCAATGTGGAGATATTGCGCTGCTCCTTTCATCAAAGGCAGCTAAACCTCTTACAGAAGAAGAACAATCAGTATTAAACCAGATAGCATTTAAAGGTGAGGATGAGCAGACTCCGAAGCCTGCAGAACCTGAACCAATTCAGGAGGCTGAAGCACAAGTGCTGGAGTCCACTGAGCCCAGCACCAGCTTCTTGGACCAGCTCACTGAGATCCTTGTGGCCCTCCTGGTAGGAGCGATAGGTATTTTTATATACCGACGCTGGCATGCATATGAGCCTGTGGCAGAAACTGATTTGTAATGCCAAGGGTGACTGACTTTTTTGATGATAGGGCCTAAGAATACTTTTGAATAATATTTATTGCTATAACTGGCAAAATATATGTTTTATTATAATAAATTATTTGATATAACGGTATTTATTGTTTCAATTTAAGGTTAAATTCTAAAGTATTTAGTTTAGGACCTAATTAAGAAAACTAACTTATTGTATTGTTTTCCAAAATTAGCTAATTATTGTTGCTCAAAGAAATGCCTTAATTCAGTCCTGAATTATGTATTTTATTATTAAGATTCACTTGTTTAAAGTTTTTGTTATATTTTGAATGTGTGCCTTAACATCTGTAATTTGCTAGGCACTTTGTGATATTTCAAGGTCAAACCTTATTGATGATCATGTTCATTATTCAGTAATCAGCACCAATTTTATCAATACACTTAGGTATTTTAGTTTTGTATGGTCATGCATAATTAGTGGTATGATAAGTATGGATATAAATGGATCTATAGCTACTGTTACATTCCAAATGTGAATCTAGTTAAATCACATTGGGAACTAAGAGTTATTTAAACATTACTAGGTTAAGGAGATGTCATTAAAATATCAAAAATATATTTGTGTATACTTGTATTTGTAGTTATTTAATTAAAACGTCTTTGAATATTATGTGCATAATTATTAATTACTTTTACTTAAGATAGCTATGTTTAAGCAATTAAAGGACTTCATAACTATTATGCTGTTTCTGTCATTAATATGGAACATAAACAGGTACACCCGCAGTAAAAAAAAAGTCTAAAACTTATATTTAAAAAAAACCCTCCAAGGTTATATAGTTACTTCTCATCAAAGGTACACATCCCTTCGTATTTTTTTAAATAGGTTTGAGTTTTAGCCAATATATCAAAACACATGCTCATTCTTTTTTCATGTTTTTAAACATAATAATCAAACCAGTAGGAAATTAGCAATTATTTTTTTTAATCTAGAAGTTTTTAGAAGAGGGTTTAGTCACTTTTCAGAACTTTGAAGGCCCATTTCTCCCGTTGCGATTGGGCAGCTAAAAAAAATACGTGTGTTATTTTAGACTACTCTCTAACATATAATAAAATAAACCAAATCGGAGCTGGACATTTGGGTACCTTTCGTTGTCAGAATCAATTCTTCGTGCTCATCTGCTCATTAATAAATTACCCAAAATTTGCTTGTCCCGGAGCCGAAACGGAGACGCTTCGCACGAATTACGCTTTGTTAACCTCGACGTTTGGACTGAATTACCCATGAACTACCTACATTAGTTGTTGTAATGCATGTGAATGTGCATTATTATTAGGTACGTTACGTTATTACGAACTGTCAGCATTTTTCATCGTTTGTGTACGAGATATCAATTTAGCCAGGGAGGATGACCAGAGTTCAACACAAATCCACGACATTCAGGAGGTCAAAATGATTAGGTACACTCTTCTGTTCTTTGTTATATGTATTATAGATTCTTGGTCTTTTGTTTTTGTAAGCTGCTATGATTGGTGTATCCTCTTCCATGTATATTTATGTAATTATTTAACGTAATTAACTATTACATAGATAAAACCCGCGGGAACGCTGACACCTGACAGAGCTGATATCTCTTAAAACGGCCCAACCGATTTTCATGAAATCTAGTTATGATCCATTTTGACTAGCATACATTTTAATCCTCCTCCTCCTCTTCAGCGCATATGCGCCCACCGTTGGGCATACGCCTCTCCGATTTTCCTCCACTGGGCCCGATTTCCGATGGATCTCCGCCAGATTGGGCCTGCGGTCGAGCTGATGTCATCCAACCACCTTGCTGGCGAGTGGCGGCTTGCCGACCCAGTCCTCTCTTTGAGCGAGGTTGCCATTCCAAAAAGAAATTTAATACAGATTTTTAAAGTTTTTTGTAATTTTTTCCAAAACTGTTAAGTATGAAAATTTTATTTTGTTTCCCTTAAAATAAAAGTAATTATCTTTAAATCAGGAATTTTTCAGATTTTTTGGTCCATAAACTTGATAAGATAAGGAGGGGAACAGTAATTTTTTATAAATTTTGGGCTATAAATCAAAAAGTACGTCACGGAAAATTATATAAAAAATTGTTTTGAAATGTGCAGACTGAGCCCTTTCATATGACACCCCATTTGCTAAAATCAAATCACTTTCATTTTTAAACCCCCCATTCAAGAACACTGTTCAAACATTAAGATAAGTAATTTCATATTTTTTTTACTAAAATCAGATGCGGAAGCAAGTTATACAACTATTCCAAATTTGCAGTTGATAGCTTCTGTAGTTTCTAAGAAAAACTGCTGTGACATACAGACAGACAGACACCAGTCTCACCATAAGGGTTCCTTTTTTACCATTTTGCTACGGAACCCTAAAAAACAGCATCCAAATCAGTTCACCTGTTTAAGAGCTACAGTGCCACAGACAGACACACACAAATAGCGGTCAAACTTATACCATCCCTCTTTTTACATCGGAGGTTAAAAATAAGTAACATGAGCAAGGAAAATAGATAAAAATAAACAACATTATTTAACTTTTTTTATTGTGTGACATATTAAGATAAATCTAGAAAATAGTTTAGATGCTTATTTACTTAGTTCACAAATTTGCAAGTGTTGCCAATCCCTGCCACCTCGAGTGCCTGTTGTACACAACGCGTGTAAGAGGAGTTCAAGCTGTCAATCATATTACAATTATATTAAGTCAGCAACATTCATTGGCATTTCGTCAATCTGTGTCGAGTAATATTGTTCAATGTCTCGCAGGATTCTGATGTCATCTGACTTGACAAAGTTGATAGCCACACCCTTGCGTCCGAAACGGCCAGAGCGACCAATCCTGTGGATGTACAACTCACGGTTGTTGGGCAAATCGTAGTTGATTACTAGTGATACTTGTTGGACGTCGATACCTCTCGCCCACACATCAGTTGTGATTAGCACACGGCTGTAAACAAAATTAAGACTTCATTCATTTTTGCATAACTTTAAAAAGTTGAAGATAACCTGGACTTTCGGTACTGATAACTTGTCCAACACTTACACAACCTAGTTATCAACCATCCACATAAAACTAGCATTCCAAAACAAGACAGACAAATATACATAGGCAGCAAACTAAAAACACTCCTTACAGTAGTCATTTTAGGTTGAGTTTAAAAATCAAAATCGTCACTCAGACAAAGTACTGCCAATTGTAACCTTACTATATTATGTATGTGTAGGTCTTATTAGGGCAACATAATAAAGATTGTTATCACTGGTGAACTTGACGAATATTATTTATCAATGGTGTTAAAAAATTCAGAGATACTAACCTCTGTCCAGACCTGAACTCTTTCATGATATTGTCTCGCTCCTTCTGTGGCATGTCTCCATGCATGGAACTGACTGTGAAGTTGGCTTCCTGCATTTTCTGCGTGAGCCAATCCACCTTTCTCTTGGTGTTACAGAATATCACAGCCTGAGTTATGGTCAGAGTGTCATATAGGTCACACAGTGTGTCAAACTTCCACTCCTCACGCTCCACTGCCACGAAGAACTGTTTGATGCCCTCCAATGTCAATTCATCACTAGAAACAACAGTATTATATTTGAGAAAATAAAGGTACAATGAAATGGTTACTTATCGTCCGACAACTTATATTTAATGCAATATTAAATAAGATCCGAATCAGAGTAGAACTATCTTGGGAAAAAGGGCTAGATATCATCAGGTAAAACTGTAGTTCTAAATCAGCTTATCCACTCATGTCCTCCCAGGGTTTGAAAACATCAAGTTACTCAATAGATTTTATTTCCTACTAAGTATTAAACAAAATACAATACAGTGTACAAATGGGAGCCCTTTGTTTCCCATAATTTTATTGGTCATAATGTCATCGTTGACATAATTATTGATAGTTATAATTTTTTATATTGCTGAAACTGTAAACTTTTCAGTATTTCTGAAATATCTAACGTGTAGACAAGGCTAGGTTAGGTTAGGTTTGATTTATAAAAATCCTGAAAAAGTAAGAGTTACTATAAAAAATATGTTATGACTTGCGATGATTATTACCTAAAGCACATTATGACTAAAAATAATTATGGCAGACAATATAGACCCTGTACAAATATTTCTGAACCATATGAGGGGTTAAAGATTTTAAACAAACATATACAACTTACCGTTTTACCAATATCCTAATAGGGTCTGTCATGAACTTGGAAGTCATTTCTAAAATCTCGTGGGGCAATGTAGCTGATATAAGAACAACTTGTGTTGCTGGAGGCAGGTAACGGTACACATCATAGATCTGCTCCTTGAAGCCCTTGTTCAACATTTCATCAGCCTCATCAAGAACTAACATCTTGATGGATCTGGTGCGGAGTACACGTCTCCTGATCATATCTGTAAATTATTTTAGAATTACCTTCTGCAGAAGTTAAAAATAAAGAGCAATTTAATCCAACATCAATGTCACGTGTCATCAGTAGCACTTTTGGTCTAATTTTATCAATAGACTTATTAGGTTTTAAATGCATACCGTAAAAAACAAGGCTAAGAGTAATCCAAGAATTGCCACAATAGGCTTTCCCTAAGCACTAAGTCGGTAATCTTGAAATTATGGTGTTTAATAAAACAATGTTTATCCTAAGTTTATGTACTTACCGAAGACTCTGCCAGGAGTGCCAGAGACCACATGCTGCCCATAATCCAGCTTTCTGATATCTTCACCGAGGTTGGTGCCTCCAATGCAAGCATGGCATTGAACATTCATGAAATCACCCAAAGCAAGGATGACTTTTTGAATCTGAGTGGCCAATTCTCGAGTCGGAGACAACACCAGCACTTGGGTCTCGCGGAGTGTTGTGTCCAATGACTGAAGTATGGAAATGGAAAATGTTGCAGTTTTCCCTGTGCCTGATTGCGCCTGAGCTATCACGTCCCTGCCTTTCACGATCGGCTGAATACTTCTTTGCTGAATAGCGGAAGGCTTCTCGAATCCTGAAATTAGAAAGTGTGTCATGCAACATGGTATTTTCAAGTTAACTAAATGTTTATCCAAATATACTCAGTGTTGTTATGAGGCTGAAGATAATTACCGTAAGTATATATGCCTCGGAGTAACTCGTCCCTAAGGCCCATGGAATCAAATGTGGGAATAACTTCCACATCTTCACTTGTGTCAAATTCAACATTCGACAAATCTTCCGATATTATTTTCCGATTAAACGAAACTTCTGACGCCGTCATTATTGGGCGCCGTTTCTTGTTAAATAGAAATGAAATAACACACGTTCCACAAGCTAAATCTGCGTTTCCGAAATTGCAATACACTGAAGACAGAGCAAACAGTAGAAACCTCACATTTGTTTCATTCGACAATCAACATGGCGGCGACTGGCGAGTCGCTGCTATTTTTTTAATGTTTGCCGCTCTGGATTCACGCATTTTGAGATTACTTAGTGCCATCACATCACCGTTTGTTAACACGAATAGTATCTGAAATAATTTCTTTTATCAACTTTTTTCATCGTCTTTAATTTTTGATACTTTTAAGCTATCATCTATTTTAATGTATTTGCATAAATTATTATTTTTTAAATTGTGAATTATATAGTGAGGAATGACTTTTACGTTTAGTTATTGCTTTTTGCGGTTCTGACGATAAGAATATATAACAATCATTGAAAGGTAGAAATTACATATATAAGTTTTATCATTGAAAAATAAATCGTTTTAGTACTCGAATAAATAATTAACGTTAAAAGTTAGACAGAAAAACTCGGTTTCGTTAAATTACTTTCTAACGCATCGTTATCTAAACGTAAATAACAACGCATTCTGATTTCTGATTTGTGGTTGTAGGCAAAAAGACCGATCATATTTGAACGAATCAAAATGGATGCTGGGTGTGAATGAACTACTGAAAAACGAGCAGCTTTTGTCGAGTTGTGCCGTGGGTCTGATGATCAGATTGAAAATCTGATGTCGTGATTCGTTAAATATTCATTTTGGAAGTGTTTTAGTCGCGAGTGCCGTCATAATCTGGGTGGTCGGGGTTCTGGTTTAAATTCAGTAGTCACCGTGTCGAAAATGTGTTTATACGAATGTTTAGAAGTTCCTCATGACTCGCAGGTGGTGGTAGTAGGATGAGGAGTGTGTCGATAGTGTTGAATGCGGTGCCTCAACCGCGCCTGGCGCCCCTCGAGCCGCGGACCCAGTCGCTCGCTTCGATATGGCGAGTGTGTTCGGACTAGCGAGTCGCTCGTGTGTCGCATGAGTGGTCAGAAATGAAATGCATATACAGGAAGCAACGAACACAACTCTGACAACATGTTCAAAAATGACAGAAGAAGTAGACAGAAGACATGGCGTGAACGGGACCAGCAGTAGCAAGACCGCGAGCGAGGAGGGGCCCGCCAGCGCGGCGCACTCGGGCTCCGGCGGCCGACTCAAGTTCTTCAAAGGTCAGTAGACAGTTTAGACTACTCTTCATATTCAGGGCATTTCCTATATCTGTGTCTCTACATCTTATATTGTACTCCTAAGTAACTACTCAAGAAAAACTAGAAAGTCATTCATGCTCTGATAAAC
This sequence comes from Acleris literana, assembly GCA_946894065.1. Taxonomy (NCBI): domain Eukaryota; kingdom Metazoa; phylum Arthropoda; class Insecta; order Lepidoptera; family Tortricidae; genus Acleris; species Acleris literana. Next base: position 5,077,356 of record OX335685.1, on the reverse strand, counting down.
ATGTACAGGCACATTTGACCGAGTGGTTGCCAATTGTGCACAGCCTCTATGCTATTGTTATATGTTTCATAAGAAGCCAGGAGCAGCCTAGCAGAAACAACTAACTTTGGATCACATCTTGGTAAATGAGCCTTGTGATGTAGCTGGATTGTGTTTGTACTGATTATCTAATGGAGTCAAGAACAACAATCCTCTGGGGTACCTATTTACTAATGGAAAGTTGAATTAGTGATTGATTTGACTGTTATGACCAATATCAGCTGTTCTGGGAATGCATTAAATAAAATGGAAACTTGACTTTTTTGTAAGTTTTTAATAAATTTGACATCGTTAAAATGTAAACTGAAACTAAATTTGTAATACTAGCAAATAAATATTTTAAATTCATGTGGTTTGTTTGAAGTATATTGAGTTATGCAATTGGTATACAAACTAACCACAGAACTGACATTTTGTAATTTTCCTTTAAGTCTCATCTTAAGGGTATGGGCCTATTTATTTATTTATATATTTGTTTATGTAGTTAAAGCTGAAATTTTGAATTAGGTCTCTATTGTTCTGAAGGTGTAATATATCAAAATATAAAGACTGAAACTTGGTTTTCTTTAATACTTTGTTCAACTTTCACACTTTCATAGTTCTGTGAAATTAATTTAAATTAAATGGATTTTGCTCTACACAATCAGATTTTATTACCTAATAATATTAATTTACCCATACGAAACACTGTAGGTATAGTATACTATAGTATAGTAATACCTATCTATGTTGTAAGGTATCATCTGGTTCAGGTTGCACTGAGCATATTAGGAATTTTTCATTGTAAGCTCTAATACTAATATGATCTTATAACAACTGATAAACTCATAGTGAGCACATTCTGTAATACAAATGATATTCAAGCTAACTATGGAAAAAGGGCTGCAATTTATTTAGCAAATTAACCCCTAATTAAGTTCCATACTCATTATCAATTGTTTCAGGAGGCTGACAGCTGTTCATCAAAGGGGCAGCGTAATAAAATATCTTTTTTTTAAATCAAATTATTGGGATCAAACGAAAGAGGTTTATGACCTGACTTTTATGAATCATTTTTCAAAATCACTAATTTCAGCCTATTTTTGACAGAAAACAAAATTATATATTGGCATTATTTACCATGTCAACCCTGAAATAATAGATAATTATGAGTATAGTAGATCTATAAATGGCAATATTTCTGTGGTCAGATCTTGTTCTATCAGACAAGTGCAGTGATACAGCCTGGTCAAACTGAGATCATTACTTACGGCTGCTCACACAACCTGAGACAAATAGAACAAATAATAAATAAATAATGTTATAAATACCTGACTTAATGACTGGGCAACAAACTATAATGACCAACCAACTTAAACAAAGAATTTGAATTCTGGTTTTTATATAAATATGCAGTTTATTAGATAACCAATTTAGGTACAAGTAAGCAATAAATGTATTACTAATTAAACAAAACAATACATTACAATTATATGAAAAAACAAACAGCTACCTAAAAAACCCAACTAAGAAAGAGTTGTAATTAAGTTTTGTGGAATTATAACTCTACCGTTTATTTAGTTCACAATAAAAACATTGAGTTTTTGCGAATTATTGTTTTCGGATGAATCAAGCCTAGGGCTTTTGTTTTGGAGCTCGGTTTGTAAAATTGACACTTGATAGTTAAATCAATCAGAGACAATTGATACCACATGTATGGCACTCGTACCTACCGATCTAAAGTAGTCGGTAGCCATTCGTGAAGTCTGAGGGTGAGAAAGGATCTGGTTATCTATTTTATCTTATGGAATGAAAGTAGGTATTTCTCAATTGATGTAAGTAGTGTTATATAAAGAGTAGCGTCATTATAGTGTAAGCGTATGCGGTTGGTGTTCCAGATGGCAAGTTCATCCTGGAGCTGGTGCGAGGCACGGCGCGCGGCGGCGAGCGCGCCGGCTGGGTGTCGGTGCCGCGCAAGACGTTCTGGCCGCCCGCCGCGCCCGCCACGCCGCCCACGCCGCCCGCGCCGCCCGCGCCCTGCGCCTCGCTCAGCGCCTCCGACGACAACTCCTCCATACACTCCTCGCCCTGGCAGCGCGACCACTGCTGGAAGCAGCAGGCGCCGCGCCGCAACCTCTCCAAAGAGCTAGCCATGTACTACTGCCGGCCGGCCGCGCTCGGCGCCGCGGCCATCCGCGCCGGCTCGCGCGCCAAGCGGCGCCGCCCGCACGACGCCGCGCCGCCCGAGCGCGACGACGACGACGCCGGCGACGCCGCCGAGCCGGCGGACTGCGACCGCGAGAGATACTACCGCATGAAACTCAAGAAACCGTATCAGTATCATAAGTTAAGGGTGTACAAGAAGACGAGGCCGGCGATCCGGCCGAAGCTGCTCGCGCGCACGGTCGAGCGGCTGCGCGAGCGCGCGGCGGCGCTGCCGGCGCCGGTCAACGCGAAGCTCGCGAGCTGCCGGCAGGAGCACGCGATGGTGTCGCCGCGCAAGCGCATCCTGCGCGAGCTCGAGCGCGTCAGCCTCGAGGACCAGGGCACCAAGAGGCGCGCCAAGACCGTGCCCGCGCTCAGCACGGCGTCGTACCCGCCGTCGCCGGGGCCCTCGCACGCGGCGCGGCCGCCCGACGCGCCGCGCGCGCCCGCGCACAACGGCGCGCGCAAGGAGCCGCTCACCAAGAACGCGAGCAGCTACAGCATCCACTCGCTGCTGTCCATGCCCGAGGACGGCGCGCGCCGCGAGCCGCTGGCGCCGCCGCGCTCGCCGCACCCGCCGCCGCCCAAGACGGAGTCGCCGGGCGGCGTGCGCTCGCCGGACCTGAGCCCGAGCCCGGACGGCTACCGGTACCGCTACTCGGCGCTGACGCTCGGCTCGCCGGGCCCGGCGCGCGACTCGCCCACGCCGCCCGAGCTGGCGCGGTACCGCGCGGCGTACGCGGCGCCCGCCTCGCCGTACGGCGCGCGGCAGTGGGCCGGCGCGGGCTCGGCGGCGCCGTACCGCGCGCGCGAGGACTGGCGCGAGCTGCAGTACGTGTACGGGTACGGCTACGCGGGCGCCGTCGGCTACCGCGCGCCGCCGGCGCCGCTGTGGATGCACTACGCGATGGCGCCCGGCATCCCGCCCGGGCCCTGGGCGCCGCTCGCGCACCCGCTCATCAACGATCACATACCTAAAGAGGAACCCACGTCAGGTGAGCGTTCGTCTCGATCGATCACTTCTCTGAACAGTTTTAGGCGAGCGTCGAACGGAGGATTGACGGGCGGTTCGTGTTTCAGATTTGCCATTGAACCTGTCGAAGCACTGAGGGGCGCGGCCACCGGCGCGGGCGCCGCGCCGCCGCCGCCGTGCGCAGGGCGCTTCCCGACTCTTCCTATTGTATGTATTACGAAGGCGATCAAAGACTTGTAGGTTATCGAAGTGGCATACGATTATGCGATATGTTTTAATATTTTATACTATACATTAAAGAACAAGTTCGAACAGTAAACTTGTGGTGAAATGTTGTCGTCGTCGTCCATCAACATTCCATTGTCACGGTCGATCGGAGAGCATTGGTAGTCCAAAAAGTACATCCCACCTAAGCCTGTAAACTCTTGAAATCAATTAAATTTATATAATCATATTGACTTTTTGCAAATTGGCAAAAAATATTTTTGTATAAATGTGGTTTTCCGCAAACGTGTTTGTCCGGGAATCTATTTACAAATTGATGTATATTACACTGAAGACATTATATTTTTAATATAGATGTACGTATGCAGAGTCACTATAGTATTTTCATACAAAATATTGTACTCGGAGTTGAATATTTTTAATATTGGCTATTATTTTAGTGTAGTATGCTAAGACAAACTAATTGAACAAACGACACAAAAACTTTATTGACGATCAGTGCCTTTAAAAAGCTAATAAAATGTTAAGAGAACTAAATTATCCGAGATTCGATCGTATTCCGCAGATGTATAACGTTTTCTCCAAAATCCACATCAAAATCCCCGTTCCTTAATTAAAATTCCATAATGTTTATGTTCGATCTCATTATTTAATTTAGAAAATAAAATGAGGTAAAGACTACAGTTTTGGGATCAAATTTGGATGTGTGTTTATGTAACATGTATTGTATTATAAAAAGTAGAGACATTGTATATAATTTGTGAATGGTGTATTATTGAGGATTTTGGGAGTTATTTTATCGGAGCATTAACCGCTTATGATTTATCCATAAGAATTTTATTACCTTCAAATAATTATGTATTTGTACAGTATTTTTAATGAGTATTTTAATTATTACGATGTCGGTGGGTGGATGTGGCGGGCTGGCTGACGCGGCGGCCCCGCCGCCGGCGAGATCGTCGCGTAGAGGGACTAGTTTACTGCAATTTAGTTGAAGTATGGGGTTATGTATGTATTTATAAGGACAATTATAGGACGGTAACGGACTGACTTCTGATGTAATATTATTCATTAATGGAATTGTATAAAATAGATGTGTAATCGGAGGCCTACTGTAGCAAGCGTATTGTCCACCAACAAAGTTGATTTAGTGTTAATGTAGCTGTAATAGATCCTGCTCAATTAATTCTGAGTACAGTTAGAAAGACTACTACACGACGATGTTATCTGTGGGAGTTAAATGTACCCTTTTCCAAATGCTTGTTTATAATTTAAATTTTGTTATTAGGTTTACGCATTCCAACAATGAGTCTTACCAAATTAAATAAGCCGAGCATCCAATTGTACGGGTCTCTATTCCAGTTTGTTCTAGCCCATCTTGCTTCCATATATCGTTATCATATTTAAACATCGACTTTTAAATTATGGCGTAAAAATGTTCAAACTTTTCCTTTGGGTTGCGTAAATCTGACACTATATTTATTATATTCATTATCTAATAATTTTCATAGGTTCTCGAGGTTTTGCAAATTAAGGATCGTAATGTCCATTGACTGGAATAAGTTACATATGTATAATGAGGGCCTAAACTTTAATTCCTTATAGACTTATAGTAATCCAAATTTCAGTTTAGGCTCTATAAAGTTTGATAAAACCTGTTTGAACCAATGAAGTTTGATTTCTTTGTTTTGTTAAGTATATTGGTATACACATATTATTCTAATATATTCGTGAATAAATAACAGTGTTTGAGTTGCTAACTGGAACGCTTGTTTAGGTATTAAAACGTCTCTTCAAATAAGTACACTTGAGTGCCATTTGAATAATGTTCTTCTTTTTTTATGATTATGTTGGAAAAGTGTATAGCTTCCTCCCACTTGTAACATTTTTCAACCGCCGTTAAATGTGAAATATATATTTGTATGCAAATGATTCTTCAAAGCATGTGATAGCGCTTTTCTGATATAATGAAAAGCGAGTACGACGGTGTCTTAAAACCACATTAAATCATATTTATAATGCGGAAATAGTTATTATCCATTTATATTAAGATGTAGTTATGTACTCGAATAAATATAACTTTTACAAAGTATATTTTTTATTTGAGGTCATGATTTCATTAACCCTTAACGAAGTAAAAGTGTAAACTAAACAGGTTGTTTGGAAGCTACGTATGTATAGATCCAGAGGGTATCGCCGCTTAACCCTACCCGATCGAATACCAGCAGATCACAGTGGGGGGACAAAAAGTGAAAAATAAAAAGGAAGATATGCCCAGACAGGACCCAACAGGTTGAGTATATGATTACCTATTCTTTTTGTTCATGACTGAATAAATAAAAACTTCAAATACTTGAAGAGGATAATAATCCTTAACTAATAAGTTACAATATTTACCAACCCATTATTTTATTTACGGGTCTGCCGGATTTTGTGTAATAACGTCGTCGAAGAGATATTTTTTTTGTTGTGTTTGTGATTGTCAGGACAAGATTCCTATGACAGAAAAAAAATAAAAATCCATCTGGAAAGTCAGAAATTTGCAGCGGGGGCGAAGCTAGTCTTATCTTACTGTTTAGGAATATTATAGATGAGAAAGTTTGTATGTAGGATGTTTGTTACTCAATCACGCTTCAACCATTGAACGGATCGTAATGAAACTTGGCACACATATAGGTTAGGTCCTGAAATACGACATAGGATAGGTTTTTATCCCGTAAAATTTAAAAGTTCCCGAGGGAATAACCATTATCGAAATCTACGTAAACGGTAACGTTATATTATAATACCAACTTAGATCTCTAACACATTCACTGCCAGCCCACGAAAAAAATCCCAACCACACGCCAGCGTAGCGGCAGATAGTACTACTGTAGTACTGCCGGTACTATAGTACCCGACGATCGGGTAGTGCGGCAACGGTAATTTCATCATAAATATATAAAACTAATATCAATATGATTCGATCTTGCAGAGAAACTCCGAGCGCAGCAATTTCTATTGGGCTTATGGTGCCTTCTTATCAGGCCCATTGTAAGAGACTTTGCTCTTTGTTTATTTGAATGTAAATGGCGCGGTCCGGTCAGCCGGGAGAATGCGTGGTAGCGGCAGACAGCAAATCATCTTAATGACATTCGAACGGAGTGAAAACTGAATCCTACAGTTTGGGAGCGCATTATATATCCTAGATTTTTTTGTACAATTATTTGGTCAAGTTTTCAACACTCTGGCAAGTTTTAAGAATTTTAAGTATACCTTAATATATTCACTATTCCTTACAAAAAATACTTTAAAACAAATGATTAGTTTAGCACAAATACTTAACTGAATATAAGAAAAAGTTGAAGAGCTGTTTCTCTTCCACGCGACCTAATTTCGGTTAAATTTAGCATCCGCGTTCCCGTCCCAAAATGCAGTGTGAATTGCACACTTCTGATAGATTTAAATAGGTAAAAATAAATAAATATCAGGCGACATTGTGGCAAATTAATCTAGTCCTAGCTAGGCTCTGGGCTTGTACTTAAGGTACAGTCGAGTTCATAAATATGTGTACATTTTAGTACCTTGTCTATTTAATGTCATGTTTAAACTGCCATATTATGAATTGTCATAGCGATTAAAGTATGTATGTAAACTGTTTATTGCACAAAAATATAAATATTACAATATTGTTATTAAAGTAATGTACAAAGGCGAATTTATCCCTAAATGAGAGCTCTTCCAGCTAATCCTGAAGTAGATGAGAAAGGACAATGCATGGGGTGGACAAATACAAGTTTAAAGTGATAAGGTGTAATGAAATAAATGAAATGAAATGAAATAATGAAATGAAATGAAATAATATTTATTTGCAATAAGTGTGGAATACATTGGTCTTATTTTTTAGATACTAGAGCACACACTTAGCTTTGTCTAGCATGCAAATTCTTAAGTTGTAAAAATCCTAATATTGTTACCATTGATAATTCTTTAATCTAATCTTATATAAACATCAAGCAAGTTGTGTATAATTATTATTTATCTTTTATTATTTATTAATTAAGTCAACAATTTGGTGTCAAAGTTAAAAAACTCTTGAATGGAGTAGAAACATTTTTCTTTTAACCAAACAAATAACTCGTATTTAAACCTTGCAATCGGTGTGATTTGTCTTAGACACTCAGGGAAATGATTGAAGACTTTTACAGCCATCGCGTGACAATTCTTATGATATAGCGCACTTTTGTATGTCGTCACCCTTAACCTCGTTGGGTCCCTCGGCCTCAGCTTTGTGTTTACAAATGGGTTTCTGAACAAATATGAATGGTAAGTGACAAAGACGCAGATTTCAAAAATATACATGCATGGCAATGTAAGTAAATTAAGTTTTTTAAAAAGAGGTCGACATGGTTCCAGGGGGCTAACATCACTAAGAGCCCTTATACATTTTTTTTGGCTTATAAGTACTTGCTTAATATCGATGGAGTTTCCCCAGATTATAAGACCGTATCTCAGAACGGATGCCACGTACCCATGATAGGCTGTGAGTGCTGTTTTTTCACCCGATATACGCCTGAGTCGCCTTAAGGCAAGTGTGAACCTTTCCAATCTGGAACATACATTCTTAATGTGCGATTTCCAATTACAGTGACGATCAACTATATAATCCCAGAAACTTCACTTCACCTACTTCTTCAATTGTTTGTCCTCTATATTTAATATTCAGCATTGGTCTTTGTGTCATGTGATTACTGAATTGTACACATTTAGTTTTTAATGAATTTACAGACAAATTATTACTTTCTAACCAATTACTAACAGCTTCTATAGTTGTATTTATTTTATTAACATAAGATTTATTAATTTCATCATTAGTTATAATAACTGATATGTCATCTGCAAATAATATAGTTTTATCAAGAGTCACATCTGGCAAATCATTAATATAAATTACAAATAGTAATGGACCCAACACACTGCCCTGGGGTACACCAGTATTACTTGTCTTATGGGATGAAAGGTATCCTTTAACTATCATATGTTCATCCAATTGATTAATTTCGACACATTGTGTTCGGTCAGTGAGGTAACTCTCAAGCCACGCTAGAGCGGTACCCCTAATACCGTATCTCTCACACTTATTGATTAAGTTTCTATGCCCAACAAAGTCGAAGGCCTTGCTCATATCAAAAAAGAAGCCTGTAACTGGTAGCTTTTCATCAATTTTTTCAGTAATTGTTTTTATTAATGAGTAACAAAAGTGTACACATATTTATGAACTCTACTGTTCTAGACAACGATAAACTTACATAGAGAAATACATAATTAAATACATAGAAAACGTCCAAAACTCAGGAACAAATACTCGCGCTCATTACACAAATATCTGCCCTTACTGGGATTTGAACCCGGGACCGCTAGCGTCGCAGTCAGGGTCACTACCAACTACAACCAACAGATGTCATTTGATGCAATTCGACATACAGGTGAAACGTTGCAATCTACGGCCCAAACTAGAATTCCCTGGGTACTTCAGATACTCAGGTTAGGTTAGGTTTATTTTCATGGATTTTGTCTATCTCAACCTAAGATTAAGATATCCGGGACATTCAGCGAGATTCCATTTCCAAGGAGATTTTAAATTTTCTTGGCAGGCCACAAACAGCCTGTGTCTCACGTCGTCGTCGGAGATGGTGGTGGAGTAACCGGCGCCTCTCCCGCCCTCCGGCGACATGAGCAACATGTTTCCGACCGTTTGTCGCTTTCAAAGAAAAAGTACTTCATTCCCTAGAGACAAACAATATCATTTTATTCTGCCAATAAATGACTTGATAGGTCATTTTAGAGCATGTCGAGAAGTGAGAAAAAAAGTATATGGCTTAAATTTTTTTTTTAGGGTTTTCATTGCATAAATGTTTTATTTTGACTTTATTGATACGAAACCACTTCCCACGTCGGCCATCTGCAATTTTATGCCGGCCATTTTGAATTCCAGGTATTTTATTATCTCGATTTCTAAATTACTTTGAATCACAAACTTGGTGTCTAAATATACATAATTGGGGTCAGGGGAACCCGTTATTTATTAAGCCTCCGCCTTCCGTGATCTTAGCTGTCTGCGTCTCAATAATAGCTAGACTGTTAAAAAATTTACAGTTTGTATTTCCATTGCTGCTAATGCTGCTATAGCAAAAATTAATAAAAAACAAAATAATTTAAAAAAACCGGGCAAGAGCATGTCTGACCACGCTCAGTGTAGGATTCCGAAGCCGTTCATACACAAAAACTCTATATTAATACACAAAAAATATCTAAACTATCTCAAAAAACCACATGTATGAAGTAATTCTCTATTTAAAGTTATTTGGTCATTTTAGTAGGTATAAACACTTTAAAAATAGTCATCTGTATCACAGGAACCAATCAAGTCTACTTAGTCGTCATAGTTTTCCTTTAAAATTCGTTATATGTGCTTTCATGATATTTTTCAGATTTTTAGTAGGTATTTGTAGTTTTGGCTGTATGGGGGGGGGGGGGGACACTTGACTCTAACAAAAATTAGCGCTTTAAAGCTTCATATTTCATAAACGGATTCCTTACTCGAAAAATTGTTGTTTTCAAAACCCGCAATATTTTTAAAAGACCTATCCAACGACTCCAAACACTATGGGGTAGACGAGAAAAAAAAACATCCCCACGTTACGTGTACTAGGGGAGGGGAGGTACAGTAATTTTTTTTTATTTTCAACATTTTCTTTTATCACTTTATTGGCGTGACTAATATTGTATATTCATGCCAAATTACAGCTTTCTAGTACTAAGAGTCTCTGAGCCAGGCTGCGGACGGACGGACGGATGGACGGACATGGCGAAACTATAAGGGTTCCTAGTTTGACTACGGAACCCTAAAAATATACAGTGCTCCCATACATAAATCGTAGTGTTATGGCGTTTTTTCTGCCCGCCCATAACAATCTGTCTATCTTACTTGTTTCCGAAGATTAAGTATATAACCGCTATAATAACAAATAATAAAGGTATGATAAAGTTAATAACTAGTTTTTAACATAACTTTAACCAACTTTAAGAACAAAGATGTTTAAGGTGATTTTGATATCTTGTTATAATGTCTTATGTAAGTTGTATTCGTTGACCTCAAATACATATTAAGACACCAATTTTGTGTTTTTAGTGATTTAGAAACTGAGATATCGGTAACATTCTTATATTTCAAAATGGCCGCCATAAAATCCAAGATGGTGTTAGTTCCTATTAGCCTAAGCAACGAAGACCAAAAACTGCCCTCAGGGGACATAATTAATTTACATAAAATTCTCTAAAAAAAAATTTTAAATTCACTTTTTTTCTTTTTTTCATGGAGGGAAAAACGATTTCTCGAAAGGCCATAGTCGTGTTTGCAGAGTAAGTCAGGGTTTTTTTCGTGAGTACCTCTTCTAGTGAAGAATTTTTATGCTGAGTATCAACATCTCAATTGTGACTGTTCTCGACTTATGATTACTTTATGTTTTTTTTTGATGTACTCAAGCGACTCGTTTCAAATTTTGAAATAATGTTCTTTTCATAGATTTGCATCGCCTCCCAAAAAATAAATACTAGTTATCATATAAAAAAAAAGAAAATAAAGACCAAATAAAAAATATACATTATTTTTTATATGGTTGTGACACCTGTAGTTTTTTTTTTCAGAATATTCCATAAAATGGCCTACTTCTTGCCAAAAATCAGCAATATGTGTATTCAGTTCTGTATTCAATCGGTTTGTTTTCTTTTTTTTATATGATAACTAGTATTTGTTTTTTGGGAGGCGATGCAAATCTATGAAAAGAACATTATTTCAAAATTTAAAGCTAATCGCTTGAATACATCCCGAAAAACAGTAGTTACATCAAAAAAAAAACAAAGTCATCATAAGTCGAGAACAATCACAATTAAGATGTTGATACTCAGCATAAAAATTCTTCACTAGAAAAACCCGAGCCCATTTGATGTAAGGGTCCATTTACTATGCAAACTCGACTATCTGGCCCTTCGGGAATCATTTTTATTAAATATCCATAGCCATATCTCATTAAATATTGATCCCAGCAAAAAAGTGATGTTAAACTTTTTTGTAGAGAATTTTATGTAAATTAATTTTGTAATGGAACATTTTTTTCTATGGGCCACCGTTTACGAGTTATTTACGAAAAACCAAAAAAAGAGACCTTTACACCCCCCTCCACTCGTTAGCTCCACCCCCACCCACCAGTACCTACTTTTAGTATGTGGTTTAAAACACCATTCCCTAAAACTATGCTAAAATTCGCTTATACACGAGTTTTTTCCACTGATTTGTCTTCGTCGCTTAGGCTATTATCAAAGATTGAAAGCCGAGTACCTACTTAACTCGCACCTGGAAAAAAAATAGTCCTTTTGTCCGGTATGTCCACATTTACGACAATTTATTCTAGCAATTTCCCCCACTATATTGCTTACAACGTACGTAATCAAATCTGGGAAGACAATTTTAACGTAGGTAGGTACTTCGAATTATCGGATTGACTTGAAATTTGGGATATGTACTTATGCAATTCAGATGACAATACAGTAATGGTAACATGGAGCTGGTAAGATGATGGTCACGGAAGGTGACTATAAGAACTCCTCCATGGCTCATAGTAGATCTTCGAGTTTGGGAATATTTGACTCGTCTTTTGGTAGTGAGTACTACTGGCGCCAATAAAACGAAAGCGTGTAATATTTTTTTTTAGGTTTAGTTATTTTTCAACGGTTTACCGCCTGCTCACACTGGAGGCGTATGTACACACTCGGTTGTAATGTTCAGAAATGTATGGGACATGGCACATCGCTTGCGTAAGCGTTACGCATTGCATTGGCGGCCTTAAGGCTGAGCCACACCGGATGCGTGCGCGTAGACGTGGCGTGCACGTTCGCTTTCCACTGCGGTGTAAAGTATGAATTCTCATACGCCATGTCACTATAACGCAGTGAAAAGCGAACGCGCACGTCACGTCTACGCGGACGCAGCCGGTGTGGTTCGGCCTTTAGTTAACAAAATCTTAATAAAAAATCAAGCACTTTGCTAACACTCAATTAAGAAAAAACCGCGCAAGAACATGCCGGAAACTGATCAGTCTAGGGTTCCAAAGCCGTTACGACAAACACAAAAACGTATATATCGACAAACATGTATAAATCTATAAAGAAATTGTCTATTTGAAGTTATTTGGTGCTGTGCTGTCTTAGATGATTTTTAGTAGGTATAAATAAACACTTTATTCGCCTGTTTCTCAGGAGCTAATAAATTCTAGTCAGTCGTGGTTATATGTGCTTTTATTATTTATAATATAGATATTTTCCAGATTTTTATTCGAGTTCAATATTTCCTATCCAGTGATAACTCAAAGAAGTGAAGCAAGGTAAACAATAACGAATATTTTGCTTTGTGATTTTGGCGGTTTCTCCCGTTTCGTGCCGAGTGCGCTTGATCCTACCACCAGTCTGCTCAGACTTTAAGCACCTTGGTTTATGAACCAAGCTTATTTACATTTAGCATTTTTGCCATCTGTTCAGTGTGAACAAGTATGGAACAAGTGGGCGACAAATTCTAACTAGAACATGTGCCACGTAATAAAATATTCGTTACCCTTAAGCCGGAGGCCCACTGCTGCGCACGCTACGCACGGACACGCTATACACGTCGCCCACGTAGGTCCATGGGTCTGGATACGTGTGTCAACATTTTCACAGCAACCAATGCACGCACACGTAAAACGTGTGGGCCACGTGGCTATGTTGGTCAGCTGCGTGTGTCTACATTCCTCACTGCGGGCCACGCACATCCACGCGCGCGCGGGGGGTGCGACGCCCTTGAAGCCACCTTTCCACTGCAACACACGTGCAGCGTGGGTCGCGGTGGGGCTTTGCCTGCCACGTGCGCAAGAGTGTGCGTGGCAGGCACTTCGGAACCGACCACGCGTGGAACAGTGACGTCATTTCGTGCGCAGCGTGCTCGTGGACCTCTGTGGAAGTATCTACCTACATTTTCATACAAAGCGTTTTTGTACCCACGTGTGTAGCTTGACCGTGCGCAGCAGTGGGGCTCCGGCCTTAGGAGGATTGTGAAGCTAAAAATTTCAATACAAATGCGATAACTTTCTCTCCCCTTAAACCTGGTCCGATTTTTGAATATGTTGTTGAATATCATGAAAAACTATGACTGTACGTTTTCCTTTCCAAGAAAATGTAACTTAGAATGAAACAAATTTAAAAAACAAAAACGTACAGACGTAGTTCTTTAACTACGCAATAATTATTCAAAAATCGTGGAAATCAGACTTGATTTAGGGGGTGAGAAACGTTATAGCCCGGAGCTAATGTTGTATGGTTTTTTTTTGACAGCGGTTTTAGCGGCGCTTCGCAATCCTCTTATTTAGGTACTTTTTATCAAATCGTGACTACAAATGTGGTATAGTAGATTTTTTCCTCGCTTGGTCATATTGTATACAGGTGGGAGAATAAATCCCCACTTGCCCACTCATTGAATGTGTAAAAAACCTATTTGAATAAACATTAGTGTGAACTAGAAGGAATTTATTTTCTCATTTATTCACAGTGATAAGAAAGAGGAACAAAAGGGTGTGAACAGGTGGGAATATCTCCAAAATGTACTTAATAATGGACACCTGTGACTTCGTACGCGTAGAATGTTTCCCGCTACTCCCCCTATTTTCACACCTTAGGGGATGGCTTTCCAAAAATCCCTTAGTGCCCCCCCTAGGATATCCAATGAACGTTCTCTTTAGTCTCCAGGGGTCCGTGTATCAAACGTTTGTAACTTGCTATTACAAGTGGAAATCTCTTTCCAACAATATGTATTAAAAAGAGACTTCCACTTATATTAATATACACTTATAACAATAAATTTTATTATTAATTAGTTAGTGCGTTGAACGATTAACCAGTCAGTTTCTTTTATATTTACATTACATATAGATGGTTAGAATTTATTTCATAGCTATAGCAATAGAGCTTAAAAACGAGGAAGTATGAAAATAAAACGAAACACTATCTCGATTTGTGCTTTATTTATGAAAAAAATTGTAAATTATCCTACAATGAATCTCCGAATGAAATAGACTTACATATCATTTTATGTATCAAATACATTATTTTGCTCGACTCCAGATCAAACCACATAAGAACAATATAGTTTAAAATATTATCTACAGAATCCATTCGCGGCGATTCGTTTACCAAAAATACAATCTTCGTTTAAAGTTAGTGTTTCGTAATCGCCGGAACGCTCGGCGGGCGCGCTCGGCGGGCGGAGCCGGCGCCGGCCGCCCGCCTATGTACAGCGCGGCTCGTATTTACACGGAATATACAACAGCTTCAGCCGAGCAGCGCCTCCATGGAGTAGGCGCGCGGCGCGGGCGGGCGCGGCTCCTGTCAGTCCAGGATCACGAGCTGCAGCGGCGGCGCCAGCCCGCTCAGCGCCTTGCCCGCGCCCGCGCCGCTCGTCGCGCCGCGCATGGCCCGCCACGGGGCGCGCGCGCCGCGCCGCAGCTCGCCGCAGCTCAGCGACCGCCGGGCCGACCTGCGCGACCCACCCGAGTTACATATCTTATAACTACATATTAAACGCCTCAAGTCACATACAAAATGTGTCACTCACACCCCAGACAGTTCGCTATACGAAACAAAATCTCTTTTATTTGACTCGGCTGTGGTCGACGGTGGCGTCAATGACAGACTTTCGGTTGTCGGCGAGGGCCGACTGTAGCGTTCGAAAGGATAAAGTCGATCGCATCGAAGTCTTTATCGTTATTCCATCATAAACTCTGTACTTCAGGCTTGAAACTATCTTAGTATCGAATTTCATGTCGATCGATTTAGATTTTGAACCGTGATAACAGAAAAAATAAACAGACAAACACACTTTCACGTTTATAATGTTAACTTTGGTATTCGGAACTGGAAAAAAGTAACAAGGTCCAGTAACTTTGGATTATGATTTAAGATTCTATCTCTGCTTTAGCATACCAAAGATTAACAATAGAATTCAGTTCAGATGCCTTATACATACATACATACATAAACATTTTTTTATTTACTCTTATTAAAAGGCCAGTACTCTGGAATATAATGTAACTCAGATGATAAAGCAATAGACAAGCAGTATACGCGGTAACTTGGAATATTACTTTGCCGCTTCGGTGGCCCTGAAGTAAAGATCATCCGGTGCGTCCATCCATGAAATAACGTGGCGCCGTCCGCCGCGTCCGGTCAAATTTGTTGGTTTCCCGTTTACCTGCACAGGGAAAACTAAAATTTAGTGACGTATAATGCTATATTGCTTGTAATTTTGGTTCAAAATGAAGATTAAATTAATTCAGAATCTAACAAGAAAACTGGGCGAGAGGTTCAACGATCTCCGGTTCAAACTCACTCAGGTAGAAAAGGTAAATCACTTTGTCCTCTGTAGCCATTCCCAAAATTCTCGCAATCGCTTGTCAGAATAGGAAAGGTAGTAAGAATCTACTGATGACGGTGTTTCTGGTGTGTATAATTATCCGTTAAAATGATCAATGCGTCCTCATCAAGAAAATAGCACCTCTCGCTACATGTATGCGCGTGTGTGTGCGCGTGCGCGGTACGTACGTGCGTGAAGACGTGCGCGGGCAGCGGCTGGCCGGTGGCCTGCGCGCGCTCGCACATGGCGGCGTACTGCTCGCGCGAGGGCCGCTGCATGGGCGCGGGGTGCTTGTTGGGCCGCTTGGCCGGCGGCGGCGCCGCGCCCTCGCGCCCCGTCCCCGCTCCTGCGGATACCACGCACCGTTACCATTGTTGCTATTAACCTCATTATTGTTGCTTTGTAACGCGCGTACGTCGAATACAAAGTGTCACTCCGCGCCAAACTTGCTCGCTATGCTATGCAAATAACAACTTAATTGATACGAAACAAAGTCCCTATATAATCTTGAGCTCGGGACGGCTGTAGCCGTCGCGGCGTCAGTGGCCCGACTTTCGGTTGACGGCCGGAACCGTCTGTGGCGTTCGAAAGGTTAAGCTTACAGATCGCAGAAGAACGTCGAATACTAACCGGTTGCTATTCCAAAAAAGAGTGCAGCAAAAACAAGGAAAATATTTTTTTTATTAATTTGGTCAAATTTAATTTCAAAATTACCAAAAAATTAGAAATTTAATAATTCTGTAGCTACGGAAAATAATCGAAGTCCAGAATTGTAGTATATAAAATTACCCTACTTATTCTTTACAATAAAATGGATATAATAGTAGATTGTTGATCAAGGGACTAAAGCAACCCATAATGACACGAGATGTTTAGCCACGCCAGCGGAGCGAGAGTGGCTATAGTTCAAGTGTCATTATGGTTGTTTAGTCTCGCGTTAAACACTCTACCTTAAACTTGTAATGTGAGGAAAAAACGACGTTCTTAACAAAATTACAATATTTATTATAACAAAGATTCTTACAATTTTTTTCCGCGGTTGTTTTGTTTTGTTAACTGCGACGCTTTAAGTGCTTGTATTTTTTGTTAACTGCGACGCTTTAACCCAACAGATTCAAACTTGAAAACTAAAATGAATTTATCTTTAATATAATTAAAAAGATTCATATTAGTAATCAAAATCATTAATCGTGTTTCACGGTTTTTTTAAAAATATATTTGCGTAGTTGTTATTTTGAGGTTATTTCACCGCTTAAAATTTGTCTATGCACAATTACTGAAAATAGCAATAATCATCCATTCACAAATACCATGGTTGGCTGTTCAGGGTTTACCAAAGTAACTAAAAAAAATATACTTTAGTCCCTAGAGATTAATAAGGAGCTTTAGTCCCGATGTGCAGAGACTAAAGTAACATTTTAAGAGCATGAGAAGTGAAAACTTTATTAAAATTTACAAGACGGTAAGTAGAGTCAGTTGTACAGATAAAAAACGTGCAAACCACCTTTAACCACCACCACCACCTTTAATAATGATTATAATTAAACAGTATGGTATAAATGACGAGGCCATTTTTTCTTTAATATGATGATGGTGGGTCGGCCGCGTATTTACTCCACAAAGTCGCATGATTGTGTTAATATTCGTAATATATTTTATTGGGGTGCAAAATCATGGATAGAAATCATGTTATCCAACGATTATTCGACGGGTATGAATGGAGTATGGTAAGAGCTTCGGTGGCCTAATGGCTTAGCGTATCGACTCGATCGAAAGATACCCAGTTCTAGCCCTAACTTAAGTACATTATCCAATGCTCTTCACGTTAAAACATCTTAGGGAAACCTGCACATTCCACCAGCTGAATGTGTAAGAGGGTAATAAATTGCATAAAAGATCGTAAAGGGTCGTGTATCCGAATGCCGATCAAAGATAAGAAATGAGATGTAGTATGTACGGTCACGAACTTTAATTTGTGGCCCATTTAAAAAAAAACTTGCTCGGAGTGTCAATGTCATTAGAGGTGTCAAGTCGTTAGTGAGTTATAGGAAAGTGAACGTTTATTCCTGTAGAATGTCAGATTGAGTTTGGACCTGCGGTGGGTCGCAATTTGTAGTATTTGAGTGTATGTGTGTGCCTGTCGTCTGTACTGACTGTCGAGTCCGTTGATGTCGTCGTAGGCGCGGCGCTTGAGCGGCGCGGGCGGCGGCGGCGCGGGCGCGGGCGGCGCGGGCGACGCGCGCCGCGCCTCCTTCTCGGCGCGGGACAGCACGCGCTCGTACACCAGGCTGCCGTCTGGGGAACACACAACCTTTATGGTGCCGGTTCGCGCCGCAACAGAGACAGGTGACCGGGATAGGAGACCGCGACCGGAGACCGCGACCATCACTTGACGTTAGGCAATGTATAAGCGACAGTTCGCGAGCGAGACAGAGACGCGAGACAGGAGACAGCGAGACGGACGCTGCCCCGGACCAGTAGTGTCTCGTTTCGTGTCACGGTCTTCGGTCTCAGTCTCCTGTCTCGGTCGCTTTTCTCTGTCGCGGCGCGAACCGCCACCTTTAGTGCGTGCCCAAACATACAGGTATTGCGTGCTCAATTTTGGTTTCATGTGTCAATTCTATTATGTTCTTATTTATTCTTACTTCAATTTTTTAGATTTCGGAAGTAGCTCGAGAAAAAAAAGAGTAAAATTTCAGAGATACCATTTTTAGCAAGCTTTTTATTAACTAGCCTAGCCTAGCCTAGTTGGTAGTGACCCTGCCTACGAAGCTAACGGTCCTGGGTTCAAATGATTCTTGGATGTTTCCCATGTATTTAAGTATATATTTCTCTATATAAGTATTTATATCGTTGTCCAATAGTACAAGCCTAAAGTTTAGTTTGGGACTAAGTCAATTTGTGTGACATTGTCCCCTTATGTCCCCTGAATATTTGAGCCATTTCCCGGGAAACGATTAAGCTGAAATGTATTATACCTACGTAACTTGGATAATAATACAATAAATAGCACCACTGAGCTGGTATGATGATGGAAATGTAGGATGGCCTTAGGAACTCCTAAATTAAACATAATAAACCTGCCGTATTAAGGCTTGTTACAATCGCTTTGAACGTGTAGGTGATAACTGTGCAAAAAAGTATAGTTGCCAACAAATCTTGTCCCTTTTTTTTTTGATAAAATTTATTTACTTATTTATTCTAATTCGGTAATAACGAACTAATAATCTTTGGTAGCATCAAATAATTTGACGCTCACGTAAATACCGTTGACTGATATTTATTATTATTTATTTATTTATTATAGGAAAACCAACAGCTGATAAATTACCTTAAACATAACATAAGACACATAAAGCCAATTACAGGTTTTTTCAGGATGGCAGAGTTCTAATAAGATACGCTGTACATATAAAGATATATCAGCAAATGTTTATGATCAACATCATGAGCATATTAAAATTGGATTAATTTAAAATCATCATCATCATCATCATCATCATCATCATCATCATCATCATCATCATCATCATCATCATCATCATCATCATCATCATCATCATCATCATCATCACCACCATCATCATCATCACCATCATCACCATCATCATCATCATCACCATCATCATCATCATCATCACCATCATCATCACCGTCATCATCATCACCATCACCATCATCATCATCATCACCATCATCATCATCATCATCACCATCATCATCATCATCATCATCATCATCATCATCATCATCATCATCACCATCACCATCATCATCATCATCAGCCTATATTAGTCCATTGCTGGACATAGGCCTCTCCCATAGCACGCCAACGAGCACAATTCGTGGGCACTCTCATACAACTCTTGCCAGCCACCTTGCGAAGATCGTCGCTCCACCTAGTCTGAGGGCTTCCTACATTATGTTTGCCGATTCGCGGTCTCCAGTCAAGAATACGATAACTCCAGCGATAATAGGTTCTGTGGCACAAATGACCGGCCCACTGCCACTTCAAGCTGCTAATTCGATGGGCTACGTCGATAACTTTAGTTCTCTGTCGGATCATCTCATTCTGGATCCGATCTTTCAGAGAAACTCCGAACATTGTCACAGGGATCAAATTCTATAGTAAATTACCTGACGTAGTTTTAAAGTTTCCATTTTCAGTACTAAAAATGACTTGAAAAAGTCGCTGATGTCTAAAGCTTATTACAGGGTCGAGGATTAACTAACAGACGAAACGCTTTGCCTAAACCAGATACCCAATAGCTTAAGTGTATTTGAAATATGCTCTATCCTTATCTTTTGTGATAACATTTAAATTTGACAGAAAGGGACAATTAATACTATAACTAAAATTATTAAATTAGTGTAGTGTACAGTGAAGTGTAGAGTGTAGTGTAGTGTAGAGTGTAGTGTGTGTGTGCACTGACCGGCGGCGGTGGGCGGCTTGGGGAAGGCGACGTGCGCCGGCTGCGGCATGAGGTCCTTGGGCGTGAGCAGCAGCCAGTCCTGCGCGCGCGCCGCGCCCGTGCCCAGCGCCACGGCCAGGCGCGCCGCCACCGCGCCCAGCGGCCCGCGCGCGCGCGCCGGCCACGCGCCCGCCGCGCCCGCCGCGCGCAGCTCCGCGCTGCTCAGCCCGGCCATCGCGATCGAACCTGATACACCGAAACACATCAACGCTCATCTTACATCGTCGCTCCCGACTCGATCGTTCCATCCGTCCGGCCGAGGGCGAGTCGGACTCGCGCACCTATACTTGTATTTATAAAATGTCGTTTTCAATATTGTTTAATCTTTTATCTACACTCATATCATAAACCCTCTATGATGCGTTCAGAAACCGCATATTATGACCAGCATAATAACCGACTCTGTTGTTACAGCAAATTTCTTATCTGCGGCTGTAGACTCATGGATTTGATTGATGTTCTTATGACATTCAAATTTCGAAAATTCTTGAAAAACAAAGAAATTTAATTTGACCTCTATTCTAATATCAGTCGAAATGACGTTTAGTTCGAAATTAATTGTCAATTTGCATACAAATTTGACAAATGTCGCACGTAAGTAAGATATCGAACGATATGAAAGTTAGAGCCGACTCTAGTTTGTCTCTGAATTAAAAAAAAAACTATGATAGCTGCCAGAAAACTTTTCAATATATTTTTATTACCGCCATTACCGGTTAAAATTTAATATGCGGCTCCTAAATGCATCATGGAGACTTATGATATGTGGGTAGATAAAGTAGTGTATGTAACTGTACATAATTATGCATTAAACACTTGTGTGATGTACAGTCACATAAACTACTATTGAGCGCAAAAACTGACAAATCACGTCATCGGGAATTGGGTTATCCCAGAAAAAATACCACTAGCTTTTATTTTATTTTTCGATAAAATAGACTAATTGAAGACACTAATTTCACGGTTTTTGCATTTAAATCAATATATTAATTTATTTAATTTTTTAAAGAAAATGGCTTCATGACGTCACTACAAGTTGGTTTGTTTGAGACATGGTACAATAATATACTTCGCCTGGTATTCTCTTCCGAGAAACCTTGGTCACGTGAGTGGACACGTACTACGTCATATCCGTCAACCGAAGATTTCCAAACTTTAAAATCGGGGTAATTTTAAAATATAAGCTCGTATATATTAACTTAAGACTATCATTTTATATAGGTTTTAGGTTTTGACCATTTACTGTTCTCTATAAAAAAAACGTATAGACGACGTGTTGCTACATTTTGACGTAGGTACGGGTATAAGTTCTACGAGGGTCATACACATTCGCAAAAACAAAAGTTGTCCCTCCTGTGGTCAGTTAAAGGCTTGTGTGCATATAAGTTTTGTTTTCATTTCATAGGACTAAAGTAGACCTGATGGCGCTTATACGCATGTGGGTTCAGCCAGCAAATTAGGCTTTAACCTTTTGAACGCCATACGTCGAATACAAAATGTGCCACCCACACGCCAAACATGTTTGCTATGCTATGCAAATTACATCTTATTGCTACCAAACAAAGTCTCTTTTAATCTTAACACTTGTCGGCTGTAGTCGATGTGGCGTCAGTGGCACGACTTTTAGTTGACGGCCTTCGGGTATGTCCACAGGAGCAATGTGCTGTGACCACCGGCACTTAAATGTTGAACATTTAATGGTAAATATACGATTAAGTATACACACAACAAAAAAAAAAAAAAGTTCTAAATATTATAGGACTATGGATTATGAGAACTTGAATATTGATAAGCGTTTTTTTATTAGGCGCTTCCTCTCATTTAGGTACAATAGGACATAAAATACTACTCACCATATTTAACCGTGGTTTTAGGCCGGAATATCGCAACCACTCCTCGGCAAGCGATTATTTTGGTGGTAATAGTATAGAAACCGACAGTATCCTACCCTTTCTGCTCTTACAGCTTTTAATAGAGCATTTAACTATTTTGCATTTTACAAAAAAAAGTCATCGACAACTTTTACCACGACAGTTTGAAAATCATTGGCGTGTCATTAGCGTCATGATACCGAGCGAGAGCGGAATATGATATTCCCATAGGTTCGAATAGTATGACGGGAAACATCAAGTTGACAAATTTGTAACCGGCCAGTTTGATCTGTTGAATCCGGTGATGCCTGTGGTATCAGGTTGTAATTCCATATTGTAATTTATTTATTTATTTATTTATTTATTCGAGGAGAACCAACAGCTTTACAAAACAATATAAAAACATAAGATAGCATCAACTAAGCCAGTAACAGGATCTCGCTTATGGAAACAAAATTAACCACCAAACAAGGTGCCACACAGACACCACGACTCATGCAAGAGATTGAGTTAAATTGATAAAGTAGTTACAGTTAAAGTACTTACAAATTAATAATTTATAAATTAATATTTTAGTTGCGACTTGACAGAATACAAGTGAAAAGAAGATACTTACATATACCTAAAGCAAAAACAACGCTAACCTACCTACACCGAGAGTTAATTCGCTTAAGGCGCACTCAGTCAAAACACCTCTCAGCTAAAATCCGCCTCACCGAAGGTATTTTAGAATTAAAAATATCAATATCCAGTTCATTCGCTAAAATATTTAAGTTACGGCTAGCACGATTTAGAAAACTATTCCGCCTGTAATTGGATGATGCAGGTTTCACAGAAATTGGGGAGTAATGTCTTCTAGAGCGGACGGGGGCACTGAAAGAGAGGCTGCTAAGCAGCTCGGAACAATCGGTAACACCATTGGTGATGTTTAACATATAGACAGCATCAGCTATTTCACGTCGCTTTTTTAGCGGAATAAGATGATGCTTCTTACACACATCGATATAAGATTTCGTACTATAAGGGCTTTTTAGTTTAAAACACAGATACTTCACGAATTTTTGCTGTACGCGTTCAATTCGATCTATATACTTATTGTAACATGGGTTCCAGATTTGAGAAGCATATTCCAGCCTACTCCTAACGTAGGTACAGTAGAGAACTTTCAAAGTTTTAGCCTGAGTGAAATTGGTAGAATTCCGCATAATGAAACCCAGTGCTTTAAGGGCACCTTTAACAATGCTGTCAATATGTTTGTCAAAAATTAGTTTGCCGTCGTATATTACACCCAAATCTCTCATAACTGAAACATTCTGGAGGATTTGGCCCTTCAACATATAAGATGTAGAGATTACATTACGTTGGCGCGAAAAAGTCATAGCAAAGCACTTGGACGGGTTAAGATCCAATTTATTAACGAGACAGTACTCATCAAGGCGTGCGAGATCTGATTGCAATAATGTTGAATTATGGTTAGAGTTTACTTTAACAAAAATCTTCATGTCGTCAGCAAAACAAAGAAGTTTAGAGTGAATCAAACAATTACTGATGTCATTAACAAATACATTGAACAATAGGGGCCCGAGTAAGGATCCTTGAGGGACTCCACTCGGTACCGCTACCCACCCGGACATATAATTATTAAGGACAACAGCTTGAGACCTGTTATCGATGTATGAAGAAAACCATCGCAGCAAATCTCCATGAATTCCTATGTCACACAATTTGGAAATCAATATTCCGTGGTCAATTCTATCGAATGCCTTACTATAGTCCGTGAAGACTACATCCACCTGGTACCCACTATCCATAGCTTCAGTAACATATTCATTAAATAGTGCCAAATTCGACACTGTAGATCTGCGTTGCAGAAAGCCATGTTGGTTGAGACTAAAGGAATTTCTAAAAGTCCCATAAACTTGATTATAAACGACTTTTTCTAGTACTTTGGACAGTATGCATAATTTAGAGATGGGCCTGTAGTTCGTTACGTCAGTTTTAGATCCCTTTTTATGTACAGGAGTGATGTACGCAGATTTCCATATGGATGGTATATAACACTCGGAAAGAGAACGCCTAAACAACAATAAGATTGGCTTAACTAGGCTTCTCGCGCAATGTATTAGGAACTGGACAGGCAGTTCATCAGGGCCGGCAGACTTAGAGGGGTCCAATTTTAACAATATATTCATGATAACATCTGGGTCAACCTCAACACTGTTTAAATTAGCTGTAGAGTTGACATTAGAACCGTTTAATTGATTTGCGTTAGTGCTGTTCGACGTCGAGAAGGTCGTAGAGAAATAGTCCGAGAAAGCATCACATATATCTTGACCGGTATTGACCAACCTACAGTCATATTTTAAGCTGCTGGGCAAACCACGAGAGGTTGAGCGCGCATTCATAAATGACCAAAATTGCCTTGGGTTTTTAGCGATATTATTCTCCACACTATTTATATACGTAGTGAAACAAATCTGCTCTAATTTCCGTACCCTACACCGTAACAAGTTATATGAAATGTAGTCAGACTTGTTATTATAAGTTTTATATTTTTTCAAATATTTGTGTTTTTCTTTCAAAGCTTTCTTTAAGGAGCATGAGTACCAGGCAGGGTATGAATCGAATGTTATCTTTTTACTGGGTATGAATTTGGATCTCAAGTTTTTAAAAGTCATGTAAAAATAATCAAGTGACTGGTCTAATGTTCGATTAGAAAATTCCTGATCCCAATTTATAGCCGACAGCTCACCATTAATGGAAACATAATCACCTTTATTGTAAAAGTATTTTAGCTGAGGGGCTGACTGCAGAGGATCAAGTCTAGTATAGTTAATACGTACAATTAAAGGCATGTGATAGGGATCAATAGGTACTAAGGGATTACCACATTTACTGACACTAACAACATCATTAGATATAACCAGATCCAACAACTTGCCAAACTGATTCAAGACCCCGTTATATTGAGCAAGATTAAACGTAAATAGTTCGTCAACGAGATTGCACTCATCATCGCTAGCATAGTCAGACGGAACCATTGCCGAGTCACGGGGCATCCATGCAATGCCACTCATATTGAAATCACCAATCAACAAAAATTTATCATTTGGAGAACTCAACATAGCGCTGCTTAAACTACTTAGGAAATTAGTTAATTGCTCCGAAAAAGTCTTACCATTATTTTGTTTGCATAAATACAACACGCATAAGTGGACTTTAACCGGCTTGTTGGACTTATCATTTAGTGACAGCGTAACCCACAGATCTTCCGCTGATGACTGATAGGTCGGCTGCGGAGTTACGGATAGCTCACGACGAGTAGCAATAACCACACCCCCGCCACGGCTCTGTTTAGTTAAGGCGAGATCGCGGTCCCTCCTCCACACGACGTACCGGTCATCAAACAATTCGGAATCCAACACTCCATCAACCAACCAGGTCTCTGTTAAAACAATTATGTCAAACGTAGCCAAGCTAAGATTACGGTAAAATAAAAATGTTTTAGAACGAAGTCCGCGTACATTTTGGTAATAGATAGATGGGTAATTATCTGCTGCTATTTGATCATCCATTTAAATGTAATTCGACAAGTAAAATTGAATAATATCCGATTACCTAAGCAAATAAAACGTTGCACAATCCAATAACACGACCAAAACACTTTAATAATGGACAGAATACGTGCGTTTGAATTTAACTCCAAATAACACATAGAACAAATAACACGCGTGCGAAGGAACTGGCAATTAAGCATAGTATTAAGTAAGTGCGAAGAAAAGAGATAAATACATATCAGTAAGCATGACTTCGGTGAGTTAACGGGTACATCACAGCGACTGCAAGCAGCGATAAGGCCGGGCAGTGAACAAAAAAAGTGGATTGACGAGATGCGGTCGTCAGCGGTACTCAAACATATGTGATTCTGGTTAATTACAATAATAATATTAAGTACACAAATTATAGTTAAAGTTACAATAATAATTATAAAGAGCAAAAATATAAAGCACAATGCAAGTAAGTGCGTAATAAAATACCAAATACGCCATTTTAGAGGAATTTGTTTAAATCCTGTTCCGTGTTTATAATGTGAACTTTAGAGGTATCGTCCCTGCGAACATGGATCTTGCAGTACTTGACCCACACATAAAGGAAACCTTTCTGTCTCAGTGAGGATTTAGTAAGCGTCAAGAGTTTCTTATTTTCGGGGGTCAGGTGGTCGTTTATAAAGACCCTTTGAGTAACGCCATGGAAACCACTTTCCTCCGCTGTGAGTGTTTTCTTGATTCTTGCGTAGGCTATGAAGTCCTCCTTCATATATCGATTTACAAACTGAACAATGATCAGTTTTTCTTTCGAGTTATGGATTGGCACTCTTGATATGTAGTTGACTTGATTCCTATCCACCCTAAAACCCACTGCAGCACAAACGCTGTCCAGGATTGTGTATAAGTTTTCATTTTTCTTAAGAGGAATTCCTTTTATTTCAACATTGTTGAGGCGTACCATTTGATCGTTTCGCGCGAGTTCATTCTTAAGAAAGGTGACCTCGTTGGTCAGTGCTTGGACTTTGCTCTGCAACGCATCAATCTCTGGAATTTTCTGCTCCATTACAGCCAAGCGTGACGAGCACTCGTCCAGCTTGGTACTCGTGAAGCTGCAGGAATCTTTAACTTCGGATATTTCGGACCTGAGGATTTCCATGTCTTTTACTAGCCCTGGCAGGCACGAAAGATGATGTCTCATATCCCGTAGTTCGTTCATGATAGCGTCAAGATCTGTAGGTTTGGCATGGGCCGATGGAGCCTCTCTTCTGCATGTATCCGGATCTACGCGTTTTGCCTGGGCTGACGGAGCCTCCCGCCTGCAAGGATCAGGATCTGTACGTTTCGCCTGGGCAGGCGATGCATCCCTTTTGCATTTAGGACACTTCCAATTCGCCCTGCGTTCCGGTCCAAGCTTCCTAAAACCTTGCTCGGTGATATTCGCACAGCAGAAACCTAATTCCCTCCTACATGCCGTACACTCAGCACCGTCACTAACAATGTTATTACAAATAGCGCACTTCATAGCAAGTAATTAAGACGCAACCAAAGTTTGAGAGTCACTGGAAAAAGTAAAGTAAACTAATAATAACTCAAGCAGCGCATAAGTGCGACCGTCGCGAGTGCGCACACCTGGCGGCGCAGCGCGCGCGCGAGGCGGCGCGCCAGGCGCGTGAAGGGCGAGGCGCGCAGGTAGAAGGCGGCGGGTACTCACACTCGTGCTTGACCTGGTGCAGGTTGATGGGCGCGAAGGGCGCGCGCGCGTAGTGGCGCGGGCGGCGCAGCGCGCGCGCGAGGCGGCGCGCCAGGCGCGTGAAGGGCGAGGCGCGCAGGTAGAAGGCGGCGGGTACTCACACTCGTGCTTGACCTGGTGCAGGTTGATGGGCGCGAAGGGCGCGCGCGCGTAGTGGCGCGGGCGGCGCAGCGCGCGCGCGAGGCGGCGCGCCAGGCGCGTGAAGGGCGAGGCGCGCAGGTAGAAGGCGGCGGGTACTCACACTCGTGCTTGACCTGGTGCAGGTTGATGGGCGCGAAGGGCGCGCGCGCGTAGTGGCGCGGGCGGCGCAGCGCGCGCGCGAGGCGGCGCGCCAGGCGCGTGAAGGGCGAGGCGCGCAGGTAGAAGGCGGCGGGTACTCACACTCGTGCTTGACCTGGTGCAGGTTGATGGGCGCGAAGGGCGCGCGCGCGTAGTGGCGCGGGCGGCGCAGCGCGCGCGCGAGGCGGCGCGCCAGGCGCGTGAAGGGCGAGGCGCGCAGGTAGAAGGCGGCGGGTACTCACACTCGTGCTTGACCTGGTGCAGGTTGATGGGCGCGAAGGGCGCGCGCGCGTAGTGGCGCGGGCGGCGCAGCGCGCGCGCGAGGCGGCGCGCCAGGCGCGTGAAGGGCGAGGCGCGCAGGTAGAAGGCGGCGGGTACTCACACTCGTGCTTGACCTGGTGCAGGTTGATGGGCGCGAAGGGCGCGCGCGCGTAGTGGCGCGGGCGGCGCAGCGCGCGCGCGAGGCGGCGCGCCAGGCGCGTGAAGGGCGAGGCGCGCAGGTAGAAGGCGGCGGGTACTCACACTCGTGCTTGACCTGGTGCAGGTTGATGGGCGCGAAGGGCGCGCGCGCGTAGTGGCGCGGGCGGCGCAGCGCGCGCGCGAGGCGGCGCGCCAGGCGCGTGAAGGGCGAGGCGCGCAGGTAGAAGGCGGCGGGTACTCACACTCGTGCTTGACCTGGTGCAGGTTGATGGGCGCGAAGGGCGCGCGCGCGTAGTGGCGCGGGCGGCGCAGCGCGCGCGCGAGGCGGCGCGCCAGGCGCGTGAAGGGCGAGGCGCGCAGGTAGAAGGCGGCGGGTACTCACACTCGTGCTTGACCTGGTGCAGGTTGATGGGCGCGAAGGGCGCGCGCGCGTAGTGGCGCGGGCGGCGCAGCGCGCGCGCGAGGCGGCGCGCCAGGCGCGTGAAGGGCGAGGCGCGCAGGTAGAAGGCGGCGGGTACTCACACTCGTGCTTGACCTGGTGCAGGTTGATGGGCGCGAAGGGCGCGCGCGCGTAGTGGCGCGGGCGGCGCAGCGCGCGCGCGAGGCGGCGCGCCAGGCGCGTGAAGGGCGAGGCGCGCAGGTAGAAGGCGGCGGGTACTCACACTCGTGCTTGACCTGGTGCAGGTTGATGGGCGCGAAGGGCGCGCGCGCGTAGTGGCGCGGGCGGCGCAGCGCGCGCGCGAGGCGGCGCGCCAGGCGCGTGAAGGGCGAGGCGCGCAGGTAGAAGGCGGCGGGTACTCACACTCGTGCTTGACCTGGTGCAGGTTGATGGGCGCGAAGGGCGCGCGCGCGTAGTGGCGCGGGCGGCGCAGCGCGCGCGCGAGGCGGCGCGCCAGGCGCGTGAAGGGCGAGGCGCGCAGGTAGAAGGCGGCGGGTACTCACACTCGTGCTTGACCTGGTGCAGGTTGATGGGCGCGAAGGGCG
This sequence comes from Acleris literana, assembly GCA_946894065.1. Classification (NCBI taxonomy): domain Eukaryota; kingdom Metazoa; phylum Arthropoda; class Insecta; order Lepidoptera; family Tortricidae; genus Acleris; species Acleris literana. The sequence goes on along the minus strand of OX335685.1, from coordinate 5,048,136 downwards.
CGCGCGCGTAGTGGCGCGGGCGGCGCAGCGCGCGCGCGAGGCGGCGCGCCAGGCGCGTGAAGGGCGAGGCGCGCAGGTAGAAGGCGGCGGGTACTCACACTCGTGCTTGACCTGGTGCAGGTTGATGGGCGCGAAGGGCGCGCGCGCGTAGTGGCGCGGGCGGCGCAGCGCGCGCGCGAGGCGGCGCGCCAGGCGCGTGAAGGGCGAGGCGCGCAGGTAGAAGGCGGCGGGTACTCACACTCGTGCTTGACCTGGTGCAGGTTGATGGGCGCGAAGGGCGCGCGCGCGTAGTGGCGCGGGCGGCGCAGCGCGCGCGCGAGGCGGCGCGCCAGGCGCGTGAAGGGCGAGGCGCGCAGGTAGAAGGCGGCGGGTACTCACACTCGTGCTTGACCTGGTGCAGGTTGATGGGCGCGAAGGGCGCGCGCGCGTAGTGGCGCGGGCGGCGCAGCGCGCGCGCGAGGCGGCGCGCCAGGCGCGTGAAGGGCGAGGCGCGCAGGTAGAAGGCGGCGGGTACTCACACTCGTGCTTGACCTGGTGCAGGTTGATGGGCGCGAAGGGCGCGCGCGCGTAGTGGCGCGGGCGGCGCAGCGCGCGCGCGAGGCGGCGCGCCAGGCGCGTGAAGGGCGAGGCGCGCAGGTAGAAGGCGGCGCGCGTCTTCATCACGGGCCGCGCGCCGCCCTCGCCCGCGCCGTGCGCCGTCGCCACGTGCCGCGCCAGGTGCGCGCGCAGCTTGAACTCCTGCATCATCACCGTTTATTACGATCTCCGCTCTCGCTTCCCGCCGCAGAGGGGTCTTACGAGGGCTGCCTTTTAAGTTCTGTCGTTTGCAAAACTCCCGTGATTATAAAAAAAAAACTAGTATCATCTTAAAATATTTGAATTTAGAATTCAAAAACAAAAGAATGTCTCGAGATCGGCCGATTCGTTTTAGTACAGCGTCGGTTCAAAGTTGACAAGTCGGTTGTGAAAATGGAAATTTCGAAGGAAAATTTACGTGCGATAATATTTTACAACTTTAAAAGGGGTTTAACGCGTCTTCAGTGCTTTGAAGAGCTGAATACGGTTTTTAAAAATGAAGCACCATGCATCCGGACTGTGGAACGTTGGTATTTGGAATTTCAACGTGGTTGCTCTAGTCTTAGTGATAGGCACCGTGAAGGCCGACCAAAAACAGCTGTAACCCAGGAAAACATTGATGCTGTACGGCAACTGATCGTCGAAGATCGCCATGCGACATACCGCGAGATAGAAGCTTCATTAAACATTTCAGGGACCAGTGTTCAAAATATATTGCATGATCACTTAGGTGTAAAAAAATTGATCTCACGATAGATACCACATTTACTTAGTGAAGACCAAAAAACGGCTCGCGTTAGATGGTGCCGCAAAACTCTGCGGCATTTCAACCGAGGAGACTCTAAACACGTTTATGACATTATCAGTGGTGACGAATCTTGGATATATGCCTACGATCCGGATTCTAAACAGCAGTCGACTGTTTGGGTGTTTCAAGATGAGCCAAAACCGACCAAAGTAATACGCTCACGGAGCACTTCGAAAAAAATGGTCGCCACGTTTGTAGCGAAAAGTGGCCACGTTGCGACCATCGTGCTCGAAGATCGTAAAACAGTTAATGCAGACTGGTATACCACTGTTTGTTTACCAGAAGTTATCGGCGAGTTCCGAAAAAATAACCCAAGACGTCGTATAGTACTGCACCACGATAATGCTAGCTCGCACACCGCCCGGCAGACAATTGCGTTTTTAAAAGAACAAAACGTCGAAAATTTGGATCACCCGCCGTACAGTCCAGACTTAAGCCCTAATGACTTCTTCACTTTTCCAAAAATCAAGCAACGACTTCGTGGTCAACGGTACCGGACGCCTGAAGAAGCGGTTGAGGCATACAAAACGGCCATTTTGGAGACCCCGACTTCGGAATGGAATAAGTGTTTCGAAAACTGGTTCGATCGAATGAAAAAGTGTATTACATATCACGGTGATTACTTTGAAAAACAATAAATACCATTTAACGCTTAAATTGTCTTTAGTTTTTTCAAACGACAGAACTTAAAAGGCACCCCTCGTAGCGGCCGTTCAAACCTTCCGAGATCAGTTTAAAACGACATATACAAATATGAAGTTGCTCAAACGTCGCATTCGAATATATCATACGTACAATTATTCAATATCGTTTCGAAGTAGTATCATGATTTGTCGAGCGCATCGAAGCAAAGAATATCCTAAAGATGCAAATTATTACTTTGTATTTTCTAAATTCTTTAATTTGTTTGTTACTTTATTAATTATCACTAAGTATTAAGTGCAATTACTCGTGTGCATGTTGTGTTCGCACCTAGAAGGGCATGCAGCCAAACTTGTTTGTTTAGTTCTATTTTTATTATAAGTCATAATTCTGTAACGTCCAGTTTGCGAACCTAATAATAATAATAAAAAAAAAATTATAGCTAAAATATTAGAAAAACAACGGTTTAAAGAAAAAGTACGTAGTTTTTGTAAATTTTAAGTTTAAGTAAGTTTTTCTTGAAAATGTCACAACTCTACCGTTGACCACTGGGGCCGCTTTTATAGATTTTTCACAACACTGCTCGGAAATATGGCCATAGATGGTCTTGTTTGGGGTCACAAAACGTCACTTATAAGGACGGACCAAGAATGTTTTTGTCGGCGTGTTTGCTGATTGGTCGAGAACATTGAAGCTGACATCTTCATCTCGCATGTTAGTTTATTATCTCGAGTGCCACGAGAATAGTGGTCCAGATTAAAAAAAAAAAGTTATCTATGGTAAAATTAGCGGTGATGTCACATTAAAATGAATTAAAATTTGAGTTTCATATTAAATTTTTATTTTATTTCCTCTCAGTAGTTGTGAAAAGCACTATGTCTGCCTCGGTAGAAAGTGCAATTTATGGACTCGTACACTAGACGGCCTCAACTACGTTTCGACCCTCTATATGACTCGTCCAAAAATTGCGTACTTTCTATTGTCAGCAACAATGTACTATATTTACAAAACAAAACACTAATAATAACGCTTGAAGCAAAGGACCCCTGGCGGTAGATGTATTCAATAAGCCTCTGTTGTCGAGTGGTGAGTGGTGGTGTACCTTGGCGCAGTTGAGCACGGTGCAGCGGTGCGGGCGGTGCGAGACGGAGAGCGCGGCGTCCTCGCCCTCGGCGCGCGGGCCCTTGGCCGCCTCCGCCTCGGTCTCGCCGAACACGCCCGCCGTCTGCGCAACAACAACCACATCAACTCCAGTCAACACACACATACAGTCAGTTAATGACGGTGAAGTCGTTCCTTAGTGACGATTTTTTATACGCAAGTTTGAAGCAGGAACGAGTTAATTGTCTCTAAAATGCCTCCGAGTACGACGAATCTACAGGGTGGCTCGATAAACTGTACATATTGAAAGGGATGAAATTTTTGGTTAATTTATCTGTAAAAGAATTTAAAAAAAAAATGCCACTTTTTTTTTCTTAAATTTTTTAATAAATTACGGCAAAAATGTCATTTTGTTTTCATAAAAACATGATTTTTTCAAAATTTTGTACATATTTCACAATTTTTTTTTGCTTATTATTATTCCTCGTTTAATTTTAGATCTAAAAACGTTAAAAAAAATATTGTAAAATAACTGCAAAATTTGGAGAAAATCGTGTTTTTATGAAAACAAAATGATATTTTTGCAGTAATTTTCCACAAAAAAAAACAGTTACTCAGTTTTTTTTTATTGCTCTAATATTGTTATCAATTATTATAAACCTAACTAATGTCAATACTATGCATTTTGTTTTATCTTTTTTGAGCTATTAGATCAAAAGTTACACCGTCACAAGTTTAAATGTTTTTAATGTTTTAATTGTCAAAGTTTATTAAAAAGTTTGACAGTTAAAAAAAAAAACTGGCTAAAATTAGGCAAAAAAAGGCAAACATGACTGACTTATATATCAACGCACAGCCCAAAGCGCTGGGTCTAGAAATTCCAAATTTGGCATGTAGGGTCCTTATGAGGTCTAGGGTGCACTAAGAAAGAATTCTTCAAAATTCACCCCTAAGGGATTAAAATAGGGGGAGTAGCGGAAAACTAATTCTACGCGTACGGAGTCGCGGGCGTCCTCTAGTAGTCTATAATAGGGAATATGCATGGATTTTTTAAATGACATTTCTCAGCAAAATATGAAAATACTGTAAAAGAGATCACCAAAAGTGAAATTAAAATTAAAAACGACCAAAAAATACGTATGATACAAGCATTTTAAACTATTAATTAGACAGCAATTAGGATCCGATATGCACTGTGACGTCATGTAACAGGTCGGCCATATAAACTCAATTTTAAATTCTATGGGATATTGTGCCTAGATCGCAATACATGGCCATGGCATGGCGGGGCTCCTATTCCTGGGCAATTTGCCCTTCGGGCATTTGAAGTTACCTAACAAACCTAACCTACCTTAGGTTACGTAGCAAAACATCTAAAATCAAATGTTATAAAGTTGATACACATACGTCTGCAGTCTGTTCCTGTTCAGACTGCCTCTGATAATAACAAGTAAACCTGTAATGATGATGAAACGGTTTTATTCGTCTTTGTAGCACTGCTGGGTTAAAACTTCTCTTAACTAATAAATCAATCAAATCTAACAATACATTACTACAATAACGTCTTTCTCTGTCAGTCTAATTGTATTTCCACCGAAAGTGCCTATCATCAAAAAAAAAATTAAAGAGAGATTACTACTTCAAAATAAACATGAAGACAATGAAAATGTGTAAATAAGTAATTTGACCATGCTCAAACTTTAAAAGTAGACGATCATGGAGTAATAATGGTAAATTGATTTGTCTATGTGAGTGACGGAATGAAAAGGTCCCGACTATATATACATGCGCTCATCACACAAATATCTGCCCCAACCCGGGACCGCTAGCTTCGTAGGCCAGATCCACTAGGCTAACATGTCCTCATCTAGTAAATAGTATAGTAAGTAAGAAGCGTAGTATAATAAGATTCAGTCGATAACATTTGTAATGTCAAAGTTCAAACACGCTCATTATGTACATGGTCATTAAGTTAGTGTGGCACGCGGCAAGTATGTAGCACCTAACCAAAAGGCTACCGCTACCCTCAGAGGCAAGTTTAATTCATAATAACATACGCGACGCGCGGCGTATGGCGCGACATTTGGGGCGAAAAGTGTGGCACTAAGCGTAGGATGCCGCCGCCATAGCTTGTCGTTCGTCTCTTCACTGGGATATGTCATCTAAAAATTTAAATTTCAATATGTTCACCAACAACTGCACGAACGATTAGAGATTTTACATCTGTCAATATGACTGGAAATAATAATTGTAGATGTCTTAGTTTACTGTATTTTCCAGCTTGAAAGTCAGAGAAAGTCAATAATTTCGTTATATTGCAATTCTCGCGCTCAACAGTCACTTGCTAAAAATCCAATAAAAGGATGAGAAAAACATTTATTTTATACGATGAAAACACTGTTAAGAATTAATTTGAATACTAATTTTCCCCGCGGTAAACTCGCCCTTAAATTTAAAATATCCTCTTACCTTAAGTCCTCCGTATTTCTTCCAGTATGACCAGCACGTGCCGCACAGTCGGTACTGTAAATGCTGCGGACCCCACGTATACCACTGGTTCGAGTTTGTCACTGTAAAATAGAGTTCATGTTATCAATCCAAAACAAAAATAACTAAAGAGATATACAGGGTGCCTCTGACCTTGGGGCTTTCAATGCAACCATCGATTCTACTCGCTAAACTGAACTACTTTTGTTCTGCAACTTTAAAAATCACTTAAATTTAGATAACTAATTTGATGTTAAAGTCGAGTTGTAAAATCAGTGTATTACATCATGGCCATAAAAGCACCATCTCATGGTACGGGGGCGATATTTCTTTGGTACGAGGGCTAAAGGAAAATGGAGAATTGGATCGCGTACATTGAAAATTACATTTAACTAGTATGAAAAAAATAAAATTTAAGTTGGACATATTTTTAACCACTTACAGAACAAAAGAAGTTCAGTTTCAGGAGTAGAAACGATCAATGCATTTAAAGCCCCAAGGTCAGAGGCACCGTGTACACTGCCCTCCTCAGAAAAAAGGGCGTATGTCTCATAGAACCGCGTATGTATTAGTGACCTTATTTCTTAATATGGGGGGTTAAATTTACTTTGACAAAAAAAATACGCCTGCGTCCTTTTTATTTAGGAGGGCAGTACTGCCCTCATAAGCCAAAAGAGGCTATCTCAAATTCAATTGCCAAAGCAGATTCAATCCTCTTCTGATAGTAATGAGGTCGCACTTGCTACTGGATTTTCGCCTGAGATAACGCCATTTGTCGTAGTAATTATGTTGGGCAATATAAATAATTTTATCAAATATTGTCGACAACAACTAAGGTCTAAATCGGGTCAGGCTCCTATTTGAAAAGCAAGTCCCCTTGCAAAGAAAACGGGTACTTACGATTATTTACAGTAGTTTAATCATAGTGTAAGTAAATGAGATTTAAAGCTACACATTAAAAGTATTATTATTTTTATGTAACTCTTTTTTTTCTACCTTTGTGACAAAAATCTCAGTTATAGTATTTATAGTATATTAAAACTACTGGAAAAAATTGAACGTGGTCAAGTCTTTGCAAGCCGGGTGTATAGTTTTAGAAATAGGTTGCAGAATCAATTTATGTTAATTTATCAAACATCAACACAAATTGACTCGTGCACTGTAACAATATTCACCATGGAACAAAAGGCGATTGCCCTTTTTACAAAATAAGAGGCAGAACAGGCTTAATTAGCTAAGATTATACAAGAGCGAAGCGTTCACATTCATCACTGCCTTGTATGGTATCTCCGACTATTACAGTACTAGTTTACTACTAAACCTGTAGCTCGCTTAAACCTGTGGTGTGTGCAGTGTTTTTTAATCCCCGAAGTCGCGTTCCATTACACAATTTTACGTATATTGATAGATATTTGAGTAGCGGGGCGCACCTTTGTGAATTAGAGGGGCATATTGACTTATAGGTATACAGGGTATATTTACAAAAGCGTTGTCAACCCCGAGTTCTCAGATGGAATGCCTCTAGGTTAGTCATGTCACCTACATCACCCGAAAACTGCTATGGTAAGGTGTGTGTTATGTGGGTTACCTTTGTATGGACCAAAATTGTTTAGTAAAATGTATCGCCTCCAACCGTTTCATTTGCCAACCCGCTTTTTTTCGGCAATCGTAAATATTTCGGGATTTTATAAAAACTAACCTAACTTACCGGGTTCTACACGATGGAACTGAAATAAATCCTGAAATATTTAGTTACAAAAAAAATGGATTGGCAAGTGATACATTTTGTCAAACATATTTCGGCCAAAAGGCAGGATGGATACGTGGCGTGTACCTTGGCAGGAGGCGCAGAGCTGCGCGGGCGGCGCGAGCGCGGCGGTGCCGTTGGTGCCGCCGTTGAGCACGGCGCCGGGCTTGCCGCCGCCGCTCGACACCAGCGCCGGGTTCGGCTTGTTGCTGTGGGGGCACTCCATATAAAACGATTCACTCGCTACTATCATCACTATACTACTAGTTAACAAAGCGCGCACTTAAAGACAAACAAAATTAAAGTAAGTTGGATGCGACATCAGAAGTCACAAAGTGTAGATAGATAGATAGATAGATAGATAAAACGTTTATTTGCGTACTACAAAACACACACACAATTGACAAAATAAAGATAAAGGAAATAAGCAGTGATACTAACATTACACACAAATTGCCAAAAGAATGTGTGCGCTGCAGCAGGGCAAATGGGTAATGGCTCAGCGTATAACTTTGCTCAACGTGAGCAAAACACTGGTATTCTGCCACAACCCCGAGGATCGACAGAGCAACAATAAGCAAAACAGAAAAGATAACAGGAGGATAGTTAATTATGCTTTTACATACTGTCACGCGTTTGGGTGCTTGTGCGTGGATTTAGGTGTGATATGTGTATGTGTGCGTGCGTGCGTGCGTGCGTGTGTGTTACTTTGCAAAACTGTGTGAGTACAAACCTACACAATTATGTCCGGCGAATGTGATGAGCCGTGAAAGAGCATTAAACAGCAAAATCCGATACCAAGTAACCGCTAGGTATACCAATAGTTTGTTTTTGTAGAAGTAAATCCCTATAATGTTTTTTAAACGAGTACTTTGATGTAAAAAGTCTTATTGGCGGGGGAATATTGTTCCAGCATTTGGTAGCTAAGTAACGGAAACAGCCGGTAAATGCTACAGTTCTGTGGCGCTGACTCTCCAAAGGGCAACGAGAGGATCTGGTTCCATATCTATTATGAAAAGAAGAGACTTTTAACTTGGAATAGAGATATTCGGGTTTTTTTAAATTTACTACGTCGAATACAAGGCATGCAAGATGTAAATGTCTACGAGAGGACATATTTAACGTCAAATCTCTGTTGAGATACGGTGTTATATGACTCCTAGGCGGAACAACGTGACAAAAACGATAGCAAGCGTTTTGGACACGCTGTATCAAACGACGTGTCTTCGACTGTAACCTTGGACCGTACACCAAATCTCCGTAATTCAATTTTGAAAGTATAAAAGATTCGCACAGTGTGACGCGTACTTTTTCGCTAAGAAGGTTTCTAATCTTATATAAAACTTTAAGTCGGTAAAAACAAGAACGAACTAGATTTATAATGTGGCTCTCAAATCGCAACTTGCTATCAAACACGAGACCTAGATTTTTACACTCCTCGACTCGTTCAATATTTTGTCCCGAGACATTTACTAGTGGATTGCATGCTAAGATTTTTGAGATCTGGTTTTTTGATCCAAGAACCATGAAATTGCTTTTTTTTGGGTTTAGCAATAACCCGTTTCTATCAGCCCAAGCTGCTACACTATTTAGGTCTTCATTTATCTTGTGCACTGCGTCATTAAATTGATGAGGATAAGCCGATACATAAATTTGGACATCATCTGCATACATATGATAATTACAATGCCTGATGCACTTGGCTATATCAGCACTATAAATTATAAAAAGTAATGGGCCAAGTATTGAGCCCTGTGGCACCCCACGAGTCACAGGCCTATGATTAGATAAAACTGTTATGCCATCCTCCTTAACTACTCTGACTGATTGGCAACGTCCACTAAGATAGCTATCAAACCATGCTAACGACTTTGAGTCCACACCATAGTATGATAATTTGGAAAGCAATAATGCGACGTATATACTATCAAAAGCACGTGAAAAATTCAGCAATGCCAGGCCAGTGTAAGGTTGCTTTCCGGCAGACAATCGGCTGCTAGCTCGGCATGTATCTCTACCGATAAAAATTATACTTTTATTGTTATTAGTTTTGCATGTTCTCCGTGGTTGCAAAAAAAGGATTTCGTTGTTAATTTTTTTATCTATTGGAAAACTCTATGAAAAGACGGTTCATTATCAAATAAAACAATCTCTTTTTTCTATAGTTTCTGTGCTAAACTATCGTAATGACGTTACGGATATGAACCACAATGTAATTAAATGAATCTGTCGTTTTCAAATTATAATAGTCACACATAAACTTTTTTAAATGGTCTATCATCAAGATTATTACAGGGTGGCCGCTTTTTACATTTCAATTTCCCTGACTTTTCCCGGTTTTCCAGGCAGTTCTTCAAGATTTTCCCTGACCAAAAAAGAGTATATAGCGTCTAAAAAAGAAGCGTTTCCTTCATAAGAGGGTCAATCAACTTTTTTTCCCGCAATTTTTAACCATTGTTACGCAATGCAATTTATATTGTAATATTACATTGATGAATAAATAAACTAAACTAACTAAACTAAACATTGTAGTAATATTTTCATAATTCACATTATAATTGTAGCCTATTGTTTAAAATGTGTAGAATAAAAACCGGTTAAGTGCGAGTCGAACTCGCGCACCGAGGGTTCCGTACCTATTTAATATAATATGGATGGAAAACGCAAAAGAAAATACTCATGTTGTTATGAACTTTAATTTCAATGCTATAAGGTCCATTTTAACTATCCTAAATTTTAATACAGATTTTTAAGGTATTTTGATAATTTTTCCAAAACTGTAAGATTTGACAACTTTATTTTATTTTTCGCGTAAAATATAAATAATTATCTTTAAATCAGGAATTTTTCAGATTTTTTGCTCAATAAACTTTGGAGAAAAAGGAGGTAATTTATTGTAAATTTTTGGCTATAAATCAAAAAGTACATCACGAAAATTTATAAAAAAAAATGTTTTGAAATTTGCAGATTAAGCCCTTTCATAAAACACACCGTTTGCAATCAAATCCCTTTAATTTTTCAACCCCCCATTCTAGACCCCTTACAAATATTTAGAAAAATTATTTCATATGGTTTATACTAAAAACAGATGCGGGCAAGCAAGTTGTATAATTATGCTAAATTTCAAGTTGACAGCTTCTACAGTTTCAGAGAAGAACTGCTGTGACATACAGAGAGACAGGCAGGCAAACAGACAGACAGGCAGACAAACAGACAGACACCGAAGTTCATAAGGGTTCCTTTTTACCATTTTGGTACGGAACCCCAAAAATGTGGTACTTAACTCAGTTGACTATTCAGTAGGTATATTTAGGTATCATAAAAATCCAATTAGAGATCCAATCATGTCAATTAGAGAGATACTGGGAAGTATTGTCCTACTTTTTTTGGCAATAAGTCGGGTGTGATTTGGTCACAAGATACATAACACTCATACTCGCTTCGCTTGTCGTCGTACCTATCAGAGATTATGGGATTGTCTTACTTTTTTGGCAGTAAATCGGAATCTGTTGTGATCGCAAGATACCTACTTACCTAACTAAAATAATACCGCTACAATTGGTCACATGAAAAAGAATCTTAAACTAAAGATGCTTGTATTAAGAATTATTTATCATATTCTACACGATATATAGATAAGAAACGAGTGTTATATTGACATCATTTTCACACCAACGAGAATTTTCCAAGTCCCTGAATCTTAGTAATTTGGACTAACTCAACATTACAAAAGAAGCTTAGTTTAACATATTCTACACGACGCATTAATAAAAAACACAATAAGTTATATTAGACTTCATGATGATGTTTTTTTTAAGTCCAGCCCCTCTTTGCTACACTCCAACAATTTTTTTCCCTGAACTTTATTAAAATTCCCTGACTTTTCCCTGACCCGCGAAATTCCCTGACTTTTCCCGGTTTTCAAGAAAGTGGCCACCCTGTATTAGCATACTATAGGTCTGTTTTAAAAAGTCGTACGTAGATAGCTTAATCATATCGACGGTTCTGTGACTCAATCTCGTATATTGAATTTTGCCCAGTATAAACTGACACGCACTAAGTATGCACTCGCGTACTTAGTGAGTGTCAGTTTATACTGCACAATATTCTATATACGAGGTTGAGTCACAGGACCGTCGATATTATTTTGTATGACAAACATGTTCCAAAAAAAAAAAAAAACAATTCATAAAGTATTACAATGCACCAAGTCAAAAGATCGTCTGGTTCAGATCTCAAGCGCATAAAAGCCACTCGCTTTTTAAAGTAAAGCATTACAGTACTTGTTACACTGTAGTTCACTCAAAAAGGCAAATAATAACGGCAACAGAATTCCAACAAGTTAGTAAAGGGCGTCGCGGGTACAAACACTCACTAGTTGGGAATGTAGACTTGCTTGAGCTTGGACTCCGCCTCGACGGCTTTGACGCGCTTTTGCTGCACGTAGCGGTCCGTCGTCTTCCACATGTAGTAGTACTCCACTAGGTTCTTTAGGGTTTTCCATGGCAACTGCGTACAAGGCACTAGATTATTATAAAGTAACAACAAAATACTAATTTTGTCATGAATAGAATAGAAAAGAATATCTGATCTCCTAGTCCCAAACTCCACCTTGGCTTTTACAGTGGACTACAGAGATGTATCCACTTTTGAATAGTCCAATAAGGTGACAAAGTGGATACTTACATCTCTTTGTAGTTGACTGTACTATGGGAACTATAGTGATACCCCTTTAAGAACTCAATCCTGACAGCTGTCATTTAATCACATCTTTTTATTCTTAATTAATGGCTTGCACTCCTTGTTTTAACAAGGTGTTTGTCGCCAATGCCGCGATTTAGACAATCACCATAAACTTAAATAAGAAATAAGTCCATGAATATCACAAGCGAGGACAATTGTTCGATTAAAGAGTATCTATACTCTGATTATTCCAAGATGATTCTTTTGACAGCTCATATAAATACTTATTTCACTTATTTCTTTAACTCTACATAAATACTTCATCGGTACAAACCTAGTCAAGGAATTTTAAATAATTATTCGCCTTTTTTTAAATACCTCTCTTGTGAGTATAGTAAATGATTGAAATTACGTAATACGGCTGTCACAGGCATCATCATAGAATAATCAGATTATAGTCTGGTGGAATAGTCAGAAGCACATGGGGTTAGCTCCACGCGCTTCTGTCAAGTTCATTTCAGCACGCCTGCCTATTCTTGAAAAAGGGGTTATAATTTGTACTGAGATGACAGGTGTCAGGATTGACTTCTTACCGGTCTAGTACTGTAGGCAACCGTAAACATACTTATACTGAGATAGTAGATTGTACAACAAGTGCATAAAACGCACCATTTTACGCGAGACGTTTATCCATCCAAGCGAACTTGCGAGCGAGGATGGATATAAAGTCGAGTGTTAAATGGGTTTTATGGACAAGTTGTACACTCTAATTTTCACTTCGATTGCGAGGAAATGAAACAGCAACATGTGCAAATTATTGTAACACAAATATTGACAATGACAAAATAACTCTAGTTCCCGCCAATTTTCTTTTTCTTTTTTTTTCATTAGGTACGTGACATCTGACTTAGGTCGTTACATACCGCTCAGTTATAAAATCATTTTGTTTTTTATATCTATGATAACTTATTGTCATGCTTATATTGATTTACTCAAATATAATAATAATAAAAGCTACAAAATAAAAAATATAAGTTTATTTCATGAAGTTTTATTGTGTACTTTGGCTGTTGGTATCCTTGCCTTGGTCTTAGAATACTAACGAAACGAAATTAAATAAAGAGATTACTCTATGAAGTTAAAGTTGTTCGTGTGGCTGTTGGACCGATTGCCTTGGCCTTCGACAAAGATTTTACTTTATGCACTAGAGCATAAAAAGCGACTTTATGTCGCCTACGCACGACATAAAGACGGACTTTTGGAGCATGAGAAACGAAAAATACATTGTTTTTGTCTTCAAGAAGGCGAACGAGCACACTAGCGACCACATGGTAAGTGGGATCTAAGACCCATAGACATGTTCAAAACTATAATCTTATGACTACAATCCTAAGAAAGCAAATGCGTTGCCAACCCTGAGTACTAAGATGGAATGCCTCTATGCTAGTAATTTCACCGGTTGTCTTATCCCTACGCCAGAACACACCAATTGGCGGTGGGTTAGAGGATAAATAAAATACATATAAAACAGCCACGACTGAGGAACAGATACTCGCGCTCATCACACAAATATTTGCTCATACCTTTAATTCTAGGAAAACTTCGTAGGCAGCATCAATACCAACTAGGCTAACTGTGTGATACTCACAAAGTCCTGCCTTATGTCGGCGAAGTCCTTGCCGTATTTGTCAAGCGCCTCCTCGAACAGGTTGGCCTCGGACGCGGACCACTCCTCCATCTCGTCGCGGCACAGCACGGGCCCCGACGCCGGCACCAGCGACGACAGCGCCGACTCTATGCTGTACCCGGACTTGTGAAGTGTGTCCATCGCGTGGAACTGTGGGATATTATAGGACGTGTAAAAAACTTAGCTAAACATGTGCGTCGATGTATATATAATTGATTAGCGTTGCGGTTTAGAGCTGATATTTGTGACGTTAGATATCAACGAGACCAGCTCCTGCGATCTTCATTTTGAGAAAAACCTTGTCTGATCGGACTGACCACTTGAAAATTCAAATCCAATTAGATTTTGGTAATATTTGCATGGTGTGGATTTTAAATTTGTTTTAGTTTGGTTTACCTGCCTCATACTTGACCAAATTTGTAGAAATATGATTGAGGCATATGAAAATTTTAGAAATGATACATTCGACCAAATTTATTTCTTAGGCACCGAGATCTTCACTAATATATTAACACGAGAATCACAGAACCCGTCACTATTAAGAACTGTGGCCCTAGACAGGAAGTAGTCTGCGAACGCTATCGTTATCGAAAATGTATATATAGGATTGTCGTAAGCTGCCGTACGGTCGCGTCGAGCGCTTATGTCACTTCCACTAGGTCAATCAACCATTAGGTTTGGTTATACCTCGTTGCTGTGCTGACGTCTCTTGGGTCACTCTTTAAAACTACGATTTCAAAGGATACATGTCCACCAAAAATCAATTTCATGGGCACAAACCCATTATATATGGGTTTTCTCCTGAGTGTGCTAGATGTATATATATTTTAAGTACCCGAAACCGACGTGCATGCATGAGTCGATGTATGAATGTGGAAGAAGCGAAAGTGATTTATCAGGATCGTAGTAGGTGGAAAGAAGTGGTCTCTGCCTACCTCTCTGGGAAACAGGTGTGATATAATGTATGTATGTATGTATGTATTTATTATAAAACTGTATCACTATTGTCTCCTGGCTCACGGGACAGAATAACAACAACAAAAACATGATCAACCCGTATTGGCAGTTTTCGAAAATCGTTTACGTTAGCGTCATGCATCGTGTCTAACCTCGCTGATCTGTCAGTGCGTGCGTGTGTGGTAGTGCTCACCAGTGTGATGTCGCGCGAGGCGGCGGCGGCGGACATGTGCAGGGAGGGCTGCTTCACGCTGGAGGAGCAGTCGAGCGCGCGCGCGAACGTGCCGACCGAGCGCGCCACCACCAGGAACTGGTCCGTCTGCCGGTCCGTCAGTCCATGTGAGGGCGTCCACACTAGCGTCTCCAGCACTTCGTTCGCTCGCCCGTCCTCTTCGCCTGTAAAGAAAGAAACACTAATGATTAATGACCTGTTAAGGCTTGTTGTCGGAGATCAATTTTGCTTCGCAAAAGAAAATTAAACTTAAGCTTTTAAAGTGGCGATACAGACCAAATATAAATTAACCCTTAATCAGGCTAGATCACACATAGTACAGTCACGTCAGCCTTAGGTAAACATACAAGTGGGTACTATTGAGTAGATTTTATGTAGGAAACATGAATCCTATGGCTTGGTTAAGGGTTAAAATACTTTGTGATTGACAATTACACATTTTTTTTAATAGTAAACTTTTACATACCTTCTTTTAATAAATTAGTTACTTCAGTCTGATATCTACTTCCCACTCGGATTTCTCCCTTATCTGCTAATAAAGTCTTTTGTGAAGGATCAAATACTAAACAATAAAAAAATGCGTCCTGAAACAAAAGAGAAATTGTGTATTAACACAATGCTTTATAGCTATTCAAAAGATAAAAAACCCCGATATAATGGATTTCATAAACGGCCCAACCAATTCTTACGAAACCTAGAAAATAACCATCGCAATCGAACAATCTTTTTTTAAATGTCCATGCCATTGTGAGCTACGATGACAGACAGTCACACAAACAAACACAAACTTATATCACATCTTTTTTTGTCGGGGGCTTTAAATTGTGTACCTGGGTCTTGGTATCCACGGCAATATTTTATTACGTTTACCGGTATTGAGTTTGTTCAAGATCCTTGAAAATTAAGCCGCTATCGGAAGTTTGAACAATGAGCAGGTTTAGTTTTGTCCCAACAAAAGCAAACGGAACATGACATCAGGCCAGGGCGCGAAGTTTCCTATTAGACGCGAGAGTGCACGTCGCTCCGCAGTTCACGGCAACGTACAAACTCAGCATTTGACATCTATACATAAATTTAAATTTCTAACATTATTCATCAGTTGAACTTGGATTTATTACACTAGCATATTCTCTCCTACCTTTACTTTATTGAACAATACACAAAGTAAGTACAAATGGCAGACTTAATGCCTTGAGGCTTTCTCTACCAGTCAACCATTGGGCCAAAGAAAGACAAGTAGAGGTTGGTGCAAAATTTGATGAAATAAGAAATTACATATGTCACAATATAAAACAAACTATATTTAATTATTTAACAGCAAATTAATTATTTTTATCTACATACTAACTGTTAACAGCCACTCCTCCCGCGTAGAAGTCGTATATCGCTATCGGTAACTATCGAATTTACCGGGATAAAATATACTCTATGTCCCTATGGGTTTAAGGTATCTCTATACTAAATTTCATTAAAATTGGCTCAGTGGTTTAGCTGTGAAAGTGTAACCAACAAATTAACAGAATTACTTTCTCATTTATCACATTGGTATGGATCCAGGATATAGATAGACGGATGTTTTTGGCTAACGGTTTTGCGTTACTCTCGGGTAGCATAAGTAAATTAAGTAATAACTTAATAAGCTGGAACGCCGCCAGCGCTATTGGCGATTCACAGTGTAGCATGGTACGAGACGCTCAGCGTGTCTTTTGGATTCAAGAGTCAAGTAAAACTGGTACATAAAGCTAGTCAACAATGAAGTTAGGAGGGGTGTCAGAATCTAACATAACTAAAGACAGACGTGTGAGGCAATAGGGATGTTGACTAATAGTCAAATCGGCTACTTTTTAGGCCCTGTTGGCTTGATCAGTAGTTAAACTAATAGTTAAAATTCGAAAAAGGAATGGAAAATTTGACACATTTCCTTGAGATTTTAACCATTAGTAACGTTTTTTGACCATTCGTTAGTTTAACTACTGAGCAAACAACAGGCCCTTAGGAAGTGTTAAATCGATAGCTTTCATGGTATTGTGTATATTATGAAGTACTGACGACGTCTGTATTACCGTCAAATACAATTCTCTCTTCTTTTATTTTGGTTTTCTAAAAAACCATAGCAAAATTGTGTCGGTCGTGAAGTTCGGTACAGACAGTTTTTAAAATGGGATGCCATGTCAATTGTTCACTAAACGCCATTACTGCTATCCGTGATAAGCGTAACCATGGTAACATTGCTGTAATGTTTATTACAGAACGGTTATTACTATGGTAACGCTCATTCCAGAACTGTTATCGCCATGACAATGCTATAGGTTACACAATGGATTGCATTCAGATACGATTAACCAAATTTACAGTACCTAGAAAAAACGATTAACCTGTGCGACTGTCAACATTTTTATTATTAAAGGTGTAGGTGTGTGCGTGTGTAGTGCGGTCGTGCGGTCCTCCGGTACATACTCACATCCTTATTGAGATAGCTGAGCAGCGACTCGGTCTCGTTGAGTAGCGTGACAGAGCACTTGCCGCGGATGTGCGTGGCGGGCAGGGTCTCCACGTGCCGTGAGAGAAACAGCTCGCGGTGCTTCGCTTGGTGCCGCTGCTTGGGCGCCAGCCCGTCCGTGCCTGGCAGCTCGCTAGATTCCTCCTCCATTGACGCTGGAAAATAACAGCGTTTTATTAGATATCTCCTTCATTTTACGTTACATGCCAAGAAGTGGATAAGAGATAAGTCGTAAGAGAAACGGTGAACTCGACCACACTTATCGAAAACTCCAAGTGCGCTGTTCGGCGCTCATCGCCGATCAACCGTCCATCGGCCACATGGATATTCTCGCCCTAGCACTCCTAGCAGCTAATGTGTTTGAGCTACAACATAAGCATTCGATTCCGTGTCGATAAGAGACTTAAGGGCACCACAGACTAACCGTTTTCTTGCCGTCTTTCTGTCAAACCTTAAAGGTGGGTTCACATTTTTGACATGGTTCCGTGACCGTGTCAGTAAAGTGAGTCAGTTCCTACCGGTTATGAGGACAGTATTTGTCAAATTACGACGTACTGTCGCGATGTGACCCATCCCGAGCGCATGAGTTTCACTGTCCACATTTAGCGTAACAAATCCTGTAGATTTGCCACGCAGTCTGATGCGACTGAACACTATAGTTTGGACCCACTTAAAAGACACAATAGTCAGTGTTTTAATACGATGAATTGACAGGGTTAAACCGACAGACGGACTATAAGTGTGTGGTGCCCTTTAGACACGATTCAACTTTGAGGAGGACGGGACAACAGGGGCATTTATGTATCCAGAGTACGAGCCAAGAGTTTAGTTAAGGACTTGGCCAATTAGTTTGAGATTGGACCCGATTGTTTTTTCATTTTTTTTTCATTTTAAGTAATAATTTCGTGTAAAGGAAAACGTACAGACAGTTTTTCATGATATCTACAACATATTCAAAAATCGTAAAAATCGGACGAGGTTTAAGGGGAGAAAAACGTTTTCGCATTTTGTATGGACATTTTTAGCTTCACAATCCTCTTAATAGACCGCCTGAAATAAGAAGCGTCAGATTCAAATTAGCGCTGTCATTTTGATTATGACAGCTGCTCATAGAATAGCAAAGTGTTTTAGCGACACCTAAATAAAATTAGGGAGTTTAGAGGTCGCTGTAGAATCGGGTCCATTGTGCCCTGAGGGCTCAGACAAGATGCACTACGCTAACTAACGTTTCTATTCGATTCGTTTTTAAACCTATCGCGTCACTGTTAGACCACGTGACTTTTCGTATCACGTCATCTTCCAGTGACGCGATTGGTTTAAAAACGAATCGAATAGAAACGTTAGTTAGCGTAGTGCATCTTGTCTGAGCCCTCTGATATTTGTTTACTAACGCTATTGCGATTTTTGTATGACAATGGCTTGATGAGATGCCGAAGAGGTTATGGCTATGTTCTACGTGTTTTCTTTCTGTCTTGCGCCTAGAGTAACTCTGATAAATAGACAAAAATGTGTCTTTAAGTACACAATAAGAAATGAAAAATTTCGGTAGCTTGCTCATATAATTTCAGACAGCGATACAGAGTTCAAGTGCCATAAAGACAATATTTAAAACACCTGATAGGAGTTGTATGCCTGTATTAATTAAGTCGATGGTTTTATTATATTAACTTTCTCTTGTATTATTATGGTATAACTAGCTACTGCCCGCGACTTCGTCTGCGTAGATTTCGATTAGGTATCGTTATTCACTCGGGAATGTTGAAATTTCCGATATGAAATACTTTTCAAGCGTTAATCTACGGCATAAGGTATTTCCATATCAAATTTCATCCAAATCCGTCATGCCGTTGCAGCGTAACAGACAAACTTTCGCATTTATAATATGAGTAGGAAGTACGAAAAGTCTTGTATACTATATTACATCCCAGGTATAATTTAAATTTGTTATAGGTTCGGTCGAAAACGCAGTGATGCTGCAGAATTATTCGCAAGTATAGAATATTTTACACAGTGCTCAATTACCACCATTTTTAATGCACCACAGCGGACATGAATATATGAAAAAAAAAAACATCTGCCTTTGTTCTCGGTTCTAGACAAGTAAACTAGGACGCATAAAAAACATGACGTCTTATCAAAAACTATCAATATTGCTTTATACTAAATCAGCAGAGTTTAAAAAAAGAAGCCGTGCAATCAAGATCTCGGTCTTATTTCCTGAATTTATTATTAAAAAACTTGTTTGGTAAATAGTGCAATGCTGCAATTCATCAATATAAATTTATTCATGCACATCAAAACTGGTGTAGGTACTTAATATATTTTTTTACCTTTCTGTGCGACCTCATTTTTCTACGACCTAATTAACATAAAAAAAGAGTTATTTGTACATAAAGCCTGGATAGCGGATGGTTTTATGCAGACCACCAAAATTGTTAGAAAACATACAAAATATCCGAATTCGACTATGGTAAAACCTTTGGATGTTTAATTTGGTGGCAACTTAACAAAGGGTAGTAGGTATTGATAAGAAAAAATGTTTATTAACGTTAGAGAAGACCCCCACCCAGTGAGAGGCGGAAGCCGATTTCGAAAGATCGCGCCAATCAAGCCGCTGAGTCACGGCAGTAGCAAGGACGCGTTGATAATACGAGTTGTTTTATGACAAAGAGTTTTTCATACTGGACAGGAGCTAGTCGTGTGCTCAATAAAAAGTTGATTCTTTAAATGGTAAATGTAGATATTAATTGGTGGAGTAAAGCCGCTGATTATGCTCTGCCGCCGGCAGGTGTTGCGAAACATGCCCACGTCAACTTTATAATTTTTATACGCCGGCGTACCCAACCGCCGCCATTACGCCACGCGGCATTTTATTTAATTACAAAGTGCCGATGTACATTTCCGTCTGCCAATGTTAATGAGGAATCGGAATTATTACTTTACTAATCCTACGTTTTTATATACATGTAAAGGAAACATTCAGAATGTCATTAAAACTTCCGCATCGGGAGCGTGTTTTCCTGTATCAGTGTAATGTAAAGTCAAGTGGGGCGTTGTCAACGAAAAAGTAAACATAGGGCCGCGTTCCCGGGTCCCGCGGCTGACAAAAGAGCGAGGGAAGCTGGCGTGGCGTCCCGCGACGTCTTGCGACCTCATTGCGATTGGACTCGATATTACACCAGGTGGAGTACCGTCACACGACTTGTATGCATAAATTTAAAGTCAATTAAATATGTTTACAAATTCAGTGCCGAATACTTGACATCGGGTCCATTTTGTTTGTAATTCGAGAGGCTGGCGTTGAATCAATTAAGATAGGTTTTGAATGGCAACGAAGGCGCGTGCGGCCGGCCGGGAGGGGCGGGCAGACGCGGGGTGGGTTCGGGCTACTTATTATTACCACGCAGACACCTCACTAATTACACACGGGTAATAATAAAAAGCTGTTTACTGGAGCCGATTTTGGCATTATAAAGGGCGTGCGCTACACGACAGATGTCACAGTATTATAACACAATGCGCTACACAATGGATAGCGTGTAATAATAATATCGACATCTTTATTTACTATTGAACCGACTCCATTTACTTGAGCTGATCATGCGCAGATGCAATAGTAATTTTGGTCTTAGTTTAAGAAATGAAAAAGAAATCGAAACGGCGACTGGTTACAATTTTAACCCGTTATTGGCATTAATAAGGTAAGGGTGAAAGGGACAAAAAGATGGGAAAGACATTAAAACAAGCGGGTGAAATTAATTCCATCGGCAATACCGAGATGAGAGTTGGTGTGAGGCAAAAACTGAAAATGCGATTGTTCGTTCCTCCCGGCTGAGAGCTAGGTAAGCGCCTGTCGATAATGACCCTCCTCGTCTCGATGCCGATATCGATATATTTAATCAGTGTTGAATTAATTTAATTTTTATTGAATATTATTAATACCTACAAACTGAATATTATTAATATTCTGTCTCTAATCGTGTGATGTGATAACGCAAACCACGAGGCAGAAACTAGCAAATGTTGTCGCACACATTATTATCTTGTATCAAAGTAAATCATTTAAATTTGTATCTAAAATACTGTATCATACAGTATATATTAATATTCCTAACAATGTAACCGCGCTGTCTACTCGCGGTCTGCTCGCACTGTTGCTTGCAAATACGCACTGTACATGACAGTATTTTAAGTTCATATTTGAATGGCTTCTTTGAGACGAGACCATCCCGAGCTAAAGTGTGCCGAACCGTACATCGAGTAATCATGTAATATTCTATCAGTGAATTATCCTCCTAAGGCCCAAAGTCCTTTTTAAAGGCCTTCGTCCGGCCATTCAAATAAAGTTCTAATGCAAAGAAAGTAAAGTGGAATTTATTTTGTTTTTATAACTAATGATCAAATTAGAAAATCGAATTTATTTCATTCACAATAGATTCATATTCCATTGATAAATTTCGTTGTATGCTGGGCCTTACGAGGGTATTAATTATTAACTAACATTTAACACCCGGTTAAAAAAACACGTTAATGGAAATCGGAACACAGGTACCTACATTTTCATTTTAAGTTCAAAGGAAGGTTTGACACATGGCCTTTTTAACGATACGATTTTTATCAAACGATACATTCTAGCCCTTTCATTCCTAGAACCATCCGTATATCACAACCATATGCAAATGTTAGAACGATCTGCGTTATGACGAAGCTGTAAAGGTCGAAAGCCGCGGCTGTATTCATAGAGGTGAAAGATTTATCGATACGATAAAGCATTCAGCGACGGCATCACTATGTTGTAGCGGCGGCGACGGGGGCCCGCCATTTACTGCGGCGCTCCGGGCCGGGGGCGGCCGCCGAATTGCGGGGGATTTACTTTATGATAATTATTTGGATTGGCATCGCGAGGAAAGGAGCTAGGGCGCACTCGACGCGATCTCGAGACGACCGACGCCACGCCGGCAAAAAAAATCACAGCTTTTACACCGGACCGTTTTTATCGTCACCGGGTAATTTGCAAGACGATTGGCCGAGTTATAGAGCGCTCTTAACATTTTAATTAAGATACTGCTCAAAAATTATTGGCTATATAAGGATATCTTAGATCAGAACGGGGTGTTTGATATGCGAGATTACTTATAATAGGTGGCGGGAATTCCATAATGCAAGATCACATCGCACATCACGTGGAGTGGAGCGCAATAATTAGGTAATTTATAAGATCAGCTCTAAAGCTCATTTTGTACGACATCATAATTATTCATAGGATCTAAGTAGCCTCATTTTATTACAATAAGTCACATTGACTTTGGTTGAATCTACTTGTTGGCCTTTGTTCTCTCCGCTTCAGCGCAAGGTGATGTCGAGTTGCACAAATCAGTTGGGTCATTCAAATCTAAACAATGATTAATTTATAAAGTTTATTTACTCAATAATTACTATTGTGTCCGTACACGTAATATGTAAACAAGTAGGTAATCAGTTGATATTGAAGCTGTCCAGCCGCATTGCCGCATAGTGGACATCTCGACTGGATGGAGGCTGGATGCAAAACTAATTGTCACTTCAGTTTCACACCATAGCTCTCATTAAGCACCCTCTGATGAGCGTAAATTAATGTTCATCTGTTGCAAATGAATGCGTTGAGGGCTATTCGGCTGTTCGGCATTCGCTAGCTGGAGCCAACCAGGTACCGAGCCAGGCCGTAAGCCCGTGCACTCAAGTGCATGCAATGGAAATATTTTATGTAGTTTTCAATGGAATACTGCCACTCGATTTTGTTTTGTTGTCTAGGTTTCGTTGGTGATGTCTGTAATTGTTTGATATTTGTTGATTGCTATGTGGTTCCGTGGTATCATCGTTTGCCTGCGAAGCCGAACTCGACTCTCGTCCGTGCTAGGTGCTAAGGTTTGCCGTTAATCTCCGTTTTCATCGCTCTGACTAGCTCTCTTAAAGGTATTGAAAGAGGTATCTTGGTTTAGGGTTAATGTCTGGGTGCAAAGAACATTACGGATTAAGTTGTTTTTAAGGTAGACATTTAGTGATAAATTACTTTTAGAAGTCATCATCATCATTTCACTTTAGAGCTAGGCTCTTGTCGGTAGTAATTGCCACTTTTACCACTTTTAGAAGTAATCATTCAAAATTAACAGAGCTAAGCATAATTGCATAATTTGTTGTATGAATTGTTTTGGGAAATGAACAAGACAAAAATAATTGTTTTAACTTCTTGTGTGAAAACTATGATGTGAATGTTATACGTTATGAAGTTTTTGCTTACAAGATAATTTTAAATGCATAACACGAGATTGTGAGGAATACGGGTTAAACATGAAAGCGGAATATTCAGCGGAGGGCTGCCATGAATGAATATTTTGCGATGGAGATTTTTATCGTTATTCATACTTTCTGGGAGACGCATTACAAAGTGTTTATGACAGTTTTATTTCATTCGACGAAACATGTTTATTGAGGAATTGTAAATGTGGGTATTTTGTCTGGTACCCTTGGTTAAAGGAAAAGTGAGTGGACCGTCGACCGCCACGCCTCTTCTGCTTATCGGGACTATTTCGGAAATTTAATAACAGAGGATTAGGGCTACACACGCGTCACTACGCAACTAATTAAAGCGTAGGCAAAGAGAAAATGGCAATCTGTAGAGTCGTCCCCCCGCTAGTGGAGGGGGGTGTCGGTTACGTGTGCCCCCTTGGGGTGGTCGGGTGTATGGTTTTTCTGCTCGGGCATCCTTTGCTTACTTATTGATCCAGTCAAATGTGTGGAGGTGGCGTGGTGGGTGGCGCGCCCGGCCCCGCGCCCCCCAAGGGGGGTACGTCCAAATAAATCTGCCGCCCGCGAAACACCGCAATGACAACAGCGGCCGACGGTAAGATGCGGCCTCAAGTCTCCGACCGGCCTCGGCGAAGTATCGCAGACAACAGGTGTGAAGGTCAACCATCAACCATCTCTGCATCACCATACAGAAATCATCGATTGAAATTTTAATTGGAATGATTTCCATCGTAAGATACGGTGGGCGCGACGTTAGTGAGGAACAGGCATGCGCGCAACCGTCGGCTGGGTTCCTAGTGGCGAAACCGCGACGCCTCTGCTCTCTTCACAGAGGTCAATGACGTCCGATCCCCAAACAACAGATAACAGCTATGTCATTATTAAACATCCTGTACTCCGATCAGATGAGAATGAACATCCTAGGTGAAATTACCGGCTGCGATGTAACACTGGATGACCAGAAGCATCAAGCAACTGCAGCATC
Source organism: Acleris literana (assembly GCA_946894065.1). Classification (NCBI taxonomy): domain Eukaryota; kingdom Metazoa; phylum Arthropoda; class Insecta; order Lepidoptera; family Tortricidae; genus Acleris; species Acleris literana. The sequence goes on along the minus strand of OX335685.1, from coordinate 5,023,446 downwards.
TGTTACTAACAAGCTTTAACCCACATTCTTATTAGCAAAGCTTACCAAATAAATAGTCGCTTTAAATTTTTACCGCGTCCTCGGTGCAATGTAAACAAAGAAGTCACTGGCTTTTAATGGCGACTTAAAATTTAACAAGCCCTACGAACCAGCGCACCGCTTCGTTAATTCTAACGTTTATGGTAAAGTCGCTACAGTTTTATAAATAGGTCTCAAACCCCTGATTTCAAACGATCGCCTAAACTTACAGTCCTCCCTCAATTTCAGTTAGCGGAATTCGCAGGTTTTACCACTATGTTTTTCTTTCACCATAAGAGCATTTTTTTACTACTAAACCCAGCTGTTGGTACAGTCGAGTTCATAAATATGTGTACACTTCAGTACCTTGTCACTTTAATCGCTGTGACAATTCATATATGGCTGATGAAACATGACATTAAATAGACAAGGTGCTAAAGTGTACACATATTTATGGACTCGACTGTACCCTGCGATCACGAGTAACCTCAAGCCACTAGGACACCGACGCTGTAGGATCGGTGGGACAACCCCAGATCGAAAGACTAAAGTCATGCGAGTAGTAGGTATTGGCTAATCGTTATGATTCGTCATTTTATCATTTATCAATTATCATTGATCTTCTTTTAACCCACAACCAGGAAGGTATTGCAGCGCCGGTACGAATGTCAGGATTGTATACAGTTATCTTTTACGATGGATAAATTAAAATAAAAAAACCCGATTTAAGAATTAAAGGTAATAACTGTGTTTTTGGCATTTGTATCGATTTTCAATAAAAAAAAACGCGCAAAAATAATTGACACGCAAATCATTTAAAATAATCTCCAATCTCTAAAATATCTTGTGTAGCTAGGAGGTAGGGTTAAGTTAAGCTAGGTTTTACTTCTCAATTTTTCATGTTTTCTGGTAATTCGATACATTCCCATTTTTACACGACTGACTAAAAACATTTCAGGGTTCGTGTATGTATGCACGATTCTTTATTCCACTATAAGTTCTAAACGCCTGAGCCGATTTAGATGTGTGTGGTATCGTTAGAATCCAGATAGAATTTCACCATACCGGGTGACATAGGCTAGCTAAACTGTTAAAATTGAAACAATGGCAAAATGTTAAAAATGTTAATTATTAACATAGGTATATGGACGACAATATAAAAAATGCAGTCAGGTTTTCAAAGCTTGCTTCAATTTTGTTATTTATTACATTGATTGGTCTCAAAAGCGGAAAATTAAAAAAAAAAACGGCCAAATAGGTTTAAAAACTTAGATTCTAATAATGTAAGATACCACAGAAAACCTTCTGAAAATAACATGAAATGACGGATTTTTCGTGGGCATAAGGGAAAATTACAAAAATTCAGATTAAAATGATCAATATCTCCGGAACTAGTAAAAATCGCTGAACATTGATAGGGGTTAAATCGATAGGTTTTTAGCTGTCTATCAACCCTAGGCGGGTTGACTAGAATTTCAGGTTATTCAAGAAAACGAGGAATGTTAATATGGTTTATTTTACTGCCAAACTTTAAATTGAAGGGTCCACGGAAAGAACATGTCTAGTCACATTAGTAACTTTTTGAGATATCGTGATTTGAAAGTTAGGAAACATCTTATTTTGTACGTAATTTTCGTGTAGAGGTTTTTTTAAGAGTGAAAAAATACAAGACAAATGAAGATTTATATCTTAAACTGAAAGGTAGGTAATAGTTCATTTCGTCCTCTAGCTTTTGAGAATCAAAACTCATTTTTTTTTAAAAGTGACTAGACATGTTCTTTCCGTGGACCCTTCAATTGTTTTACGAATGTCACTGACCTCGGGATCTCGGGGATGGCCCTGGCTGTATTGCATATTGCATTTAGCTGATAGATGGGTGAAAGTTATTTCTTATGCACAGCACACAATTATAATTTGAGTTTGCCCGACGTTATGACGTCAGAGTGTGTGTGTGGGCTCGAGAACGTTAGGAGTAGCTTATCAAAACATTGGTTTGTTCGACGACGCGATGGGCCAGTTGTTAGTGACCCTGCCTACGAAGCTGGAGGTCCTGGGTTCAAATCCCGGTAAGGGCAGATATTTGTGTGATGAGCGCGAATATTTGCTCCTGAGTCATGGATGCATGGTATATATTTCTCTATATAAGTATTTATATCGTTGTCAAGTACCCATAGTACAAGTCTAGAGCTTAGTTTGGGACTAGGTCAATTGGTGTGATACTGTCCCCAGTTTTTTTAAAGAGGTATATCTTGATTTCCTTCATAATACGTACTGCAAGAATGGAATCCGCTTCCGGCGCGTCTGTATTTCCGATGCATACAATACCTAGGGCGAATAGGCATCTTCTGGCGTGAGCTCGCGTCATCGTCGACAAACTCTTCGTCCTCCAAGGGCAGGAGTTAGTCAAGAGCAAACCCATTATCAATAAAATAAAATGTTTTTTTTTTAGCCTACGACTTTGTTTGTGTACAGTCAACAGCATAAATAAGTGATCATTTATGTACCTACCTTGTCGCTTTCAATCGTTTCACAATTTTGTATGACATTTCAAACACGACGTTAAAGTGACAAGGTACATAAATGATCACTTATTTATGCTGTTGACTGTACCTACCTAGTATTTGTTCTTATCTTTAAGGAACTGTAAAAATTTCCGAGAAATCAAAAGAACTCTGTCACCCAACAGCTTCTCTCCTTTCTGTGCAAAATCATAGGTAAGCACCCACAAACAAATCAACAAATACTTAAGACTAATCGAAATAAACTAGTAATATCTGATATCTGATGTGTGATACGATGACCAATAGATACGTCAAACTTGTAAGCTCTACGGGAAAGGACGGGATTACACCTGTAAGTTATTATGTAAGTTTTGAAAAAAAGCTATATGCAAGAGAGAGATGCAGATATTTGCCACTCACTCTTACCCATAGTTGCGTCTCAAAACTTACATAATAACTTACAGGTGTAATCCCTGCCAAAGGATGCAGAATCCCACGCCGTAGTAATCGGCATAGAGACGAGATAAAAGAAAACTTGTCACCAGGGACCCGACCACCCATTCCCGTATAAAAGCCTTTAAAAGATTTACCTCTCGAAGTATAACCCACTAAAAGAATAACCCCTTTGGAAATATATGACTGAGTTATTTGTTAAACTAACCATTCACATAAGGGAAACCTAAAGAGCTAAAGCCTAGATCAAGCAGTAAATTGATAAGGGTAACCTTATAAATTGCGCTTAAAAAGCCAAACGAACGGCTTTTTATAAGGGTAACCCTTATACATAGCGCTTAAAAAGCTTAGCAGCTTAGCTTAGCTTAGCGCTTAACGGCTTTTTTAAGTTAAAGGGATATTGGTATCACTCAAAATATAGCGCTTTAAAAGCAAAATCGAACAAGACTTATATGAAACGGATTGGTAATGGTAACTCTTATAAATAGCGCTTTAAAAAGCAAAGCTTTTCTAAATAAATAAATCCTTATAAAAACCCATTCGAAACCCCTTGAATGGGATAGCGGGCCGGTCACTGCTTGTCAAAGAAAAATAAAATCTTAGAAGTTTTTAGGCTCAGCGATTTTAGGGACCGTATTAACTAACTGATCTCGGCTGAGATACCTGTCTTAAGACATGTCAAAATAGACGTCAAGTCATTAAAAAATGGTCATGTCCGGCGGGTTTTGAGACGGTCATCTCAGTTAAGGTCAGTTCATTAATACAGCCCTAGGTCTTTTGCTGGTCATTAGTACTACGACCTCGTAATGCTGAGCTTGACCGATACTAATTTAAAATTTAAAATTCAGTGACAAATGCACTCGAATCGTTATGGAATATAGCCATAGCCATGGGCTCGTCCCTTATCAAATTCAAAATGTGGTTAGCTGTTCATATTAGTAGTTTTACAGAGGATAAAACATTGCCTTGTTTATTTGGTTCTTAACTTAAAACTAAATTAAGCTTTATATGAAGGTCAGTTGGTGATTCCTTATTAAGGATTGCTAGTAGAGGACATGAACTTTAATAATTTTTTGAACCTATAATTTTACTGATTGACTAGCAGACTTAACAGCCTAGGATACCTATTTTAGTTGTTATGAAAGTACACTACATCTACCTCTTTCATTAATGAAACGTAAAGCAAAAATAGAAGAGCGGGAAACTGTTCATACTGACACAAGCCCTATGTAAACATAGTCATTAAGTTTATATCAATAATGATATATTCATACTCTTATAAAGTAACCACAAACAAGTAGTCTACATTTGTTTGCTGGTATGCTTGAATATTTGTTTGCTTAACATTTACGACATCTGGGATCATGCGACCATATTTCCCCACTTAGATCCGAAGCGGGGAGTTTAGCGTGGGTGCAATGCAATAGGATCGGGCTGGAAGAAAGGGCTTGCTCTTATCCTGTTTACGGGTTGGAAATGTTGGAATCTATTTAACTTATTGAGTGGCTTCCATTTTGTTTTTAAATCGGATTTAAAATTGAATCCTTTTTATTTTATTTTTGAAATAATTGCGACTACATTACACATTACACAATTTTAAAGCTTCTGAAAAACGAGGCAAACATTGGGATGTTTATTATTGCATTCGTTTTGTTAAAAGAATAATTTGTGTTTTTAACGTGTACGGGATATGAAAATTTTGTCAATGGTCGGTTTTGTTTGGCGCGGTCGGCCGAGTGGCGGAGTGGTAATGTGGTAAAAGTGTAATGAGAGGGTCGGTCGACTGGGCCCTGCGTGGCGCGATGCGGCGCGGCCGGCGGCGGGCGGCGGGGTGCGGGCGGACGCGCGGAAGGAATGCGTCGTTTTCGCATCGGGAGAAACGAATGCGTTTTAAGCGTCGCGGGTACACAATGGCGGCGTGACGAGATCCGGTTCGCGGGCGGCGCGGGGTAAGAGGGCGGGGGCTCTAATCGATAGCCGGCGAGCGACGGCCGGGCGACTGCGGCGCATAGGTGACAGCTCGGGCCCAATCAAATTACCGGCCGTGGAGGAGCGTTGCAACGCTAGACCACGCACGCCGGAGCACGCCGCGCCGCGGCGCCGCGCGCCGCCGGGTGTCCGCGCGCCTGCCGCGCTCAGCGGGACCGTGCTTATTGCACGCGACAAACATCACCATGTACCTTTGTGTCATATGACATCAGGCCACACCTTTGTCTGTTTAATGCCTTACAAGATGCTTATTAGGTACCGAAGAAATCATAGTAGCTCTTTGTTTCCAAATTAGTAACTTACTGCTTCAACGCCGGAAACATGCATTACATTAAGAATCTCCCAGAACAAATCGGCACAGATATGCAGTGATAGGCCGACTGCTTTGCATTAAATTGGTTAGCGGATGTCGGGCGAACGAGACGTCCACGAGTTCCTCGCCTGAGGATTGGTGTACGCGCATCTAATTATAGGTTATTCCACCCGCGTACCACACAACAGATCCACGTACACCATTAACGACCTGTGCACGACTACCTATACATATATAAATTATATGAACATAAGCGGCCAACAGTACATACGAGCATCTATATACGCGATGAGCAATGTGATGTAAACCGTCACGCACAGTGAACTCTGCTCGCTCTCAATACCTAACTTCTTAAAGATCGATGTCTACACAAAGGGAACAGATGTTACGTTGATGTCATTGAAATAAACCATGGTAACTAATTCTTAATTACGCAGCTGGTATCACAAAGCATGTCATGCACTACCTTGGCCAATCTACAGATTTACTGATTGCTAAGGCTGAAATATTTTGCTTTAGATACATAATGAATCTCATGGGACGCATGCATTAACAATAATGGATCTTGTGATCATTCAAATTAAAAGGGACCGTTAGGGATTGGCACCGGGTCTCATTTGGGAGACATCATAATTTTTACAACATTCATTCAAAAACCATTTCGAGGAATCGGCTTACTGACCCACATTCAGTGGTCAGATTTTTCGTTTTTTTAAGTTTGTCATTTAATTGCATTTGGTTTTAAAAATGACACGAGCTACCAACGCGTCGACAATTAGTTTCTTCAGGCGGTCTAAATTTGTAATAAAAGCTTGGGTAATGTTTTCAAGATGCATTATCTGCTTTTTGGTAAACCAAGAAAAAACCAACATCCAGGACTTGAATCTGGGTCTCGCCGTTGACCAACCAAGTAATGGCTAGCGAAGCAATCAAGCAATTATATATCGACAGGGGAAAGTACAATCGTTTGATGTATCGGTTGATGCCGGCTTCGACAGAAAACATAAATTAATGTCGTTTTAATATAGGTAATGAAGAGGCCGGCGCAATTAAATCGATGACATCATAGCCTCGTTGCGTCGCGCGATGAGAAATAAAAGCACAATTCAATCAGCAGCACTTGCGGTCCGTGACTTATAGAGGTACATGACAGTAAGGGTCTTAGATATTCGCACGAGAGAAGAAATAGGGTAAGGAAAGTTTTAAGTATCAATGGTCAACTTACGTTCTGTTCCGACGTCGAAGTTACCTAAACAAAAAGAGACAATCAGAACATTGCACAAATACAATCATACAACATAAACTCGTAAACAGAGTAGAGTTTAGGTAGATGTTTAAACGACGACGTCAGTTTCACTGACAATAGCATGATTTTCCGAGATGTTCTAGCTATTAAACTTGAATCTCAGCGAGACAATGGATTGTTTTGATTCTGCGTTGGGATTGAACCATATTCGCTTAAAAATAACGATCTAATGGTAAACATGTACAGAAAAGACACCAGCTCTTCACATACCTCAAAGAGAGATTCGTTTTATAATAAAAACAGTTAAAATTAAATTACAGTAAGTCTCGCAAAGCAGTAATTTAAGGAGATTGATCCAAATTTACACTACTTAAATAGCAATATTATTATCACGTTAAATCTACTCGTAAAGACCAACTTATTTCCGTCACTTCTTATTAAGGAAAACCCTTTTATAAACGGAGTGTAGCTGAATAGCTTTTGGTACTTATTCATCATTCGATGTAATGTAATGGTGCAACTAATACAACTAATTATGCAGAACAAATCAGACGCATACACGTTCGGATTCCTATATATGTAACTTAACATGGTATGTCAGTAGCAATCAATTCGTAAATCGACCTTATAAGTAGCTGCACACTTGTGTATCTTGTCGCTTTAGTACCAATTTCACTATACGATGTCAAATGTAATCAATTAATCGACTGTTAGTTCATACATTTTGACAGCTGTTAATGCTCTAATCGTCCGTTAAGTACTTAACATCGTATGGTGAAATTGTTACTTAGCCTTTGACAGATTAGCAGCAGTTCTAACATAGCGTTAAAGTGACAAGGCACTAAAATATACAGCCCCTTATAAGGTCGACCGTACATTAAGTAATTAATTCAGTTAATCAAGTTGAGTGTCTTTGAAGTTTCTTACCTATCGCAGGGTCTAGAACCGCTTGTGCTGCCTGTTCTTCCCCAACTGGCGTTTTTAGACATATTTTCTTGAGTTTCATTGCAACTGGTGAGTCTTCTGACTGGGCCACTGTAACAAACAAATATATTAGCCATGAGAGACAGAACCGACATTCTGGATGCATGTGGTGCTGGAGAAGGATGAATAATTGTGGAGGATAAGCTGGGCAGAAATAGTTTACCAATTTCCTTTTTTGGACAAGCTATTGTTGCCAACTGTACTTTTTTTGCAAAATTTGCTTATCAAGACCAAACTATTGAGTCCCAACACGGTGGGTCTACGTTAAGAATATCGGAGATCCTGTCACCACCTTCCGACTCCATCATCAGATCATCTTTTAGACACCATAATATTGCATTGTCATAGGGTTTACATATGTTGTCCAAATTTCAGCGTCCGTTAACGGGAAGTGGGTCAAATTTTACTTGCAAGATTTGACCCGTACATACATACATACATACAGACATTGCAAGTAAAATAAAAGCTTGTAAAAATGGAACAAAATTGGGTCAGTGGAAAAATAATAAAATCTTAAACTATAGCCAACAGAGGGGGGACATGGTGGGACATCTCATACGCCACGACGGCTTGGTAAGAAAATGGTAGAAGGAAAGATAATAAGGAAGCGAGAAAGGGGTTTAAATTTCTTAAGTCAAATACAACGGAAGGTTGCCGTTATGTCGTTTAAGTAGTCAAAGGAAATGGCAATTGATAGAGAAACATGGAGGACATTGCATCGTAAATGAAGAAGAGAAACATATAGAGGACTTGTTACTGTTTTTGTTACTGGTCCAATATCATTATCATATTCAATTTGCCACTAGCACGTATTGAAACAAGTTAAAACCATCGATGGACATTATTATTTGATGCTAGTATCAGCTATTTAATTAAATAAGCTGGAATAAGTTACGTCACACGTGCGATAGTAAAACAGGATACATGTATTGTGTCTTGGCCTGACTTCCTGTTACGGACTTGTGCTTGAGGTTTATTTTATAAATTGTATTTTAAAAAAATAAATACATTTTCTATTTGATTTTGAAGTACACCACGTTAATTTAATATCATTTTTTGTCTATGATTTCTCACTCAGGGCCACTCTCGGACCCTAAACGCTTTCTACATTTGGATGTAAAAGGAGACTAAATTAGGACAGTTACCAGCCATTTAGAGAATAAGTATTGCTATAGTCCCTGTACACTTATTTTTACCCTCCCTATTTCTACAACTATGAATGTAAAACGAGCAGTGATCCAAAAACTATTTACCAGCAACAATAAAGCAAACGGTCACCCTTCTTTATTTGCCACCTCTCGACATAACCGAGGGTCCAATGTTGTTAACGAATAATACTCTATACTTTTTGAAACTTTGAAAACCTTAGTAGCTACGATTTAGGCTAACGTGTTTCTTCGTATAGCGATGCAGCTTTATTTCTTTTAGAACTAGAGAGCTTTAGCGCATTCAGCGCTGACAACACCATTATGTGTCATAAATACATAGAAATGAGGTTCATGGGCGTTCAACGCTGTTAACCTAGTAAATGATAGAGCAGGATCAAATAAAATTGTGCCAGAAGCTGTCTGCGACCTTGGCGGCGGCGTCGGTCGCAGGGGACTCGGACGCGGCCGGGGGCGCGACTCGAGGAGCCGGGGACCGCGTACACTGCGCTCGTACCCGTAAAATACTAAGATAACTAATATATTTTATGCAACATCACATAGTCAAAGATATGATCCTAGCGTTTAGACTTTATCAAAAGAGACGGGCGAAACCATGAGCAATTTATATTTACTTATCGTTGCATACAGTACAGTACTTTTTCTACGCTTTCACAAAAAAGAAAAAACTACATTATGTTGTTTTTATATAAATGCAGTTTTCGTGTTTTTATAAAAAAATAAAACGAGGCTAGCTTTGATTTAATCAGAGACATTTTAGAGACAGTTAACTCGGTCGTTATTCAAAGTTGTTTATGAAAAATTGTCACTGAGGAACGACTTAATCGTCATTCTTGCCACAGTTTTCACAGACATTTTAGAGACAGTTAACTCGTTCCTTATTCAAACTTGTATGAAAAATCGTCACTGAGGAACGACTTAATCGTCATTAACACATTCAGTGCCGAAACCCCGACTATCGGGTATTTTATGATTCCCTTCCCAGGCCGCATGACCCCATAGCCGGGATCGTGGTACTATTGTGTAGGTCTTGTATATTTTTGTGGCCTGGCGCGATGTCTTTGTTTGGCTGGGAGGCAATGAATGTGTTAATTAACTGACTCTTACCGCAGTACTCAGAGACATTTTACAGACAAATAACTCGTTCCTTATGTACAAACTTGTGTATGACAAATCGTCACTGAGGGACAACTTAATCGTCATTCATTAACTGACTCTTACCGCCGTACTCGGAGACATTTTAGAGACAATTAACTCGTTCCTTTTTCAAACTTCTGCATGAAAAATTGTCGCTGAGGAACGACTTCATCGTCATTAACTAACTCTGAGTGTGGTTGTTGTAGTACGACCCTTAAATCTCTCGTTATCATATATAATGTAGGTAAGTATTTTGTAAAAAATCTGGTTAACACGTGCAATAAAAGTCAAAATCAAATTTAAATTAATATAATTTATTGCGTGTCACATTACATTAGGTAGTAAAAAAAGCTTTTTGTTTCTAAATGAATCATTTAGTTAGTTAAAACGAAACAGAAACGTTTCGAAATGGTTAAATAAAATATTTTCCATGCAAGCAGTCGAAGTATTCCGTGAATTTCCGTGTGAAGTAAGCATTGTACGCTCAGCTTGTATGTTTCATGTATCATATTATGTCACAGTTATGAAGACAGCGGTCGAAGTGGCACGATCTGATCTGTCGTCAGAAGGCAACGAAGTGTAGCGAAGCCACACGTGTCTTAGTCTTGTACTGCCAGTACAGTCGACTACAAAGAGATGTATCCACTTTTGGACTGTACTACTTTATCGGGAGGTCTCTACTTTAAGGTAAACATCCGAGACTCAAGTGTGCATTGTACGCGTAGTAAAGACTGTATCGAAAAGTATAAGGACAAGTGAAATATGTAATAACTTTTTTTTTTTTTACATAAGTATGTTCTTGGTTTATGATTAATAGACATTTTTTTTACTGTTAACTGCGAGACTATTATGTTTGCTTTCGGGGGACTTTTTGCACTTGGCTTCGGACATTTCTCATCAGATTACGGGCAACGGTTGGTGACCAGTTTCGACGCTTTTAGACAGTATTTTTTAATATTTTCTACGGAATCCGCTAAGCGTTGCCGAAGTGTTCTCTTCATGATTGATCAATATTCCTCAATGGGACGTACCTCAGGGTAATTTGGCGGATTCATATTCTTATCCACATATCGCACGTCGTGGGTTTCCATCCACTTTCTGGTGTGGGCGACATAGTAGCAACTATCCAAATCGGGCCAAAATAAAGTACAGCCCGGCTTCGAATCAGTGGCATAATTCTTTTTGACAAACACTCCCTGGTGAATAGATCGGTAGTCATCGTGGAAGTAGTGATGAACGCCATAGATTTCATGCCGCATTCGCATATGTCCTGCCTGACCATTGCTTTAGTTACCCAACATTTTCGACATAAATTGACGTTTGGTTCTCATTCAGGTGTTCTCCTTTGCGAACAGTATACTGGGGGCCGGGTAGAACAGTATAATGCAGGTTGACGTAGGTTTCGTTGTCTTGAATTATGCACTGTTAATTTTTTGTTAAAGTGTCGTATAACTTTCTAAGACGACATTTGCAGCCAGTTTTGGAATTCGTTTTGACTTCCGTTGGTTTCGATAAGTTACCGAGTCGTTACGTTTCTTGGCCCTCTGAACCTGAAATCTCTCTCTGAAATTTCTTATCGAAGCACTGGGCGAGTTTTTGATTGTTCGCAATATTTTAGAGTCGATTTTGCAATTATGTGAGCAAGTTCTTCGACCAATTTTCGGCTTTTCATTAAAAGAGAAGTCTTCCCCTTACTTTTTAATGGTATTGTAAACCGCAGAACGACTCACCTTCTCGATTTTTGCGATCTTTCTCATGGACATACCCTTTTCTAGTATGTATTTTGTCCACGATTCGTTTTCATTGCTCGGGTGTTAGGCCTCTCAATTTTTGAAATCAAAAGCAATCCGAAAATAAAAACTTAGTTATCGAGTTCAATACCATAGCATCTATGACATAATGTGATATTCATATTTTTAAAACAAATAAAACAAGAATGGCGGGCGGTTACAGTTGTCCTTATACTTTTCGATACAGTCTTTAGATGCCGTCGGTACGGGTACGTGTGATTCGCTTCATTGGCCGCGCCACTTTTATGTTCCATGTGTCATATTATGTCATAGTTATGAAGATAGCGGTCAAAGTAGCACGCTCCGTCGTCAGTACTACTGTTGGGAGGTTTCTACTTTAAGGTAAACCTCCGAGACTCAAGGTTGCATTGTACGCGTAGTAGATGCCGGTACGCGTACGGGCGATTCGCTTCACAGGCCGCGCCGCTTGTATGTTTCATGTGCCAGCTATGTAACAGCTATGGAGATAGCAGTCGAAGAAGCACGATCTGTCGTCAGAGGGTAACGTGCACTAACGAGACATTTGTGTCTTAGTATATTGCCAATTCTACTTACGGGAGATCTCTACTTTATAGTAAACCTGTGAGATTCAGGTATGCATTGTACGCGTAGTAGTGATTCGCTTCATAGACCTTGCGAATTTAATGTTCCATGTGTCATATTATGTCACAGTTAGAAGATAGCGGTCAAAGTAGCACGATCTATGTCGACAGAAGGTAACGAAGTGTTCCAAAGTTACACGCGTGTCAGTCTTAGCGTTCTGTCAGTACTACTGTGCCGGGATATGTCTTCTTTAAGGTAAACATCCGAGACTCACGTGTGCATTGTACGCGTACTTAGTAGATGCTGGTATGGGTAAGGGTGATTCGCTTCATAGGTCGTGCGAATTTTATGTTCCATGTATCATATTACGACACAGTTATGAAGATATAGCGGTTAAAGTAGCACGATTTATGTCGTCAGAATTTAACGAAGGGTACCAAAGCACATGTGTCTTAGTCTTAGCGTACTGGCAGTACTACTGTGTCGGGAGGTTACCACTTTAAGGTAAGTGTGCATTGTAGGCGTAGTAGTTTCCGAAGGTAACAAAGTGTGCCTAAATGTCTCAGCGTACTGCCAGTTCTGCTGTGGCGAGGTCTTAACTTTAAGGTATAATGAATGTAGTGCTGTGAAAAGTACACCAAAGGGTAACGTGCCGACCGCTATACCCAGCGAAGCGCGGCATGTTTATGTTATGTGTGATATAGTGATCGATATCGCGTGCCAACGTACGGACAACTTAACCGCGTTCTTTATATTAGGTTTTTGTTTTTAGTACGTCGCCAAATCTTATGCGAATAAAGATGAAGTTACTTCATCAGATTTTGGGGGAAATATATGTGTTTGCCTCTAGTAAAATAATACCAGCAGCGGTTTAGGTTAGCACGCATTTTCAAACCCTTAGTGGGCGATTCCGACTCGCACTTGGCAGGTTATTTCGGTGTGTTGTTTACATCTTTGTCCTCATTGATACTTTATTTTATTATAAGTTCAGTACTCAATGGCAAGCAAACAAAAAAACGTAATCACGTGGCGTAAAAAAACAAAATGTGGCAAATCATAAACATTTTAATCGTCACGTCAAAGTTACATAGAAAACAAATTTGATTGGCCAATTCGTGTCATCTCATCAGCTTGATTTTTGGAGACCGCCCCTTTTACCTTAACTGCTGCTCTATGCATTGAAATTATTGACCTTCCTAATACTAAGTTTCGAAAAGAAAATGTCGACAAATTAACGAAAATCAACTTCTACAAGTGCAGCAATGAGTGTGCATTGTGCAACCACTGATCCAATCAAGGTTGCACTCAGCTTGTTTGGCGAGGTTACCAGGAGCGCATGAACTAGGAGAGATGGCGCCGCTAGTGTGTCATGTCGGTGGTTGGCGCGGGCAGGTGGCAGGTGCAACGCACGCTGCACGCTGCGCCGCGCGGAGGCTGCGGCCGTCCCCGCACCGACCTAACCCCTCGCCCCTATCCGCGCACGCCATCTTAACAAATCGATAGGATATGACTGTTCTCCACTTCGCGGGTGCGACTTTTGGGCGCGGACTCGATGACCCCCCACCTTGATTAGGCAAGATTCGGCAAAGATGGACGACGATTTAGTATGTGATAAGACTGTTGGTTTTAAGTGGCGGTAGCTTTAAATTCAATGGTAATGAACGACATTTTCAATGAGGTTGATACTAAAATAGAAGAATCTAGTTTTTAAAGAAGACAAAATGTTATGATAATTTTGTTGCCAACTGCACTGTTATCAACTTATCACTGACACCAAGCTCGTAATTAAAAGACAAGTAAAACGAGTTCGAACTCTACCGACTATTAGGTGTTGTGGAGTTCCTGTGGCTGCTTTCGTTTGCGTATTATTATTATTTTGTAATAACACGAAGAAGGCAATTTGGTCTTAGGTCCTTGTAATCTTGTAATCTTGTAATCTTGTAATCTCAAGACTGCAATCCTAAGACTGCATATTCGTTGACAACCCTCCAGCCAGCCAGCTATGCATGCCAGCTCCATGGTACCTGGGTCAAAATCTTTTTCGATGCATTGAAATTTGTCCCCGGGAAATGTGACAGAGTGGTTGTTTTTGTAGGAAGTAATATTTTATTTTGTTTGACGATGTTTGACAACACTGTGCTGATTCAAATAAAATAAAAATTTATTTAGATTAAAAAAACATTACTACTTAAAGAAAAAAATTACGATCGTGACAGAGTGGAAAATTTCAGTGCATCGAAAAAGATTTTGACCCACCTACCATATTAATGTATCGTCATGCGACATTAGAATTGATATTCGACAATTAGAAGTAGGTTAAAACAAAATAAACTTCGTACATTTGTATAACACAAATGTCTCGAATAAAAGTACCTTTATTTAACTCGGTGGCTTTTTTAACAGAAGAAAGAAGTTATTCAATGAGAAGGCATCCGACAGTCCTACGTCCGGGCCGAACGGGAGTAAACCGCACCCCGGCCCGCCGTCTCCGCTTAAATATTCACGCCCTCTAATGACACAACACCGGCTCACTTTAACAAGGATCTAGGTAACCGAGCTTGATACGAGATACCCAACTCTATGACCAGCTATAAAGGACCAGAAACTGCTAAGATAATAGTTTTTTTCTTCAAAGTGATCACTTTAAAAGATATTCTCTGTATGCAACTACCCCTGTTTAAGGAACGATTTTTAAATGGATGTTTCGGAAGATTTTTAATATTAAGTTGTTAGGTATATTGGACAAAGAAAGCTCGAAAACGTTTTTAACAGTAACGTTCAAATACGAATTGCAAACACTTAAAAATGTGCGGCTGCAAAACCGATGTGGAATATAAGTTAATGACCCGTGCAAAAACTTGGCTTGGACACAAATAAAGAACATTTACCATACGTTTTAATTAATTATCAGATTAGAGTTTAGAGTGACCTAAATATTTAAAATCGCCTTAGCACACATGCATAACTCAAAAATTAGACGCTTAAGCAAGAGAGACCTATGGTTGTAAGGGCGAGATTTTAAGGTCAATTACATAAAAATAACACATCGCACATAATGTATCTATAAACGAGGACGCAGTAGTGGGCAGACTTTTTTATAACATTCGTTTAGTCTAGAACGCCGACAGCGCGTTGTCATTACGATTACAAGAACCGGTTTTACGCACGATTACGAGCTTGTATGAAGAGGGCGAGGGAACCCGGCCGGCTTTATTCGACACTATTAACGTTTTCATGATATGCTAAGCTGTCATTTATTACCAAAATATCATTGAATAAATTTACTGCGGCGTATTCAAGACACGTGGCACACGCTGAATAAAAAGTATTTAAAAGACAACGAATTGCAAACAATAAACACATGAACCCCCTCTAGTCAAATTCAGTTTCAGTTTCAGCAACAAATCAAACGAATTTTTTTTTCTAAAGCGAATTAAACAAAATGACTTCCTGAATTTGTAGCCTGCCTCTTTTGTGTGCGCGACCTCACCCAACTTCCTTGTCTCACACAATTCTAATCTCACCTAGCTCTGCCGGTCTTGCTAATCTATCGTAGATCGTAGAGTTTAATAACAACAATAACTAACCATTAATACGTAAAGGCTTTTGTGATTACTTAGGCATTGATAATTCAGGAAATATCGTGATCCAAATAGCGCGTCGGATTGAAATGTAGCATACGTTCCTTATGTGGTACGTCGTGGCACCTGCAGAGCCTCAAACCGATCGACCTTGGTGTTAAAACACAATAACTGCCTCAACGGTCAGCGTTTGCGGCGTATAATTATCGCGCGCGAATATAATAAACTTAAAAAGATTAGAGTTGTAATACCTAGTTGTAATGAAAACTGGTGTTAAAGAGGATTTTGATGATCGTCATGACCGATTTGCCTGCCTATCTGTTGTTGATGATTGTCTTTCTAGTCTGACTTGTTGGTCTTGTGTGTACATATAACCTGCTGAGTTCGGCTGGAGGCAAACTTTGTGCCATAATCACGAACTTATATGTTTTATCTATGAGGGTCATTATGTAATCGTAATGATAGTGAGATAAGAAAATGTTATCCCGCTAACCAAATGTCAATAAGCTCACAAAAGGGAATTTTATCTAGCAGTTCTGGCACCTATAGTACAGAGAATTCCAGTTTGAGCTTATAGAACTGGATCAAAATGTGCAAGACATTGTTCGCTAAGCATCGATGATAGTAAAGTGACATAGCTCTCAATATTATGGAGGTTAAAGTGGCAATGGGCTGGCCTCGTCGCAGAATTAAAAACCGCTAGTGGAAGCGTGTTCTGGAGTGGATACCGCGTCGGTAATCGTAGTGTTTGTTGCCCTCCGGCCAGATGGCGAGACGGCCGGCCTATACAGGAGGGCGAAATGGATGCGAGTTGAGGACAGGGTTTTGCGGCAAGCCTTGGGAAGCCTATGTCCAGCATTGGACTCTGCTGTAAAATAGGTATTAGCATAATAACATAAATAATTAATGAATTCCTAAACCCTATACAGCGCGTATATTACGGGAGCTTGCCAGCAGCGCCACAAAACAAACGATCGGGCACCGGGAGCAAACGCGACGGATATTCGCTTCACCTGCTCGCTTCCGCTGAATAATTGCAAGAAAAAGTTGCATTTGTACAAAACCAACCAAGATACATATTGATATCTTATCTCATACATATCTTTTTGCTTGTTCGATGTCATGGGTTGGAGTTTTCAGGGTAGGTACATAGTATGTATACTTATAAGTTATAACATAACCTGACAAATCATACTGCTAATTTCCAGAAGCAAAATATTTAAGATTCGTTTTCAATTAGCCAATTACTAGTTTTACTTTTAGTTTAAACAGTTTTTACACAGATGACAGAGACAGATTTATTATTTTGAGAGGTTGTCAGAAAGTACCACAGGTCTGTGTAACCATTGAGTACAAATACGGTACGCGATTCAATAGGGAGTTCGAATTCGGCGAGAGAGAATGTTAGAATGTACGTTAGCCGGTACGGGATGTTAAAACAATGCGACGGTGTTGTACAAGTGCGGATCGGTTGGATGCGCGGGGTTCGTCGACCCGGTTGGTGGCGTGCCCCGTACCCCGCGCGGTCTCACTTTCGTTGCGCCCGCGCCGGGGCCGGGCCGAGGCCTCAACTCCACGTGCCCGCGCGCAGCCACCATCGCGTGACGTCACCGCGGGCCGCGTCCCGACGCGACCGCTGCTAGCTACTAGTAGCGACTAGCGACCCGCCGGAGCGTGGAGCTGTTTGGGCTCTTCATTAGGATCCCCATGGGAACCGTGTTAACGATGCACTAACTCACGGTTATTCTTTGCTGGGTTAGTTACTACAATGATAGTCATCTTGTTACGTCTAGCGATGGAGCTTTTTTTCATTATATAATATCGACGGAAACTTTTTTTTTACTCGTAAGTAAGTATGAAAAAATAGGCAAAGCCTCAATTCTTTCTAGTCGGAGTACAATGGGTTAGTATCATACTTAATTGCATTTCATCTTTACTTATGTTACAAAGGAAGACATTGTTTGCACGTTAGGGGCTATTGGTCCTGACCCAAAATACACCCTTTTAATATTTAGCGTTCTGTGCCCAAAACGGTACTAACGGAATAGTGACGTTGGTTGGCGACCGCCATGAGAGACCAAGGATCAGAACGACGTGAGATTTACGAGGTTAAAGTCATCAATGGGTACGTATCAGAACGCTTAAATTTAAAAAGCCTAATGTATCTTAATCCCTAAAAGTTCATAATACCTAAAAGTTGTTTTTTCTGGATCCGTAAACTTTTCAGGAATTTTGAAAACGCCATTGTATAGAACTCATTAGGTTAGGTTAGGTTTGTTTTGTAACAATCCTGAAAAGTTTACGGTTTCAGAAAAAACAACTTTTAGGTATTATGAACTTTTAGGGATTATAATCCATTAGGCTTTTTAAATTTAAGCGTTCTGATACGTACCCTCATCAATAGACAAAATCCGTTCATGATTCAAAAGGCATTCTCAAAGAAGATGATGTAAGTAAACAGTGCTACCATCTAATGGCCTAAAGAAAGTGAGAAATATTACGAGCTAGTGCAAATGTAAAGCAAACCAACGCGTAAGCAAATAGTAACCCCAACTAAACGGTGAATCATACATTGGACAAGGACTACTTTACTATTCTGACCAATACAAATAATAGTAATGGCAACTAAACAACCTTTAAAAGACATATATTCCAATTGCGGCAGGTGAAGGTACTTTTTACGAGTCTTATAAATGAGAAACATTTCTACGCCAATTTATTCCCGCCCTCCCGTTCCAAATTACGGAGTTGGAAGCAGACAGCAATAGTGGCTAGTTATAAATCAGCGTGAAAAGTTACTGGTTTATAAGGCATCTAATGAGCAAAGGAAAAAATGGCATTGCAATATTGAAGATAGCGTCTATAACTATCTGTCCATGTGACAGGCCCCTTTTTCACCCGTATGTATGTTTGTATGTTTGGTTCTTCATTCCCTCGTAAAGGCTAAACGCATGGCCCAATTTCGACCAGCGAGGCGTCGTTAGATTCGTCTTAGCGACACTGTGTCACGGGGTACTAAATTAAACAGAATGGTAAACACTAGTCGCACTCGCGCACCGAGGGTTCCTCGCATCTTTCGTCTTATTTGTATGAAATAAAAGCTTCGGCCAGCGACTTCGTCCGCGTAGAATTCGTATTTTTGTCATCCTACGGGAACCGATCATTTTCCGGGATAAAAAGTTGCCTATGTAACTTAGGGATAATGTAGCATTCTACATGCGCGGATCCTGCTTTCAGATTAGGGGGTGGTCATTAACTGCTGAACGCAGAAGTTCGGTCAAGTGCGAGACAATGCCACACGACTATTTACTTTCTGACCCGTATCTACGAGTGCCGAAGGGGGTGGTCATGACGTACTTGACCATCCCCGTGGATCCGCCGCTGGCATTCTAATGGTGAAAGATTTTAAGAAATCGGTCCAGTGTTTTTGACACACAAATATACAAATCTTTATATTAGTGTAGATTAGAAAACCCAATGAAGTTCTACTGCAGCTTGCTGTCTTTATTTTCATATATAGTAAGTAGTAGTCTTGAATTTCTGTTAAATTTTGGTTTAATTCTGTTATTTTTTTACTGTTGACTGACAATTTTACCATCCGCAATACAAAGTTTGCCCTGTGACGGTTTTTCTGTTTTCTAAAAAAACTATCAGTATCAGAGCAATTATTTTAATTACCCTGTAATATAGTTTATAGATGGGCCGGGTGTTTTTCTTTTTGTTTCACGTTAAGCAATTACCCAAATATCTCAAGCTCTATGACAAGAGTGCTCTAGGATACGTCGGTGGAACTCAACCTACCACAACCAAGAAGACATCGACGCCTTGACAAATTATGTCATGAGATTTCTATTGATCGTAAATCGTAATGGTAATAAAACCGGTAACGTTGCTAACGTGTATTAGACTAGGGGATGTTATTTTAAAACCTATAAATTACAGACTTAAATGTCAAAACCGGTAACCGGTATATTACGTGTTTTGGCTAATAAATTGCCGATTTTTGAAGACTCGCACGTCCGGATAGCTACTAAAACAACGGTTAACCGGGTCTGTTCATCTGTACAGTCGTACACATAACGATATAGTACAAAAAATATAGTAGCGGATTAAGTTCTCAAAATGTCTGTAATAAAATCCCATAAAAATGGGTCGTGTTACATGTTTTTGAGACTTGGACCGCTACCATGTTTTTGTCCCTAAACGGACAGTCGCTATCGAAAATATTGGAGCTTACATATATCTAAACACGGTCTAACGCTAGAGTCGCGTTCATATGTTTTTACCCGACTTCGCGGAGCCAATATAAGGGTTATGATATGATATGAGTTTAGGTCTATGTATGTATCGGATCCAAATCGGATGTTCTACTTTATCTCCTCAAATATTGAACCGGTTTAATTTAAGAACAGGTGTCAAAGGCTCTATCAACAATCAATCCCGAACCTATCAATGAAAACCGCATCAAAATCGGACCAGTAGTTTTGGAGATAATTGGCAAAATTGGTTTGCACAAACAAACAAACTTCCTCTCACCCCAAACGCATATACAGTCTCCGTACCATCGTGGGTAAAAATACAAGGGTGCGTTATTCCAGTCGTCAGTAGGGGTTTAGTTTATAGCTTTTTTGAGCACTATACTCGTTTATATATGTTCATATATATTTGATGGCGACATTGGCGACCATACCTGACTGTTAACCTCGAATAAAATTTAGTGGAGGACGTTCACTAGGGTCGTAGTGAAAAAGGGTACGATTCTCGTATACCTACTCTGTATGTGATTCGTAAACTTTTCATGGCGAGCTGTCTAATCATACCCTTTTTATAAGGACACCAGTAATATAACATACTTTCAGTTGAAGACCATAGCAAAATAACCTAGTAACAAAGGATAATACTATTTTTATTATGGCTAAGCACCAAATTAAACACAAAATGCGTCACGCAATTGTAAGACTGACGCCAAAGCAAGCGTCCGCGCTTTTAAGTTGCAGCTGCAATAGTCATACTGCAGGAAAAAATAAGTTTAAAAAAAAGGCTGCGCAATGATAACACAACATAAGTTACGGTGAGCATGTGAAGGAACAGGGGCTCTATTACACTTGGTAAAACCATATTGCTTTTGAGATGATATCGTTAATATAGTTTTAACGAGTAGGATAGAGGCCCAGTGCCATTGCTGTGTTCGGGAAAAGTCGGTAATACTAGCATATAAGAGCGAATAAAGCAGAGTGACAGAGCAATACAAACTCGAAGGTTGATTTAAGATTTATTGCAGTGTAAACTGGCAATCTATATGCCCACGTTACTGGTGGTTTTATTAACTAGACCAGCTTCTGCCCGAGACTTCGTCCGCGTAGATTTAAATTATCGTTATTCCCTCGGGAACTGAAAATTTTGCGAGATGAAAAATAGCCTATGTGTTAATCCAGGGTATAAGCTATCTTCATCCAAATTTCATAGAAATCCGTCCAGCCGTTACAGCGTGAAGGAGTTACAAACTAACACACACAAACTTTCGCATTTATAATATTACTGGGATAGTAGGATCCTATATCAGATTGCAGCATTACTTAAGGGTAAAAAATATAAACAATTCGGCCCATATTTACCCGACTGTGGCTACTAACGATAGTTGTTTTTTAGGGTTTTATAGTAAAATGGTCAAAAATTATAATTTCCATGGCCATCTGTCTGTCGCAACAATCGTACATAGAAACCATTCTTCTTCTTAGCGTGTCGACAGCGTGTCACATTTAACACGCTAACGTCTAGGTACTAGCTGACCAATATTGCCAGTGGTGTCATAAAGGTCCTGCCGCGTGCAGGTATCGGTGCATGGGGGGCTGCGCATGAGATGCGCCATAGACTGTGGTGAAGTGGCGCAGCTGCAGTGGTCCTTGGCTACCCCCACTTTACCATGTTTTCTTGGCATCTAACGGCCTGATCGCGTAGTCTGTTGAGAGACGACTTAGGACGACGTGATTGAATTTTTTATGTTTTGAAAACTTGACTACCATCAGAAGTATCAGAACTGAGGATTTTCAACTAGAAAGGAGATTGACCATCTTTGTATGGGAGTTGGACCAAGTGCTTCCCAGAATGAACATATCGTGCATTATGTTCCTTAGGCTAACACTATACTGTAGATTAAAGCGCTTCAAGATCTAACCCGATCTTGAGTCATGAAAAAAAAAAAGACTTGGTAAGAATTTAATTATTAATAAAATCAATTTAATAGTACATTACTCTCTTATTGTCGTCATCGTCGTTGATAATAATTCCATCGGCGAATAGAGCAGGGCGCCTAAAAGGTGCCTAGGTGCCTAGCCCACCCAAAAAAACAAATTCGGCATATAACGTGCCAACATAACAGCCAATTACTCCTAGGTTCATCCATATAAAGCAATCTTCAAGATCGCTTTATGTTGATGAATGCATCAACAACATCTTTATAGTCGTCAGTGGCGTTGTAGACTTGAAGACTTGTGGCCACATTAGGCGTTGTTGGCGCTCAAAGGGTACATTTGATAATCGCTCACAGAAAAACCTTAGAAAACCAAAAGTGCGAAGTAAAAACGACAAAACAAAAGCTTTTATTTATTTTTGAACCAATTTTGAAAATATGTATTTTTTCTAATAGATAGTACCGTAAGAAACGCTTTAGAGTTGTTTTCACTTCTGGGCAGCATTTGGTCCAAACGTGTCAATCTCCTTTAATGGCAAAAGCTTTAAAAGTAAATTAAACAATGTTTTTGGTAACGTGATTATTACAATAAGTTAAAGTTGGGATTTCGTTGTACGAATACCAGATGCTTGTGGAAGAAGGTCCCGTGTTACCGCAAGAGAAAAAAAAGGTCAGGCAACAACATTGTGTCAGAACTTAAGAATCACAGGTTATATAATGTCACTGATTGGATAGTACCAATCCAACTATACCTCATATTTCAAAATCCGTCAAGCTACTCAAGCGTCAAGAGAGTCACAAAGAAACATATCCACCACATCCGAAAAACATGGCCCTCCTTAAGCATTCGGGAAAAGGGTGTAATAAACTAGTTGGAAAATACTTCACAGTCGATTAAGCATTAATATTAATATCAGACTGATGTAAAATGCTTCGATAGAACCACCCGTGAAGCCAGAAGCCACCGTGTCTCTGCTTAGTTCGTCTGGCGACCACCTAACTAACGACATGTAGCGGCATACGTATCCATCATGTTCTAAATTAAATCAATAACCGATGTTCAGTCCGTCTACATAACGAATATTATTAATGGCTGCTGTATTCAGAACCTCACAGACAACAGTAGGACGAGCTTTTTCGTGACAATTATAGACATAGGCGCAAACATGCTACCGTAAATCGATAACGTGATGACGATATAAAGAGAAAATATAGTCTAATTTTCGTCTCGAAGAATATTTTAGCGGTCAGTAAGTGGTATTGTTTTTATCTATGCTTTAATATAATTCAGTTGTCGGTTGCACGAGCAGGCAACGTAACGGTGAGAATTGAAGTTTAGAGGCGGAGGTCATCGGCGCGTGGCGACAATTAAAACCGGGATAAGTGTTGCGTGTACCTGCGAGATGAGGGCGCCACGGTCGATACGGGGGTGGGCGGGGGGAGGCATCCAGTTAGGAGTTTAGAATACAACTTGCCGAGTATTGATGTCTCCCAGGCTATTTTTATTACGAGAAAGAAACACATGAAGGATGTCTACGAACTTGCGCGGTAACGACGGCTTATTGTGATTCCCCGGGTGTATACAGCGTTCGTCTAGTTGGGTACAAAATAGTCTCATTTTCTTGTGATTCGCGTAATATGGCAATTTTGGTGAAAGAACTTTGACAATTTGGTCATGTGCTGCGTTAACAGTAATTTCTATTTTCCACGTATTGCATGCAACCCAAATGTTGGTATTGTTGTCGATACACTCATTACGAATGATAGACGTATATCCATTTAAGTCAGACGGTTCATGTGGAGACATATGAAAGCTTTTGTTTCATGCAGTTTATACATAGAAATAGAACCCATTTATTGATTAATTTTTAAAAACACTTATGTGCGACTATTGAAACAATAACATCCACCAAATAACTTACAAATTCAATGTCGATAGTTCCAAACCGCGGAGTCGTTACAAGCGCAGAGATTAACAAACATTCCCCGGTCCCTCATTAATATTTTTTTGTTACAAAGCCGTGTGGATAAATCAGGGCGCGTGCTCACAACTCTCACAAGCGGCGTGGGTAAGCCGAGGATCGTTTAAAAACTCAACCGCGGCCCCTGACCGCTCGGCCGCGCAAGTAGCTGACAACTTGACGCTAATAAATTAAATCAAGATACAATCACTTCTACATTGGAATTTAACAATGCAATAGGGTTTTTGCTTATAGATATAACTATATTGATAAATTCGGTTTGTGTTTTGAGATTGTGGCATCCCGAGGAGTAACGCTCAGGGTATTGGCACTTTAACATTTTAAAGTCAATTTGAAAACTCAACTCAAATAATGAAACAAATATCTGTCAAGTTATAAACTAAGACCCGACTGGTGACGAGTACGAGACTCCCGCGCGTTCTTGCCGAACCTCGAAACACTCGATTTAAAAAAATCGGTCCAACAGTTCAGTAACTAGAGTTTTACATTCGATTTTTATCATAAACTAGCGACCCGCACTCGCTTCGCTTCGGTTTATGTGAGTTTTCTGTAACGCCCGTACATAATCCAGAATTTATTGTACATAAAAACCTTCCTGATGAATTACTCTATATACTGGTGAAAACCGCATTACATTATTAGGTACTATGTAAAGATTCATCATATTATGTGATTCCTATACTTATTACAATTCTTTTGACTTCGAATCGTAAATATAGTCGGGTAAACATTATGCAAAATTTGCATATTTAAGGCCCAGCCACACCGGATGCGTGACGTGCACGTGCGCGTGCGCGTTCGCTGTCCACTGCGTTGAATAGTGACATGTCGTAATGAGAATTCATACTATACAACGCAGTGGAAAGCGAACGCGCACGCGCATCCGGTGTGGCTCGGCCTTTAACAAATTGAGGCAAGATTATTGCTCACTTAATACGGTCTCAAAGTTACTCAATCAAAATTTATAGACTGCATCGCAACTACCGAACTCAGAAAACTCAAACATATAAAACTTGATAATCCTACAAAGCTCAAAGTACAAGGCTCCCGTCTAGCTGCTATCGTGCTTAGAAAGCTCAGGCTTTCTGTCATTCCTTAACTACGTCATCCTTGATACTCATTTAATAAAAAGGTTTTTACAAAAGCGACGCTAAAGCTCGAGTCTTGCTTGAGCTCCAAATGATTGACCTCAACCTTCATTGCATGACTTTTAAAATCTAAAGTTGTCAAGGTATGCGAGCCCTCATTGCAAGTCTTTTCACAAAAATACTCAATCCACAAAATACTATTATATAAGTCAGTTCAATCTCTCAATAAAGAGTGCTTCATATAAAGCGCATTTTACATCGAGTGCAAAGGCGGGTAAGTATTAGCTCAATAGAAGAGTCTTTCTCAGCTCGAACTGTTTAAAGCTCAAGTATTCTCGCGATGGAAATGAAAATATATAAGGATTCGGCTTACGACTATCTTCTATAGACCCCTAGTCACGATGTTAACGAATATTATGCACTACAAGGGGTTACAGCACCGTGTATCGGCCGCCTAAGGTTAAGTAGTAACTCTCGTGTCTGCAAAGTTGAAGCTCAATGTTAGGTATTCAGGTAGAGGGTCGGTTAATGAAACTCGATGAGATTAATGTGTCGGTCTAATTAGAATGGACTGAAGTCGCACGCTGCGTATCCGTTGTACCGCGGATGGGGGCTTTTCAAATTCGGAGGATAATCGAAGGGAGAATTCGGTAATTCGAGCTAGGGAGGGGGAACACGTATTAGTTTGACCGGCATACAACAATGGGCGTAGGTACGTAATCTCGATATTGAGTTATACGCGAATACATATAAAGTAGAAGGTCAAGATGAAGCGTCGTTGAAAAGCGTTGCTAACGAGGGGGAAGTCGTAAGATGTCTGTATAAATGTGAAGGACTGCCACCTTTAGTTTTTTAACAGACTACCCACCCAAAAAGTACGTTAATGTTTTGAGAGGGGCAATTACATTTAAAAAATCCAGCATATACACTTCTCCTGCCTATGGATCGTAGATCCCGCTAACGATCATATGGCCAAAGAGATCGTTTGCCTCCTTCTTGCTTTAAAAAAATCCGTCGCTCAAATATAATCATGCTTTGGAATCACAGCCAAAGTGTACCTCGAAATCGGAAACGGATAAACTAAGGCTCTATGCTACTGTTTTATTAAATAAATTTGTAACGCGGTCAGTTTCATAGATATGAGGTGTCACTACCGCTTTGGTTCTGGAAATTTGTGACTTTACTTACAAGGTAACAACAATAATAATACACGGACTGCCATTATTGTTAACATAATAGCTTACATCGCGCTGTTGACAGATCCGCTATCAGCGGCTTATCAGTGAATTATAACTCTGGGCTAACATTGTGGCTACCCACTACCAACCGTTAAAAATGCGTCTTGCCAGTGATAATGTAAGAACTATAGGTACATAAATATTCAAACGCATTCTCAATTTCAGAATAATATAATGACCAGATCTAGACAAACAAAAACGTAATACCTAGTTTTATTGTGAACGTAAAAACAGGATAGCTCAATAACGTAGCGGAAATGTGTTGGACATAAAAGGCTACTTCCGTATTGCGCGGATCAGCCGGGCGTGACTCTATGATATTGGATTATATGCTGCATATGATAATTAGCGTAGATTATTAGATAAGATGTTTAAGTAGTCAGCCAAAGATTAGGTGTTTATCGCAGGGAAGGAGGAGGCAAACGATTACACAGGTCACCTGATGGTAGCAAAATCCGAGACCCATAGACATTTGAATTCTCAAAACTACAACGCTGCCAAGCCAACCCTTATTACTAACATGGAATGCCTCTATGCTATCAATTTCACAGGTTTTTTTATCCTTACACCGGAACATTACAATGTGAACATCGTAGCTTGGCGGTACGATAATGAATAAGGATTTGCTACCAATTTTAATGCATTCAGTGCCAATGACACACAACGCGAGTTGTTAACTCCAGGCTAATGAAGATCACTGGCGCCGCACTCTTGTTCGGATGAATTCGAAAAGTTGTCGGTGTCGCGTGTTCGCGTGAGCCGGTTCACCTTTGTTGCGGCGAGGCCCTGGATCGATTTCCAAGTGGGTGTATGCCGTCTTTTCATCCCGGAACGTCTCGGGGACCGTGTCAACATGGGAATTAAAAAGCATTTCCATTGACATTTTCCCACAGCAAAGTACGATTCGAGTAAGTAATTCGTGATTTATTTGGCGCGTACCTTATAGATTACGTTATTGTTGTAGTATTTAACTGTTCCTGCAGTTTTAAAAATGCAATGTATAGAAAGAAGAACGCTGAGAGCTGCAAGGACCGCTCATGGTGGAGATCTATGGAGATCTCTTATGTCCAGCAGTAGATGTGTTTCGACTTGCACTATGATGATATGATGATGACAAGGATGGATTTAGAGAATTGGACATCACTCCATTCAGGATTTCACTTGTCAAATGATGTGTACCTTGGATAATATATCGTGCTAATCAAGATTACTTTGTTTCTTAATTAGCAATTCAATGTTTAACCTATTTAAACTATTCTACGTTCATGTTTATCCTATGCATTAAACAGAAGAGCGTACAAATGCAAACGTTAAACGTATTAACAACCATTTTCGCGTAAAATTTATTAATTTATTAATTTATTTACGTTCAATATCAAAACTTAACGCTTGCAATTTCCTATGGAAATCAGTTGGAGCGTTAGCACTTGAAAAAGGTACAAGCAACATAACTTTTATTCACAATACCTTAGATAAAGGTGAAACGATAACTTTACTGCAATCTAATTAAGATTTCAATTTCACGTCTTTTAATGAGACGCGCTCATGGCGAGTTGTGGCCAATAACCGAAGTATTTCAAGTTGTCGAGTATACCTACCAGATGCGATAGATTCAGGATAATTTGCTATATTTAGAAAATCACACGCGTATTCGATAAAGGATACGGGGTCACGTGACGCGAAACCAATTCAAGTACTGTAATACATTTACGCTACTTGTGTTCGCCCATTATTGCTGTCTTGGCCGTTGGTGCCACGTGCGTGACTGTTCCGAAAATCGATACGAAATAATGTTATTTATAATTTGCATTTCATGGGCTGTTTGGAAGGAGAGTTCGAGTTGTGATCACGTTGTTGGTGACGTACCTACTAATTCCCCCTTGATGGTTCCAGTCAAGTGCGAGTCGAACTCGCGCACCGAGAGTTCCGTACTTATACAGTTAATGACTATAAAAAACGTGTTATACGAAATATGTAAATTCCTAACTACAAACTTTAAAGTCTCTCCATTTCGATTTTTTCAAATTACTAAATAATAAAAAAGTATTTAGTCTCGTTTTTTATAGCAAAAAAACGCGCACCAAAACTATGATGCAACATTCGGTCGCAATTAAGTTCAACTCAACAGCTTAGCGAAAGTGATCTGTAAACACTTCGTTTCAAGAACCTTCAAGACCTCTCGACACGATTAGCGATTGCTAAGGCTTTAAAATTAGCTTAACATTTGTGATATCGTTATTCTACATGTTTTTCTCAGCGGTGGCTGCATACAATTTGAATGCATTACAGCCGGAGTCAGATTTTTCATTTGCCGATGCCATTGACACCGGGACACGTTTAACGATACTACACCGGCGAGCAAAAATAGCGGGTCACTTTGTTAAGAATTTCGGCACAAGGTGACCACGTTATTTTTGCCTTTGTATACATAAAATGTATTGTACTCACTTTGATGCTTATCAGCTAATTGTATGAGGGGGTTGGGCAGGTCTCGCCGGCGGTAGAAGCACAAGACTTTTGCTTCCACGTTGCCGGACGCCGTCTTGTTCAGCTCTTCTATCCGCCGGATTTGGTACGGAGACGTCGACGACGTCTCGAAATAGACGCAGTCTGCACACAAACGAAAGTAAAATTAGCAAATTCATTAAATCGATCTAGCGTGATCGTGTCTTGGATGGCTTATTTAGGTCATCCTTTTCCTCAGTGGCTGAAAAAGGTTTGGAGCGCAACATACAGAAATACTGTTAAGTTCGATTAGGTAATAAAGGAAAATCGGGATTACTTTTGAATAAAATAATAATTTAGACGTCTGATTTACGCAATGAGGAAACGAGTCGCATTACGTGTATACATCTGAATCGAGGAAGTTTTTGGTGACCAAGTAGCAAGTACCCAGCTTGTTATAATTATATTCTACATATTCCTAAATGTTCATAAGCGCGATTCACGACAAAACGACCGGTAGAAAAAAGTGTCGCGGAACGGATGGGCGGTCTCTATCGGTGGGTACCTTACCCTCAACACTATAATGACTACATGCTCGTATCATAACTAAAAATGGCGCTCAAAACCGTTACACCACATAGCAATACTAAATAGTTAACGCGCACAAAGCGATGCTCCAGACCTTTCATACCAAACAATGTCTATGTAACTGCGTTAGTTTTGGTCTATTAATCTTGTGACAATACTGTTCTTGCCTTTCTCTCGTCTTATAGACAATTGGAGGAATGCCTTGAACCCCGTTATTGGCGATCTTGTGGAAATAAATTAACTAATTGCACTTAAGTGTTTAATTAAATGACCTATATTGAACGTCGTCGTACGGAAGTGATACTTTAGGCTAATACCAATACTCGTTCAAACAGATATCGTATTTCGTGAATAGGAGTTTCCATTCTAGTGCGACTTCGAGGTCACCTAAAATTAACTTACGATGAGACGTTGTGATTCAACGTGTAATGGTATAGGTAGATAGGCGAGTGCTCTATCCAACGTCAGATTAAATAACGCTGGAAATAATAAGACATAACTGAAGTATGATTTCCTGTGTTAACTCACAATTATTGACTTAATGGCAGATCGTCTTAAGGCAACCAGTACAGGAGGATTAAAGTGTAATACGAAAAAATTGCAAAAACATAGTCATAACCTTTAGTCAAAGAGAAGAGAGTACGGTTTAAACAATGTGCACAGTGAACAAAAATATATATAGGTTTAAACTCTACTTTTCGAACAACACAGCGTTAAAAAAATTGTATCACACCGTTTCTCTCTGATTTTACTAAGGAATACGAAGGAAGTTCGACATGTCGATATAGTTATATGAATATTCATTAGGTAGGAATTATTAACAAAACCAACCCACTTTCTCATACCATCATTCCCGTTCATTGTGTGCATTTTTGGTTCCTTAATGACGGTAAAAAGAAAACCAACGAAGAGGTTTTGAAGATGGTAAACGAGAAAAGACATATTTCAATAACTATATAATGTTGAAGAGGAAAGATAGGACACCTGATATGGCACGACAGTTTCTTTTTGAACATTTTGGAGAGCCAAGTCGATGGTAAAAGAGGACGAGGAAGACCTAGACTTAGATAAGTTCAGCCAAATAAGACGGAAGGCCAATGTCGTGTCGTAACAGGAGGTGAAAAAGCTGGCAGAAAACAGATAAAAGTGGCAATTATTCCACCAACAAGAGCCTAGCTCTTAAGTTAAATGATGAATGATGATGAATGACGGGTTTAGTTGCCGATTCGCCGGATTCTCGTGTCGTCGGTCGTCGGATTCTCGTTTCGCCCAAATTACTTATAAATGTCACAGTCAGAACTCTTCATCGTTAACCAGAATCCGGCGAATCGCGAACTAACCAATGACGGTACTATTATATGTTCTTATTATGCAAGTTTGACTTTATTAATGACTTAATATCTATATAGGTATATAGATATTAAGTCATTAATAAATTCAAACTTGCTTGCTTATGCACAGGCTATAATCTCTGGTCAACCAGCGCTTCTCAAGACCAGACCTCTGATGAGAAGAAGCACCGCAATAAACTCAACAGACAGACATCTTTACTTTAACGTTCAGTAAAACGCAGTGAGATGCGAAACACCTTAACAGGTTCCAGTTTATTAGTAGCAAGTCAATAAACAATCGACCAGGTTCGTGATTCCCTCGAATCATCTACAAATCTAGATTGCTGTGTACGTACCATACTATCGTACCAGCGACCTGACTCGCGGCTATAAGAACACTTGTAATTTAATAGCGATAGGTATGCAATGCGGTACCTATAGGACGCACTGGTTCATCTCTATACATACCGATCCAACGGCGGATAAGTCTACATACCGCGGTTATGTACAGTGCTATGTATGTCGGTATATAAGTTGGGGCATTATGCGTCTGATAGCGATGTTAACGTCCGTTCAGTTTTGCCAAGACTTTGGTGTATTTTTGGAACGTGTCAATAAGTAAGTGTATATTAAAATTAGCCTGGACACGTCATCGTGAGAGTACCTACCGGAGTGATTGAATTCGCTCTCGATGAGATTGTACAAAGCGTATTCGTTTTTAAAGAAACCACGTGTTTGGGGAATAAGTAACGCTATATTTTTATTGATTTAAGGAATGTGCTTACTAAGTCACAGGACCTATTTTGTGCAAAATATGTACTTCCTTATATTGTATGTTTTGCAGAAGAAACCTTCCGCCTATTTCTCATTCTTAGTTTTACCTTAAAGACATCACTTTCAGTGGTCGAATCAATTAGAAATTCAGTATGCATCTCATCTCAATAAAGATACGATGACTACGCAATAACACAGCACACTCGACAAAATACCTTAAAAAAAACTAGTTTTGCCTTCACTTATTTCAGTCGTCTCGTCTCACTTATGACATTATGAACACGAGGAATTTTAGGCATATTTGATGAATGATGATTGAATAATTTGCAGCGCTATGTTCGCAATTACTTGTCACTTGTTACCACAGATTATGAGGATAGGTTGTGACTAACATAAGTAGTAGTTAGAGAACCTGCGAACCTGCGTCCTGGCCAGATGACGTCTGAAACTATTTAATGCCAGCACTTGACAGTTCTGTGTGGCTAAAGCTTCGGACAAAACACCAGAAGCTAACCAAAAGCTAAGTAGTGTTGCGCCATTCTGCCAAGGCGTTAATACCTAGTCACTGGATAGCCTGTGATTGTGCTCCTTTGACGACAAGTTTGATGCTATTTAATGCCAACATTTCACAGTTCTGTGGTTACGGCTTTGGAATTCAGAATCATCTAACAGCATAACGACGACATTTACAGGAACTGCTTCTTTATCAAGGTGCGGATAGTTAGTGCGTTTGACAAGCTAGACGGTATTTGACAGTTCTGTGAACTTTGCTGAAGCTTTGGAACTCATCATAAAACAGACCAAATTATTTATTGGTGTTAAAAATAAATATAGATCGGTGGGAGATCGGGGTCGTGAGTCGTGACCCTGGTTGGTTGTGACCCTGTCTACGAAGTTAGCGGTCCTGGCAAATCTCCGGTAAGGGCAAATATTTGTGTGATGAACACAAGTTTTTATGCCTGAGTCTTGGATGTTTTTAATATAAATAGGATGACGGCTTGGAAGAGTTGGACAACTTTAGTGGCGAGAGCATGCGTAATATAGGCACGTATAGCGGAAAAGAGACGAGGCCTTTGCCCAGGCAGTGGGACACTAAGACAGACCAAGCCGTTCTTCAAACTTTATGCTCAAGAGTTCAAGACTATTTACTTACTCACCAAGTTCAGTTTCGTTTAAGGACTGCCTAAATTAAGTAGGTCATTAGGTCATTTAATAATGTTGTAACATCTAGCTGCCGTGAAAACACAAGGACCATGACCATGAGTGAAATCCTTAAAATTGTGTTGAATTAATTGCTTTCGTCCGGTTTCGTAATATCACAGGGTTATGTTGCATATGGTGTAACTTATGCACCCCAAACGATTAAAATCAAACCCTTATGGTATGGAAATAAAACAATGTGATAATATGATCCACCAGTACTCCAGTATTTAAGAATAAAAATAAAATAAATGTTTTAAAAAACAAAAAACCGCCTTCAAAAACGCAAAAAATAACTTCTTTAAAATTGTAGGCACCTAATAGGTTAGTCCAACTGATGTCGGCTTTTTGTTTTTTAAAACATTTATTTTATTTTATACTTTTTAGTGATCATATTACGCTGTTACGTAGTCCCACTTCTTAGTTGAAATGAAACTTTAAGTTATTTCAAGCGCGCCGCAAGCAACGCCGCGGGAAAGTCATAGTCATATTTCAATAACCTCCTTTTTTGAAGTCGGTTAACAAGTAAATATTCTTCGTTGTAGTCGCTCAACTATCTTAATCGAGATATCTTATCGCCACCCTTGAAATCGGTACCGTTAAGGAGTTCCGGTGGCCATCTGTGGTCTTCATCATCAGTTCCACTTCACCAAATGATACTTTCTGAATGCAAATGCTGAACTTGTTACTAAAAATACTAAAATCGCTATATGTTTGCCTACAATATTTGAGGAGTTCCCTCAATTCCTCACGGATCCTCTCATCAGATTCAGATTTGGTGACAATGGGACCACCTCGAAAGTATACTCTGTCAAACCAAAAAAAAAATTTTGAAATCGGTCGACAATTGACGGAGTAATCGGTGAACATACATAAAAAAAAAAAAATACATACAGTGGAACGTATAACCTCCTCCTTTTTGAAGTCGGTTAAAAAGAAAGTTTTTTTATGATTGTCCTATTATCCTATTGGGCTCTATACGATGGCATGTAAAAATTACCTGAAAGGTTTACGATTTCAGAAAAAAAATCTTTATGGCAAATGAAATTATGATATGTGATATTAGGAAAAATGAAGGTTATAGCCAGATACCATTATGGCAAATGAAATTAGTGCAAATGAAATTATGAAAAATGAAGGGACCCCAATTTAGGTACCTATGCCATATTTCCTATATCCTCTTGAGGGCCACCATACAAACGCATCTTAACAGGGAGATTTTTGTGAGTGGGAATTTGAATCTACTAGCAAGTTAATAAAGTTCAATATCCTTTGCTCTAAAATGCAATTTTCAATTTTGAAACAAATTAAAATGAACTTCATGCTCATTAAAATACGGTGTAAATTAAATTATTATCTTGATTTTGTAGCTCCTATAGCACACCGGGTCTCACAAGAATATTTCATGTGAAAAGTGGGAAATAGTGCTAGTTTTTTTTATTTCCCTACGTCAAAACGGAGTAAAGAATCAACGATGTTAGCTCGACAGAGTCACTCTCATTCATTGCCCAGCTCCTGGATATCTAAGGAAATGGGACGCCTTGTCGTTTTCCTGGCAATGGAGAGTTAGCTGCTGCTTATTGTTGGTTTTTATTTGTGGTTGTGATCATAATAAGAACTCTGAGGCTCTATTTCCGAAAATCTAAGGTTAAAACTTCAAGTTAAGTTAGCAAGGTAAGTTTGATTCTACTGAACCTTTCGCACATTACCGATGAAAATAAAGGCCATCAAGAGACGCACTTATGTGTTAGAGTGAAATTTAAGTACAGTTGCCATCAAATTTGTAAGGTGCTCGAAAATATCTAAAGTTGAGTCCATTGTGGAAGGCGTAAAAGAACGTGTGGGGATATTTTTTGAGAACCTTGTAAGGTCCAAAATATTTACTAGCGTTAGCGATTGTAGATTTGATGACTCGTTTAGCCTAGGTGGTAGTGACTCTGCCTACGAAGCTAGCGGTCCTGGGTTCGATTCCCGGTCAGGGCAGATACTTGTGTGATGTGATGAGCGCGAGTAGTTTAGAGTAGTTTCTGAGTCTTGGGTGTTTTCTATGGTATATAAGTATTTATTTATCTGTGTAAGTATGATTATCGTTGCCTAGTACAAGCCTAGATTTTGTTTGGGATTAGATCAATTTGTGTGTGATTGTCACCCGATATTTATTATTTATTTATTTATCATTGTTCCTAGCCACAATAGATGCGACTTAAGTGTTCTTGACCGCTCTTTGCCGACATACCGGAATTTTAAAACAATAGATTCTTGATAAACAGAACTGGACTCCTAAAAATACACATTCGAAATAAATAATGATTTATTATGTTTCTCACTTCGACCCTCCAGGATCTTTCGTGCATTTGACCTTCCTACACAGTCAGCTGTTTGAATGTGCAGGTTTCCTTACGATCTTTTCTTTCACCGTAAGAGTATCAATAATGCAAATGAGTTAGAAAACCACATTGGTACAGTCGACGTCAAAGATATGTTTACACTTTAGTACCTT
This sequence comes from Acleris literana, assembly GCA_946894065.1. Taxonomy (NCBI): domain Eukaryota; kingdom Metazoa; phylum Arthropoda; class Insecta; order Lepidoptera; family Tortricidae; genus Acleris; species Acleris literana. Next base: position 4,988,389 of record OX335685.1, on the reverse strand, counting down.
GTCACTTTATCCGCTATGACAATTTCATATGCCAGTTTAAACATGACGTTAAATAGACAAGGTACTCAAGCGTAAACATATTTATGACGTCGACTGTACATGGCCACAAATGGGGTTCGAACTCTGTACCTTACGATCACGAGTCGACAGCCATAGCCACTAGGCCAACGACGCTGCGGTTAGGTGGCTTATGCGCCCCTTCTCTCGTTAGTAAACGCCAAGTGTAAGGAGTAGCTGATAGCGCATCTTATATTTCACAATTAGTATTTTAACCGACAGCTTAAAACCAGAGCGAATTTCAACCTTGCCTCATGGACACTCAGGTCTATTTTACGCAGGCAACCATGTCAGAAATATTCGTCAATGGCGTGAAAAACTTTAAAGGACTTAAAACAATAAGACAATGGACTACAGGAGCTCTTGCTACATGTTACTTTGCACACCATCCGCTATGGCTATGTCAAGACGACACGTCAGCCTAGTTGGTAGTGACCCTGCCTATGAAGCTAGCGGGCCCGGTTACAAATACCGGTGAGGGCAGATATTTGTGTGATGAGCGTTTGTTTTTGTTACATAAGTAAGTATTTCTCTAGATACGTATATTTATAGTTGTCTAGTACCCATAGTACAGTCAAGGACTTTAATTGTTATGCCGCTATGGAACCCTGTCGCATAACGTTAATCATTCGTTTAAGCGTAATTTCTGTCATATGGTTTGATGCTGTCATTATGACAGGGTTCCATCGTGGCATTAACAATTAAAGTCCTTGACTGTACATACAAGCCTAGAGCTTAGTTCGGGACTAGGTCAATTTGTGTGAGGTGGCCCCTGATATTTATTTTGTGAAACTGCATCGTTACTCTACGAAAAGCAAAGCAGAGGTGTGTCCAGCGTTTGTAGCGTTTCTACCGGCTTTAGAAAATTGTCAGTAAAATTATAATTTACGCGGACTGGTCGGTCGAGTTTAGCCTGAGACAGGACCAGTTCATTGTTCGGAAACATACTCAGCACGTCGCTTTCACCGATGCACGTCAGTAATGCCATTGCGCAGTGGGCTCGAAGGTATCTTAGGTACCGTGCAATACCTAGGAACTTTTTGTTCTTAAACTTCAGTACCGAATACTCGATTTCGTGTCAATTTTGTATGGATATCATTAAGCTCAGCACTGATTGTGTTTATGATTATAATGTGACTATATTTTGCCCGCGATTTCGTTCGCGTGGAATTCGTTTAACGATAATACCGCGGAGATAAATACAATTTGCCAGAAAAACGGATTGAATATTTTGTTTGTGGACACCTACCTGTGTGCCAAAATTTAAACCAAATCCGTTCAGTTGTTCCTGCGTGATTGAGAGACAAACATCTCGAAAACTTTTACGATTACTTATAAATATTAGCAGGAAGGAAGTAGAATATAATATACCTACTTAATATAGTGGGATAATATAATGATAGATATAAAAAACAAGCTTTAGAAAAACCCGACTGCATTTTTTGATATTGTAGTCGATAGGGTATATGTAAAAAAACTCAGTAGGAATTCTGCTTATTCTCAATACATAATAAAATATTAAGTCACTCTAACAACAAAATCGAATCTAAAACGACACCTCACTCTTGGAAATCGGTTAAACCGTTTAGGCTACAGGTCACAATAGAACGGACATACTAACACACATACGTACGAAAAACATTACCCTCCTTTTGAGTCAGTCGGGTAAAAAATTCGTTGAGGCTGAAAATACACGGTTTCTAGGAAATAATTGAACACGAAGTTGATCCTTACGCAGCTGTGTGTAGGTTGCTAATACAACGTACGCTTGATCGAGTTCAGCGGACAGCGGTGGTATAAGGTAAGGTCCTCTCTCGGTATCGTGATTTGTACATTAAAACTATCCGTCTTCAGTTCTGCTTCAGTTTATTATGTTGCTGTTTAAAACTAAATTTGCATGATAGTAGGTACATAGCAAGATGTCGTCGTACAGGAATAATAACCTAACACCACCTAAGGGCCGCCGGCGCACATACAGCGAAGCGCGTCAAGCGCGACGAAGAGCATTTTTTACTGCCAAAGCATCCTCGTTTTTCGAAGTGCTGAAATAAGATCGAAATTAACTAACACCAAAAATACAAGAGACGCTTGCAAAGAATTTGTTGAGTTAGTTCTTATTTCAACACAGCCCGAAGACGAGGATCGTTTGGCAGTGAAAGATTCTGCGCTGCGCTTCGCTGGTCGTGCGCCAGGCCCTAATTGTTCCATATTTTAAGGCATAATTAATGAATTTGAATTTGTGCCTTGCTCTATCCTATAGGGTATAATGATCTCTTAACTTCAATTAATTGTCACCTGTCATTTTATGGAACGCAATAAACTTAAGTAGATACTGAGATTGCAATTGCTTCTTGTCGTTTAAGGGCCGTTTTCAGAAAAGATGTACATAGTTAAAGCCTCAATTAAAATCCTTAACTTTTTTCCATTTCGTAACGAAAGTTAACCATAATCGAAGCTAAAACGACAATTGACGTAAAGGACAACTAAATTGTACTGTAAAATTGTCCTTTACGCCAATTGCCATTTTAACAATCGAATGATTTAAGTATATTAATTTTCGTTACGAAATGGAAAAAAATTAAGGATTTTAATTAAGGCCTTAACTGTCCTTAACTATGTACAATGTTTTTGAAAACGGCCCTTAATTTGATTTTTAACCTAAAGGAGGTCATATACTGTATTTATTGGTATTTTTTCCGCTCATTCCCGAAATACCAGTATTTTAAAATACCAGATTCTCAATATATCGGAATCCCAAAACTAAACATTCAAATTACGGTATTGTTTATTATCTTCACCCAATATTTCTAATCTGGTTATTTGAGAATCTGGTAAAAAGAGTAATTTTGTATTTTGAAATGCTGGTATTTTGGGAATGAGCGATTTTTTCGCGTCAAGTAAATATCGTCGTGTCTAAACGAACACTCCCAAATATATAAAAAAGAAGCTAACACTGACCTCGGTTAACATGACTTACTAACTTACTTAAGGAGTAAGAGCTAAGGTCAACTATTACATATACCTACTGTCCAGGGTGCAATTTGATTATAGAGTGGTGTCAACCATCTTTATAGACCTCTGCTCTTTTATTATCAACATAATTTTTTGTTAAATTAAGTTAAATACCCAATGTAATATAAATACCAAATATAGGTACCAAAAATGCATGCCAACTCATAAATACCTTTTTTAGGTAATGTATAAAGCTATTCCTATACAGGAATCATCTAGTAGTTAGATTGTATGTACAGTATTGAACAAATAACTTACATACCTATAAAAAGAAAACCACCAGTAATGCTGATAAGAACACATTAAATCTACATTATACCAATAGGTATTAAACATCTCATTTGTTAATTGTGCCCTGAAACCCATTGTTATCATTGTGCGAGAAATATTGTACTTCTGTGTTTAGAGCAATTGAGATCATTTTGACCCAATAAGGATGATATGATACCTAGGTTATGTATTAAAAAAAAAAAACCGTGGCATAAAGAATTTATTTTGGATATAAGTGTGTATTTATAACTTCGACTGTACATGCAGTTTACATCATGATTGATGCAGCTTCTTTGTACCTATACTCGAAAATCTAATTTAAGACCAAAATCCTAACCTCAACGGGTGCACATTCGCTGTGATTACAGCATTTTGGTTTATGTGTAGGTATTTTTATCAATAAAACTTATCCTAATATTACTGGTTACACGAGTTCTCATTCATATTTTTATGAAATAATGTCAAAATAACGAAATAATCAAGATGGGAACTGTCAAAATTTTGGTCTTTAATTAGATTTTCGAGTATAGATGAGTATAGAATAAAGAACCATCTGTACAAAAAGTAATTTAAAAAAAACTAAAAATAATTAAGTAATTATTTTAAATGTTTTGATTTAATCTGTGTTGTTGTTTTTATTATTTCTGATGTTTTGACTTATTATGTTATTTATTTAAAAAAATTGCTAATTTGGTTGCATACTATTTTTAAGACCATTTTTTTATTTTTAATGGTGATAATTCCTTAGTTTTGTATTTTTATTATTATCCTGACTTCTTATTTCTATTTTTGATAGTAAATTTGTGTATATTTTTGACGATTCCAATGTAATTTCTTGTACTTTTGACATAACATGCAATGTATACTGTGACTTACTTTGCAAAATAAATATCATTCATTCATTCATTCATTCATTAATACCAACACACATAAAAATTAAACATCAAATAAATAACATCCTTTTCTAAGTTATTTAAAAACCATAACAACTAGGTACAGTCAACGAATTTGATTTCTAGGCCACTTTGGACCATGTTAAAAGGACGTTGTCAACCAAAATATAGACACTTAGATATAGAGACTTCCTATGATTTGGATTACAACGTCACATTGACAAAGTTCATAGTGGCCTAGGAATCAAATAGGTGTACATACCTTGCATTGCTTATACTAATTTATAATTTATTAGGTATAAGGTTAAAGAAACTGATATATATGATAATGAGGTAGGTAGGTTTGTTTACCAAAGCTATCAACCACCTATTTGTTTTTATTACAGAAAGGCCAATAACTACTTAAGATTGTAATGATTTATTTTTCGTTTGTATTAATTTAAAGAAGGTAACAAACGGCAGTGACGGGTCAGTGACCCCTGACTTTCACTTGGAAGACTAGAAGTATTATTAAACAGACTAGCTAACTGCTGTCTAATGACACCCAGGCCATGTGTAGTCAAACCAGTTCTAGTTTTAAGTATAGTAGTCACACTACCTTATCAAACACTATAAGTAAATAAATAAATAAATATCAGGGGACATGTCACACAATTTGATCTAGCCCTAAACTAAGCTCTAGGCTTGCACTTTAGATACTAGATTAGACTCAGGAACAAACACTCACGCTCGTCACACAAATGTCTGCCATTACCAGGATTTGAACCTCTGACTGCTAGCTTCATTGGCAGAGTTACTATCAATGTAAAATGTAACAATGAGTCATAAATGCTTGGGATTAAACAAAAATTCATTTTTTTTAAAATATTATTGATATACATTTGTTTATGTGTGTGTTTCATTAATCTGCAGTTTTTATATTGATACAAAATTCATAGGACCATAGTACAACATAGAATATCTCACATTCACTGTGTCCTATCCTGTACTATAATTACTATGCATAAATAATGTTGCCTCAAACTTTTAGATGTGATTGGTTCTCAGTTATCGATTCTAAAAAAGAATAAAAATACATACAAAACAAGCATAATAAAAATAAATAAATATAGTACAAAGGTGAACTTAACCCTTATACAATACAGTATGACAGATTCATCTGCTACAGAGTTTTTATGCAGATTAACTGCTTTTATGCTTGCATGAGATATGTTAATGCATTACAAAAAAATTGTATAGATCCATTACTAAGCGCATGCCAGGAGAGTGCCATGAACATTAGTTCATAAGTATTAGTTCATAGTTTGTAACAATATCATGGCTGATTTACATGGTTCCACCAAAAGCATGCCAGTAGAAGTACATTGCGTCGTTACAATAGCTCTCGCCTCAAATGTGAAAACCAGCTCGTCAATGTATTTCTACTGGCATGCTTTTGCTGGACCAATGTACATCGGCAATCAGTTTTGACAAAAGTCTTACATTCATGGTCAATCCAAGTCAATAGACTTCCGCTCTCAGTTCATTGACTACAATTAGAACATTAGAACCTCCCATCAAACCTCTTTTTTCAGGAGAAATAAGTTAAATATTGTTTAAAGATTATAAAAAAATATACATTGTTCAGTAAAGAAAACAGGACTCTATAAAAGTTTGCTTAGACTTTTGGATAACAGGAAAACAATGAATTGATTTTATAATTACCATTTATTTTACATGAGTGTAAACATACTCATATGACTATTTCATATGCATCAACATTAAAGTTTATACCTATATAGCAATAAAAGTGTTAGTGAAAAGTCAAAAATACTGCAAATTAGCTTTGTTCCAGGTTACATTATTAGGGTTTTTAGGTGACACTAGTAAGGGTAGAAGTACAGACTATCTAACCTGGGTCTAGTAAAAACGTGTGCACTCCTGAAATTCTACTTCATAACTAAATGGCATTACCAAAAACTATAGGTTAATTAGATTTAACATAGACTTAGTACATAGACATAAGAGTTCCATGATTAAGTATATTCAAAAGTATTTTACAACTAATAAGTATTTGGAACTTGATTGTTTACATTATATACTGAGTAAACAAAGGCAACCCTACAATGTATAACACACATTATTGTGTTGATAAAATCATGCAAAATAAACATAAAAATATTAAGTCATTGTTCTGGTATAAAATCATCTTTAGTTACTAAAACAAGAGAGTACAATGACATAGTAACATGACATTGCACTGTGAGATGTGATGGTAAGTGTAAAGGGAAGAGCTTATTAGCATTCGACGCGCGACCACGGACACGAGGCCCGCCCAGCCCGCGTTGCGACAGAAGCCGGGCTCCCAGCCTACCAAACACTACACCAACTAGCGTTACCCAAACAAACCACTAGACACCCACCTACAACCGCCAAGGACCTGCTGTGGCGCGGATACTCCTAACATCATCACTACTCGAAGCGCCCACACCGTAAACTCACATGAAATTGTTTTGACAACATCCAATATAACCTAAAATCTTGTGTCAAAACCATCCAAACTACGCCAAATAATCCAGGAAAAGCATATACGCGATTAGGTAATTGATGCTCCTTCATGCCTAACCACCCGCACTCAGTACGCAAGCCGATACAATGATACCTAGATGCAAATGCTAATGTCCTATTTGACGAATTTAGTATAAATATAACTTTCCCGCAAACACGGTTAAACTTTATTTAATTTCACGTAAAACGTCTCGATTCATTAGTATACTGAGTATAAGAATGGGTTATAACACCAACTAATTAATGCGACCGATTAATGAAGGTACGACAATCAAAGCAAAGCACCGCTAGTCGGCTGGCGGTGAACCGGCGAAGCTACAACAAAAATAACCAATTATTGCTACTTACCGCCGACTCTGTACATATTCGCAGCCATTTTTTATACACAATCACTATTCATTAACACTTAAATAATCTACATCTGACACAATTATTAACTATAACACTATATAATTGAGCTTTTACAATGTTTTTCATCACGTTAACTCCGGACGCCTTTCGCTGATCGCCATTTTCTTTCACACTACTAATTTGGCCAGTGCGCAGTCGCACTTTTTAGCGTAAACTTCCTGCTCTTAAAACAAAGCAATGACATGTTCTTCAGATTTTATTCACTAATTACATCAATACGACGGTGTAGTAAAATTAAAATACGAAATATTTTACAAATCATATCCCTAATTGAAATATAATTTACTATGCCCTAAAAATAAAAAAAATATTTCATTCAATAACGTTTCGTCCCAACCTACACACGGCTATTCGCAACGGTTCAGAAAACGAAAAACATACATTTGAAACTTTTTAGTATTTTAGCATATATAAATTATTAACTCCATTTGTAAGTTATTAATTAGCTTTATGTATTTTACTTAAATAATAGTAAAGTGTGAGAAAACAATTATAATGTTTTTTTTCTGAACCGGCACCTTAGTAGAAACGGAACGTTGTAGATAGAAAAAATAAGGCACGCTAAATTTGTCTATGTCCTCATTTTTCTTGTCTATGAGAATAACCATAACCAAACATCTAAATACTCTTTTATTTTATAGGCAAAGGGGTTACACAAATTTATATAATGTACAATGTTCCATTTGCAATATGCCATGATAAAAAGATGGAAACGTTAGGAAGTTGACTTTTTCAACTAAAACAATGATAAATAATATCCATGAATCCCCATACCCATGCATACCAATAGTTGCGTTTTCACAAATGACGTGGCCGAGGTGACAGCTGTTTTGTCTTTGGTCTTGACAATTGCCAAATCAGCCAGACTCGTCAGTCTGTTGGAAATTCTCAATAAAGTCCAATAAAACTACTTTCTGAATGAGTGTCCAACTGGAGTGAAGCATATTGCTTATGTGAATATCCTTGGGACACCGGATGCCCTCCTGGTACGTAAATAGGGCTGCAGTGTTTAATAGGTGTGTGTTAAGTGGGTACGTGTTATGATGGTGTTTTCGTAATTTTCTGCTTGTAGATCAGTGAGATGGCGACGTACGAGGAGTTTATTCAGCAGAATGAGGACCGGGACGGCATACGGTTCACGTGGAACGTGTGGCCGTCGAGCAGGATCGAGGCGACGCGGCTGGTGGTGCCGCTGGCCTGCTTGTACCAGCCGCTGAAGGAGCGGCCGGACCTGCCCCCGATCCAGTACGAGCCCGTGCTGTGCACACGCAATACTTGCCGGGCGGTGCTGAACCCCATGTGCCAGGTCGATTACAGAGCCAAGTTGTGGGTTTGCAATTTCTGCTTTCAAAGGAATCCTGTAAGTGTCACTTAATATGTCAATTATCTGCTAATTATATTTCCACTAGTCGACCCGGCGAACTTTATACCTCCTCAGAATGTTTTTCTCGGTTTTTTTCCAATGTTTTAATAGTTATTCTGCTATTCAGGGCAGAGATAAATCCAACAAATCAAAGATCATAAAAATTGGTCCAGCCATTCTTGAGTTATATATATATTATTATTATTATTAGTGTAAAAAGTTATAACAGGTGACCCTATTGATAATTGTTAATATTTAGGTTATCCATAGATCTACCTAAAATATCAAACTAGATTTTTTCTATGCATTCTGTGTATTTTTTAATAATAAATAATTCTAACATAATTATGGAGAGTGCATGTTTAAGAACATAAGTTATCTTCTATAAGATTAAGCGCAACCATTGATTGATGCTGATATTTGGACAGTTCTTGGCTTCAAACTATTGTAATATTTGACATGATATTATAAATAAATAAATCGGTAAGAGTATTGATAGACAATAATTATGTTTTTAACCATTTATACTACTATATTGATTGATTCTATTATGATTAGTACAAGTGCAAGAAGTATTTTTTCATGATGTAATAATTTCAACATGTGTAATAGTTAGCTGAGATAATGAAATCTAAATAATGATGTAATTATTGGCACGTTTACTTTTAAGTTACATGCTGGTTATTTTATATTCTTCATATAATTTGTCAATTATGCAATTCGCATATGTTAAACTCCAGAATTTAAAACTTAACTTGATGCGGAACAGATGAGTGTCAAGTTCGGGTGGGGCAGGCGATGTTTTCTAAGTTTCATTAAATAAACAAAGTTCAATTGTCAGACCTAATGAATTGTAGCATGCCTTATTTGAGTAATATTGATTTAACTTTAATATAATCATTTTTATTTATCTATATTCATTACTCTTTTCAGTTCCCTCCACAATATGCAGCAATTTCAGAGCAGCATCAGCCTGCTGAACTCATTCCTAACTTCTCGACCATAGAATACACAATCACACGAGCACAGACCATGCCACCGATCTATCTGCTGGTGGTTGATACATGCATGGATGAGGAAGAACTGAGTGCTTTGAAGGATTCTCTGCAGACCTCTCTTAGCTTGATGCCCCAGAATGCTCTGGTCGGTCTTATTACGTTTGGCCGTATGGTACAAATTCACGAATTAGGTAAGGCATTTGTACTGGATATTCATAACTAATTGAAGTAAGAGGAACATCGTTATAGATTTAAAAACGGTTAGGCTAACTACTTCTATGCAGTGCAGATGTGTATTGTATGCCATAGCTCAGATCTGTGTTAATACAAGCAGCGCACATTTTAATTGCTCCTTAAGCTACTCGTAGGTAAATCATACGGATTCCATAGGTTAATAGAGTTACAGAGTCAAGTCAGAATGAAGACACTCCATTTAATTTGTTTCAAGTGAATTAAGATGATTTTTTCAGATGGGATGGGTAAATGAATTTGAAGATTGATTGGAGCTCTAATGATTTTGATATAATTAAAGCTTGTTTCACTTGTACAGTTTCTCTAACAAGTCTGACTTGAATTTTCCAGGTACAGAAGGCATATCTAAATGCTACGTCTTCAAAGGAACCAAAGATTTGTCAGCTAAGCAAATACAAGAGCAGCTAGGAATAGGTCGAGTGAATGCACCGAACCCACAACAGCGTCCTGGAGGCCCACCGTCTCAGCCACCAGCTCACCGATTCCTGCAGCCAGTCAAACAGTGCGACATGGCTTTGACAGATTTACTCGGAGAACTTGGAAGAGATCCGTGGCCTCTTGGTGTTGGGAAAAGACCTTTAAGAAGCTGTGGAGTGGCTCTATCGTTAGCTGTTGGTTTGCTTGAAGTGACCTACCCTAATACGGGTGCAAGGATTATGGTGTTCCTTGGTGGTCCGTGCTCTCAGGGGCCAGGTCAGGTGGTAAATGATGAGCTGAAGCAACCCATCCGTTCTCATCATGATATTCATAAGGACAATGCGAAATACATGAAGAAGGGGATCAAGCATTACGAGGCATTGTCACTGAGGGCAGCTACAAATGGGCACTCGATTGATATTTACTCGTGTGCGCTGGATCAGACTGGGCTGATGGAGATGAAACAGTGTTGTAATTCAACAGGGTGAGTTGATTGAGAGTACACATAGTTCATCATAATTTTGTGTGCAGTGTTATGTGTCAGTGAGCAGCTATTTGTGTGTTGCTTGAAATCAGACATTACAACGCCCCAGCACCACTTTAGCACCGTTTCTACTTAAGTGAAACTTCGATCTGTGGTAGTAAGATACATATTTCAGTCGACGAAGCGAGGCCCACGCCCCTGCATTTTTACAATAACAATAACTTTAAAATGTATTGTACTAATAGTAATCAAAGCTCACTTTTCAATGTTTCACTTAGAGCTGAGGTGGTGCTGATCTGGTGCCGGCGCGTTGTAGTGGTAGTGTGTGATGACGGTAACTTAAGCTTACCGCTTTAGTAGCTAAGTTCACAAAAGTTCAAAGGAATAAAATATTTCATGTATTTTTATTTTAGTGTTCTGTCAAGTGTTACTAATATGAAAGCTTTAACTTGCAGGGGTCACATGGTGATGGGCGACTCCTTCATCTCCTCGCTGTTCAAGCAGACGTTCCAGCGAGTGTTCTCCAAGGACCAGAAGAGTGATTTCAAAATGGCCTTTAATGGCACGTTAGAAGTGAAGTGCAGTCGGGAATTAAAAAGTAAGCTCTTTAATAGTTAAAATATTTTTATTGCTTCTAATAAAATACATAATTACTTCCAAATTACAAGAAAGGTTTTTTGTTCCAATGTTTTTTTTTTGTTGTATCTTCAAAACGGTATAACATACAATTAATCAATTTATCAAATCGAAATATGATAATACCTACTTTGCGGCAGTAAGGAACCTTCCCTGCGCAAATCCGACTCGCACGTGACCGGTTTTTTCACTTGATTTTAACTCCCCTTAATATTTGCACTGTTTGCAGTCAGCGGCGCTATCGGGTCGTGTGTGTCTCTCAACGTGAAAGGTCCCTGCGTGTCGGACCAGGAAGTCGGCATGGGCGGCACGTGCCAGTGGAAGCTGTGCACGTTCACGCCCAGCACCACCATGGGGATATTCTTCGAGGTGAGTGTTGAGTAGTCACGGCGCGACTGATCGGGGTCGGGATGTGAAGAGTCCCCGCGTGTCGGAACAGGAAGTCAGCACAGGCGGCACGTGCCTGAGGAAGCTGTGCGAGGAGACGTTTTTCGTACCATTTTACAGTCGGTCCATCGCATCAGTTGGCGCGGCGTCCTGCCAAATTTGATCGTCAATATCAAATCTACAGCCTACATTTTTGGACTTATAATAATCCATGAATTTTCCGTCCTGCTATTGAATGGACAAACCCACATACTTTTGCAGTTTCTTCGACTGGAATATGACGCGGCCAAACTAAAGTCAACATCTGTCTGTCGTACGATGCGCACACGTTTGACTACTCTATTTAATGTAAATTTTTGTTAGTGGTAATTAATTGCTAATTGAATCATTTAATTTTTCTGCAAACAAAATACCAATGTTCCGTTAACATGCAATGCTACCTGCTCATGCTCGTGTCAAAAAAATATAGTATTTCAAAAGTAATAGCGTCATAACATTCGAGTGCAGCGACTTTGTTCATACACAAGTCCAAAAGAGGGATCGTTATATAAATTTTTTTGTATGGACAGAGTATAGATGGCGCTGTAATGTATAAGGTCCCGCGCAGGTGGTGAACCAGCACGCGGCGCCGGTGCCGCAGGGCGGGCGCGGCTGCGTGCAGCTCATCACGCAGTACCAGCACTCCAGCGGGCAGCGGCGCGTGCGCGTCACCACCGTCGCGCGCAAGTCAGTACATTATCACTCATTAACTACGTCATGGTAATTAGCTTTAACTTTGCAAGTCCAGGTGCCTTGCGCAAATTATCGCTACATCATAGTTATAGCAGCTTTAAGTTTGTCCAGCTCCAGCTGTTATTTCGCTTCCCTGATTCGATTATCATTGGGAAGAAATAAGAGGAGGAGCTGGAAACTAATTCTACGTGTACGCAGTCTTTAATGTTGATGCTTCCTCGCAGCCTTAGCCGGATTACCATGATCTAATCGTAATATTGTTGCCAGTTGGGGCGACGCAGCGGTGAACCTGCCGCACATCGCGGCCGGCTTCGACCAGGAGGCGGCGGCGGTGGTGATGGCGCGGCTGGTTGTGTACCGCGCCGAGCAGGAGGACGGGCCCGACGTGCTGCGCTGGCTCGACCGCATGCTCATCCGGCTGGTAACACCCTGCACTATACTCGCGCTGTTTTCAAACGCCCGATTTGGCAGCTGTCAACGCAGTTTAAAATTTAACCTCAAACATACCTCGAACTTATATACTGAGTATACAGCTATCAAACCTGCACACTAACTGCTAACTGCATGATTGTGATGCACTCCTAATTCAGTTCCATAGATCAGTTTTAAGTCTGTCATCTATGTTAACCATTTTTATATAATTTCATACCCGGACTCATGGAGTGACATCTAGCGACAACTTGTATCAAACAACTCGCCAGCGCCACCAGCATCAGACAACTAAATCTGTCCGTGCGCTACATCGCGATAGTCATCCTACACCCAGATGCTCGTGCATTGTTTAACGAATAACATTGTTCATCGTTGTTTAGTGCCAGAAGTTCGGCGAGTACGCGAAGGACGATCCGAACAGCTTCCGGCTCTCTGAGAACTTCAGCCTGTACCCGCAGTTCATGTACCACCTGCGTCGCTCGCAGTTCCTCCAGGTGTTCAACAACTCGCCCGACGAGACCACCTTCTACAGGTAACGAACATTTTTATTACTGCTGTTCGTATCCATGTGCTTTTTTTCGTACAAACCTTGCCCTGAAAATTGTAAAAACAAAAAAAAACCGCCAAATCGCTCGAGCCGATCTCAAGTAATGCTCCGTTATAAAAAAAAACTGCAAGCTGCTTGTTGGATTTTAGATAAAATGCATAATTTACTTGATATACGTAGGCTAGGTTTCATTTATAAGTGATATCGAAAATTTAAGTCTTCTATCAAAACATTGCATTCGCAATTATGAAAATTCGGAATTTTGATCCATTTGGAATTATGTATAGTGTACCCATAAATACATATAAATAGATAGATTTACCCACTGCTAATTTTCTATCTATGGCATAGCCGGGATAGCCTACTTGTTAATCTCCGTTCCAAATTTCATCCTTCCATATCCATGAAGTTGTTTCAGCGTGTAGTGCAAACATACTAACTCACACACAGGCACATACTTACAAACTTCCACATATATAAAAGTAGTCTGATTACCTACTAATCATCTTCTTGCCCTTCAATGAGCCGTCATCTCAGTATTCACACTATTCCCTCCCTTGTTTTTCATATCGCTCTTAACACATCCCATCATATCCCAATATACATCCCGTATAATGTCCCAATAAAACATCCCAATAAAATATCCCAATAAACATCCCAATAAAATATCCCTTAAAAAAATCCCAGTAAAATATCCCAATAAATTTTACATAGTTCCTTATTTTTAACCCTCAATGCTAGTGTGTCTATCTGTCTGTGGCATCGTGGCAAGTTCCCAAACGTATGAACCGATTCAGAAGCGATTTTTTTTAAAGAAAGCTAGTTTTATATGGGTGGCTCTGAGTTTCGATAAAAATCGATTGGGCAGTGCAATAGTTATCATCTTTGAAAGCTACACGCCTTATATCCAGGGTTTTTATCTTAACCTTTTAGGCGCCAAAGCTGGCAAATCTGAGACACATCGTAACTCACTGCTCTGCAAAGACAAAAGGCGGTATCTCAGACAAGACCCCCGTAGCAAAGTGCCACCTTATTACTAATAGGAGAGGATCGAATCTGCTTTGGCTATTGAATTTGAGATAACGCCTTTTGGCTTTTGAGGGCAGTTCACTGCTTGACGTTCAAAATGGTAATAGTTTTACGATTGTGCCAGACACATGCTGATGCGCGAGGACCTGACGCAGTCGCTGATCATGATCCAGCCGATCCTGTACTCGTACAGCTTCGGCGGGCCGCCCGAGCCCGTGCTGCTGGACACCTCCTCCATCCAGCCCGACCGGATCCTTCTCATGGACACCTTCTTCCAGATCCTCATATACCACGGGGAGGTGGGTACTGTTTTATCCGCTAGAGGGTCGGCGATTTTAGACTGGTGTGGCAATGACGCCTTTGCCATCAATGTATGTATGGTATGGTTTCCGTTGTCCATCCGTCCGTATGTCCGTCGTTACTTTAGAGAGACGTCTTTTTTAAATCGTAATAGACAGCCGATTTTTTTTTTTTTTAAATCATAATTATTATATATTATATTCCTAAAAAAAATGAAAAGATCAAAAAGTTAAAAAAAAATGTTTTTGATTTTGTTCTATATTGTCAAGATTATATTCGATACAAAGCGTTGAATTTAGTGTGATTATAATGCTAACCCTACAGAAAAACAAAGAAATTTAAATACCGGCCAAGTGTGAGTCTGCAGTAGGTGCCCAAGTCCGACTCGCACTTGACCGGTTTTTTAACATGATGACACTTACACTTTTTGGTGATGAATCGTTGATTATGGTATTTTTTTTAGTGATGTGTTAAAGGTGTTCATTTTATTGTTTCTGCGCAGACGATAGCTCAGTGGCGCTCGCTGCGCTACCAAGACATGGCGGAGTACGAGAGCTTTGCGCAGCTGCTGCGCGCGCCAGTGGATGACGCGCAAGAGATCCTGCAGAGCCGCTTCCCTGTACCGCGGTACATCGACACCGACCACGGCGGCTCACAGGTAAGTCACTAACACGTAACCATTGAAGGCTGATGAAGAGACATGCCGGAGTACGAGAGCTGCGTGCACCGGTGGACGACGCGCAGGAGATCCTGCAGAGCCGGTTCCCTGTACCGCGGTACATCGACACCGACCACGGCAGGTCACAGGTAACTCACTACCACGCAACCATTGATGGCTGGACACGGGACATGTCGGAGCACGAGAGCTGCGCGCGCCGGTGGAAGACGCGCACGCCGCTTTCCTGTACCATCCGAATTCATTGCTTGGATAAGCAGCAGAACTAAATGACAAAAAATGGGGTGTGGTTTTGGTTAAGCTTTCATATGTGTTCATAGTGAGAACTCAAGCTAATTAACTGGTACCCACGTGTTCTTGTTAATTGGCAGGTGTGAATGTGCGTTTGTGTTATATGAATATGTTATATGATGTCAGGAGCGCTGAGCTTTTTTTCCGAGAATAGGTGACAGACTTGAAATTTTATTTATTTCTTTAAATAATATCGGTTTTTTAGATTTTCTAGTTATTTTTTTTTCTCCAGCTGGTAAAGTCTTAAGTATTTATCAACTGGTTTTGCATAGGTCAGGTCAGATGTCAAGAAGTCGAAAACTTGTCAATTTTTTGAGAACTTTATCTGGTACTATATTTTTGTCCTAGAATGTAAATAAAGATTTCAAAGTTTATACATTTCTGCCAATATTTCATTTTTTTAGTTTAGATATTGTTGCCGTCTACGAGTGCGTTTCATTCACTTATACAAATAGCTATCACACTGTTCACCAGAGTTAAAGAATTGATGCTGAGCTTGAATACATAAATACAATAAATCAGTATCTGACAACAAATTTTACTGACACGGTTTTGTTATAAACTGCATTAATAAATTAAATATCCATTTATTTCAAGCACATTATTTGTTAGTAAAGTCTTAGATCTATGGTGAGTACTTACATTTTAGACATAAAGACTAGAACTAGCCACTTTTAGGCGCATGCGCCCACGGCAGGGTCGGTTTTTGAACATTCGAGCCTGTCCGCGATCATTTGCAGGCTAGGGCTAGGGTTTGTATTAGTAGCGTAGAAGCTGTCCATGCAAGCCTCTGCAAACATCCCTGGTGCACTACAGAAGCGAGGCCACCCCGTCACCACCCGGCTTTATTAAACTGGATTCGGAGGGCTCCATAGGCCCTTGAACCGTATCCACAAGCTGCACGTGTAGAGAGCAGTGCAGTAGGCTGCAAGCCTTAGATTAACTTCTCTCGTGCAGCGTGCAAACTTGCGGGCAAAGAGCCCTCCGTTCCGTACAGTCATCATTTACTTATTGATACCAAGTTAACGAATCCAAACTTGGTGGGTCTATGTTAAACAAATTAAGAAGAGGTTAAAAATGCGTTAACACATTTTTGGAAACGTTTTACCAAGTTTTAACCCAATAAAGATAGAATTTTACGGTAACTAATCATTTTTACACTGTATAAAGTTACATTAGGTAAGAGGTTACAATTTATTATTTAATGCCAGACCATCCCAATAACGGACACTGGTTCCAAATTGACTTGCTAGATTTAAGATAAACAGATATGTGAAGTTAAATAAAAGCTTGTAAAAAAAAGGTTTTACTAAATAACACGCATTCACATTTAAACTATTTCTATATTATTTCCGTGCTCATCGGGTGGCTCCGTTTTGCCTTGGTGGCCAATATTCTCTCCAACATGGCGTTCACTTTCTGCTGAGTCTTGAGAAAGTTCTTGAAATGCTTGTCATCGAAATTCGAACCCCGGCCCAGCGGCCGCTGCTTTCTTTGAGATATTGTGTCCGGGCACCCATTACTGCTTGTACATTTTTTTGATGATCGCGGTGGCCTCTCCTCTCTCTCCATTTTGTCGTGTATTTTTTTAACATTGTGGAAGTAGTCCTTTCCATAGAGTTTTGCAATGTGGTTTCCAAAGTGACGCGGCTTAAAACTTTCTTCGTATTTATCGCGGGGTTGATCATCGTTGTTATCGGACTGTTCTGGTTTGCGTCTGGTATTAGGGGCGACTCTAACAGATTTATGTACGGATCTTGGCGGGTTATCTGGTATATCTACCGCCTGGTCATAGCGCATCGGGGTTGCCTTCGTTGTAAGGAGTACGGTGTTGAATAAGACGGGCTTATCTAGCGGGAGGCGCAACGGTGGGATTTCATTGGAATTCGTCTGAAACATCACAGGGGGGTGTCGTCGAGGCTGTGGAATTTGCATCTTTTTCCAGTGCTCTTTGTCTGTAAATGGATCAAGTATAATAGGTTTTTGGTGTTTCAGCTGTGGCGGCTCGTAGACGACTGGCTCATTTGGCGTCGCAGGTGGTTTAAAAACTTGAAAATTTTGTTCCTTGACCACATCTAAGTTTTGCTGGTTTGTGCCGTTATCGGGGTTCAACTTACCCTTTAATAATTGAAATTTTTCGAAAATATTCATAAATTGCTCCAGCGCTTTTGATGCTTCCTGAAGTTTTTGTTCTGTCTTGGGCGTTTTTGATGATTTTTCTGGAATGCGGTAAACATATTATCGGTTTGGTTTCGTGGTATGTACTGTACTTAAAGTAGGAAAAAAAACCTTCTCCGACATACTCGGAAATGTAAACATTACTATTGTAAAAACAGCCAGCAAAGTTCTGCGTTCCAGACCAAAAAAAAAACAATGGCAACAAGGATAACTAACTCCAAACAGCCAAACACCCGCACAATCAAAGTTCTTCCATGTTTATTTTACTTTTAAAATAACACAGACTAAAAATGTTATCCTTACGAATGGCGTTTACAGCGTATTTATCGCGTGTATCAAATATTTTACTTCTTTTTAAACATATTACGTTCATAAACAAAATAAATCGCCGAATTAATTTCAACGCCGTTATAATTTAAACCGCAATTTATTCCAATTAGATTGTTAAATTTGTGATTTAATTTAATGGCGTATTTCAGTTTCATATTAAGTCGAATACAGGTATTGACAATAGCCCCGGGTTCAAATCCCGGTAAGGGCAAATATTGTGATGACCGCGAATATTTTTTCGTGAGGCTTGGATGATTTCTGTGTATTTACTGTTCAACCATTTTCTTAATAGCGATCGGCAATCTTCGTTTTTTAATACACACGAGTGACAAATATACTGTCAGCACGGGTAGCACAAGTTGTATTCTCTCGCTTGTCTCTCAGTGCGTCTCTATCGTTTCTGACTGATCTGAACGGGAGATCCGAGCGACAAACAAGTCGCGGGCAACTTGTGCTAGCCGTGCTGTTGGGGGTGCAAGCGTGATAGCGATAGCTAGCCGAAAGCTATTAAGGAGCTGGGAATACTAAGTATGTATTTCTCTATATAAGTAAGGTTGTCGTCGTCTAGTACCCATAGCACAAGCCCAGATCTTAGTTAAGGACTAGGTTAATTTGTGCGAGATTGTCCCTGATATTTATTTACGAGTAAGTCGTACAGTCAACAGCATAAATAAGTGATCATTTATGTACCTTGTCGCTTTCAATCGTTTCACAATTTTGTATGACATTTCAAACACGACGTTAAAGTGACAAGGTACATAAATGATCACTTATTTATGCTGTTGACTGTACCTGTTTCGAATTTACATGGAATTGACTATAAGTAATATCGATGATGAGGGCAACAAAGTTTTTTGAAGGCAATTTTGTGACTTTGTTTGATATTATTAACAATTCTGTTGTATTTACTCGAATTGTTGGAAAAAAACATTATACTAGGCTCGCTCGGGAAGGGTGGATGCTGGACTCATATATGTATAGCTTGTACTCGCTATTACTCATCCCGCAACGGCCTTTTTCCTGGTCTCTGCATTTATGTACGTATTATTATTATTTGATTATATTAAGTTCTTACCAGTGGTCGTGGTGGTCGCTACAGTCGTTGTCGTGGTGGTCGCTGTAGTCGTTGTCGTGATGTCAGCGGCGTGCGTGGGTTGTTCTGTTGGCGCTGTGGTTGTAGATGGAGTTGTACTGAATACGTTATTGGTTGATTTTTCTTTTTTTAAATCTTCTAATACAATTGCTTTGACGGTATCTGCTATTTGTTTTAAAACTTTGGGACTTAAATTATTGTCTTTTACATTTAATACCTTTGTGTTATCTTTCTTTTCTATTTCATCCTTTAAATTCTTAACTTTTTCATCAATTAAATATTTTTTTAAATTATCATATAAAGTTTCATTTTCTAAGAGTACATTGTCATTATTTAAATGTAAGTCATTTTGATCAATTGTTTTTCCATTTTTAAAGAATTGATTGTCCTTGGACAGTTCTTCTGTTGACTGAGGTTCATTTTTAAAACTCGTTCCGCTCTGGGGGTTTGGCCATTTATTTTCGAACCACTTAGAGAGGACGGGTTCCATCAAGGGACTTTCGCGATTTGTCGGAATGCGTTCTTGTTTATTTTCAGGCTTTTTGAGTTCGTTCGGTTTATTCACTAACGCGTTATTGTTTTGTAATTGTAGATTTCCAGCCATTATAGGATCCGCATAATAAACCGGCCATGCGTATTTAGGTTTTCTTTCTCTGTTAGGATAATTTTCATTATATATTGTATTGGTGATACTTTTAAACTGTCTCTTTAGGCCGTTTTTTTGATTGGGTGAGGGATTTTTTCCTTTGTTATTTCGGCGGTCCGAATAATATTGCCACGGAGGTTTACACGCATTGTCAAGACTGCAGTCGTTTTCATTGTTCATTGTGTTGTCAGGCTCACGTAGGATGTCTGTTTTTTGTTCCATTTCTAACGTAGGTTCTGGTGTTTCTTCCCGCTCTTCAGCAAAATAAAGCCATTTTCTTTTATGATGTCTATTGGCTTCAGGATAGTATTCATTAATTGTGTTTTGTATATTTGGTTTGCCGCGTTCACTTGGTTGATTAAATGGTTTTATTTCTTCTTCTTCTTTGCTGTTCCAGCTATCGATGTTGATAGGTTGTTTGCTCTTATAGCGAGCATCGATGACGGGTCGGTTTTTTAGTCTACTAAATATACCCGCTGCCTTGTTGGAGGTACCTCGTAAATTGTACATTGTGCCTTTTGGTTCTTCTTCCACTCTACTTTTCAATTGTTTTTGAATATGATTATCAATAATGTACTGTTCGTAATTACTTGAGGGTTCCTCTTTGTACCTAGTTAAGAGCCTGTCACGATTGTGTAGCTCTTTTAAAAGTGCATTAATTAAATAGTTTTCTTTGTTATGGCTTCTGGGTTCATCTTTGTCAAAGATCCCAACGTTTTCTGTCAAATTATAATTATATAAAACATGGCTCGATGGCGTAGTGGTTTTTATATCTGATACCTTATCTTCAAAGGTATCGATGTCTCGAATACGTTTCTTTTCATTTGAATTAATAGTGGCAGCCTGAGCTTGATTCTGCTGTTTTTGCCTCAGAATTCGCGCAACGATGTTGCTAACGTATTCAATATCGTTCAAAACCTGCGGTTTCATTTGTTGGTTGGTTTCTGGAAGTGTTTTATTCGTGTTAATAATTTCCCGGCTTATGTTTTCTTTTCTAGCAAAGCTAATATTTTCACGGTCTTTGGCCTTGCCACTTTTTAAAGTTATATGAGAGACTAAATCCGCAATGAATTCTATGTCATGGTTTTTGTTTGAAAGCAAAGAGTTCAATTCTGCGCTATTAGATTTCGTAGTGGTTCCGCTTTGCATGTTAACTGGTCTTGATGTGTTATCCTTTATATCCTGCTTTTTGAAGTAGTCGTCGAGGATCTCTTGCAACTGTTCTTTTGTGATTGTGTTTTCTGGTTCAGGTTTTTTTATACGAGTACTCAATGGGTTTAATTCTAAGTTTTCAGTACGGACAACATTTGCTTTTCTTGTTTGCTTTATGTTTTCAGACTGCTTTTTGAAATACTCGAATAATTTTTTTAACGTTGGCTTAGCACTGTCTTTGTTTGTGACGTTTGGTGGGGAGTCGGTAGACGCTTCCGTAATAGACTCATGCACGCTAATATTTTTAAAATAAGAAAACAATGACTTCAAATCTAGTGTATCGGTTGCAACTACACTTTTAGTTGTGGTCTCCTTTTTATGTTTTTCTTGATTTTTTAAGTAGTCGATTATCCTTGTCAATTGCGTCTTGGTGGCCCCATTTTCTTGAAAATAAAATACAATATCACATCATGTATTAGGTACCTATTATCTTCTTTCAACTTCTTTCAACGAAGGTCCTTATGCATCCTTCCTTACGCAGAATTTTCATTTCATCGAGAGGCATTTCTTGCTGCATGAGTTTTTTTTTGGTAGTCATTAGTCCAACCTAACCTAGGTTAGGTTAGGTTGGACTAGTGACTTAATTAACGTTTAAGATATCCTGAAAACATAAAAGTTTCAGCAAAAAATAACGTTCGATGAAATGAAATTCGAGGAAATGATAAAATCGATGAACTAACATTCGATTAACTGATGGGTTACCATTTAAAGGTTATATCAGATTAAAACGGACTAAGCTCACCATCAACAAAGGCAGGCTGCTCCCGTGACTTTCTATGTTCTTTCAAATCCACTCGATCAGTAGTCAGTGAAGATAGATAGTTGTCCACGAAACATTGCTCGCGTAGTTTCCTGAATAGTTGAAAAAATACAAATGGCGATGAATTGGTTTCTTGTTGCGTGCACATAAAATACTAACGTACCAAGCGATAAAGAGCTCGAGTGAAGTTTAGGAAACGTTACTGATAAAGCGCTTACTTGTCGTCAATATCGGCGATGTTTACGTTGTGCCGCTGCAATTTCCGCAAAGTTTGCGCGTCGAGGTCCTCCTGCTGCACCCCGCTCATCAGTAACACGCACAGCACATCTGCAAGGACATTCATTTTAACCAAATCGACTAACTAGGCGTAAAATATGTCTAGTGACTTTTACGTCCATAATAACACCAACGGTTTAGATACAATAGATCCCTGTGTAGACACGCCCGTGGAAGGGTCCTAATTACAACATATTTCATTATTTAAACCTTTTATGTTGACTAAACGTGGACCGCGTTCGATTTCGCGTGACAACGTACATGAGACGACGATGGCGGCGAATAGAGCCCGGCACAACATTTCCACGATAAACGCCGATAATTGTTAGACGCCACAATGGATCTTGCGGCGGTCTTGCTCGTTTTGTGCCACATCGCTGATTTACTTGATTCTCTGCATAAACACTCAAGAAGTGGGAGATATGAAGCTTACAGGTTTTAGATTTATGTAAATGATTGCGCGTTTCAACGTTTGATTAGTAGCAAACACTAAAAAGGAATTTGATATGGATGATAATAAAACGACGACGTGACGACGTGCTAGCTTAGTTGGTAGTGACCCTGCCTACGAAGCTAGCGGTCCTGGGTTCGAATCCCGGTAAGGGCAGATATTTGTGTGATGAGCAAGAGTATTTTTTTCTGAGTCTTGGAAATTTTCTATGTATTTATGTATTTATTTCTTTATATAAGTATTTATATCGTTGTCTGGTACTCATAGTACAAGCCTAGAGCTTAGTTTGGGACGAGGTCAATTTGTGTGAGATCGTCCCTTGATATATTTATTTGGATAATGATGGATGAAGATTTTTGACCGCACCGAGTGTTCAGTGACGCCCTCACTCCCATGGTTTATTGTTGTACAAATTAATACACAATGTATAGCATAGTTATAAGTCAAAGTTTAATAACCTTTAAGCTTCGTGTAGTCAACTTTACTGAAAAAAGTAGCCACCTTTTTCGGTTAAGTTGACTACACGAAGGTTAAATGTTAAGAAACTGAAGAAACTGTTAGTATTGTAAATACTTACATAGACACTGTAACAACGCATGGTCAAAGCGATTTAATCGTCGATAATTCGGTACAGTTTACACAATAATCTCCAAATGTTCCAGTGACAAATCCATGAAGAAACTTAGACTTTACAAATGTTTCAAAATCCAATGCAGACCAAAGAGAAGGTAGAGTTTTCTCAATCTCTACAGTACTGTAGTAATCAATATGGTATAGGATTTTTATTTCAATTTGGTTGTTGAATAAAAGAAGATTGTTGCAATCTTCTTTTATCGTAGTACGATGTATGTTTGCACAACACTGCTGTGAAGAAAAAGTCAAGGAAAGGCAAGGTACCATACATGATAAGATAGGTTATTAAAAAAACAAAAAACCGCCTTCAAAAAGCCTTTTTTGCTTTTTGAAGGCGGTTTTTTGTTTTTTTAAACATTTATTTTATTTTATACTTTTTAGTGATCCTATTTATGCTGTTACGTAGCTCCACTTCTAAATATTAATAAGAAACTATAGAACATTTCAAGCTCGCCGCAGACAACGCCGCGGGAATGTCATAGTCATATTTAAACCTAAATGTGCTTCGTCATAGTCGCTCAACTTCCTTTATCGAAATATCTTATCGCCACCCTTGAAATAGGTACCGTTAAGGAGTTCCGGTGGCCATCTGTGGTCTTCATCATCAGTTCCACTTCACCATATAGTACTTTTCAAAAGCAAATGCATGAGTTACAGTGAAAAATACCAAAATCGCTATAGGTGTGCCTATAATATTTGAGGAGTTCTCTTGATTTCTCCATGATCCCATCATCAGATCGTGACGTGGTGACAATGGGACCAACTAGAAAGTATACCCATTCGAACAACGAAAAATTTTTTCAAATCGGTCCAGTGGTCTTCGAGTAATCGGGGAACATACATAAAAAAAAAAAACCCGACGAATTGAGAACCTCCTCCTTTTTTTGAAGTCGGTTAAAAATGAC
Organism: Acleris literana; assembly: GCA_946894065.1. NCBI lineage: Eukaryota > Metazoa > Arthropoda > Insecta > Lepidoptera > Tortricidae > Acleris > Acleris literana. The sequence goes on along the minus strand of OX335685.1, from coordinate 4,964,171 downwards.
ATTTACTGACCACATATTGTTGTATCTGATCTGCCAATGTATTCCCTGATGCTCTTGCAGTTACAATATGCGGTAATGCGAAGTCTTGGATGTTTTATGATTATGTGTGTTTAAGTATGTATTTGGAAAAGGGCCGGATCTTAAGTACCCGAAACCGACGTGCATGCATGACTCGATGTATGAATGTGGAAGAAGCGAAAGAGATTTGTCAGGATCGTAGCAGGTGGAAAGAAGTGGTCTCTGCCTACCCCTCTGGGAAACAGACGTGATTTAATGTATGTATGTATGTAAGTATGTATTTCTCTAGATTATTGTGTTTATCGTTGTCCCATAATACAAGCCTAGTGCTTAGTTTGGGACTACACTCGCGAGCAAAACAATTGCATCACTTTGCATTTTCTCATGTCCACCCAATATCTTTTACATTTTTAACCGAATTTGAAAAATACTGCGCCAATTTACATGTTTGTTTACTTTTCGTAAAGCTTAGGTTACAAGAAACATTAATTCACTTAAATATTTCAGTAAATTAAGCCGGTATATAAAGGTGGACATGACATGGTGATGCATTTTTTTTGTTCGCGAGTGTACGTGAATTTGTGTAAGATTGTCCCCTGGTATTTATTTTATTCTGAATACAGATTTTTCAACTATGTCTTAATATTGTAAAAGTAAAAAAACTCTACTTCATGAATACTCCAAATGTTTAGGTACTAAAACAAATGTAAAAAACTCCACATGGTAGGTATTGTTAGTGAGCCAATAAAAACAGTTTTGATTGGCTCCATCGAAATATAATAAGTATGGAAGAGTAATTGTCATTCAAAAAGTGTTCCACATACTTAGTGCTAAAATGGGCGGAGCTAATACTTGGTGCTCAACTGGCTTGCAGTAGGCTTTGAGTTGTTATGTCAAATGGTTGTCATCATAGTTTTGTAAAATAATTATAAAAAACTGATAAGAAGAAGAAACTATAGCAACAACGATGCCGACGTGCACCGTAAATTGGTGTAGGAGTCGCACGGACCCTAAAAAGGATGTAATTTCATTCCATTAGTAAGTAATTACAATTAAATAATTTCCTTACAAAATGGACATGGCCGATGTTATGCAATATAAGTTCTGAAATAATTATAATATTAAAGATTAATGTTTTTTTTTAGTTTTCCTAGAAATGAAGAAAAACGTTTTGCTTGGATAGCTGCAGTTCGTTTAGAAAAACGCGATGAAACGTGGCTTCCCAGCAAACATTGTAGGATATGCAGTATCCATTTTGAAGAAACTGACTTTTTAGTTTCAAAAACTGGGAGACATTTTTTGAAATGCTCAGCGGTTCCAAATTGCACAGTACGTTAAAAATATATATTTACAATGGATACATTAGATTCATGCATCATCATTCATCATCATCATCATCATCATTTTAGCCGAAGGACATTCGTGCACTCTATTCTATTTATTCGATTCTATTTATAATAACCATTCAGTATGTCACAGCTTATTTCTCTGAGACTAAAATACCTATTCAGTCTAACTAGATTAAATGTGAAACCGCAACATATAGGTATCCTACGATACTTATATAATGTCAACAAGCTGAGTGAAGTAAGAAAAAACTAATTCAATACAAGCGTGGAGGTGGGGCATCTATATAGGGCTTATTAGATAAATGTAATGTAAAACCACAAAGGTCTTACGTATTCGCTTTTTTCTCTTCTAACTTTTGAAATACGGACTAAACAATACTTTTAGGGCCACTTAACCGGCTTTTAAATATTACAGATGGTTAATTCACGAAAAATTCACTCAAACGGAAATCGCGAACTTGGTGTTATCGCAGAAACCAAGAACAAGACACCACCTCACGTAAGGTCACGTAAGCATAAACTGGTGAGAATCAAAAAAAATGTTAAGCCGATGATTTTTTTTCCTATCTTAAATGACTAGATATAAATTAGTTTCTTCATTGCAGCCAAGCTCAACGATTCAATGCCCGCACTGTCAATGCAAGTTTAATGTGCAAGGTAACTTAGACGATGACAACGAAAGTCCTTCCAAAGTCATGAAAAGACAAGATAACCTCGATTCAATTTCATCTTCTGAAATAGAATCTACTTTAAATTCTCCAAAAACATTTCGAATCAAAGAACAACTCAGGCGTAAAACACATCTAGCAGAAAAGCGACTTACGAAAATTAAAAAATTACAACGGAGAAACCGAACCATCTTGAAAACAAACATAAGTTTAAAGGATGTTCTTACAGAATTAAAGAAAAAAGGCCACGGGCAGTCAAACATCCATACCGCATTAGGGGGATTTTCTGGCGATTTAGTTACTAACTTACAAAAAAAACAATCTCAAAAAAGTAGGGCTAGTTTTAAGTTCACACCAGCCATAAAAAAAAATGCTTTGACATTAAATTATTACTCCCCAGCTGGTTACAAATATGTAAGAACGCAATTAAACTTATGTCTGCCGCATCCTTCCACATTAACAAAATGGTACCAATCTATCGAGGGCGGGCCAGGTTTTACAAAGGAAAGTTTCAGGGCACTTAAATCAAAATATAAGCAAAGTGACAAAAACCTTGCCTGCTTAATGGTAGATGAAATGGCTATACGACAGCAAAGGATTTTAAATGGCAATGATTTCGTGGGTAATGTCACTTTCAGTCCTAAAGGAGATATTGCCAGCCAAGCCTACGTGTTGATGATTGTATCCCTAAACGATTCATTTAAGTTGCCTTTGGGATATTTTTTTGTAAATGGGTTGGCTGCAGAACAGAGATCCAATATCATTAAAATGTGCTTAAAAACATGTCATGACGCTGGTGCCGAAGTCGTCAGTCTAACTTTCGATGGGTGTCCATCTAATATTGGAACCGCTAAGCTTCTAGGATGTAATTTTGACGATCCAAACAATTTAAAAACTCATTTCAATCATCCTTCGACTGGAAGGCCGGTTGTTCTTATATTAGACCCATGCCATATGTTCAAACTTGTAAGAAATACATTTGAAGCGAAAAAAACCATAATCGATCAAAACGGGGAAAAAGTTGAATGGAAATACTTGCAAAATTTGAAACTTCTACAAGATAATATTGGACTGCACTTTGGAAATAAATTGACGGAGCGTCATTTACAGTTTCGAAACAACATAATGAATGTCAAATTAGCCACACAAACACTCAGTCATAGTGTTGCTTCCGCTCTTAAGTTGTGTGCTCATGAATTAAACATTCCCGATTTTAAGAATGCGGACGGAACAATTAATTTCATAGAAATAATCAACGATTTATTTGATATTTTGAACACTAGATCACTAGATAGTCATGGTTTTAAACATCCTTTTTCCATTACAGAAAAAGATTATTATTTTAAATTTCTCGATAAAGCTAAAGCTTATATAAAAGGTCTTAAGATTGACGTTCAATCAAAATCAACGCGAATAATACAAGGTCAAAAAATAACGGTAAACAGTACAACCCAAAAATGTATAACAAAAACCCAATCTAAAACTGGCTTTTTAGGACTACTTGTATGCATTGAAAGTCTAAAAACGCTATTTACAGATCTCGTTGAAAACCGACAGAAACTGAAATTCATACTGCCATATAAATTCAGTCAAGATCACCTTGAGCTATTTTTTGGAGTCATTCGGAACCACGGCCGTTGCAATAACAACCCAAACGCAAAACAGTTTATGGGTATTTATAAAAAAACACTCTTACATTTAGAACTACGATCCAAATTCACCGGTAATTGCATCCCTTTGCAAGATTTTCCAATCCTGAACTGCTCATCGACAATTAATAAGTCCACTCTTGGGTATCGACATAACGATCAAGAGTGTGAAGATGTTTTTGCAACTAGTACGGTCGACACGGAAATGCAAAATTGCTCAATATTTTCCAATATGCTGGATAGTGAACGACCACTGCCAGAAACTATTGAGCAAATTGTCGGATACATTGCAGGATTTGTAGCAAATAAAGTTCATTCAAAATTACATTGCCCAGATTGCGTCAAATTGCTATTTGCAAATGAGAAATTGTACTTTCATAAGCTCATATCTTTGAAAGATTTTGGCGGTTTGGTTTATTCGTCAGTAATAGTATTTAAAATATGTGCCCAATCAGAGCGAATACTAAGAGAAATGATAAAACGCAATAGTCACGAGAAGATTTTGTACAGAGCCAAAAACCTTCAAGTTATTGTGAATCAGTGTCAAAGGTTAATAATAGAAAACGGTGATATTTTAAGGGCATTGTCAAACAGCCATCCGTTCGACAGCAACCATACCATGCTGTTATTGAAAACGGTCATAGAAGAATTTTTAAGAGTGAGGCTTCATTACATCGCAAAACAAGATTCTTTATTAAATTCCAGTCGTCAAAAATTAAACAAATTAACCATATTTCGCGGTACATAGGTTTTCATATATTTTTTTCTAAATTTTCAGCTATATTTTGTATGTAAGTAGGTTAAATAAGTTTTGAGTTGTGATGGGGTCAAAAATAGATAGAAATGTTTCGTGTAACAACACACGGCTGCTACGTCGCCAGTTTCCTTTTCTTTGAACTTGGCTGGATACGCTGCATCGTATCGAGATTTTGATAGCTAATCTGTAATTTTGTATGTAACTTACCTGAATCTGCCGAGTTAAGGTTTGATCAAGGTTGTAGATGATGATTTCGTTTTTTCATGTACTGTGTGGAAAATAAGTCGGGCCCTGGAGGGAAACTACCTTAAATCCTTAAGTTGGCTCATTTTACTTTAAGGAGACATACTCTGATAGTATTTTGTATATATTTAGTGATGTTTTTTTAGCGTTTGGACAAGATGATATTAAGAATAAACGACTATATTAATATTATATTCCGAAAGTGCAGTTTTACTATGTTGAATAGCCTCACACACCTCATCATTCATTTTACGAAATTTTATAAAAAAATTAATTATATGTGTTTTAGTAGGTAATACTTAGGTACTGCAACTTGTTTTATTTAAATTAGGTACGATCAAATACCGCCACGCCTCATCATAACAAATCTTGATTTACCTATTAGGTATAATAATGTGAGTTTTGTCGATTTTCTATGTAGATAATTATATCCGTATAATATCGTTATTTATTGCCTACTAAATATTATATTTTTAAGAATAAATATTTACTAAAACATTATTGCTGTATAAATAAAGTATACACCTTAACTTATTTAAAGTACGGATCACTTCTGCATTAAACCATCCAAGTTCAGCAAAATGTCAGATGTGTTATTTTCTAACGTGTTTGATTAGCCATAACGAGAAAAATATAGACCAATCAAATCTCTTGTCATAGCAGTTTAACTAATCAAAGTTTTCTTATGGGTGAAAATATATACAACCTCTACAGTAATGGCGTCTACTCAAACGTTTCAAGCGTAGAGGAAATGGGACATATTTCAACGTCAAGTTTGTTCGGTGTTACTCTTCCATACTTATTATATTTCGATGATTGGCTCTTTAACACAGCCACGTGGTATAGTTTGTTTACGGTTAGATAAACACCTAAACCAAATGGAGTATAGAAGCATACATTTACTAAATACCTTTTCTTTTCTTTACAGGCGCGTTTCCTCCTGTCAAAGGTCAACCCGTCGCAGACGCACAACAACATGTACGCGTACGGAGGGGTAAGAGAATGTTCCTTTTACAATAAAAAAAAAATAATAATAAATATTCTTGGACTTACTTTGTCTTTGAAAATCAAAATTCGAAGTTACGGTATCTCCATCCCTTTTACCCCATTCGTCTAGATTCACGAGTGAAAGGGATGGGGTATCCGAAGTTTTGAATTTAGTGCTTCGTAGTTACCTACCACCCGTTGTTGGGTTTTAACGGGCTTAGTTTAGGATTAGGACAAAGTCATTTTGACCTAAGATTTATTTATTTAGTTTCTATAGGTAGATATTTTTGTTTCTATATGCCGACAAATTAATTTGTAAAAAAACTTATTTTAATTTTAATGTCAAATGCATGACATTGAGTTGAAATAATCTTATATTTTTTTGTATTTGAAATAATTCGGAGTAGGTTTCATTACGACCTTATTTCATAATACCCTGTTATTAGTACATCTGGATCTCAAAACGACTTTGTATTATTATACCTAAATGCCTAATATTTTCCTCCATTTACCGGATTTCGAATATAGCTTGATTAACCTAGTTTCAAGACTGCCTTACTATCCTGTAGTTATTTATTTATTTAACATTTTGGGACAGACATTTTACCTTTCTATTTTCGATTCAACTCATTGCAAGATTCAGTCGTATTAGGCATTTTAGGAATGAGACGTATTAGATCAAAGTCATTATGACATTTCGGGTATGTTCAAATTTTGGCTTTTTTAAATTTAGGTAAGTAATTTGAGATTTAATCCAATTAAAAGTTATGGCTTTATCTAATTCGCGTGTAATGAAACCTACTTATTCGTAATTCGCATGGCGTGACTCCGCCTTGGATGATCTGCCATTACAGCATGGTTTGATTTTGTTTTTTTTTTGTTCCATCCTTGTTTTGGCGAAAACCAGGCGATGCCGATGCCATCAGCGGTAGTATTTTTTTCACTTTTTTTTACTAACTTCAAGCTTTCTAACAATTTTACTGGCTTAATACTTAGCTTTGCTGAAGTTTTGAATATTGTGATGTTTTCAGCATGATGCAGTTTTTAACCCCCGACGTAAAAGGAGGGGTGTTATAAGTCTGACCGATATGTGTGCGTGTGTGTCTGTCTGGTCTGTCTGGTACCGTAGCTTAAGCAAACGGTTGAACCGATTTAGATCCGGTTTTTTTTTATTTAAAGGCAGATTTTCTAGCGGTGGTTCTTAGCTAGGTTTCATGAAAATATGTTGGGCCGTTAATGCGATATAAGCTCTGAATGAAGGGGGTCACCATTATCCAAAAAATATATATTTTTAATGTTTTTTACAACATCGTCAATATCTCCGTAACTAGAAACTGCCATAAGGACCCTTTTGTGATGGAAAGCCACATATTGACCCCTACTTTAGAGGCATATAGTGAGCGGCTTAAGTATTACAATTCTAATTTCGTGAACCTACCTTCATTCAAATTTCCATAACATTTATTGTTATTATTGATATATTTTATTCATTTTAGGGAGAGGTATGTTTAGAGGTAATTCTCATTAATTTAGGGTGGTTTTGTTCACGTTTAAAGTAGTGGGGAACTATTCTAATTAATTAGAAAAGAATATTCATAACAACAGCATTTCTAAAAAAGTTTAACATTTACGACTTCGATTTCCAAAAAAAATTGCAGCTTAGTAGGGTGAATGAAGGTGAGCCTAAATAACATAGTCTCCCAGAATGTCCTCATACAGTTGTATGAAACTTTCCTTTTTTGTTACCATGAACCAAAGAAAGTTAGTTTCAATACGTTTCATACAAATGTATGAGGACATTTTGGGAGACTGTTATTTAGGGTCAGCTTCATTCACCCTACCAACATGCAATTTTTTTTGCAAATCGAAGTCGTAAATGAAATGTACAACCTTTTTTAGAAATGCTCACAACAGGAGTTTTGGGTGTTTTTAATGTATATAAGTATTTATTTTTCTATATACCTAAGTATGCTTATTGTTGTCTATAGCCATAGTACAAGCCTAGAGCTTACTTTCGGATTAACACCCTTATTTATCCTCGTAAGCCCTATGTTTTCTTAAAAGCAGTAGTCCTAACGAATGTACTATACCAAGTACATATTAAGAACAGTGTTTTAGAGTCCATTAATTAGTGCTTTAGAGTTAAAAATATTTTGTACGATAGTGAGTAGACAGTTCTGAACTACTATCATTAATTTGTACTTGTACAAGTACGCGAGGACTTACGAGGTTATAGACAAGAAAAGTAATTACTTGAGTAATAGTTGTCAAAGTTATTTAAAATCGGCATTAACTCATTACTAGGTTTAGGATTTTGGTGGCATACCGTGGTCTTAGAATCCATGGAGTCGCTTTTTCCTAATTATTATATTACATCCCACTTTGATTTTAGCCTTCAGTATTGTCATATTTCAAAATAAACTAAATTCATTTTTAGTTCGGTGTATTATGTACCTATCTAGTACCTACTAATATTTGTTTGTTTGTTTGTTACGCTTTCACAGCGGAGATATCCTCCACACCAAAATTAATTTAAACTCGTTTAGCGATGAATTGAATAATTGAATTTTGAAATATGACTATCATCATCATCATCATCATCATCATCATCAATATGAATAATATGACAATACTGAAGGTCAAAATCAAGGCGGTATGTATTATAATAATCAGGAATCAGCGACTCCATGGCTCCTAGAACCACGGTTTGCCACTAAAAGTCCTTACCCTACTCAAGTACACTTCGACACGTAATAAAAAGAGCCCTGAGCGACCTACCTGCGCAGTTAGCAAATTATGGACCAAATTGGTGGGCGCGGCGGGGGGAAGCGTAAACCGCTTCCCTTGCTGCCACGCTATTGGTTCCCAGTAATACACTTTTATCTATGATTGGTTTGTTAGTAGACAACATGCGCAAACATATCCCCTCTACTAGCCACTCGGAGCTCTTTTTACGTGTGTCGACGTATAATTACTTTCTTGTCTATAAATACGGATGTAGGTAATTTTTATTTATAGTGTTTATAACTATGCCCCCTGCCAGAGGAGATTCTGAATTAAAAATTAATATTTCGGGTGATAAGTATTTAACATATTAGGTATAATAGGAATCTGGTATTGAATGCATAAGCACGTAAAATCGACCACTTTTCTTGCTTTAAAAGAAGATTAACGCTTAACTTATCTTGTTGCTTTAGGATGCGTGTGTTACGGTTGTTCTCGAAGTTTTATCGATGAAGTAATGTGGTGTCGGGATATCTTCCATACTGTTAGCCAAGTTGGTGACTGCCTACGAAGCTCTTTGTGTGATAATCATCGGCGACCGATAGCAATTTTTCGACGAAAGTATAACATGGATATGATTCTATTAAAATTTCGTGCACAATTTATATAATATAAAAAATATATGCCGTTTTACTGTCGAGGTTACAACACGTCTTAAACGATGAAATATCGGTTTACAACTACGCACCTCTCACATCTGTTGATGTCGAAAGGTCATTCTCTTTATATAAATGGATCCTCAATGTTAAAAGGAATCGATTGAAAATATCAAACATAGAAAAAATTATGATAATTTGCTATAACAAATTAAATTCACGGTGCTTTTAAAAATATAATTATGGTTTTATTTTTAACAACACAGACTTATCCATATTCGTCATTACGTTGGACGGTAAAGTGACATAAAATGCTACCGGTTGCCGATCACTTGTGATGAGCGCGAGTTGTTCCTGAGTCTGGGATGTTTTCTATTTATTTCTCTACTTACGTATGTTTGTTGCTGTCTGGTACCCATAGTACAAGCCTAACAGTTAGTTTGGGACTTGGTCAGTATATAATATATATTTAAAAAAAAAACGCAGATTACTTAACTGAAACTTGACGGTGTTGTATGCTGTGAATTTAATTTTTTAACTCGAAATGGTTTATCCGCGTATCGAATTTTGGGAACGGGCATAAAGGTGTGATAAACCTGACCAATAAGGATGTTAACATTGATTTCAATCTACGACGGCGCTCTCATTTTACTGGTACAAACAGCATCGCAGTTAACTGGCCTTATTGTAAGGTTACAAGATTCACAAATGGTTCATTAACTGTGTTGGTAGTCAACGTTTAATTGTTGCACCAACATAGGAAACTTAATGAGACAAAAAACACTGACGTTATATTAATCATTGGTTTTCGGCGACAGAGTTGTACAGTGGCTCAAAAAGGGTTATTCCCACTTGTCCGCACTCTCAATTCAAATTCAAATTCAAAACGTTTATTTCGACCAACTGGGATCATATTTAAGTTAGTTACAATTTCTTAGCTTAAAGTTAGTAAATATTATAACCTAATTATTACATATAAAAACTATAAAATGAAAATAAAATAAAAATAACACTTAGTAAGGCTTGACTGTCAGTACATGGATCATATGACAATGATTCAGATACTGACAATCAAACCTGTCCGCGAATGCCCTCAGGATACCATTAGAGCTAGCCCGCACCCTGCGCGCCAGTGATGTGCAACGTTTCCTCATAGTTGTGTAGAAACAGTCAACTCTGGCATCCGCGAACATCCCTGACGCACTACAGAAACGGGGCAGCCCCAATAACACTCTGAAAGCATTATTGTACTGCACACGTAGGGCGTTGTACTGCTTCCGCGTATAAGTGACCCACAGACTGCTCGTGTAGAGGGTCGTACAGAAGGCTCTAAATAAAGTTATTTTTACCTCGGCTGAACAACGAGCAAATCGGCGGGCCACCATGTTCGCTCTAACAGACAACGCCCTCCGTTCTCGCTCAATGTCTGCATCGTCTGTCAGGTCAGAGGTTACCACGTGACCTAAGTATCTAAAGGAGAAGTATCAATGTTCTTCTAGTTCGCACTCAAAGGGTGCAGACCGGTGGCAGCTTATACTTATAATAAAACTGGTTAACTGTACACCATACAGCAATAATAAGGCTTCTATAAAATAGAGGTTTGGTATGCCTCTGGTTTAAGATTAAACTTAGTCATGATTAGGGAGTTTTGGTGGCGGCTTTTGACAAGTTGTAGGGCGAGAACACCGCTGTTTATCGATGTTATCGACAAATCTATAGTTTATTTATTTCTTTATGTCTTTATTAAATAAAACATCAATTTTTTCGATGATACGTACTGTATTCACAGTTGTATTGATTGGCTATTGATAGGTTTTTTTTTCATTGAAAAACTCCCATCGATTTTTTACTAAAATAGGTATTTTGTCTTTTTTGGGTCCTAATGAACATATAGACATGCATTCCGTTACTGTTGGAGGGTGGGAATGGGGTCCATACAAAATTGCCCATCACCCTTTATATCGAATACTCAGGTTTGCAATTTCTTCCGGCCGCAATCAAAAGATACGGCCGTTTACACGTTTATGGTTATGATTTTAAAATTATTTGCTGGTTAACATCAGTTTTCTAACGGTAAAGTTAAGTTTGACCTTCAACCCAGTATATATTTTCGATAGACCATTGTTCGGTGCTTTCATTTAGATGGACAAACTGTTAACATACCTAAATATTGTTATGGAACCCTCGGTGCGCGAGTCCGACTCGCACTTGGCCAGTTTTTCAACTATTATTTATTACACATTAATAATTTTTAAATTTGTGACAGGATGGTGGAGCTCCAGTGCTGACCGACGACGTGTCTCTTCAAGTGTTCATGGAGCACCTCAAGAAGCTAGCCGTGTCTTCCACCGCCTAGCGGTAGCATAGGATGCTACTGCGGCCTTTAAGCTCTACGAGATAGTTGATGTAGGACGTAGCAAATTATAACACCAACTTTAGTGACAATAGGGTACCGGAAAGTAGACCCTGCTCAGCCAAGAAGCATCTCAAATGAAACTCCTGTAGCAACCACAACCTTATTACTTAGGGAAGAGGATTGAATTAGCAGTTAAATATGAGATACTGTTTATTGGCTGCAGAGCAGAGTTCGAGCTCAAACATTTTAATCATACGCCACGTTTTCGAATAGCATTTTCTATTCGAAAACGTGTTCCGATTCTATCCGTAGCATGATACCCTAAAATAAATTCACGTTTTATACACTATTTTGCGTATACCCTTTGCTACTCGATGAAGATAGGAAAATCAACGTCAATTTGTTTTCAAATTTAAGTACTAAATGCATAGAGAGCGCTGATATCAATCGCCATTCATTTTCTCGATGATGACATGAGTCGTGCTTGGGTTACTGGGTGCAAACCTAACACACACGAAAATATCAAGACAGAACTTATTTTTGTGTTTACGGTCTTTTTAACTATCGGAAACCTTAGTGTTTGGCATTATGTCGACCACACGTAAGTACTTCATATTTTTTTTTATACAAGCTATCGTTTTGACAATCCATAAAAAGCAGTTGATTTGATCTGTTAGTCCGGTACCCTATACTCATCATTGCTATAATCAGTTGTATGTAAAACACCAAATTATTGACATCCAAAATGCCCTTTATTGGCACCTAGAGATTGTATAATTATCGACTCTATTAATTTGCCAATTATGGGCAGGGTGCCATTTATCACTAAATAAATACTATGTTCAATGTATACTGTAAATTTAAATACTTTATAGGAAACTTTAAAATTCTATTCTGCCATTTAAATTTAAAGAATATGTAATCGGACTAAGTATTTTCCTTCATTTTTTCCGCACAGCCTATAAATCCGCTATTTAAGTTAATTTTTGTATTCTATTATATCAATAAAACAAATGTTTATGAAATGATTAAATGATTTATTTTAAGAAAAAAATATATCTGTTTATACACACCTCTCCGCTCCCTCGTTGTCTCTGTACATTTTTTTTACAATCCCTGTTATACATACACTCGTAAGATACTTTTGGAAAATATAATAAACATGTGTATTAATGAGTCCTCCGACTTAAGCTACACTGACGTTAAATAAATAAAACGCTAATATATTAATTAAGTCATTACTACACTCCTACAAACCCCTTAATAAATATCCATTTGGTACTTTGTCCCTTCTAGTTAAGAGCAAACTACTTGCTATTTGCTTTCTGCATTTATATGAAATGCACTCTAAATAATGCAACAGTAATTAAAATTAATAATATTAAGTCAATAGTAACAAATAATAGCAAAATATACTAAACATCACATATTAATCTAATAATAGTGGCCATCCAAATTAGGCCCATCAATGGAGGACTGCGAAAGATTACATTGCCTGACCTAATTATGGTCTTCTATGACGTAGCTATGACGTTCTAGTCTCGATGCATCTTAATTTGGAGTCCTTAGTGTCCATCAAACTTATTTGACTAAAAACAATATCACCATTATATACATAACATAAACGTTTTTAGATCATTTGTTTTCTACATAACCACGTATACTACTGGGTCTACTGGCTCAGTAGGGCGATCAGTCGCGTCATGCCCAGTAGATCTGTTTACTACACAAAACTACTGGTAACAAAGCGATCAGAAGCTCGATCAGTTGAGGAATCGGATAGACATCTTCTGCTCGACGTCGGTGCGGTCCAGCGCGTGGCAGAACTCCTCGAAAGAGATAAACTGGTCATTATTGGTATCGGCTTCGAGGATGGTGCGCTCCGCGATGCTCGTGAGCTGCTCCTCGCTGCAAAAGAAGGGAAGGAATTAGTTTTAGTAGTTTTTGGAGACAAGCCGAAGCTTCTACGAGATGACAAAATGGTGATGAAATGACAAATAACACTTTTATAAGCACAAAATACATGGATTATTCCTACATTTTGAGGTTGTAAAAGTGTCCTTGAACTCATGGATCTGGGCGGAATGACCGGAGGACCGATCTACCGCCCGCTTGATCGGCCTATTCCCAGTTGTCCAGACTCTTTAATTTGACTCAACTGTGTTAGTTTTTATTAATGTACTTAAGTAGATATATTCGTATTTATATATTATACCCAGGTTCAGGAAAATACAAAGTGTCATTTAAGAGTACCTAACAAACGTTTACTTAAAATCTGGTTTATATTACAAAAAAAAGTTCTACAAATATGAAACTAATCACGAATACATGTATTTTTGCTAATATGTTATCTTTAAAACTCAACAAATTAAAATATTGAAAATAATGTTTAAGTCACATGTAAAAAAAATACCACGGGTTTAAAGAACAAAGGAATAAAAACTAACACAGTTGAGTCAAATTAAAGAGTGTGGACAAAGGGGGTGAGGACAACTGAGAATAGGCCGCCTGATCGAGCTGATCTGATGATGCAGTCGGAAGGTGGCAACGTTGTCTTTGCTGTACTTCATATGTACCCGCCGAGTTACGGCTCGTTACTTTCGTCTCGATATGCAGATAATGTCTGAGCGGAAAAAAGTATAGTCTACAACAAAAGCTTGTCCTAAAAATGAAATTTTTGACAGAAACTTATTTTTTACACTAATTCGATCACTGTAGGTTGATCCTTACAGCTATATTTTGTAATTTCAAACTCTTTCTATACTGGCAAGCGAGGCTAAATGCGGTTAAATGACTGAGTATCATCGCAAGGTTTTTACCATCCTGTTAAAAAAAATAAAGAAGTGTAATTTATGATCGTGTATTACGTGTTTTTTTGACCGTCACAGGGATCATCTTAGATTGAACCAACTTTTCCTGAATGCACCTAAAGCTGATACAAATATATACTAGTTTCCAATGAGAATGTATTTACTGAAGTAACTATTAAGTATCTTATCAAAGCTTTATAGTATTTAACAATCTTATCACCCTCTAGAAACAACGATTACTTTTTGCCTTTCTAAAACCTTTGTACACAAAAATATCCAGCATTATTTGTAAATAAATATTTGTTTGTTTGTCTTTTATGTGTAACTATAATTTTAAAGCAATATTTCGTAGGTGAAACTTAATCACTATATATGAGGCGAACCGGAGTATAATACTTTGATAACCCTTGACTTGGCACATTGAACAATCTTAACGTGCACGCCCGTGGCACGAAAATCGTGTGTCATGCCATGCTAGGTCTAACTAAGCCATACAACACGTCTATACTTACAAATAATATAAATGCGAAATTTCATAACTAACGTGATATTAACGTGGCCTACTTTGCGAATCGAAGTTTGAAGTTACGTTAGCTACATCCCTTTCTCTCGATTTAGTATCGGTAGTGGATACTTTCACAGGTAACTTTGAAATTCGATTTTTAAAGTAGGGCCTACATTAGTTGTAGGTACAGTTACCACCGACTTAGTAAGACCAAACTAACCAGTGTGACCTCGGTAGGTCGAAGTTAACTTACTGCCCTCATAAGCCAATAGAATAAAGAATAGAATAGAGGGATTAAGGGGCGAGAAGGAACACAACCTAAAATGAAGCATATGTTACTCATTATAAGACTTAAATTATTTCCAATAGACGTAAGGTTATTGTCCATTTAATACTTGTTCTCATTTGTAACAAGTTATGACTTATTTTAGGTTGTGTCCCTACTCACCCCGTTTTACAGTATCTCAGATTTAATTACCAAAGTAAATTCAATCCTCTCCTCGTAGTAATGAGGTTGTGATTGCTACAGGAGTTTTATTTGAGATGCTGATATTTGGCTTAGCGGGGTAGTATAGCGGAGATCCTTTTACCACCTGACTCCACCATCAAATCAGCCCCTAGATACCAATACATTGCATAGTCAAGTTTAGTAGTTATAACTCATTCCAAAAACTGAAACTTAGTAGCAGATACTTGCTGGATAGCAGAAAATGCTGCTACAGGTAGAATTAGCTGGAGGTGAATGTGTTAAAAAGTTGGTAAAAGTACCTGATATTGACTCCGACCATCATGTGCAGGATGGCAAGCAATTCATCCCTGGAGATCTTGCCGTCATTGTCCAGGTCATACATTGAGAAGGCAACTGGAAACGACAGAACTAATTGTAAGTCACAAGGGTTTGAACGACGACGGTCATTTCAAAAACTTAAACCCTTCTTTGTAGAGGAGGGACTGTATGATCAAATCAAATCATTTAATGCATATCACATGACGTTATAATAAGTAGATGGAATTGTTGATGATGTTATTATAATGACGATAACTTAAATGACGACGCAATTAACCTAGTTGGTATTGACCCTGCCTACAGGCTAGTGGTCCCGGCGTCGATTCACGGTCAGGGCAAATATTTGTGTAATAAGTGCGAGTATTTGTTTCCGTCTCGTTACCCGTTATAGTACAAGCTTAGAGCTTAGTTCGGGACTAGGTCAATTTGTGTGAAATTGTCCCCAGATATTTATTATTTATATTATTTCTTACCAAGTTTATACAACACAATACTTAAAGCATTATATTATCTACTGTATGAAACAAGGATAAGTTTGATGATGACTGTTTTTCCAACACTACTTGTCACAGTCACCCACAGCTGTTTTTACAGAATTTGAGACTAATTTCTATTGTATTTTTTCTAAATTCTCTCATGGATAAATACTTTTTTACATTTAATAGGTTAAGTTAGAAAATGTATTAACTTACACCTAAGCTTCTCTTCTCTGCTGTTCAACTTGTTTTCCCTGTTCTTCCTAATAGGTCTGAAGTGAGACAAAACTCTCATGAATTGTAGAAAGTTGACTCTATCATCATGGCTTTCCGCAAAGAAGGAGTGGACGATGCGCTCGCTCAGCGGGTTAATAGCAAGCTCAGGGATGCGGAGGAAGTCCTCCCGTGACAGCGTGCCACAGTCATTCTTATCCAGCGATGTGAATCTTGAGTAGAGACGCTCAATTTGATTTGGTGTAACTGTGGTGAAAGAGAAAAGATTTTTCAATATGTGTTTGGAACAATTATAAAAATAAATAATAATAAAGCCTTTATTTCCGTAATATTTACACTTTTTTTTGTCTTAAAATGCTAAAAAACTTTTTTTGAGATAAAAATAACATTGTATAACAGTGAATTAAAGAGAAAAGAGATTTAGACATTTTAGACTACACTTTTGTTATAAAATATCTCTTAATTCGGTTTGCCTTTCGGCAAAGGCCTCCTCCAACTCTTTCCATTGTTTTCTGTCTGCCGTTACTCTCGTCCAAAGCGGTCCTAAGGTCATTCTTAGGTCATCCTCCCATCTTATTTCTTTGCGACCTCGGCTCCTTGTATTTCCCCTTGGGTACCATACTGTCACCAGTTTGCTCCACTTTTCCTTCTTGCTGCGGAACATATGACCAGTCCACCGCCATTTAAGTTGGTCCATGCGTGACAATATGTCTGTTAATTTAGTTTTGCGCCTGATATCTTTACTTGTAACTTTATCTAATAGTTTCAGACTTAGCATGCTTCTTTCCATGCTTCTCTGGCACCTTGCTAGTGCGTCCCTATGGCGTTTCCTCAATGCCCAGGTTTCACAGCCGTATGTAATGCAGGGTACATGTATCAAACGTCTTTTTCTTTATCTTCATGCTGAGTTCCTTGCTTTTCATGATTTCTTTCAGTGCCCAATACTTTTTCCACCCAGTCGCAATTCTTTTGTCTACTTCTTTGGACATTTGGTCAGTTGGCATTATTATCTGCCCTAGGTACACATATTCCTCTACATATTCAAGTTTCTGACCGTTTATGGTTATGTCTATAGGTATTGAGTTGGTCATCATTTTGGTTATGCTTGTGTTGATTTCTAGCCCTACTTCTCTACTTCTGTTTACTAGGGTTTGTATTATGGGTTCCAGTATCAATGGATCCTCTTCCAATATGACTAGGTCGTCTGCAAATCTTAGGTGATTTAGTCTTTCTCCATTTATATTTAGCCCCAGATGTTGCCATTCCAATTTTCTGAACATTTGTTCGAGTACTGCTGTAAACAGTTTTGGTGAGAGTGGGGAAATTCACAGTGCCTAAAGAACCAATACTGAATATTACATCCCGGTTCTCCCGGTTCTTTCCATGAATACCAAACAAATATCGTGGTGCGTATCACATATATCCAATTCATACCTGAGCGACGACGCCAACACCAGCGGCAACATCGCATCAAAATCCATCATACTTTGTGGCATATTTGCAATAATTAATCTCTAGATTTGTAAAAAGGAAGAACAAAATAACTTTCTAGTAAGTATTTTACTTAATCAAGATATATTTTTCTTGAAGAAAACGTGTATGATTTTATTGCATATTTATAAAAAAATAAGTTTCCTAATGTTTTTCAATCGTTTTATATCTCAAATGTCCATGATTGCGGTGATTTGAGGTAAAAAATAAAGAACCGGGAGAACCGGGAATCCCGGTACCGTCCCTGCTTAGAACCGGGAAATGGAAGTCTCGGAACCGGGCCCGGTACTGCATGCCCTACTGACGCCCCTATCAATTGGAAAAGCATCTCCTGTAGATTCCAGCCTGATTCTAGCTTTGCTTCCAATGTAAATATTTTTGATGATATTAATGTAAGTATTTTGGATCCCCTGTTCTTTTAGACTTTGCCATACGGAAACATGATTTAAGCAATCGAAAGCCTTGGAATAGTCTATAAAGGCTAGGTAAATGGTTTTATTGTATTCATTGTATTTTTGTAAATTGTTGTTGGAACAATTATAACATCATAAAATATGAACAGATTTTGGGACCTAGCAAGCACGAAAATGTTAAAAGAAACAAAAGCTGCTAAAGTTTGTACAGCTTTTCGCTTTCCAGTGCGTTGTATAGTATGAATTCTCAAGACGACATGTCACAATACAATGTAGTGGAAAGCGAACGTGCACGTGCACGTGCACGTCACGCAAGCGGTGTGGCTGGGCCTTAAAGGATTGAATATGTTGTAGATATTACATAAAACTAGGTGTGTAAGTTTTTCTTTCCAAGAAAATATTAAGAAAACATTTAAAAAAAAATGGTAATGGACAAACCCAGATTTTCATAACAATTATAACATATTCAAAATTTGTGGAAATCAGACTTGAATTAGGGGGTGAGAAACGACTTCCCAGAGCAAATTTTAAGCACCCCATCACAATCCTTTAAGGACTTGTTGCATTGTAAAAATAGATATTTCCAATAAGTAATACATTGGTGGACCAAATGGTGCTTTAAATTAATATTGTGACCTTTGATACATTTACAACATTATGCTTCAAAACAAAAAGATTATCTACAAAGACTTATTGCCTACAATAACCGTAGTATAATTCTTACAATAATATTTATGGTAAATAGAGGTCAAACGTACAATAATAAAACTACTTACATCCAGTCTCTTCCTGTATTTGTGCTATTTCCTCCTCTCTGAGCAACAAGGACGATTTGTTACCCATGGTGTCGCGATTTAACGGAACTCAACAGGCCACCGCCACCGATAAACCTTTACTAATCTTAATAACGATTAAAATGATTGGATAAATAGTTTCGAGATTACTGATTAGTCACTACGCACTTTAAACTAAGTTGCAAGTAAGATTTCTATAAATAACGGTTTAGTATTTTTTATTGTTTATTAAGTAAACAAATTATAAGTCAATAGATCTTAGAATCTAATAATCAAGTCATACTTCCGTCTTATTTTTTTATTTGGAAAATGAAAACTATGATATGAAAAGTCAAGTCAATGAACAAGACAGTGACAGGACATCCTTATAATCTGTGCCTCTGTCTGTGGTGACATATGTCAATGACATGACATACAGAGAGGGTATACGATGAGCATGTAGACAGTGGCGCCACGAGTTTTATTAGCCAAAAAATTACGAGACTTATTTTCCTTTTGTCATAGCTCTAGCTAGCTTCACACTTACACATTCAAGTGGGATTAACCGTCATACAAGTAAGTTAGAGAGATGCGGGTACTTGACAGAAAGCTATTTTTTACACCATAAGAGACTCGCTAAATTGCTGGATCATAAAGCTACAAATTACAATTTACAGATTACAAGTTTTCATTTGACACAACCTCGACCAATGACGTCCAGCCATTTGAATTGTGTTGCCAGTTTAGACCTGTAAAATTGTAACTTGTAGCTTTATAAAACGTGCCTCATAGGCCCGTTTCATGAAGCTACAAGTTACATATTACAAGCGGATATCTCTTTTTAACTCCTTTTGCTAGAAAGAGAGTTCCGCTTGTAATTTGTAATTTGTAGCTTCGTGAAACGCGCCACAGGAGTTAAATACAGAAAGCTTAACTGCTCCTCGGTCCTCGACACGGCACGAATTCTGATTCAAATTTAGTTTTTTTTTTGGTAAAAACATATTTTTAAGTATTTTTTTGCAGGCAGGTACATTATTTATGTCTATTAGTAGGCACTTCAATTCTAACAATTAATGTATCTAGTCATTATTAATTCGTTATTTAAATGTCAACATTGTGAGGACTGATGAAGTTCCTCTCTAAACATAACTTGTAGACGTCATTAAAATAAATAAATAATAATAATAATAAGTTCCTCTCTCTACAGCTCTTACCAACGATAGCTGGAGCTCTTCCTCGCTGCTGGCGGCACCCGTATTTTATATTTGAACATGGTAAAAATCCTGGCCTATGGATATCACAAAGTAAATGTTGAAGTTAAAAATTGTCCTTAAAGCATGTTAAATATAAAAACTAATAAAAACAAAATAATAGTTCTTGTAAAAGCCCCTAGATGGCGTTTCAAACATGTATGCATCACGACTTTGTCTCGCCATGACCACAGACTAAGTAGTTTCACAGCATGAAAAGCTATGATGCAAAGCGATTTCAGCAGTTACCTACTGAAATCGTTATAGGTATCGTTTTTCAGTACTATAATGTTGTTGCCTAGTAACTGGAATCCTGTTATTTATTTATTTTTCCGTTTCAAAGTTTGTATGTCATGCACAGTCATAAAGTCACAATGAGTTCTTGAATTTCCTAATATTTAATTTTAAAGCAATAAAATGTCGACTACTCAGGCTAAAGTGGTGATAGATACTAACAAAGACAAACTTGAAATAGAACCTTTGGACCCAGTTATAGAAGTAAACGAAGAAATATTTGACCGACCATGTGAAGAAGCAGATTTTGAAGAAATTTCACCAAGAATATTTGGGCTTAAGGAAGTTTTCGAACGGTTAACATTACCATCGCTAGAGAATGCCATCTTTGAATTAGGAGTGGTAAACTTATGTTGGCCTGAAATAACTGAGCCAGTGTTTGAGACAAGAACATGTTTTCCTGTGAGTTACTACACAAATTCAACCAAGGAGCGCCTCCTTCTGACCTATGCGGAGAACTTTAGACGACAATTTGGCTTTAATTATAAATTCCGAAGACCTTTGCTTCTCCAAGCGCCAAATGAATGTGGGTTGCAGGTATGGCTTACAGTTTCAAATAACTTGTTTGTTGTTATCAAAGTAAATGTTAAGTTAAAATAGGAAATACCACTCTAGGTAGCAAAGTATTAGTACATTCTATGATACTGCTTATTGTTAATTATTAATTAACCTTACCTAACACTGAATAGGTAGTTGAAAAAAAAGGAAAGCCCTGGTTTGTGTAAAGTCGGCAACATGATCCAATGCTCACCCAAAATCTGAAACTTTGTGGGGTGTTGCCAGTTGAGAAAATAGACTTCGTTTTACTTGTCACCATGTCGAACTCTTTTATATGCTGGAAATACTTACACTATCGTCCAATATCTGATATGTAAACGGGTGGCTCGGATGCGTTGTTGGCTGAGTTGACCAGAGATGGTTCCCTGAACGGTAAATTGAACCAAATCAAAGGAGTTCGGACGGGTACGGGAACGCGTACAAACCGTCCTTCGAATCCAGCATCTTTTTTGCCTTCAACTATTTTTTATGAATATCCAAACTTGAATGTTTAGCGCTTATCGGACACAGCAATACCGCTTATATCGCCCCTTGTCTGCAATGACATGATTATCGACATTCGTTAAGGTTCGGAGGAAAGTTGGAAGTTTGAGTGTTGAATAAACGTGTGGGCTGGTTTAAATTTAAGATCGCTAAAAGTTTGCCACGATTTGGATCATACTTTGGAGTTACAAATTAAAATCGGGGGGAGTCTCACACAAATTGACCTAGTCCTAAGCTAAGATCTAGGCTTGTACCATACCTAGTATAAATCTTGTACTTTGGGTACTGGGCAACGATATACATACTTATATAGAGAAATAAATACACGTATACATAGAAAACACTCAAGACTCAGAAACAAATACTGGCGCTCATCACACAAATATTTGCCCTAACCGGGAATCGAACCTGGGACCGCTAGCTTCGTAGGCAGGGTCACCACCAACCGATAATGTTTAATCATGTAATGCTTGCATTATACAAGGTCGGCGCTGCTGGTGACGTTTCATTCTGTTTTATGATTTTCGTAGCATGTTTATTAAGTATTTATACGTTTTTTTAGAAAATGGTGTGTACTTCCATCAGACCTACGAAGCTCTGCTATGCTGACACCAACACATGGCAGGGCATAGCGAACCTCGTCGCCGATTACTTCGACTACGAGCCTCTAAGGAAGCCCATGTTACTGGTAAGTACCTTTCAGTTATGGCGCTTGCTAATAGATGACGCTACATGTCATGTTTTAAATGGTAACTACCTATGCATCTTTGCGATTGCGAAATTTTACGAAATAATTGATACTTTGGTGGGTAGTTTCGTCTATAGTATTTTTCGGTACCCGACTCTTGATTATTTATTATTTGGAGTACTTATTGATAATTAGCAAAAATATTCGTTGTTCCAACCGTTATTTTTCTGCTTGGGCAAACAGGAGTTTTTGACGTAAGTACTTTTAAGTTTAAATATTGTACTTAATTAGAACCCGGGTTTATAAGTGAAAATGTGAATACGGTTTATTGGACTTTCTGTTTAGTGTAATATAAAAGCGGCGAATTAACGGGCAATGGGAAGCGGGTAAGTAACAACAGTGTGAAGGTTCAATCAAGTTTAATCAACACTTCGAGATCACGAACTCTGTGATAAAAGAGTTATAATTTATAATCCAAACTTTGAATTTTGTACAAAATATCATTTGTCGAATCTTTTTGTTTACAATAAATGCGAAATGCAAATAAACCTCCCGGGGGAGCAGCCCCGGGCCGCCGGGGGCGCCGCGGCCCGGCAATCATCTTTAACATTACAATAATACACTCTATTTATTAGGAATGTACTTACAATATTAATAATCTCTCAATAATTTATAATTTTGATCACAGTTTCCTTAACTGTTAACTTTAACATATAATACAATTCCGAGCGACATCGAGAATGTCTACTATATAAAATACTGAGCAATAGAAAACAATTACACAACGAGTGTCTAGCTCTAACGCGATAGTCATCTATATCTTAACAATATTACCTTGTTCGCACGATTGGCACATCGAACACGACCGCATCCTTTCGTTATTTGGTATCAGTCCACGGCGCGACACGGCACGACGCGGCACGACACGGCACGACGCGGCACGACACACGACACGACGCACGACTCGCGTCGCGCTCTCTCGCACGCACAACACTACTGGTGAAAGGACGCCGTGACTTAGCATAAGTTTTGACTTGAGGTAGAACATAGGGATCCAACTATAAACTATATAAGTAAGGGTACAACTAGGAATGTAATCGTCAAATGGCAACATACAGCAATATTATTCAATCTAATATTAATCGGAGTGTGCATTAGAAATCAACACTTCAAGACCCATTTAACAGACGCTACTTATTATTTATAATCGTTAAACTTGAAAACAGATACCTACATTTATCGTACAGTATACCAACGGAGCGAGTTGACGCTCCGCGTAGAGAACAAGTCGGGACTTAACGCTAGCTTACCACTAAAGGAAAATAATGCATAGCTTTTCTTTTAGAACAAAGAAATTACGCAAATTTGGCTACACATATCACAAGTGAACGCTTACTGGCGACGACGTACGACTACATATTTACAAGAGTAATTGAAGGTTCCCTGTAGCGCGGGCCTGCGCGTGCAGCCTACTTGCGGCGGCTGCGCAAGTTGTGCAGCAGCGCGCGCAGCTGGTGCACGTGCACGCGCGTCACGGCGGGGTCGCCGCTGGCCTCCAGCCACGCCAGGAACTTGTCGCCGTGCTCCAGCGCGTCCGCCGCGCCCGCCTCCCACTCGCCGGGCGTCGTCGCGGGTGTCGCCGCGCCGTTGTTGAACAGCAGATTGTCCAGCACAGTGCGTGCCTTGTTCTGGCTGCGGCCCTCCGGCGCGGCGCCCGGCTCCTTGTTCTCGGCGCCCGCGCCCGGGCTGGCCGCCGGCTCCGCCACGCGCACGGCCTCGCCACTCGGCTCGCGCGCCTCCACGTGCTGCTGGCTCGGCAGTACGCCGGGGCTCGTCAGCGCCGCTCGCTCCTCGGTCTTCCCTTTCGTTAAGTGAGAATACAGAATATTCTCTGAAGTTTTATCCTTCGGCACCTGCGAGGCCGATTTGAGCTTGTCCTCCGGCAGGGGCATCGCTCCACCGAACTGTTTGTAATACTGCCACAAGAAGGAGTTTCTATTGTAGTCCAGATGTGATGACATCGGAACAGTTGGAGCGACCGGCTTCGGCGGAAGACTCTGTTCGGTCGTCTTTCCGAGTTGCAAAGGATGCGCCGCCGTGGTCTGCGATGTCAAGTCCAGCATGGCCTGTTGTGTCTTGAGCCAGTACCAGAGCGTGTCGTCCACCGGCTGGCTGGCGGTGGTAGAGGAGACGTGGTGGCTAGACTTGGAGCTGGAGCGGCGCGAGTACGGGTCAGCATAGTGGTGCGTCTTGCGGTGCTTGGTCTCGGGCGCGCTGAGCCCGTTGTGTGCCGGCTTGGGTGAGCGCACGGAGCGCAGCGCCCGGCTAGCGGGCTGGGCCGACAGCGGCGCCAGCCCAGGGTTGAGTTGCGCCAGTAGGGTCAAGTTGGTGGCAATTTCGTTGAAGCTGAGCCCGAGGTGCGAGTGAGTGAGGCCGGGCAGGTGCGCTAGCCCGGAGAGCGGACTTATGGCGCTCATGGATACGCTGGCGCCGGGGTCGGGTCGGCGATCGCGCGGTGAGAGTGTGGAAGGCGCTGTGTCGGCGCGTCGCGTAGTGAGCTCGACGGGCGTGTCGGTGGGCGGCAGCGGGGCGGGGAGAGGCGCGTGCGCGGGCGCGGGCGCGGCGGGCGCGGACAGGTCGAGGCCGCCAGGCGCGGGTGCGTCGGGCTCCACGGGCGACTCGGTGCGCGCGCGCTTGTCAAGCGGCTCCGTGTCGCTACTTTTGTCGGTGTCGGGCGAGGACAGGCGCGAAGTCATGTAGCGCAGTTTGTCTTCGTTCTTGCACCAGCCACGCAGTGTGGATTCGGGAACGCCGATGTCGCGCGCAACCGACGCCTTGGACTCGCCGTCGTTGACGCGCT
Organism: Acleris literana; assembly: GCA_946894065.1. Classification (NCBI taxonomy): domain Eukaryota; kingdom Metazoa; phylum Arthropoda; class Insecta; order Lepidoptera; family Tortricidae; genus Acleris; species Acleris literana. Next base: position 4,939,142 of record OX335685.1, on the reverse strand, counting down.
GGATGGCTTCAATCTTGTCGCCGGGCGTCAGCGCACGCATTGGTCGCTTGCCCTTCGTCGCCATCCTACCACCTCGCCTTCTGTAACAAACAGAAAACAATCATTACGCACTGAGCGATCGTCATTTTAAGTGTTTACTATAATTCTTAGTTTCTTTTTTGCGTATACGCGGAGTAGCCTCATCGTGTTAAGAGTTTCTACGGCTAAAGAACAGTTTGCTAAAAAATACAAGTCAGTTGCATTGAATCAAATTGATACGCCGATTAGCTAGACTCATAACCAGTGCTTGCTCTTAGTTCCACCATAGACGACGGTTCCACTTAGAGCCGACTTCCAATATTCAATGATCGCACTAACTAAAATACTTAGGTTAGGTCTTTAACAATAAACTCCTTTAAATATGAATTAAGTAAACCTAATTAAATTCATTTTGCATTTCCTACGGCATCCCCATTTATTGACCGAGTTTTAGTGTAAGGAACGCTAAAGGACAATGCGTCAATCCGATATTATTTATCGACAATGTCATGGACTTTACAAAAATAAGCGCGGTCGTTGCACCGCGCATCGTTATCAGCATCGCAACAACCTAAACAACAAACTGAACTCGTTACAAAACATATACATCAGTAATAATATTGAAGACCCACTACAGAGTAGCCCAATTTAGGCAATAGAGTTTACGAGACATAAACTTGCGAAAAGATAAACAAAAAGAAGACATAAAATTATGACCTACGACAACAGAGGCGGCAAAAGTTGGCGGGTCGTTGACACGGTGACCTTGCACGCGCGGTGCGCGCGGTCGCCGCTAGATGGCGCGGCTTGTTCCAAATCTCGCTAGACTCGTTTACATTTGTAAACTGCTTTGACGTTTAGACGGCACTTTATTTATTTACTTTTTACGGGCGAGTGTGGTTGTGCAGTTTTGATAACGCTAATTGGAAATGCCGATTGCTTTCACGGTATTTATAATTGTAATCGGTAAATTAGGAAACAATAAGTCACAGCATAGATCTTTTTCTTAAATCTACCTGTGTAGTTAAGTGAGATTTTTTTTTATTCGGCTTTTAATATTAACCTTAATTTAAGCGTGCTTGTGATTGTAGCTGTTTTTTTTACATTTTGAAACCGCAGCAGTCACAAGAACGTTTTATTAAATTTTCTTAAATTTGAGCTGGTTAAGATCTTTTTCGTAATTCTAGCTATTATAGTTTGTATATCGCTGAAGAATAAAGAAAACAATCTAGGTATTAAGGACGCGTGTACTTGTAATTTAAAAAATACACAGCAACCAAATACAAATACATACCTACCTACGTTAGTAAAATTTGTTAGGTACCTAACCGGTGATAGTTTTGTTCATTGTAATTAAGTTTCTTATCGAATCTGGTAAGTGTTGTCCAAATAGCTATGTGAAAACTGAAACAATTATTTTAATGAGCGAAATTTGAATTCTATCAGTGATTAATCCTTACCTATTTTATTATTTTACACATTGAAGAAATCGAATCAACAAAGGAAAATCTGGAAAATAGTGGATTGCAACAAAACTTGCGAATTTTAGAACTATGAGAAAAATAAATTGAAAAAAAACCGTAAAATTATATAATTTAAAAGGTAAGGTAAGTAAGTTACAAATCATTTTACTTTTCATAAAAACGACACCTACGTGGACACTGGGATATTTTTCCGACCAGTAGGTAACAAAACGCATTAATTTAAAAAGTAAAAAAAGTATTAGTGTGACTGTCATAAAAACAGTCTGTCTACCTCCTGTATGTGCTTTGGTGAACTATTTCTCTTTTTTGTAGGTATTTTTATTAGGTATACATGACACAATTATTTGAACAAGAACTTTAATTATAACATTTATCACAATCCTTTGCCTAATTTCGATCGCTAAACTGGTTCTCTTTTCACGTCATTATCCAAAAAAGAGGGAAATGCTTTAATTAAGTCTGACTGTTTTACCCAAAAAAAATCCAGCCAACTTTCCGCACACAAAGCCCTAATATAAAACAACAGGTAGCCTAAACGCGACTTACTTGCGAGCCGGCACGTGCGCGGTGTTTACAATCTGTGGCAGCTCCGTTTTGCCGCGGGGGTCCAACAAACAGCACAAACCTCCGTGTCGGAGCACTCACTGCACTGATCACTCGCGGGGTTCGGCGGACGTGCGTCGCGGGGCGCGCGCGGCGACTGTGTGCCAGCCGGGCCGGTGATAACGCCGGGCGCTCGGCCGCTCCTCGCCTTTGTGTCCGGCCGCCCCCCCGCACACCCCCCGCCGTAAACACCGGCCTAGCCCCCGCACTTTATTATTGCAATTAATTCCCTTCGACGCATCAGCTTTCTCGAATACGGATCGTAGAAATGAAGCGAAGCGAAAAGTTTGCGATCGTTTCAAAACTTAAAGCACTGAACTTTTGTTTCGTGTTGTCGTCTCGCGCCCGTCTACCGAGTAACTAGTTAGCAACTAATTACGCTGTTTTGTTCTTTCAGGCCTAAACAAAGTTAGATTAGATAACTAATAATGATTGTGGGTTTTCGTGCGTTTCGTAGCGAGTCCGTAGCGGTCGCTACGGGTGAACTTTCGCCACGTTATTTGTAATGTAAGGTACCTTACATCGCTTTCCTTATTCTAGTCCGAGTTCGGCTTCCGTTTAACAACTGGTTTACGTAAGGAATCCTCTCAAAATCGACCTCCGCGGCTTAACTTGGATGGAACAATGAGTATTTAGCATGTTGTAACGTGCTTACATGTGAGCGGGTCATTAGCGAGGCGCGACGCGTCGCTGCCGCCTGCTGATTAGTTGGCAGGCGGCCAGGCCTTTCCTTGGGGCCCTTATGTGGGCCCGCACGCGTGGGCGGCCGTCCGCCGCTTCTAAATGGACATCGGAAAGTAGTTACGGGATCAGGGGACCGGTCGATCTATTGTTGGATACCTTTTAGATACTTTGAATTTTATAGTAGGAGCCTATCTATCTTGAAAATTCCATTTGAATTCCACGTACCTATCTAACGTCTGTTTTAAATTAGACATTACGAGAGGTTTTGATTATAACTTGTATAAGTAACGTACTACTAACACTTATCAAAATATAGGAAATTAGTCAGTTCGGGTTTCTTATTGGCTATTTCTCAATAACAGACAGGATCGGACTAATTTATGGCTAGTCTCTTGCTCTCGCTTCCCGTTTCCCCGTAAAAGGGGGACGCCTGACCTTAACCCTTGAAATGACAAATGATATATCAAGTTAAAATGGTCTTAAATCTACGGTAGTTAATTTAATCAAATCCCATACCATAAGCACCCCATGTGGTTGTGATCAGCTAACAACCTCGTGTTGTAATGAGTGAGTTAATGACTATGACCCCCGAAGTTCTTATATCACCGGCCACTAATTGTTTTAAGTGTTTTAACGCTTACAAAAGTATTAAGACGCAGTAATTTGCCATTCCTTTTCTGGATGTTTCAAAACCTTGTATTAAACTTTATCTACTCTACTACATTAAGTAGGGACTATCGCTGTCAGCTTTCATGTGTGTTGGTCTTTAAGACAATAAGCGTGGGAGGTGGGAGAGAAGTTAAAAAACGTTATAAACAACGGTTTGATCTTTACCTCACCTATTTAATAAGCAAGATGTACCATAATATGTGTTATGGCATGGCTATTACTTACATTTCTTTGCTATAAGCTATTGTCGAAAAGCGACCGACTTACAACTTGTTTACGCTTAAAACTGCTAGCCTTTTATAGCTAGCTAAATAATGTACAGTCAAGAGCATAAATAAGTGATCATTTATGTACCTTGTCACTTTAACGTCGTGTTTGAAATGTCATACAAAATTGTGAAACGATTGAAAGCGTCAAGGTACATAAATGATCACTTGTTTATGCTGTTGACTGTACTCTAGATTAGTTTTGGCCTGAATACTTAAATGGAACTAAAACAAGAACGGCTGGCATTTTTTTCTATGGCATAGACATAGACTCTATGCCATAGAGAAGGCAAACGAGCACACATGCTACCTGATGGGAAGTCGGATCTATGGCCCATAGACATTTTGCATTCAGAAGTCTAATGTTAAGTCTGCAAATGCATTGCCAAATGCCAACCCTGCACGGGTAGCACAAGTTGTATTTTCTCGCATGTCGCTCAGTGCGTCTCTATCGTTACACACTAGATAGAAAGGGAGATCCGAGCGACAAACAAGTCGCGGACAACATGTGCTAGCCGTGCTGGTGACTAAAATGGAATGCTTCTATGCTATTAATTACTCAAAGTTACGCAAAAGAACTTTCTAAATTGGTTTTCGATCTTAAATCTGAATATAGGTACTTTAACTGTTCAGTTACTCACAAACAGACAGCATTACATAACTACTAAATACGAATACGTTTTTAGCACTAGCACTTTTACATTACTACGAGTATACGAGTATATTCCGAAATTAACAACGGATTTTTCGAAAATTGACTAAGGGAAGAACAGAGGAAGTAGCGAAAAACTAATTCTGCGCATCCCGGGCGTCTTCTAGACTAGAACGTTACATGATATGATAATGGAGATTGGACTGATTATAATGCCGGCGACAGGCCCTGGGGTCTTCATTTAAATCGCCGCCTATCACATTAGTAATACACTTAAAGTGTCCCCTTTAGCAATACGGCTACGCATTCTCTGCGTCGCACCTTCGCGTCCGCCGCGTTTGAAAGTGTCTTCACGCGTTTAATCTTGACACACACATCGCTCACAACTCAGAGCTCGCTGTAAGTGTACTTTAGGGCTGCCAATAGTCCGAGTTTTCCCCGGTTTGTACTAGTTCGGAAGGTGTCTGGACCTCCAGGGATTTTAGTTTGTGAAATCTAGACAATTCACAACTTAACCATCTCCTTTTATACTGGCTACGAAAGTAGCGCCACTGAAGCCCTGAGGCCCTTTGCCTGACACGAGATAATTAATCCATAGCTGCAGTTTTATCTTACTAGTTAAACGTTCGTTATGCGACGTTGACCTGTTTAAGTAGGTCGTTCGTGTCGCATTTCTTCAACAATTAAAATATGCAATGACAGCCCTATATACTGTGCGTGTGTGTGTTAGACCTCACTGTAGGTATAGGCTATGGCGTGTGTGTGTTGTGTTTTCGCCGGGCCCGGCCGCACAAAGGCCCGCGTCGCGATTTACGGCGCGGCGCCCTGCCTGCACTGTATTTCGGGCATTGCCGATCTTCGCTGATGCAATACGGGATGGATGCGGTTGTTTAATACTTTGAATGATTATTTTAGGAAATGCTAATTTTTGATCATTATTGATCTAGGTGCACTTTAATGAAGTTGCCTTGGTGATTACATTTTGATGGGTGGAGTACATTGTTATAACGTATGGGCCTTTAGAAGTTTAAACGCCTTTCCAATGTTGTAATCAAAGGTAAAAGGTTAAAGGTAAAGGGGAATTTGTGTTTTTATATTATTCGAAGTGCAGCGTTTTACGAGTATATGTAATTATTAAGTAAAATGGGGTTAGTTTGATTAATTTTAAAAATAAATCTTCTGTTATTCCCGCATTCTAATGTGACGTCTGCCAAACTATTGCGTCCCGCAAATCCCGCGGGTCCCGCGCTCGTAATCCCGCAACAAGCGGGACTGAAAAATTGCGCGGGATCTCGGAATACCGGGATCCCGATATACCGGGATTGGAAGCCCTAGAGGTTACGGTAGACGGCTTCATCATGTCAGCCGAAAGACGTCCACTGCTGGACATAGGCCTCCCCCAAGGCTCTCCACTCAGACCAGTCTTGTACTTTTCGCATTCACCGCGTTCCCGCGATCTTTACTAGGTCGTCACTCCACGTCAAGTCGTAGACGGCTTGGTAGGAAAAAATAATTACGCAGCTTAAAACCTCGATTCTTAAAATGGGGCATAAAACTTTGATTTTCCCTGTGTTTAATTCACAATACTTATCAAAATCACCCCTGAAGCATGTCAAGAAATAGTGGTTTTTTGTTCGAAGGTTTTAATTTTTCTGAAAATACTTGAACTGCTAATATTTTGCGCTCCCATATGAAACATATGAACGTAATGTCGCGAAAGAGCTTAATAATAACACAGACAATTCACAAAATCGATGATTCAAAAAATAATTAAAGTCGCCTCGCGTTTCCAGAGTCACCCCATTTTATGGTACTAAGTTGTTAATCTTTCTTTCCTGTAAAGTATAAGTGACCTACCGCAAGAATAAAACCTTATCGTAAAATACAAAACACTTACTACTTACTACTATTGTCATTTATTTAAAGTCAAGAAATGACGTCTTATCAGAAGGCGCGTATAGTATCCGCGGCAGCAAATAGCAATAAAACCATTTTCCCTCAGTTTTTCCATAATATTACTTTGAACCGTGTCACAAACGCTTACCGCTTACGTATGAGTATTGCAAGAGTAATGGTTTTATGGTTATTTTACTCTTGCACTGCAGCTATTAATTGGTTTTGGTATAGTTACCGCATCCACAGCTCCTTCCACATCCCACATCCCGGCTCCGTTCTCTAGTGATTTTGTTATCGGCGCGGCACCCCCCGGCGACATCCGACGCCGCGCGCCATTACCTCCCCCCCTGCCGCGCCCCGCCGCCCCCCGCTCGCCCACACACTCATTAGCCATCGCGAGTGCACTCGCCGCGACTTGAATTTTTAGTCGTAAGTAGGTACGGCGTGAGTCAAGGATAGCTGGCGGGTGCTGCGTTCAGCGCCCGACCCCGTCATTACAATACAAATTGGGCTCCAAATAGAGATCTCGGGGGGACTGGTCAAGACAGGCCAACTCTCGTGTCGCGACATATAAACTACAGAAGAAAACTAAATGACTCGGACAATGGTTCACCCGTCTGCGATAAGTTTGGAATAAGATTAAGCAAAGTCCGCTACGATGATTTGCTGACCCTATTAATGTTCAAACCATGAGTATATTTATACCTATGTACATTCACAAACTTATGTTTGTGGGATCTCTTCCAGGGCCTCTATTCTATGACGACAAACAATATTGCTTTTGATCTGTCGTATTGTCAGCGTTTTGATAGCTCTTGTTTGCTTCACAGTAATGGCAGCCGAGTTGAAAACAATACCATAACCATAACGCCTCAAAAACAATATTGTTTAACGTCGTAGAAATCCGTAGAATAGAGGCCATGTTAACCTTAGTAGAGCAAGTAAGGACAATGCAAGGGGCGGGTTCTGCCGTTTGGCCAAATTATTTTTCGTCAAATGTACGTATCATTTCGTCAAATGTATCATTTGGTCAAACGCTTTTTTTTTCCAAAACTGTAAATATTTCAGGATTTATTACAGAACCATCGTGTAGAACCCTATAGGTTAGGTTAGTTTTATAAACATCCTGAAATATTTACACTTTTGGAAAAAAAAGCGTTTGACCAAATGATACATTTGACGAAATGATACATTTGACGAAAAATAATTTGGCCAAACGGCAGAGATCCTGCAAGGGGATTACAGAGACCTCCCCCCCCCTCCAATTCCGTTACCCCTGTCCTCTTCTGTTGGTATACCTGGTTCGAGTATACAAAATTAAATGACGATCGAATCAACAACACACAAGTTACTGTCGAACAAACATACAAACATAGGATTTCCATCTCAGCTGACTCTTGGCCCTCACTTCGTCCATTTGATAAGGTCTTCATGCTTACAGAAAATTCATTTCCGTTATACTTTTACGTTTTCGTACCTACGCGTAGGATTAGTTTCCCACTTCTCCCTCTTTTTCTTCCTCTTCGGGGGTCGTTTAAAAAATCCCTTCTCATTGCCCCCCTAGAGTACCCAAGAATAATTTCCCTCCAAATTTCAAATTAGGGGGGTTTAGGATGTGCGTTGTGTGTCAGTCAGCCAGTTACCGTAGGTTTTTTTGGGTACGTATCATAATATATACAGTTCAAAATACATTATGGCTCATTACATAATGGTTCATAATACAAATGGTGTTTTTTTCTGAAACGGTAAACTTTTCGGGTTTGTTATAATATAAAATAAACCTAACCTAACCTAAAAACCTAAATGGGTTCTATACAATGACCTTTTAAATAATCCTGAAAAGTTTACAGCTCCAGAAATAAAACCATTATACAGTGTGTCCTAGAAACGGACGTCAATTCGCCTAGGGCTGATAGAGCAGCTAAAAAGCTATGGATTTAACCCCTGTGTATGTTCAGCGATTTTTATTAGTTTCGGAGATATTGATCATTTTATCCGATATTGACCGTTTTTTTTTAATTTTTTTTTTAAGTACTATCACATCAAGTTGTTTTTTTCCATACGAAGTGAAAAGCAAACACTGGGTCACCTAGTATGGAGAAACAAACTTTATGTGATTACATACATACATTAAATCACGCCTGTTTCCCAGAGGGGTAGGCAGAGACCACTTCTTTCCACCTGCTACGATCCTGACAAATCTCTTTCGCTTCTTCCACATTCATACATCGAGTCATGCATGCACGTCGGTTTAGGGTACTTAAGATACGGCCCTTTTCCAGTATTTCTCCGATTATGTGATTACTTTAAAAAAAACGGGCAAATAGGTTTATAAACTTCACTGATTCGTAAGGATTCTAATTATGTAAGATACCACTGAAAAACTTATTAAATAAACCATGAAATGGGTGAAATTTCCGCGAACTCGTCAGTTTAATATCTAGTTCGATGTCCAGAGTTTCCTATTACATTGTAATGCTGGTATTAATAGATTCGACGTCATCGCAAAGATATGGAATTGATTTTTATCCTTCCTACACGACGTGACATGCAGTGACGGATCTAGGGGGATCATGGGGGACATAAAAATACGTTGTGTGGTTGACAGAGTGGATTTACAGACAGACACATGCGAAAAGCGACTTTTTTTATACTCCCCCCTCGCTTCGCTTCGGTTAGCCCACACATATACTAGAATCTATTAGGTGTACAGTCACGAACTTGGGATTGCGACCCACCTTAGGTCCAAAGTCATTCTGACATTCTACAACAATAAGGTTGAGTCTCCTATAAGTTACAAATGATTTGGCATCTCTAATGACATTGACGACTTCAAGCCTATTTTTCTTGAAATGGGTCGCAAATTAACGATCGCGATAATACATAAAAACCTTCCGCGAAAAATTATCTAACTGATGGTGAAAACCGCATCAAAATTCGTTGCGTGGTTTAGAAAGAGTTAGTGAATATACAGACAGAAAGACAGAAAGACAGACGCGAAAAGCGACTTTTTATACTAAGATAAAGAATAAAGGAAGATACATTAATATAAAATAAAAAAGGAAAAAAATACCGCGGACCTTACCGCGCGAGCTCGCCAACTATTACAGACCTACATAAACCAACTGGGTTTTCAATATTGGCTAAAATGAACATTTATTACATGTTTTGTTTATAAGTTAAAAAATAAATAAAAAATAAACATATCCATTAACCAATATGGTGCATACAATTACGTTAAGATCTCTTTCTAGATCTGAGCAGACCGTGTTAGGAAGTCTCGCACTTCCAAAAATTTACGTGTGTACAGAAACTACAGAACTAGAAAACTTATTACAGATGTAGTGAATGTTTTGCCATCGTTTTTTGTGGGAAAACTTCGTTTTTATCTTGCTATCTCAGTCAACTTTAGTACCCACCGATAAGCTAATTGAGAAAGCAAGATCAATACGAACTTATCCGACAAAATACGATGGCAAAACATTATTCACTACATCTGTATTAAACTACGAAAACTTAACATATATATATGAAGCCCAGTGATATAGAAACACGTCAACTTTGCATTTTATACCGAATTATCACCTCTGACGTTCCACTTGGCAAGATCTTGGCTGTTAGCTCGCGGCAGTCGTCCCTAAGGTCGTCATTTATCGCGGCTTCTTGAGAGCGGGCTCGGTACGTGCTGTCTATTAGGTTTCCTCACTGAGGCGTGCTGAACGAACAATACCTGGGGTTCAAGGCAAACCGACCATTTTCCGTATAACTTTGTACGTACCGCGAGTTATCTTGGTTTTACCACTGCACGTTGCAAGGGTTTCAGTTGTTGCTACGTTACGTTACGTGATGATGTGGTCAAGCTTATTATAAGTATACCTTAATAGAATTTAAGTTACCTTTTTACTCTAAATGTTTACAATCTACTCATCATCTTACTTGGAATTTTGATTTAGAAAGACTCAGGTAACTAGTACTTATTGTTAGTGAAGAAGTATCGAGTCTCATTCTTCCCATCGATATATATAGTATTTATCGAATTTTACAAGGTTTTGTAATAAATTTCTGTCAAAAAAAAATACTCTTCATAATATTTTTTAATAGTAATGATCGGAACTCATACTCATCTGAATTCATAACGCCAATATTTACTTTAATTTTCAGAATTTCTTAAATATCTTACGTGTAGATAAAATTAGGTTAGGTTAGGTTAGATTTATAACAATCCTTTAAAAGTAACAGTTTCTTGACAAAATGCACTATGAATTGCGATAATTATGACTTAAAAAGTATGAACAAAAAAGTATGAGCAAAATTTTTAGGAGAAGTTATGAGTATACACAGAAATCATTATTTGTATTAAAAAAATAAAAGACCAATTTAATACCAGCCAATATTATATATCATCATTAATATATTATCTGACTTATAAAGACCAAACTAATGATTCCCAAATCTCAACACGGTGCGTCTACTTAAGTATAGCGGACATCCTGTTGCCATCTTCTGACTCCATTATCAGATCAGCTCTTAGGTACCATAATATTGCGTTGTCATCGGGTTATGATAATAATGATAATTAGATGTGGTCCAAATTTCAGCCCATTCCATCAACGGGAAGATACGAGTACATTCGGACAGTGCAGGTTAATGAATGAAAAAAACTTGCAAAAATAATTAAAATAATACATTATCATCGTTGATGGATACTACCATTGAACCTAATATTGAGCCTATTAAAACTTGATCTGGTTCACTGGCTTGAGCGTGCTTAAAATCTTGCAACGAGATGAAAAGACCCACTATAAAAACTGGCAAAAGGTCTACTTTAAAGTACATTCCATCGATTGTGCGGTTTTCCCTAAACCTCGCGAGCGTGGAGGCCAGTGCCGCGGCTCGGCGCGCATGACGCATGACGCACGCTATCGGTGACCCTGCGCGCGCGGCGGTCGCTAATAACGGCGCACTCCGGATCCGATGCGCCGCGCCAACGTTATCTATATACCTACGTTTGTTTGTATACGTGTTGCCAAGGTGTTTGTTTGCAAGATCATAGGCGAGACGAATAGGTATACTAGGTAGGTACTACATCTGTGGTTACTATACTAGTTAGGTACTATGAGGTAAAGGTACAAGGTTACTTTTCAGTCTACCGCTCTCACCTAGCGCTTGGAAAGATTAGGTCTTAGTTTAGGATTACGTACAGCAAAAATGCGACTTCTTTTTTGGGTAGGTATGCACAATGAAAAGTTCAATTTTAATAATAGAGGTTTTGTACCATAGGATATTCGACGTTACGCATTGATGCTAACTTATAGCTAAAAAATAAAGTTTGGGCTCCTCAAACATTGCAATTATAGTAATTTATTAATCAATATAAATATTATTGCTCAAAAAAATGCTCTTACCTACTCTCTGCCAGTTCACCATTGGGCAAAGCAGAAAATTGTTGATGGCGGAGGAATATCGATTGAAAGCATTCTGAGAAAAAAACATAAAAATCAAACAAGCACAAACTTCTTTCGAAACCGCTAAGTTAATGACGGATGTAGATGGTTGCGCCCGCGCAGCGTTGGGCTGACGCATCCGTTATCGCCGCCGCGTGTTGGGTTCCTCGAAGGAAGCAGAGCCTATGAATGCCCACTACAATGTAAGGAAATCTGATCACCGTCATGGGAACGATATGACTTTAGCGTTTTGTTGCACGTGGTTCATTCACCGCCATGGCGTCCATATCGGGTCAAGTTTGATAGTCAGGGTGCTCAGTAGGTATTGAATGTGTTAATGGGGCTTTTTCCAGCAGCAGTGTTTAACCCTGTTGTTTTGGTGTGGGGATAAGACAGCTGGTGAAATTACTAGCAGAGAGGGTTTACATCTTGTGGGGGCTACGCATTTGGATTCTTATAATCACGTCGCCACAGGCTTTAGAGCGCGGCTAGCAAGATTAAGTGATAGAGGTACGATGATATGAATTTTCAACGGACTGTCAATCAGACCCCACTTTCCGCCAGATGGCTAAGCTTGTTTGCCTTCTCCATCATCACAAAAAACATGACCACTGAGTTCTGTGAACGTTCTGTAAATATTATCATGACTGTTACCACTTTGTTGTAATTGTTATTAGTACAATTAAATGGCCAGTGATTACATAGATATCCATAAGCGATTATGTTTCAAATAAGTAGGAAGACATTACGGTGGTTCCATCCCTTCGATGCCGTTGTTTTTTTTAATTCAACTAAATATTACCGTAAAGTGATTAACTGATAACGTTCGAAAAGATGATGCGAAGAATCTATTTGTAGTTCACTTGATTCGTCGCAAGAGCATTATGGTATGCTGCCTCTTTGCAAACGACCACAACAACAAGTTTCTGTAAAAACCAATATTTTTGAAACCAACTGAACTTTTTTTCATAGTATTTATCTGCTTATCAAGACCAAACTTATGAATGTCAATTCGGTGAGTCTACGTTAATTGCAGTGAAAATCCTGTTGCCACCTTTCGAGTGCATCATCAGATCAACTTCTAAAAACTATTATATTGAATTTCGCTTGGGTTTTACTTATGTATTATTATTCCAAATTTCTGCCCATTACCATAGCGGGAATTGGTTCAAAGTTTACTTGCAAGATTTTAAACGGAATGACGATAATAAAATACGAAAGAAGCAATTCCGGAATGACATACAAACGAACAAAGCAAGTTAATTATAACTTGTAACATCAGATGTTACAGAGAGTTTTATATAATGATCATCATCATAGCTTCTTCACTCTCCTAACACCCAACACCTCATTTGCCAAAGTAGTTTTGAACTTCGGTCACCACATTCCAATTTCGACCAACGAAAATGACGTAGAGGTAACGACGTTAAAATTCCATCATAATAATTTAAAGAGGAAAGTCCGCATAGTTTATGCGGCTCATTGTACTGTAATTTTGTCTTGTGACGTGAGTGGGTCCGATTATTAAATACCCTGATCATTCAGCGCCCGTCACCTGGAATCCCATACAAAATTCAGTCGATATCGTAGTCCGTGGCGTTGTGGGTGTACTCACCCGCATATCCCATCCACGGGAAAAAGATCGTATACGCATGTGGACTTCATACAATTATACTGCCTTTTTAATTTGGACGGCATTGTAGCACTTACTTTATAGATAGTGTTTCCTGTTCCGCGAAACGCGGAGGTCGGCGCGGTGCGACAAAGGGTCGGCGCCGGCGCAGCCGTAGCTTCACGGACAGGTAAACAAATTCAACGGTTCGTCCGTGGAATGGAATATCTTAGAGATCCCACCAACCTATACCTACCTACCTAAATCAATTCTCGGCATTTATTTCTCGGCTATAGCATTTTCGGAGCGTTTAGTAAGAGCATACAGTTGGTCTAAATAAAAGTAATCTTTCAATTTTTATAGGATTTCCTATGCAATGAAAATGTTGTTAAGGTTGGCCCTTTAAACAGACAAATCTTATAGGTCTTATTGTTTTATGCTATGACGTGAAACGTAATTTCACATTAGGTAGCAGACCACATATTTACAAAGCAAATAAATAATGGATTTTTAAAATTATGGTTTCAAAATTGTTTGTTTGCCTGTTCCGTCTCCGTGGTTCAATTCCTTAACCAACCATGTGAAATTTGGTACAGAGATAGCTCAGGAGAATACTTTTTATCTCGGAAAGTCGGACTGTTCCGAAGAAAATCACAACTTCAGCGCGGATGAAGTCGCGAACAAAAGTCAGTAGACGATAATCGAATAACATCTAACCTAGCACAAACACTTTTGGAAAACACACGAAAATCAAACGGCGTGTTTTTAAAGTGATATGGAACATTCTCGAAATATTGTCTTTTATTCATCAACCCATGTGTCAAAAAAAATAAGTCAGTTGACGTTACTTTGACTGGTTCTTCTCACGGATTGCGTTCTCTTTACAGATTCGTAAAAAGTGCATTGGGACTGACTGAGACGTTATTGCGCTCATTGTGGATGGACAAAGAGAATGCTCTATGCACGTAGTTTTTACATTTCCTGCCCAGAGACAAAAGACGCGGAGATAGGCAGGAAAGGGTCACCGCGGTGCAGATCGCAAGTTTTGTTCTCATGAATAATAATGTCGGACAAAAAATGCGTCTTGTATGAGCGCCTTCCGCGTACCATGTAGGGTGATGAAATTTGATATGTTACGTTAACTCTTTCTAATCTTTGGCCTTTGTTCTGAACTAGTTTGCTTTGCGAACAGTTACCAGATGTCGTTAAACCATAAAGGTGACAATTTTTACACGTATGCTAGTTAATAGTAGCTTTTGCCCGTGCCCCCTCAAGAATTGTTCAATTTACCGTAAGACAACCTAAATGCCAAAGCACAATGCCAGGTCTCCATAGAAGCTTTGGTCTAAGAAAAAATTGTGACGGATAATTATAGAATTGGGTTTATTTGATGTAGAAAAATATTTAAAACAATGCTGTGGTGTTAGTTTTTCTGAAGAACTTGTCTTATTTTACTTTACATTACATACATTACTTGCAAGTGGTCTTATTTATAAAGTATCTTAATAGATGGCTCTATTTACGTATAAGTTCCCTAAATGTGTAGGTAAGTAATATAAAATAGGAATTTAAATCTCATACAAAACAGGTCATATCAACATCCTTCGTATCTGCGAGCTTTTTTTTAACTGTTTTAAGCCAAGATATATATAGCATATGGCACTGTCCTTTCAATAGAATCCGTTCAGACGTGACGTGAAAACGAAACAAACAAACTAACAGAGATGCTTTTGCATTTTTATACTATTAGCATGGGTTTATGATTATATCTGCGTAGGCAGTTACTTAAATATACGCCTTCGCTTTTCACACAAGTACTTATTTACGTGGTGATTCAATTTACTACCGACCTAGCTTAGCGCTGGACCCTACGGTCGTAATGCTTGTAGAAATATCCTATAATAGATTACCGTTATCGCTATCCCAACTTAACTGCATTTAATTACCATTTTCGTTAACCATTCATAATCACCTTATTGTTATCTACAAAGATGATAAAGCGTTAGCACGCGAAGTACATTACTCGCTAACAATGTAAATAGCTGGTGGTATTAAATGCGAAACGCGCAAAGTATGTTGAATACAAAGTCTACGTAATTTTATCGCCGATTTAAAGTTCTCAAGGGTGTAATCCTGCGTTGTAAATTAAAATAACTCCCCTCTAATAAAGTGGCGCGGTGAAGTGCGAATACACAAAACAAATATAACGTATTCACTACCGCTGTGCCTGTATTTCGTATAAAATTGGCCCAATGTGGTGTTGTTGGCTCCGAATATGTGAATATGGAAGTTACCTGTTGCTCTCGCGTGTATCGTGTAGGGATTGCTAATTAAACCGTTTTATGTGCTTTTGTTTGACTTTACGCGGCTTTTACGAGGCCTCGCAGTAGGCTTGTGGTGTCGAACGCCAAGTTTTTAGTGTGTCAACGGCCTATATATAGTTAGGTTCAATTATTTTGCACAATGAACAATATATCCGAAAGTAAATTGTTCATTTGTGACATTATCCGGAAGTAAATGTCGTTGAATTTTAATTGGACATCATTAAACGATATTCATTACAGACTAGGTAGGTACTAGTAGCAGACAATTTTAGGCTTAGGCATAAGTTTGGGAGAGATTGACGAAATGTCAACTTTTATAACGACACTGGCCCAAATCAAAAGATTTGTAACTGCTTAATCAGGCTTCTATTAAACATTTGACTCTATTGTTTGACATAATTATGGCATAACGTGACGACTCTTAATTGCAATTAAACCTAATCGTCGTTTGTTAGGCACGTCAACGTTTATTATACCTGTTTTGGGAACTTCGGAGCTTGATTGGCTATCTCTGGGAATTTACGGCTAGTTTGAATATGGAACGAATGCGCGACTGGCCGGCACGTTCGATAAGGGTGTTTCCGAGAACCGCCATTGTGACGCGCGCCACTCCCGCGCAGCTAACCGTAATAAGCAGTAACAAAAGGACTCTTGCGCCGCGGGACTGGGTAGCATTAACTATTATATTGACCGTGGGGCCCGATGGTATTATTATTATGTGAATATAACTAAGCCGCGGGCTTAGGCGTGTCAGTTTTTGCAATTCAAAAAGTCAATAGATGCGGCTAGTTAAGATCTTTAATCAATTACAATGCTAAGACCCTTCTGTAAGTTAAGAGATATATTGATATCTTATGGCCAGTATAACTTGATATCCAAATTTATAGCCTATAGAAGGCTTGTTTGATTGAGTCAACAGGCAAAAGCGAAGATTTTTGATTCCAAGGTGGGATTGAATGTTACTTTCTGCTACTTTGTCCGAGTAGATTTGGATTATTGTTATTCCATCGAGAACTGTATCCTTTTCAAAATCATCCAAATCCGTCCACCCATTGCAGTGTGAAGGAGTAACGAACAAACTCAAAAACTTTCGCATTTATAATATTAGTAGGATTATATAAAGGTGCCAGAATTGCCAAATAATCAGAAGTAATAAAGCAAGAGCAATGAGTTCAGATCAGATACCTACATAAATAATGTATTCGAAATAAGTACTTTACTACATAAGTACTCGTACCTTCTAGTCGCAGCGTGATAGTATAGACTATAGCTATACTAATATTATAAAGAGGTAAAGTTTGTGACGTTGTAAGGGATAATCTCTGGATCTACTGAACCGATTTTGAAAAACCTTTTACCTATAGAAAGCCACGTTATTTGTGAGTGTCATGGCTATATATTAACCAAAAAAAAAGATTATTGCCGAACGAATTGGGCACGGGAACAGATAGTGTATAATATCAGTGTACTTATCCCGTCTCATTAGCCTGACTTATTCAAAACCTCGAAACCCATAAGGTACGTTTCGAACTCACTAAAAGATGTGTCATCACTCCATTACTTCTGAATAAATTCACATCATACCTCCCTAATCTCCGAGCGACTATCGCGCCGGCGGCGTCGGCGAGTCGCGGGCGCACCCTGCCCGACAATTAGTTTTTACGCGGCGGCGGCAGATAATGATTTACAGCGTGCGCGCACGCCTCACCGCGTCACGGACCGATTTCCAAATTCAAAATTAAATCGTTAGCCGCGTCTCTTTTATACTATATGCAACTGAGCGAGATGCACCCAGGTCTGTGGAGGTTGGAGGTTTGTAGACCCGTGGCGCGGGCCGCGGCCATCTTTTCCCGGAACCTGCGCGACAATGACAAACGCGTTACGTGTCTGCGTGAGCGCTGCGCGTGCGCATAGTTGCTGATTGGGAATAAAGACGGGCTTATTCAATAGTGGCGACGGTGCATTTGCGTTTAGTTCGTTTAGAAAACAACATTTTATGTGGTCAACTACATTTAGATCGCATAGGGAATTTGGAAGATCAGTGTTTCGAAGAGACCAGGGACCTCGAACTTTTTTAGCGACTAAACCCTTTTTAAACACTTACATATTTTAAGCACCTTTCAAATAAGTAATACTGGTTTATTTCAGTATTAAGAATTAATTAATTGAAAATTTACATTACATTGTTTAATGATTTAATGTTTTTATTTTTTGACGGATTCCTTGCAGACGCCTTACGAAGCCTGGGGGCTCCTGGGAGAACACTTTTTTTTTTTTAAACAAAAGGTAACTATGTGAATGATCTCTTACATGAACATGATAAAAAACTTTGCAAGTAGTTTTAAAATACCTCTAGAAAAGCTGCGGCGCAGACAGCAAATTACTTTTTTCTTTAAATATATCGCAGCTACTGTTGTATGTGTAACGTAATTTAAGATATTCGAAATGGGGCGATTATAAAGATTCTTCCCCCACTCGAAAGGTTGCTCATTCAATTAACGTGCCTGCTAGTAGCTTTATTTATAGGTTTGATCTATAAATGCGTTGCCATGAGCTTAATTTTGTTTAAAATTGTCTGAGACTAGCACATAATAATAAACCGACGCTAAATCTCGTAGCTGTAAAAAAAATTATACTAATTTCTTTTTTTTTTGTTTCTTTTCTTAGAAAGGAAAACGTACAGACATAGTTTTTCATAATAACTACAACATAATTCAAAAATCGTGAAAATCGGACTTTAGAAACGTTATCGCCTGGATCTAACGGCTAAATCGCGTATTAGAATACGTCCGTTAAGAAATAGGGGCTTGTATCACGTAGGTTAGGTTTTTTACTTATCGCAACGCAAGTACATTGCAAAATATCAAAATAATGTTAGGATATTTTTTATCCTTAGACATTCGATCGAGTCGATTTTGACATTTATTTGCCCTGTAGGATTTTCAGTAGAAAAACATCAACGCGTTCGAACATGGCGTAAAAACTGACCTATACTTAGTTTACTACCAACTGACTCTTGTGTAGGCTCTTGGGAAATGCTTTTGTCTATCAGTGGACGTCTCTCTACTGAAATGATGGTGACGAGTAAATTTTCCCAACTGCCATGCATGGCCATACAAAGCCATACAAAATACTCAAGGCCCTATATTTAGTCCTCGATGTTATAAATTATACGTCTGTCTGTGTATCCGTGTATTTGTCTGTGGCAACGTAGCTCCCAAACGAATGGAACAATTCGAATGCGGTGTTTTTTTAATGGATAAGTATTTTAATTGGGATGGTTCTCAGATAGAAATTGTTTATTGCGCAATAAATAAACTGTTTTACAAACAAACTTATCTTACAAATGTAACAAGTTAAGCACCAGGAAAGTCCTGTTAGAAGTTTTCCTGAGTTAGAATCGGAAGCAGTACGGGCGGAAGCTCTTAGTTGATTTGGCTATAACCATACCACACGTGCTTGTATCGGTTCATACTTCCTTACCCCCCTTCCCCCCTTGGCAGATGTTTGACAGCGTCACCGACGCCGTGCGACACGTGGGAGGGCTCGCGATTTTTTGCCGTTCAAAGGATTCGAGCGTTTGCTTGGCAGGTGCTCGCGAGTAGCGTCTGTCTCGCGCCTGCGCACTGGTAAATCGATTGCCGGTTCTGTGTTGAAAATAAAACGGAAACCTAATTTACCCAGTAGTGGGACTAATAGTTATTTTTGGAACTACGGTTTGCGACTTGCAAATGGTATTTGTAGGTATTTAAGCTTATCGAAACCCCTAGCCCCCCTAACACCCTCTATTTTACCAAGCTGATAAGACGGGTGAAAGGTGACAATTCGGTATACATTGCATTATCGACGAGTTCCTACGTCGTTGGGCTTCATCTAAACTACGAAATGAAAACTAAATTGACGACACGTTAGCCTAGTTGGTAGCTACCCTGCCTACCAAGCGAGCAGTCCCAGGTTCAAATACCGGTAGATATTTTGTGTGATGAGCGCGAATATTTGTTCAGAATATTTGTACTTCTCTATGTAAGTAAGTTTATCGTTCTTACAAGCCTAGAGCCTAGTTAGTTTGGTTTGGGACTAATTTTTGTACTTATTTATTTATTTTATTGCCACCTGTCAGCTTTGTGAAAGGGGGACTGGGCCATAAGTTTGCGTGAAAGCGGCAGCGGAAGCGACAAGCGGCGAGCGGCAACAAAATAATGCTATGAATACAAGTGGCCGCGGGCGCAATGATATCTGATGGATGGGGCGATTTCTATGAATTGGTTTTTATTGCTAGCCGTCTAGGGCCTGGGCCCTGGCCACAATATACTACACATTATATACCTACATCAGCATGGCGCGGCGTCGTTGACGTGAAACGCCGCGACGCCGTATTAAAGCACTTTGCCGCGTTGTGCAAATACATGGTGCTGTGAAATACTATAATTTGCGATATTAAGTCGAATGCCCTGTGCGTAGAGATTTAAGTAGTATGAAGTCGTTTAACTACACGGCATCGTGTATCGGCACGACGCGGCTCACGCGGCAATGTGCCTTGGTACGGCGGCGGGCCGTTTCACGTTAACGACGACGCCGTGCCGTGGTGATGTGGCCAGCCAGGCCCTTAAGCCCGATTTTCATTGGTCTAGCACAGTGGCAAGGACAGTTGAGTGAAAAAATAGAAAGCGATTCTATTTGGATCCACTGGCACGGAACTTGACTTGCTACTGTCCGACCGGTTTACACTTCTATCACTGTCACTGTCGGGCTTTACCGCCGCCGCCGAAAAACACGGATATTTGTAACGAGTGCAACGACTGCTCCTAAATTATAGGTCAGTAAGCTGAAAAATATTTCGTTTAGGTACTTAATCTTTCACTCATTGCCTAATAGTGCAGTACCATTAGGTATACCTAACCTGGATTTTTACTTCCATGTGGCAACATAAGTAGAATTACTGTTAATCACAACCATATAATTCCCCAATACCTTTTGAAGTAGGTTCTGGATAACTTCCAACGGAAATGCCCACCTATATTCAAAATTAGAACGCAAAGGCATGACGGCGATAGCTGTCAGTTCGCGGTAACACTCCCGCGCGCCGCGGCACGCAATTAAGTGCGCACACGCAGCGCGCAGGTAGAGGGATAATGAGCGTGCGCAGGTACCGCGATAACGATATCGAAGTGGACGTTGGAACGGACTGGAAGCTTTGTTATATTAGTTGGAGAATTGTTATTTAGTAGTTGAATTATCTTAGGGTGTTGGTGATTCATGGGTCATGCATGTGTCAGAGACGCGACAGTGATCCAAGATTGCGCTTATCCTGCCATTATACACTATGGGCACAATCTGACATTGGTCTAGGTCAAGGTTTTTTTATCTTCTTGGGCCAAGAACTCCTCGCAGGCAGGACAGGGACCCTTTAGAGCAGTATGTTTCAATTTGGAGGTCGCGGCCGCTAGCTAGGCAAAAGTAAAAAGCTAGGATATTATGGGCCTCGCGGCGGAGGGTTGTAAGGGGATTGCGTTTTAAAAAAGGTTGAAAAACGGTTTACAAATTAATCGGCGAAAATAATAGGTGTAGTTATATAATAATATCACTTTTAGCCAATGTAGAACCTTGGCCTTTGCTCGTATCTGTAGATAACTAATTAATTACCTAAAAAATGAAACAAGGTTATTTTTCTTACTTTTAGATAGATAGCTAGATAGATAAAAATACTTTTCTTTTCATGGAGAAGAAAAGTGGATCAAAACAGTCATAACGATGAAGAAAGTTAGAGACGAAGTCGACTTCTTACGTTGCAGACAAATGGGCCATCCTATTACACATTCAGCTGTTTGAATCTGCAGGTTTCCTCACGATGTTTTCCTTCACCTTAATATTGAACTCAGAAAAACAAAACATTTAATTACTACATACTCTTACAAGACACAAATATCTACACAAAAAAAATGGATTATGAAAAGCATTAACCGACTTACGTTACAAAATCTTATAGCTACATGGCAACGTTGAGGTTCGAACTCTGTACCTTACGTTCACGAGTCGAAACCCTAATGGGCACCACAGATTAACGGTTCACCTGCAGTCCCAATTAAGTCTCTCAGGCCGGCTGACAGTCCCAAATCTGTAAAGTAATGTATGAAACCTTAGGATGAATAGGGCCTCTACAGGCGGTATAAACCATATCGTCTTTGACCTGTTATAGTATTGTTTTTAACCCGGCTTCAAAACGCGAGAGCTTTCAAAACGTTGACAATACGGAAAAACGTCAGCCTAGAATCTCGGCCCGTTAGTATATGTGTTCTAATAATGAACTGACAAGCCAATATCGGCCGATGTAGTGTGAGTCTGTGGGGCCCTTAAGCCTCTAGGTCACCGACGCTCTCTCTCACAGGTTGGCCATGCATTAGGTATTTCTGGGTGTAGCTCAAAGGTGACTCAATTACTACAAAGTGCGGTCTTGGACCAGATTACTAATTTACGAGTGGGAGCGGCTGGTAAAGCAACTACCCAATAAAGCGGTGCGGTAGGACCTGTGCGGGGTCCGTCTGGATCGCTTCCAACATCTTAAGGTACTGACAGACGTGCTCATTACTAGCACGAAAGCATGCTTTTATTGAGCAAGTGCTCATTAGTAGCACGTGTGTCGCACCATTGCTAGTAATGAGCATGCTAATTTTGAGCGTGCTCAAAAATCAAACGACTTTGAGCGTGCTTCTTTATGAGTATGCTTAAAACAAGCATGCTAATTGTTGGCAAATGTGAACAGTTGCAGAGCATGCTAATTTTAAGCAAGCTTATGAGCATGCTTTTTTGAGCACGTCTGTCAGTACCTTTACCCTTTAACTACTGCCAAGCAGCATTCCCATTGCTGTGTTCAGGTGTGGGGATAAGACAACCGTTGAAATTACTAGCATAGAGGCTTTCCATCTTGGTCCTCACGGTTGGCAACGCATTTGACGTTCTAGGATTGCAGTCTTGAGAATTCAAATGTCCATGGGTCTCAGTTTCCGCTTAACATCAGGTGGCCTGAGTGCTCGTGTGCCTTCTCTTTGCCATAAAAAAAACTCATTACACCCCTCTCTTAGCGTTGGGGGTTAACAATAATTGTAGACGTAGACAAAACCAATCATTGGTAAGCTAGCGACGATCGAAGGTACCTAATACGTTTAACTGTAGATTGAATGTATATTGAATGGCGGCGGTTAGAGAACAACATAGCAGTAGGTGTCGGTTGTGATTCGCGGCGCAGCGCCTGCGACAAAGAGCGCGTGCGGCGCGGCGAGGTCAGCGCGCGCGCCGGTTCCGCTGCGCGCTCGCGACTCGCCACCGAATCTCAGACGGGATTAATGATAGAATGGCTGTGAAAAAAGGGTAGGTCAATGTGAAATATCTAGGTGTTGCTAAGCATTTGCGACGTAGAGGTAGTTAAGTTGGTGGTGTGCCTACGAAGCCAGTGGTCCGGGGTTTAAGATTAGGCCAATTTTTGTAAAATTATCCCATTTTTAGTATTAGAACAATATTTTTACTTAAACTATATACCTAGGTTTTTGAGAGCCAAGTGTAGAATGTATCCATGGGTCCCAGACCCCATTTTAGGTGGCGTGTGATATGCCTTGTCCTCGCCGAAAATTAACCATCCCACGTTTGATAAAAGAAGGACACAATCAAATGTACAATATGACAAAAAGTGCAACTGCGCCCTTGTCCTACCGAAGTTAAATGTGTATTCGTCGTCTAACACATGTCTATTAACAATTTAACACGGATGTTTAACAACTAACAACAGGGACCCATCGCATTAAAAACAAAAACACAAAATTTAATCGTGTTGATCTCATTAAATTGGTCTTGTTGAGATACATATTATTTATAGCTTCTGCCCGCGACTTCGTCCGCTTAGATTATCGTTATTCCCTTGGGAACTTTTATATTTTACAGGATGAAAGGGAGCCTTTGTGTTAATCCAGGGTATGAGCTATCTCCATTTGAAATTTGTCTTAATCCATCCAGCCGTTGCGGCGTGTAGGAGCAACAAACTTACACACACACACACACATACACAAACTTTCGCATTTATAATATTAGTATGATTAGTAAACAATAGGTAAAATAAAAAAGATAATGCTATGTGCAAGTTGATGGCCCAGTGAGGAGCGCGCCATTGATCGCGGCTGCGCCGGCGCCGGCCCCGCGGCGCGCGGCGGGTCACTGCCTGCGATTAGCGCTCGCGGAACTTTCTAGATTTCTAGACTGCCTCCAAGCGTCACACAATTGTGATAATTGGGATATTGTGACGAATCATGCCATGAAGGACTAGGGGATTTATTATGACATAGCTTTGCAGTTCAGTTTAAGCTGAGAGAAAAGGACAGAGCTATTAACTGCTATAGCTCTGTCCTTTACCCTCGCCGTAAAATGAACTGCATAGTTATGTCATAATAATGCCCCAGTAAGATTAAATGGCGAAACTATTGTAGTGTTAACCTTGATAATTTAAAAAAGTCTACTGCGGCTAATTTTATTCCAAACTTGCAAACGAAGACTGAGGCCCTTTAGAAGTTTACGTATAAAAAACCTGATAAGTTTCGCAATACCTACATTTGTGTTTAATTTAAGCATCAAAAGTAACTGATAAGAGAAAATTGTTTTATTAGTTCAAAATTCGAAATTTAAATTTCAAAGTATTTTATTCCGTAGCTTGGCCACATGACGACGTTGGTAAAATGGAGTAAATCTACTAGAAATTCGTATAAGGCGAAAGTACGTCCACTACCTGTCTTTATAACCGCTAAACGCATCGTAACGTTATAGAGGTAACAATGTAACTTGACCTCGGATTAGCAAGTAAATTGAGTGAACCAGCGTAGCCACGCGTAGTTTGCAGAGTCGTATCGTTGTAGTCGACTGTACCAGTGTAGATTACACTGGTACAGTACTACAACGATATGCATCCTCTTTCTCACCTTATTGCATTGTAATAAGGTCTAAAAGTACATACCTACCTACATCTATTTGTAGCCGACTGTACATCTTATAACTTATCGATACGATAGGGCTTCCAATCCCGGTATACCGGGATCCCGGTATTCCGAGATCCCGCGCTATTTTCCAATCCCGCTTGTTGTGGGATTAGGAGCGCGGGATCCGCGGGATTTGCGGGACTGCCGGAGAAGCATGATCATGTTAATTAATCTTACGTTGCAACAGGAGTTAGAGTTAACTATGTCGTCAGCATCTAATGTAATTTGTCCGTCGCCATCTCGAGCTAATACACTTAAGTGCACCTTAAAAAACTCTTTATAAATCTGGGGGCTAAATGGGTAAGTAAATATCTATCATTTACATATAAAGCCTTAAAAGGATTACCGCCGACTAATGTGGAAGCCGAAAGGGCTATTTCTGCTGCTGGCTATATTGCGTCTAAAATACGCAGTAACAACTGAATGCCCACCAAACTAATTTAAACTTTAATTGGTTTTTTCAACATTCTGTAGTAAATTTTCTTCGTTTTTGTTTATTGTATGTATGATAATGTTATTTTTTCTAAACTTTTGAACTCAATAAAAGTACAATTTGATTTAATTGATCTCTTAATAGTAAATTACCTTAATAAAAGTGAAGATATGATATGTATTTCTTATGTTTCATTCACTTTTGGTACCTATATCAATAGTGTCAATTTCTATGCGGGATCCCGCAAATACTGGGATCCCGAGGGATTGAAAATGTTCAGTCCCGCAGATACCGAGATTGAAGATAGGCTGCGGGATTGGATGCCCTACTTATCGATGCACTCGCCGTTGTCCCCAGTGTTACTAGTCAACAGGAGTGCGTCCATCGTTCCAAGCCCCAGAGCGCGGCAGGAAATGCGCCGCATTAACGCATTAGTTGCCCGCGATCGTCATTTGCTTGGGTGGATGACGCCCCGGGGCGTCGCGGGCGATGGACGCGCTAATGGTCCGGCAATCAATATTCGCCGGCAGCCCTGCCCGCATCGCGCTTCCTGGAAGTCGCGAGCCGCCGCGGTTTGGGCCCGCGCCAGGGTTGTCACTCACGTTCATTGTTATGTTTTGTATGTTGTATTGCATAATGGTGGGCGAAGCAGAAGTAATTTATAGCCACTCATTAAAACACGTGGGTTATAATTGTTTGAATCGTAATAGATAATATTGATAGCTGATAAAAGAGACTAACTATGTGAAATGACCAAAAATCTTTCACAGACGATATCTCAGATGAAGGTATCTCAAAAGTTGTCGGACAAGATCGCATCCAAAGTCCGGCTAGCATAAAGATATTTTACATGTACATACAGACAGCTAATTTATTACAGCACACTTCAAAAATTTCCAGTGATCAAATATCCATAAATTATTTTGATCTTTCTTTCTGATGTTTGTTAAAGCAACGCAATAAGCTAAATCAAAAGGCATCTTACAATTTGCTTCAATACGTCTCTTTGGCATTGTTCCATCGTCACCTCCTCGTAATCAGACTGTTGATGTAAGACAGTATAATTCACGTGACAGCAGTTACTACACAACAAAAATGCGTAATGTGTAATAACGTAGGAACGTTTTTGATCCTTGCACTTCTTTGATGTGTGTATAACTTCAACAATATGATAAGGTACGATACTTTAGAAGCAAAGACATCTTAAATCAAATCTAAATAGAATTCAAAACAATTAGGTTTTTGTATTCTTTGATTATTATGTTGACGATCTCAATGTAATTTCGTATTTTTTGACATGCGATGAAATTTATATCGTTATATTACATTGATGAATGAATAAACTAAACTAATCCTTGTTGATATCGATCCCGCGGCAGCCCTGCGGCGCCGGCGCCGCGCCCCATAAATCCCCGGGCTCCGCGCCGCCTTTGTTTTTTTCCCCGTAATAAGATCGCGCGTCAACGTCAGGTAGGATGCCGGAGCGCATGCGCGACAAAAACCAAGCGTCGCCTATGAATACAATTAAGATAGACACGCAACTTTAAAATACTTTAAATTGACGTGCGATGCACCGTAACTGTAGAAATATATGTATGCATGTAAACATTTTATTGTACAAAAGAAAAACCAGAACAATACAATTAATATAAAATATATGTACTTACATCAAAAGTGAGTGTTAAGGGATCTCTTTCAGTTAACCCTTGAGAGATTGAGACAAGTGAAAGGTTGTGCATCGACTAAGCAAGAACATAAAAAAATAACTAACCAATAAAACGTTTATAATAACAATTCCATACCAATTTACCATTTTACTTAGTTCCAAACTAAGCTCTACGATTGTACTAGACAACGAAAAACACGTTAAACTTATTACGTTTTTTTATTGGGGATTAAAAAAAAAGGGAATCAGGACCACCGAGAAGCAAATACGTCATCAACGTATAATTTCTTATCAATGAATTCACAGAACCGCAGCGCTTGTGAAATTAATCTGTCATCAGGGCGCCAGAGTCGCCACCTATCGGCGATATATATGACTGATAACCAAGATCATTCACTACATAGATAAGTACTCTCTTAGAGTGACAAAACGTATTTTTAATTTTATACTTATTGAGTAGTCCTAAAGAAAGCACTAGGCTTGTACAGTTGACTACAAAGAAATGTATCCTTTTGGACCTTATTACAATGCAATAGGGTGAAAAAGTGCATAAATTTATTTGTAATCGACTGTACTAAATGAAATTTTATAAAAATGATAACCCACCGATTAAACCGCGTCGTCAGCCCTTAAAATCCCTTCGATATTTAGTGCTCAGACTGTTTTACAAAATTCACAATACCGTAGCTACTAATGTGAATTACATAAAGCTTTTTGTATGATTGTCGTTTACAAACTCATCTTTTTTTTACAGAAATGTGTACCTATATTAAGGAACTTTTTTCACAACTTAATAGCGGCATATTATTCCAAGGTAATTATTTTATAAGATTTCGAGGCGTATGAAAAAAATAGAGGTTACGAATACTGCTCAAAAATATTTAATTTCAAATCTCGAAAAATAATGCGCATCAGTAAGCCTCTACGAAGCGACTCGTACAACTTTCAACTCAGATTCGAAGCGAGTTGAACAGTGAGTCAGCAGCCGGCACCGACGGAAACTATTAGTCGCGGAGATAACAGTTTGTAACCCCTGCCGCGATAATGTCATCCGCGGTTCGAGGATTTGCTGGTTCATTACCAAGCTTGTCTCTCCCATTGAAGAAAAATAATTATCATTTGATTGTAGCTTTTTTTTTGTAATGGCCTGGAGAAGACAAAACGATCACACAGGCCTGATAGTAAGTGGGATTTGTGACCCATAGACATTGGCGTTTAACTACAATTATACAACTGAGGAGTTGATTGCCCGGAACTCTAAATACAGAAGGGCCTCGTTTCTGTTGCGATTCGCCCACATCTATAGATACGTCCATGCTACGCCGTACTGTGTCTTAGCCCCACACCGTGCACCGGACAGAACAGTCGCATTCAGACTCATTCAGTGGTTCAGTGGTGGTGTCGCTACCACCGTCAAATTCTTTAACATGCCACCAAGTAAGTGTTCGTGTGTATATAAGGCAACCGATGAAATTACTAGCATATAGACAATCCATGTTAGTCCTCAGGGTTGGCAATCTTGAGATTACATGGACGTCGGAGTTCTTCTCCTCCTTTCCATCAGGGAGCCCTTATGTCTGTTTGCTTTTTTTTGCATACTACCTGGGCCCGGGGGAGTTTAACGTGGTTATGTGGGACTCGGCAACCGAGAGTGGTAACCCACTAAAACCGTTGTTGGTGAGGGCCGCAGTTTTCGCGCGGGATCCAACATTGAACGAGCGCCCTGGCAGAATTCCGGGCGCTCACAGTCCAGTGGACTAAAGAAGGGGATAGACCAGCCCATCACCCGCAGGTGTACACGTTTCGGCCGCAGAGGACATGGAGAACGGCGCAACGTAATACCGGCAATCCTCTTCCTCTGCGGCCTCACCACGGCGCCAAATTGCGGAGCGTAGGGAGAGTGTCAGATCTCAATACCTGTGTCTCTTTGCCTTCCTGTAACCCCGTCATTCCAGAATATGGAGGCAAGTTAGTTTTCTATGGATTCCCACCAAGCTATATACACTCAAATGATACAAATGGTGGTCTTGAGAATGCAAATGTCTATGGGTCTCACATGCTACTTACAATCAGATAGCTTGGGCCTCTATTGAACCTTGTAAAACCATATTATTGCCACGTGTTATCGTATGTTATTTTAGCTCTGTCGCCATTACCGCCAAGTAAATAAGAGCTATCCTTACGTTGACAATAGGATAACATGTCAAAAAGACTAAGGGCCGTATTAATAAACTCATCTTGTGTCAGATGCCCAGCACAAGATACGTCAAAGTAAACGTCAAACCATAGAACACTGTCATTTTTGACGCATCTCGAGACGAGGATTTGAGATTAAATAGTTTATTAATATGGCCCTAAGACCGGTATGCTCGATTGCCTTTAAAAAAACATAGCATCGAGACATGACTACTTTGAATTCGCTTTTTTAAACTCGCAGCCTCGTGCAGCCAATAATTGAAGTCACTCTTGCGCATACAATAAACCTGATCGCGGTCATGAGTGCGCGTGGCGCAAGGCTGGCCGATAACAGATCGCCTTACAGCTGATAACAGGCGATATTGCATAACCGGGACCGAACAAAGCGTTTCTGTTCCGCGAGGATGTTGGAGTTAATGTGCCGGATTTTATTGACGACGAAATAATTATTTTTACTGCTGTATAGGTTGTTTTGGAAAACGTCATCGCTTGCTTGGTTACTGGATTGTAACCGCGAAGCAAAATAATCTTAATTTCAAAAGTTTCACTTGTTTTACTCGTCATTGTTGACCAGTTAAAGAGAAAGGAATCGAAGGCCCTGGCTTTGCCTACCAATTATGACTTGACTAACCTAGCCCCTAACTCATTAGCCTTACGCCATGGTGTAGGTTGTTTTGTAAAACATCGTCGCTCGCTTCATTCCTAGACGATTACTATAAAGCACTAATTAGATACAGCGGATGCCTCACCCCTTTTACTCTTCATTCTTGACCAGTTAAAGAAAAAGGAATGATATGCCCTGGCTTCGCCGGCCAATGACTTGACCCCCGAACTCATTAGCTTTATGCCATGTTAGGTACCTATCCTTCGAATTTGGTTTTTCTGCATCGAAGTACAACCAAGATTAAGACACGGAAGAAAGTACAAATATTTTCCTTTACCGGTTATCGAACCCTGGGGGCCTAGTCACAATTTAAACGATAAGTAAGCGACAAATTTACGTACGAGAGTAAGTTGATGACAGATCGCGTTTAGCGCTTGTGTGGCATTTCGAGCCTATAGAAAATAGAAACGTTAGCAGCGTTTTTTTGGCTGTGCCTATTTTCACAAATAGTTAGATTTTGTAGGCAATGACATACCATTTAGGCTCACCGCGTTGTCAAATACATATAGATAAGCATATGACTAGTTCACCAAATGATACTTAAGTGACGATGATCTTCGGCAAGTAACTTCACGAGTACATTAATATTTATCAAAGTTCCAGATAATGTCTTAAGGAAATGGTGGGCAGGGCCTCCATTCTATTGGGTAATAAAATCATATTGACTTTGTAATATTATTTTTAAGACGGCAACGTTGGCAATACGATAACCTGTCAAAGGAAGGTGGTTTTTACCAGTAGAATAGTGGCCCTAGAATAAAGTCTTGTAGTTACGATTGGAGTTACAAAGTAATGACAAAAGCTATATATACGCCACTTTTTCTGCCTAAGAATGAAGCCCTCAGGATCGGATCCGATGATCCGCATTTAGAACAACAATCGATGTAAATAGAGGACCACCGCTCTCACGGCCGCGGCGGGTTTTTTGCGCGCGACGTCGCCAACCCTTCCGCCGTTCCCACGGAATCGTCACTTCTAGTCCTTTGTTACCGTGGAGCCAAGTACTCCATAAACAGTCTAATTTGTTCAGTAATCGAGAAACTTTGGCATAGAATGTGTTGGGTATACAGGGTGTGAAATATGAAGGACACATGGAAGGACTACTTACCTACTAACCTAAAGAAGGAGACTTTAATTCCAACTTTGAAAGTAAAGTTTGCATTCATGGGTTTTTGGAAATTTATCTTTCCTAATCGCAGATTGAACCAGGAAAATGTGTCAAAAATATTCTTAAACCATTAAAAATAAACCTTTTAGTACGTATCGTCTACTTAGAGTGAACTCAGGAACTGCTCAAAAGATTGCGTAACAATGTTCTTTACAATTGAATCGTCAAGTTGTCATCTTCGGGAAGACTCGGTTTCAGCTCCAGGCAACGCTCGGTCTCCCTGGTTACTTACTTAGACCTGGCTAATCAATAAAGTGTTCTATAATCTTAAGGAATTTTTCAACTTTAAAGACTAGGAAGCATAGTACATAAGTTAATTTTATTTTAATATTGTACACCCAGAATGGGTCACCATTGGAACTATAATGTACCAAATTTATCCACCTTGACGTTACATGGTTATGCAATAAATTTATTCTTATTTTTATTCTTATTCTTATTGAAATCCATAAATGCGGGGTAAATTTTACTATTCCTACAAAAGCACCCTCCATATTTATGCTAGTTCCAATTCATGTGGCATTCTTGTTTCTTTCCACCCTGTGTATTTAATATGTACTTTTCCCGGCGATGTGGCAAAAACCCGGCGGCGATAAGGCACGAGTCTTTGAGCAACTCCGCGTTATCTGACGCCCATTGCGTTAGTTTGCCGCGATGTATCGAAAACAAAAACAAATGCAATCGAAACGCGGCGTCGGCGAGTCGAAAACAGCTGTCATAGCACTATTTTGAGACAGAGATGGTAAATTTCCATCGATTGTTCTAATTTATAAGCTCGGACGATGCGTACTAATTGCAAACCTGTTGTAGAGGGTGTCTTTTTTACCGTTTTGGTCAAAACAAGATGGAACATCATTAAGCCTGTATTTGGTTTCTAAGAAATTTCCCAGCCAACTGACTTGTGAGTCTCGCAAGGGAATAATTACGTTAATTACCAATGCTCGTGAGTAGTGTCGACGTAATTTCGGACTACGGTGGGACCTCTCCTAGTAACACGGCGTTACTGGCCCTGTGCAGGATATCATTTGGGGTATTAAACATCTCATTAAGCTCGTGAGAGACCATTTCAAACTTTTGTGTTATTTATTAATTTCTGACATTCAGTGCGTGAAGTCTGTTTCAGGTTATTCGCAACTTGACATAGAATAGCTAGTTCCAATATTTGCCTGACACTAGCCGCTTCTATGTTAAAAAACATGCCATCAGCTACTGTGTTTCGAGCTGCGCCTAACCCTGTCAACTGAGAACTGACTCACGCGTCGCTATTATTACCATAGTCCTTAGAAAGTAAAGCGCAGCTTGCAAGTTTTTACGTAACCGCGAGGGGGGAGGCGCGAGGGGGGCGGTAAATTATCGGGCGACGGCGGCCGGATGGCGGCCGGGCACCGAGAGCTCTTTACGCGCCCGTCACCGCCCGATCGCTGGTTCGCTCCGCTGCGCACCGAAAAAAAACCGCCAGTATATGATCTTAATAAAGAAGTCTAGTGAAAACAAGCTTTAAAATCCTATTGATTTCATGAGCTAATAACCATGTAGGTATATTGTTTTAAAACCGCACCACAACATGAAGATAAGAGAGAGTTCCCACTGGTCAGTTGTCGGATCCGACAAAATATCGGGTGTTCTGGTGGCAATACATTTTATATAAGGCTGTACACACCTATCCTACACCCGGTTTCGATGATAGATGTGAACAGCCTCATGATATGAAATGTATTGCCCCTAGAACACCCGATATTTTGTCGGATCCGATAACTGACAAGTGGGAACTCGCTCTTACTCGTACGTATTGATTGATATCACTTATTTTGATGGTAACATACTACATCTTATCTTAGATACAACCAGTAATAATTACGTGACTTCTTTAAAATTACCAGCCAGCAAAGTTAAGCGTCCTCAAGAGCAGACTTTTAAATAGGATGGGTAACCTCTTAGAATTGATTTGATTCGTTTTTCGTAAAATTATAGCGGCTTCAAGGTGCAAATGCAAGGGCAAAATTTTAACTGCAATTTATAGCTGGCTGTCTTACTCAAATTTTGTGCAAAAGAATGAGAT
Source organism: Acleris literana (assembly GCA_946894065.1). NCBI lineage: Eukaryota > Metazoa > Arthropoda > Insecta > Lepidoptera > Tortricidae > Acleris > Acleris literana. Next base: position 4,906,290 of record OX335685.1, on the reverse strand, counting down.
GTCCGTACTATTGACATGCAATTATTTCTTAAAACAATGCTCGTGTAAGAGCACCTTAGCGCTTGGTATTCTATAACGCTTGGTATTCTAGTAGCAATAATTCCTAATGGGTTTTGGCTTGGGCTCTCTTCATAATACGCTTGTGTTAGTTGTGTTGGAGGTAGTTCTAAATTTCCGTCCGTGAGAATTCGAAGTTTTCGTCTTAAGCGCCGCCAAACTCAACCATAAAGATCCCAAAAGGTTGGTACGAAAACCTTAAAAGGAACATCCGTCTTGAAAGTCTCATGGAATTAACCACTTTGTTATTAACTATTGAGTGTTATTTCTGCTTTAATGACTTAGTTATACATCTGAATTGTGATTCGTGACTTCCGTCAAAGGTTCGCTATTGCTTGTCAAATTCAAATTCAAATTCAAATTGTTTATTGCCTATTACATTTCAAAAATACAGGTGGAAATACAGGTAGGTATAGATGTGACACCCTGCAAGGGCACAGCAACATAGATCTAGAAGGGCTAACTAGGTATATTTAGTCAACCTATGTATGAACTAACACTCGATTAACACTTAACAACGTATGGTGAAATTATTACCTACTTAAACTTTAACCTAGGTTAGCATGTAAAAAAGCGTACATATTATATATAAATTCACAAACACACACGCATATATGCATAAATTTTCGAACATTAGTAGTTGAAATTGAAAAATTCATTCAAATTATAAAAACATTTGCTGATGAGAAATAATTTTATTTGTTTAATAAATATCTAGGTTTTTTATGGAATTTGGTAAATGGTTATACATTTTTCTCATCATATGGTGAGGGCTAGACGTAACCAATTTTAATTTTGAAAAAGGTAATTTAAGCTTGTTCAGGTTTCGGTCGTTACGTCTTATGTTTGTCACAGGCGTAAAAAGATCCATATTTTTTCTCACAAACTTGCATGATTCGAATAAGTTAATGGAAGTAAGAGTGAGCATTTGCAGCTCTATAAAATGAGGTCGACAGAATTGCATTTGATCGATATTTGCTAAAATTCTAACACACTTCTTTTGGAGGATAAAAAATTTGTCTGCATCAGAGCAGTGTCCCCACAGTACGAGACCATACGACAAGCGTGAATAGGCGTGTGCGTAGTAGGCTACGACGGCGGTCTGCAGATCAGTGACACGCTTAAGGTGCTGCAGAGCATATATAAAAGATGACAGCTTTTTTGATAATTTTTTAATGTGCGATTTCCAGTTCATATTGGTGTCGAGATCTATACCCAACAGGGTCGCAGAACTTACAGTTTCTAAAGTTGTATTATTATAGCAAAATGATACCTGTAATGGTGGTTTTTGGTGAGCTCTAAATTGAATTATTTTGGTTTTGCTTAAGTTAAGCTTCAGGTTATGCATATGTAGCCAATTTACGATTTTATCAAGCGTTAGTTTTAATTTATTTTCCACTGCATAAGTGGTATAACATGTTGTCTCATGCTCCTTGTCTTTGTTTATTGAAACAGCTAGTCTTCTTTTGGGAAGTCCCGCGTGATTGTTTCGTTTAAAGGTAACGATTATAGGGTTCGTCGTACCTAATAAAGAATTTCTAAATTCATCCGTATTTTGTTATCCTTATGTTATTCGATGTCTCGGCCAATTGTCAACCGATTTTAATGATTACTTTTTCCGAAAATTAGTCTGAAATATCTGAGATTAGTCCTCTTAAATTTCGTCCATTCATCACAAGTGTAAACACTTTATAGTACAAATAGCATCGCTCTTAACTGACCACTAGCGGGTCTTATTGTACGGTGACAAGATTCACAAATGGTTATTAAACTGTGTTACTGATGGTACTAAAACAATTACATTATAAGTATACGTGATTATATTAAAATTGCAGGAATACATGAGTACAAACGTGAACTTATCCGATCCAGTTAACCTTTGGCTTTAAAGTCAACGGAAGTCTTTAATAATTTGCAGTCGGTTATTTTCTGACAAAATCATCCTTTTTTTTATCGTATGGCAGTTGATGAGTCGCTTATAACGTATCAAACTCTGCAAAGATTCTGTTCCTAAAAGATAAATACTTTGCAAATCCACAAATCCACACTTTGTATTTGGCTCTGCCTCTTCAACTTTGCAATTGTCTCGAGGAACAGAAATCCTTTTCAAATCCACACTCTGCATTTAACTCTGCCTCTTCAACTCTGCAATAGCTTTGTGGAACAGAAATACGTTTGAAGAGTGGGATTTGTGGAGTGCAGAGTTGCAGAGTGGCTTTCTGGTACGGGCCTTTCTTCAGGGTTACCATTATACTTTCTAGTCTCAACTTAATAATCATCCTGTAGTGGTGCAGTGTGGAGCGCAACGCGGCGGCCGCCATTTGCGACACAGATACATACGCGCCGCCTCGAGCGATAATGACCGCTCGCGTATCCGCGCGCGCGCGACTCGCGACCAGGCTTATCGGACGGAATATCCTTGAACGCGGCAGTTTCCCTGCCATTCGGCATTGTCTGAGCAAAAGGATATGTGCTTAAATATAGGTAGTTATTTCATTTTCCCTATCAATAAATGTAAATGAGAGGTCTCTTAGTTGGCATACGAGTAAGTACATTTGGAAAAATCGCTATGATATACGACGACGCTTTAGCCTAGTTGGTAGTGACCCTGCCTACGAAGCTGCGGTCCTGCGTTTAAATCCCGGTAAGGGCAGATATTTGTGTGATTTGCGCGAACATTGGTTTCTGACTCACGGATGATCGTCCAATTGAAATTATTTGTCAAATTAGAAAAATGGCTTAATTAATTTACAACGAAAATAAATTTGGTTATAAAATACTTTTCAGCACAATTACATTTAGACCAAATTCACTTTGGATACAATACTTTTGACCCAACTTCAGAATGGTTATTTCACGTGGAGGATTTTCCATTTGTACCTAATGACAGTAAATCTCATGGATGTTTGTTTACTATGTATTTAAGTATTTATTTCTCGTTGTCTAGTACCTATAGTACAAGTTTAGAGCTCAGTTTGGGGCTAGACCAATTAGTGTGACATTGTTCCCTGATAGGTAGGTATATCAGCTGCTAGCTTTCTCCCACGACTGCGTTCGCGTAGTAATCGTTTTTTATTGCCATTCCCTCGGAAACTGTAAAAAAAATATCCTATCCTCCGCCCACGTTTGAGGCGTTGAACCGAGAAATCGAAACAAACAAACCCACTCTCATTTGTAATAAATATTTCTAGGAACTAGTATGAATATTAACTAAAGCTGGTAGTAACAATAGTAAAGCGAAACTTGCTAAGATCTTAGTTGATGTTATCTAACGTCTTGTTAGGCTCGTGTGGAATCAAGACGCTTATTCGCGACATTCACAATCTTGTATGGAACAACCAATTGTTCACTTATTGACGTGTCTGACGTCTTATCTTTTTTTTCTGTCAAGATAGCTAAGAGAAAATATTATTAAGCTGCGACCTTTGCAGAGCTGCGATGAATACGACCAAGACAAGCCCTAATGAGTAGTTTATACGCTCGTCAACTCGTTTTTAGGCGCGACGCCTTATCTAAATATCCTAGAGCAAGTTAAGCTCCACCAAAATTGCCCACGAAGTTGAAGTCGAATCCTCGGTTGACACATCCTTTTCACTCGTCATTCAAACAAATCAAGAGTGAGATGGAGCTAGCGTCTAACGTCAAACTTTAAAGTAGGATCCCAGTTTCACTGGCGACTCGACGATTCCACATTGTCAGAAATGTCGGCTTCGAATATATACCTAATAGCTTTCTCTTTCTTCTTTATCTTGATCAAGCAAGATTAACAATCAGCTAAGTATGTAATCCTGTTTCGTACTTCATCACTTACTTTAACTGACATGGTAATGGACCGGTGGGCAAACAGTACATACCTACAAGTTTCTAAAACACTCATGTCCTTGGGACAGTTTTGCTGAAATGAGTTATGTTGATATTGAACGCCCAAGTGTTTAGTTCTGTCCACACATTTTTATTTTATCAAAGATAGCTTCAGAAAAACATATTCACCTGCGACAAATATGACGAAGACAAGCAAAGATAGGCAAAGTCACATAATTAATAAGCACTGGTGGGTCAGTTTTTAGTAAGTACTCTTTATCACTTGTAGAAGGACATTATTTTTTAAAAAGAATAAGCTCTCTGTAGTTCTGTGTTAAAAGCGTCCATCGCGTCCTGGTAAATCGTGAATGTCAAGTCCTCGAAATTTTGGATGGATCTTTCCTTCCTGCCATTTGTCGTCATACCATTTGATCGTGAGTGCGAAAACCTCGCGCTAAAGACCGTGGCATCACGCCGCACCCGTGATTATACAAATTGACATATATTTTCGGTAGTTATGTCGATCGAGAAACGAAAGCCATTGGACTTCGTGCTGGCAAAAGTGTTAGCGTCATTACATTTGATTGACTAATTAAGTAGGTCTATGTCGTTAAATAGACTGACCGAGAATTTAGCTGCTATAATTAAAACCATTCCGGTTGCATAATGGCGGTGTCGCTACTGGTGACGTGGGCATAGAATTTACTGTTCGAGAGGAATTAAACACTAAATTCTGTGCACACTTGAATTTTTGCCAAACGCATGCGGATCGCGGAAGCGAGGGCTCGCTTCTATCCGCTGCTGAGTGCTGCTGCAATAGAATTCTGTAATTCTTCATACCACTTACCAACTAACGGTTCTACCACGTAATACCATAGTGGTCGTTGGAAAAAGACATTGAGAAAATTGACGTAACAATAAAAAAAAAGATTAATCAGACAGATGTTTGAAAATATCTGCAAAATTTTACTACTAAATGCTATTGTCATTTAAATACATCAAGTGCATGAGTTGCTCGCATGAAGTTTTACTCAATTTTAGCGATTCAACGCACGCAAGATTACCTCTGTTATAATAATAATAATAAAATAATTTATTCAGACTATCGAGGATCATTGTGTTAGTAATACAAACAGATAGATTATAGATTATATTATTTGATTTCGTTTCAAATAAAATAATTGTACCTACCTATCTAGCTATCACTTCGAGGGTGATAAGATAACTCTTAAATGTAAACTGTGGCCGTAGACAAGATGCGTCGCGAGAACGCAATCGTTATCGAAATTATATAGGGTTGACGTAAACTGCTGGAGGGTCGCTTCGAGCGCTTACGTCAATTTCATATTTTGACAGCTTTCGAAAATCGTTTAATCGTTCTCATAAACAACTCGACGACCCTGCGTTGAATTTCGACCAACGTCGAGAAATTTCTAAACGGGTAATGTGTATGCGCTGACGGGTCAACCAGTGTATATTCGTCAACGAGATAGACTGTGAATTGTTTAAGAAAATGCACTCCACTTGTTAGTACAATCTGAAATACATTTAGACGCGCGCTGCGAACCGCGGGAAGGTTTCCGCCAATGACATAATTGCAGAAGTGGTTATTTTCGCTTCATCGAGTGATTACGAGGAAATGCGGGCGGTATGGTTGTTTCTCACAACTCACAAGTCACAAGCTATTTCAAAATGTTCTTCTTTAACACTGGCCTAATATTTCATTTGAGCGAACAGCAGGCCTTTCGCGTAACTCACTCGCAATCGCGATCGGCTTCAAAACAAAACAATTGGTTTCATTTTGTTTGCAGACAAGCCTTCGATTTTCAAAATGAAAACGATTGTGAATGCGAGTGTGTTACGGGATAGCTCCTCTGGTCTTTCTCTTATAAGTTATAACAATTAAGATGGATTTTTATTTAATTCAAAATCGCTAACAAGATTAGATACAGCTAGGAACACTTACAGGGAAGACAATAAATATTATAAATAAATAAATATAATGAATAATTTACTATTACTTAATACTTATTAAGGTACATAACAAAATTCTAAAAATAAAATAAAAACAATTACTAAACGTCTAGTCTATATAATTATTTCGTCGGCTTACCTCAAAGAAACAACATTGCGAATACTGCTTAGCGGTTTATCTATTTAACCATATGCCATTGACTAATGTCAATAAAGCCGCCTGCGTTTCCCCCAAACGCGGCGGCGCGGGCGCGGTTGCGTCATTGCGCCGACGCACGGATATAGCGGCGATCGATCATGGCTCCTTTATTTGTGCTCTGTGCCGCGCGCGCAGCCCCGGCCCTGTGGTGTGTCTCTTACATAACTCGCCTGTAAGTTCGTTGACCAACATACACTGGTTGACCCGTCATGGTTTGCTTTTGTATGTGTTCGTATTTCAACTTTTGTCTGCGTCCAAGTACGGCCAAAATCGATATAAGCCCGAACATGTAAAGTATATACACATTGAAGGCACCACCAGTGTCAAATCGCGGACAGCTGTGGTGCTATTGACTTGCAGCAAAGACCAACCAACAAACCTAACAGGATATGGGTAGCTAAGTTCGTGAAGAGACGAGTTATACTGCCCTTGGCTAGCAGAAGCTAGAGTAGCCTGAGCCAAGGTTTAGACACGGATGACCGTTTAGTTAATCCTGGCGCGTAAAGATCAAGTTAGGCTAGCTTGCTCGTCCTGCGTAAGATAATGACATTAATGACCTTAGTGACCATCTGATCTAATGACCAACTGCTACTGACTCAGAAATACGCGGTAACTTTTTGAACAAAACCAACGCAAAATCGAAAAAATTCGTTAACAAAATTCAAATCCCTATTTCGACATTTTGTTAGTTCGTTTTTGCCAATAAAGTAAAGAATGAAAACACGGTGATATAGAGTCTTGTTCTTTAATGTCGTAAAGATACTGTGCTATTTTGCTCCATAAAGTAATTTAATAAACATCTGTCAAAGACTAATTATAATATTAACCACTCACGTGCTTTGTGTATCCAGAGTTGCCAGTGATAGCCCTTATTCGCTTGTAAATAAGGTCGATCAAATTTGCACGAGCAATCAAGTGGGTAGTAGAAATAACAGAAACCTTGAGCTACCTCACGCAGCTATTCTTCAGGGGCCTAGTCAAAATGCCATAGGTAACTCTAAGTTTGCGACTTTCGAAAATCGACAAAATTACAGGCTTGATGTAACCTGATGATGATGACAGATCGCGTCGACTTCTTGTGTGAAATCCATATATTTCAAGTCGATAGAGAACAGAAACGTAAGCAGCGATTGCGTCTGAGCTACCCTACATTGCAGAAGGCCGCAATAATTTTTAATGGGTTAACATGTCTCCGAGGTTCTATGTTGACTTCATTTTATATACGAATCAAGGAGCTTGGCCTTGAATGATCCAACTCATTGAGTGCCCTGGTGACACACTAACGTGTCTTAATTACAAAGCCAGTTGGCGGCTTCGCATCTGTTTATTGCTCCGCGGTGTGTTGTATCAGTGCAAGTATTTCGACGCGCAGAGTCCAAGTTCCGCGTGGGTGCATACTGCACTTTTATACCGTCGCGGACGCACTATGCAACAACCATCTCCTCTTACTCAACATCCATTACCGGTCAAATACAGCTAAGTGTTTGAACATTCTAGGTAAAAACGTTAATGGATGCTACCTAAAGCGATGTGAGCGGGCGTTGTGTTAATAGGAGCAGTTTCAGGCGCGGGGATCTGGCATCTCATTGGCAATAAGTTTGAAAGTTTTATTTTATGCGCCACTTTCCACGTGCGGACCACTTTGGCTTGTCTCCCGTAGGTTATACAGACATTAACTGTACACTATAGTAGTATTGTTTCGAGAATTGTGTGCGTTAACGCAGTCCAAGTAACGGGCCAGGGTTGATTGGATGATAAGAACGGGATTTGGTGGCGGGCTGTTTTAAAGACTAGTACATACTACAGACCTCTATCTAAAGATGAAGGATGTAAGGGACTATCTACAGACAAACTGAAACTGTAGTTTTAGACCGTCCTTCCAAAGTGAAATTTAAATTAAAAAATATTTCTGTAAAAGCTAAATTTTCAACACAAAGCAAGTGTTGCTTATACCTACTAGTTCTAACTGTTGGTCTCTGTACATCTAATTTCTCAAAGATTACAGATTTAAATACGTAATATGATTGGACAGCAACAAGAACATGCAATAAAATAGCCGCGCGCATATGCGCATAGTCATAAGTCGTAATGGCCGCTGTAGTTTGAAATGTTGAAATCGCAAAACAATCGAGCTTCTCCGTCAAAGCGGCCCCTAAACACTAACGATTTCCGGCCATAATCCTCCAAATACCATTCAAAACTAATTCTCTGCATGTATAATGAGTTAATAATTTAGTTTTCTCAAGGGTTGGCTGCGAGATAGTTTTAACCGGCAATTAGGGCGCGTCTCCGGGCGCCCGAGCTTCTCCGAAGGCCCGCGGCCCACCCCGACGGTTCCGCGGAGCGCTTCTGCTGCCGCGTACCATGTTATTCTCCTTAATAATTCACAGCTGAGTTTGTCGACGAAGGACTAGTTGACCCGTCAGTGCGTAAACATTAGTGTTGGGCTACATGAAGTTACAACGAGTTTGAAGGAGTAACTCATATTATAAATTGAGGAGGTGGGTACAATGTCCTACGACAAAAAGGCGAGCTAACGCTACGAGTATGTATGCGATCTTACTCACATTCAGAGTTACTCGATTAACTACTCTTTCAACTATTTTGCTTGTTGTTGGTGAGACGGAAACGATGGGGCATTTGTTTGGTGATGTGTTGTGACACTTGTGACAATCTACCCAACTAAACGTGACATTCGAGGGGCCTCAGTTATCTCGACGTTGGTCGAACATCGACGCAGCCTCGGCGGATAATAATAACCCTACTGAGTGGTAACGGAAATTACTGTCTAATCGCCAGCGTTATCCTTCGGATTATTCGAGTTCGTGAGAATTTCGTTACTGCTACTATGAAACAGAATACATAGTTAGAAATTAAAGTTATTTACCTACTCACTTACATTTTATGTTTTATCATCGTTAGCGTTTTGTCAGCCGAAACACTATTCTGGACATGCCACCCACGCCAGCGGGCCTAGTAAGGTTGCGTTTATCGCGTGACAAAATGTGGATAAAGCATCCGTCACTCTCGTACGTCGTATATACGTGTCAAAAAGTGGCTGATGTTTTATCCACATTTTGTCCCGCGATAAACACAGCCATATTAGGCCCCCAGGCACAGAAAAGGAATAGCCCCAGGTCAAAAAATGTCTTCCCCGACGATCTTTGCCATGATAGGTCCCACAAACCACAGAAACAATCGTTCCTGTACTATCTAGGTGCACCCTGCGACTCTTATCAGATCGTTGGTATACCTTGGGGGAGGGCTGCCAACATTGCGCCTTTCCGTACCTGGTCACCACTTTACAACCTATCAATGTGCCCCGCCCACTGCCACTTAAGGTTTGCAGTGCTATGATAGCAACTTTACTCGTATTTCTAAAGTTGTGGGAGTTATGATTACGTCTTTACACTAGTAACATTGTTTGCATAATGATATGAAACTCAATTTCTTCCACTGTTGCATCCGACGACGTAAAATGAGAGGTGATATAAGTTGGACGAGGACATCTCTCTCTGTCTGTGTCTGTCGCGTCATAGACATCATACTCCTAGTTCCTAAACGAGTGGACCGAAAGGCATGCGGTTTTTATAAATGAGCCAGTTTAACCAAGGTGGTTATTAGCTAGGTTTAATGAAAATCTGTTAGGCCGTTTAACGCGCGAATTACACAGAAGCGACGTAACGCGAGGATACGGCGCATGCGCGATATTTTGTAAGAGTGGACGCTTGAAAACTTGCTCATACAAAAAGTCACGCCTGCCACCTACTAAGCCATAAGGACTAGTTTGTGTAAAATCCTTGTAGTACACAATCGACCTTAAGTCGCTTCTGATGTGTAATTCATGCCTAATAGTTATTATCTTTGAAAGTAGTGGTTGTATTTATGTCGCGGGTTTTACCTATTTAATCGTGGTCGTCCATACTGTTATTATAGGTGCTCTTGCGGTCGCGCAGCGGCGCGGGAGCTCGGATCAATCGCGGCCATTAGACGCCATTCCGCGAGCGCGTGGGCGGCGCGTGAGTCACAGCCGCGCCCGGCGCCGCGGACTCAACTCGTAATTAATCTGTAGCGTAGTGCAGTAACCCACCTATTACGATATTGAGGTGACAATTGGAATAGGATTTGTTTACGCGACTGATCGAAGGAGGGTAATAATTGTTGAGCATATTGCATGTATGTTGTCTATTTCTTACGTACGCTTTGTAGAAAAAACGATTCGAGGGAATATAACATGAGGTGTCATTATTACAATGATCAGCACAATGTAACCCTGATCTTCCATGAACGCTGTCATAGTGACCTAAAATAATTTATCTACACTCATAAGTCCTCTATTATGCGTTCAAAACCCGTAGGCAATGACTAGCATTACCTGTGGTAGTGGGTGACAGCGATGACAGCTGTTAATAAAATTTTGGAAGATGTTCCAAATTTGGATCTCATTACCTTAATATTCGATATCGTAATTTCAAAATTACGTTACACCTGTCATCGCTGTCACCTACTACCACAGGTTAGGTTATGCTGGTCATTTGCCTTTTGGCTTCTGAACCCATCTTAGAGTAGGTACTTATAATTTGTGTGTACATAAAGTATTGTACGAGACTCTACCATTTTTTACCTTTTTCTGTTTTAGTTAATATCTACTTGTGGCTCAGGCGCAGGCCCTTACTGATCTTACTGTGTAACATCTATCTCTCATCTATCTCTGTTTCTGTCTTATTTGTATGATATTGTAACTAGTGGCAACTTTGTTCGTTAATGTTTATTCAAAGTGTACCTATTATTTGTAAGTTTATTGTACATTTTGTATAAAATAAATCCTATTTTATATTAGTACATATGACGATTCATCAATATTACTCGGTCAGTGGTAGATATTACGATAATTATTGCACGTATACCATACACCTTTGATTCCTTTGTAATTATCGCTCTAACCCGTCACCCAAGTGCGCGTACCTGCTCCCAATCCCACCATAAACGAACAATACCAGAGACAAGGGCCACATCCTTTCATCGCGTGCGCCGCGCGCCGACGCAGGCGACACGCAGCTGCGCGCTTTTTTACTGCTATGGCGCTCGCGCATACCAAAAAACTCATGTGCAATATTAACTGCTAAAGCACATTCGCTGCTTTGCCCGCGTCGACAACTGTTTAATAGTGTAATGGCGCATGTGCGGTTGAGTTGTTATGGCGCTTAGATCGTTTTTAGGGTAGGAGGCCGTGGTGACGCGCCCGCGCCGCGAGCGGTGGGTGACTAACGATAACGATCCCTCCCCGCCTCCCACCGAGTCGGCTACGGCTACGAGCAATCGGTTGTTTTGCTACATTTTAAATGATACTTTGGCTGTAAATCTACATCATGTAATTTACGTTTAATAAGTTATTTAATCAAAGTTCCAGCTTAAAATTAGATATTCTGGTGTACAATGTTTAGGCGACATCATTCATGGTGGAGTCTGAAGGGCGAACCGAAATACAATAAAGCCGTAAATTAACTGAACTCAATGCATACATACATTACATATATATACATTTGGCAAATTAAAAAAAAAACTAGTTGGTAGCAAAAAATCAATGGCAGCATGATAGATAGGTTAATTTGTTGCCATGTGGAAAATGCATTTTTTTACCATTTCTTAACTTATCTTTTGGTACTTATTGCAGTGCCTGTTTCGATATATTTAAAAAACTCATTGAACACAGAAACCGAATCGAAGCGAGGGCGGGTCGCTAGTCTTGTTAAAAAATACAACCAGCGTACTACTAGGTAAACATAGCAACCAAAATCTACATTGATAAAGATCAATAAGACACTAATATATTGCATAAAAACCAAGTTAAAATTCAAATAAAACAACAACGCCCTGATAAAACAATCTGGATAAGGACACCAATCTACAATGACCCGCCGCCCTGCCACTCCGGTTTGAGCTGTGTAAAGTTTGAAGGGAAACAGCTGTTGTTACGGGTCGCATTAAACTGGCCGATTTATTGAGTCGAGTCGGAAAGTTTCGCAGATATTGAAACGAATAGCGCCACCTGTTGGACTCGCTGTACAACTTTGTTAATGGCGGACGCTATTGCCTAAAGGATTCGTCTGACTAAATTTAAATTTATGAGGTTAGGCGCTTTTGCCTGTTGGGTGTGTTGTTTTTAATGGCATAGTTTTTATGCACTTGTAACATATCTTCTTCGGTAAGTTTTGATGTTCGTTGTGCTTTGATCGCGTTTAAAACTGTCCACACTTAGGCAGTATTAACTCTAGAGCTAGACTAGTTTCATATTCACACTTGTACTATAGCCACACTTTCCTCGGGAGGCTAAATATCTCGTGTCATTCTGGCCTATTTTTGTCCCTTGATAAACAATCTACTTTTTCGGCCGTTTGTAGGTAATATATACTCGTAAGTAATAAGCTTTGATAGTGACAAAATGTTCTCGATTTGAAAGGTTCTAAAATACAATACCTAGAAATTAACACAGTAACCAAAATCTTTAAGCAAATTAAAACCTTAGTCTGCATTTAATCCTTACGAGAATTGTAATCCAACTGGACCCATGGACGCAACTAGCCACGCACTGCTTAAGCAAACCAATTGGAATGTTCTGGAAGGTGAGGGGGCGATCCCGGTCGCGCGAAATTAGAAAGCGCAGACGTGCGTTCCTCCGAGCGCCGCTGTGACGCAACGCGACAAGCTAAGGGGATTGTTATGAGCCGCTCACACTCTCAATAATCTGACCAAGGAGCGTTATTTCTTCATATGATGTGAGATTGTTGATATGCTTCTATAACAAGGGATAGGTTACTTCTGTTAGTCTAGAATGCGATTTTAGACCAGAAGTTCTATTTTACTTGGTATAACCATATTACTTTTGACATGTTATCGTTTTAACATCGCTACGAATGCTACGATACTCGTAACTCTTGTTTTCTTGACAGTAATGGCGGCCGAGATGTCCCAGTGCAAAAACAGCTGCGTGCTTACACCTCTTTGTTTTCACCCATCTTGTTCAATAATGTTAGCGTTATAGTAACGATATGGTTTAAATCAGGTTCTGCACTTGGTATTACAAAAGAACACTATCATTGTTAGATAACTAATTTCCAGTGTAAGTAATAACAATGCACAGCACGCTTACGTTTACCACAATATTCCGCTAATTAATTCTAGACTATGTCAATAATCAATAAACTGCTCTACAATTTGCTTTAGGGGTCCGTTGGTTTGTGTCCAGGGTGCTTAACGCGGGGCAGGGCAGCGCGTTAATAACGCGCGGGTTTACGTCCGGCGGCGGGGCGGCGCGGGCGCGGCACGTTTCGGCCAAACGGCGAATCTTCGCCGAAAATTTCTCTAATTATACGAGTTACGCTGGGTAAGCGTAAGCTATTGTTTTAGGATAGATTAGCACATTATAAAGTCAAAGTTTAACCCGTAGTAAGTGCAATTGAGTGGTTTAAGGTGGTTGAAAAGCCAGAATTGTATTTGCATGACACCCGAAGTGGAACTTTCACTTTGACAATGTAGAGAGTTACCGGACTCACTGCCTGAACAAAGCACTTCATGGTTTACTATAATGTTCAGTTTCCAACGCTGGCTTCGACTATAAAATCTACCTCTACATTCTGTATTCTACTATTAATTACTAATTATTATGAAGTCGATAAGTCGTTAATTGAGATAACAATAGGTTGTGCTTGTATGTTAGGTTCTACGTAAAAGAAGTTCCATTTTATATGTGCTAAGCTAAGCTAATAAGTTATATTAATTTTAATCAAAAGATGCATTGTAAATTTTTTATAAGTAATATTTTCATAAATTTTAAACAATTCATACATACATACATAATCTCACGCCTTCGTTCCCAGAGTGGGGTAGGCAGAGCTACAGAATCACAAACATCTCTAAAAACTTGTTGATAATTCTATAACCACAATTTGCACAATTAGGCTAAGATGTTTACCAGCGTATTAGTGACAGGTTGCAAGCCCATCGCCTAACAGTACTACAAGCCTTTATTCCCTTAGTCGTCTCTTACGACATCCACGGGAAGACATGGAGTGGCACTATTCTAACTCGGCAACCACACGAGGCAATACAATTTAAACAATTCATTGCACTGTATAACTGTTTCAAATATCAAAACTGGAGTATGTACCTACGTACCTAATAATACATTTCTAATCCTCATTTCAATGGAGTAACTAAGATGCAAAACATACATAGCTTTGACCTTAACTGAGTAGGTACAGACACAATAGCGTTGAAGAACTTACTAAAATGGTAAATTGAAATTCCTCTTCCATTTTACCTTTTTCGTCCTTTACATAAGCTTGTAGGTAAGAGATTTCGGTGAATATCTGGCGTATCCTACCGTTCGGCGATCGCGGACGCCGGCCGGTCGCCCTCGCGGTGTCACGCGCGAGATAGCCCCCCGTCGAGATAGGGGTGGCGCGCCGTTCGAACAAGTTTCACATATTTATGTACGCGCGTGCCACGCCGCGCCGTTTTTAGAATCGAGGTCGGTGCAGAATGTTTAAAGTCCCTTAAATTTGAAAAGTGTATAATTTGAAAAAAGAAGTGCATGTAGATTTGTATCCTTGTCAAGTTTTGTGTGATTGGGACCTAATTAAGAACAGAATAATAAAAGTATTCAGACTTGGAAGCAACTTGGATAATCTAAATTTAAAAGTAGGTATCCTGGTTACGATATTAGGAAGACAAAAAAAAACATTTCTTTAGTTTAAATTTATTGATGCCGATTAAGACTTTTGTTATTTTCGCGGCCGTCAGCCTTTACTAAAGAGTTGGTTCGCGTCTTTTATGATATAAATTCCGACGATTTGCGCATTTGTTGACTTGCAAATCGGATTGGAATCAAATATTCGCTAAGACTGAACAAAGATTCACTGTTAAGAATCGAACGAACAATGATGAGTAGGTACGTACATGTCTTTAAGGTAATATTAAATATTTCAAGGTTGACCTTACAGAAACCTTATTTATTACTTACTTGAAGATAGATACATAGATAAAGTTCTGAAAAATCGGATCTAAAGTTAAACCACGGCACTGTCAAACCAGCAATAACCTTTCACAAGATTTATTTTATTGTACGTATATTTATTAAAACCTTTTGATTCCCAAAACAAAAGGCTTGCTCTAATCCTCCGCTGCGAGCATCGCAGAAAGCCCTCTCGCCCGCGGGCGCGATGCGTCGCCACGGCAACGGACCCCCCCCACACCTCGCCCCCACCTGTCCTCATTAATATGGACCCGCCGGACACCGTCGAAGATAACTCGGGACCTGCAACCCTGGGAATCGGCACTTGACGTGCCAACCCTAGCGTACTTTGCGTATCGATAAGTGTTTTCGGGATTAGGGCTGAAAAGGCTCGGTTTTCGCTCAAAGGAGTAAAACTGTTATTTTGGGATTGTATTTCACGTGGAGAGAAAAAAGTGATGATTTTCGTTCCATTTTAACAGTCTTAAATGAACAGCCTTGGCCAAAAGTATTGAGCAGCCATGCGTTTTTCATATAAAAGTCAAACTTTAAAAGGTGCATTTATGTCTTCAATTATATAAAGTTGTATATCTATCGGAAAAAATAGTCATATTTATTGACGTTAAGCGTAATTCCGTGGAAAAAAATACAATTAATCATTTTGTTGTAAAACCTGATTTTTTCTAGCTTCAGATTTCACACGAAAATAGTTACTTCAAAATGATAATCTACTAACAATTTGCACATGTACAAACACATTTTATATTTTACATCTTTGTGTATTATTGAAATAAGAAAATAATACTTTATTTATAAGTTAGAAACAAAAAAGTGGGGTGCTCTATACTTTTGGCCAAGGCTGTAGTCCATGTACTTATAGTACAATTTTCTTTTTACATTTACAAGTTACCAGCAATAATGTATTATCCAACATTGGACTCAAAAGTTTAAAGTTTAAAAGACAATGACCCGAATCCAAATGATTAAGAAGTTCAGTGGGCTTTCCATGGATCCCACGAACTGAGGGGCTATGGGAATATGCATGCTTTTTTTAAAGCTTCAATAAAAGCTGATTCATGTAAAAAAAAGATGAGAAAAAACATTTATTGAATAGCTATAAAAATAACCAAGATATAAGCTAACAAAGATTTGTTCGTATCTCTTTCTAGCAAAACAGAATTTTACGTGGAGTTTATATGGCCGTACTGCACGATGACGTCACCGGTGCACTTCGGATCTCTCTGTCTAATTAGCAGTTTAAAATGCTTGTATCATCAATATTACTTGATCGATTTTAATTTTAATTTCACCTCTGGTGATCTCTTTTACGGTATTTTCATATTTTGTTGAGAAATGCTATTTAAAAAATCCATGCATATTCCCTATTGCCTAACGCATTCGCAATCGCAATCGTTTTCATTTTGAAAATGGAAGGCTCGTGCATACAAAATGAAAAAAATTGTTCCACTTTGAAGTCGATTGCGATTGCGAATGCGTTAGGCAAATAGGCCAGCAGATCTTAACGATATTTAAACGGGATCACCCTCTGAGACATGTCTATCCTATTCTTAAAAATAAATAAATCAGTGACTAGAGTGTAAGTTGCTGGTCACGCGGCAAACCGTCTCGAATCTCGAACGCGTAAGTGACCACGTTATTTATACGAGAAACGCAAACGCGATCGAGACATGGCGATGGTGACAAATCGTGGAGACATTGATTACTATGTTACTTACAAAAACAATACAGACGAATTGAGAACCCCCTCCTTTTTAGGGTTCCGAAGTCAAACTAAGAACCCTTATAGTTATGATATGTCCGTTTGTGTGTCTGTTTCTCTGTCTGTCTGTCTGTATGTCAGTCTCAGTTTTCGCAGAAGAAGTTTGTGCACATTATACTTAGATATGACGACATTATTTGACGGACAAACAATCAACATATCAGACATATAAAAAGGCGTGAAACAATCAAATCAACACCCGTCATCATCATTTACGCGGGTAAGTCTTCAACACTGTTTAGATCTCCAATTGCACCGGTTATTCTCTGTTAACCGTGTGGTTGACTGGGGCACGTTTTATAAAGCTACAAGTAACAATTTTACAGGTCTAAACTGGCAACACTGCTCAAATGGCTGGTCGTAATTGGTCGAGGTTGTGTCAAATGGAAACTTTTAACCTGTAAAATGTAATTTGTAGCTTTAAACAGGCCGCTGGTTGAGAATGCTTTTAAGCATTATGTCCGCCATTTGTACTTTTTACTTGTATTTTTATTGTGCAAAAAAAGGGAATATGTAAAAGAACTTATTCCTTTTTAAAGTGAAGTGTAGTGCAGTCAGCATCGTCTATTATAACGCGGTATTTCATCAACCTGTTGCAGAACTCCGGACTCGAGTCAAAGTTCTCGCTATATTAATTATAATAAGCCGCCACTTCCCGCCGTTACAACGAGAATTTTCCCTCCTTTAAGTACTTCTTCTGCTTTAATATAAGTTCTGGCTTCTGCTTCTTTACTTGAGTCTTTAAGTTTAAAGTTAGAAGTGTTTGGAACAACTTATAATTTAATAAATGTACCTGGGAAGAAAAGAAACCGAGTTTTCCCGAATTGACTAATCGATTCCTTATCCCGAAAAACCCCTAATCAACAGTTTTTATTAAATTATTTCATTTATTTTTTATTTGTCGTTTTCGAGAACACAATTACAAACAAGCAAACAAATATATAAATTACTAGCTTCTGCCCGCGACTTCGTCGGCGTACTTTTCGATTATCGTTATTCCCTCGGGAACTTTTGGATTTTCCGTGATGAATAGCCTATGTATCAATCCAGGGTATAAGCTATCTTAATTCCAAAGGGCATTGGGTAAATTTGTTTGAAGAATATTGTCACTTTTTTTTTCAGCAGCCACGGGTGAATTTTACATAGTTATTTAGAGGACCTCTAAATACACATAGATATATATAATTTATGGCGTTAAATAATATCGAAGCGGAGATTTTAAAGATTTAAGTATTCAGTTTTTAGTACAAAAGTACGCCCAGGTATGAATATTTAAATATCTCGGCTCCGATGCACTTAAGAGTATTACATTACGTAACAAAATATGTTTATTTTTAATAATTCTATCATAATTTATCTATTTCATGAATGGCCGCTCACATTGAAAATATATGAATTTTACAAATGATAACACTTTTACCCAAACCTTTCACCCAAATCCGTGAAGAAGTAATAATCTAACACGCACACATAAACTTTCGCATTTATAATAGTGGGATTGCAGGTATAATAAATATGACAATGAAATAAAAATAAAACAGTAAAAGAAACAATTTTACTTAATACTGTCTGATAAAAAAGCACAGAGCAATTAAAAAAATCAAGGGTGAAAAAATATTAGTGCGGAATTCCAACGTGAAAGTTACGATATACCGCTTTACCTTTACAAATTACCACTTTTCGAGCAACTGTATTTAAAAAATAGATATTTATTTGTTTCTTTTCCTCGCTTACAACTATTTTTACAATTAGGCACTAACTGAGCCTAAGACAAAAGTGTAACTACTATATTATTATTATATATTCCTGCTCATTGATTTCGATGACGGCGGCCCTAGAAATTAATTTCTCCTATCGTGAGCGCAACATGGCATGCCAGGCCAAACTTCTTGGTCGTTATACACATACCTAACAACTGAGGAGGTCTATAGCGGCCTTAACACACAAAGTTCGGACCGCGGGAAACGGCTCGCGCCGGTCCATCACTTGTTTCGAAGCGTACATGTAAATGCCGCACGGCGGTGTGGCGAGGAAAAGTTTTTTAAACGCTCATGTTCCTCGCGTCACACCATACACTTAAAAATCGCTTATACGAACTGGGTGCCTATTTTAGGCGGTATAAACTATAATATTGTCTTTGACCTATTATCGGATTGTTAACGTTTTTATAGCTCTTAGGGTGGAGTCACATCTATCAGCACGGATTCGAATTTTGTCGCACACACGCGCACACCCTCATATACACGGTGAGTGAGGACATATTTTATTAATGCTAACACCCGTATTTATAGTCAAGAAAAGTAATTACTTGAGTAAAAGTAATGACTAAAGTAACGATTTTTATATGACATTACTAATACGGGTGTAAATAGCTATAATTTATGTTGATTTTTGGAAGAGCGAGGCTTCCCAACACAGACTTTGTAAGTCTAAAGGGATTCTTCAGCAACAGTTAATTTATAAACTAGCTAAGTGATAATAAAGAACTTTGATTTTGATTTTTTTTTCTCTATTGAAAATGGCTGTCTTGTATGAAGATGCGTACGCATGCGAAAGGAGAATTTGATGCGTACGCATCTTCATACAAAGTAACTATTTTATATAGACTGTGCGAATCAGTGCTGATAGATGTGACTCACTGATGTGATGTGACTGTAAGTTTACTATGATGTGTCTGCGTATCTGTCTCTCTGTCGCATCGTAGCTCCCAGCGGAGCGTCGTGGCTTAGGGGTCGACTTGTGATCGTAATGTACCGAGTTCGAACCCCTATGATCAATGTGTTTTTCTAACTTAAGTATCCGATGCTCTTAGGCCATCCGCACATGGCGTCGTGTCGTAAGCATATCGTAACGCGCGTAGTACAAGAGCGATACGAGCACGGACATCGTGCAATTTACGCCAGTATGCTACGACTATCGTAGAGTTAAAGATGTACAGTCAAGTAATTTAATTTGTGACCCACCTTAGGTCCAAAGTCAATCTGACATTCTACAGCAATAAGGTTGAGTTTCCTATCAATTACAAATGACTTGGCATCTCTATTGACAATAACATCTTTAAGCAGATTTTCTTTGAAATGGGTAGCAAATTAACTTCCGTGACCGTACGTGGTCGTATCGCTCTTGTACTACGCGCGTTACGATACGCCTACGATACGACGCCGTGTACGGAGGGCCTAACGGTGAAGGAAAAACATCGTGAGGAAACATGCACATTCGAACAGTTCAGTGTAAGAGGGTAATTGCACAAAAGATCCCAAAAACGGAGTGCATCCGAAAGGGTCCATCTGTAAGATAAGATAAGCTACCAAACGGATTGACCGATTTGGACTTTTTTTAAGTTTAATGGATAAGCGGTTTTTACACTCAAAAAAATGAGAGCCAACAAAGAGAGATTTTCACTTAGTTGACAAAAAATTATTACAATAGTTAAGATATTAGTTACATCAACGAAAGCTGATAGTAACAACAGCAATTTCTTTAGTGATTCAACTAACATCTTAGATACATCAGTATCTATCGTCTTGTCTGGCTCGTATGGGATCAAGACGCTTATGCACAACAATCACAATCTTGTTACAAGCGACCAATTTTTTTTTTCAGTGTACCTAATTTTCATGATAATCGGGTATTGCTGTCTAAGAGTTATCTATTAAATAATTATACCAATATTGCGTGTAAGAACGGGGTTGAATGTCTGCTTGAGAGCATCCATTGTGATGTTTTCTGCGAGAAGTAATACCGACGGTACTAGCAGCGGAATGTTATTGCGGAAGAAATAGCACAATAGGTCGCGGTCGGTGCAAACTGCAAACGTCTTGACTGCGACAGACTTCCGCGAGAAATAACAGATTCTACCAACCTTAGTACGAATAGGGTTCAATACGACGTACAGTATTCCCAGTTTCTCAATAGCTTTCGGCTGACTATCGCTATCACGCTTGCACTCGCAAATGACAGTATATTTGTCACTCGTGTGTCATAGAAAAACGAAGATTACCGATGGCTATTAAGAAAATTGTAGCTCTGTAATTTCATACCCTGTTACCAATACGTTAGATCCCAAAGTGATTTTGCATCATAAATATCATAATGCCTAAATACCGAAATACCTGATGTTTTTGTCTCGGAACACCGGATTCTTAAAATTACTTAAATTCGTAACACGTTTATCCCAAAGCACCTGAAATTTGAACAACTATAATGACATTATTTATTTATTCGACATTTTGAAACAGAAATTCTATCTTTCTGATGTTTTGCTTTTGTCATTCTAAGATTCAGTTGTATCAGAATTCTGGTATTTAGGGAATTAAGTAGACGTTTTGGGCCAGCCATTATGAAATTTCGGCTATTTTACAATGAGACATTTTTTAAATTTTAGATGTTATGGGACTAAGACACATTTGAGATTTAGGTCAATTAAATATCAAGGCATTATGAAATTCGGTCGTAATTAAACCTAGTACGAATAGAGGATACAATCACAAGCAGTAATATTTTACTCCGTGCCTTACCTACTTGTCAAAAAAGTGACAAATGTTTAAGCTACATTTATCTTTATTGCGCAAACGAATATACTTAATATACAAAAGGCGAACGTCATGCCGTAAGGCATTAGCGGCCTTAACACGGCACAGTTTGGACTGCGGGAAACGCCACGCGCCATTCCACGCGCCAGTCCGAACCGTAGGTTTTTTACTATTTTACTATTACAGTAGCATTTAACTTTTAAACGTACGTTTCGGAGCGAAGATTGGAATGGCGCGTGGCGTTTCCCGCAGTCCGAACTTTACGTGTGCCGCTATTCTCTACCAGTAGGTACATACATAACGTTTAGGGCCTTTTTAGATTAGCGTTTTTTCGGGACGCAAAAGCTCGTTTTTGTATGCGCGTGTTTTGCCAACTCGTACGTGCTCATAACTAGTACATATTGCACTGCTAGATCAAAAAAGTATCAACTCAAAATCCCTGCTAGTTTTGTTTCAAGTTCATAGAAATTGTATTAAAGTTGATTTTAAAACACAGTTGTAATTTGAGTTACTACTGTTTTGATCTAGCAGTGCGTATGGTAGACCCACCGGTCCTAGCGAACACGCCGGAATAAGCGCGTGCACGCCACTGCACGCGCGTTTCGTTTTTTGAAGCCCGAAATGTAAGCGCGTACCTAGCCCGAAACGAGCTTATATACGAAAACGCTAGTCTGAAAGAGCCTTATTTACGGGGATAACCGCGACCATAATAGGCTGGCAGTTTGGACCTGACTACGAAGCCGACATTGAATGTTTAGCGTGTTTAAATTTCTCCATTATCGATTCGCACGGTTATATTCTGCCATTGAACATCGGTTAAACCAATTTGTGGCGCGGCGTTCGGATATGGTTCGGATCGTGCGATCAATCGGAGCTGCGCCGGCGCACATCTGCGTGCGTGCCGCATCTGGCGCTGCGCTTGTTATCGTATTCAGTGCCAATCGTTTTGGTTTCCATACGTTATAGCGCCAAAATAGCATTAATGGCGAATACTTTTTTAAGGGTTATAAGTGCGTGCACGCTCATGGCACGAACTACGGCGTTATAATAGGGAGTTAAGTTTTTAAAGTGTCAAGAACTCTTCCTTGTCGATTTTGTAATAAGAAATAAGATTTTGCAATGTGTGAGGCGTTTCTTTTTCTCTCGGTCCTTTCTTAATCCGCTTTATATTTTACTAGCGGTCTGTCCCGACTGGGTTCAATAATAATATATGGCATCTTTCGAATGGTAAATATTTTTCCATTTAACTATTCAGTTGTTCTGGAGAATACCCTCCACATTTAAAGCACACTTAAAAAACCCACTTTCTCTGTTAATATTATCTATACTAATATAGATCGTAGTAAGCTGAAGAGTTTGTTTGCTTGAACGCATCTCAGGAACTACTGGTCCGATTTGAAAAATTCTCTGTGTTAGATAGCCCAGGAAGGCTATAGGCTATATATCATCACGCTAAGACCAATAGGAGCGGAGCATCAATGAAGAATGTTTCAACCTTTTATGTTAACAAAGTCTCGGGTTAAAGTTAGCGTTAGCCCAAAGTAACTTTTCCACGGGGACGAAGTCCCGGGCAGAAGTTAGTTAATTATAGGATAGTATAGAAACAGATAGTACACATAAGGATTAAGCCTACGCAAATCCTATTGTCATATTTATCTCTCAGCAAATCGGATTCGTTACGTACTTAGAGCAAATCATAGTTGTAACCTGAGTAGACTCCACTTTTTCCACCATAACTATGATGTCCGTTTCATATTGCTTTATGGGTGGATCTCAAAAATACATTGTAAGGACACGTACATAGTTAAGGACCTAATTGAGACAACGTAACTTTCTTCCATTGTGTGACGAAAATTAGTCATACGATCTTATGCCTAATTTTCGTCACACAAAGGAAAAAATTAAAGTTGTTTTAATTGAGTCCTTAACTACGTACAATATTTTTGAGAACCACTTTGATATCTCTTGTTTATTTTCCTTTGTTGACAAAGGACAAGATAGAACAATACAGAAACTGCCTAGAAACAATATCGTATGGGCTATTTAGACTATACTTAGTTACACAGTACTTTATAACAAAAGCCTACACAGACTGGCGTGGTCCGGTCGTATCTCCCCCGCGCCGCGGCCCGATTTCAATACGACACCTTTCTAACGCCTTATGTGTGCAGCGGACTGCATCGGCTGCAGCGGGGTCACCGCTTGGTGAATCATCCCAGGCCAGGCTTTGTTATAAATGTAAACACCTAGTTAATATTAATTACTTCCTTTTCACCGCGATTTTGGCCGTGTTTACCACGATTTGATGGCAAACGAGCCCTTAGGCCACCTGATGGTTTGTGGGATCTGAGACCAACAATAGACAAATATGCATTTTCAGGACTACACTCTAAGACTACAAATACTACTTACAGTTCTAAGATCGCAAATTCTTTGCCAAACCTGAGGACAATGATGGAATTCCTCTATTCTATTAATTTAACTGGTTGCCTTATCCCCACACCGATATATGTTCGATATTCGTTAGCTTTTTTATTATTTTTGTTCATTATTTACTGAGAAAATGATTAAATAAATTTATGCTAATGGCTAAGGAGCTTAAACTACACATGGTCTTTTCTACGTCACAGCTGTTACTAGAATTAAAAAGATGACGTCGTTGCGACCACTATAACTAGTCCAAAGCAGACGTAGCAAACACTAATTTTCCAGTAAGTATTTAATAATAATAAAAAATGAGTAGTCTTTTAGGACAAACCTCTATAATTATGTTTTTTACTAAAACACCTTTTCAAAACAATCCTGTTGTCAATTGTCACTGACATCCTCACAAAGTAAAGATATCTCACAACATTTCCCCTGGTAGCAGTTTGAGACGTTTATCATATCGTAATATCATTTCTTAGAACTAAAGCTGCGCGGCCGAAACAAAGCGAAAGCTAACTGACAACCTAACACTAATGCGTTTTTAACGACCTACTGTACCTACTCCGTCATGTACACCTATACAACGCGTGGGTCATTCGAGTTCTCCGCGGTTCAACTGTACCACCCACTGAGCGAAGTTAGGGCAAAGGTCGTTCAGTGTTTAATATGTTGAAAACTGAGAGAATGTGACAAAAATAACATCATCGGTATAGTATGATATCAAAGAAATCATCTAAATAGCATTTAAACACGTCTTTAAAAAACCTGTTTGTAGTCCAAAAGTATGTAGGTTCGAGTAGATATAATACTCGTATGTATGTATGGCCTCGTGTGGTTGCCGAGTTAGAATAGTGCCACTCCATGTCTTCCCGTGGATGTCGTAAGAGACGACTAAGGGAATAAAGGCCTTAGCCTAATTGTGCAAATTGTGGTTATAGAATTATCAACAAGTTTTTAGAGATGTTTGTAATTCTGTAGCTCTGCCTACCCCACTCTGGGAACGAAGGCGTGAGATTATGTGTGTATGTATGTAAAATCTTTATGACACAATTACAAGTAAGTACAGCAAAAGTAATGCAATTCCTACTTTTTGTATGCCTATTTAGTTTTGTCATAATTAAGTTTAAAAAACATTTTATAACATACTACCGACCCCTCGCTTCGCTTCGGTTTATAAAAGTTTTCTGTAACATCCGTACATAAACCAGTGTTTATTGTACATTCAACAGCATAAATAAGTAATCATTTATGTACCTTGTCGCTTTCAATCGTTTCACAATTGTGTATGACATTTCAAACACGACGTTAAAGTGACAAGGTACATAAATGATCACTTATTTATGTTGTTGACTGTACATTAAATCTTCCTCTTGAATCACTCTATAGAGTAGTTTGAAAGATCTAAGCGTAGGTACATAATAGCATTTCTCAAAATGTTTGCCATTATAAGCGAAATCTCCAAAAAAAAAATGTTAGTTAGGTAGAGAACATCAAACTATTCAATAATTAAATGTTATTCTAATGTGTCCCAAAATATTTGTATGGAAAGTTCCTTTTGTGTTACCAAAACCCTATGAATATCGGTAACACAAAGTAACTTTCCGTACAAATATTTTGGGACACATTAGAATATTATTTAATTAGGTATTGCATAGTTTGATGTTCTCTACCTACCTTCCATTTTTGTTTTAAATTTGCAGGTGTCACTCAATGTGGCAATTTTTTTGAGAAATGCTCATACAAGAGGGACAGAACGGTGGGAAGCGACTTAGTTTTAGAAATGTATTATGTTAGTAATAGTGTTTCAAACTGTATCCGGAACCAAATCCTGGTTTCACCCTTAAAGCAGATCATAATAATACTATAATACGTTAATTTCTTGGTCATTTTTAGGGTTCCATTTTTGGGGTCCTACACAGTCCTTTCCCCCCTTTGTCTGTCCAACCTTAAACCGCAATACTTATCCGATTATTTTTTTAACCGACTTCAAAAAAAGGAGGAGGTTCTCAATTCGTCCGTTTTTTTTTATGTTACCTCAGAACTTTCGACTAAAATAAAAGTTAAAAAAAAACAAAAACCCGCCTTCAAAAAGCAAAAAATAACTTCTTTAAAATGGTAGGTAAATTGGTCAGTCCAACTGAAGTCGGAGTCCAACAATATTTTAACCAAAAGCAGACTTCAGTTGGACTGACCTATTTACCTAACTTTTATTTTATTTTTAAATACATGTTTACGTTAACAATTCATTTACGATTAAAGTAGACGAAGGTAGATTCAATTAATTACAAAGGACGTACAGTCTTGACCAGTGTACCTCCATATATTATAATAATCGCTATCACCCGGGCTTTTCCCCGCCGTTATCGGGAGCTCGTCAAAGTTGGCGGCCGTTAAGACCAGACGACGCCCGGGCACGGCTTTGTACACATTTGCGTCCAACTGTACATAGTGTACGTATAGGACGGTAGACTGTATATGCGGGCGAGCTTGGAGGCATAAACAGAAGGAAATCTATTGAAATGTGTGCTCATCTTACTAAGTGGTGGCACAAGGAGTCTTTAGGAGCAAACCAATGACGATTATTGTTTAGTAACGACGTATATAGGACAATAATTACTTATGTGGGTATTTGAACATCGTTGTGATACTTGCGATGTAATCGTGCTAGCTAGTCATATGTGTAGAATAGAGGGCCCGCAATTTCATACGTGTAGATACACACATTTTTTGACGCGTGTAGTTCCCCGATCGTTTAGAGTCGTTTCCGCAGCTAATCTCCGATTTTTTTTTGTTTTTAATTTTTGTAAAATTTAATATTTTTACATCTAGAAGTTTATAATAATATATGGTACAACGTTTCTTCTCAGCAGTGGTCTACTCTTGGGAATCGGTGGAAGATTTTTAACGAGTAAATGTGGCTTATTTAATGAATAAACGTCTTTTATCTTTTTTATCTTCCGATGATATCATTAAAAATACTCCCTAAAAGTAACCTGACCATCGTTCGCCTATAATCTACAATCTTGTACCCGTTATCAAACCTATGAAAACTCGTAAAGGCTGTGAATAATAAAATCAATGATAACGCTCTACTATTAACGCAGGACCTTTCCTTAACTGGCGATATGCCATCCGGTTTCCGACTAGGTAAAAGCATAACCCTTAGCCAGAACATCCAGCAGTAGATGACCTTCGTCTGCCTCCAGGACACGAGGTCAACGACTAAAAGGACAGCGATTGTGTTAGCTCTACGCTGTCTACATCAATTGTTAAGGTTAGTTTACACGGCGACACAGACATAAAACGACAAGTCTCGACATTAGCGCCACTGGCATCTTACAAAACTGTGCTGGGCCTCTATTCTAGGCGGTAAATATCATATCGTTTTTAACCTGTTATGGTATCGTTTTTAACTCGGCCGCCATTACTGTCAAGTAAATAAGAGCTATCAAAACGTTGAAAATAGGTAGGATAACAGGTCAAATACTGTATGGTTTTTCCCGCCTAGAGGCCCTGGCAATGTTGCACAGTTCCGTTTTTTCTTATTATTAAAGTGAAATTGATTGAAATTCTCAAATGTAATTAACCCTGTCCATCTGGTGTATTTTAATGTGCTTCATGCAATTTTTTTCATGCTTGCGGTCTTTTCGAACTCCCCGTCAAGTCCAATAATCAAGAAAATCAAAAAATGCAAAGCTTTTGGAAGGGGGCTCTTAACGGTGAACTTACACCACGACACCAGGGGGTGTTAAGTGTCCCAGTGTATACTTACCTTAACGTACAGGCGAGGTGACAAGGGAACGATTTGTGAGGGAAATTAAAATGTTGAGGCGTCGGGGGCTTTCGTTAATGAATATTTGCATTGTAATTATAAATTGGCATTATTATTTACAGCGCGAACTTTTTATACGAATGTTTATTTTAGTAATCTGATTATCAGTCTGTTTTTATACATTTGGTGCCTGACTGTGTGTCACAGCTGTTTTTTTACAAACAACTGAACTGACTTAAAATGTGGAATAGTTGTGCGCTTTCCCGCATTTTTCATTGAACCTGATTATAGCGGTTTTATTTTTAATGTGGAATTCTCAATCCGCGTGTCCCTTAATGTTTTAATGTAATATCAGTGGCCCTGCGTGACTCTATCGTGAATAACAGCTTATAGTCTTCAGTGCTAACTTAGGATTAAATACGTGAGGACGGTTTGTTTCTCCAACTGGACTGGATCTCACGTTTGAGCGCTTCACTTATCTTCGCTTAGTTTCTTGCGTCCAACATAGCTATCTATGTACATAGATACGTCACTCGGTAGTTAGAAATGCAGTCGTCTACGGGCAAGGCAAGAGGCTTGCCGTAGATTCGGCAATTATTGTCCGTCAGCGGGCGGGGCGGGGGGTGGCGAGGGGGGCAAGATGGCCACCGTAATTAATTGGCGCGACGCGAGGGGCCGACCGCGCGGCGAGCACGCGGGGCGACCACGGGTTAAGGCTTACGTGGGACTGGAATGTTTTTTTTTTACGTTACCAATGCATTTTTCTTGTAAATGAATCTTTGTGAGTTTGTTTGTGATGTGAGGTAGTTCTGCCGAGCATGGGTACGAGACCGTTTTTCGTTACCTTCATTGGTGATCACTTTCAACACACACACCTCTACTTACCATCATGAAAGTGTTGAAACTTATGCAACGGATATAATCGTCATTACAAAAGACTGTGTATGCATTTGTCTACTTAAAAGGATGTAAGTATGTGCCTCATTTTGCAAGATTAATGGAGTGGATAAAATAATAATTTTCAAGTCTAAAAATGTATATCTCTAATTGTTGGTATACTTCCTTCCTCTCTTTTGACTTTTGCCACTGACATTTACCGCTCTAATATTCACAGCTTAGTTAGTATGTATTCACATGACATGACGAGGTTTTACATAAACGTTCATAAAATACACGAGCGCAGCTCAAAATTCAGTAAACACACAAGAACCTCCCATACTACGCTCGTGAAGTAATTACACCTCCTGGGAGCGATTCTGAATGCAAGTACAGTACAGTTTATAGAAAACCGATCCCGTATTTCAATAGAGCCGTCGTGGGCACCCTCGCGCCGACCGGCGATCCGACCGTAAACGTCTCACCCACGCCGCGAGCGCCCGCTCGCCACTCGCCATACCTACCGCACCGGCCAACCCGCCCTGGCCCCGCTACCCTTGCGACCTAACGGCCAAACAGACCTCGAAACACTGGCCGGCTTCCAATACCGCACTACATCACAGTGTGTCGTATCAAGACCTCTCACCGCGGGCACATTAGACCCGCGTCGTCCGCTTTCCCAAGAACAACGAGGAGGGAGGCGGGCCAAGCTAAATGGTCGAGCGCTCATACAAATTGCATGGGTGTGAGTAACGTTAGTGCTAGTGGACCTCGGCTCGCTTGAGCGTAAATTCTGTTGCGTAAGTTAGAAGAGACGTCTGGTGCTCGAGATAGGTCGGTGGGCGATATCGAGGGAAGCGCGGCTCTATCTATAAGGGGTGGGTAGCTGGCTAGCTGCGCCTCGGGAGATAACGTGGGTACCGTAACCCAGTAACGGACGCGAAAAAAGTACGAGTATCTGAAACCACTGAGCATGAACGGCTGATAATGAGAGGGCTTGCATTGTGTTTATTGCTGCGCCCTTAGTTATATTTCCTCTCCTTTAAAAACGAGACTAGGGGGCCGCGGGCATAGCGCGTTCTTTGGAAATGGTTTGGCTATAAAAGGTCCCCTAGTACTAGTTTTACGGTAAATAAGAAATCTGTTGGTCGTTTAGCACTTCTTCCATTCAGTCAAATTTTTAAATAAAGTTTCATTGACAGCAGTTCTCTTTGGAGACAATTAACCCAGTAATATTAAAAACGTTTTAGTTTTGATGAATTGGCATTGCAACATGCATACAGTTTACGTTTATGTTTCGATTTGAAAGTGACATACGAGTAACGTCTAGGCCTGTTTCAGATCAGGCTTCTGTAAGTTGCAGTTGAATGCACATGTAGACAAACAAATCCATGCAATGCATATGTAGCCGAGTGTTTCAGTATATTTTTTTATCCTGGTTACTTTCAACAATTAGGATGAGAGTTATTTGTTTCAGATGACTATATCACTGAGTTTTGTGGTAAAAAAATAACGCATAATTTCGCGGATATCGCTGTTCGCACCTTTTCAGAACTGACACACGCGTTATTCTCGATGCCGCAATAATTTGGCGATAATTCTCGCGTTCGTTTCGTCGTAAAACGCGACGCGCTTATCGCGCGATGCACGCAAGCGCTGCATTCCTTGCAGCGGAGCTCTCCGGCTTTGGCATTACTTCTAATTCGTTAGTCCCATCCCAATCGATCTTTATGTGACGGCATTATCGATTGAAAAAGAGCAACGTGACTTTGTTTTTCTAATTAGAGTGTTCTGAGGAGTGAACGGTTAAAAAATACTAATAGGAATAACTATAACTAGACTCCTTTCGTACTTTCAGGAATCGAACTGTCTTTAGGCTTGATAAAAATGTTAACCTTTTGGTAATCCATATATGCCCAGAACTATGTTTTTGGGCATATTTCGTCTACATGCAGGAAAAACTCACTAAGTACAACTTCCTAATAACTTAGTGAGTTTTCCTCTATATAGATAATCCGGTGTGGTTAGTTTTCGAATTAGGTCAAGGGTCATATATAAGGAACCAATTAACATAGTTAAGAGCATATTATGGTGTTGATCGTTTTCTAATCAGGGAACATATTATATGGGTTAAGAATTGGGTCATCTGGTCAGGAACCCCCCGGCTGAAAAACTTAGAATTCGGGTTTACATTTTTCATATATTATGGATGTAGGGTAAAACTACCGGTTTTGGCAACCTTTGGACCTTTTTTGGCCTTTCTAAATTTTATCTAATATTTTATCTTCAGTCTTAACTATTTGTGAATATTATTTTTAATATTACAGTATATTTGATCCTAAATTCGATTTTAAATGGCCAAAAAAGGCACAGGGGCCACAAACGGTACTTCTGCCCTACTTTTTTATCATGTTGATGATAGTCGTAGCGTCGTAGGCTGGTAGAGGCTTGATAATGATATCATTTTGAAATTTTTGGTTTTAGTAAATTTACGGATTCCCGTATCTCAGATGGGAAAGTTAATAGCTTTTGTCCAGGCCATGTTACAATGGGAGTTAGTTAACAGACGATAGAATCTTCAAACAATCTTGGTATCATCTATTCTGTGGACGATACTTGTGCTGTGCAATCTGTGTGTTCCACGGCTAATACAATCCCGAAAGCGCATCGCAGTCTAGTCTGGTATGTAAATGTCTTCGGTTACTCGGTCGGTATATGCTCTGTTGACAGTGGCTAGGGCTCCCTGTGTCATTAGGCGAACCGCGTTCGTTTGCTCAAGGCACGAAGCGAGTCTTGTTACTGAGTCTTAAGGCTCTTACAGACTAATAGTTTATCAAGCCTGTCAGGCTGCCTAACAGTCCAAAATCTGGGAAATAATGTTTGAGACCTTAAGAGAAGCTGATAGTCAGTACTGTTATAGTAACTTAGGATAAATGTAGGTATATCTCTCATTGTCGTGAAGATAGTATTCTGATTTTTGAGAAATCAAGTGAATTGTACCTATCATGTCTGCTGACTGACTGTTAGTCTGTAGGGCTCTTTAGACAGGCCCTATAGAAGGGACGTAGAAACTTCAGAAAGGTTTCGTCACTTTCACACAACTTGTTGAATTACCAGTATTCGTTTTCACGTTGTTGTGTGCAGGGTAGGTAAAACCACAGGTGAAGAGGCTAGCATAGAGGAATTTTATCTTCAAGGTTAGCAACGTACTTGCTGTTTTCTTACCTACGGCTTACCGTTAAAACGTTTTGTGAAGAAAGAGTTTCTGGCAAACCAGACTCATAATTCGGGGGAGACGATGCCCGCTTGTGAATCATACCCTCAAAAATGTTTTGGCCACATATGTTTCATGCCGGGCTTAAAACTACGTATTTTGCAAACTGTTGTTGTTTTTTTTTGTTCCTGTAACCGTGTTTTCTCATTTACCTAGTCTGAGCCTAGTGTATCCAGTAGTGTTGCCTACCTCGTTACATCAACATTCATTTGCATAAGAAAAGCGTCGTGGCCGGATATTCAGCGTTTTAATTGTATGATAGGACAGGAATTTGGCACATTTTTGAGATTGGATTCAGAGTCATATTTAGCTACCCCTCATTCCTACTTATTCACCCCGTCTGACTGTACTGTTCCAGCTAAATAAATAGAGTATGAAAGATTTTTATTCACACTGTAGGTAGGTACCTACATGAATAGGCATAGAGTTGTTGATGGATGGGTGCTTACCAATGGGTGCTTTTTGCGGAGATTTTCCCCACTCACGATAGTTAGTGGAACTATCTTTTTGCAGCTTATTACTTATTACTATTTCCGGACTTAAGGACCTCCAGATTCCAGAACTCGAGCACTCTTTTTTGCCTCTCTTATCAAAAAATCATAAAAAATACCTGCCCGATCGCATTTTTAACACTTACTGATCGCGTGTACTGTACAAGTAGCTCTCTATATTATAAAACGAGTCTGCTTCCAAATGTTACCTGTGTTACCTATGCTATGGCGGCGTCATTAGCCAAGCCGCATTTACATAGGCCAAGGCATGGGGAGCCGCAACCCAGCGTGGGCGCCGGTGGGCGCGCGTGATTCGATCAGCCGGCGATCTCTGGACGGATTCACGTTTAAATCTGGTGGACATCTATTTATAGAAGTAGGATTTTCAAGCTGGAAGATGAATTAGATTAGAAAATGTAATTCAGCATTATGCTGAGCCAGTGTCCGATTCACTGCCGCGAAGACACACTAATCACTTTGTTGATTGCTGTTTTCTCTGTTTTTACTTCTTTCTGAGTGTCTTGTGTATGTAGTGAATAAATGTATTTTTCTTTTTCTTTTCTATTTTAAAATGAAGATTTTTTTTAGCCTGTGTTAGTGTCCCACTGCAGGGCAAAAGCTTCCCCTCTTTTTCGCCACTCTACCCTACTGATTGCACACTCCCGCCAGTCCCTTTGAAACACGTCCAAATCACCCCGCCATCCCCTTTTTCGTCTGCCTCAGAAAAGAAAGTTAGATTTCGGAATATTATTCATTTCAATTATAGTAACCTACTTCCAATTGGTATTAAGCTGGTACTTCTTACTGTTCTATACGTTGGAAATTGTGAAGTAGCGCTTAGCGAGTCGTATTGGAATCGTGTTTATTAAGAGATACCCTGCAATTTTAGCTTGTAATAATTAAGCATTTCTTGCCAATTGGTTTGATAATATTTTATAATCCTTTGAATTTTCAAGCTAGAAATGAATCTTGGTAATCTTCATAAAAAGCTGGTCAACGCATATAATATGCCGTTGTTTTGATTGCGCTGTTAATGTGAAATATGTTGGAAATATGTCCCGGAGATCGTACAAATTTACAGCTCAATACGTTAATGTAAGTGAGGCACAAATGAAATGAGAAAATTTAAGAGTGCGACTGTCAATATTTTGGTACGGTAACACCCGGATTTTACGATTTCATTTACGCTCGCTGCGTAACTAGTGTTAAAATATTGGTATAAAATTGTAAGTGCTGTTTTTAACTTTTTAAGGTGACTCAGCGGCAAAATATTTGTGAGGTGAGCTGGGAAACGCTGGACAGTCTAGATGCGCTGTTTACTAAAGTGATTGGTGTTTATAAGTAGTAACTTTTGGATTTATCATTCCTATAAACATGGTAAACATCTTAGCCTGTTTGTGCAAAATGTGGTTACAGAATTAACAACAAGTTTTGAGAGTTGTTGGTAATTCTGTAGCTTTGCCTACCCCACTCTGGGAATGAAGGCGTGAGTGTACCTATGTATGTATTTCTATATAACCCTTAATTCGGACTACATGTTGCTTCAGTCACTATGCTTTGCTTTTTGAGGCACAGTCTAAAGCATAACGATCGAGAGCGAACTTCTTTCAGCAACCAACAATACCAAAGTTTATAATTAATGTTAAAAAGGTTTTCAAATATTCAGTGGTATAGGAAATGGTCCGGGTGTTTTATTTTTAAAATTAAGTGACTGAAAATTTGAATATAAATATTTGCTCTGCATGTCTGTCCTTTGCCGTCCAGTGGAGTACAAAGATGTAGTTTTGAACCTTATTTCATTGGATCAAGGTGCAAAATTACAAACACATCTTTGTACTCGACTGTACTTTGATTGTGATATTACTAAAATCATTTATTTTATCAAATATGTATCAAGAATAATCAGCAACATGCTTCGTCAAGAGTTTACAATAGTTAATCAGCAACATGCTTCGTCAACAATGTACATAAAGTAATCGGCAACATGCTTCGTCAACAGCGTACATAAACCAATCAGCAACAAGCTTCGTCAAAAAAAAAAAAAAAAAAACATAACTATTCCCCGGCTCGGATAGCGCCTGGCTCAAAGGTTCCAAATATACTGGCAGCATTGCCATTGGTGTACTTTTACATGTCTAAGTACCAATTTCACCAAACGATCTTTAATGTTAATCATAATCATACATTATGCCAGCTGTTGACACTGTAATCGTCTGTTGAGTTGTTGGTGAAATTCGACATTAGTCTGCCAAATGGAATTCGATTCTTTGGTAAGACGCACTAGTGTCTAGGTTTGACGAATGTGTCATGAGTTGGTGTCGTTAAGATGGTGGGTGAGTGCATTTATTTCGCGATCTCAAGGACCGGTTATCGGACGCCGCTGCGCTGTACCTCCCTCGCGATAAGGCGCCAAGAGCTAAATTAGCCGTCGGATAAACCCCTACTAAGTAAATGCAAACTGTATTACTTAATAGCGGGAGCAATTATATCTTATAGCTTTATTTAAGCTGGAGTTTGTTCCTGACATCAAACAGTTGGTGACTATTTGACGATTGACTATTTTTTATGTTGATAACTTGATAGATCGATTTCTGGACCCAAAAACCGGGCAAGAGCATGTCTGACCATGCTCAGTGTAGGGTTCCGAAGAATACACAAAAAATATCTCAAAAAACCATAAGTATGAAGTAATTATTGCTGTCTTAGGTCATTTTAGTAGGTATAAACACTTTAGTCACCTGTATCTCAGGAACCCATTAAGTCTACTTAGTCGTCATAGTTTTCCTTTAAAATTTGTTATATGTG
Source organism: Acleris literana (assembly GCA_946894065.1). Taxonomy (NCBI): domain Eukaryota; kingdom Metazoa; phylum Arthropoda; class Insecta; order Lepidoptera; family Tortricidae; genus Acleris; species Acleris literana. Next base: position 4,871,289 of record OX335685.1, on the reverse strand, counting down.
CTGTCATTTAAGATATTTTTCAGATTTTTAGTATTTGTAGTTTTGACTGCAGGGCAGGACACTTGACTCTAACAAAAATTAGCGCTTAATATGTCATAAGCGGATCCCTTAATCGAAAAATTGTTTTCACAAACCCACAATATTTAGATATTATTTTACCACTTTTTTGGCGTTCAGCTTTCTAGTACTAAGAGTCTCTGAGCTAGACTGCGGACGGACAGACGGACGGACGGACATGGCGAAACTATAAGGGTTCCTAGTTTGACTACGGAATCCTAAAAACGTTACTAACGTTTTCAAGAACGCAATTATAAACATAAAAATATAAATATTACTGTGATAATAAATAGGATTACCTAGGGTGAAAATAATATAAAAGCACTACTAAGTATAACCTAATACAATTTTTTGATCGCATGCCAACTCGTACTTTTTCTATGTACAAGTATATTACTATTTTACTGCGCCACAAATCAAACGAGAAAGCAAATCTCAGCTCCAAAGACGCGGATGAACTAATCAAAGTCTCCAATCAACTTTTAATGCTCAAGGAAATAAAGAAAAAGCAGTAAGTAGGGCCCAGGTTCCTCATTACGCGGAAATTCCTCCCGCCGGCCCGCTGCCATAAAGCCTGGGTGTAAACTGGCACCCGCTTTATGGAGGTGCTTTGACGGCGTTTTAAACAGCACCGAAGCTGTCCGAGCTCTCTGTTCCTCTTTATATGCATAATTACAGCTTCTGCCCGAATTTAAAAAGCTGGGTGCAGTTTGGTATCTACTTGGAATGTCTTAAGCGATACAATAACGATGGTTTAAGGCCAATAACAGTTTTTTAAAGTGCCAAATAAAATGTGTACAAAAGAAAAGTGGTGCATCCGTTTGTCCTGTCCCAGCGGTATTTTAGCCGCTAACGAATGCTATCGATTTAAATGTTGTAGCAAACCGAAGAGCGTCTCATCTCCTCGACTCTATCATCATTTCAGCCAAACGACGTCCACTGCAGGACATAGGCCTCCCCCAAGGATCGCCATAACGACCGGTCACGTGCTACCTGCATCCGCCGAGACCATCTAGTGGGAGGTCTACCCACGCTGCGTCTTCCGACACGTGGTCGCCATTCGAGAAGCTTGTGGCCCCATCGGCCATCAGTTCTACGAACAATGTGCCCCGCCCACTGCCACTTCAGTTTGGCAATTCTTCGTCGTTCTATGTCGGTGACCCTAGTTCTTCTGCGGATTTCCTCATTCCTGATTCAAAATGCAAAAGTTTCAAAGCCGTTTTTAAACATTGCAACAGCCGCAACTCTCTGGATTCTATCGTTGCGTGTTTTTTCGCTTTAGATCTCTAGTGCATTTGGATACCAAACGCACTCAGCGTTAGGTATAGGAATTAAAAATGCATATAAATGTACGAACCAACCAGTTGGACAGTTCGACTGACCAGTGACCTAATAGCTAGATGTTGAACCTAGATAGAGTACTTATTTTGATCTCTATTAAAATACTCTATCCATTACGTAAAGACTCTTCTTTACGTAGGTGTAATTGATTCTTTTTTCCTGCTCCTTTGTTGTGTTCAAGTCTCCTATAGTACAAAAAACTCGTTATCTGTATGGATACAGATTGTATTAGAATACAACTTACTTTTTAAGTTCCGTTCCCATGTAGCCGTGCAAATGCTTACGAAAAACAACAAATAATAAAAAAATACGACCAAGCGTGAGTCAGGCGGCACGAAACCCTCGGTGCGCGTGTCCGACTCGCACTCGCCCGGTTTTTTGTTAAGATGTTAACCACTTGCATTATTAAGTAGGCTGTAGATAGTTTATCGGCCGGTGGCGCCGGCGGGCGGTTGGCTTCTAATCGCTTGATTACAACTGACGAGTACACATCGAGCGCTCATTAGACCTGACCATAAAGATTATCGCCTGTGTGGTGCCTGCGCATGTGTGTGTTTCTATGGCGTAAAGAAATGCACAAAGGTTAACTAGACTCTACCTAGTAAAAGTAAAATTTAATATGTCCATTACGATTTGTAGATCGGTATTTTAGCTGTAGAACTTTTGATAATTTAAATAAATATTTAAGCGGTGGTACTTTCACAATTATGACACTTTTTTTTGTAGTTGTCATGTAATATTTATTTATTTGCATTCTCAATATTACGTTGCCAACCTTGAGGAATGCCTCTATCTATACTAGACTACAACGTATCACAACAATGCGGACACTGCTGCTTAGCGGTAAGTTAATGGATAAGATGGTGGTAGCGATCCGTACGGACCCTGCACAAGGTCCTACCAGCATGTCTTTTACATAGGGCCCATGCTAGGCATCACCGGAGTGTTAGAATACACCGGAACATAACGATGCGAACACTGATGCTTAGCGGCAAATAAGTTAAGAATATATTAAATAGAAGAGGGATATAGGTGGAATTTCTGAGAGCTAATAAAGAATTCCGTGAAAATAAGGCACACGCAAAATTCAAAACCTTTCATAGTACTCTCGTATAAAACAAAGCCGCTTCCCACCGTCTGTCTCTCTGTATGTACGCTTATATAATAATAATAATATTAATAATTCATTTATTTTCAGACAACATAAGTCCATACATTCATATCTAATTAAGTACCATTATTAGCTTAGATCTTTCAAATTACGCAACGCGATGATTCAAGACTAAGGTTTTTATGTATAATACTTAAGTTCTGGATTATTTACGGATGACACAGAATACTATAAACCGAAGTGATGCGAGGGCGGACCGCTAGTTGAACTATAAATTAAATTATATGACGCACTCGCAATCAATCCCATCACCTACATTAATCACGTATCGCGGGCAGATTTCCTCCATCCGCCACTGTGATCCGTCGCCGACCGGTCGCCGCTACGTCGCTGATCTGTCGCTGATCCGTCGCTGATCCGCCAGGGCTGTCGCCCGCGCTTTACCTGCCGTTAAACAAACGCTGAATCGAAGGGGGCGCGGATTTGGGGGGTGGATGTAGCTTGTTTAGGCAACAGTGGTACAAGTATATAGTGACGAAACGGGAAGTGTTTCAAGACTTCAGTAGTCTCGGTACACACTTAAAAAATCTGTTATTTGGCAATGTATAGCAACTCAGTACATTGCAGAATATCCAATTAATTTTGGATCCTTAAACATTGTGTACTGGGTTATCATGATATGGCTATGCTGTTCATTTTACGGCGAGCGTAAGGGACAGAGCTTTAGCAGTTATATAGCTTAGTCCTTTTCTTTCAGTGTAAACTGCATAGCTATGTCACCATAACCCCCAGACCCAAGTGACTTAAGGAAAAATTAACATAAGGTTTTCAATTCGATCCCGAATTACTAATTCGATTATTTTGTGAAATTGTCCCTTGCTAGTTTTTCTACTGGTGACGCATGTGTTGTTTTATACGAAGCTCGCGTAATGAAAGAACGCACATATGCGTGCAGAGCACTAGGTGAAAGCTAGGAAAACGTTTATCTGCGTTGCCGCTAATGCATGTGTTTGCATTTTTTTATTGACAGTTTTAGGGTGTTATTTAGACCAGTTACAACCAGGGCCACGTTTTATAAAGCTACAAGTTACAATTTTACAGGTCTAAACTGACAACACTGCTCAAATGGCTGGTCGTCAATGGTCGAGGTTGTGTCAAATGGAAACTTGTAACCTGTAAATTGTAATTTGTAGTTTTATAAAACAGGCCCCAGTTAGTTTTAGTTACTTTACAACCAGCCTAAAATAATACAGATTTAATTATTTTAATTAACATTTATCTAGTGGAAAAGTTATGAAATTTGCTATGATTTTTTTTCTATGAACATGTCTTGACAGAAATTCCATATTATGAATCCTATGTTCTGTTATATTAAGTATATTGATTATCTATGTCCTTGACAATTAATTTTCGCGTTGCCCTTACGTTAAAACGGAACCACTGTATACTAAATGGTCTGTGTCCATCTGTCCGCGAGCTCGATCGAGCTCTCCCTACTGGCCACTCCTCGACCTGGGCCGTGTTCAGAACATTCAAGTTCCAGCCAGCGAGCGAGACGACTATACGAGTCACATAGCTGTGTTCCTTTCACTGGCTGGAACTGGGTTTATAAGTTGGCAGCCTCTGGTTGCCATAGCGCCGCTCAGTACTGTTATTCTCTTAGGAACCTCATCGCTAATTTCGTGTCTGATTTCGCCGGCCCAGCATAACTTGACATGCGCCTTCAAAAGAATTATGTACAGTTAGGTATCTACTACCTTGGTGGATTTGCGTTGAAATACCCGATATGTTTAAAAAAAAAAACGAAAAATTTACCTATTGATTTGAGTTTTGGTAAGTAGGTAACAAAAAGTATACCCAACTTGATGGGTCTTATCTGAAATTCTCATTTACCATTCATTGCAGAATGGTGGTCCCTATTTACGTACCAAATTTTGTTAAATTCGAATAATCGGTTTGAAACTTCCAAAGTCCCGACCACACTATACATACCCAGCTTATGAAACGACCTTTAGCATTTCACATTGGTCCTGATGTAAGGTCAGCTTCAGATGTGACGGACGTCCACCTTATACCTATATACAAAGACGGTCCAACTTGAATGAATAGATAACTTTCGGAATGATTGACTTTGAATCGATTGTTAAGCTTAACTTGTGTAAATTTTCGATTCAACTACAACTTACATTTAAGCGGCTTAAGTATGTTACAATAAATGGCCGAAAAGTTGATTTATAATCTTGACGTTACATTTACATAAGCTTTTTGTTTAGTTTAACTTTTTGTCCATAGCGCTGTCATAACGGACAAGTAGCTTTAGACAAGACCAATTCTAGGAACGCTAATTGCCAAAATCAAATAGGGTTGATGTAAGCTGCTGCTCTCGCACCATAAAAGCAGCCCTGAACAATAATGCCCTAAAAACCACCAAAAAGAGTGGAAAACTACGGTAGGCTTAGGGCATGCAAAACTCTTCATAGAAAGAGTTGACCAGAGCTGTACCAAAAAACTTTGGAAACTCAGCAGAAGACAATTTAACTCCGATACATTATCGGAATGTTTACCGGGCACTTTGGGGTTAAACATCTACTAGCAAAGATGGGCCTTTATGACAACACTGATTGTAGAATGTGGAGCGAAGAGGTAGAAACAATGAAACACTTATTGTGTGAATGTTATGCCCTCGCCGGAGTAAGAATGAAAATCCTCTGTTGTAGCTACCCAGAACCAAACGATTTCAAGGCACTGCCATTGCACTCCACTATCCGGTTTCTGGAAGGGGTGGAGGCTGCATTGGATTAAGCGCTGAAAGAGGGGTAATTACACAAAAGATCCCATAGGGTCGAAGTGTATCCGTAAGGACCCCACCAAATAAGATAAGATAAGCTGCTGCTCGGTCGCGTGTGTCAATACCATACATTTTTCAAATGGCGTTTATTTCACTAGAATGCCACTTTTCTGGGCCTAAAGGAGCGTTGCAATGAGCCGAAGTTTTACTGAGGGGTGTACACGATACACGTGAGCCACGTGAATTAATTGTTCTAGGCGTGGGTCACTGACGTCACTTCGTGCGTGTGCCGCTGTAGGAGTATTTACATACATTTTGATGCAAAGCGAATTTATATCCACGTGTGGATGCGTGCTGTGGAAGATGATTGTGAAGCTAAAAAAAACATACAAAATGCGATAACGTCTCTTTCCTCTTAAACCTAGTCAGATTCAAATTCAAAATCAAATTCTTTATTTGCTTGACTATAGGTACAAAGATAATTCACGATTTTTTTAATTCGGTGTAGATATTATGAAAAAGTACGTCTGTGCGTTTTCCGTTCCAAGAAAATATTTCTTGGAAAGAAACAAACAAAAATATTAAAAACGGAAACGTACAAACCTAGTTTTTCATAATAATTACAACATATTTCATAACAATAATCTTGGAAATCGGACTTGATTTAGCGGGTGGGAAACGTGATCGCATCGCCTATTGCTACATTTATAAAGAAATATGATGACAGCTACGCGATTCGAATCCTCTCAAGTCGAATCCTCAATGAATAATTAGTTACTACCAACACATGAACTACTTTTTCATCGCATAGCGCACCTGTTTTCCTCTTCAACAAGAATTCAAGTAGTCGACTAGACATGATGACGAACCCACGTTCGAAACAGTAGCAATTTTCTCTTAAATCTGAGCATTGTGAGCCCACCTTTACCGCTCGCCCGCGAAGTTGCGAGACCTCGGGCGGTCGTAAATAACGCTTCTTGCGCGGACGCACCCGCATCGCCACGTGCGCCAGATGCACGTTTTTATTATGCACAGCTGTCTAATTCGCAAACTAGCTTAGTGTTTTAGTATCGAGAATAAAACTAGTAGTATAATTAGTAATGAAAACGCGACTGCCGGCGTATCATTAGGTTTTAAATTGCACCCAGTGCTAATCGTGACGCTTAGGCATCTAACGACAACTAGTTCTTCGAAATCTATCGTCAGATTGGATTAGCGTTGGAATAAAGAGGCATATACGAGTATATATAACAGGTCAAAACACAACCCTCCTCTTAAATTTCTCCGCACTCGGATAATAAGTAATTGCTTAGAGATAGTACGGAAGACGTATTGTTTAGTAGGCAGCTCGAGCCGTCCCTCTGGCCGATGGCTACGCAGCGATTAGCGCAGCAAAAAACCCGGGGGCGATAACAAACAGAATTCGGCAAAAAACCTCTCGGCGCGACCGAATCGATGACCGGAGCTCTATTTCAACTTTATCGTTTTCGCGTCGTCCATAACTTGGTAGGTGAGTAAAGTATGTAAATTACGGGTGCGCGCGTCCTCGGGAGGCCACTTATCTATTCAAATTCGGGCGTCGCCGGCCCGCGCTAATCAAAATCCGATCAGCCATTAAGTCCTCTCGCTATCTGCGCTTAGTTTACGAGCGGGGGCGAGCCGTGATCACTTATTTATGTGGCTGGGCTTGGTGTTATTCTCTGTGCTTAGGCGAGATCGTTTGATCGCTCGCTACCCACGCGTAGTATATCTACATACGGCTGCTACGAGTACCTATATTCAACTGTGAGGTACTAGGTAGGATATATTCGTTTTAAGTTGCTTTTTATCCCCGAAGTTTTGAACTCCCAGAAATAGGAGCCTCACATAGCGGTGCTGGATGTCGTGGAGTGAAAACACGATGCCACAGGTTGGAAGAATATGAATGATGATGCGTACAGGCTCGACTGCTCATACATACGACACTGCCGTGGGCTGCTAGTTTTAGTATTTAAAATGTACGTACTAACAAATAATCTGAGACTATCGTTACATGAATAAATTATTATTAAATTAAAAATAGAACTACCCGTTTAATAGCGTAAAACGTACCTTCAACGCTAACTCAGGGCAAAACCAGCAAACCTTACATTTGATCGATCGAGTGAACTCCCCTCGAAGGAGAATACCACCGCCGAGTCCGCGCGACACGACGCGACGTAAACCGCGCTTTGTAATCATCCGCGCCGCGCTTTTTATGAGCCCGCCTTTAGAAGCCGGGTAGATGTAACCCTCCGCATTCGGAATGCTTTGTGCGCGACGCGAGGTGTATTTTCATTAGAGGAGCTATCGGACGCCGGCTGTTATCCCTGGCCGCCGCGGTCCGCGTGTATTTTTGCTGCCGCCGGCGATAATAGGGATGGAGGCATGGTGGGACTGATCGCGGATATTTTGATTGTTGTGAAGGCCATAACTGAGACAACGTTAACTTACTTCCATTTTGTAACGAAAATTAGTCAAACAATCATATGGCTAATTTCCGTTACCACAAAGGAAACAATAAAGATATTTTTAAAAGTCCTTAATAACGTACAAATTTTTTGAAATTCACCCTTTGTCTATCACGACACCTGATTAAAAATAATCACCAAGTCTATGGACGGACATTAGTAATACCAAGAGAGGAATCGCAGATGTGTTGCCGCCTGCCAGCCTTTCAAAAAAGATTTGGCTCGTCTCTTGAAGGTCCGTCATTGTGGTCGTAGTTGGGCGGTAAAGTTAAATAGGACACAAGTAGATTCGACACTTGTACTCCGTGTTGATTTACATGTTAGCTGACGCTCACGAGCCCGTCTCAAGTCAAAGTAATAGTGTTTAAGTGTTTATTTGACATTGTTTTTCTGCTTGTAGAACTTTTCTGCCATCCTAACACAATACGCAGTAACTAAGATAAACCTCCTGAACCTTATTGCTAACAAAATAGAATTGAATCTGCTTTGGTGATTGAATTTAAGATACTGTTTATTGGCTTAGGAGGGCAGTTTTTCGGTGCTATATGAATTGCATCGGTGAAAATACTAATTCAATCACGGAATTCATGTATTTGAAATACGCAAATAATCCCGTTATTACTATAGGTAGGTACGGGTCGATTTATCAGGAAGCGAATGCTCGAAAGAAGAAAGTAAATCGCATGTGAAGAAACCTTACAACTATGTAATCCCAAACTGAAAAAATACGATTATCATTTCATTTTCATTCCCGAATGATATTTTCGAAAATTTGATTTTTATAAATTCTTCCCGCTGCTGGTTAGGGCTTACAGAAATCGCTATTACTCCGCCACTATAACCCCTGTTCGGGAGCGGCGCGGGCAATATACGGCATTGTCGTATTTTTACTGGGATCGATGGATCGTCCGCCACCACCTGTGCTCTTACATGTCTCTACGTACCTCTAATATACCGCTACTATATCCACTAGGGCTCTTCTTATCTTAATACTATAAAGCTTTTGAGGGGGTTTAGATTTTTAGATGATGAATCAATTTGGATATACAATTATTTTTATTACTTGCAAGTTTATTTTTAATCTCTCCCATCCCATTATTGTTTTTTTAAGAGTGTTTTATGATTTATGAACTACGTAGTTGTAGTACAATCAACAATTAACTTTATGACGACAGAAACTTGATTTACAAAAAATGACAGAAATACAATTCGAGGATTATAGGCTCATATCATAGTCACATATTTTGTGTATTTTTGTACAAAACAAAAACAAAAACAATCCAATTAAAATTAAGAAACATGTTTACACAGGTGAATAACTTATCTCTTTACATACATGTTACATACACAGACACATAAATACATATTAGTTTTTATTTAATATTGATGGTTTTTCGACTGACATTAAGCTTGTCCTTTGGTTTTTTGAGTTAAAGACATCAACGCAAAGCTAAACTTATTACCAAGAAAAACACAGAGTCGCGGCTAAACCTAGTATATGTATCGTATGTGTAGTTATAAGAGTGCTGACGTATCGTATTATGGCGCTATTCCTCTCTTAACGGCCGACGAAGCGTTTTCAATAACGCTCGAGCGCCGCTCTCGAATTTATTTTCGCGAAGGCTTGTGTCTAATTGATTGGTTCTGCTGGTTAGGGTTCCTTAGGAGATAAATGCTCGCCAACTCAATTTAGGACCGAGTTGTTTGCGCGATTTGAGTTCGCATTGGTTTTAAACCGGTTTCTGAGACCCTCCGCCCTTGACAAGATGCTTATCGCTAACGTAAACGATTTTCGAAAACTGCCAATGTGTATGGAATTGACGCAAGCGCTTGACGCGTCCGTCCGGCAGCTTATGACAATCCTATACATTTTCGATAGCGATAACGAGCTAGCAATGCATCTTGTCTATGGCCACTGTTCTTTGGTCTCCGCTAAAACTAAGATTAAGTATTAAATCCGTTGCACAATCTCACATTTAAATTGTTATTATACTAGTACACGATCTAAACTTCAGTTTTGCCTTATTATTGCTATTTTATAAAATAATAAATAACTGTAAGCATGCTGTTTTACTTTTTAAGGATTTACGTAATATGTTACATATCTCGTGCACTTCACTTCACTTATCCTACTAATATTATAAATGCGAAAGTTTGTGTGTGTGTATGTGTGTGTGTGTGTTTGTTAATCCTCCACACTGCAACGGCTGGATGGATTTGGATAAAAATTGGAATGATGATAGCTTATACCCTGGAATAACACATAGGCTACTTTTTATCTCGGAAAATATAAAAGTTCCCAAGGGAATAACTATAATCTAAATATACGCGGATGAAGTCGCGGGCAGAAGCTAGTTGATAATAAAAAAGCTTTTGTATAAAGCTGTAGAATTGGGATTCTGCCTGTGACGTTGGCGATGCACAAACCTTAGCTATTAAATGCATATACACTGGCCCGCAAAATGAAGTATCACACTTTTAATACTAAGCAGTATTCAAATTGTGATACTTAGTTTTGCGGACCAGTATATTAACTAGTAACAACGCGCAACTTAATCCGCGAGAAGTCTTTGTAAAAAAATAAAAAGTACGCTATGTCCATCTCCAGGCTATAAATAAACTATCTCCATACTTACCTTCTAGTCAGTCGGTTGAGGCGTTGAATCATGAAAAGGTAACAAACATACAGAGTTACTTTCGCATTTCTAATATTACAGCTGGGAAAATGTAACAAAAGAGAAAGAGAAAATGTACTTGGGTAGAAAAGAGGAGAAAACAATGGCGTTGCGAACAAATTAGCCAGCGAAATTAACCGTTATTTCGATCAGGAACAGTTTGATTTTGCTCTTTGATCAAAACCGAAATAATATCGCAATTCTGCTCGAGCGGAATCGAAATGAAAATGCTCTATCTGAAATGTATGGCGTTTCTGACGAGCTGGTAAAAACGAATAACCAGGTTTCCGAGCAGTACGCTTTATAATATCTTGAGGCATCTTAACGACGAAGTCAAATAGAGGCCCAATGATTTTCTACTTAAGACGAATGAACAATAAAATAAGAATAGATAATTCGCGACAGATTATCGCTGGGCACGATAACCGATATCTTTTCTAAAATCTTACACAGCAAGACGTTACAAAACCAACCTTGATTGAATACAGTTTGATTCGAGTTTTGAGTCACCGAGTCAGCGACTTAGGTGCTTGCGTATTGTACTGCGTCACATTTGTTAAGTGTCATTGACATACACGTGTCGAAAGGTGTTTGCCAAATCTGTTTCTTATCTATTATCATTGCTAAGTAGGTAGCGTAGAGAACGATCCGATTGTTATTTGATGACGTACAGTATTCCCAGCTTCTTAATAGCTTTCGGCTGGCTATCGCTATCACGCTTGCACTCGCAACCGACAGTATATTTGTCACTCGTGTGTCATAGAAAAACGAAGATTGCCGATCGCTATTAAGAAAATGTTTGTACTGTACTGTCTAATCGATTCGCTTAAATAACAGTGCGCGCAGACAAGATGCATTTTGCAATCGTTTTCGTCATCGAAAATGTATACGATTGACGTAAGCTTCTTAACTATTGAAGTGAAATTGCTTGGTAAAAACATTACAGATTCAAAGGTGGTAGAAATTAAGGATTTTTTGATTATAATTATTAAATATAATTAAAACACAGGCTATTGATTCCATACTAAGGAACTTTTCCAATAAATTAATAAAGAATTTGTTTTTAACTGCATGTCTATAATCTGTGAAGGATATCGTCGAATGTAAATTTCCCATCTAACCAGCATTGTGTCAGTTATTTATACCTACGTATTCATGTATAATGTAGTTATATTTGCCTTGTACTCTATAATTATGCAATTCTCATTACGTTATTATTAGACAATCTAAAATTATTCCACAGCATTCGTAAATGCAATGAGCAATCGCTGACGATTAAGGAATGCTCGTTAGCCAGATGCACGACCACTCAAAGATTCGATAACGAATGCTTTGCGCATACTCTTTTCGACAACGCCTCATACGGTACATCCGTTCTTAACCTACACCGCTACGCATGTATACGCTACGCGGATATAGATATTAGTAGCTGTAGCTACAGTTGCTACGCGATTATAGCTATGTAGCTATAGCTACGCGGTTATAGCGTCCTCAGCTGCCGATAACCGCAGCGTCTGAGGCGCGTGCAGCGCGCAATTTAGCGACACGGCCGCCGCGCTAGGGCTGCCGCGGCGAAGGGAAATTGAGAGAGATGAGACAGGAAAGTAATGAGGTAGAGTCTAATGTTGCGAGATTGGCTTGCGTGGAAAATAAGTTGCGATCGCTGTCAGCCGTTCACTCTAAAACTTGTTTTTTTTAGGAATGAGTGATGTATCTAAATTATCATTCCCGCACTTTATGGCTCTTTCCGCTCCTCTGATTGAATTTTTGACTGCAAATGTGTTTGGTTTTTTGCTTTAAGATGATTTTCTCCTCATTCATAGCTCGTTAAATATACATACGAGTGTTTCGGCGTGATTGGATCGTGGGGAGACAATTGACGCGGTTAACCTTTTACGGTGATTCCTGCAAGCTATAAAATATATATTAAAGGTTATTTTTGTTTATACGTAGCTGGCAGCCCTATGCGCGGCGCGGGCGTCCGCTCGCCATCGCCCCCGGGAATCGGAATCGTTGACTCTGCCGAATTCTACGCGAGTCGCTAGCTAAAAGTTCATAGCCCATAGGCGTTATTCTCTTACTCGTGGATACAATACAAGGCTAGCTTGACCGTCGAATGCGTCAGAATTCGGTCTGTCTACGGTATTGGCACAGGCGAGCGATGAATGAAGTCGAGATACGCTAAGAAGTTGATGCAGTGCATTATTACGCTATGACTCGCTGGCGAGTTTGTCCACGAATTTATTCTAGTTGGCCCGTCAAAATTGCTCTTGACCTGTCAATGCCCGCCTATAAAATGTTCTAGCGTGTCCTTTAAAGCTGGTTGCGGCAAACAGTAACTTCTTCACTCTGTCGTGGGTGGCGTGGTCCAGAACTAAGGGCACAACCTGACCCAGCGTGTCTCACGCCTTGATTGAAGATAGAGCCATAGGTATTGCAAGTTATACACACGTATAGCTTAGTATTTCAACAAACCTGTCGATACGCAGAATTTTCATTTCTTTAAAGGCATTTCTCGCCCCATGAGTATTTTTTTTTAGTACTTACAGGTCTATCCTAGCCTAGCCTACGTAATTAATTTTTAAGATATCCTGAAAACATGGTTTCAGCAGAAAATGAGCGTTCGATGAAATTATACGTACATGACTGAGTTGTTTAATATATAATGTAACGCGGCAGTCACGCGCGCGCCGCGTGCCCGCCGCCCGGCAGCCCTGCGGCGCGTCCGGCGTCGCGGGATGGTCGGAATCGTTGACTTCGCGCCAACGCCGCGGCAACGACCGCGCGTCCTCTTAATTGTCGCGTCACCTTCGCGCGGCGCGGCAAGGGCGGCCTCGCGACTCCCCCCGCCCCCCTCCTGACCCCCCCACCCGCCTGTCACGTTGCCTACGGTCAGACACCCGTGTATTGTTTTTTTTTGGAGCGCAGTCTTGACGGATTGGATGCATGCGATGTAGGTAGCGTGCAAAATAGTGTTCGTTGTGTAACCTGGGGCTTTATTCTACTTTGGTTTTACCCGTAATGTAATCGTATGGTTTGCATTGCGGTTGCCTTTATTGTTGAGGTAATAAGATCATAACATGAACATATACGGTGACATATACCGGTAAAGAACTAAAGACAATGTATAAGGGCCCTGATAATGTGTCGGAAGTATGTTTACTTTATTTCAGCTAGTGATTATATTAATTGCGTTATGAGTTTGACCGATTAAATATTAAAGTATAGTAATTTTTTATTCACGAATTTGGCTTCACTATTTAAATTGACGTTCAATAATGACCCAACCGCGTGACGTCAATTTACAATTTATGTGCCATGGTGGAGCGCGTCGTCTTCGTGAATTTTAAAACACAACTTATAATATTGATGATTGGTGATGGCATAATGCTAAACAGTCTTATTTTAAGGGCTACGCAATCTGCCAAAGAATAGACGGAAACGTCTTTATTTATATTTAACTGACTGATAAAATATCTACGGCATTCAGTGGACTGGCTCTGCCAGCATCACGCTGAGTTGTGACCATTTTTGCCTTTGTGTTCAAAATTCTGTACGTATGTGCTAATAAATGTTTGTCACGAATAAACAATTTCTTTTTTTTTTAATTTTACTCATTTATTATGATTATTATTCTTAGAAGTGTCAACCCTACCGATGTCAATAACTTCAAACGCCATGTTCTGTGGCAGCCCTAGCTTTTGACTACGGCGGATTTCAGAAGCGCAACCAAAGGCGGTCTCCTTTTAGTGACACTGTTGATACACTTACACGGTACCAATATTATAAGGACTATGTAGTTATGATGACGTCATTTTGCGTTAGCTCTCTCCCTCTTATGGCATTAGTTAGATAGAGCCGCACTTGGGGATAAAATTATCCCCGTGTCAGTAACTATAGGATAGGTGGCATAACCATTGCAAAACTTTCGTGAGGTCACAGATAAAGTATCCTAAAACTACACTGGCGATCAAAATAACGAGTCACTTTGTAAGGAGTTTCAGTACAACTATTCAGTTAACGGTATTATACAGTTCAGTTCACGGTAAACGAAAGAGACTGCTATAGGTCTATCCCTTACACTCGTCCTACACTGAATTGCTTTGAAATGTCATGGTAACCCCCTTGCACTCCGTAATGTTGGCTCTTAGGCTGCGGCTCCACTGAAGCGGAGACGAGCGGAGCGGCGCGGAGCTGTGCCAATATGCACATGCGATCACGTCGAGCGCGCCTTGCGCACGTTGGTTTAGATTCTATTGGTTAATAGTGGCACAGCTCCGCCCCGCTCCGCTCGTCTCCTCTTCAGTGGAGCTGCAGACTTAGCCCTTACATGCATACAATATCAAAAATCGTACAATTTTCTTCAGAAACTAGTTTGACTAACTTAGGGCCGCTGAGTGGCACCCAATTTGGTGTATTGTAAAATAGTTCTAAGTTGTTATTCTAATTATTTTCCCACTGTATTTCATTTTATTTATTATTATTTTGTGTTTTGCACCAAATAAACGATTTTCTTCTTCTTCTTCTTCTTCTATTAATAAACTCATCTTGGCTGAGGTGCCCGTCACAAGATACGTCAAAGTAAACGTCAAACCATAGAACCCTGTCATTTTTGACGCATCTCGAGACGAGCATTAGAGTTGAGATTAGTTTATTAATACGGCCCTTAGAGATGCATAGAACTGAGGGTTAGATTTATCCTCGTGTCAGTCACTTTAGGATCGCAGATGGCATAAACTTAAAAAACTTTCTTGCGGGCGGAGACAAAGTATTCTAGATTGGCAAGTTATACATTGTGAAATTTAAATGCCCGGCCAAAATTTAAGGACTAACTCTGTTGGTCATAGTGATCAACTTTTATTATGGGACCAAAATCCAAATCGCGATAAAAAATTAGCTGTTCCATACATTTCGACTGTTTAGCTCTTGAAGTTTGTATGGAACAGCTGCTTTTTTTTCGCGATTTGGATATTGGTCCCATAATATATCTAATAATTATGCTTGAAAATCCGTTCAGTCGTTTTTGAAAGTATCGCGAACATACAGACAGACGCGGCGAGGGACAGGCGCAAGAGAATTCTTTAAATTTACTCTTGATATATTTATGTAGGTTTCTTATACCAAGAACCGTATTTATAAACTACTTAATCTCGAATGAAATACCCGAGATTAAGAGGTCATGTATGTATGTTTGTAAGATTCTTTATTCCACAATAATTTGGCTAACTACTTTTTTCCAAAAGTCGCAAGCAGCCGGCGTCGCAATACCCACGTTGAAGCGTTGTCGTTATTGCGTATTATATATTTTATCCTCGCGGCGTATGCGCCTCGCGGGGTGTCCACGCTGTCCAGGGGAGTTATTCTTTGAAGCTCGCTTTTTAATTCGAGCACGAAGTATTAACCGGTAAAATTAAGTTGTCACGCATAATTAAATCAAACTGAGAAGACCAACTTGATGTTGGTTGAGTGGCATGGTTGTTCCGACCTTGCAGAATACCTTTTTATTCACTCAACATCACGTGGCCTGTGGCCATCGTTTGCCTTCTTCACGACGTTAGAAAAAAAACCCGTTTGAACGTGTCTCGACCTTGGTCGAACTTTGACGTAGCGATATCGAGTTATGTACAGAATAACCCTACAGCTGGGCTGTTAGGTGGCGCCACGGCTTCGGATCCCCGCCGTCGCGGACGCGGCACGTCTCCGTTTATAGTGTTTATGCGGCAAAAACATTCAACGATATTATCGCTTTTCGCTTCGGAAAAATATCTCAATTGATATGCGGAAGAAAGTTTTTTTACTCCTGGGAGTTAGTTTAGCATTGCTAGATACGTTAATTAATACACATTTTTTGTCTAGATTTGAAAGAAACAGGCAAAAACGAGTTAGGGTGAATCCGAACGAGCGTAATTTTTTGAGTTGTGAGTCGCGTAATTTCTGCTACATTCGGTTTCAGACAAAACTCCAGCGCCTCTATTCTAGGCAGTAAAATCCGAAACGTATTTGACGATACAATACAAATACTCTTTATTGAACACCAAAAAAACAGAACACGGAACGGTACATTTTAACTGCAGGTATATAACAGGCGGTCTTACCGCTTAGTAGCGATCTCTTCCAGACAACCTTGGACAGAGAAACAAAAAAGTCAAAAAATACATGGCATGCGGTGTAAACTAATTCCTTCCCCTAGTCCTTGACCTGTTATGGTATTGTTTTTAACTCGGCCGCCATTACAGTCAAGTAAATAAAAGAGCTATTAAAACTTTGACAATGCGATAACAGGTCAAACCGATATGGTTTTTATCGTGTTGAATAGAGGCCGTGTCTGGATCACATGGCGACGCAAAATGAGTTAAACTTTTGCACGAAGCAGAAATTACGCGACTCATAAATCAAAATTTAGTTTTACACTTAACGAATAACTCTATGGGGATATACCTACACCATGGCAGCAGTGTTGGATACCTCAAGCTGACTGGCACCGATAATGGACAATAACTCTTAATTCAAAGAGCGTACGGTCATAAATTGATTGTTTACTTTATTAACTAAGAATCGAGTTCATCATTGTCGATAACTGTTTCCATCACCCTACAAAAACTGGTTGTGTTTCATTTTTGTTCGAAAAAATATCCTTGCAGAGAAATCCATGATTAGGTGTGGTGTTGTTATTTAATAGTAGATTATACATCGAGGGGATAAAGCACTGTTTTATGTCACGGGCGCGATATTAGCGGCCTTTACACGGCACAGTTTGGACCGCGGGAAACACCACGCGCCATTCCACGCGCCAGTCCGAACCGTAGGTTTTTTACTATTTTACTAAATTACAGTTGCATTTACACGTATGGTTCGGCGCGCAGATTGGAATGGCGCGTGGCGTTTCCCGCGGTCTCGAACTCTACGTGTGCAGGCCGCTATTGAATCCTGAGCAAATGACGGACTCCAGATTTAACTCCCGAGCGTAGCGAGTACTTGGCAAAACAGGCTCCTGAGTGCAGCGAGGGATTCAAGCTCGCCCAAGACGAAAACAGCTTTATCCCAACGGAGAATACTCTACTTTTCTCACCTTTTGTTTTATTTTCTTTGTTTTGCGTATATGGCTTGTAGTGGCCAGTTCGGTTTTCAAATATTTTCTGTTTGCTGTAGGATTCTATGGAACAATTTTTCATACGAATTCAAATCTCATTATAACCCGCTGGTTAGCCGATGGCTATATAATCAATCACTTACTGTAGCTGAGGTTTGCATGATATATAATTGGGCAAATTCGAGCATGTGGTGTGAAAAATAATCTATTTAAGAAAATGGTTATGCAATTATGAAAAAAATGGTGTCAAGAAATTATTACATGTCAATAGTTGTCGTCAAACTAACGTGTCAGCTGTCTCAATTGTAGTTAAGGTAAAATCATGGAGAGGTTATGATAAACCACAAAAAAGATTGACATAAAGCGCATTTTGGATCGCTTTCAGGGGCCTGTTTTATAAAGCTACAATTACAATTTACATGTAAATTGGAATTTGTAGCTTTATAAAACAGGCCCCTGAAAGTTTCCATTTGACACAACCTCGACCAATGACGACCAGCTATTCGAGCAGTGTTGCTAGTTTAGACCTGTAAAATTGTTACTTGTAGCTTTATAAAATGTGCCCGTGGGATCAAAAATAATTGACTATATAGAACCAAATCTTACATTCACAGAGCAAAGCGTAGAGTTCTATTTTTAAGCCCAACAAACCTTTAAACTCGTTAGTCCAAAGGGAAAAGTTAATAAAATAATAATCTAACTAGCAACATCAAACAATTTAAAATAAGAACCCTCAAAAATAGAATAATGATAAATATAATAATACTGACAAACTGCCAGCATCAAAAGATTTAAAAATGGAACGCTCGGAGGAAAGTAGAATCATTTTCAATGCCGCAAACTGCCACTGTTTTGATAACAATCAGCTGTTTCCCCCTCCCGCCCTTTCGCTTTCATTCATGCCCAATGCCCAACTAAAACAAACTTTATTTCAATTTGTAAATGTGTTTGTTCCCGTACCAGTTCCATTGCGCATGTGTGCGGCGGCGTGTCAAAGATTAAATATCAGTCAGAAGGCACCTGCACTGACTGTAGGTCTTTTGAATACAGTGGGAATGGAACACGAGGTATATAGACAAGATGCTCTACAAATCATATAAAGAATTTTAGTGAATTAGTCTAGTTAATTGTTTTTTTAAAACAGAATAGGGCAGCTATGTATACCGCTTATTTTAATTTTCTGCTGTCCCTTAGGCATTTGTCATTTACTTAAGTGACACAATCAATGTTTTTAACTTCTTTTTAATTACTTACACTCGAACGGTTTTACGAACGGTGTTTAAAACATATTTAAATGTGTAAATATCTAATAGTTTTTCTTTTGTTAAACATCGCGTTCATAGTAAAATGCCGAATGAACTTCAACGCGTAATAAATGTTATAATTTAAATATCAATTTATTCAAATTACATTTAAATTTGTGATTGTATTTAATGGTATATTTCAGTTTCATAATAAGTCATATCTCTTTGGAATGTAAATGGTATTATGAGTAATATCGATGACGATGGTGACAATGTTCTTTTATTTTGATGGCAACTTTGAGCCTGTGCGTAATATTAATAATAATTGTTATAAATTTAAATATGACGGAAACGGCGGTTGCGTCTCGGCGGCGGTAACTCATACTCGGTCTGCAACGGCCTGTTTCACGGTCTCTGCAGTAATGTACTATTATTATTATTATTTAACATAGTATATCTGTACGCGTACGTTGCCTGACGCACAAAAGGAGTTTTAAGTTAAGTCTCGTAAAAAATTCGTCGAATAACCAATAAACGTGTATATGTGAACAATTTCTACAAACGAAAGGGTACGACTTCTTCAGACCCTCACTGCGTTTTGAAACATTTAGCTACATCTGTTACACCACCGCACAGAATAATCTTTGGCGCATAGCAGTCTTAAACACATAAATATGTAGGAGGTATCGCCGCAGATAAACTTGTAAAAAGTTATGAATGAAACCGAGAGTGGTCGTAGTAGAGTTGTAGCCCCGCGCCCCGCCGCCCCGCCGCCGATTTGTTCCCCGCATTAGTTTTATTTTGTTTTGGCTTGTTTTATTATGGAATCGTATATTGTAGTCGCTTTATTGCTGCGCTCGGGCCGCTTTTAACGCTATTTTACTGGTGGTAAACGTTTTCTAGAGAAGGCAGGGAATTTTTGGTGATGATGACGTCGAAATGACGAAATTTTGCACACAGGGTGCTCTCACTTAGGAGGTGTTTAGGTAATTACAAATAAATAATATTACTTAAGGTAAAATTATCCGGTAAAATTTAAATCAAAACACGAAGCACAGCAGAAGCACTTTTCTCTACCTTTTTTTTTTACTGAAAATGGCATATTTAAGTAGTCAATATTCTTTTGAATGTCAATTCAGCGAGTATTGATCAAAATAAAATTGGGAGAAATAGTATTTAATATAAGTATTTAATGTGGCTTTCATCAATAGATGCAGTGATGAGGAAGGGCTTTATGTATAATAAATTCTGGATTATTTACGTGTGTTGCAGAAAACTCGCATTAACCAAAGCGAAGGGCGGGTCGCAAGTAAGAAATAAATTTTAACAAAATAACGATTCTGAACAAAATTGACGTACTATCGCGATCGTTAATTTGTGACCCATTTTAAGAAAAATAGGGTTGAAGTCAATGTCATTAGAGATGCCAAATCATGTGTAACTTATAGGAGACTCAACCTTATTGTTGTAGAATGTCAGAATGACTTTGGACCTAAGGTGGGTCCCAAATTTAAGTTCGTGACTGTACATACGTCACGGTACTTTTATGAAACTCAATTGTAGTTGCGATGTTAGTCTCCTTGTGTTTTTACTGATATACTTACTTATGCATGCAAACCACACTCTAGCTATAAGCTAGACATTGTTAGCACTGTGTGGTGGATAGTAGTGTTAAATAAGCGGAAAAACACAGTTCCCAACTGCAAATAGTGCAAATGCTGTAAACCGGCCTGCTGGCCGACGTAATAGCTTTTTTTTAAACTGCACTGTTAAGTTTTCTTCTGGCCTAGAATGTTTGTTAGGTGACTCGGCTGGGGAAAATGCAAACGTTTTTTTACTTAAACGTGTGTTTAGGTACTTATATTTGTTAAAAGTGTGGCCATTTATATACCTCTGTGTTTGTGTCAGACGATTTTCTGTGGAATTTCTAAGACGCTTACCTTGGTTGCTATATTAACGAATTCAAGAACAGTAAGCTAGTTACCCTATACGTACCTCAAGTAAAGTTTTTGCCATGAGGTACCTAAATACTACATAATAGCCAATTGATAAAGGGATTTTTTTGAAAAGGTGTTTTGAAAAAAATCTTGCTTATACAGGTTTATGACAAAAGTATACAATTTTTTATTGTATTTTGTGAGAAAAATAATAATAATAAAAAAAATATATATCAGGGGACAATGTCATACCAATTGACCCAGTCCGAAACTAAGCTCTAGGCTTGTACTATGGGTACTAGACAACGACATAAATACTTATATAGAGAAATATATACTTAAATACATAGAAAACCTCCATGACTCAGAAACAAATATTCGCGCTTACACACAAATATCTGCCCTTCCCGGGATTTGAACCCAGGACCGCAGGATTATCTGTGTTTGCTACGCCCGCTTTGGACTAGCGGTCGGAATTACGTCGTTATGTTTGTAACTGCGGTACGTAGCACTAGCTGCAACGTAGAAAAGATTATGTGGCGTTTACACTCTTTAGCCATTAACAGTTTTTTTTTCTACCTATGCTTTTGAGACAAACCTCTATAAGCATATTTTTTTCGGAACACATTTAAAAAAAAATCTTGTCAATTGTTACTAATTAAAATTAAACTTTTTAAATACTTAATACAAATCTAGTTCATTAAATTCCCAGCGCGTCCTATCCTAGTTCAGGCTCGGCGACGATCCTCTTGTTCCTCGAGTGCACAGAGCCACAGATATTACACCACGTGTGCAGCGGCTGCATTAAGGCAAGCGGGTGCCAGCGTGCCAGCCACTGTGTTTGTCCTGCCAGCCATGCCGCCGTGAATGCGCGCTATGCTTAGTTAGACAGTATTATGTGGTATATGTGGTATACGCTGCTATACGAATCCAAGGCTTGGCAAGTCCAAAGGAGTAATATAACTTTATCTACACTCATATCATAAGTCCTCTATTAGGCGTTCAAAACCCGTAGGCAATGACCAGCACTATCTGTGGTAGTAGGTGACAGCGATGAGAGCTGTAAATTTTGGAATATGTTCCAAATTTGGATCTCATTACCTTACAATATTCGATAACGTAATTTCAAAATTACGTTACAGCTGTCATCGCTGTAACCTACAGCCACAGGTAAGGTAATGCAGGTCATTTGCCTTTCGGCTTCTGAACCCATCTTAGAGTACTTATATAATGTGTGTAGATAAAGTATTGTACGAGACTCTGCGTAATTAGCATTACAACACTCGTGTGATCTATTATGCAACGCGCCTTGCGGCTCGTTCCATAAACCACACTCATGTTGTAATGCCTGTTATTACGCAACCGTCACGTAAACTACTATTAACATTTAAAAACCTCCGTCGTAAAAGGTATTTAGAGTTGATTGGACGACTGGGGCATTGGTCTTCTTCTAGAGCTGATTTTAGAGCTCTTAACTTTTGGATGGTCCTACCGATTTACATAAAACACGGCTAAAAACGGTAAAAACATTTATTCACAAAAAAAGCACACAGGAAATAAATAAAATTTAAAAAGAAGGAAAAGAAAAAGAGACGATATGCTGTAGTGATGATTCTTGCGAGAACGGTCCCAACTCAGCACGTGCTGGCTGTGAAGCCAACTCTATTCTACCCTCCTCAGCAAAAATGCAATAACTAAATACAATAGCCAAAGCAGATTCAATTCTCTTCTGTTTGTAACTAGGTTGCAATTTCTACAGATGTTTTGTATGAGATAGCATTATGCTTAGTAGGGCAGTATTATGGTCACCTTTATCGCGGTGGATAAAGCTTCCGTCATTCTCACACTTACATAGTGGTCAGAAAGTGACAGACGTTTTATCCACGCTTATCCACGTCCCGGCCCGCTGATTAAACTAGCTTTAAATTAAGAGCCAGAAGTTCCAGAGAAAAAAAGGTTATGATAGGTGAGCGATATTATAAGAGGTTCCGTTTTGGTACCATCGGATGTACGAACCCTAAAAACAAATTAATATTGGTCCACCCGTTTCGGAACTACGAATCCACAGACAGACAGGAATCAAACTTATTACACGTAACCAGCAAAGTTTAACTCCGTAGTTCATAAACGCGCAGAAAACCAATTTTTGTTACAGTATTCTTCGTATTTCTCTCAAATTCAAATGTCACAATGAAGGATGATGACAATGTATATTTTAAATATACTTTAACTATCACGTGGTTATGAAATAAGAGGGTTAGATATAGAAACTGACGTTCTTTTAATGTCCTTACGTTGAAGTTGATTATTGAAATTCTACAGTAGTGAATCCAAATAATTACAAGTCCAATAAAACGTGTTAATTTTACGTTATATATTGTTATGTATGTTAGTCTGTAAGGTATTTGTAAATATACTTGTTGCATGAAATAAAGTTATTCTATTCTATTCTATCATGTAATTGTCACAAAAATACGTAATTCCTCAAACCCCCCGTCCCATTACCGGCGCACGTGTACCGCACGGCGCGGCGCGGCGCGGGGCCTTTACGACGCGCGGCGGCGCGGCCATTTCTGCGAGCCAGCTGCAGTTGTAAACCGGGACTCCAGTGGCAGAAAACGAGCGATTTTGCCACGATAATCATTTTTATTTGCGTTTAATATGGGGTGTTCTTAAATATCGGTGAGGCTGAACAAGTTGCTTAACAAAAAGTATCTAATCGATTTTTGAAACTGTCAAAATGTGTGGCTTTCGACGAAACCGTCTGACAACTTACGTCAATCCGTCATACATTATACGCCGAATGCATCTTGTCTAGAGCCGCTGGAAGCTTGAAAGTTGCATTAATAACAGAAAAATTTGACCGTTATAGATTGACGTCATAATATATATGGCGATGTTTCAAGGAGGGACGAAGCCCTTTCAGTTACCTGTAGATTGAGTATCACATCTTGGACACATAAGTTCTTTTCGGATAGGTACACTTTGGCCCTGTACAGTATATTTTGTGTAAGTAATAACTCTCTCTGACTTACTCAGCTGTTCTAATGTGCTGGTTTCTTCACGATATTCGCTTACACAGTAAAAGAATCGGGTGATGTACTTAAGTATAAAATATTTTTGGTACACGGCGCACGCTGGGGCTTGAACTTGGTACCTAATACCAACACCCTACGCCACTAAAGGCTCATCGACGACCCTCATGTAGATTGGGTACCCACCAAGGCACATCAGGAGTAAAAAACCCGCTGGCTATTTTTGTGTGTGTTCTGTACCCGCCAATGTGCAGTCTCATTTCAAGTTCTCGCTACCACCTATCACTCCGCTCTCGCCCGAACTGCGTCATCAGACCCGTATTATAAGCTCGCCCATGCAGGCGGACCGTCGCGTAGACACTATGCCCGCCCTGTATACTCACCTATACCTATACACCACCCTGTATATTGTCCATGATGTAGTATATGCAGTGAGATAGAGCCTCCGGTAAGTAAGTGGATATGCTTAGAATTAAACGCCCTCACATCAATCAGTTGCCTTGGCTGGTTAAGGTCTTACGCTGATGTGATTATGGTTGTATTACGTAAATGTATTCGTAATGTGTAGTATAAGTAACGTTTAAGCAGTTAATTAGCCCTAGGCGACAACTTATCGATAGGTTGATGTAAGCTGCCGAAAGGTTGTAGTAGTAGAAGCACGAACTAAATCGCGGACACTCACGAACAAGAGCACATCCCCGTCGACCAAAGGTTATAGGTTCACCTTTTTACATCCCTATTTTGTTCATATTGTATTTTTGTTCTGCGTTTTGTACAATAAAGTATCTACCTTAACATACATTCTAGTAGGACGAATGGAAAGAACTCAACTTGCCAGCCGCGACTCACCGGACTCACGACATTCGTTAAAATATATTTTACGTTTATTTCGATCTACTCCCATTACGCAATCGACCTGTATCTATCGCAATAATATCTTACACGTGACCTTTTCCCATGCAAGCAGAAAAAGCGCTTGTAGAAAAGGTCGCGATCTAATTTCCCTGTCCGTGGGCCGGCGAGTAATTCTTCGAGAACGAGCTGGCTCAGCCGAGCCGGCCGCGAGTCAGCACGCGCCGCGCACACGGGCTCGTGTGTGGACAATCTTATACTTACTGCTGGAAGAATGTGAGGGCTGAAGGCATAAAAGTGTTTAAAAAGTAATGAATTGACTTCAAATGATTAAGGAGTTCCCATTCCATGACTAGATTTTGACAAAGTTCGAGTTCGACTCAATTTTGACTGTCGTTAGCTTCCTCTGTTTTACTACTTCAGTGTATTTACCTACTTCAAGCAATTAGGTGCATTATTTCTGGCAAGATTAGTTATAATATAATAGCTTTTAACTCCATAAGTACGAGTTTGAGTTTGAAGTATTTAGCAGGTGCAATAATGATTTCACTTTTCGAATACTATAGTTAGTAATTATTCGTCTTAACCAATTCGTCATGTTTGAACATAGCCGACTAGGACCTATACACGAGTACATGAAATAGTCGAAAGCTAAACACAGTTGCGTGTCGGCTTTTCCAAAGGAAGACTATTAACATTTTTAGTCTGATTATTTTTATTATAAAAGCCGTATACACTGTTCGCCGGCGGGCCGCACCCTGTGTCAGCGGGCGATACGGTATTTCAGCTGCGTCGACACGCGAGCTCTTTGCTCGAGATTACTGCGAAATAGAACTCCGTACCCAGTAGACCCCCACGTTAGAATTTCGAACTTTCCTATTAGTCTAGTCACTGGAGTGTTGGATTTTTACTCGGTTCATTTGCCGTAGTAGTAACGTTTATTCACTATTCACGTTCTGAGTTCCTCGTAAGGTGAGCCCAAAGCTCGGCGAGGCGAACCTATGTACCAGTGTATGTATGGCAGTATGTACGTAGGTATAAGCTATGTGTTCACGTTACATAAACTGAGCGGCGACGGCTAGTCGGATCCGAGCGACCAAAATACGGGCACCTGACGCTCGAACCCTGGAGCGGGTTAGGCTGGGACCGCGTTGCTGTAGCGAGCGAGTCACATTTACTTCATTATGTTCATATTTTATTTTTATCTTTTTTCTACACTCTTTAGTTTCTGTAATTGATTGAAAATGGGTTTTAAAACACCTCAGTCTCGGAGGAAGCTCATGCTTGAAAGTAAATAATTACGGGCTGTGGATGATGGTGCTTTAATGACAATGAAGATTATTATGCGATATAAAAGATTTGAACCAAGTTGTATCTTGATTGCCACCTACCTCCGTCAAATTAAACTTGACAATATGTCAGCGCAACACTAAAACGACTCTGTAATATCATCGTTTGAATGACTTTTGCCTATTTTCCATGCTCTCCTCAACTCTTCAAACCGCCACGGTGTAGCAAATCAAGCTGCTGGTAACTTCTTCAGTACACGATCGCACTATCATTTAAACCTTGTCATTACCGCTATCGCTTGTCGCCCCGCTACCCGCTTCGCTCGCCATCCCACCCGCATCGTAATTTAGCAGCGAGCTCGCACAAAGCCGCCCGCTGCGGTTACTCGTCTTACAGCGGCGATTGTGCTGCGAGATGTTGACGCAGCTCCCCGCGCCATGCGGGAGTTTTCACTAGCGCCATTAATGCCTTCGACGCCGCTGACACGCGCCACGTCTTTAAGATGCTTAGTATTGCTAATTGCTGGCACCGAATTTATAATAGATTCAAAGCTTGATGATTTCAATGAACATTGAACACGATGGGTCTTGACATTTTATCGAAGTATTATAATCATTATC
The DNA here is from genome assembly GCA_946894065.1 of Acleris literana. Taxonomy (NCBI): domain Eukaryota; kingdom Metazoa; phylum Arthropoda; class Insecta; order Lepidoptera; family Tortricidae; genus Acleris; species Acleris literana. The sequence goes on along the minus strand of OX335685.1, from coordinate 4,844,760 downwards.
ATCGTTACCTAGTTGACTAAGTACCGATTTCACCATACGATGTTAAATTTAACCAATGTTAAGCGACTGTTAGTTCATACATTTTGACAGCTGTTAACGCTCTAATCGTCTGTTAAGTGGTTAACATCGTATGGTGAAATTGGTACTTAAGCCCTGTTAATCTACTTTACTAACTTAAACATAATTGTGTACTCAAAGTGTACTATCATCTGGTCTTGCATTGGGACATTTTAAATTGCCAGTAAATAAATAAAATGGGTTATTCTGAACACGATTTTATTAACACTGAATCCGTCTAGGTTATTAGTGCAATAAAATTACTGTTCCTCGCATTCCACTGCGAGAGACGCTAAGCCTTATTTAAAGTAAACTAAACATTCCACCGTTCGAAATTTAACATTCGCTGCCACCAACCAGAGACTGCATCCGATTTAAACACGCTCGGTGTGTCGTCGGTACGTAACGTGCGCGGGTTTCAACGCTGGGTGACCCGCATGCCGCGCGTTCAGTACACAAGTTCATCCGACCGAGGCGAGCACAAAGGCCACCTACAGCCGAAAAATATCGGTGACCTGCCCAGGGGCCGCCATTGTGGTTATCGATACAGCCTGATACGGTTTCGCGGGCTCTGCAGGGCTCGGGCTAAAATATATGTATTTTAAAATGTATCACAACGCGAAAAGGGTTATACAAAAAAACTTTCAATTATTTTATTACTGGCTTGGCTTTTGTGTCCTAAGTTTTAGCTTTATGACTGATGGATTTCAGAAAAAGTGACTTCGGACAAAAAGGCTTTTTGGTTTCACTAAGAAGAACGATATTTAGCAGATTCTTCGCGAACCTTAGGAAAGACCTAAGTCTAGCAATGGGCATTTTAAAGCTCTCAATAGTAATAGTCAGTCGTCAATAAGTTCATTATACAAAGTTTAGAAATATGAACGTGTTTAATAAGATAATTTTTTCAAGTTAAATAAAAGACGACAGCGTTTTAAGGCTGGCTCGTATTTACTGCCTGACCATTTTTACTGCTTAGAGGAGTTATCCACGTCCTTGAAGAGGTATTTGCGATCCCAACTAGGAAAGTTCACACGGTATACGGTTCACATTATTACGGGAAAAGTATCGTAAACTTAGCGACGGAGGAAAACACATCCTCTATAGGAGTAGCATCGGCAAGCTCAGCTGTTATTACCGTGTTCTCATAACCATAACGTTTTACACAGCCTTCGTCTGCAGTCCAACCCACTTTGCTTATTAAACCCGTTACTATATAATAAAGACGCTGTGGAGATTGTATGAACTATGGCCAAGGCAGTATAAAATAAGTACCTGAAGGGAAAATATTAGACGAGTCTTATTGTTATTTCGTTTTCGTGTCAACACGGTCACGTACAGATAATTTTCAATTACTTGATTTTTTCATCGTTTTTCCAAGTTTATGATCGCTCCTCGATAGTTCACCTCCAACCTGATTTATATACCGACGCTAGCGACTCCGAGCTAGGAGCTGTTTTAGTCTTTATGCTTCTTCATGTACGTCGGCGTCCGGTGCGCTGACGAGTTTTCGTCGACGTCACTCAACGACTGACGGCACGTCGTCTCACGTTTTACGATTCTCGCTTTGATAAACCCTCCTCCGCGCTGCATACGCTGCAGTGCCAGCGTAACGCCCAGAACGCGAAATTTATAGGCAAGAGCTCGAAAATGCTTTATTTGCGCTTCCCGTTGTGAAGTATTGCAGCGTTCCTATCACAAGTTTACCTTAAATATATTTAAAAGAAAATCCTAAAATCGATGGGTATGGGTAATAAATTACGTATTTTCTCTTTGCTTGAGGTGGTAAAAATAAATGCTGTTTTATAAAACAACTCTTTTCTTCATTGAAAACGGACAGACCACTGACAGGAACAAATGGAAACAGCAGGAGTTTGGTAAGGGTATGATGATTGAAGAAATTGGAATCATATACGTCTTTAAACTATGACAGGCGTACGTTAGATTCGTTTTCCAAGATTAGTGGTTTATTTTTTACTAAAGGAAATTGACTTGTGCAAGGAAGTGATTCCAAAGTTAGTTTCCATTAAAGACTTGCTGTTTTTATGCGTCGTCCGACGAATCGAGGTGCCCGCACTAAAATGAACACGTGGAAAATCCAACTCGTTTGCGCTTTCAAATGCTTGCAGATAAACCGGACTTTAATATACTTCTTTTATAGCTCCGATGATCTGCAAATGATGCTAGGATTCATAGTCATAGTCATATTCATTTATTGCTTTATGTTGTACATACATGGGGTCTTTAATATACAGAAGGTAGTTTCAACATTAACCCTGTAAGGGCTCTGCAACAAGACATAATAATATGTCTATTTAGAAAATCATATTTCAATTATTTAACGAACTAGCTGTTGGCCGCGATTCCGTCCACGCAGAGAAATATAGCCTATGTTACTCAGGGATAATGTAGCATTCTAACGGTGTTTTTTTTTTTAAATCAGTCCAGTAGAGTTTGAGTTTATTCGTTACAAACATACGAAAATTAAAATCTTTCTTCTTTATAATATATTAATATTAAGATGTAGATTCAGTGTAATTAAGGCTAACGATATAACTAACTAATTACTCATAAATACTTGCTCGTGGGCATCTTATAGCGTGTAACCGAATTGTGTCCCTCGCGATTCCGTCCGCCTAGAAAAATAAAATATAGCTGACGTTACTCAGTGATAATACTGAGAAATTCAGAGGTCGGAATAGGTAGTGCTTATTAACCTAAACTTGACTCATGTTCATTCATGCGTGAGTGAGATGGGAATACGTTATTGAATGAAGATGCATCAATTTTGGTTAATAAGCACTACCTATTCCGACCTCTGGATAATACAACTTTCTTACTGGTCAAACAATTTTTACAATCGGCCCAGTACTTTTTGAGTTTATTCATTACAAACAAATATTTTCCCTTCATAATATTAGTGTAGATAGTACCCTACCTAGCAATTATTTTACCTTGAAAAATTAAATTTTACATCGTAATAGCTACTGCAATCAGGCCAATCAGAACACGTTCTGATTGCAGTAGCTATTGTTCATAAATATCAGTGAAATAGATTCTAGAGATGGGCCGACTAGTCGACGATTAGTCGGGAAAGCCGACTATTCGGCATCATTTCTAGTCGGTGATTAGTCGGCAAAAAATGCCGAATATTCGGCACTTTATTGCCTACCTATAGGAAATATCGTTAAAAAATGTCCACACATGCGATTTTCTTTTCGACGTAGTTATAAAAAGCACTAGGTAGTTCGTTTTAATACTATAATTAGGGTTCTAATTGTTTTTTGTCGTGCAGAAAAATCGTAAACAAAACTGGTCAAAGGTAGGTAACAAAGCGCGACGGACGAAGCGAAACAAACGTTTCCGAGTTCACTCGATCTTAGCAAAATCCTACGATCGGCATTGCCGACTAGTCGGCCGATTATTCGGCAAATTGAAAACCGATTAGTCGGCAAAATCCGTAGTCGGCCCATCTCTAATTTAAATGGTACATTCCTTTCCTTATCAAAATTCCCTGGGGGTACTAATCCCCCACCTATTTAACATCCTTCGCTCCATCGCATCATCGGAACTAATTCGCACCTATCCGGTTATACAGCCGTCGTAAAGCATTGTCGTTGATCCGGCTCCGGCCGTACCGTCGGTCGTTCGCCGGAACAGTAAACGTGCCGTGCTAAGCTACGCCGGTAACGATATTATTCGACGGTAGGAGCACAATATCCCCACCGCGTTTTTAGGGTTCCGTAGCCAAAATGGCAAGAAACGGAACCCTTATGCCTCGTCATGACCGTCCATCCGTATATCACCGGCGTTTTACTAAAAATTAAATTAAATTAATTTATTTTGACAGTTCTTTTAAAACAATTTAAAATTTCTAAATTTATTTTTTAACATGTGAATGTTTTTGGAAATAATCGCTCCGGAAGTAGCATAAATTGTGTCCCCCCCCTTTATCTTTGGAACCGTAAGTCCAAAAATATAAAAAATACAAACGTAGCGTTTAATAAATATTCCAATGAAAATATTTTCAACATACCGTTTTACAAAAGGACGTAAGTGCCATGAAGATACGCTCTTCTGCTGGTGCACTTTTCCATATCGAATTTTTGGGATAGATTTTTGTGTTTGTAGCAACGGCTTCGGAACCCTCCGCTGAGCATGGTCCGACATGCTCTTGCCCGGTTTTGGATTTAGAACACTTCTAAAAGTGCTCTGGAACCGGAAATTCTGAACCCGGTATAGTGCCATGCCTTTAGTGTGCTCCGTTTACGACTAGAGCGAGAGAGAGCAGTGAATTTCGTTTTTTAGGGAACAGATAGTGTTCATTGGTTTAAAACTGTCGAAGCTTCCCGAAATGATGACTTGTCGTTTTGGTTTTATTTGATTGGTTATAAACCCTTAACGTCGGTGATTTTATCTACCATGTCATATAAATTATCATAACCTGCCAAATTCCTGGCAGTGAAACAGACAGAACAATAGCAGTCTAGCTCTATCCCTTTTTAGGCTTGGAATTTTCCAGTTTTAAACAGTTTATAATACGGCTTTGATCAAAAAACAAGCAGCTTTCAAAAACCCGACTGTTGCTAACAACTTTAAATCATTATAAATCCTAAATGAGCATTCAAAATTAAAAATGAGAAAGAAACCTGAGATGATTAATTCCAAAGATGATTTTTAAATACCTATTCAACGATACCCAACTTGTCATAAATAGTCGACTTTTATTTTATTTTTTACAATAAATGGCGTCTGGTTGCCGCCATATTGATTTTTTATTACTGTCACATCTTTAGCGACACTCACAAGATAATGACAAATCGATTAACATAAGAATCATCAAAATCGATCCTCGCGTTTAGTTTCTAGAGCGCCAAAAAAGAACAAACATACATTCAAACATATTATATTGGCCGATAAACGCATTACTCTCATTAGGCATTGTAAAAGGAAGAATTTGTTATCGCCAGTGATCGGAATAGGTAGAGCTAATTGCCTAAACTTGACGCATATTAATTCATGCGTGAGAGAGATGGGAATACATTATTGAATGAACATGGATCAAGTTTAGGCAAATTAGCTCACCTATTTCCGATCACTGGTTATCACCGAAGAACTTAGGCGTTTGTTTAGCGCATACCATCACAGTCACGACTTAACTGTGGTCCGTCAACACCTTCATTTGACTTGACGACTAGTTGGTTCCCGGTGGGTATTGGCAAATGGGTGTGTAATGTTTAGTATAAAAACAAATGGTCTAATTTTTATTTTACATAACACGAATCGCATAATTTCGATCTCTATAATAAACCAACGATATAATAATCATGATGTATAAAACGAAATGCATAATTTCAAAAACTATAATGTTGATAAATTAAAAAATATATAATTCTAACGACTTTCATTACGAGTACTATTAATGTGGTCACAGTTCTAACCTAACCTAACCTAGTTAAAAGAAATTGACTAAAAATGCATAGTAACATGGTTTATAAATTTTATATTAGTTATAATAAATGAGTGTTATGTTATGCGATCGTATGCCTGATGAAATTCTACAATTTGATTTTATGCTAAACGTTCATTATGCTTTTCGTGGTTAGTTAAATGAAATTATACAAAACGTTTTTAGACTAATTGAAGCGCACCCATGGGCAAATATGTGTGTGATCAGTAGCGGTCCCTGACTGAGCGGTCAGTGTATTTTTTCTCTACATAAGTAAGTTACCCTTTGTAAAAGCCTAGAGCTTATACAGGTTGGAAAAAACGAACGCCACATGGACGGCAACTACCTTAAATATTGGAAATAGCAAGTTCTACGCAAAGGAGACTTTCCTTTATTTAAAAAAACGGCATTGTTGCATTTTTGAAAAAATACTCTTCCTTAACCGGGAATTGAACTGGTCGAATATGACAAAACAATAAAGTCGTGTTTTATGATACAGATCGAAAAGGTCATTGATAGTGATCATTTATGTCTATAACACATACACCTTTAAATTAAATAAAGACCGTAAAAACCCTTCTTTATTATTTTATCATATTCGACCAGTTCGATTCCCGGTTAAGGCAGACGAATTTTCATAAATCCATAAATGCATGATTTATTTTTATCAAAAATAAAAGTAAGTCTCCTTTGCGTAGAACTTATACTTATAGGGATAAGTTCGAATTTTTACATTATTTACATTCACAAAAGTGTTTTTTTTTGTGCAGTTAAGAGTTTACTTACTTACTTACTTACTTGCTTTTTTTCAGGTAGTTGACGTCCATGTGGCGTTCGTTTTTTCCACTTGTGTAGTTTGGGACTTGACTTGAGTCAATTTGTGTGCGATTGTCTCCTGATATTTATTAATTTCCTAGAGAACGCCTGCGACTTCACAGCGTAGAATTATTTTCCCGCTACTCATATTCTACCCCTTACGGGTTGAATTTCCAAAAATCCTTTTTAGGAATCCTTCCAAATTTCAAGTCCAGAGGGCCCTGCCAAGATGCATTGCGCTAACTATCGTTTCTATTCTTTTCGTTTTTAAACCAATCGCGTCACTGGTAGACCACGTGACTTTTCGTATCACGTCATCTGCCAGTGACGCGATTCGTTTAAAAAAGAATGGAATAAAAACGATAGTTAGCGTAATGCATCTTAGCAGTGCCCTCAGCTAAGTCCAACCGTTTCGGCTGTGCGTTGATCGATCAGTCAGTCAGTTTATTCTTATATATTGTATAGATTATTTATTATTCAGTATGAATGACCATCAGAGGAGCCCCAACTCACCCTGCGCAGTGCGCTGTAGATAGTTTGGCGTGCACCGAGCTGCATTTTGCAGTTTGCGATCGCTTCCTTTACGGCCGCTGCGCCGCGGTTATTCTCGGCTGAAGTTACGTGTCGAGATTCACATTGCTATTACATTTTGTATAGGAAACCTGATTTTATTTTCGAATTAGGTATATTTCTAGCTATCACAGCATACTATTTACAGACGATAAATCTGTTTCTGAAAGGTCATTTCCTTTGCTTTTTCCACATTTCGTAGCAATAGTGGTTAGGCGTTAATTTTTGACTACTTTCTCCATTCATGAGCTATATTTCAGGATTCCTTGATAATGTACCACTGTCTTTCTTTAATAGAGTAAAATATTTTGTTGGTTTATAGGCTTCCTTGGTTGGGGTTAACGCTTTCTTTCATAGTTAACTTATCTATTCCCTGAGTTTTACACCAATTCTTCTCAGAAAAAATGTTCTTTCTTTCACTTAGAATTGATTGTTTTCTTTAAGCAATTTGATATTAAAAAGAAAAATATGAGTCTGGTTGTCATAGGATCAGACGACACGTATTGGTGCACAGCTGGCAGGTGGGCGTCGAGTTTACGACTCCCGCTAACGAGCGCGCGGAGAAGACGCCGCGCATAAACCCGCCCGAGCGTCCTGTCCACCTCGACCGTACCTATTGGTTCTTACTCGTACTTAATCTGTGCTCGTGCTTACTCTTTGACTGCATCTTCTTTATATAACTACCATGCACAGGGGGGTTACCATGACATACTAAAGCAGTTCAGTTTCGGTTGAGAAAAAAGGACAGAGCTATAGCAGTTAAACAGCTCTGTCCCTTTCTCTCAACCTAAACTGAACTGATTTAGTACATCATGGTAACCCCCCCAGTTCCTCCAGCTTCATCACTTTTGTCTTCTATTACTTTAATCAATTTAAACTCTATAGGGTTCCTCGATAGAAATACTTCTTCCTCAACTTCTTTTCATAGCAACTCGCTATTTTTACCCACAAAAAATTGCTGTTTTCAACATAAATACCTGTAGTCTAAATTTAATAGATAAATGTTTATATTGACTCTGCTTTGACATAGCAATGGATGACACGTATTGGTGCACAGCCGGCAGGTGGGGCGTCGAGTTTACGACTCCCGCTAACGAGCGCGCGGAGAAGACGCCGCGCATAAACCCGCCCGAGCGTCCTGCTCCTGTCCACCTCGACCGTATAGGCTACTCGTGTTCACGCTTTGAAGCAGACTGCATCTTCTTAATGTACTAGGTTGCTATCCACCTCCATCACTTTTGTCTTCTATTAATATAGTCAATTTAAACTCTAAATATATCGTCGATGGTAAATACTTGCCACTTCTTTTTATAGCACCTCGCTATTTTTTACCAGCTCTTCTTCTTTACCCCCAAATTATAGCTGTTTTCAACATAAATACCTATAAGCAATCTAAATTTAATAGATAACTGTTTATATTGACTCTGTCATAGCAATAGACGACACGTATTGGTGCACAGCCGGCAGGTGGGCGTCGAGTTTACGACTCCCGCTAACGAGCGCGCGGAGAAGACGCCGCGCATAAACCCGCCCGAGCGTCCTGTCCACCTCGACCGTATAGGCTGTTATGCTCGTGCGCAGTTTGTACAGTGCGACCATTTTCTTAATAGCGATCGGCAATCATCGTTTTTCTATGACACACGAGTGACAAATATACTATCAGTTGCGAGTGCAAGCGTAATAGCGATAGCCAGCCGAAAGCTATTAAGAAGCTGGGAATAGACAGCATAAATAAGTGATCATTTATGTATTTTGTCACTTTAACGTCGTGTTTGAAATGTCATACAAAATTGTGAAACGATTCAAAGCGACAAGGTACATAAATGATCCATTATTTATGCTGTTGACTGTACGTGCATTTGCTAAACCCACATTATGGAAGATTTGATATCCTAACCGAAGTAGTTTTACCATTATTTATAGCCAATGTTACTTGACGATCCGTTTTAGATTGGTTGTTGCTGCTAAGTATAAGCTATGTTTTGCCTGCGAATTTCATCAAAACCACTGTTTCAGTAACACAGACGATTTCACTTGCACATTAATAATGTTATTAGGGATGTTTAAGAAAATCTAGTGTCTTAAACGGTGAAATTACTGGACCAACTTCAATGCAAAAGGCCAAGGACCTCTATTTCAATTTATTTTAGCCTACCTGGCTGGTACAATAATATTATAATTACGTTGTTGATATGTATAATAGCTCTAGCTCTAAAAATATGATCACAATATAAAAGGTTAAAAATTGAATTTTTTTTTTTTCTTTTAGTAGGCCCTGTAAGCACTTTCTCATATTTGAGTCTACCAACGCTTGTCAAAGCACCACTGTTGGAGAAGAAGAAGTCAGTCTTGTTTTCAAAATAGTCTTAAGCTGTCATACAAAAACTGATTATTTCAGAATTATATAAGCAAAGGAAGTTTACGTTACGTTACTGTAGTTATTCACTGATACAGCTACGTAGCTAATCAGAATTATAGCTCTGATGAGTAGAACGAACTTAGTCCATGATCAGGCGATAAAATGGACGTAAATAAAGCCGTTCGGCGCGCGTCGATCAGCGACCGGGCCCGGGGGACCTGGCTCAGCGCCGTCAGGCTCTTTTACGTACGAAATTCTAACCGTTACTTTTATGCTACTCACACTTCAGTAACTAGCAAAAGAAAGAAAAGAAAAAACTGGTACAGCAACATCGATTAGTTCTTTCTTTTCTTCTGGCTCAGTTATGCAATGCTGGTGAATGGATCTTGTGATTGCATAGCTATTGTGCATAAATGTCAGTGAAATAGATAGAATGCGATAGAATGCAACCTACTTTTGGCGTGGATAACTTTTGAACGGGTCCAATTGATTTCCACAAAATCTGGCTAAGAACTATTCCTATTAAATTGGTCTATCAGAGCTATGATGCCACAAACAGACACACAGATACACAGGAATGCACACTCAAATAATTAGAGCCAACCAAGAGAGATTTTCTTTTAGTTTACATTGCAATTACCATCCAATCAATGATCCAATTGGTCAGTGAAATTATTAACCTCGTAAGTTCCCGCGTACAGGAACTAATGATAGTAGTTCAGACCTGACTAGTGACTACTCACTTGAATACGAAATTATAAAAAAAGCGGTTATTAACGAGGTATTATAGGCGCTAAATACAAAGGTATCACTTCAAAAGCTGAAAGCTTTCCGTGTCATGCTGAAGCAATAGCGACCTGCGCACGTAAAGTTCGGACCGGATCTGCGCTCCGAACCGTACGTGTAAATGCAACTGTCATAGTAAAATAGTAAAAAATGTACGGTTCGGAGCGAACCGTAGAATGGTGCGTGGCGTTTCCCACGGTCCGAACTTTACGTGAAAAAAGCCGCTATTTTCTTGGTAATAAGTACATTCGGTAGTTAGGACTACCGCTATTATAAAACACAGGACCTCCGTTCCAGGCGGTGAAAACCATATCGTCTTTGACCTGTTATCGTATTGTCAACGTTATGGTAGCTCTTATTTACTTGACAGTAATGGCGGCCGAGTTAGAGACAATACCACATGTCAAAGACGATGTGGTTTTTACCCCCTAGAAAGGAGGCCCTAGGGGCCCTGGCCAAGATGCAAACGCTACTTACGCTCTTTTCTATCACTCAAAATGTATGGGATGACATTCTCGTGCGTTACGATAAACCACGTGGTCAACTGTAATCGCATAAATTTTGAGCGATAGAAAAGAAAAACGTTAGTAGCGTAAAACACGGTATTGTCTGTCCGCCATTACTGTAAAGTAAATAAGAGCCATCAAAACGTTGACGATACGGTAATATGTTAAAAGCAAGATTTTACCGTCTTGGAAACCTTAACTATCAAATAACTGTTTAGGTTTGCCTTTTAACAAAGAGAAATTCGCTCGTATATTTATTCAAATCAAAATATCTAAATTCAGCAGTATATTCAAAACGTATGCCTAATGTTGCTGCTAGTTTTCATTAATTATAATTTTAGGGATATAACTGTTATAATTTAAGACCAGCAGGTATGGTATGACTAATGTCACCATTAAACGGCTGAGCTCGCACAAGGCTGTAAGTAGCATTCGGTTACAATCCGCCCACGGGCAGTAATGGCCCGTAACGATTAGCGGGATACCTAGATGAATAAACAGTGACTAATTAACTAAAGGTCAGCCCAGCGTGGGCAGATAAGCTGAACGTGTCAAGGACGATATCACCAGATTAGTGGACTTCCCTAGTATTCTACTGGCACAAAAGCACAGGTTATATAATAGTACAAGTACAGAATCGGCTCTATAATAAAACAGCGCAGCGGTCAATCGAGGCTACTCTTTGCTTTACTTTTTAACAGAAAATTCGTACTAATTTCAACGCATCCCGGCCAAAACAAAAGACGTCTGAATTAGTGCTGAAAAGTGTTGAAGTTGGCCTTATAAGTAGCGGCACACTTTAGTGCTTTGTCACTTTAACGTCATGTTTGAACTGCTGCGCTAATCTGTCGAAGGCGTTAATGCGATAAGGTACAAAAATGTGCATACCTAGTTATCCTTGGACTAAAGGATAATTTCCACAAAACTGCTCGTATCGCATCGGATCGTAATGGGATTTACAATCTTTAAACGATATTAAATCATGTACACAGTATTCAACTCTATATTACCAAGCCGCGCACACCAGCTTGACCGCGGGCGTCTTCCGCGACACGCGATCGTAGCTGAAAGTATGCTGCGACGCGCGATCGGCTCCGTCATAAATAGACAATAATAATTTTGACGGACGCGATCGGCTGTCGCCGCATCCGTTCGTATCCGATGCGATGCGAGCCCTCTGTGCCATTTTTCGTCGTTATACAATTTACAATGTAAATAAAAAATCATGTTCTAGTGCTTATAGGACGGCGAATCCTAATCGAAAACTAGATTAATGTTTGTGCCCAGTTGAAAAGTTGCTAGCGTTCTATAACGCATAAATTAATTAATCTATCAATACTGCGCGGGCAAGCGCGTTCAGTCGAAGCAGTCATTAGACGTGGGGCGCGGGCGCTCCCCACACACGGGTGCCGGGGGGCGCGTCCGCGGGTTCCTTGCTCTTTTTGCATTTCTTTCCGATGCAAATTTCTCGTCGCGAACAGCGCCAGCGTGGAAATGTGGATTGGGAATTTTCGGTAATGTTTTTTGGGGCGAGTTGTTCATTACGCCGGAATAGATTCGCTCTAACGAATAAAGGAATTTAAATATTAAGGTCTGGCTTGTAGGGAGTAATTTAGAAACGCGGTTTAACAAATCTACAGTTTTTCAAAGCTTTTTAGAAACCAATAAGCAGGTTTCGTATGCCGGGTTTCGATTCTTTGTTCTTTGTTCGCGTGAGGTTCCGGAGAACCCGTCCGGGGATCGACGGGAACTAATTCCCGGGTCTGTCCGTGTTGCGATTACTCCTCGGGGTCCGCACACGCAGGCGACTCGTAAATCAATATCGGCGGACCCTTATTAATTAGTACGTTCGTTACGCGCCTCCCCCGCCGGTCTTCCGGCTCGCGGAGAACGTAGAACGTTTTTAATTAGTATCCCCAAAGGGAACGGAAACTCGTAGGCAGCGACCGTGTTGACACCTTGCTCGCTGAAACTTAATAAGACCCATGCAGCGTCGGCGGCGCTAATGAACACCCACACTGCCGCCCGGCGCTGCTCACAATGGCGGAACACGAGCGAGGAATAATGGCAGTATGCTCAATTCTGCTGTTGCCCCACACTTTGAAGACATCTCAACAATTCAAACAAAGGAATTAGTCTGCTTAGAGCTCATCCTCATTTCTTAGTAAAACAAACGTTAAAATCGCTTTAAGAATCATCTGCTTGCTTTGCGAACTTGGCGGAGCTCCCGTAAACAATAAGTTCGCGTGTAATGCTCGTTACGTAGTGTCATCAAGAAAAGATTATCTGTGGATGTTGTAAATCGCGCGGGAGGCAGGAAGGCGCGGGCCGCGGCGTCCGGCGGCCGTCAATTAGGCCGGGGGGCGCGAGACGCGGCCCACGTACTCGCCCGGCGCCCGGAAACCCGAGCCTATATACACGCGCATGTAGCGATGCCTTCGGCTCCGTAATTAATAGCGGGAGGTCGAACCGGCCGTCGTCGGCCGCCTAATCTTGAACCCTAATTATTATTCAGAGAGTTTTTCCCGCCGCTTGTTTATCCCGAGCCCTGATGAAAGAAAACTCGCGCCAGACGCTGTTTTATGTGCCTCCGCTGTCTTCTTAATGCGAAATATTCGCCGAATCGTAAACGTAAATTGGACGTTTGCCTCATTATGATTATTGAGTTAGCTTTATGTTCTCGATTCTTTCGTTTTCCCCTCGTGGGGAGGCTGGTTGTGTTGCTCGCGGTTTGCGATGCGTTTGTTTTTATTGCTTTTGTATCAGCCTTTACATTTGTGAAAGCGGTTTTTATTCTTTTGTATTTACGGAAAGTTTAATAAAACCCGGATAGCGGTTAGGATCCCACCCTGACCAGTCTATAAGGCATAGGAGAGTTTCCGTCAAATTTATGCAAATTAAACCTTAAGTTTTTAAGTTCAGTACTTACTAAGGGTCAATGCAAAAGACCAAAACACAACATAAATATTTACAATTACATTGCAATTTTATCGGTAAGGAATACGTGATCCCTTTTGATAAATCTCATATAAACCAAAACTCTGTCCTAGCGCGCCATTACGCTTTAATATCACGCTGTGGAAAAGTTGTGGACAATAAAAGTTCGCCGAAAGTGGGTCAAAGTTGCCGCGTAATATATATGTAAGTAGGTCCGTCTGCCGCGTCTGCCGCGTTTGCCGCACCTGCCGCGTCTGCGGAGTGCTATCTGCCGTCTGCGACAACACGCGACGTGAATTCATACATTTTAATCGGTATTATTTTATACATCGTTTTATCTTGCCTCTGGCCAGAAAATGAGAATATTTTTGCTGTAGGTGCGTAAGCCACGTGGGCTCTTCTACATATATTTCAGTACCGGCGCTCTCCCAGAGAAGAACACTGTTTGTAAAAAGAGCAACAGTTAAAATAATACAAAAGTACACCGCTGCACAAAAAAAAAACAAGTTTTTAAAACCCACATTTTTTGATATTGTCGTCGACAGATGTAAAAAAATGTAACCCTCTTCTTATCTTTGTATATGTAAACTCATTATTGCACATAAAAAAAATTACAAGTAGGTACAGCGGAGTTCATAAATATGTATAAACTTTAGTACCTTGTCACTTTAATCGCTGTGACCATTCATATATGGCAGTTTAAACATGACATTAAATAGACAAGGTACTAAAGTGTACACATATTTATGAACTCGACTGTACGTAAACAAACTTATTAACGTATACAAACTTACTTTGATTAAAATATTACACTTCATATGTTAAAATCCACTAAACTGTTTAGGCTACGGAACATGCCAAAGATATATACATACACTCAAAAAACATAAACCCCCTCTTGCCGCAATTTATTCTATTCGAACAGCCTGAACCCACCGCCATGCAAAGGCCTCACCCAGATTTTTAAACTGTCTTAAATGCAATAGTTACATAATAGTACATTACTACAGAGGCCGGGACAAAAGGGGTTGCCGGCCGAAGACATATAGACGGCCGAGCAAAGTGAGGCCGGATAGGTCTGAGGCGGGCAACCCATATTTCCCGCCGAGGTATGTAGTGCTTTTCTCAAACATCAAACATAATAATAATTCATTAAAAAAATTAAAACAAAAATTACAAAGTCGAATTACTAGGAGTGCATAAACATTAAAAGTAACCTACAGTGCTCAGTCATCCGCGCTGTATCGTGTGCGCCCGCCCGCCGGTGCCCCGCAGCCCGCAGCGCACCGCCTGCGATCTAAGTTGCGGTACGCACCCCTAAATACCTTTGTTCTCCTAGTACTTTAGATAAACATGCAAACGCTTTGGTTGGATGCACGGCTTAGTTAGTATAGGTATTAATAAAAAAACAGCTATCTAGCCTGTTCATAAACACAGCCGCCATATTTACACTAAAATAAAATAAAAAATCGTTTATTGTTTTTTTTAATACGCATATTGGCAGAATGTCATGATGCCTGTGCCACACATTTATGTGGAATATTATGGAAATTAAAAAAGAGGACTTTGCCGGCCTAGGCCTGCACGATTTGTTTGAAATTCCATAAACGACCTCTTGTCCTAGCAGCACCTGAAACGTCATACTTGGCGGCCTATTATAAGGAACATAACATCAATATTTCATGGCATGTTTGGAAAACATGTTAATTTATATCGACATTATACAACTTTAGGTATATGCTAACATTGTTAAATTTACTGTGAAACTTGAATCTATTTTCCTCGACAAAAGTTACATAATGTCCATACCTAATGCTTTATACTCCTTTACGCTACATCTGAGACAAAGAAAATGATTTTCAAGTTGGAGCTTGCAATAAAGCCTAAAAAGCTCAGCGGAACCGGACATACGGGCGGACGCAGGCGCAGTTGGCGGCCATTTTTACAGCTTTTTTAATTTTCTTGCTTATCCAAAGACGTTGATTGCGAAGCGCTCTGTACCGAATTTTGGCCGTTTTCGTGCTTTGAATTGACAAGCTTTTGTTTACTTTATGAGCATTTCTAAAAAGTTTCCCTTATGAATTTATGGAATAATTGTAATATCCAGCGTTACTTAAATGATTTTTTGTGAAGTTTCTTTAACGACGAGTTGTCTTTAGATAAGATTATGTTCATTATTTTAAAGGTGCAATTAGACGTTAAACATATTTATGCCGTGTGAAATATTAAAAGTACGCATATACTTATGTCTACATTCTTACCCATTTTTAAAGCGAATAAAATGAATATTAATATTTAAAGGACACTTTTTGTGCGATGTTGCTATTTTACTTTTACAAAAAACATTTCATTTATTTTAAAATTTCTGCTTTGTCTAAAGGTCAACTGGTAGAGGGTTATAGAGATTAAAGAAACCAACAAATAAATACCTACTTCTAATCTAACGAATAAAAATAAAAAATACATAATTCTTCGATGTTTAGATAGTCAGAGTACCAAATAGTGTCAAAATGTTGCTTTTCGTTCAAATTCAAACTCAATAAGTCAACCGACTCCATTAAACCTCATTACTTTCCGCGCTCTCGGTTCAAAGAACTCGACTAATCGCCCAACAACGCGGCAATCTTCTTATCAGCCAATTTACCTCAGTTTCCGTACATGCCCATGTATCTGCGTAGGTAAATCTGAATACAAATGAAGACATTAGCCCCGGCCGCTCGTTAGCCAAGGACGGAGCTCGCTGGAAGGGCCAAGGGGTTTTATGACCGCTGCAAATTATATGCAGAGCTGTGGTGGTTATTTTATACAGCTAAAACTAATGAGTAGAAGGGTTATGGTCATCTTTATCACGGCGGATAAAACTTCCGTCACTCTCGCACTTAAATACTGGTCAGAAAGTGACACATGTTTTATCCACATCGATAAACACGACCATAGTAGCCCTCAGTGGTGGTTATAATTTTATCCAGTACAGTAAAGTACAGGGTTATTTGGTACGCGGTACAGGGCTTTATGTTAGGCGGTAAAAACCGTATTGTCTTTGACGTGTTATGGTATTGTTTCTAACTTGGCCGCCATTACTGTCAAGTAAATAAGAGCTATCAAAACGTTGACAATACGATAACAGGTCAAAAACGATAGGGTTTTTACCGCCTAGAATATCGGCTCAGTTGTTTTATCACGGAAGCTAAACAGCGATAGACATCTGCAGTACTATTAATACTGTTTTAGGGAACACCTTTAAACCCAGAATTATTTTTTCCCGACTTTTAATTTGTCCGATTTTTAACTTGAAGATCACAATCGATTTCTGCCCCCGAACAACATCTATTACATATTCTCATCGAAAGACACATCGCAAGTTTCCGCAAAGACTTTAATTTGCTCGCTTTTGGTGACGCGGGTTTGAACCTTGGCCTTTCCAGCAGCCATATTTCCCTCGCAGCAGTGTCCAAGGAGACCCGCATTTGCACCGGAATGGGTATTGAATATTTGGATACGAAAGTAGTTTTCATTCGCCCCAGCAGGAGTCTCTGGGGCCGGGTGCTGTCGGGAATTACTCGTGTAAGGGTTCTCTCGTTAAGATTATAAACATGCCGAAGGCGTAAATGAGAAACGAAGCGAATTATACCAAAGCATTTTTTGGAACTTATTCTTTTTTTGGTTTGATACATTTCATTGAACCATACGCAATACGAGTATATTTATCAGTGTACTTCATAGAAACCGTCCTTCATCCGTCACTCTCGTACTTATTACGTGTCAAAAAGTGACGGATGCTTTATCCACATTTTGTCACGCGATAAATGTAGCCATATTAGGCCCCCTTAGTTCGTTTTTCCTTTGAGAAATGTGTTTACTGGTAAACTTAAAATAAAAAAGGGATAATGAAGTTAGGAGATGGATGGAATGTGTGAAGAGAGATATGAAAAACAAGGGAGTGCTCCGCCGACACCAATAGATTGGGGTGCAAGATGACAATGAATGGCCTAAGAAGTAAAACTAACGTTTCATATACCTACTCCAACACGAACAAAGGAACTCGAATTGCGCTACCGATTTGAGCGAGGATAGATGGACGGACAGTCGCACAAACAAGGGGTCAAAACAAAACACATCCCCTTTTTTAAGACTATTAGGTATGCATTTGTATTATTCCTAACGTATATTTTATTTTGCCTCGGTCTACCTAACAAGCGATTCCTACCATCAAATAACCACGTATCATGATTATTCACGACGGAGTTGGACTTACGTCACGTCTCGTCGTTTTGTCCGCCGGCCACAAACCTCGGCCGCCCCCCTGCCCGGGTGGGGGTGGTCACCCGTCTTAATCCGCGCCCCGCGATTACGCAGTCACGTCTCACGCGCCCTCTCTCGGCACTAAGCTGTCTGTACTCACTAGTCGAGTTTACTGCTTTTTCTCGAGATAACTAATGGTATTTTACTGGTAATTACATTAGTAAAGTCACAAATTAAGTATCGCAAATGATAATAAACTAAAGTCCGACTGTTGCCCAATATAGTAGCCCAATGACACTAACAGTCGTTTTATCTCGAGAAAGAGGGTTTGCCATACCTGTATGTGTGTAGACGCACATACAGGTGTGACGTGCACGTTGTCTTTGAGTGCGTAGCTGTCGTAGCTAAGCGAAGTCGTAGTGTGCGTGGCTATACGTGTTACAACACGTTCTTTAAAGGCCCAGACACACCGGTTGCGAGACGTGCACGTGCACGTGCGCGTTCACTTTCCACTGCGTTGTATAGTATGAATTATCATTACGACATGTCAGTATACAACGCAGTGGAAAGCGAACGCGCACGTGCACGTGTACGTCACGCAACCAGTGTGGGTCGGCCTTAAATCATATGACATCCCATTCATTAAAATCAGCACAATAGTTTAACTAGGAGCTAGAGTAGAATATCAGATAAAAAAAGTTAACGCAGGCGGACGGACGGACGCGGACAGACAGATGGACGAACGAACAGCGTAGGTTTAGTTACAGGGACGGGATGAGGTATTTCATCTCTAATTTGAGTAAATTAATCGATAATTGGAAGTCTACATCTAGTAAGTTTTTCACTTACATCCGTATATTCTAATTTGCTTTTTCATGAGCAGGCCCAGGAACACTGCTTTCTGGGTCCACAAAGTAATCACTTAGCGAGCTGGGACAAGGGCCGGACGGCTTCGGTTCGGCGTTAGTGATTGATACGTAACGGCTTTGTCTTCACGTGGGGGAAATCTAAGACGTGTTAACCCGAGTACGTCTAACGGATGAATCGGTCTGAGCCGGTTTAAACACAATATTCTACCGCTACAACGCTTTAGGAAACATGTTTAATTGTTCAATATGTGTGTAACTAATGAATAATACCTATGTATATTGCATATGTCAGATAGACATAGCCTATGTTTATCTGAAATAATGAAACTTTCAAATGTTGAAGGAATTTCTTAAACAGGTGAAGTATTGAAGAAGACGCTCCACATACCTCAACATACCTACACTCAACGTCACAAAATTGTGACTCTCTATTACATTATTATTAGTTCAGAAGATATAGGAATTATTATTATTATAAAACTAGCGGCCGGCCCTCGCTTCGATTTAAGTCCCAACAGTCACATTTTTTTTCCAAAATCGGAGAAAACATGAATCGGGTGCTATTTTTTTAAACTCCCCTTGTAGATCAAGGGGAGAGGCCTTGCCCAGCAGTTGGATACTAATATAGTAAAAAAACGGGTCGACGGTTTAGCTGTGAATGCATAACAAACAAACAATCAGAGTTAGTTTCACATTTATAATATTGGTACTTATGGATGGATAACACCGCGCCGAAATCAATTGTCACCCATACCAAGCTAGTTGACGAGTATCCCTCATAATTTCTCCGACGGCAGACTGTCTTAGTCTTAACTGATTGTAGTGACTGAGCTGCAAGTTGTTATCTACTGCACCCGTATCACTATCCTGAGATGTCCCGCTGTCTAGGTTTTCAAACGTCTCAGTGCTTTTGTATTATGCCTAAAAGCAAAACAAACAACAAAACATAACATACAAAATACTAAATATAAAAAGTTATTTTGTTGGGATTCGTAAGTGTCAACAGCGTGTCGTTTTTTTAGACGGTGGAGTGAATATCGACAGCAAAAGTATGTTCGGAATGTACAGTCGTCTACAACGAGATGTATCTACTTTTGGACCTTACTGCAAAGCAAGCAGGTGCAAAATCATCTTTGCAGTAGACTGTACTTTTCTACGCTCCACATTTTTCTAAAACATTTGTAACTAATGCAGAATCTAGACATAGATTTACCTAGAGCAGTCGTTAATGTAAAAGAGAAATTCAACCCTAATTTTTACAAACTATTGTTCCAGGGGGCCTAATATAGCTGCGTTTATTGCGTGACAAAATGTGGATAAAACACCCGTCACTTTCTGACACTTATATAAGCATGACAGTGACGGATGCTTTATCTTTGCCACGCGATAAACGCAACCATATGGTCTATGATCCGAATAGGAGACGACCTTCACGACGGATGGGCTTTAGACGGGCTTCATACTTTCGATTAGTATGTAATTTGTGTATTAAACACGTAGTGACTGAGCTGCAAGTTGTTATCTACTGCACCCGTATCACTATCCTGAGATGTCCCGCTGTCTAGGTTTTCAATCGTCTCAGTGCTTTTGTATTATGCCTAAAAGCATTAGATTAACCTTTTGAACGCCATACGTCGAATACAAAATGTGCCACCCACACGCCAAACATGTTTGCTATGCTATGCAAATTACACCTTATTGCTACCAAACAAAGTCTCTTTTAATCTTGAACTCTTAGCCGACGTGGCATCAGTGGCACGACTTTTAGTTGACGGCCAGAGCCGACTGTGGCGTTGAAAAGGTTAAGAGACGTTCTTTGTATAAATAAATAAATGTTACGGGATAATATTATACCAATTGACCTAGTCTCAAACCAAGCTTTAGGCTTGTAATATGGGTACTAGACAACAAGACTCAGGAACAAATACTCGCGCTCATCACACAAATATCTGCCCTTACCGGGATTTGAACCCAGGACCGCTAGCTTTGTAGGCAGGGTCACTACCAATCTTATTCGGGTGTTAAAACATTGTTCCATTCGTAGTGTAACTTTATAGCAAAAGCTTATGCGAACTAGGTATCCTAGATACATTAACCCCGGGTCACCTTGTTCTTTCTTGTTACGATTACCTTTATCGCAAATAGATTGCAAATGGCATTACAGATATTATTTTCTTCGCTATCTTACTGTGACTTTGTGACTATGTACAATCACCTTGAGTCATCTTAATAGACTACTTATTTCATAAAAATAATATACTTAAAGACGATTTCCATGTCCATCCATACATCCCACCACTCATTTTCGCCTACGGGAGCTCTATTGCAATTTATTTTGAGTCTTCTTGCTTCTATAGTTAATTATATAATCAATTATATCTCTTACTGTCAAGGGAACAAGAGCTATCATCACTTCAACAATACAGCCTTGGCCAAAAGTATAGAGCCCCCCACTTTTCCCTTTGTAACTTATAAATAAAGTATTATTTTCTAATTTCAAAAATATACAAAGATGTAAAATATAAAATGTGTTTGCACATGTGCAAATTGTTAGTAGATTATCATTTTGAAGTAACTATTTTCGTGTGAAATCTGAAACTACAAAAAATCGGGTTCTACAACAAAATGATTCATTGTATTTTTTATTTTTTTTCCACGAAATTACGCTTAACGTCAATAAATACGACTATTTTTCCGATAGATATACAACTTTATAATATAAGACATAATAATGTGGAAGTTGCGGAAAGTTTCCAAAAAGTTGGAAAAGTTCCGGAAAAATTCACTAGAAATATAGAAAATTTAAATTTAAGAAACGGAAAGTTTCAATCTCCATACAAAATTGTGAGAAATTTCCGAAATTTTCCTCATGAAATGTTCCGCAATTTTGGAAAGTTTCCTTTGGCACATCACAACATGGGTGTCTCAATACTTTTGGCCAAGGCTGTATGTCTCTTCCTTATCTTCTTTTTCCTCAGCCCTACGCTAATCGCAGTGGTAAATAATTAAAATTACTCCAACCATTTATCGATTCTCTAAAGCGCCACCTGTTGACCGTCAAAGTTAAACAAAGGGTTGGTCACGACGTGAAATCGTTGATGGGAATTTTCTCGCACGGCCGTTATTTGTTGAGTACTCTTCTAATCGATTTAAGTCGAGTGATGAGTGGTAACTTAAGTGAGATTGCCTCGATTGAGGAAACGATGAAATCTTAAAGAAAACATCCAAAATACTAAAGATAAAAAGGTATTTTGATGGGGTTCGTAAGTGTCAACTGCGTGTCGTTTTTGTAAACGGTGGAGTGAATATCGACAGCAAAAGTATGTTCGGAATGTACAGTCGTCTACAACGACATGTATCTACTTTTGGACCTTACTACAAAGCAAGCAGGTGCAAAATCATCTTTGCAGTCGACTGTACTTTTCTACGCTCCACATTTTTCTAAAACATTTGTAACTAATGCAGAATCTAGACATACTCGTAGATTTACCTAGAGCAGTCGTCAATGTAAAAGAAAAATTCATCCCTAATTTTTACAAACTACGGTTCCAGGGGCCCTAATATAGTTGCGTTTATTGCGTGACAAAATGTGGATAAAACATCCGTCACTTTCTGACACTTATATAAGCACGACAGTGACGGATACTTTACCTTTGCCACGCGATAAACGCAACCACATGGTCTATGATCCGAATAGGAGACGACCTTCACGACGGACGGGCTTTAGACGGGCTTCATACTTTCGATTAGTATGTAATTTGTGTATTAAACATGCAATTGCAATTTTTTTTAAAGTTTTTTATTAATTATATAAATACTGGACTGACATTTTTCAGCCTACCTATTCGCCATATATTACTTAACATATTAAATTAGATATTAAATACTTTTTATCGAATAAACAGCCCGGTGAAGGTCGTCTCCTATTGGGATCTCTACTAATACTAGGCCCGCAGGTAAAAGGCGACAATTCGGTATAGATTGCGTAGGCGACTTAAACTTAAGTTTATTAGTTATCTAGGGCTCTATTCTGCTCGGTAATACCATATTGCTTTTGACATGACATCTCAATGTTATCGTTTTGTTTTAACTCAACCACCATTACTGTCAAATAAGTATACCGAAGAGCCACCATAACGTTGACAATATGATAACATGTCGAAAGCAATATGGTTTTAAATTTGATCTAGACGCTGTTATTAGCAAAACTCGATAGCGCCTGGTGTGTCGGGAAAATTGCGTAAATGCAAAAAAAAACGGAGCCTGCTGTCTGGCAAAAATATGTATGCCAAATGTATCGTTGCCCAACTTTTCCATTTGCCAACTTAATTTTATATAAATATTTCAGGATTTATTTCAGCACCTTCGTGTAGAACCCTATAGGTTAGGTTAGGTTAGTTTTTCATAAAATCCTGAAATATTCACGGATACAGAAAACAAAGCGGGTTGGCAAATGATACGGTTGGGAAACGATACATTTGGCAAACAAATTTCGCCGAAACAAAGGACGGATGTCCCGACTTCGACAACCGAGGTGTCGTGGGTGTCAATGTGTACTTGTTTTAAAATGTGCGAAATAAAAAATATTCACTAACACTATAATGACGACATTATCCAAACAGCGGTTGGGTGTTATAAAGCTTGCCTTTTGTAAAACTTGTTAACATAGCAAGCTGAATAGTGAACTTTTCGCTATAATTGGAGGAAGGCGAGTGTAGAATGGATTCATTTTTTCATACGCATTGGAATGCGAGCCGCTGGCCTCTCGCTAAGACGGTAACACCTGATTATGCAGTCACACGTTCCGAATAACTGTAGGTAATGCATGCAATGTAACTGATCTCTAACCCGCATATAATCCAATAGCTTTTTCCCGTGACTTTGTCAGCGCAGAAGTTGTTAAGGCGCTAGGCGAGCCGAGCACGAGCCGAGCACGAGCGGAGCACGAGCCGAACACAATTCGTCTAGTGTGTCTAAGGTCAACACTAGACGAATTATGTTCGGCTCGTGCTCCGCTCGTGCTCGGCTCGTGCTCGGCTCGCCTAGCGTAGACCCACCTTCAATCCCTGGTTTGAACTGTTACATTTTTTGGGATAAAAAGTGCCCTCCGTCCGACTCAGGCTATAAAATCAAAATCAAAATCAAAATATTTAATCAGTAAATTGGCCACATACTTACGGGCTCTTTTACACGTCGGTGATATACAGTGAATCTACCAGTCGCTTCGGACAAGACCATCATTGCGAAGAAGAAGCGCCGCAAGAAACTCCAGCAGAAGGTCATTTTTTCAAACATAAAATACAATAATACTTAAAAGTAAGTTACATTACAAGGTAATAAAGCAACAAATACAAATTATTAGAACTAGCACAAATAAAAAAATTAAAACATTACAAATAAATGTAAAAATTAAAAATATTCCATGTCAAATACATTAAACTAAAAATAATGACGATGAGGTCTCTACGTCAAAAGCCATAACTGGAATGATTATGAAAAAATATGTATGTACCAAATTTCACATTTATTTGCCTTTTAGCCCAAACTCGTGACCGTAAGCTTTATGCAATGTTTACATATGAGGTGAGGTACATATCATAATATACATATAACGTTCAAAATACATAATGGGTCATAATACACAATGGTCATAATTAATGGTTTCTTTCTGAAACCGTAACCTTTACAGGATTGTTATAAAACAAACCTAACCTAACCCTAATGTGTTATACAATGGCTTTTTAAAAACCTATATGTATTATGACCCATTATGTATTTTGCACTTTATATATTATGACACGATCCCCTATATATGTACGAGTAGGTATGTTGAACAGTTTGCGTGCGGGCGTGCGTCACCGCGGCTCTAGCCTTCATTTACCCGCGCAGCCGGCGCTTGGCACCGGTGAACCGTGCGCAGAGCGACGGCTAGGGACGGTGACATTAACCATCGATATCGATAGAATATACTGTTCCTGCTACCAAAATTATTATAATAATATATAATGGCAAAATAGACATAGTTGGTCGTAGTTGCTGTTTTGCATAATTGTAGCTAAGAAGGTGAAGGCATTGTAAAAACGCAATGAAGTGAATACTTGGCATATTTGTGAATGCTGAAGTTTTTATAAACTAACTAGCAAACAGCTTTGGCAACGTAATTGCTGTTTTTACTTGACTGCAAGGGTTTATTGTATTTTTATCTGTCCCTGTACGGTGTATTTTTTTTTCATAAAAAAATGGTCCTGATCATTACGAACACAGCAAAACGAACAGGTCGGTCGAGCCATTCTCGAGTTATGGCGGGACCAAGGGAAACAGGGATTTTTTTATTTTTTTATTTAGATTACGTCGTAGGTATCAATAGCTAAAACATGTAGAAAAGTAAAGTTTTATTTGGTGTAATTATTACTAAATTATATTACTTATCGGTCGGCTGATGATTTTTATTCGCTTTAATATAATTTCGGATATCTAATCAGGCGTTTCTTTATCTTTGACTACCCGCACACGGGCCACCGGCCACAACCACAAAACGCCTCTACCAACCTATTTCCTGTAGTTTTCATACATTTTGTATGTGGCGTTATCTATAAAAAGGGACCTTATTGTCGATGGCGCTTCCGCCATTATTAAAGATGCTCCGATATAAATACAACGTCACGCGACGCAGTGCGGCATAAGCGTCATCGACAATAAGGTCCCTTTTCATAGATAACGCCACATATGCGCACACGGTTGATGCCGGTGGTCGCTACACTGTATAACGACTACCGACGTTTATTTCATATTGAAAATAACATCATTCTATGTCACATAATCATAATGATTCACAATAAGATCGTCAAAATGTGAAAAAATAATAATAATAATAATGAAATAAAATAAACAAACACAGTCAAAATGTAAAAATAAGAATTAAATTAAACATAGCCTTCTAAGGCTCACCATACAACGAAATTTGCCAATGGAATATGAACCTATTACTAATGCAATAGAATAAATTGTCTAATTTAATTGTCAGTCATAAAAATAAGGGAAATTCCACTGTATATCTCGTCTGCAATGGATCTTTATTTCAATGGCCGTATTATGTAAATTGAATTTGTGTAATTTAAATTATCGATATAGTTGGTAACGTCACTGCGCTGGCGGCGTCGCGAGTGTGCGCGTCGATAAATTCCGGCGCGCGTCAATCGCGAGGAGCGCGGAATTAACGGCCGGCGCTGTCAAGGCGGCCTGTCCACCAGGGCTGCCACACGCTGCGTTTATTAAATAATCGTAATTATGTAATTTTGTCCTCCTACGATAAAAGTAAGAGGAGGAAATAAAAGAGGGCGAGGAGAATAAATATTTAATAAAGGAAAATAAAGGCTGCGTGCCATAACAGTGTAAAAAAAAACCAATGTCAAGAGCGTTGCTGATACTGATGGGGTGGATTTAACCCTAAACTAGCGGTCCCGAGAAATGTTGTCCACATTTTGTCAAATGTTGTTTGTTGTTGTTGTTGCGTTGTTGATAGCAGCTCCACCTGCCGGGTCCGATAATGAATCTAAACCATCCAGGAATCTACTCTAATACACACAAAAAAATACATCAAAATCAGTTCAATCATATTGGAGCAGTTTAGTGATATACACACGTACATAATATTTATATACATAAATAAATATAATAATAACAAGCGGAAACAATAATGTATCAAAGCGAGCGAGCGAATGAGTGAAATAATAAAAAAAACACTTAATGTCACTGAAATAACAATTTTCGATATGTATCCTTCCTTAAATTGTTTGAGATTAAGTAAAGTCACATTATTTGCTACGCGGATAGCAATGCGCTACGCTACTGCTACGGCGTAGGCGCGCTACGAAAAACCCTTTACAATTACATAGACAACGCTAAAACTGCGTTTTTTAATTTGGCAACCCTGCTTAATGCGCGCGACCCGACACTAGCCTGTGAATTATATTAGTCCGCATGCGAGCTGCTGGCCGTACCGAAAGATGTCATGAGTGGAGGGGCTAAGGTCCACGGTTATATTGATTGTTGTGGCTGTATGCGAGCCGCGTCCGCAGTCTCGGGCGATTGGAGCCGCAGCGCGGGAAAAGCGGTGAAAGCGTTTATGGGGATAGTTTTTACACAACTGCTAAGGCCAAAAGAACGAGGTTAAGTTTTGTGCTGTTTGTATGAATGTTTATATTATCTAGTGTCGTTATATTTGTGTAAGTGCCGCTTTATATTAAGTTCATGTTTCTTCAGGTAGAATTATCGAGACCAAAATGGGACCGAATATCAATAAAACTAAAACCAAACTTACCTTTACTGCTGGTAATGTGGTGTTTGACAGGCCGTCTTGACAATTACTATAAATTATTTAATTAAAAAATACTCCTATAGTTATTCTAATGTAGGTATTTATGGACTAGTAATTAAAATTCTATAATGATAACCTTTACCTATTTAATCTCAAGAAACAATTTCGTTGTAAACTAAAGACACAAATAGGCTAATACAATTAACAAAGAAAACTAGAAACAGAAGGTCCATGTTTCTCGGTACAATTTGCACTGTGCAGCTGAGGCGCAAATACAAACGAAATACAAACATACCAACCGATGGCTTAATACTAGAGAACGCGCCTGACTTTGTACGCGTAGAGTAAAATTCTCACTATTCCTCCTATTTTAAACCCGTAGGGGATGAATTTCTAAAAATCTTTTTTTTTTTATGGCATAGAGAAGGCAAACGAGCACACAGGCCACCTGATGTTAATTGGAAACTGTGACCCATAGACATTCGCATTCACGAGACTGCAAATGCGTTGCCTACCCCGAGGACTAAGATGGAATGCCTCTATGCTAGTCATTTCACCGGCTGTCTTATCCCCAAACCGGAACACAACAATGCGAACACTGCTGTTTGACGGTAGGTTAATGGTAAGATTGTGGTAACGATCCGGAAGGACCCTGCACAAGGTCCTACCACCCGCAAAACCCCTAGGATATCCACGAAATATTTCCTCCAATTTTCCAATCTTTCTGTGTGTTTATCAATCAGCCAGTCAGTTTCTTCGTTTAAAAAAAGATAGACTAACTATCACGGCAGAGTTGTCTCGTTTTTATTCGGGCAACGTTCGTATTCTTTTCCCTTAAAATCCCATTATTACTAGGTATTACAAACATTTTAAAATACTAATTAGCTAAAGTCTATCCGTTCTCAAGTGATGCGCTTACCAACGAACACCTTTTAATTTTTATACATATAGATTAAAGTAAACAATAGTTTTTCTCATAGTTTTATATCTAGCTTAAATCAATCGGAAATAATATTGTTAGTTTAGTCGTTATAAAGATTTTGTTTTTCATTACCGTTGAATTAATTTAAATTGAGTTCTCGTCGAGCTTGTAATTTGGTTGTAGGTCCACCCCTCGGTATGGGGAGAGGTATGGTTGGTACAGACCCGGCTGCAGCACGGCCGCGGGCGCTGCGAAGGGCATTGCAATCCATTTTTGAAATCAATTATTAAAGCTCCTCAATGATTGCAGCCCTTCTTTAAGAACGGACAACCCTTTAACGACTCCATTTTAACTAAGAACTATCCTGTTTAAACTAGCTTACTATTTAAAAAAAACCGCGTCCACTTGCGTTCATCAGCTTGGAAGTTATGATGCCATAGACTGAAGTTAAACTTATCTAAGAGGGCTGATTGCGTTATGGGTTAAAATCACAGCGATACAGATAACAATCGGAAATACATTCATGTAATTTAGTCATAACCAGCTAAGGGTGAAGACACATCTATCAGCACCGATTCGCATTTTGTCTATAGAAAATGGCTGTTTTGTATGAAGATGCGTACGCATCAATTCTCCTTTCGCATGCGTACGCATCTTCATACAAAACAGATAGTGCTGATAGGTGTGTCTTCATCCTAATAAACCAGAATTTAATATGCATAAAAACCCTTCGTGAAAAATTATCTAACTGATGGTGAAAACTATATGATAAAAGGTAGTTTTTGAGATTATCGCGAACATACAAACAGTGTAGTAGTGTAGTGATAAATATTTCGTTTTTATTCACCTGGAACTAAGTTAAATTGCGCTCTCATCAAGCTTAT
Organism: Acleris literana; assembly: GCA_946894065.1. Lineage (NCBI taxonomy): Eukaryota > Metazoa > Arthropoda > Insecta > Lepidoptera > Tortricidae > Acleris > Acleris literana. Next base: position 4,816,049 of record OX335685.1, on the reverse strand, counting down.
AATTTGGTTGTTGGACCACCCCTCATGGGGAGAGGTGTAGTTGGTGCAGACCAGGCTGCAGCGCGGCCGCGGGCGCCACGACGGGCATTAAAATCCGGCTCTAAGAATGATAATAGTCCTTTGTGCGTAGAAAAAAACTTGCCAAAAAATGCGACATCGAATACTTCCTAAGGCGCTATTCTATTTGATGATACCATATTACTTTTGTCATGTTTTCGTATAGTTTTTAACCGTGCTACGATTACAGTCTAATAAATAAGAGCTATCGTAAGGTTGACAATACAATAAAACGTTAAAAGCAATATGGTTTTACCGAGTAAAATAGAGCCTAGGTGCCTTATTTGATACTACTTTAAATAGAAAACCCAGGACATTTGGGACCTCCAGTTTCCTAGCAGATACTTTTTGCTAAGACCACCCCAGATATAATAGCTTTAAAAAAACTCATCCGAATCTGTTCATCTGTTTAGGAGCTACGTTGCCACAGACATATACAAACATACACAGATCATCATCATCATCATCATCAGCCGCAAGACATCCACTGCTGGACATAGGTCTTCCCCAAAGTTTTCCAAAACGATCGGTCCTCTGCAGCTGTCATCCAGCGGTTTCCCGCGATACACAGATACACACGTTAAATTATAACACGTCTTTGTTTGTCGGGAGTTAAAAAAAACAATCACATGATTAATTAATTACCGATTTTGTCAAACAAATTAATACACGAACGTGCTACCGTTGCATCCAACGCTAAAAGGGGGTTGCCGCCACCGCGGCGTCTACCATTTTCTACAAGCAACACTTTCATCCGTTATTTTAATACCACTAAGGTTTAGATTCCTGTGGTTTAGAGGTATGAGTAAGTTGGTCGGTAGATAATTTACGCGCGACCGATAGAGGGCGCGATTGTTATTGCCGCGGATGCGGATATTGGATTCGAGGATTCGACGTCAAGCGTGCGCTGGAGTTGGCGACGCTGTAATGTCTGTAATTAACCTTCTCGAGTTTGAGTCTATGAAAGGATCTTTTTCTCCTAGGTGTGCTAAGTTGGTCTCATTGTCTTTAACTGTTTTCAATATGTTTTGTTTCGTTGTGTCCTTTATGCAACAAAAACCATTTAAAGGTTTATCCTATCGCAAACACTAAAAACGTTTGCCAGCTGTTTCATTTGCCATAATTTTCCTTTCCCATCATTTTCATTTTATACTGAACCCAAAAACTTTTCAAAATGTTTAATGAGATATACTTACAGAACCTGTAGGTTAGGTTAGGGTTATTTTATAACAATTCAGGTAAGTTAAAAGGTTTCAGAGAAAAATGACTTTTGGACAAATGAAACAGCTGGCAAACGTTTTTTAGTGTAGATAGGTAACCTTATTTGTGTGATGTGATTTTTTCATACTAAGTTTTTTCCTGCTCTTGTTTTTGTATAAGGGGCAGAACCAGACAAAACATATATACCATAGTAATTATATAACTCGTTGATGTGTCCTTTCAGTTGAATTGATTTATTATGTCTTTACGGCTAATTAATACTTTTTGTGTAAACTTCATATTAAAACAATCAATTAATATTCATATCGAGAGTTATTTTATTCAGAATGATGGTTCAACCATTAAAAATTAAGTCAGGTAAAAAACTTGAAATCTTAGAACGTTTGAATACTAAAGAATTGATAAAAACATCAGTGATGCGCAAACGAAATAGCCGCCGCGAGTGACTTGTCCACAAACTAATGTGTTTGGAGTGCCTTCCGTGCTTGCGTAGCGCGGTTCGATCCTGATCAATAATCAATGTCGTAGTTAATTAGATTTACTACACGACTCCCTAGTTGGCCATTTCTACCTTGTCCATAGAACTTGGACAAGTAATTACAAAATGTTCAAGGATGTATGGAATAACAAGTGGAATAGTAAAATGAGTAGAGTATCGTTTAAATAAATTAGTTTGATATTGAAATTATTGTTGTGTAGTTAAGTAACTTAATGCGCTGGTTTTACCACCGGCAACATCCTGAGCTGGGACCATTTCTTGGCATCTAGGTTTCTTGGCATCATTAGGTCAGCCATATATTCTTTGTATTTTTTTGTTTAGTACTTGTTTTGTCCTTTTGTTAGATGTCTGAATAAACATTTTTCTTTCTTTCTTTCTTTTTAATGAAATAATAAAAAATGGAGTGATTGAACTAACGAGCGCAACAGTAAAATGAGTAGAGTTGTATAGTTTACATAAATTAATTTGATCTTGAAATTGTTGTTGAGTAGTTAAAACCTGTCGGCTATCACAATAGGCAGCTTGACCAACCATACGCAATTAACACGATATTTTCAATTTAGGGCTAGGCCGGTGTGCATAGGACGCTGTAGCGCGAGGATAAACCCCCAATATCGATCAGTCAGCGGCAAATAAATCGGCGCGATACATTTTACCCTTACATGTTAAGTGGCGCCCAAACCTGGGGCCGCGGAAAAATGGAATACGCGGACCGGCGAGACTTAGAGTCCCGGCGAATGTTATTTACGTGCCCTCGAGGTGCTTGGCAGGAGTGATCGATACCCCGGCGACACGGCGTCCCGGGGGCGCGGCAATTTGGCCTTCGCCTCGTCAGCGCTAAATTATCCCGACATCTTTAAATGGAATTTCGCGGGTCGTGCGTCCGAGTCCCCGCACGTAGGGTCGCTCCCCCGCGGCTCTGGCTCCGGGCATTTTGCTTTGCCTAGTTAAGGGAGCCCGGGATTTCCTGTTTTACGTGCGACGCAAGCTTTAGCTTGTGAACCGGTGAGGTGCTCAGGAAACGATTGTTATTATTATTATTTATTTTATCAGGCGGCAGTTGCGAAAACTGATAGATGCCTGTATCCAGCTGTTCCTTGATCAAGTGTTCTTTGTACTGCTTATATGTTGGTCTACTCGGTTTTTAAACTGGTTGACGTTCAGTGCTGAGACTACTTGTTCTGGCAGTTTGTTCCATGCTTTCAATACTCTTGTTACATAAGAAGTGTCTAAGAGAATTTTTGTGTGAAAACTTAGTTAGCAGTTTAAATTGGTGGCCCCGGAGATGAGCGGAGACTTATTCGGCTCTGTTTAATAGTAGGTAAAACACGTTAGTTCCTGAAAAAGAAAAAGAAAAACAAGAAAGTTTGTGTACTAAATAATTAATCATTCTCATGTTTCAACGTATTTTTTCTTCAATGTAAAGTGAAGTAATTTAAGCACATGCAGCCACAGCAAAAGCGCCACAGCACTTTTATTAACAGGGATAAAAACAGCACTTCCAATTTTCATAAAAAAACAGTCACGGCAAGCAAACGCTTGTGCTTACGTCGTAATTAAGTATGGTCACGACACGCTACCGTCGAATCAAACGTTTGATCAAACACGTTGATCCAACATTTGCATTGGATCAGATTACGCAGTAATTGTAGTGTTTTGGCGCGATCGGGAATATAGGCCGATCTCGATATTCCCGGTCGACAGAGTCAACAGCACGATTAGTTGCGTAAATTACGGATGGCGCCTGTGTGGCACAAATAATGCGTTCAGCGCCATGGCCATCGATATGGAGTCTATTAAGTATGGATATCAGGGCCATCTGATACTGATTGGGTTTATGGCTGCGTTATGTTCACAACCGGACTGATACTACATAATTCCGAGCTAAATGCCGAATTGATCAAGATCCCGAATTTTCATTAATTAAAACGTATTTTTTCATTGAAGAGTTTTTTATGTTGCTCATAGTTTTAACTTCACATAACTTACGTATAGTAAATCATTATAAAATAGCTCGAGTTTATATCTTTCGGAAAAATGAAAATAAACAGAAACAAAATGTTCGGAATTTTAAAGTGTGCCCAAATTTGGGGCGCGTAAAACAACTAACGAATCGAGGCGAGACGGGGAAAATCAAGTACGTGTACAGTGTATTATATGTGGTATTCTTTCATCACGCCTTATACTGCTTTATTTTTTTATTTATTCAAGAAGACAACACGGCACTAAACAAGCATTAACTTTAATTGACGTCTCTGAGTGCGTCAGTTAGTGTAGTTTTAAACATGCAATGTCTTTTAATCACGCGTTCGCGTGAACACTAGAAAATGAAAAATGAAAATGAAAAATATTTATTCAGAAAAACTTAACTTAAGGCTTGAAAATGGTTTTGGGTCCTGCGCTAGGATCCCTTTGTTGCAGGGCCCAATTAATTACTAGGTTTGGCCAAATCTAAGTAATGTCGGTTAGCCACACTGGTACGAGTACTCCACAGGTTGATAAAGAACAAGTTACTGATTTCAAAGTACTATTTTGAGTTAGTATTGAAATGTATTTTGAGGTTCATCGTTTGTTTTTAGTCGCCTGACTGCATTAACAGCTTATACCTAAGTCCCAGTAGTACCCATTCCGAACGTGATATAACCCAAAATTTCGGTTTATAAATGATTTCAATAGGAATTTAATTTGCCCTTTCACTTCCTAATCTAGGTCGCTTTGAAATTCAGGTTATTACCTACTCATTAGTTCTGAAATCCTCCGCCGTGGGTCAGAACCTGTCGAGGTGCTTTGAGGCCGCCGCCCTTTGCCGGGATTCCGGGACTTGAGCAAAAACCAACCGGGATATTTAGTGGACAAGGGGTATTCACTAAATAAGTCGCTTTTGAATTCAGTGACTTAGTATTAGCGAAGTTTTGTACATCCATTGGCGCCGCTACATCGTCGTTTTTTAATTGAAATCTGTTGGATAGAAATCAGAGGTGTTATTCTGTTGTAAACGGCTTTCCGTCGAACAGTCGATCGAGTAGCAAAGTCATACGAGCTCGCTCACTCAACGGGTTAAGCGGGTAAGCTGCGAATGCACGCCTTAAATGTGTTTTATATGCTCTTTCGGGACAACTTCAACTCGCCGGTTAATTTGTTGCATCGAGTTCAAGAACGAGTTGTTTAAGAGAATCATCAACCAGTATTACCGTTCAAGAATTATCAGCGCCTAAAGTACGTACTAAGAGTTCGCGATTATAGCGACGATTAACAATCTTTTAACTCCAACAGTTAGATAACTGTTGGGGTTCGCATCTTAATACATCAATAAGTTTTAAATATCCGTTTTAATAAGATACTTTATAACCGACTGTTCTTAAAAACACTCTCTCAAAAAACTTGTCGGATCTCGTATGAGCCATTAAAGGCCCAGCCACACCGTCTGCGTGACGTGCACGTGCACGTGCGCGTTCGCTTTCCACTGCGTTGTATAGTGATATGTCGTAAAGAGAATTCATACTATACAACGCAGTGCGCGTCACGCAGACGGTGTGGCTGGGCCCTTAAGAGTTTCTATGTCTATCATAATACCAGCTCCATGTTACCATATTATTGTATTGCCATCGAAATTGCATAAGTATGCAAGATATCCGATAGTTATACTCTGATTATTTTAAGATGGTGCCTGTGACAGCTAACATAAACACTTATTACACTTATTTCTTTAACTTTACATAAATACTACAGCGATACAAACCTAGCGACGCAGTTCAGGAATTTAAATAATTTATCGCCTATTTTTAAACACATCGCTTGTGAGTATAGTAAGTGATTGAAATTACGAATTACGGCTGCCACAGACATCAGCATAATCAGAGTATACTTAGGTGTAGTTTAAATCAACTTCCACGATTTTAATTTTTACAGACATAAAATAAATGGGTCTATATTGACTGACATAATTATTTTTAGTCATAATGTGCTTTAGGTCATAATCATCGCAAGTCGTAACGTGTTTTTTTAAAGAAACTGTTACTTTTTCAGTTTTTTAATAAATCTAACCTAACCTAACCTATAGCCTTGTCTACACGTTAGATATTTCAGAACTTCTGGAAAGTTTATAGTTTCAGCGATATAAAAAATTATGACTATCAAAAAACCAACAAGTACATTATGACCAATAAAATTATGGGAAACAGAGGGCTCCCAAAATAAATACCATTAAGCTAACACAATAACTGAAAGAAATTCCTTCACTCTGGCACTACCAACTGTAAACTTCATGGACCTATAAAGGTGGGCATTATAATATTTGGCCTATGGTTAGCCTATTCCTGAAAATAGCTATACCCATGGGTGTGTAGGTGTAGATAGAGTTTAACGAGGGCAATCTTACTCGCGCCGTGCGTCGCTGTTCTTTTTACACCGCCCCCGGCCGCGGGGCACAGACTAACTAGTTCACAGAATCAAATTTACTAACCAAAACTGACGAAGAGCTTTTGGAAATGGTAAACGATAGTAGACATATTTAGATTTACGATAGAAACCATAGAATGTAGAAAATGAAAGATGACGGGACACGTGATACGGCATGACAGTTTCTTTTTGAACATTTTGGAGGGCAAAGTTGAGGGAAAAATAGGATGAGGAAGACCTAGACTTAGATAAGTTCAGCCAAATAAGACGGAAGGCCAGTGTCGTGTCGTAACAGGAGGTGAAACAGCTGGCAGAAAACAGAGGAAAGTGGCAATTACTCCACCAACAAGAGCCAAGCTCTTAAGTTAAATGATGATCGACCAAAAATTAATTCCGAATGCATGATTTATAAGCCTTTATTTTTTGATATCGCTTATTAATCAAGCCTAACCTAACCGACGTACCTAAATATAACAATTAAATTATGCGTTTAATTTAAAATAGCTCCACCATTTAAAAAAACTTCGGTTAGTACGGATGAGCACTCACTATCGATTGTCGCTGATGTTTGTGTCGTCATCCCTTTTTGTTTTGTTTTAGATATCTAACTTAGTTTTTAAGACCTCTGAAAAGCAGCGTCGCGGCTTGCTGCGGCACAAAGCTGAGTGGGTGGGTACCCTTTCAACGCCATCTTAAATGTTCTGTTCTGTTTTTCATCTCTTTTTTTCAAATGTATATATGCGTTGAATAAATTATTTCCATTCTATTCTATTCGCTTTCCGAAAAATGAAAATTCGGTCAAATTATTTCAGTAACTGTACTAAAGCGATTACTTAATGTACATATATGACTAGAGGATGCCCGCTACTTGCCCGCTTAGAATTAGTTCCCCTCTACTCACCCTTTTTCTTCCCGTTGGGGGATGAATTTTCAAAAAATCCCTTCTTAATGCACTCCTAAGATATCCAAGGGATATTCCCTCAAAATTTCAAGTCCCTAGGTCCAGCGGTCGAAAAACGGTGTACTGCCTTTTCGCCCAATTATGTTTCGTCAACTGATTCATTTCGTCGAACATATCATTTGGGCGAACGCTTTTTTTTCCGAAACTATAAATATTTCAGGATTTATTTCAGGACCGTCGTGTACCTATAGGTTAGGTTAGGTTAGTTTTATAAAAAATCTAAAATATTTACAGGTTCGGAAAAAAAAGCGTTCGCCCAAATGAATCAGTTGACGAAACGTTTTTTGACCAAACAAGGGTAATCCTCGAAAAACACACACTGTCATAATTCACAATAGTAGTAAAACAGACTACGGTCCCGAAGTACCTAAGCTGATGTGAGGCAAGCCTAAAGCCAGAGTTTACTAAACCACTCCACTCTTGTATAGGTTTACTCTGCGCTATTACTCTTTGTCGTCTGTTCGGTATTGGGAGGGGTGGAGTGGGGGGAGGGGGTTTTAATTAGAGCGCGGACGCCGCGGCCTGCGCCTCGATGTCCTGCCCAATACACACACACGTACGAGCTACGTATGCACACACGTACTCACACAGACGTTTCATCTATCTATAACTAACTACATACGTGTATGTATACTCGTACAAGGTGACGTCATTAGAATAAGATTTGTTTATTTTCTACACAGATGTTAGACGTCTAGAAGAAAAGGTATACTAATAAATAAATTAAATAATATATAATGGGAACAATGTCACACACATTGACAGCTCTAGCCTCGTAAGGCCCCGCGTACAAAAAATTGCACATAATAAAGCGATTGGAATAAAAATCCATTGCAAAGAAAATAAAATGGATTTCCTTTTTTTTTTTATCACTACCGCAAATCGAACTCAAGACCACCTAGTTTCGTGGGCTAATCCGCGCCATGGAATACCAAATATGACTTTGAACTCGTAGGTCATATTCAGACATAGGAGTTTTGTGGCACGAATAAAATTGTCCTAGGGACTTCCGAACGATATTCATTTATCGATAAATTGTATTTGTTATTACTATGAGATAACGTTTAATATCAACATGCAACTTGTGTACCTAATAAATGGGAGCAAAGAAATCGAGCTACTTAGTACTGAATGAATTTCCATACACCGTAACTCAAAACTTAAAAGTAGCATAACCATTACGATAAAAATAAATGATTATCCACCTATCCAATTTTTTTTTTGAGTCTTTTCCATATATTTTGCGAAAACTGAGTAGGTATTATATTAGAGTACACAATATCATACAATTTACCTAAATAGGCCTTCGTTCTAATCACTCCTAGTTTCAGTTTACTTTGTATGGAAATCGGTTAATAATAAAATTTTATTTATTAAAATTAATGTTCATATGATTTTTACAATCCCTGAAAAGTATGCCTATGAATTACTTTAATTAAATATTATCTATCATTATATAACGTCGATGGGTAGTGATCAGCATTTTAGTTAATTTTTATTTTATACGGTGAACTTATTAACACCTATCTACTATGAAATTAATGTCACTTTGAAATAAGTTCTTATTTGAAACAGATATCGATAACTTGAATATCGGAAGGAAGTCCCTACTTAACTGTCATTTTTCCCATAAAAACTCCTATGTCTGGTCATATTTTTTATACACCATTTGTCTAGGTACAGTAAGGGAAACTGAAAAACGTGTCTTTTTGCTCTTGTTACAATGTCAAGAAGAATTAAAATTAATTAATTAGTTTTTTTTATTGTACATCTAACTATCTTCTTACTAATATTACTACTCAATCACGCTTCAACCACTGAACGGATCGGAATGAAACTTGGCACACATATAGGTTAGGTCCTGGACATAGGATAATTTCTATCCCGGAAAATTGGACAGTTCCCGAGGGAGCAGCCATAAACGACTTCTTCGCGGACGGAGTCGCGTGCAAAAAAGCTAGTACTTAAATAAATGTAATCAAACCACACCACGTGCCTATGTAAAACAGCCAATCAAAACTTTTTATCAAACTTTGACGTATCAGTGCTCTGCTCCTATTGGTTGACGAACTACATCTCGTTATTGTGTTTGTTAACAGTTAGTCAAATACGTAAACAAGCAAAGTATAGTAATTCGCATTTGCTGTGTAAGTAAGCAAACTAACTACACCGATGCATTTAGATACGGTATAGGCACGTGACTTACCCGGCGTTATAATTATTAGGTATGTTCATAATTTATTAGCAACTAGCTGACCCGACAGACGGGGTCCTGTTGCCTCCTTCCCCACGACACTACTAAACCGCACTATTGACCAATGCTCCTTTTTAGGGTTCCGTAGCCAAATGGCAAAAAACGGAACCCTTATAGATTCGTCATGTCTGTCCGTCTGTCCGTCCGTATGTCACAGCCACTTTATTCCGTAACTATAAGAGCTATACTGTGGAAACTTGGTAAGTAGATGTATTCGGTGAACCGTATTAAGATTTTCATACAAAAATAGAAAAAAAACAATAAATTTTTGGGGTTCCCCATACTTAGAACTGAAACTCAAAAATTTTTTTTTCATCAAACTCATACGTGTGGGGTATCTATGGATAGGTATTCAAAAATGATATTGAGGTTTCTATTATAATTTTTTTCTAAACTGAATAGTTTGCGCGAGAGACGCTTCCAAAGTGGAAAAATGTGTGTCCCCCCCCCCGTAACTTCTAAAATAAGGGAATGATAAATGTAAAAATAATATATGATGTACATTACCATGCAAACTTCCACCGAAAATTGGTTTGAACGAGATCTAATAATTAGTTTTTTTTTAATACGTTATAAATCGTAAACCGCATTTTACCTTTCATTCAATCAACTCCAATATAATAAAGAATAAAGAAAAACATTTATTTAGATGTATAGTTGTACGGAACCCTACGTGCGCGAGTCCGACTCGCACTTGGCCGGTTTTTTTTAATTCGAATTTAACCGAGTCGCGGAGCTCCGTATTTCTGGGTGGTTTGGCCCTCGGCCCCTGCTGCAAAACTAACATTCATATTTATGATACTAGTTTTGGTCAGTAGTGTGGTTTAGTAGTGCCGTGGGGAAGGTCTGTCCTTTGCCTCCCATTTCTTTTTCCGACAATTTTCCATTTTTTGCCCTAATAACTTTGTTTGGACTAATACGAACATTAAAAAAAATATAGGTAAATCTGTCCGCCGTTCTCAATTTATGTGCTAACCAACGAACAACATATTTTTAGTTACATAGATAGATGTAACTAAAATTGAAACTACTCTTAAGGCGGGTTCAGACAAACAGCATTTGAACTGCAAAATTGCAGTTCTAGGGCTGGTGTGTTATTCTCTCAAAAAACGGCGGCCGGTCGAACGGACGAGCGAATAAAAGCGGCGAGTTTAAGTAGTCCCGTCCGACCGAACAAAACACATTTTAGCGCGTGCATTGTCAATTAGGGAGCCTTATACGTTGGTGAAGTCATGCTGCCAAATTGAATACACGCGCTAAAATGTGTTTCGTTCGCTCTGTCGGGACTACTTAAACTCGCCGCTTGGACCTTCACTCGAGTGAACGATCACCTTTGCTTGTTGAGAGAATCACCACCCAGTTCTGACGCAGTTGACGTAACAGCGTAACTGTATCGAACACTGCAAACCAACTGCGCAGTCCGCTTAGGTAGACTGCACGCCAACTGCAAGCGGACTGGGCAGTTTTTGATGCAGTTTATGTCAACTGCGTCAGAATTACCCTCGAACTGCCTTTGTGCACTTCAATGCTGTCTGTTTGAACCACTCGGGCCGGTTCAGGGGTTTGCCCAGACAATACTGGACATAAATAAAACATTCTACATCAAATCTAAGAATTTACTCTAGCACCTACCTAGCGAAATAGCGAGTCTGCGAAACGAATACAGTTTTCTCAAACATGCAATGAAATGTTGGCGTTATGTTAGTTATTTTAGGCAAGTATCACGTTTCGGGCGGAACAAATCGAGAGAACTGTAAAGGAATTTCATATAAAATTAAAGACCTAGGCCGGGAAGTTTTTTTTTTTAAATTTTAATGTAAACATGGCATGATCATGGCATGATCAGGCTAAATAGCTGTTTTTTTTTAAAAGTAAACTAAGCTGTGCATCCAACCAAAGTGTTTGCATGTTTAAATAAAGTACCAGGGGAGCAGAAGTAATAAGGGATGCGCCGGGTGCGTAGCGCAACTTAGATCGCAGGCGATGTAGCACGGTGCGGCGCACCCGACACAGCGCGGATGACTGAGCACTGTTACTTTTTATGTACACTCCTAGTATTTGATGATGTATTTTTTTAATGAATTATATGTTTGAGAAAAGCACTATACATACCTCGCCGTGAAAACCCCTACTTCGCGGCCTCTTTAGATTCCTCCTTCGGTAAAGGCATAATTTGTGCGATGAGTTAGAATGTTTTTTCTGTAATAAAAAACTTCAAAATAAGAGGAGGTTTTCAATTCGTCGGGTTATTTTTTTTCTACGTCTATTTAGTCTTTTAGTCTGGTATCTAGGTACCCAAAGTATAAAACTAGAATTTAGTTTAGGACTAAGTCGATGCTAGGAGATTTTAGTTTTTAACATACGCGAAGCCAAAGAAACAGTAATGGTTTTTAACCTTTTTTTGGTAAGTATGTGTGTATAGTCAACGCTCACACGTTCCCGGCCCCATTTATTGAAATCGGTGCAATAGTTCAAGCGCTAGGAGTAGAAAATCCCATTTTTATTAGGTACAGTCAACAGCATAAATAAGTCATAATTTATGTACCTTGTCGCTTTCAATCGTTCACAATTATGTATGACATTTCAAACACGACGTTAAAGTGACAAGGTACATAAATGATCACTAATTTATGCTGTTGACTGTACCTAATAAAAATGGGATTTTCTACTCCTAGCGCTTGAAGTATTGCACCGATTTCAATAAATGGGGCCGGGAACGTGTGAGCGTCATAGGCTTGATACAATTTATAAGGGAGCGTCATACAGTCGCCAGTCGTACCTAGTATTTAAATTTTTAATTAGCAATCTAAACACTAGTGTTTCACGAATGTTCCATTACTGACAAGCAGACAAAAGCGAATCCCGACCGTTGCGATATTAATTGACAAAGGAGCCCGGTAGTTCCTAGTGATGAATAGATACTAGTGTGTCGACGATAATCAATGGTGGACCATGCCTCCTGTAGTGTAGAACCAGCAGTATTCAATCAAAAACCATTTTGCGGTCTGGTTTGGCAGCTCAATATGCACTAATTTGCGACACTAAATCATGCTAGTTTGTACGCCACGTATATTTATCGCGGCTTTTATCCCAATTTGGTATACCTAGTCCATTTTGTTATGATATCGTAATCACACGTTTATGTTAGATAGCTCAGACTGTCAATAAGAGCAGTCATAACAGCGTTTACAATGTTGTGTTCCGGTATGGGTATAAGACGTGAAATTACTTGCATAGAGGCATTCCATCTTAGTCCGCATTTTTGCTTTTAGGATTTCAGCCTTAAGATTGGAGTCGCGAGAATGCATAATATGTCTATGGGTCACAGATCCCACTTACTACAGTGGGCCCTGCCAAGATGCATTACGCTAACTAGCGTTTCTATTCGATTCGTTTTTGAACCAATCGCGTCACTGGTAGATCACGCGACTTTTCGTATCACGTCATCTAGCAGTGACGCAATTGGTTTAAAAACGAATCGAATAGAAACGCTAGTTAGCGTAATGCATCTTGGCAGGGCCTCCAGGTGGCCTGTGCGCTAGTTTGGTTACTCATTGCCATAAAAAAAAGTCAAAAATATCATAACGATATCGTTATTAGTTTAAATACACAACCATATTTGCATGCGAGAGCGCTATCCAAATTTTACTGAAGCCGCTCCTTAAGTTCACATAACAAACATTCTGATTGATTTAGTGTTACATATCACTATCCAATCATACATCTAATTAGCCTGTATTACAATCTATTGGATGTCATTTTTCTCATCACGATCCTGCGCTCATCGCATTCATTGCCTCCCCGCCGATTTACGTGAACTGCATCAGAACTGCCCTCGAACTGCCATTTTGCAGCTGGGTTGCAGTTTAAATGCAGTCCGTCTGTAGCGGCCCTATGTAGAAATAAGTGGTTAATAATTATGTACTTAAAGATTAGACTGATAAATAAATAATAAAATAGGAAAAATGCATGAATTTTCTAAATCGCAATTATCAACTAAATATGAAAATACCGTAAAATTAAAATCGGCCAAGAAATACGGATGATACAAGCATTTGAAACTGCTGTCTGCTAATAAGACAGCGATTAGACTGAGAGATCCGATATGCACTGTGACGTCATGTATCAGGTCGGCCATAATAAACTCCATGTTAAATTCTGTTTTGCTAGAAAGGGATAGGAACAAATCTTTATTGGCTTATATCTTTTTTATATCTACTTATTCAAAATAGTAGTTTACGTGACGGCTGTGTAATGACAGGCATTACAACATGAGTGTGGTTTATGAAACGAGCCGCAAGGCGAGTTTCATAATAGATCACACGACTTTATCTACACACATATTATAAGTAGGTACTCTAAGATGGGTTCAGAAGCCGAAAGGCAAATGACCAGCATTACCTTACCTGTGGTAGTAGGTGACAGCGATGACAGCTGTAACGTAATTTTGAAATTACGTTATCGAATATTGTAAGGTAATGAGATCAAAATTTGGAACATCTTCCAAAATTAACAGCTGTCATCGCTGTCACCTACTACCACAGGTAATGCTGGCCATTGCCTACGGGTTTTGAACGCATGTGTAGATAAAATATTTTTCCCGACTGTTTGTTAGGAACATGAATCAGCTCTTATTGAAGCTGTAAAAATAAATGTTTTAAAAAACAAAAAACCGCCTTCAAAAACGCAAAAAATAACTTCTTTAAAATTGTAGGCACCTAATAGGTTAGTCCAACTGATGTCGGCTTTTTGTTGAAAATGTTGTGGTCGCCGACTTCAGTTGGACTAACCTATTAGGTGCCTACAATTTTAAAGAAGTTATTTTTTGCGTTTTTGAAGGCGGTTTTTTGTTTTTTAAAACATTTATTTTATTTTATACTTTTTAGTGATCATAATACGCTGTTACGTAGTCCCACTTCTTAGTTAAAATGAAACTTTAACTTATATCAAGCGCGCCGCAAGCAACGCCGCGGGAAAGTCATAGTCATATTTCAACAAGTAAATATTATTCGTTGTAGGTAGTCGCTCAACTATCTTAATCGAGATATCTTATCGCCACCCTTGAAATCGGTACCATTGTTGAGGAGTTCCGGTGGCTATCTGTGGTCTTCATCATCAGTTCCACCACACCAAATGATACTTTCTGAATGCAAATGCTGGACTTGTTACTAAAAATACTAAAATCGCTATATGTTTGCCTACAATATTTGAGGAGTTCCCTCAATTCCTCACTGATCCCCTCATGAGATACAGATTTGGTGACAATGGGACCACCTCGAAAGTATACTCTATCAAACCAAAAAACAAATTTTGAAATCGGTCGACAATTGACGGAGTAATCGGTGAACATACATAAAAAAAAAAAAATACATACAGTGGAACGTATAACCTCCTCCTTTTTTGAAGTCGGTTAAAAAGTCAATATATCCTATTCTCAACAATATTTTTCACGTGAACATTTTCCAAAATGCCTCGTAGCCTCGTGGCTAACACAACTCATAGTTATACCTACCTACACCTACACGCTATCTTCATACAATTGCATCACGGCCGGGTAGCCGCGTCAGCTGTGTCTCTCCCCCACCCGGCCCCCCTCAGGCTCCGTCGAGCATCACTAAGGAGCGCTGCTGGTGATAAGAGAACAGCCAGACTTGGGGGATGTCAGAATTACCTATATGCCGCAGGATCATGTACCGTTATTTACCATAATTTTGTCTCGTCCTTATGTACATAGTCCGGTTTTTTCAAATTATTATGCTAACGGTCGAATTTGCAAACATTTTCTTGAATAACTGAAAAAATATTTTTCTAAATAGGAATTTAGTTTTGACTTCGCCTAAGGGCCTGTTGTTTGATAATTAGTTAAACTAACTAATTGTAAGTAATGGTAAAATCTCAAGGAAATATGTCAAATTTTCGATACCTATTTCGGATTTTAACAATTAGTTGAGTTAACTACTGATCAAACAACGGGTCCCAAGTAAACTTTACAAAATACTGTAAAAAATATATTTGTCTTTAATGAAACTATTATGATCCTTTAAAAATTGTGGCCGTAAGGATGAAAAAAAAACGTTTATTCGCCGTAATAAATATTCGCGGTTACAGGGATCTTCAAAAATTAAGGGTAAAACCTTTGCTGGTGTGCGAATATTTTGCAAGTAGGTACAAGAAAACTTAATTATTAAAGAACTCATTTATAGAGTAAAAGGGTCGGTGCAACAGGCATGCATGTAGATCTGTCTTAAATTTATTCAAGGGCAGGTCACATAGATCTCTGGGAAGCTTATTAAATACTCTGATGGCCATAATATAGGCATTTTTCTTATACATTTGCAACTTCCGTTTTGGAAGGAATAATTTACCAACATTACATTTCCTTTGTGTTATACTACTTACATCTGTTATTTTATTAAACAAATCTGGATATTGCTTTACAAATATACCTAGTTGCTTAATATATAGGCACGGCAGAGTAAGTAATTTTAATCTTACAAACAGGGGCTTGCATGAGTCCGTTATAAAAGCACCACAAATGGCTCGCACATACTTTTTCACTTCTCATGCTCTTAAAATATTACTTTAGTCTGTGCACATCGGGACTAAAGCTCCTTATTAATCTCTAGGGATTAAATTAAACTTTTTTTAATTTACTTTGGAGACCCCTAAACAGCCAATCACAGTGTTTGTGAATGGAGGATTAATAGCCTTTATTGCCATTTTCAGTGATTGTGTATGGACCATTTTTAGGCAATGGAAATAACCTCAAAATGACAACTGTGCAAAAATATTTGAAAAAACGATTTAATTTCGTGAAACACGAATAATAATTATGAATATGAATCTATTTAATTATATTAAGGATGAATTCATTTTATTATGCATGGTGCAATTAGTATTAAAATAGTTTTCAAGTTTGAACCTGTTGGCTAAATATGCAAGCATTTAAAGCGGCACTGTACAAAAAAATAATAAAAGAAAACAAAAACCGCGGAACGAATTACCTAGTAAGAAACTTTCTTATAATCAATATTGTAGTTTTGTATAGAACGTCGTCAGTGTCGGATTGAGCCAGCACGGGGTCCGTAGCAAATTCTATAAAGAGACCCCGGTTTGCTTTAGGTTACAGGTTGTGGCGGGCTCTTTTCTGCAACTGGGCGACTTAGATATGCGCCTATTTTGTGTGGGGGTTTGTTTTAGGTTATTCTGCTGGAGATTATCGACTGGATTATTCATCCTATCGTCAACCCTGATGGATATGATTACACGCATACTGATGTAAGTACCAAAACAGTAGAATAGCGGCCTTTACATGTAAAGATCGGACCGCGGGAAACGCCACGCGCTATTCCAATCTTCGCTCCGAACCGTACATTTTTACTATTTTAACTATTACAGTTGCATTTACACGTACGGTTCTGCAAGAAGATTGGAATGGCGCGTGGCGTTTCCCGCGGTCGGAACTCTACGTGTACAGGCCGCTTTTTTAGAGGTCAGACGTGGGTGCGCGGGGCAACCCAATGCGCGAGGCCCTCAGCATCTGCTACTCTTTCTAAGTGGCTAATCTGGAACTAAACGTATTTTTTTTTCCTCGCATTCAAAATGAAAAGTAGAGTGTTTAACGCGAGACTAAACAACTTGTTTTAGTCCCTTGTTGAACAATCTACTATTTCTGTAGAATGAACACCTTATTTACCTGCACCGGGTTTCCCCACAACAACAGTCCATATTGAAGCACTGAAGCTACATAACCGTGGTATGCCGTGAGACTAGTATCCTCTGGTGCTAAGCACTTGTCTTAGACGCCGAAGTGCAGATATAAAACTACTTATTTTATTACATACTTTATCTATATGCAAACTCCAATCGCAGTGGCTATCCAGGATTATTCCAAGAAAGTGAGTGTGATTGACTTCTGCAATAAAATTGGACTAAAGAAAAAATACAGCAGCGTCGGCAAGTGTTTATCATCCACGGATATCAGATTCAGTTTTTTGTCCTAGGGTATTTTACTTATTAGCTCACGTTAAATATTTAATTTATTTCTTGTGAAATTACGGCATCTAGGTAGGCACAGTTATGTAACGTTTTGAAAACCATGGAAACAGTTGTCGAGGCCGTGCCGCGGGCCATTTACATTTTATTACGAATCGTGCGATTCCCCACGGTAATTAATGTCTTCCTGCTACAAAGCAAATTATTTTGTTGGAAGCAAAATTGATTAAATGTCTAGAAATACAAATAAATCTTTACCTTCAAGATCTTGCTCTTTTTAGCCTTGTTCGGTTTTTCGTAAGGCTGGCGATTTTTAAGCCTACGTGGTAAAGAAGTTAGGGATGGGACTTTTGGTAGCATACCGTGGTTCTGGAGTCCATGGAGTCGCTATTTCCTAATCACTCGTATTACTTATATACATACCACCTTGATTTTGACCCTCAGTGCTGTCATATTTCAAAATAAACTAAATACATTTTTAGTTCGGCTTATCCATACCCTACTAATATTTGTTAGTTTGTTTTTTAAATTATAGCGCTAAGCTATAATAGCTCGCTAATATGCCTACTTTAGCCCTTAAAATGCTTATTTTCGCTTATTGCAGCAGTGAATCGTAGGTATACGTTATGAGGTTTATTTAGCTTTGGCTAACGCTTGTCTTTGTAGAATTTGTTTGCCACTCTTCTCTGGGGAACTATTTCCGGGTTGGTTTGGCCTTCTGTCTCTTTATACACAAGAAATCGATTGGAATCTTGCTCGAAACGTTGCTCCTTTATAATGTGAAATAAATAAACCACCTACTTTAGAGTAAGTGCCGAAACTAATACGGACTGAGAAATGATACATCTAGCAAAGAATAACCGCCTGTTTCACAATCGACAAGTAAAGCATATTTAACAGATAAATTTAGCCCTTTCTCTTTCTTACACTTGAAAATAGTCAAGAAGATAACAAACTTTAAAGGGCAGATAAATTTACTTGTCGATTGTTTTACAGGCCCTTAGTGTAATAAAATAACTATTTTATAGATTAAAATAAACAGTTCAATTTTAAAACAAAGTCTTTATACCACCTAAATATAAGATATCGACCGACCGATCTTTTCCACTCATCATTTGCACCTAACTCGAAAGAAAGAGATAACATTTAACGTATCTTCTAAACTTTTTGGAGTAAGTAGGGCCCACCCACCTTTATCTCTTTCAAATACCTTTCTCCTTTAACATCCAATTTGCTATTTATCCAGAGCAGTTAACTAGCTTCTAATTTAATAACTTCACAAAGTACAAATCAAATTAAATGCTTGTCCACCTTGTAGAAGTTATCAAACGGCGTAACGGCCACCAGGGGGCGCCACCGTTCGTCAAAGGGGATTCCCCAAGCGCCCTTTGTGAGCTACAAGTCTTACAAGTTGCGTTTAGCTTGTGCCGCGGAACTATTTATCTTGTAATTGTAGATATTTGGTTATGCTTGTTTGCTGAGTAGCCAGGTCGGGGATAGATCTGGGGAACGTGGCGGCAGATCTTGAAAGCGCTATGTACAAGTCAAAGTCAAAAGCAAAGTGATCAATTGTGTACCTTGTCACGGTAAGTTTAAAATGCTTGACTAAGTACTTAGTTAAGGGAATGAAAGCGGGAAAGTACTAAAGTAATCGTCTAGCTAGTTTATGACTACCAGTTGTAGGTAGCCTATAATAGGATTATCTTCATAATTCGACTTCGAGTTCAACAGATAAAGTGTTCCAGATATGTATGAAGTTTAATAGTGATGAGAAAATGTCGATGTTTGATTATCAACTCGACCTACATGGTCTGTAAAGTTCGACTTTTTCTATACTGCTGGGTAATATTGTCCAATATCATCGAAGATGTCATGTTATTCTAGTCATGTATACGATTATAACTGTAGCGAACGGGAAAATAAAAACATTTACCATTTCGCATTCATCTCAAAGTTTGAACCTTATTTAATATCGATACAAACAACTCCCATAAGGTGGCATATTTTTTTCATTTTGAGCTATAAAACTCGTCCGTCAAATAGACAGAACCATAGATATTTTAGTAAGTAGTAAGTACTCTATATAAAGCCCTCACCCACACAGAATCAACTGCCAATAATTGGTATCGAGAGTTTAGAGCCCGCTTTTAGTCGGGGCCTGACCGTACGTACGACCCTTTTAAAGATTCAAAACACCGCGGGCGGACCTTTGAAGATACCTTCATTAGCGGCGGGGCTGCTTGACCCCGCGGGGACCGGGGTTCGAGTAGCGCGGAGGGCAGACTGTACACGACCTCTTACACGCGCGTTTTTAAGGGCCTTAAACCAGTCCACAGACACAATTTATCTTCCCGAGTCTGCCAGGCCAGAATCTGTGAATAAATGTATGAAACCTTAAGATAAACTGGATAGCGTGTAGGTGTTCTAATACGATGAACTGACAGGCCAGTATCGGCTGGCGGACTGTTTGTCAGTGTTGCCCTTTACTTCAAGATTTATTCGGAACCCTAAAAACATTTCCTTATTAAAAAAATAGTTCACACTCACTTGTAATCACTGGAAGAAGAATAGTGAATGTGTTCTCCCTCCCCGCCCGCTCGAAGCAACTGACCGGCTTATCATTGCGAATCGTGCGTCACAAGTCAGGGATTAACTTTGAGCTGAGAATTCACCTAATTGGACACAAACACTTAGAATGGTTACAGATTTTAATAGTCAACGATTCGCTTTGCATTATGCAGATGGCTATTTACATAAGGTTAGTAATTATTTATAAAGTGGCGTATTTAGAGTATTCCGTTGGTCTGTGGGGGCTGAGGTAATTTGCCGGCTAAGATCTGCGAAAGCCACAGTCCAATCTAGAATAAAGAAACTTTAATCAGCTGCAAACCTAACGGGGGTTACCATGACAGAATCGTACAGTTTGAGAGACAAAGGCAGAGCCATATTACAACTATAGTTGTCCCTTACCCTCGCCTTTAACTTAACTGTGTAACTATATCATTTTAACTTGACCTTCTTTACACACAAAATGAACTCTAGCTTCTTTCACTTTCGTTCACTTTAAAACAATCAATGGCACGCGACGGAAAGCAAAAATATAAAAAAAAACTCTTACCGGCTCTGGCACCGTTGCTCAACTCAAGGAAAAAGTACCAAAAATATCTAAAACTGATTCCGTTTTCTCTGACAAGGTTGAGATTGTTTCGTTATTAAATTAAGCAAGAATCAGCCGACGCTATTAACTCCTTAGAGCTCTTCATTACAACCCGATTACATTTTACATTGTTAAGATAAAATTGGCACCATAGCACATACAGCCTCCTTTTCGAAGTCAGTCAAAAAACATGCCTTTATTAATAAAGGCTATGCGTTAGCAGTCCAGACGCGTGAAGTCCACGATGTCTAGACGGCAAAGTGCACCGGTGACAGTGTCGAGTTGCATGCGAAGTGTAGTGTAGAAATATTCTATTATCCTAAGAGAATGGCGTGACGTGAAAGGTATTGGCATATAGAGGACTTAAAGTATTTTAAGGCATTTTGTAGCTACAATGTACAAGGACAGGTGAAACTGCTATATTCACGTGGCAACGACTAGCGCTAGGCAGATAAGATGTCAATTGGGTAAAAAAAGTTGCCAATTTCACCCAGAACAGCGCGATAATTTTTGTGTTGGCTATTTTTGCCAAGCTGACGACTTTATTATGGATCATACCTACTAGGTACACATGTAAATAGCCTAGCATGTGGTGTGTATAGCCTTCCTGAATAAAAGTTTTTAATATCGTTACGATAAAAAAAATCCGCTAGGAGTAAGGTATGTATAGAGAAAATACGACCATAACAATTACCTACATATATTTAATCAGACATAAATATCACTAAGGTTCTAGACAGTTATATAGCATTTACTGAAAACCAGCGCCGTGGCTTGCCGTGGTATAATGCAGAGTGGCACACTATGTGAAAAACATGGCATTTGATTATTAGAGGTAATTTGTTAACTTGATACAAATGTGTCCAAATGTGTGTCAAATAAACTGTACTCTAATTTCTTTTTATATTTATTTTTCAATTACTCTTGTTAATTAACACATTTTTACAGATCTAAACTAGCAACACTGCTCAAATGGCTGGTCGCCAATGGTCGAGGTTGTGTCAAATGAAAACTTGCAACCTGTAAATTGTAATTTGGAGCTTTATAAAACAGGCCCCTGGAAACACCAACTGTCGCCGGTTTTTGCCAATTCTCATTTCTAAACTCGTCCCTTTAAAAATAGAGGGCTAGGAATATTAGATGGAGACTGCCCAAGCGTTGATTACTCAAGCACTTTGCTTGCATGTAGAGATACTGGCGTGGAAACGGTTTCCTTCACGTGATCCCGGGCTGCTTTAAACCAGTCATTAATAATTCTTAATGCGCCCAATAACCCCCGATCGATTAGTGTTGCCAGGGCTAGTTCAAAAAAGGCACTGATTTACTTTTAAACTTCACTTACGTTGCTGACTTTTTTTTAATGCCATGTCAGATATTGTGTAGGTACTAAAGTCATGACTTCCTTGCCAATGACTAAAAAAAACCGGCCAAGTGCGAGTCGGACTCGCGCACGAAGTTCAACGAAGTTCAGTACCATTATCTATATTATAACATTACACACTTAACGGCCCCACTTAAAAAATGTTTTTATTCTGTTTCTAGTATTTGTTATTGTAGCGGCAACAGAAATACTCTTACATCATCTGTAAAATTTTCAACTCTTTTGCTATCACGGTTCATGAGATACAGCCTGGTGACAGACAGACGGACAGTGCAGTCTTAGTAATATTTAGGGTCCGTTTTTACCCTTTCACCGGTTTATATTTTGCATTTACCTTTATTTTTACCCTGTCAATTGTGACGGATAAATCTGTTGTTGGGCAGAAAATGTGAGATATCTGCGTGGAATTCTATAAACATGCTCGTTCTTAATTAACTATTGGAACTAAAGTTTCGAGGAAATATTTATTGGATATCTTAGAGGTGCACTAAAAAGGGATTTTTGCAAATTCAGCCCCTAAAGGGTTAAAATATCGGGAAACCCCTTCCATTTTTAGGGTTCCATAGTCAAACTAGGATCCCTTATAGTTTCGCCATGTCCGTCTGTCCGTCCGTCCGCAGCCTAGCTCAGAGACCCTTAGTCCTAGAATGCTGAAATTTGGCGTGTATATACATATTAGTCACGCCAACAAAGTGGTAAAATACATACATACTTACATAATCTCACGCCTTCGTTCCCAGAGTGGGGTAGGCAGAGCTACAGAATTACAAACATCTCCAAAAACTTGTTGATAATTCTATAACCACAATTTGCACAATTAGGCTAAAGTGGTAAAATAAAATCTTGAAATACCATTTTTTTTTCTGCTCCTTTCCTACACGTAACGTAGGGATGTTTTTTTTTTCACGTCTACCCAATAGTGTGGAATGTTGTTGGATAGGTCTTTCAAAAATATTGCGGGTTTGTGGAAACAATTTTTTGATTAAGGGATCCGTTTATGAAATATTAAGCTTTAAAGCGCAAATTTTTGTTAGAGTCAAGTGTAGTACAGGCAAAACTACAAATACTAAATATCTGAAAAATATCTTAAATGAAAGCACATAATTATAACGAATTTTAAAGGAAAACTATGACGACTAAGTAGACTTGATTGGTTCCTGAGATACAAGTGACTAAAGTGTTTATACGTACTAAAATGACCTAAGACAGCACCAAATAACTTTAAATACAGAATTGCTTCATACTTGCGGTTTTTTGAGATAGTTTTTGTGTAACGGCTTCGGAACCCTACACTGAGCATGTTCAGACATGATCTTGTCCGGTTTTTTTCTCTTCCTGGAGCTACTTTTAAATATCATAATAATTTAAACATTATCTGACCTTAATAAATATTTCTTCCCCGGCGGTCGTCTGCCGCCCGAGGTCTGCTCCGACCGCCGTCGCCGTCCCCGGCATCCATAACCCTGCTCACTGTGATAACTGGATGACAGCCTGAATTACCTACCTAAAGTACCTAAATCACGCAGAATAGGTCAACTGGACTAATATTTGTTTAAGGATAATACAGGTTTGTGTTTAAAAGTAGTTTTATTCTAGTTAAATATTTTGATTTGTCAACTTCGTACGACAGGCTACATTTAGACTCTTAAAAACCGAGTACTCGTAAAAGCATGTTGGAGCATGCGCAGTGAAGGGTTCCATCGCTGTTAATACTAATTCAACGAATCATCTCCAAAACCCACAAGTCTTATATTAATGACGACGCGTTGGCCTAGTTGGTAGTGAGCCTGCCTACGAAGCCAGCTGTCCTGGGTTCAAATCCCGGTAAGGGCAGATATTTGTGTGATGAGTGCGAATATTTGTTCCTGAGTCATGGATGTTTTCTATGTATTTAAGTATATATTTCTCTATATAAGTATTTATATCGTTGTCTAGTGCCCATAGTACAAGCCTAGTCCTTAGGTTGGGACTAGGTCAATTGGTGTGACATTGTTCCCTGATATTTATTTATTTAGTTTTATAATCTTGAATGATTTTCGGTAGCTCTATAAAGTTAGTACCCTGTTTTTAACTCAAGATCCCATGAAAAACTACTTAAAAGTGATTCTTTTCCTTTTAAATTCGTTTTAAATATGTGATTTCATTTAAGAATTTTTACTTGTAGTTTTGGCTGTAGGCTGTTCAATATTTCCAAAACGGTTCCCCAAACATGAAAATTTGATTATAACGTGTGCATATTATAATGTTTTATTAAGAGCTACCTATCCAATGATACCTAATCGATGTCATAATGTAAAAAAATACCTTTGCTTTACATGTATGTACGGCACCCGTTTTTTTTATCAGATTTCATTTTACAACTTTGTAGGCGTAATTTGAATGTATAACTGTGCCAAATTACAGCGTTGTAGTACTATAAGGGTTTCCGAGTTAAACCGCGGACAGACGGAGAGACAAACAGGCGGACAAACGGACAGACGGACAGACGGACTTGCCAAAACTATAAGAGTTCCTGGTTGATCACAATCTGTCACAATGCAGAAATGCGTATTCTTATATTATATAGGTACCTACCCACTACTATTATATGTATAGGTACCTACTCGTACGTACGAAATTAATATTAAGTGTAGGTACCTAATAGGGCGCGTTTTCATGGGTTGAAATACATACTTGCATGTAGTTTAATAATAAATAAAGCGACAAGCGAGAAAATACAACTTGTTGTTTTAATAGTGATGTTGAAAAGGTTAAAGTATTGTTGCATTTCCCTAAGAACGGTAGTATGTAATAGTACATTACATACCTGGGTACCGGCGGTAAGGAAAAAATGTTTTAGGTCGCAGGTATTCGACTCCGTAGCCTCGATAAATATGCGATCTAAGACTTTCTTTATTAGGTACCGCCAATGGTGTGTACACAATTTTACGTGGTCACTTCGGCAAGAAGTAGGATCTTCTGCCCGGGTGGCGTAAATGTATTTACGCGAAAACGACCCTAGCGTGCTAGATATAAGGTTGTTTGATTTAGGTATTCTAAGGATACTTAATGTTAATTTTAAAGGGATTGTAATGCATTTAAAGTGTATCGCGATTTGGTTTTTACTAATAAATACGCTTGAAAGTTAAAAAAAAAAAGTTAAAGAAAAAAATTGCGTAATTTAGTAAATCAATACTTGCAATCTCGAATAAATCTGTTATTTCCTTTTCGAAACGTATCATCCATCCTATTTCTCCAGCCACAAAATGTAAACTTGTGCGAAAATTTCCCAACGAACCTCTGGCAACCCAGTCCGCTATCGCCAGCCCTCCCCACATTTGTTTCAAGTGGGCAAATAAAGAAGGAAACAAGTCGGATGGAGCCCCGCGACTAATTACCCGCCGTCGACCCCGGGGGGCAGGGGTGTGCTTAAAAATATACGCGACAAGTGCAGGGTTGGCGCAAATTGAGTTTTTTATCTGTGGATTGGACTTGTGTTCTTTTTGGATGATCGGCTGCGCTGGAGTGTGTGAATACTGCAAATCAAGGCTGTTAGGTTTGGATCTAGGTTTGAGTTAAGCGAATGAGTTGATTGATTTCGCTTATGAAATGCAGGTGTTTAATGATCGGACTGTGGAGTTGTGAGGGCAATTAAAAGATAATGTTACTACATATTCTTAGAACTTAGTGAACAGATGTCATTCTTCTACGATAGTTAAAGTATACTAAAATGGTAGTAATTAACGCAGGTGCACAATTGTACAAAAACACTAATATCCTATTAGAACTAGGGATGTTACGGAGCTTCGCCTCCGCATCCGTTAAGACGGAACTTCCGTTTGGTTTTACACCTTCGGATCTGCCTCCGCCTTCGCTATTTTTTATTTCACACCTCCGCCTCCGCCTCCGTTAATTTCTTACCGAAGTTATACCGGAGCTGAAGGTACTGCATTTTCCAAAGCAGCGCGGCGCACGCCTACAGGTTTTGACTTGTCCAGGGATTAATTTAAATAAAAGGTACTCGGTAAGGTAAGGTAAACCTCCGGATCCGGCTCCGGATACGGCTTCAATTTCGCCTCCGGCTCCGTATCCGACTCCGTTAAATAAAAAAATTAAACTCCGGATCCGGCTCCGGCTCCGTAACATCCCTAATTAGAGCACCAGTCACTTTAATTCACCAAGATAGTAACAGTACGAGAATTAAAGCGATATTTTATCCAATAAACTTTGTGCAACTAGGCTTAAATTATGTGGCGACTTCACACTAGAACCATTCGTTAGTTGTGTAGATACAACTAACGAAACGGTTTCCTACACAAAAGGTTTACAGAGAGAAAGAAAGGACTGATTAAGCAGAGTCTAAAAATGTAATTAATGGGAAATTAGAAAACATCTTAAGTAATAAATTTACTAACCCATTTTATATTATCCTTTTGATTTACCTAAATTCCTAATAAGATTACTTGATTGTTATTTATCTGTGAGGATCTTTCACTGTCTCGTATTGTCCTCGCTTTCGTTTCTACACAAGCGGGAACTTCTCAGAAATTTACGCTTGTGTACTCTTGCCTCAAAGGGTGAAATCGCTGGAATCAGAGAGCAATTGGACCGTCCGTCATTGTTGCGAAATGGTTTATAGGATGATAAATTAAAAACAGCCTCAAAAACATGTTTGCTTACGCTTTATTAGGATCCTTTAAACGTTGTTATTTGGCATCGAACAATGATCAACGGTGCAGTCTTCGTGACGTTACCTAAAAGGCAGCTTCTGACCTGCGCCTCAGTTCTAGGCAGCAAAATCCAAATTGTATTTGACCTAATATGGTATCGTTCTTAACTCGGCCGCCATTACTGTCAAGTAAATAAGAGCTATCAAACCGTTGACAATACGATACCAGGTCAAAAACGGTTTGGTTTCTACTGCGTTGAATAGAGGCCCTGGGCTTCTATTTAACAAGGTAAAACAATATTGCTTTTGAAGTGTTATCGTATCGTCAAGTTTACGATAGCTCTTATTTACTTGACAGTAATGGCGGCTGAGTGAAAAACAATACCATAACACGTCAAAGGCAAAATCGTATTACCTTGTAGAATAGAGGCCCTGTAAGCCTAGACAATATGTATTCTGCGAACGGTATCGTTATCGAAAATGCAGGGTTAGGTTAGGTTAGGTTAGGTTAGGTTAGGTTACGACCATGTAAGCAAAACGACGTAGTTTCACAAGATCTTGGTAGGAAATTGTGTAAATCGTCTTAATAGTAGAATGCCTGGGTTGAAGATTGGACTTAGTTCTATAACGTTTTGTTTGTATAACGCCCAAAATAAAGAAATGTCCTAGATGCAAAACGCCAACGTATGCAGAACTTACTGACAGTAAAACGATTAGGTAGGCATATCGTCAAAAAATCATAACGTCTAAGTTGCAAAACGACTAGGTGGTTGAATGACAAGGAAATCACAAACCGTGGTTTGTAAAGGAACTCTTTTTATACCTATTGATAAAAAATTGGCAACTAATATTAAAATTAATCGAATATAACCTAGTCGTTATGCAATCACGACGTTTTGCTACCTACACAATTTAAAACCTAGACCTTATACTATCCAGACACTTTGCTTCATGAGTCATATTACAACTAAGGCCATGTACAATTTGGATCCAATGCTACTTTGTCATTTTACAACCATGACGTTATGCTTAAATAGGCATTACTTACAACCTAGACATTTTGCTTACTAGGACATTGTACAAAAAAGGCGTTTTGCTTACATAGTCGTTTTGCAATCTAGTCCTTACGAACCTAACCCAAAATGCATAGGATTGACGTAAGCTGTCCGACGGTCGCGTCGAGTGCCTATGTCAATTTCATACAATTGTCAGTTTTCGAAAATCGTTCAAGTTATCATTTTGCTTTGCATCTTGTTTGGGTCCGTTGTTTTTTTAGTATAGTCGCACTATAACAGCAGCTACTTGACTATAATTTTTATATTGACCTGGGACAAAATAATCTCTGCTACGCCGTAGCACACGTAGCACTTTTTCAACCAACCATTCGTCGGATACAATACAGCGTAACTAACTAATTCAGTAAGTTGCAAAATGTACCTAATTGACTTGCCAGCTAAGGTGTATTTTGTAACTTACCTATTTAATTTGTTAGTTAAGCGGTATTGCAGTATCACCGACGCATTATTTGATTATTTATTTATTTTTATTATAACTTTACTGTGTAAATGATGTAATTTATCTAGTGGTGGTAGAACCTTGTGCAGGGTCCGTCTGGATTCTACCACCATCTTATCCGTTAACCTTCTGCCAAGCAAATTACAAGCAAATTTCTTAATTACTAGCATAGATGCTAAATTTCATTAAATTTCACCATCCATTCATCTCCATCCATCCATCCATCCATTTCCATCTTAGTCCTCAGGGTTGGCAACGCATTTGCGGTCATAGGATTGCAGTCTTTAAATTGTAGCTTGGAGAATGCTAATGTCTATGGGTCACAGATCCCGCTTACCAGCAGCCCTCTATTTCACCATCCTGACAATCACAGGTGACAGGTGACATTTCAGTGTACATGGCGCAGCTTATATGAAACCCAGTGAGATATCAACGTGTTAACTTTGCGATGTATACCGAATTGTCACCTGTCACGTCATTTTCATGATGGTGAAATAGGGGGCTTGTGGCTTGTGTGCTCCTTTGCCTTCAACATGTCATAAAAAAATGACAGTGTCGCGTCGAGATCCTGAAGGGAGGCCTATGTCAAGCAGTGGACGTCCTTTAGCTGAAATGATATGTTGTTAGTAGAGATGGGCCGACTACGGATTTTGCCGACTGGCCAGTCGGCCGACTAATCGGTTTTCAATTTGCCGATTAATCGGCCGACTAGTCGGCAATGCCGATCGTAGGATTTTGCGAAGTTCGGGTGAACACGGTAACGTTCGTTTCGCTTCGTCCGTCGCGCTTTGTTACCTACCCCTACCATGTTTTGATCAGTTTTGTTTACGTTTTTTCTGCACGACAAAAAAAACAATTAGAACCCTAATTATAGTATTAAAACGAACTACCTAGTGCTTTTTATAACTATGTCGAAAAGAAAATCGCGTGTGTGGACATTTTTTCAGGATATTTCGTATAGGCAATAAAGTGCCGAATATTCGGCATTTTTTGCCGACTAGTCGCCGACTAATCACCGACCAGAAATGATGCCGAATAGTCGGCTTTCCCGACTAATCGTCGACTAGTCGGCCCATCTCTTATCAAAATATTTTTTTATAAGAGTGTTCTAGCGTTCCCGAAAAAGAGGTTCTAATGTAAATAATAGTTACCAAATAGTAGCTGTTAGCGCTGATAATGGGTCACACTGCCGGCGAGAACTCTCCACTAGATTGTCGAAACAAAAAATACAGATCCCATGTCAATAAAAGAGACACATACAGGGTGTCCCAGAAACCGACGTCAACCCGCCCAGGGCTGATAGAGCAGCTTAAAAGCTATAGATTTGACCCCTATATATGTTCAGCGATTTCTACTAGTTTCGGAGATATTGATCATTTTAAGCGGAATTTGTATAATTTTCACTTTTATTTAAATAATTGATTTCAGTTTTATTTCCTAAGTTTTTCAGTGGTATCATCACATAATTAGAATCATTACGAATCAGCGAAGTTTGAAAACCTATTTGCTCGTATTTTTTTCAGTTTTTTTTTTGAGAAATCACATAATGTTTGCTTCTCCATACTACGTGTCCCAGTGCGCAGTGTTTGCTTTTCACTTTTTATGGAAATAACAACGGTAATTACTTAAAATAATTACTGATAAAAAAAACGGGTAACGGTTAAAAAAACGTTTACTATTTGGTAACTATTATTTACATTAGAACCTCTTTTTCGGGAACTCTAGAACACTCTTGTAAAAAAACATTTTAACAATTTGTCGGTTTCTGGTTCCTGTATATTAATAGTTGATGGCCGCTTCTACTCGCTTCTCGCTCATCGTCGGCGGTGGGACCAGTGCCATAGACCCATCGACGACCAGTTTATTTATGCGTCCTTTTCATCCCATTCAATGCATTCAACATCAGCGGATCGAGCATTTCTTACACCACCATCATTTCAAAAAGGACACATATAACAGTCCTATTTCTGACGCAAACTAAACTCTCTCCCACAAGTATAAAGTCTCAATTAAATTACAAATTCAACAACACATTACACTATTTTCGAAAGCGTAATTTGACTATTTAAGAGCTCGATTTGGTGTCAGTTTTGTATGAGAATGTTTGAGCTTGGCCCTGGACGCGGGATGTCGTAAACAGACAGGCACGTGCCCACTGTCGGGAGACACGTGCTGGGTCCCCAATTCACCCGGCTCCGTGCTGCAATAAGAACGAGTCGCGATGCTTGAAGCGTGACCGGGGCGGGGTACGAGTATTTCTATCTGATATGAAAAATATTCAATTAAGATTGCCTAATTCAGTCAAATACGCAAGGTAATCAAAGATTTCTGACCTCAATACAAGAGCACCGCTTATCTGAGCCGAAATTCTACACGGTAAAAATCATATTGCTTTTGACGTGTTATCGTATTGTCAACGTTTTGATAGCTCTTATTTACTTGACAGTAATGGCGGCCGAGGTAAAGACAATACCATGACAGGTCAAAGACAATATGGTTTTTGCCGATTTACGCGGACCAAGTCACAGGCAACAGCCAGTGTATGTAAAACAAAAACAAAATACGAATATATGAAAGCAGACATGGAAGTGGATTCGTATTTTGGCTTGCACAGTCACGAGATTAAATTTGGTACCCACCTTAGGTCCAAAGTCAATCTGACATTCTACAACAATAAGGTTGAGTTTCCTAAAAGTTACAAATGATTCTAATGACATTGACGACTTCAAGCATATTTTTCTTGAAATGGGTCCTAAATTAACGCTCGTGACCGTACACTTTTTTCTAGGATGATTATAGAACCTTGATGTTTTTGCCGTGTAAAAGCTGCACTGGAGATAAAAGATTTGAGGTCGGTAAATAGCTGAATTGGTTGGTGTATTTAAACACACTGCAGTGCTGCTAGGCTTTTCATTCGTACTTGTCCGAACTCACTGCCGTATGTCTAGACATCTCATCTCTTTACTTTGCTCCAGCTCTTTTGCTATAGAATCAAATTAAGTCCTTTTCGGCCTTCTAGTTACCCTGTACCCTGCGTCAAAACCATGTCGCTTCGGCTCAACGAATTCTAAAGCATGTCATGCGACACACGAAGGCGCCCCGGCGCGCGTGCCTCGTACAGCAGGCACCGTAATGACGCTAAACATGCCCAAGGGCGGTAACTTAATCTTTTCTGCTCACACGAGCCACTGCGCGTGTAAAAATCACTATATGTTTGCTTTCACATAAAGGATTTCATACTTTATCAAAACTGTCTAAGATTTAAAATGCTCCTTGCAGAAAATAACACATCGCGATTTTTGTACGCGCACGTGTATTCCCTAACGGAAAACGTAGTGAGGTTAATTTCTCGTCGATGTTACAGATGTAGTGAATAAACATACGACACCGTATTTCGTCGGGAAACCTCTAGGCATCGTCCTAATTGGCATTCGCCTATTCGGAATCAGATCGCGCGTTTAAACGATTAAAATTAGCACGAACTTGCGATGATCGCGCATTCGCGTTCTATTAGGACGACGCCTAGTCGACTTAAGTATACATCGATAACTAATTGTGAAAACAAGATGAATACGGCAATTGCATACTTATAACAAAAACAAGGAAGATACAATCCGACCGTTTGTAATATCACCTAGATACTATCGAATATAGAATAGAATACAATTTAATAACTTAATTTCAGGCAACAATGCCCATATTTACAAATACCTTACAGACTAACATACATAACATAACAATATATAAATTAAATTAACATAACTACTAATTCACTTTCGCGGTGTCAGCTAGCTGGCGGTCACGAAACACCGATATAACAACCCTCGGCCAGAATAAAAAGGTCGACAGATCTTTAGTCAGTACTCTCACCACAAAGGACTTAAAATATAGGCTTCGGAGGAAATATTAGTATGATGTAGAGCTCGTCGTATTCTCTAGAAGCAGTTAAAAAAATGCGTTATGGAATAACAGCAGGGACAGTCCCCTGTCTCATAGTGCCGTGAGCCTTGTCGCGGAGGGGCGCGTGCGGCTCAGTTTTTCGGTGTTTTAAGTTTTTTTATGTCATCGAGAAGGCAAACAAGGCCCAGGCCATGTGGTAGCAATGGACTCTGAGTCCCATAGACATTTGCCACCTCAAGACTAGAATCTCAAGATAAATTCTATGACTGCAAATTCGTTGCCTACCCTACGGATTAAGATGGGACGTCTCAGGCTAGTCATTTCACCGGTTGTATTTCCCCACATCCGATTTATAAAAATAATTGGACGGCATGTTAATCCCTACCAACAATCACCGGATCACAGGATTATTCATTTTGTTTGGCGTTATGAAAATACTTAGTGACCGTTAGATATAGGCCTCTAGTTATCCATTTTACTATTATGCGATACGTTATAAGTAACTAGCCTGTGAGATAAAAAGTAGCCTATGTTATTTAATCGTCAGGGATTATTTAATCGTATGGCGATCTCTAGAATAGGCGAATACATAGATTATTATTATAAGTCAACATTCAGCTTTCTCAGCCAATTAGCTGCGTCTTGAGTAAGGTTGTAGATGTCTTCTATGGGTCCCGGGTATGAATGTATTGGGCATCGCTGCATTATATGATCCATGGTTTGGGCCTCCTCGCCACAATCACATAGGTCCGAATCGCGCCCACCCCATTGTGCCGAAAGAAGTTACAGCGACCATGTCCAGCACGGGTAGCACAAGTTGTATTTTCTCGCTTGTCGCTCAGTGCGTCTCTATCGTTACTGACTACATAGATAGGGAGATCCGATCGACAAACGAGTCGCGGGCAACTTGTGCTAGCCGCGCTGACCTAAGGCTGTTTAACTTACGCCAGAGCTTTCGAGGTAGATTGATTGGATAATGTAGCATTCTAATGTTGAAATCATTTTTTAAATCGATCTAGTACTTAGTTTTTAAGTTTATTCGTCACAAAAAAACAAAAATACAAAAAACAAATCTTTACCCTTTATAATATTAGTGTAGATAAGCATGGTTTCGAAAGCAAGAGAAGTCTACCCTTTTTTAAGCCGCGCCAATTTATGACTGACAAAAAATATGATACATATCCAAGTTATTTACCTATTGGAAATTTACAGAACAATATTATTTTTCGTAAATTCAATCAGATTTTAAAATTGTAAACTATAAGCGTACGAGAATAAAAAGCTACTGCTTGAAAAGGGGTTCAAACTTGGTACGAACAGTGTGACGCAGTACTATGATTAGGATTAGGGTAATTTTTTCTAATAGTACCTACATTTTTATCGGCAGCTAATGTGTGGCCCGAGGGAGATACTATCTTTGTGGTCCCTGATTGTTTCTAGTTATTGGGTAAAAGAGCACTGGCTCTTTTATTAAGATTTGCCAAAGATGAATGTCATTATCTATCTAAGATCTGACGAAGTTTACTGGATATCCCACTTGTTCCATAGAAATATCCCCAAGTTTACGGCGGGCATGTTGACAAAATCGATAGAATTTTATTTTCGTCCGAATCACTCGTCTAATTTAAGCACTAACGGTTAGTTCAATATAAATTTGGCCGGGCTCGCTACTCCTTGGTAATTATTGAAGAGGGGGTTACCTTGTGGGGAGACAAGACGTGTCTAGAACATTAGTTAAAGTCTGGACGTCGGTGGGGTCCAGAACTGTTTGGGCGAGAGGGATGATTGGTGGTTCTGTTCTAAATATAAACTCTGGACGTCTTGTAAATGAAGTTTGCAGAACAGTCGCGCTTCATGCCCGAGTTTTGCTGAAAGTAAAGTAAAGGACTTCGTATTGTAAAAGCTACATCTTATGCTTTATATTTTGTTACTTTTATTCCAGACGTGATTCCGCGGCGGTGGTAGAAATAATTATTGTTTTAACTAATTAAGAATTTGGTTTTAGTCTTTGTATAACCATACAAAGTACGCAATCCAGAATTTTTTATACATAAAAATCTTCTTCTTGAATCAATCTATGTATTGCTGAAAACTACATTAATATCCGTCGCGTAGTTTAAAAGATCTAAACGTACAGACAGCAGCA
This sequence comes from Acleris literana, assembly GCA_946894065.1. Classification (NCBI taxonomy): domain Eukaryota; kingdom Metazoa; phylum Arthropoda; class Insecta; order Lepidoptera; family Tortricidae; genus Acleris; species Acleris literana. Next base: position 4,781,917 of record OX335685.1, on the reverse strand, counting down.
GCTACTTTGTTTTATACTATGTAAAGAAAGAAGATTTATTTATCCCTTTACCGGTTATTGACAACTGTCATAGTATTCGAAAATAGAACCAAACTATCAATTCTTAAGATTCATATTACATTTATTACGGTGGGAAATATATTCCCTCTGCCTTATAAAGGGTTATTTAGGAAACCCAACCAGTCTTATTACAAGGATTATTACACAGATTTAGTCATAGGGCGATTTATAGGTTACCACAGTTTATACACTTAGATATATTAGATTAGCAGAAGTTCACAAGTTTGTGCACGTGGGTGTATTCATATACATTATACAGTGTGTTACCGGCATGCGGGCATTTATTAAAACTGCGGATTATATGTTGGTTTAGCAATTGTTTGCAAGTATTATCAATTAAAAAATAATTAAAATAACTTCACAATTAATTTTCTTAGATACTGTCAATTTTTGATGTAGTGCATGTGCTGCGTGTTCGTCGTTATCGGTATCGCTGTTGCTTAGTACAAGACATGTCGTGGTACGGGGGCAAATCATAATAATCAAAGTATCCGTAGACCGTCATTTAACACTTGTCAAATTGCTGTGCTTTACATTGATGGCAATTAACATTTTGTTAGAAATTTAACAAAGCCTGCAAATTTGTTTATTAATTCAATTAATGTCATGGTTACGTTACAGATATACATTATTTTAACCTCCTTTAAAAAAAGCCAGGGTGCTGGTAACACACTGTATATGAGTGTGTTTATACATATACGTTTGTGTGGGTGTATGTGTTTTTATTCATTGTACGTATTTCGAGCATTGTGTTTCTTACATTTGCCGTTAAAGTATTATTTGTGCCTATAAGCTGATCCACACTGTTAAAGTGACTATTATAAGAACGTGCAACGTGTGATACATTGCAAAGCAAATATCTAAAGATTGTAGGAATACGTTTATATTTCTGATCCTTAGATATTTTTGGTTTGTGTGTAAATGAATGAATAATTATAATGGGACAATCTCACACTAATTGCCCTATTTAGTTACTTAATAAACTTTATAGTTTAAATGAGAGTAGGTAAGTTAATTAGCCTCTTTTCCAAAAAAAAATTTTTCTTTGTATTCCTTAGTGGTATCGTTCAATATCACACGAATACTGTCATAGTCAAAATAATAATCGAAATAAATCTACACACGAGTACTAGGTGTCCAACAATAGGGCAGTTCACCCTACTGAATCTTCTTTTGACTGTTGATGATCTCTCGACAAAACTCATTTATAGACAGCCTGTAGAATCCCAATACTTTCACGAACTGCGACCTTCTTTTTATGTGACAGTGTATCGCTTCGCAGTTTATACTGCTAGCAGTAAAACCTTTGGCGCCCTTTGAGGGCCCCTAATTTACGACCTGTTAACGCAGCGACAAGCCCAGTTAACGCGTTTAACAGGTGCGCTGCTGCTTCTCATCTAAAAGGTCGATGAGGGAGTTCTTTTACTACTTAACAGTTTTACTGCCTAAATTTAGATGTTGGCTGTGTGTGAAAATCAAGGAGAATGTGTGAGATTGGGTTACTTACTAGTTAATAGAATCACAGGGTGCTCTTGTCATCCATAATTTTTTTGGTCTTGTCTTTGTTTACATGATTATTGGGAGTGATAGTTGTAATATAAGTGAAACAGTAGAGTAGAGTAGAGTATTCAGCATTTCTTCAATATCTAACGTGTTAATACGGTTGGGTAAGATGTGATTGACTAAAATTCTGCAAAATATCAGTTTCTCAAAATAATACGTTATGACTTGAGAATATTATGACTGAGTTAGGACTTTTGGTGGCAATTCGTGGTTTTAGAATCCATGGAGTCGCTATTTCCTCTTATAATACATACCACTTTGATTTTGACCTTCAGTATTTTAATATTCAAAATTAATTTATTTACTAAACCGCTAAACCAATTTAAATGAATTTTGCTATGGAGGATATCTCTGCTGTGAAAGCGTAATAAACAAGCAAATATTAGTAGGTATGGAATAACCGAACTAAAAATGTATTAAGTTCATTTTGAAATGTCCAAAATCCTGTATATATTTATTATAATATTTATAATACATGACTGTATTATCATAATTAGGAAATAGCGACTCCATGGATTCTAGAACCAGGATATTCCACCAAAATCCTAACCCTAAATATGACCTAAAACACATTATGACTAAATAATTATGACAGACTATTTACTTATTCAGTGCATCGAATGCATGTAGTATTAGATAAATAACTCATCGTCATAAATAGAAAATGTTTATTGTCTTTGCATTTAATTGGATTGCAATTTTTAACTAGGTAGATATTTGAAGTAACTATTGCAGTTCCTGTATCAGACTCGTCATGTAACAGATTTGCAAAGTTATTAAAAAAATATTGATTTCACCTAACATAAGCATTATACTCCGTAATTTATCCGTGACATTTACTTGTCAAAAGCCGCCGAAGTGAAAGCTTCGCGTCCTTCGATTACGGTGGTCTCGCGGGCGGAAGCTCTGCGCGGGCGCCGGGGGGGTGTGGGGAAGGGGAGGGGGGCACAGGATGCGGTCACGCACATTCGCGAGAGATCGCATCGTCGAGGGACGCACGCGATAGCGGGGAAACGCGAAGCGGGCGTAGGGATGGGGTGTGGACTGTGGATGTCGATAGATTTTGTGAAAGTTATAGTAAACAACGAGTTACTTGTGAAAAGGAAAAAACGTGAGATTACCTTTGTAAATTTTGTAGAAAACATGTTTTTTCAGAATTTTATGAAATTTTCGTTTTTTTCGGGTTCTATTGGAAAAATAACAATTGAATATGACAATTTATTCATAGTCACTCTCGCCACTTATTTCAACTGCTTCTGCCTCCATGTCGTCGATTTCGCCCTTATGTAGGTGCATGTAAGACCGGGGATTTCTGGGGATTGTATTTATTTGTATCGAGTTTAGCTAGGTTTGATGAAAATCGGTCGGTAATAGTTATCAGCCCTGAAACTAGAGGTCACTGCGATACCGCGGCTTTTTATCAATTTAATGTAATATCGACATGTAGAGTATCGATCTATCGGCAGCACTGCCGCAGCGGACGCTCGCGGCGGAGGCACGTCGCGCCGCCGCCTGACTGCCAAGCGACCGCCAATCCCGCGGAGCACGGGTAATGCGCTCGAAAACACCTGACTTTCTAGGGATTGTTTTTATTTGTATACTTGGGACATTTGTACTGTCAGGCCAATTTAACCCTGAACCTTCATACAACGGTGTCATAGTGACATTATAAAACAATTTGTTTGACATTTCTTACGACTTGAATCATACGTCACTGCGACACAGTTCTAAGGTGGGTCAGGTTCCATTCGGCTGATAATACCTATCCAAAAGCAAAGGTTCCTAAAGTGGGTTCCGGGGAGCCTAAGGCTTCCGTGGAAAAGTCACAAGGGTTTCGCGAAATCGATCACAAACACTACAGCTAAGATAAAAATACTTACATGTACAGTCAACAGCATAAATAAGTGATCATTTATGTACCTTGTCGCTTTCAATCGTTTCACAATTTTGTATGATATTTCAAACACGACGTTAAAGTGACAAGGTACATAAATGATCACTTATTTATGCTGTTGACTGTACTTAGTTACAATTTCATTATTCTCATTTAAAGTTTGATTGAAGAATTATAGTGTTTCACTATCAAAATATTTATAACTTTCTACTGGTGCAAAGGTTTTCAAAATCGGTTCAATAGTTTTTGAGCTTATTTATTACAAACAAAAATTCAATTATTTTCTCTTTATAATATTAATGTAATTTAGTGTATGTAAATGGTTTGCTTATTATATAAATCGCAGCAATTCATTTGTAAGCATGATCGGTTCCATAAAATAAAAGGATTTTGGTGAGTATTCCGCTACCAAAAAAGTTTGGGAACTCCTGCCCTATGGCGACGAAACCCAAAGAGGCATGCGAAACGTTGAGATTATCTTGTTTTTGTCAGGCAGATTCTGCGGAATCATCGTCCAGGCTCTTTAGGCATAAAAATAATACTAGAAACTCTCTTGGGTAAAAAATAATAATATTATACGCCTTAATCTATTATATCACTCTACTAAAGGCCCATTTAGATTATGCAAGTTTCTTGTACAAGAATCGGCAATAATTGTATGCAATTATTTTGTTGCAATAATAGTGTTTAAGAATTGTACCAAACGTAAGGTTTAGACTGAGCTATTTTTTATTTCCTCAATTTTATTGTATGGAGTGTGCAAGAAAGTTGTATAATGTAAATGGGCCTTAACACTATGTCACGTTTATGTAGGTAGAAATACAATATTCGGGTCATACACAGATTTAGGTTACCGTCTCTCCTGTGGACATACCCGAAGTTAACGTTTTTAAGGCCTAATTTGCTGGCTGAACCCGCATCCCCATAAACGGCGTCTGGTCTACTTTAGTCCTAGCAAATAAAAACATAACTTATATGCACACAAGCCCTTAACTATTGACCACAGGAGAGACAACTTTTGTTTTTGCGAGTGTGTATGACCCATTCACAGCCCTATGATACATCATAATATGAAACTACGATAAATGTGAATTTATTCATTAAGTTAAGGTAATTAAGTCTTTGATTAACTCATATGAACGGAGCAAAAATATTTTTCGAGAAGCATTCCTATCGGGCATTCCTGTATGTAATTTGCTATTTTATTTAAAAAAATATTTGCCGTATGAAACGAATTATTTTTTAATTGTTGTTAATTGTTTAACGATGCGTTGGTCTAGTTAGTAGTGACCCTAAGCTGTCTACGAAGCTAGCGGTCCCCGATTCGATTCCCAGCATGGGCAAATATTTGTGTGAAAGCGCGAGTATATTTTTCTGAGGCTTGGTTGTTTTCTATATATTTAAGTATTTATTTATCTATTTAAGTATGTATATTGTGATCTAGTACCCATAGTACAGTCAACATCATAAATAAGTGATCATTTATGTCCCTTGTCACTTTAACGTCGTGTTTGAAATGTCATACAAAATTGTGAAACGATTGAAAGCGACAAGGTACAGTCAACAGCATACATAAGTGATCATTTATACACCTTGTCGCTTTAAATCGTTTCACAATTTCGTATGACATTTGAAACACGACGTTAAAGTGACAAAGTACATAAATGATCACTTATTTATGCTGTTGACTGTACATAAATGATCACTTATTTATGCTGTTGACTGTACAAGCCTAGACCTTAATTTGGGACTAGGGCTATTCAATAAGTTGGTGTGAGATTGTTCCTTGATGTTTATTTATTTACTAGCAACCTGCCTTCGCTTCGCTTCAGTTTATGCTATAACATCTGTATATAAACCTGAATTTTCTCGAAAAAAATATCGAACTGATGGTGGAAACCCCATAAAATCGGTTCAGTCGTTTTTGAGATTTTCGCGAATATGGTGACAGACGCGGTGGGGGTCTTTGTTTTATTTAGTTGATATTTTAAAGACTTGAGCGGACTTGACAGTAGCGCGTGAAGCTAACCCCATGTGTTTCAATTGAGTCTACAAGAGAAAATACTCGTTTGCCGAACAATTGTCCTCGCGTGTGACATCCATGGACTTATTTCTCTACTAAATCCATGGAGTGTCTATAAATAACTCGACATTGGCAAAATACACATTAACAGGAGTGAAAACCATATTATGCATTTGTTTTGCGACAAAAATGCTTTTTTTTGTTTCTTGGCAATAGGGTATTTGCCTGATATTAAATTTCACATATTAATTTGGATAATATATCAATATACGTAGTATGATAAAATAATTCAAAATCAAATTCGAAATTGGTAATAAAATAAAAATGTTATAGCCTTTTAAAGTTTTTTGTCTATCTCTTTCTCACGAAACGATATTTTGCGTGTAGTTCATATGGCGGTTGAGTAATATGACGTCATATTACTGTATTTTCCTCTCTGTCTAATAGCAAGTTTTAATCATTTATATCTTTCTTATTTTTAAAGATATTAAAAAACTACTTATACTAGGCTATTCGGAAGGTAAAAAAGCTTCAATTTAAATACTAATAAAAAATTAGGCAAATACCCTATTGCCTCATATCATCAACCATATAAGTCAACATTCAAAATTGCCTTGGTAAACTGCAAGTGCAACGTCTTTAGAGCAGGTACTGCTTAATCTTCCCAAAACGTTTTTTACATATTTCAGAAATGTCTCATCTGTAACTAATTGTACTGTGTCAGTAGTTGATGTTACGTTTTTCTTTTCGCTAATGCCGTTAAGATAAAATATGAACCGATCTGTCCATTAGCTTTTATTTTTCTTAATTATTAGCTTTCACTCCTTGTAATAAGGTGTATTTCGCCAACGTCGAGTTTCAGACAATCACCATGAACTTATTAAAGAAAAATACTCCATGGATATCACAAGAGAGGACAATTTAATTTACTTTTGTGGACTAAACAGGAGCACATGGGGTTAGCTGCATGCGCTTCTATCAAGTCCGTCCGTCTACTTATTTTTTTGGCGAATCGTCTAAGATCAAAACGCTTTTTGATTAAAGCTAAACAATTAACATTCTGTTAGAGATAAAAAACAAAAAACCGCCTTCAAAAACGCAAAAAATAACTTCTTTAAAATTGTAGGCACCTAATAGGTTAGTCCAACTGATGTCGGCTTTTTGTTGAAAATGTTGTGGTCGCCGACTTCAGTTGGACTAACCTATTAGGTGCCTACAATTTTAAAGAAGTTATTTTTTGCGTTTTTGAAGGCGGTTTTTTGTTTTTTAAAACATTTATTTTATTTTATACTTTTTAGTAATCATAATACGCTGTTACGTAGTCCCACTTCTTAGTTGAAATGAAACTTTAAGTTATTTCAAGCGCGCCGCAAGCAACGCCGCGGAAAGTCATAGTCATATTTCAACAAATAAATATCATTCGTTGTCCCTAGTCGCTCAACTATCTTAATCGAGATGTCTTATCGCCACCCTTGAAATCGGTACCATTGAGGAGTTCCGGAGGCCATCTGTGGTCTTCATCATCAGTTCCACTTCACCAAATGATACTTTCTGAATGCAAATGCTGGACTTGTTACTAAAAATACTAAAATCGCTATATGTTTGCCTACAATATTTGAGGAGTTCCCTCAATTTCTCACTGATCCCTTCATCAGATACAGATTTGGTAACAATGGGACCACCTCGGAAGTATATTCAATCAAACCAAAAAAAAAAATTTAAAATCGGTCCACAATTGACGGAGTAATCGGTGAACATACATAAAAAAAAAAAAAAAAACATACAGTGGAACGTATAACCTCCTCCTTTTTTGAAGTCGGTTAAAAAGAGTGATATTAAAAAGGTTACTCACCCAAAAGTACTTAACTGTATTTATGAAACATCAAAATAAATCCTTCCAATAAAAAACACATTTGAACTCAATTAATTTTAACGCGACTCGACCGGCTCTACAAATTCGAGCCCTAAACTTATGTGGTTTGAGTTGATATTTACGAGTTGTAAAACGAGATGTTTGCCATAAAATGAGTCGTAATGACACCTGTTGCTGCAACAGTTTGTATACGAACCCCCGCCGTATGAGCCGCTAATTTTTGCCGCGATAGTTTGTTACAAAGTGACAAGACTGACGAGTGTTTTTATCTGACTGTTAGGGTGCGGCTCCACTGAGGCAGAGACGAGCGGAGCGGAGCGGAGCTGTGCCAATATTAACCAATAGAAGGCGCATGCGGTCACGTCGAGCGCGCCTTGCGCACGTTAGTTTAGATTCTATTGGTTAATATTGGCACAGTTCTGCTCCGCTCCGCTCGTCTCCGCCTCAGTGGAGCCGCACCCATAAGTAGGGTTATGCTTTTCGCGCGTATCTAGCGACCGGCCCTCGCTTCGCTTCTGTTTATGTGCGTTTTCTGTAACACCCATCCATAAACCAGATTTTATTATATATAAAAACCCTTCCTCTTGAATTATTCTAACTATTGACGAAACCCGCATTAACCTCGTAACGCCCACCGTACTACAAACAGGGAGTTTTTTGTGAGTGGGACTTTGAAACTACCGTCAAGGCAATAAAGTTCAATTACGTTTGTTCGATAATGCCATTTTCAGTTTATGAATTTAGGAAAATAAACCTTATTTCCATTGCGACACAGTTCAAATTAGATTGCCTTGATTATGTACATTCTATTGCACACTGGGCCTTACGAGGATAAAATACGTTGCGTAGTTTGAAAAACCTAAACATACATGCTGCCGTACTAAGCAAAAAGGCAGTATGTCAGATAAAACTCCTGTAGCAATATCAACCTCATTGCTAATAGAAGAGAATTCAAACTGCTTTGGCTATTGAATTTGGGATACTGCTTATTAGTTTAGGAGGGCAGCATACAGAGGGTAGACGACGGGAAGCGACTTTGTTTTATACTATGTAATGTTTGTATGTGTGTGTATGTGACATTTTTAATAACCTCGTAGCATCAAAACGGATTTTTTACGGCAGGGAGAAGGCAAACATGTACTCGTAGTCCACCCAACGAAGACCAAAAAGACCTATCAGGGGAAAAAACTCACGTATAAGCGAATTTTGGCATAGTTGTAGGGAATGGTGTTTTAAACCACATACCAAAAGTACTGATGGGTCGTGCAGCTAACCGGTAGGGGGGGGGTTTAAGGTCCCTTTTTTAGTTTTCCGTAAATAACTCGTAAACGGTGGCCCATAGCGAAAAAATTTGCATTACATAAGTAATCTACATAAAATTTTCTACAAAAATGATTCTATACACTTTTCTGCTGGGATTTATATTTAATGAGATATGGAGGGAAGAAGATGGACAATAAAAAACAAACTTAGGTATGACACGTATATTCCTAACTATTAAATTCCTAATTATCTTCTAATTCTAAAATGTCACCAGTTAGGCAACAAATGCGACGCATTTTATCTGTTCGCGCGCAAGTTCACAGTCGCGTAATCTGACAGTATTCAAAGTGATTTCGACGCACTCATTCATTCAGCCCGAACGGACGGCGCTGAAAAATAAGGGAAACATTAAATTTGAAATGAAACTACGTGTGCTTCTTAGAAATGTCAAATAAAACTTTGTATTACATTGCTGTTCAAGAAAACTTAAAAAACAATTTAAGCAATTCATTATAAAATAGTCAACAATACTTAAAACATTCGTGTGCAAAAATTTACGTTCGTATGGAAGACACTGTATACGTAGTTGGCTGGATAAACATTATTTTAATGTCATATCGTACGTATTATGTAGTATCTACTCTATGTATTGTTTTTCCAAGGAACATTCTGGTCTGTTAAGTTTCCATAAAGCCTATTTTTCTTTATTATCTCAGTACAAAAATAATATTCATGTTAGTTTTGTATACTGATACGATGTCTTGTTCGGATGTTAACATTTTCAGAGAAAACTAGGCCTTTAGTTACCAAGGTATTTGCAGTTGGCAAAAACTCTAAAAAATATAGCTATACCTAAATTAAACCGTATGTAAAACGTGTTAGGGTTCATCACGAAGACATTAAGCTCTTTCCCCAACTACATTATAATTCGGATTCGCGTCCCAGACTCAGATTATTATTAAGCACCAGTAAATTCTCCTACATTTCAGCCTCTCACCGAAATCAAGCTGTGTTTATATTTCATGTCTAAATTGTTAGAGGATTACAGAAATTTAGATTGCTTGATCGAAACCGTTGGGCAGGGTCCGTAAAGGGCTGAGGAGGAGCTCGCGTCCGCGAAATGTAGTATCGACAAAAAAACCCACCATTGAAAAAAAATTTACTTTTTATTTTTTGTGCCCATGGGTATTTTGGTTCATCTATGTCAAAAATCAAAATACGAATAAACACTTCAAGAATATAACATTTCAAAAATCTGATGAGAACTTGAATGTTGGTCAGCTATTCCTTGAAATTAGGGTTACCAGATGAAAAAATTCAAATTCCGGAGAAAAGGCGTGATTTCTATTCTCTCAAACGTAATTACAAATTTAAAAATTTCAGTACAAAAGTTGATTACTTCAATTATTTTCTCTTTTAGGAAGAATATTTTTTAGTTTGTTTTAGTTTTTATTAAAGAGATCTTTAAATTGTACTGTATTTTATTGATAATTCTGAAAATCCTGCGATTTCTAAGATTTACAAAATCCGGCCGCAATCCTGAGATGAGTACAAAAATCCTGAAATCTCAGGACAAATCCTGAGAAATGGTAACCCTACTTGAAATGGGTGGACACTTAACTCTTAATTCGAAGATTATACGGTCATAAATTGATTGTTGCAAAACAAATGAATAACCCTTATCTTAGTCTTTGTCTTCTTTATCTTTCTTTATTACTATTACATACACTACACATACATGTATGTATTAATCTCACGCCTTCGTTCCCAGAGCGGGGTAGGCAGAGCTACAGAATTACAAACATCTCTAAAAACTTGTTGATAATTCTATAACCACAATTTGCGCAATTAGGCTAAGATGTTTACCAGCGTATTAGTGACAGGTTGCAAGCCCATCACCTAACAGTACTACAAGCCTTTATTCCCTTAGTCGTCTCTTACGACATCCACGGGAAGACATGGAGTGGCACTATTCTAACTCGGCAACCACACCAGGAACACACGAGGTACTATTACATTATATAAATAATTATATTTTACTATTACCGCGTACCGTTTCCGTCTGTCTTTCTGTATTTCTGTCTGTATGAATATCCGCTAACTCCTCCTAAACCGCGCCACCGATTGTGATGCGGTTTTCACCATCAGTTAGATATTTTTTACCCGACTGCCGAAGGAGGAGGGTAATGTGTTTCTTTGTGGCACTATAAAAACTAAACCCGTTGTCCGATTTTGATGATTCTTATGTCAATCGATTTGTCTTAATCTGGTGAGTGTCACTGAAGATATGACAGTAATCAACATTCAATATGGCGGCAACCAGACGCCAAATGGTGGTTAAAAAAAAAGCCGACTAAATATGACAAGTGGGGTATCATTGAATAGGGATTTAAAAATTATCTGTAGGTTTCTTTCATCAATTTTAATTTTGAATGATCATTTACGATTTATAACGATTTAAAGTTGGTTAGCAGCAGTCGGGTTTTGAAAGCTTGCTTTTTGTTAAAGTTATTCACAAAAGATTTTTATTTACTTTACTATAATCGCGGGCTAAAAACAATATAATATAACAGCGGGCCTAGTTGGCTGCGTCTATATCGCGTGTCAAATGTGGATAAAGCATCCGCCACTCTCGTACTTATTTACGTGTCAGAAGGTGACGGATGCCTTATCCAAACTTTGTCACGCGATAAACGCAGCCCTATTATGGTCGCTTTTATCGTGGTGGATAAAGCATCCATCACTCTCGCACTTATATACAGGTCAGAAACTGACAGTTGTTTTATCCACGCTTATCTCAATCGGTAACCACGACCATAATATCCGCTGCGCCATTATTGCAGACGGTAAAAACCATATAGTATGTGACCTGCGGGTCTAGTATGGCGCGTCTATATACGCGTCAAATGTGGATAAAGCATCCGTCACTCTCGTACTTATTCACGTGTCAGAAGGTGACGGATGCCTCATCCACACTTGGTCACGGTATAATCGCAGCCATATTAGGGCCCGTTATGATATTGTTTTTAACTCAGCCGCCATTACTGTAAAGTTAATCAGAGGTATCAAAACGTTTACAATACGATAACAGGTCAAATAAGATATAGTTTTTACCGCCTAGAATCTCGGTCCAGAGGGGCTATTGCCTAAGGGTGGGTTTAGACCAAGCGAACGAACAAGAATTCTATGGCATTATCTCTTACGTTTTCTTTGTAAAAAATAAAGATAAAACATGTTCTAGAGCATTCGCTCGTTTGGTCTAAACCCACCCTAACGCAACTCGCAAACGCAATCGTTTTAATGTTGAAAATCGAAGGCTTGTCTGCATACAAAATGAAAACAATTGTTCCGCTTTCGAAGTCGATTGCGATTGCGAGTGCGTTAGGCCCGATTTAGACCAAGCGAACGAACAAGAATTCTATGAATTATCTCTTACGTTTTCTGTGTAAAAATAAAGACAAAACATGTTCTAGAGCACTTTTTCGCTTGGTCTAAACGCATCTTTAGGCAATAGACCCGCTGGTTTAGTGTACAGTCAAGGACTTTAATTGTTATGCCACTATGGAACCCTGTCACATAACGTTAATAGTTCCTTTAAGCGTAATTTCTGTAATGTGTTTTGACGCTGTCATTATGACAGGGTTCCATAGTGGCATAACAATCAAAGTCCTAAACTTTACAATAAGTATAAAAAGATTAATCAAAACTGTCAAGTACTTTCGGAATTTATCGAGAGCGAATTGACGATTGTCATTGACAAAATTTGGTCAGCTGACAATATTTCTTTGTAACATGACCAGTAAGCAAGGATAGGATAATAAAGTTAAGAATACGTTGCACATCGTAATCTTATAATAACTAGGTAGTAACTAAAATTTAGTCGGTACAGATTCCCCAGCCGAGCTCCGCTCGAGCTATCAAATTTTGAACGTTCCAATGCGCTATTATATTCAAGGCGCGCCGGCTAGAGGCAGCCCTGGCGCAAATTAGAGCGTGCCACGCTTTGAGCCGCGCTTGACCAAGCGTTATTCGCTGGCAAGACGCTAGGGGCGCGCGCGTGTCGATGCCCGCTAGCTATAGTTATCGATTCGGGGGGGCGCGGCGCCGGCGACGCGCGGACGGTCATGCGAGGCTGAGCGATAATTGAGCGAGCGGTGGAGACTATCGACTATCGATGGTTTATAATTTGTTTTTCTTTTAAGAATTAATTGCAAGTTTCATACTGATGGGTAACCATCAGTTTAGAGCAAAGCTAGGGTCGTATACCGGTATTATTTTCATATAAAAAATCCGGTATTCAATTTTGGTATCTCGCATAATTATTGAATATTTTTGTTCTTCTATGAATTTATACTGTATAATATTCGTGTGGTGCCGGTAGAGTAGAATAGCACCACCCCATATCCTCCCTTGAGTATCGTAGACGGCGATTAAGGGATCATTAAATTGGAAAGATCTCCTTGAATTCCAGATGCATGGAGATGTACCTCAAAGAATCTCCTGCATCCCTTGCATCCCGCCAGTCGTACCGGCTAACCGGTCCACTGGCTCCAGGATACCTGGGACGAGAGAGTGGGCTTGCACCTGCTCAACTGCTTGCCCACTATAATATATTGATGATTCCTGCATGTTTACTGGTCTACGAGTGATAGTCCTACGGCAGAAACCTACCTAAATAATTATTACGACTTAAGTTTATTAAATAGTAATAAAACCTATGAAGCTTTGTCACTCGCATTCTATAAATATTTTAGCCATACTGTTTGAAGTACAAAGGTACATAAGGCGTACCCGGCTCCACAGAAACTCGCATCGCAAATTTATCGATAAAAAAATAAAAAAGCCACAAATGTCCACAGCGCGAGGGAGCTCCCGAGGAGCGGCGGCAGTCCGCGCGAGTGATTTGCGCCACCCGCCGCGCGGTCGCGACGCGTAGGGCCGGGCCACGGGGAGATAAGGAATATCGATATCGATGCTTCTAGGGAGCTACAGTACACCTCTCTTTTTTAAATAAGGGGAGTTAATCATCTTATTCCACGTTAAAATTAGCGTGGTTCATTAGTATTCATTATTTAATGAAAGTTATTTAAGACAATAAAGATCCATTTTAATTTGTTTCGAGAGCGGTGAATTTACAACGTTCAGGGCCGCAACCTTTGGCGTAATCAACCTGGTTGAAACGTGTCAGGCCCCAGTAAACACGTCCCCAGGACCGCGTCCAAACAAAGGAGTGTTTTTGTCGCGGCGGGAGGGAGGCGCCGGCCGTCGCCGGCCGCGTCAGCCCGCGGATCGATATCTCGAGATCTCGGCCTACGCCTCGCCGGCCATTTGCCTACCTCGACGCCTCAGGCTTCGTGTGTACATAACCCCACCACCCGACCCCCCAACCGATACACCCCGCAGATTACCGCCTACAAAGCAAACTTCATTGGTACGTGCATGCAATATGCGCAAGGAGCTCCGAATTGCGCCCGGACGGCCCGGCCAGATTGCTTTGATATCCTACCTCCGTAAATAGGCTTGCATGTCGAGTCTTAGCTAAGGCGTCCTGCCTCGAATACTGCACACGCTCGCAATCACGTTAATTACCAGAGCGATAACGAACCAGAGAGCCGAGCCGGTAATATCATTGATACATTTCAATGCCTTTGAGCGTGACTCGGTAAAAACTTAGTGACGTAGACAAAGGAAGTTCTAATTGCACAGTTTTGAAAGACAAATAATCATTGACGGTATTAAAAGTGTGTTTTTTCACGACTGCCCAAAAAAAGGACTAATGTTTTCAGGGTTCCTGTATGTATGTATGTACAATTCATTCCACCATAACTTCTAAACGACTGAGCCGATTTAGATGTGTGTGGCATCGTTAGAATCTTACCACCATCCCGGGTGATATAATGACTATAGCAAATTGACAATTATTAACATAGGTACCTAGGTATATCGACGACTACTGATGTGTCAAAGGAAACTTTCCAAAATTGCGAAACATTTCATGTAGGACAATTTCGGAAACTTCTCACAAATTTGTATAGGGATTGAAACCTTCCGTTTCTTAAATTTAAATTTCCTATATTTCTAGTGAATGTTTCTGGAAATTTCTTAGAAATCGACGACAATATAAAAAAAATCAGTCGGGTTTTTAAAGCTTGCTTTTCATTTATTTCTTAAAACACTAACAAATATACACAAAACAAAATACCATGTCTACATGGGCCTGTTTATTCTACTTGGTGAAAACATAATGCCTTTGACGTGTTATCGTATTGTTTTTAACTCCGCCGCCATTACTGTCAGGTAATTAAGCGGTATCGTAACTTTGACAATACGATAAAATATAAAGCAACATTGTTTTGCGAAGAAGAATGTTGGACCCACAATTTACTTTATTAACATGACACTTTATCGAAGCCAATGTAACCTAATGAAATAAAATCAAGCAAAGTTCTTTATTGGTACATCTACTTATATCTAAATTCATATACAAAAATGGGCTGCTTAAATCATAACACTTCCTATTCGGCTCACCATAATCTGCTAAAATTAGATGATCCGTCAAGCGCGCTTTTTGTCTCCTTTATGGGCCTAGCACACGCACAAACTTCACCACAGTTTTGCCTGCGCAGGCCAGCTTATAAACGGAACACTGAGCGTGTGGTTGGTAAACTGTTAAACGCGCCAAGTGGTTGGGCGTTCAGTGTTCAAGCCACAGTCGGGGCTCGCTCGTCGTTATTTGGGAAACATTGTTTCGACGACAAGGATTTCGACAAGAATGTGGCTTGCGCGTATTTAACTGTGCCGTGTGGTAGCACACGCAGTGTTCAGTTTTTTCGTGCGAGAAGCTTGCGCAGGCCAATCTGTGGTGAAGCTTGTGCGTGTGGTAAGGGCATTACGCTCATCAAAGAACGTCATAACATGCTAAGACCACAGGGGCTATAGCCTAACGCCCTCGCAGTCGCAATCGTTTTCATTTTGACAGTCCGAAGGCGAGTCAGCATACAAAATGAAAACAATTGTTGCACTTTGAAGCCGATTGCGATTGCAGTGCGTTAGGCAATAGCGACGCTGGTTAGAAGACGAAGAACGATAACTTTAGTGATTTTCGTGAACTGACAAAATGTATAGAATTGACATAAGCGGCCGACGCAATAAATTATTTATTGTATAAAATCACACTGTATACAAAAACATCAGTTTCCGGCGGTTCCCAAACTAGGCTGAGCCTGTATCTTGAGTATCCATATCGTTATGCATCTCGTCTATGTTTGCTTTCTTCTATTTCTTCCTCGATCTCGCCCAGGATTTATGCTAGTAATAATATCCCTTGTCCTAGGTCTGCGGTATGAGTCGAGTTTCAATTGGAAGGCTGGCGGAGTCGTAAATCGGCCAAGTGCAGCGTCCCTCGAACGGGGAAAGTTCACATTTGCATATTGCCCGGTCGCCTTTGCGAACTTCTGCGTCGCGCATAGCGCAGTTTTAAGTTTCTATATTCAAGAACGCTATGACAATAAACTTGAGTGTTTGGTGCAATAAACTCTTATTAAATTTTAGTGTTTCAAGGTTACGTTTTGTTATTGAAGAGTTTATGTTGAAGTGACTTATGGAGCGTCGGCCGCATTCGGTTTAGCCTACTGATTTGTTTCTTAATATGAAAAAAACCGTTTACACTTTCGGCGATCGAAAACGGGTTGCAGTCAAAGCCAGTGAATGATGTAAACGCTCCATTAAGTAGGCACCTACTGCTGCTTTAAAGTCTAGTGCAATTTAAAATAATGATTCTTATGTATCATGTTCTAAATTAAGAGAGTAGGTAACCATAGTTACCGATGTTACTATTCAGTCACCTGAATCAATTTTTATCCAATTATGAACGAATAATATCAAATCACACACATCGCACCTTCAGAACAATAGTGAACTAATTCAGAAATTTTAAATTTTGAGTTAGGTCTTTATAATACTAATTTATGACTTAAATTTTTTTGTAAGCTGAAATTTTGAATTAGGTCACTATTGTTCTGAAGGTGCGACATAGATTTAGTCCCAAACTTAGCTCTAGGCTTGTACAGTGGATACAAGATAAAACGATAAAGTATAAACATACTTATATAGCGAAATACATACTTAATACCTACATAGACAAACACAGCTACTCAGCATCCCTCTTTTTACACTGGGATTTAAAATAGGATTAAGATTACTAGCACGTCACACAATTAAATCCTAATTATCTAAATCCCCGCGTGGACGTAACGAGGGAAGAGGGTCCAAACACAACAGATCGAAAAACGAACAATGACTAACTGAATGAATGAGTGCGGGATCGGAATTTGAATGAACGGCAGCGAGGGGTGGATCGGAAATATTATTGAGTTCTCACTCAACGAGTGAATGATTAATTTAACCATGAAGCGGGTTTCTTATTAGTCAATAGTTAAGGTAAGCTTTTCTTGTTTTCGAAGGTGTTTATTTAAACATGTGGTAAATTGGGGTCTATATTGGAATCCCTAATCGTCATTGTCCTAATGCAACGTTTGTCCGAATTTTCGTTTATCCTAAATCCATTTATTTAGTGTTATTATAATAACCACAGGAATTTTTGGAAAACTTAAGATCAGACTCAGCTCGAAACCAGTTTATGACAAACAATAATTCGGACAAACGATTCGTTAGGACAAACGTTATTAGGAATTCTGAGGTACACCCGTTAGATTGTTTGAGATATAATTCAGAAGGACATCTCG
Source organism: Acleris literana (assembly GCA_946894065.1). Lineage (NCBI taxonomy): Eukaryota > Metazoa > Arthropoda > Insecta > Lepidoptera > Tortricidae > Acleris > Acleris literana. Next base: position 4,764,497 of record OX335685.1, on the reverse strand, counting down.
CACACACTAACCAGAGTTTAATCTCAAACTGAACTCTGGTGCCCTTGTTAATAAACGTGGCTTAACCGTGGAATAGCTAAGCCTTGCTTTGACTGTATCTGTCACTGTGACATTTAAATTCGACAGAAAAGGCCAAAGCATGGCTTAGCTACTCCACAGTTACTCCTCGTTTAATAAAGGCATAGACGTATTATTATATATATATATAATGGCTTTCACTCCTTGTGTTTAACAAGGTGTATTTCGCCAGTATCGAGTTTTAGACAATCACCATGGACTTATTAGAGAAACAAGTCCATGGATATCACACGCAAGGACAATTGTTCGGTTAAAGAGATTTACTCTGGTGGACTAAACAGAAGCACATGGGGTTAGCTCCACGCGCTTCTGTCAAGTCCATGCGCGCAATAGAATGTACATAATCAAGGCAATTTAATTTGAACTGTGTTGCAATGGGAATAAGGTTTATTTTCCTATCTCCATAAACTGAAAATGCCAATATCGGATAAACGTAATTGAACTTTATTGCCTTGATGGTAGATTCAAAGTCGCACTCACAAAAATCTCCCTGTTTGTAGGATGGTGGGCCTTACGTGGTTAATTTCATCGAAATCCCTGCAGTTGTTTCACGTGAAAGACTGAAACCTCACTAGTGGGTCCAAGCTAGAGAATAAGTAGGTACAAGAAATACGAATATTTGCCCATTCTACCATAAAGATATTACCAATTACTGCGAATACATTTCGACATTAAATTACGTATCGGGTAGGTGTGCTTGCAGTGCCCTGCCGATTAGGGCGACGCGGTTGGGCGATAAATCGGGGGCCGCGTGTCGCGTGCACGCGCGATACGCCGCGTCGCGTCGCGCTCGCGCCCTAATGCACTAAACGACATTATTGCTAAAGTATAGTAATTTATAAGCAGGGTTCGGAGTTTTAGCACGGTTATACGAAAGAAAGCTGTGGAGTTGACATTAACAATAAAATTCAACTCGTACTCATACTTATTAGTTTATTTAATAGAGAACCCGCTTTACTCCTGAAAAAGTTCAAAAAAATACAAAATTCAAAATATTTATTCAGCAAATAGGCCACATGAGGGCTCTTTTACACGTCGGTAATATAGAGTGAATCTACCAGCGCTTCGGACAAAGACCATCATTGCGGAGAAGAAGCGCCGCAAGAAACTCCAGCAGAAGGTCATTTTTTTAAACATAAAACATACAACAACAATAGGTACTTAAAAGTAAATTATATTAAGTAATAATAAGGTAATAAAGTAATAAATAATAAATTCTTAAAACTACCAAAACTAAACTTATTACAAATTTAAGGTCAATAAGCCTAAACTAAAAATAATGGATATGAGAACAACACGACGAGGTCTCTTCGTCAAAAGCTATAACTAGAATAATTAATTGAGCAACAATTCCTTGCAAACGCGAACAGAAAAAATTTATAATGTCGCAAATTGTTTACACATTTTACAACTATGATGTGATGATGAATTGGGTAAATATGTACCCCACACCATGTCAATTTTGAAGCTCACATTCCTGGAGCTACATGTTTTATGACTATAGAAACCTAGTACTTATTTATTTTCATTTAAAAGTGACAGTTATAATCCTTATTTATAATAAAATTACTTTTTGCAATTAAATAAACAAATTAGTAAGAGTTGAATTTTAAAGTTCATTAACTTTAAAATTACATTTCGACTCTACAACTTTCTTTCGTCCTACCGAGGTATGAAAACCTCCATTAAGGTTATTTATTAGTACATAGTTAATATTGATTCTACAAATCAGGCCTAGCCTAGCGTAGATGTCACAAGATATTTTAAAGTGTCATAAACAATACAATATGAGTTGTAACAATTTTTACTCGAAATAAATGATTATTATTATTATTATTAAAATAAACGTAGTAATAATAATTAAGTAAGTATCCTATTATAGTTTCTATTTCTATCTATCTGCTGTATCAATAAAGAATTTGGAATTTGACTATTAGAAATGCGTCTCTTATTATCATAATCTATACCATAGTATAAAACAAAGTCGCTTCCCGCGACCGATTTTAATGCGGTATTCGTCAATAGATATATGTAGAGTGATTCCAGAGAAAGGTTTTTATGTTTAATGAATTCGAAGCGAAGCGAGGGCGGGTCGCTAGTTTATATCAGGGGACAATGTCACACTTGGCTTGTACTATGGGTTCTAGACAACGATAAGCTTAGGTACTTATTATAGAGAACTATATTTACTAGCTTTTGTTTACGATTCGAAGCTGTTTATCGTTAGTCACCATGGAACCGTTCCATTTTCTGGAATGAAATCCTCCTTTGTCGTACAGTCAAGGACTTTAATTGTTATGCCACTATGGAACCCTGTCGCATAATGTTAATCATTCATTTAAAAGTAATTTCTGTCATGTGGTTTGACGCTGTCATTACGACAGGGTTCCATAGTGGCATAACAATTAAATTCCTTGACTGTACCGTACCCGGCTGCCCTAAGGGCCAGTACAGACGGACTGCATTTGAACTGCAAAATGGCAGTTCGAGGGCAGTTCTGATACAGTTCACGTAACTGCATTAAAACTGCAAACCAACTGCGCAGTCCGCTTGCAGTTGGCGTGCAGACAACCTAAGCGGAGTGCGCAGTTGGTTTGCAGTTCTGATGCAGTTATATCAACTGCATCAGAACTGCCCTCGAACTGCCATTTTGCAGCTGGGTTGCAGTTCAAATGCAGTCCGTCTGTACCGGCCCTAACGCACTCTCAATCGCAATTCACAATCGACTTCAAAGTGGAACAATTGTTTTCATTTATAAAGCAGACTTGCCTTCGGACTGTCAAAATGAAAACGATTGCGCTTGCGAGTGCGTCAGGCTATAAGCCAGCTGGTTGTAAACTATATCTGTACCGATCGAGTGTTGTTTGTTTGTTGGATGTTTTTAACTCTGAAGATGAAACAAACATTTGTAATATTAGTCAGGAAATCCGGGCCTCTATTGTTTAAAACCATGTTGCTTTTGACATGTTTTTTTATAGCATAGAAAAGACAAATGGTTTTACTTTTAAGAGGATTGTGAAGAAGAAATATTTCCATACAAAATGCGATAACGTTTTTCTCCCCGTAAACCTCGTCCGATTTTCACGATTTTTGAATATGTTGTAGATATCATGAAAAACTATGTCTGTACGTTTTCCTTTCCAAGAAAATATTTAATAGAAGGAAAAAAAAATAGAAACCTACAGATCTAGTTCTTTATAATAACTACAACATAATCAAAAATGGTTGAAATCGGACTTCATTAAGGGGGTGAGAAACGTTAAATAAATATAATTTAAAAAAAAAGTATTTTTTTGACAGCTACGCGATTTTAGCGGCTCTTCACAATCCTCTTAAACGGGATTCCTCTTTTTCACATTAGTATATTGATTGTCTTTTTTTTTTCAATGTTGATCTACTTAAGTACATATTTTAACTCTAACATTGTGAGGAAGTTTGAAAACTTTTAACTAAGTTCACAAATGAAGTTCTACCATCTTGCTAATCCGGGAAACGATTTGAACATTAATGAAATCGTCAGGTCATAATGGAATACACCTTTCTTCTAAGTTTAATGTACTGAACTCTCACTTAAAGTTGATAAAAAACTTGAATAAGTATTTAAGTACATAAATCAAATGCGTACGCAACTAGGGAATCAAGAATAAATTTTTATTAATACATTAGAAGATAAAATATTAGAAATGTTAAAATTTCATTTAACCATATCAGCGTGGGCCTAATGTCGTGTTTATCGATGTCGATAATCGTGGATAAAAGATCTGACACTTTCTGACCAACACGCCATATCTAAACTCCATTCCAATTGACTTGTATTATTTAGTAAACAATTTTATAACCTCAAAATGCATCACTTTTGGCTAAAATGGCCGTTTTCTGGTGAATCAAGCAATTAGAGACTATATTTTGCACACCATTTTCCTGATTTTACATCATGGATGGTTTATTTTATGATAAAATTGTCATTTTAAGCGAAAAATGAGCATTTTGAGGTTATAAAAGTATTTACTAAATAAGACAAATCTATTGGAATGGACCTTACGTCTTCAATACTAGTCAGAAAGTTATAGGTCTTTTATCTAGTTACATCCATAATGGGCCCACTGAACGTAAAAAGTTTAAATTAATTTATTGACATGTGACAGAATAGGTACCCCAACTTTTCCCTATTTGACCTAATGTTTGACAGGTCGAGTATAAAATGCCTTAAGGCGATATTATAAATGTTATGAAATTTAGTTTGTTTGAGCATTTAAGTCCGCCATTTGTATACTTTATGTATAAAATTGTGCATTGAAATCTAAAGAAATAAATAACTCATCTTATAAATTACCCAACTATTGTAACAATGGCCGACGATAAAAAAAAACGTAAACAAAACCATCCAAACCCAACCATAACAAAACGCAATTCATAAATAATCGAACGCCATCATCTCCAGCGAAATTCAATATCGCGACATCCTTAATCTACCGGGTAGCTGTAGCTACCGGCGGGTATACGTAGCTACCGGGCAGCGGTACTAAATCTTGCAGGTCGGGTCCCGGAGTTTTGAATCATTTAGCGCGGTGCGAGCGCGACTTCCGTCCGGCGCCCCCCGCGCGTCTGTCTTGCCGAGACAAAGGGGCGGTAGGGATGGGCTGCGCCGGCGGTTATCGATAGATTATGTAATATTTGTAGAGGCTTTTGGTACTGGGAAGATATCGTCAAATGTGTAACATTTTTTTTTAAATAAAAGTAAGCTCTTAAAACTTACATTTGAAACATCATCGAAGTATCTTATATACTACGAGATTTGTTGTAAGAATTTTGCTAGTTTGCACTCGAAATAGACAGAAGGAAATGCAAATCTGCTAAATTCTTATAAACAGATTAAGCAGCTTTACATTTGACGAAACAAGTCTTCAAAAATAATTGTGAAATATTGTGAACATTTTAGGAGTGTTATGTTCTATTGTTTTAGCAAATATCTTTGTATTCATTTACGTTTATTATATTTTAATATCTTCGGATAAAATCGACTCGTTTCATTTTGTGCGATATAGTTAAATGCAGTACTATTTTTATTATTAAAATTGTACTACATTTAACTATATCGCAAATCTGTGCTACTCTTAATTTTGTCAATCGGATTGCTATGGAACTAAGAACATATCTCGTTTTTGGAGTGCAATAAGATTAACTAGGTAATCATTGACTTTCGAAACGTGTCGAAGTACCGAGTTGTTACTTAAGCCAGCTTGCTACAGCAGTTTGCATATTTAGGTCATTTAGAAATGAATCATGAACAAGGAAAAATAGATAAACCGATCATCGACAACAACAGACGTGGCTACATCCCTAGCACACGACGTCCGAGCCGCCCCTAATTTGAATTCACGGAGACTCCGCGACGCGTCCGCCGCGCCGGCCGCGCCCGACTTAATGAATCGCGGGGGGGTGGGGAGGCTGGGGTGGCAATGGGAGGGGGGCGATCGGACGGCACCGCATCCTCCGCGCGGATAAGTGACGCCCGTGTTGCTTCGTACATACTCCTTATGTACTCGTACTACATAGCCGGCCGTACCTATACCCCTATACCTTCGTAACGCTCGCCAAATTTATGTCCCGCACATGTCTGAGACCGCGGTGTACCTTTAGAGGGATTTTGCGTGTTTACGCTGGTCGATGGTATCCCTGGAATTTTGCGCTATTGATGGGTTTGCGTAGGTTTTTGTTTGCATGATGGCGTATTCCCTCCGATGAAAATGAAAGTAACGCAACGTCTATTCTATTTTGTTCGATCGATGCGATTGCATGGCGCTATCAAGAGTTAATTTGTTGAATTTAAATAAATAAAGAATGTTATATTTAGTTAGGTATTGATTTATTCACTAAGTAGGTACAATTAACCATTCCACAGTCGCGCCGTTAAACCACAATATGGTTTAACTCGAGCAATTCTACCACAAATTACTTTACGTCTTTCTTAAACTGACATAACATTCAAACTTTCACATCCCTCCAGGTTATTTAGTCGACGCAAATAAACATCAAAAGAAACGGCCAAGAGTTATTTTTCCAGTCTCAAGGTTATCTATCTCTCGCAAGCTCGTACCCAATTCAACACCAAATCTATAAAAACGAAATCTTATTTCGTGTTCCCGCACCTAACACTACCTACCTCTAAAAAACTAATCGCAAATGCCGCGTTCAATTCAAAAAAGTGCACACGCCTTTAAATTGTACTTAGATATACGTCCTTTTCGCATCGTCATGTTTGTTAGAGAGTTTAGTCTGTGGCTTAAACAAAAACTCTCTAATGGACCATTATGTAAATGGGGATGACCAATCAAAACGTAGTCAATTATTAAAGCGATAAGAGCGCCGGTGGCTGTTTGCGATGCCAAACCGTTGGGAAGTTACTATACAAACAAAAGTATTACAAGTAAACAATACCACAATTACTTTATTAAGTAGCCATACGAAAATTGATATTAAATATCAAACAACTCTTTTAAATACTGAGGTCAAACAAAAAAGTATTTGGTTTAATTAAACCGACTGATGATTAAATTTATTCTTAGACTGATTAGATCCATACATTATGACGCAGATTACTAAACTAAGCTCATACATTATGTATCTTTTTGCTGCAAATCGCTCTGAAAAATAAAGCATAATGTCATTATTACGTCGTGACAAAGAATATACGATAACCGTAGGCTAGATGTAAGCTACCTCAAATGTAACCTTTAAAAGTGCAATTCTCATGGTGCAATCCCAAATATTTATGTGGCGGTAATATTATACTGAGCGGATTAGGAAATACCAATTACTAATCTTATTTTAATTTACTACAATTACGGTGTTGTGTGAATAACAAAACCGTGATTACTACCAATAATACCGTTTGCAAAAAACAACAATACACAAATAACAAAGAAAATAATTATCCTCCCCTAATGCGTAATGGCGGAATTATCCGACAGGGGTCGACCCGCGACGCAAGCGTGGGAGCCGGACAGTGTCGATAGCCACGCGTCGATATCGATATATTCACGCGTGATGTGCCCTGCCCTAATTGACGCCGGGTTCGGAAAAGAAATTACAAGAATCAATTATTTCCATTCGGTCAAGTCAAGGCTCAGCGTAGCTGATTTATCTGTAATGCTACGAGCGCTACAACTTGTAGCACTGCTACGAGTTGCTTAAAAATGACTTGGTTTTTTTATCACTACGTACCTACACTCAATACCATTTAAAACGGGTCACGAATTATGGTTATTTTTATGTCCAGTGATCCGTTTTGTTTGGTTTCGTGTGAAGTATATTTAAAAGTTTCGGCGCGGCTTACAAAACAAAGAACAAATATTTATTGAAATTTTATACAAAGACTAAAATCAACATTATCAGCATAGAAAAGTTAAGCTTAAAACAAATCCCTGTTCGTTAAAACTTTGATAAGTAGGTCTAGTGCAACAGGTCTTAAAAAGGCAGTAAGGTTCAGACTTGCATAGAGCGTATGAGAGCGAGCGAGATAATATGCAGCAAATACGCACGGGACTGAAGTTTCATATACAGATATAAAAAAATATAGTAAAAAAACGCGCAAACACACAGATTCATAGATTTCAAAAAGTGCCAACTTCTAACAAATGAAACTACAACGGTGTGAAAAAAGTAAAAAGCGAAAGTTGGAAAGTTGTCCGAGAGTGAAAGTTCGAAGGCTGGTTGAAGTTGGACTGGCCCGACTTTGTTTTCGCAACTTTGGATTCAATTCGGGGAGGAAAGGGAGGAAGGGGGAAAGAGGCAGAGGGGCAACAATGGAACGCTTACGTTGGGCTGAAAAATATGAATAAACAGCGTCCGTTCATGAATTTGGATAGTTTAGGTGGCGGAAGGTTGTTTAGTTGTCTTTAGTCTTCTTTTTACGGCATAATGAGCAGGCATGGCGAAGACCCATCCCATGACGTTCAATTTCTGTTTTTATTTACTCGTTTTTGGTGGTTAATGTGATTAAAACCTCTATATTCCTGGAATCTTATAACCTTGGTGTTTTCAAGGCAAGAATTTATAATTATTCAATAAAATAAAAGTATTTGTTAAATTGTTCCTATCATGTAGATTGCTTTGACATTCATCTACAACCACATCTATTTATAGTCGTCAGTGGCGTTGTTGGCGCGAAAGCTTGGAACCACATTAGGCGTCGTTGGCACTAAAAGGGTCTATTTGGTAATCGCTCACAGAAAAAAAGCTTAAAAAACCAAATGTGCGAAATGAAACTATTTGTTAATTTTGAAAATATGTGTTTATTCTAAAAGATAGTAACGTAATGAACTCGTTAGAGGTATTTTCACTTCTGGCCAGCATTTGGTCAAACCTTGTCAATCTCCTTACCACCGTAAAAGTAATTGGGTACTTATCTTACAAATGCAATGTCTGCTACATTTTTGGTAAATGAATCATTTATTTATAAATCAAAAAATAATCCACGACAAGCTTCGTCAAGTATGTATCAAGAATCATCAGCAACATGCTTCGTCAAGAGTTTACAAAAGTTAATCAGCAATATGCTTTGTCAAGAGTTAGTTAATCAGCTGTTGTTTCGCCAACAGTGTACCTAAGGCAATCAGCAACATGCTTCGTCAATAAATCTACAATTATTCTCTGACTCGGGTAGCGCCTGACTCAAAGGTTCCAAATATACTGGCAGCATTGCCAACGAAATTTGTTGAACCAGATACGAACCCGCCTGAGGATCACAGCCCCTATATCATCGCTGTCCCAAAGCCTTAATAAAAGACTGCCTCTACACACCAAGGACCACTGGTCTCCACCACCACCGGAACAAACTCATACACCGGTTTGATATCAGAATATTTGGAATTTTTGAGCCTTGCAGCACCTTCTGCGGCGGCACCCGTGCCCCTCATCATGTAGCTGAGGTACGAAGGAGCAAAAGTGCTGACGCACGTTGCATCCCACAAAAGGCTATGGCCCCTAGCCCACGGAACCAGTGTTAAGCCGTCTGGTCTCTTACCGTCCGAGCGAAAAAGACCCCGTGGCTCCAGCACACAAGGGACATTGGCCGCAACCAGAGCTCGACGAATTATGTCGTTAATAGAATGGTGTCTAGAAAGTCCCACGAACCGCACGCAACCGTGGCCGTTGTGTCCATTAGCTTCTACCATTCCATTCCATTTTTGGGTGACTTCTTAAGGGATATTATACATTAATTTTATCTTTATATTTTAATTAAAGGACCAGGTTCTTAATTTTATTGACGTGTTTTAGTAATTTAAGGTATGATAACTGATATTTCATATTAGTGAATGATAACAGAACTTCAGAACTTTTAATTTGAATATTTACACCCCTGCCAGCGCCATCTGTTCGTTGTTGACGTTATTAGAGAAACCGTCTATAAGCTTGTAGGAAATGGAATCGGCGAGCAGTAGGTACGCATAGGGCGCTCTTGGCTAACTTGGTGGCTTAGTAAAGATAGTCAATAGCGCCATCTGTTGATACGTGTTTGTTTTAAGTGTTTGTGTAATACATATTGGTGGCACTTCAAATGTCTATGTTATTCAAAAATGTATTTTATATTTAACATACTGGAGGTTTTATACGGGGTTTATGAACTGACTTCAGAAAGGAAGAGTTTCTCAATTCGTCTGTTTTTTGGTTATGTTACTCGATTTCTCCGCCTATTGTCAAGCGATTTTAATGTTTTTTTTTTTTACAAGTATCGTCAATGGTGGTCCATTAATACATTTTCATGAAAGTAATTTATATTCGCCATTCGTAATTTAGAGTCGGTTGATTGGTGTTTAAAACATTTATAATTTCTTATTTTATTTAAACTAATACCACCCTGTCAATAATAAGGCAGGATAATAGGCTGCCGCGCGATATTGTCTAGTGCGCCAGTAGGTACAGTACAACATACAAAAATTAGCGATGTTACTAGATGCAACATCGCAACCAGCTTGATCTCGAGTCACTTAGCGCAATTCGCTCCATTCAACCCGAACTGTGACCCTTTAGGTTATCGAGTCGCTTAGGACCATTCGTGAATTTATGAATTGCTTACAAAAAACTGACCTATCTGCTCACCGTCTTAACGCCTTAATTCGCAAAGCAATAAAGTTCACTTTACAATGGACCAACGTGATATCGAGAAACTACCTACTCCTTTAATTAAATTCTCCTAATTTAGTAACAACATGTCCTAATTTCCATGCTTACTTAGGCTATCGAGTCGCTTAGCATAAAGGGCGAATTTATGACTAGCTTACAAAAAACTGACTTATCCTCTCACTATGTTAACGCATTAATTTGCAAAGCAATTAGGTTCACTTTACAGTGGGCGAACGTGATATCGAGAAACCACCTACTACTTTGTTCACTGTAACATAATTTTGTATTGAGGGTTAGTTATTGTTTTGATTGACTACGTAGTTAGTATATTCACTGTCACTACGCACTTGGGGTAGAGATGCGAATGTTAGTATAGTATATTATATTTTATATTGATTTTACAAAGCTACTTAGACTTTATGTGCCGATATGTTTATTAAGGAAATCAAGGTGTCCAGTAACACAAAAAAGCCACATGTACATTTAACAAAATGTAGTTATAGGGGCCTATAATATTAAACAGGAATAGGTATACATATCGTACCGAAAATATTCTGAATTGTTAAAAAAAGTGTATTAAGACATCTTTTACAGTCTAACAACAAAATTATACCCTAAATACAAAAATCATGAAATATAAAAAAGTATATATTAGAGGCATTAACGTTAACGAACGTAGAGGGAGAATAGAATAGAGTGGGAATTGGACTAGTACCAGGTGGCAAGAAAGAGATGAGTTTATACAGATTTAAGCATGTATAAACGAGATGCACCTGCTATCACCTGTCCCTACTGAAACTTTTATTTGAATATTTACACCCCTGCCAGCGCCATCTGTTCGTTGATGACGTTATTAGAGAAACCGTCTATAAGCTTGTAGAAAATGGAATCGGCGAGCAGCAGGAACGCAGTACGCATATAGGCTAACTTGGTAGCTTAGTTCAGTTAGTCAATAGCACCATCTCTTGATAAGGGTTTGTTTTAGGTATTTACGTAAATTCCATTGCCGTCTAAAATATTTCAGATATTTTATAAGTCCGTTATTTTACCGTCTAATTAGATTTCAATAACTCGGGTTAAAATTTGAAAAAGTGAGTCAAAATTTATTCGAATACGAGTATATTGGTTGCATTTAATTTGGCTAGGTTTGCTTAAATTTGCTCTTACATCTCTTATATTAAGCATATTGAAGGTTTTATGCGCCTTTTAAGTAATAACTGACATAAAAAAAAAAAGCTGCCTCAAAGATGGCCGAAACCGTGATAAAACATCCGCATTATTACTATTGCCTTTAGAAGTTTTCTATTTTATGTCATAATGAAACCCCTGTAAAAATATGGCATAGTGTTGCGTACGCGTGGCTGACATATGTGGTCTAACTGAGGACTGCAATATACCTACACTTTCTGCCACTTTGCTGGTGTACAGCTTAAGTCATCGAACTATCGTGTACTTACACAGGCCTTCGTAAAAACTTGACACTTAAGTCAAGTATTTTTGATCCTCTTCCTTAAATAACCTTATTCTTTACAGCCGGAGCGCATTATGTCACCGTTCACGGCCATCGTGCGTCGGCGCGCCAACCCGTTCGAGCTGGCGCATATATGCGTGTCCTGGATGATCGGGGCAGGGTACGACGCGTACGTGGTCGTCGGCTGCGCCATGCGAGACGTCTGCATGGCCATACGCTACCGGTCCATCTGCCCTGAGACGCCCGATGAGAACCCGGTGGGTGGTCGCTATAGCTGCGGACTTGCGTAGGTACGATGACGATGATGATGATGATGTGGCCGTTGGCTATGGCCATTGGCTGTGGCAAATGGGATGTCTAACATGTCTATTCGACCATGTACGATCTTAAGAGGCCGTATACGAAATTGTGCCGATTTCGCTGATTTACGTTATTTTACAGACGTGATTTTACAGCTGAAATACTGTATTTCTACAAGTTTTAACGCACAACACAAAAGATAATTTCTAATTTTAACGAATGTATGAGCTACTTTTTTGTTTTTAATATTTTATTTTGATTAATCGACCTGACACCGGCGACTGTTATGTGAATTTTGCTTGTAAGAGGTTTAGAATGTCACATATTCATGAATCGTTTTGACGTCTTAACGGTATGAAAAATTTACAATGTATTGCTGTGAAAGTCGTCTAAAAATTTATGAATTACTTTTTACCACTATTATATAAATTTTTCGATTAAAAAAATAATAAACTTGGTAATTTTTTATAGAAAACGGGCAAAAAATTGTTTTGATTTCGGCTACTCAGAACTCTCGTTTATGAAATTAAAACAACAGAAATAAATTTTAGTTCACAATCAATTCATTACCTAAAAAAAATATCCAAAAAGTTCAAAAGAATTGGCAATAAATAATGTTTTAAAAAAACCTAAATCTCGCATTATAATACTCGACAAAAATAAAAAAGTGGCTCATTTATTCGATCATTACTAAAATGACATTTAATGTTGAGCAATAAAACTTATAGAAAAGCAGTATTTTAAATGTAAAATCACAATAATAAGGAAAACCGGCAAAATTTCGTATACGGCCTCTTAAGATTTCCAGTTGGTAAAATTTTCCTCACAAGATGATTTTTGCCCAAAGTGTATTATGCTAATGAGGCCGATTTGCAATAAATGTCGTAACCTAACCGTTACAGACCAGGGCACCAAGTATTTCCGAAAAACTAATCCATAAATCTGCACACTTCCCCAAGTGTTCACGGCCTTTTTTTTCAGAAAGTGGAAGCAGTGGTAGGAGACGATAAGGAGCCCCGCTACAAACTCCTGAAACTGCCGGACTTTTCATCGAAGTACATCGAGGAGCAGGAAGCGAAGGCGGCGGCCAAGGCGCAAGCCGAGCTCGACAAAGTGGAGACCGAGAGGCTCCGGAGGATCGCGGTACGGATAACGGATCTAACCTGTGCCAGGGCCCAGGGGACCTAGTCAAGAAGCAAGAAGCTTTGTTAGCGATTTTCGAAAATATGAGGAGACACTGCCACACCAATTAACCTAGTCCCAAAGCTCTATACGAGTAGGTTTGTACCAAGGGTACTAGACAACGATATAAATACTTATAGAGAAATATATACTTAAATACATAGAAAACATCCATTACTCAGAAACAAATATTCTCGCTCATCACACAAATACCTGCTCTTGCCGGGATTTGAAGCTAGGACCGCTAGCTTCGTAGGCAGGGTCACTACCAACTAGTCCAGCGCGTCGTCGAACTCCATTCACATCGAGTCGACAGAAAACGTTAGCAGCGTTTGCATATTGGGTAGATTTGTTAGGTTACTTTCACAACAAGCATTTTTCCATAGTAGGTATAGCGAATTTTCACAGCATTATTTCATAGAAGTGAAATTTCTTATTCGCTTTTCTTCATGTAGCGTTTTTCATATTGAAATTACAAGTGGATTATATTATTATTAGTAGTAGTAGTAGTTAAGAAGAATAGCCAAACTTAAGTGGCAGTGGGCGGGGCACATTGCTCGCAGGACTGATGGCCGATGGGGTCAGAAGGTTCTTGAGGGGCGTCCGCGGACCGGGAGACGAGCTGTAGGTAGGCTTGCAACAAGATGGAGTGACGACCTTGTAAAGATCGCGGGAACGCGGTGGATGCGAAAAGCACAAGATCGGTCTGAGTGGAGAGCCTTTGGGGAGGCCTATGTCCAGCAGTGGACGTCTTTCGGCTGACATGATGATGATGATGATGATGATGAGTAGTAGTAGTCGCATTTTTTCCTAATATATCTCTAATTTAACAAAGTTTGGGTTGTTTTGCCCCCCCGGGCCTGGTATTGATACGAACTTACCCCAGCCTACCCACGTATTACGACGTAATTATTATTGGGAAAAGATCTTGGCCCAGTATCCTACCCGGTCAAATAATGTTTGCGTACATAAACCAAATTGGTGGTAAATTTTAAAAGTTATGACCCACGTTTTATTTTAAGTAAATAGTTTTAAAAAAACCATGGAGGTAACATGTAACAGTGCAAAGAAGATTAGCTATTAATATATCTTTGATTAGTTAGGTATATGAAATCCATAATTAATGTGGGAAGTTCAGTCTTCGTAGTTCTTAATGCGACATATACCATTATAAAGTATACATATTTATCTTTTATTTCCGCCCAATTTCATTTCTGTACTCCCTGGGTATTATTTTCATACTAGGTGGCCCGTGACCTTTAGGATGGAATTTTTTTGAACAAAAAAGTGATTGAGAAAACAAACGATTATGAAAAAATGCTATGTGAAAATTCGCTACCTACTATGAAAAAATGCTTGCTGTGAAAATGATCTATCCCTTTTCTATACCTCTGTTTTCTATAGCAAAGAATACCTGCCTACCTGCCTACGAAGCTGGCGGTCCTGGGTTCAAATCCCGGTAAGGGCAGATACTTGTGTGATGAGCACGAGTATTTGTTTCTGAGTCATGGATGTTTTCTATGTATTTAAGTATATACGAGGGGTGATCCATAAGTTTTGATAATCGGTATTAAAAATGGAAGATATGTAAATCGTTATAATATTTTTCTCAAAAATGCTCGGAAATGTTGACATTACTATCTACATAATGAGACGCGAAGTACATAGTTTACTGACAGTTCTCAAATTAAAAAAAAAAAAACATTGCGTGCTCGATACACAAGCCCGCAATGTTGCATACAAATTCCATTACTATCTAGCTTGTAACTTTTTAAAAAGTGAAAAAGCCCATAATAAAATGATGGCACAAGTCTTATACATCCAAATTTTATTCGAAACATAACTTCTTTATCTGTGTCTGGAATAGCTTATGTTTTTTTTAAAACAAAGCTTGCGTTTCTCCTTGTCATAAACAAAAAGGCGGTAAATAGTGATGGTTTTTTCACATGAAGTTTCTGTTTGTATGCAATTTAAAAAATGTGTTCAAGCGATGAAGATACTCCAACACAATTTTTTTCTGGCGATTTTTGAGAAAAGCACTATATTTGCCTCGGCAGGAACTGCAATTGCGGGCTTCGTATTTTTAAACGGACTCGCAAGCTCGTCCGTTTAAACCAATACTCGGCCCGCAATTGCCTACTTCCATGCCTAGGCAATAATGTACTATTAATTGGAATGAGCACACTTTTTATATTTCCGAACACTTAATACCACAAATAATAATAATAATAATTACCAATCATCATCATCATTCAATCATAATTTCATAATTTGTTTTATTTTACCACTATAAAAATAATTTTACTTTTGGAGGTCAAAATGGCCAAATTTTGTACCTTCACTATGTCATCACCAGCTCGTGATTTTTATGTAGTTGTTTTTGAACATTAGTGAATGAGAAGTAGCAGTCGAAAGTTAGGGCTAAATAACGGGGAGAGCGGTTATCAGTTCTGATCTTTGGTCGACGAGCAGCACCCTTATCAATTAGAAGGCTCTGAAGCACAATTCCTGCCGAAAATTCGTAATTTTTTTTCTTCAGCTTATTTTTATTATTTTGCCATAATTAGGATAGAATAATGTTATATAACTCTCCTAGATTATTTGAAT
The DNA here is from genome assembly GCA_946894065.1 of Acleris literana. Classification (NCBI taxonomy): domain Eukaryota; kingdom Metazoa; phylum Arthropoda; class Insecta; order Lepidoptera; family Tortricidae; genus Acleris; species Acleris literana. The sequence continues at coordinate 4,748,734 of OX335685.1, read as the reverse complement.
TCAATTGCTAAAAACTAATGTCGCAGTATTTATATGTAGGCCTCAATAATCCTTGAAAAGGCCGAAAAAAACACCCTAAATTTTGGTGACAGAGCTGGAGATAAAAACATCCACTGCAATGATAACTTATTTATCCTTTAAATCATAATGATAAATCAAAGTTTCATTTTCAATAACAATAAATCTTTTATTAGTGTACCAGAACTTTTTCCACACAGCTCCAAATTATTACAAAACTAACTCATATTTTTTCTCAAAAATGTCTGGAAATGTTGACATTACTATCTACATATTGAGACCCGAAGGACATAGTTTACTGACAGATCTCAAATTAAAAAAAAAAAAACATTGCGTGCTCGCTACACTAGCCCGCAATGTTGCATACAAATTCCATTACTATCTAGCTTGTAACTTTTTAAAAAGTGAAAACGCCCATAATAAAATCATGGCACAAGTCTTATACATCCAAATTTTATTCGAAATATTACTTTTTCATCTGTGTCTGGAATAGCTTATGTTTTTTTTTAAAACAAAGCTTGCGATTCTCCTTGTCATAAACAATATGGCGGTAAAGAGTGATAGTTTTTCACTTGAAGTTTGTTTGTATGCAATTAAAAAAATGAGTTCAAGCGATGAAAATTTTGCTCCAACACAAAAAAAATCTTGCGATTTTTGAGAAAAGCACTATATTTGCCTCGGCAGGAACAGCAATTGCGGGCTTCGTATTTTTAAACGGACTCGCAAGCTCGTCCGTTTAAAACAATACTCGGCCCGCAATTGCCTACTTCCATGCCTAGGCAATAATGTACTATTGCCGTCTTGTAAAATTGTTAATACAGATATTTTTTGTTTAGCTATCACAGGAAAACAAATGAATAATATATATACATTTTTTTTCTCTAATTTAAGTTTCATTAAAAGAATATTATTATGTAGATGGTTCTTACTGATTCTCAAAACTTATGGATCACCCCTCGTATTTCTCTATATAAATATTTATATCGTTGTCTAGTACCCATAGTACAAGCCTAGAGCTTAGTTTGGGGCTAGGTCAATTGGTGTGACATTGTCCCCTGATATTTATTATTTATTATCTATTATATAAAATGCTAAGCTGATTGTTGATATATCAACGCACAGCCCAGACCGCTGGACCTAGAGACTTGAAATTTTGCACATAGATACCTTATATAGTGTAGAGATCCACTAAGGAAGGATTTTTGGAAATTTCACCCTTAAGGGGGTAAAATAAGGGATAAACGTTTGTATGAAAGTCCGTCAGTTTTGAAGTTAGACGCTTCAAATTTTGCGTTTAGGTTGGCGATTGAATTTTATCGTATACGTGTCTCAGCGTTATTGATAATTTCAACCCCGAAGGGATGAAAAGGGGTAAAACTGATTGTTGATACTTCAATGCACAGCCTAAACCGCTGGACCTAGAGACTTGAAATTTTGCACATAGATACCTTATATAGTGTAAAGATCCACTAAGGAAGGATTTTCGGAAATTCCACCCCTAAGGGGATGAAAATTTGTATGAAAGTCCGTCAGTTTTAGTTTAAGTTAGACTTTTCAAATTGTGTGTTTAGGTTGAAAATTGAAAATTAATGTATACATGTCTCAGCGTTTTTGTTAATTTCATCCCTGAAGGGATGGAAAGGGGTAAAACTGGCTGACTGATCGATCAACGCACAGTAGGCTAACCACTATACCTAGGGGCGTGAAATTTGAAGGGAATATTCCTTGGGTACCTAGGGGTGCACTAAGAAAGGAGTTTTTGAAATTCATCCCCTAAAGGGTTAAAATAGGGGGTAGAAATTTGTATGGGAGATTAGCTATTTTTAAAATAAGCAATTTAGAAATGGGTATTTAGGCAACTGTTTATAAATAAAAAATACTAATTTCAGCGATTTAGAAAAAACTACCCCTAAAGGGGGTAAAAGGGAGTTTTCGTTTGTTCGTCCTTCACGCTGCGATGGCGCTGGATGGATTTGGATCACATTTAGAATGGAGATAGCTTTTACCCTGGATTAACACATAGGAAAATCCCATTTCGGAAAATTTAAAAGTTCCCGAGGGAATAACGACAATAAGTTTGGTGTTTTTTGAAAAAGTCATCATGGGTGTCATTTTCTTAGGTTGCGTTGACGCAGATTTCGAAAATGATATCAAATTTGGAATTCAAAATGGCCGCCATGATGTTTATTGAAAAAGTCGTCATTGGTATCATTTTCTTACATTTTGGGGACGCAGATTATGAAAATGATGTCAAATTTAGAATTCAAGCTGGCGGCATGGATGCGGCAAAATTGCGCAATTGAATAATTTATTTCTCCTATGGCTTTTGCCATCCAGTGTGACAACATGAGACAGGCTTTATACCTACATTCAGTTTTGTTAGTCTATATCAAAAGGAGCGGTGTCAGATTGAAGTTGTCAGCGTTGACATATCCAGATTTTAATTTTTTTTCCGCTATTTTCAATACTATTCACTATTCACGGCGTATTAATTCTACGGCTGTTATTTATTATTAGGGCGGTTATTATGATCACTTGAAAATAATTACGGAAAGGCATTAAATTTTTCGGCGAATTGGTTGGTTATTTAATTCTAAAATGTAATTTCAAACAATACTCAAGGGGTAAAAAAACTATACATCGATAGGTATACATAATATTGCTGTAGAAAGAAAATCAATACTAATATTATAAACGTCAAAGTAATTATGTCTGTCGTCTATCTGTTTGTTATGCATTCAAGGATAAACCGCGGAACTGAATTAGATTTAAATATGTATCTCGAAAATCACCCCTAGGGGGGTGAGATTTGGGATGGTAGTTTGTATGACAATTTGGTCATTTATGTTAATTTTTTTATTTGGAAACGTGGTAATTGTTGTTTAAGCTACTGTTTAATACTGTTTAACATAAAAAAAAAACTTTCAGTGATTTCGGTAAAACTGGGAGATATCGAAATGGCTGCATTAGGAAATTGATATTTAGGCTACTGTTTATAAATAAAAAATATTTCTTTCAGCGATTTAGAAAAAACTACCCCTAAAGGGGTAAAAGGGGTTTTTAGTTAGTTACTCCTTAACGCTGCAACGGCTAGATGGATTAGGATGAAATTTAGAATGGAGATAGCTTATACCCTGGATTAACACATAGAAAAATCCCATCCCGGAAAATTTAAAAGTTTCCGAGGGAATAACGACAATGTTTGGTGTTTTTTGAAAAAGTCATCATGGGTGTCATTTTCTTAGATTGCGTTGACGGAGATTTCAAAAATGATATCAAATTTGGAATTCAAAATGGCCGTCATGATGTATTCAAAAGTCGTAATTTTTTATCATTTTCTTACATTTTGTGGACGCAGATTATGAAAATTTTGTCAAATTTAGAATTCAAGATGGAGGCCATGATCTTTTTTAAAAAGTGGACATAATTGTCATTTTCTTAGATTTTGAGGACGCAGATTTCGAAAATGATGTGAAAGTATAGGTAGAAATTCAAAATGGCAATTCAATTATGTCTGTCATCTGTCTGTTTGTTACGCTTTCACGGATTAACCGCGGAACCGAATTAGATTAATGGGCATTGGGTAAATTTGTTTGAAGAATATTGTCTTTTTTTTTCAGAGGCCACGAATGTTTTTTGGGAGTTCCGCCATTTATAATGATAGATACCTACATTATAATTAGTATTAAGGCTCATAATATAATATATGTAATATTGAACTATGATGGATATTTTAAGAGCAACCAAACTATCATGGGATAGTGCTTTCAGACGGCGAATTTAGACAAGATTCTCATCTACCGGTGATAACTAGGGGCACACCAGCGGATAAAATAAATGCATTTCGGCATCTACGATATGGGTATAAATATAAAAAATATACCTCACTACAAATATGCCAGGAACTACGAGTACACCATGATACACAGTCGGGGCAATATATGCGGCAGCTCTACTAAAAATTGGCGAAGATCGTATGGCGAGAGATAGTAACGATTTGAATACATTAAACCGCGAATTCTGTAATATTGTACAAAACACAGATGATCTAAAAAATTACGTGTACCCCGATCTAAAAAACAATATAAAGAAAAGGGAATGTTTGTGCGAGAGGGCGATATTAGCACCGACAAACTAAATTGTCGGGCGGATAAATATAAAAATATGTCTCATGTAGAAGGCGATGTTGTGGAGTATCTCTTGGTAGACAATGTCATAGACACAGAGCAAGTCACGTCCTACCCTCAGAGTTCCTGAACTCTTTCGAGGTATCGGGAGTGCCCTCCCGTAAGAGTTAATGTTTAAAGTTGGTGTCACGGTAAATTTCGAGCTCAATATTACATGTGTTTGAAAGATCATTCTTGCCAGGGAGGACGTCAAACTATAGAATTACTTAAAACTATTAATTTACTTAACTGCGATAAACGAGTTCTACGCGGACGAAGTCGCGGGCAAAAGCTAGTTATTTATAAATCCGAGGGGTTTACAATATTATGGTATTTAGGAACTGACCTGATGATGGAGTTGGAGAATGACAATAGGATCTCCACCGTACTTAAAGTAGACCTGCCGAGTTTGGTCTCGTTAAGCAAATGATGATTAAGTAAAGTACCTACTTTCTTTTCTCAGAATCTTTTTTTTTTGTAACCTCCCGCCAATTAACAGTGCTTGCGTTGTTGTGGGGATAGGACAACCGGTAAAGATATTATAGAGAAATTTCATCTCAGTCCTCAGGGTTGGCAACGAATTTGTAGTCTTGGGATTACAGTCTTGAGAATGCCTATTTGTTTCAGATTCCACTTTCGTGGTCGCCTGTGTTTTCGTTTGACTTCTTCCCATAAAAATATAAATGAGCTTCAGGGCCTGCTTACCAGATAGTCTGAGTTCTTGTTTAAACATCTGATTCCAGGAGTTAGAGCAACCTCCACCTGACAAGATTAACAAGTGGCGCACGCATGCGTGGGTGCTGGTGCTGCCAGGGTTTATGGACGTGCATGTGCCGTTCTTCGTGGAGCCCAGCGAGGGCGTCGCGCACCCCACCAGCGCGCCCCAATACCAAGCCCTGGACAGCGTCTACAACCACGAGAACTACTATGTGACTGGTTCATTAGTTCAGGGAGTAGATTCTTAGTAGAAGAGTTAACCTTTTCCACGCCATACGGGTATATCCTCCTGAGTCCCAGGTGTCGTTTAAAAGAACAAAATGGCGTTCACCATTGAGTCCTGGGTATTACTACATATCAGATGGCATTATAACCGAGTGTTCTTCAAAAAGAACAAAAACAATATTGTCACTGAGTCCTGAGTCTTTATTGAGTCCATTGTCACCTGTTGCTGGCTACTAAGAATAAATATGGCGTCTTTCTTTCGCTTGATTCGACGCGTTGGATAGAGACAAATATATGACGATGGAGATAATGCTATTTCTTCATAAAGTTCGCGGTAAATTTGAAATACTCGATTTTGTTCTTTTAATAGCTAGTTCGGTCATAATGATATAATTTATTTTTGAATTGTCAGGACTTAATGATGGTTGCCATTTTGTTCTATAGATAGTAAGTTAGGTCTTTATGACAAGTAATATTTTAGGGACCCGGGTCTCAGGATCCTCAGTTATCCGCACCACTGGTTGATCGCTAACACCAGATATATCCGTCATGGTTGACAGGGTAAAATAGACCTGAGTGCATATGAGGTAAGGTTGACAATAACTCTAGTGTTTAGCTGTCATTGGCGTGTGAGTGTAGTTGAAAAGGTTAAGATGTAAGATTTCTTGGTTTTGGTAAAATATTAAAAGACAACAGCATTACATTAGAAAACAAAAAGTAGAACAAGGTAGAGAGACTAAATAGGTACAAATACGATGAAAAAAATGGACATCTTGGCCATTATGGAACCATGTCAAAGTGAAAGAATTATCGTATTAATTGATTGTAAAAATGACCTTTGTTAGAGTTTCTTGCGGCGCTTCTTCTCCGTAATGGTGGTCTTGCCGAAGCGTTAGTAGATTCACTCCATATTACCGACGCGTACAAGTAAAAGAAGAGAATTTAGAATTTTGACGTAATTAAATCCTATGAAACTTTGAGCATTCGACTAAGGGTGGTATTCCACCTGTCCAATATCTTTGTCCAATGTGCATTACGTCTCACATTTTTTAAAGCAATCTGTGAGAGGCAAATACACATTGGACAAAGATCTTGGACAAGTGGAATACCACCCTGTCGAAGTATTATTTATTTCTTTATTGGACAAAAATACAAATTTGAGTACAAAAGGTGAACTTAATGCCTAAATGGCATTCTCTACCAGTTGACCTTATATGTGACGTTATCTATGAAAAGGGAGTTTATTGTCGATGGCGCTTCCGCCATTATTAAAGATGCTCCGATATAAATACAACGTCGCGTGACGCAGTGCGGCGTAAGCGCCATCGACAATAAGGTCCCTTTACATAAATAATGCCACATATACTCTAGTAGTAACGACATAAGGTTTAAACTGCTTATACTATTACCCCCTTACTAAAACGTTGAGTAACGGTGGTATAGCTATACAATATTTTGTCCTTATCTGTCAAATTCAAATGTCACAATGACAGATAAGGACAAAACATTGTATAGCTTTAACACCGTTACTCAACGTTTATTAGTTAGTACCTTACTATGCAGTTAGTCGCCTTCTTTGGTATCAAAGCAGAAAATATTAATTCTTTTTCAAGGCAAATCTCCAAAACTGTGATGCGGGCCTTGGCAATCTCAACTACGACTTGGCGGACCTGACCTGCTGGGAGCACTTGCTGGCCGGGGAGCCGAAGTACCGTCGCGACCTCATAGGGGTCGACCAGGACGACCCACGAACTGTCGTGGACTCGGAGAAGCACCTGGACATGCCTGCCAGCTGGGTTGAAAAGCTGGATCTCGTCCCTGATGGTTAGTACTAGATGCTAGATGCACAAGCACATGCTAACCTAGATAGATAGAGATAGATAGTCATCGCTAGACCCCGGATTTTTGTGGCATTGACGTCACAATAGGGTAATTTGGGGAGTAAATGGAACGGTGTTAATTAATACGAAAAACTAACGGTTATTAACCGAATAAATTCTAATAAAGAGTTTTATTATTAATTTATTATATTTAGGTTATTCGGTAGTCATTCACGATAAAAGTTAAGGTCTGCAGGCCGATTATGGTCGTGTTTATCGACGTAGATAAGCGTAGATAAAACATCTGTCACTTTCTAACCAGTATGTAAGTGCGAGAGTGACGGAAGCTTTATCCACCGCGATAAAGGCGACCATAATACGGGCCCTGTTCATTCTTACTTGTCTTATATAGTAAACAACTTTCTAACCTGAAAATGATCCTTTTTTGGCTAAAACAGCTATTTTAAACAAAATAAAGCAATCATTGGCTAAGTGATGTCCAAAATGTTTACTCAGTTTACTTTATTTACGATAAAAGAGCTGGTTTAGCCAAAAAAGGTTAATTTTGAGGTTAGAAAGTTGTTTACCAACATCTTACATGTACTCGTAAGAATGAACAGACCTTACCTAGTCAATTGATTAACATTATCTTTCGGTATATTACTTCAAACCATACATTTTTACGTTAAACTGGCTTTAAAACCAGTTTAATGTACAAATGGCTGTGTTGCAGTAATATACCGAAAGATAATTGACGACGCGTTGGCCTAGTCAGTAGTGACCCTGCCTACGAAGCTTGCGGTCCTGGGTTCAAATCCCGGTAAGGGCAGATATTTGTGTGTTGAGCGCGAATATTTGTTCCCGAGTCATGGATGTTTTCTATGTATTTAAGTATATACTTCTCTATATAAGTATCTATATCGTTGTCTAGTACCCATAGTACAAGCCTAGAGCTTAGTTTGGGACTAGGTCAATTGGTGTGACATTGTCCCCTCATATTTATAATGTCGATCAACATACATCGGGGTTTTCGGTGCGGGAATGATTTAAGAAAGAGTAGTGATAAACAGATAGGTTAATCTGAGAAAATATATATTATGCCTAATGCATAACTACCTCTCTGAGAATGGTATAAAAACTATTATACAATTTTATTTTAACTCATGTAGTTCTTTAGCTTTACTACCAAGGCTATGAGATAATAATAAAAATAACTTTAATTAATTACCTGCAGCAAATTTAGTAGTTGACACGATTTTCAGAATAAACTATTAATATTTTTCATTGCATCATTTCATTTCATCTTTTTACGTCGGCTGTTGTAATAGGTGCATATAAATGTCATACCTATATCAATCTTTACGCGTCAGATATCTGTGAACTATTTGCTTATAAATGAGTAGGGGCTTAACTGAAGTGGTTGATAATGACTGACCATTTCATTTATAAAATACTTATTTATTCAAGTTTTTTTTTTTCAATTATTCATTAGGTAGAACCTGCTAGAGTATATTCTGTTTTTTAAGTCAATACCTACTCTTTGGCTAATGTCAAACATTCCCGCACCGAAAACCCCGATGTATGTTGATCAATTGACTAGGTAATTTTCATCGTGAATGCCTGCCGAATAACCGTTAGTTTTTCGTATTAATTAATACCGTTCCATTTACTCCCCGAATAAATCATTTTGAATTTGAATTTGAATTTTTTACCCCATTGTGACGTCAATGCCACAAAAATCCGGGGTCTAGTCATCGCAGACTGCAGCGCCCCGGCACCACATCAGCACTAGGGAATGCAAATTAACCTTTTTGTATGAAAATAACCGGTTAAAATCGGTTAAAACCGGTTATTTGCATTCCCTAGTAGTGTGGGTTGTAGCGCACCTGGTTCACGATGGAGCTGAGGCGGTGCTGATTCAGCACCGCCTCAGCTCATAGTGGAACATTGAAAAATGAGCTTTGATTTGTGTTAATACGATTCATTTTTCAGTAGACGTCGCGAAGCCCGCGACCCGCCAATTGTTTTTACTACAACTCGAAAAATGTATCGTAGTAACACGAGTCAAAGCTCACTTTTTAACCGACTTCAAATTAAAAAAACAAAAACCCGCCTTCAAAAATGCAAAAAATAATTTCTTTTAAAATGGTAGGTCAGTCCAACTGCATTCGGCTTTCGGTTTAAAGTATTGTGGGACGCCGACTTCAGTTGGACAGACATTTTAAAAGAAGTTATTTTTTGCATTTTTGAAGGCGGGTTTTTGTTTTTTTAAACATTTATTTTATTTTATACTTTTTAGTGATCCTATTTATGCTGTTACGTTGCTCCACTTCTAAATATTAATGAGAAACTATAGAACATTTCAGCTCGCCGCAGACAACGCCGCGGGAATGTCATAGTCATATTTAAACCTAAATGTGCTTCGTCATAGTCGCTCAACTACCTTAATCGAAATATCTTATCGCCACCCTTGAAATAGGTAACGTTAAGGAGTTCCGGTGACCATCTGTGGTCTTCATCATCAGTTCTACTTCCACCATATAGTACTTTTCAAAAGCAAATGCACGAGTTACAGTGAAAAATACCAAAATCGCTATAGGTGTGCCTATAATATTTGAGGAGTTCTTTTTCTGATTTCTCCAAGATCCCATCATCAGATCCTGACGTGTTGACAATGGGACCAACTAGAAAGTAATCAAACAACGAAAAAAAATTTCAAATCGGTGCAGTGGTCTTCGAGTAATCGGGGAAGTCGATTTTGAAGTCGGTTAAAAAAGGAGGAGGTTCTCAATTCGTCTGTATTTTTTTTTTATTGTTTGTTACCTCAGAACTTTCGACTGGTTGAACCGATTTTGATGATTCTTTTTTTATTTGAAAGCTGGTGCTTCCCGATTGGTCTCATTCTTATCAAAATGAAGATCTGATGGTGGAATCCATGAGGAATCGACGGAACTCTTCAAATTTTATAGGCATACCTATAGCGATTTTGGTATTTTTCATTGTAGCTCGTGTATTTGGTCTTGGAAAGCACTATTTGGTGAAGTGGAACTGATGATGAAGACCACAGATGGCCACCGGAACTCCTAAACGGTATATATTTCGAGGGTGGCGACAAGATATTTTGATTAAGATAGTTGAGCGACTATGACGAAGCATATTTAGGTTTAAATATATGACTATGACTTTCCCACGGCGTTGCTTGCGGCGAGATGTTAGATTGTTTCTTATTAATTGAGAAGTGGGAGAATAACAGCATAACTATGATCACTAAAAAGTATTAAAAAAAAAGACAAAAACCCGCCTTCAAAAAGTAAAAAATAACTTCTTTAAAATGGTAGGTAAATAGGTCAGTCCAACTGAAGTCGGCGTCCAACAATATTTTAACGAAAAGCAGACTTCAGTTGGACTGACCTATTTACCTACCATTTCAAAGAAGTTATTTTTTACTTCTTGAAGGCGGGTTTTTGTTTTTTTAAACTTTTTTTTTAATGTTTCAATTTGAGAAGAGGCGATGCTGATATGGTGCCGCGGCGTTGTGGTGTGCGATGACCATTAACCTCGTAAGACTCCAGAGGGCCCTGCAAAGATGCACTACGCTAACTAACGTTTCTATTCGATTCGTTTTTAAACCAATCGCGTCACTGGTAGACCACGTGACTTTTCGTATCACGTCATCTCCCAGTGACGCGATTGGTTTAAAAACGAATCGAATAGAAACGTTAGTTAGCGTAGTGCATCTTTGCAGGGCCCTCAGTAGCTATTTTAGTAACATTGTAATTGCAACCTTGTCGAATTAACTATAAGGTCCTTTTTTGGTATTATGTCCTGAAGTGGCAGAGAGAATACTGTATGGGCGAAAAAGAAGTAGACGGTAAAAGTACCCACAGCCATTTGACATTCGAGATAAATTCCTGATGAAAAATGGAGAAAACTAGACCTGCTTAATTGTATTCGATCACTATTATATCAATGTAATTTGTTTATAAGCCATGCAAGTTGAAGTACAGTCACCAGCAATAATATATGATCCAACATTGGACTCAATAATGTCTGACACGTCCTTATTACTGGTAGCATAAGAGCGTGTCAAATATTTTTAAGCGCAGTGTTGGATAATATATTATTGTTGGTGACTGTGCAAGCGCACAAAGACCGAATGAAAAACGTCTCCGCGACTCTTATCCCAGTGAAACACATTACGTTATAAGAATACTACTGTCACAGTGCTCCCCACCGTACCACCACCGCCCTTGTGCGTTGGCGGCTTTAAGCAGGAAAAAGTAGTGTCTTGGTGTCTTATTCGGTAGGTAGTAACCAGACAAGAAGAAACAATCCAAACATAGAAACAACCACGTTGTGGTAATAAATATCAAGGGACGATCTCACACAAATTGACTTAGTCCCAAATTAAGCTCTAGTCTAGGGCTTGTACTATGGGTACTACACAACGATATAAATACTTATTTGTATAGAGAAATAAATATTTAAATACATAGAAAACATCCAAAACTCAGAAAAAAATACTCGTGCTCATCACACAAATATTAGCCCATACTGGGACCGAACCCGGAACCGCTAGCTTCGTAGGCAGGCACGCTACCACCTCGGCTATCTGTCGAATAATGAATCTGATAAACATGTTGTTAATGATACGATATTTTACATTACGATATTTTTACAGAATACGAACAGCGGTACCCAGGCGGCCACAAAGTGATCCACTACAAGAAAGTCCTCCTGGAGAAGTTCGCGCCGTACTCCGAGCGGGATGGAATCATAAAGAGAATCAAGATCTTTGATGACTACGCCTTGACCCTGCCTCTGCTCACGTAATATATGAACTAACTAATCATACGCGCTCTTTAAACATAAACCACGAATAGGGAGGGCATATGACAACTTTAATAGTACATTGTTGCCTAGGCGCGGAAAGTAAGAGATTTCCTGACGTGGTGGTTAGCAGGCCGAGCAATAGCGAGGCCTGCTAAAATACAGGTCAGGAAATCCTCGTTTCCGCAGAGGCATAAATAATGCTTTTCTCAAACAATGCGAGGGAATGTTACAAATACATGATTATAAGTATTTTTAAAAACCTTTGACAAATTCAGAGAGAATGTTTGTTTGCAAAATAAGAGTAATAGTTAAGATAGTCTCACGCACAACGAGCGGCCGCCCGCCGCCGCCAGCACGGCAGAGCCCCGCCGCCGCTCCTCACTGCCCCCACCCAGAAGTTGGGTGTACGGGACTTTTTTCAGGGTCCTTTCGATTTTATACGCAATAGAGAGCACTTAAAAAACAATATAGACATGGACGGAAAGTGTTTTCATATGGTTTTTTTACTCCTAGGAGTAAAATGAGGCACTTTCCGTTCTTGTGTTTCGATCGGAAAACCGTTATTTCCGAGCATGTTTGAGAAAAAATATGGTTTATTTGTTATTTCTGCAATAGCAACAACATTTTTCATGACCTAGTTAACATCTCTTATTCGTGCGTGTTATCTTAGGCATTATGCTTCTTATTTAAATTGTTTTAGTAAATAGGCCCGTTACAAAGACGAATCAGAAATTAGTTTTTCCAAAGGGCGGCTGACGTGACGGTACTTTGGGCGAGGCCGACGTCCAACAGTGGACGTGTTTTGACCGAAGTTGATTTAATTAACATATTGTTTTGATTTCAGCTACGAGTGGTATGCACACCGTGTTGACATGATGGAGCGCGTAAAAACGGACCACGTCAAAAAGTTTATTTACGAGCAATTCGGGATTGGCAGGAAAGAGCATCTTATCCGTGAGCTCGATCGATTTACCTACTTGTTTCTCGCGAGATCATTTCCTACTCAGTCTCAAAATCAAACTCAAAATGCCAGCAAAATAATCAATACCACCATCTTATTAAGCGTCTACGCCTTGAATATTTTCCATATAGTTTCTAAAATTAATTGCCAGATGGTTCCTATCTTCTCTACTCTTCCGGCTATTACCAAAATGTCACCGTACTATCTAACGTTAAGTCAACTTTCCCTAACTTTTCTCTGCCTCTGTTGTGCTTTACTTTTCTTATAATATAATGGTCCAACCTTTACAAGAAATTCCGTCCAAACTGCCACTTGAGTCAAGAGAGACACAGGACATCCAAAGTTTCAAATTCTATATTGCGACAAATTCCAACTACCAAATGAAATAAGGAAGAAAATGCACCTTCTCTATAAGTTACTAAGGGGCATTTTGCTGCGTTTTTATGGCAAGGAGAACGCACGCGAGCACTCAGGCCACCTGGGGCCTGTTTTATAAAGCTACAAATTACAATTTACAGGGTACAAGTTTCCATTTGACACAACCTCGACCAACGATACAATTTTACAGGTCTAAACTGACAACACTGCTCAAATGGCTGCTCGTCATTTGTCGAGGTTGTGTGAAATGGAAACTTGTAACCTGTAAATTGTAATTTGTATCTTTATAAAACAGGCCCCTGATGGTAAGTGGGATCTGATTTGAGACCCATAATTTGAAATCTCAAGACTACAATCACAAAACTGCAATCCTCAAAGCTCTCCTGCAGTCTTCAAATGCGTTGCCAACCCTGAGGACTAAAATGGAATGCCTCTATGCCACACCGGAACACAGCAATGTGATCACTGCTGCTTGGCGGTGGGTTAATGGATAAGATGGTGGTAGCGATCCGGACGGACCCTGCACCAAAGTCCTACCACCACTAAAACAATATTTAATTTGTGAGTTTCGCATTATTGCATTATCAACGACGAGTGGTTATTACCCAGGGCACGAGTATTCGTTCGACGCGCCCGCTAACTCCATCGAAGCGGTCCGCACCATGGAGTTCAACTACTACGCGCGGCTGGACCACCTTACCAAGCTAGTCTGCACGCCTCTCACTTTCGATGAATACTATACTAACAGAGAAGACAGGTAGTTCAAGTTCAAGATCATTTATTTCGTCTACGTTGACACCTCAGTGCTTCCAATTGTACTGTTGCGGTGATTACCTTGCACCATGCCAGACTCTTTTCGAGAAGCCGGGGACCCCCTTGATATATCGACAAAGATTTCATCGAACGTGTCATTTTACCGAATTTCATTTCATCGAAAGCTAATTTCTGCTGAAACCTTAGTTTTTGGGTTATCTTAAGCATTCGTTACGTAGGTTTGGTAAGGTTAGACTTGTGACAAATTCGGCGAAGTGAAACGTTCTATGAATCGAGTTTCGATATTTCAAGGGTAAGGCCGGCTTAACACTGAAACTTAGGACTTACGTAAGTAGGGACGCAGCTATCTGTTAGAATGAGAAAAAAATATTTCTATCTACTTCTAACCAATAGCCGCGTCCCTACTTACGTAAGTCCTAAGTTTCAGTGTAAAGGCCGTTTAAACCCGAGAAGCCGCAAACACCAACAGATAAATGTAGTGTAGGTAACGCATCCGTCACTCCCACATAGTTTTTTTTTTTTAAACTACTGATGTACTGTTGTCGCTTAGTGCCAAGCTCTGTCACTGCTCCACGCGTACAGTCCGTGAGGATTTACGTAGGCCGGCTGATTCGGATAGTCATCTTGTCAGAAAGTGACGGATATTTTATCAACATTGATGCACAGTGATAAACGCTACTGCAGATATCTAATAGGCCCGTATAACGTTAATGTGCCTTAATTGTTTCTCGCCGTCTCCTTCTCGGCTTCATCGGTATCGAGGGTTCTGAAACTTGAAAGTGGTGATCTGATAAAAAATATCACTATGAACAACTTTATTTCTCGTTTAGGGTTTGCAAATGCGGATCCATTTTGTATCAGAGCCAGATCCGGATTTTCCCATACAAAATGGATCCGCATTGCAAACCCTATTCTCGTTTTATAATGTTAATTAAGAAGCAAATAGGTCGTTTAGCTCTTATTTCAAACGTTAAAATATATCCAGGTTCTTTTAATAATGTTTCAACGAATATTGAATAACGTTTATGGCTTCTAATATTCAATTCTCCTCTTGTTTTTACGTACCGATATTGAATTACATATTGTTTATCTTTAATTTTTCGTCTCAAGGGCGACGAGGATGGTTATATATGTTTAAATGTCGATGGAGGTGGATAGAATATTGGAATCCACCGTACGAAAATCCCTTATTCCCTCGCCCCCTCCACGTCAGAGCCGCGAGCTTGGAGTTAACCGAACCAAATATAATACTTAACCAAATGCACATCGAAGCTTAAAATACTTTGAAGCTGCGTCAGAATAACAAAAGAAAAAAGGTAAATGTCCCAGTGGACAACAATGTCCCAATGTAGAACCGTGTTTAATGTATACTACTAGTGACCTCTATCATTTACCTTTAAAAAAATATTGATGTGGGATGACAGCACGATGAATACTTGAAATGGAGAGCTTATAGACTATAGATAAACTACCCAAAGTTATTTGTCCTCAATATTTTGTATTCCCATTGGCGTTTTCCCCATATATTCTTTATTTCCCAGTCATTTGTTCTCCTTTATTTGCCATTCGCAGATTTCCCACACGCATTTATTACATTGTACTACTTACCTTAATTACGTGACGTTCTTCCGGACGTGACCATACCCAGGGGGGTAAACATAACATGGCTAAGCAATTCAGTTTACGGTGAGAGAACGAGACCGAGCCGTGTAACTGCTATAGCTTTGTCCCTTACACTCATCCTAAACTGAATGGCTTAGCCATGTCAGGTAACCCCTAGGGGGCCTAAAATGGCCGCGTTTATCGCGTAAAAAAATGTGGATAAAACACACGTCACTTTTTGACACGTATAAGTATGAGAGTGACGGATGCTTTATCCACGTTTTGTCACGCGATAAACTCAACCATTCTAGGCCCGCTGGGGGATTACCATGACAAAGCAGTTCAGTTTAGGTTGATAGAAAGGGACAGAGCTATAGCAGTTACATAGCTCTGTCCCTTTCTCTCAACCTAAATTGAACTGCATTAGTATATCATAGTAACCCCCATGGTCATCGTAAAAGACGCGTTAAACGTTCCGTCAGTGTATTTTAAGCTTCAGTGCGGTCGATCCTTTAAAAGTGTTTCCCAAATTTTGCCGCTTCGTATTATCAAAATTCTGAGTGCACAAAATATCGAGTTATGTTTCAAAATTGTGAAAATGCAATAGTTTGGCGCGCCGGTAAGTAACGCAAAATTAATATTAGTGAAATGTGATTCTTTGCTATTTGCTCATTTGTAATTGTTACGCGGATTTTTTTCGCTCTGTTTTTATTCGCGTTGCTTTCGGTCTTTATCTTAATCAAATAAAATACCTACCACGGCATTCAAAAAAATCGTAAAGGCTTTTGTAATTTTACTAATACTTATGCAATCCTCGTTATTTCAGACTGGAAAAACGTTTGATACAATATAAACAAAAACGGGAATTATTGATGGTCACCGAACACTATGGCCGCAACCCCGCCGTCCCGCCTGCTAAAGACCCGTGGAAAAAGATATTTCACGCAGAAGACAACACAATAACTTTGCTCTTCCACTACGACTATAATTTCATCACAAACAATACCATATGTTACATGAAGCCCAACGTGGCTGAAACTGGAGGGATGATCCTGTACGAACCTGAGAAAATAACCGAATACATCGTATGTTATAAGACATAAGCTTCATTATGCTTTCGCTTAAGAGGATTGTGAAGCGACGCTAAAATCGCGTAGCTGTCAAAAAAAAAACATACAAATTTAGCTCCGGGCGAAAACGTTTCTCACCCCCTAAATCAAGTCCTATTTGCACGATTTTTGAATATGTTGTAGTTATTATAAAGAACTAGGTCTGTACGTATTTTTTTTTTTGTTTTTTTCAATTCGTTTTCAATTCGTTTCACCCTAAGAAATATTTTCGTGTATCCTTTACAACGTACAGACATAGTTTTTCATGATATCTACAACATACATATTCAAAAATCGTTAAAATCGGACTAGGTTTAAGGGCAGAGAAACGTTTTCGCATTTTGTATAGAAATTTTTAGCTTCACAATCCTCTTAAGATAAAAAAAAACCTCCTAAATCAAGTCTGAAACAAATGAAAAGAAAAAAACAGTAACGTACTTGTTAACCTAGTTTTGGATATCTACAACATATTCAAAAATCTGAAAAATCGGCTTGATTTAGGGGATAAAGTACCGTTATCGCTCGGAGTTAAATTTAAATGGTCAATTTTTGACAGCTACCTACAATTTAAGGGTCACCTCACAACCCTCTTCAGGAAGTCGTTTTCTGCAAAGTCGAGGCTTCGTTTCGTGTTTTTTTGTGTTGAATCGAGGCGCGGGCGGCTATGCTTAGTTCCAGTAGGCCTATTGCCTAAGGCACCGCAATGGCCGATCGTTTTCGTTTTCATACTTGTTATTATCATTGGCAGTCTGAATAGGAACCCGACTGTATAAAGAAATTCATGAATTGTTAGAAGTTAATTACGTAGCATCAACGAGTTTCGCGTTTAGTTTAATTAACATTTATTTTGAAGTCGGTCGAATCGACTTAGAGTCGATTGGGATCGCGGGTAAGTTAGGCAATAGGCCTGCAGTTCATTCAACGATACCACAAAAAAAAGGTAGGCGACGTTGCGGCGGGGGCGAGTAGCGCGCCCTCGCCAGGCCTGTTTATTGTGGTTGAGTAGGGACACAACCTAAAATGAAGCATATGTTACTAATTATAAGACTGGAATTATTTCCAATAGACGTAACTTTATTGTCCATTTAATAATTGTTCTTATTTGTAACAAGTTATGACTTATTTAGGGAGGTGTCCCGACTCACCCCGTTTTACGGTAGTTCGTCTTCAAACTAAGGTTTACGCAGCTTTTATATGTGCGTGCCTCGACCGTACCATACGCGCCGCGAGCCACCAAGCAAAGCCCAAGGTTTGGTTGCGTACGTATTAAGTATCGAGCAACGCGCTTCAACGCAACCATAGCACCAGAGGAGCAATAGGCAACAGAAACTCCTAAAGGGCCGGAACTTTAACCACGACTTCTCCGCGATACTTCCATTTAAATCCAAGAAGCTGCCTCGACTCCATATCGGCTGTAAGTCATATGTTTAAACGACTTCCCTTATGTGCGTGAACTACCCCGTACGCCACAAACGTAATAGCTCCTCTAAACTATCGGCGATGATCGTTGATGGTCTGATCGTCTATATTCGGCACTATGATCGCGCAGGCATCTGCACTATCGCCCGTAGTAAGCGAACAAGATGGATGTGGATTGTGTTGCTGCTTTATTATTTATTAAATGGAGGAAAAGAAGATGGTGGTGCTCGAGCATTCTAAAATGCATACTACTCGTATTAATTATCAAGAGAAAACGAAGTATGTAGATACAATAACTATATACATAATACAATTAAATTTTTAATTAATTGTCCACCGGAGAATCAATGATCAGCGATAGTGTGGACAGCTCAACGAACAACTCGGCGAATCCCTTTGATGCGTGCCCGAAAAATCGACAAATCACGGGTTGCAGGTGATCATCGGCGAACATAGACGATCATCGGCGAATACAGCCGAGTATGCCACTATCGTGCTCGCCCGTATTCGTCTGTACTCGCCGATAGTCTAGTGGGCCCGTAATACCAAGAAGGCTGGCAAGGAGCTACTCACTTGTGTCACTTGTTGATTTAACGCCTTTAAGACTGCACCGAGCAAATGCCAGATATACTGTACAGTGGCGCCCTCATTACTATTATTGTGTTTTCTAATAAAATAAAGTATTTTCTTGAAATCGGATGGTGTTTTTTTGTAGTGTGCTTACAAAAAAGCAAAGTCTAATTCCAAGAAAATTCTGTATTTAATAAGAAAACACAATAATAGTCATGAGGGCGCTACTGGACTGTCGACGTTTGCCCGGTGCAGTCCAGATGAGTGCAGCAGATCAAACATGACATTAAAGTGACTCAAGTGTGGAGCACCTAGGCCGACTACACACTAGGGTACCGGTTTTGGCCATCATTACACTGTTTTTGTTCACTCTAAACTTTAACTCATATCTAAATCATTATGAAATTACAAACATATTTTTATATTTTATCTTAAAATTAATCTTCAGACTTAACTATTTATGAATATTATTTTTAATTTCACAGTATTTTTGATGCTTATTTCAACCTTAAATGGCCAAAAAGGGTACAGTGGCCACAAACGGTACTTCTAGCCTATTTTTTTTTTATTCTGGCATGGAAGAGGCAAACGAGACCTCAGACCACCTGATGTGGAATCTACGACCCACAGACATTTGTCTTCTCAAGACTAACACGGCAATCCTAAGTCCGCAAATGAATGCTCATGCCAAAACCATGAGGACTAAGATGGAATATCATGACTTCTTTAATTTGCATACGGATAGCGCGTACCCTGCTACGCGTAGTCGGTTACACGTGTCCTGGAACGCTCTATCCGTACCTGCAGCTACACGTATTCTTTTGGAGCACGTGTGCCGGGACTGCCGGGCGAACTGGCTCGCGCGCGAGCCGCCGGCTGTCGGTTTTTGGTCGCGCGTCAAAGAGAACGCGCTCGTTCTGGTACGCGATATTTGGACGGCAAAATGGATAAACTCGCGCGTTCGCTGGCTAAACATGGTTATTGGCCGAGCTCGCGTATCGCTATGGATCGATTCAGCTCGCGTTGAGGTTCGTGGCAGTCCGTACAGGAGCTGTACGCGTATCCAATGTACGCGTAAACATACGCCTAACCGACTACGCGTAGCAGGGTACGCGCTATCCGTACGCAGCTTTAGAATACACTCAACACACATTGTAGCATACTTTCTCTCAAAGGCCGGCAACTCAGCTGCAATACCTCTTCTGGGGTTGCAGGTGTCCATGGGCAGCGTTGATCACTCACATCAGGTGACCCGATAGCTCGTTTGCCCCTCTAGCTTAAAAATATCTTAAGTTCCCGTTTCAATTGACAGCGGGATGTTTTTGAAAAGGTTTCTGATAAAAATCATGCTTAAGTATAAAGGTTTGTCTCAAAAGCATACAATACAAAGCCTCAATTTTTCTTCATTATTATTTATTTATTATATAAGAGCCTATAATGTCCCACTGCTGGGCAAGGGCCCCCCAAAAGGAAGGGATTCCTTCCACGTAGCCATATCTTGGGCAGTTTCCCACCAGTCCCGATGGAAGGCATCAAGAATTCTATTCCGTGAGACCCATTTGGTACACACTTTATCCCACAACTCCTCCGGCATGCGACCGACATGCCCAACCCATTCCCATTTGAGCTTGGCGGCTGCTTGGGCTACATCAGTTATTTTAGTTTTGGAGCGTAATATTGTATTCCTGCACGGCTAGCACATGTTGTCCGCGAGATGTTTGTCGCTCGGATCTCCCTTTCTATCTAGTCTGTAACGATAGAGACGCACTGAGCGACAAGCGAGAAAATACA
This sequence comes from Acleris literana, assembly GCA_946894065.1. Classification (NCBI taxonomy): domain Eukaryota; kingdom Metazoa; phylum Arthropoda; class Insecta; order Lepidoptera; family Tortricidae; genus Acleris; species Acleris literana. The sequence continues at coordinate 4,728,351 of OX335685.1, read as the reverse complement.
ACTTGTGCTACCCGTGCTGATGCGATCCGTTAATTTGACTCCCACAATACTACGCTCCATGGCTCTCTGACAAACCTTGTGGGCAGATTTCCGAATATTTGTCATAGACCAAGTTTGCGTTCCGTAGGTGAGGATTGGAAGAATGCACATTATGCACATGATTATTATTTACTGAGAATAAAATATTGAATACTATCAGTGTTTGCTGCGCCCGCGACTAGTCGTCGGAATGACGTCATTTTGTAACCACACTAGCTGTGACGTACAAAGGACCATACATGTGACGTTTAAGGTCTTTGGCCATTAGCAGAAATTGGTTTGTCTATTTTCTCATTAAATAATGAACAAAAAAAATAAGAAAAATACAATTTGCTTTTAGGACAAACTAGCATGATTTTTACAGAACACCTTTTATTTCGTTCTTATTGTCAATTGCAAGGGGATAAATATGATGTGTTCCAGGCGAGTGCCACCGCGGAAGTTACACGTCCAACGGACGTGTACCGCGGGCTCTGCGAAAATTTGACATACGATGATAATATTATGCGTAGAGACATCCGCCACAGAGAAATAGATATCGTTAGATACCTTAGTGCAAGAGTTGCTGAACTGGCGAATCCCACCTTGGAGGTGGAACTCTTCGACACCGGGGTGAACATGGAAGCTAAACTGCGTTGGATGAAAACGGTAAGGTTTGACAACGCGTTGGCCTAGTTGGTAGTGTCCCTGCCTACAAAGCTACAAGTCCTGGGTTCAAATCCCGGTAAAGGCAAATATTTGTGTGATGGCCTGATGACCGCGAATGTTTGTTCCTGAGTCATGGATGTTTGCTGTTTTAAGTATATATTTATCTCTATAAGTATTTATATCGTTATCTAGCACCCATAGTACAAGCCTAGAGCTTAGTTTGGGACTATGTCCATTGGTGTGACATTGTCCCCTGATATTTATACAATTATTTATTATTTTGAGTGCAAAGATGCACACATGCTCAATATTATCACATAAAAAGTACCTAAAGTCCGTTCCAACTGACTTGTCTTATTTAGTAAACACTTTTATAACCTCAAAGTGCTGCCTTTTCGCCTAAAATAACAATTTTGTCGTAAAAAAAAACTATCCATGATGTAAAACCAGGAAATTGGTGTGCAAAATGTGGTCTCTAGTTGCTTTATTTAGCTGAAAACGGGCATTTTATCCAAAAATGATGCATTTTGAGGTTATAAAAGTGTTTACTATAGACATGTTTATTGGAATGGGCCATATGCTTATAAGCATGCTTAAGATGAGCATGCTTATGAGCTATATACATTTGGCTGGGATAAGCATACTCATTTTAAGCATGCTCAAAGCAATCACTCCAAATACCCATGCTTTTTGCTAGCGTGTGCTCTCTGCCAGTTAAAACCTTGCATGCACGCACCTTGAAAACAGATCGATACTAGCATGCTTATTAAGCAAACGCGTTCACACTTGCTATTAAGTACCATTCCCCCTTCCACCCCTACCTCAGGTAGCACGCTCATTATTCTTTTATGAACGTCAATTCGGCTAGTATTGTTTAAAATAATAATGCCAGAAAAACATATGGAAATTGACACCATCGGCATCAAAAGTTCGAGCCAAGTAATAATTAATAGGCTTTTAGGCTACCACGGATACTTACTTCGACTAAACTTATAAACAGACAGGAATCCAGAGGTCTCAGACAAGATGCACTACGCTAACTAACGTTTCTATTCGATTCGTTTTTAAACCAATCGCGTCAGTGGTAGACCACGTGACTTTTCGTATCACGTCATCTTCCAGTGACGCGATTGGTTTAAAAAAGAAACGAATAGAAACGTTAGTTAGCGTAGTGCATCTTGTCTGAGCCCTCAGGGGGCACAATTTTATGGCAGGTAGGGAGTTCCTATATCGATAAACTCAATTATCGATGCTTGTTTTATATACTAGTGATCACTCCAGTTTTGCGTGTAAAAACATTTTTTTATTAAAAGTGTAAATATTAAGCAAAATAATAACGTAATTCCGTTCTTCATTTTACAAAACGATCTTTGAAACTTTACTCATCATTATTTTTTCCTTCATTACTGACCCATCTCTATTGTTAAAATAAACTATCAGAATTTGTTCCATATTTTCGGACGTGACACGTCGCCGTCTTGGCTGATAAATCTATTTCAGGTGGCTAAATGACTTTTCAATTTTTGTGGAGGTAATAGAGGCATAACATTTTTTTTGTTAAATATGCTGTGTGACACTCGTCTTCAGAATTATACTTACAAAAAATACATAAAATGCGGGTGGCGATCACTAGTATTTAGAAAAAGCACCGATAATTCAGTTTATCGATATAGGAGCTCCCTACGCGTCATAAAATTTTGCCCCCTAAATTCCTATGTCTGGTTATAAACAAAAGTCTTTTAAAAATCATCATCGTTGACATCCTACCAGCCGTCATCTCAGTGTTCACTCCCTAAAAGTATAAGGCTTTATTTTAGGAAAAACTTAAGGCCGAGGTGTGCCACCGAGAGATCGAGGCGGAGATCGACCCGCTGGCGCCCTACCTGGCCCGATTATGTGGCTCCGGCGAGGGCCAGAAGGGTGAGCCCCTATCGGTCAAGGAGTGCGTGCTGCTCCGCGAGCAGTGCGTGAACGATTACAAAACAAGGGCTTTGCAGCGGCAGAAATATGTGCACGACAGATACGTTAAGGTCGGTGATGTTTTTTCATTCTGCAGGATTCCATTTGGGTCCAATATCGGGGCGCTACTATTGAGGGTCCGCTGTCCGTCCATCGGTCCATCCATCTATCCGTCTGTCTGTCCGTTCGTCTGCGATGGGGGCTGTATCTTTTGCACTGTAACAGCTAGACAATTGAACTTTTCACAGTGTATATTAATATGGCTGCTAAATAAATTATCAAATTGCATTTTTTTTAATAAAGTTAAAAAATAAAAAAAATGTTTTTCTCGATTATAATATTGTACGGTGCTACGGAATCCTTTGGGTTTTATTTATTCCCGACGCAAACAAAGTTATAAATTAAACTCAGATTTAGGTTTTAAGATTTGGGCGCTGTTAAGCAAAGTCGAGCGACTACACTTGACATATTTGGCGACATCGCGCGACAGCGCAGCGACGTCAGGCGAGTCTTGGTTCGTTGCCAGACGTGTCGTGAAAAGTTTCGGATAGTCGCTTGGCACACTAGTCGCGCTATATCGTGCGAAGTCCGACAACGTTGCGCCACTATGCGACGTCGCCGGCGACACGTGTCGCAAGACATTGTTCACTATTTAATCCCTGGCTTTATATAGTTTCCGTACACTGTCAAAGAACTTGGTTAGAATATTGTATAGCGATATGACAGTGCGCATCTCACAACTATTTAGCAATTAAGTCTCAACCCTCTGTTTCATTACTGTGGGTTGACATTTGAATGTAAAATAATTGAGGGATGACACATTGTTGTTTATCAACATCCTGGTGACTGATCATACCACGGTACTGGATATCGATATAATTGTATACTCTGCTTTACTAAAATATTAACATTCGTCAAGGTTTTGCATCACGGATCCGTGATACCAAAAATAGGTTGGAAAGAGTACTCCGACGAAATGTACCGATGCTAATCAAAGAGAATGTTTGGTTGATTTGGTTTTCCCATTCGCGGCGAGTTATTCCCTGTTTGAATTAGTGATATATCAGCCCCCGTGTTATGGTCACCGTGGATAAACCATCCATCACTTTCGCTCTCATATATTGGTCAGAAAGTGACAGATGTTTTATTCACGTTTATCCGCATTGATTCAGAAGAAGAACTAAAAAGACAAAATGTTTCCCTTAATTTCAGGTAACGCAAGAGTACCAAAAATTGCGTTTATGGTATTTGGCGAACCAATACATCCTCACACCAAAAAAGGAAGCCATTTACTTTACCGACAGGTATTCATTGAATTAACTATTCTACTCTCGTAACCCAATAAGCAGTATCTCAAATTCAATAACCAAAGCAGTTTTAGTTCTCTTAAGTTAGTAATAAGGTTGATATTAATACAGGAGTTTTAACTGAGATACACCTATTGGCTTAGGGGGGCAGTATAGTCGCACCGTTCTGAACAGCCTGATTTGACAGGTGTCAACGCAATACAAAAATGTACATATTAAAACCCCTTACTAATAAACGTTGAGTAACGGTGGTATAGCTATACAATGTTTTTTCAATTTCAATTTGTCCTTATCTGTCATTGTGACATTTGAATTTGACAGATAAGGGCAAAACATTGTATAGCTATACCACCGTTACTCAACGTTTATTAGTAAGGGGGCTAGCGAATAATCCTTTCACATCTTGAATACTCGGAACTCACGTCTACTTCCGAATGATGCCGACGTGTCTATGAATTATTGAATTATTAAGTGAAATGTTTGTATTAAATAAATAGAGTAGTTTAGTTATAAGTGTCAAATGTCAAACTACGAGTTTGAAGTATATCACACCGAGATGTTAAAACCAACACGATCAAAAAATTATGTTGAAAATAATTTCACAGGCTTGTCGATCTAAACGTTAGACCTAGTAGCATTGCTGCGTCTATATCGCGTGTCAAATATGGATAAAGCATATGTCACTGTCGTTCTTATTTATGTGTCAGAAGGTAACGGATGCCTTATCTAAACTTTGTCACGCGATAAACACAGCCATATTAGGCCCCCAGGTCTTAATGCTTTCGGCATGACCATTAAAAAGAACTGAAAACTAAAACTTAATCTCAATTAACAAAAAAATACTCTGGTATTAACCACTCTATATCGATTATCACTCTCGCGATGCGACGTTCCCTCACGTTCTCTTGATGGGTACTGAGTCAGACTGAATTAGCATGACAAATGCGAACATTTCCGAGAAAATACGCTGTGAAAAGATATTTCACTACATCTGTAACCTATAACGTGCCTCAAACATTATATATGTAATTTAACATAATATACGTCTGCCTTCCATCTAGTTTTAAGCGTGAACCCTTGACATTCATTTCATAGAACGTATTCACAGATTTTTAGTTTGATTGATAGGCTTTTCTAGACCCAGGAGTTTAGATTTTGTTACAGTCACAAGTCTAACCCAACCTAACCTACGTATTAATATTAAAGACAACCAGCGGGCCGATTATGGTCGTGTTTATCGATGTCGATAAGCATGGATAAAACATCTGTCACTTTCTGACCGGTACGCAAGTGCGAGAGTGACGAAAGGTTTATCCACCGCGATAAAGCACACCGTAATACGGGCCCTGAAAACAACAGGGTTTTATCAGAAAATAGCTTTTGATGAAGTGGAATTCGGTGAAATAATGTTCTATGAAATGAGAGGGCGAAGGGGGAGTAGATATTTTTCGATGACGCAAAAGGAGCGTTAAAAAATAAGTTTTGGACTCCCTGCTTTACGGGCTATAAGATAACCTAGCACATTTTTTTTAAATCATTCGGGTGAGGCGTTGAACCATGAACTCAAAACAAACAAACATGGTTTCGCAATTATAGTTAGAATTGACAACAGGAAATTTCGTTCTAAAAAAAAACATGCTTATAGAGGTTTGTGTCGATTATAGAAAGTCAGACTTTTGTACCCATATTATTTATGTTCATAACTGTCGGGAGTTATAAAAGTTTTAGGTCATAAGTCATAACGCTTTATAATTCGAACGTTACTTATCCATAATGTCAAAAAATTCAATATACAAAAGTCATAACCTAAAACCCTATAACATTCAATGGTATATTTATAAACAGTCAGAAATATTTTAGGGCATATTTTTTATAGTATCAATTATTTTTATTCATACTTTCATTTTGGTTTAAATATTCATATCTCTAATTGAAATCATTAAAAGGTGACACTTAGTGGAAGCGGAAGGGGGGTACGGGGAGCGGAGCCCCCGCCTAATCAAAAAACCTCTTCTATAGATGATAAATTTAGATCAATATGTTAGGTTAGGTTAGTATTGCGTCAAGGCCGAAGGCCTTAACTACCTACTCAGAAAAGGAGCTCCGCTGCGGAGCTCCGTCGACCCTGTCACATCATACATGTCTCTTGTAAATTGTATGTGTTGTACTGTTATAACCAGTAAGTTTTGACCTAATAACATTTATTACAAGTACTATTATTACGTTTCATATTATGAAGTTTAATTATTATGACATAAATTGGTATGACTATGAATTTTATGACTTCTAACTAATATGACCCGCAATAATTGACATTCCGATTTATTCTCTTCAATATTATGACTTTTAACATTATGAGTAATAATAAGTATAATGTAAAACGTTTTGGACAACAATAATCAAAACTTTTTGGCTGTCAATAGAGACCCGTGTCAAGCATACGATTTTTTAAATATTTTTGTTCATTATTTACCTAAGTACTGAGAAAATAAATACACAAATTTCTGCTAATGGCTGAAGAGCTTAAACGCCACATGGTCTTTTCTACGTCACAGCTATTGCTGCACTTGAAAAAACACAAAAAGCGGTTAGAAACAAAATGACGTTATTCCGACCACCAGTCCAAAGCAAGTCGAAGCAAAACTGATAATATTATTATACTTTTCATCTCACTAGCTCGGAAAGCCCTTTTTGTTTGTTTGATATCTATTGAGAAAATCGCTTTTTATCCACATGTGAAGAAAGAGTTTTGACATTTGAAGGCAGCTTTAGTGATATCTGACAGCTAACAAAACGTAAAACGTTAAAACCGCTGAATTTTTAACATCACAGTTTTCCTTCATCTTTTCGTCAACGTTAATTAATATTCGCATGTTTTTCTAGTTTGTTTTGTTATTAAAAATGAGTGATTCGAGTGACGAAAGACGTATTGACACCTGTGGAATTACGGGAAACCGTGCAAAATGCGGAATTGACCTTATTTTCCTAGCTGAAGTGAGGTGAAAAGTTTCGTGTTATACACGGGTGAAAAGTTATTTTACGTCTCGTGTGTTGAAACACGCGCTACGCTCAGGATTCTGTTTTTGAAACACTCGCTTCGCTCGTGGTCAATCATAGAATCCTTTCGCTAGCTCGTGTTTCAAATGACCACTCGCAGGTAAAATACAACTTTCCCCCCTTGTATAACAAATAACTATTGTTTCCCCAGTAGGTAAATAATACTTAATCAAAAAAATAAAACGAAAAACAAACCAACCTGTAAAAGCATTTTTAACCGAACACTTTTCCAAAAAAATCCTGTTTTTGTATTTGTCGAGATAAAAAGTACATTATGTTCATCTCCGGGAAATAAAATACCAAACTTCACATCTATCGGTAGAGCCTTAAACCTTAAAGACAGAATAAACTAACCAACACACACTCCTTTGCGTTTATAATATTATTAAAAAAGCTCATTAAAATAATCTCTTTCACAGCGCGGCGTTGGCATTTGAAGTGCATAATATAGAGATGCGTCTTTGGCGAGCGGAAGAGCTCTCTAAGAAGCGGATGGGCGATCTATTACGATACCTCGACCAGCACCCCATGTTGATGAACTATACTTACTATAGGCTGGGTACTCGTTCGCACCATAAGTCAGCGCATATTCTTGTTTAGTTTTGACGTAGGTACTTCCATGTTAAACCTAGCCGCGCCACTCTTAGGGACTGTTTAAACTTTGATAAGTGCAAGTGCATGTGATGAGGGATTAGTGATTATTGTAAGTGATTAGTGCATTCGTTTAGTGCGAGTACCGTCCAAAATTGTTTAGCCGATTCGCTTAGTAATCAGTTAAATGACTAGAGTGTGGTCGGGGGTCAAACACTTAATAAGCATACAGACACGCGTCCAACCAAACCTGCTTAGAGTCAGGTACGCTGCACGGAACCTTAGTGTTTTCAAAGCAAGAGTGAATAGGCTTTTTTCTGGGTAAGCGTGTAACACCCCCGACCTCGCCGTACCTTAACATCCGGTGAGATTGAGGTCAATCGCAAAACCATTTTGCATTTTAAAAAAACCGGGCAAAAGCATGTCGGACCATGGTCAGTGTAGGGTTACGAAGCCGTTACTATACTACAAACAAATTAGCCCTCGTGACAAACTTAACTGTGCCGTTGGAAAACTGTTATCTCCATACATCGACATAGGTCGCGGTCAGTTTACCAACACCGCAAATAAGTTTTCGTTACGTGTAAACATTTAAACCGTTGAACCAATGAAGTCTACTTAGTCGTGATAGTTTTCCTATTAAATTCATTATATGTGCTTTCATTTAAGATATTTTCTTGATTTTTAGTATTTGTAGTTTTGGCTGCAGGGCGGGAGCGACACTTGACTCTAACAAAAATTAGCGCTTTAAAGCTTAATATTTCATAAACGGATACCTTAATCGAAAAAATTGTTTCCACAATACCAGCAATATTTTTGAAAATCCAACGACACCCCACACAATGGGGTAGACGAGAAAAAAAAATGCATCCCCACGTTACGTGTAAGGGAGGTACACTAATAAAAAAAAAACAAGATTTTATTCTACCATGTTGTTGGCGGAACTAATATGCATATTCATGCCAAATTACAGCTTTCTAGTACTAAGAGTCTCTGAGCTAGGCTGCGGACGGACGGACGGACATGGCAAAACTATAAGGGTTCCTAGTTGGCAAGACTAACCCAAAAATGGGAGGGGAAGTGCGCGCTGGGTGCGGCTGCTCGTAAAACAGAACTTTTCCTACTCTATTAGGTATAACCTAAGTATAACCTATAACAATTATACCTGGTCTACTTCGTTAATCACTCGCACTAAAAGTTGCGGTCCAAACGTTATTAGTCCTAAGTAATTACTTATCACCATTCACCTGCACTGATTCCTCGCACTTTACACTTATCCAAGTGTAAACTAGGTCTTTATTGAGTGAACGACTTCTTTAACAGAACTGTTTTACCAGCTCTTCATTGGCAAGATAAACTCATGCCAATTTGTTTTTGTTTTGGTATGTTGTAATTTTCATTTTCATTTGGAGGTACTTTATTCCGAACTTAAAAAAAATAAAAAGCAAATACTTACATTTATCGGATTATCTATATATGATCATGCAAAAGAATAACGCTTTTCATTTATTTTTTAAAGATGGTCACGGTCCGATGATTCGACAGCCCATAAACCACGCCAAATCGTTGTTGTATGAAATGGCATGTTCGTCGAAAATAGTGGATTTTTTTCAACCTTTTCCAGAAACCAAAGTCTGAACCGGTGACGATTTGGTCGGTCAATCGGCTTCAATTCTTGCACGAGTTAAATTTTGTATGCTTTTTACGTCTAGTTGCGGAGAACATTTGGAAGAAATTATCTTTAAAAATTAAATGAAAAGATTGTTTTTTTTTTAAGCATAGTTCTTCAGCATAAAAGTAACCCGATAAATTTGTTTTTTATTTTTTAATTCAGAATAAAGTACCCCAATTGAATCACCCATTACCTACTTCCCGATAGTGTGAGCGGGCGAGATTTACATGAGTTTGGACTAGGTGTTCGACCGGACCAAAATAATGTTAAGCAATGACCTGAAGAAAAGACTATGTGACTCGTTGGTCAAAAAGTTTGGAGTGTGTTCTAAACTCTTTTTAAATTCTACGTGCCATCCGTTTTCTCTTTCAGCATATTCTGTTTCATATCGTCGACCAATGATAATATAAAATATCATCGTCGTCGACCGGATGATTAAATTTAAAATGTTAGAATACGGGTGCGCCGAGATTTATAAGAGAGATTGTTTCCTCTTTTCTAATTACGTCTTACTTGGTTTAATATTAATTAGTTATTTATCAAATAGCACTATTTGTCGCTTGTGATAAGAATGGCTTAATTTTAAGTTGTTTTTTGGTTTATTGTTAATATTATTTTATCTGAAAATGAAAATGAAAAGTATTTAATCGATCTCACACACAGCACCATCACCAACTTAAACACATAATTTAATTACTATTTAACATTTAGGGTGCGGTAGTGTGACATCAATATGGGCTTCACTCAGCATTGTGTTGCGACACTAAACTTGTTAGTACTGCAATTCTGTGAAGCCCAGTTATTTTATTTGTTTGTTATATATTTTTATTTGTTATATTTATGAGCAGTTGCCCTTTTTCAAAGGGATCGATAAAGTGACATGTGTTTTAAGTTTTCCTTGTAGTCATAATGACGTCGTTTAGTTACATAATTATATTTTAAAATAAAGTTATATTATGGAAAAAAAATGTGTTTTTTCATTAATTATTTTTTTATTTTATTGTGGAAGTTTTTGCCTAATACTTGCTATTGGTATTTATTACTATTGGGTACTGTGACTAGACAATTAATTTGAAACAGTAACTTATTTTAAAATAAGATGAATAGTTAGGTGGGTAAACTTTAATAATAATAGCATGGCTAAATAGTGCCTTTTAAGTAAGAACGTAAAATAATAGAATGCGCAGCCGAACACTATAGTTCGGTCAATCTAGGGCCGTATTATAAATAATGATCGGCGACCGGTAGCAATTTTTCGACGAAAGTATAACATAGATATGACTCTATTTAAATTTCGTGCACAATGTATACATTAAAAGTGTATGCAGTTTTATTGAGGTTTTAACATTGTGTTAAACGATGAAATATCCGTTTACAACTACGCACCTCTCACATCTCTTGATGTAGAAAGGTATGGCTCTTTATATAAATGGATCCTCAATGTTAGGCCCGATTTAGACCAAGCGAATGAACAAGAATTCTATGCATTGTCTCTTACGTTTTCTATGTAAAAATAAAGACAAAACATGTTCTAGAGCACTTGTTCGCTAGGTCTAAACGCACCTTTAAAAAATCGATTGTCAATATCAAACAGAAAAAAATATGATAATTTACTATAACAAATTGAATTCAGTTAACTCTTAACAATATAATTTTGGTTTTATTTTTAACAACACAGAATTATCCATATTAGTTATTCAAAGTGACATAAAATGCTACCGGTCGCCGGTCACTAATTATAAATATAATCTTGACCGAGACAGGATACGTCAAGCCACAGAAAACTGTCATTTTAACACCGACGACGACGACAACGACGACGATGGTTATGTCCATCATGGTTGCCAGCGCAACATAGTCCTGTGAGGCAGGGCTGACATTTACTCAGGGCCGACATTCTAGGCGGTAAAAACCATGTCGTCTTTGATCTGTTATGGTATTTTTTTTAACTCGGCCGCCTTTACTGTCAAGTAAATAAGAGCTATCAAAACGTTGACAATACGATAACAGATCAAAGACGATGTGGTTTTTACCGGCTAGAATGTCGGCCCGGTTCTAAGCTAACATTGGTGTGTGAGTATTTGACTTGTTGAAAAGATTAACCATGTATTATTTAAAATGATTGATTATTTATTTAAATTACAAATGGAAAACAAACCAGTGTCACAGGGATCATCCTAAATTGACCGAACTATAAGTAGATATACTGTCCAACGGTACAGTCAACTAATTTGAATTTTAGGCCACTATGGACCATAGACCATACCCTCCTGAGGTTCCTTGTACTAAAACTAGTACAAAATACGGCCATTCAAATAAAGATCTAGTGCAAAGAAAGTAAAGTGTAATTTCTTTTGTTTTTATGACATTAAGATGAAATTGGAAAATTGACTTTATGTCATTCGTAATAGATTCATATTCCATTGACAAATTTCGTTGTATGCTGGGCCGTAGGAGGTTAAATGGACCATTAACATATTAAAGTGACGTTGTCAACCAAAACATAAGAGACTTCCTATGATTTGGTTTACAACGTCACGTTGACTAATTTTATAGTGGCCTAGGAATCAAATTAGTTGACTGTACATTACGATCGTTTTACGTGAATACAAATATTTAGTCAAGATTAGAACTAAGCTGCGTCTGCTAGCAGACGTTAATCGCTCTGGGCATTGTTCATGCGCGTAACCATGGTAATAACAATGCTATAATAATTATTATAGAACTGTTATTACCATGGCAACACTCGTTATAAAATCGTTTTCACGCTTCGGTTACACTAAAGGCGTTATTCCGGCAACCGACAGCCGACTGTGTGACATTCACGGCCAGTCCATGGAGACAGTTGGTGCGGCGTCCTATTAAATTTGATCATGAATGTTTAACCCAAACACAGATCTTCAGCCCAAATTTAATACTTGTCGTCACGCTACTTGTTCGTAAGGATGAAAACTTTGGGCTTTAGGGCTGTTGGCCATGGTATCACGCTCCGCAGCCCTCGAATGACTTACATCCGTTTGCAGGTTTGTCGACAATCCACAGGCAATCCTTAACCTTTTGAACGCCACAGTCGGTTCTGGCCGTCAACTGAAAGTCGTGCCACTGACGCCACGACGGCTACAGCCGTCACAAGTTCAAGAATAAAAGAGACTTTGTTTCGTAACAATTGAGTGGTAATTTGCATAGCATAGCAAACATGTTTGGCGTGTGAGTGACACATTTTGTGGTCGACGTAAGGCGTTCAAAAGGTTAAAACTTTAAGAATAGGAAATCATGGACCTTGTTCGACACAGCAACAAAATGAAGTCGTATAGTTTTCAGAAATGGATTACGATAAGTAGTAGGTGTTTAAACTTCTATATCTGTTTTATAATATTTGATAAAAATCTTGCATGCATCTTTGTCTTTAATTTCTCTTTTTCTTTTGCTCAGTGGACAGTCTCCTGTGAACAGGGTTGTGATTCTCTCAACAAGCAAAGGTGATCGTTCGCTCGAGTGAAGGTCCAAGCGGCGAGTTTAAGTAGTCCCGACAGAGCGAACAAAACACATTTTAGCGCGTGTATTCAATTTGGCCGCATGACTTCTCGAACGTATAAGGCTCCCTAATTGACAATGCACGCGCTAAAATGTGTTTTGTTCGGTCGGATGGGACTACTTAAACTCGCCGCTTTTATTCGCTCATCCGTCCGACCGGCCGCCGTTTTTTGAGAGAATAACACACCTGGTCCAAATATACTAGACAGAACTTATTCTCTATTGTTAAAGGCGTTCGTGTTTAGATGTTTTTGAGCATTTTATGTGATCTAATGTATTTAATGGCGCCCAAAAATGTTGCACTATAAATGGGTAACCTATCGCAACTTCGGATTCTCGCCTCCCAACTGTTTCATATGCTATTTTTTTATAAGTTAGAAACGTATTTTCTCTCAAACCATCTTTTTTACAGGATTTTTATAAAGATTAACTGTACCTATTGGGTCATTAAGGTGACGTTTGTTGTTTGGATAACTACTATTGTATCGAAACACCTTTGCGTGAGTTTTTTTTTTGGCAGTCCCAAGTTGAACTAAACCTACGTACTAATTAATATTTAAAATATCCTCAATATGACGCCTTAATATCATCAATATGACGCCTTAATAGATAATAGATAGTATCAATATGACGCCTTAATCAGATTTGAATAGTGTTGAAATTTGGTTGAAATTGTATTTAAACTTCTTTGACGTCTGGTTGTCAGGAGGTAAATGTTTTTAGCAGAAAATATAAATTTCATCGAAAATTAAATTCATTTCAATGATACAATCGATGAAGTGAAATTTGATAGAATAAAGGGCTACTTTGTTTTATAAAATAACAAACATGAACAATTAAACAGTATCAGAAAATAAATACGGTTTATGACTTGACAGAAGCACGCGGAGCCTACCCCATGTGCTTCTGTTTAGTCCACCAGAGTAAATATTCTTTAATCGAATAATTTGTCCTCGCGTGTGATATCCATGGACTTATTTCTCGAATAATTTCATGGTGATTATCTAAAACTTGACATTGGCGCGAAACACCTTGTTACAGCCATTAATTAAAAAAAACAGTTCCAACTAATGAAAATTTGGCAATGGCAAATTTGAAAATGAAACAGTTATGAAACATAAACAATGTGCAATAATACGCATCAATAAATGGCATCTTACTCTGCAGGCTGGTGAGCCGAATGATGGTCTACACTCCTGGGACAAAGGCAGACCCAGAACGTCAACTCGAAGAGATCACGGAGGAATACAGCCGCGATGACAACGTCCCTGCGGTCAATGACGTGTGGAAAAAGCTGTTCCACATCCAGGAGGATACCATCGAACTCCTCAACCATTTCGAGTACAACTTTGTCACGAACAACACCAGAAAATACAATAAACCCAACCTAGCTGAGACTGGTGGCCAAATCCTCTTCTATCCTGACAAAACAGTTGGATATGTTGTAAGTATTGAAGTTATTTTGTTTAAGCATCTTGCAATTAGCATCAAAAACGTCTTGAAAATCAGAAGCTGTTTCAGCCCATATTTGTTTGGTCGGTTCATTGCACATTCTTTCATTATAGCTAAACAACAACCAATGGGTAGGGTACATTGATGGCGATAAGAAGCTCTTCTTAGGGACCGTGTACCGGAAGATGCAATGCTTCGGTAGGGCCCGCACAATGTGTTGCACAATTAGCCTAGCTAAGATGCAAACGCTGCTACTAACATTTCTGTTTAGTTTTTAAATCTAAAATGGGTTTGCATTTGACCTTAGCCTCTCCGGATGTTAAATGACTACGAGGTCGAGGGTGGTATACGCTTACCCAAAAAAAAGGTTTAAAAAAAACAAAAACCCGCCTTCAAAAATTATTTTTTGCTTTTATAAGGCGGGTTTTTGTTTTTTTAAACTTTTATTTTATTTTATACTTTTTATTGATTATAATTCTGGACATCAGAGCCAACTGGTCGGATGTCCACTTTTGACCAAAATCACTTTTTTTTAGAATCATACTCAATTTTTTGTCCTCTTTCAGGCCATCTAACCGTTATATCGCTATCTCTTTTATTAACGAAGTTAGATTTACTAAAAAAGGTCGGATGTCCACAATACCTTAGAAGAAAAATAACGGATGTTTAAATATGACTTTTTGCTTCTAGTAATCTTAATGTAGGGCTTTAAAAGTAGGTCTGATGTTCACATAAGACATATTGGTTTTATTTTTTTATTAGGACGGAGCGTCGGATGTTTATATCAGACCTTTTGGTTCGGGGAATCTCCACAATATCCACAACCAAAAGAGTTAGCGATAAATTTTAATGGGCGATGGAAAGAGACAGATAGCACACATACGCCCGACGATTGCCTAAACCTTACGTATGGCCGAGCGCGGCCGGCCGGCGATTGACATGTATAATCCGGTTCGTGTCTAGACCGCGCATATGAAAATTCAGTGCAAAATAATTAATTAGTTAACAATTGCAAGTGCTTTTATTGTTAAAGTGGTACGACATGAATCCACATGTCATCAGGATATTCCAAGAGTTACGAAAGGCAGAAAATAAAAGAAATCAAGGTGTCTAAACTCAAATAGTTATTTCATTACCTACGAGTACCTACAAGTTTTGTTTTGTGCATTCGTTTTTAAACAGGATTTTTAGACTGAAGTATCAGTACCTGTATTGTTGTTTCAGATGATATTTTTCAACCAAACAAAAGACGACCTTCACTGTCAGTGCATGTTGATGATATTATAATTTCGAAAAGAAACACACTGGAAAAAGTTGCAAAATTTCACAAGTTGTGTCGTTGAACTCGTTAGCTTTAGTTTCTATTTCTACTGCTTAATTACATAGTATTTACAAGCTTTAATGCAACGTGGCCTGTTAGTTAGGTAGTTTGGGATAAATCTTGCAAGTTAAATTTGACCCTTTTCCCGGTTTCCGATTGAGCTGAAATTTACTGTACTTGCGTATCTTCGGGAACAATGCAATAGTTGGTATGGTAACACGGAGTTCGTCTGATGATGCAGTCAGAAGGTGGCTACAGGAACTAACTCTTGGAATATCCTGTACACACTTGCACTTGTTAACAAATGAATTAATTCGCACCGAATTTTCACATCCGCGGTCTAGACACAAATTGGTTTATACTTGTCAATCGCTGGCCGGCCGCGCTCGGTCAATCGTAAGGTTTAGGCAATCGTCGAGCGTGGTATCCGTTCATTTTTCATAATTTAATTTGCACTATTTTCATTTGCCATAATGATCACTGGCTATAATCTTCATAATGCCATAATAGTCTAGTGTCATAATGTTCAACCTCCCTAATATCATATACCATAATAACACTTTCCATAATATTTACTTTCTATAATGTTCATAATCCCTAATATTATATGCCATAACACTTCATTTGCCATAATTTCGGAAAAAGCAAACCCCCAGTCTGTATCAGTGTGTTTCAGTGGGTATAATGAAGTACTGGTACAATCTGGATTACGTACTACTATTATAATAACTTACCTATTCTTACCTACCTACTTTAAGGAAGGCCAGACCCGATTTTTTTTATAGTACTACGCATAATACGCATTCTTTATGTTTTAAGGCAAATAATTATTAAGGCGTTTAAAATTTATACAATTTTATAAAACTTTATAATCGGAATGGCACCTAACAATTATGTCAAGTGAAAATATACCAAATGATCATTATGGCACGTGATTCGTTATGACTTATGGCATATAAATTTATGTCATATAAAATTCGGGCAAATGAAATTATTGCATATGAAATTCGGTCAAACGATAGAGAACCATCGGGCATATGTTTGCTTTCTGTCTCTTTCCATCGCCCATTAAAATTTATCGCTATCTCTGTTTGTTGTGGATATTGTGGAGATTCCCCGAACTAAAAGGTCTGATATAAACATCAGACGCTCCGTTCTAAGAAAAAATTAAAACCAATAATTCTTATAGTGGAGATTCCCCGGACCAAAATGTCTGATGTTCACATAAGATTGAATATATTTCCATTTCATTTCGAGCCATATAGTCTGATTTAAACATACGTCCTATACTTATTGCGTGTTCACGAATTTTCTTACAACCAAAATATCGGATGTTAATATCCGACCACAGCATAGCATATGCCTTGTTAATTTTAGGTCGGATGTCACACCCTTTTGATAATCAAATTTGAATTGCAATGTTATTGATAGCGTAAGAAAGAACTTGTATGTCAGAAAATACTTGCAGTTATATGCTCCTTCAACATTAATTACTAGTTTTCTTTATTTTAATACTGTTAGTCGGTGTCAAACGTTTTAAAGTTACTTTTGCTTGTCCTGAAAAGTGTCAAAAATGCACATCCGACCAGTTGGCTCTGTTGTCCAGAATTATGCTGTTATTCTCCCACTTCTCAATTAATAAGAAACAATAGAACATTTCAATCTCGCCGCAAGCAACGCCGTGTGAAAGTCATAGTCATATATTTAAACCTAAATATGCTTCGTCATAGTCGCTCAACTATCTTAATCAAAATATCTCGTCGCCACCCTCGAAATATATACCGTTTAGGAGTTCCGTTGGCCATCTGTGGTCTTTCTTCATCAGTTCCACTTCACCAAATAGTGCTTTCCAAGAACAAATACACGACTTACAATGAAAAATACCAAAATCGCTATAGGTGTGCCTATAAATTTTGAAGAGTTCCGTCGATTCCTTATGGATTCCACCATCAGATTTTCATTTTGATAAAAATGGGACCAATCGGGAAGTACCAGCTTTCAAATGAAAAAATAATCATCAAAATCGGTTCACCCAGTCGAAAATCCAGTCCTTCGCAGTGCGAATAAGAATTGACGCAGGGAACCACTGTGTCCGAACCGTTGGAAATTGACTACATGCGGATGGAAGATCTCCCGGCGTCTGGGCGACCGATGGAAAAGTGGAGTGGACGAGGTCATGTAGTTCCTAAGCACACGCACCATATATACCTTGTAAAAAACCGATACACAAGTGACTCTACGCCGATGTTCAAAACTTTAAAGTTTGGTTTCGAAGAGCGAATCCTCGCCTATTAGTCTTCTGGCTCGGTTCACGATGTTCATCGCGTCCAGCTGATATTTGGCAGACCCATCCCACAGGTGGCAGGAGTACTCCATAGACGAACAAACTATAGACTCGAAATTTATGGAGTTGACATAAGCAGTTGACGCGATCTGTCATCAGCTTACGTGAATCCTATACATTTTATAGATTTTCGAAAATTGTTAACTTAGTGGTCCGATTATCCTAACGTACCCAGGGCCTGCAATAGGTAAAAGCCTACCCTGGGTGGACCGATACCAGCTGATGATCACAGTATCTATTGGATTCTGGTACAGCACTGGTAATTATGGCCTTGTGGGACGACGTCTTCCGGCTAATACAATTATGATAGTTGTCAATATTGTCAAACGGTTTATTATCGTCATACTATGTTTCTCTTCATTAACTATATTTAACTTCTCAGGCCAACCCTTGCTCGAAACCGCAGCGGCCTCTGGACATCTACATGGGACTCTGCGTCAACATGGAACAGGAGCATGAGACCCGCAAACACATCCGTGACAGACAAACCGACACCGTCATCTACCTACGGGGACGACACAGGGAACTGACAGACCCTCTTCTATGTGTAGCTCTCTTCGACACGAATAAGAACGAGGAGGCTCAAAGGGGATGGAGGGAACAGGTAAGGGACCAAAAGTATCTCGAGTCTTGAGGTCTTCGAGTTTCTGCAGCGTTGTCTGAATCTTGCGTTTGCATCAAAGATGAAGGAAAACACTAGATCCCGTGTAGCCAACTGTCAAGCGTACCACCTTTTTCTTCTGTGTACAACACAGTTTTGTAGCCAATTTTTATTGGTCAATACCTGACATGTGAACCCTACTAAATTAAGACGAATAAGCGGCTAGTCGAATAATGACCTAAGAAAAAGTGTCACTTAATTTAGTCGGATTACTGTTGTTGTTCACGATCTGTGCGCCCATCCGTCGGAATTGTAAAATAATTCTCCGAAAATATATTTCTTCGACAAGTTATCAGTGAAGTATTTAAGTATAGGTTCAGTGGAATGGCGTGTGTATTTCGTGGGTGTAAATCCCGAAAGGGAAATAAAGAAAATGATCCACAAGATATCAGCTTTCACAGGTGAGTGATGTTTTACAATAAAACTGTTGATTTTCGGCCATAATCCGGCCGTTATGCAAGTATAACTAGAAACATTATAATGGTATTACGTCTTGTAATTAATACAAAGGCACTATGTGCGGTAAATGTGCAATTTTAACTCATTTTTAGATTTTCTTTCGGAATTAAACAATAGTGCTTCCAAAATTAATATCGATAAGTAAACTTTCGATATTTTCATAGAGTAAATGAGTAAATATATCCATGAGTATGTGTTTAAATATCAAACAACATCGGTATTTTAATTTAACATGTATTTTTTACGTACAGTAAAGGAAATTGATTCCTAGACCATTTTGGACTATGTTGTAGTGACATAATCAATCAAAACGTAAGAGACTTCTTATGATTTTATTTACAGTGTCACTTTGACATAGACCAAAATGGTCAAGGAATCAATTTCCTTGACTGTACGTAAAAAATACATATTAAATTAAAATACCGATGTTGTTTGATATTTAAACACATACTCATGGATATATTTACTCATTTACTCTATGAAAATATCGAAAGTTTACTTATCGATATTAATTTTGGAAGCACATACATATCTATCGATCGGTAAAAGAGCCTACTATATGTGATATTAATTAATTGTATGGTTTCAGATTTGCAGTATCGCTCGGATTTTAATAAGAAACATATACCTATATATTCAGTAATCACATCCATTCATACGCAATCCAAACATATTAACCTTGATGCTCAAACAGAAATATCTCATATGCTCCAATTTTTTTTGATATAATTTAAAAAAAAAGTTATGTGGCGCACCACGGGTTAATCATTGATGATAATGATAATGACAATAATTAATTTGTAAGGCCAATTCATAAGTCATTTAATTATATCAAATATATGAAAAGGTATAATTATGTCAAAACATTTGGTATTTTTTTGGTAACAATTACAACAGTAATAGTTACGTGTATTATATATACAAATGCTAACAATTCAAAGTAACAAAAATATATACAAATACAATAAAACGGCCGTCTAACCATAAAGTAAAGTACCCACAAACGTTGAAATTATAATTAAACAACCATAATGTCGTTAATAAAAAAGCCTTTGCCTGAAAAAGGTTGTTTAATTTAATTATTGTTCTGTGGTTCTTGGCGTTTCGTAAGAATGGTAGGCCCAATCACGTATCGCGTCGTATTCTTTATCGTAATAATGTATTCAATTGAAATGTAAGTAAAAAAAAGGCAAAAGACATTCATTTAGCAAGTAGGCCTCACGGGCACTTTTACACGTCAACAATCTACCAGCGCTTCCCAAGAGGAGACCACTGCTGAGAAAAAACGCCGCGGGAAACTCAGCAGCGAGTCATTTTCTAAACATATTTTTTACTACAAAGAAACTACTTAGTCTAGCATTAAAGCTATAAATATCTATAATGGTTATATAACCGTTTTCTGACCTTACCAGGAAGCCATAAAGGCCGAGGTGTCTGAGCGAGAGAAAGAGGCGGAGATCGACCCGCTGGCGCCGTACCTTGCCCGCATGTTTGGCTCGGGACACGGCGCGGGCGTCCCGCTGTCCGTCAAGGAAGCCAAGCTGGTCCGAGAGCAGTGCGTGAACGACTTCAAAGCCAAACAGCTGCAGAGGCAGGTTATTGTGCAGGATAGATTTGATGCGGTAAGGAAATTTGCACTATTTATAATGAAACTGAGGCCTCAAAGTGACAGCTCATTAGAACCACCCGGCACCCGACCCGCACCGCCTCGCCTCGAGCGGTTAGTATTCTTTATATGGATTTGTATGGGCATGCGCTCACTACATCAACTACGTAGCATAGAACCACCCGGCGTAGCGTAGTTGATGTAGTGAGCGCATGCCCAAACAAATCCATATAAAGAATACTAACCGCTCGAGGCGAGGCGGTGCTGGTCGGGTGCTGGGTGGTTCTAATAAGCTGTGACCTTTACTTTGAAAATCGAAGTTCGATGTTACGTTAGCTCCTGTCACTCGTCATTCGAGACTATCTTTTAGGGTTCCGTACCAAAATGGTACAAAGGAACCCCTATGGCGAGACTTCGTTGTCTGTCTGTCCGTCTGTCTGTAGGTCATAGCAGGTTTTTTTAGCAACTATAAATGCCATCAACTTGAAATTGGGCATAGTTGTACAACTTTCTTGCCCACGTCTGTTTTTGTTGAAAAAATATGAAATTAATTTTATAAATAATTGAAAAGAGGTCTAGAATGGGGGGTTAATACATGAAAGCGGTTTGATTATAGCAAATGGGGTGTCATATGAAAGGGCTCAATCTGCACATTTCAATAATATTTATTTAAAAAAAATATTTATATTTTATGGAAAAAAAAATGAGGTGGAAGAAAGTGGAAAAAGGTAATTATTTTCAGTTTTTGAGAAATAACAAAAAACTTTGAAAATCTGTTTTAAAATTTAGGCTACTCAAAATGGACCTTATTGCATAGAAAATAAAGTTCATAACAAATGAGTATTTTCTTTTGCGGTTACCAAGCGTATTATCTTAAATGCGGAACCCTCGGTGCGCGAGTCCGACTCGCACTTGACCGTTTTTTTAACTAGACATTTAAGATAAACTCTATTTGCCGGTTCGGCTGTACGGCTGTACGCGGCGTTCTACACAATGTCAGAAGTACCTAACTGAAGTAATTACGAGTAGCTGTATAGATAAAATTATCGAGAGTGCGGAATTGCATAATGTAGTGGTAAGGGCGCGTACACATAGAACGTCCGTTTTTACAGGATCCGTTTTAACGGATCTTTTCACCTTGTAATCTTCTCTTTTACTGGATCCATACTGTTTTGGGTGTGAACTCGCTATTACGATACAAAAAAAATAAAAATACGTTGAAAAAACTTTCTGTATTATTTCACTTTCTTCTTTTGTGAAAGTAAGGACGGAAGAACGGACGGATGGGCGGAAAGCGTACGCATACTAATAGGGTCCCTTCGGGTACGGAACCCTAACAGTATACGAGAAGTGTCCATTTTTTGTACTGTCCGTTTTCAGCTTAACGGAGAAAGTAAATCATACAACGGTTTATAATTAGCACGGCTCGCATTCGAAGGCTCCCATAGACCAATAATCGGACTGAGAGGCCGAGAGGGAGGCAGCTATCTGTTAAATGAGAGATATATCTTTCTCATTCTAAGAAACAACTGCGTCCCTCTCGGCCTCTCAGACCAACTGCTGGTCTGTGGGAACCCTAACATCAGCACGCTAGCCTTAAGGGCCTGGACACATGTCCACGGCACGGTGCCGTACGCCGTGAAACGGCGCGGTGCCGCCACCGTGAGACGGTACGGCGTCACGGTGCCGTGTATGGCGCGGCGCCGTAGTAAGGCACGTTGCCGCGACGTGCAGATACACGGTGCCGTCATTCATTATAAAGTGCAATATTAAGCCCAATGTCCTGCGCGTAGAGTTTAAAATAGTTGAAGCCGTTGTCACACAGCACCGTGTATTTGCACGACGCGGCAGCGTGCCTTTCTACGGCGCCGCGCCGTACAGGCTCTAAGAGGCTTCTTTATGAATAAAACTACATAATTATCTAACGGACACCTTGCTTATTTTAGCTGAATTCCGAGTATAAGACCAATCGGCTGTGGTATTTGGCGAACCAGTTCATACTCACACCTGAAAAGGAAGCCGCGTACTTCATTACCAGGTAAAATTGAACAATGAATATTATGCAATTAGTGAATAAAGGACGGATTTAAAGCGAGGGCCATAGATGACTCACGAGCAAGTGAAGGATACTAACGACTGAATCACGACCGTAGTGAGTGATCCATGGTGATTTAATCACGAGCGTAGCGAGTGCTTCAAGTGTTAGAATCCTGAGCGACGCGAGTGATTCAAGTGTTAGAATCCTGAGCGACGCGAGTGATTCATGGCCCTCGATATAAATCCTTTTTATTCAATAGTTGCATTCTATACTTTATACGATAACTACGAGAAAAAGAAAGATTTAAGCGAAAATAGACATTGAATAACGAAAAATGGGAGGTAAAACTAATTAAAATGCTTATTAAAATTGGATTTTTTATTTATTTATTAAATAACACTAAATTTTGTTTTCCTACAACTTACAGTATTCAAAATGGCGCCAATTTACCTAATTATGACAACAAATACAAGAAAACTTTTTTTTTAAATGCTAAACTCCTTGTCGTTAATGTCGACCAATCAAATCTCGAGGAGTTATTTGCACAAGGAGTTTATATGTCGAGAATTCTCTTCTTCCATTGAGATGGATGTCGAATATATTGGTGTTTTCTAAATTCAAACACCAAGATAGTGATTAAAAGTGCTTTTTATTCACTGTTTTCAGTGAATAAAATAAACTTTTTATAGGGGAAATGGTATAAAAATAATTTCCTACTACACACAGTAGAGCAAAAAACACTTAGAGTAACTGATAACGAACAATTCGAATTAATTACCATTATTGTAATGAGTTACAATTTGGGATTTAAAAGTATGCCCGAAAGCAATGCAATATTATGGTGTCTAAGAACTGATTTGATGATGGAGTCGGAAGGTGGCAACCGGATTTCCGCCCTACTTAACGTAGACCCACCGACTTTGTATTTTGGCTTGGGAACTGTTCGGAAAATCCCGGTTAAATATAGTTCCTTACCAGGTTCTTGGTAAAAACTGGGATCGCTGGAATTAGCCTGTTTGTTTATCGTTTTTGAATTTTCCTTCACTTGGATAGCGTGGCGACTATAGTGTTTTAAAATAATAAGGCCTGCTTGACTTTAAGCTGAGCAAGTGAACATGCAAAGACGAGTAGGAAAGACGAGAAAAGGGTGGTGGTCGAGGGCGGTGCGAACAAATTAGTGAGCGAAAATAACCGGTATTTCGAGCAGGAACAGCTCTTTCATTTTGCTCTTTGATCAAAACGGAAATAATATCGATTCTTTTCGAGCGGATTTGGAATGGAAGTGCTCTATTTTCGATGGCGTTACCGACGAGCTGGTTAAAAAAATTAAGGGTAAGGTCCAAAAATTTGGGCACGCTAACTCACGCAATCAAATTAGTCATACAATTGTAAGGATAGTTTTCGTCGCACAACTGAACTTTTTTCGCTTTCGGTGTTTGTATGGTTCACTACGCATAAGTATAGTCCAACCTTTGGGTCCTCACCCTTAACCAGGTTTCCGAGCCCTGCTCGTAGGTTTGGTCTCGTTACGCAGATGACTGTCCAAAAAGAGTACAGTCACCTACAAAAGCTTGTCTCGTAAAGGATATTTTTGACAGAAACTTATTTGTTCAAAACTTGGCATGCGACGGATCAGGGCCCTCAGACAAGATGCACTACGCTAACTAACGTTTCTATTCGATTCGTTTTAAACCAATCGCGTCACTGGTAGACCACGTGACTTTCCGTATCACGTCATCTTCCAGTGACAGGATTGGTTTAAAAACGAATCGAATATAAACGTTAGTTAGCGTAGTGCATCTTGTCTGAGCCCTCAGAGGGCCCCGCCAAGATGCATTGCGCTAACTAGCGTTTCTAATCGTTTCGTTTTTAAACCAATCGCGTCACCGGTAGATCACGTGACTTTTCGTATCACTTCAACCAATCGCGTCACTGGTAGAACTCCAAGCCATTGAAGTGGATGCCCGCCATCTTCAATGGTGTGCCGACTGGGACTGGAAGACGCCGACGACAACGACGATTCACCGTACAATTGCTTATATATACTTGACATTGGCAAAATTACATAACTTGTAGACGCCATACAAATAAAAAAATAATAATAATAATAGATGACGTGATACGAGAAGTCAAATTCCATTTTGCCTCGGCTACTTTGCTTTTGAAAATGCAAATTTCGATTATGAATTAATTTTGTTTATATTTTTAGCGCCGAGCTGGCTTTCCGTGTCCACAACCTGGAGGTGCGGCTGACACGCCACAAGGACCTCTCAGCCCCGAGGTTCAGGGCACTCATGCTTTATCTGGACAAGCATCCTTTACTCACGGAGTTCCGCAGCAGTCGGCATTACTCACATCACCATTTCCATGCTTAATTGCTGAGTCTTATATACTTGTCACAGAAAACTTAATAAGTATGACAGAGTTCTTTATAGGTTATGATTATAAATTAATATTTGTAATGGAACGTTTATTTGGAGCATTCTGGAAGTGTCGTAAAAAAGGCGGCAATTTCTTAAATCTTCTGCTGTCAGAGGATTTTTATTAGATTATTATATATTACAATCTCAATGCAATACAAAACACATTAAGAACTTGCTTCATAACCAACAGCAACAGAATCGATAATGCCATTTACTGTGGTTGTACTGCACTCGTATTTATTTGTGTTAAATTAAGACCTCGATCGCAAAGAGTTTTTGAAATCAATAAACCAAATTTTACTCTTTTACTGGGCAATTCATGTTGTCGTTAATAATAGCAAATTATTATATTTTGTTGATTCTCAGGACAGGTACTCGTACTGTGTGACTTTTTGATATTTTTGCAAGCTTAGCAAGATTTAACGCAATCATTAAATAACATTATTACTTTGCCTACCTATTGTTTAACGATACTTTCAGAAATGCAGTCTTTATTTTAGTCAATTTTATTATTATTCGTTTAATTAATATTAATTGTTTTTATTAGTAACATATCTTGTGTTACAAATACCTTCCCTTTTATGTTTAATATAAGTACCTTGCCCGTTGTTTTGGAATTGTTTGTTATAAATGTACCGTTGTTTGTTTAATATTTTATTCTTGCTTGAGGGTATTTTCATATGTCTTTCTATTTCGATGCCATTCAAGACTTTGCATTACTGAAAGTACGATACTTTCAGTAATGCAAATTCTTTTTTTTATTAATTTGTATTATTATTTGTTTAATTAATTTTAATTGTTTTTATTAGTAATATGTCTTGTGTTATACATACCTACCCAGTTGTGTTTATTTTGGAATTATTTGTTATAAATATACCGTTGTTTGTTAATTTTTTATTGTTGAGGGTATTTTCATACATTTTTCTATTTCGATGCCATTCAAAACATATTATACTTTATTCATTTTTGTAACAATTACTTATTTTTTAAATGTCTATTAAGTTTGTTAAATAAAATAAAATATTTATTACTACATAATTTCTACGATATTTTTAATTGAATATTTCTTTTAATGAGATGTTTATCGATGGGTATTTTAAATTTAGTGATATATATAATTGTTTATTATAAAATACTTACCTTTTGTGGAAATATTTATTTTTATCGGTGCGAGAATTTATTGTTACGTTATTTTTTAGATACCAAAATTTTCTAAATACCATCCATGTTACGTTTAATTTGTGAAATTCTATACTTCCTACGTTAGAGTAATATTATAAATAAAACAAAATGGTGTTATTATAACTGTTTTATTTCTTACAGAGATTCGTATAAATATCACTTATTTCAATATCTTTAATTATTTCCATTGAAACTTTTTTATATTCACACAATAACATAACTTGTGTCCAGCCTTGAATATACTGAGAGTAAATTGGGTGTCGATCTATCAAGAAATTGATCCTTAATATTTACATTTCCTTCTTTAACTGGCATATTTAATTATTCATCCAAACTTGCCTTTTTTTTTTCGAAATGTCATAAGTAATTACTTAAGGGCGCCTGACGGATGGAATATTGTGACGAGATGATAAACCTTTTATTAAATAATAGAAGGAATTCCGACTATGATTGAAGAAATTTGAGTGATGGTGACAAATTTCCCAATAATGGTGAAGTATCACTTTGAGAATACCCCCTCTTACGTCTGTAGATCATTCATCATCATCATTTCATGCCATTTTCACTCAAAATATCTTATACAGAAAAAATATGATTATAGTTTGGCCGGTCTAAGAGGCCCGATTTGACAGCTGTCAACGCAGTATAAAATATAACCTCGAAACATATTTTGTACTGAGCTGACGGCTGTCAAATCGGGCCTCTTAGAACGGCCAAACAGTAATTAGTTACTTCAACAATAAAATTCTATAACTTTTTTGCAATGATGTTCTCTTTTTTTTAATAAATTTTTGTCATATCCATTAAGCTTATCGTTCGACATTATTTTGACGTAATTTGCATCCGTCAGCCGCCCATTAATAATTACAAACCCAAGGCATCAAGAGGCGACATTACCGTCACCTATTCAACTGGATCGAAAAAGGTACAAAGACACCACCGAAGCCAGTGTTACAATCACTGACAACCAAAAGTTGCCGCATTCCTGGCGTCGTGCTAAGCTAAATGAAGAGTCTGCTAGTGTTTGGGCAGGATCAAAGAAGGCATGGGGTCCAGTCACCGACGCGTCCGTTGTCGCGACAATTATGCGTGGTTAGTGTTAAGCGGGCACAGCTTTTTGCCCAGCCACTAATATATAGTCCAGCTAGTGCTTGGGCAGGATCCAAGAAGGCATGAAGTGCTGAAAGCCGGTGTTGCAGTCACCAGGGCCTCCAAATAGGCTACCGCGGCTATCATGCTTGGCCAGTGCTAAGCGAGCACAGCTTTTTGGCTAGCCACTAATGTATAGTCCAGCTAGTGTTTGGGCAGGATCCAAGAAGGCATGAAGTGGTGAAAGGCGGTGTTCCAGTCGCCAGCACCTCCAAGTAGTTACCGTGGCTATCATGCGTGGCCAATGCTAAGTGGGTACGGCTTTTTGGCCAGACACTATAATATTGTATAGTCCAGCTAGTGTTTGGGCAGGATCCAGGAAGGCATGGGGTGGTGGAAGCCAGTGTTCCAGTCACCGGCGCCTCCGAGTAGGTTACCCCGGCCATCATGCGTGGCTAGTGCTAACCGAGACAGCTTGTTGGCTAGCCGACGCTGGGGTGAGTCCGGCCGTGAGAGAGGCGGGAGGGATATGCTGCCAGAATCTGTAAAAAAAACAAGTCTTAGTAGACCTCTTGACTCTGGCACCATCATCATTTCTGTTTTAGCTCAAGTCAAGGCAATGCTTTCGAACTAAAATTGTACAACTTAATTGAGAGCCAGGGACACAAGGTATACATGAGGTGCGGGGAGAGGGCAATGCTGACTAGTCGAGATTTTTTGTGCCTCACCCCCGCCCTTCATGCTTACCCCGGGTCTCAAATTGTACGCCTATAGGAACTTCAATCAATCTCTAGCAACGCCATCCACTAGCGGACCTCCTCGGAGTTTGGCTCATCATCATAATTAGTTATCTAAACTTAAGTTATTTTTTTATGTTGCAGAACAAAAGTAGTTCAAGTTAGCGAGTAGAATCGGTCGTTACATTTAAAGCTCCAAGGTCAGAGGCACCCTGTATACAACATTTTCGTGCGACAAGTTCGTGCGCGACGCCCCACGGGGTGACAGACGTTGGAGGAGGACCGGCTACAGCCAGTAGGTACTTTCGTGTCGCTACAAAGCCCGCCCCCACAGACACCTAGATGCCTAGGCCCTAATTAGAGAATCAAAGTTCGAAGTTACGTTAGCTCCATCCCGGTCACTCGTCATTCGACACTATATACAGAGAAAGGGATAGCTAACGAAACTTCGAACTTCGATTTTGAAAGTAGACCCTTAGGCATCCTAGGTGTCCGCGGGGGCGGGCTTTGTAGCGGGGCATCAATAGCCCCGCAAGACTGCGAGTGTGAATTGGTTGAACTGTGGTTACCGGAGTGGTACTCGTAGTTGGCGTGGTCGCTGGGCGTATCCTGACCGAGCCGCTTGCGGTACTCGCCCGCGAAGTGCTCAATCAGCGTGTCCATCATTATCGCTTGCTTTGAAAACACCTGCAGCAACCATACTATTATTGTTTGCTAGAGAAAGGCAAGTAAGTAAGTGGTAAGTCGGTTCAATTACCAGGGCCCGTATTATGGTCGACTTTATCGCGGTGGATAAAGCATCCGTCACTCTTCCACTTACATACTGGTCAGAAAGTGACAGACGTTTTATCCACGTTTATCCACATCGATAAACACAACCATTAATAGGCCCGGCGATGGCCTCAGTCCATGGTGTTGCCGATGCAACTTAAACGTCACTGGTTTTTTGATTAATATATATGTAAATGTGGACTGTAAATTTTTGGTGAGGAGCAGCACAAACCCTTGCCAAATACGAGTGTATGAAAGTCTCCACTCACCTTCCGGCTCCAGCACCAGCTCAGCAAATGGGTCACAGCGCGAGTAGCGCGGCGTATAAATCCAGGGGTTTGCTCCTGTTTGAAGGTTTGGAGCTACGAGCTCGACAACACAGTACAGCACGACTGTTCTTTGAGAATACGGAGACCAGTACGAGGGTCTAGTCCTTCGGAAACTCACACAAAGCACACACCAGAAACGGAACGTCCGCACGGTAGCCTCTCCAGCGCAAGATTACCAGCAGAAGCGAGTGACAGGCGCCGTCAAATTAGTGGGGAATAAATTCATCTACCCTCATTTGGCAAAGATCGAACATACCCCTCACCGAAATCAGTAGAGTGATTTCCTAACTGAATGTAAAATGCATAGAATTTATATAAAGTTTACGAAGTTTCATAAGTTAAGGAACTAACAATAACTAGGTTTTACAGCAGAATTTTAACATATACTTATACTAATATAAATTAATTAACTTAATTACTGTTTATCCTTTAATTTGCATAAGGGAATGGGCAAAGCTTATTTACTGGTCTCTTGTACACTCCAGTTGGAGTTCGCACGGTAACAACACGCACCACATTGTCTTGACCGGGAAAAACTGCCTCGACTCGGCCGCGCGGCCAGTGTAAAGGTTTTGTGAGCTCAGACTTGATTAGCTCTAGATCGCCGATTTTTATATTACGTGGTGATGAAAACCATTTCACTCTCTGTTGCAGAGTGTGCAGGTAGTCATCTGACCAACGTCTCCAAAAGGATTGCGTAATCTTCTGAATGGATTACCAACGTGACAATCTATTCAGAGAAACATCCTCGACGTTATATTCAGGAACGGCTAGTAAGCTTTGTCCAATGACAAAGTGACCGGGTGTCAGTATGTCGAACTCACTAGGGTCGTCGGACAGCGTACAAAGAGGGCGCGAGTTCATAACGGCCTCGATCTTTGCGAAGACCGTAGTAATTTCCTCGTAAGTAAGCGCGCGATCACCTATAGCACGGTACAGGTGATACTTCGCGGATTTAATCCCAGCCTCCCATAATCCTCCCATTGAGGAGCACTTGGCGGGTTAAACTGCCACTCGACTTTTCGAAGCGACAATTGATCCGTTATTTTATCGTTATTGTTCGTAGCGTTAAAGAAACTGTGAACTTCTTTCATGTGTCTGGCTGCGGCTACAAAGTTTTTTCCGCAATCTGAGTACAAACTGCTACATAAACCGCGCCGAGATACGATCAAATGAAGCTAAAAACGCGTCGCATGATAATTCAGTTAAAATCTCGCAATGAACGAGTTTTGTAGAAAAACAAATGAATATTATAAGATAAGCCTTATATTGCTTTGCATTGCGACGAGAACTTTCTTTTACGTAGAAAGGACCGCCAATATCACAACCAACGTGGTTGAACACCTTATCAGGATTTACACGAGACGCGGGCAAAGAGCCCATACTGGGTTGAAGGGTCAAAGGTCGAAACATGAAACATTTAAGGCATTTAGCAAGTACAGATCTAATGACGCTCCGAGCACCGACAATCCAATATTTTTTACACAATATACCTTGCAGTGTGCGTGGCCCAGTGTGCATATAAAACTCGTGATGATGCACTATAATTAATCTGGTCACTTGACATTTTTTAGGTAGCAAAACAGGATGTTTTGCGTTAAAGGGTAGGTCGGCCTGTGCGATCCTACCCCCCACCCTGAGAAAATCATGGGTACCAATAAAAGGTGCTAATTTTCGTAGAGTAGATACGTAAGCATTTTTCCTTAATGATTTAATCTCCGCAGAAAAATGATTTATTTGGATGACGTGAATTATAGCGTCATGACCTTTATTTAATTCTATAGTTATTAATGGGCCGAAATACCTTTCCAATCGTTTTAATTTTAAATTACTGATGAATCGAAAACACCAAGCCATGACGCGCTGTAACTTTATAAAAGTTGAAAATTTATTGAAGTTTTCTTCGAGGTTATTATTAAATGTTTTTTCACATGAATTGAAGGAAAAAGTATCGGCACTTGATTTCATATCTGGAATCATATCATAGTTTTTGACAAAGAAATTATTAGTGGGCCAGTTGGAAGGGTCGTCAGTCAGCCATGCGGGGCCGTGCAGCCACTCCGTGCACCGGGCGACCATCTGAGCGGGCAGTGCGCCTCGCGAGCACACGTCTGCAGCGTTATTTTCGCTATTTACGTGGAACCAACAGCTCGGTGGGACGAATTCAGTAATCTCACTTACTCTATTAGCAACGAATAATTTTAATTTATATGGCGGAGTCTGCAGCCATGATAATACTACGGTTGAATCGCTTAGGGCGATTATAGGCAATTCAAAATCGTTAATATTTTGTACGACAAATTTAACAAGTTTTGATAGCAGAACGGCGGCCATTAATTCTAAGCGGGGAATTGAAGTAGGCTTTATTGGCGCGACTTTAGATTTGCTGGTTAATAACCTTACTTTTACGTTTCCCTTGTCGTCAACACTACGTAAATACACGCAACTAGCGAACCCCAGGCTTGATGCATCGCAAAATGCAACTAACTGAACAGTTTTAAAATTCGGAATAAGTACGTGACGCTCGATTCGTAAATCAGATAATGCCGGCAACTCAGTTATGAACTTGCTCCAATTGTTTCGTAACGCATCGGGAAGGTGATCATCCCAGCCGAGATTTAGTTTCCATAAGTCTTGCATAATACATTTTGCGACAAATGTGCACGGCGAAATAAAACCAACGGGGTCAAAAATGCTCGCGAGAAGCTTTAGTACTGAGCGTTTAGTAAAATATTCATCTTTTAGGTTGTAATCGAATGAAAAACAGTCACAGACTGGTAACTAGGTTAAACCTAAAACCTTTACCGACGACGATAACGAATCGTCTTGGAAATTAATTGTCGTAACTTGGTCAGACTGCATTCGGGTTAAAAGGTTAGGACAGTTACTTGCCCACTTTTTGAGGTCAAAACCACCACATTTAAGAAGGGACATTAGTTCGTCTTGGACCGTACAGGCTTCTGTTTCTGTCTGGCAAGACCAAAGTAGGTCATCGACATAAAACCCTTGGAGAAGTATCCCAGAGGCGTTAGGAAAATTCGCTTGCTCGTCGCGCGCCAGCTGGTGCAGCGTGCGCACCGGGACATACGGCGCACTGCGAAGACCGTACGTATTTGTTTTTAACTCGTAAATACGTATGGGCTCGGACGGCGAGTAGCGCCAGAGGATATGCTGGTACCTCTGGTCTTCAGGGCGTATAAGGACCGCCCGATAAATTTTTGACACGACGGCAGAAAAACATACCGTATAACCGGAAGTTGCTAATAATTTAAAAAATGTCCTGGTGTAATTTTTGACCTGTCAAAAGTATATCGTTTAATGATACATCAGTACTAGTTTTCGATGAACCGTCATAAACCACCCTCAAGGGGGTGCTAGTGCTAGATGGTCGCAGCACACAGTGGTGCGGTATGAAGTACCGAGATGGCTCAGTTCCTTCATACAACTCCATGTGGCCCAGAGCTTCGTACTCTCGCATGAACTGAGCCTAGGCGTCGCGTAGGGGCGGCGCGCGGGCCAGGCGGCGCTCCACCTGCAGCAAGCGGCGCTCGGCGGCGGCGTACGAGTCGCCTAGGAGCTTGTGCTCTGGATTGATCAGAATTGGTGAAACGTAACGGCCCGTGTCGTCACGATCATGATTTTTGTCATATATATTCTCGGCCAATTGATCTAACGGATTTAATGGAATATCGCACGGCAAAGATTCCATCTCCCAAAACATCTTTAAAGTATCATTAAGAATATTATCTTGGACACTGTACGACACTAGGGATGTCGTAGACGCTACGACATCGACATCACTGGGGGCTGGCACGGCCAGCCGTCCAGTTATAACGTAACCGAACACGCTATTTAACGCGGTAGGTATATCCGAATTAAAATTAATTTTATTACCCGTGTATATGTGTGGGAATACGTCACCAGATAAAATAATGTCGATAGGTGAACGGTGGTAAAATTTAGGATCAGCCAAAAACAAGTTATCATAATTTTTGGCAATTTTAACCGGAATCTGTACGGTAGGTAGGTCCGAAGTAATTTTTGGCAAAATTACCGCGTCAATGTGGAAACTTGGGCCGGCACTGTGTCTTGGTGAAACAACGCATGACGTCATTCCAAAAGTTTTAACATTTTCACCCGCTAACGCAAATATATTAAACGGGCACTTACGTGTTGACAACCCTAACCGTTGCAGGCAATCAATTGAGATAAAGTTAGATTGTGCACCGGAATCGATCAAAATACGACACGGCTGTTGACTGCCCATCGAGTCAACGACGTGTACGACCGCCGTGCCTAAGACTACCGCATACGTGCAGTCACTCGTTGACGCAGCGTGATGGTTAAGTTCGTTACCGCGGGCGGCGGCGGACGCGCACTGCGCAGGCGCAGGTACGAGCGCGGGCGAGAGAGCGGGCGCGGTCTTGGGGCTCGATACGTCTGACGTATAAATGTGCAACAATGTATGATGGCGTAGCTGACAGATGAAGCATTTAAAAGAACTAGCGCATTCGTTTGCAGAGTGATTAGGTTTTAGACAATTTTTACATAACTTGAGGGTCTCAACACGGTTGAGACGTTGATCGCTGGACAATTTACGAAATCGGTCACAGCGAAAAAGCATGTGATTCTCACCGCAATGTAAACAAGATAATTTATTACGCACTGCAGATGTATGCGCACTAAAATTCCTTAAATTGGTCTTTTCATATTTATTAAATTTACTTTCAGTGTTATTAATTATCTGTCGCTTATTTTGTTGCGTATTATTATCAGTTTGATTAACACAATTTAAAGCCGAGTGGTCGAGTACTTTAATTTGATTATGAACAAATGTCATCAATTGTGTGAAGGATGGGATCGATGTTTGATCAAGTTTTTGTTCGAACGATTTTCTAGTTTGCGGGTCTAGTTAGTGCCCTTAATGCAATGTGACACAAAACGTAACTGCTTAAGTTCGGAATATTTAACGACTCAATCGCGCGAACGGAATGCTCGAATGTTTCTATAAACGAACTTAAATGAGTAGAAGACTCCTTAGTTAGCGGGGAAAAATTTATCATTTTATCTAGGTACCGACCAACTAGCATTCGGTTATCTTGGTATTTATGGAGTAAGCTTTTCCATACCACGTCATAGTTGCTAGCCGTGATTGGAAGGCTCTTAACTATATTTAGCACGGAGCCCTTAGTGCACGATAGCAAGTAATGAAACTTATCTATTTTTGAGATGTGAGGTTTATCGTGCACCAACGAGCAAAATGTCTCGTAAAAGGTTGTAAATTCCTCAATGTTACCGTCAAACGAAAACAATTCTAACTTAGGTAGGCGCGGCTGTATCCCCGAGCTCGACTGAGTTTGATCTTTATTCCCATCGTCTTTAGGTTGCAATTTCGCTGATAGTAATTTAATACAAAAATACATTTCATCAAATGAATTTAATTCGCTATTACCAAGGTTACTCTCAGGATCATCTTGAGACTCGATCTCAAAAATTTGGAAAACATGTTTTTCAAATGCAATTCTGAGTTCCTCGGCCTCAGAAGCACGAAGTAAAAATATCTGCTTTGAGTCTGAATCGGATACAGTGCCAATTAAATCGAATATATTTTGTAAACGTTGAAATATCCTTTCTTTACGTGTTGTTAACGTACTGAGTTTTTCTAGATCTTTCTTCGGAGGCATTTTGAATCTACCTTCACGAGTT
Organism: Acleris literana; assembly: GCA_946894065.1. Classification (NCBI taxonomy): domain Eukaryota; kingdom Metazoa; phylum Arthropoda; class Insecta; order Lepidoptera; family Tortricidae; genus Acleris; species Acleris literana. The sequence continues at coordinate 4,693,426 of OX335685.1, read as the reverse complement.
ACTAAACGAAATATATTTTACACTTTATGCAAATAATTTGAATATAATTATGATACTTGTACGACAAGTTCTTAACGTAAGGTACGTTATAATAAAAATATACTAAACTAAGTGATATCTAGGTTCGAAGGCCAAAAAATGTTGCCGATGCAACTTAAACGTCACTGGTTTTTTGATTAATATATATGTAAATGTGGACTGTAAATTTTTGGTGAGGAGCAGCACAAACCCTTGCCAAATACGAGTGTATGAAAGTCTCCACTCACCTTCCGGCTCCAGCACCAGCTCAGCAAATGGGTCACAGCGCGAGTAGCGCGGCGTATAAATCCAGGGGTTTGCTCCTGTTTGAAGGTTTGGAGCTACGAGCTCGACAACACAGTACAGCACGGCTGTTCTTTGAGAATACGGAGACCAGTACGAGGGTCTAGTCCTTCGGAAACTCACACAAAGCACACACCGGAAACCGAACGTCCGCACGGTAGCCTCTCCAGCGCAAGATTACCCGCAGAAGCGAGTGACAGGCGCCGTCAAATTAGTGGGGAATAAATTCATCTACCCTCATTTGGCAAAGATCGAACACATGGACATTGCAATCTTGAGATTGCGTTGCCAACTCTAAGGTCTTAAATGGAGTTCTTATTTATGATAGTTGGTGGAAGCAATCTCGACCAATCAAAATTAATATTTAAGGATTATAGTTGGTGATGTCAATTGATGGTTTGCTACACCACTTTTTTTTGCCATCGACGGACAAACAGACAGACGGCCCACCGGGGGCCTGTTTTATAAAACTACTAATCACAATTTACAGGTTACATGTTTCCATTTGACACAACCTCGCCATTTGAGCAGTGTTGCCAGTTTAGACCTGTAAAATTGTAACTTGTAGCTTTATAAAACGTGCCGTTGATGAGAAGTGGTCACCGCCGCCTATGGACATTTAGTTTTTTTTTGCTTGGGACCTCGTATTTGCTATATCTAGCGAGATCAAAATGTTACCTGTAAAATCTTGGAGACCCGGAGCCCATTCTCAACCACCATGAACTGCAGGAACAGGCAGGGCAGACAGTCCTCGTTGTCATCAGATGGGAGACCGATATCCCAAGATAACTCTTCGTACAGCAGACCTAGCAGTACCGTCTGTAACATTAATTGCAACTTATTATTTTTGTTTTAAGACGGTAGTCGCTAAGTATGTGTTTAATGGAGCCTGTAGACAAAAACACGCGCATTTTATTATTTTTAAACTTAACCGTAGGGAAATTATTCTCATAAGAGATGTAATCTAGATAGTTCTTCACCACACTAACTAATGACACTAGGTACCTAGTCAACAATAAAGACAATATGTATTCACTTTTGCACCTTATTCTATAAAAACAGTTAGTTCGTTCAAATAGTGTGCAGTACAACCCTTTGAAGTCGCCGACACCGCATTGTGCGCGCGGGCCGCGGCGGCTTCTTTGTAGCAATAGGGAATATGCATGGATTTTTTAAATAGAATTTCTCAACAAAATCTGAAAATACCGTAAAAGAGACCACCAAAAGTGAAATTAAAATTAAAATCGGTTAAGTAATATTTTAAAATGCTAATAATACAGAGAGATCCGAAGTGCACCAGTGACGTCATCGTGCAGTACGGCCACAAACAAATCATCACAACAAATCTTTGTTAGCTTATAATCTTGGTTATTTTTATAGCTATTCAAAAAATGTTTTTTCTCACCTGTTTGTTACATGAATCAGCTTTTATTGAAGCTGTAAAAAAAACATGCATATTCCCTATTGTAGCGGCACATCAAAGCATGTATACTATTTGAACGAACGAACTAGTTATATTAAATCTTGCAATGTGAAGTAGCTAAGCGTTTTTGTTTTTTATCGGGGAAGTTAGGAAGACTTACGCTTTCGGTGTCATCGATGACGTAGACCCCGCCAGCGTTGATGGCCACCAGCACGGGGATGTCTTCGTGCGTCAGCAGACTCGTAAGGCTGCGAACTGGCTGCTCTATCTGACCTTGGAAGAAAGCCGCCCTAGAAAAATAATAATAACCAGATCATACATAGTCAAAGGCGAGTTTCTGTTCGAAACAGCCAAATGATTAGGGGTTGTCTTTTTGCTTTCTTGTCATCAGATCTGATGGTTTATGGTACCTGAGCCCAAGCTGATCTTTTGCATAAAGTCTGGGTCAAGTAGAATGTGTGGATTTTAAAATAAAATATCTATTATAGCAGCTGTCGACTGTGTCGCGAATGATCGCGATATGCATGAAATATGCTGGTGAGTGGACCCCTTTAGTTCGGTAGTAATTTTTAGACGAAACAATTATGACAATTATGTCATCTCTACCTTTGGAGGAAATGGACGACGGTTGAGGTTTGGATTGTAGTTTGTGAGTTTGATTGTGGTTTGTGAGGTGAGAGATAAATGGTTCCGTGCACTGGTAAGTGCTTATAAACTGTAATATTGACGATGTAAAGAGATGGCAAAAGATTGATATTGTTTTGGAGGCCTGGGTTGATCTGTAGGGGAGTGTGGAGGATCAACAGGGGGCCTCCGGGTCCCGCCCTTGGGCTCCGTGCTAGACGACAGGGTCTAACCCGTAATAAGGGAGAAATTGCTCTCGGACGGGACCCCCTGTAGCGTCGAACACGGCACCCAAGGAGTTAACGTTAACGGTAAATTAATGCGAAGCAGATTCATATTACTATCTCTCTATATAATCATATTTATCATGCACGTGAGTTTGTCGCTCCATTATTATGATAATGTCTTTTGAACCAGAGGCATAACGAGACATGTATGATTATGGAATACGTGACGACAGACTGCTTATAGTTTCACGCAGGATGTTGATTACAAGATAAGTCACGCCAACGTACGACGTCGCGTGGCGTCTAGCATTCTACAGGACACCGAGGCCGTGTTAGCTGACACTCGCATTGTTCCCCCATGTCATTAGTGAGCGACTCACCCGTAGGTGGGCGTGGTGCGGCAGTGCGCCAGGTACTTGTGGCGCAGCTTGCGCGGCGGCGCGGCGGGCGGGCGCTGCGCCTGCTCCAGCAGCCGCGCCTCGGGGCTGCCCTTGCGGCCCGCCGGCAGCAGCGCCACCCAGCGCCCCGAGCGCGCGTGCTTAGGGAGATACTTGTCTTGGTGCTCTCTGTGGTGCAACAAACAAACTTCAGGGGTCTATTTCTCGAAACTCACTTGACTAATAATATTAGTTCACCCAATACTATTTTCTACAAGTCTTCTAGTGAAATGTAACGCATGGACTAATATTATTAATCTAGCCAATGCCGTCTTTACCATAAGGGCTCACGGGGCCCGTGCCCAGGGCCCCCATCCACAGGGGGCCCCGAAAGACCGACAATTTATTACCCATATTAAATAGAAGATCATAGTAGAAAAATGTTAGTAATAATTCGCTTTCTTTACTTCCCAAAAGGGGCCCCAAATTCTTGTGTGCTCTAGGGCCCCAGCATACTTTAAGACGGCCCTGAATCTAGCTAGTGAGTTTCGAGAAATGGGCCTCAGTAGTTTGATCTCTCCAATAACTTAGAGCGCAGAGAGATCAAACAGATAATTATCGGAATTCGTGTATATTACAACTACACATATATAAAATGTCTTAGGATCAAAAAGACCTTCACATTATATTGATATTTTGCAAGGTATCGCAGGTATATTGGTATGCATTTCACGGTACGTGGCATTAATTCATATGGGAGCCTCCGCGACATCCTGCAGCCCGCTTCGCATCAAGCCTGCCTATTACCTACGTTTTAAAAAAGCTTTTTCCTCTTCGAAGCAGGTGCAGCCAGTTGCAAGAGTAAGTTGAGATGCCTAATACTAAGGTAAAAAACACAGCGGTGTGGCTCCACGCGCGCCTGCAACTTCCTTAGCATCCCCTGGGCCGTCTTGGAAGCTAGATCTATGTCCAGATCTGTGACTGACCTAAAGAACTTGGCGGTGTGCCGGTGAGGGTCGTAAGGCCCCAGCTGCACGCGCGCCTGCAAGCCACCCAGCATGACGGCCTGCGCGCTCTCCAGCGGGTAGCGCCCCGTCACCACGTTGTGTCGCGCCTCCTCGTACAACAGCTCTTGGATACGGGAGTCCCTGGACAAATGAGAAACTTATGGATAGATAAAAGAGGAGGGGAAAAGTTGGCGAATTTGTAAGTTGGGTCGTGTAAAATTTGAGTTACAAACAACGCTGTTATGGAACACATACAATACACAATATACCAACATACAATCACAACTTACTATAAATACCGGCAAACGCTACAGAGCCAAATGCTTTAGAACAGACTGACACGGGCGGTGGCCCAGGGCGCCGGGCACATGAGGCGCCGCTAGGGTATCCAATTCTAGAATAACTTGCCCGGGGCACCCGTATAGTAAGGACCGGCCCTGTCCGGAGCATCCGCAGGTTTTTTTGGGAAGGTCAATGAAGATAAACTTGGTTTGCCGCTTTGGCACTCTCACTAACATAGGTTTTATTAATTCTTTGGCTAATACTCGTGTTCCGCAACTGAATATTACCGACTGCAGCTTTAAGAAATTCCTTCTATGATCCCTTTTATTTGTTCCTTTCCTCCAGATGCTTAGGGAAGTCGTTCCGCTGCAGCCACAGGATGGATTGGTCCCACGCCTAGCATCGCTACAGCAGCTTCTGCCAGTTTGCTCAGAAACCCCACGGACACTGATGTGATTCAGTAACACCAATATTATTGCACTAACTTGATCCCTTCCTCCAGGTGCTTGGGGAAGAAGACGTTCCGCTGCAGCCGCAGGATGGGCTGATCCCGTGCCCGGCGCGACTCCGACCCGTGCCCGTATCGCTGCAGCAGCTTCTGCCAGCTCGCCCACATGCGCCATGGGCAGTGGTGTGGCTTCAGTTGGATCTCTGCAATAGTTATTTACTTGTTAGAAATGCCTAACAGGGCCTACTTTTTCATCATTTTCATAATAACTTCTCAAGTGTGCACAAGTTCACTAAACAAAAGGATTGTCTTACCCAGCAAAGGACTGCACATCCAGAGCGCGAACACACTCGCAGCTAAACTCCTCGTACTGGCCTGCGTCAGGCCCAACTCCTCAGTGGCCAGCACCGCGTTCAGGAAGCGGGAAGCTGTTACGCAGGACGGAACTTCTTCCGAGCTCATCTCGACCATGATGGCGGTGCGAGACATGAGATACACGCAGGTCACGGGGTTTGAGGATGCAGTTGATGAGGAGGTGGTGCTACCTGATGACCCTGGATAGACGGGTTTTGTTATTTTTTGCTTTTGTTATCTTGTTTTTGGCTAACCACATCTACTGATTTGGGGCTCAGCTTCAGTTTTAATACAACCATTTGACTCTAACAACCATTCGAGTATTGTTCGTCTTTTTCTGTCAAATACAAATGTCACATTAAAAGATAAAGACAACGCATACTTTAAGCAGAGTTTAGCTATTTTGCTTTTATGAATAAGAGGATAAGTAGGCATCCGTCGCTCCCGCCCAAATTCGTGGCCATTCCGTATTAAACTGGCCATTCAGGTTCAGTCCATTTTAACGCAAATTGATCAATCAAATGGATGGACTGTCACTCGTCATTCGAGACTAAACCGAGAGAAAGGGATGGATGGAGCTAACGTAACTTCGAACTTGGTCTTCAAAGTAGGGCCTCTGGGAACTTGCCCAGAGTGGACAATAGACGATCGGTCTTTACTATTGTCTAAGTTGTTACCCGGCAATGGCGGAGAGATTGCGCTAGAGGAACTGCCGCCACTGGTAATGGGCTCAGTGGTGCTGAAGGAACCTGCGGCGATGCTGCTGGACCCGGTCTGATTAGAACAGCTGCTGAGGTTTGATCCTGCAAATAGAACAAATTAAGACTTGAATCCTTCTGCGATAATATATAATAAATCATTTATTTCAGACAACTTGGATCCATATAATATTTGTTAGTAACAACTACGCTTACGTAACTATGTTAGTTCTTAACTACTTAGGATTACTATATGCAGGGCAGTGGACAAAAGGGTTGTCGGTTCTATCCCCGATAGCAGCTAAGGGTGGGTTTAGAGTTTAGACCAAGCGAACGAACAAGAATTCTATGGCATTATCTCTTACGTTTACTTTGTAAAAATAAAGACATAACATGTTCTAGAGCATTCGCTCGTTTGGTCTAAACCCACCCTAAGAAACTGTTGGCGCTGCCCCGTACGCGAAACATCACGGATGCGACCCTCCTCATGATGGCGTGGCAATAATGAATAAATGAATTTATTATTAGCGCATTTTGAAAAAAAACGGTCAGGTGCGAGTCGGACTCGCGCACCGAGGGTTTCGTACCGCCGCACAGTAGGTATTATTATATTCCGATTTGAATTCAATGTCGAATCGAATCAGCGCGAGCCCTACTCAAACTTGTCAATTTTTAGTATTTGTTGACGCTTGTATATGTATTTTACAATTTTTACAATAAGTAGGTACAACAAAAATAAAAATACGTTGAAAAAAAACGTTTCTCGTATCGGGTTCCCTTTATTATTTTACTGTCTTTCCTTTTTTATTTGTTACTTAATACCTATTAATACGCTTCTGCCGTAGTAAAGCATACTTATTATGAGAAAAAAAAATACCCGCTATATATTACGGTTCAAAAGATACAGCTGTTTAAAATACTAGGACGGACGGACGGACGGACGGACGGATGGATGGACAGACAGACAGACAGCATAGGCATATTAATAGGGTCAGAATAGGGGCAGAACCCTAAAAATGAGTGACTATTCGAAGTTATAAAAATAAGAATCAATCGCTTTTAAATTTAAACTAATTGGTTTTTGGTCCTACTTTTCATTACAAACACAAAAGATAACAATCTAATATCATGTGTCCCCGTTTTGTAAAAATCTTCTTCAATCATTTAACATACCCATAACACTTTTCTCCAAAGAGTCCGAACTGTTACTCTCTTTGGAATCCGGCTGCAGGGGCTTGTGAGGGTCATGCTTGTCCCACTCATTGTGTCGCCCCAACGGGCTATACGACAAATGGGGAAGCCTCTGGGACACCGAATAAAGGTGGGCATTCACTTCAGCTTGCAATTTCTGGCTCTGCACACTGTAATATTCTTCCCGTGACCTAAATTCGCTAGAATAGAGAGGCTGAATGAAATTTCCTGCGTCCAAAAAAAGTATCCTTATATTTTTAATTACCCAATGCACTTACTTGTATTGGTATTCAGCTTGCATAGGATATCCTCGTCTTGAGTATTCCACTGGAATAATTGTAATATAATTACCAGAATTCTGGACATTGGGATTTTCCCCGTAAGCCCCCATTTCAGATTGATGTTCCATCACATTGAACAATTATTTCTTATGCTAAAAGCATGATTTGAATATAATATCCCTTGAAATAAAAATACTATAGTATTTAACCCAATATAAGGCGAAAATTCGTTTGTTATTGAAACTATCGATCGGTATTCGCGCCTCAGGACAATGTTACCAGTACAATATAAAATTCATTCACAAAATGCATTAATTTGTCACTCTTTCATAAAGAGTTCTTCATTTTATAAAAAGTGTTATTTTACGTTAAAATTAATACTTGTTCTTAGATATTTATGTCCATTACACAGATACTATACTATACTAAAAAAATACTGTACGCTCATTGAAAACCTCCTCTGAGTTCCGTACGCACAAACCAAAACCTGATTGGAGCTTTTAAGGCATGCAACGCCACGATTGGGGGAGAATGGTCCCCCTCAAAGAGAATATAATCACTACGTTTTAAGAGACGGCACTTCATACATCGCACATAGCTAAGATTTGTCTCGAAATTTTCACCAACCTTACAGAAAAAATACTAGTGATGCTAGTTGTAATGTTCTATCGATATAGTTTTGGAGATAGTGATGTAAAAAGTCGATACATTTTGTCGATACTCACGTTTGCATGCTCTGTGGAATTGCATGGCATGTAGTTTTATACAAGGGAAAAAAACTATTGATTTTCAAGTCATTTATTTTTAAAATAAAGAAACCTTACAGTAAAGGGAATTCATCAGAAAAATGTACAATACTAACAAAAACAATGCATAAATGTATATGCGTATGCTTACGACTATTAATGAGCAAGGTCCCATAAATGTTGGTGATTTAAAAATACTTTATAATATAGTAATCTGGTGAAATCAAATATAATAATTTTAGTGTTGTTCCCACGTTATTCTAATATTTTACTTTTATTAAGGCACAATTCTTCACGCAAAATCGAGATAAGAGTTGCTTGCTAAAGACATCATATTTTTGGGCCCAAATATAAAAATGCCAGCCAAAAAGAAATAATGATATATTTTGTAAAAACTTGTCCGCCTCAGCATTTATAATTTTGACACCAAAGCTGTAGGACCAATTTCCATGGTGTTATGAGGACCTTGTGCCGAGTGTATTTAGGGATTTATTACAAATAAATAAATAAATAAAATATATTATATGCAGGCGTATCTTCGCTTAACCCTTTCGTTCCGGCAAAGTGGTACTTACACAAAATCTACCCAGTATGTCAGGTTCAGTGAAATAATATCGGCTCCTGTCCAGTAGACGAGTTAACTCGTTAACAGAAATGATTAAGATGATTAAGTCCCGTTTTGCAAGTGACTGTCGATTGCCCTAATCCAGTATGTAATGGCAATTTTTTTTAAATCCAGTATACTCGTCTACCGGATCTGAGAGCTCATCGCACAAAACGAGTTAACTCGTCATCCGGACAGAAAGGGTTGATTCAATAATATAGAATCAGTATCGTCTGGCACAACAATAATGTTCTCTATCCGAGCCAAAAGCTGGGAGTGTTATTCCTGGAAAATCTCGTGCATGGCTCGTAAACTATACTATGCACATGATATGAGAGCAACAGCCAATTCTTAGTCTGCCTGATAACGACATATTATTTTAACAAAACGGGACTTAATCGCATCATCATCATTTCAGCTGAAAGACGTCCACTGCTGGCTGGACTCTCGATACAATCCAAAATTCTCGTGTCAAAAATAGGTTTGGAACCATCGTATATTATATTCAAATGTCACTGGTAGACCAATTCATTTGTTTATGTAAGTTAAATACACCGACATATAGAATTTTCAATTTAAAATAAAAACAAGGACAATTTGTCCAGCTTTGGTGCCCAATAAATGCTCAGGTTGACAAGTTCTAACAGAATATAGCATAATTTCTTTTTGGCCGGCATTTGGACCAAAAATTATGAAATCCCGATGTCTTATAAATCTATTAAACGTTTGAAAAAATACCAACATAAAGTCTACCTAACCTACTTTCTTTTTTTATTGTGACAATAACTTACTAAAAGTATATTTAGACGATATCGGAGCATATTTATATGGATATGTGTACACTATATGCATATAATATCCTCTCACATTTGTATGATATTCCACATTTATACAAAATCATTCTGAAATAATTTTCACAATGGAGGTGATTTACATTGGTAAAGTAGCATGGCATATCGTTTAGTACAAGCAAATGAAAGAAATTATAACTGTTTCGCAGTAGTTAATCCAGTCTACGTCAAAATTAAATATGCCACACATGCATGCTATGCTGTGGTATCCGTGTAAAAGATTATAACGTTAGTCATCACTCATCATCAGCAGTGTAATTCTCCAAGAAACATTCGTGAAAATTAGTGACTGTGTGACAATTCTTTAATTATTATGCGAGTACATTAAACCGTTATCATAACAAGCACAAAAGGAACAAAATAATAATAAATAATATATAGGTTTTAGAGACTTTTTAAGAATTATATATTATAGGCCTGCACAGCTCCACGAATGTCAATCCAACGAGTGCACATTTTTGAATGCTGCCATTAAATCTTAGTATCAGGTATAATTAGAGCACACGAGGTTTTAATTGTGAGGAAAACGGTGATCTATGATTATAATTGCGTAACACGAAAATTGTTACAAATTGACCGTACTGTCGGGCAATCGGCCCACATCTCGATGTTTATCCGGTTCCATCACTGCATTAAGATATTTTTGAGAAGTATAAAACATGCTTATTTGACAACAACTTATCAGTGTTTACATTGATAAAGTTCTTAACAAAAATATACACGTACTCGTAAAGTTTGTCAGAAATATTTGATTAATAATAATAAGTGCAGAAAATAGCTTTTATAAATTAGTATCTCTGGGAGAATGTTGGTATGACTGACAAAATCTTTCACGAAATATTCCAACAAATAAAACCTGAACCATTCTGCGATAGCGCATTTTGAATATGTGGTTAATTACAATATAAAATGCTTTGTGTATTGTTTTGAACACATATTCATTACATAATTTGGAACAACAGTCTGTTAAGGTTTTATCACTACAGTATTATATTTATGGTATGTATGGATTGTCATTGTCATTAGGAAAAACATTGTCCAAAAAAACGTCGTCGTTTTTCTTTCTTCTATCAGAATTAAAAATGGTGAACTAACATATTCCCTGTGTACTCGTATTATTTATGTTATTTATTACATCTTTAAAAGGTTATCGGAAAAAAATATGTAATGTAAGTGAAATAAAGAAAGGAATTACACAATTTTAACAATTGGTAGAGCGAATCCACGAGGTCGATCGCGAGGCAGATACCAGCGGAACAATCATAATCACTATGGACACGTAACAATAGATGAACCAAGTGATCACTTCGGCTTCGTCACAACAGACAGCGAAAACTCAACTCACTTAGATGGAAGCAGAATCGAATGGGTCATCGAGTCAGGGTGCACGGAACATCTGATAAACGAAAATTTATCGAAATACATGACGAACATCGTTAACTTAGAAACCCCGATTAAAATCTACATCGCTAACGGAAACTACATTATCGCAAATAAAAAAAGGTTCCATAGAAATGAAGTGCCAGAATATTAAAATAAACTTACTGGCACTCATTGTCAAAAATCTGTCTTTCAACCTTATGTCAGTCAAAAAAATGGTACATAACAATTTCAGTGTAATTTTTACCAAAGAAAACATAGCAATTTATAGACAAAATTCAAACTCTAAACGGGTATATGGAGTAAGTGTAGGAAAACTATTTTTACTTAAGGCTGAGGTGTGTTTCAGTGTTGCATGTAACGCCAACACTAGTTCAAATAGCGACAATTTATGGCACCAACGACTAAGCCATCTCAATCGTCGAAATCTGAACTGGATGCGTTTACTTACCGACGAGTGTAAAACCGTGCGGTCCATGCATGATGGGTAAAGCGAGCCGACTACCATTTGTTCCTGTCACCAGACCACGATCTTCATACAAAGGTGAGTTAATTCATACTGATATTGCAGGGCCAATACGTACACCTGGTATAAATGGTGAATGGAACTATCACGTAATAATAGACGATTTCTCGCATTTTTGCAATACATACTTATTAAAAACAAAGAGTGAAGCAACCACCAACATAATCAATTACATTAGACGATTCGAAACCGAACACGGAGTAAAAGTAAACAATGTAAGATGTGATAACGTGGAGAATCTAAAAACTCACAATTCGAACATTTTGCAGAGAACGAGGAAAAAGAATTCAGTTTACACAACCGTATTCGCCGCAGCAAAACGGAGTATCCGAGCGTATGAACAGAACTTTATACAGCAGAACCAGAACGCTTTTACTAGAATCGAACTTACTCGTACCCAAATACTTATGGGGTGAAGCTATTGCGTGCGCTACTTAACAACTAAACAGAGGGCTCAGACAAGATGCACTACGCTAACTAACGTTTAAAAAAAACTATATATTCTATATACCAATCGTTTTTAAACCAATCGCGTCACTGGAAGATGACGTGATACGAAAAGTCACGTGGTCTATCAGTGACGCGATTGGTTTAAAAACGAATCGAATAGAAACGTTAGTTAGCGTAGTGCATCTTGTCTGAGGCCTCTGATGTCCATCCGCAGCTATCAACTTCAAGACTCCAGAGGCCATAATAAGAGGTAAAACAGACTTATCTAAACTAAGAGTATTCGGAAGCAAATCTTGGGTAGTAACAATGCCTAGAGGAGACAAACTAGAGCCAAGGGCGAAAGAAATGCGTATGGTAGGATATTCTGCAAATGGATACAGACTGTGGGATCCTGAAACAAACAAAATTATAATGTCACGTGATGTACGTTTCGATGAGAACGACATTAAATTCGAACCGAAGATAAGAGAACAGAATGAAGCATTTATATACAAAAACGAAGAAGACGAAGTCAGAAAATATAGAGAAACAAATGTCAAATAAACGAGGAAAAGAGAACGAAACAGAGAAATCTGACCAAAGAAACGAACAGACTGAAATAAGTCAAGAGAGAGAAACACAAGTCGAGGAAAATGTAGAAAAAGAGCATTCAGATAGTAGACCACAAAGAACAAGAAAAATGCCGACTTATTTAGAAGATTATTATTTGGAAGAACAGTTTCATTACGCAAACATAGCATTTTGTTTAATGTCAGATACTAATCCTCGTACATATAGCGAAGCTATTAATAAAGGTGAAGATTGGGAGAAAGCTATTAATAGCGAAATTCAATCACTACAAGAATTGAATACGTGGACAGAAACAGAGTTACCTAATGGAAAGAAAGCCATTGATACCAAATGGATATTTAAAACCGAGCAAGATGGAAGAAAAAAAGCGAGACTAGTAGCAAAAGGATTTCAAACATATACAATGTTTATTCACCAGTCGCAAGAATATCAACAATTAGAATGATGTTTAGTCAAGCAGTACAAGAAAATTTTCCTATGAAACAATTAGATGTACAAACTGCGTTTTTAAATGGATACAGAAGTGTCTATGAAACCCCCAGAAGGCGTAAAAGCAACACAGGGTAAAGTTTTAAAGCTCAAAAGATCTCTTTATGGGTTAAGAGAAGCACCTAAGGTCGGATTTTTATTCCCACAGAAAAAATGTAAACAAAGTTACGTCACTGTCAAAGTGACATTTCAGGGAATCTCAAAGTCTGGGCCAGCAAGAAATATAATATTAAGTTATCATTTCGCTTGTATCGTGATATAAAAATAAATTTAAGATATAATTGAAATTAAAATCGCACAAATGAGACACTGGAAAGCGATTACGACGGGAGCACGAATTGTGAAGCGAAGCGAGTGAAGTTACGCCTCACATCAATCAAGCGGCCCTTAACTTGTTGACACAGGTGTATCGAGTCAATGATACCAGTGCAATAAATAAATTATGCATACAAAAACAGTTTTCTCGTTTTAAATTAATACAACAAAGAATTTATATCAAAATTAAGTTTGCCATGAACAAATTAAATTCTTCTATCTTGATTAGAATATATAGTTTTTTTTATAGAAAGTCGATTTCTTATACATGGGGAAAGTTTAAATATTTTGAAAATTGCAAATGTTTTTCATTAACGGCAACACCTTTATTTACATTTTTTCTGTGGGAATAAAAATCAGACCTTAAGTGTTGGAACGAGAGGTTCCATAATTACATTACAACAAAAGTATTTGAACAATCCAAACATGATTTTTGCTTATATGTTAGAGAAAATGTATGGCTATTAATTTGGGTTGACGATATATTACTGACAGGAAAACAAACAGGAATAATCAAAACGATGGATCAACTTAAAGAAGAATTTAAAGTACGAGATTTAGGGGAAGTTAAAGAATATTTAGGCATGGAAATATCGAGAGAAGGTGAAAAATTAAAGATAAGTCAAAGAAAATTGATAGAACAAGTTTTAGAAAAAATTGGAATGGAAGAATGCAAGGGAGCACAGACCCCTATGGAACAGGGAGTATCAACTTCAGAAGGAAAAGTAGATGATGTGCCTTACCGAGAGCTTATTGGATGTCTTATATACATTTCTACAATCTCACGTCCAGATATCACTTATGTAACATCATATTTACACAACATCATATTTGGACAAGCCCACAAATAATCTGTGGACTTCAGCAAAAAGGGTTTTTAAGATATTTGAAACTTACATCCAACAAATGCTTAACATACACGAAGTCACAAGAAAAACAGTTGCTGTGCTACACCGATGCAGATTGGGCCAGCGACAAGGAGGACCGAAAAAGCGTGAGTGGTATCATGGTTCACGAAGAAGCAGCAGACAGTTGCTTTATCTTCAGCAGAGGCGGAGTACGTAGCAGCCGCGATGGCTACAACAGAACTCGTCTACTTGAAAGGCATAATCTCAAATTTTGGTATTACTAACATTAAAACACGCCTACTTGTAGACAATCAAAGTGCCATATGTATGATTGAGTACAACGAAAATAGTAAACGCACCAAATATATAGACATAAAGTTTCACTTTATAAAATACTGTTTTTATAAGAAAATGTTCGACATTTCATATGTGCCTTCAAACGAAAATGTTGCTGACATATTCACGAAACCCCTGGGTGCTATTAAACATATTTTTTTTGTAAGTAAGCTTAAAGTTTTGTAATTCTATTACTATCTGTATATTCTTCTATGTTGTTTTGTTTATTAGTAGTAATTAATAACGTAATATGTCCTTTCGTGATAATGCTAAGTTAATGCTTAGGCAAGTTATACTTGAGGGGGGTGTTGAGGTTTTATCACTACAGTATTATATTTATGAAATGTATGGATTGTCATTGTCATTAGGAAAAACATTGTCCAAAAAAAAGTCGTCGTTTTTCTTTCTTCTATCAGAATTAAAAATGGTGAACTAACATTATTGCCTGTGTATTATTAATGTTATTTATTACATATTTAAAACAGTCTAGCTTAAATAAATGAATTCTGATCGGCAAGTGTTGAGCCTTGACAAAAAACTGAGAATTACTATTGATTAAATACATCATTTTTGTGATTCTGTTATTTACTTATTTTTTCATTTTAGGTATATTATCCCCAAGAGATAATAAATTGTTGAAGAGACTTGGACATGCCAAATGTTCATTGAAAACATTAGCAAATACATCTATAAACGTGGACAAGTTGGAAACGCAGGTTTTGAAAAACATCATATTGAATGCTGTTAAAAATTATTTAAAAAATCCAAGTGGAAAAAGGTGGGACATGGAAGATAAAATTTCAGCACTAGCAATTTATAAGAAATCTCCCAGAACATACAGACATCTGCACAAAATTCTACCACTGCCTAGTGAAAAAAACCCTGCAAAGGCTTTTAAAAAGAATTCCCATGGAGCCAGGCATAAATATGAAAGTATGAATAATCTTTTATACAAGTCTTCCACAATGGATTCCAAGGACAGATTGTGTGCATTGCTCTTTAACATTCTTATTATTTCAACATTTATTCCAGGTTCCATTGGTATACTTCTCAAAACCCTATGTAGGGTTTTCTCACTTGGAAGTGGCATAACTTTTTCCAAGAACCTGTAGGTCCTTGGTGACCTTTTGAATATAGCCAAATATTATTGATATTATTGACTGATATTTTATTTTTTAGGTCCCATCGCTTGCCTCTTGCCTTTTTGGACTGATTTCTTAATACGCCTTCAATGATTGATTTTAAGACGTCTGATTTAATCCTATCTAAATTTGTTTTTGTCAAAACGTGCAATGCATTTTTTGCTTCCTTGAGCCGCTTAATAAGCTTTTCTTCCCTGTCGTCCATTGGTTTTTCCATTTCACTTCTCTTCCTCTTCCTGGTGTGCCTTGTAACGGCGACAGGCGCGCAACCTGTAATTAATAAATATTATGTTTCAAACGCGCTCTTGTTGAAGGGGGGCTGGCGAACTTTTGCGAATGTCTTATTTCATAACACTAATCCTACTAATATTATAAAACTAGCGACCCGCCTCGCTTTGCTTCGGTTAATATAAGTTAAAATAATCCCAGTTCATCTGGAATAACATACTTTTCAAATTATAGATAGGTGCATATGTATAGAGGTTTTATTTAATGACTTTTTTAGAAATCGTGACTGCCAGTTATCATAGAATCTCTCTATATCAATGTTTACAGGGGACTTTTCACTGCACAATACAAACAAACGTTGCCTGGAAGTGACGCGCGAAAGGGCTAAACAAGTCAATGGGAAAACTCTCAACGATCAAGTCTAAGCCCGCAACTTTGAATGTATTGATGTGACTTGTAATTTGTCATTGAAAACGATAATTGTACGGGACATTGCAGTCGTTTAACTGGAAAGATAAATCCGCTGGTATTTATGGAATCCGGGGAATTAAAACGACTTTTCCAGCCGCACATCCGGATGTCAGTATTGTGCATCTATTATGAACGTTTTTAAAGATGTTATTTGGGTGGATTAAGGTTCCGTAGTAAAATAATAGGACACCCTTCTTTCAAAACCAATTTATGAGGGGCGATCCAGAAGGTTGCAAGGAATTGAGAAATTCCGTTGGGAAATGGACAGCCTCTTCCAGGTCGAGCACAGTGTCTACAGAGTAGAATGTGTGTGTCGGTGCATTGATCTTCGATATAATTAAGCCATTTTCTATACTTGCTTGACCATTAGTTGGTGATAAAATAGCTCTCTCATAGTCTTAACCCGGTTGTTACTACCTACTCTATATTATGTCCTCTTGCGAAGAGTACGTATTTTGGCTCACCTAATTCCGATCACTGGTGATCACATACACTCTTGAAAGTGAAAAGAAAGAAGTGGCCTCTGCCTACCCATCTGTGAAACAGGCGTGATTTAATGTAGGTACCTATGTATGTATGTACATACACTCTTTGATGCTCTGCTGAGGGCTATAGGCTTCATGTTACACTTCATTTACACAATATACAGGAACCATTAGCCAAAATTTTACGTGGCTATCTATTCTCTGTTGTAAATAAAACCAATTAAGTAACTTAGAGGGCCGTTTTTTTAATTTCAAATTTGATAATTATTACTTACACTCATGATAACTTTTGAATGGGATGTCCGATTTGAATAATTCAAAAATTAATTTACCGGTACTGATATAGCCTTGAAAACGAAGTGATTTATTTGGATAAGGATTAATACCAAGGTACGAATAATGGGGATTAGTTAGTACCTACCGGCGTTACTATTGCATATTTTAACATGAAAAAGTAGTTATCGAGACATTACTTTTATAGTTAGACATATGGTATCGCTGACTTTTTTGTAGACATTGATGTCTTCTATAAAACTGTAGTACATCACTTTGCTCAGCGTACGCGTTTTTTGATATTTTTTTCACACCTTTGGTCACATTACCGAAGTTTTCATACGGATCCCTAACTTTTTTGAAAATATTCTATAGCCTATGTTTATCAGGGATAATGTAGGATTCTAATGGTGAAAGAATTTTCCAAATCGGTCCAGTAGTTTCGGAGTTTATTCAATTCAAACAAACAAACAAAAAATCAAATCTTTCCTCTTTATAATATTAGTTAAGATGTAGATGTAGATAATATACTTTGTATTCAAAAATATAAAAAAGCAACATAAAACTAACTTTGTTTCAAAACCTAAACTCAATCTAACTACCTACCCATTTCCTTAATTTAATAATTTGAAAAGCTTGTATTTCTTTATTAATATAAATATAAGTAAGTAAAGTTTTTAAGAGTTAAATATTATCCTTATAAGAAATAAAGATTTTTTATTTTGAATAACAAAAGTATCATTTTTTGAAAACGATAATGATTAAAAAAAAGAATAGATTCATAAATTAAAAAAAATATAATAGACAGAATCGACCTCCCGAACCGCGGTCTGACCCTGTGATTAAGGCAGGATATCAACTAACTACGCCAGCGGCCCTTCAGGATTAACTGGCGAAATTATCGATTCTAATACTAAAACGTCTAATAGTTGTAGCAAACAATAATCGAACTGCCTCAGTTAACAACGCCATCTAGGTTGTTTCTTACGAAAGCGGGCTCACGTGTTCACAGCATTATAGACGTTAAGGTGTCCATGCACTTATGAAGGCCACTGTACCTACTAAAGGGCGAAACGCGGCTGCTTGACCAAGCGTTTCGATAATACCGGTTGAGGTTGCGCGTAATTTTAAATCTGCCATATCTTCTAAAGTATTTATTTAAATAATTATAGTGCAAAGGACAATTTTAATCTACATTAAATGCCCAAGGTAACTAACGTATTTATATGGATAAGAATAAATACTGAATTGGAGAAAATAGCTTCGCAAATAACCTAATATTTTTTAATAAAATTTTAAAGATAAAAATGGTTACTGTGAGTCAACCTTAGGAGATAAACATATGCCATCGTGAACTTTTCTTAAGGTTTTTTGAAGAACTACAATTCTTCAATACATTATTTTGATATATCTCTTAAGGTTTAGCCAGCGTTTGCAATGTAAGCGCAAAAAAATGTGTTTATTTTCGACATCACTTTAGAAACCTCTAAAATTATCAATGTTTCTCTACTATACTATGCATGTATTATACATATAAACCTTCCTCTTGAATCACGCTATCTATTAAAAAAACCCGCATCAAAATCCGTTGCGTACTTTTGAAGATCTAAGCATACATAAGTACAGACAGACAGCGGCAAGCGACTTTGTTTTATAATATGTAGTGATGATGCGAAAGTTTGTATGTGTGCGTTACTTCGTCACGCTGAAACTGGTGGACGGATTTGGGTAAAATTTGAAATAGAGATAGCTTATACCCGGGATTAACACAGGTTATTTTTATTCCAGAAAGATAAACAGTTCCCAAAGGAATACATATTAGCCTAAGCAACGAAGACAAATCAGTGGAAAAAATTCGTGTAACTATAAGCGAATTTTGGCATAGTTGTAGGGAATGGTGTTTTAAACCACATACTAAAAGTACTGATGGGTGGGGGTGGAGCTAACGGGTGGAGGGGGGTGTAAAGGTCCCTTTTTTTAGTTTTTCTTAAATAACTCGTAAACGGTGGCCCATAGCAAAAAATGTTCAATTAAATAATTAATTTACCTACATAAAATTCTCTACAAAAAAGATTCAGTACACTTTTTTGCTGGGATCAATATTTAATGAGATATGGAGGGAAAAATGATTCCCTAAACTTATATGTATAAACCATTTTTATATGTTTCGGTCCTTTTGCATGAGACAGTACTCCTTGCTTGCCCATATTACAGAGTTTAAATGATTTGCAGCACACTTTACAATAGCCCGATAAGGGCTCTTCAGGGACCTCGCTAAGCCAATCCACAAATTCAGGATAAAGTTTTGGATCTAACCACGATTTATTAAATGTACAATGTTTTCAACTCATTTTGCTTTCAAACTTCACTATTAATAAATATAGGTACACCTAAATCACATCTATTTCACTTTACTGTAACAGACAGAACACTGTTTTTGTTTGACGTTTTTAAACCTTTCAGGGATGATTCCACGGGCGTTTCAACCGCCGTCAGTCCGCATTCATGAATATTGAAAGAATGAGCTATACCAAGCAGCTAACGTTCACACAGAGCTATACTGTTATCGTAATTCTTGCCAGAATTGATCGAATTTTGAGTATATTATCGCCTATTTCTTAAATACTTAGGACATCGGACTGACGGCGGTTGAAACGCCCGTGGAATCACCCTCAGGTGCCTACTTACTAAAAAGTAGAAATCTATTATGATAATAAATCATACTATAGGTCCCTCCAATGCTGAAAATAAAATGCATCTAGCTACCATAGGAAATGTCCTTCCATTTAACAATTCCTGGGACAGAATTGATGTTGGTTGGAATGTTGCAATTGATATGAATGAAAAGTATTTTTCTTTTGAAACTATATTTTTCCCCTGACCTCCCCAGAGCTTCCCTGACTTTCCCTGACAACCCATAGCTTTCCTGACTTTCCCTGACTATCCAAAAAGTGGACACCCTGCTTTGAAAGGGCTAGTCGAGTAAATAAAATGGGATAGTAGTTGAATCAGTAAACACCATAAGTTGCTTGACCCAAATATAGCGAGAAAAATTAAGTCCTGAATAATGTTCACCTGCAGAACTGGACTCTTCCACAGGGACAGCCACTGCAGCTGGCTCGATTGCAACTGCATCCTCCCGTCCTTTGACTGCAACATCTGCTGTTTACAAATGAAATAGGTAAATGTTAAAGGTTAGAACCATTTTTTTAAAATTAGCTTTTATATTGATATAAAATGAACTAAACAGTTCAAAAGAATTTTATTCCGATTGGAAACAAGCAATTTTCTAAATTTTCGAGCCCAAACACGAAGGGTTTACCAAGAGTAGTTTAGGAGTTCGTGTGGCCAACCTTCCGGCACCATCAGACCCTGGACACGACCTATGTCTATAGTACTTGTCGAGACAAATCCAACGAAACCAAATACGACGAGTTTATCATGAGTAGTTTAGGAGTTCCTGTGGCCACCGTCCGTCTCCATCATCAGATCAGTTCTATGGTACCATATTATTGAATTGTCACCAAAATTACATAGGTATACTTAATATCAGCTCAATCGAACACCGGGAAGTGGGTCTAATTTAACTAGTAAGATTTGGTAAAAGCGGTGTCTGTAACAGGTAAAACTAAATAAAAGCTTGTAAAAAAATAAAATCTTCTTAAAAAACAATAAACTGCCTTCAAAAAAAACATAAAATAACTTCTTTCCTAGGTCAGTCAAACTGAAGTCGGCGTCCCTCAATATTTTTAACCAAAAGCAGACTTCAGTTTGACTGACCTAGGGCATGATAAAAGCGATAATCATTTGAAAAGAAGTTATTTTATAGTTTTTTTTGAAAGCGGTTTATTGTTTTTTTTTAAACATTTTATTTTTATTTTCTACAGGGTGGTACTCGATAAACTGTACATATTGTACCATATTATTGATGTAACATGCTGATGGTAACATGGATTGATGATGGTAACATGCTGTTGTGAAGTCCCACTTCTTATTGAATAATAAACTATAGGATATTTCAAGCTCGCCGCAAGCAACGCCGCGGGAACGTGTTGTGTTTTATGTATTTAAACTATTTAAATGTGCTTCATTGCCAAGGTCTCTGATTTTCATACAAATTGGAAGCGCCTAGCGGGTCGGCGGCAATGAAAGTGTTAACTGTCTTCATTGAGATGTCTTATCGCCACCCTTGAGTTGGGTACCACTGAGGAGTTCCGGTGGACATATATAGTCTTCATCGTTAGTTCCACTTCACCAAATGGTACTTTCTGAATGCAAATACTGGCCATGTCACTGAAAATACTAAAATCGCTATAAGTGTGCCTATAATATTTGAAGAGCTCCCTCAATTTCTCCATGATCCCATCATCAGATCCTGATTTGGTGACAATGGAATCACCTCGAGAGTATAGCCTATCAAATTAAAAAAGAATTTTCAAAATCGGTCCACAATTGACGGAGTAATCGGTGAAAATACATAAAAAATACGGGACAAACTGAAAACCTTTTTTTTGAAGTCGGTTAATATACCAAAACCTTCTCTTAAGTGTGACAAATACTTTTCCGAAAAACGGGATCAAAATCGGTTCAGCCAAACGCGAGATAATCGCGGACAAACATACATACAGTATTCCCAGCTTCTTAATAGCTTTTACACTTGCACTCGCAACTGACAGTATATTTGTCACGCATGTGTCATAGAAAAACGATGATTGCCATTAAGAAAATAGTTGGACTGTACATACTGGTCAAACTGACATCCTCTTTTTTTTTTGAAGTCGGTTAAAAAAGATTTAAATATATAAGTGTATTATACAAGTGTCACTCTTAGAATTGTAAAATTTTAGATGTGGAAGCTCCCACAGGTTCCAAATGATGGGTTCCAACATCAATGTTTGTTATGTCTCTCACAATGGCACCTAGGAACAATACAAAGAAAAAAGATGATTTATTCTTTTCACATGTGTGAATGCATCAGAGCATTAATCTATGCTAGCTAGCTAGCTAGCATGGTACGGTACCTCATTTCTACTTCATTAGTACAATCTGTGTTAGAATTGTTGCACTGTTCTTTTCCATTTCACTTTAAAGTTCAGATGTTTGCTTTTGCTTCGGGTTAAACGTATATATAATCAATTAGCTAATGTTCATCTCGAATAATGTACCTTTCAAACAGTGAAATATTTTTTGAAATCGGATGACTAGGTCTGGAGATTACCCCCTACATACAAACAAACAAAATTACAAACTTTACAGTATAGATAGATCATAGATGAACATAATGATATATCCTTGTTCTTACTTTATAACAGTATAGTTTGTTTCGTAAATGTGTGCAGTGTCATACTTTTTAATGATCATACTAATTATGCTGTTATGTAGGCCCACATCTCAATAAAAAACTATAAAATACTAGCTTTTGCCACCACTCTGTCTGCGTAGAAGTCGTTTATCGCTGCTCCCTCGGGAACTGACCAATTTTCCGGGATAAAAAGTAGCCTTTTTTCTTTTCCAGGTTATACTCTATCTCTGTGCTAAATTTCTCCCAGGTCCGTTCAGCCGTTCAGGCGTGATTGAGTAACAAACATACATCCATACATCCAAACATTCGCATTTATAATATTAGTAGGATAGTAGGATAGGATTTCAAGCTCGCTGCAAGCAACGCCGCGGGAACGTCATAGTGTTTTATATATTTAATCTATTTAAATGTGCTTCATCATAATCGCTTAACCGTCTTGAGATGACTTATCGCCACCCTTGAAATAGGTACTATTGAGGAGTTCCGGTGGGCATCTATGGTCTTCATCATCAGTTCCACTTCACCAATTAATGATACATTCTGAATGCAAATACTGGCCATGTTACTGAAAATACTGAAATTGCTGTGTATGCCTATAATATTTCAGACCTCACGGTTCCCATCATCAGATACAGACTTAGTGACAATAGGACGAACTCGGGAGTATCCCTATTAACCAAAAAAATCGTTTCAAAATCAGTCCAAAATTGGACGGAGTAATCGATAAACATATACACAACAAAAAACATACATACAGCTGAACATAGAAACTCTGCCTTTTTTTTTCGTTAACAAATTTGGTAAAAAGAATAGCTTCAGGTTTCTGACGCTAGAGATTATCAAAAACCCAACCCAATAAGAAGACAAAGTGATTGCCATCAGCAATAACACATTCTTAATGGAACTATGTTCTCCCTCAAACTTAAAACTTGAAATACTGATGAAGAATGGATTCTAAGCAGAACCAAACATAAATTTCTGTTTATTATTATTATAGTTTTATGATACTTACCTCTATGTTCTATCTGCTGACCAACATGGAGAGGAAACTACTTCCTCCGGCAAAGGTGGAAAATATAAATGGAGTTTTGGCACTGCATGCTTCAGCAACCGATTTCCTTGTTCATTGAAGTCTTCTCCGGAAAAGTGAATACCACTCACAAACTTCAGTTTATGCAATTTTTCAATGGGTAAATAAAGTAAATCTTCCGGTCCTATTGCAGCACCTGTAGCTGCAAAGTGCAAATTGTGATAATTATGTTATTAGTTAAACAAAACTATAACTGTTTAATTTTCCAGGATAAAAAGTATCCTATGGCCTTTTGAATATTCCAAAATTTTTGGCCTTTGCCAAATTTCATTGAAATTGGTTCAACAGTTTAGCTATGAAGTTTTACAGACAAACAGACAGTCTTACTTTTACATTTATAATACTACTTGCTTTTCTGCCGTAACACCAATGAAGGCGGCTAACTGTATAGTATAAGCATTTTAAATTTAATGTGGTTACGAATAGAGTATAGCATGCTTCGTCTACTACATTGCAGTTCACAGCCTTCTTTGGTATAACGGCAGTTTAGCCCGCGATTAAATCCGCATAGAAGTCGTTTTTCCCTACTCCCTCGGGAAGTGTCCAATTTTCCGGGATAAACAGTACCCATGTCCTTCTCCAGGACTTAAGCTATCTTCATACCATCGAATTTGTTCAGCGGTTTAGCCGTGAAAGCGTAGCTATCATACACATAATTGATTGACAATAAAAATGGAATTAATAGAAGCAATACATTATTAAGAAACAGGATAAGATAATTTTACTTACCGGGGTCTAGGGAAACGCAGCCAAAAATACATCTGAACCTGAGACACGTCGTATTCCGCGGACAACACATTTCTTATAAAAACGATTGACATGGTTTTTAACTAAATTATAACACAAACGAGTCAGTATCTCACTAATTATCACTATCAAAAAGAACTTTAAAGAGTCAATAAACAATCACAAACTAAAATAGGGGTCAGTTGCTCGGAAAACCAGTCACTAAATCGTGAACAACGAAAACAAAACTTACATAACAGAGTCACTGTCTCATATGATAATGCTTAGAGTAAATTTCTCGTAAAAATACCACTAAAACATTAAAAATACTACAATCACCATCAAAACGAACAAGTTTTACAAGTTTCGATAAAAATGGCGGTTGTGAAAATTTTTGACGTAACAAAACCACAGATAACTTACTTTTTAAACATTTGTAATGTTGGTGAAAATTTCGAGACAAACTATTATAACTTGAGCCCTTTCCTTACGTATTTATCAAAAGGTTAGAGACCAGTACATATGGACAGTAAACGTTGTATGAGAGTGTCCACCCACTGGTCCCCCTGGCTTAACATACACGTCAGGCCTGCAGCTGTGATGATGCTGTCATTTATATGACAGACAGACTGACAGCTCATCAGCTGGAATATTTGTTTTTTTTTTTGTGTTAAACATTTCTGTGCATTACGTGCCGATTTATTTCTGGAAGAAAAGAAATAAAAGAAATCACAATAGCAATGTTTATTTACTAATTCTAAGACATATTTAATGCCGCGACTTGTCGATATTCGCTAAAAACTACGACCGTTCGGTGTTGTGTTTCATTAAAAACAATTTTCACCTCAATGATTTTCACTAATTCAAAACAACAGGCGTCGCGGCAGAACGTGAGGTGATGTGGCGACATTTGTACAAGGCAAACCTAAATATTTACAACTCGGACATTGCTGTTTACAATATATTGCATTGTTTTACGGATGGAGGCGAAATTAAAAGAATATCGCGCTCTCCGCCGTCGCAAAGAGCTCATTGAGAAAACCAAGGTCAAGCTAGAACAGTCCACGAAAAAGTTTGTTGATTTTATAACTCCGAATTTTTTTAAAGACATGGATAAGGGCAAAGAAGATGAAGTGTTGCTGGTGAGTCATAATTTATTTTATTCTTGTTTTATATGATTACACATGACTTACTAATCCGACTATTCACTTGTTAGGGTGGTATTCCACCTGTCCAATATCTTTGTCCAATGTGCATTGCGTCTCACATTTTTTAAAGCAAACTGTTAGACGCAAATAAGTACACATTGGACAAAGATCTTGGACAAGTGGAATACCACCCTTAGATGCGACTGAGTAGTGGAAGATCAAAACAATAATAAATATATGCTTTTACGCTTGACATTTTCAAGTTTTCAAAGTCACCAAACACACAACTACAACTTTTATGTTTACATAAATGTGTATGCTAAGAATTAAAAAAATAATTGAAAATTGCAACATTCTCGATTTGTTTTTCTGATACACAAATATTTCATTTGTCAGGTAATATTTAATTATTTTACAAATTCAAACCATAGTTTGAATTAGATTAAAAAATTCATTAAACTTCAAATAAATCAGCAATATTGCTTAATTAAAACCAAAATGTTCATTATACCTAAGAATTATGTGAAATGGCGGACAGAGCAGGCATATACCCCGGCCTGAGAGGGCCCCCATAGACCACAGGCAGGCATTTTTTTAGATTAAGGGAGTGCCCTATGTGTTGAATTTGCCATGTCCATAAAGTCATAGGAATGCTATTATCTCTTCAAGTGGCAAGCAGCCGTTTAACGGCTGCTGTCAAAAAACAATTAGTACTTTATGACATTAACTTAAAATTCAAATTTAAACTAACTATAGTTTTCTTGCCGCTTGAAGAGTTATTCTAATATTTCAAAGCAATGCTGCTTCATAAACCAAACCATTGTTTTGCAGATGGAACATGAAGAAACCACACCAATAGATCTCCCGCCAACTCTGTTAGAAAAGCCAGTGGATGTAGCGTCAGAAACCAGCGAAATTGAATCCGTTGAACCAGAAAACCAAGAATCCTGGCGATACTTCATCATCAAATGGTCCATATATACAATAACTTGGTTAACATTATACATATTCTTCCTTAAAGTCCAATTTGGTGCAGTTTTCTTCGGATTTTCTGTGCTGATTGGAATATATCTTAATACTAGGACAAGGCCTAAGAAAAAGGGTGAAGTATCAGCATATAGTGTTTTTAATGAGAACTGCGTTAGTATAGATGGAACGCTCAAAGCAGAAGAGTTGCAAAGACAGATGATGTTCGGTATAGGCGGCATGAAGCTGTAATAAAGCTCTGATTGGCTCAGGTCTATGTATATTGATTTCAATCTAGCTGCAAATTTTCATTTTGGATGCAGTTTTTGTGGCAACTGCAAAGAAAGTCGAAACTGCTGTCTGATTCTGCTGCAGTCTGCCTGTGCATTTGGACAAGTGACTTACGAAACTGCATTAAAACTCCATCACAATCATGCAGTTAGTGTGCAATCATTAGAACTGAAAGCAAGATGAATGCAGACTAGGCAGTTGGTGAGCAGTTTCGATATAGTAATATCAATTGCACTGTCACTGCACAAACACTGCATCCAAACTTCAATTTTGCAACTAAATTGCAGTTTCAGTCCTCTGCTGTATCTGTAGACTTATATTAGTAGTAATAATAATAATAAAATCATTTATTTCGGACATGTCCATAATTATTATTATGTTAGTAGCAGAAGTCGCGTTTACATTCAGCTTATAGATAGGTCCAATAGATAGGTGCAATTTGAAAAGCGAATTTGTATTTCTCATTTTTGTTTTTCATGTATTAAGTATTACAACTTAACATACACATACAAAGTAGCACCCTAAACCAGTAGGTAAGGCTTCTGTGATGCTACAAGTGCTTATGTTTGTAGCAGCTAATCAGAAGCAGAGTACCTACAGCAAGATACAAAATATGGCGCGCGGATTAGGCAATAATAGACTCAATGATCAACAACGTAAGAGGTTTGACGCACGCCATATTAATTGTGTCCTGCTATAGGTATTAGAATAGGATTCATGGCTTAGGCGGCCAGCAAACGGTGCTCAGCACTTATGCGGGCTTAGTATGGTTGCGTTTAACGCGTATTTTTTTTTGGGTAAAACATCCGTCACTCTCGTGCTTATAAGTGCCAGAAAGTGACGAATGTTTTATCCACGTTGTCACGCGACAAACGCAACCATATTAGGCCACATATATATGTATATATAGTCGTCAGAAAATGACATGTCTTATCTACAGCGATAAACACGAGAATAGACCGGCTAAGCAGGAAACGAGATGATATTCATTATATTTGTGCATATCTAATATCCGTTTGGATGTTTGCTTTTCTTTACCTCACTGGAGCAGCTACCACATCTTTGTCGCTCAGTAGGTACGTCTTTATCTGAGGGCCCTGCCAAGATGCATTGCACTACTAATGTTTCTATTCGTTTCGCTTTTAAACCAATCGCGTCACTGGTAGATCACGTGACTTTTCGTATCACGTCATCTACCAGTGACGCGATTGGTTTAAAAATGAAACGAATAGAAACGTTAGTTAGCGCAATGCATCTTGGCAAGGGCCCTCTGATCAATCTGATCATTAATGTTGCGTTTATCGTTGTGGATAAAGCGTTCGTCACTCTCGCACTTAGTTATCAGAAAGTGACAGATGTTTTATCTACAGCTATAAACACGACCATAGGCCGGCTGGCCGTTTCCTGGTGGTCCTACTATATTTGTCATACTGACTTTCGGCGGAGCCTGGGGCGGGGCTCCTACTTCTAGGTGGTTTGCCCTTAGGGCATCTGAAGATACCTAACGAGCCTAACCTATCTACTTTTACAACCACAGTTCACCAAATCTAGGTGCATTTTTTGTGTAGTAGAAGAAATATAGTAGGACCACGAGGAAACACCTGGCCGAGGCCGGCTAAGCTGGAAAAGAGATGAAATTCATTATTTTTAAGACACCTTTCATGTATATATCTAATATCCGTCTGGATGTTTGCTTTTCATTACCTCACTGGAGCAGCTACCACATCTTAAGTTTTCTCGTTTGTCGCTCAGTGTGTCTTTATCTGATTAATACGGTCGCGTTTATCGTTGTGGATAAAGCGTTCGTCACTCTCGCAGTTGTCAGAAAGTGAGGGATGTTTTATCCACAGCGATAAACGCGATTACAGTAGGCTCACAGGACGAGTCAAGGAAGAGCGATGTAGAAGTCGCGGATGTGCTAACGGATGGTAATTTTGTTACTGGAACTACATAGTTGTTACTTTGTTGATATTGTTGTTAAACTTTTCCCTGTCACAGTCGGCTTTGTACAACGACGAAATATTTACACAAATTAGACGTAAGACTGAAATTGGCTTAACTCTCTCTGTATAAAGGGTTATTTATCTAAGGGCGGGTGTTCTTACCAATTGTTAATTTATAGTAATCAACTGTAAAATCTAAGCAGAATGTGTCGTTTTCGCTTTTAAATAATTAACTCGGTTAATGGTTTAAAAAACCCCGCCTTAAGGTCAACAAAATTACTATTTAACGTTTATTTATTATTAAATATAAATTGGATGAATAAAGTTGGTCGAAGTATACACGCTGTTTTTTTTAAAAGGTCAAAATAAGACAAAATGCTTCACAAATATGACTTTGGTTTTAATAATTACATTTACTTATAAATCTTTTATACATATATTTATTTACGATCAAAATATAAAACGTACTAAGTTAAAATATTTATTTTACATTAATTGTAACAAATTATAGACAGTGCTTTGGTAAAGAAAATTTCATTAAAACACAGCAATAACTGCGATGTAGGTATGTTTGTACATGAACGGCTTACATTATTAGGTACATTTAATACATAAAATCCATAGGTATACCTATATAATATATCTATCTTTAAAACAATTTAAAACGACACCAGCGTTTTCCACAAAAAAATACAGAAACAGGTGTAGTTGATTGTACTAAGAAATATATTTTTAGTAACCTACCAACTGCCTAAAGACAACCTAAATTACTGACAACAGAGGCCCTAGACAAGATGCATTACGGTAACTAGCGTTTCTATTCGATTCGTTTTTAAACCAATCGCGTCACTGTTAGACCACGTGACTTTTCGTATCACGTCATCTCCCAGTAACGCGATTGGTTTAAAAACGAATCGAATAGAAACGCTAGTTAGCGTAGTGCATCTTGACAGGGCCCTACTGTTTCCTGTTTCACCAAAACCTAAGAGATCAGTAAGAGACAAGTGAACATTCACTATTTGAGCAAAGCGAAGGCGGCAGGAATGTCAGCTGATTACAAAACTCGTAAAATTGTTCGCGCCATGAAACATGTAGGTACTTATTGAGTATTTTATTGCACAAGAATTCGGCGAAACAACGTATAATTTGAAATATTATGGCATTAAAAATCCTTTGATCCTTTGTTAATTTTATCATTATAATCCCTTTCATAAATTTAATTGTAGGTACATAAGTGGGATTTACGAGGCTAACAGACACATCACATGACGCATACGGTGCGTCATGCATACAAATGATGATAATGGGAAACAACTAAACATGATAAACGACAAACACTCGAAATTTTGAGTTTGTAGTGATCCTTGCAATATATAGGTAAGCAGTAGCGAGATATATTAACCTTTTCAACGCCACAGTCGGCTCTGGCCGTCAACTAAAAGTCGTGCCACTGACGCCACGTCGGCTACAGCCGACAAAAGTGCAAGATTAAAAGAGACTTTGTTTGGTAGCAATAAGGTGTAATTTGCATAGCATAGCAAACATGTTTGGCGTGTGGGTGGCACATTTTGTATTCGACGCATGGCGTTCAAAAGGTTAAATAATTACCAAATGAAGACCACCAACTGTGATAATCCAGTAAACGTTTCTGCTTAATTAGGTAACCATTAACAAATTATATTTCCTTATTAACAGCCCTAATGCTGCTTACGAAAGCAACAGTACTTATATTACATTACAGTCATAAATGTCATAATATATAAACAAGATTTATAGAACATTATCAGACTTAAAAATACAACGACTGAATTCTAATACAACAAACATTATAAATGCTCTAACGAGATAAAGACAAGTACGACATAATAGTGCAGCGCACCTGCCTCTTATCAAAACTCATCTGGGAACAGGTGAGCCGTTGCAATATACTTGAACCCTTTAGGATCTTTGCATATTCAGCTGTTCTCATGCGCAGGTTCTCGCACGATATTTTTCCTTCACCATAAGAGCATCGGGTACTCAGGTACTTTACAATAATGCTACTGACATAGTTGTTTTTTTTCCTTAATTATGTTTTAATTCTAAAACATAAAATGGCACTATTACAATATTCATAAAATCGATGACAACGCCAACACTGACGCATTGACACGATGATTTAATTTTAGCGAAATTTTCTTGAAATATATGTGGACAATAATATAAGGCACCACGAGTGTATATTACAACACAATATCATTTTATATTGTGTGAGGACAATTTGTATTTATATTTATAGCAGTCACGACCAGCAAGGTTTACGTCAATACTTCAGTCCAGGCGCTCCCTTTTCTCAACACCTATTGCGCTATTAGAGGGAAAGGGCTGCTTAAAGTAACTTTGACCAGCGTTTCGAATAGTTGAAGCTCAGATGAAAACATTAAGAAAGGCTAATCTTGTGTGGATTAGATACATCATTTAAATTCTACATTTAAAAACAAATGCTACATGCAACGTTTCCTATATTAAAGATTAAAGGCGTTTGTATTGAAACTGGAACACGTCTATATATAAAAAAACAACTACTTCACAAGTATTATATGCATATACGAGTATACTCCACCTTTAAAGGAACTTAAGTAATGTAAACAAACCAAAACCTTGTAAAACAGCCAATCGAAACTTTCTTCTCAAACTTTGACGTATAGTGTTCTGTTGCTATAGGCTAATTAACTGTATCACGTGGTTTTGTTTGTTAATATTCTATTAAAAAATAGTATATGTAGAATAATACTATTGTAAGACAAACATTAAAGTCCTGCGACCAGTGGTCAATCATCCAACAGTGCTGTAAGAGATATATTTCAGATTTGTAATACGCTTGGTAAAACTGAAATAATCAAGGGCGATATTAAAAGTGTAATGATCATATAATATAACTTTAATCTGATATACATATAATAATTGATGCTGGTTATATTTTGCTGTTTCATCACTCCAAACTATCTTCGGTCAGGCTAGAATGACGTTGAATTCGCCCTATGATAATGATACAATAATTATTTTTAATTACAAAAAGGAACCGGCCTTTTTGATGGCACGACCTACAATTTTGTCAAGGCGTAAGTGATGCAGTTGAGTCTTGCATGACGCATATGTGGCGTCAATGGCGTCATCGATCCTTACACAAAAAACATAACGTATTAAAATTGAAATAACAGTATAATTTACATTGAAAGCAAAATTACACTTTTAAGCAAATGAGTCAAATGACATTGAAAGCCATACCTTTTCGACTCAGTATAAATAAATAATAATAAATAATTAGATAAATACTGTTTTCTACCCACAAAGACACGCTCCACTACTAAAATAAAATACAGTTACGCAACCACGTTACGTTAAATTAGATGGTGGGTAGCGCTTTGGTAGATTAAAAACTAAATTAGTTAAATAACATCACACATATCTATTATTTATAATCTTTGATAGGTATTTCATATATTTAATATTTTATTATTAACGAGAGTAATTTACAAATAGCAACATTGCAATCTATTTGTAAACTTCATCTCACTTTACTAAGTAAGTCAATCTTGTATTGAAAATATTTACAAATCATACATTGCTGTATTATTTATAGTTATAGAAGTCGTAATTCAACTTTAATAGGTTGATAGCTTGATCACTGGCAGTTATGACTTAGAGGTAGACAATTTTACAACATACAGCAACACGATGAGTGCCACACACTCTATTATCCATACAAATTTGACCCTATATGAAGTGACTGGATGCGTATTGATTTAATTTATCTAAGTACCATGATTTGTACGCGGTATATACAAGAACATTACAAAAACTTTAAAATTTTATAAATATGCAATCAAATGCAAACAAAGTGATATCTCGAATGCATCCTTTAATTGGAATATTGAAAAACAAATATCCGACTACAAACGCAGTGCATAAGTATTATTGTTAAATATTATCTTTATTTCGATCTAGAACTATAAATGTATCTGTAGGCATAGCTTAGCAAGAGTTTAGATATTTTGAGGCCGTTCGGTGCAAATCGTATTTTCACCCTTCACAACCGACCCTTTTTTGCCACATTATAGTACGTAGTACATCCTTGTCTATTATTGTCCTTAGATATTTACGAGTATTTTTGGTAACTACGAGTATAATTCTTGTTTATTACATTTTTAAGGTATTTCTATATAATGTTCTGCCTCTCCTGAATATAAAACATATTTTAGAAACCGTAAGGCACGCTGCTATCAACTCATAATTATCTATGACACAATACGTGAGTATATAAAATGCTCTACATTGACTTAAGACCAATGAGAGTGAGACCTTTTATCTCTAATAGTAGTTTACGTGACGGTTGCGTAATGACAGGCGTTACAAAATGAGTGTGGTTTATGAAACGAGCCGCATGGCGAGTTTCGTAATAGATCACACGAGTGTTGTAATGCCAAATACGCAGAGTCTCGTACAATACTTTATCTACACACATATTATAAGTTCTCTAAGATGGGTTCAGAAGCCGAAAGGCAAATGACCAGCATTACCTGACGTGTGGTAGTAGGTGACAGCTGTAAAGTAATTTTGAAATTACGTTATCGAATATTGTAAGGTAATGAGATCCGAATTTGGAACATCTTCCAAAATTAACAGCTGTCATCGCTGTCATCTACTACCACAGGTAATGCCGGTCATTGCCTACGGGTTTAGAATGCATAATAGAGGACTTATGATATGATATGAGTGTAGATAAATAATATTAACATATTCACTGTCGGTACTGTTTTCCGAACTTACGCCAGGTGCTTCATCTTTTGTTTTATACAACACTCGCACTATGTAAGAACGCACATACGCGTTTAAGGCACTGGATGAAAGTCAGAAGAACGCTTATATGCGTTGTCGGCAGTGAACGAGTTATCAGTCATTATTTCTATTATTGTGTCTGTTTGTAGAGTTTCTTAAAGTTTAACGATATTCACACATATTTGTGGTTAAACGGGACTTAATCGCATACAATAATCATTATCAATTATTGATTACCACGACGACGACGTATTAACGATCGTGGTCACGAGAACACTGAAGAGGCGGGCAACAATGTTCGCGGGTGGTGCGAGTTCTCCGAACTACCCGTATCTGTGTCGCTATTGCCTAACGCACTCGCAATCACAATCGGCTTGAAAATGGAACAATTGTTTTCATTGTGTATGCAGACAAGCCTTCGATTTTCAAAATGAAAACGATTGCGATTGCGAGTGCGTTAGGCAATAGCCCCTCTGGTCTTGTTTTTGTTGATCCGAATAATTCATAATAGTACATTATTAGCTAGGCATGGAAGTAGGCAATTGCGGGCCGAGTATTGGATTAAACGGACGAGCTTGCGAGTCCGTTTAAAAATACGAAGCCCGCAATTTGCTGTTCCTGCCGAGGCAAATATAGTGCTTTTCTCAAAAATTGCAAGAAAAAAATTGTGTTGGAGTCAAGTCTTCATCGTTTGAACTCATTTTTTGAATTGCATACAAACAGAAACTTCATGTGAAAAAACCATCACTCCTTACCGCCTTTTTGTTTATGAGAAGGAGAAACGCAATTCTTGTTTAAAAAAAAAACATACGCTTTTCCAAGCACAAATAAAAAAGTTGTTTCAAGTAAAATTTGGATGTATAAGACTTGTGCCCTCATTTTATTACGGCCCTTTTCACTTTTTAAAAAGTTACGAACTAGATAGTAATGGAATTTGTATGCAACATTGCGGGCTTGTGTAGCGAGCACGCAATGTTTTTTTTTTTTAATTTGAGAACTGTCAGTAAACTATGTCCTTCGCGTCTCAATATGTAGATAGGAATGTCAACATTTCCGGACATTTTTGAGAAAAAAATATTGTAAGCGATAAGTCCCGTTTAACTATAAATATATGTCTGTTTGTATTATACCTGGCTGAAATTAGGAAGATCCCTATGACAGCTTATTTCTCACGCTTGTTTCTTTGCCTTTTCATTAATACTACTTTGATACAAACATACAAGCCTCGCTTGCGAGTCTGTTATTTAAAATTTCGATTTAAGCGGAGCTATAATATATTTTAATATTCCAAAATATATATTGCCTATAGCACTCTATCTTACGACATATTTTCCGTACTAGTTGACTGAGTCCACACACGCAGCTATAAGATATATTTATCTCCTTCTCCCGCTATTAGGTATAATGAATGGGATGGATTTATATCTTAGTAATGTGTGGTCCTTCGCTATAATATAACATATATTCCGGTATATTAATATATATTATAGCTCAGTTTGTGGTGCGCTTAACCTTCTGAACGCCATACGTCGAATACAAAATGTGCCACCCACACGCCAAACATGTTTGCTATGCTATGCAAATTACACCTTATTGCTACCAAACAGTCTCTTTTAATCTTGATTGTCGGCTGTAGCCGACGTGGCGTCAGTGGCACGACTTTTAGTTGACGGCCAGAGCCGACTGTGGCGTTGAAAAGGTTAAAGCTTGCTACAGGGATCATCCTACTCGTAATTCTACCGTTTTTATAAATAATCCTTTGAAGCAAGCGAGCCTTATAATGGCTCAATTAATACTTTATGACATTAACTCAAAATTCCAATTTAAACTAACTTTACAGTTTTCCTGCCACGCGGAGGTTGAATCAGTTTTAACTGGAGGTTTTGTGTTTAAATAATAATTCACTACAAGCCCAATCTTGTGTAAGTTACTTTGTCATGGTATTTAATTACAATTTTAAAAGCAATATATTTTTTTGCTCCACTCTTACGCCTCGATTACTAATGGCACAAACGGTTTGTCATAAAACAAATGGTGATTATGGTCGCCTTTATCGCGGTGGATAAAGCATTCGTCACTCTCGGACTTATGTAATGGTCAGAAAGTGACAGATGTTTTTCCATGTTTATCCACATCGACAAACACGTATTATAGATGTGTTCCAATAAATGAGAATTTAAAATCTCCTCGACAAAAACATTTCTAATTTTCATAAGTAAAAGGGGACGATGGGATTTTCATAAACTTCAACCCGAAAAAAGCTGAGCTGAGCTTATTTATATTGTCTACGAGTTAAGGGCAGGGAATTTAATTTCTATTTCGTCCGTTAGTTACTTTAATGAGTATTTTTATTAAAGTTTCTAATTATGTGACAACCTATGTATATACCTTGAAGCGTTCCATATAAGGCGCAAGCAGTGAACGTGTTAAATAAGACAAGACTAAACGGATTTCCTGACACGTTTTCTTACTTATAACACCGACAAAAGGGCACTATCCTTTTAATGTGCTTATTGTAAAAAAAAAGTACTTAACACATTTATCGTTCAAAACGCACACGGTGCGTCGTACTGTACAAATGAAGGTTATAAACGCACACGTATTAAATGTATGCGTTTATTTGGCGTCGCTATTGAATGTCTCTTATATATGCACATCTATTTAAATATTATTTTATTTGAGGTATAATATCTGTCCACCCCGTATGTAATTAAATCTAGACAAGTTTATGGTGAAGTAAGATAAGTATAACGGAATTGACATAAGTTAATCAGTTTTATCACACATTAGCGTATGGCAATCGACAGACAATTATATTTTGATTTTCACAATATAATAGGGGCAATATACAATTTGTATATACTATTTAACTTTGGTAATTTGGTATACGCAACCACTTAATCCACATCTTGGTCCTTTTACTTGGGGACTTCATTTAATTATTTATTTATTTATTGGGATTGAAGTAAGAAATAGTACCTACCTATATCAAAACACGAAAGTTTTTTTAAAATTATTAATCGTATCACTTGTTTTTCTTAATTTGAGACACATTTGAAAAGACAAAAAATATTAAGCCTAAGTACGACATAGTTGTCAGATTTTTACCCATTATCTATTGTCAAAGGAACAATATAATTTCAATGCATTTGTTCAAAATATTTTGACTAGTTGGACGTACTATTTAATAACGGAAATAAACATTTATTACTTAGGTGTATTATATATTCTTACACATTATGTGTGCCTCCGCACAATCTGCTCTCCATAGCATAAAGGGCATATCTGTTATAAAAAACGTATTGTACATGCAACCTTTTGCACACCTATTTTATAAATTTTGGTTTTTAATATGTGGATGGCATAAGGCTCGTTTTAATACTAACGTTATTCTATCGGGGGTGTTGGATTTCTAACCTTACGGAACGGGATGAAGCAGAAATTCGCAGTTGGCAGGAACGGGTTAGCGTCAGGATCTCGTTTGCAATCCGGGAGTAAAAACACTACGCTCAGGGCAATGATCATATGCCAAAACGAGTGTACTATTCTATAATTCTCCTCGGTTTGCAGAAATGCGAAGCAAATCAAACCGATGCCTACTAAAATAAAGCCTATGGGAAAAAAAATTGTAAAGTAAGACCGTCTGTACATTAAACTATGGGTTTTATACCAGGTTATACCCCAGCTGAGTAACAGTACTGTAACCCCTAAGGCTACAGGTAGCATGAAAGCAACAATTGAATGCATGTTCCATGTCGTGAGTAGAGCGACTACTATAGCACCAATAAGTTGTAGCGAGGATCTCAGTTTTTCTTTCATGATGCTCATCGCGAGCAATGTGACCCAGAAGCACATAATTCCGCAGTAGAAATCACCGTACTGTAATATGTGCCGTTTGGTGATGCAGAAGGCGACTTTCCAAGGTGCGTCGCACGCATGGTAGAACGTAGAGAATACCATAGTGAAGGAGTACATGACGGCCTCCGTGTGGTACAGCCGGATGATAGCGATGTAGATGGAGAAGAAGAAAAGGAGGTTGCTCAGTGTCAGAAGCAGGAGCGTCGTCAACATGTACAACCAGCTGTCCATTCTGGAGTCGTCCGAACAGTCCCAGCCTGGAAAAAGAATAATTCATGGTCATTTGTGTGATTGATGACGCAAATGGTGCGTCGAAGGCGGTGAATGCGTTAACATGTGCATTGCCAGGCTCCTTGAGGAGCATATAAAAATGAACCAAAATTAACTTTTTGGTTGTTTTAGTATTAGCCACTTCAGTTCAGTTAAGTTTTAGGCCCCATCTTGTGGATTGATGATTTTGCCAATGTTAAAGTAAGATATTAAAGATAGGTACCAAATAGACGTTTGTCTGTGTTTAAAGGCGAATATGATCAAGATCATACTATTTACTTAATTATATTGATGACCTTGAGTAACATTTGTTATTTTACCTATTTTTAATTACTAAAGATCAGTATCAACGTTCAACTTTCACGGCAGAGTACGGTTTGCAGAAAAATAAATACAAACAGATAGGTACATCTAGTA
The DNA here is from genome assembly GCA_946894065.1 of Acleris literana. Classification (NCBI taxonomy): domain Eukaryota; kingdom Metazoa; phylum Arthropoda; class Insecta; order Lepidoptera; family Tortricidae; genus Acleris; species Acleris literana. The sequence goes on along the minus strand of OX335685.1, from coordinate 4,655,650 downwards.
TTTTGAACCTTTATTTTTATAAACAAAAAGAAAGACGCTAAAAATGTATTAAGGGTTTGCATAAATTACTAAAATTGGTTCCATGGATTTTGCTGTCAACCTTTGACGTCTTTTATAATAATTATATCCATTTTAGATGACTAAATGACCTTTCCACACTGACTAATATTAATTTAGTGTTATAATTAAATTGACATTTGTTACCTATTTGGCATAAATTATTTTTCGAATGTGAAATGAGTATTAAGGGTCTATGACATTATTTAGAATATAAACTTATTTAAGTATAAGTTCAGTATAAATATAGGTACATTTAGCTGCAGCATAATTAAATTAAAAAATAACAAATATTCGAATGTATTTTTTTTTTGCTACCCTTACCGGGTGCCATGAAAGTTGAACGTTTATAACGATGTTTATTAATTACATAGATTGTACATAGATATAATATAAGATAACAAACACTCAAAGTACGGTAAAGCCAGGTATTACAATTGTACTGAAAGATGCCAGAGAGAGAGAGTGTGACAGCGATAGACAGCCCAGTACAATTTATACTTTGTTTTTACTGTACAGTGTATATTGTATAGAAAGCCAATCATTCACGTTCATTCATTAAATATTGCCCTATTAAATTGCAGTTACTAAGAATTAACAGTAATAATATAATACAACTATGTACATCTTACCTCCGTAACCAGAAACGCAATTGCAAAATGACATTATCAGCCCCCCAAACGTGTTGATCAGGCAGTTGCCATGCTTGCTGCAGCGGCCAAGGACGCACGCGTTCGAAGATATAGAGACCACCACGGACGCGTTACACTTGGTCGTTCCCAACCTCGTCTCGTTCCCGCTCTCGAGGTCCTGGTCTCCAGGACTCGTATTCACCGTGCTTCCGTTATTATTAGGACCGTCCGTAGTATAAGGACTAGTATCTACAAGGTACTTCGTCCCGTTTTCGGTCGACGGACAAGGACACACCACACTGTCGCAGAACAAACGCAAAGATATATACCACGTCCCGCTTTCAGGATACGGGATCAACACTTTATCGCTTATCGAATGCGAATCTGAACTGTTAAACACAAATAGAGCTCGATGTAACTTATTGTTGTACATGCATTCACCTGTCGGTTGCGGTATACTCGTGTGTCCGTTGTCCAAGCAAATAACGACCCTAACAAACTGGTTTTCATTAGTAAATTCAAATTGAGATCTGTTCACAGGAAACCTTTTATATCCCATGTAATATTTCAAGCTCATAATCAGGCTCGCTTCTAAACTCAAAGTACCTCCTATATCCAATAGCTGATTAATTTTGAAACTGACAGTCGTTATTTCATCAGATGTCAAATTGAGCAAGCTCACGGAGTCATGGATGTCCGTGGTCGGCAGGCCGTAATCGAAAGCGAAAAAGCGACCTTTGCTGTCGCGCATCAGGCCCAGGCCTATTTCATTTTCGTAATCCTCATCTTCAGCCCTGAAGGAGTAAACATCGCAGGGGTTGTGTCTGGTGGAATTTTGCTCGATCTGGTCTAGTTTGATGTAATGCCAAGCGTTGGAGTGTGGCGTGAAGTTAATAGTAAGTGAGCTGGTGGATCTAGGATCGAAATAGCATGCTACCAGGTTGTCTTCTGCTGTGGGTAGAGTCAGGGCTTGTATGAGAACGGTGATGACTCTTGTTTCATTTTCTGAAGGGCTGATCACGGAGAGGTTGAGGCCGATCGGCTGTGTATCGTCTACAGTGATACACTTGAAAATAGCGGGGATGCCTGACTCTTGGACAGTGAGTCCTAGCCCGCAGCTGATTTGGGTGATTTTTTCCTCTACCTTTACTTGTAAATCCGTGTAAAGGATCGTGCGGCAGTTCGGTACAAGACCTGAAAAAATAAACAGAGAATTTTTAACCGACTTCAAAAAAGGAGGAGGTTATACGTTCCACTGTATGTATTTTTTTTTTTTTTATGTATGTTCACCGATTACTCCGTCAATTGTCGAGCGATTTCAAAATTTTTTTTTTGGTTTGATAGAGTATACTTTCGAGGTGGTCCCATTGTCACCAAATCTGAATCTGATGAGAGGATCCGTGAGGAATTGAGGGAACTCCTCAAATATTGTAGGCAAACATATAGCGATTTTAGTATTTTTAGTAACAAGTTCAGCATTTGCATTCAGAAAGTATCATTTGGTGAAGTGGAACTGATGATGAAGACCACAGATGGCCACCGGAACTCCTTAACGGTACCGATTTCAAGGGTGGCGATAAGATATCTCGATTAAGATAGTTGAGCGACTACAACGAAGAATATTTACTTGTTAACCGACTTCAAAAAAGGAGGTTATTGAAATATGACTATGACTTTCCCGCGGCGTTGCTTGCGGCGCGCTTGAAATAACTTAAAGTTTCATTTCAACTAAGAAGTGGGACAACGTAACAGCGTATTATGATCACTAAAAAGTATAAAATAAAATAAATGTTTTAAAAAACAAAAAACCGCCTTCAAAAATGCAAGAAATAACTTCTTTAAAATTGTAGGCACCTAATAGGTTAGTCCAACTGAAGTCGGCGACCACAACATTTTCAACAAAAAGCCGACATCAGTTGGACTAACCTATTAGGTGCCTACAATTTTAAAGAAGTTATTTCTTGCATTTTTGAAGGCGGTTTTTTGTTTTTTAAAACATTTATTTTAAATGTAGGAATATGTATCGGAATATTAAGGAATTTAGGTATGGTATAAAATAAACCAGACAGTCGTAATGTGCGTGAACAGACTATTACAGGCGGCACGTAAGAGCGGGCTAGGCATTCATTAATTTTTGGGGTTCCTTACCCAAAGGGAACCCAACGGGACTCTATAAATATGCCCACGCTGTCCGTCCGTCCGTCTTAACGTTCAAGAGCCTTCTGCTCCCTCCTCCTTCGTTCTAATCGAACCTTTGAACCGTAATAGACAGCGGGTTGTGGACTAAGACGGAACGCCTCTATGGTAGTTATTTCACCGATCGTCTTATCCCACACCGGAACACAACAATGAGCACAATGAGCTGGAATTGGTTCCAGAAGGAGTCAAACCGTTCGCGTTGATTTTCGAATGACTGCCTTTAAACTGATCAGTATCTTGGAATAAAACTTGTTCTTTTAGCTTGTATATCGTTACTACTGTAGAAAAAACTCGTATCTGATATTTTGAGATATATGAGTTTGAACTTAATTCTATTCACGTTTAAGTTTAAAATCGTACGTCACGAAATATGAGATACGAGGTTTTTTCAAAGTAATAACGATATAATGTTTGTTTGATCGTAGCAGGTGAAAAGAAGTGGTCTCTGCCTCCCCTTTGGGAAACAGGCGTGATTTAATGTTTGTATGTAAACAAATTTAAAAACTAGAAATTAACCCCATCATTTTCGTAAAAATAATCATACAACGTCCATTACTGGTTGTAGTAACGGACAAGTATTTACCAATGACGGACGATTTTTATTTTACAGAAAGGTTATAATTTCTTTTGCAACAATCAATTTATGACCGTATGATCTTTTAATTAATAGTTAAGTGTTCATTATTGGTGCCTGTTAGGCTAAGGCGTCCAACACTGTTGCCATCGCGCTACGTGTCGTTGGTTGTCGTCGTTCAGAACACCATTTCAAAAATGAATAAAAAATTATGATCTCAAAAAATACTTATAATAAAATTTCGATTGGTCGTCCTGTATTAGAGGTAAGTGACAGGAAACTAGTCAATCAGCGCAGGCGCATCGAGGTCAATCTGGCCGCACAGATTTTATTCAATCCTAACAGATGGCGTAACGCATTGTGCACAATATTTTAAAGCCAATAGAACTTAATACTGAGTGATAAAATTGGATACTTTCAGCCCGCATGATTGATCAATAGCTTTTGTCGTTATGTGGAAGCTGCAGGGTGTGGTTTCCATACGTAAGTCTAGTTGGTAGTGGACATTGGGTCAATCAACTATTGTTTGTAAGTCTTTTTTTCAAAATTGTAAGTCATTTAAGTATGAAGAAAAACTAAATCTTTTACGTTTTTATAACACAGATACCTCCTAATAGTGAATTTTATGACCCGGTAGAAATATTTATTTAACAATTAAAATGTCTTCTTGCAATGGTGGACCAGGTTGTCCTGCAGTTTGGTATGTAAAAAGTGATTTGTCCCCTATCTTTACCAGTATTTTTAGCAAAAATACCATTGATTTGTATATCTTAGTTTCACTTGTAGTAACAATGAATCTATTGATTAAAAAAGCGGCCAAGTGCGAGTCGGACTCGCCCATGAAGGATTCCGTGAAAGGTAAATTACGGTTTACGATTTATGACGTATTAAAAAAACTACTTACTAGATCTCGTTCAAACCAATTTTCGGTGGAAGTTTGCATGGTAATGTACATCATTTTTTTTTTTAGTTTTGTCATTCTCTTATTGTAGAAGTTACAGGGGAGGGGGGGACACACATTTTACCACTTTGGAAGTGTCTCTCGCGCAAACTATTCAGTTTAGATTCTTTTTATTAGAAACCTCAATATCATTTTTGAAGACCTATCCATAGATAACCCACACGTAAGGGTTTGAAAAATAATAATTGAATTTCAGTTCTAAGTATGGGGAACCCCCAAAATTTTGAGTTTTTTTTTCTATTTTTGTGTGAAAATCTTAATGCGGTTCAATACATCTACTTACCAAGTTTCAACTGTATAGTTCTTATAGTTTCGGAAAAAAGGGGCTGTGACATACGGACGGACAGACAGACAGACAGACATGACGAATCCATAAGGGTTCCGTTTTTTGCCATTTGGCTACGGAACCCTAAAAATATAGTTTGCACATGGCTTTGGTTTAACAGTGTTGTTTTATAATTAAGACATACTTAATGTACAAAGAATAGTTGATTCACCCATTACATACGCAGCTAGCGGAGCCGGATAAAAATCACGGTAGGTAAGAGCAAATGTTTGTGTGATAAGCACGGACGTGTTCCCTGTTTATTGTGAATTTCGGTTTGTTTTCACTTAAGCAGTATTGGTACGTCGTAGAAACGGTGAGTTATTAATTGCGTTTTGTGGTTTTGGTAGGTGGAAATGTCAGTTTTGTTAAAGAAATACGTTATTAGCATACCTGGGATAACTCGGGGCATCTATACGAAAGTGATGTAGCAAAATATTTTATCGACAAAAAAATATGTCGATGTTACTGTCAACATCTAAATGTTATTCGACATAAATAAATATTACTTATTTTCTCCTCATTTTTAAATTAAAACGTGTATTATATGTTTATTTTACAATAGTTTTCATAATATACAATCAATATTTTTTCCATATTCGTCGGAATTAATGAATGCCGTCTAGATGAAAATATCCACTTTAAACTGGTAAACGTTCTTTCAACGTCCTCAGTGGTCAACGGGGCATTCTTAAAATATTTATAATGACTCAAAGCCAATTTTTTCATGTTGGTTATTGAAATTTCCTCACCTTTTATAACACTGTTTACTTTGTTCATGGTGGTTTTCATATTATTTCGTATATTATTCTTACTCTAAGATATGAATGGTACTGACAGTAAATTGTAATTTTGATTGAAATGACATCCGCATGCTTTTATTATCTTAAGAGGCTCTATATCAGATATGACATCGAACCTCTTTATAGTAATCGAGAATGTTCAATGAGCACATGTATTAATTTAATTATATCGACATATTTTTTATCGACATCAAATCCCTAGAACTTGCCCCGAGTTATCCCAGGTATGGTTATTAGATTTTGGTAACGAAACATATCTCCATATCTGGGGACACACGGGTCACGGGACACATCGAAAAAATCTTTTTACTTTTTAGAATGATGATCCTAACCAACGGTACAATTTTATTCCCAAATGTAAAAAAAACAGGTCATATTTTTTAGTATGTGCTACCCATATTTCCATGAAATACCTATGGTACATAATTGCAACATATAACATTTATTATAAATAGCTACAAACTACGAGAACAAGTTTTATTCCAATTTTTTTATCAATTATAAGATTCACAAAACAAGAAACAGGCATAGCCAGAAAATACATAGTGAAACATATAACCTGGACTACCTATTTAAAATGTTATTAAAAACGTAGCCCGTAATGCAGTAATAAGTAAATCCAAATAAGCATAGTCAAAAAGTAGATAGATACCTACACAATAAACAGAGTCTAGTAAGAGAGGATTGAAAAATGAGCTGTCTGCACATGCGTCGCTGAACTGCCTCGACCTTCAGTTTTTAATATCTCCTCTGCACATTCAACGAATTACATGCAACCATTTCAAGGTCACGATCTTGTATTCGCGGGATGTGTGGGCGGGTATACGAAGCTAAATACAATATTAAAATTCTTTGCAAATTATAACAACTCAACGGCCACTCCATTCTATGCCAAATATTGAAATTTAAGCCCTATGTCATATTCTCTAGGTTTAATTTCAAAAACTGATATTAAAGTAGTGTACGACGTGTGGTCTACGCGTCGTACACTAAGGTCAACTCCGACACGTTTGTCACGCGTTGACCACACGTCGTTCCCGCGGCGACTATGCGCTTGCGACTGACGCGTGACGGGCAACCATTTGCGTTGTCCACTCGTTGACACCGCTTTGTCAATTAGTGACCATTGGGTGGATCAACTAGTTGACTACTCATCGAAAGTGTGAGTAGAGTTGCTGCCGCAGTGGCGTGGAGTTGATATAGTGTGCGAAGACCTTTACCCGGAATTCCACGGCGCACATAACGCACATCCCATCCATCTAATTATTATAAATGCGAAAGTTTGTGTGTGTTAGTTTGTTACTCCTTCACGCTGCAAAGGCTGGACGGAATTGGATGAAATTTGGAATGGAGATAGCTTATACCCTGGATTAACACATAGGCTCCTTTCCCGGAAATTTTTAAAGTTCTTGTGGGAATAATGATAATCAAAATCTACGAGGACAAAACACAAATTAAAAAAACCGGGGAAGAGCATGTCTGACCATGCTCAGTTTAGGGTTTCGAAGCCGAAGCCAAAGTTACTATACAAACACCATCTCAAAAAACAACAAATATGAACTAATTTTTTCAAGTTATTTGGTGCTGTCTTAGTCGGTATAAACATATTATTTGCCTGTATCTCAGGATCCAATCAAGTCTAATTAGTCGTGATAGTTTTTCTTTAAAATTCTTAATAATTATGTGCTTTCATCTAAGATATTTTTCAGTTTTTTTAGTATTTGTAGTTTTGGTTGTTAGGGGGACGGGGGACGGGAGACGGACGGACACACGCTTGACTGTAACAAAAATTTGCGCTTTAAAGCTTAATATTTCATAAATGGATCCCTTAATCGAAAAATTGTTTTCAAAACCTCGCAATATTTTTGAAAGACCTATTCAACGACGCCCCACACTAAGGGGTAGACGAGAAAAAAAATACATCCCCAAATTACCACTTTGTTGGCGTGACTAATATGTATATTCATGCCAATTACAGCTTTCTAGTACTAAGAGTCTCTGAGCTAGGCAGCGGACGGACGGACGGACGGACGGACGGACATGGCGAAACTATAAGGGTTCCTAGTTTGACTACGGAACACTCAAAAAGTTGACAAGGGGCGATCTTTCAGGCGGACTGATGCGATTTGACTTTTGGCCAAATTACACACACGATGCTATTTTACATCCGGTCAGTTAAACCTAATCATGTATGGGAGCCTTTAGGTTGTGTTGCCATTTAGCCGGTATTTTGTATAGAGCGTTCAGACTAGACTGATTTACAGCGTAACGTCAATTGGTTTAGCTACAGTCAATCGCTCGATTACGCGCCTGTTAGTCGATTTGCGATTCAGTGGGCCGAGACAAGGTTGATCGATGAATTATGCAAACGTGACGTTGTAAATGCAGAAGTCAAAGAATATAGCGGCCTTTACACGGCAGTTTGGACCGCGAGAAACGCCACGCGCCATTCCACGCGCCAGTTCGAACCGTAGGTTTTTTACTATTTTACTATTACAGTTGCACGTACGGTTCGGAGCGAAGATTGGAATGGCGCGTGGCGTTTCCCGCAGTCCGAACTTTACGTGTGCAGGCCGCTTATGTAAGTATTTGTATTTGACGTGAGTTGCGCGTTCTTCTAGTGTGTCCTTGTCACAGTGCACAAACGAATAGGGATGAAACTACATGCAATTTCACAGACAATAAAAAAGGTGTCATTTTTTTTAAAGATTTTTTAAAATAAATCGTTCATATACCCTATCGGGACAAAGTGAAATATCTAGCCTCATATGAGATTAAGGTAAGGTTGAAATAAACGGTTTTTTATTCCCAGAGCATTTCCGGTGTCAAACCATTGAAAAAAAAAACGGAAAAATACGCCAAACCAAAAAAAAAACACTGTGTAATTAAAAACCGTTTATTTCATCTCAATAGACCTCATATGAGACGAGATATTTCACTTAATTCCATAGAGTAATACTTTTGACTATTTATACTATTCAATCAATGAAATATTCATTTCTGTTAGAAAATTAGGACTAAGTAATAAATAAAGAAATGTAGTCATTATATTACCAATTATAATTTTAAAGCGAAATTGTGTTTATACATGAAATTGTTGGTATATTGTTGCTATGTAGGGAAATATAAATAAAAACACCCAAGTTTGCACGCCTAGTGGCAGAACGTGGAAAGAAAAAGAGCCGTTGTTTATGTCACCAACTGTTCAACTACCTGTGTTCAGCAAATAAATATTTGTTTATTTTATTTTTTATTTTGAAACAATAAGGTAACGTTTAACGTGTGCATGTGTGTATATGTGGCATATTAACTCCTACACAGATATATTATTTTATTGTAATGGGTTTGCTTGCATTTTTTATTTTAGTAGCAAAAAATAACAATGTACAGGGAGTAAAATTTAATGGAGGTAGCATATTATTTATTAGATTTGCAGATTATATAGCTGCTATAACAGAAAATTGTTAACAATAACAAAACCTCATTTATTCATTCGACATGGGCGGTGTCGCTTAAATCCCTCGCTATGCTCGTTCTACTCAAGAATTCTTGTTTCGTCTGTATTCAATTTACTGCCTACGACAGAAATATCATTTTGCTCCTTTGTAACAATATATCTAATATTGAAGCGTGGGCAAAAACAGCCTAGGTTAAATCTCTTAATTTCTAATTTCACTGTTTTTCCACATTTTCAACGGGCTAATGGCATCCATCGCAGACGTTCATATTTATTTTTTCTGTATGTGTACACAGATTCGTCTATAGTTGACAATGAGTCACCGCATGCCGTATTGGAACAGGAACGAAGAACTAATATGGTGTAAGAACTAAGTAGGGCACCCACTACGTTTTGGTATAACTTAGTGACCCCACACACTGGAAGCGTTCTACGTTCTGCGGTCCGGTTCAGCATAATATATCTCTGGGTATTCTTCCTTTTGGCCGAAATACGTTTGGTCGAATGTATCGTTTCCCAACAGTTTCATTTGCCAACCCACTTTTATTTCTGCAAGTGTAAATATGTCAGGATTTATTTTTGTACCTTCGTGTAGACCCTATAGGTTAGGTTAGGTTAGTTTTTATAAAAATCCTGAAATATTTACAGTTACAGAAATAAAAGTGGGTTGGCAAATGAAACATTCGACCAAACGTATTACGGCCAAAAGGCAGAGAACCAACCATAACCATATCTCTGTCTAGTGTTGCAAACTGATAGAGACATAAGATGATTGAACGGACCGCAGAACGCCGAACGCCGCAGAACGCATACAGTGTGTAGGGTCTCTTACAAGCTCGCTTATGGGTTTAATCTAATTAATTGACTTGACAATTAAATTCATGGAACGTTATAGAGGAGTTGTTAGTCGTTTTAAACGCGAGGATAGAATAATGATGATTTATTTTGAATGCTTTAATATATTTGAAATATACTCGTATTGTACGTATACAATTGGTTTGTGTGTTTGTGTTTGTTTGTTTACACTCCGTACACAGCAAAACAATTGCATCACTTTTCATTTTTTCATTTCCACCCATTACCTACCTTTGTAAACCGGCTTTTCTTTCTGAATTTAAATGAAATAATGTTTCTTGTAATTTAAGCTTTACAAAAAGTAAACAAACATGGAAATCGGCGTAGTATTTTTCAGGTAAAAATGTATGATAAGATGTATGACTTATAAAATAAATAATAATTTAAAAAAAAATTACCTACATAACTCTACAAAGATATTGGGTGAACATGCCCGGCCGTCAACGCACCGACAACTCTTCTTGAGTTGCTGGTGTTTATGGACGGTGGTGATTACTGATTACTTACCATCAGGAAATCTACATGCTCGATTGCATCTCTTTAAAAAAAAAACATTAAAAAAAGCAAAGTGATGCAATTCTTTTGTTTGGGATATAATTTATATCTAGTTTCAAAAAAATGATTTTCTACTCGCGTACTATACATATAAACCACTAATATTGATATCGCTAACGGTATCAGAATACCACCTATAACGCTATAGGTGTATTCCGAAGCGGGAAAACAATTTTATAATGAGCGTTGCCATGGTAATAACAGTTCTATATAATAATTATTATAGCATTGTGACAGATAGGGACGCGAGTGAAACCACGAGCTCGTTTATTCGCACTGCTTTATTAACAGACAAGGGTGTGGGCGCAGCCACACACACACATACACAACATCTCCTTCCCCTGGTATACAACTAAATCCTAAATTTCTTATACCTTATAATTAACTTTCGCACGTTTTCGCAACGTGATTTTGGGTGGCACGATAGACGGTTCGTCATTGTGTTTCTCCCCACCTGGGGCCTCATCAATAGCTTCCTGAAAATGATCGTCGTCTGAGCTTCCAGCCGGCGGGACCTGGTTCTCAGGTGAATCTGAAAGTCTGGCTGCTGTCACTTCTCTCTCCCCCCTGTAGAAATACCCGGGACTTTGTCGTGACAAAAACGGTGACGAAGGCGAGCTGGGCAGTGAGGGCGCTGTCCCCTCAGCTAGGGTGTCTAACGGTGGTGACGGTGGCCTGGTGTCGCCCGCGGCGCCCTGTTCGACGCTCGACGACGCAGGTGACGCAGTCGAAGGAATCGGCGGCGGCAGCGGCAGTGGCAGTGGCGGCGGCAAAGGCGGCGGTGGCGTCACATCCGAGGGACTTGTAGGCAAATCGAGTAGGTCTAAATCCCAACGATTTTGGTTACTAACTGTGCCTCTAAATAATACAAGTTGGTTTTGGTGCTTCTTCATAAATAGTGAAGAATTGAGGTCTCTTATTTTATACAACACTCTGCCAATTTTCTTTACGACTACCCCTTTACCCCAAGTATTTTTAGTTAAGTTAATGTTTTTTTTATACAGAATATAATCACCAGGTTTATAAGACTGCTTGGTTTTTCTATTTAATTTAACATTCTGCAAACACTGTTTTTGTTTGACCACATTAGCTAGGCTGAGTGACGAGGGCGGCGGCGGTGACGCAACCGGATTAAATAAGTCCAACCGCGATCTTAACTTCCGTCCAAAAACCAATTGAGCGGGTGAAAATCCTGTGGTGGAGTGAATGGAGTTCCTGTAGTCGAAAATATACTTTAACAACTTAAGTCGACTCATATGTGTGTTATTACTTGAAAGAATGCTAGATTTGATTCCCTTCTTAATAACCTTCACATAACTTTCCGCTTGGCCATTGCTGGATGGATGATAGGCGGGTGACGTCACATGCGAGATACCATTTAACGTACAGAATTTTTTGAATTGTTGTGAACAAAAAGCCGTTCCATTGTCACTTACAATTGTGTTAGGCAACCCGAACCTAGACATGAAGTCGTAAACCTTTTCAACGACAGCTCCGGATGTGGTCGACTTACACATGTCATAGACTTCAACCCATTTAGTGAAAGCGTCGACCATAACTAAATACGAGTTACCATTGATCGGGCCCAGGAAGTCTATATGAATTCTGTGGAATGGCTGAGGCCGGTACTCCCAGTGGGCGAGCGGCGCGCGCGGCGGCGCGGCGCGCAGCTGGCCGCACACGTCGCACGCGCCGATCATCGCTTCGATCGCTTCGTCGATCCCAGGGAACCAAAATCGAGACCGCGCCTCGGCCTTCGTCTTCACGATTCCTAAGTGACTATAATGCAATTCCATTAGAACTTTTTTGCGCAAACATTCCGGAATTACAACCTTGTGACCTCTCAATAAGCAACCATTTTCTACTGCTAAATGCGTTTTGCACAAGTGGAAGGGTTTTAACCTTATGTTGTTAATTTTATTAGGCCACCCATCCATTGTATATTTAATAACTTGATTAAGGGTAACGTCTTTGCTAGTTTCGTCTCGTAACTCCTTTGTTGTTAACGGTAAGCTACCTTCTACAACGAAACAAACGTAAGCGGCGCGGTCGAATAGGTTTGCGTCGGCGGAGTCCAGCTCGCCCGCCCCGCTCCCCACCCGCGCCCCTCGCTCCTGCGGTTCCGGCGCGCATGCGCGGGACAAATAGTCTGCACTGTTCGCTGCACTGCGAATATATTCTATAACGTAATTATACCCACTTAAAAAAATTGCGTACCTCTGTAACCGATTCGCAGATACTTCGGGTATGCCACGGTAAGGTCCAAAAATCGTGATTAGCGGTTTATGATCCGTACGTAAAATAAACGGCGTAGCCCGACCGTATAAGTATTGATGGAACCTCCGTACTCCAAACACAATCGCCGTGGCCTCCTTCTGGATCTGCGAATACCGTTTCTCAGCTGAATTTAGAGTGCGGGAAGCGAACGAAATGGGTCTCTCTTGGCCGTCTGACCCCACCTGGGATAAAATGGCCCCAAGGCCCCCCGGACCCGCGTCGACCGTAAGAACTAACTTTGCACTGGGATCAAAATGTGTGAGCACCCTATCAGACGCCAGACATTGCTTAATGTTACTAAAAGCACTGTCATGAATAGTAGACCATTCCCATTTAACGCCTTTTTTTAGTAACTCGTACATAGGACTCAGTATTGTTGATGCCCCGGGGACAAAGTTCCTATAGTAATTTACTAACCCGAGAAACGACTGAAGTTGACCGACGTTGTTAGGTATCGGAGCATCCACGATTGCTTTTACTTTATCAGAAGATTTTTTAAGGCCATGTTTATTAATCACGTACCCTAGATAACATACTTCGTCTTTAAAGAATTCGCATTTTTCCTTTTGCAAGGTCAGTCCCGCGTCCTGTAACCTTTTTAAAACCCAGTGAAGGCGGTGAAGGTGCTCCTTCTCATCGCGGCCTGTCACCAGGACGTCGTCCAGCAGGCACAGTACCCCATCTACGCCGGCCAGCAAGCCCTCCATGGCGCGTTGGAAAATGGCTGGCGCGCTGGCCAGCCCGAATACCAGCCGCGTGTACTTGTACAGGCCGCGATGAGTGTTTATACAAGTTAGTTTCTGGGAATCTTCACTTAACCTCAACTGGTTATAGGCCATGGATAGATCTAACTTAGTGAATTTTTGTCCAGAATATAATTTCGCGAATAACTCATTAGCGGTCGGCAGTGGATATTGCTCGATTACCAATTGCTTGTTTATACTGACCGAGTAGTCAGCACACAACCTGACATTCCCGTTACGTTTTAACACTGGGACAATGGGAGAAGCGTACTCCGAATGCTCCACGGGGACAAGGACATTTAAATCGACCAATCTATCGATTTCTTTATCAATCTTTTCCCTTAAAGAAAAAGCAATCGGACGCGCTTTAAAAAATATAGGACTTGATCCTTCTTTCAAGGACAATTTTACAGAATATTTTTTAAAACAGCCTAGACTGTCTGAAAATAGCTGTGGATATTTTTGTTCGAAAGTGTCAACGCTTTGGCAATAGTATACAGGAGTTAACTCTAAATTAAACTTCGATATAAAATCTCTGCCTAATAGCGACGGGCCTCCGTCGCGCACCACATACACGCTAAGCGTATGGGTTTGCTCGTTGAACGTGATCGGCAGTGGCACCACACCTAAACACGCTATGTTATCGCCTGTATAGCTACGTAACTTTTTATTTGTAGGTGACAATGGAAGACTACGGAAATGTAAATTGTAAGTGTTTTCAGACACCACGGTAACAGCTGACCCGCTATCGACCTCAAATTTAATTGACAACCCGTTAATTTCCACTAACTCCACCATGGGCTCTCCCCGGACAGAACGAATGTTAAACAACTCACCGTCGTCATCGTCTCCGCCCTCGGCAGAGCCTCCTGTTTCAACATAGTTGATTTTAGTGCACATTCTTCGTAAATGGCCTTTGACCTTGCACTTTTTACAAACAAAATTAGCAAAACGACACTCTGACACTTTATGATTATTATATCCACACGCAGAACACTGCACTTTACCCGAACTATCACTTTGTTTGCGATTGTTAGAGATCTTAAACAGGTCGAGCGCGTTCGGCACGGAAGCGGCGGCGGCGGCGCCGGCGGCGCGCGCGCGGCTCACGTTGTCCGCCAGCTCCACAGCCTTGGCTAACGTCAGTTCTTTTAGGTCCCGCGCGTATAGCTTCTCTTTCTCGAAACCAGGGAGCATCCCCATAACGAAGCGGTCGCGCAAAGCCTCCTCTATGTTGCTGAACGAACAGTGGGCGGTCAGCCCGCGCAGTCTCGCCGCCCAATGCGCGTAAGATTCGCCGGACTGCTGTGTCGCCGCATAGAACTTGTGACGCTCGCCGAATCCTGTTCTTTTGGGTGTAAAATGGTTGTCCAGTAGCAGTAAAATATCTTCATAGGGTACGGAATCTAGCTCTTTTGGTAAAGCTAAATCGACAGCGAGCTTATACGTACCCTCATTGAGTGCGCTTAACAAGATAGCCCGTCTTTTTATTCCGGTCGCATCTTTCGTTTCATCAATATCGTTCGCAATAAAATATTGTGCTAATCTTCCTTTATAACTGTTCCAATTTTGCAGATTGTGGTCGAAAGTAGACAGAATTCCAAAGTTAGCAACAGCCATTTTTTATCGCGTAATAACGTGGGTAGAACACGGATCGTCGCCAATGACAGATAGGGACGCGAGTGAAACCACGAGCTCGTTTATTCGCACTGCTTTATTAACAGACAAGGGTGTGGGCGCAGCCACACACACACATACACAACACATTGTTATTACCATGGTTACTATCAATACATACGGTCATTCCGGATATCAGTCTTGGCGTTTAGTTAACACTTGAGATCCCAATTTGTATAATAAACCGTTAAACATATTTTAATACCAATTACAATTACGTATATTAAAAACAAAATTAATTTTGAGACTAATTATATGTATGTTTAAAATTAAGTAAGTACATTTTTATTCAATTATCAGAAATAGATGCTTAATATCCATCGATTTGTTATTTTGTTGCCATGGTTACGTTCAATATGGATGTCAACAAAATGGCGTTTCGTTTGGCATTCCAACTTTTGTGATAAAATTTCAGAACTCTTTTAGTACCTACTAATTATTAAAATTTGCTTGAAATTTGTTAACATTTACTTAACAATAAAATTCACAAACTAACGCCAATCGGAATAATGAAAATGACTTTGCTGACAAGTAATTTGTCCTAGCAGAAAAATCGAGTAAAGTATACGAGAAAAGTTAGCGATTGTTTATTTTTGTCATTATCATTTTAAGCTTGTAGAAAAAGTTATGTATGCAACGGTTCATAATTAGCTGTTAAGGTACTCGTGCCTTAAGAAGCTTCATTATGTACCAGTTACATAAATAACTATTTTAATTTCAAAAACTGCAGAGCAATAACAATGTTCACCGAAACCGGGATGCAGTGTTCATCGAAACAAGGTTTTATCACCTACACCTACAATATAAAGTACATTCAATCTCCCGTTATTAAAGATGTTGCACAAACTACTGATGTTTCGTAAATGCCGCTATTTGGTTCAACAGGGAAGCGGCCATGCGATTATCGTCTTAATTAAAAATAGGTACACTCTTGTTAACATTACACGATGTAAAGCACATGGCTCCTGGGTGTAACACTATAAATCCGCGGATCGATAGAAATCCTGAATTTTCATAATTCTGAACGTAATTAATCGATTGAAGACTTTATTTTATGATATTGATCATACATACGCTCTTATTTACTTGACAGTGATGGCGGCGGAATTAATAACGATACCATAAAACTTCATAAGCAATTGTTTTATCAAGTATAAGATCTGACACTTGTAGCTTCCAAGTTCCAACCTGGAACAGTTCCAAACAACAATGGTAGAATTGTTCCACATAAACAAAGAACTCCGAGCTTGAACTTAAATCGAAGGCAGGCTGTTTAAACTTAACCTAACCTGCGTAGGAATAAATTAATTTTAATTAAAATATTTGAAAAAATTAAAACTCGTACAAATAAATATTCAGGAATGAATTATGTGTAGATATATCATCATTCATCATTTCAGCCCACATCCACCCACTGCAGGGTAAGTATAAATAATAAAAAATATAGTCCCTTGGGTCTTCCACACACCGCAACGAACTGGATCGCCTAGGGCGGGGCTTACACAAACAAACAAATTGGTTCATCGATTCATCGATTGGCTTTACCAGAACTACCACAACCTAAACACCTCAACCCTCAAATAATTGACTTATTTCATTCGAAAATAACTAGGAGCCAGAGTGACACAAATCCACTTAAATGTTAACGCTATTCTAGTATATAAACTGCTAGCAATAAGCAGTATAATACCGTGTCAAACAAAGAAACTTGGGCGATTTTGGTTCTCAGGTTACTGAGTTTGCTAATGGGGCGAACCTACCGACCGCGCCAAACACACTTAGCTTGATCAAGGTCACTTTGTTAGCGGCCATGTTTAATTTATGTTGACATTTCGTTTGTTTTACGGCAAAGAAAAACATGCGAGCCATAATATGTAGTTAAATGTATCGATGTAATAAACCGTTTTTATCACGAGATCATCGACAAATTATCAGTTTCTGAAATGGTGGCATCGGTTAAATTGAGTTATCTATTTCTGACAGCTTGTCATAATGTACATATGATATGATAAAACGACGTACGTATATTGTAACGATCGATTTGATTTTTAGTTTGAAGTTATATGTATGTTAGTCTGTAAATATGTGCCTTGTTACCTGTAATAAAGGTTCGATTCGTCGATTATTTCGATTTACCTTTGGGGGAAAATACCTAAATAATATATTTAAATAATGTTTTAGTTAATCCACCATTTTAACACACGTTCTCTAATAAAATCAACTAGTTTTCTATTAGGTACGGTTCGAAAAATACAGCTCTTTTTAGTTTGGACTACTTGGGACTTGGTACAGACGGACGGACGGACGGACAGCGTAGGCTTAATTAAAGTGTCGCGTTTGCCACCCCTGTGGGTGCGGAAACACATAAAGCGTTAATATTTTTAGGTGTATCCCAAATATCGAATTAGGATTTTTTTTTTAAACTATGTTCTTACCTTGCTGCTTGACCTTCTGCGTTCTGGGATCCTGCCAGGGCCTGTAGGCCAGAGCATACCAGAACCCAGGTTTCGGGTTTTTTATGACGTACGACACATTTTCCCCGTCCGACAGGAGTTCCACCTTGTGAATTGGGCTCCTCAAATCAGGGTCCACAAAGTGCTCCGGAAACGGATACCCATCCGGATTGAGGGCTGGGTAGGAGCCGTGCTTCAGGTTGACTATAACTTCTTTAGGGCCGCAGCTTCCTGGAAACAATATAGTTTAGGAGAGGGGGTTATTCCAACAGCATCCGAAAGAAGTTCACGTTAACCAGGAGTCGATGACGTCAAAATGTCAAAATTTTGCAGACACGCTCTTATTTAGCAGTTGTTTAGGTATTAACCAGGACAAATAAATAAATATTATAAAATAAAAAGCGAAAAAAATCACTTAGTTAAATACAGCTTTATCGCAATCAAAATACGGATCACAGCACAACAAATGGCACATAGAGTCAATATTCTTTCAAACTAATAGTGCTAGAAATAGTATCTAATCATCGTTATTACAACATAATAACAGTTGTTTGTAATGATAACGTTACTCGATTATTTTTGCTACTGTCCATCTCAATATCTCATCTCAGTATCCATGATCGCAGAAAGCTTAATAAGGATTAATGCAGAACTGGTTCCGGACGAAATTTCAACCTTTGTAAGCAAATTCACGTCATAGCCACAAAAAGTTTGACCATTGACGATATAGATAAAGAGACATTTATTCGTAACAATACAAAATCACACTACAATATAAGAACAAGACACAGAGAAATTGTTGCGAAACGGTCCTAACTCAGCATTCGCTAGCCGTAATGCCAGCGCTGGTCTTCCGTTGGGACACTTGGGACATAGGCTTCCCCCAAGGTTCTCAACTCTGACCGGTCGCGTGTGGTGCTCCGTCCATCTAGCAGATTCACATGACGTTCATCACAGGGCAAAAATACCAAAGATAGATATATCTATTTACCTATATGTAAAGAAACAAAACTACGTAACAGTCAATACAAACAGAACACTGACAGCTCAAAGCGACAAAACAATTTTGATCGGGTGTTTGCAAATTTAGACAGGGTAAAAGTAACGGCTCAGTCAGCAGCAGGCTTTAGTGCTTGCGCCGAGGACTGACCACACTGCTTACACCATTCAGTCGTGGTCATTTCTTAACGATGTACACGTTATTGAGAAAACGAATTTGTGGAAACGGCCGAAATTACCACTGAATTATTTGAACGCGACGTCACCCTAAAACGCAGCGCCATCGCCAGCGACTGTCCAAGTACTGACTTGGTCGTGTAGAGACGGTCAGTAACGCTAGCGCGGGTGGCAGGGTGAGTGGAGTGACTTTAAAACCAGAATATTGAAGTGAGCACTGACGCTGTAATGACTCCAAATCAATTCACACTATATGTCAGTATCGGGTCAGCACTGACTTGCCTCGAATTTGGAGTCAGTAACTAACCCTATGTAAATCTGTCTGCCACATGTGTTGGCTTGTTTAGTTATCACTGTTATCAGAGTACCTGAACATATGGAGTATAGTAGAGTAATTAGTGCCCAAATTCGTATCGTGGTTAGTCCCCCCACATGGTCGTCCAATGACTTGGTCTGTAGCGAAAATCTGCTGAAAGCTGGCAGGATCGGACCTATTACATCTGCGATTCTTGGAAGAGGTCTATATCTAACAGTTGCCATGATGATGATGAAAGACCAAAATAAAGACTAAATTGAGGAATTTGATTGTTTAGCAGTTTGACATAATACGTCAATTTGCCGGGTAATAAATTTTCCACGTGTCATTCATTAGTCGTGTGCCGGGAACACAGTACCCCAACGAAAATGTTATCAAATCAAATCAAATCAAATCCATTTATTTGTCAGAATACAGTAATACACGGTCTTAGTTATAAAATTAAAGCACTTGTATTCAGCATGCAAGCAAGCGTACAACTATTGTAAATAATCTACAAATTTTCATAATACTTTCCCAATTTCATAAATTCTACTCAATGATAATACAAATTTAAACCCCTAAATATTCCTTGACACTATAAAAACATTTCTCCATCAGCCATTTTGTCAAGTTACGTTTAAACATTTTTCCCGACAACATTCTTAATTCATCCGGTAAGTGATTAAAAACTACAATGCTCATATTAAATATATTTCTTTTGTACATATCCTTGCGACAGGAGAGGTTTGTACGAAAGAGACATAATACGTGCTCTTGTCTGCCTTTTAATGGTTAAGCACTTTAGTGCGCTGTCATAATAAACTTCAAACTGAACATCAAATGACAAGTAGGACAATAACAATGGCAGACACATTGACAAGGTTCTAAGTATGCTCAACATTTTTATTGGGTGACTGTATAACACCGCTAATTTAGGTGTTACATTAAACTGCTAAGAAATGAATTTCCTTGACTATACATTGACGACGCGCTTAGCCTACCTAGTTGGTCGTGACCCTGCTTGCGAAACTGCCTGGTTCGATTTCCAGTATGGGCAAATATTTGTGTGATGAGCGCAAGTATTTGTCTATGAGTTTTGGATGATCTCTATGTATTTGACTAGCTATATATTTCTCAATATACTTAAGTATTTTAATGGATGCCTAATGTACATAGTACAGTCAAGTGTGAAAATATGAGAGAACGCAACATTTCAAAAATATCTCCAAATGCACCTTATTCCAGTGTAATAAGAATTTCGTAACATAATTATGAGAGGATTCTTTCGATACATATTTTTGCACTTGACTTGACGCAAGTCTGAAGCTTAATTTGGGACTAGGTCAATTTGTGTAACGTTGCCCCTAACATTTATATTTATTTTATATTTTGACGCAGCCTGTTCATCGTCATGAGTGGCGGGGCGCGCCTTCGACAGTTGAAAAGACTACTGTAAGACAAGAGTATTAAATACTATTCTAATTCCAATATTATTCAATGGGTTTCTCCTCCTCCTCCTCATAAAGAAAGGAAGACAGAGAGAAAAAGCATTTATTCAGTGAAACACATACAGCACCTTAGTGCAAACAGCAAGTAGGTACAAAGGATTAAAAAACAGAAGAAAAAAAAATGGTGAACTTACTACCTACTAACAGAATAGGATAAATATACATTATGGCATATTTTGAGGTCCTGATAGATTTATTTATGTAACTGGTGCATAATGAGAGACATTAATACACGAGTGTGGTTTTATGAAACGAGCCGTAATAAGCCGAGTTTCATAATTAGATCACACGAGTGTTTTATGGATCCCTATTAAGGTGCTTTTCTACTGGCGGCGCGAGACGAGACGAGGCGGGACGAGAATTGAAATTTGTATTGAAAAATCGCGCACGCCCAACGCGCGCGCGCGGTGGAAATGGGTGTTTTAATACATATAAAAATTCACGCGCCCCCTGGTCTCGTCTCGCGCCGCCGGTGGAAAAGCACCTTTAGATCGCATAATTTTATACGCATAACGTATCTTTACGCATAAAATCGTTTGACCTAAAACGGTTTTTACAATAGAAATGGTTTTATTTTAATTATCATAAAAACTAACCTAACCTAATCTACAAAAAAGACGTTTATTAAATTCGAATAAATGGGGAAAAAAAATATATGCGAAAAGTAAATACCTACGCGTAAAAAAATTATGCGTTCCAAGGGAATCCCGTTTTTTAATGCCTAATTATGCATACAGTCGTATACAGAAAGATATAGAATAGAATATTAAATAAATAAATATCAGGGGACAAATGTCACACCAACTAACCTAGTCCCAAACTTAGCTCTAGGATTGTACTATGAGTACTAGACAACGATATAAATTCTATTCGCGCTCATCACACAAATATCTGCCCTTACCGGGATTTGAACCAACTAGGCCAACGCGTCGTGAAAAGAGAAGAGTCAAGAAGCTGCACACTTTAGTTCTTTGTCACATTAACGTCATGTTTGGACTGTCGCACTAATCTCCCAAAGGCTTTAGCGTGACAAGGTACATAAGTGTGCAGCAACTTATAAAGCCGACTGTATCTACCTAAAAATTTTAATTCTTGTGCGAAGTGCGAATTTAAAATGTCGCTCACGTCAACCCGTTAAATTGACAGACGTATCTTATAGATCGTATTGTTTTATCACGTAATATGCAAACGGAATTCCACTTATGGGTGCAGATCACGCTTGGCCGACTGTAGATACACATTAGTGGTGCACCGTGGGATTTTTAGGAGCATTCCCCAGTTATAATGTTATATAGAATGAAAAGGGATACAGTCGGTAGTGTTCCGCGATCTGGATCTCATAACCATAACGCCTATTTGGTCTATTCTTTGGATATACATATAAACGTGATCATATTTGATTGAGGCTGTTAAACGTGAAAACACAATGAGAAACACAATCCTCGATAGTTTTCTCGAGGTCTTTTTCGTATGATTTTAGTTGAAGCTTTGGTACCCTACGATCTTTAACGATGATTTTTAATTCCATTGTTGAGTACTTATAACCAGCGATCGGAAATTTGGATCGATATTTACCTAAAGTTGGCAAAATCCCGGAAAAAGATAGGCGGACGGCTTCTTAAAAATATTATTTTACAATATAAGTTCCGGGATTCCGGGATTTTACAAAACGTTAATAATCATTATTTTACATGTAGGATAGAACGTTCCGTTTTGCTCCTATAAATTCTTTAGATCAATGAGTTACAGGTTAATTAAATAACATTTGGTTAATCTATACATGGAAACTAACTTCAAATAGTTAATATAAATACTAAGGCGTAGCTAATTTGTTTATTAGAAATCCCGGGAATTTTATTAATGAATTATATGATTGAGTCCGCCGCCATATAACTGAACAACAACGCGGAAGCTTAGGTAAATATCGATCCGAATTTCCGATCCCTGCGTACTTTTCTTAACATAGGTACGTTGTGGTTTTAAAGAAAACAGTAATTATTTGAATTAGACGCTGCTATTAATGCCCGCATACTATCTCCATCTTACGTTTTTCGCGTGGATCACATAAAGCCATCTCTTTTCATTCTTGCGTGGCGGCATTACAGTGCAACCATATTGATTAGTGATCGGCAATTATCGTTTTTCTATGACACACGAGTGACAAATATACTGTCAGTTGCGAGTGCAAGCGTGATAGCGATAGCCAGCCGAAAGCTGCTGGGAATACTGTACGTGGCCTCTTATCGTATCGCTAGACGTTCCTAAGTGACACTTGAGACGTAGGTACATCGTTTTACGGAAGATCAAAGCCTTAAGTCTTACACGTACAGTACACCCACCATGTTAAACACTTAAGTGCTTTTCATGATATACCTACATCAAACTTTCCATCAAATGACAAGCATGGCAATGACAAATACAATTACAGTGACAAGGTTCTAAGTATGGTCAATATTTTTACTTATTTGGTGGCTGCACGAGTATTTTCAATATACAGGGTGTCCCCAAAACCAACGCTAAAACTGAGAGGGCTGATAGAGCAGCTAAAAAGCTATCGATTTATCCCCTTTGTATGTTCAGCGACTGTTACTAGTTTCGGAGATAGTGATCATTTTAATCTGAATCTTTGTAATTTTCCCTTATGTCCATGTCACGAAAAATCATTAATTTCATGTTTTATTTCATAAGTTTTTTCAGTGGTATCATACATAATTAGAATCATTACGAATCAGCGAAGTTTTTAAACCTATTTGCCCGTATTTATTCCAGTTTTTTTTTTTAAGTAATCACATAAATCGGGAAACTAATTCTACGCGTACGAAGTTGCGGGCGTCCTTAAGTTTTCAATAAAAGCCAATTAAGTGCCGGTGATACCCTGGCGTGACTAATTATTAGTGGGTAGTACACGGGCGTTTTCCAAAAAAAGTGCACATAGTTACGGACTAAAATTAACAACAGCAACTTTTCCATTACGTCACAATAATTAGTCATACATTTATACATACTGTCCTCATACGCCAATAGGCGATATCTCACAATCAATTATTATTTAATGGCTATTAGCGGCCTGCACACGTAGAGTTCGGACCGCGGGAAACGCCACGCGCCATTCCAATCTTCGCGCCGAACCGTACGTGTAAATGCAACTGTAAAAGTAAAATAGTAAAAAACCTACGGTTCGGACTGGCGCGTGGAATGGCGCGTGGCGTTTCCCGCGGTCTAAACTGTGCCGTGTAAAGGCCGCTATTAACCAGTAATCCGCGGTTCCGCACTCGTTAGTAAAATGTTTGCATTTGCTACAGATTTGACTGAGATGCCACTATTTGTCTTATAGCAGTATAGTTAAATCCGACTCGTCGAATCCGACTCGGCTGGGCAGCGTTCGGGAAGCTTCGTAGCACCTTTCCGTCCAAATTACCGCAGTGTCTGAAGTCAAAAGTCTTTGACCAGTGTGTGTTGCCAGTGATGACTTACGGATCTGAGACGTGGGCGCTAACAATGGGCCTTATAAGGAAGCTCAAAGTCACTCAGAGGGCTATGGAGAGGGCTTTGCTCGGGGTTTCTCTGCGTGATAGAATCAGAAATGATGATATCCGCAGTAGAACTAAGGTTACCGACATAGCCCGAAGAATAGCCAAACTTAAGTGGCAGTGGGCGGGGCACATTGCTCGCAGGACTGATGGTCGATGGGGTCAGAAGGTTCTTGAGTGGCGTCCGCGGACCGGGAGACGAGCTGTAGGTAGGCCTCCAACAAGATGGAGTGACGACCTTGTAAAGATCGCGGGAACGCGGTGGATGCGAAAAGCACAAGACCGGTCTGAGTGGAGAGCCTTGGGGGAGGCCTATGTCCAGCAGTGGACGTCTTTCGGCTGACATGATGATGATGATGATGAGTATAGTTAATAGTCGTGACGTACTGGAAAAGTTACCGTTGTTCATTATACTCCTTAACTATGAGCTTTTTCTTTGGAAAACGCCCACACACCAAGTGCGCATAGTTGCATTCATCAAATTAAACACGCTTATGCCCGAGCCACACTAACGGGAAACGCCGTTAAATCGCGATGGTTGACGTTATTGCTAGAGCGTGGCGTTTCCCGTTAGTGTGGCCCCAGCATTAGAGTTAAGCAGGAAAGGCAGGTCTATAACAAAAGAATAGAAAAAATATTCCAGGCAATTTAGCTGAATGAAACCAGTAATAACCAGATTGTAACAGACTGGTGACTGATTAGTTTCAACATGAAACCGGACACGCCTTATTGCTTCTTCCTGTTCTCAAATATCTTTGCAAAATTCCCACAGAAATGCCATGATACGTACTTAACACGTTGTGTTGTGCCATTTGGGCATTTGATAGAACTTTTAAGTAGAGATGGGCCGACTATGGACTCAGCAACGCCGACTATTGGTTTCGTCTAAGTTCGGGTGAAATCGGGAACCTTCGTTTTCGTCAAAGTAACGTAGTACACCTAAACTACTTGTCATTTTCGATTATTTAATTATTCTATATGATGAAAATAAAAATAAAATCATTTTTTGTATAATGATTACTTGTAGCATTTAAGTAAAATACTTGAAAATCTTGAAACTTGAAGTAAATATTGTTGATTTTTTTATTTTCCTGTAAGTCATAAAGTGCCGATTATTTGGTATCTTTAGCCCACTATAAATCTGGCCGGATCGCCCGATAGTCGTCTTTCCCAACTAGTCGGCGACTAGTCGGTAGGTACATCTCTACTTTTAATATAATACCTAAGATGAGGTTTATACCTGAATAATAATATTATTATGTTGCCTACTCATATTCAACAAAATTTCCTTGGGAACTATCACTAGAACTAGAATTTCTAGAATGGAATTAAGGTAGTCTTAAGGCGGCCTTTACATTGAAACTTACGACTTACGTAAGTAGGGACGCAGCTATTGGTTAGAAGTAGTTTTTTTTTTTCTTTAAATATCTTTATCTTTCTGCAATCAGCCATTGGCTATAATCAGATGGTTGGTCGTCATAGTTGATTGAGAGTTGGCACATCCTGTGACATGTCACTCCATATGGTTATCACTGTTACAGCCTTTGGTTAGAAGTAGATGGAAATATTTTTTTATCATTCTAACAGATAACTGCGTCCCTACTTACGTAAGTTGTAAGTTTCAGTGTAAAGCCGGCCTAAGTCCACAAACTATCTCTTAGCTATGAGCTCATGAAATATTATTTCAGTAATAATGATATTAAAAAAAGATTGTCAAATTTTTTCTTGGTTTGGCACTATAGGGCTTGTGGATAAATTCCTACTAAATCTCTCTATTTACTGAGCAACATTGGTTTGTGAGGACACAACGTAACCCTTCACATGGCAAGAAAACTATAGTTAGTTAAAATTTGAATTTTGAGTTAATGATAAAGTATTAATTGTTTTTTGACAGCAGCCGTTAAACGGCTGCTTGCCACTCGAAGGTTTGATGATGATGATGATGATGATGAGTGGGGACGCCGCCGAGGCAGGCGGGCGGTCGAGTGGCTCTCCATTCATTCCGCCCAGTTCCCCTTGATCCAGTCTCAGGTTACTGGCTCTGCGGCGCTCCCATCCAGCACTGATCCCATCTTCTTGTTTTCCTACAGAACAATAACGCTCACTCGAAGGGTTAATAGTGTTCTGAATTTACAGTAATTAATAAAATTTTAAGTAGCATGTAGATAGAATGTATCTTGCAATGAAGATATAATGACAAAATAAAAATAAAAGTAATTAACAAAAAGCATACCTATATTTTAATAGAATTTCACTTATTGTTTTCAGTGGAACTTGGATATTTTTCCAGCATAAATAATGTATTGTTGGTGTTTGATTATGGTTGAATATTCTATTAGTCTGTTATCAATAAGTATCTCTGGATCATTGAGAAATACTTACACATTGGATAGCCAGAACTCGTGAATCGAGATTGCAATGTTACAGTATAAATTGTATTTATAACTCCCGATGGAATAAGAGAGGTGTTATGGGTAAGGACCAAAAAGTTGGGCACGCTAACTCACTCAATTTAATTTTCTATGAAACTTTTCCGTTGTGACACGAAAATTACCCATACAATTAGGGATACTTTTCGTTGCACAACGGAACTTTTTTCGACTTCGTTGTTTGTATGGTTAACTGTGCTTAACTATGGTCCAACTTTTTGGTCCTCACCCTTATAAGTTTGACGTGTGTTTCTGTGTATCTGTCTGTGGCATTGTAGCTCCTAAACGGATGGACCAATTTGGATGAGTTCATTTATGTTTGTTAGATAATGCCAGTCTCAGTTTATGAAGATAGGAAAATAAACCTTACTCTATTGCAACACAGTTCAAATTAAATTGCCTTGATTATGTACATCCTATATCATAATATAGTTTAGAGTTATGCCAATCAATTTCAACATGATATAATTAATATGTTACACCTGCCAATTTCTATTGAGAATTTTAAACCATCTCTTCTTTGCAAGGTTGTCTGGAAGAGATCACTATTTAGCGATAAGTCCTGTTGACTGACTGGTTTTTTTAATCCTTTCCTTGGTGTCCCCAAACCAACCCAATCAGACCCATTGAATTAATATATTTTAAAGCATTTTGAGGTGAACATAGAAGTGCAATATTTTTTCATACTATACTATTATTAGGACATGTATACAATGTAGAAAGGGTACAGTTGGAGTGAAATATAGCATTATTATAGTTTGTGCCAGAAAAAGTTTTTGAACTACTTATCAGTTACCACATGATAATCTTATCAGAGGATGAGATTAGAGGAAATGATTAATGAAAGACGTATTTTATGGTGTCCATCATTCAACAGTCGTTTTCACCTTGAATGAGCACCAACTTATTATTACTTTCCAGTGATATATTACCACAACCGAATCAAGCTTGACAGATGTTAAAAACTAAAAACAATTCCAAACAAATATGTCAAAATAACCTACCAATATTATTTAAATGAAGCTCTTCAGCCTGGAATAGGAAGCGTGCCTCGGTCACATCTCTCTGAACAGGGTAAAACACAACAGACACAGTGCGGTAGCTCTGAAACCTATATACATCGGTGGCTACTTGCCTAGTCACCAAACGGTAATCATTTAATATCACTGTGCGTGTTTTCGTCAATTTGTCAACTATCTCCCTTCTCCTTGCTTCATCATCTTCTTCCTCGTCTTGGCATGCTATATTACACACAAAAAGTAGTAACAAACACAAACTGACTTTCATGTTATCGCCTACCTGCGAACTGATTAAAACACACACTCTACACTGGGTTTGTATTGCACTGTGATATCTTGTATGTTATCTGCGAATAACAATTGATTGTTTCTGAATGTTTATCAGTTACAACGACCGAAACGACGCGAGAGACCCACTAGAGGCTTCGGTCTCATCAACTCCACAGATTATCGGGTACGTACGTCTAAACAACTCAACTCAACCCACTCGCAACCAACCGCCCGTCATCCGTCACTGTCATAATTACATGCAGTTGTCATAAAATGTATTGCCAGTCCTGCTAAAATATTCACAATAATAGTTAGTGAATTAAGCAAAAGTGATTAACAATCGCTGTAAAATAATAAGCCCAATAATAAACAAAATACATCACGTCCAGGTTCTCTGTTAATAGTCAATCATATTTAAATTACCTTACATGTGTAATTATTTTACTTTCATTACTTTTTTGGACCACGAAAGACTTTTTTGTGCTGGCAGCGATATTAACGTTCGGAAATAAATACAATTTTATCCCAAAAGCCAAATTCGCGTTGAAGTCAATAAGTTTATTTTTATTGTATTCTGTTCTATTTGGGTAAAAAATAGTTACAAATGGACGTTATTACAAAATAGTACTTACCTTTTTTTTCTAATGGTTTTGACATTTTGCTCTAGGTCATTTCTAGACGAGTAAATTTAGAACCCGCCCGAATTAAGTACGGGTCTGTGAAGCACAATAGTTCTCTATTTTTCTTACCACAACTTGCATGTATTATTCTTTTCTCAGTAGTTCAGATAGGCTCAATTTAATTTAGTAGCATTTGAGATTTGGTACAGAGTTGCCAGAAATTAATGTTTTCCCTATAAACAAGGTGTTTTGATTAATAGCAAGTTTTGAAAAATCATTAGATATTTTTATATTAATTTTAAATTATTTTATTTACAACTACAGATACAAGGTTATAACAGATTTCTGGTATTTCAAAACAAAATTTAAGTTATCTATTTTGTTGACTCAAATGATCGGAACCTTATCTTCAGGTAAAACCCGACCAAAATGTTGCGTGCCGTGTGCAATCTACAAACTACAGAATCTTTATATTTAAATTTTTTAACGTTTGCTTCCTTGTACATTTATAAAGTCGCTGTTTTTTTTAAAATGTAATGCAGAATTAAATCAGAATTTTAAAATTGAACGACCCCGCAATAAAGTGCGTTCCGTTTCAAAGGTCTTATATAGCTCTTTTATCCAAAAGTATTATAGGAATGGCTCCAATGATTTATATAACAGCCTGCCTATTGAAATTAGAAAATGTAGACATAATATTATAGAGTTTAAAAGATTATTAAACAGATAGTTGATTGGGCGGGGTTCTATTCGATAGATGAATATGTGAATAACTACTACTATAAATAAAAATGAATAATAATATTAGTCTGTAAGTAGGTATGTATTCATTAATTTAGCATTACAAATTCAGTTTAACTAGTAATTAATAGGTAGGTATAAATATAACCCACCAATCAACATAGTGGGTTAAGAAACAATCATTTTTAACTCATTAAAAAAACACATGCTCGTCTTGCGGGTAAATTATTGCTGCATTTATCGCTGTGGATAAAAGTGGATAAATCATTACTTCCTTAGTCTTCTTCTTGTTTTGGCACTCTTGCAATTACATACTTTTTTATATTCATGTTTTGTCTAATATGTATAGTGATAAAGTGTTGACCATAATTATACCTAATAGACGGTCTAATCCCAAAGTAAAAGTTTAAAGGCTATTTTAATACTTCTTTACAAAAGAGCTTTCAGTTGGCAATTGCTCTGTTGAAAGTAAAATAAACCTAGTTTATTTTAAATCACGGCTATATTTTTTTACAAAATTTAATTTACTTTAAGTTCTACCGATCTTTTGAAAATCGGGAGTTATGCCAGCGACTTATAGCATTGCTCAGGGAGGTTTAGTAAATTGATATGGTATCACGAAAATCTTTTTGCTAGGCGGCAGTTTCTGCGCGCGCATGTTCCCAACCCCGTGAAATTTCGAAGTTTGTTATAAAATAATGGCTTCGAGTGTGAAGCAGCCAGAAGTTAACGGCGGGTCTACAGCTTGTCCTATCGGCAGGCCGTGTACGAAGAAATCTAAAATGACGAACATTAATAAAGTGACTGTTGTATTGGGTGCTCAATGGGGCGACGAGGGAAAAGGAAAAGTGGTGGACCTGCTAGCCGTCAACTCTGACATCGTGTGTCGTTGCCAGGTTAGTTTCTACTGGAATATTATCATAGAAACATCTATTTACTATTTCTCTCAGAAATAGCGACATACTTGTTGAGATCTTTTAGTGATACATCTTCATGTAAAAACATTTGTCCTTATATGGTTACAGTTGAGGTTATACCACTGTAGTTTTATTATTACAGTTCATTGATTTTACTGTTTCATAAGATCTTGCTCGGCTATTATAATATACCGGGCTCCAAGTACGTTTTTTATCTGAATCTTACTACTGGCACGGCGCCAGCGTGTTTGAAAACAATTCTGGTTGATACAATGTTTTTGTATGAAGTCACGGGACTTGCCAAATGTTCTGGCGGGAATCGTTGACGCTGGTTGTTATGATGTTCCTCGAGCATCAGGCATTATTATTACGTAACGTTGCATGATTTTGGGAAAGTTTTTTAGTGATTACTTGTCATGTGATGAATGAACGTGTCGTCGATTGGTTTACACTTGTAACGTAAGACCTTGTGGTGGCGCTAATTGTGGAGATTTGCCAAGGTCTGGGCCATTTGTTGTCATGGTTATGCTATTGATGACTTTGTGAATCCACACATCTTTTTAATCTAGGGCTCTGTCTAAATTTAAGTAGTGGTTATTTTGGAAATAGAGGTGTTCTTCCTGGGCATTAAGTTTCTCTTCATTAGTTTATGTATTTTCATTTTATTTTGATGATGGGTGCACTCAGCCAGGACACAAGAGATATTTAATCTCTTCTCTTTATTCCCATTCATACACACAAATAGAAATTTATTTTTACTTAACTTGATATCTTCATTACGAAAAAAAAACATTACTACACTTTTGAAACTGATTATTTAACATCTTTTTTGGTAACAGGTTATCATATTTTCATCTAGTTCTGAGCTGAGATCGAACTTTCAATTCTCAAGTTCATTGAGCAGTTAATTCTAAATTAATCATAAAATTTGTACCGAACAGAAAAACCAAACAAGTAATAAGTTGGTTATTCTTTTACATAGCGACATTTTAAATAAACTGTAACCTTATTAGTAACGACTAGTTTATCTGGTGTCAAATTAGTCATTAACATGACCTGCTGTAGATAAGATACTAGGTAATAGGTTTGTATGACTATTTCCTTGATTGAGTTTGAGAGAGGTCAATGATCTTTACTTTAATATGACAGAATAAATTTTAAATGTAAAGAAAATACCCAGTGTTTTGATTAAATGTTTAATATTCTTGATTTTTTGATCACTGTAAATCAATTTTTCCTTGTAGTGTCCTATGTGCACCAAGTGTGCATAATGCAATTGCTATGTACTACAATTGTCATTATTGAGATGACAATTAATTGACTTTTTTTTAAGTAAGTGCTCAGCGGGTTAAAGCTTGCAGTATCTCATACAAATGATTATTTATTTATTTAACCTTTATTGCACAAAAAAAGTACAAATGGCGGACTTAATGCCTAATGGCATTATCTACCAGTCAACCAAATAATCATACAGAAAGTAACAAAAGTGGTGCACAGAAAAAGAAAGGCAGAAAACAAAGCAAAGAACATAATAATAATAATTTCATTTATTTCGAACAACAATGATTGATATAAAATACACTTGATAAATTAAATTAAATTATAATTTAACTAGGCTAGAATTAAATTACACACAGAAATACATATATGTCAGCTAAGTTTATAAATAATCTACATAATTATTTACAAAATAATCATACTTCATGCAAAAAGTACTTACAAAAGGTACTCATATGATATGCACACATATATATATATACATATCGTACGTTTAATCAAACAAAGGATTAACTCAAAACCAAATTCAGTTTTAGACAAAACTCTACTATCAAAAGTTAGGGTTGAAACTCGAATGTATTTCTATTTAGAGATATTTCTTTGTTTGATTAAACGAGCGATATATAAATATAAATACATAAATAAATACATTAGTATTTCAAACATAATTTTGTATGAAAATATCCGGTTTAAATCGGTTAAAACCGGCTATTTGCATTCCCTAGTCAGGGCCCCTGGGCAATGCATTTTTAAGGCCCCTTTACCAAGTTCTGACTTCTTCAAATATGTTTTTCTCAGTGTACAGGGCCCCTAGCGGATGCGGGGCCCATAGGTAGTTACCTATTCTGCCTTATGGATAATCTGGCATTGACCATTTACATGCCACTCTTTTAGACAACACACATACATACACAATCATGCAAAAAAAAATCACTGTAGAACCTTAAAAACTTATCACACACATTAAATTAGTCCCATACCAAGTTAAAAAAAATATAAACATTTTTTTGATTTCCCAAGAGGAGACTACTGCTGAGAAGAAATGCTGCAAAAACACAACAGTTACTTAGTCATTTTTTAAATATTGCTTGTGAGAGATACCTACTAATTATTTTCCATTATTATCTTCCTTTTTTTTTTGTCTTACTGTTAATTAGAGGCTTAGTACGAATTTCACCATATGATGTTAAATTTAATCAACGTTAATTGACTGCTAGTTCATACATTTTGACAGCTGTTAACGCTCTAATCGTCTGTTAAGTGGTTAACATCGTATGATGAAATTGGTACTTAGTATTTTAAGCTATAGTATATTGGTAAATATTGTCATCTAAATGACCTTGAAGGCTTGACTCATTGTATTTAACAACACCCACACATGTGATTTACTCTGTGATTGCAGAATCAGTACTAAAATATCTTCTGTGGTTTACAGAATAAATAAACTTTTCAATTCAAAGCAATGCGGTGTCTCAAAATGCGACATGTTTAGTAGATTTGTAAACTAAAAGCTAAATTGACATTATGTTATGTACATAGTACCTATAAAGCAAAGTCGCTTACCGTCATCTATCCCTCTGTATGTCGGTATGCTTAGATATTTAGAACTATGCAACGGATTTTAATGTGGTTTTCAGCAATAGATAGTGATTCAAGAGGATCGTTTTATGTATAAAAAATTCTGGATTATGGATGGATGTTACAGAAAACTCATGTTATCGGAGGAAGAGCGGTGTCTCCCAACACAGGCAACATTTTGCCTAAAGGGTGATTCCATCCCTTGTATCATATACCTCATGTATTTTATGAATAAAGAATTTTGTATTTTGTATATTTTTGTATTTGTAAACTCACATAAACCGCAGTAAAGCGAGGATGGGTCGCTAGTCATCAAGATGTAGTCATAGAGCAGCTGAAACTGAATAGTGAGATTGTTGAACAGTTGCTACAACATATTTGTAGTTACCTCTAGAGTTAGGTTCTCTGAATGGTTGTAGTTCACACAGCGGGCGGGAGCGGGTCGGGCGCCGAGCATGTCGTTTTCATTGCGGGACCCGCACCGGACCCGCGCGGGTCGTCGTATTCAGACATAGCGCCGAACCGCGGCGGGCCCCGCCGCGCCGGGCGGGCGCTTCGCCGAAACACCGCGGGCCCCGCGCCGGCCACGCGGCGGGTGATCGCAGGCGGGCGCCCCTGTAGCCCGGTTTAGTCGATTCAAGATGTCGGGGCAATCGGACACGGACGAAGAACTTTTATTATTATTAAGAACCATCTGGCAACAGTGGTGAGAACGCCTATCAGAATGCGTGTATTTACGACCAAGGAAGCCCGCGACGGACCCGCCGCACTCGCGACGGACCCGCCGCACTCGCGACGGACCCGCGACGGATCCGCGCGCTGGTAGTGGCGGGCGGAGGGCGCTGCGGGTCCGTCGCGGGTTTGGTGGTCCCGACCCGCACCCGACCCGTCCCGTCGCGTGTGTGAATGCTTCCATATAACTCCATGTTAAAATACCCGCCGAACTTCCGACCCGCTCGGCGCACGACCCGCTCCCGCCCGCTGTGGGAATTGCGCTTTACAGTGGTTTCTTATTACATCACTAATAAAAAAAACTTTTTATTTTGCAATCAGTTCAGAAATGACTAGCAGACGCGTTAATTGTCTTGATGCAAGTTAAAGGCCCAGCCACACCGGATGCGTGCGCGTAGACGTGACGTGCGCGTTCGCTTTCCACTGCGTTGTATAGTGACATGTCTTATGAGAATTCATACTAGACACCGCAGTGGAAAGCGAACGCGCACGTCACGTCGACGCGCACGCATCCCGTGTGGCTGGGCCTTAAAGCTAGGAGTCTAGGACCCACTACATCAGTAACTTTTGGCTATTTATGTTATTCTTTTCCTCTTCAGACATTTCAGGTGATCAGGAATAGTCGGTTTCACTGTTAATTAGTAGGCTTGGGACTTTTGGGTGCATACCGCGGTTCTAGAATCCATGGAGTCGTCATAAGTTAAAATAAATAGAAATCCGTCCGGCCGTTTTGATGATACGAGGTAATAAAGAATATTACATACATATATACGCGCGAAAAATATTACCCTTCTTGGCAGTCGGGTAAATGAAAAGCAAGCTTTAAAAACCCGACGGCATTTTGTATACTGTCGTCGATATACCTACATATGTTAATAATTGTCATTTTGCCATTGTTGTTATTACAATTTTAACAGTTTAGGTATCCTATGTCACCCGGGATCACGTAAGGATTTTAACGATACCTCACACATCGAAATCGGTCAAGGGATTTAGAAGTTATAGTGGAATAAAGAAACTCGCATACCTACATACATACATACATACATACATACAAACATGAACCCTGAAAACATTACACTCCTTTTTTTGGGCAGTCGTGTAAAAACAAGCTATTGTTAGTAAACAAAATAAACTATAATAAATACTTTAAGTGAGAAAAACAAAAATTTCTTCTTCAGTTTTCTGATATTACTCGTAACTTTTAAATGTCTGAGTATCATAACATAATCATCATAACTATTTCGTATTCATCATTGACATGGTAGTAAGAATGGATCGTTACTATTTTTTCATTGTTTTGTGGGGTTAAACGATTTATAGATTGGTAAAAAACTCATTTGTGTGTTGAGAACGAGACTTTCTATACATTGACATTGACTTCGAAAAAAAAAACATATGACGACTCCATGGATTCTAGAACCACGGTATGCACCCAAAATTCCCAAGCCTAGTAATTAGTTAATATGGCACCAGAGCCGTTTATAAAAACCAAATCCAAATATACTTTTTGCCAGACGGTCTCCCGCGTTCTCACACACTTTTATATATAACGCTGTGAATAAGGATTGCGATATTCAAAATTTAACTATTTTTAAGCTTAAATCCGTACTTAAACTGTGGCTCAAAACGTTGTCTTATGAAGAAACGGAACAACTTTTGGTATAGAGACGCGTCGTCATCCGACAAACATACATACACGCACACATAGACACACACACACACACGCACGCACGCACGCACGCACGCACGCACATTACTATTTTTACTTATTTTGGTACCCATCTGTACATAGCGCTGATACAATGAGCTTAAGTTGATTCCTATGTGTAAAGTATATTATGTTTCACTCACTGGACGCCCAAGATACAGGCTCAGCCTAGTTTGGGGTCCGCCCGATATTACTTTTAACCACGTAAGGCCCACCATACTACAAAAAGGGAGTTTATTGTGAGCGGGACTTTGAGTCTAACATCGAAGAAATAAAGTTCAATTACGTTTGTTCGATAATGCCATTTTCAGTTTATGAACATAGGGAAATAAACCTTATTCCCATTGCAACTCAGTTCAAATTAAATTGCCTTAATTATGTACATTCTATTGCAAACTGGGCTTTACGAGGGAACATTGTACCTTTTTGTTAATAAATCATTACTTTACTTTACTTTACTTTACTTATTTATTAGATAATGATATTAATGATACTAAACTTGGGTTTGCTCTACATTTGCCAATAGGTTGATCAAAAACTATGTTTATCATTTATCTTATCCATCACATGTTGTCACTGAAGGTGCATTACACTCGAAATGATAACATAGCAAATTGCTGTGTTCTCCACTTCAGATTTGCTATCTCCTATCTCAAATTTCAGCAAGAACCTTGGTAAAAATAAAAACCTTGTGCTGAATAAGAGATCATCCAAAAAATATTTATGTGCTATGACGTCTAAAAATAAAAATGAAATCAAAAAAACGAGGAAATTTAACAGGCTGTCAACAGTCAAGCTAATCAATGTCCCGTTAGCTTTTAAGAAAAACTTTTGCACTATATTTTTTAATGCATTAATATTTTTCCTAATATTTTATTGCCTTTCGACTTTGTCTTCATCTAGATCAGAGCTGTAATTTTATTTCCATAATATGAGTGTGATGTGATGCTACAAATTTTTAACTGACTTCAAAAAAAGGAGGAGGTTCTCAATTTGTCTGTTTTTTAGGGTTCCGTACCAAAATGGTAAAACAGATCCCTTATGGTGAGACTTTCTGTCTGTCTGTATGTCACAGCGGGTTTTCTCAGACACTACAAATGCTATCAACTTGAAATTTGACAAAGTTATACAACTTGCTTGCACGCATCTGTATTTAGTAAAAAAAATATGAAATTAAATTTATAAATAGTTGAAAAGGGGTCTAGAATGGGGGGTTGAAAAATAAAAGTGGTTTGATTATGGCAAATGGGGTGTCATATGAAAGGGCTCACTCTGCACATTTCAAAACTATTTTTTTTTTTAATTTTCTATTATGTACTTTTTGATTTATAGCCAAACATGTACAAAAAATGACCGTTCCCACTCTTATCTCCAAAGTTTATTATTCAAAAAATCTGAAAAAATCCTGACGTATAGATAATAACTTATATTTTATGGGAAAAATAAAATGAAGTGTTCATTATTTAAAGTTTTTGAGAAATAACCAAAAAACTTTACAAATCTATATTAAAATTTAGGCTAGTCAAAATGGACCTTATTACATAGATCATAAAGTTCATAACAAAATGAGTATTTTCCTTTGCGGTTACCAAGCATATTGTCTTAAATACGGAACCGTCGGTGCGCGAGTCCGACTCACACTTGACCGTTTTTTTTTTTAAATTATAATTTCCTTTATTCAACAGTTCAAAAGAACAGAAGTGCATCATCTCATTAACTAGGTACTGGCCATTATGAGTCATATTGTTGAATAAGGCTCTATGTTATCAATTTAGTAATTGTTGCTTTAGTTATATCCAGGCTTGAGTCTTGGGTATCCTGTTTGTGCAAATGTGCATTCTCTCAAGTATCCCGCGTTCCCCGCCACAGGAAAAGATGCTATTAGTTAGTGTTGTGGTTAATTAAGTAGCTAAGTTTCCAAAATTCCCTAGATTATGGGATACTTTAATAATTTACCAGATTTCATTTTAACAATAACGTCGATGGTCGAGTTCATAAATATGTGTACACTTTAGTACCTTGTCACTTTAATCGCTGTGACAATTCATATATGGCAGTCTAAACATGACATAAAATAAAAAATACAATACAATACAAAAAACTTTATTGAAACACCACATACACCAAGTAACGAATATACAAGAAACTAAAATATAGATTACATAGTGAGTCAACAGGCGGTCTTATCGCTAAATAGCGATCTATTCCAGATAACCTTACAAAGAAGAGATGGTTAAATATAAACGATAGAAATAGGTAGGCGGTGCAAACTGAATTAAACAATTTAAAAATATAAAGGTACTAAACTGTACACATATTTATGAACTCGACTGTACTATCAGCCCAATCAAACCCTGACCCACCATAAAACGGTGTCACAGTGACATTATAAAACAATTTGTTTGACACTTATTACGATTTCAATCATAACGTCACTGTGACACAGTTCTATGGTGGGTCAGTGTTCCATTGGGCTCATAGTACATCAGATAATAATAATTGAATAGAAAAGAAGAATTTAGAATTTGGGTTCTCCTGAATCTCGCAGAAATCGCAAAATTTATTATTTCCTTTTCTAGTAAAAAAATTGCAAATACCTCCAATGAAGTTCTGTAGGTAGTTATTAACTTTGGTTTAAGTATTTAAGGTATAGAAGCTTAAAGTCCAAACGAAGTAGGTATGTTATTTTATTATAGATAAAAAGTACCTATATTTTAATTAAATACCTACCTAGATAGATAGGATTTGGATTATTAGGATTCAGAACCTATTTGGATTAAAGTCATGATTATTTTGTAATCTTACTTGTAATAAATTATCAAGAAAGTATGATCTTCAGCTTTACGGATATACTTACCTATTTCCATTATTTTTTGTAGAAGCATAGGTATTATATTAAATAATAATTTTTGTACCTATTATTTAATTATTAACTTATGAAATGACGGTACAATATTGTTGTATTGTCTACCAGATGTTTGTTGAATTAATAAACTGCAGATACTACACTATCTACCTACAACTTTGTTTCTGGGGGACTTCCCCGCGTAAGTGTATAAAGTTTATTTA
Source organism: Acleris literana (assembly GCA_946894065.1). Lineage (NCBI taxonomy): Eukaryota > Metazoa > Arthropoda > Insecta > Lepidoptera > Tortricidae > Acleris > Acleris literana. The sequence continues at coordinate 4,617,206 of OX335685.1, read as the reverse complement.
TAGTTATAGGTACCTATCAGGTCAAAATTAGAAAAAATGTGCATTTGTGCATTGCATACTATGCCTGGTAAAGTGCCAGCCCAGTTGCACTTTACCGATACTTTCTCACTTTATGCAATTCCAATAAACAGCTAGCGCTTGGCCAATCGCTGCTGAAAGGGCAGATATCTAACACAATGTTTATTTGTTTGTTAAACCAGTGCAATAGTTTCTCAAGGTCGTATGATATTGCGACCTTGCAGCGAAATAATAGAAATCTCTTATAACATTCTAATAAGCCAATAAATGAGGTCTCAACTTTCAATTATGAGAATGTAAAAAGTTGCAAGATCATAAAATTAAATAGGAAACGCCAGTACAATGCAAGTAAATTGAACACCACATACAATGTACGGTACAATGACAGCTCGGAAATTAAATACAAAAGAAATGGTACAAGGTAAGTAAGTAAGATAGGCAAGTAATTCTAAAATAAATAAATAAACACCTCTAAAGACGGTCTTATCAGAAGCAGTACAGTAAGCGAAACTGAAAGACTTTTATTGTACATGTTATGATACATTTTTAGATATAGGGGACCTTTTAGAACCCCCCCTAACTTAAGACTATCACGACAGACTTGATTGTTTGCTGAGATATAAAATCATCTAAGACAGCACCAAATAATTTTAAAAAAGAAAATTAGTTCACAGCACGTGTAGCACAAGTTGTATTTTCTCGCTTGTCGCTCAGTGCGTCTCTATCGTTACTGACTAGATAGAAAGGGAGATCCGAGCGACAAACAAGTCGCGGGCAACTTGTGCTAGCCGTGCAGGTATGTACAGATGCCAAGTCATTTGTAACTTAGGTATAGGAAACTCGACCTTATTGTTGTGGAATGTCAGATTGATTTTGGACCTAAGGTGGGTACCAAATTAAAGTCTTTGACTGTACATGTTGTTTTTAGAGATAGTTTTTTGTTTGTTTTGTTGTAACGGCTTCGGAACCCTACACTGAGCAGTGAGCATGGTCTAATATGTTGCTCTGGCCCGGTTTTTTTTCTATACCTAATAGGTACTTCTGGTCACAAAGAGCAATGTACATGTTTAATACTCGTAAAGATTAACTTGTTATCTGGTACGCGTGACGAACTCATCTTGATAAGCCGTGATGACAGAATTTACAACACAAAACAGGTTTTAAATCGGCATACAGTTTTATTGTTAAAAGCGACCCCGCCCTCGCTTCACTTTGGTTTATGTGAGTTTCTGTTCTGTAACACCCGTGCCCACATAAACCTGAATTTATCTCAAATATAAATAAAAATGAATGTTTGTATGTTTGTCCTTTATGTGTTCCTAAACCATTGGTCCGATTGTGATGAAAATTTGGTGGGATCTTCTGTGTATGCTCGCGAGGGTTCCTCGAGAAAGAAATCTATGAAAATTAACATATTTATTATTTACTTTACGTGGCATTACAACGCATGCCGGGTGCCGCTAGTTAACCTTCCGTGCAAAATTATCTCACTGATGATGAAAGATGAAAACTGTAATTCAATCCGTTGCGTAGTTTTTATAATCTAATCGTAGGTACATAGGTACAGAGGGACAGACGGCGGGTAGCGACTTTTTATAGGTATTATGTATAGAGATGTTATGATAACATATTAATTTTGATTACCTAACATTTTTGCTGAGTTTGTAGGTTTTAATACCGTACACGTATTTTCGCTGACTTCGCGTTGTAGGTATTTGTATGATTTAGGTAAACATCAACATTATAAATATTTTAATACTCTCTTCTATAAGCAACGTCAGAGATACTCGACCTAACTACTGTAACTGTACTGTAATTATTTTATTTAACCTTTTCAACGCCACAGTCGGCTCTGGCCGTCAACTAAAAGTCGTGCCACTGAAGCCACGTCGGCTACAGCCGAAAAGAGTTCAAGATTAAAAGAGACTTTGTTTAGTAGCAATAAGGTGTAATTTGCATAGCATAGCAAACATGTTTGGCGTGTGGGTGGCACATTTTGTATTCGACGTATGGCGTTCAAAAGGTTAAATTAATGTACGTTGGTTTTTTGTTACGAAAAAAATCAAAGGGGAGCATGAAAATATTATTAACTATCCTGGGAGGCTCGAGGATTTATTTTAAACCCTTCTGCCCCAAAAGACTGAATAATCAAATTAATCAAAATCTAAATTATCCAAAACCCAGACGTTAAAATGGTGGGAATTAGCAAGAAGCCAGCTCTTAACTCTTATTTAGTCCACGTGGCTCGCTAGTTTGTTTATTCTGATATCCGGAACCATCCGCTTCACTGTGGTCCTCGTTGATAAGGCGCCGTCGAGTCAAGGCGTGGCATGGCATGTAATGGTGCCGCTATACTTGGCGGTGCGTGATGATTTGCTAAAAACCAATTCATTCAAATTCAAATTATTTATTTCAGACCAGGTCCATATATTGTTAGTAACATCTAGAAACTTAAAAGCTAAGTTAAGTACCTACCTACTAATTCTAATTTAATTGTTTTCACACTACCATGCGCAAGCGGGCCGCGTCCCTGGTGCGCCGCGTGCGGGCCAGCCCCAATATCATCCTTAGCATGATAGGGAGTAGGGTAGACTGCCCTTACATGCGTCATTGTTGTGGGCTACATGCCCCTTACAATTAGTGTTATTAATTAGTTACTAACAATTAGGATTATGGAACTACTAACAATATATGAGTGTAAATTTACTCGAAATAAATGATTCTATTCTATTCTAATTACACGACTGTCCCAAAAAAGGAGTGTAATGTTTTCAGGGCTCATGTTTGTATGTGAGTTTCTTTATTCCATTATAACTTCTAAATCCCTTGACCGATTTAGATGTGTGAGGTATCGTTAGAATCCTTACGTCATCCCAGGTGACATAGGATACCTAAACTGTTAAAATCGCAATAACAACAATGGCAAAATGACAATTATTAACATATGTAGGTATATCGATGACAGTATAAAAAATGCAGTCGGGTTTAAAGCTTGCTTTTCATGTAGTTATGTTCATTTTGCATACACAAATTGCATAATAACGATCTGCGCCTCTATTCAACACGGTAAAAACAATATCGTATTTGATCTGTTATCGTATTGTCAACGTTTTGATAGCTCTTATTTTCTTGACAGTAATGGCGGCTGACGTCATAACAATACCATAACAGGTAAATTACGATATCGTTTTTACCGCCTAGAATGTCCTGTATAATAAACCAATGATATATCTAATAATTATTATGCATAACAACGAAATGCATAATTTCTTTAGAGGATTGTGAAGATAGAAATTTCCATACAAAACGCGACAACGTGTCTCTCCCCTTAAACCTAGTCCAATTTTTACGATTTTTGAATATGTAGTAGATATCATGAAAAACTATGTTTGTACGTTTTCCTTTCCAAGAAAATATTTCTTATAATGAAAAAAATATAAAAAACGGAAACTTACAGGCTTACTTCCTTCTTACTTTTAATTAACTACAACCAATGATATAATATAGTAAAAAGAGGTAGATATGTTATACGCACTTCGATAGTGGCACTCTAAAACCAAGCCAATTGGTACACCTTTACTTAGTCTTGCGCCGTCAACGGAACCGTGAACTAGTCTGCAGAGCAACATACGAGGGCTGCTACTTATGTAACCGGAATAGAAAAAAATAACAAACGTATATGACTAAATATGGTTTTATTGTTTTTCAAAATATTCTCCCTTATGATCGATGCACTTTTGCATACGTTGAAACCAATTTTTAAAACATTTTTTCCACTCTGACTGAGGTATCTCCAAAACGTGCTGTTTGAACGCGTCGACTGCATCTTCACGGGTCGAAAATCGTTGACCACGTAATTTATTCTTTACATTTGGGAATAAATAGAAATCATTGGGTGCCAAATCAGGGCTGTACGGCGGATGACCCGTTAATTCTATATTTTGACCTTCCAAAAATCGAGTCGTTTCGCGTGATGTATGACAGCTGGCATTGTCATGGTGAAGAACGAATCTGCGTCGCTGGTTGTTTTTACGTATTTCTTCAAATACCTCCGGCAAACAAATGGTCGTGTACCATTCCGAATTAACCGTTTTACGATTCTCTAGTGGCACTGTAGCCACATGGCCATTAATACCGAAAAAGCAGGCGACCATTTGCTTCAAGGTGCTTTTTGCACGAGTTTCTTTCGTAGGGATCGGCTCATTTTGAAACACCCACACTGTTGATTATTGTTTAGTTTCCGGATCATACGCATAGATCCAGGATTCGTCACCTGTGTAGATATTATAAACAGCTTTTGAGTCACCACGGATATATTTTTTTAACATTTTCTTGCACCATTCGACGCGAGCCTCTTTTTGATCCTTAGTTAAATTGTGAGGGATCCAACGGGAACAATTTTTTTTTACAGCTTAATGATCATGTAATATCTTATTAATGCTCGTCATACATATGCCCAGAGTCGCCTCTATCTCGCGATATGTAACATGACGGTCATGCATTATAAGTTTTCGCACAGCTTCAATATTTTGTGGTACAACGACCGATTTCGGGCGACCTTCCTTAACTTCGTCCGTGAGCATACTACGTCCACGATTGAACTCACTAAACCAGTGGTACACAGTGCTTTTCGATGGAGCTTCATCACCAAAAGTCGAAGTTAATTGATCTATGCACTGTTGTTGCGTTAAACCACGCCGAAAATCATAATAAATCATAGCACGAATATTTTCACGAGTGAGTTCCATTCTTGCAGCGAGATGAAATTTTGATCCCGCCAATAACAAAAGACTAGCGTACATAAGAAAAAAAATTATAGCGGCCAGTATTAAAAAAAAGTTCAAATTTTACCATGGAGGTCAGATATAACGTTTATTAATGTTGGAATCCCAGATTCCGGATACATAAGTAGCAGCCCTCGTACACTCGTCTCTGTTTCGCTCCCGGAAATTAGCATACCATCCTGCTTTCACTTGTCATTTATGAATTAGTGTGTAATTGCAATATTTACTGATTATGTGTGCGTAAGCCGGGTTTATCGTGCGGGAAATCGGACTTGATTTACAGGGTGAGAAACGTTATCGCCCGGAGCTAAATTTGTATGGTTTTTTTTTGACAGCTACGCTATTTAGCGGCGCTTCACAATCCTCTTAAATCGTAATGTCCATAGGTTAAAAAGTAGATATTTCTAATATCTTTGACTGCTACTAATTTGGTCACAGTTCTAACCTAACCTAACCTAATCTAGTAAAAAGAAATTGACAATGCATAATAACAAGAAAATGATCGTAATGATAAATCAGTATGGCTGACAAAATTATAAAAAATGTTTTTATGCTAAGGTTTATTATGCCTTTTGAACGTAGTTAAATGAAATTATGGTAAACGTTTTTATGCTAATTATTATTATTATTTATTTATTGAATGGCAACCGGTCAAAATATGCGAAAAATTAAAAACAATTAAGAAAGCGACACCATCTTGTTAAAATCCCAATGAGAATCCTTTTATGCGAATTGAACGGGACCCACCAGCATCAGTTTCACAAATGTTTTACGTCGGTAGAATCGGCCTTACAAAGTAGCTGCACACGTTAGTGCTTTGTCACTCTAACGTTATGTTTGAACTGCTGCACGCTGCACTAATCTGTCAAAGGAGTTAAAGCGACAAGGTATTATTGGTCAAATAGACAGATAATGCCAATGCCTTGACGATTATGCCGTCTACCTACTCAGATACTCAGATACTACAAGGGCACGTTTTATAAAGCTACAAGTTACAATTTTACAGGTCTAAACTGGCAACACTGCTCAAATGGCTGGTTGTCATTGGTCGAGGTTGTGTAAAATGGAAACTTGTAACCTGTAAATTGTAATTTGTAGCTTTATAAAACAGGCCCCAGGTGATTCAGGTTGCCTCAGTGCTTGCTTGCTTTTTCCGACCCATGAAAAAACGATAATAGTATCTTGACGAGAAACATGACTAGCTATCGTTAAGTTTACTAGATGATAACGATAACATGATGGCGATGACATCATTGACATGTTCGCTACAAGCACCTAGAAATTATATAAAATGTCGACCCCTAAGGGTGTCGCGGGCTCTGAATTTCTACCAAACAACTAACCGATGGCAAAGCATTACGTCATGCATTTATCAATGGTTAACACAAACGTTGCTTAGTCACGTTATCGTGTATGGAATAATGCATCTGGGAATTCCGTTGGTGTAATCTTGCCGTTCCTAGAACAAACCGGCCGAGTCCCACTCGCACACGGAGGGTTCCGTACCTACCATTCATGTAATTTATTTTTTAGAAATACTCTGTGAAATTTGTGAGATATAGTCTGCGGACAGACGTACGGATGGACGGACCTAATAGGCTTCCGTTGCTGGTACACTCGTGAGGTTCAGAACCTTAAGGTGGGTTACTCTCAAAATTCCCTTTTCACCAAAGTACAATTTCAGCTAGATGACATAACAGTAAAATACACAGTCAGCAAAGAGTCAATTCAGCTGAATGACATGAAAGTAGAATACTCAGTCAGCAAAGTGTCAATTTAGGAAGGACATCACAGAATTGAAATGAGCAAATAGCCAAACGATTGGAAATATAAATAGTCCGTGTGATTAGAATACCTAATTAACCGAAAGTAAAATTAGTTGATTGACATGAACATAGAAGAAATTATTAGCAAAACGTCTGGAAATTAAAAATAGTCCGTATAATTAGAAGTTTGAATTATCCAGTGTCACATCAACACTTGCTATTTTAAGATCCAGACGTTTTGCTAACGGGTTATTTAGCGTTCATGTCTATTTAGTAATTAAGACATTTTGAGATACAAACGATTCGCTACCGGGCCATTTAGCTTTTATATCTATTAAGTATATAAAGACATTCTAAGATAAAGACGTTTCGCTACTAGTGTATTTTAAATTGTAACATTCTAAGATCCAGACGTTTTGCTAAAGATATATTTAGCGTTCATGTCTATATAGCAACGAAGACATTACACAATCCAGACGTTTGAGCTATATTGTCATTTGGCGAAAAGGGAATTTTGATAGTATCCCCTTAAGGTTCATCTTTCATATCATATGCTAGTGCTAGACTAAAGGCAGATTTTATTGTTTAAATTCTATTTCATTTTCGCTATCAGCTGCTATTGGTTCGAAAGTCGATGTTCAGATATAAAGTCGCCGTCAATAGAACTTGCAAAAGATGTAAACAAAACCAAACGAACCAATTCCCCATGATTACTCGATGATCCCGTAATTTAAAGATCAAGTGAGGTCTTTGCAATGATTTATACACTAGATCATTATTTTCATATTAAGTTCAAGATGAAATAACTATTCATTATACGTTATTTTTAATAAAAAACACTCTTGGTGAATATTTCAGGTTATGTGTCAAACAGTACTAATTTGTTTACATCGTTCATAAGTTCTATGGACGGCGACTTTACCTGTCCCTTTGCCTCGAACGTGTAATACTTACTTGCAGAGTTGGGATGGGAATGAACTTCGTATGCTTCTTCGCAGTAACCTATCGTGTTTTCAAGTATAATTAGTGAATGCTCATAATTCTTGCCGTTGATGCCTTAAATGTGGTTTACGTGACCAAATGCGTAGTACATGCACGATATACATATATTGTTGGATCATTTCTAAATCTGTGTTGTGATGACGAGAAACCTTCAAGATGTGTCACGCTACAGACTTAAGAGGCCGTATACGAAAATTTGCCGATTTCGCTGATTTACGTGATTTTACAGTTGAAATTATGTATTTCTACGAGTTTTAATGCACAACACGAAAGATTATTTCTAATTTTAACGAATGTATGAGCTACTTTTTTGTTTTTATTATTTTATTTTGATTAATCGACCTGACACCGGCGACTGTTATGTGAATTTTGCTGGAAGAGGTTTAGAATGTCACATATTCATGAATCGTTTTGACGTCTTAACGGTATGAAAAATTTACAATGTACTGCTGTGAACGTCGTCTAATGAATGTGGTTATTACTTCTACCACTTTCATATAAATTTTTCGAGTAAAAAAAAAAAAAACTTGTTAATTTTTTATAGAAAACGGGCAAAAAATATTTTTGATTTCGGCTTCTCAGAACTCTCGTTCATAAAATGAAAACAACAGAAATAAACTTTAGTTTAAAATCAATCGATTACCTAAAAAAAAAACCAAAAAGTTCAAAAGAATTGGCAATAAATAATATTTTAAAACAACCTAAATCTCGCATTATAATACTCAACAAAAATAAAAAAGTGGCTCATTTATTCGTAGCTCATTTATTCGATCATATCTAAAATGACATTTAATGTTGAGCATTAAAACTTATAGAAAAGCAGTATTTTAACTGTAAAATCACAAAAATAAGCAAAACCGGCAAAATTTCGTACACGGCCTCTTAAAAGACATCTGCGCCTCTATTCTAGGCGGTATAAACGATATCGTAGTTTTCCTGTTATGGTATTGTTATGTTATGACGTCAGCCGCCATTACTGTCAAGAAAATAAGAGCTATCAAAACGTTGATAATTCGATAACAGATCAAATACGATATTGTTTTTACCGTCTTGAATAGAGCCGCTGTTCTGCTTAACTGCTCTTCAGTTGTTTATAAAGGGTAACCGTAAAGGGTAAAAGGGCCGATATTGGCATGTGTGTTCATCGTATTAGAACAGACTTTACAGTTCACCGGTTGATATTGATTATTGACATTGATAATAAACAAAACAATGTATGCTTTTGAGACAAAGTATAAGCATTATTTTTTTCAGGGCAGGTATTATAGGTGGTAAAATCGATATTGTATTTGACTCGGTCGCCATTACTGTCAAGTAAATAAGAGCTATCAAAACGTTGACAATACGATTACGGGTCAAAAACAATACGGTTTTTGACCTGTTATAGTATTGTCAATGTTAATTTTAATTAAGTGACCAGCAGGCCTTTCGCGTAATAACACTCGCAATCACAATCGTTTTCATTTTGAAAATCGAAGGCTTGTCTGCATACAAAATGAAACCAATTGTTTTGTTTTGAAGCCGATCGCGATTGCGAGTGAGTTACGCGAAAGGCCTGCTGTTATTCTTCTTTGCACAGCTCATCAGACTTTTTTTAAACCATTTCGATAGATACATTTGGAGTAAAGCAGGTTCCAAACTACCGAAGCAGATTGACAATCACCATGGTTGCCATATTCATTGAGATATTTCAATCTCTTTCAGGGTGGCAACAATGCTGGCCATACAGTCGTCGTGGACGGCACGGAGTTTGACTTTCACCTGCTGCCCAGCGGCATCATCAACCCGAAAGTCACGTCGGTTATTGGTGAGTATAGGTAAAAAACTTAAGTAAAGCTCCTCTTGCATGTAGTTGTAACACATTTGCAGACAGGAATCCAGGGGGCAAAATTTCATGACAGGTAGGGAGTTCCTATATCGATAAACTCAATTATCGATGCTGTTTCCATATACTAGTGATCGCTCCCAGCGTTGTATGTATTTTTTGTAAGTATTGTTCTGAGTATGAAGTTCACAAAGCATATTTAAAAAAAATATATATGCCCCTATTACCTCCACAGAAATTGAAAAGTCATTTAGCCACCTGAAATAGATTTATCAGCCAAGACGGAGAGGTTTAACGCCCGAAAATTTGGAACAAATTCTGATCGTTTATTTTAACAATAGTGTAGATGGGACAGTAATCAAGAAAAAAATAATTATGAGTAAAGTTTCAAAAACGTTTTGAAAAATGAAGAAGAGAATTAGGTCATTATTTTGTTTAATTTTTACACTGTTAATAAAAAAATGTTTTACAGGCAAAACTTTGAGTGATCACTAGTATATAAAACAAGCATCGATAATTGAGTTTATCGATATAGGAACTCCCTACCTGTCATAAAATTTTGCCCCCTGGATTCCTGTCTGCACATCTGTATCTAAGACCGTTTGACATTCTATATTTGAAATTTGACGTAAATTCCATATTAGTTTTGTACACAACTACATGCAAGAGGAGCTTAACTTAAGCTTTTTACCTATATATTGTTTGCCTTGTCTTCTTTTACTTAGCTTTGGTGTTATATGCCGTACATCAGGCAGTTCTTCAACTTTTAATTATAGGGACCCTTTAGAGCAGTGATCCCCAAAGTGGTCTATATCGACCCCCAGGGGTCCACGACGACCTGCAAGGGGTCTATGTGAGCGGAAAAAATAAATGGGGGTCCACGATAGTCGATTCCATGTAAACAGGCCGCGACTTTAATTTTGGCTTTCCATTGATGGAATAATCCATATTCATACACTGAGAGTAGGCGCCTACTTACTGACGTAATACTTCCTTATAAATATACACATATCTATCTATATAAATTATGTTTTAAATTTCTCTGGGTATAAGTTTTTATTTTGTAAAAAATATTTTTCCGCGCAAAATTTTAATTTAAGCCGTTGTCAATTTTTAGCCGACTAGACCTCCAATGTTATCCGTGCAAAAATCACAAAGATTTCTTGTTTAGTTTCTAGTTTTTACGTGACAACGTAAATTCATATTTATCTACCTAATGGTAGGCAGGGGGTCCATCAAAAACCGAAAAAATTGCCAAGTAGTCTACGAGCCAAAAAAGTTTGGGGACCTCTGCTTTAGAGACACGTATAATATTGTATGGAGACTCCAGAAAAGTTTATTGAACAGAATCAAATTGATACATTAAAATAACATTGTTCTTTAGATTGATTTTCCGGCGGAGCCCCTGCAGACCCAGGGCTTCGCAGAGCACAGTTTGAGAATAGCAGCCGTACATTAAAGCCAGTCTTTTTACCCGAACGGCGAAGTAAAGGAAGGGTAACGATTTAAGGTAGCCTTAGAGGGCTGACGCCTGCTTTAAGGGGTGTCGAGCTGGAAGGGGCTCAAACCACGCCATTGAGGGGTTACGTAAGGTCGCCACCGCCACTGAACGCTCGTGTGCAGTCTTAAGGCCCAGCCACACCGGATGCGTGACGTGCACGTGCGCGTGCGCGTTCGCTTTCCACTGCGTTGTATAGTGTCATGTCGTAATGAGAATTGATACTATACAACGCAGTGGAAAACCAACGCGCACGCGCACGTGCACGTCACGCATCCGGTGTGAATCGGCCTTTAACATGGGATAGGATAGGATTTTGCGGTTGATACCTATAATCGTTAGCAATGCAGAGAACTCTTATATTCTGACATACATGTCATTTTTAATCGATTTTTTGGTTATATATAAGGCATACCAAATAAATAACACACTGCAGTATTGTGATTATACTGTTGTGTTCCCGTGCAGTTGACATAACACACCCGGTGAAATGCCTACCGAGTCATTCCATCATAGCCCTCAGGATTGGCAAGTCCATGGGCCTCAGAGCTCCAGCTCACTTACCTCAGGATCCTCAGGGGGGCAAGTCAAGATTATCGATAGAAAACAAAAACATTAGCAGCGTTTTGCATATTACAGCCTACAGGACTGTTTGCCGATTTAATTGATTTAATTATCTTTGTGAAAATACGTTGTTTTTAAATCTGATAAGAAACTGGCTACGTGTGATGTTTATACTACGCAGTTTCGATATATTGTGCAAGTGCGTGAAATAAAATTAGTGCAGGATTGTGTAAACGAGACATTTATACGATACGATATTCACGTAAACAACTGTGTCGCACTGTTTACAAGTAACCCGAGGAATCTGCATAATCGCATAATATTAAGTAAAAAAAAATATGCTAAAATATCGTGGAGATTGCAGAGTAACTTTAGATGAGAGCTAGAAAATAGAACGAACCTTAGGAATGAAGTTGATTTGCAAGATGATTTCCATCTTCATCTACACTCATATCATAAGTCCTCTATTATGCGTTCAAAACTCTTAGGCAATGACCAGCATTACCTGTGGTAGTAGGTGACAGCGATGACAGCTGTTAATTTTGGAATATGTTCCAAATTTGGATCTCATTACCTTACAATATTCGATAACGTAATTTCAAAATTACCTTACAGCTGTCATCGCTGTCACCTACTACCACAGGTAAGGTAATGCTGGTCATTTGCCTTTCGGCTTCTGAACCCATCTTAGAGTACTTATAATATGTGTGTATAGATAAAGTACTGTACGAGACTCTGCGTAATTAGCATTAAGCAACGGTCATGTAAGCTACTATGTCCTTTCTGAAGAAAGAGATGCAAAAGATACTTGGCGTATTAAAGGTAATATTTCGGGTTCCGTGTGTTCCGGGAACGGAACCCTTCATGCGCGAGTCCAACTCGCACTTGGCCTGTTTTTTCTAACATTCTCCATAGTATTTATATGTAACTAACTAATTATGTATACAAATCCAGGAAATCGTTAAGGTATAACCTTGTTCTAATTGGCGTTAACTTTGCATATTTACATTTACAATTGAAAACAGCCATTTTTTGAAAAGGTTATTGATTAAAATTAAGCTCACAGAGGATTGCTTCAAAGGCATAATTTATTTTGATTGTGTTTGTTTATTATTTACTGAGAAAAAAATATTTAATAATGATTGCTACGCCCTGCTTTGGACTAGCAGTGGGAATGACGTCATTTTGTTTGTAACCGCGTTACGTAGCACAATCTCTGACGTAGAAAAGACCATGTGGCGTTTAAGCACTTTAGCCAATAGCAGAAATTTGTTTAAATTCAGTAAATAATGAACTTTTTTTTTTTGCTTTTACTTAAACCTCTATGAGCATAATTTTTATAACAACACCAATAAGGGCCTGACAGTCAGACGTATACAGTACCGGCAAATAATATATCATCTTTGTACGGTCACGGAAGTTAATTTGCTACCCATTTCAAAGAAAATCTGCTTGAAGATGTCATTGTCAATAGAGATGCTAAGTCATTTGTAATTGATGTTTTTTTTTTCGCTTATCGCCTGAGGGGCCAAAGACAAAAGTTCTTGCTTTTGTTTGCTTTTATTTGAAGTACTTTAAGAAAAAAGGGGCAGAGGTGAAAATCCCTTCCGGAGACCTGGGAATGGAGGGCCCAGGTACTGCCGGGCTCGCACCGGCTAAAAACACCAATGCCCCTATTACCAACTAGAAGTTAGACTTCCGCGGATACTACCCCAGCCAGTGCTGAAAGGCCAGAGGAGAAAGTCCTTCCTCCGTTTACTTTACTTTAAGGATAGGAATGGGGATTGGGATGGGGGGGAGACTTATAGCTATGTGAGTCGCGGAGTGGGAATCCTGACGCACGCATGCTTACAGACTACGGGCTTCCTTTCTTTTGCCCGACAATGGAAGGGTTGGGTCGGAGATCTTTTGTGGCTGTGGATACCATCTTTATGGGTGAGGCTACCCTTTTTGAGGCTTTCTCTTTCTGATACGATTACGACCTACAAATGTGATTCGCCAAAATTGACAACCTATCAAGAACTAGTTGACCAATTGTATTGCTGTTATTAAATCCGTTATCTGATTAAATAAGGTTAAAAATGGTATATAACAAATGTTTATACATATCATAGTTGAAAAAAGTTTAGTATTTAAAAAACCATTGCGGATGCGTTCATACAAATCTCGTGCCCACCTATTATGAAAATAACACCCAGGGAGTACAGAAATGGAATTGGGCGGGAATTAAAGATAAATATGTATACTTTATAATGGTATATGTCGCATTTATATTAATAGCTAATTTTCTTTGCATTTTTACATGTTATCTCCATGGTTTTTTTTAAAACTATTTACTTAAAATAAAAGGTGGGTCATAACTGCAAATTTTACCACCAATTTGGTTTATGTACGCAAACATTTTTCTGTTATGGGCCAAGATCTTTAGTATGGTGTTTGCCGATACTGTAAATACGGACAAGTCTTCATAACGATCTAAAGATGACGTAACAATCCCCTGCCATGACTGATTTGCAAGACAACTAATAAAAACATTGATCGGTAAAACAAAAATGCTAATATTAAAAGAAGTTCTAATACCGTTTGTACCGAAACACGGCAGGTACGGTAATGGCGGGGCTCTGGTACATTAATCTACCTTGAAAACGGATAAATTAAAGCCAAGGTCGACTAATTGTTTTGTGACTGAATGCAGAATAGATGGCAATCTCTTTCAGTGCCTCGTTATATTAACAACCGGTTCGAATATTCTGTCTTATATCTACAGTTAAAGATACATCTATCTATATACATACAGGGTGTCCCAGAAACTGACGTCAACCCGCCCAGAGAGCAGCTAAAAAGCTATCGATTTAAGTATTTACCCGTTTTTTTTTCAGTAATTTTTTTGAGTAATCACGTAGTTTGTTTCTCCATACTACGTGCCCCACTGTTTGCTTTTGACTTTGTATGGAAAAAACAACCTTAGGTGATTACTTGCAAAAATTACTGATAAAAAAACGGGCAATAGTTTTAAAAACTTCGCTGATTCGTAATGATTCTAATTATGTAAGATACCACTGAAAAACTTATGAAGTAAAACATGAAATTAATGATTTTTCGTAACATGGACATAAGGGAAAATTACAGAAATTCAGATTAAAATGATCAATATCTCCGGAACTAGCAAAAATCGCTGATCATACATAGGGGTTAAATCGATAGCTTTTTAGCAGCTAGCCCTAGGCAGGTTGACGTCGGTTTCTGGGACATACAGGGTGTCCCAGAAACCGACGTCAACGTATGAAAGGAGACCGATCAACGTACAGCCTAAACCGCTGGACCTAGGAACTTCAAATTTGGAGGGAATGTTCGTTGGATATCCTACGGGTGCACTAAGAAGAGATTTTTGGAAATTCATCCCCTAAGGGGTTAAAATAGAGGGAAACTAATTCCATGCTATATATATAAAACTGACTCACTGACTGATAGACAACGCACAGCCTAAGCCGCTAAGCCTTGGGACTTGAAATTTGGAAGTATAATATTTCTAAAATTGCGCTAAATATGTTTTTTCGAAACCTACCCCTCAACAGGAAGAAATAGGGGGAAACTAACTCTACGCGAACGATGTCACGGCTTTCCTCTAGTGAAAAATAAAAGAAAGGTCTGTCATAATAAATACTAGAACATTCTGTAAGTGATTGTTCATTTCGTAAATCTCAAGTTAGTCTATTTATAATTTAGCGGGGCCGCTTCGAATTGCCTTCAAACTTTACATTACATGTATCATCGAAAGCTATTTTCTACTGAAGTATTGTTAGTTTCAGACAATTCTGAAAAATTATTGATTATAGGTTAGCATTAGACTTCTTTTACGGTAACATAGTATATACCGGGCTTGTCAAACTTTTATAAGGGGCCTGTGGGATGTTACAAATTTCAGGGGGCCAAAATGACAATGAAATGAACAGTGATTTTGTTAAAAACTAAACTACTACGCCGACCCATTGCCTGCAACTTTACACGGCACAGGTCAGGCCTTATAATGAAATACTGTTCCTATCTCTGGGCTGTTGCGACCCAGTATCCATTTAATAGTGTTCAGAGTAGAGCGGCTCGGGTGGTCGGCAATCTGGTACTCTCTGGTCGGATCGACCCACCGGTAGGGTTGCGCGCTCGTTCACTGAGCGGATATACGATCCTTCATCGTACTATACGCAAACGGCTGTCTCTCCATCCTCACCACTTTGATGGATGGCAGGAACTTTTTGCCTCACACGACAGTGTTATGGAGTGTTATTGCGGCGGTATATCTAAACCGCTACACCTGGGACCTTCAAGAGACGAGCATACTCTTTACTCAAAGGCCGGCATCGCATTTGCGATTCCTCTCCTGGTGTTGCAGGTGTCTATGGGCGCCGGTGATCACTTTACATCCGGTGACCTGCTAACTCTTTTGCCTCCTCTATCCTAAAAAACCCAAGCCAGGTCAACAATGCTGACAAAATATATATACGTGAGTCATATGCTCCTATTATGAAGGTGCCGGAGTTGGCTCACGGGTCGTAGCCACCCCTGGCTATACTTCAAAAAACCCAGAAGTACACTTAAATTTGTGACCCACCTTAGATCCAAAGTCAATCTGACATTCTACAACAACAAGGTTGAGTTTCCTATAAGTTACAAATGACTTGGCATCACTAATGACGTTGACGACTTCAAGCATTATTTTTTTTGAAACGGGTTACTAACGTTCGTGACCGCACGAGTAAGTTTGGATCCTACGACGCTACCTAGAGATACTGGCCCGGCTTCCACACCTTTCTAATAAATGTATTTTTTTTCAGGCAACGGCGTGGTCATCCATCTGCCGGGGCTGTTCGAAGAGCTGAAGAAGAACGAGTTGAAGGGCATGCACGACTGGCAGGACCGGCTTATCGTCTCCGACAGAGCGCATTTGGTACTGGACTTGCACCAACAGGTATGCTCCTCAATTTGTGGTGGCTATCATCATCTTAATCTTTTCGCCATGCAGCAGTGTTTGAATTGTTGTGCGGATAATACAACCGGTGTAATTACTAGCAAAGAGGTATTCCGTCTTACTTCTCAGGGTTGGCAACGTATTTGCGGTCTTAGGATTGCAGTCTTTAGATTTTTTAGAGTTACAATATCAATGTATCCGTGATGACTTACGGATCTGAGACGTGGGCGCTAACAATGGGCCTTAAAAGGAAGCTCAAAGTCACTCAGAGGGCTATGTAGAGGGCCATGCTCGGGGTTTCTCTGCGTGATAGAATCAGAAATGATGATATCCGCAGTAGAACTAAAGGTTACCGACATAGCCCGAAGAATAGCCAAACTTAAGTGGCAGTGGGCGGGGCACATTGCTCGCAGGACTGATGGCCGATGGGGTCAGAAGGTTCTTGAGTGGCGTCCGCGGACCGGGAGACGAGCTGTAGGTAGGCCTCCAACAAGATGGAGTGACGACCTTGTAAAGATCGCGGGAACGCGGTGGATGCGAAAAGCACAAGACCGGTCTGAGTGGAGAACCTTGGGCCTATGTTCAGCAGTGGACGTCCTTCGGCTGACATGATGATGATGACAATATCAATAAAATTGTCTAAAATATAATACACACTTAAAAAAAAGGGCAATTGTTAAAAAAGACCTACATTATTTTGATATTTTAATGTAGTAGTAGTAGTTATTTATTTCATTTTGGAAATTACATTATTATATGCTGCATAGTTATAATGAATTCACAATAAGATCGTCAGTGTAAAAAAATAAAATAAAAAGTAAAAATCAAATAATGTAAATGTGTACAAAAGTAGTAATAATAATAAAACAAAATAAAAACAGCAGAAAACAAAATAAATATAGCCCAAATGCTACAGTCATAAAATGACAAGATAAAAGTACAAAAATATTTTGAAATGTCAAAAAGTAATAAAATATAAAATAACTCAATATAGCTAGCTATATCTAATCGTCACTATATTCTTTAACAGAATATAGTGATTTCGTTAATAACAGATTTTTAAGTCGGCGACCAACTTTTTCGCACGAAGATTTATTTTTAATGTCTGCGGGTAGACGCTCGTAGAAAGCGGGCCCTATTACGCGCGGGTTTTTGTCGAGCAGCGCCAACCGCCGCGGCACACGCTGGAGGCGACCCGTTTGCCGGGTGACCCTGCCGGGCATGTTCACACGTTTGAATTTATTAATGTTGTTATGAGTATACATTATGATATCAAAAACATACTGTGAATAGTGCGTCATTATACCATATTTTTTGATGAGTTCCCTACACGAATGTATCGGTTTTACCCCTGCCGGTGTACGAAGAGCTCTCTTCTGCAAGGTGAGAACGTGTTTAGAGTCCGTAGAATTACCCCATAGAGTTATAACATACGATAAGATGGAATGAAAATAAGCAAAATATCATCAGAAACTATTGGTTTGAGCTTGCGTAGTGCAAATACTGCACTACCAAGTTTACCGCACAGATTAGACACGTGGTTTTTCCAATTTAGTTTTGCATCTAATGTAAACCCGAGAAAAGTACATGACGCACAATGCGGTATTGGGGTCTGGAGCGGCGGGATGGCTGTGGTGTTTCCGGCTGTGAATAGCATCACGCTGGACTTCGCGACGTTGAGGACGAGGCCATTCGCAGAGAACCAACTGTGAAGGTGCGCGCACACGTTAGCTATTCTCTGCTCGAGCTGCTCTCACGACCACCGTGGTGTCATCGGCGAACAGCACCGTCAGACCTTCGGCGACAGAGGATGGGAGGTCGTTAATGGGGTTACCTATCACAACTTCGAAAAATGTTTGACCGAATTTTGGTTCGACAAATACTTTTCGTCAATTATGGTTTGGGTTTTTTTACGTTTGCCCGAAAGATCACTTCGAATATTTTCATTTAGTCATTACTTGTTTAGGTTTTTTACCGATTTGACAAATTATCTATTCCGGTTTCGGCGAACAAACAGTTGTCCAATGTAATGGTTTGTCAATTTATCTATTTCCCATTTCTGAGTTTACCTTAGTATCATTTGCCCAATGTAACGGCTCGGTGTATCAATAGTTTACCTATTTTTAAATCGACTATGCTAACCTGTCCGATTTGGTTCTACCCTGATTTGTCTTGATCGTTGCATTTTCTGGATAAATTACAAGCAAGACTTTTTGGGCAGAAAAAAAAATAACCTCGAAGACCAAGGCGGGAGCAAAGCTCCCGCCTTGGCCTTCTAACCTAACCTATCCGTATCGGTTCTGCCCTAATTCGTCTTGCTCGGTGCATTTTCCGGATAGTAACAAATTACAAGCAAGATTTGCTTACCTGAAATGAATATTTGACGTAACGTAGCGAACACTATATGTAGCATTGATCAAGTGAAAAATGGGTTAAGAAACAAAATACGAAACGATCCCTAGGCTAATTGTAGCACTGGTGTAATGAAAAATAGGCTTTGAAATAAAATACGTAACAATACATAGGGCAAGTGACTACAAAGAGAAAAGTTGTTCGGACTAAAGATATGTTTACTTAATGTCAAATAGTGAAATAAAAAAATGACGAATCGTGCCATCGGAGAAACGATAAAAAACGAAATGTTTTCGGTCAAATGAAATTCGGTCAAAAACTTTTCGAGGTTGTGATAGGTTACCCGTTAATGGAGATTGAAAATAAGGTATTCCCGCGTATATTAATGCGTTGCGAAACATTGCATTGAATCAGCGCGAGCCCAACTTACACTTGACCATTTTTTTGTATTTGTGGTTTTTCTTCAACGTTTTTTCTATACTATAACGTTTGTATTATAATCATTCATACCAAAGACACTGTAAATCCGCTGTAATAACACATATTCTTAAAAAATATCAACTCGCTATCTACATATTACGGTTCAAGATATAACTCTATAAAATTAAGACGGACGGACGGAAAGCCCAGTAATATTAATAGGGTTCCGTTAGGCTTCCATAGATACCCTAATAAAAAAACAACACACAGCTAAAATAAAATTGCAATCATGAAAACTAATAGCCGATAATTTATCGATTATTTCTACCATTGTTCTCTATGCCTTTACATCAATAACTAGAATAGTCTAATTTGAATTTATTGCGTAACAAATGACAGGTAACCGGACCGTGACTATAACTTATTGTTAGAAAAGAATTATTTTAAAACATATAGCCTTTTAACTTTATAATCATTCCTATTGTATTTTTTTTTCATCAAAAAAAAAATATTTTGCCGGTTACTGCCATATTGCATCATCAGGGAAATATTAAGCCGGTACTCATTAGCGAGCTGTAACTGTTACCGTAGCAGTTACAGTAACAAGCTAAGCGGAGAACAGGCTCGCGAGCCGCGTACACATCAAGATGTTAAACCGGGCACTCACTAGCGAGCTGTAACTGTAACCGTAGCATATACAGTAACAAGCTAAGTGGATAACAGGCTCGCGAGCCGTGTACACATCAAGATGTTAAACCGGGTACTCACTAGCGAGCTGTAACCGTAACCGTACCAGTTACAGTAACAAGCTTACTGGAGAACAGGCTCGCGAGCCGCGTACACATCCAGATGTTAACCCGGGTACTCACTAGCGAGCTGTAACCGTAACCGTAGCAGTTACAGTAACAAGCTAAGTGGAGAACAGGCTCGCGAGCCGCGTACACATCAAGATGTTAAACCGGGCACTCACTAGCGAGCTGTAACTGTAACCGTAGCATATACAGTAACAAGCTAAGTGGATAACAGGCTCGCGAGCCGTGTACACATCAAGATGTTAAACCGGGTACTCACTAGCGAGCTGTAACCGTAACCGTACCAGTTACAGTAACAAGTTTACTGGAGAACAGGCTCGCGAGCCGCGTACACATCCAGATGTTAACCCGGGTACTCACTAGCGAGCTGTAACCGTAACCGTAGCAGTTACAGTAACAAGCTTAGTGGAGAACAGGCTCGCGAACCGCGTACACATGACGATGTTAAACCGGGTACTCACTAGCGAGCTATAACTGTAACCGTAGCAGTTACAGTAACGAGCTTCTAGTGGAGAAAAGGCTCGCAAGCCGCGTACACATCACGATGTTACGTGCAACAGTTACAGTTACGGCTCGCTAGTGAGTGCTCGGCTTTAGCTTTTGAATAATGCGTTGTAACTTTATCAGTCGTGTTAGCATTTATTATTTTAAATTTATATCTATTTTGATATTCGAGTAGACTACATGTTATGTAGTTTAGATATCTAGGGGCATGGCAGGTGCTCCCGCCAAGATCGAGCGGATACTGCCGGACCATCATATACAGGGCAATATGGTCGCTTTTATCGCGGTGGATAAAGCGTTATGCAATCTCGCACTCACATACTAGTCAGAAAGCGACAGGTGTTTTATCCACGGCTATCCACATCGATAAACACGACTATAATTGACCCGCTGGAAACATTTCGCGCGTTTTTTAACCTCCCCTAACTTAAAACGTAATTCATGCTAGGAGGTGTGTGTGTTAGGCCAGGTAAGGCAAGAGAGCGTCAGACCATATTTTTCTTAGCAGATATTGCTGGTTTGACGCACTTGCCCCGAAGACTCATTAGTACTACCTGACCTTATGTATGTATGAAAACTCTTTATTGCACATAGTATTTTGGAAGTTATGCAACATTTAAAATCAATAAAATCATACTGACTAACTTATTGACTCGCTTGGGAATAATCAACAATCAATCAAACAATCTTACTTTACCTGTATAGTCGAAAACAATTCTCTCAATTCAACCCAACTGTTTTCAACTGTATTTTTTGTATGTACGTCATCCATAATAATGCTATACGTGATTGTGAATCAATTTTTTTTTTTAATGAGTATACGTACCTTCAGGGGCACGTTTTATAAAGCTACAAGTTACAATTTTACAGGTCTAAACTGGCAACACTGCTCGAATAGCTGGGGGCCGAATTTTGACTTTCGAGCGCTCAATATTTTCACTCGGAAGTGAGCAAAATCTGTGAAACCGTATTTTTGAAATTACGAGCGATAGAAAATTTAAAGACGAGTGGTCCACACCATTCTTTTCCAATTCTACCGCTCGTATTTCAAAAAACGATTTCGAAGATTTTGCTCACTTCCGAGTAAAACTGTCGAGCGCTCGAAAGTACTTGTTATCTGTAAATTGTAATTTGTAGCTTTATAAAACAGGCCCCAGGATGGTCTAGTGTTGTAGATATAGATCAATAGTTAAAGATTCTCTATTTGTTACCCTGCTGTTTGTTTGGGTTAAAAACTAGCCTAATAACATCTTGAATACGAGTAGTCCACAGAAATAATCCCCTGTTTAGCTCTCGTCATAAAATGTGTTTACTAAACTGGCATAAACATCGTAAAAGTACAATCTGAGGATATTTAAATGGATGTTTGGATCGGTTCAGCATTATGATAATTCGATGAGCGGCCTTGTTATGGCTGGGGGAGGTTTTACATGAATGAGGAGTGTTATGTTCGCAATGAAGGTAATTTGACTACGCAGGGCTGGGTTCGATTTAAGTATACAGTCAGGTAAAGTTTACTTTATAGGTACTACTTAATACTACAAATGCAAAAGTAACAGAAAATAAGAAAATAAATGTTTTAAAACACCAAGAACCGCCTTCAAAAACGACAAAAAAGTCAGTCCAATTGCAGTCGGTGACTCACAATATTTTTACCAAAAAGCCGACTTCAGTTTGACTGACATATACCTACCATTTTAAAAGAAGTTATTTTTTGCATTTATGAAGGCGGTTTTTTGTTTTTAAAACATTTATTTTATTTTATACTTTTTAGTGATCTATATTTTATCTTTATAGTGATAAGCTGTTATGCAAATTCTAGACTTGTTACTAAAAATACTAAAATCGCTGTATGTATGCCTATAATATTTGAGGGTGCCCTCAATGCCTCACGGATCCCCTCATCACATTTATTTTTGTTGACAATGGGACTATCTCGCAAAACAAAAAAGATTTTTTAAAATCGGAGAACTCTGTAAAAAGTTCAAACTCAGAACCTCCTTTTTTCAAATCGGTTAAAAAACCTTCTCCTAAGTGTTACAAATAATTTTCTGAAAACCGCATCAAAATCGGGTCAGCCAAACGCGAGATAATCGCGAACAAACATACATACATTTCAAACTGAGAACCTCCTTCTTTTTTAAATCGTTAAAAAAAAAGACGCCTTTACCTTGCAATTTTTGACTTTTATTTATTTATTTAATTTCTCGGCGGAGCCCCTTAAAAAGTCTCGAAGCTCCGCATAGCTGATTAATTATTGTAACGGTTTCTGATTTCCAGGTGGACGGTTTCCAAGAGGCGGAGAAAGGCAAGAAATCGCTGGGCACCACGAAAAAGGGCATCGGCCCGACGTACTCGTCGAAGGCCTCGCGCAACGGCGTGCGCGTCGGGGACCTGCTTGGGGAGTTCTCCGTTTTTGAGGAGAAGTGAGTTCACTCCATATAACACTTCCGACGGGTGCTGTAAGCAGGGCATCGGCCCGGTGTACTCGTCGAAGCCCACCTTGGGACCTACTTGGGGAGTTCTCCATTTTTGAGGAGAAGTGAGTTCACTGCATATAGCACTCTTACGACATAAGGATGATTTCCACCAAACGGCTCGCATCGCATCGGATCGGAAAGAATACGTACTGATGCGTCGACAGTCGATCGCGTCTGGCAGCATGTCGACGCAAACGATCGGGCGGTAACAGCCGTTCGCGGTCGAAAGGATGTCGACGCACACGATCGGCACCGTACAACCGTACCGCTTGCGAACGTATCCGCACCCAGTCAAATAGTTTCGTTCCTACCACGTGTTTGAGTGCACTTTCGAGAATGAGTGGGCTCGCTCGGTCACGCCCGAAAGGTTCCAATCGCACACGACGACAAGCGAAAGGGGCCGATCGCAAGCGAATGGAGCCGATCGCAAGCGAACGGAGCCGTACGCGTGTCGCACGCAGCATACTTGCGGTGACGTTCACATGTCGCGGAAGACGCCCGCGGTCAAGCTGTTGTGCGCAGCTTGGTAATGTAGACTTAAAAACAGTACATATATGATTCAGTATCGTTTAAAGACCATAAAATTCGAGCCGTTTGGTGGAAATAGTGCTTTACTGACAGCTTTTTCAGTGCCTCGTTAGAACCGCCGGTACCGATGTTCTAGCTTTTATCTACAGTTGAAGATACATAGCCATCTTCGTCGTACTTGATATCAATGTATACATACATATAAAACTACACCGACTGACTCACGGACAGACAACGCACAGCCTAACCCGCCCTACCGTGGGACTTTAAATTTAAATTTAGAAGGAATGTGGAAGGGGATCCACACATCAATCCACTGCTGGTGTCGGCCATTTTTACCCAATCTGACCCAAAAAGGAGCCGATTTTCTACTAGCTTTTATGCGATTGAGATCAGGGTCTAACTAAGTGTTTTATTGATTTATTTGGTGCACATTTTTCAGTAAAACCTCTTTCTTCAACTTCCCTTTTTACTCGATCAGCCTATAAATGTTTGAATGTATGTTTGTTTCTTTGTAGACTGATTTTGATGATTCTTATGTCAATCGGTTTGTCTTAATCTTGTGAGTGTCAGTAAAGATATGACAGTAATCAAAATTCAATATGGCGGCGACCGGACGGAGTTATTACAAGTGGTGTATCGTTGAATAGGTATTTAAGAATCGTCTTTAGGTTTCTTTCATAATCATTTTTTGTTTTTAATGATCATTAACAATCTGGACTCTGGATTAAAGCTTACTTTTGTTAGACTTCCACTGAAAAAATATATTAATAATTGTCAATTATTAATTGTATCAAGTTACCCGACCCATTTCGTTACAGATTCCGCGCATTAGTGGAGACATACCAGCGAATGTTCCCCGCACTAGAGGTGGACATCCCGAGCCAACTGTACACGTACCGCGAGTGGGCGGAGCGCATCCGGCCGCTGGTGCGCGAGACCGTGTCCTACCTGCACCGCGCGCTGCGCCAGGGCCGACGCGTGCTCGTCGAGGGCGCTAACGCCGCCATGCTGGATATTGACTTCGGTGAGTAAACCAGGGGGCTATAGGCAAACCGCAATCAGTCCTGCGCTTGCGCGGTACAGGGGCGCGGGGGTACGACGAGGGAGGGACCGGCGGTAGGCGGAATTCGGGTCCAATTCTTTTTGTCATGTCGATGTTCAGCAACAACATGAAACACTTATCAAAATGAAACAATGATACTTATCCTACGTGTCCCTTGCAGCAACATACAGCACTCATCATGGAAAAAGCTACTTACGATAATTAAAAAGCAGAGAATTGATAAAATTAAAAATATTTAAGACTAAGATATAAATATGACAAATTATAATGATAGCTTCTTATTATTAAAATTGTCTAATTACTCGTACAAGCGTTTTTCTGAATGTTACCAGTGAGTCCCCCCCGATGTCGACGACATTTTGACTCATGTCGTTGTATGTACGCCAGTCAACCGGGTAGCCAGCCATAATTCTGGGTGTCCTGCCTTTCGGCCGAAAATTGTTTTGCAAAATGTTTCGTTTCCCAACCGTTTCATTTGCCAACCCGCTTTTTTTTTGTAACTGTAAATATTTCAGGATTTTTATAAAAACTAACCTAACGATACGATGGTACTGAAATAAATAGAACAGAGAGCAGGGAACCATAATTCTGATACACCGTAATACCTCCTTTTACATAGAATCATTTTTTTAACAGGAACATACCCGTACGTGACGTCATCCAACTGCAGCATCGGCGGCGTGTGCACGGGGCTCGGGCTGCCGCCGAACGTGATCGGTGACGTCATCGGCGTCGTCAAGGCGTACACCACGCGCGTGGGCGACGGGCCCTTCCCTACCGAGCTGAACGACGTGAGTATGAACACTCTGAGATGCCCGTGACGTCATCCTCGTCGTCAAGGCGTACATTACAGTCTGAGCATTTAGGGGCTTCGGGTTTGTACTTCTCTCTCTCTCGCTCTTAATAAGAGCGTAAGAGACAAGTGCAAACCCAAAGCACCTTCTAAGAGCGATCGCACTGTACGTGGTTAGGCGATACGTCTGAGTATCTCCTAGATTATAGCACTTATAATAACCCATTTTCTTAAAAAAAAAAAACAGTTTTATTTCATTTTTACAGTTCCGTACCCGAAGGCAGCCCGTTTTTTTTTTCAACGTCTTTTTATATTTGTTGTATCGAAAAACGGTAGAACATAGTACACCTCAAATTTTGTATGATTACATTACGAACCCTGAAGAAAAAGAACACAAATACAAAAAAAGTCGATGTGACGTGATTATCGAATTCTAAATCGAATTCAAATAGGAGTATTAATACCTAACTACTGTACGGCGGTATGGAATCCTCGGTGCGCGAGTCGGATTCGCATTTGACCGTTTTTTTGTTATCCATCTTTGTTTTGAATGATGATAAGTGGAATAGGACCTTTGATAGAGGGCACGGTCTTAAAGACTATTGTTTCTTTAGCATTTACAAGCTGTATTATTCAACATGTGGGTTGCGACCCTCGGGGAGCCACTAAAACTACTGGTGGTGGTCACGTTTGCTACTTGTAAAGGGGTCGCGAATTCAAGAACGTTGGAAAACACTGATTTCAAGGTTTCTGTCGCGAATCCTCCCGACAGGAACCACCAGATACATCCCGAGAAGTTCCACTGTGTCATTTTTTCGTGGATCTCTTTTGGATCGCATAATTTTTTTACGCGTAACGTATCTTTACGCATAAAATCGTTTGACCTAAAACGGTTTTTACAATAGAAACGGTTTTATTTTAATTATTATAAAAAACTAACCTAACCTAACCTAATCTAATCTACAAAATAGACGTTTACTAAATTCTGCAATGTCAGACTAAAAGGGAGTTATGCGAAAAAAAAATTATGCAAAAAGTAAATATGCGTAAAAAAATTATGCGTTCCAAGGGAATCCCTTTTATCTTAACCGGTCCCTTGAAGTGGTCATTTCGTGTCGCAGGACACGGGCCGCCTGCTGCAGCAGCGCGGGCACGAGGTGGGCGTGACGACGAAGCGCGTGCGTCGCTGCGGCTGGCTCGACCTCGTCGTGGTGCGGTACACCGCCTTGGTCAATGGATACAGCGCGTGAGTGACATTTTGGCCATAGATAAAGCTCTTGGTGACTAGCAGCAGAATTAAATTATAATTTACGCTTAAGTATGATTATCTGTAGTATTTTTTTTTAAGGGACAATTTTATACCAATTGACCTAGTCCCAAACTAAGCTCTAGGCTTGTACTATGGGTACTAGACAACGATATAAATACTTATATAGAGAAATATATACTTAAATACATAGAAATATCTACCCTTAACGGGATTTGAACCCAGGAGCGCTAGCTTCGTAGGCAGGGTCACTACCAACTAGTCCAGCGCGTTGTCAAACGTTAAACGTTAAATCTGAACATCTTGTAAATTTTGTACATTTACGTGTATATACGCTTATACGCTCGTGAACGTTCTGAGAACCAGTGACGTTTACATTCACTTCACAGTCCAGTAGGCCTGGACAAGATACATTTTATGAACGTTACCGTTATAGAAAATGTATAAATTTGCCATAAGCTACCGGACGGTCGCGTCGAACGCTAGATCTGTTCGCAGAGGGGTGCTTTAAACTTTGCTCCCGATGAATCTTTACTATCCTCATTAATGCAAAAAAATATGAGAGTTAGTTTCCCATCAACGGTCCAATGCCTTCGGGATTACGTATATATTACATTGGATACCTACTGTATGGTATTCAAAGACTGGATACCATGCGGAAGTAGGGAAAATTGATGTACAGCTTCGAAACACAGCTCGCTTAGTTTATTATAGGTATTTCCATAGTGTTATGTCCTACGGTATTCTGGTTTGGGGTAAGGCAGCTGGGGGCCGATTTTTGACTGTCGAGCGCTCGAAAGTTTCACTCGGAAGTGAGCAAAATCTTCGAAACCGTTTTTTGAAATACAACCGGTGGAATTGAAAACGAATGCTGTGGACCACTCGTCTTTAAATTTTCTATCGCAAGTAATTTCAAAAATACGGTTTCACATATTTTGCTCACTTCCGAGTGAAACTTTCGAGTGCTCGAAAGCCAAAAATCGCCCCCCTGACATACAAACTGTATTTGTGTTACAAAACAGGGGATTATCTAACAGACAAAAATGCATGGCCTAAACCCGAAACTTAGTCAATAATAATTTATTCAAATGCAAAAGCTTTATCTTGTCTAGGGGACACCGTTTATGTAGGAAAACATATCGAAACTTTTATGTGGTCGTCTTGTACCGTCTTATATAAACATAAATAGGTGTTTCTTTTCCTTTTCTCCCTCTGTCTCTGTCGTAAGATTTTTGGCATGTTTTCCTGCTGAACTACGCATGGTATTTTTATAAGTACCTATAATAAGTAATTTAATATTTATTGCTTTATATAATGCTAGACTAAGTAGTAACCATTGTAATATGTTTAAAAAAATGACTGACGGCTGAGTTTCTTGCGGCGTTTCTTCTCAGAAGTGGTCTCCTCTTGGGAAGCGCTGGTAGATTCTCGACGTGTAAAAGTGCCCGTGCGGCCTACTTACTGAATAAATATCTTTATCTTTATCTTATCTTAGAAACACTTTTTTATTATTTTTGTAATATTTCCCCGCAGGTTGTGCCTGACCAAACTGGACATTCTGGACACGCTTGACGAGATCAAGATCGCCGTGGCGTACAAGCTAAACGGGAAGCGGATCGATTACTACCCGGCCTCGATGTCCGAGCTCGGCGACGTAGAGGTACATTTACACTTACAACTTCACTAACGCATGCAGAGTAATACTCGTACTACAGTCACGAGATTAAATTTGGTACTCCCTTAGGTCCAAAGTCAATCTGACAGTCTACAACAATAAGGTTGAGTTTCCTAAAAGTTACAAATGACTTGACATCTCTAATGACCAGAGGCCGGAATTCTTGTAGCACTTTTGACCTCTCATAGGGACTTCTAGTCTATCGACTTCCGATATACATATGTATATCGATAAATACAGAATATTTTTTTTATATACTCTTATGAGTAGAATTAAACAACAGGCAGTCTTATCACGAATGAGCGATCTCTTCGATATAACTTTCGGATACCAAGTTTTTGGAAATTTTAAATAGGAATTAAAATAATAATATTTTCACATTTTTGTTGCCTTTTAAACTTTTTCGAAAGAAATTGCAACAAGAATTGCTATCGATTGTTTTCATTGCAAATCTATTAGTTATCTGAAAGAGATCGGTCTTTAGCGATAAGATCGCCTGTTGTTTACCTGTGCTTTTAATATTCTTTAATATGTTGTGTTCTATAATGTATCGATAAAATATGTATCGGAAGTTGATAAACGAGAAGTCCCTATGACAGCTCAAAAGTGCTACGAGAATTCCGACCTCTGCTAATGACATTAACGACTTTAAGCATATTTTTCTTCAAATGGGTCCCAAAATAACGCTCGTGACCGTACAATCAGGAAGAATTTTATGAGTGGGAATTTGCATCTACCAGTGGGTACATAAAGATCAATTACTATTGTTCCATAATGCCAATTTAAATTTTAACAAAGAAAAATGAATTTTATTTCTATTTTAAAATGATATAAATTAAATTACGAGTATGAGGGGGAAGGGGAGGAGTGTTGAAAGTGCTCCTCGCGAAAAACCGTTTCGGTAGGCCAAACGTGCCTCCTCTATGCTTCCCTTTTTAGGGTTCCGCATCCGAAGGGAGGCCATAAACATACCTACGCTCTCCTTCTTAACATTAAAGAGTTGAATTTTTTGGTAATACGATACCTATTGTATCTTGACTTTACCAAATCATCATTTGACAAATTGTATCATTATACAAACTTTCATTTCGCAAAAATGTGACTGTGCTTAAACCATTACATATAACATAGGTAACATGGGCTTATTAACCTTTTCAACGCCACAGTCGGCTCTGGCCGTCAACTAAAAGTCGTGCCACTGACGCCACGTCGGCTACAGCCGACAAGAGTTCAATATTAAAAGAGACTTTGTTTGTTAGCAATAAGGTATAATTTGCATAGCATAGCAAACATGTTTGGCGTGTGGGTGGCACATTTTGTATTCGACGTATGGCGTTCAAAAGGTTAAATAAGTATGGTTAGGTTAGATTAATGACCACAAAAAAAAATGTGGCTGGAATATAGTTTGTCAAATGATGATTTGTGAAAACATTAGTGAACCAATAGAATATTCTGAATGAAGCCAATGTTTATCAGGTGGAGTACGTGACGCTGCCCGGCTGGACGAGCTGCATCGAGGCGGTGCGCACGCTGGACAAGCTGCCGGAGCAGGCGCGCGCGTACGTGCGCGCCATCGAGAACTTCCTCGAGCTGCCCGGTGAGTACACGGCATGGCAGGCTGGTGGTGTACAATCTAGGTCGGTTTGACCTGAATACGACGACGCAGTGGCCTATTTGGTAGTGACCCTGCCTACGAAGCTAGCGGTTCCGCGGTAAAGGCAGATATTTGTGTGACAAGCGCGAATATTTGTTGCTGCGTCTTGGATACTTTCTCTGTATTTAAGTCCTAGTTTCTGCTCGCGACTTCGTCCGCGTAGATTTCAATTATTGTTATCTCGAGAACTTTTAAATTTTCCGGGATGAAGTAATAAAAATATCTCCGTAACTAGTAAAAATCGCTGAACATACATAGGGGTTAAATCGATAGCTTTTTAGCTGCTCTATCAGCCCTTGGCGGGTTGACGTTGGTTTCTGGGACTACCTGTATAAGTGTGTTCATCGTTGTCTAGTGATCATTAATGTACCTTGTCACTTTAACGTCGTGTTAGAAATGTCATACAAAATTTTGAAACGATTCAAAGCGACAAGCTACATAAATGATCAGTTATTTATGCTGTTGAATGTACAAGCCTAGAGCTTAGTTTGGGACTAGGTCAATGTGTGTGACATTATCCCCTGATTTTACTGACAATAAAAGTTCATAACTGACGTGTTTTATTTCCAGTGCAATACATCGGAGTGGGCCCTGGCCGGGACAGCATCATCCGGATAGAGTAGCATTTGTGTCAAACATTCACTCGAGTACTCAGCGCCAGTTAACGTTCATTCGAGTTCGCGGAGAGCCCTTTCGACTACCTTCAACTTCTATACTTAAAAATATGCATGTTATATTACTTATAATTATTATAACACAGTTATATAATGTCCTGCCAAGTCAATAGCAGGATCTCAAATAAAACTCCTGTAGCAATCATAATCTCATTGCTAATAGGAGAGGATTAAGGTAGCCCGTTGCCTCCCATATTTTGTTTGGTCATAATATTGACATAATTATTGATAGTTATAATTTTTATAGCGCTGAAACCGTAAACTTTTCACAATTTCTTAAATATCTAACACTAAGGCTAGGTTAGGTTTGATATATAAAAAAGTAATAGTCTTAAAAAATATGTTATTATGAATTGCAATAAATATGACCTCAAACACATTATGACCAAAAATAATTATGACAAACCTAACCCACGGATTGAATCTACTTTGTCAATTGAATCTGAGATGATGTTTATTGGCATAGGGGGCAGATTAAAGTCTATTAATTAAGATTTAAGTCTTCGATGTACAGTCAAAAGCATATACAGCCATATCGCGTCAAATATATTTCTCGGTGGTATAGAGGCGTATAGATATTTTTGACGTCTTGGGAACGTGCATAATATTTATGACTTTGACTGTACAGACCTGCGTGTGAATTCAACCTTTCAAAAGTTTAAAAGTGCGCAAAACTTTGCGGTACAAATGGAAAATGAAGCGGCAAGTAGCAACAAACACGCTGCTGGTTTCACACTGGGGCAGAACAGTAGGCAGCAGAGTACTGCTACTGTGTGATTGCACAAAACAGTACAGGGGGGTTATTATGATATAGCTACGCAGTTCAGTTTACGCTGAGAGAAAAGGACAGAGCTATATAACTGCTATAGCTCTGTCACTTACTCTCATCGTAAAATGAAATGCATAGTCATGTCATAATAGCCCCTGATCTGTCTCTGCCAATGATATTTTATGATGGGTTTATGCTCATACTAAACACATTCAAAACCCGTCCCCGATCATTGAAAGTTCCTACGTTTCCATATATACGGCAATCCGTAGCGAACGCTAGAAAGAGATAAATAGTGATTTTAAAAATCATTGACGTTGACGCATGCGTGTCAGCGGCCGCGGCGCAACTGATTGGTAGTAAGAGAATAGTTTGGCAATTTGCCTTCCATTTTTAAGACCTTTTTTGCGTGTAGATAACGTATCTAAATATGAAATATCATTGGGCTCTCCGTATGCGTTCACAGTTGCAGTACTCTGCTGTCCACTGTTTTGCATGAACCAGCATAAGACAGGTCGAATTTCAAGTATAGATGTTGAAGGTACCCAAAGGTAAGGTAGGGCTACTCATATTAGGCTTTTACTTGTTTGTTCAGCTTGCAACTGAACGCGTAGCCCTGATTTAAACTTATGGAGGGTGCCGGCGGCGGCGCAATTAGAATCAGTATTGTTACGGTGTGATATCGGCAGGGATCGAAAAATGCGAGCAAAATTCATTGAAGTGCTAGGGTTGTCACTAATAATATAATCGAATAAATTAAATATGTATGAAGGAATGTGTTTATACTTGTTATCATTATGGTAATAACTTGCCCCTATCAGTGTTCATGGTTTACTATAATGTTAAACTAAAACTTATTAGAATTGATAAGGATATTGTCTATAGATTTACGAGTAATATCTTGTCATGATTGTCAATCTGATTTTATTATAATTGCATTATCTCGCCATCGTACTTGCGAAAATTATTACTTACTATCCCCAAGTCTAAAATTGGGAATTATTTGATTTGAAATTGTAAATATAATAGAATAATATACCAGCCAGTAAACTGAGTTTCGGATTGTGTTCAAATTCATCGGTAAAAAAAAGTGTTATTTTAGTACCTAATATTTTAGTTCATAAATTTTGAACCATCGCCAACCCTAACTGGTCGTCATACGTCATTTCAATGGATTTTGCTCGCATTTAACGATCCCTGGTTATCGGATTTATTGTTAATTTCGTCTTAGTGTGCGTTGCAGGTCTTTTAGTGTAGTGGAGATAAGTTGTAAGGAGGTCGACGCAATTAAGGAACTGTTAAAACCAGAAAAATTCTAGTAATTGAAAGTAGTTGCCATCCCTAAAATCTGGTTACCACAAGCTGAAAACCCCGGATTTTTTAAGTTTAAAACCAGGATTTATGATATCAACATGTTTTTTAAGGAACTTGGTTAAAATAATATTTAGGCGGCGATTAGTAGCTTGAAAACTTTTGAAACCGACCTTCAAATTAACGCATTCACTGCCAGTACTGTTTTTTGAACTTTCACCAGGTGCCACATCTTTTGCTTTATACGGAGCTTGCCTACTGTAAGAACGCGCATATGCGTAGAGGGCACTGGGTGGAACTCACGTACGCATATATGCGTCGGTGGCAGTGAATGCGTTAAACGTCTGGACGCTCTCTAAACTTGGAAAAATCCGGGGAAACCTAAACGACGGATGGTAAACGTAAGTGAAAGGGGAGCTGAATCTTATCGTCATTGCTTTGAAAAAACCTCGTATTAGGCTCGATTTAGACCAAGCGAACGAACAAAAATTCTATTCATTATCTCTTTTGTTTTCTTTTTATAAATAAAGACAAAACATGTTCTAGAACACTTGTTCGCTTGGTCTAAACGCACCTTTACATATTTCGTGACGTACAATTTTAAACTTAAATTATGTTCAAACTCGTACATCTCGAAATTTCAGATACGAGTTTTTTCCAAAGTAGTAACGATATATCTCTGTCCCTTTGCTTACCTGGAACTTGTCTGGTCTTAGCAGTTCATAATACGGCATAATTTTTGCATTATTATGTAAAACAATGAAGATATTGAGTTAGTTAAATGTCTAGCCCACTGTACAACTTTTTTTTCCAATATGGCCATTGGAAATGAAATCCATTGCAAAAGAGACAAAATTGATATTACTTTGTTTCTATAACTAACAGTCAAATTATAAAATTAACTCAATGGTATACGCAATAGGTTCATATTTCATTGGCAAGTTTCGTTGCACAGTGGGCTAGACCGGATTACAGTTGCAAAAATAATCAAAGGAACACCACAGCATCGATAAATCCCTTGGTGTACAGTCTTTATCGCGGTGGATAAAGCATCTGTCACTGTCGCACTTACTTACTGGTCAGAAAGTGACAGACGTTTTGTCCACAAGATAAACACGACCATAATAGGTCCGCAGAATTACTACCGCTTCACTTTACATTTTCTAACCTTCAGAACTGCAACGCACAGCGCGGACGCTACACGGTGCTTAGTACAAATGGACGTCCGACGTCAATGAATAGTCAAATAACGCGGTTCCCTTAGAAGCAATAATTAAATACGCTTTAGATCGTTAATTAACATAGATTAACATCCTTCATAAGTTGTACGAAAACACCAATGTTAGGCAATTCATAGTATTATAAAATACTAAGACTTACGATGTAGATTATGAATATTAAATTACTGTCGGTTATGCCATTTGCGTGTTAGTTTAACAGGATCGGCCTTACCGAAGTTGAAATAAAATACGTTGAAGCTGCGTCACAATCGCAAAAAGTTACATGACGTCACAGTATGAACAGTAGTTCGTCTTCAAACAAAGGTGTGCATGTGTGCGTGCCTCCACCGTACGCACCGCGAGCCACCACATGCAAACTCAACCGGACGCACCAAGCCGGTTTAGTCGGGGCCGCGCCATTACCACGTATGTTGCGTGCGTATTCATCAACACAACCCTAGCGCCCGAGCGGCAATAGGTAACAGAAACTCCTAAAGCGTCGGAGACGAACTATTTTCTATTTATACTATGATGGCGTTATTTTGGACGTGACCACACCGGTCGGCGAAAGAAGCGTTAACGTGGCGTCAGCGTATTTTAAGCTTCATTGTGGTCGATCCTTACACCGGATCTGTTGGGAGTTTTGCTTGCGTGCATCAACGTATAAACGCATTCATTAACGATCTCAATATTTGTTTAGATTTAATGGCCGCTTACCAAGATCGTCAATAAATACGCTACGGAAGTGTTCCTGCATGTATAGCAGAAACATCAATCATTTTAATTGAGCACAAATGGAATTAACTTGAATGTATTGTTGATATATTTACTAACTTTTTGACTATGTAGAATTTTACATGTTTAGCTTAAATATGCAGAACGGCTTGCCAAAAGCTTGTCTATACGGTTGTACGTGTTATATTATCGATATTGTTCAATCTATCGATAGTATAAAGCACAGCCTTTAAATGAATTTATTAAATGTGGTATGTATGTACTTATGTCTTTCTTTTTACGCACGTCCCATTCCAAAGATCTTTATAAATCATTTATGTAAGTACTTACATTGGAAATCATTGTTTCGCGTTTACAACATTCTTTAAGATGTGTTTTATGTGATATCTATACTATATTTGTAATGTAAATATTTCATACTATTATGATTATCAAATAAATGGTTTATTCTTTTACTTGTTTGTTTTATGCCCAGTGGTTGTCTAGTTTTGTCAAAAAACAATATTTTGTTTCTATATTATGCTCGCGTACTGTAAAAATGCACACATACTTCAGAACCTCTATTCTACAACGTTAAACAATTTTGCTTCTAACCTGTTACCGTATTGTCAACGTTTTGATAGCTCTTATTTACTTGATAATAATAGCGACCGAGATAAAAAGTATACCATAATAGGTCAAAAGCAATATTCGTTATCATCGTAGAACAGAGGCCCATTACCGAGTGAGTCATTAAGATGTTCTTGCATTACAGCTTGGTGCGACTGACACTTGGCGGTTTACAGCGGTTCATTTTATGTGACTAGTGACGGAATAGTTTTCAATGTGGATTTCAAAATATCGATTAAGTTCTAAAATATAATCGAACTGAAATTTTGAACAGATAAAGACCGTAATCCCATGGACCATAGTTAAGCAATTTAAACTTAAATATCTGGTTAGATTTAAAAAAGTTTAATGACAGTTTTTACCCCTTTCTCGTATAATACTGTCGTTACATGCAGTGGGCCAAGGTGTATAAAGTGGGGCGTAATTCCATGTCAATATCCACGGGATTTCTGATCTTATTACGTCTTATTTTGCACGGCTTTATGTTAGGCAATGTTTATGACTTCCAACATCTTCAAACATCACAAAAACTAATTGACACGTTGCGTCTTGCCACTCTATTGAAACTTCATCCTTGATCAAATCTCAAATGCGTACATTTTGTAAAATAACTAATAATGACAGAATTAAAAATGATCACCTATGACCCCTTTATTTATGAGGTTGACTATTCACTCATTTTACATAAGTAAAATAACGAGATCTATCGTTACACGATGTCCCATCACTAAAAGAGAGTCTGTCGCTACGGGACACGCAAACGACGGTATGACGTCTCTTAATGTTTTTAAATTTATTTGCTATTCACCTAAATGGTAAGCTACTTGTTTCGTACATTCATAACATTTTTTTAAGAATTGAATCTTACGCCAATTATATAAGGCACACCTAAAAATACAGGTCGATTCACAAGAGTAGGCACGAATGGAATGAACAAAAGTAATGTCACCTATCACTGTGTAAGTGCGGTCCTTTGAACCGATGTTCGAATTTCAAACCGAAACCCTGTTATTAATTTACACACTTGTATACTTTCGTTCACTCATTCAATCCATTCGTGCCAATTCTTGTGAATTGACCTGTATCTGCCTACGTTTCTCGACCGTGGTAACTTCCACAAGTACCACAAGTAGTAAAGGAACGTTACGCCAAATTGTCCTAAGCAACAATGCGAGAGCTAGACAGGCATTAAAAAATGCAGAAGTGGATTGTTGTCTTACTCTCTTTCAAGTTAGAATAAGACAGCAAACAATTTCTGCAATTTTTATTGCTAGTCTATAAACCTCACTTGATACCGCTATACCGGAGTCGACAGATCGACAGATGGCAACAACCCGGTAAGACCTAAATTAATATCACTATCTTTGTCTAGTACCCATTAATTTGAGCTTAGTTTGGGACTAGGTCAATTGGTGTGAGGTTGTCCCCTGATATTATTATTATTTATCACAACACTGCTCGGAAATATGGCCATAGATGGTCTTGTTTGGGATCACAAAACGTCACTTATAAGGACAGACCAAGAATGTTTTTCTCGCGCTTTTGCTGATTGGTCGAGAACATTGTTGTCCAACTTTAAGAACCAATGAAAATAATCAATCAAAATGAAAAATTTAAATCGACCAATCAGAACGCACCATTTTGTGTCGTAAAATATTAGGTGTATTTTTGCTAAAAGATACACAGACTAAAAACTATGTCACTGCTTTTTTTTTAATGTAATTCAAACTTGGCCCCTAATCTCGAACCACTAGAGATGAAATTACATGGGAGATTTGGCGAAACAAATACAATTTTATATGGAGTTAACATCTTCCTCTCGCATGTTAGTTTATTCATCTTTCATCTCGAGTGCCACGAGAATAGGGGACCAGATTAAAAAAAAGTTATCTATGGTAAAATTGGCGGTGATGTCAAATTAAAGTGAATTAAAATTTGAGTTTTGAATATGAATTATTATTTTATTTCCTCTCAGTAGTTGTGAAAAGCACTATGTCTGCCTCGGTAGAAAGTGCAATTTATGGACTCGTACACTAGAGGGCCTCAACTACGTTTCGGCCCTCTATATGACTCGTCCAAAAATCGCGTACTTTCTATCCTCTGCAACAATGTACTATAGTCAAGCTTTGGGCTCTATCCAAATGATTTTTTAGCCCTTATTGTTTCTATATAGTAAAATTGTATTGTTGATGTTATCGTAGCTCTTACTTTCTAGTGAATAACAGCTACAATACAAAAGTTACAAGGGTACGTATATTGCGTAAGTAGTAGACTACTGCCAGTAGGTAGTCTTTTATACTTAAGTAAAAAAAAACATCAAAATTTCCTCTATAATTTTATTCCATTAGCTAAATACAATTATTTACATGTATTAATAATTATTAAAATTGTAGTCAATTCAATTTTATCTTATAATTGAGTAATAAAATAATATGTCATATCCCTGTAAAAAAAGATAAACCGTTACATACATCAAATCATAAAAAATAATGTAATTAGATGTCTAATTATTTCCAAGTAATTATTTGTAACAATTGACAAAAGGTTTTTTTTGAAAAGGTGTTAGTTTTGTCTCTAAAGCATTTTTTAAAATTATTTACCGAGAAAAAAAAACAGTGTTGGATACGCCCACTTTGGACTAGTGGCATAAGAATAAATACTATTAGAAGGGTAACTTCATCCCCACCACGCGCGCTCTCGCGTGGCCTGTCAACAGTCCAGCACTACTTATCGCAGCTAACACTAGCGGGTTGCCACACGGAATCGGCGCTTTGAGTAATCGTGCAACAATATTTCAAATGAAGCTCTCAAAGGCACCACGGTCTACGCAAACTGTGGTTTTACCATACGAAATTGTTAGTTCCGTATTTGACCACGTGCTTTACGATAATAATTGTAGGACGATATCAACGAAGTTTGAATCTTTATTTATTATTTGTAACATAAACACATTAAGTAAAGAGCGTTAAAATGAAAGAATTAAATAAATACATTATTTACCTATGCACTTTACGTTTTATCCAATATTACTTAATCGTAATTAAGTAAGTCTAAGATAGTATTTCAGTGGTTATGTTATAAATGAAGGAGTTGCTAAATTAATTAATAAAATGGACAAATACGTACTACATATTATATGAATTAGTTTTATTGGCTTTGCGTTTGTTCTTACAACTTTAATTAATAAAAAAATTTATTTTTTACATAGACTAGTTAGCGCAAACTTGTGCCGCTGTCATCCGCTGTCACACTCATAAGTCAGTGGAACTATTGGAAAGTCTTACGAATTTGAAATTTTACGGACATTATAGTTTAGGGCTCAGTTAGTATTATATACCTGTGACAACCCTAATTTTGCGACAGGCGAGAGAGGGGTAAGGCGGGGCGAGGGGCGTTGTAGGTAATTGTTTGACGGCTTTGCTGTCAAATCCATACAACGACGCCGAAGATGCCCTTCTAATAGTTTTTATTTATTCTTATGCTAGTGTCGGAATGACATCATATTATTTCTAACCGCCTTTTGTTTTTTTTTCAAGTGTAGCACTAGCTGTGGCGTAGAAGATATCATGTGGCGTTTAAGCTCTTTAGTCATTAGCACAAATTTGTTCATTTTCTCAGCAAATAAAGAACAAAAAAAAAAGTTTTTAAGACGAACCTCTACATGCAAGTTTTTTTTTTCAGAATACCTTTTAATAAAGCTCCTGTTTTCAGTTGTAACGCAAGGCTGCAAAGTTGATATCGAACTCTAATGTTGGTATTGAGGGCAAGCGAAGGACTGTCATTTTTGACGCATCTCGAGACGAGCATTAGAGTTGAGTTTAGTTTATTAATCCAGCCCTAAAATTGAACCTCGAGCGATGCGAGCGTGTTTTACGTTTCTCGCGCACTTTAACAAATGAAAATCGTCACACGTTATTGAGTCCTTTGTTCGTCTATACGCTTTCAACAAATCGCTGCTTCCTTTATCAAGGCTTGGCAAAACAATGTACCTAATTAGTTTTTCTGTGAAGCGAATGTGGGTCACTAGTACAATGAGTATCATCAGTATTCGGTTTGTTTTTTTTTTGATACTATCTTAATGATCGAGTTATTTTGTGTAGCAGTTAAGACATAACATGAGAGCACGACAAGATCCTAAATGTGATGCTACTCGTATTTATGTCTAGATCAAAGACAAAAATATTGCTTATTTAGTACTCAAAAATACGTAAACAAACAAACAAATGCCTTGAACTCATATATAGCATATAAAAGCTTCATATAAATGTAAAGAAGCACCTGATCAAAGTTCTGTGAACAATCCCGGCAGTGAATTCAATCAGAGTGATTAAATAAGTTTCATATAAATATCGGTTGAGGAAATAAAAGTTATCCATTCTTAAAACAAATTCGCCCCTCCGGTCGACTTTGGCCTTTTCCTAATTTGTATCTTTCCAAACTTGTCCACCTCTTAACCTGTCTCTTTCTTAACATGTCCACTTCTAAAATTTACTATTTCCTAATTTGGCCACTTCCTAATTAGTATATTTCCTTACTTGTACACTTTGTAATTTATCTTTCCTAATTTGGTCACTTCCTAACTTGTCCACTTCCAGAATCGTATACTTCCTAAATTGACCACTTCCTAATTCGCCTATTAATAGTGCATTGTGCAACGAGGGCCGTAAGTAAGGGATTACTAACTAGAGGCTACTAGAAGCCCGACGCCGAAGGCGGAGGGCTTGTAATGACCCGAGTTTGTAATCCCCTTACTGCCCGTGATACACACAATGTTTTTCATCACATTACCGTATTATCAGTCACCGTAGCCTTTAGGGAGCTGACTATCAAGGAAAAGGACGTTGTAGAAGTTGACAAATTGGGAAGTTGGCCATTCTGGAAATGGACATGTTATGAAAAAATACGAATAGAGAAATGACTGTTTAGGAAGTAGTCAATTATGGATTCTATAAAGTGACAACTTAGGAAAAGGACGATGTTGGACTGGACGAATTAGGAGGTGGACAAGTTTGGAAAGATACAAATTAGGAAAAGGCCAAAGTCGACCGGAGGGGAATTCGCGTGGTTTATAATTTAACGCCGAGGGCTATACATGCTAAAATACCTAGTTATAGTTTTATTCGCTGTCATATTTTCCTCCTTGACCGTGCAAAATATTGTCAAATTCCAGTCCATAAAACAAAACCGAAACAATCCAAAATCAGTCTCACAGCAACCCATCCCGTAAAGCTTAATCTAAACAATCAAGGAATGTAGCACGAGGTTAATTGGCGCAATCGGTGTTCAGTCTCTCCCGTTGGGCGACACGTTCCGGTCCCGCTTGAGCTTGTTCTTGCGCGGCGCGCGGTGGCGGTCGCGCTTGCGGCTGGAGGAGGAGCAGGAGGAGGAGGGCGAGGAGTCGGGCGGGGAGCCCGCGTCCTCCGCGCCCGCCGCCTCGCCCGCGCCCGCCTCCAGCACCGCCGAGCGCAGCGCGCGCCGCTGCTCCTCCGTGTGTTGCGGGCAGCGGGTGGATCTGACCATTTTCAATGCATTAGGCGGTTGTCCCACCACCGACGATGAGCGCAGCGGAAAAGCCAGCGAAAAACATTCTACATCATTCATCACATTAGCGGACCGGCCATACTTGTGTGTGTAGATGAATGCATGTTGTCTCAGAGTGCGTAACTGTCGCGGCTAAGCGGTGTGTGTCGAAAGGCGGTACAACTACAAGGGTGACCCAGCCCTGAGATAAAATAACTATACTGATGATGAGTTCTAATTTAAGTACATAAACCAACGGTAATTGAAACAACGGTCTTATGGTAAAAGAAAAACATCGTGAGGAAACCTGCATATTCGAACAACTATGTAAATATGTGACAACAGTTATTGCACAAAAGATCCCACAAGGTATGCAAAGGGGCCCATCTATACAGGATAAGATACCAATAAAAACTCAAGTTAAACTTACCTAGTGCACAACTTCTTGGTATGCTCCGAAACCACACCACAGATCTGCAACAGCAAGTTCTTCTTCTCGTTTGCAGTCATGGTCTCGTAGGTCACGCCGTCGTTCGATTCCGAGTGGTGCGTACCGTTATTCCTGGTGCCACTGAAATTACCATAATAGTTATATTTATACAGAGCGGCATACATACATTCCTTGAACATTTGGTCGGTCACAACACTCGCATAAAAAAAAAGAATCCCTTATCACAAAAAGCTTCCCCTTCTTTGAGCCTAATATTCCAAAATCAAGTTAGTAACAACTTGATAAAGAATAAAATTTATATTTATGACAAGGAAACTTGGAATCCTGTCACATTTGAGAACTTGTTATTCAGTAATAATAACAACTCCTCTAAAATACAAAATCATCACCACCATCATCATTATTAATTGCTTGGATTCGATTTAAGACTCGTAATAGAGCTCCATTAGAAACAATTTTCCAATCAAAATTCTGTTAACAAATCAACAGGTTATCTACGGTCACAAGCGTTAATTTGGGACCCATTTCAAGAAAAATATGCTTCAAGTCGTCAATGTCATTAGCGATGTCAAGTCATTTGTAACTTTTAGGAAACTCAACCTTATTGTTGTAGAATGTCAGATTGACTTTGGACCTAAGGTGGGTACCAAATTAAATCTCGTGACTGTACAACGGTTCCAAATATACAACTATTCAAGGTTAGGACGGACAAGAAATGCTTAGTAATAAATACTTAATGTCTCATTTTCCATCCTCTGGTTACAGAACCTAAATACTTACTTATGTATTTT
This sequence comes from Acleris literana, assembly GCA_946894065.1. Classification (NCBI taxonomy): domain Eukaryota; kingdom Metazoa; phylum Arthropoda; class Insecta; order Lepidoptera; family Tortricidae; genus Acleris; species Acleris literana. The sequence continues at coordinate 4,575,155 of OX335685.1, read as the reverse complement.
GTTCGACTTCTTGTTCTTGATCCTGCGTTTGCGCCGCTCGTTCTGCAGCGACCCGCCGGCCCAGTCGGCGTCGTCCTCGTCGTCGCTGAGCAGTCCCGCGTACGACGTCGGCTCGCGGCTGTTCGACGCAATGCGACGCGACGCGATGCGGGAGCTGTTGCGGCCCATGCCTGGGAATATCAGGTTATTTAAAAAAAACTGAATAATCATTAGAACTTGAAAATTAAATCCTTAGGCCGGAATTACACCTGTAAGTTATTACAGTAAGTTTTGAAACAAAACTATATGCAAGAGAGAGATGCAGATATTTGCCACTCACTCTTACACATAGTTGCGTCTCAAAACTTACAGCAATAACTTACAGGTGAAATGCTGGCCTAACATAAATGAGAAAGTTTGTTTTGTTCATTTATTCCATATTTATACTATAAATAGCCCTAGGTCTTGGAGGAGGAAAACGGTAGTTTGAATTGTCTCCAAAGTCACAATATATGTTTAAAAAAATTCAAATGCTGAAGAGGAGGCAACTTCCCGCTCTGGTTTCGAAATCATAGATTCAGGGCTGTAGTTGAATGCCACAACAATTAGTACAGGTACCTAAATAAACCTATTGTCCCTTTGACATGGGCAGTTACAACAAAGAAACTTGTTTTTAACATAAAAGTAAGTTTATTGAGAGACTCATTATCGGTTTAGATACAAAAATTAATTAAATAGTGTACTTTGAATATTATCTGTTAAAGTTTATAACAAATGAGTCATTGTGTCTGTGTAATGTTACATACAAAGTTCAGTATGATTCAATGCTTTAACAATGTGGCACCATGTGGCACTATCAAATAGAGGCCTGAAACAGGCTGCTAACATGACAATAGCTGGCAATTGCACACTCTTGCTAAGGAGTAAAAAAAATTAAGAAAGATGTATACCTACATCTAGAAGTCTACTGAGAAATTTTATGTTTAGAGCTGCATTAACCCTATTTCTTTCTCATGATCAAAACAACTGAAAAAAGATTTTAAAGTTTCAAACCATATCAATAATTCCTGAGAGAATTGCAAAGGCAATTAACACATTTACTGCATCCATTTTTCTTTTAAGTACTTTCTGACAAATTAATTTATAATTCTATTTTCTTCTATTGTACATGTTAACTTCGCCATGGGATATATATATATTACTTGTTAGTGGAATGTGTTCGGACCCAAACCAAGAGGGAAGGATTACTTGTTCAGATCAATTTGAACATATTGAACATCGGACTGTTTCAGTCCATTTTGGCAGAGCCAGCGACGGATGCTGCAAAATTAGTTTATAGTTTTTTGAACAAGTAGTCCTTCCCCTTCCTCCTTCCCTTTTTTTCTGAATGACGTCTGTTTGCATTTATTATTGTAGAGCTTTGTCCAACGGGGCTGCCGTGATCAAGATTGATCAAAGCCCCTAACCTTAAAGATTATAAATAAATAAAAAAAACTTCGCCATAAAAAAGGCTGTTTTTATTAATTTTGGTTAATGTAACCCCCTTGTTCTACTTGTTCAATCCGTTCGCGAATTCCGTTTCATACCAGTTAATGAGGTACAGGCAGGCCATGTTTCCTTTATTATATCTGTCTTGTTCATGTAAAGCTGTATACTTTGTCGGTGTTTCTAATAAATAAATAATAAATAATAATAAATTTACTGCAACAGACGGCACCAGGGCCCACGCTCTGAAGCCCATAGCTATTTTTGCAAACTGAAGAATTGATATGCTCACCTCATTTTGGAAACAATTCAAAAATTCTTATTCTGGAGTGAATCTACTAAACCAGAACATCAGACCAGAGCATGATTGCAAATAAGAAGCACAAGAAACCCTAGTGTGAATACTTTTAATAGTGCAAGTATTGCCATATTTTAGCAGCTTCATCTAGGTAGTAAGAATTTTATTGCACTCCTCAGTGTTTGCCAAGCACAAGTATTAAATCAGGCTGTGCTATTTCAATAAAGGGTAAATGCCTCACTTAAAAAAACAAAAGAAACATATTAAAACTATTTTTGCTACTTTTAATAGATATTTAAACTACCTACTATACTAGGGCACAAAAATAGTTTAAAGATGTCATATTAATAAAAATGTGTGGCTAAGTTTGGTATAATTTTAGGCCTGTAAGTAGCAGTGCAATATTATGTGTATGGACTGATAATGTATGAAATACAAGTAGCTTCAGTATGTTTTTTTAAATGCGATTGACCAGCAAATCTAAAAATACACAAGTTCTCAATCTCTCAGTAAAAAAACAGATGAAGGATAAATTTCTTACGATATTCAAAACTTACCCATGCATTTTTCTAAATGCGGAGCGAACCTTGTCGCCGACACTGGTCGCTCGCAATTTGGACACGAACAGTTGGTATCAGGGGTCTTTTTTAACACAGAAAAACCAAACACATCGCATTCCGGGGAATTGATTATCTTGTATGCCTCTTCATCTTCCTTTTCTCCTTCAATTAATTCCGTAAGTCCAGTCTTGAGGCCGTGATGAAATTCGAAGATAAACCCGATAGCAACATCGTCCAGAACACTATCATAAATAAAACTAGCCGCACTCTCAGCATTGCTCTCACTTTGCATTATCTCAAAGAATTTCTTATTTAAATCGTTCATACTAAGTTCACTTGAAATTGTATTCATCGTGACTATTGTAAAAGTAAAATAAATAAACTAATTTTATTCTCAACGCACTGACACAAACCTGACATAAGATGAATGAATGGAAAAAAGGATTTGTTTAAATCACAGAAATAAAAAAAACTTCGCCATAAAAAAGGCTGTTTTTATTAATTTTGGTTAATGTAACCCCCTTGTTCTACTTGTTCAATCCGTTCGCGAATTCCGTTTCATACCAGTTAATGAGGTACAGGCAGGCCATGTTTCCTTTATTATATCTGTCTTGTTCATGTAAAGCTGTATACTTTGTCGGTGTTTCTAATAAATAAATAATAAATAATAATAAATTTACTGCAACAGACGGCACCAGGGCCCACGCTCTGAAGCCCATAGCTATTTTTGCAAACTGAAGAATTGATATGCTCACCTCATTTTGGAAACAATTCAAAAATTCTTATTCTGGAGTGAATCTACTAAACCAGAACATCAGACCAGAGCATGATTGCAAATAAGAAGCACAAGAAACCCTAGTGTGAATACTTTTAATAGTGCAAGTATTGCCATATTTTAGCAGCTTCATCTAGGTAGTAAGAATTTTATTGCACTCCTCAGTGTTTGCCAAGCACAAGTATTAAATCAGGCTGTGCTATTTCAATAAAGGGTAAATGCCTCACTTAAAAAAACAAAAGAAACATATTAAAACTATTTTTGCTACTTTTAATAGATATTTAAACTACCTACTATACTAGGGCACAAAAATAGTTTAAAGATGTCATATTAATAAAAATGTGTGGCTAAGTTTGGTATAATTTTAGGCCTGTAAGTAGCAGTGCAATATTATGTGTATGGACTGATAATGTATGAAATACAAGTAGCTTCAGTATGTTTTTTTAAATGCGATTGACCAGCAAATCTAAAAATACACAAGTTCTCAATCTCTCAGTAAAAAAACAGATGAAGGATAAATTTCTTACGATATTCAAAACTTACCCATGCATTTTTCTAAATGCGGAGCGAACCTTGTCGCCGACACTGGTCGCTCGCAATTTGGACACGAACAGTTGGTATCAGGGGTCTTTTTTAACACAGAAAAACCAAACACATCGCATTCCGGGGAATTGATTATCTTGTATGCCTCTTCATCTTCCTTTTCTCCTTCAATTAATTCCGTAAGTCCAGTCTTGAGGCCGTGATGAAATTCGAAGATAAACCCGATAGCAACATCGTCCAGAACACTATCATAAATAAAACTAGCCGCACTCTCAGCATTGCTCTCACTTTGCATTATCTCAAAGAATTTCTTATTTAAATCGTTCATACTAAGTTCACTTGAAATTGTATTCATCGTGACTATTGTAAAAGTAAAATAAATAAACTAATTTTATTCTCAACGCACTGACACAAACCTGACATAAGATGAATGAATGGAAAAAAGGATTTGTTTAAATCACAGAATGACAAACGAATGACTCGAAAGCTGAAAAGGAACAGCAGGATTCTTGTTGCTCAGATTTATTTAACACTTTGGTGCATGTAAAGAATAAAGTATAAATAAATAAATTACGATATTTTACAATCACACTCTACTCCGAGAACCCACTGATAATTGTGCTGGTAACACGGAGAGTCACTGTCAAACGTCAGAATTCTCCCGCGGCATTTTAAAACTTTTTTTGTTTCCTTCAGCCTACCTATTATTGATTAGTTGAGAAAGATTACACCACAGATTATAATGGTATGTTTAAGTGCCTGTTGATTGATCAGTAGTTTACTAATTAATCGTTAAAAATCGTAACTAATAGTTAAATCTCAAGGAAATGTGTAAAATTGTCGATTCCTTCGAATTTTAACAATTAGTTGAGTTAACTACTGATCAAACAACGGGCCCTAAGGGCCAGTAATAAATAAACGCAAGTAAGGCATATTAGGGGAATGCGTTTAATCAATTAAATTATCTGCCTCTCGAGAAGCCTTACACTTCGGCCTCACTAAAAAAACCCCTCTAAAGGTCATTCAAATAGGGGCCAGGCCACTGAAAAACAGCGTCGTGGGTCGTGGTCCGCCACGCCACGACATCATGCTGAGTGTACCCATTTGATGATTTGACACTATTTGATACTCGAAACTTTGTTATACTGTATATTTTTGTGTTACATGTATTGTGTCGAATTTTGTAAATAAATCTATTTCTATTCTATTAGGGTTCCGTACTCAAACTAGGAACCCTTATAGTTTCGCCATGTCCGTCCGTCCGTCCGTCCGCAGCCTTGCTCAGTGACTCTTAGTAGGTACTAGAAAGCTGTAATTTGGCATGAATATACATATTAGTCACGCCAACAAAGTGGTAAAATAAAACCCTGAATTATTATTTTTTTAAGTGTACCCCCTGCACGTAACGTGGGGATGTATTGGGGTCGTTGGATATATATAGGTCTTTCAAAAATGTTGTGGGTTTGTGGGAACAACTTTTTGATTAAGGTATCCGTTTATGAAATATTAAGCTTTAAAGCGCTAATTTTTGTTCGAGTCAGCCAAAACTACAAATACTAAAAATCTGAAAAATATCTTAAATGAAAGCAAATATAATTAATTTAATAGGAAAACTATCACGGCTAAGTAGGCGTTATTGGTTCATGAGTTACAAACGGTTTAAATTTTTATACCTACCGAAAACTTATTTATTTGAGGTGTTGGTAAACTGACCGCGACCTATGTCGATGTATGGGGATAACAGTTTTCCAACAGCAAAGTTAAGTTTGTCGCAAGGTTTAATTGAACTTACAGAGTTTCGCCTTGCGAAAACTTTGATCCTTTTCCTACAATCTAAAAACTGCAATCCTAATAGAAGAGATCCAAGATGGACTGTCTCTATGCTAATAATTTCTCTTTTTGTCTGATCCCCATACCACAACACAACAATGCAAACACTGCTGCTTAGCGGTAGGTTAAAGCTAGGACAAATATCTATAATCAATATCATGGATAATTTTCCATGTCAATCGTTCTTTGACCATAACAAGCCATAACTGATAATGTACGTCCCATTACATAATGTCTTGTTACGCAACATGTTATGATAATTTACCGAGAGCGTTTATTTTGCTGGATAACGGTACAATTACGACTTGAAGGTATTTGCATACCCCTCAGTGCGTCTTCTTTTCACTGGATAGGAACGAAAGAGACGAATCGAGCGATGAACTGGATTTAATCGAGCTGCAACAGCTGTGCTGATAAGTTGAAATAAAGATGACTGCGTGTTTTGTTTCGTTCAGTTGACTCTTGGCTGTGCGGCCTCTTTGTTGTGCGTGACCAAAATTATTTCGAGATTCAAAATGGTGAGATGTTTTTAGATAATTTGAAATATGCTACTATTGACATTTAAATAGTAAATAAGAACTTGTTTGTTATGTAGTAACAACTAGATTACGTACAGCGACACCTGAGACAGCAATAGTATTTAAAAAAATGGGGACTTTTTGAATTACCAACAAACTTTTCATAGAAAGTACCATTACGCCGCAAGTTATTTATAAATATTATTCGGTAGATTAGGTTAGACTTTGTAAATTAAACAAAAAAATAACTTTTTGCTGTCAATGCAAAATTCTACATCATGTTACAGTCTATAAAATAAATATCGATATGACAAGGGTAACGAAATAAATTAATATATGTGTTTAACCAAAGATTAATGTGTCTGCACTATACCCAGTCCACTTTGCATGAAATTTTATTACAATTGTTATTTTTACGTTGGTACAACACCCTGTATTTTATGGTGACTTTGTCTGTTCGGTTCAAAATTTTATCGCGAAAAACTTCTTAAATAAATATACTAACTTATCTAGTCATATCGCGTGCCTTTACAAATAAATAAGGGTGCAGCGTACTAGAAACCAAAAGTCTCCAGTCAGATTTAACTTAAAACCTTTTTAATCCTTTTCCAAGGTGGTGTTCAGTGCCCGAGGCATCATGCCCCCCGTCTTCACTCCCCTCAACGACGACCTCTCCGTCAACTACGGCGCTATACCGGCGTATGCGCAATATCTCCAGAAATCTGGCATAAAGTCAGTCCTCGGTAAGTTTCTGGATGTGATAATAAAGAAAGTTAAGGATAAGATAGATAAATAACAAATATGGTTCTAATAAATATGAGTAAATCAGCAAATTAACAGGTTTATCTTGTCACATGTTGATAATAATGATATGACTCTACTAGGGGCCATTACGTTATTGGTACCCCAACTAGCAAAGTAGTCATATAAGATTGAGCTTATTCAGCTAATAAATCGTATGAAAGTCATGTAAACGCGAATTATACAGAACTTGTCGTATAAAGCCGCTTATACAGCATTTTAGTTACTCAGCATAACAATGATACTGAGTACACTTTTATTCGACTTCCTTTTATGACTTAAGAGTCATATAAGAAATTGATGAATAAGACAAGTTTAATCGACGCTTATATGACCTATTTACTCGAGTAACAGTAACTTATATAGCTGACTTATGACATGCCAGGGAGAGTCGAGTAAAAGCAGTGTGGTTGCTATTTTATGGCTATTGTGCTGTATATTTTCATATATGACGTCATATAAAAGCGAATTATAGATCATGTTATATAAAAGTATCTTACTCAGCACTTTGGTATAAAGTGATACTATGATGCTGAGTAAACTTTTGACCAAATGGTAATAATAACTAATACTTATTTCCTGTAATTTGTATCGAATGTTTGAACATTGCTGCGGTATTTTTTTTCATGCGTGTGCTGGATATTATTTTTGGACCTTTATCCGCTTTGTGTTCAATCATATCATTAGCGTATTATTAACGTTTTATTTAGTAGAGAGCTGTTATTTGCATGGCCGGAAAGGTGGCTGGCTGGAGCGTAGAAAAAACATAGTTTCGAAAGTCCAAAAGGATATTTTGTACAATAAACTTTTCTTATATATTCAGTTCATTCTTCACATAAAACCGTAACATATATAAATGAGTAGTTGTTCTCACTGGAGGACACACTCTGCTGAACATGATTCGCAAAATACATCTGCTTATAGTAGAAAATACTGATTGCAGATATTCAGAGAAGAAAAAAAAAATTCAGTTACTAGAATGCGCGGCGACCATAGGAGCATCGGTCATTCACAGAAGGCATTTAGGAAGCATAAGGGACCTATCAGACAGAGAGCGGTCACGCGGTTAAGCGTTCAAGCGGTCAGTTATAACGTAATATAACACAAAGACCGCAAGAACGCAAAACTGACAGCTTGACCTCGTGACCGCTCTCTGTCTGATAGGTCCCTAACCACTTAAATTAGAAAAATAGTTCCGGTGTGGGTATAAGACAACGGTTGAAATTACTAGCATAGAGGCATTCCATGTTAGTCCTTATGCCGGCTTCACACGATTGGCGTTTGCCGCAAAAACTGCAGGACGCAACTATACCTACGTTAGAGTGAGATGGAAATACATCGTGCTCACTCTAACATATAGTTGCATCCTGCCGTGTTTGCGGCAAACGCCAAGCGTGTGAAGCTGGCTTTAGGGTTCCTAGATCCCACTTACCATCAGGGGCCTGTTTTATAAAGCTACAAATTACAATTTACAGGTTACAAGTTTCCATTTGGCACAACCTTGACCAATGACGACCTGCCATTTGAGCAGTGTTGCCAGTTTACACCTGTAAAATTGTAACTTGTAGCTTTATAAAACGTGCCCCAGGTGGCCTATGTGATCGTGTGCCTTCTCGTCAAAAAAAAGATAGCAGCTTCTAGTAAAACAAGAGAATAACTATAACGTTATCGTAAAATAGCGCTATTTGAAGGTCTGAATATAAGCCAAGGAAGGCGAAGCTCACATCGACGCATACTCAGCTACAAAAGAAATACTGAACGTGTTTTTTTTAGTGGGTGGTACAACCGGAGAGAACATGTCCCTCAGCGTCTCCGACAGGAAGAAGATCGTGGACGCGTGGGTAGCCGCAGCCAAGACCACGGGTCTGCACATCCAGGTCCAAGTGGGGGGAGCTCCGCTGGCCGACGTACAGTCCTTGGTAAGGCAAAGATTATTGGTCTATTGCACTTCCTATAACACGGGACTTTTATCCTACTTTATTTTAGCCTAGGTATGTTCTTTTATCATTATCATTATTTTGGCCCAGAACAGTCTAGTCGTAGAAAAAATTACATAAAGGCTACACAAACTTACAGTCCACCGGCCGACATTGAGCGTTCAGCTCGTCGTACCTAATGACTATCAGTTTCTCTTAAGGTTTCAAATATTTCTTTATGGATCTTGGATTGTCAGGCGGCCTGACAAACTTGGGACTGCGGCAGTTCGTGCGTGGCTTACTGTCTGCCTTTCCGTACAAGCCGCAAACTGTTTGCCTAACGGTGGGTTTAGACCAAACGAGCGAATGCTCTAGAACATGTTTTGTCTTTATTTTTACAAAGAAAACTTGAGAGATAGTGCTATAGAATTCTTGTTCGTTCGCTTGATCTAAACCCACCGTTGGGACCGCAGCGTTAGCCGCGTAGCTAATAATAACTTTATAACCAAAGAGACAGGCTCGGAAAACAATGCAAAAAGCATTACTTTCAAACTGATAGGTTTATTATTTTTGTATTTACATTAGCTCTGATTTATTACGCAATGTTGTAAAAAGATAAAACTATTACGTTATCATTATCAGTAACGAGCTTGACTTCATCGTCTTTTATCTTGAACTGTTGTTGCTGTAAATAGCTGATAAAAACATAATGATAGTCTTTTAGAATTAATTGCTATATTCACGAGTGAATAAAATAAACAACCTACCTGCCTTGGTTGTTAACAATTACTCCGATCATTGTATAAATAGAGAAGTAGTTAATTTCCTGCCGTTTAGGAGTTTCTGTTACCTACTGCCGCTCGGGCGCTACGGTTGCGTCAATTGCGCGTCGCTCGATAATTATATAATACGCTCGCAACCAAACATGGCGAAAGCGCGAAGAACTACTGTTTATACTGTAGTTCGGTACTGGACGTGTTGTCATGGAGACCTTTCGGCTCCGTCTTTTTACTGATACTAAACAACAACCTCTAACAAGAACCTCGTTCAATAAAATACCGGATATGGGGTCTTCTTCTTTTTTACTAATGGCGGTCCATCGGGTTGTAAGGTCACACGCATAAGTTTAAAGTACAGTTGTTATTCCACGGGAAAAACCTTAAACGTCAAAAAGTCCGTTTTGGGCGTTTTTCAAAAAAAGCCCACGTAGTTAAAGACTAAAATTAACAACGGTAACTTATTCCATTACGTCACGATAATTAGTTAAATATTTATGTACTGCCCACATACGCCAGTAGGCCGTATCTCACATACAATAACCGAAGCAGTTGCAATCCTCACTCATTAGTAATATGGTTGCATTTGCTACAGGAGTTTTGTCTGAGATGGCACTATTTTTTTATGAGCAAAAAAGTTAATTATCGTGACGGTGTTAATTTTAGACCTTAATTACGTGCGCTTTTTTTGGAAAACGCCCTATTGCACCATGTTAAAAAAACATTTTTTCAATGTTATTATTTCTCCACATTTGTGTACAGTCAACAGCATAAATAAGTGATCATTTATGTACCTTGCCGCTTTCAATCGTTTCACAATTTTGTATGACATTTCAAGCACAATGTTAAAGTGACAAGGTACATAAATGATCACTTATTTATGCTGTTGACTGTACTAGGGGTATTTTTTTATCAAACAGTGTTGTAAAACTATCCTGAATTCACGAAAGCGATAAAATGCTGACAAAGCTACGTTTGAAAACCATTGGCTATGATTATTACTAGATATGACGCGAGTCACACAAACCATTGTACCAACCTTGGGGGATCCCCAGGGGTAAGGGGATCTTAGGGATCTTGGGCCTATGTCACCCTAAACTATGTCCAGCAATGGATGTGTTTCGGCAGACATGATTGAAACGATGCTGATGATAACGTTCATTATATGGTGCTTCCAGGCCAAATATTGCGCAACAGCTGGTGCAGATTCCCTGCTGACCCTGCCGGAGCTGTACTTCAAACCCAAGACCGTTCAGGAGCTGGTGTTCTACGTGAGCCAAGTGGCTCTAGCAGCACCGAATCTTCCTGTTCTCTATTACCACATTCCTTTTATGAGTAAAGTTGAGAGTGAGTAGTCAAGTTTTCTTATGGCATGCTACGCAATATGGTTTGTCCTTTATAGAAGGCCAAGGAGCATATAGGCCAGGCTACCTAATCGAGCTCCTGGAGATGAATTGTCATTTTGATGACGTGGTTAGCTGACACTTTGCTAGGTGGGAAGTCTGTCAGTGGACAAGGGCAATTCAAAGTAGTGGCCAGGACGAGGTAGGGACCACCTGCCTTATAATTAGCCGATAATGATAATAGATATCCCCCAAGATGAATCCTGAGATCATTCCGCGGTCAGGGAAAATATTAGTTTTTTCCTAAGGCATTTCTAAATATGTATATCAGTGTGTAGTGTGTACATACCAACTACCAGTATACTTAGTACATGTCTAGAGTTCATTTTTGGACTGGGTTCAGTGGTGTACAAGATTCATTCATTCCAGTCATTCTAAAATCGGAAGAGATGACGTGCATTAAAAGAGACCTACACTTAATTTACTTAATTGTTTATTTTTTTGGATCAGAGAATTAATGAGGTTGTCTATTTTTCCAGTTAACATGCCTGCGTTTGTAGCAGCAGCGACAGCCAGCATACCCAACTTTAAGGGCATTAAGTTCACCTCGAACGACTTGAGCGAAGCCGCTCAGGTCAAGAGGGTGCTTAAGGACGGCCAGGAGATGTTCCTTGGAGCTGATACCGTGAGTAATCAGTAGCCCTTAATTTTGTCCATACGTTTATCTGCATTCTGGCTGGTCCAGGTCCCTTATTCAATATCGCCTAAACAAGATTATACGGTGTAGTGAGGAAGAGGAGCCGCTTAAAGTCACCCCCCTCCAGATCCAAATAAACTCTGTAGTCTTTTGTTATCACCAAACATTCTGTAACAGCTGATGGCTCCCGCGGCGCTTCTCGGTATCAAGTCCAGCATCGGCACCTCAGCCAACTTGTTCCCTCAGCTGGGTCTGGATATAGTGGCTGCAGTGGAAGCCAACGACGTGGCCAAGGCTCGGGAGCTGCAGGAGAAACTGTCTCTAGCCATTGAGGCTCACACTGTTGAGGGTACGTTGACTTCTCATATGCTTCTTAACCCTAGTTTAGTATGAACTTCTAACTTTTGGCCGCGATTCTGTCCACGTATTATGTCGATGTTTCCTCGGAGACGGTCCAATTTTGGAGACGGCGTGCGTTTTGGACACAGGGATATAGTAGTTTCATACAATAGTACCAGCCGTGTGGTTGCCGCCTTAGAATAGTGCCACTCCATGTCTTCCTGTGGAAGTCGTAAGAGGCGATTTAAAGGCTTGTAGTATTGTTAGGCGATGGGCTTGCAAGCTGTCACTAATATACGTCATGGTAAACCTCTTGGCCTGATGGTGCAAATGTGGTTACAGAATGAACAACAAGTTTTTAGAGATGTTGGTAATTCTGTAGCTCTGCCTACCTCACTCTGGGATTGATGAGTGTATGTATGTATGTATATAATAGTACAGTCACTGACGCTGTCTGGAACTTGGCACTTCACGCCCCTGAACCCAATTTACGGGGTAACCCATCATTTTATCGAATCTTTATGGATTGTATTATTTAATCGAACGTTATTTTCTGCTGAAACCATGATGATTTCAGGATATCTTAATCATTAATTATGTAGGTTAGGTTAGACTTGCGACTGCCAAAAAAGAACTTACGCGGCGAGAAATGCTTTTCGATGAAATGAAAATTCTGTGTAATATTGATACGTTTGTTGATAGGTGTTTGGAGAAAATAATGGGTACCCAATATACGGACACGCGTCCGGCTGATCGTGAGGTTGAATATTACTGCTCTACAGATGCTCTACAGAAAGAACCTCGTTCAGGCAACCGTCCAGAGGGCCCTGCTGAGATGCATTACGTTAACTAGCGTTTCTATTCGATTCGTTTTTAAACCAATCGCGTCACTGGTAGATGACGTGATACGAAAAGTCACGTAAACGAAACGAATAGAAACGCTAGTTAGCGCAATGCATCTTGGCAGGGCCCTCAGGGATCATTACCACCAACTTACCCTCCCCCAGAAATGCTCGCACTTTAGAATTTCGGTGTGGGGATAGAAAAGCCAGTGAGATTATAAGCAATCCATCTGTCCTTAGAGTTGGCAACGTGTCAGAGCCCACTCACCATCAAGCGGCCAGTGTTCGGTAGCTTTCTTTATGCTTTTAAAAACAGCAGGAGTTTTTTTTCAAAGGACTCTAAAAATAAAGAAACCTACTCATTGTTACTCTTCTATTTACAGGTGAATGGGTGCCTATTATGAAAGCTGGCATGGAAATAGTGACTGGAATCAAAGTCGGACCTCCCTCCCTCCCCCAAAGACCTCTTTCCTCCGAGGCTAAGAAGAGGATCGAGGGAAAACTCAGGAACCTTAAACTAGTCAAATAGATTTCTTCATAATTAAGAAAAAAAATGATTTTAAGAACGAACAACGGCTATATTTATTTATATATAAAAATCTAAAAAACAATATTTACTTAATTAAGTTTTATTAATATTTTAGTTATTATAATTATGTATCCATCCATAGATATAACATGAAAATAATCATACAATTACTGACTGGCGGCGGTAAGCGACAAATGGCGGAAACAATACATAAAAATCGCCCCATTGTGTATCGCCGCCGCGGAAAATCATTATATATTTGTTTTTTGCCGCTTGCCGCTGTCGTCACGTGATCGAGGCCAGCCTTTGTATTAAGCTGCGGCTCCACTGAGGCGGAGATGAGCGGAGTGGAGCCGAGCTGTCCCAATATTAACCAATAGAATCTAACCTTACGTGCGCAAGGCGCGCTCGACGTGACCGCATGCGATTCCTATTGGTTAATATTGGTTCAGCTCCGCTCCGCTCGTCTCTGCCTCAGTGGAGCCGCAGCCTTATGGTCGCCTTTATCGCGGTGGGTAAATGTGGACAAAGCAACCGTCACTCTCGCACTTACATGCTGGTCAGAAAATGACAGATGTTTTGTTCACGTTTATCGACATCGATAAACACAACCATAATAGGCATGCAGGTCGTTGGAAACTCGTAATTATATAACTAATACGTAAGTAGTGTGTCGAAGTATTTAACGCGTCTTTTGTTTCGAGAGTGAAATTCCTTACAATATAAGGAATGTTTTGGTGTAACTTGTAACCTACGAGTATGAACATTTATGATTGGGACAGTATAGGTACACTTGATGAGTATTTTACACAATTTATACGACGATCATAACTACTATTTCTTATTTTTAAGCTACGATAAGGAAGTTAAAGAACTTGTCATATTATCGCCCTGAGTAGTTCTAATGGCGACCAAAGTTCAGCCCCCTCAGTTTCTCCTCCAGTTGCGCCTCCTGGTGTAGGTTCAGGGCAGTCAGTGGGCGCCGCGGCGGACCCACCCTGATGCCTGTCACCAGCGGCATGGCTGCCTTCATCGCTGGTACGAAGTCACCTGCAATCCAATATCAATAGTTTTTTTATGAGATGGATACCTAAGGCAAACTAGCACACAGGCCACCTGGGGCACGTTTTATAAAACTACAAGTTACAATTTTAAAGGTCTAAACTGGCAATACTGCTCAAATGGCTGGTCGTCATTGGTCGAGGTTGTGTCAAATGGAAACTTCTAACCTGTAAATTGTAATCTGTAGCTTTATAAAACAGGCCCCTGATGGTAAGTGGGAGTGAGCCATAGACATTTGCATTCTCAAGACTACGATCTTAAGACTGCAATCCTAAGACCGCAAATGCGTTGCCGCCCCTGAGGACTGAGATGGAATGCCTCTATGCTAGTAATTTCAATGGTTGTCTTATCCTCACACCAGAATACAACAATGCGACACTGCTGATTGGCGGCAGGTTAAAGTATAAGAAAGAAGGAAAGAAAAGAAAGAAAACACATTTATTCGTGACAAACAGACAAACAAAACTCAACAAAAAACCTGTTGTCACGAAATAATAATAAGATAGTGGTAGCGATCGGGACGAACCCTCCACAAGGCCCTACCACAACTTAGGGTGCGGCTCCACTGAGGCGGAGACGAGAGGAGCGGAGCGGAGCTGTGCCAATATTAACCAATAGAAGGCGCATGCGGTCACGTCGAGCGCGCCTTACGCACGTTAGTTTATATTCTATTGGTTAATATTGGCACAGCTCCGCCTCAGTGGAGCCGCACCCTAAAACTTGGTTTAAAGAAAGCCCACAGTTCACCTATAAGGGCCCTGCCAAGATGCACTACGCTAACTAACGTTTGTATTCGATTCGTTTTTAAACCAATCGCGTCACTGGTAGATGATATACGAAGTGATACGAAGAGTCACGTGGTCTACCAGTGACGCCATTGGTTTAAAAACGAATCGAATAGAAACGCTAGTTAGCGTAGTGCATCTTGGCACGGCCCTCTGATGATAAGTGGGCTCAAAGGCCCAAAGGCATTTGTGACTTGAAGACAACAAATAGGTACGTTGCGAACCAGCTAGATGATTTGAACTTTTGTGTTTTGTTTTGTAAAATAGGAGGATTGGAACAGCCGAGCTGATAGTTAAAAGCCTAGATCAGAACTTCTTAACCTTGGGTTCATATGCCAAGAGAAACATCACCATCCATGTCTACATGATTCATACCATAACACCTTGATCTTACCAATGCCTTCCACAGCAGTATTCAGACTGTTATGTTACTAAGTGGAAAAAAGACGTACTATTTGAGATCTCCTGACACAGTTTTGCTTTTATTTAAAATAAGGACGCCTTAACCTCGTCTTAAGCTATCTTACCGTGATATTTTTATCATTAAATATTAGAAAATTTTAATACTGAGGCTTTCCATCATAGTACTCAGGGATGGCTACGCTTTAACAAGTTTGTATTTGCATATACCTATCAGGGGGGGGGGATAGAGTTTGATAAAATATCCGTCACTTTTTGACACCTATATAAGTACGAGAGTGACGGATGCTTTATCCACATTTTATCACGCGATAAACGCAACCATACTAGGCCCGCAGGTGGCATTTGTGCTTGTAAAAACATCATAAAAACCCTGTAGGTTGTTAACATCAACGACCCCTTACCCTGGGCTGAAATAGCAGTGACGAGAGCATGCAGTTCCCCCTGCAGAACCCTGGCTGCGTCCACTTCACCAGCGCGCACCGCTTCCAACAGGCGGTGAACCAGGCTCGGGAACATGTTGTTGACGGTGGCTATGCTGGAGTCATAGCCTAGAAGAACAGCTGGAGCCAGTAACTGAAATAATAAGGATCATTGTTACCTGTTTAAGACAAAGTGTTTTGGTGGTTACCCTATCTCTTCAACTCTTCAGGGCCTCTATTCTACTACATAATTATGTATGTATGTGATGATGATGAATGATAATGATGATGGTGATGATGATGATGATGATGATGATGATGATGATGTATGTCTTTGACTTGTTATCGTTTGACGTGAACACGGCCGTCATTACTGTGAAGTAAATAAGAGCTCAAAGGTAATATGATTTGTATGGTTTGGACGTGGACGACAAAATTACCTAATGTTAATTTTATGATGAAACTGGAGAGATGATAAGGGTCCCTCTTATGAACGCTATACTTAATCGTACTTCTTTTTGATCTATATGATCCAGAAAGAAATGTAGTAAGTAACAATAACTTACATGGTTCCCTATGAATATCCTCTGATCCTCGCCAAGTTGGTCTGAGATTTGCATGGCAACTCCCAGATCTGCCTTCATTCCTTTGAAATTAGGGATCTTAGACGAAGCCATTTTGAAGAATTCTGGAATGTTCACTGCAAAACAACAATACTAGGTTTCAATTTCTGCCCTTCCACGTATAATTTCAAAAGAAAAGGCGATTTATGAGAATTAAGTCCATATTGCGAATAAGGCCTCTTTGATATTAACGGCATCTATACTCGAAAATCTAATTAAAGACCAAAATTAAACAGTTCCCATCTTGATTATTTCGTTATTTTAACATTATTTCATCAAAATATGAATGCGAACTCGTGTAGCCAGTAATATTAGGATAAGTTTTATTGATAAAAATACCTACACTTAAACCAAAATGCAGTAATCACAGCGAATGTGCGCCGGTTGAGGTTAGGATTTTGGTCTTTGTATTAGGTCTCCTCCTAGTATGACGATATTTCTGAAAGGACGCTATCCATTTGTCCTCGACATAAGCATTTCAAGCATGCACAATGATGGCTCATTGTTCACTAGCGTGGTGCTACACTGCTCCATTTGCGGGTTATAACGTTAGCTCGCTGGTTAAACAACGGATTTTCTAGCCAATGGATTACGCCCTTTCCAGAAAGTGAAATCTCCTTTAGCTATTAAATATATATGCTTATTTAGCTTCCAATGACAGCATGGTATTACGATCGAACCCGTTTTAGTACGGTCGGCCAAGAAAGTCGTCTACCAGTTTTGACAAAAGTTTCTGTAAGATCTAATTATCGCTAAGGTTGACACTTGTCAATGTCATATTATTTTTGCAAGGGAAAATCGAATTTATTGTATCATGACGTGCAAATGAACTCCAACCGGTAACATTTTTGGCCGACTGTACAGTCACGAACTTTAATTTGGGTCCTTTAGGTCCAAAGTCATTCTGACATTCTACAACAATAAGGTTGAGTCTCCTATAAGTTACAAATGATTTGGCATCTCTAATGACATTGACGACTTCAAGCCTATTTTTCTTGAAATGGGTCACAAATTAACGATCGCGATAGTACCTTGTCGCAGCTATTGACATAAATAGTAAATTCTGACCAAGGACTCAATTCTAGTTGGTGAAACCATATTGCTTTTGACATGTTATCGTATTGTGTTTAACTCGGCCGTCATTACTGTCATTAAATAAGAGCTATCAAAACGTTGACAATACGATAACATGTCTAAAGCAACATGATTTTACCGTGGAGAATAGAGCCCCTAGCCTTAATATACGTTACTGCGATAAGGTACGTACTACTACTTCTGAGTTTTACTGTACGAGTAGACAAATCACGTTACCATCCACTCCGCTCATCATAGGGAAGTGGTAATACAGCAGCGGCAGCGACGGTGCAGCCTCTGACACGGCCTGGAGGTACCCCACCAGCTGGTCCACATTCTTAGGCTTGTAGTACAGCTCTGGGAGGGTCATGATGGCATCAGCTTTCAGCTCTTCGGCGTCTTCAGCCTGTATGAAGCAGGAATTGTACTCTCTGAGTAAATTAAGGAGGGTATGATAGCGAGTGAAGTGTTTCATGGATCATGATATGAGAAAAAGAGCATACAAGTCTGTGCCAAGAATAGGTTCTTCTGTAATACATATTAATGTCCTCATCTTTTCCCTTGTGTATTGCGTTTGTAGGGTTCTGAAACCATCTTGTGCATCTTGACCGGGCCCCCAGTCAAGATCCACAAAAAAGTTATCGATTTTCGACAGTTGACCAATTGTACAAGATTGACGTAAACTGATAACAGCCTCTTAATTCACCATCCTCACTATGATAGGTGATAATTCGGTGTACACTGCAAACTTAACAAGTTTTCACATTACTGGGATTGATATAAGCTGCGCCACGTACAGTCGAGTTCATAAATATGTGTACACTTTAGTACCTTGTCTATTTAATGTCATGTTGAAACCGCCATTTAGGAATTGTCACAGCAGCATGAGTGACAAGGTACCTACTAAAGTTTACACATATTTATGACACAAAAATGTCACCTGTCACCCTGTAAAAGTCAAGATGTTGAAATAGGCAGATTCTTTCAATTTGAGTCAATAGAAAATAGAAACGTTAGCACCGTTTGCATCTTGGCTACGCATACAGACCTTCCATGAAGTCCCTGAGCTCAACCGAAAACTAGAATGCGAATAGCTTCGTGCAGTCTCGTTCTTCGAGTTCGTCAGTACGTTTATATGCTCTAGCTAGGATATTAATGCATTCAGGGGCCCTAACATGGTTGCGTTTATCGCGTGACAAAGTTTAGATAAGGCATCCGTCACCCTTTGACACGTAAATAAGAACGAGAGTGACGGATGCTTTATATCCAAATTTGACACGCGATATAGACGCAGCTAATCTAGGCCCACTGACTAGTAAAAAAAACTTTGCCTGGCAAAGTGAAAGATAGCCGTCTCTTTCTATCCTCTAGAGAGACAGATGGATTGAATATTAGAAACTGCCGTAATCATTATCGTCAATATTGGTAAATATTTTCTAAATTTATTTAACTATGATCCGGTGAAATTATTAGGCCTCAGGGTTGGCAACTAATTTGCGGTCTTAGGATTGCAGTCTTAAGATTGTAGTCTTGACAATGCAAATGTCTATGGGTCACAGATCCCACTTAGCATCAGGTGGCCTGTATGCTCATTCACCTTCTCCATACAATAAAATAAAACTTACCAGCTTTATAACATCAGGCATGGGCGCACCCCCAACTTGCATGATGACCTTGACTCCCAGAGGCCGGGCAACCTCGAGCCAGGCCTTCAGCAGGGTTTTCCGCTCCTCCCGGCCAAGAGTCGCAGCCTCACCAGTCGTACCACCCACTGGAAACATAGATGCCAAGTTTGGAAATAAGTTTATGGCTCTCCAGCCACTATGATCCATTGGCTCCATCAATAAAGTCGACGTCATAAATATGTATCCACTTTAGTACCTTGTCTATTAACGTCATGTTTTAACTGCCATATGAATTTGTCATAGCGGATAAAGTGACAAGGTACCTACTAAAGTGTAAAGATATCTTTGACGTCGACTGTACCTACACTAGAATCGATCATAGTATGGTGAACCATCGTCTAGCTTCTTAGATTAATGTGAACTTTTTTGGACTAGGATCTATACGTGGATGTTAATTTACTTTGATGTCGTCTTGAACTTCATGCCCCCCTTGTCCCATGATACCAAAGTAACTTTTGGACCTGTGCATAATGATGTCGTGTTTGTCGTATTTTACGCAACGCCCCCTGGAGCAAATTCTGGATCCGCCTTTGCACTCATCATCTGTCATGACCAAACTGACGAGAGTGACTCTCTTAATATTACTAGTTTCCAGCCTTCATCAGATCTGCGCCTCTATTTTAGGCAGTAAAAGCAATATCGTATTTGAGCTGTTAAGTACGGAATCATTTTTCACTCGGCCGCCATATTGTCAAGTAAATAAGAACAGATCAAACACGATATGGTTTTTAACGTGTTGAATAGAGGCCCAGCTCTCAGACACCAATATTGTATGCCATTATGCTAAACGAATTCAAAACTTCAGTTCATGCAAACAAGGGGGAGGAGTTCAAAATTAATTTGTTAGATTTGAACTAACTTATTGACAAAATGATATAAACTGGCCCGCAAAACGGAGTATCACACTTTTAATACTAGCTAGTATTAAAAGTGTGATACTTAGTTTTGCGGGCCATTGTAGAAACGTGTAAAGTAACGCATAAAGGCTTGTGTTTATTTTGCTCATGCTGCCCTGAAATGGGGCCTGAATGGACGTGAAATATCCCTTCTTTGCATGGCGATGTAAATTTCCACATAACGTTCACCTTTTTTTTTTATTGTTGTATTTTTTTATGCTGATTCTAAACCAAAAAGGGTTTGAATTCATGACTTTTTTATTTTGGGATTAAGGGATATGGCTTTATTAAGAGACTCTTGGCGTGTGTCTTTTGAGTTTGGTAAATTACCAACGTTACTTACCTAGTATACCCTGCACGCCGTTTGTATGCAGGTAGGCAATGTATTCCGGCAAGACAGAGAGGTCCACACCCCCCATGTCATCTGTGGGGGTGAACACGGGCGCTAGCACTCCACGTATATCAAAGGAAACCTAAAATAACGAAAGATCTATGTAAGTTATAGATAAAGCAAATAAATTCATACTTTCTAAACCACTAAAACAATATTTTTCACTTCTTTTTTTGACATTTACTTAAAAAGGCCGCTTGCACTGGGACCCCACGGACTAAGCAAGGCGGACATAACCCACTCTGGCCCCCATTGGGGCGAGTATGCACAGGCATTTTCCACCGGGTCAGTTTTTGTTTTTGGCTCCACGCACGATACATTAGGACGACAAATGCGCTTACACACATTTGCTAACACAAGGCCAAATCATTTAAGCTGCCGCCGCACGGGTTATTGATGGCCAGGGAGTGGAGCTCAGCATAGCCCACTAAACAACCAAACAATCAATTCCTATATTGACGTCTTAATTGAAAACACGCTCTCCACGTAAAGGTGGAACCAACAAACCAACTTTGAAATGTATAGTTCCTAATAAGCATAGCTCGGACAGGTCATAAAAGATAAAAGATAAAAGAAATTTATTCAGTAAGTAGGCCGCACGGGCACTTTTACACGTCAAGAATCTACCAGCGCTTCCCAAGAAAAGACCACTGCCGAGAAGAAACGCCGCAAGAAACTCAGCAGTCAGTCATTTTTTAAACATATTTCTTATTACAATGGTACTACTTAGTCTAGCATTATATAAAGCTATAAATATTAAATTAAATATAGTATTAAATAACATGCGTAGTTCAGCAGGAAAACATGCCAATTAAGAATCTTACGGGAGAGATAGAGAAAAAAAAAACACATACTTATGTGTATATAAGATGGTGCGAGACGACCACATAAAAGTTTCGATATGTTTTCCTACATCAACGGTGTCCCCTAGACAAGATAAAGATTTTGCATTTGAATAAATTATTATTGACTAAGTTTCGGATTTAGGCCATGCATTTTTGTCTGTTAGATAGTCCTCGATCCTATAATACGCTTTAGACATTAACGACCTTTTCAAGTAACTTTTAAGTGCTGGAAAGGGTAACTTTAAAACTTCGTCAGGTAATTTATTATAGAAATGAATGCATTGACCAACAAATGATTTATATACTTTACGGACGCGGAATTTTCGGATAGCGATTTTATTTTTATTTCTGGTATTTAAATTATGTATATCAGAATTTTTGGTGAAAGAATCTAAATTTCTAATAACGTAAATAATATTCTCATAAATAAATTGAGACGCTACAGTCAAGATATTAATTTCTTTAAAAAGTTCTCTTAAAGAGTCACGGGAGTTTAAGTTGTAAATAGAACGAATGGCCCTTTTTTGTAACACAAATATAGTTTGTATGTCAGCTGCCTTACCCCAAACCAGAATACCGTACGACATGACACTATGGAAATAACTATAATAGACTAAGCGAGCCGTCTCAACATTGGTTAGTTGTCTAATTTTCCTAACGGCGTAAGCTGCCGAACTTAGTTATAGCAAAAACAGATCTGGAAATACGAGTAGAACTAGATTCAATAGAGTCGTAATACCTAAGATTATAATTATCTAAAACGGTTATTATCGTAATTTAATATTTTCAATTTACTTAATAATGAAATGAAATGAAAATAGTGAATAATGATTTACACAAATAATTAAATTAAAACATTAGTTTGTTCCAGAAAATGCAGTAGTTGATGGTTGCATATGTGCAATTCAACCAACAGCATAATTTTTTTTTTAATGGAAATACCCTCACAAACTAGTACACACACACACATGTATAGTTATAAGGATTAACTTAGGTTTAGTTATTTGTTACTTGTGGTAATGAGGATGAGTCTGGTTTTGCGCGTGAGCTATGTCAAAAACAAAATCAACTTTTAAGGTTCTCCTTTTCTTTTTCTTTTACGGCACTAACGGACCTCGCGCTAAAGCTTGATGACTCATTTCTACAGTTTAGGCTAAGTGAGTAATCTTAAGTATTCTTTCCTACCTATTAACTAAATTATGTACTTACCCACGACAGTTTTTGGAAGAGCGAGACCTCCTAACACAGGTCTTTTCAGACCTACAAGGAGATCTCAACTTTATTTGTGTACACCTTATTTGTTAATGGAAATAAAATATTTGATTTTTTTATTTGAAAACTCATGGTGAATTTTGGGTTACCGTTATAATGTAATAAAATATAATTAAATAATACTGTACATAATACGACTCTATTAATCTTTTGTTCTATTGCTGTGTTGCGATTGTTTTGCTGTGACCTGTCCGAACTATGCTAATAAAACTATTGTATGGTATGGCCAAAGGGCATTGGGTAAATTTGTTTGAAGAATATTGTCATATTTTTTTTCAGCGGCCACGTATGATTTTTACATAGTTATTTAGAGGACCTCTAAATACACATAGATATATATAATTTATGACGGTAAATAATATCGGAGCGGAGATTTTAAAGATTTAAGTATTCAGTTTTTAGTACCTACAAAAGTACGCCCAAGTATGAATATTTAAATATCTCGGCTTCGATGCACTTTAGAGTATTACATTACATAACAAAATATGTTTATTTTTAATAATTCTATCATAATTTACCACTTTTATGAATGGCCGCTCACCTTGAAAATATATGAATTTTACAAATGACAACACTTTTACCCAAACCCCTTTATAAAAATAACCAGTCACAAACACATTATCTTGTTTAAGACCTCACAAACACTTGGCCTACAGATTTTTAAAAAACTTAGCCAACAACTGCCATTAACCCATAAACCACCACCAACCAACTCATCATTTAAAAAAACAGGTTTATAATCAGATTAGCAGTTTACAGATTCTAGGCAATGACACACACATAATACCAAATTATTAATTCATCAGAGAATATAATTATAATACGTAGTTCTAAAACATCCCATTGACAAAAGAAATACTCAATGTATCATATAGAGAATAGTATCCTATTGATGTGTATACGTATACTCTATACTAATAGTAAGTGTAATAATATTATAAAGCTGAAGAGTTTGTTTGTTTGTTTGCTTGAACGCGCTAATCTCAGGAACTACTGGTCCGATTTGAAAAATTCTTTCAGTGTTAGCTAGCCCATTTATCGGGCTATGGGTCTATATTGACTGACATAATTATTTTTAGTCATAATGTACTTTAGGTTGTAATCATCGCAAGTCATAACCAGAGATCGGAATAGGTAGAGCTAATTTGCCTAAACTTGACGCATATTCATTCATGCGTGAGAGAGATGCGAATACATTATTGAATTAACATTCATCAAGTTTAGGCAAATTAGCTCTACCTATTCCGATCTCTGGTCATAACATGATTTTTTTTAAAGAAACTGTTACTTTTTCAGGATTTTTATAAATCAAACCTAACCTAACCTAGTCTTGTCTACACGTGAGATATTTCAGAACTTCTGAAAATTTTACAGTTTCAGCGATATAAAAAATTATGACTATCAAAAATTATGTCATCAATTACATTATGTATGACCAATAATATTATGGGAAACAAAGGGCTCCCATAGGCTATATATCATCACGCTAAGACCAATATGAGCGGAGCACCAATGAAGAATGTTTCAACCTTCTACGTTAACAAAGTCGCGGGTTAAAGTTAGCGTTAGCCCAAAGTATATTCCACGGGCAGAAGCTAGTCTAATATATTTTGTATATAAATTGTCACTCACCATCTTGTATGCTTTTCTAACACAAGTAACTTAACCCACGGCAGGGAGAAAACTACAGAGAAAATGGCTCGTAACCACTCCATATATAATTTTACCAAAGTAATGTGATATATATTAAGCGGTTAATCGCGTTCGCTAGGGCTGGCGATCAAGTAAATTTTAAACCGACTGCGCAAACATAAAAAAAACTTAAATGAGTTTGTATATCTTTATGTGTTCAGAATAGGCAGTCTAGCTCCTAAACTATTGGCCCAAATGGAATAAATAGGGTGTCACATGATTCATCAAGATTGTGTGAGTGATATAGGCGTTAAAGTAGTCGCCAGTCACATTTTAGTTTTTATTTATACACTCACAAGGTAGAAACTAGGCCCCCGGATGAACGACTTTGGATTTTTCTCTTTGTTTACTGATTTTTATGAAGCTTAACTAAAAACGAACTGTAACTTGAATAAAAAAACGCGTTTTACCTTATTTTCACCTTTTATTGACCATGTAAGAATAAATATATACCTATTTATAGCAAAAAAGTCCATTGCTCATCAAAACAGATGCGTGAACAGAATGCGTCCCTATAGTTACTGGACTACCAAGTTAGAAAGATTGATTCGAGGGCCAAAAATGTTGTGTTGTGTGTCTTTGTCCAGTTAGGGCATCTTTTGTTTTATACGAAGCTCAGATATCTGTAAAACGCACATACGCGTTCAAGGCACTGAGTAAAAGTCAGGAGAAAGCTTATATGCGTCGCAGATAGCGAATGAGTTAAAAAAAAATATATGGCATCGGAGTTTGAATACCTACATTAAACTTGTAGCGCAAAAATTTGCGACGGCCCTGAATTCATTTAAATTGTTTTATAATGAGTTCTGGCAACTCGTTAAAACATGGTTAAAACATTTTATCTACTAGTTTATTACTCAATTGTTATGAAATCTTATCAAACATAAATAATATTTGAGTAAGTCATGATAAAAATCTTTATTTACACAAAATAAGACGCATGTTACAATCACTTAACTCATCGTCGGCGCCTGAGTTGAACACGTTTCTATTGCACATTTAAGTCCTATGTAGATAGAACCATGGCAAACTGGGGAAACCGCAAGGGAAAGAGGTTTAGCACTAAATTCTAAATTAGGGTGTAGTGTACTAAGCTTACCATACAATACTTCGTCAAGTGGCAACCCTATTTAATACTTTCTTTTTTAACAAGGGACAATCTCACACAAATTGACCTAGTTCTAAACTAAACTCTAGGCTTGTACTATGGGTACCAGACAACGATATACTTACTTATATAGAGAAATAAATATTTAAATACATAGAAAACATCCAAGACTCAGACACAAATACTCGTGCTCATCACACAAATATCTGCCCCTACCGGGATTCGAACCCAGGACCGCCAGCCTCATACGCAGGGGCACTACCAACTAGGCCAGCAAGTCGTTATCGTCGTATTTGATACTCTCTTATAATTTGCCATACTTTTTATTTTGTTTCCTTATTTGTGATTGTATTGTATTATATTGTTTCAAATTTTTTCTATGAATTATTTACATTCTATTCTTATATTCCATTCTTATATTATATTCTATTCAATGTACGGTCACGGAAGTTAATTTGCTACCCATTTCAAAGAAAATCTGCTTGAAAATGTCATTGTCAATAGAGATGCCAAGTCATTTGTAATTGATAGGAGACTCAACCTTATTGCTGTAGAATGTCAGACTGACTTTGGACCTAAGGTGGGTCACAATAGTACATTGTTGCAGAGGATAGAAAGTACGCGATTTTTGGACGAGTCATATAGAGGGCCGAAACGTAGTTGAGGCCCTCTAGTGTACGAGTCCAAAAATTGTTCTTTCTACCGAGGCAGAAGATAGTGCTTTTCACAACTACTGAGAGGAAATAAAATAAAAATTCATATTCAAAACTCAAATTTTAATTCATCTTAATAATGTGACATCACCGCCAATTTTACCATAGATAACTTCATTTTAATCTGGGCCCCTATTGTCGAGGCACTCGAGATTAATAAACTAGCATGCGAGATCCCATATAAAATTGTATTTGTTTCGCCATATCTCCCATGTAATTTCATATCTAGTGGTTCGAGAGTAGGTGCCAAGTTTGAATTGCACGCAGTGACATAGTTTTAGTCTGTGTATCTTTTAAAAAAAATACACCTAATATTTTACGACACAAAATGGTGTGTTCTGATTGGTCGATTTCAAT
The DNA here is from genome assembly GCA_946894065.1 of Acleris literana. NCBI lineage: Eukaryota > Metazoa > Arthropoda > Insecta > Lepidoptera > Tortricidae > Acleris > Acleris literana. The sequence continues at coordinate 4,548,579 of OX335685.1, read as the reverse complement.
TTTTCATTTTAAGGAGCTATGACACAAAAATTGATTGATTGATTTTCATTGGTTCTTATAGTTGGACAACAATGTTCTCGACCAATCAGCAAACACGCCGATAAAAACATTCTTGGTCTGTCCTTATAAGTGACGTTTTGTGACCCCAAACAAGACCATCTATGGCCATATTTCCGAGCAGTGTTGTGAAAATTAAATTCCTTGACTGTACTCAATTTTCAATTGTAAGGACTTGCTTTGCCTAGGGCCATCTGAGAGATGGCGCTCTTGCTATGTGCTAGGGAAGGCTAGGGCTACAAAATGGTGTAAAATCTATATCTGTGACTCCATGAGGTGACAGTGACGTCTCAGTCGCGCACCGACAACGCCAAAACTGTGACGTCGTCAATTAAATATTTAAAATTCGTAATGCCGCGTGCCGAATTGTTTTTTAGGATTACGTACAAAAAATGAAAAAAACGAAACCCTTATAGGATCACTCGTGCGTCTGTCTGTCCGTCCATCTGTCACAGCCAATTTGCTCCGAAACTACTGGACCGATTGAGTTGAAATTTGGTAGGTACACATATGTAACTTGATGACCCAAACACAGATATGCAAAGTAAATTTTTTTTTTTTGAATTAAGGGTCATTTTCGGGAGACAAATTAGGAAAATAAAAAAAAAAAGTTTTGCAAACCTTGCTGTGTCATATATGAAAGGGCTCGTTATGAGGATCTCGAATATATTTTTGTTATTATTGTAAAATAAATAGTTTTGATTTTATTCATGTAAGAAGACGAAAATTGTCAATACCCCCAGATCTCCGAAACTACTGATCCTAAAATTTTGAGAAAAATACAAAATATAGTTCATTGCTTGTAGATTACAACAAAACCTATGAGAATTCTATAAAACAAAATTTTAAAAAATACTTATGTACGGAACCCTCTCCACGGGAGTTCAACTCGCACTTGGCCGGTTTTTGTTTAATCTGTGCTGTGAGGCTGTACCACGGCTGTACGTTTTAATTTAGTACGTCGTAGTTTGTCAGAAATCTGAGAGATGGCGCTCTTGCTGCTTAGCCCAACATTACGGGTTTTTTTTTCGCCAAACCCAGTTGTTTAAAAAAAGACCGGCATTCATTCAATACATTTTCGATAACGATAGGTTTTGCAGAATGCATCTTGTCTTTGGTCTAGGGCCACTGATGCTAAGGGCCATATTAACAGATATGTAGGTAGATCAATAGATAGATCGATCTTTGTTTTGTCACATGTGTCATTTGTGCTGCCACTATGTTTTCGCCAATTTTAAGAAAGGCACACGTTTTAACGTAGAGTTAACAATTTCGAAAAGGGGGATAAAAGATAAAGAATGTTTCTTACATACAAAACAAAAATTTACATGATTCTATCTTAATACTATTTTTATGAATGAAACTAACTATACTCGAAAATCTAATTAAAGACCAACATTTGACAGTTCCCATCTTGATTATTTCGTTATCTGAACATTATTTCAAAAAAATATGACTGAGAACTCGTGTAACTAGTAATATTAGGGTAAGTTTTATTGATAAAGATATCTACAATCAAACCAAAATGCAGTAATCACAGCGAATGTGCGTCCGTTGAGGTTAAGATTTTGGTCTTTAATTAGATTTTCGAGTATATGTTTAATGAGATCGAGGATTAATAAGCTCATCTTGGCTGAGATGCCCGTCACAAGACGTCAAGCCATAGAAAACTGTAATCTTGAGATCTCGCATTTGCTCTTGCATTAAACTAGTTAATATTATAAGCTGTGTGTATATATTAGCTGTGTGGTTGCCGGCTTAGAATAGTACCACTCCATGCCTTCCCGTGGATGTCGTAAGAGTCGACTAAGGGAATAAAGGCTTGTAGTATTGTTAGGCGATGGGCTTGCAACCTGTCTCTAATACACTGGTAAACATCTTAGCCTGATTATGCAAAATGTGGTTACAGAATTATCAACAAGCTTTTAGAGTTGTTGGCAATTCTGTAGCTCTGCCTACCCCAAACTGGGAATAAAGGCGTGAGTTTATGTATGTATGTATTATAATGTTTAATTCATAGAAAAACAAAGAAATCCTGTGATTATTAATAAAGTTAGACTTATTGTAAATGCTACATTGTTATACATTTTTGATAAACCAATTTATATATTAGGTACGTACATGCTTTAACATGTCTGTAAACTAGAAAGAAAATATTATTTCAATATTTAAATCTCGATTTAAAACGTACTAATTTTAAGTTTCCCCAAGTAACTTCTAAGGAGAGGTTAACTTAGCCAGTATTAGGTATATATTTTAATTTTTAACAGCTACTATATTATAAAGCTGTTTTTACTTCTGAGGATCACGAAAGACTTGATTTTTTGCAAATATGAACCCCTCGTATGCTTAGACACGGATCCGTGCCAGTTCATGAACTGCGAAAGCACGGATCCGTTCCAATGTCCTGCGTGCCTACCCGAATTTTATTTTGAATCTTCTTATATAGCAACGTAGGTAAAATCGATTGTAGGTCAAGCCAATAAAGTGAAGAAATTTTCAAAAAATCGCTCCTAACATAAAAATATTCAGTATGGCCGCCATTCCTCTGGGATTGACGTCACGTGACCGATCACGTGACCGCGTCGCCGCACTGGGCCGTCAAATTCTGAAACGGCTCCCGCATACGAGGGGTTAATAAAAGAGTTTTTTTTATATAATCGTTATCCTAATTACCATTCCATTGAAATTCCCTTTACAAAACTGTTATTTCTCACTACCATTTCATTAATTATTCTTATCATCCATCCGTACTAATTACCATTCATAAAATTCCCATTACCGTACGTATTATTTCTCATTACCGTTTGCAGAAAAAAATATCTCTGAAATTTATAGGTACGTATTGATGTAATTACTGTCCTTTTTGCTTTTCCCCGATATTAATACGTTGATCCATATGTGAAACCAATAAAAATCCACATCTGAGTCGATATTTTGGTTTTTTTCTTACACCTCAAATATCTTCATATTCAAATATTCACCCTATTATTAATACGGCACTGGGGATTTATTTCAAATATTTTTTGTACCTAATTTTGCTCGTTTGAATATATTCCCGTCTATCCCTCTCTATGTCCCGCCTGTTTACTTAGCGTTTTATAATCTTTGGTATTATTAAAAATATGTCAAAGTCATATCATTGAATACAATCTAGTCACACGGCACTGTCACAACATCTCCATATTATAATACAATACAACAACAACTAATTTTAAACGATATTAATTAAAACAAATTCGATATGATGCCTATGTACAGATGTGTTAGCACCAACCCACCGTGAGCGGTACGCGATCAAAAATAACAAGTTTTTTTACTTGCAAATCTTGCAATACAATCTAAAACTACTCCAATGTTGAACTCCAATAATATGATTACCATTCCAAGTTCTCCAAGTTCTACAGGTCAGAAAATCTAGTTCCACAGAAAACAATATTAATATAATAAGTGACTACTTAATCAAACATTTTGTACATAACCTTGAATACAAGTTGCTAATTAGTTCAGTTCATTTTCGTCACTGGTACTTATGATAACGATTTACATATCTGCGTTCAACTTGGAAATACAAAGCCATCTAAAAATAAGACCATAGAGATTCCTAGTTCCTACTACAGAAAAGGCTAAAGGAAACCAACAACCCAGCTAAACAGGATGGAGTTTCCTTCATCTAGTGGGCCACGATGGAGCTCTTGTCCTCCGCACTACAGGCAGCCGAACAGCGTCAATACACGCCAATCATACGAAATAATGTACCGTATTCCAAAGACAAGTGGTATAAATAAAACGACTTATAGGTCAAACTGCTCGCATAACCTCGCTATAACTGAGACCGCTTCAGTCAACGTTTCAGCGCCGCGCGCGTCGCAAGCCCACGGTAAACCAGTCGATATTAAAGATATAACGAATTCGCTGCTGGTACGAGTACCGCCACGGAGACGAGAGATGCAGCCGAATGGCGCGATTCCGGAAGGCGGGAACGAAGCGCGGGAAAGTGAAAAACAATATGGCTGTGCTGTTGAAGCTCCGGCACAAACAAAAGTGGCCGCTAAAGTTCAGAAAGCTAGGAGTTTTATTGAGTTGTCTTTGGTTACTAATTCTGTGAGTAAGCTCATGAGTAATGATCGGCGGGTGTTGGTGGTGTATACCGGTGGTACGATTGGGATGGTGAAAAACAGAGACGGCGGTAAGTTTATTATTGTATTTTATCACAGTATGCTTGTCAAAAATGTATCATAATAAACAAAAAATTAATTAAACCGAATTTAAAAGGGATCAGAAGGGCGCGCGATGTTTGCAGAAATACAATCAATACACTGGACAGCACACGAAAAAAGAATTAAATATTGAATGGTTGAAAAAAAGCGATGTTATCGCTATAATTATACTTTTTCCAGACTACCTTGTACAAGAATTAATTTCCTTATAAAAATACGTATTACTACTCGTACATTATGGCCTACCCAGTTGTTAAGTGGACTGAGCCTTGGCGAGGCCTGCTAAAATACCTACGAATCAGTCAATCCGGTTTTCACCGAGGTATATTATAATACATTTCTCAAATGTGTGGAAACGATACTAAGTATAAGTATTAGTTAAAAAAAGTTTTCTTCGAATTGTGAGAGAATCTACTCCTTTTTAGGGCTCCGTACCAAAATAGGAAAAAAAGAACTGTTATGGTGAGACTTCGGTGTCTATCTGTCTGTCTGTACGTCGTCATAGCATTTTTCTCTGAAACTATAGAAGCTATCTTGAAAATTGGCATATTTGGCATAGTTGTATAACTTGCTTGCCCGCATCTGTTTTTTGTAAAAACAATATGAAACATGAAAGTGATTTGATTATAGCAAACAAGGTGACATATAAAAGGGTTAAATTTGCAAATTTCTAAACTATTTTGTTTATAATTTTCCGTGACGTACAGTTGGCCAAAAATGTGGTCTACCACCCTACGGTTGAAGTTCATTTGCACGTCATGCTACAACAAGTTCCATTTTCCCTTGCAATAATATTATGTCAGTGAAAAGTGTCAACCTTAGCGATAATCAGATCTCACAGAAACTTTTGTCAAAACTGGTAGATCAGTTTCTTACTTTTTGATTTATAGCCAGAAATGTACAAACAATGACTTATTTCCGAAGATAACGGACCAATTTTTTTTAAATATTCTCAGGAATCAGGTATTTTTTTATCTTTAAATCAGTTTAAAGATACTTAATTTATATTCTACGCAAAAAATTAAAATGAAGTTGTCAAATTTTACAGTTAGGAAAAAATATCAAAAAAAAACTGTATTAAAATTTAGGCTAGTCAAAATGGACCATATTGCATAGAAAATAAAGTATTTAACAGAATGAGTATTTTCTTTTGTGTTTTCCAACTAAATTATCTTAAATACTCGTACGCTACCCCTCGGTGTGCGAATCCGACTCGCATTTGACCGCTTTTTAATTTGACCAACGTTAAAGGACCAGGGATTTATCAAAGCAGCCATTAATATAATTAAAAACTCGTTTATATAAAGACCCAAATTCTCCTGTTCTGTGGATCCAGTTTAGCTTCCGCACCGGATCGAACTGGTTATTAAGTGACCTTAATGCTTCTTCAATTATGTATTTTAATAACATGAAATTAAAAAAAGTTGATTGTTTTCGCGGGTTCATGTCGCTTATGGGTAAACAGTAAAACAAGATAATTAAACGTCCTTGATATTACTTGTTTGCTTTAAATAATTATGTATCGTGATATTTTGCTTTAAATAATTATGTATCGTGATATTTTTCCGTCCGTCCGTCTGTCTTAACTAAAGCTGTGTCTTTTGAACCGTAAGAGATAGCAGATTGACTTTTCAGAGAAAATTAATAAATACAAGAAACGTTTTTTTTCAACGTATTTTCATTTGTTGTACTTATTATAAAAACTAAAATCATACAAGCGTCAAATTTGGTACGATTATTGGGCTAGCCTATTTTTATTTTTTTTAAAGTTAACATTGAAATTGAAATATTATAATTTTCTATTTGGTAACGACATAATTCAATCGAAATGTGTGTACGATAATGTACAGTCAACAGCGTAAATAAGTGATCATTTATGTACCTTGTCACTTTAACGTCGTGTTTGAAATGTCATACAAAATTGTGAAACGATTAAAAGTGACAAGGTACATAAATGATCACTTATTTATGCTGTTGACTGTACCTACTCAAATATATCCAAATTCTACAGGGTGGTACTCGATAAACTGTACATATTGAAAGGAATGAAATTTTAAGTTAATTTATAGGTGAAACTTTTTTTTTAATTTTTTTTCGCCACTGTTTTTTTTTTACAGATTGTCAAACTTTTTAATAAAGTTTGGGTAGTACACTTACTTGTGACGGCGTAACTTTTGATTTAATAGCCCAAAAAAGATAAAACAAAATGCATAGTATTGAAATTAGTTAGGTTTATATTATAATAATTGATAACAATATTAGACCAATTAAAAAAAATAACTGAGTAACTGCTTTTTTTGTGGAAAGTTACTGCAAAAATATAATTTTGTTTTCATAAAAACACGATTTTCTCAAAATTTTGCAGATATTTTACAATTTTTTTAACGTTTTTAGATCTAAAATTAAACGAGGAATAATAATAAGCAAAAAAAAATTAGTGAAATAGCTACAAAATTTTGAGAAAATCGTGTTTTTATGAAAACCAAATGACATTTTTGCTGTAATTTATTAAAAAAATTAAGAAAAAAAGTGCCATTTTTTTTTTAATCGTTTTACTTATAAATTATCCTAAAATTTCATCCCTTTCATTATGTACAGTTTATCGAGTACCACCGTGTATATCATCCAATCCAAATTCTCGTGTTATCAATGAAATCTTTCCGCGATGTTTATCATAACTATGTACACGTGTTATGCGCCATAAAACGTTTTATGACCTATTATGGTCCGGTTTATCAATGTAGATAACCGTGAATGAGACATCTGTCACTTTCTCACCAGAGGGCCCTGCCAAGATGCATTACGCTACCTAACTAGCGTTTCTATTCGTTTCGTTTTTAAGAGGCCGTATACGAAATTTTGCCGATTTCGCTGATTTACGTGATTTTACAGTTGAAATACTGTATTTCTATAAGTTTTAATGCACAACACGAAAGATAATTTCAAATTTTAACGAATGTATGAGCTACTTTTTTGTTTGTATTATTTTATTTTGATTAATCGACCTGACACCGGCGACTGTTATGTTATGTGAATTTTGCTGGAAGAGGTTTAGAATGTCACATATTCATGAATCGTTTTGACGTCTTAACGGTATGAAAAATTTACGATGTATTGCTGTGAAAGTCGTCTTATATTTAATAAATTTTTCGAGTAAAAAAAATAATACACTTGGTAATTTTTTATAGAAAACGGGCAAAAATTATTTTTGGTTTCGGCTACTCAGAACTCTCGTTCATAAAATTAAAACAACAGAAATAAACTTTAGTTCAAAATCAATCCATTACCTAAAAAATATATACAAATAGTTCAAAAGAATTGGCAATAAATAATGTTTTAAAACAACCTAAATCTCGCATTATAATACTCTACACAAATAAAAAAGTGGCTCATTTATTCTTAGCTCATTTATTCGATAATAACTAAAACTAGAAACTAGACATTTAATGTTGAGCATTAAAACTTACAGAAAAGCAGTATTTTATCTGTAAAATCACAAAAATAAGCAAACCCGGCAAAATTTCGTGTACGGCCTCTTAAACCAATCGCGTCACTGGTAGATGACGTGATACGAAAAGTCACGTGATCTACCAGTGACGCGATTGGTTTAAAAACGAAACGAATAGAAACGATAGTTAGGGCAATGCATCTTGGCAGGGCCCTCAGGGGTGTTATTCTCTTAAAACCGGCCTAGTGCGAGTTGAACTCGCGTGGAGAGGGTTCCGAACATACGTTTTTTTTTGATAGAATCCTTATAGGTTTTCCTCTAATCTACAAGCAATGAACTATATTTTATACTTTAAAAAAAAAATAGGCTTAGTAGTTTCGGAGGTTGGGGGGAATGGTCAATTTTCAAAATCAAAATCAAAATCAAAATATTTCGTCTTATTTCTTCTTTCATTAATAAAATCAAAACCATTTATTTTACAATAATAACAAAAATATATCTGTTATCCTCATAACGAGCCCTTTCCTTTGATATACGACACAGAAAGGTTTGCAAAACTTTTTTTAAATTTCCTAATTTGTCCCACGAAAATGACCGTTATTTAAAAAAAAAATACTTTGCACATCTGTGTTTCGGTCAGAGGATTACACCATCCTACTAAATTTCACCTGATTTGGTCCAGTAGATTCGGAGCAAATTGGCTGTGACAGACGGACGGACAGACAGACACGCACGAGTGGTCCTATAAGGGTTCCGTTTTTTTCCATTTTTATACGGAACCCTAAAAACGGCGCTGTCGAACGACTGAACGAGTGAACGCGCCACACCGGCGAGTTTAAGGAGTCCCGTCAGAACGCACAAAACACATTTTAGCGCTAGCATTATCAATTAGGCAGCCTTATACGTTCGATCTTATTGACAGAAACCCAAGGGGGCGATTTTTGGTTTTCGAGCACTCGAAAGTTTCACTCGGAAGTGAGCAAAATATGTAAAAACCGTATTTTTGAAATTACTTGCGATAGAAAATTTAAAGACGAGTGGTCCACAGCATTCGTTTTCAATTCCACTGGTTGTATTTCAAAAAACGGTTTCGAAGATTTTGCTCACTTCCGAGTGAAACTTTCGAGCGCTCGACAGTCAAAAATCGGCCCCCAGCTGCCTAATTGAGAATTCACGAGCTAAAATGTGTTTTGTGTGCTCTGACGGGACTACTTAAACTCGCCGGTGTGGCGCGTTCACTCGTTCACTCGTTAGACCGACCGAGCGCCGTTTTTAAGAGAATAAACAACACCCTAGTATGTAAGAGCGAGAGCGACGGTTGCTCTATCCACCGCGATCGCAATCCAATCCGAGATCTCTTAAAACCGTGACATGATCGTGACCTTTGCAATGATAACCAGATATTGCTATTAAACAAATAACATATGCGCAATATTTGTTATTTTATTAATAGCGCAATCACACTACTGTCACAGAATAAGTAATATGCGACTGTTATAGATCTATAACAAATAATATCTATATCAAAGTTATGTAAAATACTATTATTAATGGCCTGTTGTTTGATCGGTAGTTAAACTAAGTAATGGTCAAAAAACGTTACTAACGGTTAAAATCTCAAGGATATGTGTCAAATTTTCCATTCCGTTATCGAATTTTAACAATTACTTTGTTTAACTACTGATCAAACAACAGGGCCTACGTACCTATACATAGATGTTAAATTTTAACATTATCATTATATTATTATTTGCATAGTTGTTACACAAAGACTTAACAGTTTTTAATTAAATTTGGGAATGTTTCCTGTTCTGAACTACAATGACGCGAATTTCCATGGCACAGATGGTTCAACTATAAGAAGGGCTTTTGACGTAAAAACGAAAAAAATATCGGTGCATGTTCAAAATAAGATGATAAAACTAACTATTATTTTAATAAGATTTAACCTCGTAAGGCCCACCATAATACAAACAGCAAGTTTTTTGTGAGTGGGACTTTGAATCTACCATTATGGCATTAAAGTTCAATTACGTTTGTTCAAAAATGCCATTTTCAATTTATGAAGATAGGCAAATAAACTTTATTCCTATTGCAATACAGTTCAAATTGAATTGCCTTGATAATGTACAGCCTATTACACACTGGGCCTTACGAGGTTAAAGAAGTTTATTACAATAAATTATGCAATTACCCTTCTTACCCAGATTTCCTCACGATGTTTTTTTTTTATGTGTTACTGATGTTTACGCGGAAAAGTAGCCTTTCGTTCATAACCTCGTAAGGCCCACCATACTACAAACAGGGAATTTTTTGTAAGTGGGACTTTGAATCTACCATCCAGGCAATAAAGTTCAATTACGTTTGTCCGATAATACCATTTTCAGTTTATGAACATAGGAAAACAAACCTTATTCTTATTGCAACACAGTTCAAATTAAATTGCCTTGATTATGAACATAATATTGCACACTGGGCCTTACGAGGATAATAGTAGGTAGGTACCTATTATAGAGCGTGGCGCTTAATTTTTTTTTTTCCCGGATTGGTCTAATTTTAATTTTCCCAAAAGTTTTGTTACGCTGGAGCTATTTTAGATTAACATCATAATTGAATTGCTATACGTAGCATAGGTAAGGTTTGGTTTATAAGGGAGCGATATCAAAAAAAAACTTGTTTCAAAACACTGCGTTCGGAATTAAAATAAAGTAATTATAAACATTGTAATTTTGATCAATTCTGAATTATGACTCTTCGGAATTTTGTAAACCTATTAAAATAGATTATTAATTCAAACGTCGTTATCGCGGGAGATAAACACACGCGGGACAATAACAGAATTTCTGTTTAGTATAAACGGAATATTCTGCCTATACATTCTAACCCTCTAAGAAGTTCTTCATATCTAGCAAGAAATTATCGCTGGAAACGGTCAATCAACCTTGTCTTATACTGAGTAAACGCTTACCTCTAAATTAAAGTATCAACTTGAATGAAAAAAATATTATGTCAAATCCAGTCTTTTTCTCTAAAATTAGTTTTAACTTTTCAAATATATGTTTTCCATTTGCACTCAAATTTAATTTAGAAATAATGTTGTATGTTTTTTGTACATATCAAATCAAACAAACAAACAAATGTCTAAAGTAGCAGGAAAAGTGACTGAAGAGGTGGAAGTTTGGATTGCGTAGCTAATCTTTTTAAATACGTACTACTAATTAAGTATGGAGGTAAGATATAAGAAAGAAAAATTATACATTTTGAACTCGTAGGTATAAACGTTTCTCGATACGAGTGTCACTTCTGTTATTGCTTTTGTCATAGTCTTTCAGTACTGTCAAATCGTTTTTGCTCCCGCGATAACAATGATTGTATTATGCAAACTTTTAAGTTGTTACCAAGGCGTGGAGCAATTGAAACTACTAATCTGTGGCTACTAGGCAATCAACAATTCTGCCCTCCTTAGAAAAAAGGGCGCATGTCTCATAGAACCGCGTATGTATAAGTGACCTTATTTCTTAAGGCAGAGGGTTAATTTTGCTTTGACTATCAAATTGCGTATGCGTCCTTTTTATTTAGTAGGGCAGAATTATTCTGATCAAGTTAACTTCCATGAATCAAACAAAATGTATCAAACATTTTCAAGGTCGTTAGCTAATGTAGAATGCTACGTTGTCTTGGTTCGCTTCCCCGTTCATTAATAGTAGTTTACGTGGCGGTTGCATAATGACAGGCATTATAACATTGAGTGTTTCATACAAGGCGAGTTTCATAATAGATGACACGAGTGTTGTAATGCTAATTACGCAGAGTCTCGTACAACACTTTATCTACACACATATTATAAGTACTCTAATATGGGTTCCGGCGCCGAAAGGTAAATGACCAGCGTTACCTTACCTGTGGTAATAGGTGACAGCGATGACAGCTGTACCGTAATTTTGAAATTACGTTATCGAATATTGTAAGGTAATGAGATCCAAATTTGGAACATCTTCCAAAATTAACAGCTGTCGTCGCTGTCACCTACTACCACAGGTAATGCTGATCATTGCCTACGGGTTTTGAACGCATAATAGAGGACTTATGATATGAGTGTAGATAAATGAATAATGTTTACAGTTCTAAAGCCACAAAAAGGAGTGTTTGAGAACCTGATCCGAGGCTACCCGCAGCTACACGACGGTGCGTACTGGAAGCAGAGGCTGGCGGAGCCCGGGTTTGACACGTCCTTCTTGGTCTTGCCAGGTTAGTCCATCCCTGCAATCAGGCCATACTCATATCCTCCTACCCATATTCCGCTTTTCTATCAGGTCTGCTCCTTTACCTTTTTTTAGGGTTCCGTACCAAAATGGTAAAAACGTAATCCTTATAGTTTTTACTCAAAAGATACAAGATGTACAGTCACGATCTTAAATTTGGGACCCACTTTAGGTCCAAAGACATTCTGACTTCTACAACAATAAGTGTTTTGAATTGAGTCTCTTATAAGTTACAAATGATTTGGCATCTGTAATGACATTGACGACTTCAAGCCTATTTTTCTTGAAATGGGTCACAAATTAACGATCGCGATAGTACATAATATTGATGAAATTTAGATTAGAGGTTTCTTTTTTAAAGCGCTACTTAGTTTGGTGGTTAAATAACATGTAACAAAAGATGAAAAAAAAAATGTATTTAGCAACGTTTGGCTCATATTTCAATATAAGGTTTCTAAGCATTTTTTTGATTAAGTGTATGTTTTCGGAATTGATTGCTCCAAAGGTAGCATAAATTTTGTCCCCCCCCTTTATCTTATATAATAAACAGAAAGTTAAAAAAAAATTGGTAGCACTTAATAAATACATTAAATGAAAATTATTTTCAACGTGTCTATTTTATGACATATATTTTTGTGTTTGTCGTAACGGTTTCGGAGCCCTACACTGTGCATGGTCCGACATGCCCTTGCCCGGTTTTTTTTCTTAGCCTATGTGAGTGTCCTAGCCATGGACAAAGGCTTCTCCCCCAGATCTTCACGAGTCCCTGTATAATACTTCTTCCGGCCAGTTGTTGATGCGTCCAAGTCGTCCCGCCATCTCCGTCTGCGTCGCCCATCTTGCGGTACACAATATTGGTGGCTACAAAAAGTATGAAAAAAATAACATTAGGCTTTTGCGACGAACTACCCAGTCTTGTGCTTGTTGATATTGTAGTAGCTCTTACTATCAAGTGAATAAGAGTTATAATAACTTCAATAATATGATTCCGATAAGTAATCAAGATGGGCTATCTAATACAAAGTGGAGGAGAGCCTTTGATCTGTGTAAATGAAATGCCTTCTTCTTTAACAAAAGCGACAATAATTGAAGAACCCTTTAAGGATACAATTATTTATCTTATTTATTATTATTATATAGAGGAACGTATACTAACGATTGTTTTGTTGTGAACAGAAGCCAAAGATCTCTATTTGAGAATATTTTACAAGATATTGGAGTACGACACGTTGCTGGATTCGTCAAACATGACTGAAGTACAGTGGATACAAATTGCTGAAACTGTCATGGTATGTGCTTAAAAAACCCTTAGTTGATACATAAGATGATATTTCACAAGGTCCAAAAGTGTACACATCTCTTTTAATCGAATGTACCTATTATTTATTCGAAACACTTTTCAACAAACGTATCATTACGCAGAATTTTCATGTTATCGAAAGGCATTTCTCGCCGAGTCAGTTATTTTTTTCGGTACTCACTAGTCTACCCTAACCTACCCTACGTAATTAATGTTTAAGATATCCTAAAAACATCACGGTTTCAGCAGAAAAATTGCTTTAGACGACATGAAATTCGATCAAATGATAAGCTTAAGCTGGTATTCTAATGGGTCAGTTTTATAAAGCATTCCTGGAGCAACATCCTGGATTAAAAGCCCAGTTACTACCAACCCGCTTGTTTATTTGTTGAGTTTAATTCCGCAACTCTTATTTTTTCCAGAAATACTATGAACAATATGATGGTTTTGTAGTGCTGCACGGGACAGACACCATGTCATACACGGCATCTGCTCTATCTTTCATGTTCGAAAACATAGGAAAGAGTGTCGTCCTCACAGGATCGCAGATACCAATCTTCGAGCCTAGGAGCGACGGTTCCGATAACTTCGTGTCCGCATTACTTATAGCTGGAGGACTTAATATTCCTGAGGTCACTGTGTTTTTTGGCAGCAAACTCTTCAGAGGAAACAGGTTTGTTATTATGTCTGCTATGATTCATAGAAATACTGTGGCCAACACGTTCGAAATGTGGAGAAACGGCGATTTTATGTTGGCCAAACATGGACATTTATTTTTGTTGAACATGGTGTCCCCCACGAAATATAAATATTTATAAGAATAATACAGTGAACTGACTTCAATGGACAAAATACTTAACAAAAATATGGCTTGAACGTTGTTCCAGTCCAGAAGCTCGATTATTTATCTATTGGACTTGAAATTTGGAGGGAACTACCACTAGTTAAACTAACTAATGGTCAAAAAACGTTACTAATGGTTAAAATCTCAAGGAAATGCGTCAAATTTTCCATTCCTTTTTCGAATTTTAACAATTAGTTAGTTTAACTACTGATAAAACAACAGGGGCTAAGAAATATAAGAAATTTATCACCTAAGGGGTTGAAATAGGGGGAGTAGCGGGAAACTAATTTTACACGTTCAAGGTTCCAGGCGTCTTTTAGTTAATTATATAGGAAACCTTCGCTCTGCGAGGAGAGGCCTTGCTAGAAAGAGAGTTCCGCTTGTAATTTGTAACTTGTAGTTTCGTGAAACGGGCAACAGGACTTACGGGCACTTTTCACAAGGCCAATTTTTTTTTTATAGAGAAGAAATTTCGCATTTTTAGATATATTATTTTTCAATTACAATGCTTTGTTTTATAGTAAGCTTATCACAAAATTCCACGTTTTTTTAGGGTCCGGAAGATCTCAGCCTTCAATCTGTTCGCCTTTGACTCCCCCAATTGCCCACCGTTGGTCGAAGTGGGTATAGATATAGAGTTAAACAGGAAGGCCATATTCAAACCCACGGTCATACAGAAGTGCCAACTTAATGCAAGGTTGTCCAGGAACGTGGGGCTCCTGAGGATATTTCCAAGTATTAGTTCGTCGGTTATCATGGCTTTCTGCCAGCCTCCAATAGAAGGTCAGTTCCACTAGGTTCACAGGTAAAACTACAGTAGCGGCAACGAGTGATGGCACTTTTGATAGCTGACTAATAGTGTTGTGAAATACTCCATTTTATCATCGTAAAAAAATCAGTTAAGTGCGAGAAGTATATTTTTAAAAAGTTTATTAAAGAAATAACGCATATAAAGATCGTAGTCATAGTTCTCAGGACATTTAATCTTCACAAATAAACAATAGTACCTACACACGATGTGTAAGTATATACGGATTTTACATGCATCCGAAACAATTAGGTTATTAACACAAACATGGAATTATTATTAGGCAAGAGTTAGCGGTGGTTCGCGACGGCGCGCGGGAGTCGTCTGTCGCGCGGCTGGGCGTCCGCGGGGAAACCGCGCGGGGTTCGTTGCTAGGGCAACCGAAAGATGGCCGCGCCACTGGCCATCGCGAGCGCTTAGGGTAAACGTACGTTATAGACTCCCCCTCTAGTCCGACCTAGCGCCCTCGCATTCGGACTAGGACTGGTATTTGCGCGGCCTACCGCGACGTCGTTTTGGTCGCACCGGAGCTTCGACACGACCTGTAAATGGAGTAAGGTGTGACACGTGGTACTTACCCAAGGTGACACCATCTTGGATACCTTCTAGTTCGTACGTAGTGTTACTCAACGCCCCCTTGATTCGATAGGGCCCATCGCGACGTGGAATAAATTTGGTCGATTGACCAGGGCCAGTGTCGTTGGGTCCTTGCGTTTTGAGTAAGACTAGGTCACCTACTTTGTAGTCTGGTGGTGGACGACGTCCTTCGTCAGCATACTTCTTTTGAAGCGCCTGCGCCTTTTCGTGCGTGTCTCTAGCTTCTGCTAAAGTTGATGCCATTTTCTTAAGGTGAGGTGTTATGACCGGGACGAAGTTATCGTTTTCCACGATTGCTCGTAAGTCAGTAGCGGCGTCAGCAGGAGCGCGCATCTCTCTGCCGAACGTAAGGTAGGCCGGAGAAAACCCTGTGCTAGCAGTTACTGCAGAGTTCATGGCATACCTTACTGCGGCGAGGTGAAGATCCCACGTAGAGTGATCCTGCCCGACGCAGATAGCCAGCTGGGGCTTGAGGTCCCTGTTCTTACGCTCTATCGGATTCGCCTCTGGGTGATAAAATGGCGTCAGATTTTGGTCTATGCCTAAGACATAGCAAGCCTGTTGCATGACCTCACTCACAAACTGTACCCCATTATCGCTAATGAGACGACGAGGCACACCATACCTCAAAAACACTTCGTTGATAAGAGTATTTGCACACTCGAAACTAGTTGCGGATTCCAGCGGGAAGAGCTCGACCCAACGCGAGCAGACATCCTCGACAATTAGGATCCACTTGTTGTGTCGCGGAGTCTCTACTAGTGGGCCGAAGAGATCAACTGACAAAACCTCAAACCTTTGGGACATCGCAGGGGTTTGGAGTAGGCCTGCGGGTTTCCTGTTATTTACCTTGTAGCACTGGCATGGTAAGCACTCCTTGATGTGATTGGTAACATAAGCCTTCATGCCAGGCCAGTAAAAGCGTGACTTGATGCGGCTCAGCGTGCGGTCGACTCCGAAATGGCCTGCTGTGGGAGCATCATGAAAGTCTGCTAGTACGGCAGCGCGTTCGTGCTCCGGGACAACTAAGACAGCATCGTCATTGTCATTACCTTCGAGTTCGTACCTGTATAAAACGCCGTCAGATACGATATATCCGCGATCAGACCATGGCCTCCCCCTAAACGGATCGTCGGACTCCATGTCTTCGACGATCTTGCGTATCTCGGGATCCTTGAGCTGGTTCTCGCGGATGTCACCACTGCTCCTCGAAGGCATGTCGACGACAGCAAGGCACAGGTCGCAGCTAGCATCTTCAGCGCACACCGGTCGTGACAATGTGTCAGCGATGACATTCGCTCGACCCGGTGTATATTCGACACTTGGGTTAAACTCTTGCAAAAGTAATGCCCATCGCGCTAGTCGACCACTGGGAGAGCGCATGCTCATCAACCAGCGCAAGGGTTGATGGTCGGACTTTACTGTCACTTGAGCACCCTCTATATATCCGCGAAATTTACTCACGGCCCACACCACGGCTAAAGCTTCTCGCTCTGTGGTTGAGTAGTTTTTCTCGGCGGGATTTAGGAGGCGGCTCGCATACTCTATCGGTCGCTCATCTGACCCCTCCCCCTGCATGAGAACTGCGCCAAGACCCACTGCTGTCGGTTCTGAGGATGAACGGCTTCGTGTCATCAGCTTGGCGCAGGATCGGGGCAGATACAAGGAGGGTTTTAATACGCTCGAAAGCCTCGTGTTGCTCGGTACCCCAGTGCCAGGTACTTGCCTTCTTAAGAAGATTCGTAAGCGGTCTTGCGACTTCGGCGTAGTTGGGTATGAAGCGGCGGAACCAACTAGACGTCTGTAAGAAACACTTAAGGTGTTTGACGTTTTGTGGGGTGTTCATACCTGCTATGGCAGAGGTCTTGTCTGGATCGACATGAATGCCTCCCGGCACGATCACGTGACCAAGGAACTTGACCGAGTCGCGGGCGAAGTGGCTTTTTGCACGGTTAACCCTCAATCCAAACATCGCGAGACGGTCAAACACAGTCTCCAAGTCTGCCAGGTGACGCTCGAATGGACCCGGTGACAAGATGATCAAGTCATCCAGGTATGCCAGGATTGCTACTTCTTCTTTCAGGTTGGAGTGGAACCTATCAATCAGCCGCTGAAACGTGGCACCCGAGTTGCGCAGACCCATCGGCATGCGTTTGAAACGGTAGGTACCTAAAGGGCTGATAAATGCAGTCTTATCTCGATCGTCGGGGTGTACGTTTACCTGGAAATAGCCGGATCGCAAGTCCAAGGTCGTCATGAACTCGCTGGTCTTAGCTGCGTGCAGTATGTCCTCGATCCTGGGTAATGGGTACCTATCAGGTTCCGTTACCGCGTTGAGTTTCCGGTAGTCGATACAGAGCCTCAGACCACCATCCTTCTTAGATACGAGAACGACGTTAGAGGCCCAGGGTGACTCGCACTCCTCAATAACATCGTCTCGCAGCAGCTTGTCGAGCTCTGTCTTCAAGGCTTCTTTACGGCTCTGTGACAACCTGTACAGTGGAGAAGCTACTCGTTCCTGGTTTTCGCTTACCTTGATCCGGTGGGTAGCGAATTCTGTAGCAGGACCGTTAGGCACGAATTGAGACGCCCTTCTCATGATGAAAGCGTTGAGCGCATGCTGCTGTTCCGGTGAGAGTTTTGTACTTTCGTCACTCCGTAGTGAAAGGTCCGAGGATTCAGCTCGCATTAGCTCTGCGCCGTCAGCGTTGTCTAGGTGATACTTACGTACAAAGGAATACTGAACTTCAGGATCATCGGCAAAACTCCATGAGTCCCGGGAACCGTCGAGCACTATCCCAGCTTTGGCTAAAAACTCAAAGCCGAGTAGGGTTTTGGTTTCATCTCCAGGCAGCACCATGAAGTCAGCAGTAAAATCACGGCCTTCGATCGTGGTAACTACGTCGGCAGTGAGTACCTTCCGTAACTGCTGGGAACCGTCAGCCAGGCGTATCGTTCGCTGCTTATCCTGAAACTTTACATCGTTCGCTACTAACATTTTATATAGGGCAGGGCTCGCGATACAATGGGTGGCACCGGTATCGATGATCGCCACCCCTTCACGGCCAAAAATACCTACCATCACCATTGGATGTGTAGTAGTGGTTTCAAAACCGCTATTTTCACTATAATAAAAATCGGCGCGTTTCGAAGGATTGCACGTATCACATCTTGACTTGATAACACCTACCTTGCCACAACCATAACAACGACTAGGTTCGCTCGGCCGACCAGTATTCGGTATATTTACCTTGGCGGTAACAGGTGCGTTTACCTTACTTACGACGGAGTTAGTACTTGACGGCGGGTTATCGTGTCTTTGTCGTAAGTTGCGACAATCTTCAACGACGTGGCCGTAAACCTTACAATAAGTACATCGAATTCGATTACGTTTCGACTTATTATCGGACGCGGTCGGAATAGCCCCCCCGGAGTCACTTACGCTCGAAGTAGCTACGCTTGCCTTCTCGGACCCAATAACGCTCGCGATAGCCGAAACAGCTGATGCAACTATAGGTGTAATTTTACGTACCTCGGAAATAGAGTCCTCCGTAACTCTTGCCTTGTTCAATAAACAATCAACAGTATCAATAGCATCTCGCGGTAAACGTTTACGAATACGTCGGTCTAACAAACTATAAATAATATCGACTTTCATTTCTTCCGGGACAACATACGGTAATCTAACGATTAGAGCACGTATACGACACACAAACACTTCAGCACGTTCAGTTTGTTGTTCCGCGGCGAAGATTTCGCGTAACAGTTTATAGCCAGGGCGCGGGGCTCCGTAAACGGCGCGCAGGCGGGCCGTTGCGTCGCGCCATGTCGTCACCGACGACTTCACTCCTCGCCACCAGACGGCGGCGTCTCCTTCCAACAGCATGGTTAAGCCTCGTACAGCGTGCTCGTCGCTCACGGCGGTACACTCTTTGTACGTCTCGGCGGCATCTAAGAAAGCTTCTAGTACCTCCGGATCCTGCGCTTGTCCATTGAAGCGCGCGGTGCACTTACTGAAGTTCCCGGCGGCGTGCGGCGCGGCGGCCGCAGCGGGCTCGCTCGCGTTTGATACGGGTGTGACTGACGTTGACCGCAGGGTTTCGATGAGGTTCCTGTTGACTGCGGCCTGAGACTCCGCGAATGAGTTCATGAATGTTGCGACGAACTGTTGCGCGTCGAAGAGCGGTTGCGGGGGCGGTGGATGCGACACGAGCGGAGCGTGCGGCGCCTGCCTCGCAGAGTCGGCGGCATCATTGGGCTCGCCGGCGTACTCCTCGTCCGTAAAGCTCGTGGCCGGCTCGACCTGCGGGCGGCTAGCTGCTGCTTGCTTTTTCGGCGGCATTGTCACAAACACTGTTACGATAGTACTTAGGTACGCTATACCACACAAACTCTCATGAGTTCTGTCTCTGCCTCGAGTTGAGCGCCACTATAAAGATCGTAGTCATAGTTCTCAGGACATTTAATCTTCACAAATAAACAATAGTACCTACACACGATGTGTAAGTATATACGGATTTTACATGCATCCGAAACAATTAGGTTATTAACACAAACATGGAATTATTATTAGGCAAGAGTTAGCGGTGGTTCGCGACGGCGCGCGGGAGTCGTCTGTCGCGCGGCTGGGCGTCCGCGGGGAAACCGCGCGGGGTTCGTTGCTAGGGCAACCGAAAGATGGCCGCGCCACTGGCCATCGCGAGCGCTTAGGGTAAACGTACGTTATACGCATAAAAATAAAAGGCCATAAAATGTAGATCAAACTCTCGAAATAAACTGTGTGGATAAAAGAAGACGACATTGTCAGAAATTTGAAATAGTGTGTCAAAATATACAAAATGTGAAATTATTGATAAATGAGTGAATAAATAATCATTAAACCACGTTAACTCAGAGCTAGGATGCGAGTTTGCCAGCGGCGGTGACGTGAAAGTGCAGTGATTTCATTGTCATACGCTGTTGTACCAGTCAGCGGTCCTTTGTTATCATCACGCGAAGTGTTTTTTGAGATGTTTTTTGTTAGTTATGATTAAAACGATGAATGCTAGATTGCGAGCTAATAAAAACAACCACAAGATGAAGCTAGTTACGAAATGCGTTTCGGTCAATTACAGCGCCAGCAGTACATCACTATTCCGGTACCTGCAACAATAAAGTTTGACATCTGTTCCTTTATACTTGCTGTCAATATTAAGGGATACTTCATGAGCGAGCAAACTTCAAAAGTGCCATCACTCGTTGCCGCTACTGTAAAGGACTAGATCATATGTTGAAAAACGTCAGAATAAATTCTAAAAACTTGTTTAAACGTTTAATCATCAGGTGTAGTGTTAGAGAGCTACGGGGCTGGCAACATTCCGTCAGACCGCCAGGATCTGTTTGAAGCTATTTCCGGGGCAGTGGCGAGAGGCGTCATCTTTGTCAACATCACGCAATGCAACACAGGCTCCGTGGCTTCTCCGCTCTATGAAACTGGCAGGGTAAGACTGTTCTTATGGAAATCACCTTTAGGGAGCGACGACACCGGAGCTTAACGGTGCGTAAATTACGGTCCGTCAAAATTAGCGCTATGTAATTACTATGATCCATTATTTCGTTTACGCAATGTCACCCCTTTATCTGGCGACAATCTAGGCCCCATCCCACTTTTTTTAGCTCATTGTGCTTGCCCTTATCAGTAATGACGCGCTGTGTGTACCTTCATCGTTCATACTGAAGCGATCTTCTAACGGTCTTTGTCAGCGTACTGTCGCACGGTCCTTACGTTCTTCGTCCATACTGAAGCGGTCTCTTGACGTTCCTTGTCAATACTGACTGTGTGTGATACTGTTATAAGTATAAATCTTACGGCGAGGTTAATCTTAGGTGGTTTGCCGTAGAATTGATGGCCGTTGGGGAAGACGAGTTCTAGAGTGGAGATCACGAATTGGCAAACGTGGAGTAGGGCGCCCTCAGACTAGGTGGAGCGATGATATTCGCAAAGTAGCTGGTGGCAACTGGAGAAGAAGAGCTGAAAACCAAGCTCAGTGGCGTGCTATGGAAGAGGCCTATGTCCAGCAGTAGACTGATGTGGGCTGATGATGATGATGATGACGGCGAGGTTTACATCATGTTTTTACACGATTAAGTCCCGTTTTAGATTTATAACAGCACTGTCCTTACGTTCGTCGTTCTTACTAAAGCGGTCTCTTAATGGTCCTCGTCAAAACTGACGCGCTGCCCTGACAGTTCTTGTCAGTACTGACGCGCTATCCTGACGGTACTCAATCTTCTTTGTTTCACCAGGGCATAGCAGCCTGCGGCGTGGTGTCCGGGTACGATATGACTCCGGAGGCGGCGCTCACCAAGCTCTCATACGTGCTCTCCAAGACTGAACTTAGCTATAACGAGAAGAAAGAGGTAATATTCGAATTTATATGAACACAAAGAAAAAAATGCGGCAGAAGTATTTTGCTATGGTATCTAACGTCATTTTTACTATTGAATTAGTCGTCCATTGTTCGGGACTCTTGGTACGCGACGAGTACAACGTTGACTGTTTTTTTATGATTGCTATGCTTTGAGGTACTTTTGCATTGGAAGGAAAGATGTTACAGACACAGAACATAATCTATTGAACAATTATAGACGTATCTTACATGAAATAAATGTTTAAAGGGCTGTCACACATACAAAACACAACAATAAGGTTGACTCCCCTATAAGTTACAAATGATTTGGCATCTCTAATGACATTGACGACTTCAAGACTATTTTTCTGGAAATGGGTCACAAATTAACGATCGCTATAGTACGTACAAATAAATTTTATTTACTTAAGTATTAGAAACGTCTATAGACATCATTCAACCAGAATTGGCTTGATTGATAAATATAACGACCCATTCTTCTGGTCTAGATAGCTTATCTGTTCTTGATATTACTTGAATTGAAGTAAAATTAAAAAACTAGAAAGCGTTGCCATCTGGTAATAAGTTTTTTTAATGTTCGGAAAGGAGCCCGACGACGGAACCCTATTAATATGGCTACGTGGGCCGTTCATCCGTCCGTGCTAACTTTAAAAAGCTGTATATTTTAAACTTCGGAGATAAGGGGGGGCCTTATCTCCGAAGTTTATGGAAAAAAAACTATAAAATTCCTGACGTATAGCTAATTATTTACATTGTATAGGAAAAATAAAATGAAGTGTGCATAATTTTTTTTGAGAAATTAAAAAAAATGCTTTGAAAATCTGTACTAAAATGTAAGCTAATCAAAATGCACCTCATTTCATAGAAAATAAAGTTCATAATAATGAGCATTTTCTTTTGCGGTTACCAAGCATTATTATCTTAAATCCGGTACCCTCGGTGCGCGAATCCGACTCGCACTTGCCCGGTTTTTTTGTTTATTAAAACATTTATTCTGTATTGTTTATTGTTGTCTACCAATCCATAATGATACCTAATCAATTTATTTTTCATTTCAGCTGATGGCCACCAACATTCGCGGTGAATTGACCAACACGTCCTCAATCGCTTTTGAGGTAATTTTCTTAATTAACTATCCTCTTTGAAAGGTCGTAAGTCTCCTCGTGTGGCATTGAATTGTCAACTTAGATCAATGGGGAGTAAGGTTTTTACGTAAATTTGTTATAGATACAGTTATCTATCACTGTACCTAGTGTTTTATAATTGAATTGATGATGTTATTTAGATGTTATTTGCAGGGTTCGGAGTTTTTGTAGCACGGTAAGACTAATGAGAGCTGTGGAGTCGACATTAAGATTAAAATCCAACTCTAACTCATACTCATACTCATTTGTATATTTAATTCCAAAATGCTCTTATATTCGTCCCGAGCCCCTGAGTAAAGCTGCTAACCTAAGTAATGAAAGATTACAATTATAAACAAAATATTTTCATGTACATATTATTTAATACTAGTGACGCGCCCTCGCTTTGCTTCGGTTTATCTTAGTTTTCTGTAATACCCGTACATAATCCAAAACTTTTTATACATAAAAACCTTCCTCTTGAATCACTCTATCTATTAAAAAAACCGCATCAAAAATCCGTTGCGTAGTCTTAAAGATCTAAGCATACATGGGGACAGCGGGAAGCGACTTTGTTTTAAGTAGAATATTAAAAGTGAAAGTAATCATCCCTATTTATAATAAAATAAAATGAGTATGAGTCTGTAAGAGTTGATTTTTTATGGTTAGGTCGACTCCACAGCTCTCTTTCGTCTTACCGTGCTATGAAAACTCCTAACCCTGGTTATTTGTTACGTTGCAACATTTTTTTTAAATCGTTTCAACAATTGACATCAGCACCTTTTTTAAAAGATTTTCAAAAAAACATGCTTAAGCATAGAGATTTGTCTCAAAACCATTATTTTTGTTCATTATTTATAGGAAAAAAATATCTAGTAATGCTTAAAGAACTTAAATGCCACGCGGTCTTTACTACTTCACAGTTAGTGCTAAACTTAAAAAAAAATAACGCAGTTACAAACACAATGACGTCATTCCGATCACTAGTCCAAAGTGAGCGTATATAGCAAAATAATATTCAATATTTTTTTCTTAGTAAATAAATAAAATTGGAATTATAGTAGTTCACATGACGGTTGCGTAATGCCAGGCATTACGACATGAGCGTGGTTTATAAAATGAGCCGTAAGGCGAGTTTCATAATATATCACACGAGTGTTGTAATGCTAATTACGCAGAGTCGCTTACAATACTTTATCTACACACATATTATAAGTACTTAGAGTACTTATGGGTTCAGAAGCCGAAAGGCAAATGACCAGCATTACCTTACCTGTGGTAAGGTAAGGGTCAAGTGGTGACAGCGATGACAGCTGTAACGTAATTTTGGAATTACGTTACCGAATATTGTAAGGTTATGAGATTCAAATTTAGAACATCTTCCAAAATTAACAGCTGTCATCGCTGTCACCTACTGCCTACGGGTTTTGAACGCATAATAGAGGACTTATAATATGTTTGTAGATAAAATAAAATGTATGCTTTTGAGACAAACATCAATAAGCAGAAGTAGCTACTCAACCGAGGATGTCAAAATGATCTGCACTCGTCTCTATTTAATTGACAATAGAATACGTCGTGTCTAGATCATTTTGAGCATGTTATTCTGCTTAGCTACTTTTGATGCTGACTGTCCACCTTTTCAAAATAACTTGTAGTCAAACAGGGCGCCCGACTGGTTAAACCAAATGTTGATTAGAAATGTTTTAGTGTTGATTTTTAACGTCACTGTGACACAGTTCTAAGATATAGAGGTATTCATTGACGTTCGCCGTATGAACTCAAGTCACGTTAGCTGATTACAACGTGGAACTATGTCATTCCGCTCTCATGCTTCTGTTATCTAGGAAGGTCATGAACACAATACCTACATAGTAAATATTTACAACAAATCTAGTACGTAAATATTTGTAGTTATTGTGCATCAAGTAACATTCATATGATAGAATGTTACTTGATGCGGAGAAAACATCCTGCAAGCAAATAGATTGAAATAGAAACCAATCGAGGTAGTAAATATATTTGAAGGTTTTTTACAATCAGTATCAAAGTAATACTAACAAATACCAAACAATAAACATTATAAACAACCTAACCTACGGATTCCTAAGCTCCCGGTGGTTAGGGCTCCAGAAAGAGAAACCTATTATAGAGTACAAGCTTCTGCCCGTGACGGCGTTTGTGTAGATTTAGATTAACGTTATTCCCTTGGGAACTTATATTTTTTCCGGGATGAAAAGTCCTATCCAAGCCTATGTGTTAATCCAGGGTATGAGCTATCTCCATTTCAAATTTCATCCAAATCTGTTCAGCCGTTGCAGCGCGAAGGAGTAACAAACTAACACACACACACAAACTTTCGCATTTGTAATATTATATTAGTATATAAGTAATTATATTTATTATACTTATTATTAATTTTCACTTCTCATGCTCTTAAAATGTTACTTTAGTCTCTGCACATCGGGACTAAAGCTCCTTATCAATCTCTAGGGATTAAAGTTTTGTTTTTACTTTGGTAACCCCTAAACAACCAATCACGGTGTTTGTGAATGGAGGATTATCGCCATTTTCAGTTATTGTGTGTAGATAATTTTTAGGGCGTGGAAATAACCTCAAAATGACAACTGCGCAAAAAAAAGATTTAATTTCGTGAAACACGATTAATGATTCTTTACGAATATGAATCTATTTAATTACATTAAGGATGAATTAATTTTATTATGCAATAGCATGTAACCAATTAGTTTAAAATTATTTTTTAAGTTTGAATCTGTTGTATAAGTATGCAAGCATTTAAAGCGTCGCTTTACAAAAAAAACAAATTGGGAAAAAATTTGTAAGAAACTTTGTTATAATAAATATTGTAGTTTTGTGTAGAACGTCGTTTTTTTCCACGCATTCAAAGTGAAAAGTAGAGTGTTTAACGAGAGACTAATAACCATAATGATTCTCGAGCCACCCTCGCTCGCTTGCTCGCTCCCGCTAAACATCTAGTGTCACTATGGCTTGTTTTAGTCCCTTGTTGAACAATCTACTATTATATTTTTACAGGATAACACACTCATAGACGCGCTTGCAGCGAGTCTCAACATCCAGTCGCCCAAGAAGCTGATTGACGTGACGGAGAAGGTCTTCAGCGCTTTACTGCTGTATGCTATAGAGCACGACGATGATCGCGCCGTTAAGAAAATGCTGGGTGGGTACAGATAATGATAGAACCAATGATATAATACAGTAAAAAGAGGTAGATATGTTATACGCGCTTCGATAGTGGTACCCTAAAACCAAGCCAATTGGTACACCTTTACTTAGTCTTGCGCCGTCAACGGAACCGTGAACTAGTCTGCAGAGCAACATACACTCGTCTTTGTTTCGCTCCAGGAAATTAGCATACCATCCTGCTTTCACTTGTCATTTATGAATTAGTGTGTAATTTACTGATTATGTGTGCGTAAGCCGGGCCATTTTTTTACGCGGCATACCGTATAGGTAACATATCTACCTCTTTTTATATTATATCATTGGATAGAACATTCATAAAGGGTTGAGAGCGTCTCCTTTTTTGAAGTCGGTTAAAAAAGGGAACTCCAATTCGGTTTTTTACTTTCGAATATTCATTTGTCCGAATTTTCATTATTCCGAAAGCTATGTTATGCACGAGCTATTTTAGATTAAATGCATTATTTTATTCAATTTATGTACGTAGGTTAGTTGAGGTTTGATTTAGAAGCGATATCAAGAAATAAAGTCTTCTATCAAAACATTGCATTCGGAATTGTAAAAATTCGGAATTTTGATTAACTCGAAATTATGACGCTTCGGAATGGTGTAGTGTACCTGCTCATAAAATAAAGGGTACGATTGACCTAACACCAAACTTAGCTCTAGACTAAGGAACAAAAACAACTTTGTCTAATTAAGAGAACCTGACATCATTTTAAACAGGTTCTAACGCCCAAAGATTTTTGCGAGTGGCATTAAAATGTCAATGAAAACGCGATAAACGCGTTACACAGACAGAAGTTTTCAAACGTTACCTACCTAATTCTATAAATTCTATAATAAATAGATTAAATATAATTTAATAAATATATTAATAATAAATTGTTAACATCACGCTTCCATATTTTTTTTGGGTCTTAATATTTTAAATCGAACTATTTAAGTAGTTAGAACCGTTACCGAAAATATGCTTTATATTTAAATAGGGTAAATTTACTTTATTTCGTAGGTATTTTAGGGCTGATTTTTCAATCTCCAGATAACAAAATCTGACAGGTAAATAATAGCTCTGTCCTTTTCTTTGTAATAAGAAAGATAAGGACAGAGCTACAATTTACCTGACAGATCGTGTTATCTGGAGATTGAAAAATCAGCCCTTAGTTTAGTTAATAGGGTGATGCCGGTGATAGCACCAGTTTTCGTAATCAGAACTCTTTGACTACACCTAATTCGCACCTTCAGAACAATAGTGACCTAATTCAGAAATTTTAAATTTCGAGTTAGGTCTCAGTAACAATAAATTGATGACTTGAAGTTTAAAGCTGAAATTTTGAATTAGGTCACTATTGTCCTGAAGGTGCGCTATGTATGCTATGTAACCAGGGGGCGTAAATATTTTTCGATGATACAAAGGGGGCCTTCAAAATAAATTTTGGAACCCCTGGCCTATTACCTGGTACATTACCACTATAATTATTGTTTAGATATGGGAGCAGACGTCAACGCTCAGAACTCTGAAGGCAGAACTCCCCTCCACGAGGCTATTCTCAAAGGGAAGCAGCCGATCGTGGAATACCTGCTGCGAAGCGGGGCTAACGTCCACCTGAAGACAAGGTATACTCCGAAATACTGCTGAAACTTTGACGGGTAGAACAACTAAACTCATCCCAACTTTGACAGGGGTTGGACTGATAATTTAGTAATTTGGCCACATGAGGGCTCTTGTACTCGTACACATCGGTAATATGTAGTGAATCTACAAGCGCTTTGGACAAGACCATCATGGCGGGGAAGAAGTGCCGCAAGAAACTCCAGCAGAAGGAATATTTTTACAATTATAAAATTAAATAATACTTAAAAGTAAGTTAGCATCACAAGGTAATAAAGTAATATCTAAATAACAATAATTCAATCAATTCAAATCAACATTTCAAAAAAAAAAGCATTATTGTTGTTTCGCGTTTACAATAGCTGGTAAAAAAATAGACTACCCGTGTTTCTCGGTTTTTCTTTATTTAACTTAAATTCGTCGTTAATAATTTATTAAAGAAATAGTCATTAAAAAGACCGTATATACAAAGTTAGGAATACTGATGTCGTGATCTTAGCATGATATAAAATAAAAAAAGTAACTTCAATCAGAAATAGAACTGACTGTCATGTCATGTCACTTGTCAACCATAACAACTGTAACAACATAAATTCGTCGACTTTGGGCAGATTGCGGCTATCCGCTTTTACAAATCCGTTAGTCAGTTAAAAAGCGTATATCAAAACAATAGTATTACGAGAATCGAAAGCGTGTCGTTAGAATCAAGTAATCCGTCACACAGATGAAAAATTGACATGACTGTTGTATATTTTTTTCAATTGCTGTCGTAATAAATGGACTAAGGGCACTATAAGTGTATTCCTAACATTCACAATCCAACTTTTTTTACAGTTTTTCATAAATATAAAGAAAACTACTGCATAAAAAAACCAAAAATATTTTTACTGTAATCAGCAGTGTAAAATCTACAAACGGTATTTTATTTTACTACTTAACCACATATGAATTGTTGTCAATTAAAACTAGCTCAAAATAAAATGTAAGCTCGGTTGAAGTATCAACAGGTTTGTTAATAACATTAAATTAAAAGATTGACTATGACAGCAACACGACGACGTGTCTAGTTCTCTAAGTCAAAAGACAAGCTACTACTTATTTTAGAATCCATTACGAATGTAGAGTGGCGACCGCGGTTCGGAAAGCGAAGTGTTGGCAGGCCTCCCACGAGGTAGACTGATGATCTGGTGAAGATTGCGGGAAACCGATGGATGCTAGTACCACAAAGCCGACCATCGTGATGATGATCAGGGAATGCCTGTCCAGCAGTAGACGTATGTAGGCTGATATGATGATGATGATTGCGATGCAAGATTAAAACAGTCTCTAAAAACTTGTTAATAAAGGCTTTTCTCTTTAAACTCCTCAGATGCGGTGAATCTCCCCTGATCTCGGCCATACACTGCGACGACCTGGGCCTCATCCAGCTCCTCCTGAAATGCGGCGCCCATCTATCTAGCGTGGACCAGAAATCCATCTCGGAATTGCTCTCGTTGGCAGCCAGGACCGGCACGGTCAGGAAACTGGAGTCGTTGAAGCTAGCTGGTGCTGACCTGGATATGGCTGATGAGCTGAAGCAGACTCCGCTCCATAAAGTAAGGTTTTTTTTACAAATACGTTATCAATGGTTCGAACACTTATTCAAACTGCCAAGGTGTGGAATGCTCTCCCTGCGTCTGTATATTCGCGGAAGCGTATACCTTGGTGTTTTCAAGTCAAGAGTGAATAGTTTTTTTCTGGGTAAGCGTGTAACACCCTTCACTTTGTCGTTACTTTACATCAGGTGAGGTGAGACTCAGGTCAAACGCAAACCCATATTTGATTTAAAAGAAACAACTTTGATGATATGATGTCTGAGATGGAATACCTCTATGTTAACAATTTTACCGGATGTCTTATTCCCTGCTGGTCTGATGATGGAAAAGGTGGGAAGAGTATCTTTGCTGTACTTAGCGCTGTGCTTTTCCCAATTAAACGGTTTAAATGGGTCCGGGGAAAAATCCTGGACTAACATAATTGCCCAGGATTTTGGATAACTTTGTCCAGTACTGGAAGTGTATGACCCTCGGTTTACCAATTTTTTTTCCTGCAGGCTGTCCTCTGCGACTTACCTGTAGTAGTGAGGTACCTCAGAGACAACGGCGCAACCATCGACACCCCTGATCTAGTTGGATCCACCCCTTTAGACTACGCGAACAAACTCAACAGAAAAGAAATCATCGATATCCTAATAAAACCTAATTGAAACGAACGTTACTTTATTTTTAACATTTTAATCCATTATATTTCAGAAGCTACGCAGATCCCTCTGTGTTGCGAACCTAATTCTTTAATATAAGGTAACTACTGAATATAGTATAGTAACCGAATTGAGAATGCATTCCCTAAAATGTTTTTTATATGCTCTGGTGGGACAACTTAAACTCGCCGGTTGATAAAAGGTGCGTCGAGATGAAACGTGAGTCACTAAAGAGAATAACATGACCTACTCGTACACCTTCCTAATGATGTCACTGTGCTTCACTGCACGGCACTTCTGTGTTTTCATAGCACGGTAAGACGAAAGAGAGCTGTGGAGTCGACATTAATATTCACATTAACTCTTAGGATACTCATACTCATTCGTTTATTTAATTACAAAATATAACTTTATTATAAACTAGCCTTTGCCCGCGGCTTCGCTCGCGTCTAATTTGCGGTGATTTCAACTTTAAAAAAGCGGAACGTTCCCTGCGCAAAACAATGAGTACAGTTCAAGATCCAGCTGAATTTTAAATAAACATATCAGACGTTGCTTATAAATTTCAGAGCAGAACAGAGGAACTTTGCAGAATTTTGTAAAGCCTAAAATTATTGTCTGGGATGGAAGTACTACGGTGTTTACCGAAATAATCATGCGTCAAGAAAGATAACAAATAAATTTTGCTATAGATTTCTTCCACCTAAAGCAAAACTTTAAATCTCTGAAGATCTACATGGTTAAATAGAATATCTGAAGAATGAAACGACGAAATATAATAGATGATCAAACGAACTTAACAAGTGAAGTTCGATCATTATTATGTGAGTCGTTTCATTCGAAGATATAAACACCGGGAACCCAAGCAGATCCCTCTAATTTTTTAAAGTTTTGCGTTTACTCTAAAGATAATGAGGGACTAGGATGGAGGGATTGAATGGAATGGTGGATTGAACGAACGAATGAACTAAAATTCGTTTAGTGGTCAGTTGATTGTTCTTAACATCGTGCAATGTTGCCTGTAGATTTAAAGGACTACATGGTTAAATAAAATATCTTGGAATGAAATGACTCACATAATAGTGATCAAACTTCACTTGTTAAGTTCGTTTGATAATCTATTATTGTAGAAATGTACAATAAGTAAAAAGAGATGTGTTTAAGGTATTCATTCGTTATTTGACAAAAGGTTTGAATAGATCCTTTCCTGTATTCAACACGGTAAAAACCATATCGTTTTTTACCGGTTATTGCATAGAGGTAGGAAAGCATAGAAGGAGTATAAAAACGGCTAATAGAATAGTACTCTTCGCACCTGTTACAAATGTATATACATATATGACCGCTTTCTCTTGAATTTCAAAAGTGTACCACTTTTTAGGTGTGTTAGTGTGCGTAAGTTTGCAGTCAGTGATGTGCGGGTTATCGATAAATTTGGTTAACTTATTAAAAGGCATACAGTATTTTCAATAATAATTGTGATTGATTACCAATATTATTGACCTTATTTTGGAACGTAAATTGAGAAATTAACTTTTTTGTCGCTTAATAAAAATAAAGACAGTTTTTACAGTTTTTATTTGAAAATAAAATATTTATCTTTAATAATGATGAATAAGTCTTACAAAAAGTAATTGGAAGACATTTTGTGACTCTTTTATGATGTCGGATTGCATTGCAACTTCTGAAACCACGACGACAAATTTCTGTTAGAGCATTTTTCTATAAAAAAAATATCGTTTACCAGCCTTCATTATGAATGAGTCTTCTGAAAAATGTTTAAACACCCGGTCTCGCAGACCGCTCCCAACAAACTTCCTCTCTTTCTGGCGAGGCTTTTGGAAATCTGAAACAATTCAATTAATTAATATCGAACATAGTAGGCTCTTTTACCGACCGATAAATATGTACGCACTTATTAATAAAGTAAAAAATACATTTAAAATTAAAACAGCGATGTTTAAAAATTGAACATTCAAATAACGAACGATCCAAATATCTACAATAAATGTCATGTCTATGTCTAAATCGCACGCAACGAAAAAAACTGAACATTTAAAATAACAAACCTTAAATGTTTTAAATTTCGACATTCAAATATACATATACCCAACAAATACTTTCGACATTTGAAACATCGGCCTTTTAACTATTCGGTATCGCTATTTAACTCAAAATGTATTAATTTTTTGATATTTAACATACAACCCAACAACCCATACACATATTTACCTACGCATGTACTCAAATCAAAATATCGAAAGTTTACTTATAGATATTAATTTTGGAAGCACTATTGTTTACTTCCGAAAGAAAATCAAAAAAATCGTAAAAAATGCACATTTGCTGCACATAGTGCCTTTGTATTAATTACAAGATGTAATACCATGATAATGCTTGTAGTTATACTTGCAAAACGGCCGCATTATGGCTGAAAATCAACAGATTTGGTTAAAAACAACACACCAGTGAAAGCTTATATTTGGAGGTCCATTACCTGAATGTCCCATTCCGGATTTGCACCAACGAAATGCACACACCATTGCACAAGAACTATGTTTTACTATTTAACTGTTATCTAGTCGAAGTTGCGTATTTTCTAAATAATATTTTAAAAACTCCGACCGACGGGCGAAGGCGAACAACAACCGTAATCTGACTAAATTAAATGACACTTTTTCTTAATTATTTATCCAACTAACCGCTTAATCTATCTATTCGTCTTTAGTTTAGTAGGGTTCACGTGTCCGGCATTGACCAATGAGCAAGTGGTGGCTAGCTTGCGTTGTACACAGAAGAAAAAGGTGGTACGCTTGACAACTGGTGGCACGGAACCACAGAATAAAGATTAAAGGCATGGAAACCGTACTCACAGACCTTAATCTAACTAAGGTTAGATTAAGGTCTGTGACCGTACTAAATAAGCAGAAAATACATTATGGTTCACTCCTTTTTACTTATGGTTTTCATAGTGAGTTGGAAAGAGATGAATCTATAGCTGTTCTTTCGTTAATTGGTACATCGTCACATTACAAGTAAGGCGTGATTTGGACCTATAAGTACCTATAGTATTTGGACCTATAGACAAGGAAAGACAAATCCTTCCTATAGGAAGGACAAAGAAGTCCCTGTGTAAAACCTTGTGACAATGACAGTTAAAGAAGAAAAAACAGCCTACTATTTGTTTCATTTTTTCTCATGTAATACGTAATCTAAAAAGTAGAGAGAGATAGCTGACGCAAAGTACGTCTTATAGTCCGGTTTCTATGATATAGGTCTACCAGAATCTCATGAAAAAAAGGGAAATTTTAATTTAGGGCTTGCAACTCTGGGGTAATAGGATTTAAAGGTCTTGATACTTTCATATTCCGCGTTCATTAAAAGCATGGTGTGGCGGAATCGGTCCGCGTAGAAGTCTTTACTTCTTTGGGAATTATTAAATTTTCTAGGATAAAATTAAAATATCACGTTTGTGTAACTAAGATGTATGATAGATACGTAACCCTTTAAGGCCTGGTTTTATAAAGGTCCGTTAGTAAATATGTCGGATTAAATTTTAGTAACTTCATACAAGTTTTGACATTCTAGACCGAAATTTGATCTAACGGATCTTTATAAAACCCAGCCTAAATCAACTTTGGACTTATATTTCCTAATAAATAATAAGTAGGTTAAATTGAAACAATCTTGTGCAAATAATATGTACTTATGTTTATTAGGATTAAGTTCAAAAAAATTTAAAAAAATTAAGTTTGTATTATATTAAATTTACTCTTAATTCGCGTTCAATCATTGACATACGCGGTATTGTTAGCTAAGCGACAATATATGCAATTTTAACTTATATCAATCTTGTATTCTGAGGAGGTGCGAGATAAAACGATTCGCCATATGGTGGCAATGTGTAATCCTGGAATAATTATTAAGGGTGCTAAATAGACATTTGCGTGTCAGACATAAAAGCCAAATGGGGTGATAAGTAAAGCTCCTGCAAATGTACAACGGACCTTAAAGTATCAATATTATTTGGCTCCATTTACTAGTCTTTTATAAACACGACACTAAATCATAGATTGTGTTTAATTCACATCTTCTTCCTTACAAATATTAGTACACATGATTAATAATATTTTTCGCTTGAGATCGAAGGGCTTTTTGGACATTTGCCTGATAATTAACGTTATATTTGTGTAAAAATAACAAACAATAACAAACCCTGACAAGCGGTGAAATTTGAATTGACAGGCATAAGGCAACATTGCCATATAAAAATCGATTTCTTTTTACTTTTAAATTTTTCATGAGATTCTGATAGACCTATATATGTTCTTATTCTGTGAGTGTTATCATATATCTATGGATTATTGTATTATCAACGTTTGATAGCTCTTATTTACTTGCCAGTAATGGCGCCCGACTTAAAAACAATACATGACAATACCATAACAGGTCAAATACGATTTGGATTTTTCCATTATATGCACTTATTCTATGGTCGGGTCCTATCGGATCAGCTAGTTTAAAAATAAAAGGATCATCTGTCATGCGTCTGACGGCCATATTCTTCTGATTTCAAATGTAAGATACATAATACATACCAACGCACTTCATAAGTACCTATTTCAGTTATGTAAAAGTATAATGAAGGCTCTCGGGTTATAAAATAAAATTATCAGTGTCCGCGTAATGAATACCTTTATTTAGTACAGGAAAAGTAACAATAATATAGCCCGTAAGTATTTTTTTATGCAACTATTATAAAGCATGATTAGTTTATTGTTTGAGGCGAACGGGTAAAAACACAATTTGTAAGAGTTTTAGGATTCCGTACCAAATAAGCTAGCTGGGTGGTGATTCTCCAAACAAGCAAAGGTGATCGTTCGCTCGAGTGAAGTAGTCCCGACAGAGCGCACAAAACATATTTTAGCGCGTGTATTCAATTTGGCAGCATGACTTCACCAACGTGTAAGGCTCCCTAATTGACAATGCACGCGTTAAAATGTGTTTTCTAAACTCTAAACTCGCCGCTTTTATTCGCTCGTCCGTTCTACCGGCCGCCGTTTTATGAGAGAATAACACACCTGAAGCCCTATGACTGTTATTCTGCTGCCTTTATGTCTGTCCTTATGCCACGGGTCCCTAGCTTGTAAACATAAGTCACAGATCTGAAATTTTGACATTTGATGTAAAAAATTGACCCGATAGCGAATATTGAATTACTTATAAATTTAATAGCTTTTACCCGCGACCTTACCATCCCACGGGAACAGTGATTTATTTCGGGATTGAACCTAGTATATCTGATGTGAAAAACATACCTACCAAGTTCGTCTCTTTTCGGCCAAAACAGTAAGCTTAGAAAAACTAATTTTGAGCACAGATCTGTGTCTAACCTCGTAAGGCCCACCATACTACAAACAGGGAGTTTTTTGTGAGTGGGACTTTGAATCTACCGTCAAGGCAATAAAGTTCAATTACGCTTGTTCGATAATGACATTTTCAGTTTATCAAGATAGGAAAATAAACCTTATTACCATTGTAACACAGTTCAAATTAAATTGCCTTGATCATGTACATTCTATTGTACACTGGGCCTTACGAGGCTAAACATAACAAGCGTTAAAGGTACCCTATGAGCTATTCCAGACTATAATAATCTATCTCTGTGTGGAATTTCATCCTGATCCGTTCAGCCGTTCTGGCAACAACATGCATCTATCCAAACTTCCACATGTATAATAGTAAGGTCTGTTCATTCTTACTTATCTTATATAGTAAACAACTTTCTAACCTCAAAATGAACCTTTTTTGGCTAAAACAGCTATTTTAAACAAAATAAAGCCATCACAGACAATACATTGGCCAAGTGATGTCCAAAATGTTTACTCAGTTTACTTTATTCACGATAAAAGAGCTGTTTTAGCCAAGAAAGATTCATTTTGAGGTTAGAAAGTTGTTTACTATATAAGACAAGTAAGAATGAACAGACCTTAGTAAGAGAAGATTTAAATTATTTTTCAAAGGAAGTTCCATACATTAAAAGGGGTCACTTTTTCGCTCCGGTACTTACCTAATGACCACCTCCCTAAAATGGCCATTTCCCAGAATGACTACGAGTATATCCTATAATGACCATGTTTTAAAATGACCACATTTCTGATTGACCATCTCTCTAAATGACCACTATTCAAAGATTTCATTATGGCCATACCTAAAAACTAACCTTTTATAATGACAGCCACTCAAGAAGACCACTTTTCATAATGACCACTATTTAATAGGAGCTGGCTATGCCGTTTGGGCAAAATATTTTAGGTAGAAAGTATAATTTCCTAAATTATCATTTACCAAAACGATATTTCATGTCACAGCAGACAGCAATTCGCATCTTATTATAGTCACAAGTCGAACCTAACCTAACCGATGATGTACAAGTACAAAAGGGTACTAAATAACCTCGCATTAAATAACTATATTTTTATAACACGAAAATAAGCTTTATTTTATAACTCAGAAAGGGAATTTTCTTTGTTGGTTTAAACAAATAATTGTTATTGAAGTAATAACTTTAGTAAACCATTTCGTTACGTAACGCGTTACGGCGCCAGCATAAAGGTAGGAAAGCATAGAGGGAGTATAAAAACAGCTAATAGAATGTACTCTTCGCACCTGTTACAAATGCCCTTCGTTAAAAAGAGACGGCTATATATGACCTCTTTCAACAGTGTACCACTTTTTAGGTTTTTTAGTGTGTGTCACTCTATCAAACAATTGTGTGAGTAATTTTGCAGTCAGTTAAACAATTTAAATATTAAAGAGATCAACTTAGATTAGTTTAAGTTATCACTTCAGTCGGGTGTCCCAAGACGCACACGTTTTTTTTAAAGCATAGTTTTATTTTTGGGCTATAGTCCTTGCAATGAAAAATTGTGGATGCAAAAGTTGAAAGCATAAAGTTTGACTTCGGAACTTTGTTTGGATTAGTTAGGAGATAAACATACTAAAAGTCCCCACCCCTCGGAGGTGAGCCCTAGGGGGAGGGGGGCACAAAGAAGGTCCTGTTTTTTTGTTTTTTGTATACATCTTGAAAACGATGCGTGATAGGAAATGATGTTGTATCGCATTATTAAAGCTGATAAAATTCTCTACAACTTTGATTCTATACATTTTTCACCTATTTTCAATCGTTGTCTAGATATGAGCTCCAAAACGCGGACGATTTTCAAAAATGTATTTTTGACCTCACCTATTTTTTCTTACATTTCTCTCCAACTTGCATATATATCGTCTGTAGAAAACAGCCCCCTACATAGCTTGCACGAGGAAGGCAGCTGTCAGAGAGTAGTGGCGCCGAGTTGTAACGAGTAGAGTGGGCGTGGTCATCATATCAGGCGCTGGTGGAAAGCTTCACAACTCGGCGCCACTACTCTCTGACAGCTGCCTTCCTCGTGCAAGCTATGTAGGGGGCTGTTTTCAATAGACGATATATATGCAAGTTGGAGAGAAATGTAAGAAAAAATAGGTGAGGTCAAAAATGCATTTTTGAAAATCGATAACTTTTTGCAGCACATATCTAGACAACGATTGAAAATAAGTGAAAAATGTATAAAATCAAAGTTGTAGAGAATTTTTAACCGACTTCAAAAAAAGGAGGAGGTTCTCAATTCGTCGGGATATTTTTTTTTTTTTTTATCAGCTTTAATAATGTCATACAACAATATTTCCTATCACGCATCGTTTTCAAGATGTAAACAAAAAACCAAAAAACGGGACCTTCTTTGTTCTCCCCCTCCTAGGGCTCACCTCCGAGGGGTGGGGACTTTTAGTATGTTTATCTCCTAACTAGTCCAAACAAAGTTCCGAAGTCAAAATTTCTGCTTTTAACTTTTCCATCCACACCCCCCTTTCGAGCACTCGTTTACCACAGTACTAGTCGTACGGCCGTAGGTACCTAAGTTTGTTAGGTTACGCAAGGTTAGGTTTTAGGAATGTGGTAGAATTGGGAAGTGTTCGTTCATTGTGGGAAGTGGTCCTTTTCAGGTGTGGTCATTTTAAGAAGTGGTTAGTTTGAAATGTGGCCTTCATAGAAACTGGTTATTTTGAAAATATGGTCGTTATACGATGTGATGTGATCAATCGATGTAGTCATTTTATGTTATGGTCGTATTGATTGTAGTTGTTTTGGGAAATGGACACTTTAGAATGTGGTTATTTTATGAGGGTGGTCATTACGTGCTGGAGCCCATTTTTTATCGTTTAGGTTATATTGTTTAGATTTCATTCATAGATACAAATTATTTATTTTTCAATAACTTGAAACGAAGCGTCTTCAAAGTTGCCAGTATTTCTTAAAAATACAATTTGTTACTAAGTACATAATGTAGTTTGTAAGCTGTGATCAAAAAACCAAGAGATAAATAAGACAAATAATTTGATCTCAAGTTTCAAACATTCATTACTGGTCCTAGATTATTGGTTCATAATGTTGTTACGTTTTTATTTCGTTTAAAAAGTGTATATGCATACGGAACCCTAATAGTACGGGGCCTGTTTTTTTAACTATGTTTAAGGATTCGTACCAAACACCTTTACCAAATAAAAAAAAGTACAAACGGGAAGACTTGACAACCTCCTCCTATTTACGTTTTTTAAGTTTATTAAAAAGGTGAAGTGTATTCTGACACAAAACTGTTGCACTCGGCAGGTCATGGAGCAAATGTACCTGATAGAGATATTCATAGACAAAGTGACAATATTTTTCGATGATCAAGAAGATAGCGGAGCTAAAAAGGGTCTTATTACGAAAGTAGGTTTTGGGCCAAATGTGAAGTTAATCATAAAAGAAGGGCAACTCGCTAAGACTGCTAAAGCACCAGACGACATTATTACGTGTGACGCGGAAGGAAAAAGAAAATTTACACGGACAATTAGAGTTGGAAAATCCTATTTATTCCCTTCCTTCCCTGACACCGTGATCACGACCCTTAGCATGTTCCCTCTGGAGATCGAGGTGTGGAACGACGATGACACAGAAGAGAATAACATCTTTGTCGGATGTGGACGTATGCCTTGGGGAAAAGTATTCTTCAGGAAGTTAAAAGAATGTACAAACCCTAACAAAATTTACGACGCATTAAGTGTTAAACAACGGACTATTCTAACGCACGAGTGCTGCTGTAAGCCAGCCGCGGAGGTGGAGTTCATCCTCAGACTCACTCCTTTGGGTGGAAGCATCATCACTGAGTTTCAGCAGCCATTAAACGATCCTAACTCAATTGTGTTTAGAACTAACAAATCTCCCAGTATGTTTATTTGCAAACGCAAAGACGGTGACAACCCTAACTTCTGCATGCTGGGTAGTATATATGAGTCTACGACACTAGAAGATCCGGAAATAATTAAAAATGCCACGAAGAAGATCGAGGTATGCACAGAATTACAGAGCTGTGGCATGGGGGCAAAAGGTAACGATTACCGTTGTATCCATAGTAAGAACGGTAAGAAGCAAGACATGAAGCAATATGCCATCGACAAAATTAAGATGGGAGATATTTCAGGGCCATGCGGTAACGTTAACTGTCCACTTGCACATAAAGTTAGATGCTTTATTAGAAATCTGGATGTTTATAAAAAGAAAGCTAAAGATATCAAGGGTACTAAGGATGCGTCGAACAAGATATGTGGTTCCTGTGATTGCAAAGATGATCGTAACCACCGAGACACTTGTCCTAGTAGGCAACCCTGTGAACAACCTATTTGTGGGAAGGACGGTTGCAGCAAGGTCGTTAAATCCGTTAAAAACAATATCTGTAGACAGCTAGAGAAAAAAACCCCTTCTGTTGCTAGTATAAAAAGCGACAAGGGCTCCGATAAAAGCTTAAAGTCCGATAAGAGTGCAAGCGCAAAATCTGATAAGGACGAAAAGCCTAAGGGCGAAAAACCAAAGCCTGAGGGCGGAAAGCCCGCTGGCGAAAATACGAATACGGTTGCCTACGTTTTTAGTGCAAACAAAGTACCTAATTTTAAGGAGTCCAAGTTCGGACGGGATTATACTTTACTAAGTTTAAACGCGACCTACAATGCTTATCTTACAGCAGGTGCGTCAAAAGTTAAGTCTGATGTAGGATGCTGTTCTCGTTCAGTTAAAGTAAACACTGAAGATACGGAACAGAATCTTGAGTGTAAATACCCTAAATCAGGTATTTCTAACGATAAGACCGATAAGAATATTTGTAGTAGTACTATACCAAGTACGGAAACCGCCCAGGGGACTCCGTTTAATTCGGTGAGTACACCCAATCTAGGGTCACTGGAATACAGACCGTCAACACACAGCATATGTGCAAACAATCCATTGATATACCACGTTACAGAAGCTAGACAATCTAATAAACAATGTTTGGAAATCACTGACGATAAGGATTGCAAATGTAGAGAATTGAATTCTTGCCTTAAATCAAGTATTTCCTGCGTTAACATCGGTGGGGGATGTTGTAGACCTATGCCAAATCTGAACGCCGCTCAAGAGACTCAGGTTTTTAATTCTGCGAGTATACCCAATGTAGGGTCCGCTGAACCTAGACCACGCAGCATGGGTACAAATAATCCGTTAATATACAACGTTACAGAAGTTAAATCTAATAAATACTGTTCGGAAACCACTGACGGTAAGGATTGTAAATGTAGCCCAAAAAAGGCTGCACCGCCATGCAAGGCTTTCGATTGCGATTGTTTACAAGAGACTCTGAACATAGCTTCCAGGAAGAAGCACAGGCCGTTCTGCCCCCTATTCATGCATAAGGGTGCCTGTCTTACCAATACCAAGTTTGATGTCGCGGTAAAGGCCGTAGTAGATGAAGATGCGGACGAGCCTCTTCCCTACGGCTTGCCACCGATCAAACTAGGACCTTGTCCAGTGATGGGCAAGCCTTGCTGTGTCCCTCGCGGTTTTGCGAGAATGTACAAGACCGCAGCCCAACCTCGCCCACCTCTGAGCCAAGGCGAAATAGGCAATGTTTGCTGTTCCAAAGAATATGAAAGAATCAAAACAGCTATAAAAGAATACATGAAAGGTGAAAAAGATTACGACTTACGATGCGCGAACGTGTTTAATATCGACACTGAAAGGAGATGTTGTGACAAGGACCAAGTTTTACTAGCTTTGATGGGCAAGACCTGTTGTGGGACACATAAATTAGCGCCCAAGAAGAAATAACTGATAATTTATTCATTGACTATTTTATTTTGTAACCCAGTAAAGTAAAGCGTTGCTGTAACATAAAACGAAAAGATCAGATAATAAACGTTGTGCACCTGTTTTTTTTAATGTTTGATTTTTATTAGGGTTCCGTACCCGTACCGTAGGGGTCCCGTTATTAATATGCCTACGCCGTCCATCCGTCCGTCTGTCCTTACTTTAAAGATCTGTATCTTTTGAACTGTAATAGAGTCCCGCCGTACACCGTAGTAGAGACCATCTGTCATGTATTGGAGCAAGACGTTACGTCAGTAATAAAGCAGCTGTCAATTCATACGGTCGTTTGACTTGATAACTCCTTACATACCTCAGTGGCGACTAGGATGGGATACAGGGCTCGAGCAGGACCAGCTTTTTAAGCAAGACTGCAAGACTTTGACTTTTGCTAGAGCAAATATTGGATATTGGAAATAGTGGAGAAAGCAGAGAGTGCCAGTAGAGAAGCAAAGAAGGTGACGACATCAGGCGCTGAGTTGGTAGTGAAGGCAAGAACCAATCTTTTGAGTGGGCAGCGAAGGTAGCAGTGACGCTCGCGGGCACCGGCCCGTGGATCGCGGCGCGGCCGCCGGCTCGAGATATCAGTGCGACCAGGATGTTTCTCGTTGCTCCGTTTGTGGAATGAATAATCACATCGGTGATGTGATAAGTGCCGTTATAGAAGTTTTCGTTATCAAAAATATGGAGAAAAAGGACACTTGAAGAAAGTGTGTAAGGTTCGGGAAATAATGTTCATGACGGAGACTCGGAGGCGACTTGTCAGGACTGTAAGAACAGCGATCTTTTTAATTTGAGGTATGAAAATTATTCTCCTGTTAGAAATAAAATGCAAACCTTTCGTATGGAATTAGATTCCGGATCTGGCATTTCTGTTATTTCTGAGGTTTACTACAGATCAAATTTTTCTACAGAGTTATTAATAAATAGCTGTTAAGATACCATCTGATATCGTCGATATGCCGTTCAATAAATTTAAGTCTCACATCAAGCGCTGCATTTTGGGTAGGGAGGGTAGGGCATACTATACTTTAAATGACTTCATTGGTGACCAAGATGTATTTAAGTAGTGTCTAGGCTATTACTTATTTAAGGTAATTTCTTAGGTCTAGGATATTTCTGATATTTGTATCTTGATAAAAATGCCTTTAAAGCTGGGCATTCACGATAGTTCCATTCGGATGGCGCGTTGGCGCGTCGCGCTGGCTTTCCGTTCATTTGGAAATCCAACGGACTGCGCCAAGTACTTTGTAAACGATACAATTTTGACATTAACGTGTCGTTTTTGGCGCTGCAGCTCTATTCGGCTTGTTGGAGCGGTCGTGCGAATGCTTAAGCAAGCTGTGTATTCAAACACAAAATTGTATGTTTACTCTTTGTAATTTATCTTTATTAGTGCTTGTCTGTACAAGACTCTTTTAAATGAGAGCAGATAAAATATGTAACAAAGTTTCTGACAAATTTGTTTTGCGGTTATCAGTTTTTTGTAAAGTGACACTTATGCTTGCATATTTAGCCAACAGATACAAGCTTGAAGACTATTTTGACCATGCCTAATAAAATAAAATAATCCTTTATATATTTAAATAGATTAATATTCGTAATCATTAATCGTGGTTCACGAAAATAAATCGTTTTTTAAATATTTTTGCACAGTTGTCATTTTGAGGATATTTCCACGGCCTAAAAATGGTCCATACACAATCACTGAAAATGGCGATAATCCTCCATTCACAAACACCGTGATTGGTTGTTTAGGGGTTTCCAAAGTAAATAAAAAAAAACTTTAATCCCTAGAGGATTAATAAGGAGCTTTAGTCCCCAATTGCAGAGATTAAAGTAACATTTTAAGAGAATGAGAAGTGAAAAATATATGTTAACCCTTCTTTGCATGGAGATGGAAATTTCCATCATAACATAATGCCAACTTTTTGTATTTTTTTT
This sequence comes from Acleris literana, assembly GCA_946894065.1. Classification (NCBI taxonomy): domain Eukaryota; kingdom Metazoa; phylum Arthropoda; class Insecta; order Lepidoptera; family Tortricidae; genus Acleris; species Acleris literana. The sequence goes on along the minus strand of OX335685.1, from coordinate 4,505,241 downwards.
GTATCAATAGTTTTATACTAATTCAAAATCAAATAGGGTTTGGGTGATTCCACGGGCGTTTCAACCGCCGTCAGTCCGCTGTCATAAATATTCAAAGAATAAGCTGCACCAAGCAGCTAACATTCACACAGAGCTATACTGTTATCGTACTTCTTGCCACAATTGATCGAATTTTAAGTATATTATCGCCTATTTCTTAAATACTTACGACAGCGGACTGACGGCGGTTGAAACGCCTGTGGAATCACCCGTTTGAATTCACGACTTTTTGACACGTAAAATAAAAATCGCATGGGATTATTCAATTACACTAAATAACGATCTGCACGTCGATAAGTATCCAATGCCTCGTATCGAGGAAGTGTTTGCTAAAATTTTGGGTGGGCAAACTTACACTAAAATTGGTCTAAGCTTACAATCAATTTTCTATCTGTGATCAAGATGGATGGCAGGAATTGACGACTATAAATACGTCACGTGGATTTTCAAATATACACGGCTGGTAACGGACTAGCAAATGCCCCGGCAATTTTCCAAAGGACTATGGAGACATTGCTAGTCGGCATTGAGGGCGTGTCCTGCTGGATCGACGACGTGTGCGTCACGGGGCTCACCACGCCATTCGGAACTTGTGTCCTAACTCCTCTGATTAACAATTCTCAAAATTCACACTGGGTTTATTTTACGTACTTATCACATTGGACAGTTACTTAAACTCACACTTCATGTAATATCTACTTCCTGAAATTCCCACGTTTTCAGAATTTGAAACACTCTTGTTTCAAATCAATTAGAGCTCCTATTTCTGGGTGGTTTGGCCCTCCGGGTCTCCTGCAAAACTAACATAACCTAAACCTACCTCATTTTCATATTTACATGTTTATATTTTCATAAGAGTAACAATTCTGAACAAGTGGGAATTTCAGGAATTGACATTTATAGGCAGTAGTGATTTTAGAAAATGAGTAACAGATGAATAGGTATTTTGGTAAGTGTGCATTTTGGGAACTGTTAATCAGAGGAGTTAGGACACAAGTTCCGAAAGGCCACCACGGACCTGCAATATGCATAGACTGCGAAAAGTTCTAGAAAGGTTACGAGATGATGGACTTAAATAAAAAAAAGGATAAGTGTAGTTTTTTTGAACCAAGTGTCACATATTTAGGATATGTCATAGACTCGAACGGAATCAGGCGGTGTCCGAAAAAAACGGAATCGATGATCCTTGATTCACAAAAACCTCAAAATATCCTGGGGCCCAAATATCGCGTTTATCGCGTGACAAAGTTTGGATAAGGCATCCGTCACCTTCTGACACGTGAATAAGTACGAGAGTGACGGATGCTTTATCCACATTTGACACGCGATATAGACGCAGCCATACTAGGCCCGCTGCACGGGTAGCACAAGTTGTATTTTCTCGCTTGTCGCTCAGTGCGTCTCTATAGTTACGGACTTGACAGGAAGGGAGATCCGAGCGACAAAGAAGTCGCGGGCAACTTGTGCTAGCCGTGCTGGGCGTAAAAAGGTTTTTAGGCGTCATAAACTACTACCAACATTTTGGGTACTTCCCATTTGTTCTATGGAACTGTGACGTCATAGAACTGTTATAGTAGTTTACGTGACGGTTGCGTACAGGTACATTCACTAAAGTTGGCACGAATGGAATGAACAAAAGTAATGTCACCTATCACTGTGTGAGTGCCGTCCTTTGAACCGATGTTCGAATTTCAAACCGAAAATCTGTTATTATTTTACACACTTGTATACTTTCGTTCACTCATTCAATCCATTCGTGCCAACTCTCGTGAATAGACCTGTAATGCTAATTACGCAGAGTTTCGTACAATACTTTATCTACACACATGTTATTAGTACTCTAAGATGGGTTCAGAAGCCGAAAGGCAAATGACCAGCATTACATTACCTGTGGTAGTAGGTGACAGCGATGACAGCTGCTTATCGAATATTGTAAGGTAATGAGATCCAAATTTGGAACATCTTCCAAAATTAACAGCTGTCGTCGCTATCACCTACTTCCACAGGTAATGCTGGTCATTGTCTACGGGTTTTGAACTCATAATAGAGGACTTATGATATGAGTGCAGATAAACTTTTTTATTTCCCAACAGTTCCATGGTAGAACTATGGAAACAAAAATCATGCTATTTGTTCTATAGAACTAGAAGCATTTCAACTTTAACTAATACCATACATTTTGTTTCATTAGTTCTACCTATAGAACTGCTGGGAAAAAAATAACAATAGTTCTATGACGTCATAGTTTCATAGAACTGATGGGAAACTTTGTGTTTCTAGTTCTGTAGAACAAATAGCACAATTTTTGTTTCAATTTTTCTACCATGGAACTACTGGAAAAAAAAAATCGTGTTTCCTAAGAAAAAACATCAAATTTTACACATCTGCCCATTTTAAAGAGTTAAAAATTTGCAGTATTTGAATCTTAGTAGTGGCGACACCAAAGTTACTTTCTCTATAGTAAAAAAGACAGTAACGGCCATATTTTTGTCAGTCTGATGGTCAACTTTGTTGAAAGTGGAAGGTGTCACATTTTCCGCGAAGAGCATTTTTTGAGATTTCAAGGTAAGTTTTCAATTAATATCTGTTATTTTTGTTGTGCACTAATTGGGAAGGTGTGTGTAATCTTTCAAAGATAAATTGATATGAAAATAGAGCTTATTTATCAAGTAATTTTGGATTTTCCTTGCGCCATGACGGCGCAAAAATGATATTATGCCACTTTGCGGTGCCAGTGTCGTAGAATTTGCGCCGCTTTTTTTGTGTCACCAAATAAGGGAGCATGCACACATTATAAAATATTTGCGGTTTCCGGGTGTTTTCCTTTGGTTTTGACATGGATTAGGCACTAATTATTGTAAAAGAATGACCTTTTTTCTTTAGGGTTTATTAAGAAGAAGATTTATTTGATTTATGTTGTGTAATTTCAGTCTGTGATTAAAATGTTTACCATATCATACCGAAATCGTGTTTCTGTTTTGTACCCACCTACCATCTACCTACCTACCTAACTAAGACGCAAATCCTGAGGCTTACTAAGTAGTACTGTTAGGTAATTCCACTACTTTAGTATGTAGTAACGCATCTCTTTAAGTATAATGTATGATATTTCCCAACTTTCTGTCTTTTCTACTTTCCTTATATTTGAAGTGAAAAGAAGGGTGTTTAACTCGGTTGAATATTCCAGCAACATTCCAACTATTGACGCTCGAACTGAAAAAGGTTAAATAATGACCGGCCTCCTAGAAATTGCCTATTTGGTGCCTAATAGGTACTATCGGAAAAAGGAAATCCTGACCCACCATAAAACTATGTCACAGCATATTTTTTTTTTTTGTGGCTCTTCGATTTAATTTGATTTGATAAATAAATGCCATGCTACTGTGAATCACGACTAAGGAGTTCCTGTGGTCATCTTTGATTTTCATCATCAGTTCCTCTTCAGTGAGAGGTGCTTTTAGAACGAAAATTCTTAAGGTCTTACGGTAAAACTAATATCGCCGTATGTGTGCCTGAAACTTTTGAGCAGTTCTCTCGATTTATCTAGGATCCCATCATCAGATGATAAACCCTTACATACAAAAAAAACTTTTTCCACCAGTCCCGCCGTTTTCGACTAATCAGGTATCATACGTACATAAAAAATGAAAAAGCATTTTTTTTTACGGCGGTTAAAACATTGTAGAAAAGGGATAAAATAATTAAAAAACCCCCGACTTGAAGGATTTATGTAACGAGGGATAATAAACGTAAAAAGCTTTTATAAGTAGAGTTGATCTCTCGCGGAGTCGGTCATTACATTAAACAATATAGTATCAGTTTTCATAGCACTTCCCTACGTACCTATTTGGTTCTCGAAGATATAGATGTGTCAATAACATATTCAACTACCTATGAACTAAAAAAAAAACGAGAATATTCGTCCTTAACTATTTTGCATTACCCTACGGCACCTTAACTATTTTGCGTTACCCTTTTGCGTGGCGCTATTTGTGGCAAAATCTACGGCTTGACCCACCTACGTTATGGCCATCCATAACGTAAGATGAAATGCAACAGTAGTTTACGTGACGGTTGCGTAATGCTAATTACGCAGAGTCTCGTACAATACTTTATCTACACACATATTATAAGTACTCTAAGATGGGTTCAGAAGCCGAAAGGCAAATGACCGGCATTACATTACCAGTGGTAGTAGGTGACAGCGATGACAGCTGTAACGTAATTTTGAAATTACGTTATCGAATATTGTAAGGTAACCAAAAATCTCTGGTAATTCGTTTTGAATTTCCCTTAAAAGAATTGCTCTGTCAACGGAGTTAAATGCGTTTTTAACATCTATTTTTAAAAGGACTTCGTAATTTGAAATTTCAAGAAATGTGCGCGTTGCATGGACCGCGGCTTCACAACCGCCTTTAACACCAAAACCATGTTGTTTAGGTTTGAATTTATCTGTTAGACGGGTGTGATACTCACGGCAGCATAATTTAGAAGCCAAACGGCGTAGGGAGCTACCCACCGCTATAGGCCGAATACCGCCGTCCTTTTTATTTAAAGCAGTTAGGTTTGCCCCATAAATAATGGCCGTAATATCCTTGAAAATTGTTCCAGACAACATTAGATTAATAAGGGCAGTCATTTCCTTAATAAGAGCTTCCCCAGCGTCGCCCACTAGTGGATTGGTTAAATCTTTTAAATGTTGAGGAGATATACCATCCAAGCCACTAGCGGAGCCATTAGGAAAGGAAAGGACTGCTTGTATAGTAGCCGACTCAGTAACCTGCAGTGTCTGACAAGGGACGGAGGGGGCGGTGGGAAGCTGCATGACTGACTGCGGAGCGGGATGCTTCTCCTTAAGAGCCGCAAGCACTGCCGGAGAACGCGAGGCCAAAGTTTAAAGTGTGTAAGGTAATGAGATCCAAATTTGGGACATCTTCCAAAACTAACAGCTGTCGTTGCTGTCACCTACTACCACAGGTAATGCTGGTCATTGCCTACGGGTTTTGAACGCATAATAGAGGACTTATGATATGAGTGTAGATAAAATATTATACCGTAACTACTTTAAAATTTTAAATGTAGAAACGATTTAGATGTTAGGTAGGTACAGGAGTGTATTCTCAGAGGTCATAGGGTCGTCATTCCGCAAGTACATAGATAGACAATAATAACGGTCATTGCTCTCCACCAAGGTGACCTTGGTTGGGGGCTCGGTTGCTAACGCCGTCGCGTTTCCGTCTACACGGTTGCCAACAGCAGTGTGTCTACTGCTGGCGGAGAGAAAACACGTATCGTACGACTGCACAGTGCACACGATATGGCTCCTTGCTTTTCAAAATTTCCGAAGGTTGGCGCAGCTTTAGCACTTTTGTACTCAAGTGAGGACAGAAAAGAATATGGATGAAACGATGGCTGAAGGAACGACTATTACTAAGTCATTTAAATTTATTGAATTAACTGGACTTTGATGATATTCGTACTTTCTGCGCGCTCGTTCTGCTGCTTGTTCGCCATCTTGTTCTCGTGCGTTGTTGCGTGAGGCCGTGCGCACTCTCTGCCTGCAAAGACAAAACTGCTTTCGCGTGGTTGGCAACAAGCGTCTACACGGTGTACAACGGCGGTATCCAACCATGTCATGCTCCCTGGACACCCCACTGTCTGTTTTTTAATGTTTTAAAGCATAACCCTAATGTACACAATATGTATTTGTACATACTTAAAAAGAAATGTACCTCAATAGATCGAGTGTACAAATTATATGAGTTTGGGGTTGCTGTGGAGCATCTCCCCAGGAACCCCTAAGATTAATTTAATAATTTGTCATTTATTAAAACATAACGCTGTTGTACCCAATATGTACTGAATTAGTACGCATTTTTTTTTTAATGTACCTCCATAGATCGAGAGTACAAATGATCTGAATTTGGGGTTGCTGTGGAGAATCTCCCCAGCAACCCCAAACATTGAATTTAAGAAATTATTATTTATTAAAACATTACGCTGTGGTACGCAATATGTACTGAATTAGTACATTTTGCGATTTTTTAAATGCACCTCCATAGATTGAGAGTACAAATGAACTAAAACACATTTGATTCTGATTTGCAAGCGTATGCTGTACTTTATAAAGAGAATAAAGCTTTTGCTCAACATGTTGACACAATAAAATCGTCTTTTTCCATGTTGGTTATAATAACAATTTCTTAAATTCAATGTTTGGGGTTGCTGGCGAGATGTTCCACGGCAACCCCTAATTTAGATAATTTGTACTCTCGATCTATGGAGGTACATTTAAAATAAAGTGCGTACTAATTGAGTACATATTGGGTATAACAGCGTTATGTCTTAATAAATAACAAATTCTTAAATCAATCTTTGGGGTTGCCGGGGAGATGCTCCACAGCAACCCCAAACTCATATAATTTGTACACTCGATCTATTGAGGTACATTTCTTTTTAAGTATGTACAAATTCGGTACATATTGTGTACATTAGGGTTATGCTTTAAAACATTACAAAACAGACAGTGGGGTGTCCAGGGAGCATGACATTGGATACCGCCGTTGTACACGGTGTAGACGCTTGTTGCCAACCACGCGAAAGCAGTTGTGTCTCAGGGAGCATGACATGAATATTTTATACCTAAATGTGACTGCTGAGAGTAATAAAACGATATCTTATGTTATTATTTTTATTTAGATACCTTTAAAAAATATATTATATTTTGTCTAAAAAACCCAACAGTTATGTAACTACGAATGGGAACATACTTTTTTTCAGCGTCAAAGTTCAATACGATTTTTCTCTAAACACCTATTTCAGTGTTTTATGATTTAACAGTTTTTTTTAAATAAACACTGCACTTAGGGATATGATATTTATGTTGATCGATTGAAAATTTTATGTACAACAAAATTTTGGAACTAACAATAACTCAATACCGTCCACAAGGTCCCTTTGCGTTGAGAACGTCACATATATATTTATGAAATAATTAGTTAAAACTTAAAATCACAATATTAAATGTAATTTTAGGGATTTCATTATATTTTTGGAGTACCTACTTGCGCAAAGACCTTGCTTTGAACGACGAACTGTGTTTTGAGTTTCTTTAAAAACTATAAATCGTACACAGACGCCACCTTTAGAAAAAAGATGGATAACTTTTTCACGAAAAGGATAGAAACGTTTAATAGCCATTTTATTCATGCAAATGGATACCTTAGTGCACAATCGTACTAAATGATTTTTTTATAAGGTATAGATATATAAATTTAAGAGCTCTCACTACGCACGCTGCCGTGGACACTATAGTGTCCAAGGTGAAGTGACGGCCAAATAGTGTTGTGTACTGTTATGCCCAGGGTGAAGCGACGGACCATGACGTGAGCCAGCGGGTGAAGCGAGTGGGTAGACAGCTACAGCAAACGGGTAGAGTGTATACACATGTCTGATATGTTGACCAAGACCCCCATAACTAAATTGAAGATGTTATTTTGCATGTTCGGTAAACCGAAACCTCAGTTAATCATTTCTGATAACGATTCAAAAATAAGTAACGAAAAATTGAGTAAATTTTGTAAAATGAATGGGATTAAACACTTAACATCTCCCATTTATCATCCGTGTTAAAACGTGTAAGAGGATGTCAAAGTGGATTCTTCGCATCAGCAAATTAACATAAAATTTGCCAGCTATTTACCCGACTGCGGCGGAGGGTTATGTTTTTCACCGTCATGTATGTCCAGTTCTATGTTCCCCGCTACAGCAAAAACGGCTTGGACGATTTTGACAAATGAGGTATCATTGGATTCGTCTTCGCAGCGAGAGTGTCATAGGATACATAAACTGTTAAAATTGAAATAATAACAATGGCCAAATGACAATTATTAATATATGTAGGTATATCGACGACAGTATAAAATATGCAGTCGGGTTTTTAAAGCTTGCTTTTCATAGAGTTATTATTTCAATACCGCAGCGCAGCACACTGTTCGACGGGTCAGTCACCGGCTGAGATTGATGTTTGGCCGTGATTTGCGAACCAGCTTTTATTTGATTCTTCCCCAACAGTCACCCGATGGGTTAGATAGTAGGGATTCGTTATGTAGGAAGTCTGAGGTCGGTCACACAGTCTGGGTGAGACGTTATGTATTGCAGAAACCGGTTTGGATGCTAGGAAAGATAACAGAAGTTTTAGGCTTGATTTCCTCCTACGCTGACATCGGTCGCTGACGTCATTACACCATGTTCTATGAGACACCGCACAGCGACGCTGACATCCGCGGCTGGTGGCGAGCGTCGGTCTCGCTAATCGGCGCCGCGTACATCGGTGCGCTGACGCGCTATACACCACTATGCGCGCGCTCAGCCCAAAGCTGACCGGTTGGCTGTACGCACGTGCGCAGCGCAGACGGGCACATACTACAGCGATCGGTTTCGCACTTCGGGACTTTTCTTTCTCATACGCGACCGAGGGTACGCTCAACCGACGTCAGCGTAGGAGGAAATCAAGCCTTAGGCAGTAGAAAGTTTACTGTTGATAAATATAGCCTTTAAGCAAACTGTATTTAAGCATTCAATTTTATGTTTACTATTTGTATTTTTTATCTTTACTAGTTCTTGTGTGTACAAGACGCTTTTAAACGAGAACACACTGTGATGTTTCTCGCCGGACAGCTGTTTCATACAATATTCATTTTATGTTGTCCGGCAGCATGAGCATGTCATGCTCGCTCAAAGGTCACTGCTTACGGCGGCGTCGTTGATCGGGTCGCCACTTTCCCGAACACGTGGTTGAGGGAGGCGATGGCTGAGATACGCGTCATACTCGTGAACGGGTGCTGTTTGTGGGGTCCGGTCTGTTCACGTTTGTAAGGACTTGTTGTTCAATTAATTATTCTAGTTATAGCTTTTGACGTAGAGACCTCGTCGTGTTGTTCTCATATCCATTATTTTTAGTTTAGGCTTATTGACCCTAAATTTGTAATAAGTTTATTTTTGGTAGTTTTAAGAATGTATTATTTATTACTTTATTACCTTATTTAATATCTTAATGTAATTTACTTTTAATTATTGTTGTTGTATGTTTTATGATTGAAAAAATGACCTTTTGCTGGAGTTTCTTGCGGCGCTTCTTCTTCGCAATGATGGTCTTGTCCGAAGCGCTGGTAGATTCCCTCTATATTACCGACGTGTAAAAGAGCCATCATGTGGCCTATTTGCTGTTTTTTTTTTTGTTTTTTTTTTGTTCACTTTGACAGTCAAGGCCTATGTAAACGGCATATTGACCAATTAACGGCGGAATGTAAAGCCAGTTAGCACTCAAAATGATTCGGATTGTTTGGGTTTGCAAACCCAACCACCGGTTATATTATAACTGTTAATACTCAACCGCCATATCCGAATGTGAGTTCCCTGCATTAACGCCAGAACCGGCAAGCGCCCCCCGTAAACAACTAACAAAAAAATTATGATGAGTTTTTTTAATGTGAGGGAAATGCTATTGCTGATTCTGGTACAGTCAAGGACTTTAAGTGTTATGCCACTATGGAACCCTGTCGCTTAACGTTAATCATTCATTTAAGCGTAATTTCGGTCATGTGGTTTAACGCTGTCATTGTGACAGGGTTCCATAGTGGCATAACAATTAAAGTCCTTGACTGTACTATGGTATCAAATGACGTCGCTGGCGGAGCAGCCGCCCGATGCGGCAACTGCGCTGGAGCAGCGGGTTAGCGAGGTAGAGGAGCAAGCGCGACACTCCCACGCAGAGACCGACGACGGCGTTGCCGCGCAAGCGCATGATAACGTGTTGTGTGCTGATTACGGTCGGCGGGGAGTCTGGCGCTCGCAGAATGAACTTACGACCTAGAAGTAGTCATTAATTATATGAATGAGGTTGTATTATTTTTAGTGTTTTAAAATAGAATTAAATTGTAGTGTTTTGTTGTCAGGTTCCCAGAGTAGTGTGGGAGGAGTGTCTTGTATTGGAGCACCGACTTTAAGTCAGTAATAAACCAGTTGTCAATTCATACGGTCTTTTGACTTGCTAACTCCTAACACCTCACCATAGAAATCGAATTCAAATCTGAATATCATAATACGTACTGTGTGGCGGCAGGGAACCCTCGGTGCACGAGTCCGACTCGCACTTGACCGATTTTTTAACAAATAGTATACGTACCTACTCGTTTAAATAAACAGTTACGTATCAGAACGCCTAAAATTAATAAGCATAATGTATCATAATCCCTAAAAATTCATAATACCTACCTAATGGTTGTTTTTTCAACGTTACAGAAGTTAAACAATCTAATAAAAACTGTTTCGAAATGACTGACGACAAAGGTTGTAAATGTAGACAATTGAATTCTTGCCTCAACGCAGGTATTTCCTGCGTTAAGACCGGTGGGGGGTGTGGTTGTAGACCTATGCCAAATATGAATGCTGCTACCGCGAATATACCCAATGAAGGGCCCCCCGAACACAGACCGTCAACACGCAACATGGGTGCAAATAATCAGTTGATATACAACGTTACAGAAGTTAAAGCTAATAATGAATACTGTTTGGAACCCACTGACGCTAGTAAGGATTGTAAATGTAGCCCAAAAAAGCCTGCACCGCCATGCAAGGCATTTGATTGCGATTGTTTACAAGAGACTCTGAACATAGCTTCCAGGAAGAAGCACAGGCCGTTCTGCCCCCTATTCATGCATAAGAATGCTTGTCCTGTCAATGCCAAGCCTGAGGTCGAGGAAAAAAAGGTTGAGGAAGAAGAAGATGTGGTCGAGCCTCTTCCGTACGGCTTGCCACCGATCAAACTAGGACCTTGTCCAGTGATGGGCAGGCCTTGCTCTGTCCCTGACGGTTTTGCGAGAATGTACAAGACCGCAGCCCAACCTCGCCCACCTGCAAGCCAAGGCAAAATAGGCAATGTTTGCTGTTCCAAAGAATATGAAAGAATCAAAACAGCTATAAAAGAATACATGAAAGGTGAAAAAGATTACGACTTACGATGCGCGAACGTGTTTAACATCGACACTGAAAGGAGATGTTGTGACAAGGACCAAGTTTTACTAGCTTTGATGGGCAAGACCTGTTGTGGGACACATAAATTAGCGCTACAGGAACAATTTAAAGAGGGGAAGAAGAGATAACTGATAAATTCGCACCTTCAGAACAATAGTGACCTAATTCAAAATTTCAGCTTTCAAACTTCAAGTCATATATTTATTATTATAGTGGGGTGCGTATCTAATCTCATAATTTTTTAAGTCCTATTATCGGAAGTCCGAAAATGTTTCTCATACCATTTTACATCATAATGATCACTCTTCATATTATTTTTTAATACTAACGATCGAAACTCATAATCATCTGAATTCATAATATCACTAATCATACATTTAGTTTATAATAATATTTGTTTTCATATCTTTTCTTATACTTACGATCGAAAGTCCTAACCATTCTAATTCATAACGCTAATATTCATAAATTTGTGTATACTAATATTTGTTTTCATATATTTTCTTATACTAATGGTCGAAAGTCCTAACCATTCTAATTCATGACGCCAATATTCATAAATTTGTTTATACTAATGTATGTTTTCATATGTTTCTTAATTCATATTGACTCTCATACTGGTGGCGAGCGAGCGAAGCGAGCGAGCAAGACCTCTCTGGACAGAACCGACTCGGATAGGTTAGGTTAGAAAGCTATGGTGGGAGCGAAGCGAACCGCCTTAGCCTTCGAGGTTATTTTTTTCATATCCCTTGAAAATATTGCATTGTTAAAGGACAGTTGTAGTACACGGTAGCCTAGTTAGTAGAGACCCAGGCTATAAAATTCGGAATATCGTTCCAAAAACCAATAATATGACTTGAAATATTTTCTTTATAATGCCATTATTAATAACAACATTATGGAGGAAACTGTTATGAAAAAAAAATTATGAATTCAACATGTTCTTAGTAACGACAATATTAATAAAAAAAATATGATAATTGTCTGTTATGAAGGAAACTGTTCTGAATAAAAAATTATGAGTTCAGTATGTTCTTAGTAACGACAATATTAATTTAAAAAAAATATGATAACTGTCTGTTATGAGTTCCGTTGGTTGGAACAAAAATGTATGAAAGCAAAAAGTATGAGGAAAAAAATTATGAAGAGTGATTATTATGAATACAAAGCGGTCGTAAAACAAAAAATAGGAGTAAAAATTTTATGTAAGTCAATATGGACCCATCATAGCGACCTAACTCGAAATTTAAAATTTCTGAATTAGGTCACTATTGTTCTGAAGGTGCGATTTATTCATTGACTATTTTATTTTGTAACCCAGTAAAGTAAACCGTTGCTGTAACATAAAACTAAACATCAGATAATAAACGTTATGCAACTGTTTTTTTTTGATGTTTGATTTTTATTAGGGTTCCGTACCCGTACCGTAGGGGTCCCGTTATTAATGTGCCTACGCCGTCCGTCCGTACGTCCGTCCTTACTGTAAAGAGCTGCATCTTTAGAACCGTAATAGAGTCCCGCCGTACGCCGTAGAAGAGACCGTCGAAATCGAAATCAAATCTGAAGACGGGATTGCCACTTGCCACAGCACAGTTCGTATTTTGGCCGTGTAATGCTAACCTAGTTTAGTCGGTTATACTCTTGTATCCAGTATGTATTACTCGGCTAAATTACGAAGAGTAGCAAGTGGCTTAACATTCCCGTGTTGTGACTGTACATTAACTAAAGATACAGAAGATAAAAATAAAAACGAATCAGCGAAGTTTGTGAACCCATTATTTTTTAAGTAATCACGTAAAATTCTCCTTACTAGGTGTCCCAGCGTTTGCTTTTCACTATGTATGGAAAAAATAAATGTTTATAAAAACAAAAAACCGCCTTCAAAAAGCAAAAAATAACTTCTTTAAAATGGTAGGTAAATAGGTCAGTCCAACTGAAGTCTGCTTTTGGTTAAAATATTGTTGGACGCCGACTTCAGTTGGACTGACCTATTTACCTACCATTTTAAAGAAGTTATTTTTTGCTTTTTGAAGGCGGTTTTTTGTTTTTTTAAACATTTATTTTATTTTATACTTTTTAGTGATCCTATTTATGCTGTTACGTAGCTCCACTTCTGAATATTAATAAGAAACTATAGAACATTTCAAGCTCGCCGCAGACAACGCCGCGGGAATGTCATAGTCATATTTAAACCTAAATGTGCTTCGTCATAGTCGCTCAACTTCCTTTATCGAAATATCTTATCGCCACCCTTGAAATAGGTACCGTTAAGGAGTTCCGGTGGCCATCTGTGGTCTTCATCATCAGTTCCACTTCACCATATAGTACTTTTCAAAAGCAAATGCATGAGTTACAGTGAAAAATACCAAAATCGCTATAGGTGTGCCTATAATATTTGAGGAGTTCTCTTGATTTCTCCATGATCCCATCATCAGATCCTGACGTGGTGACAATGGGACCAACTAGAAAGTATACCCATTCGAACAACGAAAAAATTTTTCAAATCGGTCCAGTGGTCTTCGAGAAATCGGGGAACATAAAAAAAAAAAAAAAAAAAAAAACCCGACGAATTGAGAACCTCCTCCTTTTTTTGAAGTCGGTTAAAAAACGACTTTATTAGATTACTTAAAAAATACGAGTACTTAAATAAATAAACGGGAAAATAGGTATAAAAACTTCGCTGATTCGTTGATTCGCTTGTTCGTTTCGTTGATTTTAATTTAGTAAGATACCATTGAAAAACGTATGAAACAAAACATGAAATTAATGATGTTTCGTAACATGGACAAAATTAAGATTAAAATGATCAATATCTCCGAAACTATTAAAAATCGTTGAAAATACATAGGGGTTAAATCGATAGCTTTTAGCTGCTCTATCAGTCCTAGGCGGGTTGACGTTGGTTTCTGGGACCCTGTATATACTTATTAAATAGGATAAATAAACCAATATTATAAACTAGTATAATTATATTTAAATAAATAACTAAATAAACAAATAGATAAATATGTAAGTATGAAAAGTAGATAGAAGATAGTTTTAGATCAGGAACAAGTGCCAAGCCAGAACTTCTTTAGCCTGGATTTAAGTGAAGCACGGGTAGCACAAGTTGTATTTTCTCGCTCGTCGCTCAGTGCGTCTCTATCGTTACTGACTAGTTAAAAAGGGAGATCCATTCGACAAACAAGTCGCAGGCAACTTGTGCTAGCCGTGCAGAAAGATTTAGAATGATATTTGGATTTGCTAGCACGAAAAGCGAGGAGTAGGTTGGCATTCGAGCGTAAGCAGTTCTGGGAGCCGGTAGCCAAGAAAGAGGACCGTTCGAAAAGGTAAGGAGGGGAATGAGGATTGAAAAGGATATTAAATAGCAACGACAGGATATGAACATTTCTATGCGATCTAATGGGCAACCATTTTAGCTGAGTACGGAAATCGGACACATGTTCAAAGGGGGTCTATATTGACTAACAATTATTTTTAGTCATAATCATCGCAAGTCATAACGTGTTTTTTTAAAGAAACTGTAACTTTTTCAGGATTTTTATAAATCAAACCTAACCTAACCTAGCCTTGTCTACCCGTTAGATATTTCAGAACTTCTGAAAAGTTTACAGTTTCAGCGATATAAAAAATTATGAGTATCAAAAATTATGTCAACAATTACATTATGACCAATAAAATTATGGGAAACAAAGGGCTCCCGGTCAAAGGACAATGCCAGATCTTGGCTTAAAACAGTTTTAAAAAAAAGGATACGAAGGACGTTGATATGACCTGTTTTGTATGAGATTTAAATTCAGTATTTTATTATTTACACAATTAGGGAACTTATACGAAAAATAGAGTCGTCTATTAAGATACTTTGTACTTACAAAAGACATCTTGCGAGTAACGTGTTGTTACGATTATTTCTAAATATTTTTTTAGACGAGTTCTCCAGAAAAACTGAAACAATGGTTTAAAAAAAAATCTTCATGAAATAAACCCAATTCTATAATTATCCGTCACATTTTTTTTTTAGGCCATATCTTCTATGGAGACCTGGCATTGTTCTTTACGCAAGCCACATATGTACCGAATGCACATGCTCTGAAGCCGTTCCAGCTTATTAAGCAGCTCTTCAGTTGCGTCAATATAATGCGATGTCGCCATAGTCAAGAAAAGGGAGGAGAAGAGATTGCAGAAAGTTCTGCAGGCACCTAAAAGAATGTAGAGATCTAAAGAGCTTCCGATTAACATCAGAAACATGAGTCGACCAGGAAAGCGTCTGATCCATTGTGAGACTCAAATTTTTGACAGTGGTGGAAAAAGGAATTATAGTACCGTCCAAAACAAAATTAGGACACACGCACCTTCAGAACAATAGTGACCTAACTCAGAAATTTTAATTTTCGAGTTAGGTCTCTATAATAATAAATTTATGGCTTAAAGTTTGAAAGCTGAGATTTTGAATTAGGTCACTATTGTTCTGAAGGTCCTTATGTAACACATGGTCAGACAACTTTGCAATAAAACGTGGACTACCGACAACAATTGCTTGCGATTTCCTCGCGTTGATTTTTAGCCCGTAATTGGCTGCCCAGTCTCGAATAGCTGCAAGGTCAGTGTTGATTAGGCTTATTAAGAAGGGAAAATCATCAATACCAGCTGAGGTGTAAATCTGCAAATCGTCTGCATAAAGGTGATGGCGAAATTGGAGAGAAGCAGTGATACCATTAATAAAGATGGAGAAGAGAAGCGGGGATAGCACAGCTCTCTGGAAGACACCAGCAGACAGATCCCTCCAGGAAGAGACAGTATCATCTATCTTGACAAGCTGGCGCCTCCCAAGGAGATATGATTGGAACCACGAGAGAGCTGTAGGTAGAAGAGATATTATACGTTTTGAGGATGCCGAGGAGGATGTCAAAGTCTACTGTGTTAAAAGCACTGCTAAAGTCCAATAAGACCAGAACAGTGAGTTTTCTGTTTTCTATATTAGTTAAGACGAATGGCGTCGGTGACCTTAAGGCGGTGACAGTGCTATGCCCGGGGCGAAAACCAGATTGGAACAATTTGAAAAGTCAAGAATACGAGACAGTTTTCTAACATGTTCAATAATTTTCGATAGGGCTGTAAGAATTGAAATTGGTCGATATTCGGAAAAGGAAGCGGGATTTGAGGTCTAAGGGAGAGGAATGACATGGGTCACATGGGCAGATTTCCACAGCGCCTGATGTATTGAATAGCAAAACTATCGAAACTAAATCGCGTCACTGGTAGATGACGTGAAACGAAAAGTCACGTGATCTACCAGTGACGCGATTGGTTTAAAAACGAAACGCAACGCATCTTGGCAGGGCCCTCTGGTTCTAAAAAATGAATGTCGACAAAACAAGTGTAAACCAGCAGGATTATTGAGTCTAATATTTAATACAAATAAGGCGTAGGTGCGGAACCCTCGGCACTTGGATCCGATTCGCACTTGACCGCTTTTTTTCATGAAGGCGGCGTTCCTCTGCGACTTACTTATATTATAAGTGAAGTTCCTGATTAATAACGGCTTAACTTACATTCCAGATCTAGTCGGATCCACCCCTTTAGACTATGCGAAAAACAACAGAAAAAAAACATTTGAGATCTCAATAAAATCTTAGGATTAAGCTTAGTTTTATAGCCTAGATTTATTTTAGGTAATAGTAGCATAAAAACCTCGAGCCTCGTGTGGTTGCCGAGTTAGAATAGTGCCACTCCATGTCTTCCCGTGGATGTCGTAAGAGACGACTAAGGGAATAAAGGCTTGTAGTACTGTTAGGCGATGGGCTTGCAACCTGTCACTAATACGCTGGTAAACATCTTAGCCTAAGTGTGCAAATTGTGGTTATAGAATTATCAACAAGTTTTTAGAGATGTTTGTAATTCTGTAGCTCTGCCTACCCCACTCTGGGAACGAAGGCGTGAGATTATGTATTATGTATGTATGTATGTAGTAGCATAAAATTTTCTTGGGTTCTGAAATAAATCCCTATTTTTGTTATTAAAAATTAATTTTGGTTTTCTTTTTAACGATCAAATCCTTGGTGTTAGCGGGGCTACACTAATAAAAAAAAAAAATTCTAAAACTCTAAACGTAAAGTAAAAAGGACACATGTTTTATATGCTGCATTATAACCCTAAAACGGTGCAATAAATGCACGGTTGCGTAATGGTAATTTCGCAGTCTCGTACAATACTTTATTTACACACATATTATAAGTACTCTAAGATGGGTTCAGAAGCCGAAAGGCAAATGACCAGCATTACCTTACCTGTGGTAGTAGGTGACAGCGATGACAGCTGTAACATAATTTTGAAATTACGTTATCGAATATTGTAAGGTAATGAGATCCAAATTTGGAACATCTTCCAAAATTAACAGCTTTCATCGCTGTCACCTACTACCACAGGTAATGCTGGTCATTGCCTACGGGTTTTGAACGCATAATAGAGGACTTATGATATGAGTGTAGATAAAATTATGACACTACGGGATGATAATAATCTAATAACGCAGGTTTTTGGATTAACTTTTATTTACAGGCATTTAATCGATTTGGCGCTTAGGTCAACTGGGCCCAAGTAGAGAATGGACGTTAATTAGGTATTGGCGTAAGACATTTGTGCCAATCGACTCATCAACATCGGGTAGTGCTCGTCTTTGAGGGGACATGGTGCGTAGAAAGTGCAGTCTCTCCCTCTGCGACCCGAAGCGATCGCCTCTTCTACGGCTGTCGTGTTGATAAAACTCGAAATGAGTTTATTGCTGGAAATAAAAAAAAAACCTTTATGGGACAGTTGATATTTAAGAGAGATAGAGTCAAGCCAGAACTTCTTCAATTTGCCTTTTAGAGAATCTACCGTTTGTGAGTTTTGTGATGAGCGCGTGTATTTGCATCCGATTCTTGGATATTTTTTATGTACGAGTATTTAAGTATGCATTTCTCTATAATGTAAACTAACTAAAACCATCTCTTTAAACCGGTTGATAGCCAAGTCGAGTTAAGTGTTTTACCACATGTTTCGCTGGTACTTGACGAATATTTTTAATTTTATTTTTTAAATTTCAAAGTCGGTTAACCCTAAAAATATCACCCTGTGTGTAATGTTTACGTCGTGACAGTTTTCACTGGTGTCATGTTATTGTCAATTATAAGGGCGATTACCAGGCTCCGTAACAATGAAAGAGCGGTTTCGGTTAGTACTGGTGGGCCTCGTCCTCGTATTGACGTCAGAATGGAAGAAAGAATCTTGAACCATTTTGCAGAACATGCTGGCTCCAGCACTAGAAAATCAAGGGTTGTATGATATAAGTCATACAGCCGGCCACAAAATTTTAAATCGGGACCAACAGCATCCATTTTCTATAAGGTACTTGCGTTGAAACAAGATGTTTTTTTAAGGCGGGTAATTTAAAAAAAATGATCTACGTCGTATTTAACCGTAAGTGTGCACATAGCCTTACTTAAACTGACATTGAAAGTGTTGAACTTGGCATTGACCTGATAACCAGATGACAAAAATAATGTTACAATCGTAAACAAATAATACAGGATGTTATTTTTTGTATTTCATTTATAAATTCTAAAAAGCTTTAGGTTTTCAATAATTTATATACCACAACCTTATTTATCGCCTAGACATGCCCGGATTCAAATAAATGGTTTTAGTAAGTTTACATACTGTATAAGTAGGTGTATCGTTGTCTAGTACCCATAGTATAAGTCTGCAGCTTAGTTTGGCACTATAGGTCAATTTGTGTGTCTTTATTTTTAATTATCGGCTCGCAGCCGAACTTGAAGGTGTTTAAGGCCGTCCGCAGTTCCTGACGTGATCGTGTCTGACGGATAGTGTCAGACGAATGTTTTAAACTCTTTGTATAGTGAGTCACGAATGCGTTAACTGGCTCGCACCGGAAAGATCTCATTACGAGTACGCTGAAAAATTATGTCATGCTCTCTTGAAAACCCACCGTCTGTTTTGTATTTTTTTATAGCATAACTGCCCTTAACCCTTTATAAGGCAGAGGCTCTATATTGATCACATTACAATAAGCTGAAATTGAACTTTACTACCTACATTTTATGATACTTTTTTGATTGTATTTTCCTGAAATATAACATCTATTATAATTTACTCTTTAGAGACTTACAATTACATGACTGTATTTCATTTTGGTCTAGTATTTCTACTTTAACGGGGCCTTATAAAGGGTTAAAGATTCATTTAAAAGAATTTATTATTTATTAAAATATTACGCTGTTGTACCCAATATGTGCTGAATTAGTACACACTTTTTTTTAAATGTACACCTCCTAATCGAGAGTTCAAATTATCTGAATTTGAGGTTGCTGGGGAGATGCTCGACAGCAACTCTAAAATCAGTTAATTGTACTCTCCTTCCATGGAGGTACATTTAAAAAAAAAGTGCGATTCTCGGGACGCCCGACTGAAGTGATAACTTAAACTTAATAAAAAAAAATACCCTTCAAAGTTACTTCTTATCGAAGATACACTTTGTTTGGTATTTTTTTTTAATATGAGTTTTAGCCGATATAACAAAACACGTGCTCATTATTTTTTCATGTTCTTAAACATATAATCAAAAATGGTAAGAAAATAACATTTTATTTTTTTAAATTCTCTATAGAAGTTAGAGGGTTTAGTCACTTTTCAGTACTTTGGAGGTCAATTTCTCCGAACCGGGTGAGTTTGGGCCGCTAAAAAAAAATACGTGTCTATTATTTTAGACTACTCTCTAACATACATCAAAATAAACCAAATCGGAGCCGGACAGTTCGGTACCTTTCCTTGTAAGTAGCGAGTGGTCTAAGTTTGCAACTGCCATTATGTATTTTCAAAATTCCTCTAAATAAGACGACAGCCTATTTCTGATCCGGTTTGCCTTTTGGGCATCTGAAGCTACCTAACGAACCTAACCTACCTAGTATGTATGTGTGTATGTGTGTGTGTGTGTGTGTGTGTGTGTGTGTGTGTGTGTGTTTTGAACTGCTGCATTTAATTTAGTCCACTTGCTACTTAAACCACCTTGCTAATTAGACCATTTGCAGTTTGGACAACTTCATAATTCTTGTTTAGAGGAGTTGGTTTTTAAACCATTCCATAGAAAAGTCCCTTTTTAGACGAGATGATACTAACACGCATCGGGTATTAAGTATACTTAAATTATTGGTGTAGTAGAATTTTTTTAAGCTGGTCGTTATTCAAACAAATATGCAAACAAATAGCTACCGTCTTCTACAAGTCACAAGGTTGAAATTGTAAATAATCTCTGAAGTGGATAACGACCAGCTTATAAAGTTTCTACTATACATGGTGACTGCGGGGGTTCGAACCGGGTACCTTACGATCTCGAGTCGACCTTCTAAGCCACTAGACCACTGATAATCTCTAATAGTCAGTTAGAAATAAGATGTCTTTATGATTTATTATTCACTACATCTGTATGCAAACGCGGCGTGAACGCAACTACGAGCTGCTCACCTCATGACCTGGTCCAAAATCCTGGCTGCGTCTCCTTGTTTACGCTGACCAGTCCAGCAGGCGATTCTGAGGGTGCAGCCTCGCACTCCGCCCTCTGCCAGCATCTTACCAGCGAAGTCCAGTACTGCATCAGCTCCGAAGTGAGAGTGGTCCAGAACTGTAAACAGAACAATATTTAAGGCCCAGCCACACCGGATGCGTGACGTGCACGTGCGCGTGCGCGTTTGCTTTCCACTGCGTTGTATACTGACATGTCGTAATGAGAATTCATACTAAATATACAACGCAGTGGAAAGCTAACGCGCACGCGCACGTGCACGTCACGCATCCGGTGTGGCTCGGCCTTTAGTGCAAATTAGGCGTTGAAATGCAGAGATAAAGCCGCTCGATTTAGAGATTTACTTAACATCTTAGGGTGGGTTTAGACCAAGCGAACGAGCAAGAATTCTATGGCACTATCTCTTACGTTTTCTTTGTAAAAATAAAGACAAAACATGTTCTAGAGCATTCGCTCGTTTGGTCTAAACCCACCCTTATTTAAACGGAGGAGTAAACCGCTGTAATTAAAAAGAAGCCGGTCAAGTGTGAGACGGACTCGCGCACCGAGAGTTCCGTACAAACTACCGAACGTTGCTCTAATAAAAAATTAAACTGGATTGAGGGACAAATTTAACTTTGCCATTGGAATACTGTTGGATAAATCGAAATACCTAGGTCGCAGTTAGTTTACCACCTGCAAATAGCAACACGGTGTAACTACAAAATTATATATACACTAGAGAACGCCCGCGACTTCGTACGCGTAGAATTAGTTTCCCGCTACTCCGTATTTTAACCCCTTAGGGGATGAATTTTCAAAAATCCTTTCTTAGTGCTCACTTACATCATAAAAGGAACCCCTGTACCAAATTTCAAGTTTCTAGGTACAGTAGTTTCGGCTGTGCGTTGATATCTAAGTCAGTCAGTCAGGTTTGATTTTTATATATATACGAGTATATTTTATTTATATTATATATATCGTTTTCGGATTGTTTCCTTTATTTTGTGCTGTCCTTTCGGGCGACGAGAAGAACCCTAGTATAGGATAGGTATAAACGGATCACGTCCATATCTTTTGATTGCGTTGACTTAGAAGTTTGTGTTTTTCACTGCTCCAAAGGATTACCGACTTGAGTAGGTATTTGATATTAATTTCAACATTATACCTCCACGCGGTCCTGAGGAAAGCTGCCTTGACAGATACGCAGACAGACGGACAGCGAAGTGATCTTATAAGGGTTCCGATTTTCCTTTCGAAGTACGGCGGAACACTAAAAATGTAGCCCGATAGCTTTAATCATTTCACAGACAAAGGATAGACAGACGGACAGATGGACAAAAGCCATCTTATAACGGATCCGTTTTTCAGTGTTTAAACCCTAAGAGATTAAATAACATTTTTACCTTTTTTATTGGTCTTATTTAGACAAATTGATACATATTATATATCTATTTTGTCTACTCGCCTCATAATAATCACAGGACCTCTTGTAAGCCTCCAGACGAATCCAAGCTTAAAATAAAAGGTGTGTAAAGGGCGCTGCATACGTAACGTGAATAATCGGACGGAACGGGACGGGGAATTTTTTCAAATATTGTTTCATAGGAAATGTATCTGAACGTACATACGCAACGATTACACGGACGGGAAGGGAAAACCAAAAATGTTTGCAACCACGTCCCGTCCCCGTCCCGTCCACGTCCTGATTATGTTTCGTATGAAGCGCCTTTTATTTTTTCTAACAGCGTTATTTTTCTAATAGTCCTAGCAGTACGCCGAAAAATGCTGCAAATGGTGTTAAAAGCATGAAAATTGGAACGGTTGATCTTTAGGCCATAAGAATCAATTTGACCCGCAGCACAGAAAAGAAAAACAGAAGAGTTTCGACGTCATCTTTATACAGGGCGTCCCACGGCTATGCCACATGGAAGAAAAGTACCTTAAATATTGTAGATGGAACATTTTACTGAAAGAAGACATTATTTGAATTTAAAATACAATTTAAACTGCATTCATAGATATTTAAATAATTACATGGTTGAACCGGGAATCGAACCCGTTACACGAGAAAAATAATTACCCTGTAGCTTTATCATACCGATCCAAAGGCTTCATCATAAGGATTATTTTTTGCTAAATAACATTTTTAATACAAAATTAATCAATTTATCAAATGCTCAAAATAAGTCCCTTCCTGTTGAATACGAGTACAAAGTCGCACATTATTTCGCTCCCTGTCGATTTTTTGATCTTGTTGTGGTGGATATTTAGAATAATACGTCTAAGTTCTGTTTGTAGCTCGTGGACACTTTCATACTGGTAATTAGTAATAGATACTTATGATAATGTCAGTTGTATGTCCTTACGGCAATGTCAGCTTTTCATTTTTCTGTTCAAAATTTCACACCAAATGTTAAAATGGTCTTCCTTTTATTTTTGACACTATGTTATTTAGCAAAAAATAATCCTTATGATGAAGCCTTTCGATCGGTATGATAAAGCTACAGGGTAATTATTTTTCTCGTGTAACGGGTTCGATTCCCGATTCAACCATGTAATTATTTAAATATCTATGAATGCAGTTTAAATTGTTTTTTAAATTCAAATAATGTCTTCTTTCAGTAAAATGTTCCATCTACAATATTTAAGGTACTTTCCTTCCATGTGGCACAGCCGTGGGACGCCCTGTATAGTATGGGAAAAAAAATTGTTCTGAAACCTATCGTGTGCGGTATCTATTGAAAGGGCTTACTAAGCAAATTCTAAAAATATATCACATCATTATATTTCACTCCCTTGTTTTAAATTAAAATAAAAACCATTTCCAAAACATACCAAGTTTGGGCTCCTCCAGATATGATACGGTTGAATCATTATTTCTAAAATATACCTAAAATGATTAAAATGAAAACGAGGCTATTACGTAATAGCCTCATTTCTAACCCCAAGAAAGCAATTTTGAAAAAAGTAATTAAATGTCATAAAATCACAAGTAGTTGAAACATGTATAAAAAGTTCGACTTTAGACGAGGATGATAAATACTAATGCGAGGGGAGTTTTCAATCATATTTATATTATTTAAGTACTAGCTTTCGCCCACGACTCCTTCGAGTTTTTATCTCGGATAATTGGTCAGTTCGCGAGGGAGCAGCGATAAACGACTTCTACGCGGACAGAGTCGCGGGCGAAAGCTAGTAAATAATATAAATATGATTGAAAACCCCTCTCGCATTACTATTTATCATCCTCAGCATTTCACTGAAAAATCGCGGCGTACTGCTAGCATTATAACTTTACAGTAATTTGAAGAAAATGAGCTAGGTGTGTTTCACCTCTCGCATACGCGTGGCTTATTTTGCGTTTAAACTGGCAATTTAGAAATGTTTAGTGTTATTTAAAAATTAAATAATCAGATGGCCATGTCATTCTTATTTCAAATACCGACACACTTCATAAATATGTCAGTTACGTAAAAGATAATTGAAGATTTTTGGGTTATAAAATAAAATTATCAGTGTCCCTATAATGAATACCTTTATTTAGTACAGGAAAAGTAACAATAAACCGTGAGTATTATTTGTACTATTTAAGTTTCTTTCTCCTATACAACTTGTGGTTCACCACCTCGCTTCTTTTTATCAGGCGAGCTTGTGTGCAAATGCTTTCTTATGCGTTATACAAACGTTAACGTTTTAGTATTATCTATTTTTATTTGAATTCGTTTGAAATCATTATATTTAATCTTAAAAATATATAAAATTTGTAAACACCTGTTTTCAATTCAAGTGGAAGGGTTCACGCCAAATGCCTTCACAAAAAAACAAAGGTGAAGTGTATTCTGACACACAACTGTTGCACTCGGCAGGTCATGGAGCAAATGTTTCTGATAGAGATATTCATAGACAAAATAGCCATATTTATGTCCGAAGACGAAGAAATCAAAAAAGATGCACCGAGAAAGGGTCTTATAACGAAAGTAAATTTCGGCCCGAATTTGCAGTTGCTTTTTAAAGAGGGGCAACTCGCTAAGAATAAACTTGTGCCAGATGAATTTGTTGACAAAGATGAGGACGGGAGGAAAAAATGGATAAGGACAATTAAAGTCGGACAATCCTACCTATTCCCGTCTTACGCTGAAACCATGTTTCAGCTCCTGGAGATGTACCCTTTGGAATTCGAGCTGTGGACCGACGACATAACTGAGGAGGAAAATATCTTTATTGGGCTAGGATATATGGAATGGGATACACAATTCTTCATGGCGTTAAGAGAAAGTGGAGAGTCGACTTGTGAAGCACAAGAACCATTAAGTATCAAACAACGCACAATCCTGCGGCATGAGTGCTGCTGCAAGGAGGCCGCAGAGGTAGAGTCCGTCCTCAGACTCTCACCTTTAGGTGATAGCGTCATCACTGACTTTCAACAACCACTGCGCGATCCTGACACATTTATTTTTAGAACTAACAAAGCTCCCAGTTCTTTCTCCTGCAAACGTGTGGAGGTTGACGACCCGAAATACGTCATGAAAGGCAGCCTTTATCAGACTGCAATACAGAATGATCCATCATTATTAGGCACCCCCCAAAAGAAGCTGGAAGTATGCACTGAATTACAGAGTTGTGGCATGAAGTTACAAGGATTGGACTACCGTTGTGCACAACACAAGAAAGAAGGTCAAAAAACTAAGGAATATCCTGTTGACAAAGTTGCGATGGGAGAAATTGCAGGTCCATGCGGTAATACTGCCTGTCCACTTGCACATAAAATCAGAGCCTATATTAGAAATATGGATTGTTATAAAGAGAATGCAAAAGGTGTCAAGGGACCAACTAAAAAGACAAGAAAGATATGTGGTGTCTGTGATTGCAAAGAAGATCGTTATCACAGAGAAGACACTGCTACCACTATACCAGGTGAAACCCTCCTGTGTTCTGGTTGCATGGGTAAGGTTAAGCCACGATTTTCATGCAAGGAGATGGAAGATGACTTAGAAAACGCTCAATACGCTCTTCATCCAAAAGGCACCAGGGCTTCCGATAAGAAAGGAAAGTCCGATAAGGGTGGAAAGCCCGATAAGGGCGAAAAAGCCGATAAGGGCGGAAAGAAGACCATTGCCTACGTTTTTAGTGTACACAAAGTGCCCGATTTTAAAGAGTCTATGTTCGGAAGGGCTCCTATTTGTCAAAGCTTAAACGTGACCTACAATGATTATCTTACTACAGGTGCGTTAAGTGTGAAGTCTGATGGACGATGCTGTTGTCGTGCAGCTAAAGTAAGCACTGAAGATTCAAAACAAAATTTAAAATTGAACTCCGGTATTTCCTGCGTTAAGACCGGTGCCCCCACCTATTGTTGTAAGCCTATGCCAAATATAAACGCCGCTCAAGAGACTCAGGTTGTTAATTCTGCGAGTACACCGAATCTATGGTCCCCCGAATACATACCGTCAACATGCAGAATGTGTGCAAATAATCAGTTGATATACAACGTTACAGAAGTTAAGCAATCTAATAAACACTTTTTGGAAATCACTGACGTTAAGGATTGTAAATGTAGTGAATTTAATTCTTACCTTAAATCAAGTATTTCCTGCGTTAATATCGATGGGGGAAGTTCTTGTAGACCTATGCCAAATATGAACGCCGCTCAAGAAACTCAGGTTTTTAATTCTGCGAGTATACCCAATGTAGGGTCCGCCAAATACAGACCACGCGGCATGGGTCCAAATAATCCATTGATATACAACGTTACAGAAGTTAAAAAATCTAATAAAAACTGTTTGGAAATGACTGACGATAAAGGTTGTAAATGTAGACAATTGAATTCTTGCCTCAACGCAGGTATCTCCTGCGTTAAGACCGGTGGGGGGTGTGGTTGTAGACCTATGCCAAATATGAACGCTGCTCCCGCGAATATACCCAATGTAGGCCCCCCCGAACACAGACCGTCAACACGCAGCATGGGTGCAAATAATCCGTTGATATACAACGTTACAGAAGTTAAAGCTAATAATAAATACTGTTCGGAAACCACTGACGGTAAGGATTGTAAATGTAGCCCAAAAAAGGCTGCACCGCCATGCAAGGCATTTGATTGCGATTGTTTACAAGAGACTCTGAACATAGCTTCCAGGAAGAAGCACAGGCCGTTCTGTCCCCTATTCAAGCATAAGGGTGCGTGTGGTGTCAATGACAAGGGTGATGTCAAGGTAAAGGTTGAAGTAGATGAAGATGCGAACGAGCCTCTTCCGTACGGCTTGCCACCGATCAAACTAGGACCTTGTCCAGTGATGGGCAAGCCTTGCTCTGTCCCTCACGGTTTTGCGAGAATGTACAAGACCGCAGCTCAACCTCGCCCACCTCCGAGCCAAGGCAAAATAGGCAATGTTTGCTGTTCCAAAGAATATGAAAGAATCAAAACAGCTATAAAAGAATACATGAAAGGTGAAAAAGATTACGACTTACGATGCGCGAACGTGTTTAACATCGACACTGAAAGGAGATGTTGTGACAAGGACCAAGTTTTACTAGCTTTGATGGGCAAGACCTGTTGTGGGACACATAAATTAGCGCTACAGGACCAATTTAAAGAGGGTCCCAAGAAGGAATAACTTATAATTTATTCATTGACTGTTTTATTTTGTAACCCAGTAAAGTAAAAAGAGTAATCGTAAGCGTTGTTTCCTAAAACTAAAACATCAGATAATAAACGTTATGCGACTGTTTATTTGTTTGATTTTTAATAAATATTAGGACACAAATTATCGTCTTAAATTTACTTTTATATTAAACTTAATTATAGAACATCGAATATGATTTGTTCTTAGAGCGGCTTAAAATTCAAATACTATAATGGCGGATGACGATGATCCAGATAAGAAGAGAAGGAAGAAAAATGCTTCTAAGTGGAACTACACATTTGGAGACAATTATCCAGGTAAGATATCGCGTGTGAAAAGGCCTTTTAGATGTTTACTTTTGGTTCCTGTTTAATGAATTGTCGTGATTTTAGGGAACGTGATAGGGCACAAAACATGCGAGCGTTTTCTGAGGCCGGGCTATCCAGTCCCGGGGCCAATGGGCTGGCTTTGGACGGCGACAGATGTCCCAGGCATTAAGGTTTGTGGTTTGCTAGCATTGATGGCGTATAAAACAGATTCTAGAGTAATTTATGCTACGCCGTCTCGGTGGGAGCCTTGTCTACTGATGTGCACGTCGCGGAAAGTTTCCAAAAAGTTGGAAAAGTCCTAAGAAATTTCCGGAAACTTTCACTGGTAATATAGGAAATTTAAATTTAAGGAACGGAAAGTTTCAATCCTCATACAAAACTGTGAGAAGTTTCCGAAATTTTCCTACATGAAAATTTCCGCAATTATGGAAAGTTTCCTTTGGCACATCAGTAGCCTTGTCCATTAGGGAGGTAGCACACGTCGATTTTTTGTAGCGATGCAGTCGCGCGTTCGGTGTCACTATCACTTTCTCACATTAGAGAGCAAAAGTGACAGCGATACGAAACGCGCGACTGCAACGCTACAAAAAGTCTGAGCGTGCTACCTCCCTTACGCGTTGCATTGTGAATTGTGTGTTGATTTATGAAGCAGTTCCCTAGATTACAAGGCTGGGCTTGACTGAGACCCTTCGCCTGCAATCTTAACACGTTTCTGTCCGAAGTGGGGTCCAATCCCCCAATGTGGGGTCATGAACCTTTTTGTCAGGAGTCCGTGCTTCCACTATGGGGTCACATCCCCATACTAAATGCACAGTTGGACTTGTGACATTGGCCGATTGTTTTTTTATGGGAACAGTGAACGTGTTAATGCACTGCTCGGACCCGCCACGATGTAGAATAAATAATAAATATAGTCATATACGTCGGTGATATTGCGTAACAGATAAATTTTATAAGGAGCAAAATGCACCTTACTAATTTAATAAACAAGGTTCATTTTACACATTATTAAATTTATAAGTTATGCGGTTTACCAGTGTCACCAACAAAGGATTTTTTTGTCTATTTTACAGCCAAGGAGAGGCTGGGCGCCGGGTATCATTGGCAAGAGTGTTGCCAAGCTTATGACATTCAAATGTCCCCGTGTAGAGATAGATAGGGAGAAAAAGAGGAAAAGAAGAAGACCTGGTCAGCCAGCTACGGGCGGAGATTATTCCGAGCCAGAAGAGATTTTGGAAGCAAAGCCTGCCTTGAAGGTTCAAAGGAAAGGGGACGTGTTTACAATCCAAGTTAGTTGTTTAACTTGGTAGGTTTGCTCATGGGAATAATAACACGTAGAACGATAGTTTCATTCAGCCGGCATGTCAAAATTGACGCTACAAATGGAATGTAGACGGAATTTTCGTACGTTCATGCGACGACACGCACACAAGTGCGCAAATAATCCACATCTCGTTAGCAAATACGACCAGATCGCTTTACGACTATATCTAGATCTGACTACATGTCTTGGAGCCTAGATCTCCAGAGCCTAGATGACTATATTAGCCTTATCTTAGCTCATCCCCGCACCTAATGCCTACCGGCTCTGAATTTAATTGTACTCCTTGATAAGAAAAAGCGGAATCGATCTTTAAATATGTGTTACTAGCTAATTTAACAAAAATACATTCGAGAATTCACACCCTTTTTTGAACTTTGAATCAGCATAAAACATAGCAACAACAAAAAAATATTATGGCACGAACACTGTGATAACACTGATAACCCTTCACGTGTCAAAAAAACTATAGTTAGTTTACATTTGAATTTTGAGTTAATGTCATAAAGTATTAAGTAATTGTTCTTTGACAGCCCGTTATACGGCTGCTGCTTGGCCCTGGAAGGCATAAAGAGTCAAATTAAGGGTTAAGGGGGTTTTTGATGTCTATTTTAATTTCACTTGTTAATTCGTGCCCATAATCTTTTGAATGCCGCCTGAAAATATTGTGCTTATAGTAATAAAATAATTTAGCGATATCATAAAGCAAAATTAAGGAAATCCTTGCATGCTACCTTCACACTTTACACGACTATTCAATTTGCTAAATTCGAATGCACTGACGAAATTTCGTCGAGCGTCTTCGACGAAGGTGGCAGACATGCTGAATAACGTTTACATTGCGCCGCCGTCGACCCGCTGAAGACGCCCTTCGAAGCCCGATCCAGCACGGCTAGCACAAATTGCCCGCGACTTGTTTGTCTCTCCCTTTCTATCTATCAGTAACGATAGAGACGCACTGAGCGACAAGCGAGAAAATACAACTAGTGCTACCCGTGCTGTGTAAACAACGTTTCGACTGTGTCACCTTCGGCAAGACGAAGTCACTCACCGAAGGCGGCTGACGAGTGTGTAAACGCGCTATTATAATTATTATTTTAATTATTTTAATGACGTTAAATTCACCTAGTTTTTGTTTTGTTTTCGAATGCGAATTAGTTGTGAAGAACAGAGGGCCCTGCCAAGATGCATTGCGCATCTAGCGTTTCTATTCGATTCGTTTTTAAACCAATCGCATTACTGGGAGATGACGTGATACAAAAATCACGTGATCTACTAGTGACGCGATTGGTTTAAACATGAATCGTATAGAAAAGCTTGTTAGCGTAGTGCATCTTGGCAGGGCCCTCTGTTCGTCTTGGAGGAAAGGGCAATTCATAGACTCGTACGATAGGTGCGCCCATTTTTAACAGACTTCAAAAAAGGAGGAGGTTCTCAATTCGACTGTACGTTTTATTTTTGTATGTTTGTTAAGCAAGAAGACTAAGACCACAAGACCGATTTTAAAAATATTTTATTGTTTACTTAATAAAATAAAAAGTATACTTTCTAGTTGGCATTGTCAACACGTCAGGATCTGATGATGAAATCCTGGAGAAATCAAGGGAACTCCTCGAATATTATAGGCACACCTATAGCAGTTTTGGTATTTTTCATTGTAACTTGTGGATTTGTTCTTGGAAAGCATTTGGTGAAGTGGAACTGATGATGAAGACCACAGATGGCCACCGGAACTCCTAAACCTACTATGACGAAGCACATTTAGGTTCGAATATATGACTGTCTTATGATTTATATGTTGCTTGCGGCGAGCTTGAAATGTTCTATAGTTTCTTATTAATTTGGATGTGGTAGGTACTACATACTCGTAACAGTATAATTATGTTATGATCACTAAAAAAAAAAAAGTTTTAAAAACCCGCGTTCAAAATTTTACAGGAAAAGCTGACCCAAATAATGGTAATTTTTCCATCGATAACTAAGTTTTTTTTCTAAAAATTATGTTTATTCTATTTAAAAATCATTTATTGTAGGTTTGTCATGGTTAGGGATCGGAAATCCGGATGCTTTTATACCTACAATTAGCAAATTTCCGGAAAAATCTCAGCAATGGAGTCGGCTTCTTAAAAATATTATTTTAATTATTTAAGTTCCGGGATTCCGGGATTGTATAAAACATCAGGAAATAGTGATAACTGTCAAAATATTTAGGTTATGACTGTATACCTACAGGTATACACGTTGGTAAACAGTTCAATTCTGTATGACTATGTATATATGTTTTAATTTGGTGATTTAACAAAAATACTAACGTTAGTACCATTAGTTTTCATAAGAATAAAATGTAACTTAACAAATATAATTTTGTTTGATGTTAAAGAATAGTATAGGTACTGTTACTTAAACAAACCACATATTTTGTAAAAAGAAACAATTAAAACATGTTATTTAAATACTTTAAATACGTATGTGTACACGTATCCTAATTTCCGGTATTCCGGGAAATCCCGGGAACTTTATTAGCGAAATTAAATTGAGTCCGTCTCCATACTACTTAACATCAATACAACAACAAAAACAAAATAATAAAAGCATCCGAATTTCCGATCCCTAGTCATGGTTTTACTATGAAAAACAAGACTGTGGGTAAACTTCATGTTCATGATACATTGCCTACTTTAGTTGCAAAGTTTAGGCCTGCCTGTATTAAATGCGCCCCTCCGGTCGACTTTAGCCTTTTCCTAATTTTTATCTTTCCAAACTTGTCCACCTCCTAACCTGCCTCTTTCTTAACATGTCCACTTTTTTCCTAATTTGGCCACTTTCTAACTAGTCTATTTCCTTACTTGTCCACTTAGTAATTTATCTTTCCTAATTTGCTCACTTCCTAACTTGTCCACTTCCAGAATGTATGTTTTATTCACATAAAAATATTATAAAACAAAAAAATGGTAGGCATAAGTAGGACGTAAGCAGTCCCCGTAGCCTAAGGGTGGTGACAAGTAAGCTTACAGTCCGTCTAATCGTAAACAGTCACCGTAGCCTATAGGGAGCTGACTATCAAGGAAAAGGACGTTGTGGGAGTGGACAAATTGGGAAGTTGGCCATTCTGGAAATGGACATGTTAGGAAAATACGAATAGAGAAATGACTGTTTAGGAAGTAGTCAATTATGGAATCTTTAAAGTGACAACTTGGGATAAGGACGATGTTGGAGTGGACGAATTAGGAGGTGGACAAGTTTGGAAAGATACAAATTAGGAAAAGGCCAAAGTCGACCGGAGGGAAATACGCAATGGAAATATAACAATCGATGTTTAGCTTGTGTCGCTCGGCTTCTTGATTATCATTTAATATTTAATTATTTAACAATGTCCGGAGCTAATTTTGCTCGAAAATCTATTTGCGATGTATCAATGTATATGTTATCTAGCATATTCTTTTTTAGGGTTCCGTACCAAAATGGTAAAAAGGAACCCTTATGGTGGGACTTCGTTGTCTGTCTGTCTGTCTGTATGTCACAGCAGTTTTCCTCAGCAACTACAAATGCTATCAAGTTGAATTTTGGCATAGTCGTACAACTTCTTTGCTCGCATCTGTTTTTAATAAAAAAATGTAATTAATTTTATAAATAATTGAAAAGGGGTCTAGAATGGGGGGTTATTATAGCAAATGGGGTGTCATATGAAAGACTCAAACTGCACATTTCAAAACTTTTTTTTTTAATTGTGACGTACTTTTTGATTTATAGCCAAAAATGTACAAAGAGTTATCGTTCCCCATATCTCCGAAGTTTATGGACCAAAAAATCTGAAAAATTCCCGACGTATAGCTAATTATTTGTATTTTATGGGAAAAATACAATAAAGTATGCATAGTTTACAGTGTTTGAGAAATAACAAAAAACTTTATAAATCTGTATTAACATTTGGGCTAGTCAAAATGGACCTTATTGCATAGAAAATAGAGTTCATAACAAAATTAGTATTAGTATAGTTACCAAGCATATCTGAAAACCGGAACCCTGGGTGCGCGAGTCTGGTTTTTTTTTCATTAATATTTAACAGCGGGCCTAGTATGGCTGCGTCTTAAACGCGTGTCAAATGTGGATAAAGCATCCGTCACTCTCGTTCTTATTTACGTGTCAGAAGGTGACGGATGCCTTATCCACACTTTGTCACGCGATAAACGCAGCCATATTAGGGCCCCTGATGGGGTTATATATTTGTTATACCGTATCTTAGACTATTACTCAAATTGCCATTGCTTGCAGACATATTATTAAATATTATTAAATGTTTTCAAATACACACACACACATATATATTATGTCGTCACATGCAAGGAACAACATTGTATCTCAAATTTTATGTTAGCTTGAGATACAATTTTGTTCATGTTCAAATACGTTTGAAATTAGAAGTCATAGTAAATTGAGATACAATGTTTTTCCTTGCATGTGTCGATGTGCACCTACTGACGAAAGATTACTTTCCCAAAAATGATTTATAATCCAGTACCCTTACCATGAGTTACAATTACCTTACGTCACTTATGGTAGGTTACAATATAATTTAAGACCGATATTCTTATTGAATACTAACCCCCTTACTAATAAACTTACAATGTTTTGTCCCTACCTGTAAAATTCAAATGTCACAATGACAAATAAGGACAAAAAAATGTACAGCTATATACCACCGTTATTCAACGTTTATTAGTATGGGGGTATTTATATAAAATAAACACATTCCTCAACACGAAATTAAACCTAATTGTTAAGACTTGCATAATATATACCTAACTTAATGCTAACAGAAAAATATACTTCATTTAAAAAATACATAATGTAATAATTCACAAAACAATTCACAATTCACAAAACTGAATAAAACAGTTTAAAAAAATACACATTTATTATTACTATTTTTCCCGTATTGCTAATTTGAATATCATTTATCCTAGGTATTTAGTTCTCTGTCATTTTGAAGGAGAAACAAAACAATATTTTGTTGAAGGCTGGCATTTTTCCAAACCTTTTCACATATTTAAACATGTGTATCAAGGTGCCCCATGGGTGGGTAACAATGATACAAATTCCATTTTTTACTTATTTTTCTTTATCTTTAAAACGGTCAAATTTATAAGATTAATTTGATTTAGTTTCCTGTGATATAAGCAAAAATTATATACCAAGTCGGGTCAAAAGTTCAATTACTGAGATTTATTTCAATTTAAAAAAAAACAGGAGTTTTTCATAAATCTGTATATTAATCAAAACTTTATTTTATATAATATAAAAATAAAAATGTTTTATCCTAAACGATTGCAATTATTTGAAATACGACCTTGAAGTATTTCCATTTCGGACTAGAAAATCATAGTTCAATTGACGCTGATACTGAACGCCCACAACTTTTGTAAGAGTTCTAGTAGAGAGTTCAAATTTGCGTTACGTATTGATCAGACTTTTAGCTTTAAATTCTGATACAAATGTATTTCAAGCAACTAAAGATAATCTTGTACACCGGTCAATCTTGATGTATCATTAAATCGACTTTACGATTTCACATGAATTTGCAGCAATACGAAAACACACCAAATCTCTTGCTTCATAAGTTGGAATCGAGTCTTGTTGAGAAATATAATTTTGGTCTCTAAACATACACACACAGAGATAGGAAGCTTTATAATATTAAACAAAATCCATAATCCATTTAGAATATTAGGAAGTAAATATTGCCACGTACGCTTCTCATAAAAAATATTCATTTTTGACAAAACAAATTTGGGCAAAAGTTTCAAAATTCCAAGATGTTGT
Organism: Acleris literana; assembly: GCA_946894065.1. Taxonomy (NCBI): domain Eukaryota; kingdom Metazoa; phylum Arthropoda; class Insecta; order Lepidoptera; family Tortricidae; genus Acleris; species Acleris literana. The sequence goes on along the minus strand of OX335685.1, from coordinate 4,470,519 downwards.
GGCCTGGAGGTCTTCTGAAGGTCATTTAAGTTACTAATTTCTTCACCAACAATTAACATTGTACTTCCGTTATAAATACAAATTATGTGGCAAAATTTAATAAGTTCTATTTCTTTATGAATAAATTGTAGTCTGATAGAATTTGGAATCATTGCTTTTAGTATACTTAACTGCGGTATATAAATATTATTAAGGTAGGTTTTAAAAGTTTTGCCGTAACTACTTAAATCGTTGATTATAAAAAATTAAAATTAAAAATTAAAATCATTTATTATCAGATAATTAAAATCCATATTTTGTTAGTAACAAAAAAGCTTATGCCCTAAATTAGAATTTTTCACACCACAATACGTAATTAAATAATATATACACTGCTTAATTATTCCAACAATTTTTATGTTTAATTTATAATAATTTATAGCTTTTAATTTTTTTTTAGTTTTTTTTATTATTTTAATTTATTATAGCTTTTAATTGTATTACGAGCGAAAATACGGGCGTAAGAAACTGCTAACTAGTCTAACTTAGCTTGAAAGCATCCCTTGGAAATTGTGATCATACTAAACTCTTAAAAAATAGTTTGTATACATCTGTGAAGACGACGCGGGTCAGCTAATATGAATGTTTTGTACCCAGGTATTCCCGCTCAAAGACCTGACAGAACTGGCTCTGAACGAGGACCCATACGTAGACTGTGACCCTATGGTCTTCAAAATAATAAAAAAGCGCAGCCCTGAGGAAGAAGCAAAGGTCGAAGCCAGAAAAATGGTAAAGTTAAAAAAAGCGAGAGATGCCGAGATCAGGAAAGCGCTCTCTGAAGCTGTGGAAGACATCTGTAAATGCGCTTACATGGATATCTACTGCAACGATCTCAGCGCGCTCGATAGGGTCATAGACACCTGTCCAGCTTTTAAGGAACCTGATTGCATCTGCCAGAATGATTCTCTGAGCTCTTTATCAAGTAACGCGACTTGGGATATCGAGTATACGCCGCCTTTTGGCTGCTTCGACGTTACTACACCCAGGAAGAAAGTGAACTATATCCATGTGGAAACGCAGTACAGCAGAGCCGATGCGGGCCTCCCGGATCCTCCAAAGTTGAAATGCAGGAGGTCCAAGGCATCAATAAAACAAAAATCGAAATTTAAACAACCAAAAGTAGTACCCTGTTGTGGTGGACGTCGTTGACGGAAGGGTAATTTGTCTAATTTAAAAGAACAGTTTAAATTAGATCTCGGGGGGTATTTAAAATTGTCTAAAACGTTATTGTAAATGTTATTGTAAAAATCTGGTAAACTGCTGCTCCTAAAAAAATCCCTTAGCCCTTTTCGGACGAGGGACCATGATGAATGATGATACATGTATTAAATAAAATAAAATATAACAAATATCAGGGGATAATCTCACACCAATTGACCTAGTCTTAAACTAAAGTTTTGGCTTGAACTATGTGTACAAGACAACGATCTAAATACTTACAGCGGTGGTCACATAATTAGGAACACTTTTTTCCCATACAGTTGCGTACAAATATGAATTTTTAATTTCGACCACCATTTACAAAGTTCTTGATCAATTTTATTACTAATCTTAAATTTTATAGGGATTTAAAAACTTAGTGCTGACGCGTCCATACAGTTTAAATTTTTTGTATGAAAGCCATTATTTTTAGAATCCTTTTAAAATGAAAGAGTCATATTAGTATATTATAAAGAGCTATTTAATATTTGAATGCCGAGAAATAACTCGGTCAAGAAACAAATTATTTAAATAATAATATTGCACATGAAAACAAGCAATTTAAACGTAAATATATAATCGTGCATTATTGTCAGTCTACTAGAGTTTGTAATGATTACTGTTCCATTTTTCTATTAGTTATAACTAAGGTACGATACGTATTTTTCGCTGTCAAGTTTGGATATATTGTTACCGTTTGGAATGTTGTAAAAATGATTAAATAAATATTAAAGTATTGAGTTTGAGTTTTAATACGTGACCTGGTTTTTTAAACCAATGGAGTAACCTTAATTTATAATTTGTTTGTATATGGCATTTGCAATCATATAACTTCAAAATATAGAGCTAAGCTAAGTTAAAAGCCATTCATAATTAATTTTATTGCGGTCTTAATTATGCCAAATAGTGTAAGCGTCAAGCTGATATATCCTGGATGAGATTTCGATTTGATGATGCTAAAGAATAGTATGCATTTTTATAAGAATAAAATAATACCCTTGTAATTTTGGAGATACCTATAAGCCCTGTTACAGCGGCAAGCTGTCTTGACGCCAGTCTTGAGTATCCATTTTGAATCTAAGATATACTGTTTCGAAATAAAGTGCACCATTAAGGTACTGCAGCCCGCGACGTTAACGGCATAAGTGATATTTCCAGGTTGTATTACCTTGTCGCTTGCATTAAAAGTTTTAAGGAACATAATTGTGTTTTCCGTCAAGAACACTTCTGGCTCACGTACACATTTAATAACTCGGCTTTGTACTGCTCTTTCACTCGCTCTCAAACGCACTTATGTTAGTCTATTAAACTACCCGAAACAGATAGACTTTTTAAAACCTCTTGTACTGTACTAGGGATTAAAATCAGTGACCAAGCAATCTATGCGCACACCACCTACTGGAATGTATGACATGAACAGACGAGTGCCACAAGAAGAGTTAGGTTAGGTTAGGTTAAGTTGACGCAAAAATAGTGCGCAAGGTGAGCGAGCAAAGCATTGATGGGCCTAAAGGTTAAAATGTGAAACGCTTTCACAGTCAAACCGCTGAACGAATTAATTTTAATTAAATTTGGTATGAAGAAGCTTGAGGAAGGATATATCCTACTTTTTATCCTGAAAAAATGGGCGCCTGCCTAACCAATAACCGAACCAATAAGACTTGAGGGCCTACAAAAAAACGAGCCAAATCTTTTCTCAAAGGCCGGTTCAAAATGAAACCGATGCAAAGTGAAAGTAACCAACAGCGAACGTGATGATAAAAAAACCAATAGCGACTGAGATTAAAATGTTTCTGTCAAAAATGTAATTTTTGGGACAAGCTTTTGTTGCCGACTGTACTTTATTTTTGCACAATCTTTATCTGCTTATCAAGACCAAACTCTTAAGTCCTAACTCGGTAGATCTATGTTAAGAATATCGGAGATCCTGTCGGCCCCTTCCGACGGGTTGTTCTGTCTATCCCAACTGGCTATTCCAACTAGTTGGGATGCATGGATTGTTTCACTTTTCCCAACATAGCTAAAGTAAAGTAATTAAAGCAAAAAGCAAGGACTTTTGTCTTATGCCCTTCAGGCGATTACCGAAAAAAAAAACATAGCTAAAGTACAATATCATAGAACAATATTTTTCATCATTTCCCTTTTTTATTAAACATCAATCTTACTAATAATAAAGAAACTAAATATTTTTATCGCGTCTTCTGCATAAAAATAAAACTCTTAAATAACATTAGTAGTATCAGTTTTTGTGGCTTGTTCCGTCTATCCCAACTGTTCATATTTTCTTCAAAAGAATTCGATTATTAATTATACTTTTTAAAGTATTTTGGAATTGTTTTTATTCTTAGTAATTTCTCAATTTTTTCTTTATTTTTTCTCAATAACTGTACAAGTTTTTCACAAGTTGGGAAGAGTGGAAAAAAAAACTTCATGTATACCAACTTTTTGGGATAGCCAGACGGAACAACCCCTTCCGACTCCATCATAAGATCACCTCTTAGATACCATAAATTGCATTGTCATCGGGTTTACATTATGTGGTCCAAATTTCAGCCCATTACGTTAACGAGAAGTGTGTCAAATTTAACTTGCAAGATTTGACACGTACATACAGTGCAACCATTTTCTTAATAGCGATCGGCAATCATCGTTTTTCTATGACACACGAGTGACAGATATACTGTCAGTTGTGAGTGCAAGCGTGATAGCGATAGCCAGCCGAAAGCTATTAAAAAGTTGGGAATACTGCACGTTAGAGATGGGCCGACTACGGATTTTGCCGACTGGCCAGTCCGCCGACTAATCGGTTTTCAATTTGCCGATTAATCGGCCGATTAGTCGGCAATGCCGATCGTAGGATTTTGCTAAGTTTGGGTGAACTCGGAAACGTTCGTTTTGCTTCGTCCGTCGCGCTTTGTTACCTACCTTTGACCAGTTTTGTTTACGTTTTTCTGCACGACAAAAAAATCAATTAGAACCCTAATTATAGTATTAAAACGAACTACCTAGTGCTTTTTATTACTATTTCGAAAAGAAAATCGCATGTGTGGACATTTTTTGACGATATTTCCTGTAGGCAATAAAGTGCTGAATATTCGGCATTTTTTGCCGACTAGTCGCCGACTAATCACCGACTAGAAACGATGCCGAATAGTCGGCTTTCCCGACTAATCGTCGACTAGTCGGCCCATCTCTACTGCACGTGTACATACATATAGTTCAGGAAATATGATTTGGCCGTCTGTTATCTACTTTGCGATCTTTTTCATGCGTTAAGACTTACCGGACCTAATCTTAACCTTAACCTTTCAACCCACTGTGCTGTTTGAAGAACGAGGGCAGTTTTACGATTACCTTTGCTTTGATATTAAAAAAAAGATCTTAGTGTATATTAAGGCGGCCAATTCATATCTCCTGAACTATATCTTCATACATACATACATACATAAATTGTAAAATGATGAAGCGTGACAACCGAGGGTGACCAAAGTACACAGTGACTACTAGAAAATAAAAAACATCAAACTACTGAGGGCCCTGCCAAGATGCATTGTGCTAACAAGCGTTTCTATTCGTTTCGTTTTTAAACCAATCGCGTCACTGGTAGATCACGTGACTTTTCGTATCACGTCATCTCCCAGTGACGCGATTGGTTTAAAAACAAAATGAATAGAAACGCTAGTTAACGTAGTGCATCTTGGGAGGGCCCTCTGAATCTAAACTTGACCAAAACAAATAAGACGAGGCAACATACAATAAGGGCTTGAAAATATCCCGGTTATTGGTTTTAAAATTCCAGTAGCTGCAACTATAGTTTAACTAAATCACGTGACTGTGTTAGCCAATGAAAACATACCACAGATACTAAAGCTTAAATATCTGTGTCCTGTCTTATTTAATTATCAGTCATATTACTTATTTGGTTTGTTAACATTTTGTTCTAAACCTACTCGGACAAACTATAGTGCTTGTAGTATAATCGATTCATAACTTCTATTAAGGTGTCGATAATAGGACTGCTAAACCTAGGTTTAACTACGGGGATACCTCCTCCCGTAGAATAGCTCTCCTCCAGTGAACGTTGAGGATTCAAACGACACTCGATTGATTCGCAAATGTGTTCATAAGTTCGTTGAAATAGTAATCGTCTTTGTCCTTAGAGCGCCTTAGAACTAAATAAATATGGCCGAGGAAAAAGAGGACAAAGAAAAAACGAAAAAGAAGAAGAATACGTCAAAGTATAACTACAAGTTTGGAGATGATTACCCAGGTTAGTGACAATCTATGAAATTCTAAACGAAGTACTACCGGCCCAATGGTACTCTTACCCACCATAGAACTGTGTCGCAGTGACGGTGTGATTCAATTCGTAAGAAGTGCAAAACAAATGTTTTATATACACTCACATCATAAGTCCTCTATTATGCGTTCAAAACCCGTAGGCAATGACCAGCATTACCTGTGGTAGTAGGTGACAGCGATGACAGCTGTTAATTTTGGAAGATGTTCCAAATTTGGATCTCATTACCTTACAATATTCGATAACGTAATTTCAAAATTACGTTACAGCTGTCATCGCTGCCTACTACCACAGGTAATGTAAAGCTGGTCATTTGCCTTTCGGCTTCTGAACCCATCGTAGAGTACTTATAATATATGTGTAGATAAAGTATTGTAGGAGAATCTGCGTAATTAGCATTACGCAACCGTCACGTAAACTACTATTATAATGTCACTGTGACACCGTTCTATGGAGGGTCTGGGTTCAGTTGGGCTGATAGTACAATACTACCTAGTAGTTTTTAGGGTTCCGTACCTAACGGTTGTCAAACGGGATCCTGTTACTAGCCTACGCTGTGCGTCTGTCCGTCCGTTCGTCTGTCTTAACTTTAAAGAGCTGTGAACAAGACACATTACAACATACAACCCTAGAGAAAATCAGCAAATATTAAAAAAAAACAAAGGGTTCCTCTAAACCTTTATAAAGAAAACATCAATGGCGGCTGGAGAAATAACGACAATATTCATCATAGTATTCATACTATCTTACCCAATGCCCATTGGTCAAAAATAATACTAATGCTACTAATGTTTTTAACGTGAGGCGGATGACACGCTAGGCGTGTCATCATATTCTATGGCATCGTCCTAATAGAACGCGATTGCGGTATCATTGCAAGTTCGCGCGACTGTTTATACGACTGTTTGTCAGTCGCGCGAACTTGCGATGATCGCGCAATCGCGTTCTATTAGGACGATGCCTATGGCGTAATAAGATTGTTCGCCGCCACAGCCAAAAGTTTTCGAAAATGGAAGACGCAACGAATTGGTTTTTCCATGAAGTCGCCACATAGATACACAGACACAGGCTCACATACACGATAAATTTACGAAAACCCTCTTTTTTGTAGGAGGTTCATAATGGGGAAGCGACTTCGCACATTGAAAACCCTATAGGTAATATTTTTCATATCTTTGTGCCCGTGACAGATTGAAATTTCACTGGAACGTTGTTCCTACCAAAACTGAGCAGTCAACTAACTTACAAAAATACGTCTCTATCACTAATTTTTTTATTATTATTAGAAAACAAATTATGATAAACTACGGACATGTTTCATGGAACTAAGAACAAAATAATTAAACTACTTTTACTTCCTTTATGCGAAACTGACCATACCCTCGACAATAACCTATTCTATTCTAATCTTAATTAATGGCTTTCGCTCCTGTTAAGGTGTATTTCGCCAATGTCGAGTTATTTATAGACACTCCCATGGACTTATTTAAGAAATAAGTCCATGGATATCACACGCGAAGACAATTGTTCGGTAAAAGAGTATTGTCTATAACTAAACAGAAGCACATGGGGTTAGCTCCACGCGCTTCTGTCAAGTCGACAATAACCTCGTTTCTTCGACCGAATCGATTCATCGATACGATTTTAATCATTTAATGTCATTGCTGTTTCTCATCTATACTATACCATACGATGGCAATAGTTATAGCGTGATGTTAGACGATTTATAATACCTTATTTTATAGTGAGTAAATTAAATTAAGTTAACAAATTTATAACAGAATAGGTACGAATAGATTACATATCCTTCATTAACCTTATCGATAATCGAAAAAAACGAATGCGATTTTAATTAGCAGCATAACTTCATTCGCCAAATTACATCTGTCACAGACACAATAAGAGTCGGTACAGACGGACTGCATTTGAACTGCAACCCAGCTGCAAAATGGCTTAGGTTGACTGCACGCCAACTGCAAGCGGACTGCGCAGTTGGTTTGCAGTTTCGATGCAGTTACATCAACTGCATCAGAACTGCCATTTTGCAGCTGGGTTGCAGTTCAAATGCAGTCCGCCTTTACCGGCCCTTCGATATGAAAAATATTATAGCAAATATTTAATTTTCTACCTCTAGCACGATTATGTCGATTAATTACGCTTGCTTTCAGGTGTGAAGTTTGGGCATAAAACATGTGACCGCTTTTTGAAGCCAGGGTATAATGTCCCGGCTAGGATGGGCTGGCTGTGGACTGCCCACGATTCATCGGGTATGAAGGTACAGTTCACTAAAGTACTAGCCAGATAAAAAAACAATCCTGATATTGCGCAACCATGAAGCATAAGAATAAACAATAACTACACGTAGAAGCGAATCTCCTTTACCCAGGCCCCAAATGCCGCGCTTTTAATACCTACGTCCCCCCTCACCCCGCTACGCCTCTCTGTCGTCCTCGCCCAAAGTCAGGGCTGTCACTTGTGAAATATTTTAATCGGTTTATGGATGTGTTGTACAAGTTTAGTCACGAAATGTTATTTATGTTTTCCTTCAACGTGGAAACATTGTTGCAAAATGAGTTTTTTACATTTACGTTAAATTAGGTAATAATATTTTGGATGATATTAAGATTATCTCCAGAAAATTTAAATTGTCTTATGTGGCTATTAATCATCTATAAAACACAGAAACGAGTCTATAAATAAACAACCTTTTAAGCTCAATAAGTTTTAAGAATAGTCTGGGATCTTTTTACGTTCCTTTCCGGATCATTAATTTAAATTTTTATTAAGTTGAAAAAGCTTTATTATAAAATACTATTCTTATCTATTAATTCGTTTTTAATGTTTCCGTTTTTTTATCTTCAACATCTGGGGATGTACTATTTAACAAATAAAACTCCTTCATTCAATCAATTACCTATTTCTAATTATTTTGCCGTAAATAGTCGTTCACTTTTTAAAACACTTTTAAAACACTCACTCTCTCTCACTTCAACCATAAACACTAAAATCAACATAAATACGAAAACCAATTCAAGACACAATAACAATATCTTGGTTAATACATATATATTCCGTCTGTGACGTCCCTAACTGACTAGACCCCTCAGGTGTCGCCAGGCGGTAGGTATTTAACGCGCCGAGCGCGCGTCCGGAGCCGGGAGTTTCGCTTCTACGTGTAGTTATTGTTTATTCTTTTGCATGAAGTTTCTGAATGTTGATAATGGTGACAGCTGGAAAACAAGGGTACCGATTATTTTGTCGATACACCGTTCAACGAACGTATCATTACACAAAAAAAACATCGAATGTCATTTCTCGCTGCACGTGTCATTTTTTTTGGTCTGACCTTAGTCTAACCAACCTAATTATAAATAGAAATAATAGAAATAGAAATGGTTTATTCGGTGCTAAAATAAAATGAACATAAACAACAGCAAAACATTATAAGAAAAGTAGAGTAATACCAACTTAGAGTATTTACTTAATCTAAAATTAACACCGAAAAGGTTGCCAGCATGGTGTCAGGCTTACTAGCCTTGACGCTGGTTTCCAGGGCCGCCGGATTGAAGAGAGAGGAGAGCGCTCCCAATCCATCTCCCTAAGTAAATTATTAATGTTTAAGATATCCTGAAAACACCATGGTTTCAGCAGAAACTAGCGTTGAAATGATAAATCGATGAAGTGAAATTAGATAAAATGATGAGTGCCGTAAAATAATGCTATACTTAACATGTTGCGTGTGAAGGGATAGTGATAACAGCATTTTTATTGAAGTCAAAATTCTGGGGTCCTAGTGAAAAAGGGTACAAGTCGACTTAACTCGTAATAAAAAAGGGTACATACAGATCTAGTGAAAAATCCTTTCACATCGTGAAAACTTGGAACTCACGTCTACTTCCGAATGATGCCGACATGTCTATGAATTATTGAATTCTTAAGTGACATGTTTGTATTACATAAAAAGAGTACTTTAGTTATCAGTGTCAAATGTCAAACCACGAGTTTGAAGTATATCACACCGAGATGTTAAAACCACCACGATCAAATATATAGAAATAAGGTGTAGGTTATCAAGAAGAAATATAAATAAATGTTGAAATAATGTCAAAGGCTTGTCGATCTAAACGTTTCCCAGGTCTTAATGCTTTCGGGATGACTATTAAAGAGAACTGAAAACAAAATTAATCTAAATTAATAAAAAAATACTCTGGTAACCACTGTATATCGATTATCACTCTCGCGATGCGACGTTCCCCCACGTTGTCTTGATGGGTACTGAGTCAGACTGTATAATAGGTATTTCCGAGAAAATACGATGTGAAAGGATATTTCACTACATCTGTACATGAACGGAGTAGGTATACTAGACTAGACTTAGAATCAATAAATATTTCACCAAACGACGTTCACCACTTAAGACGGTTAGAACTTTAACAGCTGTCAAAATGTATTAACTAACAGTCGATTAACATTGATTAAATTGAACATCGTTTGGTAAAATTGGTAGGTACTTAAATCCTTTTTCACTTGCACTCTTCTTCATTAGGACCCCAGCATTATCAATATTTAGAAACTTCATGGTTGTTTACTTTTTGAACGCCCAGAACACCTAAAGGCGTTTCGTTTGTTTCATTTCGTTTGCAGCAATATTTCGTTTTTTAAAACTCGACAACCGGAATTTAGACTTATTTTTCGCTGTTCGCAATGAAATAAACTTCATTTTGGTATAGATTTTATTCATTAAACATACCGGTGCAAATGATTAGTACCGACTTACCTGTTTATACCTTCCTAACCAATAGTTATGACGGGAAAAAAATTGTCAACCTAACGTTTGCAACAAGCAATTGCATATTTTCTTTAAAGTTCTTTTTTTTTAACCTTTTTAACGCCATACGTCGAATACAAAATGTGCCACCCACACGCCAAACATGTTTGCTATGCTATGCAAATTACACCTTATTGCTACCAAACAAAGTCTCTTTTAATCTTGTACTCTTGTCGGCTGTAGCCGACGTGGCATCAGTGGCACGACTTTTAGTTGACGGCCAGAGCCGACTGTGGCGTTGAAAAGGTTAATAAATTATATACTAGACTGAATTTATTCAGCCTACCACAAATTACTTAACATATCGTCCCTTTACTTCCTCAACCTCTTATCTAATCGCATATTTTGATAGGAAAGTAGTCTTTATTAACCTTAGAACATGAGTGTTTTTTCTATCTAACTATTTGATCAGTTAAGAGGTTGAAAAAGTAAAGAGACGATATTAAATTTGATATAAAATACTTTTTATCGATTAAACGGCCCGGTGAAGGTCGTGTCCTATTCGGATCCTCTACTATTAGCTATCACCTATGTCCTCGCTCAGGGGGCCACTATGGTCGCGTTTATAACTGTGCATAAAACACTTTCTAAGTGTAAGTGCGAGATTGACGACTGCTTTATCCACAGCAATGAACGCCACCATAATAAACCTGCACGAAACCATGGGGGCATAACACGTACAAATTATAATTCGTGCTTATAATTTGTACTAGATGGCACCACCAGTATCATCAGGAATATTATTTTCTTCATTTCCTTTAATCAAGGAAAAGTTAAGCTTTTATTAATCAGATATACCTTAATTTAAATGCAAACATCATTCTTTACATAAATTTAAGGCTTTATTTTAGAAACTAAGAATGGCATTTTTTTGCGGTACACTGAACGGCCATCATTAGCTATTGAACTTGCTACGTGATATTCATTAGATCCGCTAGATGGTGCTTATACGAGGACGTTAGCGCCGACTTGTGTCGTCGCGGTCACTCCCGGTCACAGATTACTATACTCTACAGATACTCAGTCGCGAATCGAAAATGGTTGCCGTCCTAAAGTCGATAGCCGCCGCCACTATAAGTTTCTGTGGTTTCGCCAGCAGTGGCAGCACAATCGACATGTCTGCTAAGCTATGAACGGCACGTAACCTCGCAATCAGTTCGACAGATGGCAGTTTTGTCAAAGCTTTATGAATTGCCGCCGTCGCAGCGCGCCGTCATATAAAACTAAACGTTGATTCTACATTCTTTAAGCATATCTTTGCAAAAATATTGGGTCCTTGTGATCAAGTTTTGGCGTGAACTACCTTTTGTTTGCCTATCTATTTATTCACTTTCTTAGTGATTTGCAAACGATGCGCATCGCCGTAGTTAGACTAGTAAGTGAAAGAACAGAATAATTATTTATTATACTTGTACTATATATATATATATATATATATATAATTACATATATGTACATATATAATTTACGTAAGTACTTTAGCTCTAAACTGATGCGGTTTGAACCTCCGTTAAAAACGAACTGATCTATTTACTTATATAAAAATCTCGTGTCACGGTGTTTGTGGTTGAACTCTTCCGAAACGGCTCGACCGATTTTTATATTTTTTTATTTTTATTTATATAGATAGATAGGTACTTATAGGAATTTGGTAGGTCGTAATAGTTATTTGTGTATCAAGGAAGCAAAATGACATATTTATGGCGAGGGCGTACATTGAATCCTGAACCATGGGGGCATAACACGTACAAATTATAATTCGTGCTTATAATTTGTACTAGATGGCACCACCAGTATCATCAGGAATATTATTTTCTTCATTTCCTTTAATCAAGGAAAAGTTAAGCTTTTATTAATCAGATATACCTTAATTTAAATGCAAACATCATTCTTTACATAAATTTAAGGCTTTATTTTAGAAACTAAGAATGGCATTTTTTTGCGGTACACTGAACGGCCATCATTAGCTATTGAACTTGCTACGTGATATTCATTAGATCCGCTAGATGGTGCTTATACGAGGACGTTAGCGCCGACTTGTGTCGTCGCGGTCACTCCCGGTATAGATATTCAATGGAACAACATTTAATTAAAGCGTTTGTTATTTCTTATTCCAAAAATACGAAAGTTTATTTATTTTAACACCACAATAAATAACTTCCCAAGTATTTTTCACTATGCGTTTGACACAAACAAAACTAAAAGTTATCTTTCTTTCTCTCGTGTTTTTCGTATCTGTCCATCATTCATTAGTGAAACAAGTGAACATAATTGTAGTTTGTATAGCTATATATATGCAACTGCGACTATTTTTAACCGACTTCAAAAAAAAAGGAGGTTCTCATCTCAATTTGTCCTGTATGTATGTATGTTCGCGATTATCTCGCGTTTGGCTGAACCGATTTTGATGTGGTTTTCATAAAAGTATTTGTTACACTAAGGAGGTTTTAGTTATTTAACCGACTTAAAAAAAAAGTTTATCAGTTTGAACTTTTTACAGAGTTACATTTTTTTTTTGGTTTGATAGAGTATACTTCCTACGAGGGGCGGCTGATAAGTAATCTCCTTGGTCAGAAATATATACAAAAATAATGCTGGCTGGTATGGATTTATATTCGTTTGTTATTCTATTTTCAAAATGTATTACATTCATTTGTTTATTGCATCACGTTTATTTGTCTCCTACAATTGTTTCAAACATGTCGGTAGAAAAAGTGAAAATGGATAAAATCGAGCAGCGTGCGGTGATTAAGTTTTTGACTAAAGAAGGGAATACGCCTTCGGAGATCAGACAGCGTATGTTACGTGTGTTTGGCAGTTTGTGTTCTTCCGAATTTGTTATAAAGTTTTGGTCAAAGCAGTTTAAGTTAGGTCGTGAGAGTCTGGAAGATGATCCTCGTAGCGGAAGACCAGTTTCGGCCGTCACCGATGAAAATGTAGCCAGGGTGAAAAAAATTATATTAGAGGACCGACGAGTGAAGCAGTGGGAGATAGCTAGAGATGTGGGCGTCAGTAAAGAGCGAGTCAATGAAATAATTCATGAGCATTTGAACATGTCCAAGGTTAGTGCACGTTGGGTCCCCAGAATGTTGACTGCATTTGACATGGAGAGGCGTGTCAAATGTTGCGAAGAGTTTTTGGAGATGAGTCGAGGGAAAGAGGAAGAAATAATTTCTAGAATTGTAACATGTGATGAGACTTGGATTCGACAATGGGACCCGGAAAGTAAGCAAGAGTCGTTACAGTGGAAATTTAAGGATGAGAAGCCGCCTCGGAAATTCAAGGTCTGTCCATCGGCAGGTAAACTTATGGCTACAATCTTTTGGGACACAGAAGGGATTTTGCTCATAGATTATTTACCGAAGAAAACTACAATGAATGCTGATTATTACTCAAACTTACTATACCAACTAAGAGAGACAATAAAAGAAAAACGGCGAGGTAAACTAAACAAAGGTATTCTGATTTTGCACGATAACGCACCAGTGCATACCGCCCGCACAACGAAGCTAGCAATTAAAGACAATGGCTTCGAAACCATTGACCACCCCCCTTATAGTCCAGATTTAGCCTCCTGTGACTATTTTCTGTTTAGACTTCTCAAGAAAGACCTCAGGGGACGAAGGTTTATGACCGATGACGAAATGAAGGCTGCGGTTACTGACTTTTTTGACGACAAACCGAAAGATTTTTTTTTTAATGGTTTAAATTCAATATTTGAAAAATTTAATAAGTGCATTTTACTAGCAGGGGACTATATAGAAAAATAAAAAAAAATTAGCCACGACAGTCTTTTGTTTCATTGTTAGGTAGATTACTTTTCAGCCGCCCCTCGTAGGTAATCCCATTGTCACCAATCATGAGTCTAAATCTGAATCTGATGAGGGGATCCGTGAGGAATTGAGGGAACTCCTCAAATATCATAGGCATAGGTACATACAGCGATTTTAGTATTTTTAGTAACAAGTCCATCCAGCATTTGCATTCAGCAAGTATCATTTGGTGAAGTGGAACTGATGATGAAGACCACAAATGGCCTCCTGAACTCCTCAACGGTAGGTACCTATTTCAAGGGTGGCGATAAGATACCTCGATTAAGATAGTTCAGGTTCAGCAATTGTAACGTGAATGTTTAATTGTTTAAATATGACTATGACTTTCCCGAGGCGTTGCTTGTTTAATTAAAGGTCCAGCCACACCGGATGCGTGCGCGTAGACGTGACGTGCGCTTGCGATTTACACTGCGTTGTATAGTGACATAGGTGGTCACATTTGCCTACAAATACCTACCTATGACTTCGATTTAGACAGTCAAAAGTCCTTAAACATTTTTATTGTTAGTTACCTACATTTATTGTTACCTACCTACTTAAAAGTAAGATATAAATTAAGGACAATTTTATTGACTATTTTAGATGAGTAAAAATAAAATATATTTAGTGCACGGACCTAAAAAAAAGGACGTAACGTTGCCTTAGACAGGAATGAAGCTTGCAAGGTCGGCAATTTCGTTCGTTATAGGTAGGTACACGAGTTACCGCATGCACACAGATACCAATGTTTACGTGTATGCCAATTTGCATTCTTGACTCATGATAAGACGAGGAAACACGTCCGTATTTTTTTAGGTACGTACTTTAATAGTGTTCATAAAAGTTGTTGGTACAATGTTGTATGGACGCGTGACGCGTCATCACTTAGGTTCTTTAGCTTTTAAATCCCAATATAAACCTACTAGCTGTCCGCGCCCGGGCCGCCAATACTTAATCGATTACAATTTTATCACAATCGATTATACATGTGCATCCTATTTTATTAGCATGATGATGATGATGATGACGATGGTAATTGTGATGGTGATGATGCTGATGGTTATGGTGATGAATTGATGATGATGATGGTGATGACGATGATGATGATGATGGTGATGAATTGATGATGAAGATGATGATGATGATGATGATGATGATGATGTTGATGATGATGATCAAGATGATGATGATGATGATGACGATGGTGATTGTGATGGTGATGATGCTGATGGTTATGGTGATGAATTGATGATGATGATGGTGAAGCCGATGATGGTGATGATGGTGATGAATTGATGATGATGATGATTATGATGATGATGGTGATGATGATGATGATGATGATGATGACGATGATGATGATGATCAAGATGATGATGATGATGATGATGATGATGATGATGATGATGATGACGATGGTGATTGTGATGGTGATGATGCTGATGGTTATGGTGATGAATTGATGATGATGATGATGCCGGTGATGGTGATGATGGTGATGGTGGTGATGAATTGATGATGATGATGATGGTGGTATCGATGATGTTTATGATGACGATGATGATGATGATGATGATGATGATGATGATGATGATGATGATGATGATGATGATGATGATGATGATGATGATGATGATGATGATGATGATGATGATGATCTTTTATTTTCCTTATAGGTGATGTGAAAAGCAGTATGTGTCACACTGTAGCAAAATTATTTCCACCTTGGGCGTTAACACTTGAATCCCTCACTACGCTCAGGATTCTATTTTAGAATCCCTCGCTACGCTCGGGATTCATTTATAGAATCCTTCGCTTCGTCACGCTTCGTTCAGGATTCAATGTACGCCCTCGCCATAAATATGTCATTTTGCTTCCTTGATACACAAATAACTATTACGACCTACCAAATTCCTATAAGTACCTATCTATCTATATAAATAAAAATAAAAAAATATAAAAATCGGTCGAGCCGTTTCGGAAGAGTTCAACCACAAACACCGTGACACGAGATTTTTATATAAGTAAATAGATCAGTTCGTTTTTAACGGAGGTTCAAACCGCATCAGTTTAGAGCTAAAGTACTTACGTAAATTATATATGTACATATATGTAATTATATATATATATATATATATATATATATATATATATATATATATAGTACAAGTATAATAAATAATTATTCTGTTCTTTCACTTACTAGTCTAACTACGGCGATGCGCATCGTTTGCAAATCACTAAGAAAGTGAATAAATAGATAGGCAAACAAAAGGTAGTTCACGCCAAAACTTGATCACAAGGACCCAATATTTTTGCAAAGATATGCTTAAAGAATGTAGAATCAACGTTTAGTTTTATATGACGGCGCGCTGCGACGGCGGCAATTCATAAAGCTTTGACAAAACTGCCATCTGTCGAACTGATTGCGAGGTTACGTGCCGTTCATAGCTTAGCAGACATGTCGATTGTGCTGCCACTGCTGGCGAAACCACAGAAACTTATAGTGGCGGCGGCTATCGACTTTAGGACGGCAACCATTTTCGATTCGCGACTGAGTATCTGTAGAGTATAGTAATCTGTGACGAAACGAACAAAGGATATAGATCCCGTGCCAATAAAATACACTTAGAGCGATGCCGCGCGAGCGTTGCTGGTGCAATGGGATGCTGAGATTTCAACTTAAAGCGACGCAAGTGTATATTTATTTATTTTGCGTGTGGGTGGGATTACCACATAGGTATATTCGAGCCATCCCAACTCTTCGAGGAAGCCCACCAAACCTTTAATGTCGGTGGTTGCCTCGGGGAGACACCTCAGCGAACCGAGGAGTTTAGCCCTGTACTTCGTCACCTCGGTGCAATTCAGCACGACGTGGGCGGGTGTCTCTTCTGTCTCCATACACGCACGGCACAGTAACACCTAAATTAAAGACGAAGACGAAGCGACGTGTTTAATTTAAACGCATTGTGTGGCGAGTCGTTCTAATTTATATGTTATTAACACACAGGAAACGCTCGTGTGGGATCCCTCACACTCGTAATATATTAATAGTCGTCGGCGGTGGAGCAACTGCCTATTAGATATAAATAATAATAATATGTAACCGTCTACTCAGATATATTTTAGAGATAATTAACTATAGTCGTCAAGACTCTGGGTGCATGTCAGATGTTTTTGAGAGCAAAGTTATTAGGTTATTGCTGGTGGCTTCACAAATTAAATTAAGTACATTATGTTGACTAGCATTTCATCAGGTGTTGCGCCTATTTTAGTGTAATATCTCTACTTGGGGCGAAAGAGAAGCTACTAATATACTGTTTTTAGTAGTAAGTTAGTTGTCTCTGAGACCATCGTATTTTATTAATTAAATTAAAGTTTGATTTTTGTTATTATTTTTAGCCGAGAAAGGGCTGGGCCCCAGGTGGCATCGCTAAAAGTGTGATGAAGGTCATGACTTTTAAATGTCCTCGAGCCATTGGTAATGATAGAGACAAGAAAAAAAAGAAACGGAAGCCTGGAGAACAGGCGGAGGAAGCGGACTCGGAACAGGATGAACCCCCGGAGCCAAAGCCTGCCCTATTGGTGCAGAGGAAGGGGGACGAATTTACAATACAAGTTAGTTTCTTAGCTAAGTATCCATACTATCCAGCAACATCTAGGGGACGTACGGGCAAGACGGAGAGGGCGGGCAAGAAGAATATTTGTTCTAGTTCGATACTTGATCGATAGAAAGGGACAGAACTACTGTCGCTCGACTCGTTACACACATACACTTGCTGTTAATTCTCATCCGGTAGCATAGATTAGTAACCACACGTTCTATGTAAGCAAATTGTTTTTTTTGTTAAAAAAATACGATAAAACTAACGTAAGTAAGTACCTTGTGTTAGTTTTATTTTATGCAGGGCCAAATTTTGATATTTTAATAATAATAAATAATAATAATAAATATCAGGGGACAATGTCACACCAATTGAGCTAGTCCCAAACTAAGCTCTAGGCTTGTACTATGAGTACTAGACAACGATATAAATACTTATATAGAGAAATATATACTTAAATACATAGAAAACATCCATGATTCGGGAACAAATATTCACGCTCACCACACAAATATCTGCCCTTACCGGGATTTGAACCCAGGACCTCTAGCTTCGTAGGCAGGGTCACTACCAACTAGGCCAGCGCGTCGTCAACTTTTACAACGAACGAAATTTTTAGTAGAGTTTGATGTAAATGGACATGTAAAAAACATATTCATTTTGAGTTTTTACTTCACCATTTTTGTTTGAAGTTAGCTTACATAAATAAACTACGACACGGGCGAAACGAAACCTTTACCGTAAGTTAAACAGTGTAGCCCAATGGCATATATAGGTGAACTGAAATGTATTTCATATCGTGTCGGATAGCTTAAACGGAGAAAAGTAGAGCACTCGTGGCGATACCGAAGAGGTCTGGGTTGGACTCCCAGTTTGGCCATCTGAATTAATTTGTTCTCGGTTCATCTAGACTCACATATTGGAAAGCTTTTCAAAGAAACTGAGAGTATAAATTTGCTCAGTGGATCCAGGCCGAGGATCATATTTTTGTGACGATTAAGACCTATCTTATTCAATTTTTTATAAAACAAGTTAAAATCGAAGAACAATTTTTATTGTAGAATTTTGGTCTCACTTACTAATATAACAATATCCAAAGATAAGAAGTTACGAATAAAATAATAAAATAATTTAAAAATTTAACATTCTTGCCCGCCCGTCCCCGTAGTAAATACCAAGCAATAGTTATTTTATATGGTAAAAATATTGTATTTATCTTTCTTTATTGGACGTCTTTACTCTAGTAAGTTTATGGTACAAACTATAAAAAAGAGAAACAAAAATAATATAAGAGAGAGTGATCATCACTTGTGACCCCACGTAAAACTAAGGTTATTTCTTGCAGCGTTATAAAACTGTTTTATTTTTCAGGTGAATCCGCTGAAAGACTTAAAGCAATTAGGTGACAACGAGGACCCGTATGAGGATTGCGACCCGATTGTTTTTAAAATCTATAAAAAATGCAGCCCTGAGGAGAAGGCTCAAATTGAAGCTCGTAAAATGGTCAAATTGAAAAAACAGAGAGACGAAGAGATCCGGAAGGCGCTCTCTGAAGCTGTAGAAGACATCTGCAAATGCGCTTACATGGATATCTATTGCAACGATCCCAGTGCAATCGACAGGGTTATCGAGACCTGTCCAACTTTCAAGGAACCTGAATGTGTTTGCAAAAAAGAATCTCTGAGCTCTTTATCAAGTAATGCGACTTGGGATATCGAGTATACGCCGCCTTTTGGCTGCTTCGACCTGGCTCCCAGGAAGAGGGTCGATTACGTCCACGTTGAGACACAGTTCTGTTGCGCCGACGCGGGGTTAAAGGAACAGAAAAAGTGGAAGGAGACGGCGCAGAAGGAGACGGTGCAGAAGGAGACGGTGCAGAATTGCGGAAAAAAGTGTCGTCAGGCATGCCGTAAGCCAAGCCAAATATCAAAATCTAGATCCTCAAGGAAGAGCTGCTCGTGCCGTTGATATTTAAACGTTCTTGGTGTATGGTGTTCATCTCAATATTTTCTAAACGGACGACCAAGTTTTAAACAGAAGGAATCTATGGTGGCATGAAATGAGAACACGCTCGATGAGTTTGTAGAATATTTGCCATTGCTTGGATTTGAAAACGAAACTTGGATCGGACGTTTTATAAACTTTTTGGAAAGTCTAAATGATCATGTAGTTGTAACTTGTAATGGGAAAAGTTAAAATAAAAAATGTTTAATGCGAGATTGTGTTTGGTGAAAAAAAAAAACAACAAGGTGAAAAAAGTTCAGAGAAAATTGTTTCAGGATGTTCTAAATCTGGTCAGAAAAGCTTGTTTTAGTCTCTGCTTTTTCAATTTGACTTTTCTGGGGATGCACGTGATATGTCCGGAAATATTTACTTTCGCATTTTTCATACCTAATCTTAATTTTAACCAATTTTTTTTCTCCGTTTGATTTATCACCGTCGCTTTTGTTCTCGTTCGATTTTTTCAGAGTCGATTTTTTTCCCGTTCTATCTCTATCCCTATGTTAGTTTTGCAGCAGGCCCGGAGGACCAATTTTTTAAAAAGAAATAGGAGCTTCACGACAGCGGAGCTCCGTTGACTCTGTCAAATTAGATTTTTGGAACAGAAACGACTGTAAAAATACACCGCCGGATAAAAAGTGACTGGTAATATCGCGTGAAAAGAAAGTGCGCTTCTAAGAAAAACTGCGTTTGGGAAAGTCGTCTAACAAATCATGTAATCGTGATTTGAGTCTGTAGCAAATAGTAGAAACGTTTTGTATAATTTCACCTAATTCCATTTCAACGAAACCTGTATTTTCTGCTGAAATCTTGTTCTAAGGAAATATTGAACATTAACAGGGTTGCCCGTACCATGAATCACATAATTATCGATACCTTTAATTTTAATTCGCGTATGCACAAATGATATAATATGATTCATGAATAGACTTCGTTATCTTAGGGCACTGACGTCGCTTTTTTGTAGGGAAGATCTTTATTTTACTGTCGATGGTATTGTACTTCGAGTTATAATAATATTTATGTTAGTGAGTCAAAGACAAACACTTCTAAAGAATAAAGGGATAAATAAAAGTCGCAGGTGTTCGTTAGTTTTTCCACAGTAAATCAGGTTATTGCATCTAGTAATACTAATGAGGTTATCTATTTATTTTTAACCAAGAATTGTTAATACCTACGCTATATTGAAATTGAGCAGAGATTTACAGGGCAAAAAATCAATCGCATGGTTACATTATATAAAACAAATATCGATATAGAGATGGTCGATAAAATAAAAATTCAATCCCTTAAAAAAAACGAAGTCAGTGCCCAAAGATAAGGAGGTCTATTCATGAACATCCAGTTGAGTGCACCATATAATGGATTGCGGAGAATTACCTCCAACTTCCCCAATGCTCAACTGATCAAAATTTGTATCATAAATATGAGCTGATCCGAAGGGCCAAAACACTCAGAAATAGGAGCTCCGCTAGCGGAGTTCTGTCTACGCTGTTTTTGATTTTCATATAGATATATCATTGGTCAATTGTGCATGCTAGTGGGAAAGAAGTCCAAAAAATATAAATGAATTTGCGGGACATATGACATTTAAAGAAAAGTATGGTATAAACATGTTCAACGGAGCTAAAAAATAACATACTTTTAGCGTAGCGCTGGTATTGCGGGTATTCGGAGAAGCTCTTTAGCAGCAGAGGCAACAGGAATGTGGACGCCAGCACCACTCCGCCGCCGAGGACCAGTGCCGGCAGGTTTACGTTCACTGACGGTATGCCCTGCGAAATATATGCCCCACGTCAAATAGAAATCTCACAGGCACACCATGTTGATTTTTAGCTGTTAAAGCGACAAGGTACTAAAGTGTTAAAGTAGCTAATACTTATGCAACCTGTTCGGTAATAGGGACTTCACTTACTAATGAACTGAACGTGGATTCCATGGTCTGTTTCACCGGTATGGAGATAAAAGGTATTGAAAAATCCAGATCTACCTGCGAACAGACGATAACCCTTAGAAAATGCAACGTGCAAGTAAATATAGCTAGTGTGGTGTTATTCTCAGCGCATAAAAAGTATCCCAAAAAGCCTAAGTAGACGCCTCGCAAGAAGCATAACGCCTATATTTTCTAAAACCGACTCAAAATGTGCCAAAATGTATAGGCTCATCTACACGATCGTAACGCTGGCCCATCATGGGCCAGCGTTACGACTGAGTAATGTGTAAGAGTGAGATACAAGAATATGGCTTGCTCTAAGGTGTACATGCGTCTCGTACGCTGGCCCATTATTTCTGCGGGACGTCCCGATTTTCAGGGGGCTAATGGACACATCCCGATTTACCCTGGATTGCGACGATAATTGTCCCGATTTTTAGCACATCTCCAGTGTTCATAATATAAGATACGACAGCCGTGAAGGCCCGAAAATGGTTTATCACAATTTGCGTTGCAAGTGGGCTATAATTCGCGCGATTTTTGTATAGTAGGGTGTTTCACATTTGTATGAAAAAAAATGACATATTTTTTGCAGACTTCGCTTTCGCCCTAAGTCTTCAAAATGTAAAAAATGAAAATGTCTAGTTTAGCCTCGTAAGACCCAGTGTGCAATAGGATGACGTACATAATCAAGGCAATTTAATTTGAACTGTGTTGCAATGGGAATGAGGTTGATTTTCCTATGTTCATAAACTAAAAATGGTATTATCGAACAAACGTAACTGAACTTTTTTGCCTTGATGGTAGATTCAAAGTTCCACTTACAAAAAACTCCCTGTTTGAAGTATGGTGGGCCTTACGAGGTTATAGGTTGCACAATGACCACTTAGGCCGGTAGCACACGGACACGAATTCCTGTCGTACGTACTCGTACAATGAGGGTCGTACGAATAGAGTGCGCACACTGAATACGTTTACCTGCGTGAAATATGTCAGTTATTTGTACACACAACACACAAATAACGCACGAACATATTTAAAATCCCAACAAGTCCGGATTTATGCGGACGTAGCACCTACGCGTGCGTAGACGTACGACCAATTCGCATCCAGTGAGCGCGCTCCCGTAGTACATTCAAGGTCGGGATCGTACGCACGGCTTCGTGCGTGTTCTGAGTATATTTCGTACGAAAACGTGTACAATGGGCGACCGGCCTTATGTTATAGCAGATTTTCACTGTTTATTATTTTTCGAAAATCAACAAACAATAACTTTCCAGCCAACTTATTTCAAACATCATCGACCATCTTCACAATTTGTTCTTCCTGTTGCGGCTTCGAAGAATTGCGTACTCATGAATATTGATTATAAAAGTTGTCAAAGTGTGCAAACCCCTATTTTATAATAAACAATTTTGAATTTTGAATTTTTGAATTTTCTGTCCTTTTCTCTCAGCGTAAACTGAACTGCATAGCTAAGTCATAAAAACCCCCGGATATCTCTCAAACTAAATGGCCCAACCTATTTTAAAATTCAAAAATTCAAAATTGTTTATTATATTATCACTTAGCCAGTTTTTAAGTGTATCAAACTTAGCCAGGAACCACCCCAGATAAACTAGCTCCATATGAAAAAAAACCGGCCAAGAGTCGGACTCGCCCGAGGGTTCAGGCCAAATTTGTAGGTACATATTAAAATATAAGTTTTTTGCGGCATTTATTATTATCATTTATTTATTTATTAAACCAACAACAAAAATTACAAATAAACAAAAGCCCTGCAAAACTGTTTTAGTACAGTTTGACTGCAGGAAGACTTTAAAAGAACAGTACTATAACAGAACAGAACAGTAATATATATCTTAGTATTATACAATGCTTAGTTCGACACTATAGGTACCAGTTAAATAATTCTAAGGCAGTGTATCTAATAGGTGCTTCTTTAGTTTTCGCTTAAAAATACGTTTATTTTGCTCGAGACGGATGTCCTCAGGTAAACTGTTAGGAATATAAGGCAGGCGTTTTTTTAAAGTTCTGTCTCCGTAATAGTTGTTGACTCTAGGCACATCAAACTTACCCGCGGACACCAATCTCGTACCATGATTGTGATCAATTCTACTCAGGTCATGCTGCCAACTGTCATGGTTATTAATAGCTAAAAGGTATTTGTGCTTTAAAGTGACGGGAAGTACGGCCGTATCCTTATTTAGGTACGTTAGGTAACTTAGAAGTTTGATTTTTTTACCGCTTCAAGGGACTGTAGACTTGAGTATATGGTTTTAGTTTCAACTCGCTTCCACGCGTTCCCGAGATAAAGGGTCTTGACGGACGGATGGACGAATAACAAAGTGATCCTAAAATGTTCCGTTTTGTCCTTTTGAGGTACGGAACCCTAAAAAGTAAACCAAAATCATCCCATTCTGCAAACATTACCATTTTCTGTCAAAAGTTAAAAAAAAACTAAATCCAAGATGCACAGAGGCGAAGTTACAGAAGTTAAATAAAATACGTAATCACTGCTAATTATAATATATAACAAATAACTTACCCTGATATCTTCATTAACAGTGTTAAACGTAAAAAACCTTGGTCTCCTATCACTTTTCACATCTTTTTCACAAGACACCAACACAACCATGAGACAAGCAGAAAGGTAATTTCCGTGCCGCATTATTAAAAAAAGTTTTTAAAAAAAACGGTTAATAATACGTTATTCTCCCGCCAAAACGCAATAGCATTTGGCGCCAATTCGCAGAGTCTTTACAGAAATAGACAAGGAAATTAAAATTATGTGACAATGTGTTTCCGCGAGCCTATTGTTGGAGAAAACTAAAGATGTAACAGCTTAGAGTTAAGAAGCAACAGACATTTTTGTAACAGTGTATGTAGACTGTACGGGAGCCCTTTGTTTCCCATAATTATATTGGTCATAATGTAATTGTTGACATAATTTGTGATAGTCATAAAGGGCATTGGGTAAATTTGTTTGAAGAATATTGTAATTATGATTTTTACTTAGTTATTTAGAGGACCTATAAATACACATAGATATATATAATTTATGGCGTTAAACAATATCGGAGCGCAGATTTTAAAGATTTAAGTATTCAGTTTTTAGTACAAAAGTACGCCCAAATATGAATATTTAAATATCTCGGCTCCGATGCACTTAAGAGTATTACATTACATAACAAAATATTTTCATTTTGAATAATTCTATCATAATTTACCACTTTGACGAATGGCCGCTGACCTTGCAAATGTATGAATTTTACAAATGACAACACTTTTACCCAAACCCCTTTTAATATCACTGAAACTGTAAACTTTTCAGAAGTTCTGAAATATCTAACGTGTAGACAAGGCTAGGTTAGGTTAGGTTTGATTTATAAAAATCCTGAAAAAGTAACAGTTTCTTTAAAAAAACACGTTATGACTTGCGATGATTATGACCTAAAGCACATTATGACTAAAAATAAATTATGTCAGTCAATATAGACCCAGACTGTATCCATATTGTGGGAAACCTGCGGGCCTAGTATGGCTGCGTCTATATCGCGTGTCAAATGTGGATAAAGCATCCGTCACTCTCGTACTTATTTACGTGTCAGAAGGTGACGGATGTCTTATCCACACTTTGTCACGCGATAAACGCTGCCATATTAGGTCCCCTGATGTCGGAGTCGGTGGTTATTATTGGAGTGACCAGCTATAGTTGTACGGAATAGCATGTAAACTCTTTATTGCACAAACAGAAAATTGTAAAGTAAAAAAGGAAACAAAAACACAAAAGGTATGTACAAAGGCGAATTTATTGGGTGTATAATGTTTAGCTTAAAAACAAAAATGGTCTAATGATCATTTTACATAACACGAATTGCATAATTTCAATCTGTGTAATAAACCATTGATATAATAGTCATGATGCATAAAACGAAATGTATAATTTCAAAAACTATAATGTTTATAAATTATAAAATAAATATTTCTAACTGCTTTCATTACTATTGATGTGGTCACAGTTCTAACCTAACCTAACCTATTTAGAAGAAATTGACTTAAAATGCATAATAACAAGAAAATTATAGTTATACTAAATTATGTTATTCGATCGTATGCCAAAAAAATATATACAATTGGTTTTTATGCTAAACGTTTATTATGCTTTTCGTGGTTGGTTAAATTAAATTATACAAAATGTTTTTATACTGATTGAAGCGCACCCGAATTTATTACTTTAATTGGTCTCTTCCAGTGAACCTTTGACGGATCTCGACTAGGCTACGCAGTCGGAGGCGGTGCTGGATATTTTAGAAGTGACAGTAATTTTACAGCATGGTCCTAAAATGCTGATATATGATTAAATAATAATCGCCATACTACGAGACATTTTAAGAGATAATTAACGTACAGTGCTACCATTTTGTTAATACCTATCGGCAATCTTCATTTTTCTATGACACACGAGTGACAAATATACTGTCAGTTGCGAGTGTGAGCGTGACAGCGATAGCCAGCCGAAAGCTATTCAGAAGCTGAGAATACTGGGTATAAAAATACTTAGTCATAACCAGAGGCCGGAATTTTCTCGGCACTTTTCAATACCTAACGCTTGTGACTTCTCTTTTATCAACTTCCGTTATACATAATAATATTGTTACGTACGTGGGGGTAGGTAACTGATAGAAATGCACGAATACACCGATAATCAAAAGTAGACTTTAATTACGCACTCACTTAAACCGTTACAAAACAATTATCGCACAATAAACTTCGAATACTCAGATGATCGCTCGGGTCGCTCTTATTCGCACTGATCGCTTTCCAAGTAGGTAAAGACTGACTCGTCGCAACCGGTGTCCGCCGTTTTATAGTTCCCGAGTCTGATTATTCTAGAACGCCTTCCGGAATGTTCTATGTACCTCGCCCCACCAACGTCGATCGAGACTGTTCGTTGCTGGAATGTTCTACGCCTTACTACCTTGTTGTTTTTACGATCGCAATGACCTTGACTCACAGGTCTGGATGAGTCTGGAATGTTCCGCGTGTTGCCGTCTCATTTCGTGTTATCTCTTTCACACGCTTCTGGAAGGTTCTCAGTATAGCTGTCTCTTTCTAATCATGCTACCTCTTTCACACGCTTCTGGAAGGTTCTCAGTATAGCTGTCTCTTTCTAATCATGCTATCCCTTTCACACGTTTCTGGAAGGTTCTCAGTATAGCTGTCTCTTTCTAATCATGCTATCTCTTTCACACGTTTCTGGAAGGTTCTCAGTATAGCTGTCTCTTTCTAATCATGCTATCTCTGTCACTCTTAGTGGAAAATTGCCATATACTGAAATGTACTTCAAAGGCCTATAAGGGGTCCTGAAAATGCCTGAAAATGGGTTTTCAGGTTATGGCGTCATCTGATGGCCTGAAACGGACTGAAAACATGTTTCAGGCGCCTGAAAACAACGGCAAGTTGGTCGAAATTCTGATAATCTGGTATGTGATAGAGCTACCTCTGAAACGGACTGAAACGATATTTCAGCCTGCTGAAAACGCTTCTAAAGCACCAAAATTAACGATAAAATATGAGACGCCTTATGCCATCGGCGTAACACTACCCCCTCCTAAGACATGCTCGTCCCGAGCATTATTAGTTCCGTAATATCTCGCCAGTCGGTCAACGTGGACAACCTTGCAGGGACTTCGCTGGCTCCGCTGTATCCGATACGTAACGTCGTTGATCTTTGTGACTACTTTGTATGGCCCTTCCCAATTCGGTGATAGTTTCGGGGATTTCCCTTTTCTTCGCATGGGGTTATGCAGCCATACTAATGAACCTTCCTCGAACCCTACTTGGTTAGATTTTCGGTCATAACGAGTTTTCATCTTCGCACTGGCTTGAAGTCCGTGTTCACGAACGTGACTGTGAACATCGTCTATACGATTTCGCAAATCACTGGCATACTCGGTGATCGATTTCGGCGAATCTGGAGGACGTCCGGTTAAAAGGTCTGCAGGTAAGCGAAGTTCTCTTCCGAAGTTCACGTAAGCTGGAGTGACAGCCGTACTTTCGTGAGTTGCCGACCTGTATGACATCAGGAAGAGAGGAATATGCGTATCCCAATCCTTTTGGTGACTTTCAACCACCTTGGCCAAATGTCTTTCCAGCGTCTGGTTGAATCTCTCGACCATTCCGTCCGATTGTGGGTGATATGGCGTTGTCCTGGTCTTATGAATACCCATAATTCGGCAAGTCTCCTGGAACACCTGAGACTCAAAGTTCCTGCCTTGATCACTGTGAATTTCGAGAGGCACCCCAAATCGACAACACACTTCCATCACTAATTTCTCCGCGACTGTGACTGCTTCTTGGTTAGGGATCGCAAATGCTTCAGGCCATTTGGTGAAGTAATCCATTACAACGAGGATGTACTTGTTCCCGGATTCGGATGTTGGAAACGGGCCTGTGACGTCCAAAGCAATCCTTTCCCAAGGTGCTCCAACGTTGTACAACTTGAGCGCACCTCTACTGCGTGTTTGCGGCCCCTTAACTGATGAGCAGTTTGTACACTTCCTGCACCAGTCTTCCACATCTTCACGGCAGTGAATCCAGTAGAAGCGTTGCCGAACTTTCATTAAGGTCCTCTTCACTCCAAGGTGCCCACCGGAAATTCCGTCATGGAAGGATCTCAACACATCACTTACCCTTTTTCTTGGAACAACTACCTGTAGGTGAGCATCCTTTCCATTTTCCGTCTCCCATTTTCTGCACAGTACGCCATTATGCATGACCAGACTTTCCCATTGGGCCCAGTAGCTTTTTGTTACAGTACTCATTGGGGCTACTTCACACCATTTCGGTTTGGGAACGCCTGCTTTGATCCAATCGAAAATGGGTTTAATGTCCTGATCTTCTTGCTGCGCTTGTTGCATGACTTCATTACTCCATTCTTCACTTACAGTATCAGTCCGCAAGATTCTCAAACAATCTTTGCCCTCTTGCCTTACACAATGTTTACAGACATCCGGACAAGGTCTTCGGGAAAGCGCGTCCGCGTTGCCGTGTGATTTTCCACTGCGATGTTCAATGATAAAGTCATATTCCTGTAGTTGTTCAATCCATCGTGCTACTTGACCCTCAGGATTTTTAAACTCCAATAACCATTTCAAAGCAGCATGGTCAGTTCTGATACGAAATTTGCGCCCAAGCAGATATTTATTGAAATGCTGTAACGTCTTGACAACTGCCAGCAATTCTCTCCGAGTGACGCAGTAATTCCTCTCTGGTTTGGATAGTGACTTACTAAAGTAGGCGATAACCACTTCCTGATCTCCTTTCTTTTGTGACAAAACTCCTCCGACACCAGTATTACTTGCGTCTGTGTCAATAATAAAATCATTCTCAGGGTCTGGGTATCCCAATATCGGAGTTTCACAAAGCCTTTGTTTGAGATCGGCAAAAGCTGCTGCACACTGATCATTCCAGTCAAATC
Source organism: Acleris literana (assembly GCA_946894065.1). NCBI lineage: Eukaryota > Metazoa > Arthropoda > Insecta > Lepidoptera > Tortricidae > Acleris > Acleris literana. The sequence goes on along the minus strand of OX335685.1, from coordinate 4,441,318 downwards.
TTCGTTTCTCTTCCGTAAGCTGGTGCAACGGCTTCGCTATATCTGAAAAGTTTTTCACGAAACGTCGATAATATGAGCAAAGTCCCAAAAAGGCACGAACTGCGGTCTTGTCCCTCGGTATAGGCCAATCCTTAACGGCACTTATCTTCTCAGGATCTGTCTGGATACCGTCCGTTGACACCACGTGTCCTAAATAATTCACCTTACGCTTGAAAAGTGAGCATTTTTTCGGGCTGAGTTTCAGGTTCGCATCTCGCAGCTTAGCCAAAACTTGCTCCAATTTTCTAAGGTGATCGTCGAAGTCTCTACCAACAATTATAATGTCATCCAGATATACCAGGCAAGTATCTCCAAGTAGACCAGCAAGTATTTGTTCCATCAATCTCTCAAAGGTTGCTGGTGCATTACACAGTCCAAACGGCATAACATTGAACTGCCATAGTCCCTTTCCGGTCGAGAAGGCGGTTTTCTCCTTATCGTGGTCCTTGATTTCCACTTGCCAGTAGCCACTTTTTAAATCCAACGTGGAAAACCATTTCATTCCATTTAAAGTGTCTAACGTGTCGTCGATTCGTTGCAGTGGATAACAATCCTTTTTGGTTACATCGTTAAGTCGGCGATAGTCAACACAAAATCTCATGGTGCCGTCCTTCTTCTTTACCAAAACTACCGGTGAACACCAAGGACTTGTTGATGGCTCAATAACTCTGTTCTTCTTCATCTCTTCCATTATGTCTCTCACTTCCTTTTCGCGAGCTACTGGAACTCGCCGAGGACGTTGTCGGATAGGCATGGTTCCGCCAGTGTTGATCTCATGTTGTACAACTCCAGTTCTTCCAATATCACCGTCGTGCGCAGAGAAAACATTGCTGTAACGCAGCAGTAAATTACGCGCCTTCAGGAGTTCTTCCTTGGTGAGATTGTTTTGGCAACCATCCAATAATCCTGTTATGTCCACTCCTCTACTTGCAGGTTGTCCGCTTCCATTCGATCCCTGGCAACTTCGTATCCAAGAAATTTCTTCGCAAGTCCCGATAAGGCTTCCTTTACTAAGGGCATGTTTAGAGTCGCTGAGGTTTAGGACCCTTATAAACGCTGCAGATGACGTTGTCACAACCGTGCGAGCTGTTAACCACGGTTGACTATCATCCATTTTTTCTACTAATACGCAGCGATGAGATCCTCGTCCTGCATAGTGTGGTAATTTTACAGGAACTAGAGTTTGAGATCTTGGTCGAAGAATAGTCCTTCTGGCGCAGTAGACTTGTCCACTTACGCCACCTTCCATAGGCACTTCATCAACTCCGAATTTCAGGACACCGCCTTTCAAGTCGATTTTGCAGCCATATTTTCTCATAAAATCCAATCCAATAATGCAATCGTCGATGATGTTAGCAACGATGACTTTGTGCCAGTAGTTCTTTTCCCCAATTTGCAGCGCCACTCCTTGCTCCCCCAGGATGGAAATGTACTGGCCGGTAGCTGTTTGCAGCTGAAGATGCTTGGGTCGGACAAGATGATCTCTGGTTAAATGTTTCAGTAGCCGAGAACTGATCACAGTCCGAGAAGCTCCGGTGTCGATAGTAAGGTGACATGGTATTCCACCAATTTCTCCTTTGACGACCAGACTGTTCCCATCATTCACCTGTGAGATCATAACTGGGACATTTTGACCGCCAGCCAGCACTCGTCCCTTAGTCCTGGCTCCTACTCGTTTCCCTGATGAGGCTCTAATGCATCAGAGCCTGCTGGCCGCTCCGTTGGGCCTGCTGCATCTCGTTGTGTTCTATTTCGTTTCGGGCAACTAGATTGTATGTGCCCGCGTTCTCCACACCAATAACACCTTGGCCCAAATTCTCGACGAGGAGTAGTTGGCTCCCTGGCCGAAACTTCTCGCACCCTAAAAGGCCTTGAGTCCTGGCGTACAGCCTCCACCTCCAAGGCGTGGGCAACTGCATCCTTCACACTACCATGATGTCCCAGTCGCACAGCAGCTCTGACTTCCAAATCACGGATTCCGTCAATGAAGGCCTGTACTAGCATGCTGTCCACAAATGAAGCTGATGCACTTTGGTACGCTTTTCTAACCAATTTTTCTATTTCTAGGGCCCACTGTTGTAATGACTCACTACGTCCCTGAGCTCGATCCTTCAGTTGAGCTCGGAATACATGCTCTAGATGACTGTCCCCGTAACGTGCCTCCAAAGCTTCAAGAAGGCGGTCGTATGTCTTATTCTCTCCCAGAGCTTCCAGCACGGTGAGGGCTTCATCTCGAAGTGCCAAAGTTAGAGCCGTCCTCGCCTGGTCCTTGTTCCAGCCATTCGCCTGTGAAACTGACTCAAATTGCAGTTTATAGGCCGCCCATGACGAAGTTCCATCAAATGGAGGTACTTTAAATCTTCTAACTTTCGGGATAGATGTCTCAGGTCCACAGGTACCGTTGACCACTTTGATTTCTAGCTTCTTCACTTCATTTCTTATGGTCTGGAGGCGATTTTCGTGGTCCTTAACTTTTTCCTTGACGTCATCTAGTTTTTCTTGAACCTCCGTCATTTCCTTTTTCCATTCCGAAGCGGCTTCTCGTACCTCTCGGAGAATTCTATCGGATTGTTCTTCTTGGGATTTCTTTTGACCCCGTAGTTCATCACGGATAGCTCTCGATTGTTCCTCTTGGGCTCTAGATTGTTCCTTCTAGAGGATCAGAATCGTGTTGAGGTCGATTTCTGGCTTAGGTGACACTGTTGTAGAAGCCGGTGCAGTAGCGGTGGACGTACCGGCGGCAGCCGCAGAATCCTCAGCTACAGTCTGGCTTCGGGTTTTGACACCCTCCTGCTCTTGATCTCGCGGAGTTACTGGCATTTTCTATCCCACTTCTGACACCAAATGTTACGTACGTGGGGGTAGGTAACTGATAGAAATGCACGAATACACCGATAATCAAAAGTAGACTTTAATTACGCACTCACTTAAACCGTTACAAAACAATTATCGCACAATAAACTTCGAATACTCAGATGATCGCTCGGGTCGCTCTTATTCGCACTGATCGCTTTCCAAGTAAAGACTGACTCGTCGCAACCGGTGTCCGCCGTTTTATAGTTCCCGAGTCTGATTATTCTAGAACGCCTTCCGGAATGTTCTATGTACCTCGCCCCGCCAACGTCGATCGAGACTGTTCGTTGCTGGAATGTTCTACGCCTTACTACCTTGTTGTTTTTACGATCGCAATGACCTTGACTCACAGGTCTGGATGAGTCTGGAATGTTCCGCGTGTTGCCGTCTCATTTCGTGTTATCTCTTTCACACGCTTCTGGAAGGTTCTCAGTATAGCTGTCTCTTTCTAATCATGCTATCTCTGTCACTCTTAGTGGAAAATTGCCATATACTGAAATGTACTTCAAAGGCCTATAAGGGGTCCTGAAAATGCCTGAAAATGGGTTTTCAGGTTATGGCGTCATCTGATAGAGGGTGGCCTGAAACGGACTGAAAACATGTTTCAGGCGCCTGAAAACAACGGCAAGTTGGTCGAAATTCTGATAATCTGGTATGTGATAGAGCTACCTCTGAAACGGACTGAAACGATATTTCAGCCTGCTGAAAACGCTTCTAAAGCACCAAAATTAACGATAAAATATGAGACGCCTTATGCCATCGGCGTAACAATATTAATAATATATCGATAAAATATAATACAGAAATAAAAACAAGATCTTTTTGTACCCGGTGGCTACCAAGGGGCCAGTGTCCAAAACTTCTAGATTGCTGTCTTAAGACAATAAAACCATTTTGTTTTTTTCGCTATTTATATCGGGTTTCAAAAGGTAAGTAGAGGTAAACAACAGAAGTCGGAAATCAATATATTTATTAATAAATTAGTAATCAATTCCCAAATACGGCTACCAATAAGTATCTAGGCCGTTGCAGCTTTTTCAATTTAATGTTCATGCGTTAGTGCTAAAAAGTTAAATGTCTCTTACGCTATTTATAAAAAAAAACACATGAATTTTTCTACATTTGGTCTACGAAAAGATTATATTTTAAAGTTTTATATATCGATATGTACCTACCTAATTGAAAATCGATAAATGAAAAATCACTATGGATGCTCAAAAATGCCACGAATATTCCGGCCTCTGGTCATAACGTAGGAAAGGAAATTAAGTTTTTTTATTTGGCTGCTCCACATTTCCCTAGCTCTATTTGAGACGATATTACGTTCAATTTTTCATATTTTCACGGCGCTTGACTCGTCAAATTTGTTCTTTAAATATATAGACGAAGCGACGCATTCCATTGTTCAACTTGCTTTGGCTTATCTTTGATCTGAATGACTTTATTATTGAACTAGCTTAGCTCTGACTCAGTACGGGCACAAGTTGTACTTTCTCGCTTGTGCGTCTCTATCGTTAGAGACTAGATAGAAAGGGAGATCCGGACGACAAACGAGTCGCGGACAACATGTGCTAGCCGCGCTGTAGTAGCTGCACATTTTAGTACAGGACTTTAATTGTTATGCCACTATGGAACCCTGTCACAATGACAGCGTCAAACCACATGACAGAAATTACGCTTAATTTAATGATTAACGTTATGCGACAGGGTTCACTAGTGGCATAACAATTAAAGTACTTGTATGGGCCATTTTTTTTCCCAATCGACAAAGGATTTTTTTTAAAAGATGTTCTAAGAAAATCATGCATAGAGGTTTGTGCAAGCATACTATATTTTTATTCTTCATTGTTTACTGAGAAAATAAATAAACAAATTTCTGCTAATGGCTAAAGAGCTTAAACGGCACATCTACCCTACGTCTCAGCTAGTGCTAGACTTTAAAAAACAAAACGCGGTTACAAAATGACGTCATTCCGACCACTAGTTCAAAGCGGGCGTAGCAAACACTGATAGATAGCTTTTTTTTCTCAGTAAATAAGAAAAAAATGTATGCCTTTGAGACAAACCTCTTTAAGCATGATTTTTATCAGAACACCTTTTCAAAACATTCGTGTTGACAATTATATTTAAAAAAAACAGATTTCTCTGATCCATAGGTCATTAGTTACAAAAACATGTATAAAACTTAAAAACTACATTAATATTAGAAAGTTACATAAACTATTTCAGTCAACACGAAAGTCGGTGTATCGGCGGAGAATATCCGAATCCCACATCCCTACTATAATTTTCAGTATGCTATTTGTGCTCCCCCTCATCTGCCTCACCACAGAGGCCGTCTTCTTCCGTACTACGGCATAAAATACCTCTAGACTAGCTCCGGCAAACATCCCAGAGGCGCTGCAGAATCGAGGAAGCCCAAACAGCATCCTGAAAATGTTATTATATTCGCAGGGTATTGTAGGGCCTCAGCCTGAAACTAGCCCACAGGCCGCACGTATAGAAACTTTGACAGTAAGCTTTCGACAACTCTTCCTCTACAAAATATGTTTGTATACACATAAACTTGTCCCATCCATGCCCAACTAGAACACCCTAATAATTAAACTAGTTTTTAAGCTACCAGTACACAGAGTCAATACTTCTTTTGGTAAACGTTTCGGAGAACACTTAAGCACTTCTATATACAATACTGTGTTAGATCATTGCAGCTTGAAAGGCCAAACTCTCTATTCAAGACTAAAAAGCTTGTTTTTAATTTTCTCCATCGTTTAAATTACGATGAAACCGAAAACATTTTAGTTTAGTTGGTCTCATTCTATCCTATGGTACTCTTCTATCCTAGTTCCTTTAGTTTTATAATTTTGATCTCAAAGTTTTATGTAAGTAAGTAGTTTTTAGCAATATGTATAATTAAGTCAAAATTGATATTATTATTGTAATTGGTTCCTCGCGATACAGGCCAAGCCTAGTGCGGGGACCCCTGGCAATTGTGTTACAACTTATGTGCAAAATAAAGAAGTTTTATTATTATTATTAAGCTCTAAATAAAGTCAGCTTCACTTGAGCACTGCAGTGCGCGAACCTGTGCGCCAGCATCCCGCCTCGGAACGACAACGCCCTGCGCTCCAGCTCTATACCGAGATCGTCTTTCAGGTCCTCGGTCACAATATGACCTAGGTATTTGAAATGTGTAACACAATTTAAAGGAACTCCGTTTAACATTATTTTGGGCGAGTAGGCTGGACACTTAATGTATCAAAACAAAATATTTCGCCGAAACATCAGACTCTTAAGAGGATTGTGAAGCACCGCTAAAATCCGGGCGAAAACGTTTCTCACCCCCTAAATCAAGTCCGATTTCCACTATTTTTGAATATGTTGTAGTTATTATAAAGAACTAGGTCTGTAAGTTTCTGTTTTTTGTTTTCTCAATTTGTTTCATTCTAAGAAATATTTTAGTGTAAAGGAAAACGTAGACATAGTTTTTCATGATATCTACAACATATTCAAAAATCGTAAAAATCGGAACAGGTTTAAGGGGAGAAAAACGTTTTCGCATTTTGTATAGAATTTTTTAGCTTCACAATCCTCTTAATAAACATACATGTTACGTACGAGACAGTAAACACCGACATTTCGCTATGTTCATTAGCAATGCAACACTTGTAGACAATAGACGACGGTTGCATGCTCTGAATATGATCATCTCATAAGATGTAATGTTTGTACGATTACTTTAATGGTCATCATAGAATTAGTCGCTCAAGGGTTAGTTTGAAGAGATCCCTTTAAAGGATAAGTCCGCTTTTGCACATTCTTTCCTTTAATTTTCATTGTGTTGTTTTTTTTTTCTGTAGAACAATAAAGTGTTTACATATATACATTAGTCGAACGAAGTCAATGATTAAGTTATGAAACTTAATTACCTCCTACTTATTTTGTTTCATGTTTTATTTTGGTTCTATGTATGTTTTATGGCATAAAGTGGTACTTTTTCTCGTTACGCATAAATCTTGCCACCTGGGGCCTGTTTTATAAAGCTACAAATTACAATTTACAGGTTACAAGTGTCTATTTGACTCCACCTCGACCAATGACGACCAGCCATTTGAGCAGTGTTGCCAGTTTAGACCTGTAAAATTGTAACTTGAAGCTTTAGAAAACATGCCCCTGCCATTTGAGCAGTGTTGCCAATTTAGACCTGTAAAATTGTTACTTGTAGCTTTATAAAACGTGCCCTTGATAAGTGGGATCTGTGACCCATTTGTATTCTCAAGACTAAAATCTTAAGACTACAATCCTAAGACCGCCAATGCGTTGGCAAGATGGAATGGAATGACTAATAATCTCACCCATAAAATAAAATTACAAATATAATATAATTCAAAATTACCAAGTAGATATATATATGTATGTATATGTAGCATAGACAGCCCCTGATCTAGGGGGGGGCAACTGGGGTACCGTGCCCCGGGCAGCAGTTTCAAAGGGCGCCAAATGCATATGTTTAAAGAAAAAAACTTGTTTCATAACCCTGGACCTGGTGGAAAGGGGGCGTCACTGTCAAGTTCGGAAAAAACGTAGATACGGGGCTGAGCACAGACCACTTACCCTCGTAGGTACGTTTAACGACAGGCTGCCAATATAATAAGTTGCGAAACTTAATTAATTAGTTGTCAAAAAGTTGTTATGCCAAACTGACAACATGGTATTTATAAACGGGTTGGGAAGTGATAGGTACTTTGAGATACAATCTTAAACCATAACTTTTTAACCGACTTCAAAAAAAGGAGGAGGTTCTCAATTCGTCGGGATATTTTTTTTTTAATCATAAAGTAATTAGGTAAATAATCCGTGCTTTTAAGTTTAGATTAGCACTTGTAATATATTGCCAAATGAAAAATTGCAGAATAAAAATGTGGTTAAATTTGGTGCTGCAATGTTAGTTGGGAAATGATAAGTATTAGACGAAACATAATTCGTCCAAACGGCAGCACACCATGAATGACCACTAGCCTTTTCCATGGATTACAAATTACTCCTTACTACTATCATAGGAGGGTAATTCTCAATTTTCGTGATTTTTAACCGCCCGCCTGCGAGAACTTATCTCGTATAACTGCAGAGTTTTGAAAATATTATATGTGAAAGTACGTGCCGTAAACGTACGTATATTGTTTTGTTGCATTACAAGTATTTAATAAGTATAAACCTTTCTTAACAATGTATAAAACAAAGTCGCTTCCCGCCGTCTGTCCGTCTGTATGTACATTCAACAACATAAATAAGTGATCATTTATGTACCTTGTCACTTTAACGTCGTGTTTGAAATGTCATACAAAATTGTGAAACGATTGAGAGCGACAAGGTACATAAATGATCACTTATTTATGCTGTTGACTGGGTTGTGATTCTCTCAACAAGCAAAGGTGATCGTTCGCTCGAGTGAAGGTCCAAGCTGCGAGTTTAAGTAGTCCCGACAGAGCGAACAAAACACATTTTAGCGCGTGTATTCAATTTGGCAGCATGACTTCACCAACGTATAAGGCTCCCTAATTGACAATGCACGCGCTAAAATGTGTTTTGCTCGGTCGGACGAGACTACTTAAACTCGCCGATTTTATTCGCTCGTCCGTCCGACCGGCCGTCGTTTTTAAGAGAATAACACACCTGTACGCTTAGATCTTTCAAACTACGCAACGGATTTTAATGCAGTTTTCATGAATGGATAGAGAGATTCAAGAGAAAGTTTTCTATGTAAAGAATTCTGGATTTTGTACGGGTGTTACAGAAAACTTACATAAACCGAAGCGAAGCGAGGGCGTGTCGCTATTATACAATATCGTGAGATCCTCCGGATCAGAGGGTAACAGTTTTCCAGCTATCTGTCACACAAACTCCAGTTTTGTTACGTTGTCATCACTAACCTCCTTCCCGCTTTAATACCATCTGTCCACGACGCGTGACATTGCGCAACTACAGACGAGTCAACAATGGTGTTTCCCCATAACATTGTCTTCGGGTAAACGTCGGAACGCCCTGTATATAGCCAATGCGGACGGGGAAGACGGCAGTTTGTATTCTGGAGCTATAGAGATGAGTTCGAAAGTTGGGGTCTTGTGTTTGTTGCTTGCTTGTGGGGTTTTAGGGGAATACAATGATGGGTAAGTTGCTTTTGATGTTAATGTGAGTAGGTAAGGTAGTTTAGTTTGTAGTAGATGATAACAGCTTTTGGAGTTGTTAAATCAAGTTTTATCAAGAACTTATCTGATCAGATGTTTCAAAGTTGTCGAAAGACTAACTTCCCAATTTAGACTTAATGCCCTGTGAGATTGGTTGATAAAACGAGATTGGCGTGAGATTTTTTTTTGACAATAAACAATAAACATTTATTTGAAAATACTATTTTGATAAGTAATCAATGTAATCATCCTTTAATTCACGTAGCAACTCTGAAGTTAATCGTTCCGTCGCTCCAATCAGAGCGCTTGATTTTTACCGCTATAAATAAAAGGTGTTTTATATTATAATGCTGTAAATATGAGGCTGTCGTAAATATTGCCGCAAAATACAGATTTCATTATATTTTTATTCAAAATGTTTTATTGTAATTCTTAACAATAAACAAACTACGGGTAAATATTGACTTGTTTACCACGTTTTATTAGCTCGCTTTTTTAACTGTATTTTTGTGTGTTTGTCATAGATAGATACTAACTATGACAAACAATAGAGGGATCTATTGGAAATTTTAAAAATTCTTGTAACTGGATGATAATGCAATAATTAACATACCAAAAAAAAACGTTGTTAATAAAAGCTTCGGTTTATACATTATTGTTATTAGTATGCGGACGTAATACATAATAATATAACGAAATGTACAACATATAAAATATTTAATTTATTATTTGCTAGCTTCTGCCCGGGACTTCATCCGCGTAGTTTTCAATGATCGTTATTCTCTCGGGGACTTTTTAATTTTCCGAGATGAAAAGTAGACAATGTGTTAATCCAGGGTCGATATAAACTAAATTTCTTTCAAATCCGTCCAGCCGTTACAGTGTGAAGGAGTAACAAACAAACACTTTCGCATTAATAATAATATTATTATTTTAATCTCATGCTGGAAACAAAAACTGCACGTACAATCGATATTATAAGTAGATGCACATTTTTGTACCATGTCACATTATAACTAACAGATACAGCCGCACTCAGAGACGTCAATTAATTTTAATGCTTTATTAAAGTTGCTGCTGTCACTTTCCTTGTTACAGCAATAGAATAAGACAACACGTCACTAAACACGCATTAAATTTAATTGGCGTCTCTGAGTGTGGCTTGACGTTAAAGTGACAAAGTACTACAGTGTGCAGCTACTTATAAAGTACTGAGGGCCCTGCCAAGATGCATTGCGCTAACTAGAGTTTCTATTCGTTTCGTTTTTAAACCAATCGCGTCACTGGTAGATCACGTGACTTTTCGTATCTCGTCATCTACCGTGACGCGATTGGCTTAAAAACGAATTGAATAGACTCGCTGTTAGCGTAATGCATATTGGCAGAGCCCTCTAGCCAGAACCAGTGAGTGTTCACCCAAAAAAAAGCAAATTGAAAATATCACTCGCTGTCAACACGAAATGCATAGCGTACTGGATAGGAACTCATAATGTGACAGCATGTTACATAGGTAAAACTGTTACCATGTGAAGAATTAGAAATAAATGCTTGTGTCACGATTCGTCATTCGCTGGTCACACTACCAGACAACTACGACTTTTTAAACACAAGCCTTAGCGGTTTAATATAGGTAGATTCCTCGGCTTCTTTTCACCAGCTACTCCAGTTTGGATTTCAGAGGCTTCATGCCGAGTTCCAGCTTCCGCACGGAGGACCAGCTCGCGGAGCCTTCCGCCAGGGTCGAGAAGAGCCGCGAGGATCGAGAGCAGAACGACCGGACGCAGCGCTTCGGAATCTCCACTTATGGAACCACGGGGTCGCAGGTACGGTCACAATTTAGGACCCATTTAAAAAAAACGGTCAAGTGTGAGTCGGATTCGCGCGCCGACGGTTCCGTACCGACGCACAGTAGGTATTATTATTAGAGTTAGGGCTTTTGGTGGCAAATCGTAGTTCTAGAATCCATGGAGTCGCCATTTCCTATTTATTATAATACATACTACATACATGACACTTTGATTTTGACGTTCAGAGGGCCCTGCCAAGATGCACTACGCTAACTAACGTTTCTATTCGATTAAACAATCAAGTGTATTACAAGTTTAATAAAATCCATTTGTTACGGCTTTCAAATATGTCCTTTTTCCCGCCTTATTATCCTACATTCTACCATGGCTGCACAAAGCGCGCGCGTATAGTTTCACGCGGCCGCCGCAACATCTCTCTGTGCGGCGCGGCGCTACTGTCGACAACACTGCCAGACTTTTCAATATGGCGCGGGCGGCGAATTGATACGCTGATCCCCCGATTCGTTCCGTGTGTGAAAAATCATGTGTGTGGACTGTGAATTGTGTTGTGAGCCCTCTGGTAAGTGACCTTTTCTTGTATCCTTCCTTCTTCGTGTTTGATTGCCGAGGCAGTTCTTTTCATCACCGTCGAGCGGCTTTCGAGGATTCTTTACGGCCTCAAGCCCAAACTTATCACCATTGATGGATCGAAGTGTAATTAAGAGTGCAATAGAATCCATTGATGGATTCCAGAGTATTAAAAAGTGTAAACGAATCCAAATGGATTTAAGTATACAATAAAGCCCACTCTACTCCATTAATGGATTTAAATGTACAAAAAGTCCACTTGACCCCTTTAATGGATCCTGTCAATGGATCATATTGGACGGAGGGATTGGTCGAGGTTGTGTCAAATGGAAACTTGTAACCTGTAAATTGAGTTGCTTAAAATCAAACTCGGATATCTCCTTGAAATTTACTATACGAATTTAAAACTTTTGCATGGATTTATCCGAGTTTGAAGTTAAGCGACTCAATTGTAATTTGTAGCTTTATAAAATAGGCTGATTTTAAGTGGGATCCGTGACCCAGATACATTTGCTTTCTCAAGACCACGGTTTACGCGTGAATCACCGACACTCATCTCATAGAATGTTTTACTTCGCCGAATTTTCATTTTATGGACAGGGATTTACATAGGAGTTATAATTATTTGGTGGTCACGGGTCTAACCTACCTACGTGAAGCCATGCTTGAGATAACAAACAATAAGGGCTTGTTTACGGAGACGCGGGGCGTCGCACGTAGCGTTGGGCGGCGCGGTCTGCACTAAATTCAAACATATGGCGTTTACGGAGAAGCGGTTTTACACGCGTTTGCTTCAAATACAGCGTTACTTGCGGCGGACCGTCGGATGGCATCGCCGCGTTGCACGCAGCGTCGCACGCGTGAATAATGGCCATTCCCGCCACTGCGCCTATTGCCATATGTTTGTTTGCGCGTGTGATTACGCGATCCGCTGCACGTGCCGCCTCTCTGTAAACGGATAAAACGCCCGACGCGCCGCGCGACGCCAAGCCGCACGCCACGCGCGATGCCCCGCGTCTCCGTAAACAAGCCCTAAGGTTTCAGTAGAAATTAGCTTTCGAAGAAATTAAATTCAATGAAATGATACATTCCATCGAATGAGTGTCGGTAATTCAAGGGGATGTCCAAGACTAAGTACAACCTAAGACCGCAAATAGCCAACCCTCAGGACTAAGATGGAATGCTTCTATACTAGTAATTTTAACGGATGTCTTATCACCACACTGGAACACAACAATGCGAACACTGCTGCTTGGCGGCAGATTAAAGAATAAGAGGGTGGTAGCGAACCGGACAGACCTTGCACAAGATCCTACTAGCAAAAAACCCCCTGACAATTATTATTTTTGTTTATTTCAGGGTCCATACGGCGGCTCCTCGCCAGGGATATACGGCCCGGTTAAGATAGACCTGGGCGGCGTGCTGATCGGGTCCATCCTGGGCTTCGGAGCCGTCATCATCCTGCCGAAGATCATCCACGCCTTGTCCTATGGTTACGGCGGTGGTTATGGACGCAGTAAGTTCATACAATCACGGAAAAATTACTATTCTATCCTCGTAACCGACCCATCTTTAAAAGTGTAAGAAACATGCCATTATAATTATTCATCCTGCGATTAGCTAAGTCGAAGAAACGAAAAATCTAATAGACGATATGCACAACGTCGTAACGTTTATAGAGCATTCTAACATCGAGACAATATTCTTATATTATATTAGCTTCTGCCCGCGACTTCGTCCCCGTGGAATAGTTACTTTGGGCTAACGCTAACTTTAACCCGCGACTTTGTTAACGTAGAAGGTTGAAACATTCTTCATTGGTGCTCCGCTCCTAGCGTGATAGTATATAGCCTATAGCCTTCCTCGATAAATGGGCTATCTAACACTGAAAGAATTTTTCAAATCGGACCAGTAGTTACTGAGATTAGCGCGTTCAAGCAACAAACAAAAAAACTCTTCAGCTTTATAATATTAGTATAGGTACAAACGAACGCGAAACGAGCAGTCTAGATACAGTTCTACATTCTATGATTGTGCTTATCAGTTAACGGCAAACGCAGGTTTACTCACGATGTTTTTCTTCACCGCAAGAGCATATTTAACCTTTTGAACGACATACGTCGAATACAAAATGTGCCACCCACACGCCAAACATGTTTGCTATGCTATGCAAATTACACCTTATTGCTACCAAACAAAGTCTCTTTTAATCTTGAACTCTTATCGGCTGTAGCCGACGTGGCGTCAATTGCACATTTTTTTGTTGACGGCCAGAGCCGACTGTGGCGGTGAAACCTCAAGCTTACGCCACCGCCATCTTTAATACAAAACAAAGTAACTTAATCTCAACCCGTTCCAGGTCTAGACACAGACATGCACCAGCTCTCCAGCATGCTGTCCCGCCTGGACGAGTCCCTGGCGCGCTACAACATCGACTCCGGCGCATGCACGCAGCGGCTAACATGCTCGTACGTGCAGCTGGCTAATGAAAATATGCAGGCTGGAAACGCTACGGATTTTGATGCGGTGTTGGCTAATTTGTCGAGGTAAGATTATGCACATAAGTATCATTTGTTTTGCAACAGTCAATTTATGACCGTATTATCTTTGAATTAAGAGTTCAGTATCCATTATAGGTGCCTGTCAGGTACGTGTCCATCACTGTTGCTATCAACGTCTTCTAATTTTTAACCGACTTCAAAAAAGGATTTAGGATTTTTTTTATGTATGTTCACCGATTACTCCGTCAATTGTCGACCGATGTCAAATATTTTTTTTGATTTGATAGAGTATACTTTCGAGGTGGTCCCATTGTCACCAAATCTGAATCTGATGAGAGGATCCGTGAGGAATTGAGGGAACTCCTCAAATATTGTAGGCAAACATATAGCGATTTTAGTATTTTTAGTAACAAATCCAGCATTTGCATTCAGAAAGTATCATTTGGTGAAGTGGAACTGATGATGAAGACCACAGATGGCCACCGGAACTCCTTCAGGGTACCAATTTCAAGGGTGGCGATAAGATATCTCGATTAAGATAGTTGAGCGACTACAACGAAGAATATTTACTTGTTCAAATATGACTATGACTTTCCCGCGGCGTTGCTTGCGGCGCGCTTTATATAAGTTAAAGTTTCATTTCAACTAAGAAGTGGGACTACGTAACAGCGTATTATGATCACTAAAAAGTATAAAATAAAATAAATGTTTTAAAAAACAAAAAACCGTCTTCAAAAACGCAAATAATAACTTCTTACTCTATACATCAGTTAGACTAACCTATTAGGTGCCTACAATTTTAAAGAAGTTATTTTTTGCGTTTTTGAAGGCGGTTTTTTGTTTTTTAAAACATTTATTTACGTATTTGTCCCCAGTAATTCACTTGTCCGTCGCATGCTCGACGGCACAGCGGTATTCGAAGCCGCGACCGCCGGTCGCTCGCCCGAGGCGGACTGCCAGCAACTATACCCAAAGTGCAAGCTCGACAAGAAAACTGTGGTCAAGGTGCTTACTCAGCTGGTTCCTTGAATATTATAATGGAATAAAATGGTAGTTAGTGATAAATATGTTTTATTAACAAGTCGTTTTAGGGCCGGCGCACATACAGCGAAGGGCAGCGCAGAATCACTGCCAAAGCATCATCGTCTTTGGACGTGTTGAAATAAGATCAAAATAAATTAACACAAAAAAACTCCGCTAGCGTCTCCTCGTATTTGTGTGCCGGCCATCAGGAGTGCGTTTTTGTTAAACCTTTTCAAGGCTATGTCAAAAACTAAGGCTTGTTTCACACGTTCCACAACCACACCACGTATACTCATTCAATGCCAAGTCCAATATAATTTTGACAATGTATTGGATATGCGTTTAACCGTAGGAACATGTCCCATCGGTGTGATTAACGCGCGCGAAGTAAGACCAGTGTGATGTGGCTATTAATGGGTTGAAAAGCTAAAAGTGACTCTAACCAGAAAATAAAACAACATTGTTACAAATTTAACAATTTTATTAATTAAAATCAACACCAAACCCTATCTACATAGTCTGATATGCTCGGCAACTCAAGACAAACTTCCCTCCATACCGCATTGGCCACACATAAAATATTATGCGCTGAGAAACTTAATTTCATTTAAGAATTCAATACAAATCGTATCTCTACGTTATGGTGATCGTAAATATATTTGAGCTAAAAAATTGGCTAAGAAAAAATATTGCTATAGCCCATTCATTGATTTGTTCATAGGAAGCAACAGGAATGTCTTGATTCAGAATTAAACCAAAGTTCATTGAATTAAGTACCCGTTTAGGATAAGGGATCACCAAAACAAGTATTTCATATTAAAAATCGATAAAGTACGGCAACGACACAAATTAACATTGAGTTGAGTAGACATAATAATTACAAAGTATACAAAGTTCCTGGGCTCTTTAGAAAACAGTATAACTATTATACCGCCATTGTTTCACATTAAGCGCTTGTGCGTCAAAAACCCTTACATATTGACAATCATCGGCAATGCGTCAAATCCATTTCTACCACACCCTAGCTTAAAATACGCTGACGCAACGTTTGCACAGTGACGCGTCTTCTGCGTCATTTTTTCAACGCGGCTACTACGCCAAACTACCTTTGCAGCTGTTGGCGATTTTAAAGCAGCTCAATTTACGCAGATTAACCGTATTTTAAGCTTAGATATGGTCCTTTTTTACTCTTTAAAACCTTCCTTCGATATTATGTAGAACAAGACACGAGATTTAGGGTATATTAAACAATCAGTATTAATAGACAATATTGTTAAAACCACGATTGAACGTCCGAAATAAACGCACACCTATCAGTAAAGGTAAGCGGTCGTGAAGTCTACAAGCTACAATATTGTCAATTATATTGATAGTGTAATGCACCTTTGATTTATCATCTTTCTAGCTACAACTGCAGAGATCAATCACCACCAAACCATTTTTTTATAAATAGTAAGACAAAAATATAATAGCGGACAAAGTTTTCTCTTAAATTTTTACCTGTTATTTCAAATACAAGTCGCTAGTCACACGCTAATGACAGCTGTAAAGCAATGCGAGTGCACACCTCCTACGGGCACATACGAAGGTATATTTTGCGCTGTCAATCTTGACGAACTCATCCGTCGTTGGCGCTGAAATGGTTAATTTCTCTAATACAACTGAGTAGACATATTTTATCAGCCGCTACTATATTTTTGGCTCTGAACATCCCACATCTCAATCTACAGTTGGTAGCTTTAATAATTCTGGCATGCAACCGTTTGCACGTTACATTATTCATATAAAATAACTAAGCTAAAGGCAACTATACTATTTTCATCACTGTTACTAAAACCGGAATTCCACTGTAGCGCATTTTAACTACACACTTAAGTATAAATTCATTTCGTATCAAAATGTATGAATGACAAGGCGCATGCACTAAATGACTTCACGGACACACGCCTGTGACCCTACTTTGAAAATCGAAGTTGAAAGTTACGTTAGCTCCATCCTTGTCACTCGTCATTCGAAACTAAATCGAGGGAAAGTGATGGGAGCTCACGTAACTTTTAACGTCGATTTTCAGAGTAGGGCCTCTGGACCAATGGATACACGTGGCTCGCGTCTAGCGTGTGCGTGCGCAGCATGTGCCGCAGTGGGATCTCGATTTTAATCAATGGTGTAAAAACTTATTTTTCTTTTTAACGATGAAAAACTGTCATAGGCGGTGGAGTTAAAAACATCCTAAAGCTAAGGTAATTTGATCTGTATATCATTAGGGTAGATTTTCAACCTACATACGCTCAGTTTTGACAGTTCAATGAAAACTGTCAGTTAAAACTGATCATAAATAGACGCCTTAAGGGTACCGCCGTACTCAACGAAAATTTAGAGACAATCTCGTTCCTTTTTCAAACTTATGTATAAAAAACCGTCACTAACTGCCGCACTCAAATCCGTCAATTAAATTTAATGCTTGATTAAAGTTGTTGCTGTCACTTTCTTGGCAATAGAATAAGACAACACGTCACTAAACAAAATTGACGTCTCTGATTGCGGCAGTAAGGACTACTTAATCGTCATTAACTGACTCTTAAGTGCAGCCGTTAAACTTCTAAGGTGCCAACTGAGTTATGTTGTTTATCCTACATTGGTCATATGCGGCATTATCTATGTAAAGGGACCTTATGGCGGATGGCGCTTCCGCCATTATTAACGATGCTCCGATATAAATACAACGTCGCGTGACGCAGTGCGGCGTAAGCGCCATCCGCCATAAGGTCCTTTTACATAGATAACGTCACATATTTTGATGCATCGAGTTATATTTTGTTCCATTTGAATGTTAAGAATAAATGCATTGTTTAATTGTACTATTCAAACGCTTAACCTCCTAAGACCCACCATACAACGAAATTTGCCAAAGGAAAATGAACCTATTATTATTGCAATAAAGTCAATTTTCTATTTTAATTGTCAGTCATAAAAACAAGGGAAAATCTACTTTATCTCCTTTGCAATAGATCTTTATTGCAATGGCCGTATTATGTAAAAAAAATTGTACGCGGGGTCTTACGAGGTTGACATAAGTCTTTTATCATGATCGATAAGTACCCTTACCATGAGTAGGGATCGGAAATTCGGATGCTTTTATACCAACAATTAGCAATTCCCGGAAAAATCTCAGCAAGTATGGAGTCGGCTGCTTAAAAACATTATTTTCATTATTTATATTTATTTTTATTTTTGAGAATTGCAATAATGAGGAAATCGGGGGTAGTTTCTCGCCGGCCACGCCGTTCGCACCGAGCAGCCGGGCTGACAGAGCGCAGGCCCGCAGTGTTCGTCGTGCTGCGGCCGCGTCTGCTCATGAATAGGGACTCCGGACGAGCCCGAAACATGTCGAGCGTTTTTCGACAATTTTTACGTGAGTAACCCGGTGTGATCTCCTTAATATGTCTGAGTCTCACGGAAGTTTTATGTTTAAAATTATTTTCATTATTTAAGTTCCGGGGTTCCGTGATTGTATAAAAAATCAGGAAATAGTGATAACTGTCAAAATATTTAGGTTATGACTATTTTCAGCATTTTTTTTAACATACCTACACGTTGGTTAACAGTTCAATTTTGTATGACTATGTATATTTGTTTTAATTCGATGATTTAACAAAAATACTAACGTTAGTACCATTACGTTTCATAAGAGTGAAATGTAACTAAAGCAATTTTATTTTAGTTTGATGTTAAAGAATAGTGTAGGTACTGTTAGTTAAACAAACCACATATTTTGTAAAAAGAAACAACTAAAATATGGTATTTAAATACTTACACGTATGTGTATATGTAATCCTAATTTCCGGTATTCCGGGAAATCCCGGGAAATTTATTAGCAAAATTAAATTGAGTCCGCCTCCATACTACTTAACATCAACGCGGTGTAGGCACTGAGGCCGAAGTTTAGGTATAAAAGCATCCGAATTTCCGATCCCTGACCATGAGTTACCAATTACAATGACCATACTCGCTAGCGAGTCGAATGCTGTCTCCCACAGTATTGTTATGGAGTGCGAGGGACAGAGCATTCGACTAGCTAGCGAGGACTGTAATTGTAACTCATGGTAAGGGTACAGTGCTGATTATTTTCGTATTTGTGTCATTTACGTAAAATTATGTAAATGGTAGAGACACACAGAGTAAATGCAGTCGTATTTTTCTTATGGCAAAACATTATTATACCCAAAAACCACTCAAAGGCTTTTCATTATAGAATTTTACTTAAATTGAACATTATGTTAGTCTTAAAAGTTTTCCTTCCATTAATTAGTCTCACGACCGAGACATTCCATTCCTACCGGCAAAACCGGAAAACTGTACATGCCTACTGACAAAACCGGAAAACTATCCATTACTACGAGCAAAACCGGAATACTTTCAATGCCTCCTGGCAAAACCGGAAATCTATTCGTGCCTACCAGCAGAAACGAAAAACTATCCATGCTTACCAGCAAAACCGGAAAACTATCCCTGCTTAGCAGCAAAACTGGAACACTATTGAAGCCTACTGGCAAAACCGGAACACTATTCACGCCTACTGGCAAAACCGGAACACTATTCACGCCTACTGGCAAAACCGGAACACTATTCATGCCTACTGGCAAAACCGGGACAATAATTTCCATCTTCATGATAAGATCGGTACAGTTTACGTTCTTACTAGCTCAACCGGGATGTTTTTTCTCACTATCACGCCCGACACATTCTATTTCCATTATCTCCCGACCACCGGGATGATAATAATGAAGAGCAGTGTCCATTTTTACCGCTTTGCTAAAGATATATTTCACTTATATCAGCTACATGTGTTTATTTTTACCGACACGACCGGCCCTATGTCACAAAACAAATACTAGTGTACACTGTACAACTCGGTAACGGTTCGCCATAAAAACTTGTCAATTTGTAGACTATTTTCAAGGCAGAGGAGGCCATTATTCGAAGAATTATTTATTCGAATAATTATTGGAATAAAAAATAATTCGTAATATTTATATCCGCAAATAATTTATTCGTCAAATAATTTATTTGGGAATGATTTATTCGCGAATAAATTATCCATGAATGAATCATTCGACTAGTTTTCGAATAACGAATAATTTATTAATTTATTCGAGAAAAATGGAGCAGGTATTCCAGTGCATAATAATTATTTGTGGCAATTTATTTGCGAATAAATCATTCGCAAATAAATTATTCGCAAATAAATTATTCGCAAATAATTTGGTTATTCTTGTTCGTTATTCGTCATAAATAAATTATAAATTTTGCCCATCTCTGTTTCAAGGCAATAAACCTTACGTTTTGCATTGTTATTATCATTCCTTTCCAAAAACGTTAAATCTCTAGTTTATTTTCAGAAACTGAGCATGGTTTGAACAATTTAACGCAGTAATATTTTTAAAACATTTGCATAAAAACATATTAAAAAAAAAAAAAACATAATTTATACAATTTCAACATTTCTAGTAGCTCGACAGTAAAAATACAGACTTACAGTTTTCGATCTAGGTGCAAATTACAATGCATCTATATACCTTATAAATATTAAGAATAGACATAATGCACATCTATCCTTTATTGCTTTTCCTTTCCATTTTGAGCGTAAGTAAAATGATAACTAAGAATATTGTAAAGCTGCCTATCCACCAGAGCTATGGAGAAAGAAAAATCTACCAATAGGATAACTTAATTTTCCTAGCCTCGCTCAGCTCGCTCTTATTGGTGGATTCTTTCCTCGCACACCGCTCCTAGCATAGCTCTGTTGGACGCAGCCTAAAAGTGCTACATGTTTCGGTTTAGCACCATCGCCTATTCACAAACCTTGTTTCAAAAGTTTTAAGAAATATTTTTATATGGCACCAATTGCAGCTTAAGGTGTCAAGCCAAATGCTATAATAATATGAAAAAGTAACGTGGTCTTTATTGAAAATCCTAATAGTCATTTCTCTTGACCTTTGGTATGCTGAAGCACCGATAAGTGCTCAATTTTCATACATCATTTTGTTTTTTGTTTCATTACATTTTTCGCATTTAATGTTAATTTGAAGAGACTGAAACTTGCTACTTTTTCACTCTCAAGCTTAGTGCATCCTTAGTCCAAATAATCGTTTATCCTAAAGCCATTTCGCCAGAATTAAACTTATAAGTGTTTTTATAAGTTATAATACAACCCTAACCTAACCTAACCGCAGATATTTTATAGCAAATTCAAAACCATTTTAGGGCAAGTGATAATTCAGACTCTCGATGTTTTATGACAAACTATGGTTGTCCTTAAAGTTACCTTTAGAGTGAACTAGTTCAACTACAAATTGCCGCAATAAATGCAAACTTATCTGCCTGTCGTCTGTTTGTTTGTTTGACAAGATTTTACGGGTAAACTGGTGAACCGATTGAGATTAACTTGGTATGGAGAAAGCTTGAACCCCGGGGAAGGCTAAAGAATTCTTTTCAACCCACAAAATTCTTTCCCAAGGAATGGCTCCTTAAACGAGAAGTCCTGCGCGGGGCTGAAGCTGGTGTAAAATAAATGCAGCACAAAAGCGTGGCAAAAAGAGTTGAAAGTAATCTAATGACCGGTAGTCCTTTTTTATCCACTTTTCCTTTGGCATTATTGTATAGTATAGGGTATTTGCCTGATATTAAATTTCATATATTCATTTGGTTAACATATCAATATACGTAGTGTGATAAAATAATTCAAAGTCAAATTTGAAATTGGTATTAAATAAAAAAGTTATAGCCTTTTAAAGTTTTTTGTCTATCTCTTTCTCACGAAACGATGTTTTGCGTGTAATTCATATGGCGGTTGAGTAATATGACGTCATATTACTGTATTTTCAGCAAGTTTTAAACATTTATATCTTTCTTATTTTTAGAGATATTAAAAAACTATTTATACTAGGCTATTCGGAAGGTAAAAAAGCTTCAATTTAAATACTAATAAAAAATTAGGCAAATACCCTATTGTCTGTCGCTGTACTGTACTATACGAGACGCGTTTGACCAATGTTACAAGAATGCAGATTGATGTCGAATTTCACAACCCACGTAACAGACGATTAGAGTGTTAACAGCTGTCAAAATGTATCAACTAACAGTCGATTACCATTTTGTGCCAATTTCACCAAACGATTTTAACCACTTAACAGACGATTAGAGCGTTAACGGCTGTCAAAATGTATGAACTAACAGTAGTTTAACATTGATTAAATTTAACATCGTATGGTGAAATTGGTACTTAACATCGTTTGGTACTTAACATGTCATTAAGCGTTACGCATATGTGTTATGTTTGCGTGTCATCTTTTTTATTGTCTCGGTGCGATTCTATTAAACCAGTGTAAAAAATATTAATGCCTCACCTAATTGGATGTAGTCTTAGCTACATTGAGGTGGTAATAATTGCAGGACATTTGGCGATATTATTACTGTCGCTGGATTTGTGATCGTCTCATTGGACCATAACCAAAATGCTGTAATTTTTGAACACTATGCGAAAAAAAATCGGCTGACACGCCATAGACAAATAAAGTTTGACAGTGCGAATGTCAACCAAACGCAATGATATTTATAAATACGATGTCTTTTCTGACAGACTTATTTCCGGATTTTTCCAGTTATGACGTCTGTCTGTGTGCCAAAAATATACGTCAATCGTTGAAAATGTTTTATGCGAAATTTTAACCATAACCTCTTGTGATAGTAAATGGTGATGTAGCCGAATATTAATTAATGAATAATGCCCATATTTACTTAGATATATGACAAGAAAAAGCCAATTTATTTATTTATTTGGTAATTATTATAATTGGTATCAGTCACATCCAATGGCACTATTAAATAGTATCCATTTAGAAATATATTTTTACATAGGCTTAAGTTTTATCCGTTCCGGGATATATTGTCCTATATGGATTAAATTTGCTTGGAATTGACACAAATTCGTTTAGGTACAACTCTATACATATAATTGCATTGTGGTGTCTGTAGTTTCTTGCGGCGCTTTGTCTCAACAGTGGTCTCACTCCAACTCTGGTGGAATCAGACTAGTAAAAGTGAACGTGCAGCCTAATTACAGCTCATTATTCGTTATTTAACAGTGGTTTGAAATTGCTTTATAGTTTTAATTGTATATGTGCCCTTGTGTCATTAGGGCAGTATATCAGTGCGACATATTTTAGAGCATTATACAACCATTGGTTCTAGTAAAGCATTATAATTATTGTACTGAAGACCTAATCGTGCTTTTTTTTATTTGTGGTAAGTATACCTAAGTATATGAATATAAATTTCAAAATGGAGATAAAAAAATCTTTTTAAATTTCGTTTTTTTTAAATATCCACTAAACGTTTTTTGGCAATGATAGGCTGTAATACTCTCTAAAAAATCACCATAGAGTGAATGAACACTGGGGGTTCTGTACCAACATAGTAATAAAATGGGAACCCTTATTATGAGACTCACGGTCAGTTGAAAAAAGAACGCCTTGCTGATAGAATTTAGCTCGAGTAAATGCTCAAGTCTATCAGCACCTTTATAGAGTACAACAACTCTAAACTATTCTTGAAATAAAATCAAAGGTAGTGTACAGATGTAGTGAAATATGCTTTCACATCGTGTTTTCTCGGAATTGTTCGTATTTGTCACGCTACTTCAGTCTGACTCAGTACCCATCAAGACAACGTGGGGGAACGTCGCATCGCGAGAGTAATAATCGATACAGAGTGGTTAATACCAGAGTATTGTTTTGTTAATTAAGATGGTTTGTTTTCAGTTTTTTTTAATAGTCATGCCGAAGGCATTGAGACGTTTAGATTGACAAGCCTGTGAAATTATTTTCAACATTTATTTATATTTCTTCTTGTTTACCTACAACTAATTTATATATATTTGATCGTGGTGGTTTTAACATCTCGGTGTGATATACTTCAAACTCGTGGTTTGATATTAGACACTGATAACTAAAGTAATCTATTTATTTAATACAAACATGTCGCTTAGTAATTCAATAATTCATAGACACGTGGGCATCATTCGGAAGTAGACGTGAGTTCCGAGTTTTCACGATGTGAAAGGATTATTCACTAGATCTGTATTCCTCTGATTATCATATCACTTAAACAATTGTGAACGTTTCCGACTACATAAAGTGAAGACTCCCGTCAGACAACTGAAATAAAGGCAAGAGTAGATTGAGATGTAACTCACACGCCAATAATGTACTTCCGTTCCATTGGTACTTAAAACTACATCTAAACCGGTAGGTGCCTATAAAACGCTGTTGCATCAACTTCCACTGTATAATAACAATTTGCACCGAGATACAAGCCCGACTAAAGATGGAGACCGTCACTTAAAAAAAATACCGCCGTACTCGAGAGACATTTTAGAGACAACTCGTTCCTTTTTCAAACTAATGACCTGTTGTTTGATCGGTAGTTAAATTAACTAATGGTCAAAAAAATTTACTAATGGTTAAAATCTCAAGGAAATGTGTCAAATTTTCCATTCCCTTTTCGAATTTTAACAATTAGTTAGTTTAACTACTGATCAAACAACAGGGCCTATTGGCCAGTTGTTTGATCGGTAGGTAAACTAACTAATGGCCAAAAATGGCCAAGGAAATGCGTCAAATTTTCGATTCCTTTTTCGAATTTTAACAATTTGTTGTGTTAACTACTGATCAAACAACAGGGCCTAAGAAACGTCACTAAGGAACCAATCAATCGTTAGATGCCATGTTATCTAGACGGGATAAAAAAACGAGTAAATAAGAAGCTTTTAAGATGAATACTGCGATGGATCAGTTTTATAACGTTATAATAGTAAAGTTGTATCACGTGAATAACGATATAATCGTAACGATATCGTAAAATAGCGATAATTAAAGGTCTGCTACACAACCATATATTAAGTGACCGTCTCCAGACGTAGTTAACAGTGCGAACGCTACCGGGAATTGCCGAAGTGTGGCGGAGACTGCCGAAGTGTGCCCGGAACTGCCGAAGTGTACCGGGGACTGCCAAAGTATACCGGGGACTGCCAAAGTGTGCCGGGAATTGCCGAAATGTGCCAGGGACTGCCGATGAGTGCCGGGAACTGTCGAAGTGTGAGCCGAGTGTCGGTGTGTGGGGAGTCCGGGAGATCACTGGCAGAGCATGCTGAGGAATGAGTTGGCGTACGCCATCGGCTTCACGTCGGGGTGGGGCTGGAACAAACGAAGAGCTCGCTATAACATATATTTGTTGTTGTGCTACTCTTATACCTCAAATGTCACGCTCACTTCGTTTGGGGTTTCTTATTTTATTTTAATTTAGATTGCAATATAAAATGTTCAATTGAATAGGGGTGTGTCCTGGGTAAAAAGTAATAATTCTAATTAGTCCGTCAGTAAGATTATCAAAAAATATTGAACACGTATTTTTTGCTTTTTCAAATCAATCAAAATTGACAAATAAAAAGCGCATCAAAGTTCGGGAGTGGGGGCTCGTGACGTCACAACGTGGTATAGTGTGCCACGGCGTGACGTCACGCGAAACTTCAACGCACTTTATCTTCGTCATTTTTTGTTGAATTGACAAAAGAAAAAATATGTGTTCAATATTTTTTGGCAATGTAATAGACGGACTAATTAGATTTTTTTAGGACACCAGCCTATTGTCACTTACCACGGCCTCGTAGGTGGTGAAGTTTGGTTTGAGGTCTTTCCCGTTCATTGTGATGAAAGCACCCAGGTTACCCATTGTATCACTGCAAAGAAAAAACAAATAAATCCGAAATTGATGAATTAGCAATAGAAATGGGGTTGAATTTTCTATCGTAGGGACTAAACTCAGAGGTCCCTAAACTTTTTTTGTGTCATAGACCACTTGGCATTTGCTTCGGTTTTGGGTGGATTACTTACCTAATATTTACGTTGTCACATAAAAACTAGGCAAACATTCTTCGGGATATTTTGCACGGATAACGTTGGAGGTCTAGCCGGCTAAAAATTGACACAGACTGCAATGAAAATTTAGCGCGGAAAAATATTCTTTACAAAGAAAAAACTACACACAGAGAAAATTGAAACATAATTTATACAGATAATATTGGTTTATTTTATATATTTATAAGAAAGTATTACGTAAGTAAGTAGTTACCTACTATCTGTGTATGAATATGGATTATTCCATTAATGGAAAGCCAATATTAAAGTCACGAACTGCGTAAATGGGATCCAGTATCGTGGACCCCCATTTTCACCCCCATTTATTTTTTCCGCTCCCATGGACCCCTGGCAGGTCATCGTCGACCCACTTTTGGGATCACTGGACTAAACTAAACTATGGGTATATTGATACAGTCGTTTTATCTCACGAATGCGGGTGAGCCATACTTGTAGTAGTAACGCGTATAGACACGTACAGTCGAGTTCATAAATATATGAGCATTTCCAAGGCTTCAAAAATAAATGTACATAGAAATGTACATAAACATCTGAACAGACTTGTCGATCGAATATATGTACACATATCACCTATCATATTATCCTATTATATCTGTACTAATATTTTTCAAAATTATTTAACCAAGTGAAAGTGCATAAATATCTTAACAAGTGTTTTTTCAAATATTTATAAGCATTTAGTGGCTCAATAATATCTGTACTAACGTATTCCAATTTTATGTGAACAAGTAGAAGTTCATAAATAGCTAAACAAACATAACACTTCGAGTTTTGAAAAATGACAATCACCGAAAAGAGTACCATACTGTCAAATGATACATTTGTCACTTTCACTTTGAGTGTGACGTCATAGAAGTGCCCTTAGGCCCTGTTGTTTGATCAGTAGTTAAACTAACTAATTGTTAAAATTCGAAAAAGGAATGGAACATTTGACACATTTCCTTGAGATTTTAACCATTAGTAACGTTTTTTAACCATTAGTTAGTTTAACTACCGATCAAACAACAGGCCATTAGTTTTTGCTTGCAGCTTCTTACCTATTGTTGCTACTTTCGATTTACAATCGACTTAAAAGAGGTTGCTATCAACATTTATTAACTGGCCACTTACAAATTTTTAAATCATAAGCTTTTCTAGAAGTTTAGTCAATGTTCAAATTGTCAATCACATACACAAATCGTGTTCGTATGCATTGCATTAAATTTATATGTGTACACTCTGGTACCTTGTCTATAATTTAATGTCACGTTTAAACAGCCATATATGAATTTTCACAGCGATTAAAGTGACAAGGTGCTAAAGTGTACACATATTTATGAACTCGACTGTACACATATTTATGAACGCGACGTAACTTCTTCCATGCATTCTTATTGTACGTCTTCGTTTCATTATTTTAATGGTTCACTGATAAAAAGTTCATAAATATGTGTACACTTTAGTACAGACGAGTTCATAAATATGTGTAAATTTCAGTACCTTGTCACTTTAATCGCTGCACTGTGACAATTCATATATGGCAGTCTAAACATGACATTAAATAGACAAGGTACCAGAGTGTACACATATTTATGAACTCGACTGTATAAAACATTTTTTTGTGCCACTATATGTTTATTAATATTTGAAAAAAAACTTGCTTAGATATTTATGTACTTTCACTTGGTTAAATAATTTTGAAAAATAATTAGTACAGATATTTATTTGTTTTCCGTTACTTAGATTTTATTGAGATGCATGTTCAGATTAATATGACAGGTGATATGTGTACATAGATTTGATCGACAAGTCTGTTCAGATGTATATGTGCCTCTCTATGTACGTTTATTTTTGAAGCCTTGGAAATGCTCATATATTTATGAACTCGACTGTACACTACGGCGACGATTAGCGGCGACGGCTACGCGCTCGTGCATCTACACACACAAGTATGGCCCATTCGCTTTCGTGAGATAAAACAACTGTACTTGGATGCGTGAGGTGTCTTTGGTTAAGTAATAGGTAGGGTTGCAAATAGAAAAAAAACCGAATGTTTTTTTCAAATTTATGAAAAAAAACATGAAAAAAAACCTGGCACCATGGTTTTTTTTCTAAATTAGGTTTTTTTTCAGGTGAACAAAAATATGCCACAATAACGGTTTTTCGTGATTTATTTAACTAAACTATTTTTAGTAAGTGCAAAAAGA
The DNA here is from genome assembly GCA_946894065.1 of Acleris literana. Lineage (NCBI taxonomy): Eukaryota > Metazoa > Arthropoda > Insecta > Lepidoptera > Tortricidae > Acleris > Acleris literana. The sequence goes on along the minus strand of OX335685.1, from coordinate 4,413,162 downwards.
ACTTTAAACCTATTCACTAGAACTATCAGCACTATCAACACTAGTTCGGTCAGCATCAGAATTTCCTGGTTCTTCTTCTGTCTCGTGTCCCACTACAGATTTCATTTATGTTGTTATTAATCAAAGTTGTTAAATGTAATTGGTTTAATGGTTAACATAAAGTCTAAAACAAGTAAAACAACCGTATACAAGTATTAACTGCCTTGCAATTTTTGAGTTTTCATACTTTTGAAAAAAAACGTACTCCAGAAAAAAAAACGGTTTTTTTTCACGGTTTTTTTTCATGTTTTTTTTCAAGTCAGAAAAAAAACCGTTTTTTTACAACCCTAGTAATAGGGCGACGAGTGGTCTAGGCGTTATAATTTTTTCAAATATATATATATATATATATTAACTTGCAATGTTTGTATGTATGTATGTCAGTGTAGGTCACATCTTGCAAGTCAATTTCGAACCAGTTTCCGCCGATGTCAACGCAATATTATGAAATTGCAACAACAAAAAGTATACTTTGAAACTATAACATTATAGCATTGTCATCGGGTTTACATATAATTTTGAAGCAGAAAACTTACATAGCATTGATAGCATACATACGACAGTGAAAGTTACTAAAGTCTGAAATCACTTTGCCCAATGTCGTTACATTGGTTCTTCAGCGGCTCCCCAGAATTGTTATAGAAAAACCTAACCTAACATATAGGTACTATATAAATGGATTCAGAAAAGAAGAGGTAGTTACAGCTTTTCATAAAATATACATGGATACTGACCAGTAATTCGGCGCAGAGAACACCGTGATGCACTTGCCGTCGTGCGCGAGCTCGTACCCGTCGTTCTTGACCTCGTGGCTGCGGATGACGTAGTCGAGCCCGTTGCGCGCCAGGAACGCCGCCGTCACGTCCGGCCCGAACTGGCAGCCCACGCCGCGCTTGGACGGCGCGCGGCCCATCATCGGCTGAGGGTCCGACCAGAGCAGCTCGCACATTATGCCTGGGGAATTACAAAAATAAAATAATCAAGGACCGTATTAATAAACTGATCGGTAACCGTAAACCGCACGAGTTTAGTAATCTGTACTTACCCTCGAGTGATATATTATATAATGCTTTAGATACCTACTACACTTACAAAGAAATAAAATAAAATACAAAAGTAACAAAGATAAATTCTGTCAAGGAAGAAAGAGGCTAGGACGCAAGTGACTAAAGTTGCAAGCCCCAAAGAAGAGTAGCATCCGACTTTGGCCGCGCGGCGACCGGGCGCATGAGGCTGGTGACCAAAATCGACCGTGCAAATGCTCAGTCGCAGGCGATCGCTTGCTGCAATATGAAACAAGTCACCTACGATTTTTATCGACCTGTGTAAATGAGGTGGCGATTCGATTTTTTACAAGCCATGTGACTAGTGACTAGCCCCACGGCGATAGCGTCTCCCGTGAAAAGCCCGCATTATCTGCCTAGTACTATTCGACAACTATGGTTTGGGTTTTGTTATGTTTGCCCGAAAGATCACTTCGAATATTTTCATTTAGTCATTACTTGTTTTGGTTTTTTACCGATTTGACGAATTATCTATTCCGTAATACTGGTTTCGGCGTACAAACAGTTGTCCAATGTAATGGTTTGTCAATTTATCTATTTCCCATTTCTGATTTTACCTTAGTATCATTTGCCCAATGTAACGGCTCGGTTTATTAATAGTTAAAATATTTTTTAAATCGACTTTGCTAACCTATCCGAGTCGGTTCTACCCTGACTCGTCTTGATCGTTGCATTTTCTGGATAAATTACAAGAAAGATCTTTTGGGCAGAAAAAAAAATGACCTCGAATATATTGGTTACTTAATGTGAAGTGGTGAAATAAAAAAAATACGAATCGTGCCATCGGAAACACGTTAAAAAACGAAACGATTTCGGTCAAATGAAATTCGATTAAAAAAAAACGGGGTTGCGATAGGTTACCTTGTAATGTAAATTAATTTTAAGTATCATTGTGTTTTATGATTGAAAAAATGTCCTTCTGCTGAAGTTTCTTGCGACACTCTATATTACCGACATGTAAAAAATAACTTCTTTAAAATGGTAGGTAAATAGGTCAGTCCAACTGAAGTCTGCTTTTGGTTAAAATATTGTTGGACGCCGACTTCAGTTGGACTGACCTATTTACCTACCATTTTAAAGAAGTTATTTTTTGCTTTTTGAAGGCGGTTTTTTGTTTTTTTAAACATTTATTTTATTTTATACTTTTTAGTGATCCTATTTATGCTGTTACTTAGCTCCACTTCTAAATATTAATAAGAAACTATAGAACATTTCAAGCTCGCCGCAGACAACGCCGCGGGAATGTCATAGTCATATTTAAACCTAAATGTGCTTCGTCATAGTCGCTCAACTTCCTTTATCGAAATATCTTATCGCCACCCTTGAAATAGGTACCGTTAAGGAGTTCCGGTGGCCATCTGTGGTCTTCATCATCAGTTCCACTTCACCATATAGTACTTTTCAAAAGCAAATGCATAAGTTACAGTGAAAAATACCAAAATCGCTATAGGTGTGCCTAGAATATTTGAGGAGTTCTCTTGATTTCTCCATGATCCCATCATCAGATCCTGACGTGGTGACAATGGGACCAACTAGAAAGTATATCCATTCGAACAACGAAAAAATTTTTCAAATCGGTCCAGTGGTCTTCGAGTAATCGGGGAACATACATAAAAAAAAAAAACCCGACGAATTGAGAACCTCCTCCTTTTTTTGAAGTCGGTTAAAAAGAGCCCTCATGTGGCCAATTTACTAAATAAATCCTATAAATATTATAAATGTGAATGTTGTGTGTGTGTGTTAGTTTGTTACTCCTTCACGCAGCAACGGCTGGACGGATTTGGATGAAGTTTGGAATGGATATAGCTTATACCCAGGATTAACACATAGGCTACTTTTCAACCGGAAAAGTTATCAAGAGAATAACGGTAATCGAAATTTACGCGGACGAAGTCGCGGATAGAAGCTAGTACTTAGATGTTTTTTTCGTGATGGTAGCTAACTCTCTTTTATCAGGACAGTCATATTGAAAAATACTTTTACATATTTCGAAAGGCAAAAAAAAGGTCGACATTCTCATATCAAAATTGTTGTTTTTGTATTGAATCAACTAATAAAAACTATTCAATTGAGGCACCATGAACTATTGTGTTTAGTAATTAGCATGGGTATACAAAGCACAGTATTTGCCCATTCACTTATCATATTATGTAAAAGCTGTTCACATCCTATCCTAACATTTTTCTATATCTTCAACAATAATAAAATGATATCTATATTTTGTTGTAGTCTTGGAGTTCGGTTTATATTCCTGTATGGTAGACTGACCTAAGATACCCTACCAGTTATTGTGGTTTAGGTTGTGGTTGTTGGATCCTACTAATATTATAAATGCGAAAGTTTGTGTGTTAGTTTGTTACTGCTTCGCTCTAAGATTTAGATGAAATTGACCTTTAACTGACGAGGTATACGTCTCACAGACGTCAAGACTTTTATTTTGAACTTTGTTGCCATGACATAAGTGTTACTTTGCAAATTCTCTGAAAACACCTCGTCAATTGAAGGTTAAGAATGTAGATAGCTTATACCCTGAATTAATACATAGGCTACATGTCACGAAAAATAAGTTCCCGAGGGAATAACGATAACCGAAATCTACGCAGACGAAGTCGCGGGCAGAAGCTAGTTATTTATAAATTACTACCAGAGTACTTTATTTATCTGATCAAAGTCGACTCACCATGAGGTGAAAAGTGTACTAGTTTTCTTTCTCTGAGCATCCTTATCATCATCATCATCATCATCATCATCATCATCATCATCATCATCATCATCATCATCATCATCATCGTCATCGTCGTCGTCGTCGTCGTCGTCGTCATCATCATCATCATCATCATCATCATCATCACCATAATCGTCATCGTCATCGTCATCGTCATCGTCGTCATCATCATCATCATCATCATCATCATCATCATCATCATTATCATCGTCGTCGTCGTCGTCGTCTTCGTCGTCATCATCATCATCATCATCACCATAATCATAATCGTCGTCATCGTCGTCGTCGTCGTCGTCGTCATCGTCGTCATCGTCATCATCATCATCATCATCATCATCACCTCCACCACCACCCCCATCATCATCATCATCATCATCATCATCTAGCCCTTATCCCCATCATTTGTGGTCGGTGTAGCACGTCTTTTTTCTCCAAACATCCCTATCAACCCTTATTCTTCATATGACACTCTTTTAGTTCACCTTCTATGATGTTGTACAAAAACTTACCATCTTCCGGAGGCTGCTTATTCCTGTCCACCTTCCTGATGTCATCCAGCGTGACATCGTCCTTTGAGAATAGTCCACCATGCATCACCAGAACCCGGTTGTTGATACAGTGCGCCAGGGGCAGCCAGTTGTACACTTCGGTGAAGAGGTCCGCCATCTGAGAGGTGTATTTGGAGGTGACTTCACCTCTGAAGCCGTACATGCGATTCATGTCGAGGGTCTCGTGGTTTCCTGAAAAATTGATATGCAAACTAGAGAAATTTGCTGTTAGTCCGCGGTTAGAACACACTATTTTAGGAGTCATACCTTATTCATAAACTCAGAGTAGCTAAAAACTATACTAAAGCGAAAAAAAGTCGTCAGTCTTAGGCAGGATACGAACAGACGCTTCTGTTAAAATTAAAAAATCTGCACAATAGCTAAAGTGTGTTAAAAATATGGTTTGTCCTTATATTTAATTATGACATTTTAACTTGATAGAAAGTGACACATTAAGGAAAGGAAAGGAATAATATGAATTTGTTAAGTTCTTCGTTGAGTTTAGGATTCTTCATCATATATGACTTAATAGTACGAGGGCTGCCTTTTAAGTTCTGTCGTTTGCAAAACTCCCGTGATTATTTAAAAAAAAACTAGTATCATCTTAAAATATTTGAATTTAGAATTCAAAAACAGTAGAATGTCTCGAGATCGGCCGATTCGTTTTAGTACAGCGTCGGTTCAAAGTTGACAAGTCGGTTGTGAAAATGGAAATTTCGAAGGAAAATTTACGTGCGATAATATTTTACAACTTTAAAAGGGGTTTAACGCGTCTTCAGTGCTTTGAAGAGCTGACTACAGTTTTTAAAAATGAAGCACCATGCATCCGGACTGTGGAACGTTGGTATTTGGAATTTCAACGTGGTTGCTCTAGTCTTAGTGATAGGCATCGTGAAGGCCGACCAAAAACAGCTGTAACCCAGGAAAACATTGATGTTGTACGGCAACTGATCGTCGAAGATCGCCATGCGACATACCGCGAGAAAGAAGCTTCATTAAGCATTTCAGGCACCAGTGTTCAAAATATATTGCATGATCACTTAGGTGTAAAAAAAATGATCTCACGCTGGATACCACATTTACTTAGTGAAGACCAAAAAACGGCTCGCGTTAGATGGTGCCGCAAAACTCTGCGGCAATTCAACCGAGGAGACTCTAAACACGTTTATGACATTATCAGTGGTGACGAATCTTGGATATATGCCTACGATCCGGATTCTAAACAGCAGTGGACTGTTTGGGTGTTTCAAGATGAGCCAAAACCGACCAAAGTAATACGCTCACGGAGCACTTCGAAAAAAATGGTCGCCACGTTTGTAGCGAAAAGTGGCCACGTTGCGACCATCGTGCTCGAAGATCGTAAAACAGTTAATGCTTACTGGTATACCACTGTTTGTTTACCAGAAGTTATCGGCGAGTTCCGAAAAAATAACCCAAGACGTGGTATAGTACTGCACCACGATAATGCTAGCTCGCACACCGCCCGGCAGACAATTGCGTTTTTAAAAGAACAAAACGTCGATAAAAAAACAAAAAAACCGCCTTCAAAAAGCAAAAAATAACTTCTTTAAAATGGTAGGTAAATAGGTCAGTCCAACTGAAGTCTGCTTTTGGTTAAAATATTGTTGGACGCCGACTTCAGTTGGACTGACCTATTTACCTACCATTTTAAAGAAGTTATTTTTTGCTTTTTGAAGGCGGTTTTTTTGTTTTTTTAAACATTTATTTTATTTTATACTTTTTAGTGATCCTATTTATGCTGTTACGTAGCTCCACTTCTAAATATTAATAAGAAACTATAGAACATTTCAAGCTCGCCGCAGACAACGCCGCGGGAATGTCATAGTCATATTTAAACCTAAATGTGCTTCGTCATAGTCGCTCAACTTCCTTTATGGAAATATCTTATCGCCACCCTTGAAATAGGTACCGTTAAGGAGTTCCGGTGGCCATCTGTGGTCTTCATCATCAGTTCCACTTCACCATATAGTACTTTTCAAAAGCAAATGCATGAGTTACAGTGAAAAATACCAAAATCGCTATAGGTGTGCCTATAATATTTGAGGAGTTCTCTTGATTTCTCCATGATCCCATCATCAGATCCTGACGTGGTGACAATGGGACCAACTAGAAAGTATACCCATTCGAACAACGAAAAAAATTTTCAAATCGGTCCAGTGGTCTTCGAGTAATCGGGGAACATACATAAAAAAAAAAAAAAAAAAAAAAACCCGACGAATTGAGAACCTCCTCCTTTTTTTGAAGTCGGTTAAAAATTTGGATCACCCGCCGTACAGTCCAGACTTAAGCCCTAATGACTTCTTCACTTTTCCAAAAATCAAGCAACGACTTCGTGGTCAACGGTACCGGACGCCTAAAGAAGCGGTTGAGGCATACAAAACGGCCATTTTGGAGACCCCGACTTCGGAATGGAATAAGTGTTTTGAAAACTGGTTCGATCGAATGAAAAAGTGTATTACATATCACGGTGATTACTTTGAAAAACAATAAATACCATTTAACACTTAAATTGTCTTTAGTTTTTTCAAACGACAGAACTTAAAAGGCACCCCTCGTAAGTAGTTTTAAGCAGGATTATAACAGCACTTGGCTAAGCTTAAGAAACAAGTTAGTAATAATAAAATAGTGTTGTGGCAACATGCACCAACTGTTTTCCATAAAAATCTTTTTACAAGTGTTCTCTCATCTAAAATAGACTCAGGAACTACTGAATGCTAAGCTCCAGTAAGACAGGCCGTGCCATAGTCTGAACGACGAACGTATAAATCGTGCTGACATTGACTAATAGGTTTCACCCATTTATGGCAGGCAGACAAGCTATAATGGCCGATTTACATGGTTCCACCAAAAGCATGCCAGTAGAAGTACATTGCGTCGTTACAATAGTTCTCGCCTCAAACGTAAACACAAACTCGTCAATGTACTTCTACAGCTGGCATGCTTTTACTGGACCAATGTAAATCAGCCATAAGTTTATGGGCGTCATCAATGACCAGCAACTTCTGTTGTAGGTAAATAGAAGCAGTACATTTCATTAAAAAGAAGAAACATAAATTTTATCTGGAATAATATGCAAAGACGAGAATGACGGCGAAAAATGATTCTTATGATAAAGTACGGCACTTACCTCTGGACATGTAAAAGTGATCAGGGAACAGCAGCTTAAAGCTGAACAGGGTGAAGATGCACTCCACACTGAATGACCCTCGGTCCACAAAGTCTCCGTTGAATAGATACGGGTTGGTCTCAGAAGGCAGACCGTTGAGTGCGAATATGTTCATAAGGTCATAGAACTGGCCGTGGATGTCTCCGCAAACTGTGAATTTCGCTTCATCGGGCACTTTGATGTCTATGAGGGAGGTTTGCTTTTGTAGATAGGCTTTGACATCTATCAGGATCTGTTGGTAGTAAAGTGCTTGTTGAGTCAAGTTAATAGAGTTTAAATTTAAGTGGTTCCAACAGAAGACCAGCACTGACTAAAGTCAGCCTTATGCTGGTGTTGGGACCATTTCATGACTACATTTTTCTTGTGCGTATTAATCTGTCCTTTGTTATGTTATGATAGAAATAGTTTTTTTTTCTTTCTTTCTTTCTTTCTAAATAGAGGCCAAAATATAAGAATAATAGACGCTTTTACAGGTATCATAGTATCGTAGCACTTACAGTGATTAGTAACATTTAATTTAGCGAAATTAATTTTATACTCCTTATACAATATGTGTAACTCAATATTTGTAAATTGATACAAATTACGATAATAATAATGACTTGAATGGGTAAGGATAATATAATAATGTATTAACAAACAAAGAAATAAATTTGAATGTTTGCTTTGAAATGAATACCTACGTAGTCAATAAACATAAGTACTTAGACATGTGTTTTTTTATGACTGTGCTACAATAAACATTGAACATCATATTTCGTAGGATAAGTATCTATTTTGCTGTGTCAGTTAACTTTTTTAAGGGTAATAAATTTAACGGAAAGCAGGATGGATACAATTTTATTTGACATTAATATCATTATCGGTGAATATGTTTCCGAGTAATCTATTTATTGCTGTAAACTTCATACCTAAATAATAAGCATTAAATTATTGGCGAAAGGCAAGATCTAAGATGACAAGTGGTCTTAGTCAATGTATGCGAAGACAATTTCTAAGTTAAGTTTACCTTGTAAGCATATTTCTTGTGTAATTTTTTCTGTTGCTTGTAAAATTGCATGAGCTCTGTCACAAACTTCAGGGTCACCTTCCCATCTTCAAGGGCTGGGCCTTCATACTCATCTTCAATTGCTGATGAGAAATAATAGGTATACATTTAAATTATTGTACATAGCTGTTGCCCATAACTCTGTCCGCACAGAAAAGTACAACATAGCTTATGTTACTCAGGGATAATGTAGCATTCTAATGGTGAAAGAATTTTTCAAATCGGTCCAGTAGTTATTGCGCCTATCCAATTCAAACAATTTCAATTAGCCTTTATTCCAATGACCAGCATTAATACATTTCATATGTTTTGGCATGCAATACAATATATATTGTAAAAAAAATTACTTTGATGAATAAATAAACTAAACTAAACTGACTAATATTCATTAAGTATTGCTATTTGCTTGGTCATGCTGTCGATTCTCGACATAGGCCTCCTCTAGTGTCCTCCACATTTTCCTGTCTTGTGCGACCCTTCTCCATTGTGGTGGGAAGTCATCTTCCCATCTTCGCACCTGTCTTCCTCGACTCCTTTTCCCATCCCTTGGGTACCATTCTGTGATTTGTTTTGTCCATTTGTGTAACTTTTGACTTTAGTTGACCGACACAAGATTACTTTTCGAAGTAATGAAATTTGACGTGGGCCTTATGAGGTTACAATATTATTAGTGTAGATAAAAGGAGTATCTGCTCTGATTTTATGATTAATTGTAAGATAAAACAAGTTAATTCACATGTTACAATCAAGCAAAACATTGCTGTTAAAGGTTTGTAACATGTGAATTATCTTTTTTTACATTTCTGTATTTTATTGTTACAGGGGACACATGCCAGGAAAAATATTGTCTAAGTAATTCACTTACTGCCGCACTCAGAGACGACAATTAAATTTAATGCTTGATTAGAGTTGCTGGTGTTACTTTCTTTGCTATAGCAATAGAATAAGACAACACGTCACTAAACAAGCATTAAATTTAATTGACGTCTCTGAGTGCGGCAGTTAAACTAGTTAATAATGCATGAAAATAGTTAACAATAGTTAATAGTTAGTTAGTTACTAAAACTAATAGAAAACTGAGATACAATATTTTTTCACAGATATAAATAGCTTTAGGAGACAGTTTATTAACTCTTTAAAATAAAAAATATATCAGAGTATTTACATACACAAATAACTTTATCATGAAATTACGCAGGAATTAATTGTGAATTTGCATGGCAAGCTTTCCTTCTAATGAGCCCATATACTATCAGCCGAGCCAACAGGCCCAGAGGGAAGCCACTATATGTTAGAATTGAGCACATAAATAACTTTATCAATCTAACGAATAGCTGTCTATCTCAGCCCTTCTATTAGACTGTTAGTCTATGGGGCTCATGAACAATCTGATTCATACTTACTCATCGAGTCCAGGTTGATGGAATCTGCGATATTCACTTCCTTCTTGTCCACCGAGATAGCCTTTTCAAAAGCTATCTTCTTAACTATTTTATTGCATTCATTGTATTTCATTTTTGCATCTTGGTCGTTTGGCCTTACTTTGGTTACCTGAAAATATAATAAGGAACAAGTTGTAAAATACATTAATGAACAAAGGGAATCCCTTTTCAAAACACAAATTATTATAATGGAGGATGATCCCTGTAACCGCCACATTTCATGACAGCAAGGCAGATTAAGAGATGATTATTATTTAAACTACTGGACACTGTCACAATGTTTCTATCAATGTACTATTTATGAAAAGTCAGAGAAACTCAAGAAATATGTGTTTCTGTGAGCAGCTACATGGACCTTCTTAGACTGATCCTACTATAGGTTACTACATCATTCATAATGTGTCCAAACAAAGGGAAGATTAGTTGAGATGTAGGCTTGGATTAATTGCAAGTTTAAAATGAACTTGAGTGTCATACAAAGTGCTTGATAGAAGTACTTACATATTCAAAATCCTTAAGAGCTAGTTTGTACTTCCCTAAAGACATATGCGCCGCCGCTCGCCTATAATAGGCCTTCGTATAGCCCCGATCAAGCTCGATAGCCCTTGTCGCATCGGTGAGCGCATAACCAAAATTCTCCAACCGCAAGTTAGATATGCTTCTATTAGCGTAATAAACAGCATTATTAGGGTTCTTTTCTATCGCTTGCGTATACAATTCAATAGCTGAATTGTAATTCTGTTCTGAAATTGAGGTTATGTCAATCATTTTTTTATTCTATTCTTGACACGATCAATAATGAAATGTCATATTTTTTAAGCCTTTAAAAGTGATTATATATCGTTATTTGAGTAATACTTACTTTTAAAATATTCGTTCGCTTCGTTTTTGCATACATCAGCGGCTTCGATATCTTCGTTAGACACAGGCCCGGTAATTTCTTCGTTACTAGCCATTGTTCACGTTGTTAGAATAAAATTAAAGCTTTCAAGAGTGACTTAGCGCTTAATCATACGAAATAAAATGTGATTTTCTCACATACATTTACATGCTTTCCGCACTTTCAAGAAAAAGTGATTATTAGCGAATGAATGATTTTTTATTTATGAATGAACGAAAGAGTCGTGCGTGATCAAGGGAGAACGAAAATAATGAATTTATCGATATTTTTCTTGAAATCATAGTTTTCGCACGTGACCGATAATTTACACTGAGGTTTTAAATAACATTATTAGTGTGGCTGTCGATTATTGATTATTAAATAAGCACAAGTTAGCATGTAAGTTTTCATTTGGTTAAATTAACTTAATATGAAGCTTAGTGACAACTATTACAATGAAATTTAGAAACAAGTCAACTGTTATATCGACACTTTATTTGAATGTTTATGGACATCCCTATCAGCTACAATGTTGCCATCATAGCAAGTTACATCTGTCAGGTGCGATCATAAATAATAAAATGATAAGAAATGGTCGCGTTCGCAAATTAAGTTGATAAAATTTACTGTAATCGCAGACTCTTTGGTTATTTAGCTTTGTTCGTTTTACCCCGTTTTTTTCATCCGGACCACTTGCCCTAAAATTAATTTGCTTAGTATGTAACTGTATGTTACTCTCATTAGAGATATTTTTCCAATTTCATGCCATATTATTAATATTGGTCTATTTTAGTATCCGTAATTTGGCAAAAATTGGCGTAAATTTTTGAATTAGCACAAAAAATACCAATAAAAAAAACACTAAAAATGAACATTATGGCATGTTCGCTGTGTAGAACACTGTCAAATTAAGGGTTTCAGGTACCTAATTCGTACTGATGTTCACTGTGAACCACCATCGGCTGAAGCGTATAGGAGTGTTGGATTTTTATATTCAAAGGCCCTAATTGAAAATCAAAGTGTGAAGTTACGTTAGCTCCATCTCTTTCTCTCGATTTAGTCTCTAATGACGAGTGACAGGGATGGAGCTAACGTAACTTCAAACTACGATTTTCAAAGTAGGGCCTCTGTATCTATAAGATCCTTGGGCCTCAAGTATTATCTTTGTTAGTTTTTACTTTACATTCGGTTTTCGATAAGTTCGTAGATCAAAACATTAAAAAAAAACAACAAGTATGAAAACACATCTGTATTTTAATTTTATTTACATAATTTACAAAATACTTAAATAAAACATAATATATTATGTGTTAATGATGATGGGCACCTATAGCTAGGCAAAAAACGAGTTTGGAAATAATGAAGGCGTTATTCAGTGAAATTGGCAACATGGACCAGTTTTGATCCAAACAAGCATTATGTGACAGTTGCCACTTCAGAATATTGTAGTTTCACATGTCACCGCGCCTACTTTTTGCCAAGCTAGATATAATAAAAAGGTATCTATCTACATTATTATTTATATGAACATTTGCAGAATTACACAGACTAGAGTTACTATCAAACTACTCGTGAGAAGTTCTGATGAGCTAGGTTCGATGCAGTTCTCGTGCTCTATGGTGATGAAGTAGCTCTGGTGAAGCTCCTCCCTAGTTGCCATGAAGTTGTTAATGGATGTCACAGCACTGGCTGGTAAGTCCCTCGTCCGACTGAGCTTGAATGCAACCACTGAAAAGAAAAGAACAGCGTTATATAAAACAAATTTGATTGTGTGAAATGTCTGGTGGGTCAGTCCAAATATTCAGAATATAGAGCCCGAACAGCAAGTGGTGACACAAGTATTTTTCTCAAATTTTTCATATGGCAACAATTTTACCTATGAAACAAGCTATCACATTATGAGTAGGTACCTACATACCTACATACACCTATCCAGTCGCTATGCATTTCTTGTTTACCAGCTAGTGATATTTCGAATTTGCCGCCTTTTTTTGTGTCACCACATCACTCGATGGTCGGACTAAACTTTCACTCCTGTTAAGGTTTCGCCAATGTCGAGTTAAGTATAGACACTCCCATGGACTTCTTACAGAAATAAGTCCATGGATATCACAAGCGAGGACAATTGTTCGGTAAAAGAGAATTTTGTCTAATGGACTAAACAGAAGGACATGGGGTTAGCTCCACGCGACACTACAGTCTAAATCTACAGTATAAATATGTATACACCTTAGTACCTTGTCTATTTAATGTAAGATACAAACTGCCATAAGAATTATCACAGCGATTACCTAAAGTGACAAGGTACTAAAGTTTATACATATTTATGAACTCGACTGTACTTAAAGTAAAAAGATTGATTAATACTTATACCGCTAAGTATGTCATTATGTAAGGTCAGGTGAGGCAAGTGCGTCAAATCAACAATGTCTCCTAAAAAATATATATTTTGTCGAATTTTCCTCAACTGAGCATTTCTTAAAAAATTGACACTTTGAGTGACCTCTCCAAATTTAAAAAAAAAATATTGTAGGCAGGTAAAGAACATCAAACTATGCAATAATTAAATAAATAATATTCTAATTAGAACACATTAGAATATCATTTAATTATTGCATAATTGTGCAAGTTGTGGTTATAGAATTATCAACAAGTTTTTAGAGATGTTTGTAATTCTGTAGCTCTGCCTACCCCACTCTGGGAACGAAGGCGTGAGATTATGTATGTATGTATGTAGTTTGATGTTCTCTACCCACCTACCTTTTTTTTTTAAATTTGGAGAGGTCACTCAAAGTGACTGGGTAAAACCATATTGCCTTCGACATGCTATCGTATTGTTTTAAAGTCAACCGCCATTACTGACAAATAAATAAGAGCTATATCGTAACGTCGAAAGTACGATACGTCAAAGGCAACGGTTTTTCAACTACTTACCTACTTTGGTCTTTACTCGTAGCGCTATCTTTAATACTTTGACTTACGCAAACTAGGCGCGTAGTTAGGCGCGCGCCAGACTAAAGAGGCGTAAGACGCGGACGCGTCGGCGTCGCTGCGTCCCTTTAATGAATTTTCAACCAAAATGTATAGAAGCTAGCTTCGCGTCCGCGTCTTACGTCTCTTCTGTCTGGCCCGCGCGTTAAGTCGTCGAGTGGAATTGACTTTGGCGTGAAAGGTACACAGCTCCCACAGTTTTAAACGTTGAAAAGTACCTATTTAATAATTTTCAATTAAGGGTGATAGGATGTCGTTTGTTGTCTTACCAGAGCGTTGGAACTGGTTGATATTCGTGCAAGTATACACTACGGAGTACGTCACGTAGTCAGAATGCAAGATATACAATGTTGAAGTTGTGGTTTCTGAAAAAAATAATTAAACTCTCCTTAACCGTAATCAAGTACTTAGTTAGGTACTCGGCTGTCATTGAGAAAATAAATTGGTTACCTACTCTGAATACAATACTAGTAGTTTACGTGACGGTTGCGTAATGCTAATTACGCAGAGTCTCGTACAATACTTTGTCTACACATGATCTACACATATATTATAAGTACTCTAAGATGGGTTCAGAAGCCGAAAGGCAAATGACCAGCAATACCTTACCTGTGGTAGTAGGTGACAGCGATGACAGCTGTAACGTAATTTTGAAATTACGTTATCGAATATTGTAAGGTAATGAGATCCAAATTTGGAACATCTTCCAAAAGTAACAGCTGTCATCGCTGTCACCTACTACCACAGGTAATGCTGGTCATTGCCTACGGGTTTTGAACGCATATAGAGGACTTATGATATGAGTGTAGATAAAATCATTTACTTATTATTACCTACTGGATGATAACTTTGCACAAATTGACGTAGTCCCAAACTGAGCTCTAAGCTTGTACCTACACAGTCAAGGGTATAAATATGTATACGTACCCCAACGTCTCAAAAATATGTACAGAGACCTTATTGCTATGGCCAACGTGACACAAAACCCAACATTACGTATCAGTTGCATTAATAACTTGAATCCATTTCATGAAGTCCAGTAAAAGTTTTAACATACCGTTAGTACCCTGAACAGGCAACGTGACAATCAACTTCGCACCGTCAACCTCCGCTGTCCCCTCAACGGTGTATAGATTTCCATCTATCATCTCCCAGTTCAGAACTGTCTTTACTTCAGTTTGTTCGTTGTAACTGTACCTCGCCCCTACGCAAGTCCCACTGCTAGACACTTCAGGGTATGGGTACCGCTCGATTTGGTACCATGTGCCTGTGTACTGAAAGATAAAAAAAGTCCGTCGGTTAGGCTATTTAAAAAAGATACAGTAAGTTTTTTGGTGGGTAAACAGCTTCTAAAGTCTTTCGGGACTCGTATCTTGAGACCGAGTCAGAGATAAATAAAAACCAGAAGGTCGTTTTAAGAGCTGTCACACTTGTAGATTAACACTTTCACTACCAGCCCACGAATCAAATTCCCAACCACACGCCAGCGTAGCGGTAAATAGTAGGTACTATAAGTACCCGGCAATCGAGTAGTGCGGCGAGGAAACCACATCATAGAATATCCCATAGTCGGGTACTTGGCAGTGAATGTGATAAAAGTACTTTAAAAAAAAATCTAGCTTTGTAGTTAAAGCCACAAAAAAAAAGATAAAGCGACATGAAATAAGGAATTCCGGAATATTTTTCTTGTAACCATAAATTATTAAACCCTAAATTATTTTTATTTAAGTTTTATAATATTTAGTGTCTTTGATGGTCTAGACAATCAAATACCAAGTTACACCACATAATTATGAACAGTTCACGACTGGCCTCTATGGATTCCCATAATAATAATATCCTTTGACCCTGATTTCCAAATCTCTAATACGGCTGACTTAACAAATAACCGCTTACCATAGCCGGGTTGAAGTCCTGTACGGTCGTAATCTCCTCGTCGCATTGACCAGGAAGTACGACGTCTTGGCCTGTAGGTTCCGGGTAGTGGAAGCAGGCGCTGTCACTCTGGTCGACGGGCAGATAGAACTGGTCGTAGAGAACTTCGTTGGCGCTGATGATGGGCGCCATAGTTTCTTGAGCCACTTCTGACAGTGAGCGGGTTTTGCTGTGTTTGGCGCTCCATACTGAGAATAAAATGACGTTTAATTTGGTATTCAACAACAAAAGGCTTCTCTAGCGTATTTTTATTAAAAGTGAGTTAATATTTATAAGTACTTAACGAGTATCTTATTTATGCATTCTCAACACCATTGACGGTTATATCCGTACCAGAGGTGATCGAGTACGAAGGTTAAATCAGTCACAGTTGGCATTGCGAAAGGACTTCGCCTGTTTCCGAAGGGTTAAAATATAGTTAAAGTTCGTAGTACGTTTTAGCTGATGACATTTGTACTTGAGCCTAAAGCACGAACTCATGGTTTAACATTAAATTATGCTACCTATATTTAGAAAGGGTCCACTGGTAAACTTACCTCGTCTGTATTCTCCATTTTCAAGGTTACTACACGCGTAGAGAATTGAATATGTCTCGTAATCAGTGTCCAAGACCCACAATTCTGGAAGAAAATAATTCTTTAGTTAAATTAGTTTTATGTTTGCCAGATTGAAAGCAGCCAAAACATCATCAGCTGCCTTTTTTAAACAGGACAACGAAGGCTTTGATAAAATAAGAAAACGCCATCAGCCGACCAGAGACCATTTTAGGAGTTGAAAAAACCTGCTAAGTGGAACTTAGCAGGCTGAGTAGAGTTAGAAAAAGAGATAGAGCTAAGGAAGTCATACATCACTTTCCCATTCACTCCCTGGAACTTCACAGGCAAGACCTAAGGGCCACGCTCAGGGAACCCGCGACTAAACGAGTGCTTCATGAAAATTATAAGCCTATAGTTTGACTTCGGGGTCTTTCCGTGTCGTAATAAGCGACAACCAAGGTGAATTCATTCATGTTGATTCCATATTCAGCAGTTCACAAAAAGCAACCTGCCCCAGGCAAGTTTTTACTTCTAAAAATTCCTGTACCTTCAACCTGCCCATTGCTCAAGGTCTTCTGGAGCCTGCCATTAGCAGAAGCAGTGACGGTGCTGGTGGCGACCTGACCAGTCAGGTCAAACACGTTGGTATCCACAACTTGGAAGCTACTGCCAGCTGCACTGAACTGGGAACTGATGCATTCTCCGACGTCTATATCCGAAGGGTAACGTTCAATCTCGTGCCACCAGCCTAAGTACTGCAATAAAAAAAAAAAGTTTCATGACGCATTGAAATTAGTCTAGAGAGTGGTAGACAGCTAACTAAACCTTATAAGGCAACTACGGTACGTTTACGTTTATACTTCTAGTTTCGTCACTTTCGTCAGTATCAAGGGTCAACTCAAGACTACAATTCCAAGAGCCTTATTAAATTGAACCTGACTGAGAAGCCAGTCTCAAGTTTTTTTTATTGCCATCGACAAAAAACAGGGGTCCACTTGATCAGAAGTGGTCAGATTAAACGTTAAGCCATAGAAAACTATCATTTTTGACGCATCTGGAGACGAGCATTATTTTATTACAGCCGAGATCAGTTTATTAATAGGTATTGACCTAAAAATTCAGTTTAAAAATACGGCCCTTACTAACAAACTAAAATATTAACGAACTCGTCTTGACTGAGATGCCCGTCTCAAGTATTTAAGACAAGTATTACAGTCGAATTTCTGACGTGTTTTGGGACGGGCCCTTCAACAAATCGCACTGCTAGATCAAAACAGAGGTAACTCAAAATAAAACTGTATTTTAAAATCAACTTTAATATAACTTCTACGAACTTGAAACAACACTAGCAAGGATTTTGAGTTGATACTGTTTTGATCTAGCAGTGCGAAATATTAGTTTATTAATACGGTCCTACGACTGCAATTGCGTTGCCCACCGTGAGGACCCATCCTCACACTGGAACCCAACAATGCGAACAATAGTGTTTAGTGCTAGATTAAAGGATAAGGACGTAGATATCCAGACGGACCCTGCAAAAGGTCCTATCACCACTAAATGGATAGCGTAGATTTAAATAGTCAGTACCCTGGATATATCAAATCCTGCCATGCCAGTGGGCTCTTCACACAGTCCTCTGAACAGCACTGCTGCATCAGGGTTTAGCTCTGGCACGTAGAAGCAATCCTCATCGCTTTGGCTGGTTGGTTGGTAGTAGTCTTCCAAAAGACCCCTCGTGTTACTGATCACGTTATCGATGATGGTGTTGGCTTCGGTGCTGAGAGTAGGCTGTCTGCTGAGCTTCCAACTATAAACTGAACAGAAGGTGAAAATTTGGTAAAGATTTTGAAATATACGTAGAGGCGATCGGCTGTTTGCCTACTTTGCGATTCCTTATGGAACCCTAGTAGCCAGGCTACTTTTCCTTACTTTAACTAAAATTTATATAGACACGCTTGCGCTGTTGCCTACGACTTCGTTAGCGCAGAAGTCATGCATCGCTATTCCTTAAGCATCTGTTCAATTTTCTGAGATAAAAAGTGCCGTGTCCTTCCCTGGTGGAGCTATCTCCATACAAATGCGTAACAAACTAACAAGCAGAGTAAATTATAAATTCAAAAGTTTTAAAGTTAGTTAGTATGGATATAAATATCAGGGAAAACAATCTAAGATTACCTCTAGCCTACTACTCTGCCTGTTAAGGCAAATAGCAGTATCTCAAATAAAACTCTTGAAACAGTCACAACCTTATTTCTAACAAGAGAGGATTGAAACTACTTTGGCAATCGAATCTGAGATAATGCTTATTGGCTTAGAAGGACAGTCTGTTGGCACTAGATTAAACTAGACCTGATCCACCACGATTAAATCTATAAATACCTTCGCTGTCACCACTATCCAGATCCCTGCAGCTGTACACCAGGGCAAAGTTGTAGTAGTCAGTTTCAAGGACGTAATAATTTGTTTCTGCAACCACTGGAACACAAATTTATGGTCGGTATGAGAATTTTATAATAAGGTCAGGGTACCCTTCTTTACCAGTATCTTTAAAGCTTTAATAACCCTTAAACTATTAACATATTGGAAACTTTAAACTATGTTCTGAACTAGTATAGAAGGGGCTTTCTTCGGCTGTAATATTTACGCCAAGATCTGGGACAACCTGTGTACATTTGTATGATAAATTTAAAACTTCGAAGGACTCACCTCCATTATCGAGAATGAAGGTAACACTCAAAAGACCGCTGCCATCAGTGCTGGCAATCACGGCTGTGCCTTCCCTGGTCTCCAGGGTCTGGTTGAAGACGATCGTGTTCAGCACATCCACTGGCGCTTCGCCGTTACCTTCACTGTAATGCGCTCTGGAGCATTCGCCCACCTGGTCTCTTTGAGGGTACTTGGAGATTTCTAACCATCTTCCTAGGTACTACGGAAACAATAATGGTGTTTAGGAAATAGTCAAAAATTTCAGGCTTATTTTCTTCCATTTTTATTTGGACATCTGCATACTAACCCCCTAAATTATAAACGTACAATAAAACTATTTTTGTTAAAATATGCTTTATCACTTTTTGTCAAATTCAAACGTCATACTGAAAGATAAGAACGAACCATATTGTAAGTATAGTTTAGTTATAGTGTATGTATTTAAATGTTTGCGACGCTAAGGTGAACAGGATATATTTTCCAGATATGGATGCCTCGACGTCATGTACCAGAAGAGAGTCATTTTCATGCTAGGGGAAATAAAGAGCCAGTGAGTCACGGGATGAAAAGTTTTTACCGCCGCCCATGGACACCCCAAGAAAGGAATCGCCGATATACCTATTACCCGCCTTTGAGAATAGAGAATGCGTAACCCTACTTTGAAAAACGAAGTTCGAAGTTACGTTGCTCTATCCCTTTCTCTCGATTTAGTCTCGAGTGAAGAATGACAGGGACTTGGCACCCGAAGTTTCGAATTTAGTGATTCGTGCTAACCAATAAAGCCAGTGGCCCTAGACAAGATACGTGGCGAGATTGTTATCGTTATTGAAAATGTATAGAATCCACGTAAGCTGGCGGATGATCGTGTCATGCGCTTATGTCAGTTCCATACACTTTGATAGTTTTCGAAAATCGTTTTCGATAGCGTTAAGCATCTTGTCTAAGGCCTCAAGTCTCTTGAAGGTCCTAAGCGTTACGGTCCTTTTATTAACAACAGAAAGCAATAAAATGCTTGCCATTAAAAAAAAAGTAATGTATTATGACAACCGAACGATTTAATTCCAGAAATTAAAGTCAGCCTTATAAGTAGATGGACACTTTAGTGCTTTGTCACTTTGAGGTTACGTTTGAACTTCAGCCCTAATTTGTTATAGGCATTAAAGCAACAAGGTACTAACGTGTGTAGCTCATTATAAGAGTGTACTGTATTCCTTGGTACTTACTGCACTAGCATCAAAGTTGGCTTTGGCTTGTATTCTGTCGTCACACGGTCCTGGCAACACAACAGCTGCTGGTGGCTCGTCGAAGACTGGGTAGTAGAAGCACCCGTCGTTGGTCTGATCCGTGTACTCATAATAACTTTCATGCAAGTCTGTATTGTTTCTCACTACTTCATCAATCCTGTTGATGGCCGATTCGGACAAACCTGATCGTGATCTGCTGAGTTTCCAGCTGTAAACTGTAGAAGAAAAATATAAACTTCTTTAGTTTTTTTGTTGGTTGTTGATGGTTGAAGTATTTCATCCATATAATTTACCTTATCAGTGGTCCTAGAAAAACTTAACGCTATCGTAAGCAATTTTCGAAAACTGTCAAACTGTATGGAATAGGCTATTTGACTAATTTTAGAAAACCTTTTTAAATGATTCTTTATTAAATAACAAGCACACTACATTTATATTTCCTTGAGATTCTACTGTATTCTCACTAAAAATCCAAGTTAAAGTTTAAATTTTCAAAACCGCCCTAAAATCGCTGTTTCTGTCATGGCGCTGGTCATATGACAAGTGTGACGTCACTCGCAAGTAAACAATAAACAATCATTTGAAGAGATATGCCCTTATGATCTGTAGTTACTTGCGTGTGACGTCACCAGCAAGTAACCACAGCTGCAAACCAATCACATAGCGTTTCTGCCACAGATAAAATTTCAAAAAATATTACAATTTTTTTCGTGTAATTTCCAAAAAAATATGCATAATTTAGTTTCAAATAAAGTGAAATATGTGGTTTTACGCTATTATCTGATAGGATGACCACAATTTGTAGTATATTTTCAATGTGGTAAAATAGCCTATTGAAGTATTGACACAAGAGCTTGACGCGACCGTCCAGTAGCTTACGTCAATCATATACATTTTCGACAACGATAACGTTCGTTGAATGCATCTCGTCTTTGGCCAGTGAACAGTAAATATCGTCGATGTGTGCAGTCTCTGGTTCCTTACCGCTTAAACTTTCTTTATACAGTTTGTTGGAGCCGTTTTATACATGCTTATAAGACACCAGACAGTACTGATTAGTTCTAACGATCATTATAGTCGCGCCGTCCTAAGAGGTTTAATTTGACAGCTGTCAACGCAGTTTAAAATATAATCTCAAACATGTCTCAAACCAGGGTTGCCAACTTTTCCAGCCGCCAACAAATTTAATCTGGTCATACTTGGTCAAATCGAATAAAAAAACCACGGTAAGTATCAATGAAAGAGTTTTATTAAGAAAAATACAGATGTATCAACTTAACAAGTATGTAAAAACAAAATGTAGGTGGTTTTAACATTTTTGACCAGTAGGTAATTTTCCTGCACCTGTTCTTAGAAATTCTTCAAACTTATTATAAACAGGTTATATTATAGTTGAACATCACCATCAATTCCGCCTTCAACATTTCCACTTTCGACGATTTCTTTCGTCCTGCCAAATATTTTTCATGACGCTAAATATACGTTCTACGAACTAACCGGCGACGGTCGCCGGCGAATTAGCAACGTCGCGTTCACAATTTTATCTGACCGGACAAATTGCATCCGGTCGGAAGTTTGCGACCTGACCCAAACAATCCCTTCTAAAACCCAACAGTCCGTTCGAAAACCTATTTCCAGTTCCAAGCTCTCAAATCCAGCCTTTTGGAACGGTGCGACTGTAAATTTAATGTTTCCTTAATTGGCGTACTGTCACTTTGTACGGTCGGCCTAGTAAGTAGGTGCACACTTTTGTACTATGTCGCTTTAACGCCTTTGTCAGATTAGTGCAGCAGAACAAACGTAACGTTAAAGTGACAAAGCACATATATCTTGACGAATTAGAGTGACGTTACGTGCCCGGGCAACACTAACGGGAAACGCCGTCAATAATCGCGATGGTAGACGTTATTACTAAAGCAGTGGTTCCTAACCTTTTTCCGTCCACGGACCCCTAGGAAATCAAGCGCAAATCCATGGACCCCTTAATATAAAAAATAGCAATACATTTCATAGCATTTATTTTAGTACTTACCGCAAATGCAAAAAAGAAGTACGTAACGTATTTGTTTTTAATATATACAAGGGAAGAGAATGCCTTTTCACAGAGGTATGTGGCTCGGTCTTGGACTCCGCTCGCTGGAGCACGTTCGCCATGCTTAGTAAGCGTAGCGATTACGAGACTTTTAGTGGCATTTATTTATTATTGTTAAATGGTCCATAGGTGAGACTTCGGCGGACCCCCGTACATATACTCGCGGACCCCGGGGGTCCGCGGACCACAGGTTAAGAAACACTGTACTAGAGGCATACGGCCTAGTGTGGCCCTAGTAACAAAAAGTGTTCTAATGAAACATTGTTACTTATGAATATCTTGCAACTGGACATAAGTGTATGCATATGACGCTGACTGTACACAGTTTAATGATAATACGTACTTTGTTTACTGTCTTCGCCCGCGTCCAAGCAGCTGAACAGAATCGCGTATTCTGTATAGTCCGTTTCTAAGACGTACAGAGTCACCTCAATGGAAACTGGAAATCAAACAAAGTCTTAAGGATCATAATTCACAACACATTATAAAGAGAAGTGATTAATTTGTACTTATATCTAATGAGTGTAAGCAATTTGGGTGTACCGCGTTGACACTTTTAAATGACCGTCTCACACAAATTGACCTAGTCCCAACTAAGCCTAAAACCCCAAATGCGTTATCAACCCTGCGGAGTAAGATGGAATGCCTCTACGCTAGTTATTTAACCAGTTGTCTTATACCAACACTGAAATACAAAAAAGCGAACACTCGTGCCTGGCGGTAGGTTAGAGGGTTAGGTGGTGGTAGCGATCCGGACGGACCCTGCATTAAGTCCTACCACGAGTACAGTTATCATTACTAGCTAAATGCTTTTAACATCACGTTTTTTCGGTGTTGCTTTAACCCTAAAGTATTTAATTTTTATATTTGGGACAGATTTTTTGTTTTTTTTTATTCCATTGAGTTGGAAAACGAGCGCACGGCCGCCTGATGGCAAGTGGGATCTGTGACCCATAGACATTTTTATTCTGAAGATTACAATGTTTAGACTGCAATCCTCAGACCACAAAATCCAGGTAAAAGTGCTTCAAAATTTTGGGCAATAGTACATCAATAAGAAAGCAGGATCTTAGTACATACCTCCTTCATCATTCTGCAGAGATGCGGTAATGATGCCCCTGCCATCATTTGATACCGTCGCTGGTCCCGAGACCGTAGTCAGTCGTTCTTCATGCACAATGGTCTGGGTTAGTATGAACGAGCCCTGGCTTATGACGAACTCGTTGGCTGCGCATTCCCCTGTCTGCTCATCAGACGGGAAGCGTGCAGTTTCGTGCCAGGTGCCAGCGAACTGAAATATCCAGGATAAAATAAAATAAAGAAATACCGAGAGCATCGGTTACCAAGGAACTCAGGCAATGGACAAGTATAAGTATCATGTCCTAACTGTTTAATAAAGCACTTCCTCTCACCAGATTCAAGTCAAAGTCCTCCACAACGTCCTGCTCCTGGCACTGCCCGTCCAAGATGACTGGACCGCCGAAGTTGTCAGGGTAAAAGAAGCAGTTCTCCTCAGTATGCCCTCGTTCCTCGTAGTACTGATGCTCCAACACTTGGACGTTGTTGATAGCGGCGTCAATGCTGGCTTGTGATGCTGGGCTTAGTTCTTGCGTGCGACTTAACTTCCAGCTGGTTACTAAGAAGAACATTAGTAAAAGTGCTTATGAGTGAGTCATCTACAGGTAAAAATCTTCTTTGATTCTAGGGACTTAAGGTCTGGAGGGACGAATCCTTGGATTTTGGAAAATCGACCCGCAGCGGGAAGCAATAGGAAGAGTGGCCGGGAAATAATTCGAGGAGAACAAAGTCGCCGACGTAATCTATCGTTTAAAAAATCCTTGCAATGGGTGTATATAAAAACTGCTGTGGATAAAAGTAAAAGAGAAATTTAAAAATTTCTAATTCAATGTACGGGTCGGATCATTGTGGAGATCTTCGAGGAATGGGTCCAGCATTAGATGAGTTTTTGGCGGCGTAGTTAAAAAATGCCAAGGAGTATTGCGAGGTGTCTTGTGTGATGACACTTATCCAACTGAGGGTAATTTATGATTACAGAATGAGGGTAGATGATGGTAGAGTATTATAATAAAGTAATCTGTAACGTGCGCTTGTGTTTGATTCCCGTGTTAACCTCCTTTAACATGGCGCAAGGTAGGAACATTTGATATGCCAATGATACTTTATTTTCTATCTAATTTATGTTTGTTAACTACAGTATTTTGTCAGTAGAAAACTCACTTACCACTTCGGTATTCGTCGTTAATGTTGCTACAAGAGTAGACCAGAGCGTAGTTTTCGTAATCTGTAGCCAATACCCAGTATGGCACATCCACAAACACTGCAAAAAAAGCATCAATCAGGTTCACGTTTCAAAATTTTGCCGCATACACTGTCTTTCCTCCAGTTCTTTTAGTAGTGATAGAGCCACTAATTCGTAAGGGATATTGATTCTTATTATATTCTCTCGATTAGTGAGACTACTGTATGCCTTAACTTTCCCCTTTATCTTTTATTGCCCTTACAATTTCCTTTTACATCCCTTAAAGTCTGGTCATGCAGTTGCTATTGCAATCTTCTCTGCTTAAAGTACATTTAACTTCATAGGCAGCGTTGAGTGCTGTGATCCCTTATAATATGACCTTCTTGCTTTTTTGCCCACTTCATTAAGAAATATTAACTTACATTCAGTTCCAGCAACGGGGAAGGTAACAACCAACTTCGCAAGTCCATCATCAGCAACAGGAACAGCTGTGGCATTAATATTATCAAGCAACTGGTCTCTGACTTGCGTGTTGTATACCAGGACACCATTATCTGTGAGGGTGTAGTTGGCTGTTGCGCAGGTTCCATCTTGGAACGCCTGTGGGTAGCTCTCGATGTCGTACCAGGTACCCATGTACTGTTAAAATATAAAACCGTTAAGGAAGTGTGCAAAACAGGTTTTTAAATAATTAACTGACCTATTGGAAGTTGTCACAGGGTTTTAAAAACGGTATTCGATTGAAAAATTTAAACTAGCGTGAGTTTTTATCACGTATTAATGTCAGGAAACGGTCTGACTTGTTTCGGAATCGAAAAGACTCTATAATCAGGAAGATGTTTTGCTGGCGCGACCTCCTGATCACATCCAAGCCATTTACTAATACGTGAGTAAGCTGTAGCAGTGTTTATTTTGAGGGTATATAATAGAGTTTAAAAGGTAACTTAATTTGCCTCTTACAAAAAAAGAGGCGTATCATTGCAATACGAATGACCTGTAACAATGTTTTAGATTTACAGGTCGATTCACGAGAGTTGGCACGAATGGATTGAATGAGTGAACGAAAGTATACAAGTGTGTAAAATAATAACAGATTTTAGGTTTGAAATTCGAACATCGGTTCAAAGGGCGGCACTCACACAGTGATAGGTGACATTACCTTTGTTCATTCCATTCGTGCCAACTTTAGTGAATGTACCTGTACCTACCTGATAAACTTTTCCGAGAATACATTTCTAACAGGTTTTTAACCATCAAATATTAATAAAAAATCTATTTCATTGTCAAAGCTTTTGTTCCAGATGTGTTTTATTGTAATGTTGTTACCCTAGGAATGTCGAAGTTGTTAACAACAGCGATGGTCTCGTCACACTGCCCTCGGAAGACCACCGGACTGCTGTCGGGTACAGGGAAGTAGAAGCAACCAGTGTCGCTGTGGTCGATTGCAGAGTAATATTGTTCGTCGAGCACGTTCACAGAGTTGACGATTTGGTTGATGGTCGAAATGGCGCTATCGGGTAAGCTCGTGGTGCGGCTGAGTTTCCAACTCCACACTGTAAGGGTATGGAATAACAATTTAATTTTAGTCTAGGAGTATCTAGAAGTGATTACGCCAGCTTAATGCTGAGTTGGAACCATTTCGTGATCACGAAATTGGAACCATTTCGTGATAACGGGTATCTTGTCCATGTCAGTATTTTTTTGCGTTTTCTTTGTATGTTTGTCACAAATAAAGGTTTATTCTATTCTACTCTATACTATTTCTATTAATTTTAATGGATTCACTACTGATACGTATAACTAAAGAACGATTTAAAAACTGCCACTGTATCTTATCGAGACATGAATTGTACTACTTGTACCGGACCCCAACCCCTGGGGGTGGGGTAGGGGTTATACCGGTCCATATTATTCTATTTGGTACATCATTTTTAAGAAACCCC
This sequence comes from Acleris literana, assembly GCA_946894065.1. Lineage (NCBI taxonomy): Eukaryota > Metazoa > Arthropoda > Insecta > Lepidoptera > Tortricidae > Acleris > Acleris literana. The sequence goes on along the minus strand of OX335685.1, from coordinate 4,386,522 downwards.
TTAATCCTTTTTTTACAGGTAATGAATGAACATAAATTAATAGTTGTTATGTTAGAGACTTGAAAGTTAAAAAAGTATAATACCTTGTCTCTGATCACTGTTAAGATTGACACAGCTGTACACCAACGCAAATGTTTCATAATCTGTATCCAGAATCCAGTATTCCACAGGTTCAGGCGCTGAAAAAAAACAAGAAACATCGTTACATTATTAGCTTTAACTTAAACTGTAATGGGACTACTATAAGGTTAAAGAGTGACCAATTGGATTAGGAACAATATACAAAAAGTTTAGGGGGGAATAAATCTCAAACAAATATATTTGACCTATTTATTCCCAAACTAAACTCTAGCTTTGTACAATGGGCACCAGGCAATGAAAAACATATCTATATACAGAAATACATACTTAAATAAATAAAACATCCAAGACTCTGAATCCGTGACTGCGGGCATCATAGAGCTCAAACTCATACAAATGTGTATATAGGTACAAACGAAAGGACCTATCTATAAACTTACCTCCAGGGAAGGTGACAAGTAGCTTGCCAGTACCATCCACAGTAGCTAACGTGGCCGACCCAGTGATAGTATCCAGACCCTCGTTGATAACCTGCGTGTTGAAGACGAGCACCGACCCGTCATTTTGGATGGTATACGTAGCGTCATTGCATGTGCCGGTTTGGAACTCTGATGCGTAGCTCTCTATCAAGCGCCATCGGCCTTGATACTGTAAAAAAATGTAGTTCGCAGTGGTCTTCTTAAGGCGAAATCATGAGATTGCGATCAGGAATGTACTAGGTGGAGAAGTTTAAAATTCTAAGAATTTGATACGTGTATCAGGACCTCTATTCAACATAGTTAAACCATATTGCTTTTGATGTGTTGTGGTATTATTTTGAATTCGATGGCCATTACTGTTAAGTAAATAAGAGCTTTCAAAACGTTGATAATACGATAACACGTCAAAAGCAATATTGTTTTGCTGTGTTGAATAGAGGCCCTTATTGCGTTTTGATACAAAGAAAAGGAAAGGTGCCTTCCAAAGAATATTTTGTTAGATTATAGTACTTAGATCTTATCCAAGGGTGTTTTATTCGCTACCGTCTATACTGATTACTTGTGTTGTGTGACAAAATTATTAAGTAAACTAAATTTCGTAATGAACTCGTTAGAAATGCCTTACCCTAGTTGGATCAAAATTTTGAATGACAGGGATGTTAGGGTCACATTGGCCAACGAAGACCACGGGATCGCTCGGGCCAAGCACGGGCAGGTAGAAACAGGATTCGTCTGTCTGACTAGTTGGTTCATAGTATTGGTTATCGAGGACTGGGTTGGCTGCTATGGCCTGGGTGATTGCAGCTTCAGATGCTGCTGACATTTGCTTCGAACGACTCAGCTTCCAGCTCCATACTGAAATTATTAGGTTACATTAAAAGTGCTGCAACAAAGTATGCTTTATTATATTTTCAGAAACTGTTAATACCTCCTCTGTAATTTGCGCCTTGATTGACACAGCTGTAAGCCACAGCGTAGCTGTCATAGTCCGTTGCGATGATCCAGTATGGGATCTGAATATCTGAAACAAATTAGGTGATGAAAATATGTATATTTGTTTAATACTATCACTGTTATGGAATCTGCCTATGGGATCAACAAAATCTCAAACCACTGTATTCAGAGATATTTTAGAGACAAAAAACCTGTTCCTTTTTCAATTTTGTGTTTGAAAGATCGTCACTAAGGAATGACTTAATCTTCATTAACTGACTCTGAATGACGTGATTTCCCAAATGATGGTCAGGGATGGCCCTATGGCCTGCTAAATGATGGTGGTGTTATAATATATTGCTGGTAGTGTGATAACCAGATCGATTGCGTAATCTAAAGTATTAAGGTCACACTCACAAGTTCCATCGACATTGATAGTGATCATAAAACGGGCGCTGTTGTCGGTAGACGTCATTTGTGCTGTAGCGTTGGTTTCATCCAGAAGTTGGTCTATAACCTGTGTGGTGTATAAGGCCAGGGTGTTGCCAGAAGACGCCTCAAAGTCGTAGTTCACACATTGTCCATCCTGCTGGTCTTTTGGATATGCTTCAGTTTCATGCCAAAGACCAGAGAACTACAAAAATATATTATGTAATGATTTTTTTGTAATGAAAGAAAAAGAGAAAATGGTTATTGTGACAGTAAATTTATTCAGTCCATTTTAAATCTAATATTTTTTTTGGTTAAAAGGATGCATCGAAGCATAAGCTGAAAACAACCGCTAAAGTCAATACGACAGTGATATGGTTCAGGTAAAGAACAAAAGTCGATACTTACAGGAATCCATAGGAATCCCTAAAACGGGGCGAATGGCGTACGTTGCAACTTTCAAGCACATGGCATTAGGTGAGAATAAGTAGAAAATTCAGGAGAAAGATAGGTCATAATGATTTTATCTATGAGAAATAAATAGAACCTAAAATCACAAATTTAATGGTTCCTCGCATTTCCTTGATAGTGTAAATTTTGCTCCTGTTCAATGATCTTTTTAGCAGTTGATAATAAGTAGATATGTAGTTTTACTTACCCTTTCAAAATCAAAATTAGGCACAGCTTGTATGGTGTCATCGCACTGTCCAGGGAAGACCACGGGTTTACCAAGTTCTGGTTCGGGGAAGTAGAAGCACCCATCATCAGTGTGGTCGCGGGTCTCGTAATACTCATCAGTCAGGACATCAACGCTGTTCATAGCTTCTGTGATGGCTGCGACTGAAGCTGGTGAGAGGGTTCTTTGCCTGCTTAGTTTCCAGCTAGAGACTGAAGAATAAATGCATTAAAGATTATAGAGTGAAGAGACGGTTTAGGTGGATTGAAAAATTAATAGTTAAGGTCTGTGAGCACTTATGTAGAAGGTGCTTTGGGTTTGTACTTCTATCTCAATCGCTTTTAATTAGAGCGTATGAAAGTGACTGAGAAACAATACAAAACCGAAGCACCTTCTAAGAGCTATCACACTGTACCTATTTGGGTTCAAGCGTAAAAATCTATTGGACTTTATAGAACAAGTCGCAAGCATTCTTAGGGCGTTAAGAGTAAAACTGCAACGCTATTATGGGTTAGTCCTTTCCTTGGACTTTGAATACTCATCAAAATATTATTAAACTGTAGATGAAAATATTAAAAAAAACGAGGCCCTCTGGTAGGAAGACACTAACACTAACTAACATCGACATTGGTATCAACAAAATTAAGTGGTTTTATATTTTTCACATTCTAGTTTAGGTACCATGTATAAGATTTTTTAAAGGCTTACCTCTACGAAGGTCTTCCTCAACGTTGACGCAGGAATAAACTAACGCATAGTTAACGTAGTCTGTGGTCAGCACCCAATATGGAGATTGTATGAGGACTAAAAAAAAAAACTTGGTTATGCTTTTGTCATTGTCATCTCCAAACACACACATTAATTAGCAGTAATGTTAATACACACATTAATTAGCTTTCTAATTCGCCACGATATAAAAAGACCGAACAGTGCTTTAAATCTTTCTCCGTGTGTCTTCAAAGTTTCATATCCCCAACAGGCAATTATTTTGGTTGAAAGACATGATTATTAGTTACCAGCTCTGAAACGAGCTTAAAGGAGGGATTTCATTTTTCTTCAGAGTTTTTATTTTTTGTATTAATGCGTGCCTTAAGCAATACTCACAATCAGTACCCGCAATGGGGAATGTCACTAATAGTTTAGCAAGCCCTTCATCATTGTCAGGAACGGCTGAACCGTAAATGAAGTCGAGCTTCTCGTCAATAACCTGTGTGTTGTACACCTCCACGCCTTCTGGACCAAGAGTATATGTGGCCGTAGAACAAGTCCCATTTTGGAAGTCTTGGGGATAACTTTGGATGTCATACCAGAGACCCATGTACTGTGAAAGGTATTTTAATACTTTAGATTATTTCAGAAGAGCAGTTACAAACGAAGTACGAGTAATCACTCACTAATTTTTAGTGAAAAATAACAAATGTATAATTCAGAGGGTGAGGGTCAATCAACTCTCAGCCGTTGATGGTTACAGATATATTTTCAAAGCAATGTCTCTTGTATTTTGAATTACTAATAAAAATACATTGATTACCCTTTCAACGTCAAAGTTAGAAACAACTGCAATACTTTCATTGCACTGCCCGCGGAAGAAAACTGTGTTTCCATCAGGTATCGGGAAGTAGAAACATCCTGCATCGGAGTTGTCTATAGTCTGATAATATTGTTCGTCCAGAACATTGATTCCGTTGACGATTTGATCAATAGCAGTATTAGCAGTATCTGTTAATGTGCGATTTCGGCTCATCTTCCAGCTCCACACTGAAATATAATAAGTCATTATGAATGGCTTTATAGAAGCCGTCATTGTACTCTTGATGTCTAAATAAGTTTCTTAGAGTCAGCATACCCAATACAGAGAGGAGACAAACCGTGAACCTTTTCACCAAAATGTCTTACCAGGTCTCGATACGAATCGGGGATCTGGACCTCTATACTACTGGGTAAAAATCATATTGTCTCTGTGTTATCGTATTATCAACGTTTTGATAGCTCTTATTTACTTGATAGTAATAGCGGCCGAGTTTCTTTTTATTGATAATGGGTTTGCTCTTGACTAACTCTTGCTTTTGGAGGGCGAAGATTTTGTATACGATGACGCTAGCTCACCCAGAAGATGCCTATTCACCCTAGCTTTAAATATAACATGTCAAAGGCGATAATGGTTTTATTCAGTAAAATTGAGGCCCAGGCAGAGACGGCGAGGAGCTACTCTGAATGTGTTGCGTTCAAGTTCTTGGTTGTTTTTTGCAAGAGTCTGGTACGGGCTATTAGATTTTGTTACTAGAATTACCTCTTCTTTGGTCGCTGTTGATGTTCTGACAAGTATAGACTAATGAATATGTATCATAATCAGTGTCCAAGATCCAGTAGTCTAAAGGTTCATCAGCTGGAACAAATAGATTGATAGGTGTTAGATCATGATTATCAGTACAAACAATATCATCCAGGTACAATAAAAGCAAGCGGTGATTTATTTCATAGTCAATGTTTTGTTCGCTCAATGGAACTACGAATTATCTATTAAGAGTTAATACGAATTCTTAGTTCTAATTTGACTTTTTTAGAACCCATCAAAAAAAAAGTCATCAATGTCATTAGAGATGCCGGGTCATTGTAACTTATAGGAAACTAAACCTTATTGTTTTGGATTGTCAGATTGACTTTGGAACTAAGGTGGGTCACAAATTTAAGTCTTTGACTAATATTTTATTTAGTTGGTTTACCACATTAGTGCTAATTACGAATGAGTGACTAGGCGTTCGGGTGCTGTTATACGCTAGTCACTGTAAATCAAAAATAGACAAGATCTTTTACCTCCAGGGAATGTCACAAGCAGTTTTCCAGTTCCATCAGCAGTAGCCAGTATGGCAGAGCCAGTTATTATGTCTAGTCTCTCGTTCACGACTTGGGTGTTGAGGACCAACACGGAGAGGTCATCTTGCAGTTCATAATTGGCGTCATTGCAGGTGCCGGTTTGGAAGTCTGACTGATAACTCTCGATCAGTCGCCAACGACCTTCGTACTAGGACAAATAAAAATATTTGAGTATCTTCTTCTCTCGCATTTATTTAACTTCACTCGTTTGTAAATAAATGGTTAGGTCTTGACTGGGTCTTGCCGAAGTTTACCACATTTCTCTAACGGAAATTAATTCAGAAGTTACTTACAGACTTGCTTTGGTTAACTTACATTGTGTTTTAGTAATATTTGATGCAGTGTGTAATTTTTGGTATTTGTATTTAGTTTATGTAGGTATTCTAACAAATCTTTCAGTACCTATTTACGTCTTGATTAAAATGATAAATGTTTTTAGGTAGTATCCCCTTGTAAGTAACAATAGTACATTATTGCCTAGGCATGGAAGTAGGCAATTGCGGGCCGAGTACTGGATTCCTGCCGAGGCAAATATAGTGCTTTTCTCAAAAATCGCAAGAAAAATTTGTGTTGGAGTCAAATCTTCATCGCTTGAACTCACTTTTTGGATTGCATACAAACAGAAACTTCATGTGAAAAAACCATCACTCCTTACCGCCTTTTTGTTTATGACAAGGAGAACGCAATTTTTGTTTTAAAAAAAAACATAAGCTATTCCAGGCACAGAAAAAAAGTTATGTTTCGAGTAAAATTTGGATGTATAAGACTTGTGCCCTCATTTTACTATGGCCCTTTTCACTTTTTAAAAAGTTACAAGCTAGATAGTAATGGAATTTGTATGCAACATTGCGGGCTTGTGCAGCGAGTACGCAATGTTTTTTTTATTTATTTGAGAACTGTCAGTAAACTATGTACTTCGCGTCTTAATATGTAGATAGGAATGTCAACATTTCCGGAAATTTTTGAGAAAAACATTATTTTATTTCAAATTCAAATGAGTTTATACCGGCTGCCCTTTTAGTTTTCATTCTTAGCGTATAGGTGAAAAACTTAAATAAGTAACTTGCATGTAGTAGTAACACATCTGTATAGACCGTTCGACATTCTATATTTGAAATTTGACGTAAATTCCATATTTGTACACAACTACATGCAAGAGGTCATTTACTTCAGTTTTTCACCTATATTACTCTATCCAATATGTTTGTTGTATTTACCGGTAGCAGGCGGTCTGTTGTATATCTATACCTAAAATAAAAATTTATTTTCCATGTTTGGTTGTTATACTTACACGCTGAGGATTAAAGTTCGTAACAACAGGAATATTCTGATCGCATTGACCACGGAAGATCACAGGGTCGTTTGGCCCAAGGTCAGGCAGGTAGAAGCAAGACTCGTCTGATTGGCTCGTGTCTTCGAAGTACTGGTTTCCCAGCACATTAATATTAGCCATAGCTTGAGTAATGGCTGTTTCAGAAGCTGCAGACATCTGTTTGCTTCTGCTAAGCTTCCAACTCCAAACTATAACATAGTTAAAATTATAATTAGGTAGTAGGTGCTTTTTTGTTTATAGTAGATAGGCCACATGTCTGCTGCCACCCCTACATAAAAATCAAAAGGGATGGGTTTATCCGCTTCCGCTAGGAAAACGTGAGAAGATTGCAGTATCAAATTCGAATAATATTTGTTTACTATAAACACACAAGATTTATTAAAAAATAAGGTTTAACAAAATTGCAGAGTGTCATAAGCACTCATACTTAACTTTTAGATCAAAAAGTATCGTCAAAGATCGTAAAATTTTGAAGATTAAACAAAAAAGGCAAAAAAGTGCCATGCTTGAAAAAAACAAAGTTTTATTTCAAATGGTGTTTTACCTGTAATAGTATAAAGGGAAAAACACAATCTTAACATATCCAAAGAGCAGATAAAAGGTGTAATGGCTATTGAGATCCAGATCGCCGAACACTAGGTACAATGAAGGATCACTGTGCACTGAGTAGAAAAATACAAAGTTAATATTCTGCCGTTATACCAAAGAAGGCGGTTTACTGCATAGTAAAAGTATAAGAATTTTAAATTATATTTGGTTACCCATAGAGTATAGAATGCTTCTCCGAAAGGAATAAATGAAAGGCAATTGCATGCAGTTGAAATGAGAATGCTAAGAGTGACGTGTGGTGTTACGCAAATGGATAGAATTAGAGATGAAAATGATTGATGATGAGATGTATATAAGAGGAAGTCTGAAAGTGACACCGATATCTGAAAAGTTATGTGGAAATCGGTTGTCATGGTATGGGCATGTGATGCGGAGGAATGAGGAAAATATCGTCCGGAAAGTTTTGAGTATGAATGTGGATGGCTATACGAGTAGGGAAAGACCAAAGAAATGATGGATGGACTGTGTGAAAGATGATATGGCTAGAAAGGGAGTGACCATCGAGATGAAGACTAATAGAGAAGTTTCGAAGAAAAATAAATGTTGTGCCGACCTCAAATAATTCGAGATAAGGGCAGGAGAATGATGATAGTATAGAATGCTTTGACTACTACCTACATTGCAGTTAGCTGCCTTCTTTGGCATTACGGCAGTGTTTCTTTACTTCACTTACCTCCTCTAAAGTTTGCATCGATGTTCACACAGCTGTAAGCTAGTGCGTAATTGTCATAGTCCGTTGAGAGGATCCAGTACGGAATTTCGATAACTGTAAAAATAAATACTATTTACCAATTCTAAACTTAAATATTGTAATCCCTTTTCATTAGTACAGTCGACTACAAAGAGATGATGAGATGAGATTATTACAATGCAATAAGGTGAAAAAGTGGTTGTACTCGACTGTACTCAACAAGTAGCATCTCTACCATGAGCATTTGCATAATGATGATCATTCGTTATGGACTTAGGACGAATACTATTTGTAAAGAACATGGTTTTGTTTAAGCGGATATAATACATAGAAAAAAGTCGAGATTCAACACAAATATTTTGCCGATACCGGGAATCGAACCCAGGGTCGCTCGCTTCGTAGGCACACTACTAACTAGGCTAAACGCGTCGTCAATTCACAGGCCAAATAAACCTGGTGCGCGTGCCGGGGGCCCTAACTCGATCACAGGACAGGTAGATCGTTCTAGAATTGCGTCTTAAATGTAAGTGATAACCATTAATAAGCAAAGTCAGTAGGAACTTGAAATATATAATATTTTACTAATTTAGTTATATTACTTACTTTGGCCAGCATTATTTATCGTTATAGTGAATATAGCGCTGTTGTCACTCGAAGACCTGACAACGGTTGCGTTCGTCTCATCCAACAACAAGTCTACAACCTGGGTGGTGTACAGATTGAAGGAGTTAGTAGATGAAGGAGTGAAGTCGTAGTTGACACACTGTCCCTCTTGCTGATCTTTAGGATACGCGGCTGTTTCGTGCCAGATTCCTGAAAACTGTTATATTTGGGTTGAGAAAATTACGCGTCAAGGCAATGTCTGATCTATAAACAAGAGAAGATATCTTGGCTTAAGAAGCATATTGTAATTATTGGTGCATAAAAAAATGCTTTTTCTACATATAGGGCTCTTCCAATTTAAGGGCTTAAGGGCCGTATTAATAAACTCATCTTTTCCGAAGTGCCCGTCTCAAGATATTTACGTCAAAGTAAAAGGTAGAGTCATAGAAAACTGCCATTTTTGAGGTATCTTGAGACGGCCATTCAAGTCGAGATGTTTATTCATACGGCCCTAAGAAACCGTACGAAATAACATTGAGCGTGTTAATCGCATTTGAAAAAATAATAATATTTCTTACTGATGCCTGTGCCATGTAAATGTACCTAACCAATGAATTTTTAATTACCAAAAAAAACAGGATACTGATGCCTGTGCCATGTAAATGTAACCAATGCATTTTTACCAAACAAAATTGGATTGATATTATCAGTTCTCACCCTGTCCAAATCAAAGTTGCTTTGAGCCTGGATAGTCTCATCACACTGCCCAGGGAATACCACAGGTTTGCCGGCCTCTGGTTCAGGGTAATAGAAGCATCCTTCATCAGTGTGGTCCCTGTTGTTGTAGTACTCGTCACTGAGGACCTGAACGCTGCTGATTACGGTGTTGATCGCGGTCTGAGAGGCTCCTGAGAGCGTCTTCTCTCGGCTCAGCTTCCAGCTTGTTACTGATAAAAAAAGGTGAATTCTAGAGTTTTTATACGAATTTTTAATGGTTTTTATTTTGCTCCGCAGTGTCAGAAAGTTGAAGATGGGAAAATAACGCTCCCTTAACTTATCAGCAAACGTGTTTTTTACCACTCGCTGCCCTGCGCCGATAAAAGCCTGGCCAGGCCATGATGGAATTAACCCTAAACTGCCTAAACGAAAGAAAGGCATACAATCTCTTTAAACATATATACATACAACATAAAATCACGCCTGTTTCCCAGAGGGGTAGGCAGAGACTACTTCTTTCCACCTGCTACAATCCTGAAAAATGTCTCTTTAAACAGTGCATTACAAAATAATTATACCTCTGCGAGAGTCCTCGTCAAGGTTGACACAAGCGTACACCAATGAGTAGTTTTCGTAGTCCGTTTCCAACACCCAATAAGGTGAATTAATGGTAACTGGAAAAAAATATAAATAACATCTAAATTTCGTGTTTTAAGGAAAAGAAGTAAAGACATACGCACATACACACACACACTCACACACGCACACGCACACTCATGCACTTGCATACATTAACATTATTTAACAGCGATCGGTTCGCGGATCTGACCAAGAAGCCATAATGAAAATAAGTTTCTACTTGAATAACTTCTATCTGACATTAATAAAATCTGATAATTTTACTAAGGTAGGTAATAATAATCATTCAAAACGATCAAACAAATTTAATTACACAAAGACTTGTAATCGAAAACCTACAATCAGTTCCAAAAATAGGGAAGGTGACAATCAGCTTAGCGTATCCTTCGTCATTATCGAGCACGGCTAGGCCGTAGATATCGTCCAGAGTTTCGTTATTAACTTGGGTATTATAGACCTCGACGCCATTATCCGTGAGGGTGTAAGTGGCAGTAGCACAAGTGCCATCTTGGAATTCCTGAGGGTAGCTCTCGATGTCGTACCACGTGCCCAAATACTGAAAAATTATTATGATTTCTTTATTTTGGACGGCTTTTCAACAATATTTTAAAGATGTCAGCGGAATGTTGGCTAAATGAATACTCCAGCAACTTTAGACAATCATGAGCTTACGTCAAATCCGGTAGTTCTGATTGTTTACTGACTATATGACCCAATGAATAATCCAAGTTTGTGATCTCGACCGCCGAACGCAACTTTGTCAAAAATAAAAAAACCGCGAAAATTTCTGACTATTTTCAGATTTAGGCGATTATAACCGTAAAGCACTAGTTTTTGAGAGTACATTTTACTTTCTCCAATAATAAGGAACAAGTAGTATTGAATCCCATAATTTTATATTTCATGATTTAAAATGCAACTAGCATTATACACACAAGCAATTTTTCAAATGCAGCAATGTTTTTTCTAAGAATATTATTAATTTTTATATGGAAAGCGAACTTCTTCAATGCTCTCAGATATTTCCGAAAATCTTCTCAACAATTTCTCTAGAAGTTTCTAAACTTCTGGGTATGTTCTGCAACTTGTTAATTGATACGCAAGGCACATTATAATGGGAAATAGATAACAGTCAGTTGCAAAAAGAAAGTTTAATATAATTTAAATAATAGCGTTACCAACCCTTGCTACGTCAAAATTGGTTACAACATTGATATTTTCATCGCACTGGCCTCTAAAGATGACCGCGTTACCATCAGGAATGGGGTAATAGAAGCAGCCTTCATTGGAGTTGTCTACTTGCTCAAAGTAACGGTTGTTGAGAACATCTATACCATTTATGATACTATTGATATTATTCACGGCAGTTTGTGACAGTTCTCTGGTGCGGCTCATTTTCCAACTCCATACTGAAAATAGTAGTTATTGGTAAATAGTACAAATATGGCTATCATAGAACTTGCAAACCAATTGATTCAGGTCCTAAAGATGAAGTACAAAGTTGATCGCCCAATGGTCTTCTTCAAATCGCCAAATCTCTATTGATAAAATTGTTATTATGATCGATAGATAGATATCGTAAATTTCATAATGACGGAAAATAACAAAAGATTAATATAAACCTGCAGATAATAAAGAAATTAGCTTCCGGCTGAGAAATCACATAATGAAATGACGCGTTAGGCGTTATCCAGGAAGAATGAATATCATGGCACTGTTGAACTAAACTGAATGTATCCGGCAGTGTTAATTTACCTATACTTTATGGATGTTTATTCTTGCATGATTGAAACTGAAAGTAATTTTAATAGAAATCAGTAGGTTTTTTCAACTTATTCTCGCGAGAATTAACAGTCAAGTCAAGTATAACAAATTAGCACTAACAATCTATGTTGCAATTTGATCAAAATCGAAATGATATCGATTCTGTTCAAGAGGGATCAATATGAAAATGCTATTTTTGAAATGTGTTGCTTTTTTGACGAGCTGGTTAATAAAAACAGGGTTCCGAACCCAGGCAAAAAGAAGTTCAGCTTACCTCGCCGCCTTTCACTGTCCAGGTTGATACAGGAGTAAACCAAAGCATAAGAGTCGTAATCAGTGTCGAGAATCCAATATTCAAGAGGTTCAGCTGCAAAAGAAGTCATAATTAGTTTCAAAGTGTAAGAAGATGGAGACCAAAGTCCAAAGAAGAACAAATTAAGGGCTGTTGATGAGTCCTTGGTACCTACAGATTCCTTATCACATACAGGTTTGCTTTCATGATGATGAACAGACTTACAAAGTTTTTCTATTATACGATTTTTTTGAGTTGTTCTATCTTGAATTATCGGACTAATTTGTCTTTACAAAGTATACAACAAAAACACTTGACAACACACGCACCATTTCTTGGTTGGTACAATTCGGTACCTACAAAAATGTAATTCCTAAAAGATAAAAAACAATCTTACCACCAGGGAAAGTTACGAGCAGTTTTCCATCATTATTAGCAGTTGCCAGTACCGCTGAACCCTCGATGGTGTCCAGTCTTTCGTCGACTACTTGCGTGTTGACCACGACCACACTGCCCCCTTGTAATGTGTACGTTGCGTCGTTGCAGGTCCCGTTTTGGAATTCAGATGGATAACTTTCTATAAGACGCCAACGTCCTCCGTACTAAAGAAAGAGATGTTGGTGTAAGTTAATGTACTTTAACAAATCTTGTTGCTTTTGCTTCATGCGTTAGAATTTGCCGGCAAGGACTAAAACAATGGATAACAAGGAAAAAAAGGAGAATTGTCGGAAAATAAACAATTGGAAACGAAATTAAGAGACGAGCAACGAGGAACCTACGTTTTTTATTTAGTGATTTTAAATGTTACGTTATTAAAAGAGTTATTTACTGAGATCATTATTCACCATAGTGATCCAAGAGAAGGAAATAAAGCTTTGTTTATTTTGCAATCTTTTAAACTAAGCGCTTGTTCTATGTTATGTGACGTACATAACAATTTTTTGGAACGTTTATAGTTTTGTCCTATTGGTATACTATAATTACGATATAAAACGTTTTCATTATTATGTATAACTTACCCTCTCTGGATCAAAGTTTTGGACCACATTAATATCAGTCTGACACTGTCCGACTAACACGACAGGTTCACCCGGCTCTAATTCCGGTAAAAAGAAGCAAGCCGGGTCAGACTGATCAACAGGTTCATAGTAGACATTGTCAAGAACTTCGATAGGTGCAATCGCTGCGTCAATAGCTGCATTAGATGTGTCTGACAGCGCTTTGGTTCTGCTAAGTTTCCAGCTGTAGACTAAAGAATAAAATAAATGGTTAAAAGTGGCTTCCCCAATTAAATCTCTTTAGTTGACTCTACAGTTATGTGATTGTTATGTTTACACAGAAAATAATTTTCTTTACAACTTTGACGGTGTGATTAATATCTTATTATCGTAGTCTCTGAGTTAAGCCGCGGACAGATGGATAGATGGATATGGCGAAGCTATAAGGGTTCCTTTTTGACTATGGAACCTTAAAAATCTGATACCTAATAAAAATAAATATTACGTGAGCTTATAATAATTAAACACACTTGTACTTAACAGATACAGTAAGTAACTTGTATCTATAAATTCTCTTCTTGGTTTTTGTAAAAGAGCAGATTTGGAATAAGATTTTAGTATTTTCGTAAATTGTTTACTTACCTGCTCTGAAGTCCGGGTTGATGTTGAGACAGGTGTAAGCCAATGCGTAGTTGTTATAGTCGGTTTGCAGGATCCAGTATGGGAATGGAATAACTGAAATGTAAATAAAGAGATATACAGACCAACAGACAACGAACTAGACTAACCATGAAAATAATATGGGTACTGTTTTCTAGAACTTGGTACAAAACCCTAGTAATATATAAGACAAAATATTTACCTTGATTGCCTACAACAATAGAAATGACTAATTTGGCACTTCCATCAGTAGAAGAGAACGCGACATTGCCGTTAGTGACAGATAGGAACTGATCTACAATTGAAGACCACTGCAAATCCAAAGTATTCCCGGAGCCTTGTGTGAAGGCGAGGTTGGTACACTCTCCAGGCTGTGAATAACTAGGGTATGCTTGGATTTCATGCCAAACGCCTTGGAACTGAAAGATTTATATTGATAAGTTTACCAGAATAGAAGAGTTGCTGCGAGAAATTGGTAGTAGAAAGTTTCTTGCGAGTTGGATGCAAAAGATTTTTTGCAGGTTAAAATGCAGCCTTATTGTGGTTTACGAACATTACCTTTCATTCAGTTTGTTAAATTAGTACATAACCTAAAATAGCCTCCAAAATTACGCTACCCAAATACACCTGGGATTCTAAGACGAATCTAACGACTCCTCATTTGTCGAATTCAGCTTCTGAGGCAATAAAGAGCCATACATACATACAGGCACATTCAAAAACTTACCCTACTCCTTCGATAGCCGAGTAAAAAAACCGAAAAATAGTATTCTGTTCACTCTTACATTTTCGAGGTTAAAGCTGGGAAAAGCAGCCAAAGAGTCATCACACTGTCCTGGGAACTCTACTGGAACTCCTGGCTGTGCTTCTGGGAAGTAGAAGCACCCATCGACGCTTTGGTCTCTAGTTTGGTAGTAACGACTGTCCAAAACCGGTATTGTACTAATAACAGCATCAATTGCAGTGCTAGCCTGTTGTGATAATTGCTTAGTTCTACTTAGTTTCCAGCTCCATACTGAAAATTAAGTAAATTATATCGTTAATATTAGACTGTTTCATACATCGCTACGGGTTGTATTATCTTGCTTTTTGATGAAGCAAAATATAATAAAGAGATAAACCATAATTAAAGCGTTTAGTAAAACTTAAAAGGATAGTGAAGCTAACTTTCCACACATAATCTCACGCCTTCGTTCCCAGATTGGGGTAGGCAGAGCTACAGAATTACAAACATCTCTAAAAACTTGTTGATAATTCTATAACCACAATTTGCACAATTAGGCTAAGATGTTTACCAGCGTATTAGTGACAGGTTGCAAGCCCATCGCCTAACAGTACTACAGCCTTTATTCCCTTAGTCGTCTCTTACGACATCCACGGGAAGACATGGAGTGGCACTATTCTAACTCGGCAACCACACGAGGAACGGAAACGGAACTTTCCATATAAAATAATATAACGTTTGTTTTCCCACCTAGTCCAATTTTTACGATTTTTGATTTTTTTGTAAATATTATGTAATACTAGGGTCTGCACGTTTTCCTTTCCAATAAAATTCTTGGAAAGAAATATAAAAAAACGTAAACGTACAAACCAAGTTTTTCATAACAACAACAACATATTCAGAAATCGGACTTGATTGAGGGGGTGAGAAACGTTACCCGGAGCTAAAGGAGAATGGGCAGAAATGTATGAACACCGACCTAGAAACCAATAACAATAAGCACTAAATCATCGGATATCCTTTTTAATTCTGCAACGATTTTGTGTAGCGGAAATCCTCAAATAACTGAGAAATATTTAAAAAATCTAGAACATCGGGACGCCTACATAGTCGACATTAGCGTAATTACTTTGAAACACCGCTGTCTTTGTATGGCGATAACTTTTTTCACACAAAGATTTCGAACTACTTGCCATAGTAATAGATCTACAACTAAGAATTACCCATCTTGTGACATATCGCTTGTCTTCTTTGGTCATGTAGGCCAATTAGCCCATCCTCCTTTGTATGGAATAAAAATTGATTGCTACGCGATTTAAGCATCGGTAAACAATCCTCTTAAATGGAAATAAAATATCCAATCTTAATCACACACAAATTGACATAGTCCCAAAATAAGCTCTAGGCACTCACGCTCATCAGCAGACCTAGGAATATACGGGGCAAAATTAAATGACAGCTAGCGATTGCCTATATCGATAAACTCAATTATCGATGCTTTTCCCATATACTAGTGATCGCTCCAAGTTCTGATTGTAAAAATAAAATTGTATTGAAAGTATGCAAATGAAACAAAATAGCAACATAATTCTGGTTATTCTTTATTTTAAAAGGATTTTTTAGCCTTTACTCATCATCATCATATTTTTTTCCTTATTGTGTATTTCAGAATGACTGTCCCCGTTTACTATTGTTAAAATAAACGATCAGAATTTGTTAGGAGTAAAAAAAATATGATGATGAGTGAAGGTTAAAAAATCCTTTTAAAATAAATAATAACCAGAATTATGTTGCTATTTTGTTTCATTTGCATACTTTCAATAAAATGTTATTTTGCCAAACAAAACTTTGAGCGATCACTAGTATAATGGGAAAAACATCGATAATTGAGTTTATCGATATAGGCAATCGCTAGCTGTCATTTAATTTTGCCCCGTATATTTCTAGGTCTGCTCATCATACTCGTATAAAAATAACCATGAATCGAACCCGACGCGGCAAGGTGACTAGCAACTAGGCTGTCCGCATCGTCAATGTAGAAAGCGATCAAAATGAAACAGTATTGCAAGAGATGGATGCTTACCTCCTCTGGTATCGGCATCTATGTTGTTACAGGTGTAAACAACGGCGTACGTCACATAATCGGTGTCCAGAACCCAGTAATCAGTTGTAATGGTGGCTGAAAAAAATGGTTTGCATAAGTTTTAAGTAATTCCGGAAGAGGGCTGTACACTGCATAATTCCGAAGAGCCATAGTGCCAAATTGATCGATATCCCGGATTTTTATAAATTTGGACGTAATGTTTGATTGAAGACCTTAGTTTTTGATATTGCTTATAGTTTGAATCTAGCTTTAGCTATATTAACCATTCAATTTTAAATAGTTCCAGCATAACATAGCTTTTAGAAGAAACAAATTGAATTTTAGGCGCTTTCTCTTGGAAGAAAATATGAAAACAAGATTTACTTGTAGAGCCGTCGATCCATGTCTTGTTGAATTAACGTCATCACCACATCAGCAGGCCTATTGCCGAACGCACTCGCAACGCGATCGTTGACAGTCTGAAGGCGAGTCTGCTTTCAAAATGAAAACAATTGTTCCACTTTGAAGTCGATCGCGATTGCGAGTACGTTAGGCAATTAGGGCTGCAGGTCATAGTTAAACTAACTGAACGCCAAAATTATAGCAATTATCTAGTACTGAACAAATGTGGATACAGAGAAAGCAATTATTCACTATTTTAATTTTACCCCTACTTACACTTTAAGGGTTAAATGGATTTAATTCTGAGTCACTTTTTTATGGAATAGAGAAGCGCACGGGCCACTTGATGATAAGTGGAATCTGAGACCCATAGAAATTTGCAATCTTAAGTCTTCAAAGGCTTTACCAACTCTTATGCCTTTATGCTAGTTAGTTCACCAGTTGACTTATATACTGCTGCGTGACGGTAGGTTAAGGGATAGAGTGGGGGCAGTGATCCGGACGGAGTCTGCGCAAGGGCCTACCACAACTAAAATTGGCATTACTTCCGGTGAAAGTGCTATTTAAATCAGTTAGGACTGCTCTATACTCCAAATTCGAACAAAATGTAGTAAGTAGTAGATGTAAAATTAATCATTTAAAAGTCGAAGAACTATTTATTATTTTTGCAAGAATCACGCATTTGTAAAAAAGGTTGATTAGGCATATTCTGTAACACTGTGTATATCAACTTAAAATTCAATTAAAATGATTCATGACGAGGTAGGATCGTAGAAAACAGCTGAATGTGAGTGGCACAGAACCGATCACGGTGGAGATCTCTTGGCTACGCTACGGTTACGTCCAGCAGTTGACGTGTTTGATGATAATTATGATGATAATGATGAGTATGACATCTTAGAACCATTAAATTATCAAAGCAAAGCATTAGATCTTGGCGCTGAAGATTCGCAAAGAATTGCAGTCTTGAGATAGCATATACCTCTATATTCTTGAACCTAAGAGCCTACTGACTGCCAGATTGTCTATGAGATTAATCCTACTCCATGGCACAAAAAAACAATTGAAACACAGGTGAACGAAATTAAATGGTCACTTAGTAAAGAATTTCAGTTCAACATGACCCCGTTATTTTTGCTTACGAATATGTTTTGATACCTTTGAACCATATTAGGTATCTTCTTATTAGTATGAACGTTACTATCACCTATACATTCAAATTCTCAGGATACTTACCGGCAGTGTCACCCACAGGGAAAGAGACGACTAATTTGCCAGTGCCATTGGCATCATCAGCTACAGTAGCATTGCCGTTAATACTGTCTAGCCGTTGGTTGATGACTTGGGTATTGAAGACGTTCACTGCGCCAGTCTCGGCATTAAGGGAGTAACGAGCGTTATTACAAGTGCCAGTTTGGAATACTGATGGGTAAGATTCAATCTCGTGCCAAAGACCCAAATACTGAAAAAAAGGTTATCAATTCTACAAATTAAGATCGTGAGGTTCTGTTCGAGTTCCCCAGTGATCGATTACTCTGCTCTGTGGTAATCGGTAAATTAAGTGAGGAAACTGTAGCCTCAGCCCTATATTTCACTATCCAGACAATCACAAATGATATTTCAGTGTACATTACCCCCTTTAGTGCGTTGTCATAGTAAACTTCAAACAGAACATCAAATGATACACATGACAATGACAATGAAATTCACAGTGACAAAGTTCTAAGTATGCTCAACATTTTTATTGGGTGCATGGTGCAGCTTATATGGATCCTAGTGATGTGAAAGCTTGTTATCGTTGCGATGTGCATTGAATTGTCATCAGGCCTCATGTGATTCCATTCGCACAGAGAGTGGGTCCTGATTTCTGGTTTATGCATGACAACGCCCGCACACACATAGCTTGGGTAACTCAAACTGAACGGAATAACTAAAATATTCATGTCCTACCATGGTCAGTGTATAGTCCGGGTTTAAATCTGATTAAGCATCTCTCGGATCAATTAAAACGAAGGGTTAGGGAGCATGAGCGAGAGGTTCACAATCAGCAGCAGCTTATCGATGCTCTGAAACGTGCGTGGGAAGAAAACGTCACAAATTTGATCGAGAGTATGCATTCTACCACCAGGAATGTGCTAATAAGACAAGAGAACATACCCGTTATTAAACAATTAAGTAAAAAAATCAGCAAGCGTCAGTTTTTGTTCTTTTTACGGAGAGTTTCTGTGCAGTTTGTATGTTGACGATGGACTAATTTCATAATTAATTGAAATAAGTGAAACAATTAAATACATAGTTAAAATAATGACTAGCCTAAATCAAATAAAACTTGTTTAACTGTTATTTTAATAAATATATATACTGTTTACTATAATTTTAACGTAACGATCAAAATACTTAGTGACCTCTATTTTGTTTTAAGTAATATAGATGATTACAAACCAATGATCAATTTACTTACTCGTCCCACATCAAAGTTAGGCATAGCAGGAATATTCATATCACACAGCCCTCTGAATACTACAGGCTGGTTGACCACTGGTTCAGGATAGTAAAAGCATCCATCATCTGATTGGTCAGTTGGATCATAATAAATGGCATTAAGGTCCATAATTGAATCGACTATATCAGTGATGGCCGCTTGAGCGGCGGGGGTTTGTTGACGGGTACGACTGGCAATCCAACTGTATACTGAAAAAATAACAAAATTGATTGCTGCTGTTTTGTTCTCACTAAAAGATTCCCGCACCTAGAATTATTTGCGATTTCTTTCTTTTTAAACTAGATTTCCAAACGTTGCTTGGCATACCTTATCGATTATTAGATACAGGATTCTGTATTGAGATAATCTCAAAGTGTTATCTTCTTTATAGTTAATGCGGGACATTAGAAAAACAACATTCATTTACCAAGTGAACCCTTTATTTCTGCTGCACTGCCGCAAAGACACACTAACCACTTTGTTCATTGCTGTTTTCTCTGTTTTTACTTCTTTCTGTGTGTCTTGAATAGTGTGTGTAGTGAATAAATGTATTTTTCTTTTCTTTTCTTTTTTTTCTATTCTACTGGGTCAAACAATATTGCCTTTGACATAATTATCGTATTATCATCGTATCGATCACTCCCATTTACTTGACAGTAATGGCAGGCAAGTTAAAAAAATACGATAATACGTCAAAGGCAATCTGGTTTTGAACAGTAGAATAGTTCTTAATGTATTTCATTTGTGGTTATTTTGTGATGTTTTTTACCTCTTTTTTGATTTCCATTTTCTTGATTAATACAAGAATACAATACAGCGTAATCGATGTAGTCCGTGGCTATTACCCAAAGTTCTTGTTCAGCAGTCACTGTAAAAATAAACTTGTTTTTGGGTCATACACACACACACACAAAAAACAAAAGTTGTCTCCCCCGGTCAATAGTTAAAGGCTTGTGTACATATAAGTTAAAGTAGACATGACGCCGATGTGGGTTCAGCCAGAATCTTAGTGTCGATGTGGGTATGTCCGCAGGAAATACGGTAACCTAAATCTGTACATGACCCTTTTATAAATGCGATCAACTTATTCTCTACGAATAATTAATTAAAACAACAAAAAATATTAACATGCTGAATGCGTACATTTAACCGAATGCTCTCCAAGTGCCATTAAATCGTTAAGGAGACAAGAACACCATTTCTAAAGAAGCTTATATTTTAATTTTGTTTTCTGATTTTCTGAAACTAAGTCTACTTTATGAACTTTAATATTAACGATTAAATCTTGAAGCAAAAAAGCAAATTTAATGGATCAATACTGCGATACCGCGTAAGTAACAAATTAAATAAGGTGGAAAATAAATCTTAGCAAGTAAATCAGTAAGGTACATTTTCCAACTTATTGAATTTGTTATTTACGCGGTAATGAAGCATCACCGCAAGGCAGTTTTAGATTTAATATTAACTTTGTTGATTTTGAAATTGCTGTATTGGAAAATAAAATACGGTTACCTCCAGGAGCTATTTCTAAAATGACTGACAGCTTCCCACTTCCATCGGTACTGATGACAGATGCTGTTCCAGTAATAATCTCCAAGTTTTGGTTGACCACTTGGCTGTTCAGAACGTTCACAGTGGCTCCTTCTAGGGTGTACTCTGCCCTGGCGCAGGTTCCTGTTGCACTTTCTGAGTAGTAACTGGATATTTCATGCCACAGGCCTGAGAACTAAAAAGTGTGATGGTTTGAAAATTATTTTATTTACATCCATACCATAACTTCCTTACAATATGTTAATAAACGATAAGCAAGTGGCCTATATATTAAGAAACCTGTATCTGTGGTTGTATTTTAAAGTTAACATTAAATTACTGCATGTCATTAAAGTATCGGTTATCGATGTGGTTGCATATTAATGTTCACATTAAGATACAGGGCAACTACAGATGTAGGTTTCTCACATATTGTAGAAAACTTATTATATGGATGTAGATAAAGCTATTTTTGCGACTGTATGCATAATTAGGCATTAAAACACTCGTGTGATCTTATTATGAAACTCGCCTTTAGGCTGGTTTCATAAAACCACGCTCGTGTATTAATGTTTCTCATTATACACCAGTCACATAAATAACTATTAAAAAAATACCCTTCATCTTTCCACTCTTTACAGCCGGACATGTAATTAACATGAATTGTAATTTCATGATTTACTCAGTACATAATTTTGTCCCTCAATAGTATTTAAACGTCATTGGCTCTTTTAAATCTTGCATGTCACTTACATTTTTATTTTAGCGTTGGAATGTTCGTTGAGTTTTTTATTCAAAAGTAGGTACTAAGCGTACCCCTCTGGGAAACAGGCGTGATTTAATGTATGTATGTAGGTACTAAGCCTCCCATGAACAGCTTTGCCTTCAAGATGCGTAAAGTCTATTCACCTAATAACAGTCAGGGTGGGATCGCTGGGGTGGTATTTCATGTTACAATGGAGTGTGACAGAGGCGAGGCGCTGCGTGGCCAACTCAAGCTTAGATACTATGAGGTTTCAACCTCAAAAGAGGCTATGTTACTATATGCATTAGAACATTTAGTTATCTAGAATAAGTAGATTATATTAGAACTTTTGTAACATAAAAAACCGCCTTCAAAAACGCAAAAAATAACTTCTTTTAAAATGGTAGGTCAATAGGTCCAACTGAAGTCGGCTTTTGGTTAAAAATAGTGTGAGTCGCCGACTACAGTTGGACTGAACTATTACCTACCATATTTAAAATAAGTAATTGTGGCGTTCCATGGCTAAAGGGCCCTTATGATACATATTGAGTTAAGCATTGATCCTAAATCTGCGTTAAATAGGCTATCTAATAAAGAAAGAGTCACGACCCTAAGTCCCAGACTTTTTTAAATTTTATTTATCATACTTACACAAGCCGAAATTGCACTTTTGAGAAATCGTTAAAAGAAGTTTGAAACTCATATTAAGTATGTTCCCATTGGAAGTTACATAGATGATGATTGATTATGTATCTCAATGTGTTTTTCTTTGATATTCAGTTATGGTTTTTTTAATGTGACTTCTAGACTTTGAAAAATCAGCCTTTGATTAGAGCAACTTGCTAATAAGAACGAAATTAAGAAAAATAAGATTTTCGGAATGTTCTTTAATATGTTGTAATTCGTACCATAGTGTATAGTTGGGGATATTTGAATTTACGTCTTAGGATAGAAATAAAATAACATAGTTAACAAAATCCTTTTTTTTAAATTAAATATGATATTTTTTATTTTTTTCATCTTGCTCTGTAACATTAACAATTTTTGTGTAGAGTGAGATCTAAATTATATTCGATCAATCTACGCAAGTATCACTAAAGTGTCATTGTTACTCTATAATCTTATTTCTATAGTTACAAACGATTTGAGTTACATTAAAATCACAAATTCACGCCCATACATTAGGGAATTACAGATAATTGCTGATAATTACAGTAGTATAGTAATATCACGATAGTAACATTATCTATTATTAATCTTATATTAAAACAGAATACCCAAGAAAAAATGTTTTTACAAGTTTACTTAAAATCTTGTTTTATAAAGAGTACCTGTCTCAAAAAACATTTTTGTTGATTATTTAGTTTGTTCTGATTTCCTTTTTTTGCAAAAATTAACACCATTTCGTATTTGGTTCCTGTAGCTACATGTAAGTTTTTTACGTTTTGTAGTTAATCTATCAGACCTACCTATTCATTTGTCATATTTTATAGCTCGTAAGATATTTGACAGTACTTACCTAAGTTGGGTATTTTTTGTTATTAGGCACGTTTTGTAAGTGGACCAATATAACTTAAGCAAACATTGCAAGTAAATTTATCACCAGATATATCATTCTTGAATGTGCTCTGCCATAAGGACCCTTTTCTACTAAACTTTGTACCCAATTTTACTTTAGAAATATTTAACATACACGAGTGAAACCAAGCTACGAATAGACGTGTATCCCTTTATTTTACTATTTCGTATAAAACTATTTTTAATGATTTTTACAACATCGTCAATATCTCCGTAACTAGAAACTGCCATAAGGACCCTTTTGTGATGGAAAGCCACAATTTCTTGCGTTTTTGAAGGCAGTTTCTTGTTTTTAAAACGTTTATTTTATTTTATACATTTTAGTGATCATAATAAGCTATAATGTAGTCCCACTTCTTAGATGATATGAAACTTTAAGACATTTCAAGCTCGCCGCTAGCAACGCCGCGGGAAAGTCAAAGTCATATTTAAACAATTAAATGTTCTTCATTATAGTCGCTCAAATCTTAACCGTGATATCTTATCGCCACCCTTGAAATAAGTATCGTTGAGGAGTTCCGGTGGCCATCTGTGGTTTTCATAATCAGCTCCACTACACCAAATGATACTTTCTGAACGCAAACGCTGTACTTGTTACTAAAAATACTAAAATCGCTTTATCTATGACTATAATATTTGAGGAGTTCCCTCAATTCCTCAAGAATTCCCTCATCAAATTCAGATTTACTCTTCAAATCAAAAAATATTTTTGAAAATCGGTTCGCAATTGACGGAGAAATCGGTGAACATACATAAAAAGAAACATATATAGTGTAACTTAAAATCTCCGCCTTTTTTCAAGTCGGTTAAAAAGAAAAAGAAAGCCAGTGCCAATAAATGAAAAAAAGGTACTTAGATATTTCACAAATCTGAGATCTTTGCACCATTGCTATTACTATTAGAACTTACCCTTGCGACATCAAGATTCTGTACAACTTGGATATTCGGGTCACACTGTCCAGGAAGAAGGATCGGTTGATTTTCTTCAATGACTGGCAGCTCATAGCAAGCATCATCAGAGAAGTTAGTGTCCGTGAGATCAGCTAATGTGATCCCTAGCAGGTTGTTGAGGGAAGTGTTGATGAGAGCCAGGAATATCTCGCTGAAGGTCTGCTCGCGCCCGAGTTGCCAGACGTAGACTGTGGGGAAAATCGTGATGAAGAATAATCTTGGCTTTTGAGTAATATTTTCTTAGCTATGTTTGGAGAAGTGGTTTAACCTCTGGAGCAAGGCAATTTTGAATTTGACATAAACGTTCGTTTGCTTTGTTCGCAGTTTCGTGATTATTTGATATTATAAAGGAAAGGAGATTGACAAGGTTTGGACGAAATGCTGCCCAGACGTGAGAATACCTCTAACGAGTTTCTTACGTTACTATCCATTAGAAAAAACACATATTTTCGAAATTGGTTCGAGAGAAAAAAAAAGGGTATTGTTTTGTTGTGTTCGTTTTGTTGACGACCATAGATGATTTTGGTTTTTAGGATGGGCTAGGCACCAACCCATTGTTAGGCGCCCTGCTCCATTCTTAGATAGAATTATTATCAACGGAGATGACGACCATTAGTAAGTAATGTATACTGATGATTGATGATTTACTACTCAAAAAAAAAGTCATTTTTTTCATTACCTACTCCTGGGGTAGATCTTGAAGCGATTAGTGTACCGACTCGTGTTAGCGTAAGGAACATAATGCACTATGTGTTCATTCTGGGCAGCACTTGGTCCAACTCCCATACAAATATGGTCCATCTCCTTTGATTTCGACATAAACGTTTGTCTAGCTGAATTTTTAAACCCTTGAAATCTACTCTTTTTACTCGACTGCGGCGAAGCCCAAAAGGGTTATGTGTTTGACCTGTATGTATGTAAGTTTCACTCGTTACTACTCAACGGTTCAGCAGATAGGATTGATAAATGATACGTCATTAGACTCGTCTTGTCGGCGTGAATGTCACTGGGTACATAAAAAATGTATAACACGGATTTTGTGCTTCAATGTTTTGACATATATCGACAACAGTAACAAAAATGCAGTCGGCGTTTTAGATTGTTTTTTATTTAGTTAGTAAACTCTTTACTGCACAAACAGAAAACAACAAATAAAAAAGAAACAGAATCGTAAAATGTGAGTACAAAGGCGAACTTTTCTCTTTAAGGGATCTCTTCTAACGATTGTTTTTTTTTTCCTGAGTAATCTTTTTCGACAATCACGCAACTAATAAAAAAAAACACAGTTTTTTAGTACAGTAGTCATCGTGGAAAAATAACACTGTGTACTTACTGGCTCTCTGCGTTGTTCCTCTATTTACACAGTGGTAGGCAGTGGCAAAAGTGTTGTAATTCGTGTTAAGTATCCAAAAATTAACAGCTGAAAAAAAAAACAGAAAATAGAAAATAGAAATAATTGTATTAAAATCTTTTTATAAGAATAAGTATAAACAGATTTGCAAAAGACTAGCATGTACGGATTCATTCGTTTAGGAAGCTAAGTGACTTATGGTTCTTATAATCTTCAATAATGTTTAAAATAAAGTTTGTAATTTAATTAATACACAGATATTACCTCAGACTCATACAGTATTAACATAATAAATAATTTAGGAAAGTGCTCAAAGCAAACTTAAGTTAGTAGCGTCGCGGCATAGACAAGGCTTGGTTTTTGTAAGGGAGCGACCACTATGACCCATTCTTTTGTTTACGCAACGTCACCGTATTTATACACTTCGGTGTGGCCGATCCTTAAAGAGTTGAGGCGAAGGCAACTCCTTCGCACCTTTACCTCAACTCTACCTCGACTGCTCGACTGTGAGCACACTGTCATGTAATACCATGTAAGACCTAGAAGCGACGTGCGTGTACGCGTGCTCAAAGCCGTCGTTTAAGGGTTGAATTAATAAACTGATCTTGGCTGAGATGCCCATTTCAAGACACGTCAGAAATTGCAGCTGTCTATGGGTTAACAACTTTAACTAGAATAATTAATCGAGCAGCAAGTCCTTACAAATGTGAACAGACCGGACCCTACAAACAGCACCCGTTCACGATTTACAATTGAGTTAAAACAAGGAGGCAAAATCATTAATTAAAAAAAAACAATTAGTGCCCTTAGTGTAGAACTAGAAACAATAGTTTAAACTCACGCTCAGAAAACCCGTTCAAGTTGACAGTCAACCTGGCAGTCTCTCCCTCTTGGCTAACGGTGCCAGTGATTTCCTCATAGAAGTTCCTGTTGACAGCTTCATATTGGACGTTTATCACTCCATCAACTCTTTCGAAGTTGAACTTCGAACAGCTACCTACTTGCTGAGGGTTATCAGCTCTTGCGACCTCGTACCATGATCCTAGGAACTGTTATTTAAATTGATTAATTAATGGTTCGATCCCGGTGAAAATTGTGCGATGGAGTCAAATATTCCTGAGTTTTGGATGTGCCATTTGTTTTGAGTTTATAATATATGTTTGGATTGTTTTCTAATCCCCATAGGACATATAGCTTAGTTTGGGACTTGGGCATGAATAAGTAGTTTATTCTTTAAATTGACATTCATGTTATCTTGAAACGGTGCCTACGACTGATTTATTATAATTGACTAATACAAAATAGTAGATTGTATAACTAGGGTCTAAAACAAGCCATACCTAGTACCACGAGATGGTTATTTTCCCGAGCAAAGCGGGGAAAATTGTTCGAGGGGTACCTAATATGGCTTTTAGACCCGAGTTATACACTCTACTTTTCACTTCGATTGTGAGAAAATAAAAACATTACCTATACAAAGGTAAATAATGTTTTGAAAAACAAAAAACCGCCTTAAAAATGAAAAAAATAACTTTTTTAAATTGGTAAAATGGACTGACCTATAGGTACTAATCTATAGGTCAGTCCTATTGAAGTCGGCTTTTGGGTAAAATATTGTGAGTCACCGACTTTAATTGGACTGACCTAGAGTTCCATTAAGTCCAGTTAAGTTAGTTAAAGAGTATACGTACCAAAAAGAACCTAACGTTCCGATTGACAGTCGATGTGTATTGTGATTGGTAGATTTAATTTGGCGAAGTACTTTGATTGGTCAAATTAAAATGTTTTGTAAATGTAAATCATTCTATTTTCCATTTCATATTTTCGCTAGGGAAAATATTAATATAATGTTTTCCCTAGGGTTTACATGTACTACTTGAGTCTCGCTGGATAAGTCTAATGACACACTTTTTGAGCATGAGAAGTGAAAAATTAATAATGCTGTGGCTGTGGGTCATGAGCAAGACTTAGAACTACATCTCTTCAGGGCCTCTGTTCAACTCGGTATATTATCTTGTTTTCGTATTTTCAACGTTTCGATAGCTCTTGTTTACTTCACAGTAATGCCATTTGCTTTGCTCCTTTTTTCCCCGTAATGTAATAATAGTGATGAATTCACCACTAGACGCTGGGCGTAGTCATAAAGTAATAAATAGAGGGAATAAAATTGTAAAACGTAAAATGGATACTGATATAAGATACACACCTGCGGCCATTAGAGGATAAGCGTGGATAAAACATCTGTCACTTTCTGACCAGTATTTAAGTGAGAGTTACGAGGTAGATAATTGTGTTCAGTATGTCTTGCTGAAGTATTGATTGCTTTGCACTTAATCTTTTAGAGTGCATAAATAATAACAGTCGTTATTCATAAATAAATGCATTACAAAGTTAATTCAATTATAATCATACACTGGCGAGAAATCTTAAAATTTTAGAGACTGTACTTGTAACAAGATTCAGTACAGTCAAGTACAAAAATCTGAATCTAAAAAATCCTGTCATAAATATGTTACAAAGTTCCTATTACACTAGAATAAGGTGCATTGGGACATATTTTTGAGATATTGCGTTCTCCCATATTTTAACACTTACCTACCAAGGGCAAACCGGACCCCTAAGCCCCCGCTCTCAAAGCGAGTTTGTCTGTCAGTTTTTATACTTTTACGGCTAAACGGCAGAACTAAATTTGGTAAAATTTGGTTTAAAGATAGCTTGAGCTTTGGGGACCGACATCAAATACTTTTTCCTAAGATAAAGTATTTAAGATGTATATTTCCTTACTTCAAAACCACAAATATTTTTCATTAGCCAAACATCAACCTTAAAATTGTTATCGTGCTAGATTGGTTATCATAACAAGTCGTGATTTCTGATAACACGATAATTTGAAAGGAATTCCTTGTCATAATTATTATCTGAAGTTTTAGATCCTGAACATTGTATTTAATACAGGGGAAGAACATAACAGTTACAGTACTTTGCGTCCTTGCAATAATATTTATTATTGATAATTCCCGAAAACGTCATTGCGGCATGGAGCTAAAACTTACGTCGGTCAATGGCATTCATTTTTGTAGAAGACTCTAAGTAGTTTTGGAATTAATTTGGTTGACTATAAAAAAAAAAAATATATATATTTTCTTGGCCTCGCAAGTCTCGGAATAAGAATAAAATGCAAATTTACACTATAAATCGGGATTTAATTGCGCAATAATATGAACATTCACCTCGACGTTTGGACTAGGTTACAATAGCCGTGGTCACGAGAAGACTCAAATTGAGGATGTTTCTGCTTGTCAAACAATACAGGGTGGAATCTAAGTCGTGATCACAATGATCACCTCTGTGGTCTACCCACGAATATGAACAACTTTCACTATGGGACCAACTCTGAAATCCCGAAAAAATAATCAGCTGTTTCATAGAAAAGTTCAATACTTACTGGACCAAAATGTATGAAGCAGCTGTTTTTTTTTTCTTGATTTCAGAGTTGGTCCCATAGTGAAAGTTGTTCATATTCGTGGGTAGACCACAGAGGTGATCATTGTGATCACGACTTAGATTCCACCCTGTATAATTATATTGACTAATCAGAATACGCCATCTTTTTCATCAGAATTCATTTCTATATATTAGATTTCTAGGATCCAGATTCCTTAGATAAATTAAATATATATTTTGTGCTGATAACCTCACTGAAACGAATGCCAAGCTGTCTTTTGTGTTATTAATGTGACTATTCAGAAGTTATTATATTTTTGCTTTAACTCAATGAAAATTATATTTTAATGTTGAAAAAATTCTCTTCTACCTGTTGCGTTGGCTTGTTGTTCGTTATTTGATATATGTCTAACTTTACGTCAACTTTACTTTTCTATAGCTAAATTTAATTTCTAAGGACAACAAAATGATCAGGTTAGGTTTTCTCTTCAATGCAGCAGTGGATGATTTTCAACAAAGAAAAACAATCTATGGCAAGGCATTAGTATTCAAGATATTTACTGGGTTGATGTAGCAGTTAAATGACTAAGAAATAAAGTCTTATCTTAGTAGGGTTTTTAATAAACTATGATTAATTGTACCGTAAACTCGGGTTACTTTAGCCCTAGGGGGTAACATTGCCCATCCCAAAAACCATCTTT
The DNA here is from genome assembly GCA_946894065.1 of Acleris literana. Classification (NCBI taxonomy): domain Eukaryota; kingdom Metazoa; phylum Arthropoda; class Insecta; order Lepidoptera; family Tortricidae; genus Acleris; species Acleris literana. The sequence goes on along the minus strand of OX335685.1, from coordinate 4,356,753 downwards.
AAAATTTAATTATTCTATTAAATGTTACATCACGCCTAACCTACTTACATTTTTTTAACCAATTTAAGATGGTAGTCAACCACTTAAATAGTTATAGTTTTAAGGGTGGGCAATTTTACCCCCTAGGGCTTAAGAAACCCGAGTTTATACTCGTATTAATATAACTTTTCAATTTCCGTAATTTTTGCCTCTGCGAAGGCCCTTAGACAAGATGCTTAACGCTAACCTAAACAATAGGCTAGTGACCTAGAAAATCTAATTACTCTGTCATTTAAATTAACTATCAAAAAATATTGATACACTTTCCTTTGTCAGTTAAACAAAAAATGACGAAGATAAATTGCGTTGAAGTTTCGCGTGACGTCACGCCGTGGAACACTAAGTACCACTTTGTGACGTCACGAGCCCCACTCCCGAACTTTGATGCGAGTAATATTTGTCAATTTTGATTGATTTGATAAAGCAAAAAATGATCAATCAATCCTATACATTTTTGATACTTAATGATAACATTCTCGCAAAGGATTTTCTTGTCTAGGGCCTCAGTATTCTTTCTAATATCTTTAATTACCTTAGGTAATACTAATCAGAAAGCTAATCACCAGGACAGATTGACGCAATATATTTTTCAAGAGAGCTTGATAATGATAACAATGGGATCCACGTTCCACTTACATTATCGATGTTAAAATTCTGGAACACAGCAATATCCTCATTGCATTGGCCCTCCTGTATTATTTGTGCACTACCCCCCAACAGCCCTACCAGACTAAAAACTAATATGGATGTCAACATTATGTTATGACACCATTATTGTCTGCACCCACCTAAGAACTGAATCAAATAGCCAATTAATCTGTACTTATCGTTTTTTATAAAAGCTTATCTTTTATTTGATACTGTTCTTTATCTTGCGCTTTGATTTTCGATTATCTCCATATCTTTATTTGAATCATTAATATCATATCAGCCGAAACCTCTACTGCCGGACATAGGCCTTTTCCAAAGAGCCGCCGTTCGCTGCGCTATGATTGGTTCTGTTGGTTCTGCGTCACGTTTGCCATTCCTTAACTATTTGGCGCCTGGCGTCAAAATAACCAGCGTAGTCATTTTAAGTAATCTTAATTCATAGAGTTGGTAATGCATTTGCTGTCTTATTGGCGCTACACACTCAACGTCGAACTGATAAGTCTAGAGGAACGCAACTATTTGGTATTATACGTTTCTCATTCGGACAGATAGTTGCCTCCGTCTCACTCTGATCCAACTGTTACATTGCAGTCTTGAAATTGCAAATTTGTATGCTTTTTAGATTGCATTTATGATCAGGTGTTCGGTTCTCTCGTTGACCTACTAATTGCCATTAAATAAAGCTCCATTCGTTTTAAGTGTAATATTATTCCACACGAAATTAATAACTTTCCGGTTATTTAAATTGGAAGGGATACTACCAACTGTTACATTGCAGTCTTGAAATTGCAAATTTGTATGCGTTTTAGATTGCATTTATGATCAGGTGTTCGGTTCTCTCGTTGACCTACTAATTGCCATTAAATAAAGCTCCATTCGTTCTAAGTGTAATATTATTCCATACGAAATTAATAACTTTCCGGTTATTTAAATTGGAAGGGATACTACCACCAGGTCTGCTATTATTGACCTCAAAAGTTGCTAGTAGTTATCATTATTTTCATCAATATATTGAAGATAACAATGACGGCGGTAGAAACGCCCGTATATTCACCCGGGACTCTTTCTTTGATTCGAGCAAGCTCTAGGATGCAGTTTTCTGCAGATCATTTAGTCTTTTCTCTTCGCAACTTGTAAAAATATCTCAAATTTCCTCTTGATTATCCTAAAGTAAGTTTATTCAACAATTTTTCTATTTACACAAACAAAGAATACCTACCAAACAAAGAAGACCAATATTAAGTTTGCGATTACGATTTAAATTGCGGAAGAATATCTTAAATTATGTATATTATATTATAGGAATTAAGTTGCGGTGTCCTCCCAGGTCTTAAATTACCTGTGCACCAGATTTGATCGAAATTGAATTTGAGTAAAAACGTACCAAACGGATAAACTTTCGCATTTAAAATTATAAGTATAGGAATTTATAATAATAGATTGATAACGTGATTAAAATTAATAGATTTTGTAATTAGCGCTACTGATATTCAAGATATCACTTAAAATAACGAGAAATGAATCAATAACTGAGATAGCAAATGCTACTGATTTTGATAATGAAACTAAGTCAGGAAGTCAACAAAAAAAAAGTTTCTTGCACCGGAATAATCTATGTGAGTACAAAACGGGGAAGACGTTGCAGTGTCTGGGGATTTTTTTGTTCAAATCAGCTTCTTTAAATATGTTTTATAATTACTTTATAAAAATAGGGTCTGCAAAAACCAACCCCAATTAGGAATAGCTGCCATTGTTCACTTGATCAGTCAAGTGAACAAAGTGTACAGAATTCTACTTGGACATAAACGTCTCCGTTGAAGATTTTTTATAACACTCCTGCGGCCCTATTATGGTTGCGTTTATCGTTTGCCAAAATGTGGTTAAAACATACGTCACTCTCGTACATACACTTGTCAGAAAGTGACGGATGTTTTATCATATTAGGCTCCCCGGACTCTTTAATAATTTATACTGTCACGAAGTTATGTTTGTAATATTGTCAAAGTGTACACAAAAGTCTCCAAGGTAATTTGGCAAAGTCTATTAGTTAAAGTTTTTTTTAACTCTCCTGGACTCCTTAGCGATCTATACTATCACGAAGTTATGTTTGTAATATTGTCATGTTGTACTCTTTTAAAATCACATCTCAAATTTTCCAAGGTCACGCTTTTGCTGTGCTTCATGACACAACCCTGTCGCGCCTCGACTCTTCTAAGCCCGCGCCTCGTTTATGCTTCACCTTATCGCACCTTGACTATTTCAACTCCGCACCTCGACTGTGTTTCACTCTATCGTGCCTCGACTGTTTTAAGGCCACGCCTCGACTATGCTTCAGTCAATCGCGCCGTGACTCATCCAAGGCCGCGCCTCTACTGTACTTCAACCTATCGCGCCTCGGCTCATCCAAGGCCGTGCCTTGACTGTGATTCAACCTAACTTGCCTTGACTCTACCAAGGTCGCGCCTCGACTGTGTCTTACCCTATTGCGCCTCGACTCGTCTAAGACCGCGCCTCGACTATGCTTCAACCCATCGCGCTTCGACTAATAGAAATAAAAAGTTGCGGCGGCAAAAAAAACCTTACTCAAGTTTTTTTTGGAAATTACAATTCCTATTAGCATATTCCAAGATAAGATAACCATGGAAGGTACGTGATACGCTCACGTGTACAGTTATGCGTCAGCACTATGTTATCTATCATGCTAATAACACTTCCCCATCGATTTAGAATGACTTAGTTGAGACACAGATTGACTGTGATTCCCGCAGTTAAATTGTGAACAGTTTGCAAAGAACGAATGCTCTAATAAAAGTTATCACTCGTATAAAGGTTTGCATAATACTTGGTAAGCCTTTTCCACTTTTACACGAACTTGTAGTGAATTAAGAATGAACTGCGAATATTTAATTGCCAGGGACTATACTGTTGCAAGTAATATCTGTTTTAAATAAGAGTTTGGTAATAATAATTCCTTATTACTTTATGGTTTGTGACTTACGAATCCTGTTTATTTTAGAGCATTACTTACAAATAGTGCTATAAATGGATAGGTTTCTATCTAACATACCTCGGTTCTCTAAATAATTCTGGATGAGCAACTTAATGCCGTGCACTTATTTATGCAGTCTGCAATTATAGCCGCAATGTGCATTCAAAGTTCGTGCATGTTTGTCGATGGCGCTTCCGCCATTATTAAAGATGCTCCGATATAAATACAACGTCGCGTGACGCAGTGCGGCGTAAGCGCTATAGACAATAAGGTCCCTTTTCATAGATAACGCCACATATTCTTTTTGTTTTAAGATTGTTGAGTACTTAGTCCGCTGGAGGTTGAAAAAAAAATCAACTATATAAATATTGTTCAAAGTAAAACATTAGTTTTTTATTTCGATAACATTGTTTAATTTAACTAATTGAGGGTTAAAGACTATAAAGACGTATAACTACACTTCCAGTCCCAAAGTCTCAAGTCGACCCCAATGGCGTGCTTCAGTGCCTCCTGCAAATTCGACGTCACTGTGATTCCAAGGGCAAAGTCGCCTAGCTTTGGACGACCTTTAATTTCATACAACTTTACAAGTCGGGGTCTAAGACAACACGACAGGACACTGTCGAACACACTGCGTAATGTCTGCGCTATAAAGGATAAATAAAAGTGGACCCAAAATAGAACCCTGAGGAACTCCTCTAGTAACGGGTCTAGGATCTGATAATAAACTACTACCATCACTCCGCGAGATTGGAGCCTTCAGTTGCAACACTAACACCTTTATTTGGGTCAATGTTGGATGACCCCTGTGACACTTCATTCATTATAAACATGACTGTGATACACCTTGTTTCCTTGGCTTCGCTACATGTATTCAAAGCTTTTGACTACGATTACCAAATCAAATGAATAATCACCTCCTTATATTCGCCTAAGTTAAGACCGGAGTTACCCTGAGGGTCGAGCGCCGCCACAAGGTTAATTTTAAGTCTTGTGGTGAAAGTACCGACCAATGGGCTTGAAACTCTGGAGCTGAGGCGAAAGATGCTTCTGATGGTTCACTATTGTCTGCTCTTGCGTGGTAAAGTGGACAACCCCTCGGTGGTAGAGCGCGTTCGTTTGTTTGTTCCACAGCAGTACGGGCGCGCGGGTGCGCGACGCCGGCACCCGTTGTTCGCGTTGCCCGCTGCGCGCACCCTGCGCGCGCGCAATGCCCCTACCGCTCGGGCCCTGACTCTTTTAAACCACTTCCTTGACACAGTTCAAGATGCTGATGTGTTTACTGATCCGCTAAGACGACTGCAGTTCAAAAATATTTGCTTTTTAAGTTCTTTTTTGTAGTGTAGTTTTTGCCGCTCTGTTTGCATTGTGTATATATATAATAATATTGTGTTGCTTTTCTTTAAGTACTTGTCCGTATATTTCCGTGTCTGACGCTTTGGCATCAAGCTGTTAGTCAGTTTTTTTTTTTTAATAAATAAATAAATGATCTTTCAACCTTTTTAAATGAGGAATTCTGGCCGAGGGCTGTCGGTTTTAGCTGACACCGCGAAAGTGTTTTAGTTGTATGTCTACTATTTTGTTAACTATTTTGTATGTATGTAAGGTATTTGTAAATAAAGTCCTTGTTGCCTGAAATAAATTTTATTCTATTCTATTTTATTTTTATATCCTGGTGCCCTCTAGGGTCTTTGATAGCACCGGCGCTGCGAACAACGTATGCTCTGGGCCTCTATTCTAGACTGTAAAAACGGTATCGTATTTGACCTGTTATGGTCAACTAAAGCTATCAAAACGTTGACAACACGATAGCAGGTCAAAGACGATATGGTTTTTACCGCCTAGAATACCGGCCCTTTGCAGGTGTCGCGAGCGGCGCTAGGCGCCCCCTAAAGGTGTTTTTCAACCGGCGAGGCGAGGCGACACGAGGGGGAGCTAGATTTTTTATTTGTATTAAAACAACCATTACCACCCAAGATTTTCATTACAAGTTTTAATTCCCGTCTCGCCTCGCCGGTTGAAAAGTACCTTAAGACCCTCACCCATGCACCATAGGAAAAGACGTTTCTGCACGGCTGGCAAAGGGAAAATCCTACATTTACAGAATTATAACCTATAAAATATCTTCTAACTGGGTCAGGCCGTAGTTTTTACCACATTAAGTATAACCTAACTCTCCGCTACTTTTTTTTGGGACTAATAATATGTATATATGTAATGTAATTTTGTATTGTTGCGAATAAATGTCTCTTTATCTTTATCTTTATCTTTATATATATTTCTCAACCACAGCATTGTATTCCTTAAGAAATAGTGAACCGCGGCCACTGAAGATATTTAAATAAATTCATAAATTTGGAGAGTTACACGATATTTTTTTACAAAACTTTGCGCCACAGTAAAATTTAAAGAATTAAAACATTTGGATAATCTGTGTCATTTAACGTTATGAAATAATAGTAACCTAGCCAACTTTTAAATATCGTTTCGGGTTTCCTAAGAAAAAACATTAAATTTTATACATTGAAAAAAAAACGAACAAAGCCATTTCTTTGCCCTTTTTTTATTGCGCCGCTTTCATCTGCCCATTTTAAGGAGTTAAACATTAGCAATATTTGAATCTGAGTAGTGGCGACAACAAAATAACTATCTCTATCTCATAGTTAAAAGACAGTAGCGGCCATATTTTTGTCAGTCTGAAGGTCAACTTTGTTGAAAGTGGAAGGTGTCACATTTTTAGCGGAGAGTATTTTTTGAGATTTCTCGGTAACTTTTCAATTAATATCTGTTATTTTTGTTGTGCACTAATTGGGAAGGTGTGTGTAATCTTTCAAAGCTAAATCGATTTGAAAAAAGAGCTTGTTTATCAAGCCATTTATGATAATATTATGCCACTATGCGGTGCCAGTGTTGTACAATTGGCGCCGCTTTTTTTGTGCCACCAAATAAAGGAGCATGCACACATTATATTTGCAGTTTCCGGGTGTTTTCCTTTGCTTTTGACATGGATTGTAAGGCACTAATTGTTGTAAAAGAGTGACTTTCTTTCTTTAGGGTTTATTAAGAAGAAGAAGATTTATTTGATTTATGTTGTGTGATTTCAGTCTGTGTTTTTTTTTTTTACCTAAACTATGACGCAAATCCTGAGGCTTACTATGGAGTAACGCATCTTTTTAAGTATAATGTATGATATTCCCCAACTTTCTGTCTTTTCTACTTTCCTTATATTTGAAATGAAAAGAAGGGTGTTTAACTCGGATGAAACAACCCATTCCAGCAACATTCCAACTATTGACGCTCGAACTGAAAAAGGTTAAATAATGACCGGCCTCCTACCTACACCTTACCCTATCTATTTGGAATCAGATTTCGGCTTCCGAACCAATACGACATGGGGGCCTTCAAAAAACGACATGGGGGCTTTCAAGGTAGATAGAAAATCCGTAGACTACAGTAGGATTAACACCACACTAGTTAAAGTACTTAATTGGTTTACTAGCAACAATTTGCTACTAAATGCTAAGAAAACGAAATGTGTTAGGTTCGCTTTGCCTAATGTTAAACCGGTACATTCTAGTATTTTTCTAAATGACGAGTGTTTGCAAATGGTAGATAAGGCAATTTTCTTAGGCATAACATTAGATAAATATTTGCAATGGAGTCCCCATATAGCTGTACTGGCAGGTAAACTAAGTTCGGCAGCTTACGCCGTTAGGAAAATTAGACAACTAACCAATGTTGAGACAGCTCGCTTAGTCTATTATAGTTATTTCCATAGTGTCATGTCGTACGGTATTCTGGTTTGGGGTAAGGCAGCTGACATACAAACTATATTTGTGTTACAAAAAAGGGCCATTCGTTCTATTTACAACTTAAACTCCCGTGACTCTTTAAGAGAACTTTTTAAAGAAATTAATATCTTGACTGTAGCGTCTCAATTTATTTATGAGAATATTATTTACGTTATTAGAAATTTAGATTCTTTCACCAAAAATTCTGATATACATAATTTAAATACCAGAAATAAAAATAAAATCGCTATCCGAAAATTCCGCGTCCGTAAAGTATATAAATCATTTGTTGGTCAATGCATTCATTTCTATAATAAATTACCTGACGAAGTTTTAAAGTTACCCTTTCCAGCACTTAAAAGTTACTTGAAAAGGTCGTTAATGTCTAAAGCGTATTATAGGATCGAGGACTATCTAACAGACAAAAATGCATGGCCTAAATCCGAAACTTAGTCAATAATAATTTATTCAAATGCAAAATCTTTATCTTGTCTAGGGGACACCGTTGATGTAGGAAAACATATCGAAACTTTTATGTGGTCGTCTCGCACCATCTTATATACACATAAGTATGTGTTTTTTTTTTTTCTCTATCTCTCCCGTAAGATTCTTAATTGGCATGTTTTCCTGCTGAACTACGCATGTTATTTAATACTATATTTAATTTAATATTTATAGCTTTATATAATGCTAGACTAAGTAGTACCATTGTAATAAGAAATATGTTTAAAAAATGACTGACTGCTGAGTTTCTTGCGGCGTTTCTTCTCGGCAGTGGTCTTCTCTTGGGAAGCGCTGGTAGATTCTTGACGTGTAAAAGTGCCCGTGCGGCCTACTTACTGAATAAATTTCTTTTATCTTTTATCTTTTAACGAGCCTACTCTTTTCTCAAAGGCCAAGGCACACCAAAAATCAAAATCAAAATCAAAATATTTATTCAGTAAATTGGCCACATACGGGCTCTTTTACACGTCGGTAATATACAGTGAATCTACTAGCGCTTCGGACAAGACCACCATTGCGGAGAAGAGGCGCCGCAAGAAACTCCAGCAGTAGGTCATTTTTTCAAACATAAAATACAATAATACATATTTTTTTCCTCTTCGATTTACTTAATTTGATTTGATAAATAAATGCCATTGCTGCTGTGAATCACGACTACGGAGTTCCGGTGGTCATCTCTGATTTTCATCATCAGTTCCTCTTCAGTAAGAGGTGCTTTTAGAACGCAAATTCTTATTGCATAACCACTCCCAAAATCAAAAACACAACGTTATCTAGTACTGTACAACTGGTATCGCGAAAACTGACTTAGGAATGAGTAAACTCGTTTTTTTTTTTTCTTCGCTTTCTAAAAATCTTCTTTAAGACTGAGTTAATGCAACAATCTCTTAAATAGAAACAAGTTGAGTACAAACAGCACTAACTCATCCTTAACTTTGTCTTGCTAAATCAACATTGCCTTAAGTCTTATTTATTTGATCCTCAGTTGAATCCAATATTCGATTGAAGTTCATTTTAAAATGTTTGTGAAGAAGTTATAAATTTATATTTTTTTGTGTATATTCATGTTAAGTATTTTGTATAAATATTCAAAACATCAACTAAGTAACAAAATATATGTGACAAACTATGAAACACATTTTTTTTTAAGAAAACCTACAAAAGTGTTCATGTTTTAATTGTAGTTCATAAACATTTTTGCTATCATTTTTCTTAATATTAACTACGTAAAGTAAATGTAGCTTTAAATCAATCTTCAGTTGACTAGGATAATTCTTCACGATTTGATTCTAATATTCTTAACTTGGTATTCAAGATATCTTGAAGACAAAAACTTTGATTTAAGTTGGCATACAAGATGTCTTGAAGACACAGTTAAGGCCTTTATTAATACCACTGTCTTAAAAAAGGTCTAAGTCTTACTTAAAAGACGTCTAAAGTCCTTCTTAATCTGCACTTAAAAACGGTGCCCATTTTTACTTAACTCTATCTTCAAGGTTTCCAATAGATATCTTTAAGACAAAATTTGATTTAGCCAAGACAATAGCATGAATTAATACTTAGTCTTCAAGATATCTTCAATACCAAGTTAAGAGGATAGTTGCTACTTGGCACTAGTTAGCAGCAATTTTATTAATTGCACTGGATATATTATATAGATGCAACCAGACTAAATCACAACAGATAGATGTAACAGTGTCATATTGACTTACAATAAACCGTGCCTTACTTTTAAATAAGTGCCTAACAAACTACGAGATAAGTTTCCTATTCATCATATACATCAGGCGCTTTCGACGGGGAATTTAAAATTAAATTTCTCGGATACTCCATGAGATTTGAAACTGTTAATTTTTATGGCTATATATAAATATATGGAATATATAAAAAATAAGAAATAAAAATATAGCTCAGATATCTTATCGGGTACCACCTAAGTCCAGTAAACAGCTGCGTGCTCGTCGTAGCCTGCTGTTCGCTGTCCCGCCGGCGCGCACGCGTGCAGTCTCTCACTCGCCGCTGCACCGCGCGCTGAAGTTGTTAAACGATATCCTAGACAGCAACAGCAAATTAGATGTTTTCCACGACTGTGAGTCCAAACTAATTGCATCGGTCAGTCGATACTTGGAAACCTTTGTCACCGCTAGCTCAGTGCAGGAAATTGGCTAATTAGTATGTATTTGTTTTATAAGGTTGATGATGAGTGGGGACGCTGCCAAGGCAGGCGGGCGGTCGAGTGGCTCTCCATTCATTCCACCCAGTTCCCCTTGATCCAGCCTCAGGTTACTGGCTCTGCGGCGCTCCCATCCAGCATTGATCCCATCTTCTTGTTCTCCTACAGGACAATAGTGCGTCCTGAAGGTTAATACTTTTAAGTGTCTCTGCTGATAGTGCGTCCTCCCCGAATGTGCGATGTCTCAGTGACGAGTACATTACACACTCGGCTAGAACGTTTTGACTAGTTTCCTCTTTGCCGCAGTGTGGGCATCGAGGATCCTGTTTGTTTATTTAAGGTTAGTGCCATATTGTTTCGTTTGTAATGTATCCAGTAACAGTCAGTGATTAACATGTTTGGCTAGACTAGATAAGTGTTATTTGTACAAAAATAAATAAATAAATAAAGAAGTTTTGTCTGGGCCGCCATTTGCTTTATCAGGGTAACCAGTAATTGGAGTGGTTACTGGTTTCAATTACTTGGTCGTTGCTTCGTCGTTGTTGTTAGCTTTTGATGATCATGCGCCATCAATGGGAGCTGTGGCCAAAGTGAAGTGTTCCTCTTCGATCACGGGTAGGGTAAGGGAAATGATGTATTTATGCGACAAGGGTTAGCACGATCACCTCGTCCTCGACTTGATCGGGACTAGAAAGAGAGACTACAAAGAGCTTAGAATTTTGTGATTTTTTCTATACTTAACTATACTATCGCTACTATAAATAAAGGACGTAGAATTAGTTTCCCGCTACTCCCTCTATTGAAGTCCCTTAGGGGATGAATTTCCAAAAAATCCCTACTTAATGCACCCCTAGGATATTCAACGAATATTCCCTCCAAATTCCAAGTCCTCAGGTGCAGCGTTTTCGGCTGTGCGTTGATCGATCAGTCCGCCAGTCAGTTTCTTCTTTTATTTTTTATAGATATACTCATACTGAACAATGAACCACCTCTAAAAGCTTAAGGGCAGTCGACTGAAGTTGGCGTCCTACAGCTAGACAGTTTCTCCGCTTATACATTGATATATATAGATTTACATGTAGCTCACAGTACAAAGAGTAGTTACAAGTTTTTTTTTGTATGCCATAGAGAAGGCAAACGAGCACACAGGCCACCTGATGTTAAGTGGAAACTGTGGCCCATATACATTCGCATTCACGAGACTGCAAATACGTTGCCAACCAGAGGACTAAGATGGAATGCCTCTATGCTAGTCGTTTTAGTCATGGCGGGCTTATAGCCTGATGTATAAGGTAACCAAAAATGATAGTTGATAAGTCGCACCTTCAGAACAATAGTGACCTAATTCAAAATTTCAGCTTACAAAATTTTAGTCATAAATTTATTATTATAGGGACCTAACTCGATATTTAAAATTTCTGAATTAGGTCACTATTGTTCTGAAGGTACGAAGTGTAGCTGTAGTGTTTATGAAAAAGTTGGTATTTACGTTACCGTTTTTTAGTTTCCTTTAAAGCAATAATTTCTTAGGAAAAAACGTATGAACCTAGTGTTTCGTATAATTTCTATTGGACTAGGTTTAAAGGGAGAAAACGTTACCGCATTTTGTATGGAAATTTACAGCCTCACAATCTTTTTTTATTGTGACCCATTACATTTATACACGTATTTACCCCATTATTAACAATAACCATTTTACTTAGTCCCAACGAACACGCATTAGTGCATATTACTCGATTTGCGTAGACAGCAAGAAAAAAAACACACTTTTAGAAAAGAAATACTAAAATTTATTTTAAAATAAATACCACTATTGTCAGGTAGCAAGGAGGGTACAGGTGCGGTGCACTCAATAGCAGCATAATTATCAAGATCTCCGGCTTTTTGCTTACCTTAAATGCGGGAAATTTACGCACAGATGATAATTTAACTTAATTAACATAAATAATATACAATAAATACTTAACCATTGACAATCGTTACTTTGTAGAATTTAAGTTACAAAAATAACTTAGTACTATTTAATGGGTGGGACTCATGATTAAATAATGGCATAGCAGCGATGAGATCTTTGTCTTTCAATTTGCACCTTTTTTTTATTACAAATAGCGCAAACATTATGAAGCTTAACCATCCAATACTTTTTTTTAATTATGTCTTACATAACTAGATGGAGTGCAATGGAGACTAGCATAATAATAATACTGCTCTTGACCAGAAGAGCTGAGCTGGGTTCTGGACACTCGTCGTTTTGTTCGATGGTGATGAAGAAGGGTTGGTGGAGCTCTTGCCGGTTGGCCATGTAAGTCTCGATGGCGTATTGTCCCTCGTTGGACATCTCTCGGCGGCGGCTGAGTTTAAAGGCGCCAACTGTAAAGATTCAAGCAATAATCAGAAATTGCGCCGAGAGCAATGTGAACGTAGAAGATTCTTTGAAGTCTTAACCACTGTAATTGTCATAATCGTATATTATTCCAAGTAAAATGAACAAATTGTTTTTCTTCCCAATGAAACATAGAAAAGGGTTCTGCCTTTATTTACATTTGAAAATTGTTAGAAGTTGCTGGTCGTTGTCACTATTTTCGTCAATATATTGAAGAGAATCAATGAACGCGGTTTATATAACGCGGTATATTATAGTAGATTGTTCAACAAGAGACTAAAACAAGCCATAATGACAAGAGATGTTTAGCCACGCAAGCGAGTGAGCGAGCGAGAGTTGCTATAGTTCGAGTGTCATTATGATTGTTTAGTCTCGCGTTAACCACTCCACTTTTCACTTTGAATGCGAGGAAAAAAAAAAACGTTCTATACAAAATTACAACAATTTGTTTCGCGGTTGTCAGTTTTTTGAAAAGTGACTCTTTACAAAGTGACACAAATGCTTGCATATTTAGCCAACAGATACAAGCTTGAAAACTATTTGGACCATGCCTAATAAAATAAAATTATCCTTTAAATATTTAAATAGATTCATATTCGTAATTATTAATTGTGTTTCACGAAATTAAATCGTTTTCTTTAAATATTTTTGCGCAGTTGTCATTTTGAGGTTATTTCCACGGCCTAAAAATGGTCCATACACCATCACTGAAAATGGCGATAAGCCTCCATTCACAAACACCGTGATTGGTTGTTTACGGGTTTCCAAAGTAAATTAAAAAAAAAACTTTAATCCCTAGAGATTAAAATGGAGCTTTAGTCTCGATGTGCAGAGATTAAAGTAACATTTTAAGAGCATGAGAAGTGTAAAAATGTTTGACCAACTGCATACACTAAATGAGATTACTTGTTACGTTATAAGAAATAGTGACAATATATGAGCAAGAAAGAGAATAAATATATTTAAAAGGCATATCAGACTGTAGGTAATTCAAGTTTAGTTACACACCTGCTCTCTGGAAGTCATTAACGTTGACGCAAGTGTACGCCAAGGCATAGTTGTCATAGTCTGTCGTCAAAATTCGTAGGTTCATAGTAGTCGTTTCTGAAAAAGTAATGTTATTAGTGTTTTCCTTCACCCTTAGGATATAATATCACAGTAAGAGATAGGATGAAGTTACTAGTAATTTATTAACTTCGTGAAAAGGTGTATATTGTAGTACACGATTTTATTACAATGAAATTAATACCTTCAGTGTCTCCTACAGGGAGGGCTACCGTTAGTGTGGCTGTTGCTGCATCAACTGTTGCTGATCCTTCTATCGTGTTTAGAGTTCCATCAAGCACTTCCCAGTTTTGGACATTGACGTTGTCACCGTTGACGGTGTACCTTGCTCCGACGCACGTACCTTCGTTGCTGACTTGAGGATATGGGTACCGTTCGAGCTGGTACCATGTTCCAGCGAACTGCAATCATTTTTCTTATTAAGGCAATATTTCCTACTAAGTTAAGCGCTTAACCTAACATCAAAAGCGCTCTTTCCCGTTTTTTGGAGCTAGCTAGTACTAGGATCATAATTGTACAATTAGCAGGTTTAGTTATGACACTACAAGTACTGCCTCCGTAAACTTGACTAAGCCTAAGATTGTGCTGAAGTTAGTTTCACAGATTGTGAATATGTAACTTAAACGATCATAGTTGATCGCAGCACTCAGATACTTAAGTAATTAAAACTCAATCAATGGCACTTGTTGATAAAAGTTTTCAAGTCTCACCTGAGAAATGTCAAAGTTTTCTTGAACCGGGATCGCGGTGTCGCATTGACCAGACATGATGACTTGTTCTCCAGCTTCCTCTCTGTAGTGGAAGCAAGCCAAGTCACTCTGGTCCACGTATTCGTAGAGATGATTGTGCAGTAGGTCATTGGATGCAATGGTCGAGTTCAAAGCGTTATGGGCCGCTTGCGTTAAAGACCGTGCTTTGCTGTGTTTAGCACTCCATACTAGAAAATATGGTCATTATTACTAAATATAATAAAAGTGAACGTGAAATTGCTATTGTTTTTGATAATATAGCTTACCTCGTCTGTAAGGACCCAAGTCTGTATCAACGTTCTCACAAGAGTAGAGGAGCGAGTAAGAGCTGTAGTCCGTAGCAAGCACGGTCCAGACTGAAAATAAAAACTACATTAAATACTGGTATGCATAACGTATAATGTAAGTAAGCGTTTTTCCAGAGCGTTTTGTTTGAGCTCAATAGGGTATATGTTTTGCACACAAAAGTTCACGTAATTTATTATAGACATAAGAAGTAAAACACATTTTTTTGAAAACATACCTGTTGGGCCTTCGTCCCTGTTTATAGTAATGGTGCTATCAGCAGCAGCAATAACAACGTTTGTTGTATCCTCAGAGCCTACTCCGTTTTCAACGTTGGATTCAACCACTTGGATGTTGTTGCCATTCTGTACGAAGTTAGCGCTAGTGCACTGACCCGGGGCAACGTCGCTGGGATACCGTTCGATTTCATGCCACCAGCCTAGGTACTGTAAGTAAAACACATCGTTAATGATACACAAACGAATCAAAAGGTAAGAAAACCTATGCTTGTTATAATTGGTGGTACTTTTACAGGTTCACCCTGTTGTGGTATAATTTTGTAAGTAATAATTCTTTGTGGCATAATCTATATAGCCAATAGCCATATTAGGCTTTAGGCATAATCTGGTGTCGCAGAATCTACATTCGCATAGTTTGATTACGCAGAATTTCGTTAGTCCGAATACATAAATTGTCCGAATGTATGATTTCGCATAATTGTTATCCTACTGATACCTTTCTTTTTTGAAAAGTTATAAAATAAACCTAACCTAACCTACTCTATTCTACCAGGATTACACAAAACATTTAAATAAATATTGTCCGTTTAATCTGGACGTCTTTCGGCTGACATGATGATGATGATGAATCTGGAGAAAATGTATGCCAAAACAAAATTCGGGGTAACTATACATTCGGCGTAAAAAGTTTCGGACTTATTAAATTATGCTAAATAAAGGTTCGAAATTATGCTAAATAAGATTTCTGCCACATTACCATTCGGCGAAAACTGATTATGCCATGTCTGTTATGCTAAAACAGTTTGGGACATTAAATTTTATGCCACACTGTTTAACCCACTTTTACAACTTCAATAAGCCGTCAAAAGTAAGTACTGCTGTGACCTAAATAAGGGAGTATTCCACTCATTCATCAATTCGCACACCAATCGTACCTATCACCGAATAGTGATTTACTTCAGATTTTTATAACATGGGATATTCTTAGCACACACATAGCTAAGTATTCAAACAAGACGCTTACATCAGATGAGGTGTACCTAGTTGTCTAATAAGCAAATAATTTTTTGGTAAACTGACCTCGTTGGCATTAAATCCTGGCATCCCAGTGACCGCTTCGCATGCTCCTCTGAACAGCACTGACTGTCCAGGTACATATTCTGGCACGTAGAAGCAGTCCTCAGCAGACTGGCTGGTTGATATGTAATACTCCTCGAGGAGACCTTGAGTGTTGCTGATGACGTTGTCAATAGCGGTGATAGCATTAGCAGTGAGTGTTGGTGTTCTGCTGAGTTTCCAACTGTGTACTGCAAAAACAATTGCATGCTATTAAATGCCCAAGAGAATTAATTTTTTTGTGGAATTTGCTATTGCACAAATGTCAACGCAAGCAAGCCTTAATGGCCAATACTCCAAAATATTTCTAGTTCATAAAACAGTCGACCGCAAAGAGAAACGCACACTTTTTCACCTTATTCTTTTGAAAAATGGTCTAAAAATGTATACATAAATAATTATCGTTGTACTTGACTATGCTAGATTGCCCTTACCTTGTCTAGTTCCATCCGCTAGGTTACGGCAGTTGTAAACTAGGGAGAAGCTAGTGTAGTCAGTTTCAAGTATATAATATGTAGTCACGACTTCCACTGAAAAAAAAACAAATAATAAGGAATTTTATGGTTCTTCCATAAACACTTAAAGATGAACTGTTTTGAAAATTGACCTGTTTTTATTAGCCGACCTAGATAGTATAGTTCATATGTTCAGCTTTGGTGCAAATACAGTAAAATCATTTACAGACAAATAAATACTGATGTTAAAACGTTAATATTGAAAAATCTGGTGTATGATTCACAAAAATAATAAAAACTAACATCCATTTTCCAGAATAAAGGTGACCGTCAAAAGTCCCGTTCCAGTTGCGGAAAGGCGAGCAATTCCCATCTGCGTTCTTAGCTGCCCATCAACAACCATAGTGTTGCGAATAGTGATGACGCCATCAACAAGAGAGTATTCGGCGCGGGAGCAAGTGCCGTCTTGAGAATCGATGGGGTAGCTTGCCACATCATGCCAGAGGCCTAGGTACTGAAAAAAAAAAAAGAAGTATGTCAAAAATTGCCTAGTGCCGCAGTAAAATCACAAATCCAATCTCGTTCCAGAGGCAAGAATAATACTTACCGCAGCAGCATTAAAGTTAGCCATTCCAGTAATGGCTGGGCAGGGTCCTGGTAGATTAATAAATTCAGGAATCTCTTCAAAGACCGGGTAGAAGAAACAATCGTCGTTGGTTTGACCAGTTGGCTGGTAATAGTTCTCGAGGAGGTCAACGTTATTTGAAACTACTTGAGCTATCCTATCATTGGCTGCTTCGGTGAGACCTGCTTGAAATCTGCTTAGTTTCCAGCTGTAGACTGTAAAAAAAGATGTTTGGTGGCATCATTAAACATATCGTTTAAGACATTTAGTACTAATTTCACCAAACGATATTAACCAACAGCTGTTAAAATGTATCAACTAACAGTCGATTAACATTGAATAAATTTAACATCGTGTGGTGAAATTGTTACCTACTTATTTTGATATGAATATTACGATGAGAAATTAATTCTGAAAATATAATTATAAGTTTAGTCCGGTGTGGCATAGTTTTCACATCGCAATGGCTTTGGTACGCCTAGGTATTGGAGTTTAGTTTTGTCGTGCACCGCGAGCTCCAGTTGCGATGCAAGAACCGTACAATGAAATACAAAGTGGGTAGCTTTCGAGAACACTGATACTTGACGCGCATAGCAACCGATGAATGAATACAATTCAACGAATTTTTATTAAGTAAGAAGTTAAAATTGTATACATACAGAACAAAATGTTAATAAGTCCTTAATTGACACAATAACAAGAAATATGCCATTGACGACGTGGTTAGCCTAGTTGGTAGTGACTACAAAGGTAGCAGTCTCGGGCCTAATCAATCCAGCTTTAATCATTGGATTCCTAGTTATAAATAAAATGTTTTGCTAGCAGAGTACTTACTTTGACGGTTGGTAGTGCCTTCTAAGTTTTCACAACTGTATAATAATGCAAAGTCGGTATAGTCGGTGTCCAAAATGTATATAACGGAGTCGTAACTTACTGAAAAAATACAAAAATCGGTTATAAATTACAAAATTATTTTAAAAAAAGTATCACATAATTTACAAAATTACTCACGATCAGCTCCATCGCTAAGGGTGGCAGAGAGAACGCCAGAGCCATCAGCAGCTAGGGTAGCCTGACCAAACACATTGGTCAGACGCTCGTTGTAGATGATGGTCTGGCTCAAGTTGAAACTGTTTTGTGTTGCAGCGGTGACCTCCTGAGCAGCACAGCTACCAGACTGACGTTCAGACGCGTAGCGGGCAGTCTCATACCAAGTACCGACAAACTAAACAATAGGAACTATATTTTACACACTAATACCGTTTGCAACGAATTATAAAGTAAATGAGACCTATATTTTGGACTAAATCATTATTTAGAGATAGGATTAAAAGTTTCTAATTAGATGAATTGTCAAAATAAAGCATCTTGAAGTTCAAAATGCATTCAAATTATCCGTTTTATTCATGTATAAAATCATTTTACTAAATAAAATTAATATTGATGAAAACTTACGGCAGCAGCCTGGAAATTAGAAACGGGTGTAACGGTTCCACACAGTCCCTGCAGAATGATGGGTTCGCCAGCAGGAATGTCAGGATACGCTAGACATTCAGCTTCGGACTGTCCAATGAGCTCGAAATATTCGTTCTCCAGGACTTGGACCGGTGCCATAGCGGTGTTGATAGCCGTGACGGCGGCTGCCGGCAGGGTCTGCGTCCTACTCAACTTCCAGCTGTGGACTAAATACGTCAAAGTTAGAAACATATAAAACCAGCGTAACACTACAAAATACTGTGCTTCAATATTATGACGTTTTTTTTAGTAAATTGATTTGAGTAAATTGATTAAACAAGTATTACAATTCTTACCTGATCTGAAATTCGTATTAATGTTTATGCAGCTGTACGCCAGTGCGTAATTAGTGTAGTCGGTTGCCAGAATCCAGTAGGGGAAGGTGATGGCTGTAACAAGCAGGAAAGATTTTAATTATTATGTTCGCTCTAGGCCAGGGCAGGACTTATGGAATCAGTTGTCAATCTTATTAGTAAGAGTCTGGAATTGTCAAAATCAAACAAAGATATTAACTAGACTTACTTTGTCCGTTAACCTCCATAGTGAGCGTTAACCTGGCACTTCCGTCCGTCGACGCGTAAACGACACTGCCGCTAGATGAAGTAGCCAGTTGATTGACGACTTGGTTGGAGACAAGGTTCAGGGTATTGGCGTTGGGGCCAGCTGTGAAAGCGTGGTTGACGCAAGTTCCAGTCTGTTGCTCTTTCGGATAAGCTTCGATCTCATGCCAGGTACCTATGAACTAAATAGTTTCGGTTATTACTAGATTCATTCTTAAAATAATAAAATTAAAATACTGTACGCAAAGTGCTGGTAGATTTTCCCGTCACTCCAGCCTTAATGATGTCATCCTTCGGGCTTTTACTAACGCCAATTGTGCGGCAATTTTGGAACCAAATGGTCTCATGCGCGCCGATGGTATAAAATGTGATGAGATGACTATTGTTCCGTGGAAGTTAGGCCAGCCGTTGGTTTGGGATGCCACTTGCGTGGACACCCTTGCACTGTCATACCTTCCAGGGACAAGTATTAGGGCTGGTTTTGCGGTATAATGAGCGGAGACCCTCAAAAGGTGCAAATACAGTCAACTTCATAGAAGTTAAGTATATATTTTTGCCTTTCGGTGTCGAAACTTTAGGACCGTGGGAACCAGGAGCACATAATATTTTAAAGACCTTTCAAAGCGCCTGGTCTACGCAACTCGTGACCAAAATGCTGAACCTCCAACAAAGATTAAGCATTGCGATTCAACGTGGCAATGCTGCCAGCATATTGGGAACAATCCCCTTCGGTAGCGGTTTGTTACTGTAGAGATTGTGTTTCCGAAAACTGATTTATTTTAACTATTATATAATTTCATTTATACACTTGATGCGTTCTCCACGCTAGCCTGGGAGCGTCTCCCAAATAATCGATAAAACAACGGTCGCAGTTCTATCGGTTCATTTGTTTTTAAATTAGAATAGGTAATTTAAAAGCAAGCGAGATATATCGTACAATAAGTTCAATGCAATAAAAACCAAGCAGTTCAATTTCAGACACTATAACCTTATTGCATTATATGCCTCGTCTCTCTGGGAACAGAGATGAAACCTAATTGGCCCTAACATCTACCTACACGGAGGGCAATTGTCCAGGGATGAGGTCTGTGATGCAAGAAGTTTATAGTAGCTTAAATGAAACTGTATCAAGACAAACTTGTTGCATTTTAAGTGTCGTATTTGATTTAAATTATTTTAAATTTAATTTATGAATTGTGATGGAACGGCGACCGTTTGTTTGATAGAATATTCGGGAGTCGCACCCAAGCCAGCGTGCGTGGCACATCAATTGTATCGTCAAAACCAGGAAGATTAATAAAAAGTATTCTTTTAAAATAACATTTTCAGTGTCTTTGTCAACCCTCCCGTATATCTAGGTTTAAGTAATTTTTTAACTTCTTTTGTTTGTTTTCATTATTGAAATCTAAGTTCTGGCAAAATAAATTAAACTGTCGCGTTCATTTTATTATGTTCTTATATAAGTCATTATATTTATATATTATGACATCATAAAGGTAACATTAAAAACGTACAAGTACAGAGAGAAGAGATAAAGTTGAACTTTCAAGAGGTAAATTAATAAATTTTAGTAAATATTTTTACTAAAACTTACCGATGCCATGTTGAAACCGCTTAAAGCATTGACGCTGTCATCACACTGTCCCGGGAAAACCACGGGCGTGCCGGGAATGGCTTCCGGGAAATAGAAACAAGCCTCCGCTGTTTGTGGAGTAGCCTGGAAGTACTGGGAGTTGAGGTCGAGGAAAGAGTCGATGACGCGGTTGACTTCAGTTTGAGACGCAGCGGATATCACTTGCGTTCTGCTAAGAATCCAACTGTAAACTGAAAGGTTTAAAAAATAATTAGTCTTTCATTATTTTGTTATGAAAAGTTTAAATATTCTTAGGAAGTGGTATGTTACCTCGTCTCTGATTAGTACCGACGTTGACGCAGGAGTAGGAGACAGCGTATCCGTTGTAGTCAGTGTCCAGAATTAACAGCTCTTGAGTTATGAGAACTAAAAAAATAAAATAAAGTGACTTGGGTCGATGAAATAATTTTCCTAGAAATCGAATATAATAATCATAGAGAAAAATCTATAGAGACTACCTCTCATTAAATTTTGTACCGTAAATCAGATAACTTATAAGAATCAATATCAAATATTTACTGAAATATAGTTTAAAGATAGGATTCTCGCGTTACTTGACACCTACCTCCTTGCACATCTAAAATAACGCTCAATCTTCCAGAGCCGTCAGTGCTCACGACTGTTGCATTTCCATTGATGGTGTCCAGGCGCTGGTTGACGACTTGGCTGTTAACCACGTCCACAACGCCTTCCCCGAGAGAGTAATCTGCCCGCGCGCAGGTTCCGACCGCACTCTCCGAATAGTAGCTAGAGATCTCGTGCCAAGTTCCTAGGAACTGAGAAATGTAATTTTATAGATACTTAATTGGTTTTTTATGATGATCTGTTTTTGGTTCATAGGAATTATGATATGGAAAACCCAGCTCAAATGTGAAACAATTTTTGTGCCAAACAGCAGCATTGGGCAACATTACAAAGTTTAAAAAGAGACTTACATCAGCAACTTGGAAATTGGCTATGGGTGTGACGGATTCACACTGTCCATCCAGAATAATGGGGTTGCCAGCCGGAATCTCGGGATAAGTGAAGCAACCGACAGCAGACTGATCAATAGTTTCAAAGTATTCGTTCTCCAGGACTTGGACCGGTGCCATTGCAGTGTTGATGGCCGTGACGGCGGCTGCCGGCAGGGTCTGGGTCCTACTCAACTTCCAGCTGTGGACTATAAAGGACAAAATAACAGACAACTAAAACGATCGTTGCCTAACATCATCAAAATTATGCTTAATTAACATAACGATAAACATAATAATCATTTAATGAAACGTTTTATTAGATTTTTACCTGATCTGAAATTTGTATTAAGGTTTATGCAGCTGTACGCCAGTGCATAAGTAGTGTAGTCGGTTGCCAGAATCCAGTAGGGGAAGGTGATAGCTGTAACAATCAGGAAAGCTCCTTAATTATTCTGTTCACCCTAGGCCTGGGCAGGACTTATGGAATCAGTTGTCAATCTGAATAGGAAGTGTCTGGAATCGTAAGTAACAAACAAATTTGTAAACTAGACTTACTTTGTCCGTTAACCACCATAGTGAGCGTTAACCTGGCACTTCCGTCCGTCGACGCGTAAACGACACTGCCGCTAGATGAAGTGGCCTGTTGATTGACGACTTGGTTGGAGACGAGGTTCAAGGAGTTGGCGGTTGTGCCAGCTGTGAAAGCGTGGTTGACGCAAGTTCCAGTCTGTTGCTCTTTTGGATAAGCT
Source organism: Acleris literana (assembly GCA_946894065.1). Classification (NCBI taxonomy): domain Eukaryota; kingdom Metazoa; phylum Arthropoda; class Insecta; order Lepidoptera; family Tortricidae; genus Acleris; species Acleris literana. The sequence goes on along the minus strand of OX335685.1, from coordinate 4,334,276 downwards.
TCGACTTCATGCCAGGTGCCTATGAACTGAATAATTTTGCGAAGGTTAGGTCATGTACGGTTAGGATCGTGTAAATTGTAGGAGTCTCAGAAAGATAGAAATGTAAATTAAAGTTAATTGTTTTTAAAATTTACCGAAGCCATGTTGAAACCGCTTAAAGCATTGACGTTGTCATCACACTGTCCCGGGAAAACCACAGGCGTGCCGGGAATGGCTTCCGGGAAATAGAAACAAGCCTCCGCTGTTTGTGGAGTAGCCTGGAAGTACTGGGAGTTGAGATCGAGGAAAGAGTCGATGACGCGGTTGACTTCAGTTTGAGACGCAGCGGATATCACTTGTGTTCTGCTAAGAATCCAACTGTAAACTGAAAAGTTTAAAAAATAATTAGTCTTTCTTTATTTTGTTATGAAAAGTTTAAATATTCCTAGAAAGTGGTATCTTACCCCGTCTCTGATTAGTACCGACGTTGACGCAAGAGTAGGAGACAGCGTATCCGTTGTAGTCAGTGTCCAGAATTAACAGCTCTTGAGTTATGAGAACTAAAAAAATAAAATAAAATGACTTGGGTCGATGAAATAATTTTCCTAGAAATCGAATTTAAGAATCATACAGAAAAATCTATATAGACTACCTCTCATTAAAGTTTTACCGTCAATCAGATAACTTATAAGAATCAATGTCAAATATTTACTGAAATAAGTATAGTTTAAAGATAGGATCCTCGCGTTTCTTGACACCTACCTCCTTGCACATCTAAAATAACGCTCAATCTTCCAGAGCCGTCAGTGCTCACGACTGTTGCATTTCCATTGATGGTGTCCAGGCGCTGGTTGACGACTTGGCTGTTAACCACGTCCACAACGCCTTCCCCGAGCGAGTAATCTGCCCGCGCGCAGGTTCCGACCGCACTCTCCGAATAGTAGCTAGAGATCTCGTGCCAAGTTCCTAGGAACTGAGAAATGTAATTTTATAGATACTTAATTGGTTTTTTATGATGATCTGTTTTTGGTTCATAGGAATTATGATATGGAAAACCCAGCTCAAATGTGAAACAATTTTTGTGCCAAACAGCAGCATTGGGCAACATTACAAAGTTTAAAAAGAGACTTACATCAGCAACTTGGAAATTGGCTATGGGTGTGACGGATTCACACTGTCCATCCAGAATAATGGGGTTGCCAGCCGGAATCTCGGGATAAGTGAAGCAACCGACAGCAGACTGATCAATAGTTTCAAAGTATTCGTTCTCCAGGACTTGGACCGGTGCCATTGCGGTGTTGATGGCCGTGACGGCGGCTGCCGGCAGGGTCTGGGTCCTACTCAACTTCCAGCTGTGGACTATAAAGGACAAAATAACAGACAACTAAAACGATCGTTGCCTAACATCATCAAAATTATGCTTAATTAACATAACGATAAACATAATAATCATTTAATGAAACGTTTTATTAGATTCTTACCTGATCGGAAATTTGTATTAATGTTTATGCAGCTGTACGCCAGTGCATAAGTAATGTAGTCGGTTGCCAGTATCCAGTAGGGGAAGGTGATGGCTGTAACAAGCAGGAAAGTTCTTTAGTTATTATGTTCGCTCTAGGCCTGGGCAGGACTTATGGAATCAGTTGTCAATCTGAATAGGAAGTGTCTGGAATCGTCAATAACAAACAAATTTATAAACTAGACTTACTTTGTCCGTTAACCACCATAGTGAGCGTTAACCTGGCACTTCCGTCCGTCGACGCGTAAACGACACTGCCGCTGGATGAAGTGGCTTGTTGATTGACGACTTGGTTGGAGACGAGGTTCAAGGAGTTAGCGGTGGTGCCAGCTGTGAAAGCGTGGTTGACGCAAGTTCCAGTCTGTTGCTCTTTTGGATAAGCTTCGACCTCATGCCAGGTGCCTATGAACTAAATAATTTTGCGAAGGTTAGGTCACGTCGGCTTTGGAGCGTATAGATTGTAGAAGTTTCAGAAAGATAGAAATGTAAATTAAAGTTAATTGTTATTAAAATTTACCGAAGCCATGTTGAAACCGCTTAAAGCATTGACGCTGTCATCACATTGTCCCGGGAAAACCACAGGCGTGCCGGGAATGGCTTCCGGGAAATAGAAACAAGCCTCCGCTGTTTGTGGAGTAGCCTGGAAGTACTGGGAGTTGAGATCGAGGAAAGAGTCGATGACGCGGTTGACTTCAGTTTGAGACGCAGCGGATATCACTTGCGTTCTGCTAAGAATCCAACTGTAAACTGAAAAGTTTAAAAAATAATTAGTCTTTCATTATTTTGTTATAAAAAGTTCAAATATTTTTGGGAAGTGGTTTGTTACCTCGTCTCTGATTAGTACCGACGTTGACGCAAGAGTAGGAGACGGCGTATCCGTTGTAGTCAGTGTCCAGAATTAACAGCTCTTGAGTTATGAGAACTGAAAAAATAAAATAAAGTGAGTTTTGTCCTTGAAACAGTTTTCCGAGAAATCGAAAATAATTATCGTAGAGAAAAATTTATAGAGACAACCTCTCATTCAATTTTTACCCTAAATCAGATAACTTATAAGAATCAATGTCAAATATTTACTGAAATATATCTTTAGGATAGGATTCTCGCATTGCTTGACACCTACCTCCTTGGACATCTAAAATAACGCTCAATCTTCCAGAGCCGTCAGTGCTCACGACTGTTGCATTTCCATTGATGGTGTCCAGGCGCTGGTTGACGACTTGGCTGTTAACCACGTCCACAACGCCTTCCCCGAGCGAGTAATCTGCCCGCGCGCAGGTTCCGACCGCACTCTCCGAATAGTAGCTAGAGATCTCGTGCCAAGTTCCTAAGAACTGAGAAATGTAATTTTATAGATACTTAATTCGTTTTTTATGATGATATTTATTTGGTTCATGGAATTATGATATGGTATACCAGCTCGAACGTGTAATATTTTTTTTGCCAAACAGCAGCACGGGGCAACGTTACAAAATTTTAAAAAGGACTTACTTGAGCAACTTGGAAATTGGCTATGGGTGTGACGGATTCACACTGTCCATCCAGAATAATGGGGTTTCCAGCCGGAATCTCGGGATAAGCGAGGCAACCGACAGCAGACTGGTCAATAGTTTCAAAGTATTCGTTCTCCAGGACTTGGACCGGTGCCATTGCGGTGTTGATGGCCGTGACGGCGGCTGCCGGCAGGATCTGAGTCCTACTTAACTTCCAGCTGTGGACTATAAAGGACAAAATAACAGACAACTAAAACGATCGTTGCCTAACACAATCAAAATTATGATTTATTAACATAACAATCAACATAATAATAACTTAATAAAACGTTTTATAAGATTCTTACCTGATCTGAAATTTGTATTTATGTTTATACAGCTGTACGCCAGTGCGTAATTAGTGTAGTCGGTTGCCAGAATCCAGTAGGGGAAGGTGATGGCTGTAACAAGCAGGAAAGCTCTTTAATTATTATGTTCGCTCTAGGCCAGGGCAGGACTTATGGAATCAGTTGTCAATTTGAATAGGACGTTTCTGGAATCGACAGTAACAAACAAATTTATAAACTAGACTTACTCTGTCCGTTAACCACCATAGTGAGCGTTAACCTGGCACTTCCATCTGTCGACGCGTAAACGACACTTCCGCTAGATGAAGTGGCCTGTTGATTGACAACTTGGTTGGAGACGAGGTTCAAGGAGTTGGCGGTGGTGCCAGCTGTGAAAGCGTGGTTGACGCAAGTTCCAGTCTGTTGCTCTTTTGGATAAGCTTCGACCTCATGCCAGGTGCCTATGAACTAAATAATTTTGCGAAGGTTAGGTCACGTCGGCTTTGGAGCGTATAGATTGTAGAAGTTTCAGAAAGATAGAAATGTAAATTAAAGTTAATTGTTATTAAAATTTACCGAAGCCATGTTGAAACCGCTTAAAGCATTGACGCTGTCATCACACTGTCCCGGGAAAACCACAGGCGTGCCGGGAATGGCTTCCGGGAAATAGAAACAAGCCTCCGCTGTTTGTGGAGTAGCCTGGAAGTACTGGGAGTTGAGGTCGAGGAAAGAGTCGATGACGCGGTTGACTTCAGTTTGAGACGCAGCGGATATAACTTGTGTTCTGCTAAGAATCCAACTGTAAACTGCAAAGTTTAAAAAATAATTAGTGTTTCATTATTTTGTTATAAAAAGTTTAAATATTTTTGGGAAGTGGTATGTTACCTCGTCTCTGATTAGTACCGACGTTGACGCAAGAGTAGGAGACGGCGTATCCGTTGTAGTCAGTATCCAGAATTAACAGCTCTTGAGTTATGAGAACTGAAAAAATAAAAAAAAGTGAGTTTTGTCCTTGAAATAGTTTTCTGAGAAATCGAAAATAATTATCATAGAGAAAAATCTATATAGACAACCTCTCATTCAATTTATACCGTAAATCAGATAACTTATAAGAATCAATGTCAAATATTTACTAAAGTATAGTTTAACGATAGGATTCTCGCGTTGCTTGACGCCTACCTCCTTGGACATCTAAAATAACGCTCAATCTTCCAGAGCCGTCAGTGCTCACAACTGTTGCATTTCCATTGATGGTGTCCAGGCGCTGGTTGACGACTTGGCTGTTAACCACGTCCACAACGCCTTCCCCGAGAGAGTAATCTGCCCGCGCGCAGGTTCCGACCGCACTCTCCGAATAGTAGCTAGAGATCTCGTGCCAAGTTCCTAAGAACTGAGAAATGTAATTTTATAGATACTTTTCGTTTTTTTATGATAATCTTTATTTGGTTCAAAGGAATTTTGATATGGAGAACCCAGCTCAAATGTGAAACAATTTTTTTGCCAAACAGCAGCATTAAGCAACATTACAAAATTTAAAAAGAGACTTACATCAGCAACTTGGAAATTGGCTACGGGTGTGATGGATTCACACTGTCCATCCAGAATAATGGGGTTGCCAGCCGGAATTTCGGGATAAGTAAAGCAACCGACAGCAGACTGATCAATAGTTTCAAAGTATTCGTTCTCCAGGACTTGGATCGGTGCTATTGCGGTGTTGATGGCCGTGACGGCCGCTGCCGGCAGGGTCTGGGTCCTACTCAACTTCCAGCTGTGGACTATAAAGGACAAAATAACAGACAACTAAAACGATCGTTGCCTAACATAATCAAAATTATGCTTCATTAACATAACGATAAACATGATAATAATTTAATAAACGTTTTATTAGATTCTTACCTGATCTGAAATTTGTATTAATGTTTATGCAGCTGTACGCCAGTGCATAAGTAGTGTAGTCGGTTGCCAGAATCCAGTAGGGGAAGGTGATAGCTGTAAAAATCAGGAAAGCTCCTTAATTATTCTGTTCGCCCTAGGCCTGGGCAGGACTTATGGAATCAGTTGTCAATCTGAATAGGAAGTTTCTGGAATCGTCATTAACAAACAAATTTATAAACTAGACTTACTTTGTCCGTTAACCACCATAGTGAGCGTTAACCTGGCACTTCCATCTGTCGACGCGTAAACGACACTTCCGCTAGATGAAGTGGCCTGTTGATTGACGACTTGGTTGGAGACGAGGTTCAAGGAGTTGGCGGTGGTGCCAGCTGTGAAAGCGTGGTTGACGCAAGTTCCAGTCTGTTGCTCTTTTGGATATGCTTCGACTTCATGCCAGGTGCCTATGAACTGAATAATTTTGCGAAGGTTAGGTCATGTACGGTTAGGATCGTGTAAATTGTAGGAGTCTCAGAAAGATAGAAATGTAAATTAAAGTTAATTGTTTTTAAAATTTACCGAAGCCATGTTGAAACCGCCTAAAGCATTGACGCTGTCATCACATTGTCCCGGGAAAACCACAGGTGTGCCGGGAATGGCTTCCGGGAAATAGAAACAAGCCTCCGCTGTTTGTGGAGTAGCCTGGAAGTACTGGGAGTTGAGATCGAGGAAAGAGTCGATGACGCGGTTGACTTCAGTTTGAGACGCAGCGGATATCACTTGTGTTCTGCTAAGAATCCAACTGTAAACTGAAAAGTTAAAAAATAATTATTTTGTTATAAAAAGTTAAAATATTTTTAGGAAGTGATATGTTACCTCGTCTCTGATTAGTACCGACGTTGACGCAAGAGTAGGAGACAGCGTATCCGTTGTAGTCAGTGTCCAGAATTAACAGCTCTTGAGTTATGAGAACTAAAAAAAAAATATAAAGTGAGTTTCGTCCATAAAATAATTTTCCGAGTAATCAAATATAATAATCATAGAGAAAAATCTATAGTAAAAAGATAGGATTCTGGCGTTGCTTGACACCTACCTCCTTGGACATCTAAAATAACGCTCAATCTTCCAGAGCCGTCAGTGCTCACGACTGTTGCATTTCCATTGATGGTGTCCAGGCGCTGGTTGACGACTTGACTGTTAACCACGTCCACAACGCCTTCCCCGAGCGAGTAATCTGCCCGCGCGCAGGTACCGACCGCACTCTCCGAATAGTAGCTAGAGATCTCGTGCCAAGTTCCTAGGAACTGAGAAATGTAATTTTATAGATACTTAATTCGTTATTTATGATGACCTGTTTCAGTTTGAAAGGAATTATGATATTGAAAACCCAGCTCAAATGTGTTACAATTTTTTTTGCTATAGCCTACCCAACGAAGGAAAATCAGGAGAAAGAAAATTTTACTTAGATTACTTATGTATCAGATTTTTTTTGCAATGGGCCACTGTTTTAGAGATATTTACGAAAAACTAAAAAAGGGACCTTTACAAGTCCCCCCCCCCACCCGTTTGCTTCACCACCCTCCGACAGTACTTTTAGTATGTGGTTTAAAATACCATTCCATACAACTATGCCCGAATTCGCTTTTAAATAAGGCAGCAGCTGGGCTAACGACAGCAGAATTGGATACCATTACAAAATTTAAAAAGAGACTTACATCGGCAACTTGGAAATTGGCTACGGGTGCGACGGATTCACACTGTCCATCCAGAATAATGGGGTTGCCAGCCGGAATTTCGGGATAAGCGAAGCAACCGACAGCAGACTGATCAATAGTTTCAAAGTATTCGTTCTCCAGGACTTGGACCGGTGCCATTGCGGTGTTGATGGCCGTGACGGCGGCCGCCGGCAGGGTCTGGGTCCTACTCAACTTCCAGCTGTGGACTAAAAGGGAAGAAGAGTAAGAATGATGTTAAATGAAATGAATAGGGTTATGTTTTTTCTCATGATCATTGTATATGCCGTAGTTTTGCAAAGAGTTTATTCCAAAAGAAGTGTAGGTAAACTATTAAGAAAAAAAATGAGGCAATAAAAAAAAAAATGCATCTTGGGATTCTTATTTAAGTTTGTTCTACCGCATTACCTTTCTTCATCTAGTTTGTTTTACCCTATTAATCAATTATAGCAAACTGGTATTCTGCTGAGTCAGACAACATTTTAAGTTCTTCTAAAATACCTTCGGATAGTTAAGGTTAACGTTGTTTTATAACAATACTATCTTCATCTTTAATCTACCGCGAAGCAACAGTATTCACAGTGGTCTATTCCTGTGTGGGGATAAAACAATCGTTGAAATAATTTGCATACAGGCATTTCGACAAGTTCTTTAATGTTCAACGGATTCGCAGTCTCAGGATTGCAGTCTTGTGAATGTAGTCGTAAGAATGGGTCTCAGATCCCATTTACCATTATGTCAATGTGGTCTGTATTCTCGTTTGCCTTCCCCTCGCCACTAAAAAACACACTAAAAACTTTACAATTAAGGCGGAAATGATTTTAGGACAAACGAAAATTCGGATAAACGATGCATTATGACAAATGACGATTAAGGATCCCATAGCTGGAAATAGTTATCTTACCTGATCTGGTGTTGTCATTACGATTGATGCAGCTGTACACCAGTGCGTAAGAGCTGTAGTCAGTGGCCAACACCCAGTAGGGGAAATTGATAGCTGTAACAAATCCAAAAATAGTCATGTAAAGGATTGGATTTATTTCAAAAACATTCCAAATTTTAATATGTTTATGTTTCTTATCATCGGATGTGGAGCCTGCTGTTTGGCAGAAAAAAAAATAGTCGAAAGTATCACTACCCAAAATGTTTCCCAAAAAGTCATAGGTTTTTTGTTTTACACCCGGGATGCCGAGACCGTTTTTTATGTCTATTAAGTCAGGTTTGACTTGTGACTACATTAAAAAAACAGCTGCGATGGGAAACGTTTTGGAAAAAAATTGGGAAATGATGCATTTGGGAAAAATTTATCGCCTTAACGCAATACACCCCATCAGTCGGCATGTGAGCACATTTGCCTCCTTTTTAAATTTAACGGTCTTTTTGAAATTCGGAGTATAGCTATTGAATATTTTTGAAATTTATGACCCTAACCTACTATTATAGAAACCCCTGTCATTAATAAAAATCACTTCGTAATTATACACAAAATAATGATCACTTACTTATTCCGTTCACAATCATAGTAAGCTGTAACTTGCCGCTTCCATCAGTCGATCCCAACACGACACTGCCGCTGGCAGAAGTGGCAGCTTGGTTGATGACTTGGTTGGAGACGAGGTTGAGGGTGTCGGTGGTGGTGGTGGTTGAGAATAAGTGGTTCACGCACGTCCCAGTCTGTTGCTCTTTAGGATAGGCTTCGACTTCATACCATGTGCCTGCGAACTAAAGAATTTTGGATTATTACTAGTCCTAAATTAAAAATCCATAGTAATATTAATTAATGTGAAAGAACTTGGTCTATCCGGTTGTTACGCTTTGACGGCTAATTTCAGTTTCAATTAAATTTGGTATGGAGATAGTTTGAACCCAGAGGCAGGGCGCGGGCAACATCGAGTTATTTAAAAACGATTATTTTGGTCCTCGCATAATTAAATGTTCTCAATGGGGCAAAGTTATTTTAGTGGTTCATCTTTTACAATTGCTTGATTTAAAAAACCTGTTCAAGCATTTCGTTTGGGTTGACAAACCTATAGTAATATACAAGTCAAATTAAATGTAAGTAGTCAAAATACCAAGAATTGTTAAAAATCTAAATGATGAAAATGGAACATAAAATATTCTAACGATCTGATAACAAAAAACTGACGCTAGTTGCACAAAACTGAATATTGTGAAGATCGTTAGGGAAACGCTTAACGTATCAGTTGACGTATTGTGACCAAAAGGGTGAAATACCTAGTTGTATTATCATAAAACTTACCGAAGCCAAATTGAAACCGCTGATAGCACTGACGCTGTCATCACACTGTCCAGGGAAGACCAAAGGCCTGCCAACTACTGCTTCAGGAAAGTAGAAGCAGTCTTCATCAGTTTGAGAAGTATCTTCAAAGAATTCGGTATTGAGGTCAAGGAAAGACGCGATGACGCGGTTGACTTCAGTTTGAGATGCAGCGCTTATTTGTTGGGTTCTGCTGAGAATCCAGCTGTTTACTGTAATAGTAAGGTTTTTTAAGGTAAGTATAGTCTTAAATACGAGCATATTCTTTGTTGCACAGATATTTTTTAAGCATGAATTTAAAGCAAATTGACCACGAGACTACTTTATTTTTACAACCCAGTTCTTCAAGCTCTAATTAAGTTTTTGTCAAGTTCAAGATGACCACATAAACAATGATATAAAAATGAGTTAGTAAAGTTTAATAGTTATAATTCTCATCCCATAGTGCTACAAATCATCACTATTTTACTTGGTGTAACCACATTGCTTTCGAGATGTTATCGTCTTGTTCTTAACTTGACCGCAATTACTGTTAACTAAATAATCTCTGTCGTAACGTTGACAATTGTCTTGAAAGAAGCGCGTGGAGTTGAATACGTGCGCTTCTGTTTAATCCTTAAGAGAAAATACTGTTTTTCAGAACTCGTCGCGTGTGATACCCATACCCATGGACTTATTTCTCTAATTAGTTCATGGGAGTTTATAAATAACTCTTCATGTGCGAAATATAGCTTAACAGGAGTAAAAAAAAATTAAATTAGTAGAATAATTACCAATACGATAATAATGTCAAAAGCAATATGGTATTACCCAGTAGAATAGAACCCCTGCAAAAGTAATGAAATGGAAAATGAGTCAAATCGTTAAGTTATGGAAATTACATAAAAAACAAGAATTCAAAGAATTACCGACCGACCGTTAGACAAACTTATCTATGGTATGAGACTATAAAGCTATAGGCTGCTTATGAGGCTATAAAGGTTGATTATGAACCTCTTAATACAAACCCTGTATTTATTGAAAAAAAATAGTTTCTTACCTTGTCTCTGATTAGTCCCAATGTTGACGCAAGTGTAAGACACAGCGTATCCAGTGTAGTCAGTATCGAGTACATACAGCTCTTGAGCAATAGGAACTGAAACATAAATGTGCGCTTTATTAAATAGGTACTGTATTTTAATAATAAAATGAAGATTGGACGATATTTAAAAACTTACAAATGGTAATTAAAACTAAAAGTAAAAATAAGCTGAAACTGAAACACTATTTCTAAAAAAGACCCCTATGGCATTGTCCCAAAGACGCTGGCAGCATTTCCTCACTGAATAGTTGGACTAATAGCGGAGCGGAGCATAATAATGGAGTTAAGCGAGGGAATTGCCAGGTCTTCGGTCTCTTTTGACGTCAAATTTGAAATTTCTTTGAATATGCTTAGGGCTTTAATACCCCACGGACAAATGGGCCTCGAAGCCAAATGGAATAACATTATAGTCTGGGCCAAGACCACTATATTTGCTATCCCTAATGCTTTCAGCCACTTCAGCTGCCGCAGTAGCCCGATTAGATGTCAGATGGAGATGTGACAGGTCTACAGGTTGCATCGCAAAATAGCACCCAACCCGTAGCAATCCTATATGAGTGTTGTGGTGTTTGTTTAGTAGTGTTTTATTTAACTGTATTATGATTCACACTTTCAAGAACAATTTCAAGCTAAGACCCAAAAGTATTTAATAGTTACATTATAAACAATAACTTAGATAAAGTTTCTATATTACTTATATTATCAATCAAAATAAAAGTACCTACTATATTATCTAAATTATATAAGTTAGTATGGCACCACACCTTTTACATTTCGATTATAAGGATTACAATATCGACGTAGTTACATGATAAAAGGTGGCCTTCAAATTCTTGAGCATAAGAGAAGTAGAAAAATTTATATATTTAACATTGGACACCTACCTCCTTGGACATCTAAAATAACGTTCAATCTTCCAGAGCCGTCAGTGCTAGCGACAGTAGCTGTTCCAGTGATGGTGTCCAGGCGCTGGTTGAGGACTTGGCTGTTCACCACGTCCACAACGCCGTCCCCGAGCGAGTAATCTGCCCGCGCGCAAGTACCAACCGCATTTGCCGAATAGTAACTAGAAATCTCGTACCACGTTCCTGTAAACTGCAAAAAGTTTCGCTTCACTCTTCTATTTCCTTCAGTTTTATTTCAATTTGTGGTGGTTCTATGTCATTAAGGAACTTTTTAATCATTCCATTATCATGGGCCAGCTCAATTTAATCATTTGATTCCTAATTCGAATCTTTCAAAATATTACTTTTAATTATAATGTAACTAAATTCATTTTTTTCAATTGTAAGATAGGCATTAAGACTGCATGAAAAATATTTCCTCGGTGGAAACTTCATTTTTAGCCTTACGTTTACGTTGCGATTGATGGAGATTATTTCGATTCATAATAATTGCTTTCTTTAATCACTTAAAATTTGGTACAGTACCTTTGTAGATTATTTAAGCTGACATACCATCAGTGAAATAGCTCTTAAAAATTATTTTGGTTAGGTTAGTTAGTTAAAAGAATAAGAGCATAACGCAAACAAGAGAGTAGGTACCTATAGTATAAAGACGAAGTCCTTTTTAAGGGCTAGAGCACCATGTAGCTTGCAATGTTTCCGAAATACTTACAGATTGTACTTCGAAGTTTTGTACAGCGTTGAGGGTGGTGCTGCATTGTCCGTCCAGTATGACTGGCTGCCCATTGCCAATCACGGGCAGCTCTGTGCATGCGTCGGCCGAATGGTCGATGACTTGCAACTGGCTCACAGTAACCCCAATAGCCGCGAGAGCCGAATTTGCCAATTGCAGCGTTGCTGCATCGTTAAAGGAGTTTACTGTCCTTCCCAGTTGCCATATGTTTACTGAAAGGTGACAATGATTTAGTTGGAATGTTTTCAATAGTTTGTTGATAAGAGGAATGTATATTTTTAAGTAGTAAGTAGCAACCGGGAAACGAAGTGTCGGCAGGCCTTCCACAAAGTGGACTGACGACCTGATAATTGTCGTAGGAAACCGCTGGATGACAGCAGAAGAATACCGATGATTGTACAAAACATTGGGGAAGGCCTTTGTCCAGCAGTGGACGTCTTGCGACTGATGATGATGATGATGATGAAGAAGTTTCTTTTGGTGAAATTAATAAAATAACTGTAATTTCATTAGATGGACAGATGTATTGAGGGATAGTAAGAGTGAGGGACGGGGTGTGCTGGTTTGCCTCTTCCATGGCCTGTTCCTGTTCATGCAGAGGTTGGTCAAAATAATAGAACTGTTACTTACCGGTGCTCTGTGTAGCTGACACATCGACGCAGTTAATAGCTATTGCGTAGTTGTTGTAGTCAGTGTTGAGAATCGAAAACTGGATTGCTGTAAGGAAAACAATAATAAATATCTCTATGATATAGTTTGCTGTGTCGTAGTATCTTTGTCAAAAATAAATGTAGTAAGTTTTAGTCTGAAAGCAATTTTTTTGTTTTAAGCCACTGAAGATTAAAAAAATATGTAAGTCCACCAAAAAGTTAAAATCAAAGAATTCACTTGAGAGGAAGCGGCGCTTAAATCGTGTAGCTGTCAAACATTTCCATACAAATTTTGCTCCGGGCGATAACGTTTCTCACCCCTAAATCAAGTCCGATTTCCACCACTTTTGAATATGAGGTAGTGATTATGAAAAACGTTTCTGTCTTTTGTTTTTTATATTTGTATCGTTTTAAGAAATATTTTCTTGGAAAGGAAAACGTTCAGACATAGTTTTTTATAATATATACAACATATTCAAAAATGGAAAAAATCGGACTAGGTTTAAATATAAACGTTATCGCATTTTGTATGGAAATTTTCAGCCGCCCAATTCTCTTAAGATTTATCGGGAAATAGCTCTGCCCTCCTAAGCCAATAAGTAGTATCTTAAATTCAATCACCAAAGCAGATTCAATTCTATTTTGTTAGCAATAAGGTTGGTATTACTTCAGGAGGTTTACCTTAGTTACTGCGTATTGTCTTAGGATGGCAGAGCTTGGGCTTGTATTTTTTGTTGATACAAGATAAAATTGACAAGACTTAAACTGGCCGGCGGAATTAGCTGACATTAAATTAGACTAAAAATAGCATGGCAAAAGAAAGTTCCTAATTAATGACTTATACTCACGAGTATCTGATGCTGTAGGTGTTAACGTCAGCTGAGGAGTAGCCGGGGTTTGAGTTAAAGTACCAGTGACTGTCTGCAGGAAATTGTTAACCACTGAACGGTCAGTATAAGTGGTTTGAGTAAACGTCAGGCTCGAGCAGTCAGCATTCTGGCTCGTTGCTTTGCCCACTTCGTACCAGGTACCAATGAACTGCAGGAAAATATTTTTCGTTATTCGTGCTTTGACTAATCTTGGTTGAGATCTTTCATGGCCGTTCATGGGATTTTGGACCAATGTAACAGACTTGCTTAGTAAATAAGAAAAGATACTGCAATCGTTTTTAAAACAACCTTTGGGTTTGATTTCTATTAGACTCGCTCTCATACGCACTTATAATAGGTAGCCTAACCTTTTTTTTTATCCGATTGCCGAAGGAGGAAGGTTATGTGTTTCACAGCCTATATATATATGTTTGTTCCTTTGTGTCACTATAAAAACTAAACCCGTTGTCCGATGTTGATGATTCTTATGTCAATCGATTTGTCTTAATCTGGTGAGTGTCACTGAAGATATGTCAGTAATCAAAATTCAATATGGTGGTAACCAGACGCCATATTGTGCAAATTAAAAAAAAAAGTTGAACAAGTATGACAAGTGGGGTATCATTGAATAGGAATTTAAAAATCATCTTTAGGTTTCTTTCATCATTTTTCATTTTGAATGATCATTTAGGATTTATAACGATTTAAAGTTGGTAAGCAACAATCGGGTTGTGAAAGCTTGCTTTTTGTTAATTACCAACTTTGCCCGATCTCCCAACCAACGACCAAGCAAAACCATAATTGCCTTTGACATGCTATCGTATTGTTTATAACTTAGCCGCCATTACTTTCAAGTAAATAAGAGCTATAATGACGTTGACATTACAATAACATCTGTCAAATGCAATTTGGTGTTATCGAATTGAAGAGAGGCCCTGTATGTTAGTTTGTGGGAAAAGCTTTCATTATCCACAGGTACCCACTGTAGAACGGTGTCACAGTGACATTATAAAACAATTTGTTTGACACTTCTTACAACTTGAATCATAACGTCACTGTGACACATGACGTTAGCGGGGCAACGATACGCTCGCCGTATAAGGTAGTAAGGACAGATGCAGCGCTGGCATTTTGCGCGTGCGCCTTATAGTAGAGGATCCGAATAGGAGACGACCTTCACCGGGTTGTTTATTCCATAAAAAGTATTTTATATCAAATTTAATCTGTAAGTAATATATGGCGAATAGGTAGGCTGAAAAATTTCAGTCCAGTATATAATTACTTAATTAAAAATTAAAAAAAGAACTTTTTTTTTAAATTGCAACTGCTTGTTTAATAGACACATTACATACCAATCGAAAGTAAAAAGCCTATACCTAATAGAATATACAAACGTTAGGTTGACTATTTTGTTCCCATCATATAACTATTGAGTAGGCAGGTAGGTATAAAGCAGGTAAGTCGGTACCTACTAATAATTTGCAACAAACTTAGGCTTCATATTTTCGATTGGTATGTATTTTGTCTATTAAACAAGCAATTGCAATTTTAAAAAAAAGTGCATTTTTAATCTTTTAATTAAGACAGAGTAGTATGTATAATTGGACAGCACTGTACCGTGAAAGATTTAGTCAAGGACTTTAATTGTTACTCCACTATTGGACCCTGTCACAATGACAGCGTCAAAGCACATGACAGAAATTACGCTTAAATGAATGATTAACGTTATGCGACAGGGTTCCATAGTGGCATAACAATTAAAGACATTAACTGTACGAGTCTTGTTGGACCCACAATAGCGTTCGGTCTTGTTCTAACACAGACAAGTCACTTTTCGATTAACCACAACTTAGGTCGTTCGATAATGGGTTGTTTTATATCAAAACCTCATTTTGTCAATTCGTTTTGTGTTATTTTCGTTCTAAAGGTGCGACAATGATGCTGTCGCTGTTGTTCTTGCTGTGAGTTCGTGAAGAATTTAAAAATCTGCTGTTAGTTAGTCAATGAAGTCATTGGACCCGATTCTACAGTGGCGTCTAAACTTCCTAATTTTATTTAGGTGTCGCTAAATGACTTTGCTATTCTATGAGCAGGCTGTCATAATCAAATGACAGCGCTAATTTGAATCTGACGCTTCTTATTTTAGGCGGTCTATTCAATGTTGTATTGACATTCGGGAATAGCACTTGTTAGATCTGCCGTCTAAACTATGTCTAAAAATTAGTCAATTTAGTTTTAGGCTATTTAAGCGACGTGCATGTAGAATCGG
The DNA here is from genome assembly GCA_946894065.1 of Acleris literana. Taxonomy (NCBI): domain Eukaryota; kingdom Metazoa; phylum Arthropoda; class Insecta; order Lepidoptera; family Tortricidae; genus Acleris; species Acleris literana. The sequence continues at coordinate 4,318,572 of OX335685.1, read as the reverse complement.
CAGGCCTTTCGTGTAACACACTCGCAATCACAATCGTTTTCATTTTGAAAATCGAAGGCTTGTCTGCATACAAAATGAAACCAATTGTTTTGTTTTGAAGCCGATCGCGATTGCGAGTGAGTTACGCGAAAGGCCTGCGGGTCCATTGTCGATTTGAGTCCAACTTTTATTACCCGACTGCGGTATGTATGTATTATGACACCGCGATTAGTTACCGATTGGAATAGCTGTCAATTCATATGCATTTTGACGTAAGTATACAGTAAAAGTGTCGCCCCTAATCTATTTCTAATCGCGGCTAGAAAATATGTATGTCTGTTCCTTTGACCCCTCGTAAATACTTAACGGGTCGACCGATTTTGATAAATGTTATGTCATTAGATTCGCCAAGATGACGCGTGTCACTGGGTACACTTGCGCCAATGGGTACCGGGTTTTACGTACTTTAATGTTTGTAACATATATCGACGACAGTATCAAAAATGCAGCTTGCTTTTTATTTAATGTACAAAACAAAAAAATTAATGCAAAAGGTGAACCTAATTCCTGATGGCATTCTCTACCAGTTGACCTTACCAAACTTTTTACTATAATAATTGACGAGTTCTTGTTCAAAACAATGAAGGTAACTGCGCCCACGCCATCTGATTAAATTTTCATCAAACACCAAAGATAAACTATATTTGATAATATTGAAACACAGTCTCATTTATATTAGATGATAGCTTATCGACAGAGATAATAGGATTCACTGGAAACGAATTTCGACCAAACGAAGCGAGGTCTTAGATCGCTTTCACATTAGTTAGCATGGTCGCCCGATTTGACACCATAATATTATATACAAAAATACCAATGCCGGTTAAGTTGACTCATATCTCATTTTGAAAACTATTATAATGACATCTTAAACTCATAAATATCGTTTGAAATTAGGTCTTAAAGCGGTTTAGTAGCGCAGCTGTGGTCCAGTCGAATTACTAAGTAGTGCTCTATCTGCAGCAAGAAAAGCCATCCACTGCCGTAGCGCTGCTGCCACGTTTTAAGATCTAGTTTCAAAATTATAATGGTGTTTAAATGAGACATGTTTTTGCTATGTCCATACTACGATATTACCTACATTATTTTTTAGCTTCAACGCATTTTTTGTATATATTTGTATTTTGTACGACTTTGAAATGTGTAAAAAATCTGTTTCAGTAAAATAAAATACAAAACGGTTAACCCGCATATTCATAGTGACATTTGAATTTGAGAGAAAGAGACAAAGCGGGCTTTAACTAAACTAGGTTTGCTGTAGGTTTATTAATTAGGGCGTTTAATATTAATGAATAAAACAAAAACTCTGCAACTTTTTAAAACGTAACGTACGCTCCAAATGAGACCATCTGACCGATGGTAATAATATGATATTTTAGAAGGATATTTTAATATTTGGTTGTTTGTCTCACGATCACGCACTCTGAACGGTTGTCCCGGATGAGAAGACATATTTCTATATTTATTTTGTTTAAAAAAATGATAGATCTCAAAGGAATAATAATGATCTTCTTCTTCTTATGGTGCCTTTTAATTTACTGAAGGCTCAGCTTCTTTAATCTGGTCTTGTCCGTGATAAACGAGTTCTACGAAAACGGAGACGTTGCGGGAAATAATTATAGGAGGTCCCTCGGAATCCCTAATAACGTTTTTCCTAACTCATCGTTTGTACGAATTATCATTTGTCCTAAATTGGTTTTCCACTGAGTCAGACTGCTTTTTAAGTTTTCTTAAAAATACCTGCGGTTAGGTTGGGTTAGGGTTGTTTTAAAATTCAGCTGGAAATGGCTTTAGGATAAATTAAAATTCGGATAAACGATGCCTTAGGACAAATGACGATTAGGGATTCCATAGGTGAACCGGAAATATGTCATTAATAACGAACGAACGATATGTAGGTACGAGTACGCATATTCGAACAAATTTGTTGGTAGTGGAATGTTTGTTTAAATTACTAAATTAAATAAATTGCTGTGCCCTCACAGGATTAATGTTGGACTACTGTAATAATTGTCACACAATTGTAACACATAAATTGAATAAATGATATGACTATGACGATGAAAAAATCCTTAAGCACTTTTCCTCCTGTCCTAGTTTTTTGTCGTATAATAAAATAGTTGCATGAACTCAAAACCGACGCGATCGGTATCATTGACGAACATGATAAGAACAATTACTAACTACGTACACATACATGTTAATATCATTACAGAAAACATATCTATCTAGATTTGTTCCGACAAAGGCACGTTTTCTGGAACATACTCTAATAGCCAAACAAACTCCCGAAAAACGATAAAATGTACTTACCGAGTCAAGAACGAAATTATTCATTAAATTGATTGAGCTGCATGATTGTAACAGTGATATTTGCGCACTGCTGAGACCCACAAACCCGATCAACAAAACCAAAAACATATTCATTATGTACATCATGAGATCATGACTGAAACACTCGCGAACTAAACTACTATAATGGCTATTTATCTTCATTTTATCGTTTTTATACAAAATCTTATCGGTCCGTTTATCTCTCGTTAAAATTCGCTAATAGGATACGTGAGCTTAATACACAGAGTATCAGAATGCATGTTGTTATCTTTTTCGCGTGTTCGTGATTCCCCCGCGAATCGGGATTAGGATTTGTTTTGGTTCAAACTGGCTTTTTAATAGTAGTTCGCCTCGAGCAGAGACTCGATCCTCATGGTTGGCAACACATTTTCAGTCTACAGATTGTATCAGAATCGGAATCAGAAGTCATTTACTGTTAATTACTCGACTGCCGAAGGAGGAGGGTAATGTGTTTCACAGCCTATATATGTATGTTTGTTCCTTTGTGGCACTATAAAAACTAAACCCGTTGTCCGATTTTGATGATTCTTATGTCAATCAATTCATCTTAATCTGGTGAGTGTCACTGAAAATATGACAGTAATCAAAATTCAATATGGCGGCAACCAGACGCCATATTGTGCGAATTAAAAAAAAAAAGACCAAGTATGACAAGTGAATTTAAAAATCATCTTTAGGTTTCTTTCCTCATTTTTCATTTTGAATTATGATTTAGGATTTATAACGCTTTAAAGTTAGTTAGCAACAGTCGGGTTTTGAAAGCTTGTTTCTTGTTCTGGGTAGGTTTAGTCGTAATACGAAATGATTCGTCACTTTTGGTCCTTAAGAGCATTGAAATAGAGTCGAAAAGTGACGAACCTTTTCATACTGCGACTGTACAAATGATGCAATTAATTACAAAACATATTTCTTGGAAAAAATAACATTTGCACTGTTAGCTTGTTCATGCCTGGAACACCTTTTCCAATATTCAAGTTATAAATAAATAAAATGTTTTTTTTAGGACTTCACAGACCCAAGTCAAAGGAAATATGGTTTACTTAGGAGAATAGAGGTCCAGTTTCTTTTTCGGAAGCATCAAAATGATAATAAAAATAATAAATATCAGGGGATACAAATTGACCTATCCCCAAAATAAGCCCAAGTTGGTGATGGAACCATTAATGGACAAGGCACAAATAATGGACACTCTATTCTTATTTTACAGAAGATAAGGGTTAGTCATTTGTTTTGCAACATTCTTTTTTAATGTATGTATCTTAAACACAATTATATTTTACATTAAATAGCACCGTTAAACCACAGAGAGGTTTACGAGTATATGCCTGAGCCAACTATGTTAAATAAGTAACATACTAAATTAGATCTGGCTACCGCTGCTATTTAGGACCGTATGAAATTTGAATTAAGAGTGAAGTGTCCATTACTGGTGCCTGTAAGCTAAAAGTATGCATCATTGTTGCCGTCACCCTATGTAAACAAATAAATACTTAATACATAGAAAACATACAAGACTCAGGAACAATACTCGCGCACATCACACACATCATTTGCCCATACCGGGAATCGAACCCGGGACCGCTATCTTCATAGGCAGGGTCACTACCAAAGTTGGTTGGTTCTAGGCTAAACACGTAGTCATATTTATAGCTAGTATTGTATGGAGTATTTCATGAGTTTTGTATGACGTAGGTACTCAACCGTAACGTCACACCTTGGTGCTGTTAAATCAGCTCTCTATAGTTTTTGCTGATTTAAACGTCGTTACAATAAGGAATATTTATGAGGTATTTTCACAACTTCAATAAAAGCTGATTCATGTAACAAGCAGTTGAGAAAAATCATTTTTTGAATAAAAATAACCAAGATATAAGCTAACAAAGATTTGTTCCTATCTCTTTCTAGCAAAACAGAAATTAACATGGACTTTATATGGCCGACATGACGTCACAGTGCATATCGGACTTCTCTCTAATCACTGTCTAATCAGCAGTTTAAAATGCTTGAGTATCATCCGTATTTGTTGGCCGATTTAAATTTTAATTCCACTTTTAAAAGTGAAATACGATTTAAAAAATCCGTGCATATTCCCTGTGTGCCAGGTTTTACGTTATTTACAAGAACTTTGTTTCAAGGCTTGACCATATTAATTTATCATGACTATATATATATTTTCCCAATTAAATAAATAAAATATATCAGGGAACAATGTCACACCAATTGACCAAGGCCCAAACTAAGCTCTAGGCTTGTAATATGGGTACTTTAGTCACCATCAGTCATCACTATACATTGAATGCTTCAACCTCTAACAAATAAACTAATCACTAGAATTAAGTAATCATTTTCCAATTTTTATTGTCGCTTAGCTATTTCTTATCAAACTCTATACTTGTTATGTCAGTTCTAATCAGTTGTTAGCCGTGAATAGATTGGTCAAGTGCAAATCAAATTGACCTTGAACTTCTCCGTGTCGTCATAGCCAGTGTTGTCATCTAGAAGTGCCATTGCTTTTATAACACACAGGGCCTCTGTACGGTCAAACGATATCTTTTTCGTAATGTTTTTTGTTTAAATGTCGTTTGCTTCTTATAATTTAGCAAGGTGTATTATGCCATAGTCGGGTTGTAGACATAACACACATGAAGAGAATTTTTAGTGTTGGTGTAAAGTGTATTTTTACGGGACGGGGTTCCTACAGCAAATAATAAAAGTTAAGGACGACACAGATAATCACAAGACATCTGACAGGTTTAAAACAGCGGGAAAGTGGATGACAGAAGGTGACGTATACCAAAGTAGAGGATATGGGGAAGAAAAAAAAAACGACAATGAATAAATACACCAAGACTTAGTGACCTAGTCCCAAACTAAGCTATATAGACAACGATATAAATACTTAGGTATATAGAAAATGTAATGTAAAGAAGCTGAAGAAGAAGAAATAGTACATTATTGCCTAGGCATGGAAGTAGGCAATTGCGGGCCGAGTATTGGTTTAAAAATACGAGGCCCGCAATTGCTGTTCCTGCCGAGGCAAATATAGTGCTTTTCTCAAAAATCGCAAGAAAAAAATTGTGTTAGAGTAAAATTTTCATCGCTTGAACTCATTTTTTGGATTGCATACAAACAGAAACTTTATGAGAAAAAAACCATCACTCTTTACCGCCTATTTGTTTATGACAAGGAGAAACGCAAGTTTTGTTTTAAAAAAAAACTTAAGCTATTCCAGACACAGATAAAATAGTTATGTTTCGAATAAAATTTGGATGTATAAGACTTGTGCCCTCATTTTAATATGGCCTTTTTAACTTTTTAAAAAGTTACCAGCTCGATAGTAATGGAATTTGTATGCAACATTGCGGGCTTGTGTAGCGAGCACGCAATGTTTTTTTTTTTAATTTGAGAACTGTTCGTAAACTTTGTACTTCGCGTCTCAATATGTAAATAGTAATGTCAACATTTCCGGACATTTTTGAGAAAAATATTATTATAAACCTCAATATACCTTTTAAGGGTATCAGTAAGGGCTTTGGCATGTTATAGTATTGTTTTGGACTCGGCTACCATCACTGTCAAGTTAATAAGAGCTATCAAAATGTTGACAATACGATAATATTTCAAAAGCAATGTTGTTTTTTGTCTTAGAATAGAGGTCCAGTAGGTATTATAACTTTATAACTGAAAGGTTTTTAGATTATCTATACTAATATTATAAAGCTGAAGAGTTTGTTTGTTTGTTTGTTTGAACGCGCTAATCTCAAGAACTACTGGTCCGATTTGAAAATTTCTTTCAGTGTTAGATAGCCCATTTATTGAGGAAGGCTATAGGCTATATCATTACGCTAACACCTTCTACGTTAACAAAGTCACGGGTTTAAGTTAGTTGTAGCTCACAGTAGCTATTCCGGCTACGGACGAAGTCGCGGGCAGAAGCTAGTGTTTATATAAGTTACTTGTGGCAAAAAACTGTGAATATTTTTGATTAGCCAAATAAATAATAAATAAATAAATATCAGAGGACAATGTCCCACAAATGGACCTAGTCCCAAACTAAGCTCTAGGCTTGTATTATGGGTACTAGACATCGATGTAAATACTAATATAGAGAAATATAAGTTAGTAGGGGATAAGTTCGCCTTTGTACATTTTTATTTTTTTATTTTATCTTCATTGTATTGTTTTTGTTTTGTGCAATAAAGAGTTTACATACATACATACATACATATATACTTAAATACATAGAAAACATCCATGACTCTGATACAAATATTCGCGCTCCTCACACAAATATCTGCCCTTACCGGGAATTGAACCCAGGAGCGCTAGCTTCGTAGGCATGGTCACTATCAACTAGGCTAACGCGTCGTCAAATTATGAATAGGGTCACGTTGGCAACCTTTTGAAACGAAACCCTGAAAAAAAAATACCGAACATTTTTTTAAATAATGAGAATGCAGCTGAAAAGTTATTGGTATGACGTGAATCTCTTGACAAGTACGCGCCCGAGGAATGAGTTAGAAAGAATTTAGCTTATTTTAATTTTGAAATTCTTGAAACATATTTCTTTATGTGTGAGTCGTTTATTTTTATCATCGTTCGTCACGCTTTCGAGTAACTGTAGATACTGTGGCCCTAGACAACATTATCGTTATCGAAAATGTATAGGATTAACGCCAACTGCCGGACGGTCGTGTCGAACGCTTATGTCAATTCCATTAATTTTGTCAGCTTTCGAAAATCGTTTACGTTAGCGTTATGCATCTTTTTAGGGCCCCTGTGTGCGTAGACAGGTAACAGGTAACCCCTCATTTTAGAATAGAATAGAATAGAATATAAATGGTTTATTCGGTGCTAAAATAAAATGAACATAAATAACAGTAAAACATTATAAAAAGTAGAGTAATACCAACTTAGAGTACTTAATCTAAAATTAACACCGAAAAGGTTGCCACTCAGCATGGTGTCAGGCCTTCTAGCCTTGCCGCTGGTTTTCAGGGCCACCGGGTTGAAGAGAGAGGAGAGCGCTCCCAATCCATCTCACTATTTATTTATTTATTAAAAGTAATACTTATACTAAATTATTAACAATACTAAATAAACTAAATTAAACTAATAACTTAAACTAAATTATATTTTATTGAATTTTACCTCATCGAAAGCTATTTTCTACTGTAAACATAATGTTGTCAACATCTTAAACATTGGACTTATGATTACCAAAAAAATTAACATGCGTCGAGAAATGCCTTTCGATTAAATGAAAATTCTGCGTAATGATACGTTCGTGGAAAGATATTTTGATAAAATAATAGGTACTCGCCTAGACAAGATGCATTCTGCGAATATTATCGTTAGGTATCGAAAATGCATAGCGTCGGTGTAGATGTGACAACTCGTATAAGCAAACTGACAAACTTTTCAGGAGAGACAAAAAACTGCTTAATCACTTACGAGTTCCCACCTTAACAAAGTTGTTCCGTGATAATAATTACTAGATGTCACGTAGATCTTACGAGGTTACACCAGTTGAATGCTTGTTCCGAGATTCCACTTCCTCTGACTTCTAGGGCCTGTTTTATAAAGCTACAAATTACAATTTACAGGTTACAAGTTTCCATTTGACACAAGCTGGACCAATGACGACCAGCCATTTAAGCAGTGTTACCAGTTTAGACCTGTAAAATTGTAGCTTGTAGTTTTATAAAACGTGCCCCTAGTCGTTTTTTACCGTCAAAATGAAAATGCAAGAGACATTTACTAGTTAACACCGAAAGTACTATTTGAAACTTTCTGTAACAAAGTCTCATTTTACCAAATTTTTTTAGTGACGAGGTGTCTCATCTAGACCGATAGGATTAATGTAAGCTGCCGGACGGTCACGTCAAGCGCTTATGTCAATTCTATACATTTTGTCAGTGTTCGAAAATCTTTGACGTTACCGTTTTCCATCACATAGGGCCTCAGGACCTTTACGTTAACAAAAGCTTACGTCAATCCTCATACTACTATATTAACGATAACGATCGTTATTGTAATAGTATCGAATCGATCGAATGCATTTTGTTTAAAAGGCCATTCTCCTCTCATATTTTCTACCCATATTTCCATTTCTACCGCGATTCCCATTATAAATCCACTCATTCACTTAGAAACGCATCCGTTCTTATTCTGTTACCGAGTCACTTAACAGTAAGTGGTAGCATACCTACGTCTCCCACTTGACCACTTGCTCCCTACAAAGCAACAATGTTTGTGATTCCATAAGATTCTTAATTTAGCGCAGTCCATTTTTCAATTCGTATAGGAATTGGATCAATCAGTTGAATGAACGAAGTAAATCGAATGAGTCATCAAAAGAACTGAGCAAGCGTGAAGGATTCGTAGATCAAAGGAACAGTTCTTTTAGTGTTTTTATTCGTTGTTCTTTTTCATTATTTTTAATATTGGGTAATATTTGACCATTAGACAAATTAAAAACAGTTTAAGCCTAGTTCTAATCCTGTTTACAAAGCTAGCGGTTCGACAAATATTTGTGTAATGACCGCTAGTATTGGTTCCTAAATGTTGGGTGTTTTATATATATATTATAGTATGAATTAAAATTTACAGATTTCAGCATAATGCTGAGCCAGTGTATGATTCACAACAGCGAGGACACACGTTTCGTGTTGTTCCTGTCACATATTGTTTGTTTTCTTTTATTTATGTCTATTTGTATGTTTTCTGTGTAGGTAATAAACATCCTTCTTTCTTTCGTTTCTTTCTTTCAGATAAAGAACAAAAGTGCATCAGAACACTTTCTCCTTGCAAAAAAGAAAGATTTATTTCAGAATCTGATAGACATCTTTCACTCATTGGAAAGGCAGTTAAAGAAGAATTTCTCTATATACATTATGTTAATCGTTATTTAGTACCCATAGTACAGTCAAGTGTAAACGTATGAGAGAACGCAACATTTCAAAAAATGACCCAATGTCCCATCCAGTGTAATAAGAACTTCGTAACATATTTATGAGAGGATTCTTTCGACACACATGTCTGCATTAGCCACAAGCTTAGTTCGGGACGAGCTCAACATGTGTGCGATTGTTCTGATTATTCTCTTGTTTCCAGTACCAAGGCACGTGGTACGAGATATCCAAATACCCTAACGCAAACGAGGGCAATGGCAAATGCGGCTCAGCGGAGTACAAGCTAGAGGAATGCGGTGCAGGTGAAGAACACTCACGTCCTGAACGGAGTGCAGCTGTATGTTGAGGGTACGGCGAAGCTGGCACTTGACGCGAACAAAGCTGGCAAACTGTTGGTGTGGCAGAAAGTTGGTGGTAAGTGTTTTTAAACCCTTAAAATAGATTTAAATCACCCTCAGACTGGGTCGAGAAGCATGATACGCCGTGAGCTTAATAGTTTTCCATTCGACCTTGGCTCCGCGTGACCTGTGTAATATCTTAAGGGAGGATTTATTATTCAATGCCTTTATTTTGATGATGAAACGAGAAATTGTGAACCATCTAGGCTTTTGGCTCTCCTTGCCCGACTACCCTCACGCACACCCATGTCGACGCTCGCTTTACTTCGCTCCCTTTACTTAATCGTAGGGCAGACCTCACCCAACATTAAGGAACCAATACTCGCGCTCATTACACAATTTGCTATTCCTCTGGTGTTGCGGGTGTTTGTGTCGCGATGATCACTTACCATCAGGTGACGCGCTTGCTCTTCTGCCTCCTTTTTTACATTAAAAAGAAGTTGCGTTTTTAGTGGTGGCAAGACCTTGTGCGGTGTCCATCCGGATAGCCACAACCATTGTACTCTTTAATCAGCTGCTAACCAGCAGTGTTTGCATTGTTGTTCTGGTGCGCGGGCAAGACAAGCGGTGAATTGACCCAACATTTTGAGATTGCTTTGTAGGATTCAGAATTCACTTACAATCTGAACCTGTTTAAAGCTAGGGTGAATAGGTATATTCTGAGTGAGCTCGCTTCATCGTCGACAAAATGTTCGGCCTCCAAGGGCAAAGGTTATTCAAGAGCAAATCCATTATCAATAAAAACAAAAATCTATCAGGTGGTTGCTGATTTGACTTATGTATGCCATAAAAAAAGTAGAATCGGATCAGTATTGATGAGATCCGCAGAAGAACCCAAAGTAAATTAACTTAGAATTAAGTATTTTTATACAAATAAAATTGATGGTAGGTACTTACCTAAACTAAAACTTAAACAGGTATATGATTCTTTTAAAAAACTCGTTCCTAAATTCGGCCGTTCTAAAATTAACCGGCGAGTTGAAGTTGTCATGTCAGACCGTAAAAACCACGTTTAAGTGCGTGCATTCTCAGCTTACCCGTTTTACCAGTCGGGTGAGCGAGCACGTATGACGACGCTCACTCCATCGACCGTTTTTAAGAGAATAACACCTCTGGGGCCTAGTCAAGATCCATAACTCTAAGTAAGCGATTTGCGAAAATCGATAAAATGAATAGGATCGACGTAAGCTGGTGACGGATCGTGACCGCTTATAACAACTGTAGTAAACATTTCGAGTAGATAAAAAATAGAAACGTAAGCCGTTGTTTGCATCTTGGTTAGGCCTACTGTGAAGCTAGACAAGTTGTGTAACGTTAACATGAATGATTTTCGAAAACATCTGACAGCTTACATCAATCCAATTAATTTTGGATAACGATAGTGAACGCCGGATGCATCTTTTTTAGGCCATCTGGTCGTTATAGAATTTAGAAAGAAATTCTTACATTTATGTTTATCAACACTATGTGTGACCGTCGCGAAAGTTAAAAACCAACAATTCTTACAAGTCTATAATTTAACGAAAAAACAATGATTGTAACGTTAGGTCCATGTAAATAAGTTGAGTTGCCCAAAAACAGCGTATCTTTGAAATTTATACCTAAACTATTTATAGCAATCGTACCATTATTTGTCATACGAAATAATCAATCCTATCAGTGCCTCACTTATTGAGCTGTTATCAATCGTCGTGCCTAATCTTCTCGATTATTCGTTTGCTTATCAAAATAATTTCAAATGGATTAGAACAGAATTTAACATAGCCTAAGGGCGTGTTATTAGATATTATGTAATAAGTCATGCTAAGTACATGGTTAAAGAAATGAATTTATGTAATTATTTTATTATGTAATGATTGATATTTGTTGTTGAGGCTGAGCTGTAAGCTATCAACGGGGTCCACAGGTGGTGGATAGAGGAACGGTAATCAGGTATGATGGTTAGCTGCGAATATTTTGAATAAGCAGTCTCCGATCAAGCAGCGGCAGGATTATCAGGATGTGGTGGGTAGCCCAGTGGGATGGGCTAACCTAAAAAATGCTACAATATCCTATGACAATACTGTGACATGGTGAATTGATACCGCCATTAAATAAGCATTCCTCTAGCATCAGGCAGTGGTGGTACTAGTACTGGCAGATAGCCGAAAAAATGGATTCTGGTAGGATCTTTGTACAAACAATAGCGGGTGAATACCGGTTGAACTGCGGTGTGGAAAGCGAGTGGGCACAATACCACACCAACGATGTCCTCGATTTAGGAGCGTCAAATGATGGAAAAGTTAAACAATGATATAACGGTTCTTGACAATGGGCTTCCATGATGTGGCGGTGCCGGTGACCGTGGCGGTCTGAGTCCGGCAGGTGCAGACGCAAGGCTGAAACGGTCGTCATCATACGAAATCCTTTCCAGATAGGGACGTGGAACGTGAGGACGATGTTGGGAGAAGAAAAGTAGAAGAATTGAAAAGTGAGATGAAATTATTAAATATAGACGTTCTAGGATAATGTGAAACAAGATGGGAGGTTAGTGGAGACTACTGGGATGGAGATTACAGGATAATATACACAGGAGAAGAACGAGGAGAAAATGGAACCGCAATAGTACTTAATAAGAAATGGGGCGAACTAGTAGAAAATACTACACATCATAGTGATAGGATAACCGTTCTTATACTTAACACAAGTTCAGTATGTACTATAATACTGCAGGGTTACATGCCTACTGGTAGCCGTGGAGAGGATGAAATAGAAGAGACGTCCAATAACATGGATACAATATTGGACATAGTTAAAGAGAAAGAAAACCTGATTGTGATGGGGGATTTTAATGCGGTGATTGGGGAAGGAGTAGAGGAAAATATTGTTGGTTGAAATGGTTTGGGTAAAAGAAATATTAGAGGCGATAGATTTCAATTTTGTAAAGAATATGATTTGATTAATACAAATAGTAAATTTCAACAACCGAAGAGGAGATTATACACAAAGAAAATACCCGGGGTTATGGAAGATATCAAACTGATTATATTCGAATCAAATCTATATATTGCAATTGTATAACATCGTGCAAAACCCTGCCTGGAGCTGATCTTAATACTGGTCACAATCTACTCCTGAGTAAATGCAATTTTAACATGAGCAAATCTAAGAGTAAACCAAAACCAACGCACGTAGATCTCAAAAAACTTAAGGATAAAAATAGCAATTATAGTGTGCAATATAATAAAAAAATAGATAGTAATATAAATAAGTGTAATATAAACCATAGATGGGAAAGCATTGGAAACATTTTAAAGACAACTGCTGAAGAATGCTCAAGAAAGAGAAGATGTGCCAAGAAAATCATGGCTAACTAATGAAATAACAAATTTAATGTTGCAGAGAAGGCAGCTTAGAAATAAGAGGGATGCCCGAAGTATACAGGAATATAAAATAATAACAAATAGAATAACAGCTAAGTGTAGGGAAATGAAGGAACAGGAGGCAATGGAGATGTGTACCACAATTGAAGAACTTATAAAAAAGGGACAAAATGGAAAAAGCCTACCTCTTAGTAAGGGATTCAGTGAAGAAACGTAAAACTAAAAGTAAAGCTATAATAGATAAAAAGGGGGATATATTGATGGATGATAAATGTGCGCCCCCAGCTTACAAAACCAAAAATAAAGAGCGACGGGTTATCTTTAAAGTTTTATTTAATTATGGACAATCAAAAATAAACAAAACAATATTTTGACTATGTGGTACTATGATCTTTAAATTACCAATACGTTTTGTAATAATAATTATACTTTAAGAAATAACACCAGGGAAAAGGAAATTTGAGGATGCATTCCATTCTCACCGAGAAGAAAAGCAAGAAGGAATATTAAGTAAGTTTTAATCATACATTCACAAGCAAAGAATTTGACTCACCTATTTTTTGTGCAAAAAAAAATGCTAACAAATATCACTTTTTAAATCAGACGATAAAGTCGGAAACTTTGAACCAATTTGAACTCAGCATGTATTGTAGTGCAGGTTATTAGCCTAGGCTCAAAATGGCGTACAATTGGCTCAAAACGCTGTTCAGCTGCAGAGCAGGTATTCTGCAGGGTCAAAACCCTCGGATAACGTTGTCACCCCCAACTGTTACTTGATTTGCCGCTTGCATTCTAATCTTCAGAAATGGTCCTAGACTATTACTTTCATGCGACTAGTTACGTAATGTAAATCCGGCTCATATATAAGATTAGGCTTCCAGCAGACCAATGACGTTTATCAAGTGAATAATTTTTTTTCGAAATTCGCTAACTTAACGTTGTGCACCTTCTCTAGGCCCCAAGATATTTGTCAACGCAGAGGCCTTTTTCTAGTTACTTAGGCTAAACATAATTGCTTTCGACATTATACATTAATGTATTGTTTTAACTCAGTTTACAATACGATAACATGTCAAAAACAATTATGTTTAGCCCGAATAGAATACTGCCCTCATCAGCCAAAAAGCGATATCTAAAACTCAATACCCAAAGCAGATACAACCCTCTCCGGTTAGAAATAAGGTTGCACTTGCTACAGGAGTTTTGTCAGAGATACCGCCTTTTGTCTTAGCGGCGCTGAATAGAGCTCTTGCTATCAATGTTCGCTGTCAAGATTGCTTGGACGACGTTATCAATAGTGAAACTAGATTACGGATTGCCGTGTTATGATTTCTCTAATATGTTGTAAGTAATAGTGAGCAGACCGTTAATAGGGGGACTGATAATGAGGTAACAAATATGTAAACATCAAGGGACAACCGCTCACAAATTGACCTAGTCCCAAACTAAGCTTGTATTATGGGTACTAGAGAAATAAAGTAACTTATAATTTATTTATTTATTTATTTAAAGGTCTTGGATAGTGAGAAGTATATACTTAAGTACATAGAAATTATCTTTAGAAACAATACTCTCGCTCATCACGCAAATATTTGACTATACCGGGATCAAACCCAGGGTAGCTAGCTTCGTATATTGTTTTTGAATGAATTAATAGTTTATTTCGTTAAACATCATGTTTGGTCTTAAAAGAATTGACGGATATGAATTTACGAAAAGGAGGCGGTAAGTTGTTCTAACACTTGGTGGCGGTGTATTTAAAACTTCCACGGAACGCAGCTGACCTGTGATAGGCATAAGCAGTGGCCAACTCACTGAGTGACATGCGAAGTTGTCAAATTTTCGCCACTTCATTTTTTCGTAAGTATTTTGGCCGTCTGGTTTTTATAATACCGAAAAGAAGAGTGGTGAGGTGGTACTCTCGATGAAGAGACATTTTTAAGATGCCAGCGATGTTAAGGCTGGGCGTGCCGTACGTACGCGGATTCCTCCCTTAAAACAAAACCGAGCGCAGGCATTCTGCACGCGCTGCACGACACGTTCCGTGCGAGCTAGCAGGCGCGGCCTGTATACCAGTGGCCTGTTTTATAAAGCTCCAAAATAACAATTTACATGTTACAAGTTTCCATTTGACACAACCTCGACCAATGACAAGCAGCCATTTGAGCAGTGTTGCCAGTTTAGACCTGTAAAATTGTTAATTTGTAGCTTTGTAAAACGCGCCCCAGGTCCGCATAAGAAAGCTTGGAGAGGACTTATTAGTCGCACAGTTTTATGCGAAGGCTTACGCTTAGAAATCATTAAATGGATAATTTAATTGCCATACGTTGAATAGGTTAGGTTGGATTTACAAGCGATATCAAAAAATAAAGTGTAACATTATTTCATTCATCATATTCTCATGTTAATTAATCATTGCATTTGGAATTATGAAAATCCGGAATTTTGATCAATTCGATATTACGATTCTTCGGAACTATGTAGTGTACATACCCATGCTGATGGATTGTCAAGTAAAGAGTATCAATAATGTTCGTACCTTATTGACGTAGGCATGTAAAAATATAAAATTAAAACTTGAGAGAACTTTCTTACAGAGTTTCCATCAAAATGTGTTATCATGTCAATATGACTCATGTCGTTATTATGTTAGTGTGAGAGACAACGCTAATAGCGGCCTTTACACGGTAAAGTTCGGACCGCGGGAAACGCCACGCGCCATTCCACGCGCCAGTCCGAACCGTAGGTTTTTTACTATTTTATTTATACTATTACAGTTGCATTTAAACGGACGGTTCGGAGCGATGATTGGAATGGCGTGAATAAATGAACACATTTGATAAGCGCTATACTTGAAAGAGAAACACGTTTTAAAAAAATCCTGTAATCATTATGCCGTCCCATCTGACTAAAGCCCGTGTGGTTGCCGGGTAAGAATAGTGCCACTCCATGTCTTCCAGTGGATGTCGTAAGAGGCGACTAAGGGAATAAAGGCTTGTAGGTTAGGCGATGGGCTTGCAACCTGTCACTAATACGCTGCTAAACATCTTAATCTTAAAACGTGGTTACAGAATTATCAAAAAAAATTTAGAGTTGTTGGTAATTCTGTAGCTCTGCTTACCCCACTCTCAGAACGAAGGCGTGAGTTTATGTATGTATGAATGTAAGTTTGAAAAAGGAACGAGTCAATTTGTCTCTATCTATAAAATGTCTTGGAGTAAGGCCGTAAAACCTCACTTTGTTAGGTCAAATAAGGTTTGAAAACAATAAGAATGCGATATACTATGCAACAGTACGGCATCATCCTAATAGAACGCGATTGCGCGATCACCGCAAGTTCGCGCGAATTTTACTAGTAAAATTACTAGTACGAGTATGGTCGCATCGCTTACTCGCGCGATGATCGCGCAATCGCGTTGTATTAGGACGATGCCTAGAGTATTATGATGAGGACGTCGCGTTTGGTCTAGCTTTATTTTTGTGATATTCCTGAGTCTATGATATTTTCTATGTATGTAAGTATGTACAACTCTATATAAATATGTTTATCGTTGTCGAATAAACAATGCCTAGTACCCATAGTACAGTCGAGTTTTTAAATACATGTACACTTCAGTACCTTGTCACTTTAATCGCTGTGACCATTCATAATATGGCAGTTTAAACATGACATTAAATAGGCAAGGTACTAAAGTACTCTTTATGAATTCGACTGTACAAGCCTAGAGCTTAGTTTGCAACTAGGGCGATGTTTTAAAGTTTTACTAGACTTACGAGTTTGTTCAGTCAACAACTTTAATTCTTATCTTTACCATAAAACTGTATCATAATGACAGCGTTAAGTCACAAGAAATAAATTATATCAGAATTAATAATTGGCTGTGTGCGACATGGATTTGTTCAGCTCAACCATATTGTAAACAGAAAAGTAGGTCATTTCCGGCCATGAGTTTCTGTTGCCTGTTACCGCACGGGAGCTAGGGTTGTCCAAATTACGTGACGACATTAACCAAATTCGGCAACTGTGTGACCTCGACTAAACCGCCTCGGTCCGTCCTCTTGAGTTTGATTGTGTTGGCTCGCGGCGGGCACAGTCGATGCACGCACACATGCAAGCCACGCAATATCATTTTGTTTCATGATGGCTCTACTGTTTATACTGTGGCTCGACAATTAATGTTGTTGTCTGAAGCGTGCATACTCCAAGGTCAGCCATACTTTTTTGTACATCATCGAGGGTGCGGTTCGCATGACCTAGCACCAGATAACATTATCTGTTGTACTGATACAGTGCTTGTAGCGTTGTTACAGACTACCTTAGTTAATACGTTACGAAACTAAGCAACTTTTGTCGCATCCTGTTCAAAGGTCGAGCTCGTGATTAAAAAAAAATGCAAGTCGGTTTTAATATTCACAATTAGTACAAATTTGATTTATAATGCGGCATAGTAGAGATTAAATGGCGATGACACAGTGTTTGAATGACGTAATTAGGGGGCTTGTAGTGTAGTATTAATAATGAAGTATTTTGTGTCCGCCCCTTTAATAATTTCTGTTACCTATTGCCGCTCGGGCGCTAGCTTGCATAGATGCGCGTCGGTCGACACTTAATACGCAAGCAACTAAACTTGGCGACGGCGCGGCCCTTACTAAACCAGCTTGGTACGTGCTGCTGAGTTTGTTGGTGGTGGCTCGTGGCTCGTACGATTGAGTTACGCACACATGCAAACCGCGCGATATATAGGTAGGACTACTGTTTATAAGTATGGTTGTAGTTTCCCCGTTATGTAATTTTGCCTAATTTTTACTTTAAGTGTTTTAATAGGTTTGGCAATTTTAGCTGTGTGGTTGCCGGCTTAGAATAGTACCACTCTGTGTCTTCCCGTGGATGTCGTAAGAGTCGACTAAGGGAATAAAGGTTTGTAGTACTGTTAGGCGATGGGCTTGCAACCTGTCACTAATACACTGGTAAACATCTTAGCCTGATTATGCAAAATGTGGTTACAGAATTATCAAAAAGCTTTTAGAGTTGTTGGCATTTCTGTAGCTCTGCCTACCCCAAACTGGGAATAAAGGCGTGAGTTTATGTATGTATGTGTCAATTTTGTCATACTCGTATCACGCACTAAAACAAATCTTCATAAATAAATCAAATATAATTTATAATTTAATTAAAGTTTTTTAATTACATCTTAAAATAAAAAAACGCACCAATCGGAAAACTCAATGATAGTAATAGTAACCAAATATTTCATATTAGAGGATGCCCGTGATTCTGTACGCGTAGAATTAGTTTCCCACAACTACCCCTATTTTGAACCCTTAGGGGATGAATTTTCTTTAGTCCCTTCTTAGTGCACCATATCCAAGGAATACTCATGCCAAATTTTAAAAATGAAAACAAAAATTTAAACCATTTGATTTTCCAGAACACAATATAACTTGATCATTCCAATGTACATATTCAGCCTGCGTGCAATTTTTTTTATAGAATAGTTAGTTCGATGGAAAGAAAAATAAATATTATGAGATTGAAGTTTAGTTACAAACTTTTCTATACAATAAATTCTTACAATTAACATTCCATTAAAAAATTACAATTTTTAATTTATAAATTACAAGTTTCAAGTTTCCGTATAACTAACATTGTTTTGATCTAGAACCGTTGGGGGGAAAATGCCGTAGTCGCCACGCTTGGCAGATGGAGTGACGACCTTGTAAAGATCGCGGGAACGCGGTGGATGCGAAAAGCACAAGACCGGTCTGAGTGGAGAGCCTTGGGGGAGGCCTATGTCCAGCAGTGGACGTCTTTCGGCTGACATGATGATGATGATGATGAACATTGTTTATCTTAATAAATAAACTCACGCACACTACAAAAACACTTAGTCAAAACACATTTTGTCAACTTTGTTTTATTACATTATTACCCATTAAAGCATTTATCAATTCCATAGGTCCATCGGTTTCGGGTGTGCGTTGATCGATCAGTCAGCCAGTCAGTTTTTTCTTTTATATAATATTTTTTATACATATAGATAAGCACCTATAAGGCCCTAATACATATATTGTCCAATATTGTACGATCATTTTATTATTTTTTGTCATGCACTAGAATACACAACGCCATACGCCAACCTCATGCACTAAGTAGAATACATAAGAAGCTTAGGGGTGCTAAAAAAATGTATTAAGTACTTCTCCCACGGTCATTTCCTTCGACATCGCTTGTACAGTTCTTTTTAAACTATTCGCTGACGCTGAGTAGAACTTTGGCCAAGGGCGAGACACGTCCCAATAGGTAATATTAACGCACCAACATGTCCACCAGTTTATATAGTAAATCGTTTAATATTTCTATATTTTATATTTAACTCGGCTACCCAGAGGGCCCTGCCAAGATGCATTACGCTAACTAGCGTTTCTATTCGATTCGTTTCTAAACCAATCGCGTCACTGGTCGATGACGTGATACGAAAAGTCACGTGATCTACCAGTGACGCGATTGGTTTAAAAACGAAACGAATAGAAACGCTAGTTAGCGCAATGCATCTTGGCAGGGCCCTCTGAGCTCTTTGCTTGTTATCCATCTGAACAGCATCTTCAGTTTCATTTCAAATCTAGTCAGGATCTAATCCCAAACCAAGGAACAACTAAAGTATCGTGATGTATAGACAAAAGATTTTCAGACTTTCCATTTTCTTGGCATGGTGACATCAATGAACCCCCCCATCGCAATTGCAAAGCAATATCATTGTACTGGCTCATTGTCAACAATTAGTTGTTCACAAATAGACGCTGTCGCAAACCATCTTTGCAAGCCTTTTCCTTTCTTACATAACTATCAGCAGGCCACCATTGTTTTGTGTGAGAGGGAGGCAAATGAGCATGCAGTTAACCTGATGAGAAAAAAATCACCATCCTTAAACACCAGTAATTTAAAAAATATATTTTGTTCCATTTGAACTAATTATTTATTAATTTAATAATTGCATACATAGGTATATCAAGCGCGCAACACAAATTAAAAACATATGCACCTTGTCATTATAAATCTTCGCAGTAAAGGGCAGTGTAAAAGATCTTCTGCTCGACATAGGCCTTCCACGACGGTCATAGCTCAGCGAATTGCAAACCTTAAGTGGCAGTGGATAGGGCACATTACTTGTAAAGCTGATAACCGTTGAGACAGAAAGGTTCTAGAGTGGCAACCTTGAAGCAAAGTGTTGTCAAGCCATAAGGCAGACCAACGCTCTGGTGAAAACTGCGGGAAACCGATGGATGCTTGACCGTCTTGGTGTTTGTTGAGTTTTGCATTCCGAAGTAAGCTGACAGGACTGCTATGGTTAGCAATCTATTGAAAACGGTAAAATATTCTAACCCACAGGTTCCTGATTCAATTGCGATCGGAATTCAGGTGGACAGCAAATCTTAGCTTTGAAATTGTCCTGGTGATAGCCGCAAAGTAGTCGTTGTGATAATTTCAGCAAGTGAGGTCGGTAGTTATCCCTTATACTGTCGGATAATCCCACGCACGACTCAAGAAGAATACATTCAGCTCCTCCTTTACATGACTGTCCATTTGACCTGTTCACTAGTATTGCCAATAGTATGAAACCAATAATCTTCTGAGACACCATGGTCACTTGTTAATTTATTAAGACAGAGCATCTGTCCTTTCCTGAGAGTCAATACGCAATTAACTGGCTTGTTAGGTAGCTGGTTTATCAATACTGCTTTAGTTCCAAAGGTTATCAACTATATTTAGTAAGCACTATCAATAAATGTTTTTTTGTATATTTTCCTGGTCACTTATAATTTAATAGCTTTTGCCCGCGGGTCCATCTGTGCAGAAGTTGTTTATCGTTATTCGCTCAGAGAACTAAGGCCCTTGCCAAGATGCATTACGCTAACTAGCGTTTCTATTCGATTCGTTTTTAAAACCAATCGCGTCACTGGTAGATTACGTGACTTTTCGTATTACGTCATCTACGAGTGACGCGATTGGTTTAAAAACGAAACGAATAGAAACGCTAGTTAGCGTAATGCATCTTGGAAAGGGTAGGTGTTTGTCGCCCAAGCCTGTTAAAGAGATTGGAGCATAATGGCATCTCAACAGTTGATATCCGGGCTATAAGTTTGACATTAGATTCAGCATGAGATCTAGTCTCACCCCAGCCAGTGACTTCCATGTCGTAGCCCTCAAACATGCTGATCTTCTGTCTTTCTATCGCAGGCAAACAAATAGGCCTGATGAATTCACTGAACTGTGAACCTCTTGTCCTAATCTTAGCAACGCAATATTATCAGTGTGTTGGTTCTCATCTGGATCGAAGTCTTCGTGAACGATTATCTGCTCTACTGGCACGTCCAGAGGAGGCATGTTACAGTAGCCTCTATCGCAGTCTATGGAACTGGATGTATTCCATTCTCCCAAGCGGACTTGGGTCAGGTTCCATGTAGATGGCATATTATTGCCTTTCAAGCAACAAGCAGAAGTAAGAACATATTTGGAAGAAATCAGAACACCTCCGCAGTAAAAAAGCCACCCACCAGGTTTCCCGAATCGTAGTTAAGCTATAGGTTCCAGGAGAATTGTTCCCCGTGTGGGTGCCGGGTCAGAATAGTACCACTCCATGTATTCCCGTGGATTTCGTAAGAGGCGAATAAGGGAATAAAGGCTTGTAGTACTGTGAAGCCCAATTGTGCAAAATGTGGTTATATAATTATCAACAGGTTTTTAGAGTTTTAGATAATTCTGTAGCTCTGCCTACCCCACTCTGGGAATGAAGGCGTGAGTTTATGTTTGTATGTATGTAATTTACTGCTATACACTTTATTCTGTGCTATCGGGCAGTTTGTGCTTGAATGACGTGATTGTAAGTTTATCAAAAGCCGGTTATTCCTAAAGGTTATTGATCTTGGTTTTTTCCAAATGGAACAATAGCGTTGTTTTTTTATCCATACTAAAATTATAAACGTGAAAGTAACTCTGTTGGTTTTTTACGCTTTCATAGCTAAACCACTAAACCAATTTTAATAAGATTTGGTATGGAGATAGTTTGAAATTCGCCGAATCACATAAATTACTTTTAATCCCGTAAAATCAATCAATTTAAGGGAAGAGTGAAAGACGAATACTACGCGACAGAATCTACCGGAGCTATTGTTTTTTTTTTGTTAATCTTAAGAGGATTGTAAAGCTAAAAATGTCCATACGAAATGTGATACGGTAATACGGGACCCTTCGCGTGTGAGTTCGAGTCACACTTGACCGGTTTTTTTATAATGGTCACGCTTAATTCTGGATTCTTAGCGAATAAATCGACTTAACTCGTTCTAAAAAGGGTATGTACATAAACAGACTATACTAGACTTAAAACCTTTTTCACTTGATCTTCAGGAGAGTTATAACCTTCTTCACCAGGACCCTAGAATTATGTTTGGTATACTGGGGTCCTAGTGAAAAGGGTTATAAGACTTATAAATCTTCTGAAGATCAAGTTAAAAACGTTGTATATACCCTTTTTTAGTACGAGTTAAGTCGACTTATAAACTTTTTCACCAGGTCTCCAGAATTTTGTACGGTGATTGGAATAGCAGCGCTCGGATATATTCCATAAAGTACACGTTTTCTACTAGTAAAAACATCAAATTTGAAATCGTGGCGTTAATTGAAACATTCATGCTCGAGCTACAGGGGAGTTACTATGACATACTATAGCAGTTCATTATAGGTTGAGAGAAAGGGGCAGAGCTGTATAACTGCCATAGCACTGTCCCTTTCTCTCAACCTAAACTGAACTGCTTTATGACGTTCATGATTACCGCTCACGATCGGCTCCGTTCGCTTGCGATCGGCCCCTTTAGCTTGTCGTCGATTGCGATTGGAACGTTTCGGCCGTGACCGAGCGAGCCCACTCATTCTCGAAAGTGCACTCAAACATGTGGTAGAAACGAAACTATTTGACTGGGTGCGGATACGTTCGCAAGCAACCGTCGTGTGCGTCGACATCCTTTCGACCGCGAACGGCTGTTACCGCCCGATCGTATGCGTCGACATGCTGCCGGACGCGATCGGCTGTCGACGCATCCGTACGTATCCTTTCCGATCCGATGCGATGCGAGCCGTTTGGTGGAAATCATCCTTAAGATGAAGGCTCTTAGTGTGATATCAAATCAAATCAAATCAAATCATATTTATTTGCCAGATCACAGTATTACATAGAGCAGATGTTCAATAATTAAAAATCCATTGCGTTCAGCCTGCATGCAAGCGTGCAAATATTAATAGTTAGTCTTAAATGTTTATATAAATCTAAAATACAATTATCAATTACAAATAAAAACAACCAAATTATAATTCAATAAATAATAGCATTCATAAATAACATTCCGTAAAAAACACAATCATTAATTATTTAAAGTAAAATGTCGTATTTCCTTAGTATCCATTTAGGTCATCATAATTCATAAATTCATTTATATTATAAAAACATTTTTGCAAAAGCCATTTTGTCGATTTGGATTTAAAAATATTTCCCGATATAGGCTTTAGGTCATGAGGTAAGCTGTTGTATAGCGTTATACACATATTAAAAACGTTTTTTTTATACATATGTATTTATGACAGGGGGGGTCCATACAGTTGGGACTTCACACGCGCTCTTAGCTGCGTTTGCGTGACCTCACCGCGTGTTTTAAACAACTGAGGACTGGAGTTAACAAATATACAAATTTCTTTGATGTACATACATGGTAATGGAAGAATTCTTAGTTTTTTATTTCTGTATCTTGAAAATTCTGTCCAGCTCAACAGAGTTTCCCCATAGTATTAGGCCGTAACTAAGCACGGACGACACGTACCCATGGTATGCCGTTAGGGCTGCATCCATCGAAACCGTCTGTCTTAGTCTGCTTAGGGCAAACACAAAACGATTTAGCTTATTGCAGACCTGTTTTACGTGGGCTTTCCAGTTCAGGTGCTTGTCTATAGTTATGCCGAGGTATTTGTAAGTTTCAACTTCCTCTATGTTTTCATTATTACAAACTACATTAATCGGGATGCGATTCGAATTATAAGATAAAAATTGCATTAACTTAGTTTTGCTAACATTTAATTGTAAATCGTTGTTATTCATCCAATTTATGGTGTCTTCTAAGGCCTTATTAACTGTACGTTGGAATCAGTTTTTATCAGTACACTTTATAACAAGTGAGGTGTCATCGGCAAACCTTATACACTTATAGGGGGAACAATTAGGTAAATCGTTAATAAACAACAGAAATAGCAATGGACACAGGACGCTTCCTTGAGGGACACCGGTGTTATTAGCTGTACATTGTGACCTGTACGTTCGTTTCAGTATAATATTATTTAACATAGTATTTTTTTTAATTTCGGTACATTGCATTCTGTCGCTCAAATAACTTTTTAACCAGTCCAGTGCACTTCCCCTTATGCCATTGATTTCAAGTTTATGGAATAGCTTTGAATGATTGGCGAAATCGAAGGCTTTTCTCATATCTAAGAGTTTTGCTGTTCAAGGAGTTAGTTATGGAATTGATAAACTCAAAACATGCAAGCGCTGTGGAACTGTTTTTGCGAAACCGTATTGATCAGGGTGCAGTATGTTAAACTGTAATACAAAATCGTTTAACCTAGTGCTCATTGCTTTTTCAAGTACTTTCGATGATATAGGTACTAAAGTTATAGGTCTATAATTACATAGGTCTAGCTTATTGCCTTTTTATATAATGGTTTTATAATAGAACGTTTTAACTTTTGTGGGAAAACACCTTCCGAGAAGGACAAATTAATAATACGTGCAAGAGGATGACATACAAATAAAGCACAGAGTTTTAAGATTTTGGTAATTATGTCATCAAAGCCACTCGAACTACTGTTAACCAATGACTTAACCTCGTAAGGCCCAATGTACAATAGATTGTACATAATCAAGGCAATTTAATTTGAACTGTGTTGCGAAAAGAATAAGGTTTATTTTCCTATGTTCATTAACTGAAAATGGCATTATCGAACAAACGTAAGTGAACTTTACTGCCTTGACGGTAGATTCAAAGTCCCACTGACAAAAAACTGGCTGTTTGTAGTATGGTGGGCCTTACGAGGATAATTATGTTATATGTTTCCTTTGGAGTAACTGGCCTTAGAAAGATTGTGTTGGGATTTGATTTTGTTAAATACGATTTAAAAGAGAGATTGTCAGTTGTCACCTTATGTCCACTAGCTATGTTAATAAAGTAATCATTAAATATTTCACAAATTTCAAGAGGATTTGAATATATGGTATTATTAAATTGAATTTCATTTATGTCATTCTGGTGTAAATCATTTGAAACAGTTGAGGAAATCACGTTCCACGTCGCTTTACATTTATTATCGTTATTATTTATATAATTTAAATTTTTAAATTTTTGCGCATTATGTATACATTTTTTTAGAATTTTATTATATTTTTTATACATTAATTTATTAATATTTTTATCTGATTGAATATCTAGTCCTTAAAAATAACACTCTTTTAACTTTACAGGATACTTTTATTCCTTTTGTTAACCAATAAAAAAAATTAAATCTATTATTAATCTTAACCTTAATTATCGGAAAGCACAAGTTATAAAAAAGGCAGATGTGATCATAATAAAATAAATGTTTAAAAAAACAAAAAAACCGCCTTCAAAAAGCAAAAAATAACTTCTTTAAAATGGTAGGTAAATAGGTCAGTCCAACTGAAGTCTGCTTTTGGTTAAAATATTGTTGGACGCCGACTTCAGTTGGACTGACCTATTTACCTACCATTTTAAAGAAGTTATTTTTTGCTTTTTGAAGGCGGTTTTTTTGTTTTTTTAAACATTTATTTTATTTTATACTTTTTAGTGATCCTATTTATGCTGTTACGTAGCTCCACTTCTATATACTAATAAGAAACTATTGAACATTTCAAGCTCGCCGCAGACAACGCCGCGGGAATATCATAGTCATATTTAAACCTAAATGTGCTTCGTCATAGTCGCTCAACTTCCTTTATCGAAATATCTTATCGCCACCCTTGAAATAGGTACCGTTAAGGAGTTCCGGTGGCCATCTGTGGTCTTCATCATCAGTTCCACTTCACCATATAGTACTTTTCAAAAGAAAATGCATGAGTTACAGTGAAAAATACCAAAATCGCTATAGGTCTGCCTATAATATTTGAGGAGTTCTCATGATTTCTCCATGATCCCATCATCAGATCCTGACGTGGTGACAATGGGACCAACTAGAAAGTATATCTATTCGAACAACGAAAAAATTTTTCAAATCGGTCCAGTGGTCTTCGAGTAATCGGGGAACATACATAAAAAAAAAAAAAAAAAAAAAAAAAACATCCCGACGAATTGAGAACCTCCTCCTTTTTTTGAAGTCGGTTAAAAACAATCAAACGCATCCGAAAAATGATTAGACCCTGCAACGTCTGAAAATGAGACCGCAGTAATACACTCCTAGATAGCCTTTTATAGAGCTATGAAATATGTTTTTCTGGAATTATGGACAAAATTTCTTGGTATCCATTATCAATATTAATGTTATCAATCGTAAAATATCAGTTACTGCGAAATTTAATTAACTTTACGGCATCAGATACGATTATTTAATTTTATAAAGGATTTGTAAAACGTGACAGACTTATCACGAAGAATTATGATTTAATTTACTTTTTAGTTAATCTTTATAATAAAATTCATAAGAATTAAGATTCGGACAAGTGCGAGTCGGATTTATGTAACACAAGTATTTTTTTCTTGTTAAGATATAAATTATAATAATAATAATAATATCAGGGGACAATGTCACACCAATTGAGCTAGTCCCAAACTAAGCTCTAGGCTTGTAGGCTTGTGTAATTGGTTTTCAATAGGTTTTATCTCTTTTTTCGATTCAATTTCTCAAGAAATTCGAATCGTCCACAGATTTTACTTATTTATTTACCATTGTAATGGTGAGAATTCCCCGAAAATAAAAATTAGTTATCTAACCTTGAGACCAGTACATAAATCTAGGTTAAGGTTTTATAATTTCCAATGAAATGATGATCCCTGATGATATCATGTAATTTCGATAAAAACGTGTATTGGATTTGTTGTTTTCTGCGGAATCAGATTACGTTGATAATATTATAGATGTTCTGGGTAATCCCCTTCCAAAAACATCATTGTACCAATTATTTTCTCAGTAACAGGTGTATAAGTACAATTGAAGTTAGTTTTTTTTCAGCGAAGCGTTTAGCCTAGTTGGTAGTGACCCTGCCTATAAAGCTAGGGGTCCCAAAATTCAAAATTCAAAATATTTATTCAGTAAATTGGCCACATGAGGGCTCTTTTACACGTCGTTAATACGGAGTAAATCTACTAGCGCTTCGCACAAGACCATCATTGCGGAGAAGAAGCGCCGCAAGAAACTCCAGCAGAAGGTAATTTTTTCCAATCATAAAATACAATAATACTTAAAAGTAACATTACAAGGTAATACAGTAATTAATAATTATTTTAAAACTAACACAAATAAAATCATTACAAATGTAAGCTAAATTAAATTAAAATTAATGTCTAGGAGAACAACATGACGAGGTCTCTACGTCAGGAACGATAATTAAAATAACTAACTGGAAAACAAGTCCTTGCAAGCGTGAACAGACCGGACCCCTCAGAGAGCACCCGTTCACGAGTGACGCGTATCTCAGCCATCGCCTCCCTCAACCATGTGTTCGGGAAGGTGGCGACCCGATCAACGACGCCGCCGTAAGCGAAGACCTTAAAGTGAGCATTACATAATCCCGGGTTCGATTCCCGTAATGGGCCAATATTTGTATGATGAGTGCGAAGTATTTGTTTCTGAGACTTGGTTGTTTTCTATGTGTGTTTCTATATAACAATGTTTATCGTTGTCTATTTGGTAGCCATAGTACAAGCCCAGAGCTTAGATTGGGACTAGCAAGGAAAGGTACCCAACTGTCCGGCTCCGATTTGGTTTATTTTGATATATGTTAAAGAGTAGTCTTAAATAACAGACACGTTTTTTTTTTGCGGCCCAAACTCAACCTGTTGGTAGAAAATGACCTCCAAAGTACTGAAAAGTGACTAAACCCTCTAACTTCTATAGAGAATTAAAAAAAAAAACATGCTATTTTCCTACTTTTTTTGATTATATGTTTAAGAACATGAAAAAATAATGAACACGTGTTTTGTTATATCGGCTAAAACTCATATTTAAAAAAAAATAGCCTTCAAAGTTATATACTTCTCATTAAAGATAGACACTTAATATTATTTAGTATTTTTTTTTAAATATGAGTTTTAGCCGATATAACAAAACACGTGTTCATTATTTTTTCATGTTCGTAAACATATAATCAAAAAAGTAGGAAAATAGCATGTTGTTTTTTTTAATTCTCTATAGTAGAAGTTAGAGGGTTTAGTTACTTTTCAGTACTTTGGAGGTCAATTTCTGCCAACAGGATGAGGTTGGGCCGCTAAAAAAAAATACGTGTCTGTTATTTTAGACTACTCTCTAACATATATCAAAATAAACCAAATCGGAGCCGGACAGTTGGGTACCTTTCCTTGTAGGTCAATTTGTGTGAGACGCTAGGTATTTATTTAATTATATAATACGGTAGTTAGGGCAGTACTTACGAGTATACATATACTGATCTTTAGTAAGATTCCCGTTTAAGGCTGTCTTCCCACTGACGCGGGGAAGACCGGAGTCAAGCAGAATGAAGCTGTAATAACTTTAACAAAAAGCAAGCTTTCAAAACCCGACTGTTGCTAACCAACTTTAAAACGTTATAAATCCTAAATGATCATTCAAAATGAAAAATGATGAAACAAACCTATAGATCCGGAAAACCTACGGGAACTATCATATATTACAACATATCAAATACCCAGAAGTAACAACGAATACGGTAAAAGAGTGTGGACGCGTGCATTGCCTGGCATCTTAAATAGGTTTCCATGTCAACTACTTAATAAGTGAATTCGAAAATGCAACATGTAAACGAGTAAAGATTAAACTGAAACGATATTTACTTAATAAAAAAAGAAAAATAGAATGTTATAATGTTAATAAACTATTCTCAACAAAACGTAGAACTCATGTATACTCTTAACTGATAAAATCTTTGATTAATTTAAGATTACAAGTTAAGATAAATTAATAATGTATTTGTTATTTGTGTAAGAAATAAACAGATGAAATTTAAATTTAAATATTTTTTTAGATGATTTTTAAATCCCTATTCAATGATACCCCACTTGTCATACTCGGTCGACTTTTTTTTTAATTTGCACGATATGGCATCTGGTTGCCGCCATATTGAATTTTGATTACTGTCATATATCTGATACTTCAGACACTCACCAGATTAAGACAAATCGATTGACATAAGAATCATCAAAATCGGACAACGGGTTTAGTTTTTATAGTGCCACAAAGGAACAAACATACAATATAGGCTGTGAAACACATTACTCTCCTCCTTCGGCAGCCGGGTAAAAAGAGGAGGGTCATTTCACTAAGGCAGAGAAAAGTGGTAAGTCATTCCACAGAGGCGGGGAAGAGCGAAATTAGCGGAGCGGGGTCGAAAATAGTGAAAAGTGATTTTATTGAGGCAGAGACGGGTGTAAAGGGTGCTGCGAAAAGTAGTAGGTGATTCCACTGAGCCGGCGACTAGCGGAGACCAGTGGAGCGGAGCCTGTGAAACGTGGTAGGTGATTACATTGAGGTGGAGACTAGTGGAGAGGAGTGGGTCGGAGCTGTGAAAAGTGGTAGGTGATTCCACTGAGGCGGAGACTAGCGGAGATAAGCGGAGTGAAAAGAGACGCGTGAGAGATGCCAGCTTTTATGTCATACTAACTGCCGCTACTAAAAGGTGAGACACGAATGTTGCTAGCTACAATAAAGAGCATAATTATTTTTAAAAAAATTCGCAACTTTACATTTGTGTTAATTTAAGGTTATAATTTTGTCAATTTTGTTATATAAGACTTTTATTATGGATTGAGAAGACATTCCAAATTGGATTAAATTAGTTAAATTGTACCAAGAGCCGGTCAAGCTGAAGTGGCAGTGGGATGGCCATGTCTGTGGCAGAACCGACGAGAGGTGGAGCAGGAAGGCAAACGTAGTGTAGGACGCCCCCCGGCTAGATGGACCGATGTCCTGAAGAAGGCAGCTGGCAGTGACTGGATGCAAAGGGCGGGAGATCGCGCTCTGTGGCGCTCCTTGGGGGATGCCTATGTCCAGCAGTGGACTGCAACAGGCTGATATGATGATGATGATGAGCCGGTCTATAATTTTAGTACAAAGAGTATATCGTAGAGAAATCAATCGCGACCCTCCGAGCAGTTGGGCAATTGTAAGGTTTGTTGAGTTGTTCAAGAAACATGGTCGGTCCAGCCCAGAGCCTACCATCGCGAGCCAGCTGCCTGGACAACCAACACGTCGTTCACGAATTAGATGTACACCCAGAACGTGTTGCAGTATGGTGTGCAGTTTCTTCGAACTGCATTGACGGTCCATTTTTCTTTGAGGAAAATGGTAGTATATATATACTTAGCATATTAAATTTGATATAAAATACTTTTTATCAATTAAACAGCCCGGTTAGTAGGAGATCCGAATAGGATACGATTTGCACCGGGCTGTTTATTCGATAAAAAGTGTTTTATACCAAATTTAATATGCTAAGTAATATATGGCGAATAGGTAGGCTGAAAAACTTCTATCCAGTATATAATAAATAAATAAAAAAAAACTTTGTTTTAAAAAATTGCAATAGCTTGTTTAATGGACAAATTACATACCAATCGAACCTAACGTTTGCATATTCTATAGACTTCATACTTTCGATTAGTATGTAATTTGCCTATTAAACAACCATTTGCAATTTAAAAAAAAAGTTCATTTTTAATATTTTTTTTAATGATATAAGTACTGGACTGAAATTTTTCAGCCTACCTATTCGCCACATATTATTTAGCGTATCAAATTTGATATAAAATACTTTTCATCGAATAAACAGCCCGGTCCAAATCTTCTCCTATTCGGATCTTAGACCAGGTGAAGGTCGGATCAGTTACTGTAACTGGAGATCGGTATCTGGAAGTGTTTACTTTTAGGTTATCTAGTTGAAATGGTCCTTTGGCGATAAAGATAATTTGATAGTATTTATTTATTTCGAGGAATGCCTCTAATCGTTGGCCTCCAAGGTCACCAGATCTTACTCTCTCAGACTTCTTTTTGTGACGATATTTTAACCCAGAAGTTTACAAAACTATACCTTGCAACAGAGACAAATTACAAGCTTCAAATTATTGGAAGTTTCGAAGCCATACGCCAGGCGAAATTACGAGCTTCAATGAGTAACGTTTTCAATCAAATCAAATCAAATCAATTTTATTTCAGACAATGTACGTACAGTCCATACTTACACTAACAAGATACAAAATAACATAAAATAAACTAAAATTGAAGTTATACATTGCAATGAGAATGTCAAATTAATAAAATTAAATCAATAAAATATACAATTTATACAATTCGCTTAAATCAGTGTCATCCAGTATAAATACACTTCGTGTTTAAATGTATCATGCGGCAGTGATTTAGATACAAACCATCAAACCTGTCAGCAATCATGCCCAGGACGCTGTTGGCGCTGGCCCGGACCGTTTTAATCCGATGCAGAGTGCATTAATGAGCGTGGTGGACACTAAAATCAAGTTTTAAAAAAGAATGAATAGCTATTTTTTCTTTTTATTTAATCTGATTTGTTAAATAGAAATACAGAAATATAAACGAAAACAGAATTATTCGACTTTAATTTTGTACTTGCCTCACCATAGGTACAGGTGTAGAGCTATCATTAACAAATTACAAATAGTTATAGTTCACTGTATTCTGAAGAAAAAAAAACGGTCAACAAATATTTCTGAGACAAGCTTTTAAGGCCGATTGTACTTTTTCCACAATAATTATCTAAAAATCATGCAATAGCAATTTGTTATCCGGTTCTGTATTTATATCTTCTTAGTTCATTTCTAACTCCTTTTTAGATAATTATGTAATTATTCATTTGATAAAAAAGATATTGTTAGTTATTGACAAAAACTAAATTTTTAATGTTATTCCACGTACAAAATTAAAATTGAATTACATTGGTTGTTTTCATTTACTATGACGTAGATACATGATAATTGAGCCAATTAGAACTTTGTGGCAGGAAGTCAGTGACAAAGATCAGATAAGATTAGATTAATTCATTATTGCTCAATGTAATATTACAGCATGTGCACAGAATATAAAATTATCATAAACTAGCGACCCGGCCTTGCTTCGCTTCGGCTTATATGAGTTTTCTATGACACCCATATACATAAACCAGATTCTTTAGGGCGCCGAACGCGGACCTAAAGAAAATACGGACATAACGTCGTCTAATCATGAGTGAAGCATGCAAAATGGCTGTCTGTTTGCGTGCACACGCATACACGTAAACTGTCACTCGTGCTGTGGCTCGGCGCATTGTCTTACCTAGTGTAACTGTGTGCGTTCGGTAAGTCGTGCATAACGAACGAAAGTGCCGACCTTGCATGCTTCACCCCTTTTTTACGTCCGTATTTTTTTATATCTACCTTGAAAATTAGTGAAGTATCATCAGCAAAAAGTACAATATCACAAAGTTTATCTACTTTTGGTGGCCAGTCATTTATGTAAACCAAAAATAAAAAAGGAGCTAAAATAGAGCCTTGAGGCACACCTATTTTCAATGTAGCTCCAACAGATTGCGTTTTTTTTACAACAACTGTTTGAGTTCTATCACTTAGATAAGAAGACATAAGGCTTAAAGCTTTATTGGACAATCCATAATGTTCTAATTTTAAAATAAGGGTCGAAATTTTGATAATCTGGTATGTGATAGAGCTACCTCTGAAACGGACTGAAACGATATTTCAGCCTGCTGAAAATGCTTCTAAAGCACCAAAATTAACGATTAAAAATGCGACGCCTTATGCCATCGGCGTAACAATATTATTGTACTATTATTATTTGACAGTGTAGTTATTTAAATTGTCATTTTACTTGTTTTGTTTTTACTCATGTGATATTGTTTGTCACGACGATCCTTACGGAGAAAACACCAACTCAATGGTTTTGTTATTAACATGACACCACTTTTTCTTCATGGTGTTTGTAAGAAAGTAAAAATATTATTATACAAACAATAGAGATAATAATTATAAAATAGACAAATATGTAGCAGAAATGAACAAACGCTAACTTATCCCTTTAAGGGAGCTCTTCCAGTTAGTCTTGAGCGATAAACTAATGAATGAAGACGAATAGGCAAATAAGTACAACACTAAAAGAAATAAAGGTATATGAAAACCAAAATTTAAATACCTATAAATATCAATAAAATATTATATATTCATTGGTACAATAAACTAATATAATTATTAAATATAAGTAATAATCAGAAAAAACGTTAATGTATGCTTTCATATTTTAATATTTTTATTGTAATTCTAACAAACTGAATGTAATCTACACAAAGTATAAAACAAAGTCGATTTCCGCGTCTGTTTGTCTTTCTGTCTGACTGTATATCCGCTAACTCCTCATAAACTATGCAACGGATTTTGATGCGGTTTTCACCGTAGGGTGGAAAGGTGTTAAGGTGGTGGTGAAAACCGCATCAAAATCCGTTGCATAGTTTATGAGGAGTTAGCGGATATACAGTCAGACAGAAAGACAAACAGACGCGGAAATCGACTTTGTTTTATACTTTGTGTAGATTACATTCAGTTTGTTAGAATTACAATAAAAATATTAAAATATGAAAGCATACATTAACGTTTTTTCTGATTATTACTTATATTTAATAATTATATTAGTTTATTGTACCAATGAATATATAATATTTTATTGATATTTATAGGTATTTAAATTTTGGTTTTCATATACCTTTATTTCTTTTAGTGTTGT
Source organism: Acleris literana (assembly GCA_946894065.1). NCBI lineage: Eukaryota > Metazoa > Arthropoda > Insecta > Lepidoptera > Tortricidae > Acleris > Acleris literana. Next base: position 4,284,449 of record OX335685.1, on the reverse strand, counting down.
ACTTATTTGCCTATTCGTCTTCATTCATTAGTTTATCGCTCAAGACTAACTGGAAGAGCTCCCTTAAAGGGATAAGTTAGCGTTTGTTCATTTCTGCTACATATTTGTCTATTTTATAATTATTATCTCTATTGTTTGTATAATAATATTTTTACTTTCTTACAAACACCATGAAGAAAAAGTGGTGTCATGTTAATAACAAAACCATTGAGTTGGTGTTTTCTCCGTAAGGATCGTCGTGACAAACAATATCACATGAGTAAAAACAACACAAGTAAAATGACAATTTAAATAACTACACTGTCAAATAATAATAGTACAATAATATTGTTACGCCGATGGCATAAGGCGTCGCATTTTTAATCGTTAATTTTGGTGCTTTAGAAGCATTTTCAGCAGGCTGAAATATCGTTTCAGTCCGTTTCAGAGGTAGCTCTATCACATACCAGATTATCAAAATTTCGACCCTTATTTTAAAATTAGAACATTATGGATTGTCCAATAAAGCTTTAAGCCTTATGTCTTCTTATCTAAGTGATAGAACTCAAACAGTTGTTGTAAAAAAAACGCAATCTGTTGGAGCTACAGTGAAAATAGGTGTGCCTCAAGGCTCTATTTTAGGTCCTTTTTTATTTTTGGTTTACATAAATGACTGGCCACCAAAAGTAGATAAACTTTGTGATATTGTACTTTTTGCTGATGATACTTCACTAATTTTCAAGGTAGATAGAAAATCCGTAGACTACAGTAGGATTAACACCACACTAGTTAAAGTACTTAATTGGTTTACTAGCAACAATTTGCTACTAAATGCTAAGAAAACGAAATGTGTTAGGTTCGCTTTGCCTAATGTTAAACCGGTACATTCTAGTATTTTTCTAAATGACGAGTGTTTGCAAATGGTAGATAAGGCAATTTTCTTAGGCATAACATTAGATAAATATTTGCAATGGAGTCCCCATATAGCTGTACTGGCAGGTAAACTAAGTTCGGCAGCTTACGCCGTTAGGAAAATTAGACAACTAACCAATGTTGAGACAGCCCGCTTAGTCTATTATAGTTATTTCCATAGTGTCATGTCGTACGGTATTCTGGTTTGGGGTAAGGCAGCTGACATACAAACTATATTTGTGTTACAAAAAAGAGCCATTCGTTCTATTTACAATTTAAATTCCCGTGACTCATTAAGAGAACTTTTTAAAGAAATTAATATCTTGACTGTAGCGTCTCAATTTATTTATGAGAATATTATTTACGTTATTAGAAATTTAGATTCTTTCACCAAAAATTCTGATATACATAATTTAAATACCAGAAATAAAAATAAAATCGCTATCCAAAAATTCCGCGTCCGTAAAGTATATAAATCATTTGTTGGTCAATGCATTCATTTCTATAATAAATTACCTGACGAAGTTTTAAAGTTACCCTTTCCAGCACTTAAAAATTACTTGAAAAGGTCGTTAATGTCTAAAGCGTATTATAGGATTGAGGACTATCTAACAGACAAAAATGCATGGCCTAAACCCGAAACTTAGTCAATAATAATTTATTCAAATGCAAAATCTTTATCTTGTCTAGGGGACACCTTTGATGTAGGAAAACATATCGAAACTTTTATGTGGTCGTCTCGCACCATCTTATATACACATAAGTGTGTGTGTGTTTTTTTTTCTCTCTATCTCTCCCGTAAGATTCTTAATTGGCATGTTTTCCTGCTGAACTACGCATGTTATTTGATACTATATTTAATTTAATATTTATAGCTTTATATAATGCTAGACTAAGTAGTACCATTGTAATAAGAAATATGTTTAAAAAATGACTGACTGCTGAGTTTCTTGCGGCGTTTCTTCTCAGCAGTGGTCTTCTCTTGGGAAGCGCTGGTAGATTCTTGACGTGTAAAAGTGCCCGTGCGGCCTACTTACTGAATAAATTTCTTTTATCTTTATCTTTTTTATCTTCGACCAACAACCCGTTGTTTTCAGGCGGCTGAGACATGTTTTCAGTCAGTTTCAGGCCACCCTCTATCAGATTACGCCATAACCTGAAAACCCATTTTCAGGCCTTTTCAGGACCCCTTATGGGCCTTTGAAGTACATTTCAGTATATGTGCAGGAAGTGTACGAACTGCTCATCAGTTAAGGGGCCGCAAACACGCAGTGGAGGTGCGCTCAAGTTGTACAACGTTGGAGCCCCTTGGGAAAGAATTGCTTTGGACGTCGCAGGCCCGTTTCCAACGTCCGACTCCGGGAATAAGTATATCTTCGTTGTAATGGATTACTTCACCAAATGGCCTGAAGCATTTGCGATCCCTAACCAATAAGCAGTCACAGTAGCGGAGAAATTAGTGATGGAGGTGTGTTGTCGATTTGGTTTGCCTCTCGAAGTACACAGTGATCAAGGCAGAAATTTTGAGTCCCAGGTGTTCCAGGAAACCTGCCGAATCATGGGAATTCATAAGACCAGGACAACGCCATATCACCCTCAATCGGACGGAATGGTCGAGAGATTCAACCAGACGCTAGAAAGACATTTGGCCAAGGTGGTTGAAAGTCACCAAAAGGATTGGGATAGGCATATTCCGCTCTTCCTAATGTCATATAGGTCGGCAACTCACGAAAATACGGCTGTCACCCCAGCTTACGTGAACTTCGGGAGAGAACTTCGTTTACCTGCAGACCTTTTAACTGGACGAATCGATCACCGAGTATGCCAGTGATTTGCGAAATCGGATAGACGATGTTCACAGTCATGTTTGTGAACACGGACTTCAAGCCAGTGCGAAGATGAAAACACGTTATGGACGAAAATCTAACCAAGTAGGGTTCGACGAAGGTTCATTGGTGTGGCTGCATAACCCCATGCGAAGAAAAGGGAAATCCCCGAAACTATCACCGAATAGGTTATATAGGTTATAGGTTAGAGCGGGCTGGTTTCCGCAACTCGACGACTTAATGTATGCGCCTTTTTTGCGTGCTGGGTTTTGGCACTACTCTTGCCAACCCAGTTCTACCAGGAAGCCTAGCAAACCCTTGATGTTGCCGACGGCTTCCGGTAGCGACCTCGGTGTTCCGAGGTGACGTGCCCGGTATGTTGCCACCTCAGGGCATTCCATGATGACGTGGGCCGCGGTTTCCTCCGCCGTCATACAGGCTCTGCACAGGGGGCTGTCTGTAACACCTAATGTGAACAAGTGTTTGTTAAACAAGGCATGGCCAGTTATGGCTCCAGTTAGTAATCGGAGTTGGGCCCTTTTGAGGAGTCGTAGCTTACGCGATAATCCGGGATTGATTATCGGAAGGGCTTCCTTACTTTGCCTGCAGGTGTTTAGGTTGCTCCAGTAGTGTTGGTGCTTTTCCTTGGTGACTTGGCGCAGCTTGTTCCGCAGCCAGCTGGTCGGCAGGGGCAGAAATGGTTCAGGACCTATTAGTTCCGTTTCTGAGCCCCTTCTCGCGAGTACGTCCGCCGCGTCATTACCTCGAGAGTTACTGTGTCCCTTAATCCACTGTAGGGTGATGGGGTTGATGTTACATACCTTAGAAAGGGCGTTGTGACATTCGTATATTAGCCCTGATGTTGCTGTGTAGCATTGTAGGGCTTGGAGAACTGATCGGCTGTCGGAGAGTATTCGGATAGGGAGATCTTTTACCTTCCTTTGCTCGATCGCTGTTATAGCCATGATGATGCCCACGCATTCAGCCTGGAAAACTGTGCTGTGGGCTCCTAATGGCGTTGAGATATGTATGTTTAGGTCTTCCGAAAAAGTACCTGCTCCGGATCCCGACTTTGTCTTGGATCCATCTGTGAAGATCCTTACTTCCCTGGGGTTGAGGCCTTCCCACGGATCCTCGTGCAGTTGTATTTTGTACTTCTTGTCGAAGATGAACTGTTTTGGTATTCTGTCGGTGGCTGCCTCTATGAGCGGCTCCTCATTGACCGCTTCGTAGAGAATTTCGGTGTGTGGTACCCTGGCGGGTCTCCACAGGTGCAAGTTCCTAAGACGTACCGCTGTCGCTGCCGCTTCCTGCTGGATGAAGAGATGCAGTGGCGGGAGGTCGAGCAGGGCTTCCAGGGATGCTGTGGGCGTAGTCCGCATGCATCCGGTGGCTGCCATACCGGCTAGTCTCTGGAGTCGTTGTAGTTTTGCTTCCACAGTGGAGAGTCTGGTGCGTGGCCACCAGACTACCGCACCATAGGCTATGATTGGTCGTATTACTGACGTGTAGAGCCATAGGATGATTTTGGGTTGTAGTCCCCAGGTTTTACCTACCATCCTGCGACACTGCCAGAAAGCGATTGTTGCCTTGTCTATCTTGTTGTTTAGGTGATTGCTCCAGTTCAATTTGCTGTCCAGTATGACTCCTAGATACTTTACCTCATTTGATAGCTGGAGTTCTGTTCCAAACAGCTTGGGGAGTTGGTAGTTGCCCAAGTTGCGTTTGTTGGTGAACAATACCATCTCCGTTTTCTTCGGGTTGACAGATAGTTTGTTGGTTGAGCACCAGCGTTCTACGATACTTAGGGCTGAGCGGGTGACGTCGCAGACCGTGCTGGTGACGTTGCCGCTCGTGAGTATCGCTATGTCGTCCGCGTAGCCTACCGCGTAGTAGTGACTGTCGTTTAGTTTGGCGATCAACTCGTTCACAACTATGTTCCATAGTAGCGGGGAGAGAACGCCTCCCTGGGGACAGCCCTTTGCCACCAGTGCTAGTTGGTTGTTGTTTGCATTGAGTCTGATGACCCTTTTGCTGAGCATGTTACCTATCCACTCGACCAGGGTCGGGTTCGCCCCGTGCCTGACTAGCGCGGCTGTTATGCTGTTGAAATTGGTCTTGTCAAAAGCCCCCTCAATATCTATGAAGACGCCTAGGCACATAGATTTGTTCTTGATGGCTTCCTCTACCTTGCTTACTACTGCATGTAGGGCTGAGTCTGTTGATTTACCTTGGCTGTAGGCATGTTGGTTTGGGTGCATTGGTACGTTTACCAGGCAGCTCTCCCGTAGATTTCTGTCGCATAGCCTTTCCAAGCTCTTTAGTAGGAACGAGGTTAGGCTGATGGGTCTGTAGGATCTGGGGTCCGAGTAGTCGCTCTTACCTGGTTTTGGTATGAATATTACCTTGACCTCCCTCCACCGTTTAGGCACATATCTGTGTGCCAGACAAGCGGTCAGGATCCCGGCGAGAGCCCGAATCAGTCTCTCGCCCCCCCACTTCAGTAGGGCTGGGAAGATCTCGTCTAGGCCCGGTGATTTAAAGGAGTCAAAGCTGTTGATTGCCCATTTCACTTTATGAGGGTTGATTACCTTGAGGGCCTGCTCCCAGTCTACCGTGGTAGGGGGGGCCTCTCCGCTCGTCCAGCTGGTCAACTGTGATATCACACAGTCAGGGAAATGCGTCTCTACGAGGACTCGCTCTGCCTCCTCTGACGAGCTGGTGAGTGTGTTGTCTGGCTTGCGTAAGGAGCCCATGGTGTGCATGGTCTGGTTGGAGAGAACCTTCCTTACCCTGTTGGCCTGTGAACATGCTTCTATGTTGTTGCAGAAGTTCCGCCATGAGCTCGTGCTCCTGTACCTGAGGCGTTTCTTGTACCTGGACTTGGTCGTTTTGTAGTTCTCCCAGTCGTGGTCTGCGCCTGTGTTCATTGCTCTGTTCAGTTGTCGTCTCATCTTCTTCCTGAGCCTCTCCAGCTCAGGGCCCCACCATTTTCCTTCGCTGTTGCGGTTGGCTGGTGGGTTTGAGAGAGGACATGCATGATGATAACTAGCCACAATGGCCTCCGTTAGGAGAGTTACCTGGTTTTCTATCGCTTCGCAGCCCTCGACTTGGAGTGTAGCCGCCGACGGCAACGTAAGTTCCAGCCGCTCAGCGTATAGCAAGCGGTTGGTTCTACGTGGGTTCCGCCGAGGAGTTTCTGCGAGTGTATTTACCTGAATGTCGAAACGTATCCATCTATGGTCTGAGCACGACAGTTCCTTTGAGACGTGCCAGTTCATGATGTACTGTGTAGTTTCTTCAGTTGCTAAGGTCAAGTCAATAATTGTCTTGCTTCGTCTGTTTACAAATGTGGGTTCAGAGCCTGTATTTAGGATGTTAAGGTTAGTTGACATTAGGTATTCTACAAGTAGCTTACCTCTGTTGTTAGCGGTTTTCATACCCCAGAGGGGGTGGTGTGCGTTGGAGTCCGTGGCCACAATCAGTTGCAGCTTGTACTCTTCGCAGTGGGTCACTAGCCTCGTCATTTCGTGTGGCGGTGGGTCTTCTGCCTCTGGCATATAGATGGAAGCCAGGACCACCTCCGGCAGGCTGGAATCTTGCGCCCCTCGCACCTTTATGGCACACAGGTCTCTAGAGCAGAAACTGGTTAAGGGTTCGGCATGTATGTTCCTACTGGTGTAAATGCAGGTCCGGGGGTTATCCGGACCTGTGTGTACTATGAGCTTACCTCCGATGTTCCGGAGCCCGCATATGGCCCCCTTCCTGATCCACGGCTCCTGGATCAGGACTACGGCGGTGTTGTTGGCCTCCAGCCACTTCCGGACCTGAGCCGTCGCGGTTTCGCTGTGGTGGAGGTTAGCTTGGAGGATGTTACAGCCGGGTGAAGGGGGTTCCGTCATTGGTGCAAAGCCCCACTGACCCCTCCTCGCTGCCTTCCTCGCCGATGGCCAGTTTGCCTATCCCCTGGGCACACTCCTCCCCGCTTTCCGACGAGTCACGGAGGAGCTCTTCCTCGTCGTGCTCGGAGCAGGGGGCGCCTTGCGCCGGGGATTGGGACCCAGGCGCGACCTCGACAATGTCGTCGGCCGCGCCGGTCACCGTGGCCGTGTCCATCGGCTCAGGTTCCCGCTGTGTAGCAGGTGTTGTGCCGTGGGTGCTCGAGGGTGGAGTCTCCACGAACTTCCCTCGTGGCCCCTGGAATTTTAGGTACACCGACCCACACAAAAATGTGAGCCGGCGCCCCCTATCCAGAATGGCCTGCACCTCCGTCTCCGGTATGCTGACGATGGCAAAGGTCTCATTGCCTTGCCTGTCAGCGCTGTGCAGAAGCCACCGGTCCATCTGCACCCAGGTATTCTGGTAGCGGAGCGAGTGCGCCACCACGCCAAAATCGTCGTACACGCCCGGGAGCAGGATGCCGCAGCGTACTCTGCGCGGTATTTCGCTCTGGCGTTTCACGGTGAGGTTATCGCCAGAGGAGAGGGTGATGGCGGCTACGCACTCCCTCAGCCAGGTCACCGCTGCTTGGTCCCCGCACCACAGCCTCAGGGTGCCGTTCACGTGTAACGGCTTTCCCTGAAACTGTGGTCCGCCCCTGCTCTGCAGGTTTTGGACCGCTTCTGCCATCACGCGGGCTTGGATGAGGTTTAGGGCCTCGTCAGCGAGTTCAGCCGAAAGGTGACCCGTGCTTGCTGATGTGACAGCAACCATCAGGTCCGCCTTCGCTGCGTCCGCGTACGCCACTCGCGGGGTACCCGACGATCGCTCGATCCTCTGCTTCTTGGGTTCGCCTCTCGGAGACACAGTCTCGTCCAAGCGCGCCCTTTTAGCAGTGGTCCGAGCGACCGGGGGGCTCCCCTCCGAGGCCCTGTTGACGGCTCCTTTCCCTTTGGGAGCGGCACGGCTTGTTGCCGGATGAACGGGGTCACCGGCAGCGCCTCGCACCGTCTCCGTTCCGGGAGCACCTGGTTGTTGGTCAGGCACCGGAGCAGCAGCTTGTTCCGCCAGTAGCCTACGGTACTTGCGGCGCTGCTTTTGGTTCTTGTGCTTCTTCTTCCCGAGTTCGGTCGCACTGGGTACTGGGGCGTCCCGCTTGGCGGTTTGCTCCCTTCTTCCCCACGTGGTTAACACGGGAAGTTTCCAGCTGGCATCCAGCTGGGAAGCTGTCGAAGGCGTAGGTAGCAGCGCCGGTGTCTGCCCCGCGTCTGCGGATTTCTCCGCAGGTGCAGGCGGGACGATCTCCGGGCTGGCTTTGCGTAGTGGCCTGGGTTGAGTCCACGTTCGGGGTTTTGAGCCCGCCGGTTTCCCAGCAGACTTCCCACCCCTCGCAGACTTTGTGTATGTGTGTGACGGTGCCTTAGCACCGCCCCCGCGTGGGTGTGTTCTTGTGGTCTTGGGGGTCGATGTCGATGCCTCAAAGCCACGTGTGAAAGAAGGTAGCGTCACTTTCGTGCCACTTCCCTTCCGCTGTGTTTGGTGTGTAAGGGTAGCTGGCGGGGCTTGCGCCCTGCCGCCACCTTTGTGTGGTGTTTGTGTGTGGTGTAGCCCTTGGCCACTACTACCCGCACCTGTTTTGTTTGGAGAGGCTGGCACGCCCGTAGGAGCACCGCTCTCTTGTTGAGCGCCTTTGGGTTTCCCCTCCGGCACTCTCGGGGTTTCGGATCGTAAATTGTCCATAGTCCGTTGTTTGTTCTTCATCTCACGAGTTTCCCACCCTCCACGGAGCCCGCACCGGGGATGTCTACAATAGATCATCAGGAGTACTCGTGAGATATAGATGTGCAGAGTTGGGTGTCATGCGCGACATCGGGAGCTGCAGACAGTGTGGCTGGGTTGACCGATCCGGGTCTCCCCAGGTGTTCCACACGCCCTTGCCCCGTCAGCATGGCCGACACCCCGCCCACCCAGTGGGCCCCCACACATCTCGCCTGCGAAACCGTACCCACCTCGACCGTACGGACGCGTGTCCATTACCTTGCAGTGGCTGGCTGCAAGGCTACCGTTTTGCCAGAAATTCGGACCAAAGAGGGCGTGTTGTCTCCCGGTAGTGCTATCCCGACTCCGTTCGACTCAACCCCCCAGGACTCCTGCATCCTCGCATACGGCGCTCAACTGCGGAGGACTACCGCAGGTAGGCTGGATAGTCCATCGGGTCGCCTACAAACCCGATGGAGCCGAGAGATCTCAGCCATTGCTGGTACAGAGAGGGCACAGGGGACTCCGTCAAGTCTCTACCAACAATGTTGCCCGGGGTGTGCCGTGGTAGTTGGTAGTATTCCGTTCGGGTTTTTACGTCCTCGCGGTTTCCTACCTTCCACCCACACTAGGAGGCGACACTCTGAACACCCCCAACTATCACCGAATTGGGAAGGGCCGTACAAAGTAGTCACTAAGATCAACGACGTTACGTATCGAATACAGCGGAGCCAACAAAGTCCCTGCAAGGTTGTCCACGTTGACCGACTGGCGAGATACTACGGAACGAGCATGTCTTAGGAGGGGGTAGTGTTACGCCGATGGCATAAAACGTCGCATTTTTAATCGTTAATTTTGGTGCTTTAGAAGCGTTTTCAGGAGGCTGAAATATTCGTTTCAGTCCGTTTCAGAGATAGCTCTATCACCTACCAAATTATCAAAATTTCGACCAACTTACCGTTGTTTTCAGGCGGCTGAAACATGTAATGTGATATGCAATAAACTATTGAATTTGAATTTGAATGTTTTCAGTCCGTTTCAGGCCACCCTCTATCAGATTACGCCATAACCTGAAAACCCATTTTCAGGCATTTTCAGGACCCCTTATGGGCCTTTGAAGTACATTTCAGTATATGGCATTTTTTCCACTATTTTGATTTATACCCGACTACCGAAAGAGAAGTTTAATGTACTTGACCTGTATGTAACACAATGTATGTAAGGTTCTTTGTTCCCTTGTAAAGGCTGAGTGGTATCCTGCCTTTTGGCCGAAATATGTTTGGCCGAATGTATCGTTTCCCAACTGTTTCATTCGCCAACCCGTTTTTTTTCTGTAACTGTAAATAATTCAGGATTTATTTCAGTACCATCGTGTAGAACTCTACAGGTTAGGTTAGGTTAGTTTTTATAAAAAAACTGAAATATTTACAGTTACAGAAATAAAAGCGGGTTGGCAAATGAAACGGTTGGGAAACGATACATTCGGCCAAACATATTTATGCCAAAAGGCAGAGAACCAAGAACGTGAAATCACAAGTAAAACAAAAAGCAGGCTTTAAAAAATCCAACTGCTGTATAGATGATGTCGTCAACATAATGTTAGTTATAATACAAACAATTAAAAATTAAAACTAAAACTATGGCAAAATAAAAAATAAATTAAAACTAAAATAAACCTAATTATAACTAAGCTAAAAAGTATAAAATTAAAACTAAATAAAAGCTAGAAAAGAAAGGGCTCCCGTGTCAACGTACCAGAGATGCTAGCAGCATATGCTAAATAGCTACGGATTTTTCCAAACAGCGCCCAGCTGAGTGTCTCATTTGCATGCTTCATTCACACAGTCGTTACCAATCTATAACTACTTATAACGATTGTAATTATTAATTGTACCTTACGAACTAATATCTTAGCCCTACCACTTTTACCCCTTATAATGTACTGGCGACCCGCCCTCGCTTCGCTTCGGTTAATATAAGTTAAAATAATCCCAGTTCATCTGGAATAATATACTTTTCAAATTATAGATAGGTGCATATGTATAGAGGTTTTATTTAATGACTTTTTTAGAAATCGTGACTGCCAGTTATCATAGAATCTCTCTATATCAATGTTTACAGCGGACTTTTCATTGCACAATACAAACAAACTTTGCCTGGAAGTGACGCGGGAATGGCTACATAAGTCAATGGGAAAACTCAACGATCAAGTCTAAGCCCGCAACTTTGAATGTATTGTTGTGACTTGTAATTTGTCATTTAAAACGATAATTGTACGGGACATTGCAGTCGTTTAACTGGGAAGGTAAATCCGCTGGTATTTATGGAATCCGGGGAATTAAAACGATTTTTCCAGCCGCACATCCGGACGTCAGTATTGTGCACTCTATTATGAACGTTTTTAAAGATGTTATTTGGGTGGATTAAGGTTCCTTAGTAAAATAATAGGACACCCTTCTTTCAAAACCAATTTATGTGGGGCGATCCAGAAGGTTGCAAGGAATTGAGAAATTTCGTTGGGAAATGGACAGCCTCTTCCAGGTCGAGCACAGAGTAGTATGTGTGTGTCGGTGCATTGATCTTCGATAGAATTAAGCCATTTTCTATACCTACTTGACCATTCGTTGGTGATAAAATAGCTCTCTCTTAGTCTTAAAATTAATATTATTAATTTCGGAATAAACATTGTCGACTAATTCTTTTAATAAAACGCAAAGGTTTTCATTTTGAAGATTAATTCTCCTGTTATGTTAGGGCATCTGTCCATTTCCTATTTTGTTGAGCAACAACTCTGCAAGGAGCCGGTTTTCATACGTGTAGACAACGAAACTGTCATATTTGTTTTGATTTCTAATCTGTGTTGCGCGTAATTTTGAATCTACCATATCTTCTAAAGTATTAATTTAAATAATATATTGTACAGGACAATATTAATCTACATTAAATGCCCAAGGTAACCAAGTATTTATGTAGATAAGGTTATTAAATACTGAATCGGACAGAATAGATTCGCTAATACCCTATAATTTTAAAATAAAATCATAGTCATAAAAATGGTTACTGTGAGTCAATCTTAGGGGATAGACATTATGCCATCGCGGACTTTTCTCTAGGTTTTTTAAAGAACTTCAATTCTCTTAAGGGTTTTAGGTTAATTCCAGCGTTAGGTATGTAAGGGCTCGAAAAACTTAATTAGAATGAAATGTACATATAAACCATCTAGAATAAAATCTCTAAATGACAGTAAAAACCGTATCATAATCCGTTGCGTGTTTTAGAAAGAGTTAGCGGAGAAACAGGCAGACAGGCGCGAAGCGACTTTATTTTATACTATTTAGAGAAGAGATGCATGGTTTCGGTTAAGTTTAATTAAATGTTTAGATACTTAAGTAATAGATTTCTCACCATCCCATACACATGACAGAAAAAACAGTAGAAGTGTCAAGTGGGCGATACTTTTGCCGCGATCACTTATTTCAATATTTCGATATTTCTAAAAAAGGAAATAAATCCAGAAACATGCCTTATTGTGCTATTTTGGAATGTAAAAACGATAAACACACCAAAAGCATTTCCCATGGTGGCGTGTTGTTTTTATGATAGTTTGAGTATTGGCGACAACGGGTCTGATACTAAGCGAAGCTCATGCCACTTCCACTGTTTTTTTATATTCCGTGATCACCAGTGATCGGAATTAGGTGAGCTAAACTACGTACTCAGCGCTAGAGGATACAATATAGAGTTAGTGTCATTAGATAAATACCAAATACCCGATATTGAAGAAAAAAAAAATCTACCCGGTTGTTACTACACTATATTATGTCCTCTTACGAAGAGTACGTATTTTGGCTCACCTAATTCCGATCACTGGTGATCACATACACTCTTGAAAGTGAAAAGAAAGAAGTGGCCTCTGCCTACCCATCTGTGAAACAGGCGTGATTTAATATAGGTACCTATATATGTATGTACATACACTCTTTGATGCTCTCCTGAGGGCTATAGGCTTCATGTTACACTCATTTACACAATATACAGGAACCATTAGCCAAATTTTACGTGTCTATCTATTCTCTGTTGTAAATTAAAACCAATTAAGTAACTTAGAGGGCTGTTTTTTTAATTTCAATTTTGTTAATTATTACTTACACTCATGATAACTTTTGAATGTGATGTCCGATTTGAATAATTCAAAAAGTAATTTACAGGTAGGTACTGATATAGCCTTGAAAACGAAGTAATTTATTTGGATAAGGATTAATACCAAGGTACGAATAATGGAGCCTAGTTAGTACCGGCGTTACTATTGCATATTTTAACATGAAAGGGAAGTTATCGTGACATTACTTTAATAGTTAGACATATGGTATCCCGGACTTTTTTGTAGACATTGATGTCTTCTATAAAACTGTAGTACATCACTTTGCTGTATTGTCAATAGTTTCCGCAGCGTACGCGTTTTTTGGTATTTTTTTCACACCTTGGGTCACATTATCGAAGTTTTCATACGGATCCCTAACTTTTTTGAAAATATTCATCATAGCCTATAATCATCAGGGATAATGTAGGATTCCGATGGTGAAAAAATTTTCCAAATCGGTCCAGTAGTTTCGGAGCCTATTCAATTCAAACAAACAAACAAAAAATCAAATCTTTCCTCTTTATATTATTAGTGTAGATGTAGATGTAGACTTTGTATTCAAAAATATGAAAAACAACATGAAACTAACTTTTAATCAAAACCTGAACTCAATCTAACTACCTAACCATTTCCCTAATTTAATAATTTGAAAAGCTTGTATTATACGATGCTGTAGGCTGTATGTAGGTACCTACTAAAGGTCGAAACGCGGCTGACCGGCCAGGCGTTTCGATAATACCGGTTGAGGTCGCGCGTAATTTTAAATCTGCCATATCTTCTAAAGTATTTATTTAAATAATATAGTGCGAAGGACAATTTTAATCTACATTAAATGCCCAAGGTGATTAACGTATTTATCTGGATAAGAATAAATACTGAATTGGAGAAAATAGCTTCGCAAATAACATAATATTTTTTAATAAAATTTTAAAGATAAAAATGGTTAGTGTGAGTCAACCTTAGGAGATAGACATATGCCATCGCGGACTTTTCTTTAGGTTTTTTAAAGAACTACAATTCTTCAGTACATTAGTTTGATATATCTCTAAAGGTTTAGCCAGCGTTTGCAATGTAAGCGCAAAAAAATGTGTTTATTTACGACATCACATTAGAAACCTCTAAAATTATCAATGTTTCTCTACTATATATAGCATATGCATGTACTATACATATAAACCTTCCTCTTGAATCACTCTATCTATTAAAAAAACCGCATAAAAATCCGTTACTTACTTTTGAACATACATAAGTACAGACAGACAGCGGCAAGCGATTTTGTTTTATAATATGTAGTGATTTGCACAGTGAGCCAAGGTGCAGGCTGAAAATCAGCGCTGCGGTTTTTATAAATCGTGGCACAGGCTGAGCCTGAGCCTATTGCCACCAGTGCCACCTCAATGTTCTGTTTCTGTCTTGTTTTATTGTTTTGTTTTTGTGGTGTTTTTATTTTTAATGCTTGGATTGTATGATTGTGAGATGGGTGGATGTGAAATGACTGAATGGCGTAATTTAGTATATTTTGTGAATTTCTAAAACTGTAATGTACCTGTAATGTGGCAATAAATGATTTTTGATTGATTTGATTGATTGATTGATTTATTTCCTCGTTGTATAGCAATACTTATGCATTCTGTTGACATCATCCAAACAGCAGTAGGGTTTTTTAAAGCTTGCTTTTCGTTTTACTTGTGATTTCACGTTCTTATTTGAGGCTGTTCCTAATTTTACGCTGACTCACAGCTATTAATATAATGCGACAAGGTACTAAAATGTAATCAACTTACACACTCGTATCGGGTACGCATATCCTGATCAACTTCGATATGAACTTGTGATATAGTAACGTGATATGTGCGATCCATCTTTAGTCGGTTTTTCTTCGATCATCAAAGGGGGTACGATACGATACGCTGTTACGATACGGCGTAATAGGTATGGATGCGTTGTTTTTCACGACACTATTAGTGATACGTTATGTTATAACCAAAGTGAGCATATATACTCAGGATACGCGTGCTCGATACAATACAACTGATCGGAAAAAACGAACGCCACATGAACGGCACCTACCTTAAATATTGGAAATGGGTCAATCAACTTTTCGTTACACCTCGTTGCCATGGTGACGTCTCTTGGGTCACTTCTTAAAACTATGATTTCGAAGGATATTAGTCCACTACAAATCAGTTTTTTGGCAATTACACTCCCATTCTTTTATGGGTTTTCTCCCGAGTGTGTTAGAAGTAACATATTATAACATTTTTTCTATGAAACTCAACCACTGTTTTCCCCTGGCTTACGGGACAGAATAACAGCAACAAAAAGTTGATCCACCCAAATAGCAAATTCTACATTTATGGATTTTTGAAAAGTTTGCCTTAACAGAAAATCAAACGGGGCGAATATGATAAATAAATTCGTGTTCTCTTACGCTCTTTTTTTAGTTTAAAGGTGTACCTATGTGTAAAAAGCCTGCCGTTTGGCAGAAATATTTTTGCCAAAATGTATCGTTTCCCAACCGTTTCATTTGCCAACCCACTTTTTCCCCTGTAACTGTAAGTATTTCAGGATTTATTTCAGTACCATTCGTGTAGAACCCTATAGGTTAGGTTAGGTTAGTTTTTATAAGACCTGAAATAGTTACGATTACAGAAAACAAAGCGGGTTGGCAAATGAAACGGTTGCGAAACGGTACAATTTGGCAAATATAATTCCGCCGAAACAAAGGTAACCTGGGTAATAATATAAATGATCACTATCAATGACCCTTTACATTTGTATCGTAAAACACAACTCTATTGTTTTGTCATATTCGACCGCAGTTCGATTCCCGGTTAAGGCAAAAAAAGAACATAAATGCAGGTTTTTTTTTCAATAGTAAAAGCAAGGCTCCTTTGCGTAGAATTTGCTATTTCCAATATTTAAGGTAGTTGCTGTCCATGTGGCGTCCGTTTTTTCCACTCTGTATAAAATATTTAACAGTATATTGGTAGTGCTTTGCCACAAACTTTAAACAGAATCTACAATGACAAGTATTACTTATTAAAAAATAGAATTAAAACTGACAAGGTTGTAAGCATGTTTAATTTCTTTATTGGCGATACATTGGTCGTAGTCTGTTGGTAACTTCTCCCATAAAAGTTTTAAAACAGCAACGTTGATATTTCATGAATTAGTAAATAACAAAATTGGTTTCTGAAATTTTCATGGACGACGCGGTAACCTAGTCGGTAGTGACCCTGCCTACGAATCTAGCGGTCCCGGGTTCGATTCCCGGTATGGGCAAATATTTGTGTGATGAGCGCGAGTATTTGTTCCTGAGTCTTGGGAGTTTTCCATGTATTTAAGTATGTATTTATCTATATAAGTAAATTTATCGTTGCCTAGTACCCAGAGTACAAGCCTCGAGCTTAGTTTGGGACTAGGTCAATTTGTGTGAGATAGCCCCCTGATATTTATTATTTTTTATTATTTATTTATTACACTGTATTTAGATCTCTGTCTAGCACTTGAGAATGTCCGTAATTGAATTCCTTGATGACATTAACTAAAATGATGTGTTATGTATGTATGTATGTAAACACTTTATTGTACTCACGCCTTCGTCCCCAGAGTGGGGTAGGCAGAGCTACAGAATTACCTACAACTCTAAAAACTTGTTGACAATTTCGCAACCACATGTTTCACAATCAGCTAAGATGTTTACCAGCGTATTAGGGACACGTTGCAAGTCCAATACCCTACAAGCCTTTACTCCCGTAGTCGCCTCTTACGTTATTCACGGGAAGACATAGAGTGGCACTATTCTAACCCGGCGGTGTGGTTACACGGGTTTATTGTAGTAAATAAACGAAAAACTATATATTCTTAAGGATGATTTCCACCAAACGGCTCGCATCGCATCGGATCGGAAAGGATACGAACGGATGCGGCGACAGCCGATCGCGTCTGTTAAAATTATTATTGTCTATTTATGACGGAGCCGATCGCGCGTCGCAGCATACGCTCAACTACGATCGCGTGTCGCGGAAGACGCCCGCGGTCAAGTTGCTGTGCGCGGCTTGGTAATATAGACTTTAAATACTGTGAACATGATTTAATATCGTTTAAAGACCATAAAATTCTTTCCGTTCCGATCCGTTGCGGGCCGTTTGATGGAAATAGTGCTTTACTCTATTTGTAACCACATTCAATGGTTATACTATTACTATGCTTATACTATGCAGTTAGCCGCCATCTTCAAAACGAAAGTTTTCGATCAGTGCGTCCTACCCGTTATGACCTACGGAGCTGAGACGTGGACACTCACGGTAGGGCTGGTCCACCAATCTATGGAAAGAGCTATGCTCGGAGTTTCTCTGAAGGATAGGATTCGTAACGAATACATCCGACAGAGAACCAAAGTTATCGTCATAGCTCAAAGAATCAG
This sequence comes from Acleris literana, assembly GCA_946894065.1. Classification (NCBI taxonomy): domain Eukaryota; kingdom Metazoa; phylum Arthropoda; class Insecta; order Lepidoptera; family Tortricidae; genus Acleris; species Acleris literana. Next base: position 4,267,465 of record OX335685.1, on the reverse strand, counting down.
CAAGCTGACGTGGCAGTGGGCCGGCCACATCTTGCGAAGAACCGACAACCGCTGTGGTAAACGTGTTCTTGAGTGTAGACCGCGTCTCGGCAAACGTAGTGTAGGACGCCCTCAGGCCAGGTGGGATGACGATCTGCGAAAGACTGCAGGCAGATGCTGGATGCGGCAAGCTGAAGACAGGGCGCTATGGCGCTCATTAGGGGAGGCCTATGTCCAGCAGTGGACTAATATAGGCTGATGATGATGATGATGATGATCGTCCGTAGCCGCCATTACGAGGGGAGTTCAAAAAGTTCTCGGCATTAATATCTTCCAACTGTTTTTAGTAAACTTTTTAGTAATGGCCACTAAGAATATTTCATTGGCATTAGTGTAATGAGTACTATACACAAAGAACACATTAAAAAAGTGTCTTCCCCTTAACAGAAACAATAGGAAAAGTGTTAATGGACACTTTCTTAGCTTAATCTGTATTAGAAGTTTAGGTCAAATTTAAAATACTTATTAGTCATAAGACTAGATTGTATTTCAATGTAATGTATAATAAGATGTTCCATTTAATAAAAATAAAAAACTTGTTGGGGACTAAAAGGGATTTTACACCGCATCCGAGTCCATCTCCAAAAACGGGCAAGTTTCCGTCGCCGTTACTACAAAGTCAAAAATATATTTCCAAAAACCACAAGCGTGAGTAAATTTTCTATTTAAAATTATTTGATGCTGTCTTAAATACAGTTTTTTTTTCCTAGATATGAAGACATCCTCATTCGCCATTAATCAGCTATCCTTATAGTAAGACTCAAAAAAACGCCTTTAAAAAATTGACAAAAGAATTAAAATTAATTCAATGAAACTCTTGACCTATGGGTGGATTTCGAAAATATTGTACGTAGCTAACGACTCAATTAAAAAAGACCTTAATTTTTTGCTTTGTGTAACGAAAATTAGTCATACGATCTGATGCCTAATTTTCGTCACACAAAGGAAAAAACTAAGGTTTTTAAATTAAGTCTTTAACTACGTACAATATTTTTTAAATCCACCCCGATGAATTATAATGCTTTCTATGCGGATCTGATGATAAAAATCCAATCCAAATTACTCATAAAATTATTCATGGCCCCTAAATTCTCAATATTCTTTATCAGTATTGTTTTGTTGCGATTAGACAAACAGTCTCTTATCGGTACATTCTTTTGGATAATAATATTGATAATGAACATTCGTAAGACGCTTCGTCATCAAAATCAATATATTTAATTATTTATTAAGGTGTTCGTATAGTTTTCAGGACTAAATAAGCATAATAGTATAGGCTAAATTTTAAAGGTGATAAATAATGGAAAGATAACGCTGAGAAACGATAATGAATGACATTCGACTTCCTCTGCAAATAATTATTATAATTATAAAAATAACCTAGATTATAATAGCATTCTCAATAATTTACATGATGTCATTAAACAAATTAAAGATATAAATGTATATAAACACTTTATTGTACTTTCTTGTCGAAGCAAGAATAAATCAACATGGACATGGTTTACCCATACTTCAAGGCCATATTTTAAAGTACCTTCGAAACAGGCAATAGTACATTATTGCCTAGGCATGGAAGTAGGCAATTGCGGGCCGAGTATTGGATTAAACGGACGAGCTTGCGAGTCCGTTTAAAAATACGAAGCCCGCAATTGCTGTTCCTGCCGAGGCAAATATAGTGCTTTTCTCAAAAATCGCAAGAAAAAAATTGTGTTAGAGTCAAATCTTCATCGCTTGAACTCATTTTTTGAATTGAATACAAACAGAAACTTCATGTGAAAAAACCATCACTCCTTACCGCCTTTTTGTTTATGATAAGGAGAAACGCAATTCTTGTTTTTAAAAAAACATAAGCTATTCCAGGCACAAATAAAAAAGTTATGTTTCGAGTAAAATCTGGATGTATAAGACTTGTGCCCTCATTTTATTATGGCCCTTTTCACTTTTTAAAAAGTTACAAGGTAGATAGTAATGGAATTTGTATGCAATATTGCGGGCTTGTGTAGCGAGCACGCAATGTTTTTTTTTTTTAAATTTGTGAACTGTCAGTAAACTATGTACTTCGAGTCTCAATATGTAGATAGGAATGTCAACATTTCCGGACATTTTTGAGAAAAATACATTATACGCTTTTTCAAGAGATGGGGTGTCTAATACTCGTAATGTTTGTCAACTTTTTTTGTGCAAGTTCTTTCTTTGTGAACTCTGTGTGGCCAACGCAATGGCAATCCAACTTAACATACAGAAACTTAATGTTGTTAATTTTTGCTATGGGAAAAGGTCGATAATATTCAAGGCTATGTTTATCTCTGAGAAAAGACTAGTAATTAGTTATATCCAAATTGGTTTTTGGACTATTTGATTGAAACCACCTCGACAACTCCGACCATGTTTTGACAACTCATTATGGGGATTCTTTTGGCACGCATAATTTTTTTATGAATTTATCTTTTCGTATAAAACACCCTTTTAGGCTGACATTCCATAATTTAGTAAACGTCTATTTTGTACATTAGGTTAGGTTATGGTAGGGTAGTTTAGGGTAACTGACTTCGGAAAAAGATGTTTTCAATTCGTTGAAATGAAATATATTAAAATAATTAATTTAGGAAATGGGCAACGTCATGGCTCTTTTATACTTTTTATAGGTTTAAATTAAGTGAATCTACCAGCGCTTCGGGCCAGACCATTATTGTAGAGAAAAAAGCGTCGTTGGTGTTTCTTTGATCCCTCCCTATGTTTATTATAATTTCACTAAAAAATTTCCAAACTGAATTGGGATACACCCATTTTTAACAATGTGTGAAAAACCATTTCGAAGAATAGGCAAATCGATCCCCGTAGTTAGATTAAAGAAATATGTTACAATGAATTAATTACAATAAAATTAATCCCTCCTCCTCCATTTGACCCCTTAATGCCGGTTCAAATTGTGCTATATCAACCTCTTTTGTGGTTGTACATAAAACATTTAAAACCTCTCCAATATTTACATTTTTTAAGTAAAATTTAGATATCTTGCTGACACCTACGTTTGAAGACAGCTGTTGTCATGACAAATTTATTCGTTTACAAATTGACTTAATTCTTACGATGAAATTAATATATTAATGAGACCATTCCTCTTTTGAGTTATGTGTGATGAATGTTAATCATTTGTGTGGTGAGGTTTTCCAAGATTTCAAAAACATTAAATATGTTTGGAAGTATGGAATCCGCCTTTTTAATACATTTAATGTGATTGTGTTCAGTAAATCTAGTCTAGAAACAAGGGTCATGTAGGAAGTGTTGTATTAATTCAAGGTCTAGATAATAAGCGATGGTTAAATGCTTAGATGCTCTGAAATAATAAATTATATCGTACTGCGATTGTTTGTTTACATTACGTATTATGACTTTGAGAACAGATAACAGATAATAAAAAATCGTCTTTCTAAATCTTGGACGAAAATACCCATCTTTCTAAGTAGCTCCTCCATTTTGTCTTAGTAAGTAGGCGAGGTTACTTTTATTAGAAATTATTTTAAATAGAAATAACACTTTAAAAAAAGGCTAATCTTTCGAATAAAAATGTAAAAGCAAGTTTTTTTTTTTTTGGTGCGTCCCAATTAGGAGCTAGAAAATTGCCATCGGAAATAGAAATTGTCGATGGTTATAGGTTATAAGGCTCTTGATTGTTATAACTTAAGAGCCGATTTATAATGCTCATTAGGATTTTTTTTTTTAAACTTAATTTGACTTCTTTGTTTCAGCCTTCCATAAAGTGAGATCAAAAAACATATTTTAAAACAAGCTTTCGATCTAATTGCAAATTTTTTACGTTAAAAAAATATTTTCAAAGTGGTGCAAAGTGAAAGTAAAAATGATCCATAAAAGTAAAATGATAGCATTCACTATATCGGAGTTTCTAACAACACTCGAGTGTTGATCGATCGATCAATCGAAGATTTCATGATATAACCAAATATTTATACCTACTAAAAGTCAAGGCGTAATATTCAACCGGCTTTAGTTTAATAAGAAGTCATAAGTGTCTAGTTTTAAATGTATGGTTATTATAGGATATTACCACTGATCCTCCAGCTCCTGACATAGTGCTGACTTCAATTTTTTGTCGCTGCAAAAGTGGTTACACTGGAAAATGTGGAGGTCGAAAAGGGGTGTGTAATGATCGGTATAACAACTTTTGATATTATTTTCACTAGATATGACATTTTATAATAATTTCATAGAATATAATCACTCAAGGAGCATAATAAACTTTTGATATAACAACAAAGTAGATATTTTCATGGTGTATAATATTCAATAAGTATAATAGATGTTTGATTATAATGTTTACCTAATATAATGAACGTATGATAAAAGTATTCGTGATATAATGTATTATAAGATTAATTTTATTATTAAGATTATTGGGTCTGACTCTTGACGAAAAGTTAACGTGGAAATCACATACCGATGTGCTCCGATCTAAAATCATATCACTAACCGGTGCGTTGCGGGGGACCGTTCGTTGTCTGCCAATTAAAGTTCGTTACACCATTTATAATTCCCTCATTAAACCTCACCTGGACTACTTGGTGGAAATATGGGGCTCTGCTGCTAAATCTAACCTAAAAAATCTACAAATCTCACAAAATAAAATTGTAAAACTACTATTCAATTACAAGTATCTAACCCCAACCAATACAATATACAAAGAAACTAAAATATTAAACATCTCACAAACATATATATACAACACATGCATTCTAATAAGAAAAATAATAAATAAAGACATTCACAGCCACATAACATTTACGAAAAGATCCCAAATTCAAAAACGACTCACTCGACAAGCTAATAATATTGTACTTCGTCCACCCAGAACATTATATGGGAAAAGGAATATAGTTTACGAAGGAGCGCAGCTGTATAATAAATTGCCGAATCAAGTAAAAGATGCAAAATCTATAATGGTATTTAAAAAAGCACTAAAACAACATATTTTAAATAAATAAGAATAACATAGTTATTCTAAATAAATATAAACCATTATTTCATTAAAATAAAAGGTAGTAAATTAAAATACTTAAACCAATCATCAATTCTCACAATTTTAATATACTACGGCTTCCCCTAAAAACATCGATATAATATTAATACCTATAAAATGAACTTAAATGTATATATTTAAGTTAATATTTATTATCTCGGCATTGAAAGTTAAACCGCTCGTATGTAACCGATAGTTAACTGTTGTAACAAAATATCATGGTTTAACTGGCCTGTAGAGCTAGTAGCTAAATAATTATTCTATAGCACTCATTGTCTCCGACTACCCGTTTTTATTATACTTTATGTTAGTTATAGCATTTGGTCTACCGTTCTTGCATGCTACCCTCTTACCTAGATCTAAGTTAAATAACATTGTTTCTCAGTAAGTGATTTATGTAAATCTTATGAGAAATAAATATCTTAAACCAAACCATAAGATATAAAAAGTCTACGTATACATCTGCAACGGATCATGGGTAGAACCGCCTATGTAAATGAATTAGCAATGACCTAACGTAAGTATTTTGCATATACCGAATGCAGCTTTTTACGAGCAATTGCTTCTAATGTACAATGGAAATAAGTGTTTTTCTTTGTATGTGTACTTTAATGAAAGTAAAACATCTGCTCTTATTTTTTGTTTTCTTCGTCTCTCGCTCGTCGTCGTACCTAACAGAGATCTGCCCTAAGGTAGAATAGGTAGGTTATTATAATACATACATACATACATACATTAAATCACGCCTGTTTCCCAGAGGGGTAGGCGGAGACCACTTCTTTCCACCTGCTACGATCCTGACAAATCTCTTTCGTTTCTTCCACATTCATACATCGAGTCATACATGCACGTCGGTTTCGGGTACTTAAAATCCGGCCTTTTTCCAGTATTTCTCAGATTTTATTCGAAAAAGTACGCCTTCCGACCCTCCCACTCTCTTTTGCTCTGTATATCTCTTTCGTCAATCTTCTTTCATCCATCCTTTCTAAATGACCGAACCATCGAAGCATGCCCTTTTCAATCTTAGTCACTACATCTTCATTTAGTCCACATTTCTCTGTGACCTTTCCTTACTCTATCAATCAGTTTTACACCAAACATACTACGCAAAGAGCGCATTTCAACTGCATTTATACGACTTTCATGCTTGTCCTGCCACACCCAACATTCACTATCATATATCAGAGTAGGGGTCAACACTCCATTGTGAACAGCCAGTCGCGCTTTTTGTGAAACGCCCCTTCTGCTCACAAAGGAGTACATGGCCCCATTAATTTGATTTCCCGCATTCACCCTCCTCTCGACATCCTTCTCACACTTACCATCTCTTGTAAACATACTTCCCAGGTACACAAATTCACTCACTTGCTCTACTAATTTATATTTATCACTCAGTCATCTCGTCGTCCTTCTCTATCACCATGATCTTGGTCTTGGCAACATTTTACTTTCATCCCCTTTTGCTTAAATTCCTCATTCATCACTGTCACCATCTCCTGCAGCTGAAGTACCGATGGAGTAAGTATAACTTGATCATCGGCATATAAGAGGTTATTATAATAGTAGTATAGTATTTAAAAAAAAACTCGGTTCTGGCGCTGTAGCGTCGCAGTTCTTCCTAATACTCGCCGTACCTAACGGAGACCTACCTTAACGCAGAATAAGTACGTTATTACGAGTATAATAGTAGTACGTATTCCAGATTATACCAGTACTATATAATACCTACTGTGCGTTATATCGAACACAGTTATATCACATATACCTACGTTACAAGTTCATTATAGGTACTTGATCATATCAGAATATGCCAAATATTGTTATACCAAAAGTTCATTATATTCTTTAATAGTTATTTCGACCGATAATATAACAAACGTTGTTATAGCGACCGTTACGCACCCTTCGAAAAGCCGGTATTTCATGCAGAGTATGCTTCGGCTGCTTGGGTTCATGTACCTACATACAGTCGGCCTAAAATGTGGTCTACCACCTTACGGTCGAAGTTCATTTGCACGTACAACAAGTTCGATTTTCCTTTGCAATAATATTATGACAGTGACAAGTGTCAACCTTAGCTATAATTAGATCTGACAGAAACTTTTGTCAAAACTGGTAGACCACTTTCTTGGCTGACCGTACATAATGTATGTCATAGATGGAGAAGACGAAGATGTTGATGTAGAAAACGATGAGTAACATAATAAAGATGAACTGATTTGCTTTTTCTATTTTTAAATAAAAAATTAAAACCTATTTAGTTTTTACTTCTTAAATCGTCTATATTTTTACCTCCTTGTTAACTTAAGCACCCTGTAGCTCCTAAAGTATTGATGTTAAAAGTTGAGAAAAAAATAATATAACAAATTTTGTAGATTATTGTATGTAGAAACTTTTGTCACAAGTAATGATAGTGATATTCGTACAGATATTCGAGATATGGCCAAAAATCTAAAAAAGGTACCTTCAACGCCCCCCTTACACCCTCAGCACACCCCCCACCCTTGAGGACTTTAAGTATGTCCATCTGTGGTTCATCTGGTTACCGTAAGGTATAACTGTACCAATTTATAAAACTACAAATATTTCCCCTGATTTTATTAATGGGAGAACACAACTCAAAAAATTATATCCTAACGCACCTTATTCCAGGGAAACTGAACTTCGTAACATTTTTATGAGAGGATTCTTTCGATAAATATTTTTGCACTTGACTGTACAAGTGATCAGCTTCTTTCGACGCTGACTATACCTTATTCAATTTTATATTATACAGCGTGTGTATCCATACGATCCTAAATTTTAACATACGATAGATTTAAGCAGTATTAAGAGGTACAGTAATATATTTTAACAAATAATCTCAATAATTAAGCGTAATGATTTTCTTAAAGTTTTCCGGCCAGCAATGTAATGCAAATATTGAGTCGACAATAACGTCGTCAATAAATCAATGAACACAAAGTGCTTACTTAGACGACTTAGATATTTAAAAAAATGTTTTCTTTTGTTAACTTAATGTACCAATTTACGTTAATTAGGGTCTTATCTAACTGCCCTTAAAATATAGGATCGTATGGAATACACACGCTGTATACAACTTGCAATGTACAGTGAACAGCATAAATAAGTGATCATTTATGTACCTTGTCACTTTAACGTCGTGTTTGAAATGTCATACAAAATTGTGAAACGATTGAAAGCGACAAGGTACATAAATTATCACTTATTTATGCTGTTGACTGTACCGTAGGTATCGCATAGAGATTATTGAGAACCATCTCGGCTAGTGGTCTCTAAAGCGATTACTCAATTGACTGCGCCTGTAATTTGTAGAATCGCCCGCGTCCTCTAAACTTTCCACTGTTTATTTAATCCACTCACGAGCAAAAAAACGGACTGACGATGTACTGAAGTTATTACAAATTGACCACTTAATATTGCTCGCCAGTTTTATTTAAATTGCCAATTGGCAGCGTCTATTTATATTTAAACTTTGTTGCACAATAACAACAAATATAAAAATGTCAGATTTAATGCCTTAAGGCATTCTGAACCAGTCATTCAACTAGCCAAACAGAAACAAGTCAAATGCGGCCGTCCAACGGCAAAACGCTGCAAGTCAAAAACCCTAGTTTCGAGAAAAACGCGTTTAAAGGTTTTTAAGTTTCACGCTAGAAATCACCTATTATTTTGCACTCAGTTGCCGCGTGTTGAGACTAGGCAAAACGCTGCAAGTGGTTCGTTCCTTGTTCCGAGGTAGTGGCCGTTTAGTATGTACTTACAGCATTCTGTGGTGATCACACGGCATTGACGGTTTTGGTATAAAACATCACAAATTGCAGTCATGATGTTTTGGCTAGTCTTATGCAGAGTTACCGCGTTTTGACAGTTTTCTACCGCCTAAACTAGAACATATTTTTAAAATTGCTCTTGTATGATAGAAGCACTCATGAGGAATCGTTTGATGCAAGTTAACACAAAACGCTGTAACTCGAGTTGCAGCGTTCTGCCGTTGGACGGCAGAATGGTGGTCCTTACTTTGAAGAAACTCGGTAAACTAGTACAAAATATTCTTAGGAATCTAACCCTTAACCAATAGATTTTAGAGTTTTGGACTGTCTGTCTATCCATCAGGTATATAGGCATGGCATAACTCAAAAAAACGGAAAAGTGCGAGTCGGTCTCGCCCACCGAACAATTTGTAGGTAGGTACTTCATTCATTCTTCGTCATAAGTCGAAAACTATACCTACATCATAAAAATAACTAAAAATTTGTTTTAACTAGCTTGTGCCAAGGAAGGTCTTATACGATACCCACATGACACGGTTCAATTCAAAATTTGGACCGCCGTTCCTTGCATAAAGACCCTATTTTTTTTGTGATTTAACTAAAAATGTGTAGTTTTCAGTTTTTTCCCTATACTTGTAGTATAAGACGGTATTACTTGCCAAATTTCATTAGTTCTAGGTCAACGGAAGATGCCCTATAAATTTTGATTCCTTTAAGAGTGTCGAAATATACGTTTTTTGCGGCATCAACGGTCGTATCTTTTTTTACGGTAACTTTTTTTCACAGCTTCAAGAGACTGTACACTGAGAATATGGTTTAATTTGAACTCGATACTACTACTAGTAGCATCGCTAGAGATCAATGTAGGCTTGGGTTGTTTTACATTGAGAGGAAGGGACAGAGCTGTAGAACTGCTATAGCTCTGTCCTTTCTCAACCTAAACTAAACTGCTTTAGTATGTCATGTTAACCCCCTGGACCAACCTATTATATAAACTGTAAACCTCTGGTCTGCCGATCCTACACCAATATCAGCCCACATCCACCTACTGCAGGGTAGGGCTCATCGACGCTACTCAGTCCGGTGTTTCGGTAAAGGCTTCGGCAAAACAAACGCGTGTCTGGTTCAGCACGAAGCATGAGCAGCGTGTGATATGGCACACTGTCGGCAGGTGGCAGCTGCAACCAATGACAATGTAGGTAACTGCCCTGGGCTCTGCATCGGCTAGGGGCCCTAATTTTTTTTTAAATTTAAACTGTTTATTTCAATAAATTTAAATAGCGTTATACAATACTTCTTGTTACAATCTTTACTATTTTTAAGATTATATTAACTAAGAAGGGGTTACCCTACACCACAGCTTACTTTAAATATTATACCTTAATATTATGTATAAATGTATTTTTAATTATGCCCTGCATTACCTAGGAAAATAATACATTTTATGAAGCAAGAAGATTTAAAGGGGCCCCCAGAATTGCGTTGCCCACATGGTTGCAATGCAACTCGCTGGCGTAACGTTACTCGCGGTGTGCCGGTAGATATGGCGGCCATATTGAAAAAAACTTCGTGCATGCGCTTACGTGCTGTTCCTGTCCTGCTTACGCCACGCGCCACGCTACCGATTTGTCAGGTCGCAGGTGATAGCGGGGCAGGCGTGGAGCAGCTCAAACCTGCGCGCACAATTTTTTGGCGTGCCGATTTCAATGCGTTCCATGTATTGTCAACACGCACAAGCACGCGTTTAACCTGCGTTGCTAGTGACACGCGATCGATGTCATCAATTTTTTTCCCACTGTCTATCAAATGTCATCAGACATCGAGCTGATGATCTGCCTACTGATCTATGACCAAATTTTGCTTTGTAACCGCCTTCGAACATCGTCTCGCCTCGCCAAGTGTTCCACCGTGGTCCCACCCATACCAACTTCAGTTTTTTTATTAACAAACGAACACACAGGCCACCTGGTGGTAAATGGGATCTGAGACCCAAAGACATTAGCACCAAGACTTAAGGTTATAGGATAAGATGGTGGTAGCAATCTCGGCGGAACCTGCACAAGGTCTCACCAGCACTAGATTCAGTTGCCTAGTATATTAATTTAATACCGATCCTTAGCTTGAGGTTTTTTTACTTGAATTTTTCATTTGGTTGTACATTGACGATTTACTATACAAACAAAAGTTGTTCACCAGAAATATGTGGCATAGTGTCAACAATGTAAATGAAACCGCATACGAATTCCCGAGCAGAGGCTAGTCTAAGACCCAAAGTGGTCGTTCAAAGGTAGATTGGTTCTAGTACTTCTGATGCCCATTGTCCACTCTCATGATCATTTCTATTCGTCATCCGGTGGGGTGGTATAATAAAAGATCAGTGAAGTGCATATCGGGCTATATTATGCATACTTACCTATACAGCATCCCGTGCGTGGTACGATCGAAGCAATCGTAACCTCCGGTCGGCGTTTAAATGGTGGTAGGACATTATGTAAGGTCCGGATCACTACCATTATTTGCCTACCACCAAGCAACAGTTTTCGCATTGTTGTGATCCGGTGTGGGGATAAGACAAAAACTGGTGAAATAACTAGCATACAGGTATTCCATAGTCCTTAGGGCTGGCAACGTACTTGGGGTTTTAGGATTCCCTCAAATGTTAAAACTGATAAAAATATGATGATGATGAATGATTTTTTTCTACTCGCGTACTAGGTATAAACTGCTAATATTGATATCGTAAACGGTATCAGAATACCACCTATAGCGTAACCGAAGCGGGAAAACAATTCTTTAATGAGCATTGCCATATGGTAATAACAGTCCTATAATAATTATTAAGAGCTATCCATTGAAACCTCACTCGATGTTATAATGTAAGCAAACATTATCTTTAGTTTAGGTACATGTATGGAAGGTAGATACCCGTTTTTTTTAACATAATTTCATTTTATTACTAAATCGGCAAGTTTTAAGTGTATGCAAAATACAGCTTTGCAGTACCAAGAGTCTCTGAGTTAACCGCGAACGGATGAATATGGCTTAACTATAAGGGTTCCTTATTAACTACGGAGCCCTAAAAAGTTATTGATCTGCAAATACTTTATTTTTCTATCTATACTTTTAAATAAATAATCGTAATGATCATACCTACTGTTGTGCTCTTTAAGATTATACTATCGGGAACTTTAAATATTAGTTTTATGACGACCACACTTACGACGTCATATTATAATGTAAGTACTTCATATACATCGCCATACAAGCTATTGCTTTGATAATATAGTGCGAGTCGGACTAACACACGAAGGATTCCGTACCAGCATACAATATAAATAAATACATAAATAAATAGGTACTTTTCAAAAGATACAGCTCTGTGACAGACGGACGGACCGAGGGTCCCGTTAAGACCCTTTGGGTACAGAATCAATTAATCAATAAATTTATTTATTAATTGCAAGACATAGGTATACAATAACGCTGCCGTAAAACCAAAGAAAGCGGCTTACTGCATAGTAATCGTATAATCATTTTAAATTTAATGCGGTTATAATAATAATAATAAATCATTTATTTATCACAACTACGATCCATATATTTGTTAGTAACAATGATGCTTATGTAACTATGTTAGTTCTTAACTACTCAGGACTACTATATACAGAGCAGTGGAGATCAGCCAAGCGGCAAACAAAAGGGTTGTCGGTTCTATCCCCGATAGCAGCTAAGAAACTGTTGGCGCTGCCCCGTACGTGAAACATACGATGCGGCCCTCTTCCTCATGATGGCGTGGAAATCATGCGAGCGAGCCTCTGCGAACATCCCTGATGCGCTGCAAAATCGATCGAATGAATAAAGTATAGAATGCTTCTACTAACATGAATTTATTGTAAACATCTTAGCCTAATTGTGCAAATTGTGGTTATAGAATTATCAACAAGTTTTTAGAGATGTTTGTAATTCTGTAGCTCTGCCTACCCCACTCTGGGAACGAAGGCGTGAGATTATGTATGTATGTATGTATGCTTCTACTACTATTGTATTTAGCTACCTTCTTTGCTGTTACAGCAGAATGGACAATGGTACAATCATAAAAGTGGATAAATGTTACAATGTTTGGCATAATAAATACACAATTATGACAGATATCATGCATAAATAAAATAGTTTAACACATGTCATTATAATTTAAAGACACTAATACGGAATAAAACTCTCTGTTAAAAAATCCAATAAATACAAATACTTTAAACAGTAGCCTGTCATTCTAGAATCCTATTGGAACATGATTAATTGAGCATTTCTAAAAAAGTTTGTACATTGCATTTACGACTTCGATTTGCAAAAAAAATTGCAGCTTGGTAGGGTGAATGAAGCTGAGCGTAAATAACAGTCTCCCAAAATGTCCTCATACATTTGTATGAAACTTTCCTTTTTTGTTACTAATTTTCTTTGATTCATGGCAACAAAAAAGGAAAGTTTCATACAAATGTATAATATGCTCAATTATTCAATGAAATAACTTTTATGTGTTCCACGACCACAGTTATTCGAATTTTAAATTCGATAGTTTGATAGAATTCAGTCTTTCTTAGACAAACTTAATAATAACTTCGCTGCTATAGGTACTCAATAATCTCAATTATGATATCATTTTAGAATCTTCATTAAACAGGCAAATTTTTAAGAAAGCAGCACTACAGGTTTTCATACATTTTTTTTACACTTTAGATGTCCAACTTGCCGGAAGAAAAACTCAGATTCTTAAACTTTAAATTCGACTTGAAAAATTAAAAATACTGCTTATTATTTATTAATTTCGTGAGAAGTGTCTTAAAGCAAATTTAATCAGCTTTCTTTCACAGCAAACGAAACTGAAAAATTCGAATAACTGTAGTCGTGGCATGGCAATGGTGAACCAGGGTGCCAAATTTCCAAAATTTTTAAAAGTTGATATATCTCGTTTTCCATGCGACTTTTACTAAACATGAATTATCATATTTTCAACACTCCTGAGCAGAGCTATGCAGCCTTGTAAGGTAGTTCACTATATACCGGACACCCTGTAGGGGTAAATGAAAAATGAAAGCAGGATTAATACTGTTGAAATGAGATCTCCGAGAAGTATATGTGGAGTTAAGATGATGGATAGAGTTAGAAATAACGAGATCCGAGAACGATGTGAATTGAAAGAAGATGTAGTGACAAAGATCGAAAAGGTTATGCTAAGATGGTTTGGTCATTTAGAAAGGATGGATAAAGAAGAGTTACGAAAGAGGTATGGCGAGAGTGAGTGGAGATCTGATGTCGGGAGGGGATGCCCTAGACGCACATACAGTAATCAGATTCGCGATGTACTGAATAAGGGCCAAATCAAAAGCAACTGAAACCAACGTACGTGAATGAAGAGGTTGATAAATGTACACTCAAAAAAATGACAGCCAACAAAGAGAGATTTTCACTTAGTTGACAAAAAATGAATACAATAGTTAAGATATTAGTTATATCAACCAAAGCTTATAGTAACAACAGCAAATTTTTTTAGTGATTCAACTAACATCTTAGTTGATGTATCTAACGTCTTAGTTGATGTATCTATCGTGTTGTTAGGCTCGTATGGGACCAAGACGCTTATGCACAACAATCACAATCTTGTTACAAGCGACCAATTATTTTTTTCAGTGTATGGCGAGCGAGAATGAGTGGAGATCTGATGTCGGGAGGGGATGCCCTAGACGCACATACAGTAATCAGATTCGCGATGTACTGAATAAGGGCCAAATCAAAAGGAACTGAAACCAACGTACGTGAATGAAGAGGTTGATAAATGTAGAGGAAGCGAAAGTTGTATGTTAAGATCGGTGCACCTGGCGTTCCATAGGGTCCGTTGGGAGACAGGCGTGAAGGTATGTGTGTATGTATTTGCGAAGGATAAGGTGTTATGGTATTCAATAGGGATAAATGAAGCTAGAAGGTAATAGTACATTACTGCACAGACCGGGAAATAGGCCGTTGCGGGACGAGTAGAGTTAGCGTGGCCGAGACGCAGTCGAGGCCGCGCTATATACGAGTCCAGCAACGCCCTTCCCGGTCGAGGCTTGTATAGTGCTTTTCTCCAAAAATGTGAGGAAATTTAACACAATCTTTAATAATATTTAACACAGTCCCAAAATTTCCTTGAAAAAAAGAACAGAAACGTACGATTTAGTATGACACTGAAATAAAGCATTAAATAAAATCACAAATTTAAACGTAATAAATTCAATTTGAATAAAGTATAGTTGAAACTATAACATTTATTACGCGTTTATGTTATTTCGGCAATTTACTTTGTTTATTAACGCAATTTCTTTTAAAAAAAGTCAAACTATTAGACACAAATGTAAATACGTTGTAAACGCTATTTGAAAAGGCTTAACTTTTTAGTCTATGACATTTAAAAAGTAAAATATACAAGGCAGAATTTTGATTGCACGAGTGTTTGGCTGTTTGGACATAGTGATCCTAGTCCGAACATGGTTTTAAAAAGTAAAACACCAGGTACGTAATGAAATTTCATACATTTTCGCGGCCGCTGCCGTTGGTAAATGATAACTTGTTTTTTTTTTTAATTTTGCCTGGGCCTGCAACTTAGAACTTTGCGGGCTGATTTGACAACAGTAAGGTTAACATTTCCGAGCATGTGGGAGAAAAAGATGTTTATTCAGTAAGTAGGCCTCACAAGCACTTTTACACGCCAAACATCTACCAGCGTTTCCCAAGAGGAGCCCACGGCTGAGAAGAAACGCCGCAAGAAACTTAACAGTATTTTTTTAAACATGCTTATGACTATGGTACTACTTAACTTAGCATTATAAAGTATAAAAAACATCATGCATAGTTTAACAGGTAAACGTGACGATGATGCCAGTAGTTAGGTCTGTGCAAATTAATATATTATTGACTAACTAAACTCACAGTCAAACTCACAACATTTAACATATTTGAAAACACATTACAACTTAACAAATCCAACATTTTGGCAGAAAAAACTACAAAGTAAAAAAATAGGACATTTTTTATTTCGATAAAAGTAGCGAATTTAGAGACGTTGCGCTGTTGACCACGAAAACAACGAAATTAAGAGCATCGTAAGATACAAATAAATTAAGAAACGGAAACGTACAAACCAAGTTTTGCATAATAAGTACAACAGATTAAAATATTGTGGAAATCGGATTTGTTTTAGGGGGTGTGAAACGGTACCGCCCGGTGCTAAATTTGTATGAAAACAAATTCAACACAATGTTCTACACTTACCCAAATACACAACCGGAGGGCTTATTGCCTAACGCACTCGCAATCGCAATCGTTTTCATTTTGACAGTCCGAAGGCTTGTCTGCATACAAGATGAAAACAATTGTTCCGCTTTGAAGCCGATTGCGATTGCGAGTGCGTTAAGCAATAGCGACGCGGGTTAGGTAGACGACAGTGGCGTGCTTTCATTGACTCCGCAAAGGGCAGATAAGAGTGCGTTGATAAAAGACGAAGAAGAAGAAGAAGAATCGCTACCACCACTTATCCTTTAACCTCTTACTCCAAGAAGCAGTCCGCGTTGTTGTGTTCCGGTGTAGGGATATGACAACTGGTGAAATTTGTAGCATAGATGCATTTCATCTTAGTCTTCAGGGTTGGCAAAGGTACACAAGGTGAAAAAATGGCGAATTCGAACAATGCAAAAGTTTTAAACCACTCGATAAAAACATTATTGTAATAAATAATAATACAGCAAAATTCACATTAATATTAAAACTACAGAAACAAAAGTACAAAGGAAAACTTATCCTTTAAGAGTTCTCTTTTAGTTAACCTATCATCATCTATGATCATCTCTGTTAATAGGTAAATTATTTGTTCATGTCTCATGCTCAGAAAGTAGGCTATTGTTTATCTTGGAAACGGGTTGATAGCGATGCACGTCATCCCTAGGGAGGAAGGGTAATTTGATAAAGGACTACATATGTCAGTGGCCCTGTGCAGTAACAGAAACCTATAAAGCCTCTGTAGTAAAATTATTTTAAAAAAACCATATCAATGGACCTGTGCTGTAGCAGAAAAGTACCGACCGAATCTCTGTAGCAAAATTTAAAAAAAAAACCTAAAGCTGTACTAAACCATGCTAAAATGTTATACAGTCACCCTATGTGGTAAAACTATACGGAGTTTTACTTTTATAAGTTTTATAAAGTTTCCTCCTAGTTAACACTCACCATTTATTTCACACTCATAATATGGGTCCTTGCCAAAATATCTCGTGAGGAATAGACGCCTTTCGTCCCTTGGTTAAAACTCTACCCTCCCCCTTTATTGCATTAGTAAAGAATATACAATGCCACATATTAACGATTAACTCAAATAACCTTAGCAAACAAATAGATTTAATACCTTCCATGTGGTTGCCATGGAAGCTCTGAGAATATTCTAGATCCTGCGCCCCACTTGACCTTTGAGGCGTGATTCTATCAATGAAATAATATACAAAAATTGGCATGCGTTCATGACCTCCAGGCGAGACTATAAAAGGGCAAGTTAGTCTAAACAAGTTAGTAGTATTTGGCTGGATCTCGAGTGATACAGTCGGCAGAAACTTAAATTGTAAATTTAGTCCAGTTAATCAAGAATCATGCAGATTTTCTTAGTACTTGCGCTGGTAGCGGCCGCCTACGGCAATGTAGTCCATGAGAGCAAATGTCCAGAGTTGAAGGCAGTTGAAAACTTCAACCTGACTGCTGTAAGTATTTTAAAAAATTCTGTTCTTTTTTTTAATATTGCACTGAGATAAAATTATCTATGATAAAATCATTCGTGGTATTTCTGATAACTGTAAGATAATGTCATTGAACGCAGAAGAATGTTCATTTGTTTTTGTAATTATTTGAACATACTTTCATCTATTTAGGTTCTATAAGGTTCATTCATTTATTTCTTTATTGCATCTACGATTTATATTTACTATGACGACTTTATTCGTTAGTTCTAAACATGAACCCTATATGGTAGAGATAATTAATTTTTGTAGTATTTAAATAGCAAATTTTCTATTTTTCCAAAATAAGGCCAGATTTAATTAACTTTCTAAATCTTTAAATTACTCAAAGAAACGTTCTGACGTCGTAATATTTTTTATGCAAGTAACAATAAATAAAGTCTTTTTGGAAGAGTTTCAAAAATCTAAGAAATCGCTTACTTTTGCTTACGCATTATCGTTACGCTTGAAAAATTACCGCAAAAGCGGAATTAACTTACCTTTACTATGTATATTCCACCACGATATAGAGAAACTTTTTAAAATTTCATAGTACAAAACTAATATTATTAATGCAAAAGTGCGTTTGTTTGTTTCCTTCTATTTTACGGTATAACGACTTAACCGATTGACGTAAAAATTTGATACAGATTTTGTTTAAAGCCTGGAGACAGAAATATGTTACTTTCTATCCCGCAAAAACGGGCAGATCTTGAGGGAATAGCTATGATGGCAAAAGCTAGCAAAACCATAAATTACGCCGTTTCTGGATTTTCTAAAATGTTCATAACTTTAAATCAAAATCTATTTTGTCAGAATGTAACAGAAAATGTAGAAAAGGTAGGTCTTAAGATTCGGAAAAGTAGATGTTAAATTCATATAATTTCTGACAAAATACATAAGATATATCGAAAATGTATAGAATTGATGTAAACTACCGTACGGTCGCGTAGAACGCGTCGAACGTAGTCAATTCCATACATTTTGACTGTTTTCGAAAATCGTTTACGTTAGCGTTATGTATCCTCTAACATAAAGACCCGATTAGTTTATTGATGCGAACAAATTATTCCTTTTGCTCACTTATTGAGACCGCACGATGTCCACAATATATCTTCCCCCCCAATATATCAGCCACCCTCCCTAATCATTCTAAGATGAAATTACTAGGTATCATATATACCTATGCTGTCTACAAGCCCCGGGAAAGGCTCTGCATTAAAAATATCTCATGGACGTCTGTGAGTCAAGAGGCATAACGCTAAGTAAGCGATTTTCGATTATCGACAAAATGTACGAGTATAGGTTTGACGTTAGAGTTGCTCCCGCTCGGTCTTTAAAGGGAGCGCTCCGATCTCGATCAATCGGTCAAAGGAACTAGTTCGGTATTGTAATTCCTTTAGGTCCTTTAGCTCCGGAGCAAATTTTGAGATCTGAGCAGGACACGCTTTGAAATAAGTACTATTGTCTCGTTCACATCGAGCGCCGTGCCGTGTGCTCTTTTCTCGTTGGCTCTGACCTAAAGGACCAAAGACCGATTAAGATCGTTTAGGAGGAACTAGGTAGTTCCTTTTGGGTCTGTGATGGGAATGCATTCTTTTTAGTTCTTTGTTCCTGACCGACTCAAGCCTATTTGACGTAACCTGATGACAGATTGCGTTAGCCTCTTATGTCAAGCCACAGAAGAAAGACCGTACTAAACCGTACTAAATAAGCAGAAAATACATTATGGTTCACTTCTTTTTTACATATAGTTTTCATAGTGAGTTGGAAAGAGATGAATCTATAGCTGTTCTTTCGTTACGAGTATTTCGTACATCGTCACAAGTAAGGCGTGATTTGGACCTATAAGCACCTATAGTATTTGGACCTATATACAAAGAAAGATAAATTCTTCCTATAGGAAGGACAAAAATGTCCCTGTATAAAACCTTGTGACAATGACAGTTAAAGAAGAAAAAACAGCCTACTTTTTGTTTCATCTTTTCTCATGTAATACCTAATCTAAAAAGTAGAGTAAGATAGCTAAAGCAAAGTACGTCTTATAGTACGGTTTCTATGCTATATGTTCTTATTCTGTGTGTCAAGCACATACAACAAGTTTTGAACTATGGGTACTAGACAACGATAACCATACTTATATGTAGAAATAAATACTTAAATACGTAGAAAACATACAAGACTCAGGAACAATAGTCGCGCTCATCACTCACATAATTTGCCCATACCGGGAATCGAACCCGGGACCGCTATCTTCATTAGGCAGGGTCCCTACCAAAATTGGTTCTAAGGCTACGCTAGTATTGTATGGAGTATTTATGAGTTTTGTATGAAATACTCAACCGTAACGTCATACCTTGGTACTGTTAAATCTCCTCTCTTTAGTTTTTGCTGATTTAAACATCGTTACAATAGGGAATATTGATAACTTTTTTTCACAGCTTAAATAAAAGCTGATTCATGTAGCAAAGAGCTGAGAAAAAACCTTTTGTGAATAGCTATAAAATAACCAAGATATAAGCCAATAAAGATTGGTTCCGGTCTCTTTCTCGCGAAACAGAAAGTATCATGGAGTTTATATGGCCGACGTGTTGCATGACGTCACAGTGCATATCGGATCTCTCTGTCTAATCGCTGTTTAATTAGCATTTTAAAATGCTTGTATCATCCGTATTTCTTGGCTGATTTTAATTTTAATTTAAGTTTTGGTGATCTCTTTTACTTCTATTTAAAAACTCCATGCATATTGCCTAATTATTGCAATAATGAGCCCGGTGTTAGGCTTTAGTCTATTTACAAGAATTGTTTCAAAGTTTGACTTGACTATGGTATTCATCACTATACATTGAATGCTTTATAATCTCGTTTATTACTTCGGTTAAATAAATAAACAAACTAATCACTAGGATGAACTACAATCATTTTCCTATTTTATTACCGGTTAGCTATTTTTTATCAAACTCTATACAAGTTATGTCAGTTCTAATCAGTTGTTAGCCGTGAATAGAGTGGCCAAGTGCAAATCAAATTGACCTTGAACTTCTCCGTGTCGTCATAGCCAGTGTTGTCATCTAGAAGTGCCTTGCTTTTATTACAAACAGGGCCTCTATTGTATACGGTAAAACAATATTGTTTTTGTCATGTTTTCTCTTCTAATGGCTTTGGCTTTTTGCTGATTATTATTTAGTAAGGTGTATTATGTCATCGTCGAGTTGTAGACATAAAGCACGTGATGTGAATGTTTAGTTTTGGTGTAAAGTGTATTTTTATGGGTCGGCATTCCTACAGCGAATAATAAATGTTAAGGACGACACAGACAATCACAGGACATCTGACAGGTTAAACAGAGGGAAAGTGGATGACAGGTTACGTAGGACCAAAGTAAACTTGGTACTGCTGAAGAAGTTTTTTTTTTTTAACAGAAACGTCTGTTACAAAATATTAAACTTATATCAAAGCGAAAAAAAAAATTCGTTGGTCTTAGGTAGGATTTGAAGCTAAATCTCCTCCTACAAACGCAGTCGGGTAAAACACTCATGCGCCGAAAAAATCCTTTCGATAAAATGAACATTCTGTGTAATGATACGTTCGTTGAAAGGGGTTTCGATAAAATAATAGGTACCCGCCATAACGATAACATTCGCAGAATGCATCTACATTCTGCGAATGTTATCGTTATCGAAAATGCATAGGATGAACTTAACTCTCAATTGTATACATGTTGTCAGTGTTCGAAAATAGATAAGGTTACCGGTATGCATCATTTATACATAATATTCTGGGGCCCAGGGAGCTTACGCCAATCCTTATAATAACGAGAACGATCGCCGAATGCATCTTTTCTAAAGCCATTTTCTTTTAATAAGTATTTCCTACCCTCATCTCCATTTCAACCGCGATTCCCATTAGGTATAAATCCACTCATTCACTCAGAAACACATCCGTTCTTCTCCTGTTACCGAGTCACTTAACAGTAAGTGGTAAGATATCTACGTCTCCCACTTGATCACTTGCCCCCTACAAAGCAACAATGTTTGTGATTCCAGAAGATTCTTAATTTAGCGCAGTCCATTTTTCAATTGTAGTAATTTTCCATTCAGTTAAAGCGCTAATTCTCTTAACAATGACTGTTACGCCAATTACCTGTAGAGGAATTGGATCAATCAATTGAGTGAACGAAGTAAATCGAATGAGTCATCAAATGAACTGACCAAGCGTGAAGGATTCGCAGATCAAAAGAACAGTTCTTTTAGTGTTTTTTATTCGTCGTTCTTATATATATTTTTATACCGGTGGGGAATATTTGTCCGTTAGACAAATTAAAAAAACAGTTTAAGCCTAGTTCTAATCCTATCTACAAAGCTAGCGGTTCAATTCCCGGTATGGGGAAATATTTGTGTAATGACCGCGAGTATTGTTTTCTAAATCTTGGGTGATTTCTATATATTTAAACATCCTAGTGCAGACTTCAGCATAATTCTTATCCAGTGTCTGATCTACTACTTCTGTGCTGTTCCTGTCACATGATTGTTTTCTTTTAATTATGTCTATTTGTATATCTTCTGTGCAGTGAATAAATGTCGTTCTTTCTTTCGTTTCTTTCTTTTGGTCAGGGATTGATTGCATCAGAATGATCCACCTTGCAAAAAAACAAGGATTAGTTTCAGAATCTGATATCCAACTTTCACTCATTGGAAAGGCAGATCAAGAAGAATTTCTCGATATACATACATGTTATGTTTATTCTTATTTAGTACCCATAAATAAATATCAAATAAATAAATATCAAGGGACAATCTTACACAAATTGACCTAGTCTCAAACTAAGCTCTAGGCTTGTACTATGGGTACTAGACAACGATATAAATACTTACATAGATAAATATATACTTAAATACAAAGAAAACATCCAAGACTCAGAAACAAATACTCGTGCTCATCACACAAATATCTGCCCTTACTGGGATTTGAACCCAGGACCGCTAGCTTCATAGGCAGGGTCACTACCAACTATGCTAGCGCGTCGTCTATGCATACTACAGTTAAGTGTAAAAATATGGGAGAACACAACATCTCAAAAATATGTTCCAATGCCCCATCTAGTGTAATAAGCACTTCGTCACATATTTTATGAGAGGATTCTTTCGATATATAAACATGTGGCTATTGTTTTGATTATTCTCTTGTTTCCAGTACCAAGGCACGTGGTACGAGATATCCAAATACCCTAACGCAAACGAGGGCATTGGAAAATGCGGTTCCGCGGAGTACAAGCTAGAGGGAGACGTGGTGAAGGTGAAGAACACCCACGTCCTGAACGGAGTGCAGCTATATGTCGAGGGTACAGCGAAGTTCGCGCCTGACGCGAACAAGGCTGGGAAACTCTTGGTGTCGCTCAAAGTTGGTGGTAAGTGTTTAAAACCCTTAAAATTGTGGAGATTTAAGTGGCAGGACCTTGAGAAGGCTCCATCTGGATAGCCACTACTATCTTACCCTTTGACCTCCCGCTGAACAGAGGCCCTTAGATCACGTGACTCTTCATATCACGTCATCTACCAGTGACGCGATTGGTTTAAAAAGAATCGAATAGAGACGCTAGGTTAGCGTAATGTATCTTGGGCCTCAGCAGTATTTGCATTATTGTGTTTCGGTGCGCGGGTTAGACAACCAGTGAATTGATTGGCATAGAGGCATTTCATTGGATTGGCAATCCATCATTTTGTAGTAGGGTACTTCTTCGTAGTAGGGTTCAGAATTTACTTACAATCTGAACCTATTTAAAGGTAGGGTGAATAGGCATCTTCTGGGTGAGCTCGCTTCATCGTCGACAAAATCTTCGTCCTCCAAGAGCAAGAGTTAGTCAAAAGCATGGGTGTCCCTCAGAATCCCTAACAACATTTGTCCTAGCACATCGTTAGTCCGAATTTTCATTTGCCCTAAACTGGTTTTAAGATGTGTCAGGCAACTTTTCAAGTTTTCCAATTATATCTGCGGTTCGGTTAGGTTAGGGTTATACTCAATACTCAATACTCAATCATTTATTGCATTCCACAATATTAGTTTACAGGATTTTAGGTTAACTTAAGTTTTAGTTGTTAGGTATAATGGTAAAACTTAATTGTGGACCCTGTTGGGCACCGCAACATTGGCGAGGAGAGGACGACTTAAATACGTATATTTTGTAGCTCAAATTCTTAAGATTTACTTATACTTACCTAATTAACAATTTAAGTAGACATCTATTCTGTTTAAATAATTTTACTACTTATCTATTGCACATAATATAGTGTTTTTGTTCATTTTAAAAAGGAACTTATCTTGTATTTTATATTATATTATATTACATTATATTTTATATTATATTACGTTATATTATATTATATTATATGTTATATTATATTACGTTATATTATATTATATTATATCATATTATATTATATTATATTATATTATGTATAGTAGAATATACCTGTATGGTGGAATTTGATAGGTATATGTTTTTACTGTTGTTATTCCTCTAAGTATTCTCTAAGTGTATAGTAGCTTTTATTAATAAGGAATTCTTTTAACAGTTTTATGAATGAATAGTGTTTTTTCTCGGATTTTATTCTTTCTGGCAGTTTATTGTATACTTTTATGGACATGGCATAGGTTGAATCAGAATGCATTTTAAGTTTTGAAGAAGGTAACATGAGTTTTTCTCTATATCGAAGCTGATAAGATGTAGGTATGTCTTCGCGTTTTTTGTAGTATTCAGGGTAATTTCGAACGAACTTACAAATTTCTAGAATATATAATCCAGTTAGCGTTAGTATTTTCTGCTCCAGGAAATGGGGTTTACAACTGTCTGTGTTGTCAATATTTACTAGTATGCGAATAAGTTTTTTTTGTAACGTAAATAGACATGATACATCTGTGCTGTTTCCCCAAAGGATTATACCGTAGCTGAACCATGCATTAGCATAGGCATAATAGGTAGCGAGTGCAGTCTTTAAGTCAGTCGATTTTTTTATTTCGCGGAGTGCGTATACAAAAGATGATATTTTGGATTTTATGTTTTTAATATGTTTTTTCCAGTTAACATGTGTATCTATGATTAAACCGAGTAATGAAAAATCGTTGACTACCTCTAACTTTTTATTTTTATAGCAGAAATCAATTTCCAAGGATGTTTTTTGGTATGGGTGGAATACCATAATTTTAGTTTTTGCAAAGTTTATTTCCAGGTTCTGATAATTAAGCCAGTTGTTAGTTTTATCTAGTATTGATTCTAATTTGTTATTTAGGTTTATATTGTTTTCACATGTTGTTAGTATGGAGATGTCATCAGCGAACAGGACGCATGGCTCATCCATGGATTTGGGGAGGTCGTTTATAACAATAATAAAAAGTTTTAAAATTAAAGCGGAAATGGCGTTAGGATAAACGAAAATTCGGACAAAGGATGCATTAGGGCAAACGACGATTAGGGCTTCCATAGGGGAACCCAAAAGCATACCTATTATGAATTTAAAAAAATAAATTATCAGGCGGTCTGTTTGATAATTTGTCTTCTTTTTTTTCTATAAAAAAAGTTAAATCGGATCAGTAATAACGAGATCCGCAGAAGAACCAAAGTTGTGTTCAGCGAAACGCAAACTAATTTAGAATTAATTATTGTACTTGGTACCTGGTACTTGACAACTGTTAAGCATTCTTTATTCATTTAAAGGTCTTAAAGAAGTATAGGTATACTTTAATACACAGGAAACGTCCAAGACTTAGAAACAATACTAGCGCTCAACGCGCAAACATTAGCCTGTACCTGGAATCAAACCAAGGACAGCTAGCTTCGTTTATTGTATGTGAATGACTAAATGAATGAATGGTTTATGTTGCTAAACATCATTTATATTAAGATTGGTTGGTTGGTGGTCGTTGGTTATGCAAGGTTGGATTTACAAGCGACGTCAAAAAATAAATACATTGCGTTCGGAATTATGAAAATCCGGAATTTTGATCAATTCGGTATTACGATTCTTCGGAAATATGTAGTGTTCATACAGGCATGTGCGCTGCGCCGGTTTCACGCCGATTTTCCGCCGCCGCTGACATTTTCTCTATCCGCGTCGGCGTAAAATCTGCGTGAACGGCGTGAAACCGGCGCGGCGCATATGTCTAATACCCATTCAAGGGGACAAATTGATTGTCAAGTAAAGAGTATCAATAATATTCGTACCTTATTGGCGTAGGCATGCAAAAGGATAAAATTAAAACTTGAGAGAACTCTATTACAGAGTCTCCATCAAAATGTCGCACTGCCAGATCAACACAGTATCATTTCAAAAAACTAGCTTGTTTCGTTTCAAGTTCATAGGAAATGTAATAGAGTCGATTTTAAAATGTAGTCGTATTTTGAGTTAATGCTGTATTGATCTGGCAGTGCGATGTGTTATCATGTCAATCATGTGACTCATGTCGTTATCATGTTAGTGTGAGAGACAACGCTAAAAATGAACACATTTTGATAAGCGCTATACTTAAAAGGGAAGCGGGCCAATTATGATTGTGTTTATCGATGTGAATAAAACATTTGTCACTTTCTGACTAGTATGTAAGGGTGAGAGTGACAGAAGCTTTATCCTGCGCGCTTAAGTCAGTACGTTTTAATAGTAATGAAACCTATGTAGATTTTTACGGCTTCTCAGAGGACAACACTGCGCAAAACTCAGATTTAGTGTTTGGTTGTAAATTTTACGTTTTGTTAGTTTTTTTAGTATACAACATTTTTCAACAAGAATAAATTAACAGTTGATACACTTTGTAAGGTCTTTTATACGCTTATATCCACCTCATTTTTTCCACCTGGTTTTCAAGTTTTTTTTTTCAACCGTCTACTACAAGCAAAAGGTTTTCAAACGTTTTGTTTCGTCGTTGCTGTTACACGAGTTCTGTGCCAATTGTCAAAAGTTTTTTTACCTTATGTAGGATTTATATCTCACGGGTGATCCCATTTAAATTCTGTCAAGATCTGGTAATGGGATCCGTGGGAAGTTAACGGAACTCTTTAATAATTTGGAGGCGGTTAGTTTTTTTTTTCGTCTTTGCTGTTTCACGAGTTCTCCGCCAATTGTCAAATGTTTTTGTAATTCATATTTTCATAAGTAGGTTTTATATCTCAGGGGTGATCCCATTTAAATTTTGTCAAGATCTGTTCATGGGATACGTGGAACGTTAACGGAACTCCCTAATAATTTGGAGGCGGTTAGTTTTTTTTAAACATTTAACAATATAACTAACTGGCTTACATGTCATTACATATGTTTTTTTAAATTTAATTAATTATAAGAAGAAATACAGTTTTTGAAAATTAAAGCAACTATTAGAAACCTCTTAAGGTTTGTACAATAGCAGGCGAGATCGCGCGAAGCGGTCCGTAATTAAACTTACATTAGGTACGAGTATGTGCGGAGACATTTTCGATATACCTAGTGTTTTTTTAGTAGTTTCTTACATAATTTTGGGTTAGGGTGAGAATTAATTTCATCCTTAGTTAAGGTGTTTAGTACGAGCGGCACCACAAACTGGTCAATTCTCTTTCCATAAACGTTGTATGTATGCAGGCACTTCACTTGGATGTTTTGTATCTAAGTTAAGTTGCATCTCTTTCATTCGATATTATGTCAACTGTAAGAGATGTAACACCAGATTTTGTTAAATACTGCCGAGTGAGATGCCTCTACACATGCGCAGTGACTCGTGGTCGTCAAAATTGTTTAAAATCATCGATGTATTGGTTTCCAAAGGCAATCTTAGATATTTGCATTTTACCACCAATGTGACATTAATACAAAAATAATTTCATCCACAACGTGCCTTAAGACTAACCAACTTCTAGACATTTTAAAAATTTGTATTGGAAACGTATGCTCACTAAGTAACAATGAAATTAATAAAATACTTACATTTTGGATTTAATTTAATTTAATCAAAAATAAACAAGTTAAAACTCTTGAAGTAGCGACTTAAGGTTTAAGTTGGCTAGTGATCCAATCAACGTAAGGGCTAACATGTGTGTAGACGCTAGGCCAACCAGGAATTCCAATAAGTGATCGCCCGTCGGACATAATGCCAACAGCTATCCAGTTCTCAAATATTGGAATGTTGACCATCAGGGAACTACCCGAATCGGGACGGTGACCAGTTTCATTAGCTCCTCTTGCGCACAGCTGATTGTTTGTTATCCGTCGCCCAAGCCGGTTAAAGAGATGGAAGCATAATGGAATATCAACAGTTGACATCCGGGCTATACGTTTGACATCAGATTCAGCACGAGATCCAGTCTCACCCCAGCCAGCGACTTCCATGTCGTAGCCCTCAAACATGCTGATCTTCAGCCTTTCTACCGCAGGCAAACAAATAGGCCTGACGAATTCACTGAACTGTACTTCTTGTCCTAATCTTAGCAATGCAATATCATTGTATTGGTTCTTATCAGCTGGGTCGAAGTCCTCGTGAACGATTATCTGCTCCACTGGCACGTCCAGAGGAGGCATGTTGCAGTAGCCTCTATCGCAGTCTATGGAACTGGATGTATTCCATTCTCCCAAGCGCACATGAGTTAGGTTCCATGTAGATGGCATATTATTGCCTTGCACACAACTAGCAGACGTCAGAACATATTTGGAAGAAATCAGAACACCTCCGCAGTAAAAACCCCATCCATTAGGTTTGTCGAATCGTAGTAAAGCTATCCACGGATGCTCTGTAACCTTTGCAGTGTTTGTATTGTCTTGTATTCCACATATTGTGAAGTTCGGTAACAAACTAACAGGATTTGAAGATTCACCAATTCTTGATGATATACCGGTTAGAGGTTCAGGGGTTTGAAATTGTGATTGTAACACTGGTGGGCAGCAAACTTTTGGTTTATCGTTTTCACTGAAACCGCAAAGGAGTCTTCCTGTCACTTTTAACAAATTCGGCCTGTAGCCCTGTAGGAGATTGTTGAACAATCCCGAGCAAGATTCCAGGAGAATACATTCTGCGCCTCCTTTACATGTTTGCCCAAGTGCACTGTTTATCACGACCAATACAATGAAACAGAATAGTTTTTTGGACGACATATTTATCAGACTTTAATTTACTGTTACACACTTTATTCTGTGCTATCGGGCAGTTTGTGCTTGAATGACGTGATTGTAAGTTTATCAAAAGCCGGTTATTCCTAAAGGTTATCGATCTTGGTTATTTCCAAATGGAATAATAGCGTTGTTTTTTATCCCTAATAAAATTATAAATTTGAAAGTAAATCTGTTTATGTGTTACGATTTCACAGCTAAACCGATGAACCAATTTTAATAAAATTTGGTATGGAGTACTTTTATTTACCGTAAAAATGGCCAATTTAAGGGAATAGTGATAGACGAATTCTACGCGGACGGAGTCTACCGGAGCTATTATAAAAATAGTCAATCTTAATGTTATACGGTGGTACGGAACCCTTTGTGTGCAAGTTCGAGTCGCACTTTACCGGTTTTTTTATAATAGTGACGCATAATTCTGGAGTCTTAGTGAATAAGTCGATTTAACTCGTTCTAAAAAGGTTAAATCCATAAACCGACTATACTAGACTTAAACCCTTTTTCACTTGATCTTCAGGAGAGTTATACCCTTCTTCACCAGGACCCCAGAAAATTACGTTTGGTTATACACCGTGCCCGGGACGTACCCGAAGGATTTTAACCATCGATTCGAGACCCTATTTGGTAAATAATCCTTAAGATAAGGTGACAGAGTTCAAATTAAATTAACTATGGAATTGTTTTTTAAATAATAAAAATCTCGGAAATTATGTGATATTGGAGTACATGTTATAACACATTATATACTCCAAATAGGGTCTAGAATCAATGGTTAAAATCCTTAGGGTACGTCCCGGGCACGGTGTATTCTGGGGTCCTAGGTGAAAAAGGATATAAGTCTTCTGAAGATCAAGTGAAAAAGGGTTTAAGTCCAGTTTACTCTGTTCATCTATATAGCCTTTTTTATTACGAGTTAAGTCAATTTGTACCCTTTTTAACCAAGACCTCAGTATCAAGGGATATGTCCAGCAATGGACGTCCTTGAGCTGATGATGATTATATACATTTATGTACATTTTTAATTACAGATGTAGTGAGAGAGTCTCCTCTGATGGTCCTAGTGACAGACTACAACCACTTCGCCATCGCATACACCTGCAAGTACGATGAGAAGAACAAGAACCATCAGGGTAAGAGAGTTTTAATTATTCAGGTTTGTTTGGTAGTCGAGTGGAATTTCTAGGGATGGCAAATGTAAACCAATATAACCAGATCCCTTGTTTAAGAGCTGATATCTCTTAAAATGACCTACCGATTTTCTCGAAACATAGCTAAGAATCATTCCGATTAAACTAGCTTTCTTTTAAAACAAATTACTTTCAAATCGGTATATCCATTTGGGAGCTACCGATGCCACATACAAACAGATACACAGACAAACACACATAGATACACACGTGACGTTTATAACACACCTCTTTTTTTTTAGTTTGAAACAATATACTGTATGCCACGTGGAGAAAAAAGGCTTATGGCCTTTATGGCCTGTTGTTTGATCGGTAGGTAAACTAACTAATGGGCAAAAAACGTTACTAATGTTTAAAATCTCAAGAAAATGTGTCAAATTTTCGATTCCTTTTTCGAATTTTAACAATTTTAGTTGAGTTAACTACTGATCAAACAACAGGCCCGTGACTGATGACGGATGACAATTCTTGAATTTTCAGGCTTCATCTAAGCTCTTGAAGTGGCTGCTAATATCTTCTGTTTAACAAATACGAAAAACATTTCAATTTAAAGCTCAAAAATTGCTTTAGTTTCTGGGCAAATAATAATATTCAGGATTAAAACGGGTATACCATTAATTTTGCAATATGACTGATGAAATTTGCAATATAGTGGTTTACGGGGGCGAAAAATTGATTTTACAAGTTGTCATGTTCGGGAAAATTCGTTTTCAACCCAAGCAACGCTCGGTCTTCTAGGTTTTAAAATGTTGCTAGGACGTCTACCATCCCTAAAGACCTTTCACTAGACTACCAAACAAGGTAGAACTATTTTCTTCTATTAATTAAGTAGGTAACGTATTGTATCGTCATCGAGATCATTCTGGGGTTCTCGTGAAAAAGGGTATAAGCCTCCAGAAGATTAATTGAAAAAGCTGTATAACAGCATCATCTCTCGATAGATATAGTAGGGGATCCGAATAGCAGACGGCCTTCACCTAGCTGTTTATTCGATAAAAAGTATTTTATATCAAATTTAATATGCTAAGTAATATATTTATAACTGGAAAAATTCAGTCCAGTCCTTATATGATTAAAAAAACACCTGAAAAGGAACTTTTTTTTAAATTGCTATTGCTTGTTTAATAGACCAATTACATACTAATCGAAAGTATGTTGCTTAAAGAACATGCAAACGTTAGGTTGACTATTTTTTCCCATCTTAACTGGTAGGTAGGTAAGTCGGTACTTATAATTTGCACTAAACCTAACGTTTGCATATTCTATAGGCTTCATACTTTCGATTAGTATGTATTTCGATTAGTGAGAGCGCCAAGCTCTCACTTCGTTCGACTGCCAGAAATATCTCGGGTGGTCACTTTCAACCCTTGGTTATTAATCTACTAATGTTAGTGGTGGTTGGGTCAAACGATATTGCTTTTCACCTGTTGTGGTATTATTTTTAAGTCGGAAGCCATTACTGTCAAGTAAATAAGAGCTGTTTTAACGTTGACAATACGATAACATGGTTTTACCCAGTAGGATGAAGGCTCTTGGTGTGATAGCCTTTTATGGCGTTAAAATATTTTTTCTGGAATTATGGACAAAATTTCTTGGAATCCATTGTCAATATTAATGTTATCAATCGTAAAATAACAGTTATAGCATCAGATTTTATTCAAATAAACGTTTTATCTATCTATCTATCTATCAGATTCGACTATTTAATTTTATGAAGGATTTGAAAAACGTGACAGATTTAACACGAAGAATTATGATCTTTTTGACGACGCGCTGGCCTACCTAGTTGGTAGTGACCCTGCCTACGAAGCTAACGGTCCTGGGTTCAAATCCCGGTAAGGGCAGATATTTGTGTGATGAGCGCGAATATTTGTTTCAGAGTCATGGATGTTTTCTATGTATTTAAGTATTTATTTTTGTATATAAGTATTTATCGTTGTCTAGTACCCATTGTACAATCCTAGAGCTTAGTTTGGGACTAGGTCAATTGGTGTGACATTGTCGCCTGATATTTATTATTTTATATTTTAGTCCTTTATAACAAAACTTATAATAATTAACATTTGGGCAAATGCGAGTCGGATTTATGTAATACATATTTTTTTCTAATTAAAGATTTAATTGATTTTCAATAGGAATTATTTCTCTTTTTATTCGAGTCAATTTCTCAAGGCAAGTCAAAGTAAGTTTTCACCAGATTTTACTAATTTATTAAAAAAAGTATTTGCCTGACCTTGATACAAGCACATAAATCGAGGTTAAGGTTTTATTATTTCCAATGAAATGATGATCGCCTATGATATCACGTCATTTCGATAAATACGTGAATTGGATTAGTTATTTTCTGCGGTATCAGATTATGTTGATAACGTAGATGTTGTGGGTAATCCCCTTCCAAAGACATCATTATACTATTACCGCTGTTATACGTGTAAAAAATACAAGTTAATAGTTTTTTTTCCATTAAGCGTTTAGCCTATGATAAAGATAAAGATAAAGAGACATTTTTTTTTAATTGCAGTGACCCTGCCTATAAAGCTAGCGGTCCCGGGTTCGATTCCCGTAACGGGTCAATAATTGTTTGATGAGCGCGATTATTTGTTTCAGACTCTTGGGTGTTTGCTATGTGTGTCTCTACATAAGTACATTTATTGTTATTTCGTAGGTACCCATAGTACTAGCCCAGAGCTGAATCTTTTTCCAGGCATAGTACATTTCACCGATCACATTCATGTCGCTCAAAATTTAACTTAACTACCTTCATTTTAAGACACAAATTTAATTGAACTTTCCTGAAATATGACTTCATGGATCAATATTCTTCAGGAAGTGTTTCTATTCCTGGCTCTATTCCATTTCTTGTTTGTATCCTTACTTTAGCAAGGCCTGGAAAAGGGTTAAATTAGGACTAGGTCAATTAGTGTGCGACCCTAGATATTTATTTTTTATTTACGTAATTATTTAATACGGTATTTAGGGCAGTACTTATATACTGATCTTTAGTAAGATACCCGTTTAAGGCTGTCTTCCCACTGAGGCGGGGAAGACCGGAGTCAAGCAGAATGGAGCTGCAAAAAGAGGTAGGTCATAAACTAAGGCAGAGATAAGTGGTAGGTGATTCCACTGAGGCTACGAGCGGAATGAGCGGAGCGGTGTCGAGAATAGTGATAAGTGATTGCATTGAGGCGGAGACGAGCGGAGCGGAGCCATGACAAGTGATACCTAGGTGATTCCACTGAGGCGGGGACTAGCTGAGACGAGCGGAGCAGGGCTGTGAAAATCGGTAGGTGATTTCTCTGAGGCGGAGACTAGCGGAGACGAGTGGAGCGGGGCTGTGAAAAGTGGTAGGTGATTCTACTGAGGTGGAGACTAGCGGAGACGAGAGGAGCGTGGCTGTGAAAAGTGGTAGGTGATTTCACTGAGGAGAAGACTAATGGAGAGGATTGGAGCGGAGCTGTGAAAGTGGTAGGTGAAAACATTTTTCATACAAAGCCTTCGTTGGCGACTGTTCTTTTATACACAATCATCATTAACTTAAAGAGATCAACCTCATAAGTTCAAACACTTTGGGTCTACGTTAAGTACAGCACAGATCTCCACCTTCTGACTCCATTCTCCATATTCACGTATATTTTGTCTATGTTGACATACATAATTATACCTTTTTTTTTGATTTGTCAACTGTTGCCTCTTTGCTGTTTTTTATATGCGGCTATATTGGGCCCATTCCATTGAGTTGACGAGCCAAGAGATGATGCCAGCAGGTGCCACAGTTTCATTCATAGTTACAGTTCACCAGTTTATAATCCAAAAAAAAGGTCCCAATCTACTTAAATACTTCTACAGTGTAAACTCAGGAAAATAGTTAGTTCCATTAACTATATTATTTCTAAATTAAAGTCGTCTAAAAGGCCTCTGTGTGTTAGCTTTGGCTCTTTGTACGTCTTCCAAAGGTCTAAGACCCCTTTAACCTCATAACTGGTAAGATTTACAATACTTTGAAAATATACATATTTTGCAATTTTCTGACAATATTGGGACCCTAGTGAAGTTTTTTGAAGATTAAATGAAAAAGGGTACATAGGTAGTAGCGTTGCCAGATATTTTTTTGATCAAGACGGGATTTTGATACTTTTTGAGTGAAAAAAGCGGGATTCTTTCGTCGAAAGCGGGACATAGTAAAAAAAGTACCTATATAATCGGAAGTTTTTAAATATTTATCTTTTTACTTGAGTTTTAAATTACGTTAAGGTGACAATAGATAGCAAAAATAGCGATAGAAAATGTATTTTAATAAAAATATGTTTTTTTAAATCAGATTTACCTTATCGTTAGGTAGTTGAGTCGTCTTCGTCTTCTGAATAAAAAAAAAGAACGGTCCAGTTATCCCCGAAAAGCGGGACTGAGTCTGTCCCGCGCGGGACATTTAATTTTGATTTAAAAATCGGGACGTCTGGCAACGCTGATAGGTAGGTAGGTATGTCTAGTACTCCTTGTATGATTTAGGTACACGGGACCACCTTAAAATTCTCATATATTTTTCCGAATTATTTTTCTCCCCATTTTCATTTTCCCGAGAGCTATTTTAGATTAAATGCGTAATTTAATTACGGAGGTTAGGTTAGGTTTTATTTATTAGCGATATCAAAAGATTCGGAATTGTGAAAATTCGGTATTCTGATCGATTCGGAATTATGACTCTTCGGAATTATGTATGTAGTACTAGTTTCCTTTTTTTTAGTACGAGTTAAATCGACTTACGCCCTTTTCCACTATACAACACCGACTGTGGATAACTTACCTCTTTGACCAAAAGTCAAAAGTCATTAATTTCACATTTTGTATACAAGTTTTAGTGATAGTTTTAGTAATATACATTCTAAGGCCCATAATACGGCTTAAACTGTCAAATTGAAACCCTTCCACTGAATGCAACTTGGCAGGTTTTATTATGTCATTTATAATACGTGCTCTGTTCTAAGTTTCTACAGACCCTGTTTCGGTGTACAATATCATACTCCATTTGTTTAATTATTTAACTAAATGTAAACAAAAACCCACGTGATATAGTCGTCAGCCAATAGATGAAAGGGCTATAATTTTCTGGGTTCAACAAATTACTCTTGACGTGTTATGATATCCTAATCTATACTAGTATTATAAAGCTGAAGAGTTTGTTTGTTTGTTGGCTTGAACGCGCTAATCTCAGGAACTACTGGTCCGATTTGAAACATTCTTTCAGTGTTAGATAGCCCATTTATCGAGGAAGGCTATAGGCTTTATATCATCACGTTAGCGTTAGCCCAAAGTTACTATTCCACGGGGACGAAGTCGCGGGCAGAAGCTAGTAATATTATAAAATGAGAAATTTTCTGTTGGTTTGTTGATTCGGATGAAATTTGAATTGAAGGTAACTTAAATGAAACTTACTAAAAAGTTCCCGAGGTAATAATGATAATCAAGATCTACGCGGTTGAAGTCACGGGCAGAAGCTAGTTGTTAATATCTTGGCCGCCATTACTGTCAAGTACATAAGGCTATCGTAAAGTTGACAATACGATAACATGGTTAGTTCATAGGTCATAGTTCAATTTATTGATAATAATAATTAGGTACATGTCAAGTAAATCTTTCTTATTATATAAAAATACAGTGTGTTATCCTAGCTTTTTTAAAGGAGGTTAAAATAACGTATATCTGTAACGTAAACATGACATTAATTTAATTAATAAATGAATTTTCAGGCTTTGTTAACTTTCTAACAAAAATTTTAATTGCCAGCAATGTAAAACACAGCAATTTGACAAGTGTTAAATGACAGTCGACGGATACTTTGATTGTTATGATTTGCCCCCGTACCACGACATGCCTCGTACTACAACAGCGATACTGATAATGACGAACACGCAGCACATGCACTACATTAAAAATGGACAGTATCTAAGAAAATTAATTGTGAAGTTATTTTAATTATTTTTTAAATGATAATACTTGCAAACACTTGCTAAAGCAACATATTATCGGCAGTTTTAATAAATGCGCGCATGCCGGTAACACACTGTATAATGATGATTTTAAAATAATTTTAACACTAATTGGTAGTACATAGGTTATAGTACACATTGATTTCATGAAAATAGATGTCTGTAGTCATAGAATGCCTTCTCTACAAGCCATTTCTTAAGCCTGCATTGAAATGTCGACAGAGTATTTAAAGCGATAATATCGTCAGGAAGGTGATTGTATTTTAGGTCCCATAACCTGTGTGAGTTTCTTCGACTTAGTGAGTCGGTGCGCCACGGGCGGCGCCGCGTCCTGAGTTTCCTGGGGATCCGGTATTTTGGAGACGCGTATTTGGCTCGCACGTACATTGCCACTTGCAGTATCATAGGGACGGCCAGGTCAGGATAACTAGGGATCTAAAAAAGGGTTGTACGGAGTCTGTTTGGGCGATACGTACAATCGCACGTACGGAACGTTTTTGAAGACGAAAGACTCTCCCTTATCCACTAGCCCTACACCAAACAGCAAGTGTAAGTGTACCGAGGCGAAGTAGCATGTGCGAACCATCTCGCGAGGCACCACACAAGCCAGTCGTCACCAAGTGAAGCAAGCCGCGGATAGCTTGCCGCATGGCACTCTCGAAATATTTTTTTCCGAATTTGATAAACACGAATTTCAGAATTCCGATTTTGAAATTTCCGAATCATTACTATTCGGAATTTTAGTTTCACGAAGCATCACAATCACGATTTTTTTAAATTCCGAATATTCACATTTTCGAATTATTAAAATCCCAAAAAATATTTTTCCGAATATTCCTATTCCAAATCCCGAATATTCATTATTCCGAAATTTCAAAATAAGCGCATGGTTCCATACTTCCGAATTTTACATTACCGATCTGGTTTGTGAAGTTTGGAATTCAAATATTCGGAATTATAATTTTCGTAAAAAGTAAAATTCGGAATTGTCAACATTCGTAAATATAATTTTAATACTCGGTTATATAAAATTCGAGATTTTGAAAATTCGGCCTTATCGGTATTGTAAAAATTCGGAATTATAAAATTCGGTATTTTCAAATTCAGAATTAAATAATTCGAGATTATAGGTTCCCCTTGCCGCACACTTTGTCAATATGAGCCGCCCAAGTAAGGCCCCTATCTAATTCGAATCCAAGGTAGGTCTTGTTCGTTACTTGGTCAATCTTGGTGTCATATGCGACGACTGATAGAGGTCTTACTTGCCGGTCCGAGAAGTCAAAGTTTATGACCTGAGGTTTGTTGGCGTTAAGAATGAGATCATCACATCAGACAGCCGTCGCATTGATTTGAAGTTCGAGTGCATCATACGTCGGCGAGATAATAGGTCATTCCAAAGGTTATATGGTTTTACCTGGTAGAATAGAGGCCCAGAATAATAATACTACGCCAAAGCTCAAAAATACGTTTTGATTGTCTGTTTAACAGTGACACGTGGTGTGCGTAGTTTACGTGTGGTAAATGGGGTTTCGTTTTTTTTTGTCAAGCTTAATTCAACATCTGTTTTTTTTCTTTCAGATTCCGTCTGGATTCTATCCCGAACCAAGACCCTCGAAGGTGAAGCCAAGACTGCTGTTGATAACTACATCAAGGCTCACTCCAGCGAATTTGATGCTGCCAAGCTGGTAGTGACTGACTTCTCGGAAGAAGCCTGCAAGTTTACCAGCTCCAGTCCGGTCAAAGAGCCTGCCAAGCCCCGTTAAGGGAATTTAGTCGATGTATTGCAATATTAGGTGGAAGAGTTCTTTCATAATGGTGTCTTTGTAATTTTTATTAATAGTTCATTGTCTAAAAAACATGCAATACCAATTTGTTATCCGGTCCTGTAGCGAAATGTAGATTTATATCTTCTTAGTTCATTTCTAACTCCTGTTTAGATACATAATTATTAATGTGATAATAAAACATATAGATAGTTATTGACAAAAACTAAATTTGTAATATTCTTCCACGTACAAAATAAAAAAATTATTACATTTGATTGTTTTCATTTAGTTCAACTACGAGGTAATAATTGAGCCACAATAGAACTTTGTGGTAGGAAGTCAGTAACAAAGATTAACCGGATTAGATGTGATGTGACAGCGGGTCTAAATCGGTTGATCTAAAAAAAATTGGCCTATTTCTGTTTCGCATCATATTTTTTTGCATACCAACGTTCCGTCTAATGATTTAAATGTCAAAAATCGAATCATTCGAAATTGTTTTGCATAATATTGTTTGGTCGAAAAATTGTTTAGTATAACATTTGTTTGGAATAACTTTTTTTTGTCGAATGATTTTTTGGTATAACGTTGACCGTGAGGCGAAGTCGACGGAGCTTCGCTTGGTGGAGCTCCTATTCCGCGTAGTTGTGGCGCTTCGCGCCTTGACACAATTCTAACCTAACCTAACCTATAGATTAGTTGAGACCTTGGTGTTTTATACTGGGAGGGGCTTCGACCAAACAATATTATGGATTTAGCCTTTTAGTAATTAAAATTTTAGACAAAACAATTTTAGACCAAAAGTGCTTTAGTACAAAAAATATGTATGCAAAAAATCTTTATGTTAAAAAAGAAGTATGCCATTCAATATTATAGGAAACATTTTCGACCAAAAAGTTTTAGCACATATAATTTTAGGTCAGTCGAAGATCATCTTGTGACAGCATATGCACAGCATGTTAAAATTGTCATAAACTAGCGACCAGCCCTCGCTTCGCATCGGTTTATGTGACACCCATACAACCCATACAAAAACCAGATTTTTTAGGTGTCCTAATTCAAACAACCGTATGGTTTCGTAATGTCCGTCTGTCCGCGCTAAAGCTACAATTTGTCATAATTATTGATACCTACATTTAAATTACGGGTTACCTTGGTTTCGGCAAAATATGTTTGCCAAATTGTATCGTTTCCCAACCGTTTCATTTGCCAACCCGCTTTATCTTCTGTAACCGTAAATATTTCAGGATTTTATAAAATCTACCTAACCTATAGGGTTCTACACGATGGTACTGAAATAAATCCTGAAACATTTACAATTACAGGAAGAAAATGGGTTGGCAAATGAAATGGTTGGGAAACGACAAAATTAAAATCAAAATCAAAATATTTATTCAGTAAATACATGTTTAGTCAAAAAAAAATTGGTCAAACGACAGGCTCCCTTAAATTACGCCGAAAATAATTCGTCTTCGAGTACTTTCCACACAAGTAAAGCATAAAAACGTAGTAAGGCCTCAGAACACAACCGAGACCCTACAGAGCCGAGAAAAGTAAAACAGGAACATTGGTGATATTTCATGAATTCAGTAACGAACTTGGTTTCTGAAATTTTCATTTATTACACTGTATTTAGATCTCTGTCTAGCACTTGAGAATGTCTGTAATTGAATTCCTTGATGATATTAACTAAAATTATAAATATAAATCGTGGATAATTCTTGCTTTTCCTAAGCGTGATAAAAGGACACGGGCACATAGGCCATTATGTTATTCTCCTAGGACTTACTTTCCAATAATTATTAACCGACGAATTTAAATTCTCCCTCACAGCAAGCAAACAATATTTTAAGGCGTGCTTTCTCAACCTTATAGGTTTTTTGTAATTATGAGTTTACTCATTCGATCGACCGAATGACAAAAAGCTGTTTTCAATAGAATAATCCTAGCGGTACGCCAAAAAATGCT
Organism: Acleris literana; assembly: GCA_946894065.1. Classification (NCBI taxonomy): domain Eukaryota; kingdom Metazoa; phylum Arthropoda; class Insecta; order Lepidoptera; family Tortricidae; genus Acleris; species Acleris literana. Next base: position 4,227,777 of record OX335685.1, on the reverse strand, counting down.
GCAAATGGTCGTAAAGGCATGAAAATTGGAACGATTGATCTTTAGGCCATAAGAATCAATTTGACCCGTAGTACGGGAAAAAAACAAAAAAGGAGACGAGTTATGACGTCATCTTTATTTTGTGTGGGAAAAAAACAATTGTTCTGAAACCTATCGTGTGTGGTATCTAATGAAAGGACTTACTAAGCCGATTTTAAAAATATATCACATCATTATGATTTAAGTCACTTGTTTTAAATTAAAATTAAGTAAAACCATTTTCAAAACATACCAAGTTTGGGCTCCTCCAGATATGATACGGTTGAATCATTATTTGTAAAATATACCTAAAATGATACGTAATAGCCTCATTTCCAACCCCAAGAAAGCAATTTTGAAAATGCTTACATTTAGTATCTTTTTATAATTTTTTAATTGTGATAAGGTCACAAGTAGTTGAAAAATGTATAAAAAGTTCGACTTTAGACACTGAGGATGATAAATATTAATGCAAGAGGAGTTTTCAATCATATTCATATTATTTACTAGCTTTCGCCCACGACTCCTTCACAGGACAGTTCCCGAGGGAGCATCGATAAACGACTTCTACGCGGACAGAGTCGCGGGCGAAAGCTATTAAATAATATAAATATGATTGAAAACTCCCCTCGCATTAGTATTTATCATCCTCAGTGTCTAAAGTCGAACTTTTTATACATGTTTCAACTACTTGTGATTTTATCAAATTTTGTAATATTTAAAAATTATAAAAAAATACTAAATGTAAATATTTTCAAAATTGCCGTCTTAGGGTTGGAAATGAGGCTATTATGTATCATTTTAGGTATATTTTACAAATAATGATTAAACCGTATCATATCTGGAAGAGCCCAAACTTGGTACGTATGTTTTGAAAACGGTTTTTATTTTAATTTAAAACAAGTGACTGAAATATAATGCTGTGATATATTTTTAGAATCGGCTTAGTAAGCCCTTTCATTAGATAATACTAACCCTTATTATTAACTTAAAATATATTTCTATTGTATTACAGAGCTATCAAGGCCACTACCCACGATCAGTTTTAACTGTCAGTCATCACCGAACTATTTCAACTGCTATTAAAAACTAAGCATGAAAGATAAATTAGGATAAAAAACTGAAAGATTTTATTCTACGTATCTTTGGCTATCTATGTATCTGTGTATCCGTGTGTATGTCTGTAAGATCGCAGTCGTCCCTAAACGGATGGACCAATTTGGACGGTAATCAAAAAAAAAAGTTTATCTACACTCATATCATAAACCAGCATTACCTTACTAGCTGTTAAATTTGGAAGATGTTCCAAATTTGGATCTCATTACCTTACAACATTCGATAACGTAATTTCAAAATTACTTTACAGCTGTCATCGCTGTCACCTACTACCACAGGTAAGGTAATGCTGGTCATTTGACTTTCGGCTTCTGAACCCATCTTAGAGTAATTATAATATGTGTGTAGATAAAGTATTGTACGAGACTCTGCGTAATTAGCATTACGCAACCGTCACTTACTATTACTATTATATAATATTATGGTTAGCTCGGCTTAAATCTTTATCTGCCGTTTTAGCAGCACAGAAAGTAAGAGTCGAAATTCTACCGCAATACCAACGAAGGAAGCTAACTGCAATGTAGTAGTCGGAACATTCTATACTCTACTAGTATTTGATAACAATTTACAATGTTTAACTAGCTACCTGGATATAAAGGCTATAATGGGGCTTTTTATCGATTTATTATAGCAGTTTAGTGAAAATTACAGTCAAAACTGATCGTCTGTAGCCGCTATTACACACTTAACGTTTTAAACATCACCAAAAAGTACCCGGAAAGAAATCCGTTTCGATTGTTTGCGAGAATTGACATTCGGCTTCTGAGAATTCCTTGAAAACAAATGATTGTCTATGTTGTGCCAGGTCGGGGTATTTTGAAAGTGCATCTTCTACTTTCCTCAAGGATTCTCCTTCCAATTTTTGTTTGTTCCTTGATAGCACCCACGAAAACACTGTAACAAAACAATATAAAAAAATACATTATCAAGATTGAATATGAGTGTAGTTACTAGTGCAGGGTCCGTCCGGATGGCTACCACCATCTTATCGATTAACCCACCGCCAAGCAGTAGTGATCGCATTGCTGTGTTCCGGTGTGGGGATAAGACAACCGGTAAAATTACTAGCATAGAGGCGTTCCATCTTAGTCCTCAGGGTTGGCAACGCATTTGAAGTCTTAGGATTGCAGTTGTGAGATTGTAGTCTTGAGATTTCAAATGTCTATGGGTCTCAGATACCACTTACCATCAGGGGCAAATAAAGCTACAAGTTACAATTTTACAGGTCTAAACTGGCAACACTGCTCAAATGGCTGGTTGTCAATGGTCGAGGTTGTGTCAAATGGAAACTTGTAACCTGTAAATTGTAATTTGTAGCTTTATAAAACAGGCCCCAGGTGGCCTCAGTGCCCGCGTACTTTCTCCTGGCCATAAAATAAATAAAATAAATAAATAACTTCCATATATAGTATGTTTTTACAGCGTTCCATGAGGCACTGATGGTACTGGGTGAAATTCAGCGCTGTAGGTGTCTGATACCTCAGCATTTTGCTGAGCCAGTGTCCGTTTTACTCCCGCGAGGTTGCGAGATTGTGTGCTATCCCTGTTGCCTTCACTGTTTTCTTTAATCATGTGTATATTTGTGTGTCTTATGATGAATACATGTATTTCTTCTTCTTTTTCATCTTACTTGTATGAAATATTGGACACCTTAAGCCACGTACTCACTAGCGAGCCGTAACTGTTACTGTTGCACGTAAAATCGTGATGCGTACGCGGCTCGCGAGCCTGTTTTCTACTACAAGCTCATTACTGTAACTGCTACGGCTGCTACTTTGACGACACTCTGGCCTAGCTGGTAGTGCCTACGAAGCTAGCGGTCCCGGGTTCAAATCTCGGTAAGGGCAGATATGTGTGTGATGAGCGCGAATATTTGTTCCCGAGTCATGGATGTTTTCTATGTATTTAAGTATATATTTCTCTATGTAAGTATTTATATCGTTGTCTAGTACCCATAGTACAAGCCTAGACCTTAGTTTAGGACTAGGTCAATTGATGTGACATTGTTCCCTGAAATTTATTATATTATTACAGTAACAGCTCGCTAGTGAGTTTTTATCAAGTCTAGAGAGGCTTTATCAAGTCCTACTACAGCGCCTCTATTCTAGGCGGTAAAAACGATATCGTAGTTTGCCTGTTATGGTATTGTTATGACGTCAGCCGCCATTACTGTCAAGAAAATAAAAACTATCAAAACGTTGACAATTGGGTTATCCCATAATTTTGTAATGTATAGTGATTCAAAAACCATTTCGAGAAAAAGGGTTGTAGAACCATTCTCTGTTATCAGATTATTTTACAAAATTAGTATTCAATAGTTATTTCTAATTTATCATTTGACATTATTTGACCTGTAATGTAGTGACGTCACGATCTTCATTGGTAAGGTGTGTCTAATCTGTGATCAACCATAGTACTGCACATAATATGAGTCCGAAATGCAGTAATATATAATAATGTATATCGAATTTTGTCTTATTTATTTCTGTTTTATTTTAACCCTTATTAAAATTAAGACAATTTTTAACTGTATATAAACATGACAGTGTGAGATCTTTAAAAAAATGGAATGATTAAAATACAAGTCCGTTTTGGAACCTCCGCCCGTAGGCTAGTCTGTGGGTGAAATTGTTAAACTCAAAAAACGGCTGAGGGAAATTACATGACTTGACATTGACATTTTACGTGATCTGACAGAAACGCGTACTCTCAAACGAATTCAATAGTTTTAAAGCATGTCTCAAACAAACCAACTTGTAGTGACGTCATAAAGCCATTTTCTTTAAAAATTTAAATAAATTAATATATTGATTGAAATGCAAAAACCGTGAAATTAGTGTCTTCAATTTTTATTTAAATAATAAATAAAAACTAGGGGTATTTTTTTTTGGGATAACCCAATTCGATACGAGGGCCACACTGAAAGTTTTGCGTAACTTGGAAATAAAACAATTTATAACTATAATTATACATTTATTGCTTCTCAAAATATTCGCCATTACATTTAATGCATTTATTCATACGCTCAAACCATTTTTCGAAGCACGAGGCCCAATCATTTAAGTCCATGTTTTCAACGTGTTGGTTGAACGTCGTCACTGCTTCTTCGGGGGTCTTAAATATAAAACCTCTCATCAAATCCTTGATTTTGGGGAAAAGGTAAAAATCGCAAGGTGCTAGGTCTGGACTATAAGCAGGATGAGTCACAATCTCCACCTTTTCCGAATCCAAAAATGCCTTTGTCTTCTTCGCGGTGTGAGGAGACGCATTGTCATGGTGCAAGAGGATACGGCTTCTTGGTCGTCTCTCGCGAACCTTTTGAAAGACATTAGGCAGACAAATGGTTGTGTACCACTCGGCATTAACTGTTCTTTGATTACCTAATGGCACACTAGAAATAAGACCTGTTTTTGAAAAAAAACAAGCAATCATCTGCTTGCCTACGCTTTTTGCTTGGTGAACTTTTGTTGGCCTGCGGTCACCTTCAAAGACCCATTCACATGACTGTTGTTTTTTTTCCGGATCGTAGCAATATATCCATGTCTCGTCTCCTGTTACTATATCATATACGGCATTTGAACGCCCGTCGTTATACTTCTGCAGCATTTCTTGGCACCAATCAACACGGGCCTGTTTCTGAGTTGATGTCAGTTCATGGGGAATCCATCGACAACAAAGCTTCCTGACTTTTAAATATTCTTGTAAAATTTTTTGAATTTGGCTCATACCAATCCCTAATTGTCCACGAATTTCGTCATAGGTGACTCGCCGGTTTTCTTCTATTAGTCGCCGGACAGCAGCCACATTTTCTCCAGTGACCGCGGTGGACGGCCGACCTTCACGAGAATCGTCATTAAGTGAACTCCGGCCTCTATTAAATTCTGCGTACCACCGTCTCACAGTGCTCAAATGTGGTGCTTCAAGCCCAAAAGCATTTTGAAGGCGAACACTACATTCTTGCGGAGAAAGAGAACATTTAAAATCGTAAAAAATCATTGCCCTAAAGTCTTTTCGCGTCAATTCCATTTTTAGTGCCAATTCGTCACTTTAAAACGTCAGAAAAAAACAAATTACGATCAGTTTCCCGACAACTTTTATTTAATTCCATAGACAATGAGCTATATTTTTGAAAATGATATAATTCTAAATTCAAATGTTTATGAGTGGCCAGGAGTGCAAAACTTTCAGTGTGGCCTAAGTAACAGATCAAATACGATATTGTTTTTACCGTTTTGCATAGAGCCGCTGCTTGGTGTCATTCATTATTTATTGCAAAGACGTCACACGAGCGCCTAAGCCACCTGATGGTAAGTGGGATCTCAGATCCAATAACATTTGCATTCTCAAGGCTACAATCTTGAGACTGTAATCCTAAGACTGCAAATACGATGCCGACCCTGAGGACTAAGAGGGGATGTCTCTATGCTAGTAATTACACCGGTTGTCCTACTATCCCGGATTGGCGATAGGTTAAAGAATATGATGGTGGTAACGATCCGAACGGATCCTGTACAAGGTCCTACCACAACTCTGTGGCTCCAGTGAAAAAGGTTACAAGTCTTCTGAGGCTTTAGTAAAAAGGGTATAGTTAAGTCAATTAAACTCTCTACATAAATTTACCCTTTTTTATTACAAACTAAGCGACTTGTCTATTCGGTGAATGAGTATCGCGCTGTTTGATCAAAACAGTATCAACTCAAAATAAACTGTATTTTTTAAATCGACTTTAATACCAATGTTTTTGGACTTAAAACAAAACTAATACTTTTTGAGTTGATACTGTTTTGATCTAGTACGGTATGGAACTTGACTTGTAAATGAGATTGACTTGTTTTTTATTGTACTTTGTATTTGTGTCGACTTTTACCTTTACTATAGTTATTTAATTCTATTTCTGACGACCTCAATGTAACTGCATATAATTCTGGGGTCCTAGTGAAAAAGGGTATAAGTCTTCTGAAGATCAAGTGAAAAAGGGTTTAAGTCTCTTATACTCAGGCTTTTTTTATGCCCTTTTTTAGTACGAGTTAAGTCGACTTATAACCTTTTTCACTAGGTCTCCAGAATTTGACATGTCATGTAATTTATACTGTGTTATATAGAGTAATAAAATCTGAATCTGAATCTCAATCTTGCATCTATTTTTACTAACGCCACAGAATTAAAATGTCGTCTTTAATTAGAATCCTTCATTTCACGTGGATAAATTATTGATAAACAGAGCTCGGAATAGGTAGTGCCTATTTACCTAAACTTTGCGGGAGGACATAACTAAGAGTGGTTAAAACCACTAAAAATAATTATTTCTTATTATTGAATGCGGGATTTCCCGGGATTCACTGTATTACTCTAAAGGCTTAATACATTTAACTTCACTTCTAAATCAGGGTCGCAAACTGCAGGTAGTAAGTACACAGCTGAAGTGTCGGCTACATCTGTTTTTGTTGAATACATTCTATATGATATTATAATTCTATTTAAATCAACAAAATATCAAATTTAAGGCTCCCTTTGATTCAATTTGATCTATATTATATTGTTTTATGACTGATTGTTATTTCAAGATAAATAAATAAATAATATGCAATATAGCAAGATTTATAATTAAAGCTAAATGTATTAAGCCTTTAGAGTAATACAGTCAATCCCGGGAAATTCCGCATTCAATAATAAGAAATAATTATTTTTGGTGGTTTTAACCACTCTTAGTTACGTCCTCCCGCGAAGTTTAGGTAAATAGGCACTACCTATTCCGAGCTCTGTTGATAAACAATCAGTATTGATACAGTCTTTAATTTCAAATTAAATATAATGAAATTATACCTATCTACGGTTTTTATGTTAACTATTTCTGCTATGGTACTATCTAGATTTTTTCAGTGGTTGTTGGACCTTGTGCAAAGTCCGTCCATCTGTTATCCATTAACCTACAACCAAGCAGCAGTGTTCACATTGTTATGTTCCGGTGTGGGGAACAGACACCCGGTGATATTACTGGCATAGAGGCATTCCATCTTACTCCTCAGGGTTGGCAACGCATTGCGTTGTCAGGATTACAATCTTTTCATTATACCTTTGGGTCACAGATCCCAATTACCATGAGAGGCCTGTTTTATAAAGCTACAAATTACAATTTACAGGTTACAAGTTTTCATTTGACACAACCTCGACCAATGACGACCGGCCATTTGAGCAGTGTTGCCAGTTTAGACCTGTAAAATTGTTACTTGTAGCTGTATAAAACGTGCCCCAGGTGGCCTGTGTGCTCGATTGCCCGATTGCCATAAAAAAAAATGCGAAAAAGAAAGTTGTACCGTAGTGCGTTTTTATTTTCTTGTTATACGTCTTGCAGGTGTAGGCGATGGCGTGGCTCTCGTAGTCCGTGGACAGAATGAAGAATGGGTACTGCAGCACCGTGTCTGGAAAAACAAACAAAACTATAAGAGAGGGTATATAGCTGTCACTTTCACACGTCATAGAGCAAAAGTGACAGCGATACGAAACGCGCGACTGCTTCGTTACAAAAGTCGTACCACACGGCGACTTTAATTGTTATGCCACTATGGAACCCTGTCGCATAAGGTTAATCATTAATTTAAGCGTAATTTATGTCATGTGGTTTGACGCTGCCATTATGACAGGGTTCCATAGTGGCATAACAATTAAAGTCCTTGACTGTACCTCCCTTAGATAGATAAATATCCAGAGCTGATAATTATCTCGTAAACGGCCCAACCAATTTTCATGAAACATAGCTAAGAACCACCGCTAGAAATCCTGCTTTCAAATAAAAAAACCCGCAACCAAATCGGTTCACCGGTTTAAGAGCTACGGTGCCACAGACGAACACACTCATAGCGGTTAAATTTTGCCACTCCTTTTTTTGCGTTGTTTGTCGGTTAAAAACAATTATTAAGAGACCCCAATGTAGTATCGCGATCGTTAATTTGTGACTCATTTCAAGAAAAATAGGCTTGAAGTCGTCAATGTCAGTAGAGATGCCAAATCATTTGTAACTTATAGGAGACTCAACCTTATTGTTGTAGAATTTAAGTTCGTGACTGTATGTGGTGGACAACTCACTCTTTTTCCAGGCCATTTCTTTTTAACAATTAAAACATTAACAAATACGACCCAGGGCAGCTGTCACCAAAAAAAATTTTTTACATTATAGATTTATGATTTTTTAAGTAGGTAACAATTAAATGCGCACGCAACAATCACACAACAACAAAGTTAACCGGAATAGATCGCTTAAAGGGATAATTTCCCCTTTGTACTACTTTTAATTCTGTTAGTTTAATATTTTTGTAATGTAAGAACTACACCTAAATGGTCGTAATAAAAGTACTAATATCCAAGAATAGTTTTCATGTGAAAATTCTTGTACAACGTGCATCACATCCCGACCTCCCTGGCAGATCCCGCTATCTGCGTCTGCTGTGATGCCTGCCTTCTAAGCCCTGCCAAGATGCATTACGCTAACTAGTGTTTCTATTCGTTTCGTTTTTAAACCAATGGCGTCACCGGTAGATGACGTTACACGAAGAGTCACGTGATATAACAGTGACGCGATTGGTTTAAAAACGAAACGAATAGAAACGCTAGTTAGTGTAATGCATCTTAGCTAAGGCCTCTGATTTATAATCGCACAATAGCTAAAAATGCTGTTTATTTTAATGTTAATTAATGGCTTTCACTCCTAAGCCTCTATTCTATGACGTTAAACTGTTTTACTTTTGACATAATAAGTATGTTATGGTATTGTTTACTCAGACGCAATTACTGTCAATTAAATAAGAGGTATAAAAACGTTGATAAATACGATGACAAGTCAAAAGCAATATTGTTTGTCGTCATTTAAATAGGGGTGTATTAAGGTGTATTTCGCTTGTTTCTAGTTTTTGATAGACACTCCCATGGAGAAATAAGTCGTCACACGCGAGGAAAAATATTGTTTGGATAAAGAGTATTTTCTCTTGTCGACCAAACAGAAGCACAGGGAGTTAGCTGGGGCACGTTTTATAAAAGTACAAGTTACAATTTTACAGGTCTAAACTGGCAACACTGCTCAAATGGCTACTCGTCATTGGTCGAGGTTGTGTCAAATGGAAACTTGTAACCTGTAAATTGTAATTTGTAACTTTATAAAACAGGCCCCTGGATTTTTTTTCTGTCATTGTAACATCTGCAGCTGATATGCATACTATATTATTAGTTTTACTTGATCTTATTAAGTGAAATCCTCGTGTGGTTGCCGAGTTAGAATAGTGCCACTCCATGTCTTCCCGTGGATGTCGTAAGAGACGACTAAGGGAATAAAGGCTTGTAGTACTGTTAGGCGATGGGCTTGCAACCTGTCACTAATACGCTGGTAAACATCTTAGCCTAATTGTGCAAATTGTGGTTATAGAATTATCAACAAGTTTTTAGAGATGTTTGTCATTCTGTAGCTCTGCCTACCCCACTCTGGGAACGAAGGCGTGAGATTATGTATTAAGTGAAATATCATATTTAATTTGAGAACAATAAATGTCTTCAACCTTAAAACTAGATTTACAAAATCACCAAACTTACCAGAATTCTCGTAGCTAACGATGAGCTTAGCCTTATTCTCAGCGTCGAAGGTCGGGTCCACTCTGGCCTGGTACGACTTCTGGGTTCGGATGCCCTGGTCATTACTGATGTACGTTTCCTTCAGGGTGAAGCCCAAGTTGTCCTCAAAAAAGTCCAGGGTAGAACAGTCATTGATTGTCCGTCCATCGCTCGCGAAGCTTGCCACGTTGTACCAGCTGCCTGAAAACTGATTAAGAACACGTCAATTCCATAAGTCAAAAAATAAACAAAGATGAGTAAATATATATTTGCTTAATTGGGGCTAAAGGGGAATTAACACTGCATCAAAGGCAAAAGGCATCAACACCAATTTGGTTTTTGAAAATAAAACATTTGTTTTCAAAAACCAAAAGCATGAATAATTTCTCTATTTAAAGTTAAATATGCTATCTTAAATTTAGTTTCATTATGTAGGTATGAAAATTTAGGGCGCCATGTTTTTTTTGTCTACATAAAAGGTATCCTCATTCCTCGTTATTATACCAACAATTTTTGGTCATAAACCAGGTAAGCTTATATAGTAAAACTTAAAAAAAAAACATTTTAGAAATTGTACTTCGATCATTCATGTTTTCCAATTAAAATTAATCATTTCTGATCGATAAATACTTATGCAGATCTGATGATAAAACTGCTATCAATACAAAGCTACACATGACTCATAAAATTAAATATGGCACCTAAATTCCCAATATTAGTACCTATTGTTTTGTTCTGAGTAGACATAAACGGTCTAATAGGTACATCCTTTTGGAAAATCTGTCTTCTTTTGTTGTGTATATATAAAATTCAAAACTGATTGTTGATATTAACGCATAGCCCAAACTGCTGGACATAGAGACTTGTGCACAAAGATTTTTTATACAGTGTAGAGATCCACTAAGGAAGGATGTTTGGAAATTGCACCCCTAAGGGGGTAAAATAGGGGATGAAATTTTTTATGAACGCTCGTCTGTTTGCAAATTTTATGTGTAGGTTGGTGATTGAAAATTAATTCATATATGTCTCAGCGTTTTTGATAATTTCAACCCCGAAGGGATGTAAAGGGGTAAAACTGACTGATCGATTGACGCTAGCCTAAATCGCAGGACCTAGAGAATTTTGGCGGGAATATTCCTTATGCATAGTAGGAGTACACTAGGAAGGGATTTTTGGAAATTCATCCCTTAAAGGATTAAAACAGGGGGTAGAAGTTTGTATGGAACTATAGTTATTTGCGTAGTTAGAAATTTGCCAATTTTAGTATTTTAACTACAATTTAAAAATAAAAAACTACAACTTACAGAGATTTTGGAAAAACTGCCCCTAAGGGGGTAAATAGGGGTCGAAGTTTGTATTCGAGATGAGTTATTTTTGAAGTAAACGAATTGAAAATTTGTATTTAGGCTACTGTTTATAAATAAAAATACTACTTTCAGTGATTTAAGAAAAACTACCCCTAAAGGGGTAAGAGAGTTTTAGTTTGTTACTCTTTCACGCTGCAACGGCTGGACGGATTTGGATGGAATTTAGAATGAAGATACCCTGGATCAACACATAAATCCCATTACGGAAAACTTAAAAGTTCCCGAGGGAATAAAGATAGGTAATGTGTTTGATGTTTATGTGTTAAAGTTATCATGGGTGTCATTTTCTTAGATTTTGGTGACGCAAATTTCGAAAATGATTTCAAATTTTAAATTCAAAATGGCGGCCTTGGTATTTTTTTTAAACGTCGTGGGTGTTATTTTCGTAGATTTTGGGGAAGCAGATTTCGAAAATAATGTCAAATTAGGAATTTAAGATAGCGGTCATGATATTTTTTTAAAAAGAGGTCATGTGTATCATTTCGTTAGATTTTGAGGGATTAGTTCTTCAAATTCATTAATTACCTAGCTTAACAAATATCAGGCAAGCTGTTGCTTTAGATCGGTAAACATTGTCAACATTAATTCAAATGAATGTAAGGACCAACAACGTAATGGCAAGTAAAATTAGGATTACAATCGTTATACCAGAAATTAGAGAGTCCTTTGTCAGACAACAAAAACAAAGAAATAAAAAACAACAAAAAGTACCAAAAGGAATTCAACCAGCAGTTTTACCTTAGTAAAGTCCAAATTGTCTTGAATCTTCACACTTGGACACTCTCCCGCTATGTTCTCCGCGTACGTCCCAAAAATTCCAAGCAGAAAACATAATAAAAATATCATTTTTCACAAAACAAGTCACTTTAACCAGGGTACGTTATCGAATGCAGGCGGGTCGCGTCCCACACGATAATTATTCAATGAAATGACCCCAGTAAAGTCGTTTTATATTGAAATTGCTTGTTAAATTGAACAAACGTATGGAGTTTCCTATAATATTTCCTTTGGGTATTTTAGGATGGCACGTGCCTATAGTTAAGACGTAGTCTTGAAGATTATCTGGCAATTTATCTCTTGCTATAAGGAACCCTTTTTATAGCAAACAAATAGCCGCATAACGAGCACATAAAGTAAGTGGGATCTAAGACCCATAAACATTTAAATTCTTAAGACTACAATATCAAGACTGCAATCCTATGACCGCAAATACTTGGCCAACCCGGAGGCATGGGCTTCCTCTATCCTAGTAATTTCACCGATTTTCTGATTCCCACACTGGAACAACAATGCGAACACTGCTGCTTGGCGATAGGGTAAAGGATAAGATAGTGGTAGTGAACACATTATAGTTATCTTATCGTCACATTGGAACACAACAAAGTGGCACTGTTACTTGGCGCTAGTTTACTGGATAAGGTGGTGCTAGTAATCCGACTGGACCCAGCACAAAACCGCAACAACCACAACATTTGCCACCGGTCACTTTAATAAAAAAACAATTATAGCAGATTAAGATTTAATAACATGGACATATATAACATGGATATATCCTCGTAAGGCCCAGCGTGCAATAGAATGTACATGATCAAGGCAATTTAATTTGAACTGTGTTACAATGGTAATAAGGTTTATTTTCCTATCTTGATAAACTGAAAATGTCATTATCGAACAAACGTAATTGAACTTTATTGCCTTGACGGTAGATTCAAAGTCCCACTCACAAAAAACTTCCTGTTTGTAGTATGGTGGGCCTTACGAGGATATTGTATTATTATACACCGCATATAAAAGATAATATCAAAACATTCAATCAATCTACCCGCCTGTGTTTTGTGTTCCAACACTTCCAACGTGACATACAGTCGAGTTCATAAATATATACACACTTTAATACCTTATCTATTTAATGTCATGTTTAAACTGCCATATATGAATTGTCACAGCGATTAAATTGACATGCTACTAAAGTGTATACATATTTATGAACTCGACTGTACTACAGTACTTTTCTATTTAATGATGTGAATAATTAATTATGATTATTTTCAGTGAAAACAATGCGTTATCCGTTCAGAATATGGCAACTAACTACAACTACTATGCAACGATTTATACTTGTGCATATAATTATAATAGTCCACTGAAACACTTTAGTAAGTATGTTTTGCGATTTGTTAGTAGGGTTCCGTGAATCGATAGGTTACCCTGCCTATCTGAATTTCGAAAAACTTTTGTCCGCTGTTCGTTTGTCCGAAAATCAATTTTCTCTGTAACAGCTTAACTTTCCTGGATTTTTATAAAACTAACCTAACCTAAACCACAACTTCCGTAGGTTTAACATTTTGAAAAGTAAATGAGTTCAGAGAAAAGAGCATATTTTTAAAAGTTTTTCCCTAGTTAAGGACTAAAATACAGAAACGTTAACTTTTCCGCTGAGTTACAAAAATTAGTTTTTTTTTATCATACAACAAATAATACATATTTTACATTTAAATAAACACCTTATAAACCACTTAAGGCTTTGTGCGAGGATAGAACGCTCTAAATTACAATATATTTGTCTAACAATTACAACACAAGTACAAGTACACTTCTACCCACAAACATTACAGCTTATTTACAAAGTACGTTTCAGTTTATGCTTAATATTCTTAGGAGTTACGGTTGGTAAAATTGTTGATCGAAGGAGTTATGCTATCTCTAAAATTAACGTCAAAGTCATTTATGAGACGAGGAATTAAGTAGGCGCTGGGGACTTGACAGAAGCGCGTGGAGCTAACCCCATGTGCTTCTATTTAGTCCACCAGAGTAAATCTCTTTAACCGAACAATTGTCCTCGCGTGTGATATCCATGGACTTGTTTCTCTAATAAGTCCATGGTGATTGTCTAAAACTCGATACTGGCGGAATACACCTTGTTAAACACAAGGAGTGAAAGCCATTAATTAAGGAAAAAAAAAAGTAGGCGCTGGTTCTCTTTCCATAGACATTAGTGTATCCAGGAGTGGCAATTTTTTTATTTACGACTGCTCGAGTGCGTTTAATGTTCGATTTTAGGGCTTGAAAGGTTGTGTGAAAAAATTGTTCCTTAAGTAGGTTAAATTGGACTTTTTGGTGGATAGGGAGACAGTTGCAGAGTTTGAATAGCTTCAGTTCATCATTGGTATATTTAATTTTAATTTTAAAAAGAACTATTTCCTTTATGATTCGCAGTTGCAGAGAATATATTTTATCTAGGTACGACTTGTAGGTTCTACCATAACTACTGAGACCATAAGATACTATGGAATCTGCCAGAGCAAAGTTATACCTACTGGTATAAGACAAATGATGGTATCTCAGACATAACTCCTGTAGCAAGTGCAAGCATATTACTAAAGGATGAGGATTGAATCTACTTCATTTACTGAATTTGAGATACTGATAATTGGCGTTGGGAGGTAGTATACATATAGGTAAATGTACGACTAATTTTCGTAACTCAGCGGAAAGTAAACTTTCCTTAATTAGGAACGAACTTTAAAAATACGGCCAAAAATGTTTTTTGAACAAATGAAAATTTTGGACAAACAAAACAGGGGACAAAAGTTTTTCGAAACATCGATAGGATACCATACTTAATACATTGTTTTTGATTGACTTAGCAATTATTTATCTATATTATTTTCTTTTATACAGTGTTTTTAATCCACGAAGTTCGTCTTCAAATGAAGATGTACTTGCTTGGATGTGTGCGAGCCTCGACCGTACGCGCCGCGCGCCACCACAACCAAACTCAATAGGACGCACCAAGCCGGTTTAGTAGTAGCCGCACAGTTTCGCCGCGTTAAGTTGCCTGCATATTAAGTATCGAACGACGCACATTGACGCCACCCTAGCGCCTGAGTGGCAATAGGTAACAGAAACTCCTAAAGGGCTTGGGACGAGCTATCTACTTTTATTTTTTTAATGCAATTGTATGCAACGCGAATTTAAGTTGCGGGGCAAGCCTTTGTGAGGTTCTAAACATTTACAAATAGGATACAATTCACAAAAACATTAACCACATTTTTTTTTAAATTTAACACTGTTTTAAGCTACTAACTTCTTCGAACTCGTATTTTTAAGAACGTAGGTATTTGTCCTTAAAATAAATAACACATTTCCAGGACCTCCGTCCGCGGGTTCTTTATTTTAATTTTTTTAGGACAATATTTTTATGTATTTTGTAATGGGGCCAAACAATTATTAGGTATTTCTTTTTACACGACTGCCCCAAAAAAGGAGTGACATAATGTTTTCTGTGTTCATGTTTGTATGTATGTATGTAGGTATGGTTTCTTTATTCCACTAATTGAAATAACAACAATGGCAAAATGACAATTATTAACATAGGTATGAAGGTATATCGATGACAGTATAAAAAATGCAGTCGGGTTTTTAAAGCTTGCTTTTCATATAGTTATTGTATTTATGTTGTTTGATGTTAGTATTTGCGAAGATTATGCTTTCTATGTTTATGCTTTTTAATTTTATGCGTAAAAATGTATGCCTCAAGATGATTAGGTATATCGCTATTTTGACTAAAATAAATTATACATAACAATATTATTACCAATTATTTTATGCGATCCAACAGTGAACCGATTTCCATGCAATCTTTTACATTTTGTTGGTGAAAAATTAGATAAAACTTATTCTAGATCATTCGTTTGGTCTCAACGCACCATAATGATGCTGCGTAGTAGGTCATTATTCTGTTTATATCCTATAATCATCATCATCTTCATCATAATCAACAGTTTCGTGGACGTTGACAGCGTGGACGTGAGCAGTCCAGTGGTGGGCACATTTCGATTCACTCTGCTCCACTCGCTCCAGATACGCAGCACCTGCGTGAGGAATGGACGTCAACTCCCGCTGGGCTTTAAGCAGGAATTCTGGCTCCAGTGTGCTCTTTCTTGAAAGGATCCAGGCTGAAACTGAGAATAGAGTTTTGATAAGTTAAATTGGAAATGAAGGCAGATGAGCAGGCAGACCAAATGGTAAGTGAACAGCAGAGGAATCGCAAAAGTCGCAGCACAGACCATTCAAAGGTATCACTAGGAGGTTGTAATGATCTGAAGCTATAGTAATTTTCATTGTTTGCCTTATAAAGCTATTTCTCCTCATCCCATCGTTTTTTTAACTTTCAACTAAACATAACAGGAAGAGGTTGTAATGTCGCTAGTGAAGCGGATGCCTAGTGACCTATCGATTGTTCAAGACCAGTGAAACGCATGGTTTGTCAAAATTACAATATGTAAGAGTCAATTAGTAGCAGAAAACGTGTTATTTACATTACTCCGCGAATACGTATAGACACCCACACTAGGGCCTCGCTTAGCGAACACAGCAAAGCACTCAGAGACAACGTGCAAGTGCATTTACACAATAGGGCATAAGATTCCTGAGAAAAAACAACTAGGTATACTCTATACAAGAAAAAAAGAAGAAAAAAGAAAAAACTATAAGGAAAAAGTTACAGAAGGCACTTATTATAAAGAAATGATCACTTACTGTACATTAGATCCATGTCGAAGTTATTTCTACATCCGTAAATAACGGCGTAGTTCGTGTAATCTGTTGTTATCACTGACAATGGCATTCCTACTGGATCTGAAATCAAAAAGACTGCCTATTAGACTAGATAAGTTAGATAATAAGATCTACTTTGTCTCAATTTGACTTTGAAATTTTGAGGGGTCCGTGACATAAAGTCAACAGTGAATATTTGTCCGCCATCTGATTGTCAACCACTCAAACCAAATCAAACCAATTATTTATTTCAAGAACATAGTTTTTAAATACGGACTATCCGTAAATTAAAAACAAGAGTCCAGATATTAGAGAGTAAGGCGTACGACCGAGTATCACATAAGATCCTTTTGGATAAGATGTATGGAATAGGTGTGCGAGGTTTAGCTCTCGAATGGTTTGCTTCCTACCTAAGAAGTAGAGTACAATTTGTGGACATTGAACACCATGATTTAAACAAAAAGTGTTCAGATACTATCAGGTCTCAAAGACTATACGTCGCAAACTCAATCCCACAAGGAAGTGTCTTGGGATGCATATTATTCTTGCTTTACATTAATGATTTGCCAAAAATGTTGGGTATTCAATCTATACTTTACGCAGACAATATAACTCTAGTGTTTCAATGTAACGATAGTGAGGACTTGAATCAACAATTACATACTACTTATAAATTAATACTTGACTGGTTAAAAGATCACAACCTTAACCTGAATCTTCCAAAAACTAAAATTATGCAAATTAAACCACACCAGAAAACTCCAATAGACATAAAACTTTTGTTATGAAAATGAAAAAATTGTTACTGTTGATACATGTTCTCTTTTAGGCGTTGAAATCGACTCCTGTATGAATTGGAAAGCACATGTTCAAAAAAATTCAGGAAAATTATCAAAATTTACATACGCTTTATATGAATTGAAAAAAATGCACAGATTTAAAAACGGCCACCTGTGCATATTATGCTTATGCGCGTTCCACACTGAGCTATGGCGTTATTTTGTGGGGAAATAGCATGGATGCTGGCAAACTCTTTACTCTACAAAAAAAGTGTATAAGAATACTGGTAAATATTTCTGACAAAGACAGTTGTAGACCACACTTCAAACAACTTAAAATACTTACGCTGGCTTCACAGTACATTTTTGAAATGTGTAAGTTTGTAAAAAAACAGAACGATCTTTTTGAACAGACAAGGGACAATTGCCCTAGATCTCAAAATCTGAGGAAAAGAAATAAACTGGTCAGTTCTTTTACAAAATAACAAATGGTAAATTCCGGTACACACCATATGGCTGTAAAAGTATACAATCATATTCCTGGAGATTTAAAAACAATTGATAGGGAGGCTTTGTTTTTTAATAAATTAAAGAAATTCTTAATAAATGAATGTTTTTATAACCTACATGAGTTTTTTAGTTATAAGGAATAATTAATGATATGTTCTATCGATACTTTTAAGAATTCGTTTATAATAATTTGTTTAACTGTTATTGCTGTGCCCTGACAGGGTTTATGTTGGAACCATGTTTACCTTTAATATCTTCTAAAACCCGTGATTATACAATAAATGAATTATGAATTATGAATTATTCAGCCATACAATGGCATGCATAACACTAAAATATAACTACTACTACTTTTATTTTAATATTTGCGTAATGTACTTAATTGTTTTACATGTCTGTGGCGATCCTCGGGCCGGTTCCTTTTTTGCCCAAAGGCTGAGTCTAGCGATGCAGAGAGGAAACGCTGCGAGTGTCTTAGGCTCGATGCCACAAGTGAGTTCGTTGGAGGGGTTCGATTTGTTTTAATTTATTTTTATTTTAGTTAATATTTGTATTTTATGATATGTTATGATGTACATATGTTGTGTTGAAATAAAACTAAAGATGTAAAGATAATTTTTTTTTTTGTTTTAGTACCATAAAGTGTTTACAAACATTATGTATGTTTGTAAACACTTTAAAGGCGCCGTCATCATGACCTGTTAATGTGAGGATATAAATCTGGGCAAGAGCATGTCTGACCATGCTCAGTGTAGGGTTCCGAAGCCGTACACTTGACTCGTTGAAAATTTCCTAACGAACCTGCAATATTTTTGAAAGATCTATCCAGCTTTCTAATACTAAGAGTCTCTGAGCTAGGCTGCGGACGGACGGACAAACTATAAGGGTTCCTAGGTTGACTAAGGAACCCTAAAAATAACTTTTTAAGCTGATCAAATTCTTTATTTTTAAAACCTAGTGATGGTTTGTAGTAACATCTACAGGGATAAAAGGAGGAGATTGACGAATATTGCTTTCCCAATAAGCTTGCTGTCATATCATTTTAGCTTCCGAGGGCCGAAGGTATCATAAGAAGCGCTAAAACAAACTCACCAATATTATTCTCTTGGATAACGAAAATGGCGTCGTCTCCAGGCATGTAAGTGCTGTTCACGTGCAGAACAAACTCAATGCCATCCTTGACGTACACGTGTTCTATCTCGATGTGTCGCCCGCAGGCTTGGATGCGCTTGTATGCGCAAGAGCCGAAGTCTTCATACCAGGTCGGGAAACGCTCTATTTCGTACCATACGCCGAGGAACTGGAAATAGGGAAATTATACTGGACTTAGGCCTTCCCTAAGGTTTGCCTCAAGGATCGATCCTGCACCATTTCCAACCATCGACTTAGTTTTTTAATTAGCTGCATAGTATTTTTTTATAACACGCTTGCTTTGCCCCCGACTCCGTCCACGTAGAAGTCATTTACGGCATTCAGCAGTTCTTTAAACTCGCGTTTGCATATACCTAATATTCTATCCTTTTATAACATCAGAATTGAATGATCAAAGGCCTCAAAGGCAATTTGGCCTAGGTAAGACCAATCTAACGATAACGTGCATTTTAAAGTTCGTTAATCTGTCTTCTAGTTTACAGGAAGGGGCCGCCCTAGGCGTACTTTTTCGAATCAAATCGGAGAATTACTGGAAAAAGGCCGGATCTTAAGTACCCGAAACCGACGTGCATGCATGACTCGATGTATGAATGCGGAAGAAGCGAAAGAGATTTGTCAGGATCGTTGTAGGTAGAAAGAAGTGGTCTCTGCCTACCCCTATGGGATACAGGTCGTGATTTAATGTATGTCGTCTACAGGTGTATACACACTGATGAATACACACCCATAAGTACTTGTCCCAAAATTTGACGTAAATATTACCGCATCCGCTCCCTAATTTGAAAATAGCTACAATTAGTGATTCCGAAACATAATGTTGAATCCTCAATAACATATAATGTGCTAGATTATGCCATATTTCCAAAACATTAAAACTTGTAAAATAAATTCATACTTTCGAAGCTACTAATTCTATGGCCTGGGGTTCTATTCAACTCGGTAAATATTGCCTTTGACGTGTTACGATATTGATCTTAACACGGCTGACATTACTGTCAAGTAAATAGGAGCTATCAAAACGTTGACAAAATGGAAACACTTCAAAAACAAGAAGGTTTTAGAAACTTAGCCCTGATGCATTACTAAAATTACATTTATTTAACAACTTTGACTCCTTAAGCCTTAAAGTGGCATTTCGTCTCAAAAAATGGCGCAGTTAATCAAAATTTCAAAGGTCTAGAGTACTCTGTACTATCGCGATCGTTAATTAGTGACCCGTTTCAATAAAAATAGGCTTGAAGTCGTCAATGTCATTAGAGATGCCAATCATTTGTAACTTATAGGAGACTCAACCTTATTGTTGTAGAATGTTAGAATGACTTTGGACCTAAGGTGGGTCCCAATTTAAAGTTCGTGACTGTACATAGTTGAAAAACATTACCCTCCTTCTTGATGAGCTGTCCATAAAACATGTCAAAAGCGATATAGTTTTACCTAGTAGAATGATCCCCAGTTACTTCGATGTTAAATCACTCACTTTTTCCAATTCGAAGTACTTCATAGTTTCCACTTCGCCACATTCTCCAAATTTCAACACTTGTGAGCGACACAATTGGTTAAAAGAAAGTAAAACTAACACCGTTATAATAAATTTATCCATCTTGTGTTCTCTTACATCTTAAACTAGCTAAGAACGTTATTGTTTATCTAGCGTGGTCGCCAGAAGTTAGATTTTAATCTTGAGTTTATCTTAAATTTCGATAAGTTTTAGATAAATGTGTCATTGTTAAGCCTCGTTTGATCTGAGAAGAACCGTGACAATATATCATTGCACTCTATTTAATTGAAATAGAAATACTTACATACATACATTAAATCACGCCTGTTTCCCAGAGGGGTAGGCAGAGACCACTTCTTTCCACCTGCTACGATCCTAACAAATCTCTTTCGTTTCTTCCACATTCATACATCGAGTCATGCATGCACGTCGGTTTCGGGTACTTAAGACCCGGGCCTTTTCCAGTATTTCTCCGATTTGATTCAAAAAAGTATTACCATGGCACTATTACTCTGTATATCTCTTTCGTCAATCTTCTTTCATCCATCCTTTCCAAATCACCGAACCAGAAATACTTTATTGAGATTATAACTAGTACATATTTTTGCTAACATTATTTATACATCAATTACTTACGCGTAAATACCTAAATCTTTGCTTATTTATGTTCGAATTTTTTAACCGACTTCAAAAAAAGGAGGAGGTTCTCAATTCGTCGGGTTTTTTTTTTATGTATGTTCCCCGATTACTCGAAGACTACTGGACCGATTTGAAAAATTTTTTCGTTGTTTGAATGGGTATACTTTCTAATTGGTCCTTGTCAACACGTCAGGATCTGATGATGGAATCATGGAGAAATCAAGAGAACTCTAAATATTATAGGCACACCTATAGCGATTTTGGTATTTTTCACTGTAACTCGTGCATTTGCTTTTGAAAAGTACTATATGGTGAAGTGGAACTGATGATGAAGACCACAGATGGCCACCGGAACTCCTTAACGGTACCTATTTCAAGGATGGCGATAAGATATTTCGATTAAGGTAGTTGAGCGACTATGACGAAGCACATTTAGGTTTAAATATGACTATGACATTCCCGCGGCGTTGTCTGCGGCGAGCTTGAAATGTTCTATAGTTTCTCAGTAATATTAAGAAGTGGATCTACGTAACAGCATAAATAGGTTCACTAAAAAGTATAATATAAAATAAATGTTTAAAAAAACAAAAACCCGCCTTCAAAAATGCAAAAAATAACTTCATTTAAAATGGTAGGTCAGTCCAACTGAAGTCGGCGTCCCACAATATTTTAAACCAAAAGCCGAATGCAGTTGGACTGACCTACCATTTTAAATGAAGTTATTTTTTGCATTTTTGAGGGCGGGTTTTTGTTTTTTTAAACATCTTTTTCCTTAGATAGACTTTGGTGAAAGTAAAAATGATCCATAAAAGTAAAATGATAAAGTGATAGCATTCACTTTATCGGAGTTTCTAGCAAGACTTGTCCGTTATCAGTGATCGATTGAAGATTAAATGATGTTACCAAATATTTCAACTAAAGGTATGTGCTTAGTTGAGTCATACGGTCTTAAAATCACGGAGATATTGACTTGATTATACGTCTTTAACCGTCGAAACTGAGCTTAGACTTACATGTAAATTTGAAAAACAAAATCTAGCATTATAAAAACAACCGCTTTTTGCCTTCTTATCATGGCATAAGTACTACTAGAATAACGCAATACATTTTGATAACGTTTGTTACAACAATAAGAAAATTTTCACACCTCATGCTCGAAATTGCCCAAATATATATCATGTAAACCTCACCTAAAGTAAGTGATTATAGCCATCGGCCAACCAGCGGGTTATAATGAGATTTGAATTCCTATGAAAAATTGTTCCATAGAAACCTACAGCAAACAGAACTTATTTGAAAACCGAACTGGCCTCTACAAGCCATATACGCAAAACAAAGAAAATAAAACAAAAGGTGAGAAAAGTAGAGTATTCTCCTTTGGGATAAAGCTGTTTTCATCTTGGGCTAGCTTGAATCCCTCGCTGCACTCAGGACCCCGTTTTAATTCCCTCGCTTCGCTCAGGAATTAACTCGTAACAACCACGCTACGCTCGGGAGTTAAATCTGGAGTCCCTCGTTTGCTCAGGATTCAATATCGCGCCCGTGATATAAAACAGTGCTTTATGCCCTCGGTGTATAATCTATTATTATTGCGCAATATTAATTGGCTTTACATAAATATAAGTAAATTTTACCTAGGTTAACTCAGGTTTAATTAGTAGTTCCTACTTAAAAAATAAGAAGCGAATTTTTATTTGTTGGCTAAAATGGAAATAAACAAATCACTACCTTAGCTACAAAACAAAAAACATAGATCAATACAAGGAAAGAATAGAAGATGGCCTCCAAGTGTGCGTATTGTTAAAATGAACAATAGACTGCGCGTGATTGAGGAAAAAGTATTTCCGATTGATTGCTGTGGTATTTATAGCTTCCGTTTCACGTCTCAGGAAATATTTAAATACACCTTTGGCTTTTTTGTGGGTGATATCTGGTTTGTTAACCAAACTTTACTGCTTTAAACCTAACCAGTATTTTTTGCGGCTTGGTCAATGTAGAACCCTAAATTTAGGCGCGATAATTTTGGATTGTGAAGTCCAATGACCATTACATTTTTTTGTGCTGGATATCGGAATGATGTATCTTCTTCACTATGTAAATTTTGGTGGTGTTTCTTTAAGCACAAAGTTGGTATTTAATTATTATTATCTTGAAACTCAATATGTTCAAAACTTTAGACTAACTTGACACCGATGATGACAATGTTTTCTATACATAACAAATAAATCTCACACAAATTGACCTCGTCCCAAACTAAGCTCTAGGCTTGTACTATGGGTACTAGACAACGATATAAATATTTATATAGAGAAATATATACTTAAATACATAGAAGACATCCATGACTCAGGAACATATATTCGCACTCATCACACAAATATCTGCCCTTGCCGGGATTTGAACCCAAGACCGCTAGCTTCGTAGGCAGGGTCACTACCAACTAGGCCAACGCGTCGTCAAAGAAGACCAAGAACAACAAGAAGAACAAGAAGTATAATTTTCTTTACTGCGTGCTACATTAGGTGTCCTGTGTTTTTGTTTAATATAGAAGTAAAAAATGGCCTCGTGTGGTTGCCGAGTTAGAATAGTGCCACTCCATGTCTTCCCGTGGATGTCGTAAGAGACGACTAAGGGAATAAAGGCTTGTAGTACTGTTAGGCGATGGGCTTGCAACCTGTCACTAATACGCTGGTAAACATCTTAGCCTAATTGTGCAAATTGTGGTTATAGAATTATCAACAAGTTTTTAGAGATGTTTGTAATTCTGTAGCTCTACCTACCCCACTCTGGGAACGAAGGCGTGAGATTATGTATGTAGAAGTAAAAAACATATTTCTTACTTCTATTAAGAGGCCACCTATGGTGCCACGCACAAGAATAAAAAGGGATGGCTTTATGTGCTTCCGCGCGAAGCATGTGAGATGGAGATAGTTTGCGCGCGCCTTGACGGCAGCGTCAAATTCAATTAATTGCTGTTTACATTAAAACCACAACATTTATTGAAAAAATGGTATACCAGGATTAAGAAGTTACATATCCTCAACTATTGAATCGAAAATCATCGTTAAAGATTCAACAAAAAACATGCAAAAAAGGTGTCATGTTTGAAAAATAAAAGTATCGAGTATTTTATTTCTAATCGTGTTTTCACGTTTGACAGTCTCAAGAAAATATTGTCAAGTTTAATATATCCAAAAAACAGATACAAAGGCGTTATGGTTATTGAGATCCAGATCTCGGAACACTCCAGACTTTAGCATAGGTGGCCTCTTAAGTAGCCACGCTTCTAACACGTCCCTGAACATCTTAATATATCCTTTGTTATTATCAAAACTGTCACCGTCACAAACTGTATTGTGTACTGTCTAACTTTACAAAGTGCACCATCTGGAACTGCACAAAAAAAACCCCACTCACTATAAAGGACATTGCTTTTTATACCATCGTTTAGTATTCGATCAGCGTACCTCCGTGACCGTTTGTTTGTCAGTTCCAAGATGCTAGCCATCGGTTTAGTCGTGGTACTTTGTGTTTTTGGTGCGGAAACTGCTGTGCAGAATGTCACTTGTCCTATTGTGAGAACTACTGAATTGGATTTAAAAGAAGTGAGTCAAGGGTTTTTCTTTTAGAATTTTTTATTAAATTTGCTATAAACAAGCTGATCAAGATGCGTAACGCTAAGTTAGTGATTGATGTAAGAGGCCCTGGACAAGATGCATTCGGCGTTCGTTATCATCATCACATGAAATGGATTGACGTAAGGTGTCTGAGGGTTTGCAAACTGGACGTTACTGCATATTTTATTACTTATAAAATAAAATTTAAAAACAAATATCTTATGTTTTATCCTGACACAATTACAAAACAATCTTTTAATAGTCTTTTCGCGAATCGGCAAACGTAGTGTAGGACGCCCTCAGACAAGGTGGAGCGATGATCTTCGCAAGGTGGCTGGCGAGAGCTGGATGAGAGTGCCCACGAATCGTGCTCGTTGGCGTGCATTGGGAGAGGCCTATGTCCAGCAGTGGACTGATATAGGCTGATGATGATGATGATGATGATGATGATGATGAATAGTCTTTTCCAAGTAATAGTGATTGACGTCAGTCGTGTTAAACTGTCCCGTTATCAACATTTCTAAACGGGGAATCAAGAGTAGTATTTTCACGCTTATCTTAGATCAAAGCCATACAAGCATATTTGTGGAATTATCTATGTAAAGGGACCCATATTGTCGATTGCGCTTACGCCGCACTGCGTCACACGACGATGTATTTATATCGGAGCATCTTTAATAATGGCGGAAGCGCCATTGATGATAAGGTCCCTTTTCTTCGATAATGTCCCATTTTGTTACACTTCATAATTCATAGTTCAATTTCCTTCATAAAATCACCTTTCTTCCAAGTATCTATGTTTAAGCTTTGTGTTTACAAGGAATAATTTATTAATTTAGAATTAATCAAAACTTTTTATTACTCCATAGTTAGATGGAAAATGGTACCTAGCCGGTGCGGCTACGGACTTGCCTCTTGAAGGGGATTGCGCTATGGTGGTGTTCAACCATAAGAACGACAACACAACGGACGTATCCATCAGCTGGATCAACAACAACACTGCTAGCTTCTACAACGGCTCTGTTGCTCTCACCATGGACCCTAACAACAGCAGTGGGGACCTGCTTTTGATTACGTATACAGGTATTTTTGATTTTTTCGGACAAGATGGTAACAATATCTTTCAGCTAAGTTTAGATGGAACTAGCAATAAGAATTGCAGAAGTTGACTGGTGTCTTTCTTTAACTTTTAGGTTAGAATAAACAGCATAATTTTGCTTCTTGCTCTAAAACTAAAGTCAAACTAAACTAAACACAACTAAACTAAGTAAAACAGCAATAAACTTTTACAAATTTTAATGCCAGTCCAATTCGTGCTTTAAACTTTTATGCCCTTACTAATAAACGTGGAGTAACCGTGGAGTAGCTAAACCATGCTTTGTCCTTATCTGTCAAATTCAAATGTCACAATGACATGTGATAAGGACAACGCATGGTTTAGCTATCTCACGGTTACTCCACGTTTATTAGTAAGGGCATTAAAAATAGGTTTGTAATAAAGAACGCGTTAGCCTAGTTGGTAGTGACCCTGCCTATGGAGCTAGTGGGCCTGGATTTGAATCCCAGTGAGGGTTTATACTTGGGAAATGAGCCCAGCTTGTCCTCATTGTTCCTTAGTCTTGGATGTTTTCTACTTTAGATCCTGGATATTTAAGTGTATCAATATTAGTACATCTATACTAATATTATAAAGCTGAAGAGTTTGTTTGCTTGATCGCGCTAATCTCAGGAACTACTGGTCCGATTTGAAAAAATATTTCAGTGTAAGATAGCCCATTTATCGAGGAAGGCTATATAGGCTATATATCATCACGCTAAGACGAATAGGGGCGGAGCACCAATGAAGAATGTTTCAACCTTCCACGTAAACAAAGTCGCGGGTCAAAGTTAGCGTTAGCCCAAAGTAACTATTCCACGGGGACGAAGTCGCGGGCAGAAGCTAGTATGTTTATAAAGCCTAGAACTTAGTTTGGGACTGCCCGTGACTCCGTCTGCGTAGAAATCACAAAAAAGCATTCTACTTCATCCCGAGGTTTATTTACCATACTGTGCCTGCAGTTACTTATGCTGCTTTTAATGACTCCTTATTCAAGGTGTGTGTCTGGTAATGGATGCCCTTCGGCTAATGCGAGTTGATTATGTTACTGTGATGATAGATGACAATTTAGTATATTTTAGCGAAATAAATATACGAAGTCTTCATCAAAGTGTTTTTCAGGCCCGTTAACACTAACCTCCTTAGGCCCCTCGTACAAACAAATTTACGTAATATTGCCATTGGAAAAACATCTACTAATTATGGGATAAAATGCATTTTCTTTCGTTTTTATATCTGACAATAATTTATGTTATAAAACTGACTATTGTATTAACAATAGGTTTATATTCTATTGGCCTGTATGGTGGGCCTTAGGAGGCTTGTGTCTCATTACAATTCCTAGTATAAATGGGAATCGGAGAACATTGCTGGGATCTTAAACTCGATCAGTCATTTAGATATTTTCTTGTTGTTTTATTTACAGATCAGCAAACAGAATCATACTCTTTCTTGGACGTGGATTATGAACACTATGCAGTCATATTCTCTTGCAGTGACAATGATGACGGAAACAGTAGCACATGTAAGTTTTTTTATTTTGCGTTGATGTAATTCCTTCATCCTTATCAAATTAAGTTTCAATTTTAAAACAAATAATGTCGTTACAACCGATTAGGAGCTAAGAAGATCACAGTAAGCCACTCAGTCTGACAAAGCCGTCAAATTCTCCTCTCTTCGTAGCCGGGGTTACAAAATAGTCGATTTTACATGCTTGAGACATGTTAGTGAAAAGAATAGAGTAATAGTACTCACCATTTCACTTTTTTTAAACGCTGGGGTAACGCATTCACGCATACCAGCGGGGCCCAGGGGACCCAATGTGGGAATCTCCAGCCGAGAGCGAAAGGAATACCCACTAAAAACCCAGCGAATCTCCCTCCACGCCGTTGTTGTCGAGGGTCGCAGGTTCTGCTTACACATTTGACTACGACCCACGCCGCGCTCAGGCCCATTTAGCGCGGGCTCCTACATTGAAAGAGCGCCCCGGGATAATTCAGGGCGCTCACCGTCCAGTGGACCAAAGATGGCGACAGACCCCCTGATCTATCACCCGCAGATCCACACGTTTTGGCCCCAGAGGATAGGGAGAACGGCGCACCGTAATACCAGCACTCCTCTTCCTCTGCGGCCCCACCGCGCAGCAAACCACGTTGCGGCCCCGTAGGGAGAGTGGTAGATCTCAATACCATCACGCCTCTCCCCCCGCAATCCTGGCCACAGAAGATAGATGGTGCAATGTAATACTGGCAATCCTCTTTCTCTGCGGCCCCATGGTAAAAGTTTCCCTCACCCGCAGTCCACCCATCACGTCACAAGCAGGCTCAAAGAAGGCCACTTGGAGCGACCTCCACGGCCCAGCCGACGCCGCACTCAGGCCGGCGGCCTCGGGTACCCCAACGCCACGACAGGGCGGGTACCCGCTGATATCCTTTTCCCTATCTAGCGGGTCTAGTATGGTTGCGTTTATCTCGTGACAAAATGTGGATAAAGCATCCGTCACTCTCGTATATACGTGTCAAAAATTGATGAATGTTTAAACCACATTTTATCACGCGATAAACGCAGCCGATTAGGCCCCTAGGACTTGTCAAGGATTTTACACTTTATAATAGGGCCTCAGCATTTTCTTTTTAAACTTGGATGTTTATTTTGCACTGGTATCGTCACGCGGCAGTGTACAACTAATTTTCCGCTTGGTCGGAGGTCGTGCTCCTTCGATCGGAAAACTCGTGATACTACGACTCATTTATTTTTTAATTAGTATATCTCTTGTTTTTATCGTTAGAGGGTCAATGGACGACCGAAAGCTTGTTTTTTTTGGTTATAAGCAGTTGGAAACACATTTTGGAAACAAATGAAATGTTAAATTTTTTTTTTGTCCTAGCTGCTTAATTAACCCTTAAAAATACCGTCAACCAAATTGCAAACGTCCTCTTTTGTAAAGTTGTTCAAAAATCACACGAGGTAATATTCTGAATGTGAAAGTACCTTTGCCTGCTTGTTACGCTTTCACGGATAAACCGTTGAATCTATTTCAGTGAAATTTCATACTAGCTTGAAACCTAAGAAAGAACAAGGGTACTTATTCGAGCGAGCAGCAATAAACGACTTCTATGCGGATGCAACTCCATCCAGCTAATTTATTACATAAAAAATTAAGAGGTACATACATACATACCTTTACGCCTGTTATCCCAGAGTGGGTAGGCAGAGGTACAGAATTACCTACAACTCTAAAAACTTGTTGATAATTCTGTAGCAATATTTAGCAAAATTAGGCTAAGAATAAAGAGAAACATTAAAAAAAATCTCAGATAGGAATAAAAGAAAACACCACCTCCGTAATTTCATTTTATTTTACTACATCCGAAAAGTCATATTCACATCTCTGTATGAAATTCTCGGACAATAAGTAGGTTATTACGGATTAACGTATATACAGTCAAGTGCAAACATGTGAGAATCCTCTCATGAATATGTTATAGATGTACACATCGTATTTTCTCGAAAATGTTCGTATTCGTCATGCTACTTCAGTCTGACTCAGTACCCATCAAGACAACGTGAGGGAACGTCGCATCGCGAGAGTTATAATCGATATAGAGTTGTTAATACCAGAGTAATTTTTTGTTAATATAGATTAAGTTTGTTTTCAGTTCTTTTTAATAGTCATGCCGAAAGCATTAAGACCTGGGAAACGTTTGGATCGACAAGCCCGTGAAATTATTATCAACATATTTAAATTTCTTCTTGTTTACGTGCACCTAATTTCTATATATTTCATCGTGGTGGTTTTAAGATCACGGTGTGATATACTTTAAACTCGTGGTTTGACATTTGACACTGATAACCAAAGTACTCTATTTATTTAATACTAACATGTCACTTAATAATTCAATAATTCATAGACACGTCGTCGCCATCATTCGGAAGTAGACGTGAGTTCCGGGTTTTCACGATGTGAAGGGATTATTCACTAGATCTGCACGTAGTTCTTATTACACTGGAATAAGGTGCATTGGGAGATATTTTTTGAGATATTGCGTTTTTTACACTAAGTGTAAAATGACGAAATACCTCTGTCATGTGATTAGTAGTTCATTACTGCATCTGTAACTAGGCTAACTTCGACATACGTGTACGATAAGCCGAATGGAACCCTGTCCCATCGTACAACTGTGTCACAGTGACATTATAAAACAATTTATTTGACACTTTTTACGACTTGAACCATAACGTCCCTGTTACACAGTTCTATGGTGGGTCAGGCTTCCATTGGGTATCAGCCCAATCAAGTCTACCCACAGTTGTACGATGGGACAGGGTTCCATTCGGCTTATCGTACACGTATGTCGAAGTTAGCCTAGTTACAGATGCAGTAATTAACTACTAATCACATGACAGAGGTATTTCGTCGATAAATTTTATCTTGCTTTCTTAATAAGCTTCAGTAAACATCGATAAGTTAATTAAAAAAGCAAGACGATAACAACATTATCCGTCAAAGAACGATGACGTATGATTATGCACTATATCCTATAACAATAGGTATAAATAAAAAGTAGAATAAGACCTCTATTGGCGTAGTCAAGATGCATCACGCTAAATCTTCATAATGTATAGGATGACGTAAGTTGATGACATTTGCGCCGAACGCTTCTGTCAAATCCTTACATTTTGAGTCGATTGTAAACGGAAATGTTAGCAGCGTTTGCAATAATTATTTTTCTCAAAAATGTCCGGAAATGTTGACATTCCTATCTACATATTGAGACGCGAAGTACATAGATTACTGACAGTTCTCAAATTAAAAAAAAAAACATTGCGTGCTCGTTACACAAGCCCGCAATGTTGCATACAAATTCCATTACCATCTAGCTAGTAACTTTTTAAAAAGTGAAATGGGCCATAATAAAATGAGGGCACAAGTCTTATACATCCAAATTTTACTCGAAACATAACTTTTTTATTTGTGCCTGGAATAGCTTATGTTTTTTTTAAAACAAGAATTGCGTAAGGCGGTAAAAAGGCGGTAAGGAGTGATGGTTTTTTTCACATGAAGTTTCTGTTTGTATGCAATTCAAAAAATGAGTTCAAGCGATGAAGATTTGACTCCAACACGATTTTTTTCTTGCGATTTTTAGAAAAGCACTATATTTGTCTCGGCAGGAACAGCAATTGCGGGCTTCGTATTTTTAAACGGACTCGCAAGCTCGTCCGTTTAATCCAATACTCAGCCCGCAATTGCCTACTTCCATGCCTAGGCAATAATGTACTATTCTAGACCTACTGTAGGAAATAGACCTGCTTGCATAAGAAGCTACCGCACTGTAATTTTTTTTTATCGCTTCTAACAAGATTATGATTGTTGTGCATAAGCGTCTTGATTCCATACGAGCCAGACAAGACGTTAGATACAACAACTAAGATGTTAGTTGAATCACTAACGAACTAGCTGTTGTTTTACTATCAGCTTTGGTTTATATAACTAATATCGTAATTATTGTATGAATTGTTTGTCAACTAAGAGGATATCTCTCTTGATTGGCTCACATTTTTTTGTGAATGGGTTCAATTCCCGGTATTGGTTAAAGATGCACAGTGCGAATATTTGTCCCGAAGTCTTATTTTTTTGTATTCAAAGGAATATATTTCTCAAAACACCCAAAAAACCCCAAGTAAAAGCCTAGTGCTTAGTTTGGGACTACGTCAGTTGGTGTTAGATTAACCCCAGTATATTACCTATGTTATATTACACAAAATTGAATCTACTAAACTATGCTTATTATTCTGTATTTCAGTTTAAGATCTATCTGCCGCATATAGAGTCAGTTAACGATGGCTAAAGTCGTTCTTTAGTTACGACTTTCTATACACAAGTTTGCCGTGTGTTTGTGTGTTAGGTTATCGGTCAATGAACTAAGAATTTCGCCAACTCAGAAAAACGTGTTTTTGCATCCATGCTAGCTTATGAAGATGTTTAATTTCTCCAATTCTAATTAATTCTTAGGTTATCGTTCAATGAGCCAAGAATTTCGCCAAATTTACTGAGAAAAGTAGTTTTGTGCCTTCATGCAACAGCCATGAAGATTTATGTGTGAATCAATTTCTTAGGTTAATTCTTAGGTTATCAGACAAAGAGCCAAAAAATCCGCTAACTGAGGAAATATTTGCTAACCCACATCAATTACCGATAAAGAGTCGATGAATTTAAGAAGTTAATTATTATTTTAATGAAACTTAATGCTCATAGCGGCACACTTGCACAGTCATACCATCGTAAATATTTCAGTAGGAACTTACCGTACTGGAAAACATCCTTTAAAATTTTATTACTAATTTATTTTTTCTTAGGAGGGAATACTGTGCTGGTAGAACCGTTTCATAATTATTATCGATTCACGTTTTGATTAATATCATATAGATTAGGCATTATCTGTACGTGTATTTAGCCGCGCATTGGTTGAGTATGGTATGTAAGTATACTCATGTGTCATTGTAATTAAATTAGATTGTAACTGACTGACAAAGTTGTTGTCTCTCTCACCCCTACCATCTCTCCGGTAAAACAAGTTTGAAAAAGGAACGAGTAAACTGTCTGTAAAATGTCTCTGAGTACGGTGGTAAATTTTGGGGCCCTAGTGAAAAAGGTTACAAGTCAACTTAACTCTTAATAAAAAAGGGTATATACATGAACGGAGTATACTAGATTTAAACTCTTTTTTCTTGACTCCAGAATTGTGCTTATTCTGTATTTCACTTTAAGGTCTACAAGGTTTTGAACCGTCCAGCAAATTCTTCTTCCTCAAGATCAATAGTAACTTAAACTCGTTGTTTTATCAATTTGCAGATGAATTATGGAAACTGAGTCGAAGCCCCCACCTAAAGGATCAAGATGCTGAAAAGATCCACCAGGCGATAGCAGAATACAATCTCCAGGACACAGAATTTGTAGATTTCAACGCCACAGAAGACTCTTGCAAACGCAATGGTGGCAGTGATATTCATTCTTCTGTAGTTATGACATCGGTTGCAACTATTGCACTGTTTAGGAAGTTTTATTGAGATGAAACACATTGGATATTTCAGCCTAGAGACGTTCTATCTTAGTTTTTTGGGTTGGCAACGCCTTTGTAGTCTTACTTATTAATAAACTTATCTCAACTGTAATGCTAGTCGCAAGATATGTCAAAAATTACAGTTTTCTACGGCTTGACGTTTACTTTGACTAATCTTGTGACGGATCTCAGCCAAGATGAGTTTATTAATACGGTCCTCAGAGTGAGTCTCTTCCAGAGCTGTGCGCTGTGTGCGGAGCGGTGTGCGAGAAAAAATCGACCAATAGGGGAGTTGCGGTGAGCGATGTTAGAAAAATTAAGTAATCCTATATTGGTGGATTTTTTCTTTCTTGAAATTATAGTCTTGGCATTCTAAATATGTATGGGTCTCACATTTCTCTTACCATTATTAGGTGGCCTGCACCTCTATTCTAGGCGGTAAAATCCAAATCGAATTTGACCTGTTATGGTATGTTTTTAACTCGGCCGCCATTACTGTCAAGTAAATAAGAGCTATCAAAACGTTAACAATACGAAAACAGGTCAAAAACGATATGGTTTTTACCGTGTGGAATAGAGGCCCTGTGTGCTTGCTTACCTTTTCAATGACATAAAAAAAATAGGATTCTGGTTTATGCTGCGGGTTTATAAGTGTTGTTGCTGGGTAATTAAAAAGTTTGCCTATGATGGCTGGAATAAACAACCTGATTTCCTAAGAAAAAGTATTTATTTGCAACTCTTGCATCAGACTTACTTTGGTCCGTATGTTCCAAGTGTTTAGTTAAATTAACAAGTTATTAAGAACGTTTTTATTTATTTGTGTGATATTGATCATTAGGTTATGAGTGAAATAAGTTAAATATAATAAATTAGTACTTAAAATATCAAATGTTGTTTTACTACCGGTACCACACACTATTAAATATGGTCCTTGAGAATTGAAAATATTTCATAGTTTTATTTTGTCTTAAATTAAATACCATTTTGGAAAAAATGCTACAATGTCCTAAAATTCTTACGATTTTATTGTTTTTTTTTTCTAGAAATTAAATTTAGCGGACTGCACAGTCAAAGTCATAATAATACACACGTTCCTAAAGTGTAAAAAATGTCTACACGCCTTTATGCTATATCAACAATAAGGTCTATACATAAAAAAAATCCTGACATTTTATTTTATTTATTTATTTATTTATTTATTTATTAAAAACAAACAACATGATACAATAATATTAAAGGCCCTGCAAAACTGTTACAACAGTTTGACTGCAGGAATGTGTCCGTGAATAAATCTGTTTTTTTTTTTTTTAAATATAAATATACTTAGCTATGTCTTACAGTGTGTCTAGTATGGAAGTGACTCTAATAAGCGACATGTTTCTTCTTAAAAAAATTAAGCGCAGCTTGTTTATTAGGGTTAATTTGGCCTGCGTTTATCATCCTACTCCGTTACATACTGCTATTGACATTAGGTATTATCGTATTGGTCTAAGATCCGAATAGGAGACGACCTTCACCGGGCTGTTTATTCGATAAAAAGTATTTGATATCAAATTTAATATGCTAAGTAATATATTGGCGAATAGGTTGACTGAACAAATTCGGTCCAGTCCTTATAATGATAAAAAAAAAACTGAAAAAGAACTTTTTTTAAATTGCTATTGCTTGTTAAATAGACCAATTACATACTAATCGAAAGCATGAAGCCTATAGAATGTAATAACTAAGCTATAACATGCCAAAAGCAATACCTATTGTTTTACCAAGTAGGTAATATAGCAAAAAATCGGTATTTTTCAAATCCTCCCAATATATCAATATTTTTTATCCGGTTTTATTAAGACCTACAAGGGTGTATTAATAAAACGGATAAGGGAGGAGTTGAAAAAAATACAGTTTTTTTGCTATATTTTACCTCGTTTACAAAAGTAATATCCTAAACGCCATCTGTGAAAAACGTTTTGAACTAATTTTAGTTACAGGGTGACCAAAATAAGTGATTGGGCAGAACTACGAATACGCTTTACGAATCTTAAGTTAGTTCGGGGAATACATAAGAGAGGGCGCTCTTGTAAGTAAATTTTTGCTTCAAGTTATGATCACAATACGTCAGTGATAATTTGATAAAATATGGGAGTAAGATATTTTTTTAAATGATGAGTGGTCATTTCACTGTCTTCACTGCGAATACTTGATAGTATGTAATGTATGTTATGTAAATTCTTCATTGCTCGGTCGAATTGAGAAACCTCCTCCTTTTTTGAAGTCGGTTAAAAATAGAAACAGAAACACGAAAGGTATGTTCAAAGGCGATCTTATCCCTTTAAGGCATTTGTTCTTGTTAACCTCTGAGCGATTGAGAGATGGATAAAAACAACGCATGGCTAAACGTACAACTATTAAAGGTACAGAAGATTAAAAAAAATAGTCCATAATAATATTATGAATGTACAAGTGACTTTGTATGCTTGTTACGCTGCCACGGCTAAACAGCTGAACCGATCTTGATAAAACGGCATTGGGTAAGTTTGTATGAAGCAAATTGTCATATTTTTTTTCAGCGGCCGCGGATGGTTTTTACATAGTTATTTAGAGGACCTCTAAATACACATAGATATATATAATTAATGGCGTTAAATAAAATCGGAGCGGAGCTATTAAAGATTTAAGTATTCAATTTGTGGTACTAAAAGTACGCCCAGGTATGAATATTTCAATATCTCGGCTCTGATGCACTTAAGAGTATTACATTATGTAACAAAATATGTTTATTTTGAATAATTCTACCATAATTTACCACTTTTACGAATTTCCGCTCACCTTGAAAATGTATGACTTTTGCAAATGACAACACTTTTACCCAAACCCCTTTGCTATGGAGTTAGCTTGAAGCCTGAGGAAGGACATAGGGTACATTTTACCGCGAATAGTGATAAGCAACTACGCGGACGGAGTCGCAGGCATCAGCTATTTTGTCAATATTTACTTAATCAAATTATTGTACCTAGCTATAAATGCAATTAATTATTATAACTTGTGTAAAAATTGATATATTGTGATTACCTCCTAGGGCGATGGCACCAGTGTTGGAAAATTTAAGCTGACAGGCACCAATAATGAACACTTAACTCTTAATTGAAGGCGTGACATTATGTATGTATGTATGTAACTCTTAATTCAAAGATCATACGGTCCTAAATTGATTGTTGCTAAACAAATGAATACCCCTTATCAGGGGTCCATTATTGGTGCCTTGTCCATTACTGGTTCTATCTCCGTAAATAAAATAAAATAAAATAGGGTCCGAAAGGTTAAACGGATTTCAACGTGGTTCTATTTAATTACCCGTTTTACGGGGGTGATTCCAAGCTAAAGTTTTTTACCCATCGTGGCCCAAAGAAGTTTTTACAGGTTTCAAACCAGTTTTTTAAATTCTACGTCAGGTTTTTATGATTAGTTAAATAATTTTAAATTCTACTGTTGAGCTTTACAATACAATATAATGAGTAGAGATGGGCCGACTTCGAATTTTTTGCCGACTGGCCAGTCGGCCGACTAATCGGTTTTCAATTTGCCGATTAATCGGCCGACTAGTCGGCAATGCCAATCGTAGGATTTTGATAAGTTCGAGTGAACTCGGAAACGTTCGTTTCGCTTCGTCCGTCGCTCTTTGTTACCTACCTTTGACCAGTTTTGTTTACGTTTTTTCTGCACGACATAAAAAACAATTAGAACCCTAATTATAGTATTAAAACGAACTAGGTACCTAGTGCTTTTTATAACTATGTCGAAAGGAAAATCGCATATGTGGTTTTTTTTTTACGACATTTCCTATATGCAATAAAGTGCCGAATATTCGGCATTTTTTGCCGATTAGTCGCCGACTAACCGACTAGAAATGTTACCGGATAGTCGGCTTTCCCGACTAATCGTCGACTAGACGGCCCATCTCTAATAACGAGTTTGAACTTGTGTTTTTTTTATGGGAAAAATATGTCGGGAAACTTGCATTAAAGGTTGTTTTTCAAAGAGAATTATTTTATATAACTCCTCCCCCTCCCTCCCCTTTTATTCACTCAACAACAAGGCTACTAATCACACCGTATGTGACGCATCTATCGAGCTCCGCATCCAATCGATGGAAACAGTTTCATATTATGATTACATCCGAACAGTTTTCGCAATTTAGGTTTACTGCTCCTGAAGGGAACTTTCCAGTGAGTTTAGACGCTCGTTGACTTTTATTGGAGTTTTTACACACCCACGAATGGCAAGCCTTCTTTCTGGCAATCGAACCAACTTATTTTACCACCGTTTTCCAACACGTTCACTCTTAAAACGGTTGCAAAAAGTTCGTTTTAGCATAGTTTTTTGTGTTGGAGAGTTTGGATAAGTATGTTGTTGTATAGACGAGTTGATTACGGTAATGTTGGGAGGTAAAATAGTGAAGTGTTACACCGTTTTCTTGAGATATAGGTGGAGCTGGTGTTAAGATTGATTTGTTTGAGCGTGCATTTTAACTTTTCCTTGGAAGCTTTGAGAGGAATCGTGTGTATCTGAAGTAACTTTTCTGGAAGTATTTAAAATGGATAGCATAATTTTATATGCTCAAGTTGTTACTAAAGATAATATTAGGTACTTTATGAATACTGCTTAGAATGAGGATGCGTGAGAGAGCTAAAACGAAAAGACAAGGCCAAAAGAAGCTGCTCGGGGTCAGAGATGGGCAAAATTTATTCGAATGACGAATATCGAATAAGAATAACTAAATTATTCGCGAATAACGAATGAAATTCTCGAATGTTTATTCTTATCGAATAAATTATTCGTCGAATAATTTATTCGTTGAATGAATTGCCACGAATAATTATTATGTACTACTTATTATACCTGCTCCATTTTTCTCTAATAAATTAATAAATTATTCGTTATTCGAAAAGTAGTGGAACGATTCATTCGTGGATAAACTATTCGCGAATAAATAATTCGCAAATAAATTATTCGCGAATTAAAATATTACGAATTATTTTTTATTCGAATGATTATTCGAATAATGTCCATCTCTTCTCTGGGTATCTAAAACAAGACAGCAAACGCTGAGGTTGAAAAATGTTATAAAGTTTTTTTACTAGTATCTGTTGTTTTTTATTAATGTATGATATGACGATAAGTCAGTTTATATGTATTTATTAAACTTATTTTTGCATAATTAGGTTGGTACTCTATCGCACTGAGTGTTTTTAATAATATAGTGAAGTATTAATAAATAATATTCTTAATATTGTTGTGAACGAATGTTCTTAACGCTGGAGTTAGGTCCCCCCTCCTCCCCTACAGCCAAAAATACGAGTAATAAAAATCCGAACATTATCTTAAATGAAAGCACATTATACTCAACTGCCCTAAAAAGCCAAAGGGCAGCATCTCAGATAAAACTCCTGCAGCAATCGCAACCTTATTTCTACCACAAGAAGATTCAATCTGCTTTGACTATTGAATTTGAGATACCGATTATTGGCTAAAGAGGGCAGTCAACTTTAAATTAAAACTATGACGACTAAGCTTGTATGGTTCTTAAGACACAGGCGGCTAAAGTGTTTATACCTACGTAACGGTTCTCCTATGGAAGCCCTAATCGTCATTTGTCCTAATGCATCGTTTGTCCGAATTTTCATTTATCCTAACGCCATTTCCGCTTAAATTATAAAACTTTTTAGTATTGTTTTAATACAACCCTAACCTAACCGAACCGCAGATATAATTGGAAAACTTAAAAAGTTGCCCGACTCATCTGAAAACCAGTTTAGGGCAAATGAAAATTCGGACAAACTATGTGTTAGGACAAACGTTGTTAGGGATTGTGAGGGACATCCCTACTTAACACTTTCATTGCCAAGGTCTCTGATTTTCATACAAAATGAACCCGCCTAGCGGGTCGGCGGCAATGAAAGTGTTAAAATAAGTTTAAATAGAAAATGTGTTCATACTTCTTATTTTTTTAGAAAGTTTTAGTGTTTGTAGTAACGGATTCGGAACCCTACAATGAGCATGGTTTGACATGCTCTTGATCCGGTTTTTTATTATTTAAAGTTGCCTCGCCGCGTTGTATATTCTTTAATAAAATAAAAAAACGAGTGCGTCTTTTTTTTATTTTATTAAAGATCCAAATAAAACATTTATCGCAGAGTTTCTAATTTGAAAGACTACAAAAGTCACAGAGGCTTGTGAGTAGTCAGTGAGTTCGGAGTAAAGAGCTACTATTGAATGTAGGTTCTATAAAGAACCGCTAGGTCAAGTTTTGATCATGTGTCAAATAATGCCTCCTAAGCTCCTATTTCTGGGTTCTTTGGCCCTCCGGGCCTGCTGCAAAACTAACATAACCTAAACCTACCTACCTTTTTTGACCTAGTTATAATTTGCTTGTTAGGCATCCTGCTTGCTAGGCATCTTGCTTTTTAGACGTCCTGCTCGATAGGCATCTTGCTTCTTAGACGTCCTGCTCGATAGGCATCTTGCTTTTTAGACGTCCTGCTCGATAGGCATCTTGCATTTTAGACATCCTATTCGATAGGCATCTTGATTTTTAAGCATCCCGCTCATAACCCCCAGCGGGTCCTTACAAAACCGGGTCTTATATTATTTCTTAATAACTTAATTCCAATTATTTACAACTATGACAATCAAAAAATGTAATCCAAGTTAATACATGATATAAAGAACTTTTTTACATGTCTTATTGATTTAGGTTTGGAGAGATATAAATCTTGTATGTTTTTTGGGAGTTCATTAATTACTTTGGGTAAGATATAGTGGTATGTTCTCACACCATACACGTTTTTATATGAAGGAAGCACAAACTTGCCCGTCTTGGTTAAGTTTCTTAATTTACTGCAGCAACGTTTTTCATGTAATTTTGAAATGTTGTTAATTTCTTCTTTAAGTACGGACAGTTTAATTATGCTCTGCACGGGCATCACATTGCAATACTGAAACAGCTGAGAGTAGTCGCTCCTGTTGTGATCTCTCACTTTCCTAGGCATAATTGTCTTTAATAACTTTAATTGCAAATGGTAAATGCTGTTTAAATGTGACTTATATGCGCGTTTCTTTAAAAGTTTGTACCTAGTTAAAGGCTAAAATTAAGAAACGTTAACTTTTCCGCTGAGTTACGAAAATTAGTTATACTTGTGATAAGATAAATGGTGGTATCTCAGACAAAACTCCTGCAGCAAGTGCAAGCATATTACTAACGGGTGAGGATTGAATCTACTTCATTGATTGAATTAGAGATACTGCTAATTGGCGCTATATAAATGTACGACTAATTTTCGTAACTCAGCGGAAAAGTTAACGTTTCTTAATTTTTGTCCTTAACTAGGTACAAACTTTTAAAGAAATGCCCATATGATCTACCATAGCTGCTTATCCCGTAACGTACCTATTACGGCATCCGCCAGCGCTAAATAAAGTATTCTTAATGTGGAATATGGTAACTTGTATTTTAGAATAAGTCTCGGGACGTCCGACAGAAGTGATGCCTTAAACTAATCTAAGTTGAACTATTTAATATTGAAATTGTTTAACTGACTGCAAACTTACGCACACTAATGCAGAGTGACACACACTAACAAACCTAAAAAGTGGTACACTGTTGAAAGAGGTCATATATAGACGTCTCTTATTAACGAAGGGCATTTGTAACAGGTGCGAAGAGTACTATTCTATTAGTTGTTTTTATACTCCCTCTATCCTTCCTCTTTGCTGGCGCCGTAACGCGTTACGTAACGAAGCGGTTTACCCTCCCATAAGAAGTTTATCACTTCAAAAAACTAAATGCTTTTTCTTTCTGTAACAGTACTACTTATTATTAAAATAGGCTAATATTGGTTGTCAGAAAGTCATTATCATCTTCTCCTAACACAAGTATTGTAATACTTACCAGGAGGGACCGACCACAACTATGTATTATGTAAGACTATAAGGTACCTAATAAAGAATTTTGATTTGATTTTTGATTTTGATCTTCAGGTAAACTTGGTATCCCAGGCTGGGCATGTTATTTATGAAACTATTTTATATATTTATTATTTGTTTTTTACTTTAATTTAGGTTTGAAAAGAGAAACCTTGATATTTACGCTCACTAGGTAGTTGTTAAATAATTGTAGTGTTTTTAATACATCAAAAAAGCTTTTTTTTTCGCTCCAATAAAACCTACCTACTGTAGAGATAGCGCTCTAAGCCTGGAAATTGGTCTTTTATTACGTTCTAGCTCAGCCAATGTGATATATCTAAAATTCAAACCGAACCTCACGTTCGAGCGAGTCAAGCATAGAGAATAAATTCTAGAAATGTCAGAGTTTATTGGACTTATTTTTATATTAAGACAAACTTAAAAACCTGAAGAGCGTCATAAACATGCAGCTAAATTGACATGGAGCAAAAGCCGAATGCAGTTGGGCTGACCTACCATTTTAAAAGAAGTTATTTTATGCATTTTTGAAGGCGGGTTTTTGTTTTTTTAAACATTTTTACCCTTTGGGTACGGAATATTGAGAAAGTAGGTATACTTTAAATTATTAAAAAAAAAAAAATGGGTCAGTATGCGGAAATCGGAAATATAAGAGTTAATGTAATACGTTCTTCGGAATCACACCCTCGATTTTGGAAAAGGGAATAACTGCATAAAAGATTGAAGAAAAAATGGTACTTACCGGGAATTCAAAAAGTAGTTTTTCCATTAAAGCATACTCTGTTTTATTGCTTTAATTGATAGTGTACCTAAGTGGTAAGGGACGATTTGTTTTGGAGCTCTGTTCCCAAAATAAAGCAACAAAAAAAGGGCTTCCGCTGCGTTCGATTCTCGTTGCTGTCGTGACGCGCTTTAGGCCAATTTGCACCAAAAAGATTAGATTTCATTTTTAAGTACTTAACCTCGTAAGTAGGGAATGCAAATTAACCGGTTATTAACCGTTTTTGTATGAAAATAACCGGTTAAAATCGGTTAAAACCGGTTATTTGCATTCCCTACTCGTAAGGCCCAGTGTGCAATAGGATGTAAATAATCAAGGCAATTTAATTTGAACTGTGTTGCTATAAGAATAAGGTTAATTTTCCTATGTTCATAAACTGAAAATGGCATTATCGGCCAATCGTAATTGAACTTTATTGTCTTGATGTTAGGTTCAAAGTCCCACTGACAAAATACTCCCTGTTTGCAGTATGGTGGGCCTTACGAGGTTAATAGTTGTATCAATGTGACCCAACCATCACACAAGTTTAAAAGAAGCGCTACAGTAGCCGAATTAGAAAAAAAAAAAAAAACAGTAAATTGGCCACATACAGGCTCTTTTACACGTCGGTAATATACAGTGAATCTACTAGGTTTTATAAGTATAAAACGACGACGACGACGACGTGCTAGCCTAGTTGGTAGTGACCCTGCCTACGAAGCTAGCGGTCCTGGGTTCAAATCCCGGTAAGGGCAGATATTTGTGTGATGAGCACGAGTATTTGTTTCTGAGTCTTGGATGTTTTCTATGTATTTAAGTATATATTTCTCTATATAAGTATTTATATAGTTGTCTAGTACCCATAATACAAGCCTAGAGCTTAGTTTAGGACTAGGTCAATTTGTGTGAGATCGTCCCTTGATATTTATTTATTTATTTATTTATTATATATAAGGACTTCAGTAGCGAAAATACCACCGTACTACTTTATACCATCTAATAGTGCTACAGGGGTGGTAGGTATTATAAGTTCATAATGTCACGTCGCTATTTACCATTAGTTACACTAAAAATAAACTACTTTTTTTTTTCTTCTTCTTGGTCTTATAAATATAACTTACTAGCTTTCGCCCGCGATTCCGTTGTCGAGTCGTTTATCGCTGCTCCCTCGGGAACGGTCCAATTTTCCAGGATAAAAACTATCCTAAATCCTATTCCAGGGCCTAACCTATATGTGTGCCAAGTTTCATCTCGATCCGTTCAGTGGTTGAAGCGTGAAAGACGGACAAACATACACACTTTCACATTTATATTTAATCAGAGATCGGACAAGTGGGCGTCATTACTCACAATAATGTGGACATGACTCAAAAGATTTTAATTAAACAAACGAAATTATATTAATGGATTTCTTACCTGAACTTTAATCTTGATCCTTTGCAGGACAGTAATACTGCCCTCCTAAGCAAAAATGCAATAACTAAATAAAATAGCCAAAGCAGATTCAACTCTCTTATGTTTGTAACTAGGTTGCAATTTCTACAGATGTTTTTTCTAAGATATCGCCATTATGCTTAGTAGGGCAGAATAGATAAATAATACAAAGACGTGAGGAGTGGCCATTCATATTAATCTACTTACTTTTTGTTTGCTTTCCGTGGATTGCAAACGGATCTTTTCACATCACAAGTTTATTTTAGCAGCAAAAAAGAATAAATTAAACAAGAAAAAAAAAATATCTTACTGTTTATTTGCTTTAATAAATCTACA
The DNA here is from genome assembly GCA_946894065.1 of Acleris literana. NCBI lineage: Eukaryota > Metazoa > Arthropoda > Insecta > Lepidoptera > Tortricidae > Acleris > Acleris literana. The sequence continues at coordinate 4,184,269 of OX335685.1, read as the reverse complement.
CAATAACAAGTCTTTGAATTATTTACTTATTACTGCCTTGCAGAGGATCAAAATTATTTTTCGAGTAAGTAATCAATTAATGTAATTTATTTTGTTTAATTAAAATCTTTTGAGTCATGTCCACATTATAACTCGCAATAATGTGGAATGGATTACTATTTTATATAAACAAATAGTTGTTAAATGTATTTTTATAGATAATAATGATAAAATCTCCCCTTTTACCCAACTCAATAAAACCATATCGTCTTTGACTTGTTATGGTATTGTTTTTAACTCGGCGGCCATTACTGTCAAGTGAATAAGAGCTATTTTAACGTTAACGATACGATAACACGACAAAAGCAATATTGCTTTACCGTCTTAAATAGAGGAGGGCCAAGTACGCATAATTAAACGATTCAAATTGCTGTAATTCAAGAAGCGAAAGAGATTTATCAGGATCGTAGCAGGTGGAAAGAAGTGGTCTCTGCCTACCCCTCTGGGAAACAGGCGTGATTTAATGTATGTATGTATGTAAATTGCTGTAATTTATTTGTAATACCTACTAAAAAGCCTATAAGATTTTAGTGTTGCTAACAATATGTTTTCTTTTATAAACTATATTAAAGCGAAAAAAAATCGTCGGTCTTAGTCAGGATTCGAACCTACATCTCCTCTGGCTCTCCGGGCCGATGCAGGCGCATTACCACTTATGCCACCAAGACCCTACTTAAGATCTACGAAATTAGTAATCGCTTGCTTTTTCATACTCGGAGGGTATGCTGACGCCATCTATCATTGTTTATTAACAAACGACACTCATGTTTCAAGTTACATTGAAATTAGCTGGAGTACAATGGGCCACTTTATTCTAAAGTTTTTTTTTCGCTTTAATATAGTTTAGAATTTTGAAACAGCCGTTTGTGTTAAATTTAAAAATATTTTGTTTTCTTTTATTTAGTTTTGGAAAATTTGTACAGTATAAAGAACTGAAGTGAGCGTGACCCAAAAAATGAGGCCGATTCTAGATTTTTTCAAGCTACGTTATGTCATACATTTAAATTAAAAACTTGTCCGTTAGCCCAAAATTCATTATGAACAGTGTGAAAGCCCCTGTTCGCGGTCGAATTTAATATTCGCCGCTAGTATTTTACTTTAATGAAACGCAAATATTGAGGTGTGTTTGGTCTGACTTCGATATTGTGGAAATCATCCATTAACTTGTATTTTTTTAAGGTGAACCTGTTTGACAATGTGCACAAATTGCCACAGTAACAGGTGGTACTTCATTTTACGTCAATTTTTTTTATGTTGTAGTATTAGTTTGTTCTAAAATGCCAACTATTACTTGCAGAGAGTGTATTAAAAAAAGTTGTGAACTCTCAAAAATATAAAAACAGAACAATAATTATGATACACAAGCTTCCACCCGTATTTACAAAAAATACGTGCGATACTTACGAGTAGGTATATTAAAAGATATTTAAATAAAACATATTTAAAAAAAATTGACAACTTTATAATATTGGCTACTATGGAAAATATTTATGTTCGAATTTGCCCCAACAACCTCCCATTGTGATTTGTCGAACGACCTGCATAACACCCTGTATAGCAACATACCTGAAATTAACAATCAATAATTTTGATAAATGTTACTAAAACGTTCCTACACTCAAAAAAATGAGAGCCAACAAAGAAAGATTTTCACTTAGTTGACAAAAAATTAATACAATAGTTAAGATATTAGTTATATCAACCAAAGCTGATAGTAGGTAACAGCAACAATTTCTTTAGCGATGGTACTAAAATCTTAGTTGATGTATCTAACGTCTTAGTTGATGTATCTAACGTCTTAGTTGGTGTATCTATCGTCTTGTTAGGCTCGTATGGGATCAAGACGCTTATGCACAACAATCACAATCTTGTTACAAGCGACCAATTTTTTTTTTTCAGTGTACATTTTATTACCTTATTTGCATCATTTGTATTACTTCATCTACATAAAGTCATATCAGCATAAACAAGTTTCCTCTCCGTATAGTAAGGTAAACCAATGGTATTAATCCAGTGACACCAATTCAATACGGAATGGAGCATGTCTGTTCCCAATCACCCCGCAGGGATGACATCGGCAATACGTACATTCGCCAAATTAAATTAACAGGTCGATACGAATATGGAACAGGGAGATATATTATTTGCATCAATAGTTCTGTTCTTCATTACGAAAGCGTTAGTAAGCGCAAAGGCCATCTAACATGTAGTATCTGAGACCCATAGACTTTTGCATTCTCGACACTAAAATCTTATGACTGCAATGAGTGCCTCCTAGTAATTTCACCGGTTGTCTTATCCCAACACAATAATTGGAACATTTCTTCTTGGCGGTAAGTTAATTGTAGTTTACGTGACGGTTGCGTAATGACAGGCATTACAACATGAGTGTGGTTTATGAAACGAGCCTCAAGGCGAGTTTCATAATAGATCACAAGAGTATTTTAATACTAATTACGCAGAGTCTCGTACAATACTTTATCTACACACATATTATAACTACTCCAAGATGGGTTCAAAAACAGGGTAGTAGGTGACAGCGATGACAGCTGTAACGTAATTTTGAAATTACGTTATCGAATATTGTAAGGTAATGAGATCCAAATTTAGAACATCTTCCAAAATTAACAGCTGTCATCGGTGTCACCTACTACCACAGGTAATGTAATGCTAGTGCTGGTTATTATTGCCTGCGGGTTTTGAACGCATAACAGAGGACCTATGATATGAGTGTAGATAAAGGAATATACATGATGAGTTTATATACGTACATAATGGCGGAGTAGATTCCCAGTCGGTACAAATATTTGTGTGATAAGCGCAAGTATTTGTTTCTGAGTTTTGGGTGTTTTCTATGTATATAAGTATATATTTCTCTATTTAAGTATGTTTTTTGTTGCTGAATAGCCATAGTACAAGACTGCTTAGTTTGGGATTAGGTGTGTCCATCGGTTTTATTTCACACTAGCAATAATGTACATCTTTTATATACTTAATTCTTTCATATTCTTTAAAATTCAACAATTTCTTATTCATTAAACAACCAGCAAAGCTCCATCAGTACTTAAGTCTTAAAAGTTTCCAAGTCCTCGCTTTAACGATGTGAAGTTGCCTTAATACCTATCACCTGTGCCGCAATTAATAATGTTATTAAGCCTAATTGAAAAGTTCCATTTTTGAACCAGTTAAGGTACTTAGTGGAGCGGTTTGAATTTGGGAGGGTGTTATTAATTCTGACTGACAAAAGAGGTTTTGAATAATAAGGGGAATTTTTCATGGTATCAGCTCTGTTTAGAAGTTGAGATAAGTTCAGAAACTGGTACAGGATGTCTCAAGAATAGTGTAAAAAATCAATATAAAAAAACCCCTTTTGTAACGGTCCAGAATAATAATTATGTGAAGTTTCATTAAATCTTTCAGAAGTTTTAGACATCTTGCTGTTTTCCTAAAAGCTACTTTGAGTGTCTAGGCTGAAAATCATAGAATATTTTCACAATTCGCAATATTTTTTTATAATGTCGATACATTTTCGGTTATTTAAAAAATACTTTTTCAATCTAATACTTACTATCAAAAAACTTGGTAAATATATTAACCCACATGGTAGAGATACGCTAGCCAGATAAAAAGGCGTGTTAGCTATCTCAAAAGGAGGTTTTTCATTACGAGATGCATTTTAACACTGTGGCTCGTACTGTTTGCTTTGAGTGAGTTAAGACACTATAATTATTGTGCATTCAGAGGGTGTTTTATTTTATACCGATTTGTGAATGTCGGAGAACACCCTTAAATCGCTTTTTATTTTTTTCCGAAACCTAACATCATGCTGTAGCTATTTTTTAGAAGCAGCCGTTCTCGAATTGTGAAATTACTGTGCTCAGAGTTGGCAACGCATTTGAAGTCTTAGGATTGCAGTCTTGAGATTATATTGTAGTCTCGAGAATACAAATGTCTTTGGGTCTCATTTCCCACTTACCATCAGGTGGCCTGAGTGCTCGCGTGCCTTCTCCTTGCCATAAAAAAAGGTAATAAGCGAAAAAGTCTTCAATCGAATCAATTAAATTCAAATTTCAAATTTATTTATTTCAAACAATTAGAACAATCCTTTTAAATCTTATAATATAGTAAATTAAATAGTGTTTACAAAAAGGTTTCAGGCATGAATTTCAATGGTCCTCACACTAGGACAGGCCTGTGTCGTGAGAACCGAGTTGATGCGTTACCGAGGTAGATCAAAAATACATGATGCGTGAACAGATTACAGACGTGGAGTTATGAATTAACGTTTCAGAGTTATGAAAATTCGATATTTAGATCATTGCAGCCTTACAAACCTTTAGAATTGTATTGTGTAGTGTACCCGTAAACGTCGATAGTAAATATCAAATCTATGCAACCTTTGGTAAAATTACACTCGCTGTGGAAATGCGTTTCTGATGACCGCAAAAAGTATCTAATTACAATTTGCATTTAACATTTCATTGGAAATTCGAAACTATGATCACTCATTTCAGATGGGTTAAAAAACACCAACTATTTAACTTATAACTGTTGGACGAGAAATCGGTTTGACATTTTTATAAAGTTATTTCACACATTTAAAGTTAGCGATCGCGTTTCGACCTTGGACCTTAATCTGCAGGGGCCTTGTGAAAATGTATAACGCCAAGTTTAATTTAGCGATTTTCGAAAATTTACAAAATGTATAGGATAGACGTAAGCGTTTTATAAACATTTTATATTATACCTAATATACTAGCGACCCGCCTGTACTTTGCTTCGGTTTATGTCAGTTTTCTGTATAATTCCGTGCATAATCCAGAATTTAAACCTTATTTTTGAATCACTTTATGCCTCATGCCGCCCAAGAAAAAAAACGCGACATCAGTTAAACGCCCAGCGTGCAATGTATATGCCAAAACATTTTAATGTCCAAACTGCCCATTAGTACAGTCACTGGTAGTTAAGTAAAAAAAAAATAAGTCTGGGCGGTCATACCAACACCCAATTATAATAATATAGTAAAAAGAGGTAGATATGTTATACGCACTTCGATAGTTGCACCCTAAAACCAAGCCAATTGGTACACCTTTACTTAGTCTTGCGCCGTCAACGGAACCGTGAACTAGTCTGCAGAGCAACATTACTCGTCTCTGTTTCGCTCCCGGAAATTAGCATACCATCCTGCTTTCACTTGTCATTTATGAATTAGTGTGTAATTGCAATATTTACTGATTATGTGTGCGTATGCCGGGCCATTTTTATACGCGAAATACCATATAGGTAACATATCTACCTCTTTTTATATTATATCATTGCTAGTGTCACTTTGTACAATGCAGAGATGGGCAATATTTATTCGAATGACGAATAACGAATAAGAATAACCAAATTATTTGTGAATAACGAATGAAATTCTCGAATAATTATTCTTATTCGAATAAATTATTCGTCGAATAATTCATTTGCGAATAATTTATTCGCGGATAATTTATTCGTTGAATGAATTGCCACGAATAATTATTATATACTACTTTTATACCTGCTCCATTGTTCTCTAACAAATTAATAAATTATTCTTTATTCGAAAAGTAGTCGAATGATTCATTCGTGGATAAATTATTCGCGAATAAATCATTCGCAAATATTATTATTCGACGAATAAATTATTCGCGAATAAACATATTACGAATTATTTTTTATTCGAATGATTATTCGAATAATGCCCGTCTCTGGAAAATGTGATGTATTTTGGGCGGCACGAGGCTATTAATGCAAACGGCATTAAAAGCCGTTACGTAGTTTAAAAGGACTATGCGTTTTTATACGCAGGGACAGACGGCTGTTAATCTCATCGATTAGAGTTAATTTTTACCATGTTAAAAAGAGTGAAGTTTCCAGTTTGCCTGAAGCATATTTTTATTAATAGTAAGTGAGAATATCCAATGGTAGAGGAAAGCCTTGTTTTTGCCCGTTTTTGCTTTACTCTGTCCACGTACCCGGTCCACAAACAAACGCGAGTGTGCTCGGAAAAAGGATTAAATCGATCCAATTTAGACCGGTGTTAGCCGGCATAGTGCAGATTTTTCAATGGCCGATACTTGCCGTGCTATTCGTATTTTTTTGCCTCTGCAGCATTACTGCGTACAAAGATTTGAATTTTTAAAACAATGTTTTTGATACTTATTTTTAAACTTTGATGTTTTACACTCATGTTTCAAGTTAATTGGGTTTAAACACGTTAAAACGCACAAAAAGGGATTGTTTTAGTCGCTTTTTTAGTGTTTCGTAGTCAACAAGGAACGCTTGTAGTTTTCACAATGACCGTCTCTCCGCTTATTTACTAAGAGACTCTTGGTACCTACTACAAAACTGTAATTTGGCATAGTTATACATTTGTAAAATAAAATCTGTTTCTTTCTGGTTACTTCCCATACTTGTTTTTTACATCATAACATCCAATTAGGTACCATTGGATAGCTCTTAAATAATTATTATTATACATTATCGATTATATATTTTGTGGGAACCTTTAGGAGATATTGGACTCAAAAAGTTTCATTTTAAATCTGAATAAATGAATTATTTTTTGGAATTAGTGTATAAATTAAGTTTTTCTGATTATTCTGTTTTGTGCAAGTAACAAAACTACGTAATTGAATTCGTATTAAACTGATATATTGTGACTAATTTAAAAATAGTTTAGTCTCCAACTATACAAGCGAAGATAAATTAGTTAAATTACAACCAGCTGACTCTAGTCGCGTAAAATACATCTCATTTAGCCTTAAGTTCTCTTTAAGTATGATTTCCGACGGCAAAGCTCGCGGTAGTATATATAAAGTGGGGGAGTAAAGTTAAAAAAACGAATTGGCAGTAAAATTTTATCTAAAGCACGTCGTTACTGTAATTTACCATCTTTAGTAGACTATTGGCTGTAAAGAAGAGGTTTCTGTTCTAACGAGAATTAGATTCTTAGAAGTTTGTTCTTTAGGTACTAAATTGTTGAATAAAAGATAAATCAAGTAGTTTTTGATGAAAAAAAGCGTTCATCATAACTAATGTACTATGTTATGTGTCAGCATACAAACATACAGACATTCTAGTATTCGACTGTCATGAAGACCTAGTTTATTTTTGCATTTTGAAATCAAACGGGCACCGGCATGTAAGTGGGATCTGTGTGTACAAATTTGCATTCTCAAGACTTCAATCTTAAGAGTTCAATTTTAAGGGCCGTATTAATAAACTCATCTTAGTTGAGATGTCAGTCACAAGACTTGTAAAAAATGACAGCTTTCTATGGGTTGACGTTTACTTTGACGTCTCTCGAGATGGGCATCTCAGTCGAGACGAGTTTATCAATACGGCCATAAGACCGCCAGAGCGCTGCCAACACTAAAGGCTACGTTGGAATGCCTCGATGCTAATAAATTCACCGATGGTTTTGTCCCCACACCGGAACACAACAATGCGATCACTGATGCTTGGCGATGGCAGCGATCCGGGCGGACCCCCCACAAGCACCACCACCACCACCACTTAAACAATGATAAAGACAATGACAATGGCGAGAAAGAAGTAAAGGACGTGGCATCGTCAATATCATCAACGCTAGAGCTGCGCTATTATTGAAGAGCAGGCTCTTGCCATAGGGAAAAAACTTCAAAATAATTCGGTGTAAAACTGTAACGAGGTTGTGACAAACTTTGCTTGCGTTCCTGGCCACTCTTACATTTCGATCTAAATCTTTCCAAATTCAAAAGTGTTTATGATCTATTCGGATATCGATCCTTAAGCTCATTCTCTAGAAAATTTCTATAGAACCAGAAACGGGATCTCGTGTCTTGGTGCTTCTTTAAAATTAATTATTTTATTTTTATTTACTTATCTTCCTGTAATCTTATTATTAGAAGAAGTATTAAACACATAATTTATAAAAAGTGATCCATTTATTAACAACTTGAATACAACTTCTCTGTGTGGGTCTCAGCGATACTACCCTATACCGTCAGAAACGCCTCTCCGGCGGGGAATCGAACCCCGGTCTCCCGCGTGACAGGCGGGGTTACTTACCACTATACTACCGAAGATTCCCACCCCTGTTTAGTTTTTATCTATACACTAGAGTACGCCTGCGACTTGGTACGCGAGGAATTAGTTTCCCGCTACTCCCCCTATTTTAAACCCCTAGGGGACGAATGTCCAAAAATTCCTTCTTTGTGCACCCCTAAGATTTCCAAGGAATATTTCCTCCAAATTTCAAGTCCCTAGATATTAGTATAGTTCACGAATGAAAGCCACTGTCATAACCAGAGATCGGAATAGGTAAAGCTAATTTGCCTAAACTTGACGCATATTCATTCATGCGTGAGAGAGATGGGAATACATTATTGAATGAACATGCGTCAAGTTTAGGCAAATTAGCTCTACCTATTCCGATCTCTGGTCATAACGCAATAAGGGTAAAGAAAAAGCAAAAAAAATATCGAGTTGCGATTGTCACCATGACCACACACATACACGTAAGCAATGTAGGTCTCTGAATTGTAGTGATCTTCCCTATCCTAAAAGCGAAAAAACCATAGGATCGTAAAAACTCGAAACAAAACATTTTCATTTCAGTCTGAAAGAATCTTTATGTGTATAAATCCTTCACGTTGTCGATGGGACACGCGTGTTTTTTATCTTTCTTACACGTACATTGATGAACATGAAACATGAACCTGGGTAGACGGAGTGCTCTATGAAATGCACTAGGGATTCCGTAACATATTTTTGCCTGTCATTTTTGAGGACCATTTTGAGATTGACAGCTTGACATTGTAGCTATATGCTGGGCTTGGGAACGGTTCGAAAAATACCGGTTTTTTATGCTTCTTAACCAGGTTTTTCGTGAGCGGAATCGGTTCGCGAGCTTTATGATCGCTGGGATTAACGTATTTTTGGTTTTTGATTCTTCCTGCAGTTGGATCGTTTTTTTAAATAATAAGGCCGGTTTGACTTCATGCTGAGCAAGTGAAGATGCAACTAAAGAGCTAGCTAATTGTGGTAGGAAAGACGAGAAAACAATGGCAGTCATGGGCGGTGCGAACAAATAAGCGAGCAAAATTAACCGTTATTTCAAGCAGGAACGGTTTTATTTTGCCATTTGTTCAAAAAAAAAGATCGACGAGCTGGTTAAATAAAATAACCAGGTTTCCGAGTCCTGGCTAGATGTTTACGTAAAGCAGAAGTTTAGAAGTCAGTTTCATTTTTTTACACGTCTACCCAAAAAAAGGAGTGTAATGTTTTCAGGGTTCATGTATGTATGTATGTACGAATCTTTATTCCAGCATAGCTTCTAAACGCCTAACCCGATTTAGATGTGTGTGGTATCGTTAGAATTCTTTCACCATCTCGGGTATTATATGATACATAAACTATTAAAATAGAAATAACAACAATGGAAAAATGTCCATTATTAACATAGGTAGGTATATCGACGACAATATAAAAATGCAGTCGGCTTTTTAAAGCTTGCTTTTCATTTATTGACTCTTTAGAATAAGATTCGAATCGTTGGTAAAGATAAATATCAAGCATATTTTACCTATTTCATGATCATTCATGTATATTAGCAATAAAATGCACCCTAATACACTTCCCTGGGGAAGTGATCGAATGACTTTAACCTTCTGTGGTCTTATTTGATCTCTCCTATTGATAAAGATAATGATAAAGATAAAGGGACATTTATTCGCAACAATACAAAATCACACTACATAGATACAAGAAGAACAAGACACAGAGAAATTGTTGCGAAACGGTCCCAACTCAGCACTCGCTAGCCGTGAAGCCAGCGCTGGTCTTCCGCTGGGACCGCTGGTGAAGAGACGGAAAGTGACACACTTAACACAAAACAATGTTAAAAGAAAAACATGGATCAAACAACAATCATTCCATCATTGAATAGTTGGTTTTTACTTCTTAAGGTGCCGCATCTTGTTTAACACGAAGCATACTGCAAAAACGTACTGGGTAGAAGTCAGGAACACGCCTATAATGTGATGCCAGTGGAGAAGATAAAACGTCTTTGAATATAATTATTATGAAGTATTGCCACGGACATGTCATTTGTCATAGTCAAGTACATTTTATAGTATACGAGCTCACAGGGCACCAGTGGTAGTACGACTTTGTGCAGGGTGGATCATGGCCACCATCTTATAATTATAATTATACTGCCAAGCAACAGTGTTCGCATAATTATGTTCCGGTGTGGGGAATACAACCGGTGAAATTACTAGCATAGAGGCATTCTATCTGAGATATCAGGGTTGGCAGCGCATTTGCAGTCTTCGGATTGCAGTCTTAACATTACGGTCTTGAGATAAGATAGCTGAATGGAAGTTTAAAATAAAATGTACAATTGGCTGACCGTGCCCAGACCATCAAGTGCCGCAAATACGCTTTTCTAAAAGAAAATTACTTTTTTGCGGCACTTGCAATGGAAACTTTGGGTCCGTGGTATTCCGACACCAAGAAGTTTGTAAAAGAGGTCTCGGAAAGACTTATTTTGGCGGCGGGTGATCCCAGAGCGGGCTCTTTCTTTGCGCAGCGGCTCAGTCTGGCTGTGCAAACGGGGAACGCGGCCAGCATTTTAGGGACCATGCCTCAAGCGGGTGACCTGCAAGGGTACTTTTTATTTATAGTTAGTATGTTAAGACTTTTTGTATTGTCTTACAATGTTGTGTATTAAATAAATATTTATGTATGAATAAATAATTGTTTTACAATATACAACTTAAGAATAGCCAAACTTAAGTGGCAGTGGGCGGGGCACATTGCTCGCAGGACTGATGGCCGATGGGGTCAGAAGGTTCTTGAGTGGCGTCTGCGGGCCGGGAGACGAGCTGTAGGTAGGCCTCCAACAAGATGGAGTGACGACCTTGTAAAGATCGCGGGAACGCGGTGGATGCGAAAAGCACAAGACCGGTCTGAGTGGAGAGCCTCGGGGGAGGCCTATGTCCAGCAGTGGACGTCTTTCGGCTGACATGATGATGATGATGATGATACAACTTCACACATGCGAAACATTACAATGTAGTAACGAATATATTCTATCAACGGAACCTTAAAATCCTTCCACTCTTCCACCAGGCCTACGTCAAAGCCAGTTCCGCGTGACTGGCTTCCAAATACGAACTTGTGAATACAGTGGTGCATACGAAACAAAGAAGAATGAAAACCGAAAAAAGAGGTTACGGGAAAATTTCGACAAATGTAAAAATATGGAACGTTGATGTCGAATGTTATTGCAGTTACGCTGTACACAAGCGAGGAGTAATTTTTCAAAAAATGTTTCAAAAAATATTTGGAAATCAGGGCTGTACAGTAAAAACTTATTGCTTTTGACATGTTTCAGTATTGTCAACGTTTTGATATCTCTTATTTACTGGGCCATTATCTAGGCGGTAAAAAGCATCACCATATTCTTTCACCTGCAGGCGTATTACGTAACTCACTCGCAATCGCGATCGGCTTCAAAGCGGAACTATTGGTTTCATTTTGTATGCAGACAAGCCTTCGATTTTCAAAATGAAAACGATTGCGATTGCGAGTGCGCTGCGTAAGGCAAATGCCCCTCTGTTTTGTGGTATTGTTTTTAACTCGGCCGCTATTACTGTCAAGTAAATAAGATATTAAAACGTTGACAATACAATGACAGGTCAAATACGATATAGTTTTTACCGCCTAGAATCTCGGCATTGTAAGAACAACAAGGTAATACATAAACATCTCTCAAACTGTTTTACTGAACAAACAACTATTCCTGCTGCGACAATTCTCCACCTGCAAAACTTAATCCTTAACGACCATACTTGGAAAGCTAAAAAATATACCCCCACTGCAAAGTCACAGCATCTGAATAAAACACCTCCCTTTAACTCACGCGGCAAATTAAAACAACAAACCAATTGAAACAACCGACAAAGTAGAAAAGTGGCGCTGATAGTTTGGCTCGAGTTTGCGTCGGCGGCACGCGAATTGGCTTCCTAAAGAAAGCAAGTTCTTAACTCGGGTTGCCGTAAGTACAGGGGTGATATTTTCTAGCCTAAGGGCGCTGATACACGAGATCTGGAAGATGCATAATGTTCCGATTTCGATTATACTTAGCTCTTTAGCGTTATGTATCTTGTTCAGGCCTCCAGTACCTATCTTTATTCCACATTGTTGTAGGCTCTTACTTATAATATTGTAATCATGCTGGGGTGTTAATCTATTAAAAATGGCGTTCGGTCGGCCGAACGAGTGAACGCGGCGAACCAGCGAGTCCCGTCTGAGCCTACAAAACACATTTTAGCGCATGCATTCTCAATTGGGCAGCAGGGCTTCTGCCGATAACATCGAACGTATTAGGCTGCCTGATTGAGAATGCACGCGCTAAAATGTGTTTTCTACGCTCTGACGAGACTACTTAAACTCGCCGGTTCGCCGCGTTCACTCGTTCACTCGTCCGTCCCACCAAATAACACCCCTGTTGGCGTTTTTTTTATGGCACAGCGAAGGCAAAAGAACACAGGCCTCCTTATGGTTAGTGCACCACGAAGCCCATAGATTGGAATCTTACGATAAAAATGTAAGTTAAGACTGAAAATGCGTTGCCAACCTATGATTAACCTATTTGGCGGCAGATTATAGGATAAGATGGTGATCCAGATGGACCCTGCAAACCTAAAGCCTAGTTTGGGACTAACAATCGTATTCACAAACGTCACTTGAGGTCTCACAGTGCTCACGAACGCACAGGTGGTTCAAATCGTCTCATAAACAAAAGGTCGGTCAAAAAGGACCAATCACAAAGCTGTATCGAACGCAGTTCGTTTACTCAGTGGAGGATCCCTTAAGTATTGTTTGTGAATACGGGTGTAAGTTAATTTGTGTGAGATTCCCCTAATATTTATTTATCGAGTCCTAGGTTAGTTGAAGTCTCTTGCAGTTTTGCTATAAAACATACAACAAACAGCCGTTTTAAAGTGTAATAGTTTTAGCCAGAAAAAGAGATGAAAACCATATTGTCTTTGACGTGTTATGATATTGTTTTAAACTGGGTCAGCATTACTGTCAAGTAAATAAGAGCTATCAAAACGTTGATAATAAAACACACAACACACATAATGATGATGGAAGATGGGGAAAGGCTGTGGTTGAGTGTAGACCCAGAACCGGACGAAGAAACGTTGGCAGACAGGAATTATGAGGTGGACCGACGATCTGGTCAATTTGGCAGGAAGGTGCTGGATGAGGAGATCACTGGACCGAGATGGGTGGCGAGCAATGCAGGATGCCTACATTCAGCATTGGGTGGCTATAGGCTGAAGAAGAAGAAGAGAAGAACAACACACACAGACACACACTGTGTCAAAGACGACATTGTTTTTGCGTAGAATAGAAGTCCTGGGGTTATTATGACATAGCTATGCAGTTCATTTTACGGCGAGTGTAAAGGACAGAGCTATAGCAGTTATATAGCTCTGTCCTTTTCTCTCAGCGTAAGCTTAACTGCATAGTTATGTCATAATAACCCCTCTGTTCCTTCTTAAGATACTTCAAAAAAATTAGGAGGTTCTCAGTTCATCGGAATCTTTGTTTTTCTACAAAGACAGTTTATAAGTACGCCCTCGCTCTAACAGAGTGGGACCACCGATAAAGGAGTTGCTAATGCTTCCTCTATGGTATAGAGGTATTCATGATCAATATAAATTCAAAGATAACGACTTTTAGCAATCTAGCTAAGTGAAGGTCCTTACGATTGTTTTGTTTAGTAAATAAACCTAAAGTGCTATGGGTACACACTTAAAACGCCAAAGTCACCGGGTCAGTAGGTTAGTTGTGCGTAATAGCCCTTTTAGAATACTGGGGAGGTATTATGACACCGTTATGCTGCTTAGTTTGTTATCTAATGAGAATTGAGAATCAAAGTAATTTATATTTTTTAAGCTGAATCTTAGTTTTACCAGCATTTCTAACGCTATTGATTTTAAAAGATAGATAAAAATGGTGATGAGATGGTGTTCATAAAAGAAAACGCACCATTTACACTTCGTTTCTTAGGACGTTAAAAACAACAACAATATTATTATACATATATAAAAAAACCATCTAAACCAAATTAACTATAATAAAATAATTTAGAAAAAAAGTGCTTGTTCCTATTCTTAATAAAAATAAAGTTCGATGCTTACCCAATTATAGGAAACCACATCTTACGCCAGTAAATATATAAATTGAACAATGGCATACATTAAATCCTTGCTCTCAAATTAAACATTAGGTAAACATTAAATATTTATTTTTCTTATATATATATATATATATATATATATATATATATTTTGTTAATTTAAATTTTTTAAATTTTTAAAGTTATATTTTTGGAAAAAGAATGAAATTAAATACATCACAAAATATATCAGAAGTACATTGTTACAATTAATTAAGCTAGGCATAAAGGTTAACAAATGTTTATGCTTGTAAAGTGATATATTATAAAATTTTCATTTAATTTACTTCCAAAGTCCCGAGAAAAAGCTAATAGTTGGAATAACTGCGAACTCGTTTCTTTTTCCTGAATAAACACTAAACTTCTTCACGATGTTTGTCCGCATTACAGAAATATAAAAGAAAAATAACACTGCAGTCGACAAGTACTCTCAGAGTTAGTAATCGTCGTCTTTACCTATTCAACGTCTATGTACTGCTTTTCAGAGGGCTTTATATTTGCAATACTCGTCGAGAATAAGGAAGTACTCGACTTAGGAAAATGGCAGCTCTGGCACGGACGATAATCTAGTTTCTCTTGAGTTAAAATATTTTAATTTGCAATAGCTGTTGGATCAAGCACAAACCTGGATTTCCTCGCTTGTCGTTCAGTGCGTCTCTTTCGTTGTGCACTAGGTAGAAGGGGTTTAATGTGAGACAAAAACAAGTGGAAGTAGGGTTGTGCTTATGGCATGAAGGAAAAGCACAATAGCCGCTTGATGGTAAGTAGGGTCTAAGGCCCATATTTGCTTGAAACTATAATCTCAAGACTATATTACGTTGCCAACCCTGTGGCTATATAATAGTGTTTAACAATTATTATTTTTTTATGGGACCATTAAAACAGCTCATGCAAAAAGTATTTACAGAATTGCATAGAAACTAAAAAAAAACGTCTTAGTAAAAAAAGCGTACTTATTTATCTGGAACACCTTTTAAATTCTGATTTATTTTTTCCGAATATTCATTTGTCCGATTTTACGGAGCTATTTTAAATTAAATGATATACGTAGATTGGGTAAGGTATGAAATATAGTATGCTCTGTCTTTATCTATCATTATGACATTTAAATTTGACAGAAAGGTACGTAGAAACTTTAACTAATATAAGTTTATTGCGCGTTTATGAATAAGGGCAAAAGTCTTCTATGAAAACATTGCATTAAGAATTATGAAAATCTGTATTTTGATCAATTCGGAATTGTGACCCTTCGGAATTATGTAGTGTACCCCACTTAGATATAAATAAATCTGTTGAAAAAGTGTTGAACAAACAATCATGTCCACATTTTAAAGTTTCTTAAAAAAAGAACACCATTCCTTATTAACAGGAAATGTTTGATTCCAAATATGCTCCAAAAAACTTCACTAAGTAAAGGGCATTCTCTCTGAGCTTCTAATTTGGACGTGAAATGAACTCCTTTATTTTTCCCCTCGTGTTAAAATGCTCTTGAGCTAAATAAAAACGTTAAGTGTCGCCTTTGATTGGCTGGAGAACTCTTTAAATTTTACTTGAATTTGTTTGATAAAAATACAAATGCTGTAAATGGATTGAAAAAGATGATGTTTTAACTAAATTAAATAAATAATTATGACAGGGCGGTGGATTTAAGGAAGATAATGGAATTGAAAATAAATTCCGCCATTTGCCGTTAATTTTGTTAAGGAATTTGGATAAGATGTTGATAGCGATCCGGACTACAAAACGGCAAACGGCTTGCAAAAGGTCTTACAACCAGTAACATTTTTTTTAAATATTAACATGAAATCATATTGGATCTTAGTTTATGGAGTGGGGAATACAAAGAAGCTCACATCTTACCTTTCCTGTGATAAAACATACTACAAGGTCGACGGTCTAGGCGGTAAAATTAAACCATATCGTCTTTGACCTGTTATCGTATTGTCAACGTTTTGATAGCTCTAATTTACTTGGCAGCAGAGATGGGCATTATTCGAATAATTATTTATTCTAATAATCATTCGAATAAAAAATAATTAGTAATATTTTTATTCGCGAATAATTTATTTGCGAATGATTTTTTCGCGAATAATTTATCCACGCATGAATCATTCGACTACTTTTCGAATAAAGAATAATTTCTTAATTTATTAGAGAACAATGGAGCAGGTACAAAAGTAGTACATAATAATTATTCGTGGCAATTCATTAAACGAATAAATTATCCGCGAATGAATTATTCGACGAATAATTTATTCGAATAAGAATAATCATTCGAGAATTTCATTCGTTATTCGCGAATAATTTGGTTATTCTTATTCGTTATTCGTCATTCGAATAAATATTGCCCATCTCTGCTTGGCAGTAATGGCGGCCAAGTTAAAAACAATACCATAACTGGGCCCGTATTATGGTCGCCTTTATCTCGGTGGATAAAGCTTCCGTCACTCTCGCACTTACCTACTGGTCAGAAAGTGACAGATGTTTTATCTACGCTTATCTACGTCCATAAACACGACCATAATCGGCCCGCTGGTCAAAGACGATATGCTTTTTACAGCCTTGAATAAAGGCCCAGCCCAGCAGGGTCTCAGAACCATGAATGATATAAAATATAACGTCGACAATGATCTTTCTCTATTTCATAGACAGTCACAATACAGGAATATTAAATTACTTGCTACTCTTCATAATTTAGCCGAGTAATACATACTGGATACACGAGTATAACCGACTAAACCTGATTTGTATTACACGGCCAAAATACGAACAGTTGCAAGTGGTTCCAGTAACCCTGGTGACTGTATCCTCATGGTATGATAAACTACACTGGCGAGTAAAAAAAACGAGACACTAGGAATTCCAGTACAAAGTGACCCGTTATTTGCTCACGTGAGTGTAGTAATAAACTCCATCCTCCGTCCATCCATCAAGTATCCGTGGGCTCCGGCCGTTGGCTTATAGTGAAGTTAGCACGCCGTCCGCAGTACGCGCCAGTGAAGCGCGAGTGATCCAAGTGACGAGTGAGGCAATAAGACTGCCTCGAGCGGGGCACAGCGCACAACCGACAGTACTTTCCTGGTAGGTCATTAACTTAACCACTCACGTTTTAATTCGTCGACGAATATTAATCAATGAAGTTGTCCGTCAGAGCATTGTAAATGCGGTAGGTACACCTGACGAGCGCGTGGGACGACTTTAATTTGCCGGTTAATATTTGTTGACGAATTGAAAAGAAAGTTGCTTAAAAGAATATACCTGAAAATTAATATCATACGATGTGCCAATTAAAACAATTTCTGAATTGATGTGCTAAAATACACTGGCGATTTATAAAATGGTTCATTTTAAACTCCAGTACATAGTGACCCGTCTATCAAGAATCTCCGTGGGCTCCGGCTACTTTCCCAATACGAGCTTTTTGAAATCAAGACCTAGAAAGCAGTGCTAAAATGCCTAGAAACATCTAAGTAAGCTAAGTAAGTACGTAAGTACGTCCGGGAAGTGACTTATTTATGTCTTCCATAATCAAATAATCTTAAAAAAACAAATAGAGAAAACTCAGGTACAACCATACATAATAAAAATATTCCACTCATTGGCCTTTCAGCTACGTCTCTTCTTGACGACGCGCTGGCCTAGTTGGTAGTGACCCTGCCTACGAAGTTAGCGGTCCTGGGTTCAAATCCCGGTAAGGGCAGATATTTGTGTGACGAGTGCGAATATTTGTTCCTGAGTCATGGATGTTTTCTATGTATTTAAGTATTTATTTCTCTATATAAGTATTTATATCGTTGTCTAGTACCCATAGTACAAGCCTAGAGCTTAGTTTGGGACTAGGTCAATTGGTGTGACATTGTCCCCTGATATTTATTTATATTTATTTATTTATTCTTTGTTGCGCAAAACACGAACAAACCAAGAAACTCACTTTATTATTACGTATGTAGACATTATAAAACACCTTAAAAAAGAGTTCTTCATTATTGTATCAGCAAAATCTTTAAACTTTTTACGGCAAAGTCAGTATGAAGTCTGTTCCTAACTTGTCTACGGGTGATTCTACCGAGTGCGTCGAAGCCAGGCAGAGTGAAGCTTCAGAGAAAACGGGTCCAGTTCGTGAAAGTGCCCACTCGTGACGCGAATTCCAAATAACATGACACACACTGAACTGTTGAGATCTTTGGACAGAATTTACGGGTTTTCAGAAAGGTTAGTGTAACTTGCTTAAAAGTTTTAGTGTCGGGTTTACTTTATGGCGATGATACGGCCTTGCTTTACGCGTGCCAACTACGAGGTTAAATAGTTTTTCGGAAATCGTAGAAAATAAAGTTTTAGTGTCAACAGAATACGGTATAGGTGGACGTATTTATTCTTCACGTATTAGCCCATTCAAGGATCTTTTATGTTTCTGGGTATTTATGTATCTACACTACATACGGATTCGTTGGTCAGATCGTGTGCGGAACACTGAAGTGCTGCGGAGAGCCAATGTAGGAGGCATTGAAGCTTAAATCTTGCGGCGTCGATGCGGTCACGTTGCACGGATGGCGATTTTCACGGAGTTCAAGCAGTCGCCTTGGTCGAAATCGGCTGGATAGCATAATCATCAGCTCCACGTATTTGTACAGACACAACGGCCAAACTACTGAGCTTACGATCAGGATCATAAAATAATCGTTTAACTACAATCGCATAAAAAACTGTCTAACAACAACTCAGCCAAATTATTACCACTCTTAAGTAGAATTACCTAAGAAGGTAATAAAATAAGTTTAAAGACCATTAAATTTGTCTGACTGGAACTAGACTGTTAGGCAATTTTTGAAACAAGCAGCATTGGCTTACCAAGTTTCAGTCTAAAATCTGGTAAATGTAGGTTTTTATGAGCGTTATTCGATCTGCATCCCATAAAAAACACTTGTGCCTTGCCGTAATTAATACATTGGATAAATCTTACGGCTTTTGAAAAATGACTTTACAACATCAAGGTACAACAGTGATTATTTACTTGTTGACTGTATTTATTACGATTACTTCTTATGATTTATAACGATCACTTCAATTTCATTAACCAATCTTTCAGAATATATACATACATACATATTCAAACGCTTTTATTCCCAGAGTGCGTTAAGCAGAGCTACAGAATTACCAACAAGTCTAAAAATTTCTTCTTAATTCTGTAACCACATTTTGCATAATCTGGCTAAAATGTTTATACCAGTGTATATTAGAGACAGGTTGCAAGCCCATCACCTAGCAATACTACAGTCACGAGATTAAATTTGGTACCCACCTTAGGTCCAAAGTCAATCTGACATTCTACAACAATAAGGTTGAGTTTCCTAAAAGTTACAAATGACTTGACATCTCTAATGACATTGACGACTTCAAGCATATTTTTCTTGAAATGGGTCCCAAATTAACGCTCGTAACCGTACAAGCCTTTATTCCCTTAGCCGTTTCTTACGACTTCCACGGGAAGACATGGAGTGGCACTATTCTTAGCCGGCAACCACACAGCACGAACATACGGCAGAATATTTAGAATTATAAATTTATTTTTAACAATTCACAAATTTATAAGTAGGGGAAGCTGTTGTACCCCGGACAGTTTACATTTCTTTGATTTTTAGAAAAAAAACGAGATGCTTCAGAATTGCCAAATGTGCAAATATGTAAAGTTGTACTATTGTACTACATTCCGGGATATGATATTAAACGATCCTTTAGTTAGTTTAGACGGGACAGGCTGATAGAAAAAAAAGGGAAAAGTGTCCATGGTACAACACCCCTGATTCACCTTGGACACTCGGTGTTGTACCTTGGGCAAATACCATTTTTGCCAAGAAAACAGAAAATAATCATCTAGTATTTAGTTATTAAGGATACAAAAGGCAACTCGGACGAAGACTTTTTATACCTTTTCATAGGTTCCTTAATAAAATTTACAAGAAAAGGCCATATTTTCCCACTCTCCTAAAACAAATGGAAAATCTCCCTGAGAACAATTAAAAACATAAACAAAAATGTAATCAACAATTAAAATAGTAAAAAATATTTAACTTGTCATAAAAAATGCAAAATAATGTAAGAATTAGAACACTTTGGAACTTTTCTACCTTAGTCCGTAGTCCGAGGTACAACGTAAGTTCGGTATCCAAGGTACAACAAAGCAAGTTTTTTTAAAAGTAACCTTTGTAAACGCACTTCGTCTAAAAGTTAGGATGAAACGACTGCACTATCTGATAGCTATTTAATATAGTTTTAGCATGCATTATTCAGTTTTATCATATATATTCGAAACACTAAATAAACGAATTTGTAATAAAGTTCTAAAAACTCATTTTCTGTAACAAATTTTATATTTTTGTAATTTTCTCGACGCACACGCCGCTCTCGAGTTTCGTGCTAAATTTACTTTCATTTTAATAGATAATGGTTCAAATGACATATATATTTCTTTTTGAAGAATGCGGGATACTTTAAATATTGTCAACTGTCCGAGGTAAAACTATGTCCGGGGTACAACAGTTTCCCCTACCTACCTACCTATACTAAATTTTGCATAAGTACCTCTTTAAAATATTCCAAAGCTATAAAAAGACTAGGAACCCAGCCAGCCCCCGGCGGAATCAGATTACAAGCGCAGATGACGGCAAACGATTCGGATTTGCATGCGTAATGTCACTAAGTGCACTTTCACCCCCGCCATTTTGTTTCGGAACAACGAGCTCGCTGCGTACCCCACTATTTGAGCTTAGCGAGTGTTGTGAAAGGTTGTTGTGGTTGTTTATTATTTAGGCTTGTGGTAAATTGAATCAGTTGTTCAACATAAAATATAATAAATAATATTTTTCAAGGGTAACATTTTCACCTCCTAAGACCCACCATACAACAAAATTTGCCACAGGATAATTACCCTAGTATTATTGCAATAAAGTCAATTTTCTATTTTAATTGTCAGTCATAAAAACAAGGAAAATTCTACTTTATCTCCTTTGCAATAGATCTTTATTGCAATGGCCGTATTATGTACATTTTTTTGTACGCGGGGTGTTACGAGGTTAAATTATAAGAGGGCAACCTGCGTCCATACAAATTTGTTTCATAGAAGATAGAGAATCGGTAGTACACATTGAAAGACTTTAACACAAGTTCTGGGGGTATATTCTAGTCGGCAATGCCGGTCGGGCGCTACTATTAAGTAAAAAATAAGAGCCATCGTTACGTTGAAAGTACAATAACATGACAAAAGCAATATGGATTTACCGTGTAGAATAGAGATTGGTGGACCTTAGGCCTGGCTGATAAAGTAATTTTCTCAAAAATGCTCGGAAATGTTGACATTACTATCTACATAATGAGACGCGAAGTACATAGTTTACTGACAGTTCTCAAATTAAAAAAAAAAACATTATGTGCTCGATACACAAGCCCGCAATGTTGCATACAAATTCCATTACTATCTAGCTTGTAACTTTTAAAAAAGTGAAAAAGCCCATAATAAAATGATGGCACAAGTCTTATACATCCAAATTTTATTCGAAACATAACTTCTTTATCTGTGTCTGGAATAGCTTATGTTTTTTTTAAAACAAAGCTTGCGTTTCTCCTTGTCATAAACAAAAAGGCGGTAAATAGTGATGGTTTTTTCACATGAAGTTTCTGTTTGTATGCAATTTAAAAAATGTGTTCAAGCGATGAAGATACTCCAACACATTTTTTTTCTGGCGATTTTTGAGAAAAGCACTATATTTGCCTCGGCAGGAACTGCAATTGCGGGCTTCGTATTTTTAAACGGACTCGCAAGCTCGTCCGTTTAAACCAATACTCGGCCCGCAATTGCCTACTTCCATGCCTAGGCAATAATGTACTATTTCAGCTCTTTTAATTTTTACTATCTAGAAAATCTTTACAAATTGAAATACAGATTTGAATAGGCACTAAGTTTTTAAAATGAACTGATTCATTCTATTTTTTTTTGTGGATAATGTAATGGGACCTGGCCAGAAAAAAACAAACAATATTAAACTATTGCATTATTTCCCCCTTATTCATAAATACAATTAATCAATTTAAGTTAAAGTTTGCTTTATCTTTTTCTATCAAATTCAAATGTCACTAAAAAGGTAAGGACAACACATTATTTGAAGCATACTTTCGTTATTGCGCGTTTATGAATAAGAGGGTTTGTATCTCGTTTAAAAGGTGTACCATCAAGGACTTTAAATAATGATCCACCGTAGAACCTAATCGTAATGTCAGCGTCAAGTGACGAGATATAAATTACATAGGAATTAATCGTTGGTGTTATGCGACAAAGTTCTATAGTGGTTCATCAATTAAAGTCTGTGACCGTACAATTACGCTGCTTTTAGCATTAAAGTAGTATTTAAATACCATATTAATATACTTACGTGAATTGAAAATAGGAACTTTTTTTAAAAGGTGTTCTTATAGAGTCTCAACAGTAAACTTTTTTAAACTTTTTTTGATAATCTTAAGTTGTTTACTAATTTTTTAAAATTAATATTATCAATGCTTGCTTCTCCCGCTTTGGACTAGGCCGAATGACGACTTTTTGTCTGTAACGGCGTTACGTAGCACTAGTTGTGATATAGAAACGACCATGTGGCGTTTAAGCTCTTTTAGCCATTAGCAGAAAATTGTTTATTTTCTTAGTAAATAATGAACAAAAAAAGTATTCTTTCGAGACAACCTGTATAAGCATGAACATTTTCAGAATATCTTTTAAATAGTTAGTGTTGTCAACACACATGCACAAAAATTATACTCGTAACTTTTTTGAAACTTTATTTTCTAAAAAGGGCACATGCATAACAGAAATCCATTGAAACGCGCCAGTAATTTACACCTGTGCTACAGCAATTGTAAACGCGTTTTTGTTCCATTCCCTAGTCTTTGCGCACATTAGCCCAAATCCCTTTGGTCATTACGACGAACGTGCGGATAATTTTCAGGATTTTACGAGCCGATACCGACGGTGGTTATATACAGTTAAATTATACAAGTCTGTGGGAGATCACTTTGCAAATTATTGCCTTTGGACATGGTCTTTGTTTATGGCAAAAATAAGGGAAACGAGAAGAAACACTCAAGAAACTTTTTCATCAACTTTCGTCTACGAACTAATTTAATACGTCAAAAATGTTTAACTTATAAAAACACTTATTTAATTTGTGTATTTTTAGGGCTAGAATAGTGCCACTCCATGTCTTCCCGTGAATGTCGTAAGGGGCGACTAAAGGAATAAAGGCTTGTAGTACTGTTAGGCTATGGGCTTGCAACCTGTCACCCTGTTAGCCTAATCGTGCAAAATGTGGTTACAGAATTATCAACAAGATTTTAGAGTTGTTGGTAATTCTTTAGCTCTGCCTACCCCACTCTGGGAATGAAGGCGTGAGTTTATAGTGATGTGACACATTTCTTATATAGGTATATAAGAATTTGTCACATCACTGGAGTAGAGTGCAACAACAAAATACTTATTTTATTCCATGAAGAAAGCTAACGAGCACTCAGGCCACCTGATGGTAAGCGGGATTTGAGACCCATAGACATTCGCATTCTCAAGACTACAATCTGAAGACTGCAAATGCGTTGCCAACCCCAAGAACTAAGGTGGAATACCTCTATGCTAATAATTTCATCAGTTGTATTGTCGGCCGTCGGACCACAACAACGCGAACACTGCTGCTTAGCGGACGGTTAAAGAATCTAGTGGCTGATCCGGACGGCCCCTTTACAAGGTCCTACCACCACTGAAATTGCGACTTAAAAAGATAAGATAAAGATAAAGATAAAGGTTTATTTAGCATAAGTACTATCACGATCGTTAATTTGTGATCCATTTCAAGAAAAATAGGCTTGAAGTCGTCAATGTCATTAGAGATGCCAAATCATTTGTAACTTATAGGAGACTCAACCTTATTGTTGTAGAATGTCAGAATGACTTCGGACCTAAGGTGGGTCCCAAATTTAAGTTCGTGACTGTACATATCATCATCATAAAATATCATCTACATATCGACGGTAAAAAGCGTAAACGCTGTAACCCGCAAAATCAAACTTTACACCAGAGCCAAAAAACTTTTGAAATTTTACAAAAAAAAACATATCTTTTTTTTTATTTGAGCGATCGGTGCCATTTTTATACTACATATGTATTTTCAAATTCCCTATTAGACCATATGCCTGTCGTGTACCAGAAGTGACTAGGTTTCTTTTTAGTGTCGGTTACAGCAACCTGACTTTTTTTTTCAATACGATAAAACGCTGTTAATGATTTTGTTAAATGTATGGAAAGGTAATAATCAGTGTGATTTCTAATAAGCGTAAGTGATGTAACCACCATTCTTTAAATGTTGAGAACTGCCTAAATTGATGTTACGCTGCAGTGCTTGCAGTTTAAAAAAATCATAATTGTATTCAATGATAGATGTCAAAAAAGGTTATTGATATTAAAACGACGTAAATATGAGATAACATTTATTAATCCTTTTTTTAAATGTTATCCTAAAGAATTAATTAATACGAATGTGTTTGTATGTGTATGTAAATATATTTTCAATCCTCCATTGCGTGCCTTCTCTGTTACCTTCACTATTTTCTTTAAAAAAATGTATATGTGTGCCTTATGGATGTAATCCATTAGATATAAACATCCGAACATCTACATATAAACATTTACATATATACATGCTTATAAACATTTACAATACAAGTCTAGTAGAAAAAAAAGAAATACATTTATTTTAACGATAATTATACATCGCTACAAACACTTCGTATAAAAGAAGTATATTATTATGATAAATTAAATATCACAAGTTAACTTACTCATGAAATAAAGTCAATTAAAATTAAAAACATCAATGTTTAACAAACTGAAAAGTTTAAGACACTATACTAGCGTTTCTTCAAACTAATAACTATTATCAAAGTATTATTAAAATTCGTAAAGTAGTTTTAATTACTTATAATTATGTAAAGCAACACTTAATTCTCAGAATTTATCATACTAATTAGTTACTATTTAAATGAAATAAGAATTCATTAGTATAGTATTAACTATTCACATTATTTGCACTGGTTTACTATTAAAATAGATATAATTACATTTTAAAGTTTTGTTGTCACGCGGTGAAAGACCGTTACACCACACACAACTTGATCCCACGGCGGTCTCAGACTGACTGATCGGGGCGGTAAGCCGTTACCCACACAGCATGAGCGCGTATTTAAAATACGGTAAACTCAAGCGACCAATAATAAGCAATCGTTTAAGAAATGAGGTAAAGGTCAGTAATATTTTTGCGTATTACTTCATATTTGGTGTAACTTGTGAGTATTCACATTATGGTGTCTGATTAAAACGTAGTAAGTCACTATCATCTAAATATATTTTACAGAAAACGTAGCAAGTGTAGTGTCACTTTTTTTTTCAATACGCGTAAACGCTGTAAATGACAGTGGAAATGGTTTTATGCACGCAGTAACCTACTGGACTCGAAAAAATTGTAAAATATGAATTGGTGTAAATGCAAATGCAAAATAAAGACCTGTTTTTTGGCGGCTTACAGCAATTAATTTTGCTATATGTCAAAAAAGTACATAAAATTTCAACGCTGTACAGAATTTTCTAATCGTCGTAGAGCCACGAGACCCGGACCATTCGACGCAGAAAAAAAATCTGATTCCGAATATGCAAAAAAAATTTTTAGGTACTTTGTGGGTTACAGCGTTTACGCTTTTTACCGTCGATATATAAAAGAAGAAACGTGATTGACCAATCAACGTACAGCTGAAAGGACTACGAGTAAGATGGTATAACTCTATGCTAATAATTCCATCAGTTGTATTGTCGGCCGTCGGATCACAACAACGCGAACACTGTTGCTTAGCGGACCGTTAAAGAATCTAGTGGCTGATCCGGACGGCCCCTTTACAAGGTCCTACCACCACTGAAATTGCGACCTAAAAAGATAAGATAGAGATAAAGATAAAGGTTTATTTAGCATAAGTACTATCACGATCGTTAATTTGTGATCCATTTCAAGAAAAATAGGCTTGAAGTCGTCAATGTCATTAGAGATGCCAAATCATTTGTAACTTATAGGAGACTCAACCTTATTGTTGTAGAATGTCAGAATGACTTTGGACCTAAGGTGGGTCCCAAATTTAAGTTCGTGACTGTACATATCATCATCATAATTATATCATCTACATATATAAAAGAAGAAACGTGACTGACCAATCAACGTACAGCTGAAACCGCTGGACCTAAGCACTTGACATTTAGAGGGAATATTCCATGGAAATCCTAGGGATGTACTAGAAGAGATTTTTGGAAATTTATCCCCTAATGGATTAAAATAGGAGTTGTAGCGACAAACTAATTCTACGAATACAAAGTGGAGGGCGACCTCTAGTATTCGATAATAGTAAGCTTAGGTTAACGAGACAGCGGGCCTAGTATGGTTGCGTTTTTCGCGTGACAAAATGTGGATAAAGCATCCGTCACTCTCGTACCTACATACGTGTCAAAAAGTGACGGATGTTTTATCTACATTCTGTCACTCAATTAACGCAGCCATATTAGGCCCCCTGTACGTAGATGCTTAGTTGCTGAAAACACGAGGAGGTTAGACAGGTGAAAATAAAAATGGCTTTCATTAGCTGGCCGCAACTCATGTCCTGACTCACCGCAGTGCGGACGCCTTCAGGCTAAGAGGAAGTTATTCGGCGTATTACACACTTTTGTTTATAAGTTTGTAGTATATTAGGCTGAATGTTCCACCAACAAAATGGCAAAATAAAAGGATCTAATTATAATTAGGCACAAATGTATTTGTGCGTAACACACATAAAAAGATGACCACACAAAAATGGTACTGTTGAGTAAGCATAAAATAGTTCTTTTTGGGGGTAAATCAAAAGCGCGTATTTTTAGTAACTGAATTAAGTCACCGGCAAATAATATCTTTTTAAGCATTGTTCTTAAAAATATCTAACTTGTTTCTATTTCAAGAGGCATAATTAAAAAAAGGTTATCGCTGTTAGCTATCGTTTTTTGAAGATATACACATTTTTTTTATTTTAATTAACTCTCAAAAAGTTGCAGGTTGTCTCCTATTAGCGTACAAATACACAATACTTATGCAGAATTAAGTCAACGTCATTCAATAAATCACTCCCTACTACCTACTTCTTCATATTCATATTCATATTTATTAATTTCTCCTTCTTATTATTGTGCTTATTATTTCTCTAAAAGTCGGCCATTATCTTCACATGTAGCTCTTTTATATCTATTGCGAAAGGAAACAGATGCTCTGATGCGCCGTGGTGACCCGCCAGCTCCCCAGATTTGAACCGCTATAAATTATACAATTTGAAGTCACCAGCGCCTCTATTCTAGGCGGTATAAATGATATCGTAGTATTCCTGTTATGGTATTGTTATGACATCAGCCGCCATTACTGTCAAGGAAATAAGAGCTATCAAAACGTTGCCAATACGATAACAGATAAAATACGATATTGTTTTTACCGTCTTGAATAGAGCCGCTGGTATAACGTATAAAAGCAATAAGATACAAAAGTCATCTACATACAACACTGAATATAACCATGTGGTTTACCCCAAAACGCAACATAGGGGTTATTCTTAAAAGGGTATTACTTTAAGTGTTATGGTAACACCTACGAGGGTATGAGAGCGAAGTTTGTCGTTTTCCGAGTTCCGTTAAATGCCTGCCAAGTTGTTTCATAATTAATGAGCAGGAGTTTGTTTACTTCTTGGCTATTTATTTACTTATGGGATAAGTGCTTTTTATTTATGTTTTTTGCTTTTCAAAATAGTTTTATTTTTTGAAGTAAATATTGGTTGCGAAATTACATTACAATTAAAAGCAACAGGAGGCACAATATGTATTCTTCCATTTAGTTAGGTGTACCTTAGTCCTGACATAAGATGCAAAGTAAAGGCATATGTAGTAAATGAGAGGAAAAGAGAGGTAAAGACAGGGAGGAGATCCCTTAAAGGATTAAGTTCGCTTTTATACATCCTTGCTATTTCTTTGTCTGCTTTATAACTGTTTTCTATTTTATTTTTACTATAAAGTGTTGACATATATACATTATTATCGCCTCATAATACATGTAATCATAATCCGGTTTATAATAATGCGAAACTGTGACTGTTTGCTTATTCCGTCTTCACGGTTCAAAGCCTAAACCAATCGATGTGAAATAAAGCAGCCTTCAGAGAAAGTTAAAGAAAGCCTAGAGATGGACATTATATAAATATTATATCCTTAAAAATATCAATCAGTTAGCGATATAAAAAGCTAATCATTTTACAGTTACTTCATCTATAATCACTAAGTCCAAGTTCCTACCAACAATACTCGATTATCAACGTAACTTATTTCTAAACACTGCACTTGCATCGTAAACAAAAATGACCCTTAAGCCCCTCTACTCGTATTTAGGGGGGCTCGGCCATAGCTCACGTGCATAAAAGTCTTACGGCCAGATTGCATGGCTCATAACAGATAAACGGTTGTTGTAATTTAGACCCATCCCTTGGTAGCCATCATGACAGTACACAGTTAAAAAACAGTACAATTACATGAATTGTTTAGCTTAGTACCTACAGCACCATTCTATTATAGGACCACTCGCTACCGGAGTAAGGTTCATCCGTACTATCAGAGGGCCCTGCCAAGATGCATTGCGCTAACTAGCGTTACTATTCGTTTCATTTTTAAACCAATCGCGTCACCGATAGATCACGTGACTTTTCGTATCACGTTATCTACCAGTGACGCGATTGGTTTAAAAACGAATCGAATAGAAACGTTAGTTAGCGCAATGCAGCTTGGCAGGGCCCTCTGGAACCATTAAAATCGACTACTGTTCGTTTCCAAAGATCCTTTCTTCCTCGCACCTTGAAACTATGGAATGAGCTTCCCTCCACGGTGTATCCTCAGCACTACGATATGTCCTCCTTTAAACGCGGCTTAAAAAGAGTATTCACTGAAAGGCAACATCGCTGTGCCCCTGGCATTGCCGATGTTTATGGGCGACGGTGACTGCTTCACATCAGGTGGCCGGTCTGCTCGTTTGCCTTTTAAAGCTATAAAAAAATATCAAAAGTCTAACAAAAACATCATCATCACCTCCTTGCCGTTATTCCAATCATTTGCGGTCGGCGCAGCATGTTTTTTCCTTCCACACATCCCTATTAGCCGTCATCTCAGTGTTCACTCGCTTACTCGTGTCACTCTTCTCATAATCCATCTTTCTCTTTTTAGGTCTTCTTCTTGCTTCATAACCCTCCACATTCATACTCAAAACTCTTCTCGTAACATGACTTCGCAACATGAGTTTCTTCTCGTAACAATTCTAACAAAAGTTGCTTTAAAAACCTGAAAGTGCCAGTTTAGTGGGGGCCACCTTAAACAGGCTACGTCCAAATTCCGTTAACCTACCGCAAAGCAGCAAGAAAGAAAGAAAGAAAAGAAAGAAAAATATTTATTCGTGACAAACAGACAAACAAAACTAAACAAAATACTGACATAGATAAAAAAACCTGTTGTCACGAAATGGTTCCAACTCAGCGTTATGCTGGCGTTAAGACCAGCTCTGGTCTGCCGTTGGAACCATCTGCAGCACTGTTTGCATTGTTGTGTTCTGGTGGTGGGAGGGAAGACAACTGGTGAAATTAATAGCATAGAGGCATTTCAACTTAGTCCAACGCATTTGCGGTCTTGGCAACGCATTTGGGGTCTTGGCAACGCATTTGCGGTCTTGGCAACGCATTTGGGGTCTTGGGATTGCAGTCTTATTAAGATTGTACCTAATCAAATGTTTATGGGTAGTCCTATTAGTCGGCCGCGGATTATTTTTCTATGATACCTAAAGCCGCTTTTACTGCCATGTTCATAAACGTTTAATAATGTATTATCGTAACATGATAAACACAACTATAATGAACTTGCTTGTAACAAACTAAACTTTTAAGTCTTGTAACAGTTAGTTGTGCGTTTATATAATACTTCGAACCGTCATCATTAAATAAGTGTTCAATATTTCAAGTTAATTGGACGGTAAAAAAGTGGTTAAAAATGACTTGCAAGATTATTTTGTTAGTTAGTTAAAAGCGTAGTTAATAAAATCGTGTTACCAAAATTATAAATCTAAACACTAGCCACTCTTAACACGCTCTGTAACGATTGAACATAATATTCATTTGCTTATTTTCTTGCTGAAGTGGCATATTTAGTGAAATATGCGCAATTAATACTTTTTTTTTCCCGTACTCCTCCCGCTGCTTAACGGATTATCTAACTGGTAATAATTCTAATAACAGTGTTTGTGCATCAAACACTTTTAAAACTCTAAGTACAATAAAAAACGATCCGTTTTCGTGAGACAGACCCAGCAGTGCTGGGCCAGCACACAATTTTGACGCAAAAAAGTGGCAGAAGTTAAAGTTCATCATCATCATTGCGTATGGCACTCATCCTGCATGGATGGTAGATGTCTTCAGCCAGTCTGCTGCGGCAGGGAAAAATTTACTCAGGTCCTCCATCCCACCGCGAAAACAGCGAAGTGGGCAATCATTTACCACGAGGGAGAGGGTCTAGTCAGATGCACCGCAGTCGCATTGTCGTGATGTGTAGGTGATGGTCGGTTTTTCCGTGGTCAGATCGAAACCGATTTAAGTGAGTCCAGGGTTTTCGATAGGCGCAAAAGTTAAAGTTATTAAAAAAACATGGAATTTAAAAATCAAATACGATACATCGCTATCATTAAGCTAAGTTGGGACCATTTCGTGACTACATGCTTCTTGTGCATTTTCCTCTGTTCCTTTTTGTTGTTTGTCACGAAAAAATGTTTTCTTTCTTTATTTCATTCAAATATTTCGTACTGAAAATATCTAGGTCCTGTGCCACCTCCCCCGTGTAAAATCTACGGGGTGAAACAAAAGAGGTCCCCTAGGATACCGTTCCGAAGCGCACCGATATTTTGTAATAAACTTTGATGAAAAAGCGTATATAGATAACGCTTTTTCTATAAACGGCCAGGGGCTACTCATTTTCATTGATTTTATGGTATCTTCAACATTGTAGTCAAGAGAGTTATTCGAGAGAGCAACTTAATTTTTTCGAAAGTACCTGCACAACTAATTTATCTGTTTTTAGCGCTGAAATTTTAGGTTTAAAGATTTAACGATTGAATAAAATTATAATTCAAACTCATTAGCTCACAATCCCTTTAACCGTAAAATAACTCATTAAAACTCATTTAACTTTCTGTACGTAATAGCATTAACTAATGAATTATTGTTGCAAAACTTTTCGTTCACTTTTAACGGGAATCGCTAAGCTGGAAGAGGGAGCAAAATTAGCACATTTTATAGTAGATTTTAGCCGTCTCATTGTGTATGTAAATCCTCAGAGAAAACGTCTCGGGCTTGCTTCAACGCGGCTTCAGTTCGCGTGATTTATTTTTGGGACTTGGAAAAAATAAACAATTTTTCGCTGTTAAGTGGGCGCTTCGAGTAATTGAAAACGATATTTTATTTGTGTGTTTTATTTTTTAAGTAGGCTTGTTATTGTCACTTATGTAGGTTGTTCAACTGATGCTTAAAATAGAACGATAGGTTGTATAAGGATGAAGATGACGCGTTTAACCTAGTTGGTATCCAGGCTACAAAGTTGCCGGTCGCTGGTTTGAATCCCGGTATGTTCTTGAGTCTTCGATGATTACTACTTAGTAAGTATGTATGTTTAAGTATGTTTTCCTCTAAACATTATATGTTTTTTATCGTTGCCTAGTACCCATGATACTCGCATAGATCGTAATTCGGGGCTAGGTCAATTTGCGTGAGATGGTCTTTTAATATTTAACAATTTTATGATTTACTAGCTTGCTCTCCGCAACTTCGTCCACGTATAATTAGCAATTCGCTACACCTTCTATTTCGTTAACCAAAGGAATAGTGACTTTCTTTGAAATAATAGGTGCCCAGTGTGTTAATTTAGATTTCTGGGTATAAACTATCTCTAATCCAAATTGAATCCAAATCCATTCTGCCCTTTTAGTGTGACTAAGCAACGTAACAAAGATATAAACTTTAACATAAACCTTATCATATATAAGCAGAGATCGGAATAGGTAGAGCTAATTTGCCTAAACTTGATGCATGTTCATTCAATAATGTATTCCCATCTCTCTCACGCATGAATGAATATGCGTCAAGTTTAGGCAAATTAGCTCTACCTATTCCGATCTCTGTATATAAGTGATCTAAGATTGTACACAGGAGTCAATCAATGAGCAAAATTTGGCTTAATTGTTTTGGCTTATTAATCCTGGGGGGTTATTATGACGTAGCTATGCGGTTCAGTTTACGCTGTGAGAAAAAGATAGAGGTATACAACTGCTATAGCTCTGTCCCTTACGCTCGCCCTAAAATGAACTGCATAGCCATGTCATAATAACACCCCTGGGGGGTTATTATGACATGGCTATGCAGTTCTGTTTACGCTGAGAGAAAAGGACAGAACTATATAACTGCTATAGCTCTGTCCCTTACGCTCGCCGTAAAATGAACTGCATAGCCATGTCATAATAACACCCCTGGGGGGTTATTATGACATAGCTATGCAGTTCAGTTTACGCTGAGAGAAAAGGACAGAGCTATATAACTGCTATAGCTCTGTCCTTTACGCTCGCCGTAAAATGAGCTGCATAGCCATGTCATAATAACACCCCTGGGGGGTTATTATGACATAGCTGTGCAGTTCAGTTTACGCTGAGAGAAAAGGACAGAGCTATATAACTGCTATAGCTCTGTCCCTTACGCTCGCCGTAAAATGAACTGCATAGGCATGT
The DNA here is from genome assembly GCA_946894065.1 of Acleris literana. NCBI lineage: Eukaryota > Metazoa > Arthropoda > Insecta > Lepidoptera > Tortricidae > Acleris > Acleris literana. The sequence continues at coordinate 4,151,029 of OX335685.1, read as the reverse complement.
CATAATAACACCCCTGGGGTGTTATTATGACATGCCTATGCAGTTCTGTTTACGCTGAGAGAAAAGGACAGAACTATATAACTGCTATAGCTCTGTCATTTACGCTCGCCGTAAAATGAACTGCATAGCCATGTCATAATAACACCCCTGGGGGGTTATTATGACATAGCTATGCAGTTCAGTTTACGCTGAGAGAAAAGGACAGAGCTATATAACTGCTATAGCTCTGTCCTTTACGCTCGCCGTAAAATGAGCTGCATAGCCATGTCATAATAACACCCCTGGGGGGTTATTATGACATAGCTGTGCAGTTCAGTTTACGCTGAGAGAAAAGGACAGAGCTATATAACTGCTATAGCTCTGTCCCTTACGCTCGCCGTAAAATGAACTGCATAGGCATGTCATAATAACACCCCAGGGGTGTTATTATGACATAGCTATGCAGTTCACTTTACACTGAGAGAAAAGAACAGAGCTATATAACTGCTATAGCTCTGTTCCTTACGCTCGCCGTAAAATGAACTGCATAGCCATGTCATAATAACCAAACACCTGATTGACGAGGGCAAAAATGTACCAGTGCTAGTGATTTATTAAATGTCGACTAAGTTTATCGACATCGATAAAAATCAAGTTTTAATCATCATTATCATAAGTAATTGCCAAGTTTGAATACCTTTTAATTATGTGCAAACCTCTTTTATTTATACTTATTGCAACTATAAACAACCGGTGTCTGAAATTTACTCTGGACTCGAGTCACTTTTGACAACCATTGAAATTACATTGAATAACAAATTCATTCAGTACAACAATATTCTTTAGCATTCCGACGAATTGAGAACCTTTTTGTTTTTTAAGTCGGTTAAAAATGCCTCGAAAGAAAAAAGATCGTTTATCTTCATGGAAAGCTGATCATTCTGATATAAATAGAAGATAAATGTATGACTTACTTTTGCAAGAAATGTAAGATCCATAATATGTCACGAAAAAAGTTGTCGATAAACTTAGTCGATGTTTAATGAATCACCAGCACTGGTACATTTTTGCCCCCGTTAATCCTGGTTTGTGATATCCATGGTACTCTATTTTTTCCGACAACGAATGTAACATGTGATGTGTAAGTGAGGAGTGATATTTTATCGATATACATTTTACAAAATTAAATACATTAAAAAGTTATTTTAAGCAAAAAAGCGAGCATTGAATGAAACCTAACAAAGCGATTTTACCTTTTCAACAATTCCATCACATCCTCACCAAGAGGGCGTTACTATGCTATGGCATCACAGTCACTGCCATCCGTCTCCGAACGTCTGACAAGGCGAATCCGAGCAGTGATGGATGTGGCACAGCCACTCGATGGGCCTTTTAGTTAAATAATAATGTTTTCAATAAAAAAACACGATTTTAAGTGTGTTATTGGTTTAAAAAAAATACTCTCGACGTAATCGTCGTGTGCTTAGCAAAAATTTTCGAAAAAAAGGTAAATTACGCAGCTAAAGTTTTGACATGTTGTTATTTTATTGAATGACCGTGTGCTCTACAAAAACGGATAGTTAACCATTACTTTAGCGAATAAATAACATCTTAAATTCAGTAAATATTAGCGATTTCAAAAATTGAGCCCGTTTAAATAGGTAACGTTGATTTAAGTAGGTTCTACTCGTAATATCAAAGCCTTTGAGCTAAGTCTGCCTTTTTTAACCGACTTCAAAAAAAGGAGGAGGTTCTCAATTCGTCGGGATATTTTTTTTATGTATGTTCTCCGATTACTCAAAGACCACTGGACCGATTTGAAAAATATTTTCGTTGTTCGAATGGGTATACTTTCTAGTTGGTCCCATTGTCACCACGTCAGGATCTGATGATGGAATCATGGAGAAATCAAGAGAACTCTAAATATTATAGGCACACCTATAGCGATTTTGGTATTTTTCACTGTAACTCATGCATTTGCTTTTGAAAAGTACTATATGGTGAAGTGGAACTGATGATGAAGACCACAGATGGCCACCGGAACTCCTTAACGGTACCTATTTCAAGGGTGGCGATAAGATATTTCGATTAAGGTCGTTGAGCGACTATGTCGAAGCACATTTAGGTTTAAATATGACTTTGACATTCCCGCGGCGTTGTCTGCGGCGAGCTTGAAATGTTCTATAGTTTCTCATTAATATTTAGAAGTGGAGCTACGTAACAGCATAAATAGGATCACTAAAAAGTATAAAATAAAATAAATGTTTAAAATAACAAAAACCCGCCTTCAAAAATGCAAAAAATAACTTATTTTAAAATGGTAGGTCAGTCCAACTGAAGTCGGCGTCCCACAATATTTTAAACCAAAAGCCGAATGCAGTGGGACTGACCTACCATTTTAAAAGAAGTTTTTTTTTGCATTTTTGAAGGCGGGTTTTTGTTTTTTTATTTACGATAATTCTTGCTACAGTAGAAACCTCGCACAGGTTATTGAAGCTCGTTTTAATATTTGTATTGTGAATAAATTTTTATTAAAAAAAAAGCGGGTTCGGATTGGGGTTGATTCATTAACCGTCAGGCTGTTAAGACGGAAGGTTGAAAAATTTCAGGCTTTTACTTTTAATTTGTTATATTTACTGATTATACTTTCACTCAATTGAAGACATTGTGGAACAACTATCAATAAAATAAAAGATGAAGAGGATTGTTTTGTACAACATAAAAACTCGGTAAAATTGTTCGCTAAGATAAAACTTTAGTATAGACTAGATACCTTAAGTAAGAACTTATAAAAAAAAACCGGCCAAGTGCGAGTTCGACTCGCGTGGAGAGGGTTCCGTCTCCACACCATATGCCTGTCTGTTGGTCTGTCTGTCTATCTGTCCATCTGTCACAGCAGATTTGCTCCAAAACTACTGGACCGATCGAGTTGAAATTTGCTACAAATATGTAAGTCGGTGACACAAAGACGGATGCGTAACGTAAATAAATGAATTTTGAACAAGGGGCTACTTTTGGGGGATAAATTAGGAAATTAAAAAAAAACTTTCGCAAACCTTATTATGTGACTAGTCAAATGAAAGGGCTTGTTGTGAGCATCTCAAATATATTTATATATTCTGACTTACATATGTGTAATTTCAACTCGAGCGGTCCTGTAGTTTTGGAGCAAATCGGCTGTGACAGACGGACAGACAGACAGACGCCCGAGTGATCCTATAAGGGTTCCTTTTTTCCTTTTGAGGTACGGAACCCTAAAAAACCAATAAGGACGCAAGGTTCATGGCGCATACGCGCTAAAAGGTTAAACTTTAGACAACCCTTTTCAAAATTCACCCAACATGCGCGTATCATTGATAAAATTCCACAATTTACAACGTCTGCAGACGGCAGGGCTATACCTACTGCATTAGTTTTATACGCTGCTGTCGATATTGAGTTCCAAACTCAATAAGACAAAGCAGATGTTACTTGTTTATGTCATAAGTTCGGCGAGAGCATACGGGCTTGTGAGCCAGGACGAGATAGAACTTAGCGTCATTTTAATAATAGCTTTCTGATAGTGTTTAAATATGTTATTATATCGTTTATCTACACTCATATCATAAACCCTCTATGATGCGTTCAGAAACCGCAAATTATGACCGGCATAATAATCAACTCTGTTGTTAGAGCCATTTTTTTATCTGCGGCAGTAATCTTATGGATTCATAAGAACATCAATTACATTATGACATTCAAATTTCGAACATCTCTGAAAAACAAAGAAATTTGATTTGACCGCTATTCTAATATCAGTCGAGATGACGTTTAGTTCGAAATGAATTGTCAATTTGCATACAAAATTGGACAATTTTGCGCGTAAGTAAGATATCGAACGATATGATAGTTAAAAAAAACTATGACAGCTGCCAGAAAACTTTTCAATCTTTTCATTACCGCCATTACCGGTTAAAATTTAATTTGCGGCTCCTAAATGCATCATGGAGGATTATGATATGTGGGTAGATAAAGTAGTGTATTTAACTGTACAAAATTAGGCATTAAACACTTGTGTGATGTTATTATAAAACTCGCCTTCGGCTCGTTTCATAAACTCACACTCGTGTTTATGCCCTTCATTATGTACAGTCACATAAACTACTATAATAACCGTACACTATAAGAGGTCTTATAAGGTCGTTCGGGTTCGGGTAAAGTCGGTTTAATTTGCGTAAGAGCGTATGAGAGCGAGTGAGAGAGAATTACAAACCCGAAGGTCTTTTTCAGAACTAATACACTGTATAGTAAAACCAGGGTATTAATAGTACTCGGTTGTCTATCGCTTTCACACTTTCTCTGGCAAAACAAATGCACTGAAATATACCAGAGAAAGCGACAGAGATCAACGGCCAAGTACTTTTAATACTCTGGTTTTACTATACAGTGCGTCAGCTCTGAAAAAGACCTTCGGGTGGTTTCACTATAATTTGAAATCGTCTGAAAAGTCATGGACACAGCCTTATTAATTTAACACGGCACATAACTCTAGTAGTTTTAATTTCAATTATATTTCCTACATTTACCCCCTTAGTAATTAACGTTGAGTAACGGTGGTATAGCTATACAATGTTTTATCCTTATCTATCAAATTCAAATGTCACGATGACAAATAAGGACAAAACATTTTATACCACCGTTACTCAACGTTTATTAGTAAGGGGGTTAGACATTATCATCCTTTGTGTTAGTATGTACAAAGATAACTTAAGCACTAACAGTTAGTAAATTACAAAAACTAAATAATAATAAAAAATAACACTAAGTAACAGCATTAATACAAAAAGGTTTATGTTTGGGTGTTACCTTGGAGTTCTGGGTTCAATGCCGGTAAGGGCAAATATTTGTGTGACGAGCACAACTATTCGTTCCTGGGTCTTTGATGTTTTCTATGTATTTAAGTATATATTTCTAAATGAAAGTATGTTTATCGTTATCTGGTACCCATAATACAAGTCTTAGTTTGGGAATAGGTCTATTTGTGGCAGATTTTCTCCTGATGTTGATTTATTTATTTAATAGTACATTACTACAGAGGCTGGGACAAAAGGGGTTGCTGGCCGAAGACATATAGACGGCCGAGCAAAGCGAGGCCGGATAGGTCTGAGGCGGGCAACCCCATATTTCCCACCGAGGAGGTGTGTATAGTGCTTTTTTCAAACATGCAATGAAATAAACAACAAAAAAATCAAAGTTTTTTTTTTTAATACGCATAGTGTCAGAATGTCATGATCACTGTGCCACAAATTTATGTGGAATGGAAATTGAAAAGAGGACTTTGCCGGCCTAGGCCTGCATGATTTGTATGAAATTCCATTAACGACCTCTTGTCCTAACCGCACCTGAATCGTCATACTTCGCAGCCTATTTATAAGGAACATAACATCAATATTTCATTGCATGTTTGAGAAAAGGTGTAATATTAATGGCTCTTGCAGAAATGCTTATTATTTCTCATACAGAACAGTTATAGTCGTTAGAGTAATTTAATTTGCAAACATTTTCCACCGTTTTTAAGAATTTTAATCTGCATCGAAGCCACGCCCGAATACCAGGGTATCATAAATTCAAAGGCGATAAATTTCATACCGTCGACACTGCTGCACACGCCTTACCGAGCAATAAAACGGCACGTCGACACACTAGTTATAGCAGTAAATTGATGCTCGATGCGAAATGCATCCGCCGCCGCATTGCGCGGGAACTCACCAGAGATATTGATTTACTGTTTCTGTTTGGGTACTGTGACAGGTTATGAGATTTCATGGTACCTATTTGATAATGATAAACTACTTGCTTTTTTCTTTTTTTATATTTATTAGAGATCTAATTTAAAAAATACATCCGATATAATAGCGACTGCCTACATTCAAAACTGATCACGTTAAATGGCTTATTTTTTTAAAAACAAATAACCTCAATCAAACTAGCTCTTAATCACGATTCTGAGCTACATTTTAAAAAACGCCACAGAATAACAATATATAGCATTAAAGCTCTAATTTAAAGTGAACTTTGCCCCAGCACTTTCACTACTTTTTAGATTAGGTACGTATTTCTTAAGAGGAATTGAAACAAAACCTAGGTCATTTTTTCTCCTTTAACTGTCACGTCCACGGCATCAAATTCAACGTCGACTCTAACCCTCTTATTCATAAACGTACAATAGCTAAAGTATGCTTAAAATATGATTTGTCCTTACCTATCATTGTATCATTTTCTTTTTTCAGAACACAACGCATGCTTCAACTAAAATAGGTTTATAGTGCGTTTATGATAAAGGAGATAAGATTTGACATTCTTGGACATCTTGGGGCCTTACAGACGCAGATCAGACGGAGACAGATCTATGGAAACCTTTCGATGACCTACCGAATAACGAAAAAATACCTACAGGCACATCTTTTTCTAACTCATTGTAAATGACATGAATAGAGAAAGGTCAGCCGTCTTTCGTTGTTCTTATAGTCCGGTTTCTATGCTACAGTAGCGACCCGCCTTCGCTTCGCTGCGGCATATTTGAATTTTCTGTAATATTTATACGCGCAATAGCTGAAACATGCATTAAATATGCATTGTTCTTATTGTCATTGTGACATTTGTATCTGACAGAAGGCGAAGCCACTAAAATAGGTTTATAATGCGTATATGCATAAGGCACTGGTCCCACGGCCGGCGAGTAAGCGATGCACTATCGGCGATTTACTTGCCCAAGAAACGAACAAAAGATAATCGCTCCCGTGTAAATAAAAGAGAGAGATATAAATTTATAGATATAGATATAGTTCATCGCTTACTCGCCGGCGGTGGTACCAGTGCCTATGGGGGTTAATGTAAACTTCAACCTCTCCACCAAATTCCGATGCATCTAAAGCCGACTATCCACTGCCGTTACTGCCACGACACACCATCTTCCTACTCGTATTGTCTATGCCATATCTGTACGTGTGTGGTATTGTAGTTATTTGCGAGATTAATCGAGCTATTTGTGACGTAGTAGTTATGCAGCATCGCGTCTTGGTCGCGTCGAGTATCGCGTCTTGGTGGTGTCGAGGTCTTTAAAGTTAGGACGGAGCGATGGACGGACAGACGGACAGCGTAGGCATATTAATAGGGTCCAGTTGAGCTACCCTTTGGGTAAGGAACCCTAAAAACGTACCTCAACGCTCCAAAGCAAACAAACACTTGAATATAAACTTCAACCTCTCAGCCCAAACCCGATGCACCTAAAGCCGACTATCCACTACCGTTATTGCGACGACACGCCATCTTCCTATTGTCTATGCTATATCAGTACCCGTACCATGAGTTACAATTACCGTACTCACTAGCAAGTCGAAAACTCTGTCCGTCGCACTATACATACATATAAGAATACTGTGTGTGTGTGTGATGACGTGACAGGAAGGGTCACGTGATCTACCAGTGACGCGATTGGTTTAAAGCAAAACGAATAGAAATGCTAGTTAGCGTAATGCATCTCGGCTAGAGCCTCAAGCTGCGTACGGATAGCGCGTACCCTGCTACGCGGAGTCGGTTACGCGCTATCCGAACGCAGCTTACTACCAGAACGAGCGCGTCATCTTTGTCGCGCGACCAAAGACCGACCGCCGGCCAGTTCGCGCGGCACGCGTGCTCCAAAAGTGTACGCGTAGCTGCAGGTACGGATAGAGCGTTCCAGGACACGCGTAACCGACTACGCGTAGCAGGGTACGCGCTATCCGTACGCAGCTTCAGAGTATTCGACTCGCTAGCGACTACGGTAAATGTAACTCATGGTAAGGGTCTGTTCGTGTGTGGTTTCTGCAGTTATCGATTTGCGGTATAGTCCAGACTAATCGAGTTATTTGTGACGTAGTAGTTATGAAGTATCGCGTCTTGGTCGCGTCGATTGCTGTTCTATGGAAAAGTTGTTGAGTAGTTCTTTAAAAGTAAATGTCTAGACACAATTTCAGCTTTGTTGGAAAGTTTTAGTGTTTGGGGTTAGGAATGTGGGATAGGGTAACTCTAATGAAATAGACGTAAGTTTTTGTGACTGTATATAAGTAGGTAGTTGTCTTTTAATAAGCAGTGAATGGTTTTATTTACCTTTTAATTCGACTGCGTCGTAAAGAAGATTAAGTATTTTGAGTGTATGTATGTATTATCTATTTCTTTGGCACGCTCTGCAGCCTAAACGGTTTGATGGATTTTAAAATATTAAGTATCGTTAGATTCGTCTTGTATTTAACTCGGCCATTAATGTCTAGTAAATAGAGTTTATCTACACTCATATCATAAGTCCCCTATTATGCGTTCAAAACCCGTAGGCAATGACCAGCATTACCTGTGGTAGTAGGTGACAGCGACGACAGTTGTTAATTTTGGAAGATGTTGCATATTTGGATCTCATTACCTTGCAATATTCAATAACGTAATTTCAAAATTACGTTACAGCTGTCATCGCTGTCACCTACTACCACAGGTAAGGTAATGCTGGTGATTTGCCGTTCGGCTCCTGACCCGATCTTAGAGTACTTATAATAATTATGTGTGTAGATAAAGTATTGTACGAGACTCTGCGTAATTAGCATTACAACACTCGTGTGATCTATTATGAAACTCACCTTGCGGCTCGATTCATAAACCACACTCATGTTGTAATGACTGTCATTACGCAACCGTCACGGAAACTACTATTTTATAATGTTGACAATACGATAATGTGTCAAAAGCAACATTGTTTTACAGAGTTTCTACTCTGAACTCAAATACTGGGACTCTAGTATTTGAGCTTACCTACGTGTTGACAAGACTGAAAACCACATAAAAATATATAATAATAGTCTTTTATAATAATTTTATATGGAATATCCAAGCAATAATACTTCTTGTAAAATTTCCTATAAATCTTCTTTCCATTTGTACAAGATGACTTAGTTTTCAGCGCTAAATCTGAACAGCTCTAATTGTTCCTTTGAGGTACAACATATTAGACACACGTCCAACAAATAAGGCAAGTTCCTCGCAGAATCCTTCCAGCAGCGAACCCAAGCAATTTCTTACCCAATAACGTCTTGCTTGGTTTATTTTAATCTTTTTAACCATAATTCTTTGGCCAGTCAAAAGAAATCCTTTAGTAAAAGTATTATGCGAGAAACGAGAAGCATCCACTTCAAAAGGAGGTTGTTTCAAAGAGAAGGGGAAATAATATAAATTTTCTTGAAAAAACCAAAGAGAATGTTAGCTTAAGGAGCTAAGTCACTCTATGTTGAGGAAAGATTTCTTTGGTATAGTTCGGTAAGGCTGCGTTGGAACAAAGAAAGCCCTGATTAAAAAGTTTAGTGCAGTTCCAAAAAGACATACGAAGTTCTTTTGTTTCAGTTAGAGCTTATATCGTTCTATTTGTCGTAGTATTTAGGGGATTGTGAAGAGATGCTGAAATCGCGTAGCTGTTAAAAAAAATAGCTCTGGACTGTACGTTTCTTACCCCTTTAATCAATTTCCTCGATTGTTAAGTATGTATTAGGTAAAGATTTTTAAATTTAACAGAAACGTCTGTTACAAAATCCTAAGCTATATTAAAGCGAAAAAATTTCGTCGATCGGCAGGATTGGAACCTACATCTCCTCTGGCTCTATGTATTAGGTAGTTATTATGAAAAACTAGGTTTGTAAGTTTCCGCTTGTTTTTTTGGCAAAGAAAAACGTACAAACCTAGCTTTTTTAAATATCTACAACGTAATTACAAGTTTAAAAATTTAAAAAATCGAACTAATTTTAATTACCGCATGTTGTATGTGTGTAAGTATGTATGTATGTTTCTAATTTTTTTTTTATTGCACAGAAATAAGTATAACCTGGAGAACTATGTACGAGTAAACATTTTTTTTTTGTTCCATTGTAGAGGCTGTATAGTGCCTCTACTCTACTCGATAAAACTATATTGTCTTTGACATGTTATCGTATCGTCTACGTTGCGATAGGTTTTATTTACTTGACAGGAACAGTACCGTATAACGTCAAAAGCAATACGCACTGCTAGATCAAAACAGTATCAACTCAAAATCCTTGCTAGTTTTTTTGAACTTCATAGAAGTTGTATTAAAGTTGATTTTAAAATACAGTTGTATTTTGAGTTACTACTGTTTTGATCTAGCAGTGATAGTTTTACCTAGTAGAATGGAGACGCTGATAGTTTTGATATACGAGGTGTTAGATTAGTCGTTTAATTTAAGAACACGCAAAATGGCGGATTTTAATTATATTATGAAAACCGGGAGTTTAGTTTAGGGACAACAATAACATCAAGTCGAGTTTTTAAAACTTGTAATATTTTGTGGTACGTTTTCCGGTAACCAAATTTGTAAAATCCTTAGTTGGAATAGCAAGTTATATACTTGTGAATGTTTAAATAAAGTGCTGCCAAAAACTGATTGAAATAATATACTGCAACAGGGCAGACCTCGCATGGCATGGTGATAAAAATTGATAAAAAAAAATCGAATTGGTTTTATACGATCCTGTTTTTTATGTTACATTGCTTTTCAATTTGGGCGTTCACAAGTAATTGTGTGATGGGAGATTTATTATTTTTAATTGGTAGGGTGTCGACGCCGTTAAATAAGCACAAAAACTATTTTGAAAAACAACGAGCAGGTACCTATGAAATAAGTTTTTTATTTAAGCTATTTGGTAATTATTTTTATTAGGTATAATGAATTTTCAACTTTGATAGTTTCTGAGAAAAAGTGAGTGTGACATACAGAGAGACAAACAGACATGGCGAGTTGACTTCGAACTCTCAAAACAATGTCACAGTTATAACATTAATGCATATGCCACCAAAATGCTACAGTAACTACTTATCATAATTACCCTTTGGTAATGATTACTCGTTAATATTGATTAATATGTTGAACTATAAATTCGTATAATTAACTTTCGAAAAGATTACCAGCTGATTTATAATGACCACCGACATCGATTATCTCTACTCGACATGAATGACGAGCTGTATTGCCAAATTGAGATACGAAACGCTTTACAAACACGCCAATATATTCATATCGCTCAATATTTTGTGGATTCACCAACAACTCAATTCCTTTGTTGTCTACGGTTGTTGGGCTGCATTCATTATTACATTGTTTTTTTTTTATGAGAAATAGAATTTACTTTAGAAAACAATAAACCGCCTTCAAAAACGTAAAAAATAACTTCTTTCCAACTGAAAATAATTTTTGGTTAAAATTATTGTTGGACGCTGACTTTAGTTTGACTGACCTATTTCCATTTGTAAAATGTATTTTTACGGTATTTTTGAAGACGGTTTATTGTTTTAAAAGGTTTACTTTTTGTTTTATACTTTTTAGTGGTCATAAAAATATGTTATTAATGTAGTGCAACTTCTCAAATGAATATGAAACTATAGGATATCTTAAGCCCCCCATTTAAATGTTTTTCGTCATAGTCGCTCAACTATCTTAATCGAGATATCTTATCGCCATCCTTGAAATAGGTACACATTGAGGAGTTCCGGTAGCCGTCTGTAGTCGTCATCATCAGTTTCGATTCACCAAATGATACTTTTTGAAAATACCAACAGCGCATGCCTATAATATTTGGAAAATTCCCTCAATTCCTCACGGATTCCCTTATCCGATACTACCTTGGTGACAATGGAACCACCATTGTATTGTCCACAAGTTACGGAGAAATCGGTGAACAAGTGAACATACCTACATAAAAAATCCGGGCAAGAGCATGTCAGACCATGCTCAGTGTAGGGTACTAACCAATTGCGAAGTCTGCTTAACCTCTCCTCTATCTTTGACCTACTGGTGCGTCAGCCATTCTAATTAAGATTTTGAATTTAATTTTTACTGACAAAAGATTATAAATTCGAACTTTAATGTTGCAATTAAAATCTGTCTGTCACACGACAGGTTAGGTAGACTGCACGCCAACTGCAAGTAGACTGCGCAGTTGGTTTGCAGTTTTGATGCAGTTACGTCAACTGCATCAGAACTGCCCTCGATCTGTCATTTTCTGGTTAAAATGCTGTCCGTCTGAACCGGCCTTTATAGCCACACACATAATCTCACGCCTTCGTTCCCAGAGTGGGGTAGGCAGAGCTACAGAATTACAAACATCTCTAAAAACTTGTTGATAATTCTATAACCACAATTTGCACAAATAGGCTAAGATGTTTACCAGCGTATTAGTGACAGGTTGCAAGCCCATCGCCTAACAGTACTACAAGCCTTTATTCCCTTAGTCGTCTCTTACGACATCCACGGGAAAACATGGAGTGGCACTATTCTAACTCGGCAACCACACGAGGAGGCCTTTATAGTTATGACGTGAATTGCAAATATAGTAGCGTATGTACTATAACATCGTACAGTCTCTTGATCTATTATGATTGGGTTTTCAAAACCCATAACCATTCACAAAAACTCCAGCAGATTCAGGGTGAACATTTAAATATTTTAAAACTGCACATGACCTGAACGGAATGGCCATTCGTCCACTTCCAGTCCAGAGAACAAAGGAATAAATCCTAAACCATATATAAAACATACGCCGCCCGTGTTTTATTGGAAAACAGGTGTACACAGCGTTTATTTTCAAAGTACTATCAAGCCATGACCATAAATATTTTCTGTGAAATACTGCCCATGTATGAAGTGGTTTGTTTTTTCGTTAGATATTTTATCGCTGCGTTTTTATATATTTGGCAGCAATACCTAGTATTTCTAAATTAAACTTGATTGGTCACAAGTATTCAGAACCGCGTAGTTTCCTCAATCATGGTTAGGTAAACTGGAAGACTTAAAGGGATAAGTTTGCCACTGTACATGTTAATCTTAAGATTATGTACAAACTTATTTGTAATTGGTTTTTTGTGCAATAAAGACTTTACAGACATAACTTAGATGCATTTACTGCCGGCCGAACGGACGAGCGAATAAAAGCGGCGAGTTTAAGTAGTCCCGTCCGACCGAACAAAACACATTTTAGCGCGTGCATTGTCAATTACGGAGCCTTATACGTTGGTGAAGTCATGCTGCCAAATTGAATACACGCGCTAAAATGTGTTATGTTCGCTCTGTCGGGACTACTTAAACTCGCCGCTTGGACCTTCACTCAAGCGAACGATCATCTTTGCTTGTTGAGAGAATGCTGCATTCCTTTTTGTGAAAATGAAGACCTCGTTTAAAATTACTTTAAGCAATAAATATTTATGATTCATGTTAATTATTTTTTCATAAATTTATTCTTATTCTTATAAGGATATAAGTCTTCTGAGGTTTTAGTGAACGACGGTCGACTTATATCCGCTCACTAGGGGCATAGAATTCCAAGAACTTTTTTACATCTGTGCTTGCCTCTTCAATGTTGCCACTAACCTACATTAGACTACTGGTGCTTGTAGCGCTCGATACTGGAGCACCTCTCAACCACAAGCGCCGTAAAAAGCGTTTGAACGAAACTCAATTCTTTTTTACCTGTGCAAACAAACAGCTTTTAACTGGAAACGGTTTTGTATAAAAATGAGCAAACTTACAATTTTAATTTTTAATCAACGAGTAGGTACCGTCATACCGTGCTGCTTTTTTTTTACCCGACTGCCGAAGGAGGAGGGTAATGTGTTTCACAGCCTATATATCGCACGGTGAGAACGAAAGTGACCTAATACGAAAATCAAACTTTTTGGGAAATCGTCAAAATGTGTTTACGTTTTAGGAAGTTCGTCATTATTGCAATGGTGAGAGGGGCGGGGCGCGCGGAAATGAAAGAGACCCAAAGTCTCAGTTTCTCCCTTTCTAGCCCAATTTCGTCAGTGCTTGATTGAGTAAGCAAAAGAACATCCTTTTTGAAATACTACAGAACCATGCCCAATTTAAGAAACAGTTGACAACGTACTTAGTAAAAAAATGTTATTATTCTACCAATGATTTTTTTGACGACATTTAGGAAATTGTATTTGGCATTAAGTATTTTCTATTGATGTAATGTAATGTAATAGTTTTAGTTAATTTTATGAACATTTGTACGCCAACAGGCAAAACGCAGAGATCTGTATTCCTAGATTTAAGACCTAATTTAATACCTGTGATTTACAAATAAAATATATTCTATTCTATTCTATTCTAAGTCATTTTACATATTTAACTCAATTTACCAAAATTTTTAATTAGGTCACTTTCATTCTCACCGTGCGATATGTATGTTTGTTCCTTTGTGTCACTATAACCCGTTGTCCGATTTTGATGATTCTTATGTTAATTTGTCTTAATCTGGTTAGTGTCACTGAAGATATGACAGTAATTCAAATTCAATATGGCGGCAACCAAAAGTCGACCAAGTATGACAAGTGGGGTATCATTGAATAGGGATTTAAAAATCATTTTTAGGTTTTTTCATAATTTTTCATTTTGAATGATCATTTAGGATTTATAACATTTTAAAGTTGGTTAGCAACAGTCTGGTTTTGAAAGCTTGCTTTTTGTTAATGTTAAAGTTATTTGTCTAGATACATTTATAATCAATCTGTATATGCCTTTTAAATGAACAATGCTGTACTGACAATTTAGCTCAAACTATGTTGTGATATACAGCGTGTTCACAAAATAAAGCCGTTCGATCGTTTGATCCGCTGGACCCAGCATACAAACCACGAAGCAATTAGTTTTCTATTCCGCTACCAGAACCAAGGAAACAATAGACCGGACTTTATTGAACTTTCAATTAACGTTCAATATGTATTGCCTTAGGCAGTTCTAAAAACTTTGTAGGTTTCCTTTCCATTCTACTATTATTGCTTTTCTCTTTCAATTTGTAAACAAACACATGTCTTGCAGAAAGCTAAAAAATTGACAAACGTTTTCATACACAGCAGTTTATTATCATAACGATACGTCGTAACTCTGATCCCCAAAGTAAAAATACCACCTAAGACTTTCTTGCCCCGTGCAATGTCCTTATAATTATATTTACTTCAGAGCTAACTGGGAGAGATTCCGTTTAGGGATAAGTTCGCCTATGTTCCTTAATTTAACAGTGTAATTATTATAACATACGAGTACATAGTTAATTCAGCTATCTCTATTACAAAGGGCATTGGGTAAATTTGTTTGAAGAATATTGTCATTTTTTTTTCAGCGGCCACATTATGATTTTTACATCGGTAATTATTTAGAGGACCTCTAAATACACATAGATATACAGTGGTGGCCACATAATTAGGGACACTTGATTTTTCCCCATACAATTGCCTACAAATATGACTTTTCAATTTGACCACTAATCAAAAAGTTCTCGACCAATTTTATTGCTAAATACATTTTACTTTACATAATTAACTAAGGTTTAAACTGATGAACAGTGAACTAATATTAAAAACGGACCTTATATTTTATAAGGATTTAAAAACTAAGTGCTGACGCGTCCATACAAAATTCTACAACTTTGTATGAGCGCCGAATATTTATTTTTTCAAATCCTTATAAAATGAAAGATCCGATCTCAACAGAGATAAATTGTACATACATTTAAACTTTACTTTATTAGTTAACGATAAGTGTAACTAAAAATATAATTGGTAAATAACTTTTTGAATGGTTGTCAAAATTGAAAAGCCATATTTGTAGGCAATTGTATGGGAAAAAAACAAGTGTCCCTAATTATGTGACCACCACTGTACATAATTTATGGCGTTAAATAATATCGGAGCGCAGATATATGAATATTTAAATATCTCGGCTCCGATGCACTTTAGAGTATTACATTATGTAACAAAATATGTTTATTTTTAATAATTCTATCATAATTTACCACTTTTACGAATGGCCGCTCACCTTGAAAATGTATGACTTTTACATAATAATATGACAACACTTTTACCCAAACCCCTTTCATTTAAATCCGTCTAGCTGTTATAGCGCGAAGAAGTAACAATCATACTAACATACACAAAAGCTTCGGTGTTTATAGTATATTTTAATCATTCTTATTAACGCTACGTTGACCCAGAATAAACATCCTAGCTAAACATCCAGCTAATTAAGCTAAACACGGCCGTTCACCCGTGCATGCAGGTCAACCATCGCAGCCTCTGGCCATACATCACACCTATTATAATGTTGGGTCAATATGGGACAAAGATGTGGGAGGTAGACGGGTCAATCCACATATTATTAGCGGGTTTTCGGGATTTTTTATCATTTATATTAGATTTTATTATGGATAAATGGATACTGACATAAGTAATGCTTTGCATACAAGTACTACATTTTTTTGGAAAAGTTAGTTAATTAAGCTAAACATGGCCGTTCACCCATGCATGCAGGCTGACCATTGTAGCCTCTGGCCATACATCACGCCTATTATAATATTGGGTCAATATGGGACAAAGATGTGGGAGGTAGATGGGTAATTCTATTCAACATTTTTACTATGGTTGGGAGAAAAAACGTGGAAAAAGTATGCATAGAAAAAATATTTTCCAGAACAATTGCCATGTCCTAATCAAAAACATGAACTAAGAGCAATCAAAGTCACTAATATTTTCAATAGGCTTCCACGTAAAATATATACAAGGGCGTGAAATCCATATTTTTAACGTCTTGGAAACGTGTAATTGTATTATTTAGACCGTTTCTGTACGTTAAACCTCATCCAAATTCCTTTAGGCATCTAGATGTGAAATCAAAATTTTAATTCAAATCAATAGATAGGCCACATCAAAGCTCTTGAAAACGTCTTGTTACGTTTTTTTTTAAACTAACGCTTCACAGTTATGATACTAACCGCTAAATTTTCTTTAATAATTACGGTAAAAACCCTTTATTTTAACATCAGTATTAATATTTTAATAGACCAAAATTTAGTAGTTCATCATAATTCTCTTCTTGCCCTTGTACCTATCATCTGGAGTCGGCGCGACGGCATGTCTTCGTCTCCCACACGTCAACATTTAGTGATTATCAATATTAAAATAAGACCTGCAGAACAAAGTACTATCTGCTTATATAAATATTCTATGTAACCAGCCCTCAGTCTGCAGGACACGATAGGCCCATGGACAATAGACGCCGCTGGACTGTAAACGAGATAGGCACCTTAAATTAATTAATGGAAGGATAGATACGCATCTTTGTGACGCCTCTGTGAACGCTTAGTCTTTGTCTGGTATATTGTCTCATAAATTAGGGGTCTGATTTAATAGGCTGTTTAACTAGTGCGGTTTCTGAGACGTTAATGCTCCTACAATTATATGATTTTCGAATCAAGGAATTATTGCCTAGGCCCAGAAAGTAGGGGATTGCCTGACGAGGTTGTTAGTGCGTTGAGCCTTGGGGCCGAATCCAAGATGCAAAAGCTATTTTTTTTTTCTATTCTATCGCTAAAAATATATGGCATGACAGTTGACCACGTGGTTGTTTATTTTGAGCGATAGTAAAGAAAAACTTTGGTAGTGTTTGCATCTAGGCTAGGCCCCCTGGCGAGGCCTGCTTTGGTACGAGTTAGGCAATCCTGTTTCCGCCGAGTCATATATCATGTTTTTTTCAAACAATGCGAGAAAATACTATAAATACATAATATTAAGTATTTCTTAAAAGAATTGGAAAGAATCTATGAGTATTAAGATAATTTAACGCACAACAACAAGCCTGCAGCTACTCGCCTCTGCCCAACGCTGCACCTACCTTTTATTTCGTTGGGTGTATGGGATTTTCATGATTGATCTTTCGATTTTTTTTTGCAATCATTTATTTTACTCCTACGTAGAAAATGAGGCGTTACGCGTCCTTGTTTATCAAAAGAAAAGTAATACTTTTCGAGAATCTTTAAGAGGATAGTTAACATACTTATATTGGTAATATTGACTATGTATGATTATTAACCTAGGGATAAAAGTGATCAATTGCATCTTTCTTTAGGCTGAAGAGAATCACCTAACAGGGCGTTTTATTCTACCGGGTAAAACCATATCGCCTTTGACATGTTATCGGATAAGTGACCATTTACTAAAAGAAAGAAAGAAGAAAGGAAAATGGGAGCCCTTTGTTTCCCATAATTTTATTGGTCATAATGTAATTGTTGACATAATTTTTGATAGTCATAATCTTTTATATCGCTGAAACTGTTAACTTTTCAGAAGGTCTGAAATATCTAACGTGTAGACAAGGTTAGGTTAGGTTAGGTTAGATTTATAAAAATCCTGAAAAAGTAACAGTTTCTTTAAAAAAACACGTTATGACTTGCGATGATTATGATCTAAAGCACATTATGACTAAAAATAATTATGTCAGTCAATATAGACCCAAGAAAAATACATTTATTCACTACACACACAAGACACACAGAAAAATAGTAAAAACAGAACACAGCAATAAACAAGTAGTGAGTGTGTCTTTGCGGCAGTGAATCGGAAACTGGCTCAGCATAATGCTGAGGTGTTAAACACCTGCAGCGCTGATTTTCAGCCAGCTCCGAGTGTGACAGACGGACGGTACGCTAAACATATTACATATTTTTTAATGTTGTTTTATTTATTTGTGTGTTATTTTTATAATCTTTGATGAATCTTGACGACGCGGTGGCCTAGTTGGTAGTGACCCTGCCTACGAAGGAGGCGGTCCTGGGTTCAAATCCCGGTAAGAGCAGATATTTGTGTGATGAGCGTCATGGATGTTTTCTATGTATTTAAGTATGTATTTGTCTTTATGTATTTATATCGTTGTCTACCCATAATACAAGCTTTGAGCTTGGTTTCGTACTAGGTCAATTGGTGTGGCATTGCCCGTGATTTTTTTGTTTTTTATTTTATTTTATTAGTGTTTATGTTGACAAATATACTGAACTAAACTAAACTAATCGTTATGGAACCTACCCCTTAGAGCTCGTTTCTTTATCATCCGTAATATGTAAAAAATAATAATAAATAATAACAACATTATTGTTTCCCTAACCCTCGTTTGCACGCTATTATAGCAGTTTGCGTACCCAAAACATAACTTTATTATAGCACCGATACAATATACCTAAGAATACGTTATAGTAGGAGGTATTGTTATTTTTACGACCTCGAAGCGACCCATAAACTCACGCATAAGCCTGGTTAAGTGAAATTTGTGTCGGCAACAAAGAATTTTTGCAGCAAAGTGATTGTTAGTGAAAATTTATTATTAGGCGCAGGATCGTCTGGATTGATCGCGATTTGTATGACGCGATGCGACATATGTGTTACTATTGTAATGAAAAAATTGTTAACAATCCTTTTTTTTCCTGTTTTTAGGGTTCCGTACCAAAATGGTAAAAAAGGAACCCTTATGGTGAGACTTCGTTGTCTGTCTGTCTGTCTGTATGTCACAGCAGTTTTTCTCAGAAACTATAGAACGCGACGCGTTGGCCTAGTCGGTAGTGACCCTGCCTACGAAGCTTGCGGTCCTGGGTTCAAATCCCGGTAAGGGCAGATATTTGTGTGTTGAGCGCGAATATTTGTTCCCGAGTCATGGATGTTTTCTATGTATTTAAGTATATACTTCTCTATATAAGTATCTATATCGTTGTCTAGTACCCTTAGTACAAGCCTAGAGCTTAGTTTGGGACTAGGTCAATTGGTGTGACATTGTCCCCTCATATTTATTTATTTTATTTATTTATTTATCAATTTGAAATTTGGAATAGTTGTATAAATTGCTTGCCCGCATCTGTTTTTAGTAAAAAAAAGTATGAAATTATTTTTCTAAGTATTTGTTAAGGGGTCTAGAATGGGGGGTTGAAAATGAAAGTTATTTGATTATAGCAAACGGGGTGTCATATGAAAGGGCTCAGTCTGCACATTTCGAAACTGTTTTTTTTATAATTTTTCGGGACGTACTTTTTGATTTATACGCAAAAATGTACAAAAAATGACCGTTCCCCCCCCTTATCTCCGAAGTTTATGGACCAAAAAATCTGAAAAAAACCTGTGTTAAAGATAATTACTTATATTTTACAGAAAAAATAAAATGAAGTTGTCAAACTTTACAGTTTTGGAAAAAATATCAAAAAACTTTAAAAATCTGTATTAAAATATAGGCTAGTCAAAATGGGCCTTAATGCATAGATAATAAAGTTCATAACAAAGTAAGTATATTCTTTTGCTTTTTCCAACCATATTATCTTAAATGCGGAACGCGGATGCGCGAGTCCGACTCGCACTTGACCGGTTTTTTTTACATTTGTGTTAGTGGTGGTAGGACCTTGTGCAGGGTCTGTCCGGATCGCTACCACCATCTTATCCATTAACCCACCGCCAAGCAGTAGTGTTTTGCATTGCTGTGTTCCGGTGTGGGGATAAGACAACCGGTGAAATTACTGACATAGAGGCATTCCATCTTAGTCCTCAGAGTTGGCTACGCATTTGAATTAAGATTGCAGTTTTGAGATTGTAGTCTTGAAATTTCAAATGTCTATGGGTCTCAGATCCCAATTACCTTTATCCTAAAGCCATTTCTTATAATAATACCTAACCTGACCTAACCGCAGGTATTTTTGAAAAACTTAAAAATTTATCTGACTCAGCTGGACACCAGGGGCCTGTTGCATTTGACTCTGCCTCTTCAACTCCACAATAGCTCTGTGGAACAGAAATACGTTTGAAGAGTGTGATTTGTGGAGTGCAGAGTTGCAGAGTGGCTTTCTGGAACGGGCCCCAGTTTATGATAAACAATAATTCGGACAAACGACGCGCTAGGACAAAACGTTATGAGGGATTCCGAGTGACACCTCTAAAATGTATTAGCAATATGTGTGATTGTTAGAACTAGGAAATAAAATATGAATTATACTTACATGATTACGTAAGTGATTTTTCTCAAAAATGTCTGGAAATGTTGACATTAATATCTACATATTGAAACGCGAAGGACATAGTTTACTGACAGATCTCAAATTTTAAAAAAAAAACGTTGCGTGCTCGCTACACAAGCCTACAAATTCCATTACTATCTAGCTTGTCACTTTTTAAAAAGTGAAAAAGCCCATAATAAAATGAGGGCACAAGTCTTGAACATCCAAATTTTATTCGAAACATAACTTTTTTATCTGTGTCTGGAATAGCTTATGTTTTTTAAAAAACAAAGCTTGCGGTTCTTCTTGTTATAAGTAAACAAAAAGGCGGTAAAGAGTGATAGTTTTTTCACATGAAGTGTGGTTGTTTTTTTTTCGTTTGTTGTATGCAATTAGAAAAATGAGTTCAAGCGATGAAGATTTTAATCCAATACAAAAAAAGTCTTGCGATTTTTGAGAAAAGCACTATATTTGCCTCGGCAGGAACAGCAATTGCGGGCTGCGTATTTTTAAACGGACTCGCGAGCTCGTCCGTTTAAAACAATACTCGGCCCGCAATTGCCTACTTCCATGCCTAGGCAATAATGTACTATTATTGCCTATTCTAGTGATAATCCCTAATTTCGAGTGATAATTTTTAAACGGCCCAACCAATTTTAATGTAACCTAACTAAAAACTATTTAAATATAACCGTGTCCGAATCGCTTTATTCGTTTTGGAGATACGATGCCACAGACAGACACACAGATACCCAGAAACACACGTTAAACCTAGTTAATACCCCTTTATTGACGACCGGAGTTAAAAATAAATTTTATCGGAGTATTGATCTATACAGCACTACTTTTAAACAAAAAATCCATTAACCCTACATTAACATAAAATATTTATTTCGATAGAAACATGAAGGTACTAAGTTTTTAATTAAACAGCAACATCCGCTACCGCCCATTTGATTAGACATTATTTAATTTACAAAAGAAACTCGCGGTATCAATAAATTTATTCCGAAAAATTTGCGAAGATTAAAAAAATTAATTACCATAAATTTTCCTAAACAACGATCCATATCTGTCCATTGTGAATAAATTTAAACGAAACAACGTTACTCAAATATTTGAATGTAATATTTTATTCGCGGATTATGAAAAATAAAAGATAAAACAATTCCTACTTAGGTTAAAATGGCGTTGGAGAAAATTTAAAGCTATTGGAAATTCTACCTCTTCTATTGGTAGTAAGATGGCTTATACCTAAGTCAAAAGTCGATTGCGCAAACGGAAAATTGCAATCACGGTCTAAGACACCATATAATTGTACTGCTATTAGATTTATAATAACGCCATTATGTACCAACTCAAAAATGAAATAAAACCTTCGAGACTCACACGGCAAATAATGTATTTAATTTTGAAATCCACCATTTTGCATTTTATTTGTGATACTTGCGATATGCTAAGACGAACCTTAGTTCAGCTTCTATGAAGGCCCAAAACACGAAGAATCATACAAACATACCCACAAATGCACACGGTCAAAAACATTATCCTCTGATTTCAGTAGTCGGGTAAAAAATAGCATGTTGATATTCGAGATTGCTTAGTTTTCCTATCCAATTATCCAAACCAATAAGACCTGTAACATTCAACATCTAACACGAGAATAGGTGTCAAAGGTAACATCCCAAATGTTACGGAGATTCGATTCCGATTCCGATTTCGGCTTCTTGCACACCTCTGTTTCAAACCACAAGAGTTTCACAAGCTTCTACCGTCAATAAACCTAAAGCAGATCACTTCTTTTGTCTAAGAATATTCTCTTTTTTTGTTATAGGTATAAATAAATAGAAATAGAAATAGAAACATTTATTCGACGATCACAAGAAAAAAAAAAACAAAATAAATTGGACATAAAACAAACAATGGCAACACAGAAAACAAAATTAAACAATGAAGAAAAGGAATAAAATACAATTGAACATAATGTTGCCATGGGTGATTCTGTGACGTCGAAATTGACGCCACTCAGCACTATGTCACGGCATGAACCGCGACGCTGATTTTCAGTGGCGCCAACGTGACACACGAACGAAGAGACAGCTATATGGTCTAGTCTTTAAAATATCAACTGGACATAAGAAAAAATTGCATCTGCCTCTTGTAAAATCAAGTATTTTCATATGACAATAAATTTAATAAATTAATAACAAAGTGGCTTCTTGATAAATGTTTTACCCCATTCATGAGTTCAGTCCCTTCAATTAAAATTAAATACATACTTAATTAATACATGGACTTAATAATTGAATTCAATTTAAGTTGTCAATTTAGGTTGGTATCGTAGGTACTTTAATTTGATGTGATGTATAAATAAATAAATAATAAATAAATATCAGGGGACAATGTTACACCAATTGACCTAGTCCCAAACTAAGCTCTAGGCTTGTACTATGGGTACTAGACAACGATATAAATTCTTATATACAGAAATATATACTTAAATACATAGAAAACATCCATGACTCAGGAACAATATTCGCGCTCATCACACAAATAGTTATCTGCCCTTACCGGGATTTGAACCCAGGACCGCTAGCTTCGTAGGCAGAGTCACTACCAACTAGGCCAGCGCGACGTCAAATATAAATATAAATAATATAAATGAGATAATATTGTGTGTGGTGTATGATGCCTATGAGAAAATTGTATTGATGCCTACATGTTACGTGACATAGTGTCGTGATTGAGTTGAATATTTTTTTTATGACTAATATTATAATAGTTATATTATTGTATTATTTTAAATATTAAACACCTAACATAAGCACAAGCTATAACACTCCAAACAGTCCAAATTCTGTATTGTTAAAATAAACGTCTTTGTCTATGGATTTCGAAAATTCGGTACTTCTGGATTATACTACACCTCCGACTTTGGTGTCGATAAAACTTAAAACTACCTCCGTAACATCCCTGATTTTTGCGGAGAGAACTCATAGTTGCTTACAGTATACTAATACCTCTATATTAACAAAACGGTCACAATGTCAACTAATACGGAGTTGGGGAAAAGGATAAAAACTTTGTGGAGTTTGACGGACTCTGCATGTGGCAATTCAGGTTTTAGTTTCGTTGTAATGAGTTTTGTTTGGGTTTTGTCATGTAACTTTGGTTGAGGAATAATGAAATTTTAATATTTATAAGTGAATGTTGCTTGCAATTTTTGATGATTCATGTCTGTGTATGTGTGTGTCTTACTTAGTTATATTTTTTCTCTATTTTCACTGAAAACCAGCGTCACGAAATGCTGTCTTCAACGTTTTGGCGCATTAGCTGATTGTAAACCATTTCGGTAGGATTTAAAATTATTATAATATTAACATAGGTAGTGAAATCATTATGCAAGTTTTTAGTTTTGTATATTTTAACTTGATTTGTACCTACTTTTGTGTGAAATGTTTGCCAAAAAAACTTACATTCTTTAGTTCTTGTTTTAAATTATAAAACCAGAGAAGTTGATCTGACTGCGAATTAAGCCTTAATTTGAATTTCACACACCAAAATTTTCATTATTAATTTCACGAGAAACTTTCAACCAATGGACCAATTGTTTCCGAGAGGGAGAACGCTACGTATACCTCTATGTTACAATTAGGTAAAGACGTATATGTATAACCTTGTCATTCTATAAAATAGCTTCGTCTCTCTTATCTTCTCTTTCTCTCTCTTTATTAAGAGCCATGCTCTTG
Source organism: Acleris literana (assembly GCA_946894065.1). Lineage (NCBI taxonomy): Eukaryota > Metazoa > Arthropoda > Insecta > Lepidoptera > Tortricidae > Acleris > Acleris literana. The sequence continues at coordinate 4,126,437 of OX335685.1, read as the reverse complement.
TCGGAGGAGTAATCGAGTAATCGCCAACCGCTCCGGTCCTCTGTCAACTGCTTGACTTTCTGGTACGACCCAACTTTAACCTTCTCTTTTATTTACTCAAAGTTATTTATTCTTGGTCTTCCTCTCTTTTTCCTTCTGTCTTTCCTTCTATGATGTTTGTAAGGAAAAGTTCGTATCGGAGCAGGTGTCCTATCATTGTCCCTTTTTTATTTTCTATTGTTGCTAGTAAATTCCTACTTTCATTTATTCAGCACACGGTCTATGATATTTTTTCTTTCCAACTTATCCCCTGCATTCTCCTCCAACACCACATTTCAAAAGCCTCTCTCTCTCTCCTCTCTTACCTTACCTTACCTTTAAACAATCATCTTACCAGGGGCTATATTTTACTCTGTAAAACAATATTACTTTTGACGTGTTATCGTATTGTTAACGTCATGTTAGCTTTTACTTACTTGACAGAAATCGCGGCTAAATTAATTACAAAACGATGGCATGCTAAAAGCTATATAGTTTTCCCGAGTGGAATAGAGCCCCTGTTAAAACGCCAAGACTCAAAGCGTTTTAATCTCTTTAAACTTTTTACTGTAACACCTCTTTAAATAAAAATGATAATAACGCCAGAAATACTATTTAGGAAACCTGAAACTGCGTCTAAAAATATAAGCAAGCAGAAATATTTAGTTGGAATTTTCCCCTGAGGTATTTTAGTTGTCGGCTTAGAGGCGTGGAATGGAAAACTTTCTACATACGAGGGATTAAAGCGAAATGAGTTTTTTCTCCAAAACGAAATGGGTAGAACTGAAAATGAAGTTTGGACAAAAGGTTTCGTGTGACCTTTTGGGATAGTTTGTTAAGCCTTTTTTTAAACAGTGTGAAGTTCAGGCGTGAAATAAAAAATGGCGTTCTGATTTCTTCAGTGAAAGTTAAAAATAGTCTTATATAGAACTCTGCCCACATACAGACAAAGTCATAAATATACACGTTCCGAAGACGACAAAAATATAAATCTATACGCCCACTTATAATAAGATACAGTCGAGTTCATAAATACGAGTACGTGTACACTTTAGTACCTTGTCTATTATTTAATGTCATGTTTAAATTATACTTCTACCCGAGTAGTGCTTTTGACTGTAGGTACTATTTTTTAAATATGTGTAAACTTCTAAATAATTCGCACGGTGAGAACGAAAGTGACCTAATTCAAAATTTTGGTAAATTGAGTTAAAATTGAGTTAATTGAGTTCCTCGTGTGGTTGCCGAGTTAGAATAGTGCCACTCCATGTCTTCCCGTGGATGTCGTAAGAGACGACTAAGGGAATAAAGGCTTGTAGTACTGTTAGGCGATGGGCTTGCAACCTGTCACTAATACGCTGGTAAACATCTTAGCCTAATTGTGCAAATTGTGGTTATAGAATTATCAACAAGTTTTTAGAGATGTTTGTCATTCTGTAGCTCTGCCTACCCCACTCTGGGAACGAAGGCGTGAGATTATGTATGTATGTATGAGTTAAATATGTAAAATGACTTAAAAAATGATGTTCTTTTGCTTACTCAATCAAACACTGACGAAATTCGGCTAGAAAGGGAGAAACGTAGACCTGCCCCTCTCGCCATTTCAATAATGACTTGAGTCATTTTTACATTTTAAGCTGTGCCTAAACCAATGACTCTTTAGTCCTAGAGTGACCTAATTCAAAATAGATCATTGGTAATCTATATCAATTCTAATACTAAAGTAACTTATATTTGGAAGGTTTTTTTGGGCAGATATTAACTTTAGTACATTTAATATTTAAAACATTAAAAACAAATAGAATTGGTTAAGGAATGTATAAGGAACACAAAGAAGTTGTTTTTTTTACTTAAGCTCTTTATTTCGGGAATTTATGATAAAATTAAGGGGAAACTTCCTAAAACGTAAACACATTTTGTTGATTTCCCAAAAAGTTTGATTTTCGTATTAGGTCACTTTCGTTCTCACCGTGCGATATGTGTACAAATAAAAATACTATGACTACTATGACTATGACTATGACTTTAGTACCTTGTCACTTTAATCGCTGTGACAATTCATATATGGCAGTTTAAACATGAAATTAAATAGAAACGGTACTAAAGTGTACACATATCGATGAACTCAACTGTACGACTTAACTTGGTTTTTTTATGCGACGGACAAGGTAGACGAGCACACACCACCATAAGTAAGTGGGATATGTAATCCATAGAAATTTGAATTCTCAAAACTACAACCTCAAGACTGCAATCCTAAGACTCCAAATGCGTAGTACTTACCCGTAGTTAGCATTGTACCGAAAAGTAACTTTTTCAAATTGTGAAAGTTTCCCATGGAATATTCTCGGAAATTGCTAATAATATTCTTAAATTTTGTATGGAAAGCGAACATTCTCAATGCTCTCAAATCTTTCCGATAAAATTCTCAGTAATTTCTTGAGAATATTTCTTAACTTCTGAGAATGTTCTGCAACTTGAACATTGCTACCCGTAGTAGACTATTATTGAAGGCGTCAAATAGCGGCAGTCATGATTTGTCTACTGAAATACGACAACGTTTTACACAGAGTAAAGAAAGACGCGAAGGTGACTCATAGTTTTATCGAAATTCTTTTAGCAACTATTTTAGATTTTAATGTACCGATTAGTAAAATGATGTGTAGTAAAGGCAAACTAAGGCCGGGATTACACCTGTAAGTTATTACGTAAGTTTTGAGACGCAACTATGGGTAAGAGTGAGTGGCAAATATCTGCATCCCTCTCTTGCATATAGCTTTGTTTCAAAACTTACGTAATAACTTACAGGTGTAATCCCGGCCTAAGGGCCTGTTTCACAATCGACAAGTAAATTTATCTGTCATTTAAAGTTTGCTCTCTCCTTGTCTATTTTCAAGTGTAAGACAGAATGGGCTAACTTTATCTGTCAAATGTGCTTTACTTGTCGATTGTGAAACAGGTGGTATATTAATTAAATAAGTACTTTCTGCCAAATCCATATTTCACAATAAAAAAAATACAAAATTCTAATTATTTATTCAGTAAATTGGCCACATGGGTGCTATTTTAGACGTTGGTAATAATGGAGTGAATCTAATCATCATTACATAGAACGATTCACTTTTTATCAGTGGAGCATTAGCTTTTGATGCTGACTGTACTTTTTTTGTAGTCATCATCTTCTTATGCTTCGATGGTTCGGTCATTTAGAAAGGATGGATGAAAGAAGATTGACGAAAGAGAGATAGATATACAGAGCAAAAGTGAGTGAGGTCGGAAGGGGCCGCCCTAGGCGTACTTTTTCGAATCAAATCGGAGAAATACTGGAAAAGGGCCGGATCTTAAGTACCCGAAACCGACGTGCATGCATGACTTGATGTATGAATGTGGAAGAAGCGAAAGAGATTTGTCAGGATCGTAGCAGGTGGAAAGAAGTGGTCTCTGCCTACCCCTCTGAGAAAGAGGCGTGATTTAATGTATGTATGGATGTATGTATGTATCATCTTCTTATCGAGACCAATCGAACTAATCCCAATACGAAATCATGTTGTAAGTTCTGACCCCATCCTCACATCAGCTCCAGAATTTTGCAAGATACCTAGTGGTGGTAAGACCTTGTGTAGGGTCCAGATCGCCACCACCATCTTACCCTTAAACCACCACCAAATAGCATTCGCACTGTTGTGTTCCAGTGTGGGGATAAGACAACCGGTGAAATTACTAGCACAGAGGCATTCTATTTTAGTCTGCAAGGTTGGCAACGAATTTGCAGACTTAAAATTATAGTCTTGAAAATACAAATATCTTTGTATCCTAGATCTCACTTACCATCTGGGGCCTATTTCTCGAAACTCACTAGACTAATAATATAAGGGCGCGTACACATAGCGATTCGTTTTACAGGTCCGTTATTTGATGGCGTATGTAGTTGTATGAGCGACTTCCCACCCAAAACAGTTAGTCCAGTAAAAAAGAAGATTACAAGGTGAAAAGATCCGTTAAAACGGCTCCTGTAAAAACGGACGTTCTATGTGTACGCGCCCTTAGTTCACTCAATACAATTTTGTACAAGTTTACTAGTGAAATGTACCGCATGGATTGACATTTTTAGTCTAGTTTCTAGTGTCTAGTGTCTAGTCAAAAAATTGGCCCCAGGTGGTCTGTGTGCTCGTTGGTATTCTCTATGCCATTAAAAAAGTGTATTTGAAATTTTAACCCATTTCAATAAAGGGAAGTGGTTTTGACTTGTAAGATTTAAATAAGAATGTCAGTCATATGAATGAAGTAAAAAAAATCATGGAGAAGGCAAAGGAGCAAGCGAGCGAGCAGGCCATATGATGATAAATGGGATCTGTGACCCATATAAACAGTTGCATTCTCAAAGGTACAATTTAAAAATTGCAATCCTAAGACTATAAATGCGGCTCCAACCCTGAGGACTAAGATGGAATAAAAGCTGTTTATAAATGCGTTTGTTTACTCCTTTAAATTCTCTACTCCATGGCATCAAAGAGGTCACGCGCAGCCCTTTAAGAGGTGACTGCCGTTACATTGCGTCACTTACTCAACGTCTAGTTATATCCCCGAAACTGGCCGAATACAGCTATCTCGTTCTGTATTATAGTTATTTCAGGAGACAAATTGATGTCACGCGTGTGTGTTATAAACAAGAAAGAGATGGCACAGTTTGATCAATCTAGGGTGATCCCTATGACAGCCGTATTTAGTGATTTCAAAAACTTACTAAAACAAGCAACAAGCAAGTTAGGTACCTATACAAAAATAGGTGAATAATTATTTAAATTAACTCAGTTGGTCTAGTTGGTAGTGAATTTGCCTACGAAGCTAAAAACTAGTGGTCCCGTTTGAATACCGGTATAACATTTATTTTTGGGTTTTTGGTGTTTTCTATGCATGGACGTAAGTATTTATTTCTTAATATTATAAGTACGTGTATTGCCTAGTAAACATAGTTCAAGTGTATTTTTTATTTCATTACCTGAACACACACACACACACACACACACACACACACACACACACAGACGAACACATGAATTAGATTATTATTAATATTGGGGTAATAATGTTTTGATTGTTTACTTTCAGATTTCATTTTTATACATATTATCTAGATTTTCTTATTTTATTGTTTTAATTTTCCTGGCACTTTAATCTTTATTAAAAAGGAAACCTCCGTTATGGATACAATATTGTATATTTTACTCATCTTTATACATTAGTTTAATAAAAATATTGTAATATTTATATTTTTGTTCAATAGACATGTTAAATAAATACATACATAAATATTATATTTCAATATATTTCTATTTTTATTACACAAATATCTTCCTTAATCGGTAATCGAATCGAAACCGCTATCTTCGTAGGCAGGGCCATAACCAACAAGTCATCAAGAAACCTCATTAACGGCGTTCGCGAGAAATCGCGCTAAGTACCTACTAGAAAACTAATTTAGGCTGAAATGTAAACACTGCGAGCTCTAGAAAACTAAGGAAACTAAATTCGATCCTCGTTCAACAAACTCTGAACTTTGTATTGTTGGGAGTTTTCACGATTTTCCTGCGGGCTGTCCGTTTAGGGAAGATAAATATGAAACAAGTGAATAAACAAATAAAAGGACAACTTTGATCGATAGCGACAGAGCTACATTAATGGGGACAGAATAATTATTTTTCACAACACTGCTCGGAAATATGGCCATAGATGGTCTTGTTTGGGGTCACAAAACGTCACTTATAAGGACAGACCAAGAATGTTTTTCTCGGCGTGTTTGCTGATTGGTCGAGAACATTGTTGTCCAACTTTAAGAACCAATGAAAATCAATCAATCAATTTTTGTATCATAGCTCCTTAAAATGAAAAATTGAAATCAACCAATCAGAACACACCATTTTGTGTCGTAAAATATTAGGTGTATTTTTGGTTAAAGATACACAGACTAAAAACTATGTCACTGCTTTTTTTTTAAATGTAATTCATACTTGGCCCCTAATCTAGAACCACTACAGACAAAATTACATGGGAGATATGGCGAAACAAATACAATTTTATATGGAGTTGACATCTTCATCTCGCATGTTAGTTTATTAATCTCGAGTGCCACGAGAATAGGGGTCCAGATTAAAATAAAGTTATCTATGGTAAAATTGGCGGTGATGTCACATTAACATGCATTAAAATTTGAGTTTTGAATATGAATTTTTATTTTATTTCCTCTCAGTAGTTGTGAAAAGCACTATGTCTGCCTCGGTAGAAAGTGCAATTTATGGACTCGTACACTCTATATGACTCGTCCAAAAATCGCGTACTTTCTATCCTCTGCAACAATGTACTATACCTGACTACGCGTAAACAAAAAAAGACTCATGACATACGTAAAAAAAACATCACTCCTGTTAAAAGTAAGGATTTTCATATCTCAATTAGCGGGATGAAAAGCATTTTTTGTACTCGTCGATTAAAATCTGCGTACCTATTAAGATTTCATAGAGAACATCAGTACTGCAACGTCACTCTTTTCATCGTTGAATAGTCCATGTTACTTCCGAAACAACCGAATGTTTCGATACGCTCTAGACAACCGAAAAAAAAAATTGAAAATAGGAAGTTCGTATTTCAATAATATGTGTCCTTGTTTAAGGAGACTCGATCCGATACAAAATTGCCAATCTATGGCGTTTCGGAAGGTAGCAGCGTCGCGTCATCTGTCAAAAATCTACTTAAACTTGCTGCTGTATACAGGGCATAAAAAAAGAAACTACGCTTTGTGATTGGCTAGTATTTAGTCAATCACAGCACAATACTGCAACATTACGGACGCCGGGTGGTGTGATAACTTTTCTTTTCAAAGCTAAGCTTAAAAAGTTAAAATAGAAAATAACAACTTAAATTATTAATTTTAATGAACTCGTACAAAAAGTATTGTTCACAATAGTATCATAATCAAGCTTTTTAATCTCATACGATTGCTCGACTAAAAAGCTCTCTATTATAACACGATTGTAAAAACTACTATTGTTCCCTAAAGAGGAAAGAGATTTTGAAAAAAAAATTCAATAGTCATTCGGTAATTTTTTGACTTGATACTAGACAAAGGAAGAATCTTGTCCAGCCAAAAATTACTGCCTTTTTTAAGCATCAATTGTAATCTCGAATTTTATAGGCGTACTCGTTTGCGCTTTTCAAGCCTGGTATATATCCATGATCCATTGACCACTTTCATCCGAAATCGACTTTCTAGATTTATTTACATTGTTATTTTGCTTGTTAGTTAGCTGCAAGATAATAAAAATTAAAGGTACTATTCGCTAGTCGGAAATAAGACTTGATATAAAGCTTTTATATAAACTTCAACGAATAAACATTTTCGTAAAGTTCCTTGTCAAAAATACATTCCCAAACCAAAGCTAGTCGATAGCAAACGTTAAATCAGAGGCAGAGCACTTTACAACACATGTTCTCCTGAGGAACATTTGACTGACCAAGATTGCTTCTAGCCCCTACTATAAGTATTAGAAATCACACAACGGGTCTACTCGTATTTAAACTAAAATGGTCGTGTTTTTTCACTGTGGATAGCACAGAATAAGAACATATAGCATAGAAACCGGACAATAAGACGTACTTTCGGTCAGCTATCTTTCTCTACTTTTTAGATTACGTATTACATGAGAAAAAATGAAACAAAAAGTAGGCTGTTTCTTCTTCTTTAATTGTCATTGTCACAAGGTTTTACACAGGGACTTCTTTCTCCTTCCTATAGGAAGGTTTTGTCTTTCCTTGTCTATAGGTCCAAATACTATAGGTGCTTATAGGTCCAAATCACGCCTTACTTGGGACGATGTACCGAATAACGAAAGAACAGCTATAGATTCATCTCTTTCCAACTCACTATGAAAACCATAAGCAAAAAGAAGTGAACCATAATGTATTTTCTGCTTATTTAGTACGGTTTCCATGTGGTTATAACATCTATCACTTTCTAATCAGTATGTTAGTGCGAGAGTGTCAAATGTTTTATCCTCGTGATAGCGATAAACGCGATCATACTTGGCCGCAAACTACCTGTCATTCATTAAACATTGTTTAGGAAGTATTGAACTCGAAAAGTGACATTTTTGCTAGAGGTGCGTGTCTCCCCCCCCTCCCCCTCCTCCCTACAGCAGCAACTACAAGTAATAAAAAATCTAAAAGCGTATTATATCGAGTACCGTAAAACGGGGAGAGTAGGGATTAAGGGGTGAGTAGGGACACAACCTACAATAAGTCATAACTTGTTACAAATAAGAACAATTATTAAATGTACAATAACTTTACGTCTATTCGAAATAATTTCAGTCTTATAATTAGTAGCATATGCTTCATTTTAGGTTGTGTCCCTACTCACCCCGTTTTACGGTATACATGAAAAATTAAAAATGTTCTCAATTCGTCGTAACTTTTTTGTATTTTATTTGTCGATTCCACTCGACTCAGGCTACTGGATATTGGAACCAGAAAGTAGTTCCAATGATAGTGGCAGCAATCTGTGAGCGTGCGTCACGCCCCACTTAGCACCACTCAATTATTCAAGTCGGCCTCTCGAGTCGCCGTGAGCCTGCTTTGCAAACAACTGAAGCTGAATTATGAACTTGTTAATCTCGCCAAATCCCAGGAAGTGGGATAGAGCTAAAGGAGAGCTAAAGTGGGATAGAGCTAAAAAACTCCCGTGACTCTTTAAGAGAACTTTTTAAAGAAATTAATATCTTGACTATAGCATCTCAATTTATTTATGAGAATATTATTTACGTTATTAGGAATTTAGATTCTGTCACCAAAAATTCTGATATACATAATTTAAATACCAGAAATAAAAATAAAATCGCTATTCGAAAATTCCGCGTCCGTAAAGTAATAAATCATTTGTTGGTCAATGCATTCATTTCTATAATAAATTACCTGACGAAGTTTTAAAGTTACCCTTTCCAGCACTTAAAAATTACTTGAAAAGGTCGGTAATGTCTAAAGCGTATTATAGGATCGAGGACTATCCAACAGACAAAAATGCATGGCCTAAACCCGAAACTTAGTCAATAATTATTTATTCAAATGCAAAATCTTTATCTTGTCTAGGGGACACCGTTGATGTAGGAAAACATATCGAAACTTTTATGTGGTCGTCTTGCACCATCTTATATACACATAAGTATGTGTTTTTTTTCTCTCTATTTCTCCCGTAAGATTCTTAATTGGCATGTTTTCCTGCTGAACTACGCATGTTATTTGTTATTATAGTTAATTTAATATTTAAAGCTTTATATAATGCTAGCCTAAGTAGTACCATTGTAATATGGAATATGTTTAAAAAATGACTGACTGCCGAGTTTCTTGCGGCGTTTCTTCTCAGCAGTGGTCTTCTCTTGGGAAGCGCTGGTAGATTCTTAGACTTACTGAATAAATTTATTTTATCTTTTATCTTTATCTTTTGGAGTCATATCTGTTGTTTTCAATATCTGAAACTTGTCAGGTTTATGCCAGTTTTTAACCCCCGACTAAAAAGAGGGATGCTATAAGTTAAAAGTGTATATCTGTGTGTCTGTTTGTCTGTTTGTGGCATCATAGCTGCAAAACTAATAAACCAAATCGAGCGTATATTTTTTTTTAAAGAAAGCCATTTTAATCAGAATGATTCTTAGCTAGATTTTATGTAAATCGGTTTAGTCGTTTAAGTGATATTATCTCTGGGAGTAAGTTTTATAGTACATTACTACAGAGGCCGGGACAAAAGGGGTTGCCGGCCGAAGACATATAGACGGCCGAGCAAAGCGAGGCCGGATAGGTCTGAGGCGGGCAACCCATATTTCCCGCCGGGGTATGTATAGTGCTTTTCTCAAACATCAAACATAGTAATAACTCATAAAAAAAAAACAAAAATTACAAAGTCAAATTACTTGGAGTGCATAAACATGTAAGTAACCTATAGTGCTCAGTCATCCGCGCTGTGTCGTGTGCGCGCGCCCGCCCGCCGGTGCCCCGCAGGGCACCGCCTGCTATCTAAGTTGCGGTCTTAGAGCCCTTACACACAGCGACTTTTAGTAGCGATGCAGTCGCGCGTTTCGTATCGCTGTCACTTTCACACATTAGAGAGCAAAAGTGACAGCGATACGAAACGCGCGACTGCATGGCTACTAAAAGTCGCAGTGTGTAAGGGCTCTTAGAGCTTGTGGTACGCACCCGTAATTACCTTTGTTCTCCTATTACTTTAGATAAACATGCAAACGCTTTGTTTTGATGCACGGCTTAGCATATTTAAAAAAAAAAACAGCTATCTAGCCTGTTCATAAACACAGCCGCCATGTTTACACTAAAATAAAAATAAAATCGTTTATTGTTTTTTTTAATACGCATAGTGGCAGAATGTCATGATCAGAGATCGGAATAGGCAGAGCTTATTTGCCTAAACTTGACGCATATTCATTCATACGTGAGTGAGATGGGAATACATTATTGAATGAATATACATCAAGTTTAGGCAAATTAGCTCTACCTATTCCGATCACTGGTCATGATGCTTGTGCCACAAATTTATGTGGAATGGAAATTAAAAAAGAGGACTTTGCCGGCCTAGGCCTGCACGATTTGCTAGCCGCACCTGAAACATCATACTTGGCGGCCTATTATAAGGAACATACTCGTAACATCAATATTTCATGGCATGTTTGAGAAAATTTAGTTATCATTACTGCCGTAATACTGAGGTAACTAAGGCTAAGTGCAATGATGTAGCCGAAGTATGATGTAGACCATACTACCTACAGACATACAGACACACACATACACAGATTTACAAATTAAACACCTTTTTTGTGGGGCGTTAAAAAAACCTGTTTTACTTACCTATAGAGTGGCTCTTAAACCATCATTGGGGTAAATAATCATCTAGATTGATTGATACACACGAGTCGAAACCAAAATGGACCATTATTGCGGCGATAACATGAAAATGGCCTTCATCGATAACGTATTATCCAATAGGCCTTTCTTTTAGGGGCGATAAATGGCTGCGACTAACGAGTATGAAAGGAGGGAAAAATATCACCGGGTAAGGTATAAAGTACTTGGGAAATACTTGTTGTGAATTATGTTGGATTCAGGTTGGAATTTGGTACTTTTGGGAATGTTTTGAATGTTTCTTAACCTTTTTCTTTCAAGAACACGAATTTCAGAAAGAGAGACTGTATTCAAGAAAAAATACTTGTGTAAGTACTTATTACAATGACGCGGTTTGCCTAGTTGTTACTAATGCTTACCAAGCTAGTCCCGGGCTTGATCCGCGGTAAAGGCAAATATGTGTGATGAGTACTAGTATATATTCCAGAGTCTATATTACCAAAGCAACTAAACTTAACTGTGCATGCTTTAGTGTGTATAAAGATTGAGTGAGTGTTCTTAAATAAATATCATTTGCCCTGTCAGTTGGTCGCGACAGTTTGTTTGAATAGTCCACATCTTGTAACTTGAAATAGCTAACTATCTTGCAGTTAAAATAATTATGTTCTTTCCTAATAATGTGTGTGATGAGCGCCTTTTTCTAGTACCCAGAGTTCAAGCCGCCTGACATTTATTTACGTATTCATTTACCTATTCGAAAATCTTTTTCACTCTAAAAATACTAAATAAATACTTCTTAATAAATATTTAAGCATTTTATACAAACACCTCTTTCCCTTCCTTACTTCTTTATCGCCGGTCCACTGATATACGGCCCGTATTAAACCAATATTAGGTATTAAATAGAGATGTAACGAATATACGACAAAGAACGGTGTGGGGATAAAAGGGATGCCTGGAAATATGTATTTTGGGACCTTTCTTAAAGGCTTTTACACGTTCCAGACGATTTATGAGCTATCAAGATAAATATGTATTATAAAAGTTAGTTTTTAAAAACTTAAAATTCTGAAGACGAAGGTCGGTGCACACTGTGACTTTCTGCAGCAACGCAAATGCAAAGTACAATTTATTCCACGATAGTGTGTGTATGAGTGTGTGTGATTTTGATATTTTCTACGTAAATATTTAAGTATATTTTTATCTAAATAAGTATGCTTATCGTTGTCCTATAGTTTCGTTTGGGACTAGGAATTAGTGTCAAGTTTTTCCCTGTTATTTATTTTCTATGATATAATAATAATAATTACCTCTAATAATGCGGTTCAGCACAGAACCAGTACCTACCCTAGACAAGATGGCGAGATCGTTATCGTTATTGAAAATGTATAGGATTGCCGTAAGATGCGACGGTCGCGTCCAACACTTATGTCAATTCCATAATATTTGCCAATTTTCGAAAATCGTTTACGTTTGCGTTGTGCTTCTTGTCTAAGGCCGACGTATTATATGAGTATCTGTAAGTTATGCGCAAGGTCCAACTAAGGTTGGTACGAGAAGGTAAATTATAAACCTCAACAGGAAACTCATAGCAGAAGTGTAAACGGGGAGTGTTCTGAACAATTATTCGGACTTTTACTTCCACCATCGAACTACTCATCGTAAAGCCAGGTTCCATCACCATCACCCTGATGAATGACGTTCTGTTCGGCGTTTCACTAGGCATTTTTTGACTGTACAGTGAAACTGTGGAACGAACTCCTTTCGGCGGTATTTCCCACCGGCTATGACATGAAAAGAGCTTGCATTTCCCTAATTGGCCGGCAACACACCGACAACTCTTCTTGAGTTGTTGTATTTGGCCGGTGGTGATTACGTTCTATCAGGTAACCCACTAAAAGAAGAAGAAGCGAAAGAGACTTGTCAGGGTCGTAGCAGGTGGAAAGAAGAACCAGGCGTGATTTAATGTATGTAGGTAACCCACATGTTCGTTTGTCTCCATCTATTATAAAAAAAACGTAAAATCCTTTTTGTCGAACAAATTTTATCAGATGTTAATAAAAGATAATCTTTATTTAACAACTGTGCTACCCTAAGAGCCACTGAAACTTGACTTTAGAAATAATGAACACAAAACAATAAAAAGGAACAAATGCTAAAGCAATAAAAAACCAAAACGATAAAAAAGAGTCATGAAAGCGAACATAAAGTTGATGTAAGAAGTCTTTCAATTTGGCTTTTATTGATACTAACAATTGAGAAGTTTGATTAAATTTGAAGTAAAAGTAAATAAGTCAGGTATTTTGCTGTTAAACGTATAACAGAAGAATTGTTTGATGTATGTAACCTTCCGTGGTTTCACCTGATGGTTCCAACGGAAGACCAGCGCTGACTTTAATGCCAGGATTACGCTGAGTTGGGACCATTTCGTGGCTACTTTCTTCTTGTGCGTATTAATCTGCTCATTGTTATGTATGTCACTAATACATGATTTACTTTCTTTCTTTCTTTCTTCTCTTCGTTTACAAATATATATATTTTTTTAATATTCTTCATTATTAAATAATTACGAATTTGTGGCGCTTGCAGTGGAAACCATGGGACCTTGGTCAGCTGATATGAAAAGCTTTATTAAGGCCCTGTCCTCCTGGCTCAAAGAATCCTCCGGAGATTCTAGAGCTGCTTACCTCTCCCAAAGGATTGGGCTAGTTATCCAGAGAGGTAATGCAGCCAGTGTCATGGGGACCATGCCGCGAGCGGACCTGCTAGAGGGGGTGTTCTTTTTATAGTGGTGATTATTATTTACATACATACATAATATCACGCCTTCGTTCCCAGGGTGGGGTAGGCAGAGCTACAGAATTACAAACATCTCTAAAAACTTGTTGATAATTCTATAACCACAATTTGCACAATTAGGCTAAGATTTTTACCAGCGTATTAGTGACAGGTTGCAAGTCCATCGCCTAACAGTACTACAAGCCTTTATTCCCTTAGTCGTCTCTTACGACATCCTCGGGAAGACATGGAGTGGCACTATTCTAACTCGGCAACGACACAAGATTATTATTATTTATATCTTTAATATTTGAGTAGCTTAGTTTAATTTTAATTTAAATACGCATAGTTTTAATTTTTAATCGTATTAATGTTGAATTCTCTATTTAGTTGGATATTAATGTATTGTTCAAATATAATTAAATTCTCCTAGCAACCAACGTAGTATTCATCCTTAATTACTAAGTACAGTATGAGAAATAAATATACGTAAGAGAGTAATGTGGTCTTAGGGACAAAGTACTGGATTTTGAAAAAAATAAACAATGTTAAAAGATTTAAATTAAAACATGCATACTAACCGGGGATCAAAATGCAGTTTTTCTTTTTCCAAAACCAAAGCTTTAAAGCAAAGGAATAACAGATCACCCTAACTCTTATTATAGTTCCGGAATTTTCTGTACTTATCTATTTGGGTTGATCATCCTGTATAATTGAACATTAACGACTGTGCGGATTAAATACAATTTTGGTTCATAATAAACAACTAACTTTTGCACGCGATTCTATCCACGTAGAAGTGGCTTCTCGTTTCTCGCGGAACTGATCGATTCTCCTTGAAAAAATAAACGTCGTTCCGTCTCTGTTCTATAAACTAACTACGTACTAAAGTTCCCTTATCTTTGGCATATTTATTTTTCAGTGCAATTCTATGTTGCTTAATAATTTTAAGCATAAGCGACTATAAGCTTAAACTCTTACTGCAATAGTCAAACTCCGCATACATATAGCCGAATAATCATTATACATATCATGGATAATCCCAATCGTTGAATAGCATTTTTTTTTGCATACAACTATTAAACAGATAACAACATCAACGTATTCAACAGGTAAGCAAGCAAAAATGAAACATTTTCCCGGCTACTACAAAAACTAGATCTACGAGTTACATTGCAGGCTAAGGCTTTATAACCTAACCTAACCGAGTCACTTCTACATCAACGCATCATGCTCGTTTATTGCCATTTACCATGTTCAGTAATTGGATACTTGCCTCCTTATAAACCTATTTTAATTCAAGTATTCATTGTCCCTTTCCGCCCAATTCAAATGACATAATGACAGATAAGGACCAAGCATATTTCAACCACCATCAAGCTATTGCGTGTTTATAAATAAGAGAGTTAATTTGGTACACAACATTATGGAACATGATAGTTGCGCAACACGACTATTATGTTTAACCAAATAATATGTAATAAAAGTTGGCTTATGTACTTTTTTTTATATATGTTCACCTACCTATTTTTCCATCAAATAGAGACCGATTTCTTATTTTAATTTGAAAGGGCATTTAATTACCTAGCTGTTCATGCCTGGCGTCGCTCGGATGAATTTCTACTTCCATACAAACCTTATCCTGGCAAAATCAAACAAAACAAAAAAAATATGAGCCAAATCGGTCCAGCCGTTCTCAAGTAAATAACTTACAGAGACGATTAGTACCTAAAGAAACTCAGTCAAGAAATTCCATAAATACCATTATAAAAAAAATGGAATCCAAGACAAACCAATCCAAAGTCAATGCAGCCTGTTATTACGAAGAAACTCAAAATGATAAATCCGAAAACGATTAACAAAACAGACAAGAACAATGTAACTCAACTTAATCAATCAAAGTTGGTGAAACCGTTCATTGGGCGTTTGCTCCACGAAATAAGTACTTAATTTAAATAAATATTTTCACGGGCTGTATAATATTGGAGCTTAAATTTGCAAATTTTGATTAAGGGCTGCAGTCTTATACACTGAAAATAATAATTGGTCGTTTGTAACAAGATTGTAATTGTTGTGCATAAGCGTCTTGATCCCATACGAGCCTGACAAGACGATAGATACACCAACTAAGACGTTAGATACATCAACCAAGATGTTAGTTGAATCACTAAAGAAATTGCTGTTAATTACTATCAGTTTTAGTTTATATAACTAATATCTTAACTATTGTATTCATTTTATGTCAACTAAGTGAAAATCTCTCTTTGTTGGCTCTCATTTTTTTGAGTGTACATTGTGAAATTTGAATGACCGGCCAAATTTTAAGGACTAACTCTGTTGGTCATATTAATAATAATAATAAAAATCTTTATTGTTCAAAATATACATTTGATACAATTGGAGCCATGGAGACTGCGTTAGTTTTCACTGTGTTGCAGCCCCCAGTGGTTGCCCGAAACCATGTAAGTACAATGAGTTGTTAAGAACAACATACTTAAGAAAATATTTAACAAGTAAAGAAAACAAAAAATAGTAATATTAATACTACTGTTAAATTACGGCTACTTTACAGGACCAACATCCAAATCGCGAAAAAAAAAACAGTTTTTCCACACATTACGGCTGTTTAGCTCTCGAAGTTTGTATGGAACAGCTGATTGTTTTATCGCGATTTGGATAATGATCCAATAATAAAAGCTGATCAGTATGACCAACAGAGTTAGTCCCTAAAATTTGGCCTTTCATTCAAATTTCACCCAGTATATCATACCCTATTTTGTGACAAACTTACTCGCAGCCTAAACTTCTGAACCTAGGTACTTTACATTAGGTTGTTGTTGAAAGCGCAAGCAGATCCTGGCCCTTGCCAACAACGGAGTGAAGGGAGAATCGCTGGAATTTTAGTGGGTTTTCCGGCTGCTCTGGGTTGGTGAGTCCCACATCAACCACCTTGCACGTTATTCGCAAAAGCATTTTCCCAGAGTGAAAAAAAACATTCGGGGAGAATATTCCTTAGATACTATAAAGATGCACTAAGAAAGGATTTTTCTAAAATCGACCCTCAACGAGTAAATGGAGGGAATAGCGTGAAACTAATTTATTGCATATTCGAGGTTGCGGGCGTTCTCTAGTAAGTGTAGATAGAGCTTTAAAACCCCTATTATTAACATTTTCGAGTATTTTATTCATGATAAGCGGTAAGAGACGAGGTAGTCGCAAATTTTTTTGGGTTTTCCTTAAGCAAAACACATTCACAATGGAAAACGAAAAAATATCAACTAACTTCAATATGCATACCTAATTGCATCTTATACATCTTTCAAATTATTTTTATTTTAACCAATAAAAAAAAAGCTTTGAAAACTTGAGTGCAGTTTTTGATATTGTCTTTTATATGTTTAAAAAATTAATCCGTCTCTCGTTACTTTGAATTAAATACAAACTAAATTTGCAGTAGAAACTCTTGGACCGTGGGGCTCAGAGGCACGGAAGCTTTTCAAAAATTTAAAAAATAAATAAATTCGTGCCTCAGGTGACCATAGGGCTCTTTCCTCGGCCAACGGCTAGCAATAGCTATCCAACGAGGAAATGCAGCCAGCATTATGGGCACCATTTCCCAGTGGCAGTGGTCTATTTGTACATATTTTAGGTATTTAGAATATAGTTAATTTATGTTAGAATTTAGTTTTAGTTTATGTTTTTATATTTTCTCTGTTTTATTGGTTGTGTAATAATAAAGTACCGTAAAATGGGGTGACTTTGGAAACGCGAGGCGACTTTGATAATTTTTTGAATCATCAATTTTGTGCAATGTCTGTGTTATTATTAAGCTCTTTCGCGACATTACGTTCATATTTTTCAAATGCGAGCGCAAAATTGAATTTAAAACCTTCGAAACAAAAAAAAACACTATTTTTTGACGTGCTTCAGGGGTGACTTTGATATTTTGATATTGTGATATTTTAAAAATCGAGGTTTTAAGCTGCGTAATTATTTTTTTCTACTAAGCCGCCTACCGTAGTCTGCCTCTAACTGCTTTAAGTTACTCCAAATGAGTCGTCGCCAATACAATATTTTTAATAATTTATTTTACGATTAAATGCGGGAGTTACAGAAGATTTTTTTTTATAATTAATCAAACTAAACCCATTTTACGGTACTTTAGAAAAAAGAAACTAAATTAAATACAAATAAATATAGCCTATGTCACTCCCACAACCAAGACGAATCTAACGATGCCTCATATGTTAAAATCCATCAAGCCTGTTAGGCTGCAGAGCGTGCCAAAGAAATAGACATACTGACGCAATCGGTTAAAGACGCAGTCGCAAGTCTCAATAACGTGTGTGTCTGTGTGTCTATGTATCAATTTGTCTTCTTTGGCGTCGTAGCTCTCAATTTAGTTAATAGACATTTTTGGACGCGGTTTTTTTTTAGGAAAGGTAGTTGAATCAAGATGGTTCTTGCAAACTACGGCAAAATAATGTCCAACGATATCCGTAATACGGATATGGCTACAATTGATGCAAAAAAAGAGAACATCAATGGAAAAAAGTTATAGATTTTAATGTTGAAATAAACAATTATATTTATTTCTTTATTAGGTATTTTCAGTACATTCCTTTTATAGTTCACTATTATATAGGGAAACTGACCTCTCCGCATCTACAGACGTTCAGTGATAGTCAGAATTCGTAAAGTGTAGTTTAGGACTTTCGTAATATACAAAATATGTACTGATTTAAAAACTGCATATTTATTATATTTACATCCAACTAAGTACAGAATTCAACATTAATACAATAAAAAATTAAAACTGCATATATTTTCACATATAAATTGTAGTCGAAATTTAATAAAATGCTTATCCATCTTGTGCTTTCGTCACCATAATCGCATCCGTCATCCGCCCATATCGCACCTTCAGAACAATAGCGACCTAATTCAAAATTTCTGCTTTCAAACTTCAAGTCATAAATTTATTATTAGAGAGACCTAACTCGAAATTTAAAATTTCTGAATTAGGTCACTATTGTACTGAAGGTGCGATATTAGTTCTTACGTAGATTTTGTAAAAATCAGTTGGGCTGTTTAAAATAAGGATCGTTAGTATAATAACTTATACACATTGAAATTGAATAAAACAAGCCCATTTTATTTGTGACGTTAACCAAGCGACACATAAAAGGGTCTGACCACAATTAATGGGGTAGCCTCGCCACATTACAAACGAAATGGGCAAATACTCACTTTAGGTATTTTTACACTCATTTTGTGTTACATTATAAAACGTACAATGTAAAAATATCAAAACATGAAATGTAACCAATTATCTATACTAATATTATAAAGCTGAAGAGTTTGTTTGTTTGTTGCTTGAACGCGCTAATCTCAGGAACTACTGGTCCGATTTGAAAAATTCTTTCAGTTTTAGATAGCCCATTTATCGAGGAAGCCTATATATCACCACGTTAGCGTTAGCCCAAAGCAACTATTCCAAGGGAACGAAGTCGCGGGTAGAAGCTAGTTATTCATAAACTCACTACAAACCTATTTTAGTAAAAAAAATAGTCCCTTTCTGTCAAATCTCAAATGTCATAATGGCAAGATAAGGACGGCAATTCAGTTTTGGTCAGAATATTTAGATTTTAACCAACTATGCAAGAAGGTAAGAACGTGTGTATCTGTGTGTCTGTCCGTGACATCGTAGCTCTTGAACAAATTGACCGACGCTGTTTTTTTTTTAATAAATCTGGTTTAGTCGATACGTCTTTTCACTAATATCAGTTCGACAGTTAAAGATATATGAACAGCAAGGAAAAGAAGACCCATTCTTGGGCAATATAGAGAATAAGAAGAGGAAAGATTATTAAAATAGTGCATAACAACTTTTCGTATAAATATTAAATAAGAGAGAAAGTAACCGAGAGCGAGAGAGAGATAGCTACAAAAACGAGATTTAGAGAATATCATTAAAAGTGGATCATGTAAACGTATTTTAAGAGAATGTATGTACGGTCACGGACGTTATTTTGCTACCCATTTCAAAGAAAATTTGCTTGAAGATGTCATTGTCAATAGAGATGCCAAGTCATTTGTAATTGATAGGAAACTCAACCTTATTGCTGTAGAATGTCAGATTGACTTTGGAACTAAGGTGGGTCAAAAATTAAATTCTTTGACTGTACAACTTTAAAATGTAACTCAAATAGGTCGAAAAAAAGATTTTTGAAATGTAAAACAAAGACTGTTACAAAATAGCTGCCTTCATACAATGCTACACTGAAAAAAATAATTAGTCGCTTTTAACAAGATTGTGATTGTTGTGCATAAGCGTCTTGGTCCCATACGAGCCTAACAAGACGATAGATACATCAACTAAGACGTTAGATACATCAACTATGATGTTAGTTGATTCACTAAAGAAATAGCTGTAGTTAACTATCAGCTTTGGTTGATATAACTAATATCTTAACTATTGTAATAATTTTTTGTCAACTAAGTGAAAATCTCTCTTTGTTGGCTCCCATTTTTTTGAGTGTAGAGTTATGCTTTTTATGTATATTTGCTAATTATAAACCTTTTCAGTCGTAAAAAGTGAACAATCCCAAATCTTTTTAAAAGGGTTATTTAATTCAAAGGGTTGTTCGAGCGTTACATTTAAACGCTGAACAAGATCGTTACAATGTGCAAAACGCGCAGTTTGTTTTTAGAATAAAAAAATGGTTTTTCTTTTGTGTACTCAGATCGTTTTGATCTTGCGTTTGTTAATGTATAACGTTTTTTTAAAGAACTCCTTTTGTTTAGTGACGTTTAAACTTATCTGCGGCCCTAGTATGGCTGCGTCACTCTCGTACTTATTTACGTGTCAGAAGGTGACGGATGCCTTATCCACAGTTTTTTAGGCGATAAAAGCAGCCATATTAGGCCCCCTGGTAGCCTTCGGCTGATAGTTAATGATACCGTCAAACTTACAGATTTCACACAGGAATATTGCGTAATTGTCAAAAAACTAGTTACCTATGAGACACTCCACTTTTTTAGGGTTCCGTGACTCTATTAATACGCCTACCCTGTCCGTCCGTCCGTCCGTCCGTCCGTCCGGGTGCGGAATGCGGGATTGTAGCGCTGTTATTTTTTTCAGCTCAGTCAACCGTTTGACAGAGAGCCGTTTTAATAGAATATCACAATGATAAAAAGAGGTAGATATGTTACCTATACGGTATTCCACGTGTAAAAATGGCCCGGCCTACGCACACATAATCAGTAAATATTGCAATTACACACTAATTCATAAATGACAAGTGAAAGCAGGATGGTATGCTTATTTCCGGGAGCGAAACAGAGACGAGTGTATGTTGCTCTGCAGACTAGTTCACGGTTCCGTTGACGGCGCAAGACTAAGTAAAGGTGTACCAATTGGCTTGGTTTTAGGGTGCCACTATCGAAGTGCGTACAACCTATCTACCTCTTTTTACTATATTATATCACTGGAATATCACCTTTTAATCTACATCGAATACCGTCCCAACTCAAAACCACTTCGATTATTATCGATTACCCGATATTTGCCAGTTCCCATACAAATTACATTCAAGCAGGTACGGACCCTAATAATACGACCTAACCCGTGCGGTACAATATGTAGCAGTGTAGGCACAATGGACACGCCCAAGCCAAACAGCGTACCTACATTAAAAACAATGGGTCCAAACATTAGCAGGCCGACCGTTACACCGAAGCCGATATCCTGAAAACCGAGTTGGCAATGACATTACATTAACCGACAGAATCAGATGTCTACTGCAAAGATATTTATCAAGAAATAATGACGGGACTTGACAGAAAGCGTGTAGAGCTAACCCCATGCGCTTCCTGTTTAGCCAACCAGAGTAAATACTCTTAAACCGAACCATTTGTCTTCGGGTGTGATATCAATGGACTTATTTCTCTAATAAGTTCATGGGGATTGTCTAAAACTTGACATTGGCGAAATACACCTTGTTTATAAAGAGGAGCGAGAGCGAATTAAGAAAAAAATACAAATGACATCCCCTCTGGGTTCAGTTACAGATTGTTACCTAGACCAATAGAAAGATAATACATTTATCAGAGAACTATAATCTAAACTGTATATAAACACTTATATATATTTAAGTTTTAATGTCAAATAACAGACTCTGGACCTCTGTGTCAAACACTACAATCAACTCGTCTTGCTTCGATATCGAAATCAACTTGTTGACGCCATGACAGTTCTTATTCAAGCCATCACAACATTAACAGAATTAAGGCGGGAGCCAGTTAGGTTCAAATGAAGGTGGAATAAAGTCTCTGATCACTTAAGCAACTTAATACCACACTTTTTTGTAAACCATTAGCAAGCGGTCATAAGAAAAACACACGGTGGTTTGACATTTAACTAATTTCACGTACATTTATGTAGATGATGGTGATACTATGTATTTTAATTCCTTACACGCTGTTAAATTTGGTACGGTGTTACACACGGCAATTGGTTGACGTAAGATACTGGATACTGAGTGGACATCCACTAGGCAATTACACTGAACGGATAGTTAGAGCAGATTGCTCGGGCAATGACATTCGCATTCTAGGCATACATTCAACATTACCCAAACAACTATTTCTACATTTTTCTTCAAAGTAAGACAAAAACGAATCAGTAGTATATTGTCATGGGCAAAAATAACGGAGTCATGTACTCAAATTATTTACAACGTGAACAGTTAATTTTGCTCTTATGTGTATCATAATAGTAACTATCATGACAGAGGTATCAACAGAAATAATAAATTAAGTCAAAGTTAATCGCAGCATGAGTGTTTTTGACTATTTGGGTGTCCCACTGCTGGGAAAAGGCCTCCCCTCTTTTCCGCCGTTCATCCCGATTGAGTGCATGCTCCTGCCATTCGCTTTGAAACACGTCTAAGTCATCCCGCCATCTCATTTTTGGTCTGCCTCTGTTCCGGTGGCCATCTTGCGGGGTCCATTCGGTTTTTTAAATAAAATTATAATAAAAGTGGCGTTGGTGTCATAGGAGGATCGGGGTAAGGTTAACTAGGGAAGAAGTATTTCGACCAAGAATCATTCCAACCTACGCGAACCTTCCTTAGAAAGGTTATTAGGATTGCGTTTGCTCAAAGTATCGTTTTCCCAATGTTTTGTTTGTGCTGGAAGATAAACAAGTAAAGGCATAGGATATAACTTACTTTAGTTCATTAACCCTTCAAGCGGCAAGAAAACTATAGTTAGTTTAAATTTGAATTTCACTTAGGCCCGAGTTCAACAACAATTAAACAGATGATTAAGTCTTAATCAGCTGTTAATTACATTTGACACCCGTTAAACCGCTAATCGTCTGATTAATTGTTGGTGAACTTGGCCCTTAATGTCATAAGTATTAATTGTTTTTTGACAGCAGCCGTTATACGGCTGCTTGCCACTCGAAGGGTTATTAGTTATTGTCAAAATGTATGATGTGATGTTACTAAAAATAATTAAAAATCAAACAATTTAGTTAAGTACGTAAAAGTTAAGGACTCCCACACCGAGAGTTCCGTAGCGCCCGACTCCCGCTTTGACGGTTTTTGTTATTTTTTAAGGATTGCAATTAAGTCACATCAAAATTTAATGCTTGTATGTATAACTACATATTTTGAAGATTAAACGTAACTATCTAGAGTTGAAATTGTATGGGACTGGTTTTTTTAGATTATTATTTCTTTATTTGTTGGGAAACCTACCGTTGTGACACACATATTCTGTAATATAAATAGAGACCAGCATTCTATTTCGGTTCAACATATACCGCTAAGGACGGAAGGACAGACGGACAATGAAGGCTTAGTAATAGCTACAGGGTTTCGGCACCCTTTAGCTACGGTAGTAAGTAGTTAAATAAGAAAATTCAGAATGAAATGATATCCAAAAAAGTTATCCTGTTAATTTAGTTTTTTTTTTCAATTTATGGATATAAGTTTGATTTAAATAATTTACCGTATTTTTTTCCGTTATTGTACCCTTTTTCATCCAAATTAATAATTTCTTAATAAAAAAAAAATAGTCAATACCTAAGGTTTTTACTAAGGTTTTAACCAGCCATTGTATATAGTTCCAAGAAGTACCAACCAATATGGCAAACGAGTTTGGACTAACTACCTCCCTTATACTTTAAACAATTTCCCTAGAAATGTGGTTATTTTTTTTTAAATGAAACCTAAACTAATTAAAAATACATTTATATATAATATTAAGGAATAATATTTAAAGTAAGCTGTGGTGTAGGATAACCCCTTCTTAGTTAATATAATCTTAAAAATAGTAAAGATTGTAACAAGAAGTATTGTATAACGCTATTTAAATTTCTTGAAATAAACCGTTTAAATATTTTTTTTACTGCCAAACACCTCGTGTTGTTTAGCATAAAAATATTACAGTTAATGCGCAGGGTTATTTGCGACTTGAAAGTCATCGTAAGTTAAGTGAAAGTTAAGTACAGACATCCTTAGAATACTTGATATTAGTTAAATCTCTTCAGCATAACTCTCGAAGTTTCCCGACGTAATAAATTCTCAATTAGTCATGCACGTGCGGCTGCAGTTGAAGTGTTAACGCTTGGTTCACATTAGCATACATTAGGTCACAATTACTTATTACTTATTATACATTACTAGCGATCCGCCCTCGCTTCGCTTCGGTTTATGTGAGTTTTCAGTAACACCTGTACATAAACCAGAATTTATTATACATATAAACTATTTGATAAAATTATCTAATTGATGATAAAAACAGCATCAAAATCCGTTTCGTGGTTAAGAAAGAGGTTGCGCATATAAAAATAAATAAATAAATACTTATCAGGGGACAATGTCACACAAATTGACCTAGTCCCAAACTAAGCTCTAGGCTTGTATTATGGGTACTAGACAACGATATAAATACTTATATAGAGAAATATAAACATATAAACAAATATTCGTGCTCATCACACTAATATCTTGCCCTTACCGGGATTTGAACCCGGTATATAGACATACAGACAGACAGACAGAAACACAGACACTATTGTTTTATGCTATGTAAAGAAGATAAACAAGGTGTTTCTTTTTTATAATTAATTTTCGAAACAAACAGTCACATGAAAGCAAGATATAACAATAGCAACCTAAAAAGACCTATAGTTCCATCAATATGAAACAATAATAAAAAAAAACAATCCTACCCACGCCATCTACCCAATCAAAATAAAACCCGCCAACGCCATCTCTCGCAAAATCTCCACAACACTTCACCTAATAAGCCCCTGTAACGTTCTAACTACCCTCAATCTAATTGCGCCATGTAGGGTTGTCACTCGCCGCGGCCGGGCCCGCCTTTTGCTCATTCCGTCTTAAGTACGCCTCGAGATCTGTGACTACCCTTAATTAACTGTGTCCTGCGAAATACGGAATGCTTTGTATTGTACAGTCAGTTACGAGTTAGTGGCGTGATTTTATTGTTGCCTAGAGTACTTTCTGTGAATTTCGATAATATGAATCAACAACGGGACTGACGCTCCGCTTTTGTCTGTCCGTCTGTCAGCCATATGACTGCTATAAGTGCCCCTTTTCCTGCCTAGAACTTGATAAGTTTTAACGAGAGATGGGCCGACTACGGTTTTTCCCGACTGGCCAGACGGCGGACTAATCGGTTTTCAATTTACCGATTAATCGGCCGACTAGTCGGCAATGTCGATCGTAGGATTTTGCTAAGTTCGGGTGAACTTGAAAACGTTCGTTTCCCTTCGTCCGTCGCGCTTTGTTACCTACCTTTGACCAGTTTTGTTTACGTTTTTTCTGCACGACAAAAAAAACAATTAGAACCCTAATTATAGTATTAAAACGAACTACCTAGTGCTTTTTATAACTATGTCAAAAAGAAAATCGCATGTGTGGTAATTTTTTGACGATATTACCGACGATATTATTTTTGGACGACTAGTCGCCGACTAATCACCGACTAGTCGGCGACTAATCACCGAATAGTCGGCCCATCTCTAGTTTTAACAGCTTATAATATGGCGACGGGTTATTTATTTATTTTATCCTTACCCCCTTACTAATAAACGTTGAGTAACTGTTGTATAGCTATACAATGTTTTGTCCTTATCTGTCAAATTCCAATGTTACAATGACAGATAAGGACAAAACATTGTATAGCTATACCACCGTTACTCAACGTTTATTAGTAAGGGGGTAAGTGTGTAGGTTCATTAAGTAAAATTACAGATGGCTCATATTTTTATTAATCTAGTTTTCTTTCTACCCACGTCTTAAGGTCGAAAATTCATTTCTAATTAATGTTACATATTCATAGTTTCATTAACTCACCATTTTTTGGATCCTTCTACTTTATTTATTGCTCAAAAGAAGTAGAAATCATAGAATATGATGCTCCTCCTGTAAAAAAATAAAATCTAACCTCTTTATTTTAAGTAAACTAAATTAATATTTTAAATCTTACGCTTTACCGAGACCGAGTGTACTGCACGCCCTGTAAATACGATCATTTGCTAACTAGTACAGTTGGTGAAGTACAAGGCTGTGATATGTGGCTCTTATTAGCACGGCTAACTACTGTTCTTGGATTAACCGACTATAATTAAACACGATACGTAATTTAAATCGCGGATAGTATCAAAACAGAGTATTTTTATTTTGTTTTATTGATCCGAACTTTTTTCTTGTGTTTTTTTTTATGATTTGCAGTAGGAAAACAATTGAGTGTCGATGGCCTAGTGGCTTGGGGGTCGACTGGTAAGTTTGAACCCGCCCAGTCACCTGATATGGCCCGAATTTATCACCATTCGAGTAAGTAATGTTAACGTATCGTCGAGAAGTGTGTATGGCGATTGGTAACAGTGTCCCGTCTTCGTATTTTTTTAGTACTTTATTTTGACAGTAATGGCTGATTTACATTAGTCCAGCAAAAGCATGCCGGTAGAATTACATTGCCTCGTTACAATAGCTCTCGCGTCAAACGTGAAAACCAACTCGTCAATGTACTTCTACTGGCATGTTTTTGCTGGACTATTGGAGATTGACGTTGACATTCATATCGTCATCGAGTATAGGTGTAAAGGTGAATTATACGTAAAATAATATGTAAAAGCGTGAATATTTTTTAAGGGTCCGTGCTAGACAAGATGCATTCGGCGTTCGATATCGTTACCCAAAATGTATAGGATTGTCGTAAGCTGTCAAACGGTAGCGTCGAGCGCCTACGTAATTCCATACATTCTGTCAGTTTTCGAAAATCGTTTACGTTAGCTTTTAGCAACTTGTCTAGCCTCACAACGTTTTCAGCTGATCAAAATAACCTAGTTCGAACTACAATAAAGTCGTACATAAGGCCTGATTTACACTTTGCGAAGTGCATGAGCGAAGTTCATACATTTGCTGTCAAGTGGCGAGTAGCAAATGTATGAACTTCGCACTTGCACTTTGGAAAGGTTAAATCAGGCCTTACGGCATTGTATAGTACTAGTACAATGCCCGGAAGCTCTATTTTGTTTTCTAGAGCCTTAAAACGTAGGTATAATAATCTAATAATTATTGTTCAAGCAATGATTTTCGTGAATCAACGCGGCGTTAGACAAACATGTTCGACCGCGCATTAGGCGGAGCGCACGTGTGTGGTGACGCCATTAAGCGCAAAATGCGTCCACGTAATGAAGTTTATATTCAGCAAATACCCAATTAGGGACGCGGGTCACACCGTTGCGTAATTGTTTGAACTAAACGGGGCTTAAACTAAAAATAAAATGTGTAAGGTTAGAGTTGGTCAGAGATGTTAATAAAAGAACAATTTTCGCGGTTTGGGAGTTGTTAAAAATTAATCAAAGCGCGCCTTACAAATGCGTGCGTTGGTCACCGCATAGGTGATCTGTCAATTTTTACGGTCAGTTCAGACATTATTGTAGTTGCTTTAAGAATATTTTTTTTTAATCATTATTTTTGTATTCTTGTCCTTTTTTCAAAGCTATAACCGTGAGTATTCATGTTATTGTAGTAACAGTTTGAGACTACGTAATAATGCACGCAGTTTAGTTCTAAGAGTCAACTCTGTGAGTTATCGTAAGTTTGAACGTTTGTTTCACTATAACTTAAGTATTGTTGATTCAAAATTTAATGAAATTCGGTAGAACAGTACCGAAGAGAGAGAGTAATTTCTACTGTTCCATCGACGCAAAAGCAATTTTTAAAGTCAAATATTAGCAGCATTGGTCAAACTCCATAACCTGAGTTAAAATTAAAATCATTGACGACACGATAGTCTAGTTGGTAGTGACCCTGCCCACGAAGCTAGCGGTCCTGGGTTCAAATCCCGGTAAGGACAGATATTAAATGTCACGAGCGCAAATATTTGTTTCTGTGGCATGGATGTTTTCTACGTATTTAAGTATATATTTCTCTATACAAGTATTTATATCGATGTCTAGTACTCATAGTATGTACAAGCCTAGAGCTTAGTTTGGGACTAGGTCAATTGGTGTGACATCATCCCCGATTTATTATTATTACTATAAAGCCTTTGTTCGAGGCAAACTATTAGCACTCTTAGGGCCGTTAATAAACTAATCTCAACTCTAACGCTCGTCTCGAGATGCGTCAAAAATGACAGTGTTCTATGGTTTGACGTTTACTTTGACGTATCTTGTGACCGGCATCTCAAGCAAGATGAGTTTATTAATACGGCCTTTAGTCCTACAAGCACTCAGCATTATTTATTATGTTACGGTGTGACAGCAAGCTCCTTAATACGGGTCACGCATCGATCAAGCGTCGTGCGCGCTGTTTCCTTTATTATGGCCATTCATTTGCGTTCACTCTGTCCTTTTATTGAATATCCGATGCGATAATGTGTGAGGGGGGGGGGGGGGGGGGGTGAGGAACAATGGTCGGCGGTGTTGGACGAGGGATTTTGTTGGTAATATTGGGTGACTTGCGATAATGTTGTAAGAAAAAATATGCAATGGAATGTAAGTATTATAATATAACATAATCAAAGAAAACTCAATAGTTGAGTTTATTTACGATTCCTATCCATTTACCCACCCTCTTTCATTCCATCTTTAGTCTTCAGGCCAGGCTTCTTAGGGCCATATTAATAAACTAATCTCAACTCTAATGCTCGTCTCGAGATGCGTCAAAAATGACAGTGTTCCAAGTATGGTTTGACGTTTACTTTGACATATCTTGTGACGGGCATCTCGGCCAATATGTGTTTATTAATACGGCCCTTGCATTGCATTCTTGAGATTGTAGTCTTGAGAATTCAAATGTCTATGGCTCACAGATCTCGTTAACTCGTAATCTCGGTAATGTTCCTATAGAACATACGGTATCAGAAGCTTTAGGTCCCCATCTTGTTAGGACTATGTAGCAAATACTAACAGATCGCTTGGCGACTACATGTCAAAAAGTCCGACTTACAAAATAGCGTTATTAAGTAAGTTAGGTCCGTTAGGTAATTTCAAATGCCCGAAGGGCAAATTACTTAAGTATAGGAACCCCGCCATGCGGGGCTCCGTTTACATTGCTAAAACAGACGTAAGATGAAAAAACAATGTGATCATTTAGTTGTCAGAATTTTTGAGATTTAGTCGTAAAGCGATCTGGTCGTATTGCAATCTAGGCACAAAAGTTAGTCTAGTTAAAAGTAGTCGAGATAGCTACCTAGTCATATCGAGATGAAGACGGAACGCTTTTATCCCATCAATTTTTTGTCATACTTTTTTCATTTTAAGTTTAATTATAAACTGAGAGGTTATCAGAATAATTTCCAGCCAGACTTCGCAGGATCCCGTCAGTAAATTAGACGTCAGTCGCAGCGCATCTATTAATAAAGTGATGCATTTTCCTATGCGATTGGGCGATGCATATTTTAATGCTACGAAGAATTTTGCATTACGCTGATTATATTGCTATTATTATATTTGTATATGTCTCGGTAAGTGAGTATATCAAGCATTTACTGGATCTAAAATATAGTTCACGTAGTTCCTCTACACATGTATTTTGTACGTGTGCTCCTTTTAAAATTTTCGCGTTTATAACATATTTTATACATAAAATCGGGGCCTCTATTCATTTTTTAAAACGGTATTGACATATCATGGTACTGTCTTTAACTCGGCCGCCATTACTGTTAAGTAAATAAGAGCTATCAAAACGTTGACAATACGTCAAAAACAATAAAAAATTATGTACACACACATCATATGTAAGTCCTCTATTAGGCGTTCAAAACCCGTAGGCAATGACCAGCATTACCTGTGGTAGGAGGTGACAGCGACGACAGCTGTTAATTTTGGAAGATGTTCCAAATTTGGATCTCATTACCTTACAATATTCGATAACGTAATTTCAAAATTACGTTACAGCTGTCATCGCTGTCACCTACTACCACAGGTAAGGTAATGCTGGACATTTGCCTTTCGGCTTCTGAACCCATCTTAGAGTACTTATAATATGTGTGTAGATAAAGTATTGTACGAGACTCTGCGTAATTAGCTAGGCGAGTTTGATAATATCACACGAGTGTTGTAATGCATGTTATTACGCAACCGTCACGTAAACTACTATTAAAGTCTAGAAGTTTAGCCCTGTGGGCCTAATATTATGGCTGTGTTTAAAGCGTGACAAAAAGTGGATAAATCATCCGTCGCTCTCATACTTGCTTACGTGTCAGATAGTGACGGATGGTTTGTCCATATTTTGTCACGCAATAAACGCAAGCATATTAGACCCCTGGTCTTGAAGCGATAAAAACTAACGACTGTGCAGTACACATACACATAAAATACCGTACAAACGGTTTGGTGTATATTTTAATATGTTGAGCTAAAATTTTGTGTTTTTTGTTAATTGGCCTAAATATTTTATTAAATATTTCAAAAACAGTATTCAGTTTTTTCTAGCTCGCTTTATTATATGAAACAGAAAAACAGAAAACAATGTTTGATTTAAACGTAGATAGGAGTAAATAACGTTTCCTATCAGCAGAGCTTTTGAACGGATATTTGCTACGAAGTGTAAATGCTACGATGCTACACTACTACGCCGTAGGGGCCGCGTAGCTCAGCGTAGTTTCAATTCAACGGAAAGAAAATAATAAACTTGGTAGGTATAGGTACAGTCAACAGCATAAATAAGTGATCATTTATGTACCTTGTCACTTTAACGTCATGTTTGAAATGTCATACAAAGTGAGTAAATGATCACTTATTTATGCTGTTGACTGTACAATTTCGGGATCATGGCTACCCTACATACTCAATTACTTACTTCTCTGATCGTTCGATTTTCATAGTACATTGTGTATTAAGGGTAGTAAAGACATAATTACGAACGAGAGTCTGTTAGAAGCCCGAAGCCGAAGGCTGAGGGCTTTAATGACTCGAGCTTTGTATTTCCTTTACCACCCGTGTAACATACAATGTTTTTCATCACAATTGCGAGGAAGTGAAATAAAATCCGACAAACGATCATTTTTAACTTACGATTGTGACTAATAATTTTAGCCGCGTTGGCGATGTCCGGCGGAGTCGCATTATCCATTTCTTGTAATGACGACATGTATTATATTGATATATAAATTTTATATGTCCACAAAGACACACTTTTAATTGTTATTTTCGAATCAAACATATTATAATCAGTATATTTATAAATTAGCAGCAGACTACATCATTGTCTATGACTTACCACAGATAATGTCAAAAGTGTTCAGGAGTCCGATTCTAGTGACAGTCGAGATCAATAGTTTATATGCGAGATTTTATAAAAATTTATGCAACTGACATTTCATCTCGAATGAAACTCCATATTGAATGGCATAAGAATTGGGGTCCTGGCGTATTATGATAGTTGGAGTCCACGTATTATATTTTAAAAAAAAGCTATTACGCACGATAGGGCGTAATGGTAAAAAAAGGCCCGCGGGTATTATTTTGGATTTACGGTCGATTTTTCTAGCATGTTAGACCACTATTTGCAAGTGTTATGAAAAATAGGGTTTAAGTTCTTAACATGAAAACGTTAGGTGACCGTAATTTTAGTAATAAGTAGGGAAACATTTGATTCACTGTTTATTTCAATAAAAAACAAAGTAATTGTCTTTACGCTTTTAAGTGTAGTATGTTATGTTCAGAGCTCGGAATAGGTAGTGCCTATTTACCTAAACTTTGCGGGAGGACATAACTAAGAGTAATTAAAACCACTAAAAATAATTATTTCTTATTATTGAATGCGGGATTTCCCGGGACTGTATTACTCTAAAGGCTTAATACATTTAACTTCACTTCTAAATCAGGGTCGCAAACTGCAGGTACACAGTTGAAGTGTCAGCTACATCTGTTTTTGTTGAATACATTCTATATGATATTATAATTCTATTTAAATCAACAAAATATCAAATTTCAGGCTCCCTTTGATTCAATTTGATCTATATTATATTGTTTTATGACTGATTGTTATTTCAAGATAAATAAATAAATAATATGCAATATAGCAAGATTTATAATTAAAGCTAAATGTATTAAGCCTTTAGAGTAATACAGTCAATCCCGGGAAATTCCGCATTCAATAATAAGAAATAATTATTTTTGGTGGTTTTAACCACTCTTAGTTACGTCCTTCCGCGAAGTTTAGGTAAATAGGCACTACCTATTCCGAGCTCTGGTTATGTTCCTAATGGTGTAGTGAATTTTGGTTTACTTCGTTGCTACACGACCCCGCAGTCACTCTGCATATCGTAATGAAATGATGAAAGTCGGACGTGTCTGTTAATAATCTTTTCTTTTACAAAATCGGTAAATATTAATGATAAAGAGGCGCAGATTAAAAGGTTGAATAATAATATAAGCTAATATTATAAATGTGAAAGTTGAATGTGAGTTGGTATGTTAGTTACTCTTTCACTCTGAAACGGCTTAACTGACTTGGATGTAAGTAGTTTGGAATGTACATAGCAGAGCTCATACTCTGACTAAGCACGTAGCCTATTATAAAAAAAAAAATCGTGGGATGGTTTACGTAGACGAAGGCGAAAGCTAGTGACTTAATAATAATAATGTTTTTTTATAAGTGGGTAGTCTATAGGACCTTGTAGAGGGTCCGTCTGGATCGCTACCACTATCTTTTCTTATATTTTAACCTACCGACAACAGTGTTCGTATTGTTGCGTTCCGGTGTAGGGATAAGACGACCGGTGAAATTACTAGCATAGAGGCATTCCATTTTTGATCTCAGTGTCAGTCTTAGGATTGCAGACCTATGATTACAATCTAGATCTTGACTAACCTTGTTTGCAAACTCAATACCATAAAGAAGTCCTGATTTAAAAAAATACTGCATTTAGAATGAGCCCCTTAAATAGGCATAAAAGGGTCCTATTACAAACAATCGGGGGTCGATTTCGTAATTGGATCTTCAGTAAAGTGATAACTTACAAACAATAAACTTCAAGTCACTAATGGATTGTTGGTTCGAGTGTCCAAACCCAATAAATGGAGATGATGAAGAGAAAAGATACAGCAAAATATATATTATTATATCTGTTAGTATTAAACCCGTTTTTTTAAGTAGCAAAATGACTTTTCTTTTCTGGTAAATATTAAAAAAAAGTTGGACGCGTTAATGCCTTTTAAAAAAATAATCGAACGGTAAATTAAATTAATAATGTAGATAAATGTCACATTAAAGAATTTTAATGACCATAGATTGCAAAAATAGTTTTTGAATGACCATAGATTGCAAAAATATGAAATAGGTTTTCCAATAGAACGGCATTAAACACCGGTATTCTACTTTCACATTTTCTTTTAATATATAAAGTTCGAGATCAATTTATCCGAAATCTAAATTCAAATTTTGGGGAAAATAAAAAACAGATTTTTTCAAATTTTGAAAATGGTAACCCAAATTTGAGCTGCTAGGTATAAGATTCACAAAATCCCTTTCAATTTCATAACAAACATCTTCTTAAAGTACCAAAATTATCATCCTCGCCATTTGTCACTCGAGTTCTAATTATGCAAGCCAGCCGTTTAGCGACGGTGATAATCAGCTGTGTCTCAAACTTACATAATCGGCCGTCACCGACATATGCCGCGTCACTCGAATTGTCACGTAGCCGAGAACAGATGGCTCGGAAGCGAACGACTTTTAGTAGGGGCCCGTTGTTTGAAACGGGACGTTAATTCAAGGATCAAGATTGTTTGGGTTTGTCATTTCATATGAAGGGTGCACGGAAAGAATATCTAGATACCTTAGTTGCTTTTTGATATTATCTGGATTTAAAGTTAATGTTAGTAACAAGGTTGACGAGGCTATTCGGACAGAGGGGTAAATGCGTTATTTAAAGATTTTAAAGGAATAATGGATGTATTTACCCGTCAATTGGAATAGGTCCGCGTGAGCTTAAGTTATTTTCGTATAAAGGTTTTTAAAAAAAATTAAAGGTAAAAGTTATAGTAAGATTCATTACATCTGTAACTGATAGTGCATGTAATATGTCATTGCAAACCTTGAGGTGGAAATCTTATTTAAAAAGTGACCTGACATATTTTTCCATGTGGCCTTCATGTGCTCTGTCATGTTTTATTTTCCTTTTTGTTACGAAATAATAAAACAAAAAAACATTATATTTCAACATCATCGAAAGACATTAAACATTAACAGTACTTCCTTTAAAAACAACACGGTTTTTCTGGGGACGGTTCTTCTCAAATTACGACGACATTTTTACTGACTCAAGCTCAAACACCGCTAATACTGTTCCTGAAAATCTCAATTTTATCTCGTTTTTTTTAAAGTTTCTTTTGATTACCTATATAATTTCTTTATGCCTACTTATTCTTTAAATGCATAAAATGTGTTTTTTTGTCTATCCTTAATAAGTAATAATAATATGCCTTCAACTGTTAAAAACATTTTGTTAAAATTGGTTAAGGTACATTTTGGTAAAATTGGTTAATATAGGTAGGGCGACTGAACGCCCTCATCTGAATGATGTGTAAGTGACTGGGCGGAAAATTGGCCAATTTGGCGAAAAAAAATAGGAATAATTTTAAATTTATAAAATAGTAATAATATTCATGTAATAATATTCCTTACAACGAATGGTTTTGTTTTATTTATTTATTTATTTAAAATTTATTGCACAATACACAAAGTAGGTAATGTAGTAGTAGTGTTGTTAGTGGTATTTACTTTACTTTACGGGACCTGCGTTGGGTGCCATTTATTCGGCAAGCCCGAGCGTGCCCTCGCAGGTAAATAAAATCATTTGAGCACATAAATATAAGTTTCAGTATAGGTATAGGTAACTGCGCGGGAAAATGGCCAAAATGACAAAAACATAAAAGAATAATTTAAAAATAACGAAATAGTTACATTCATATTCATTTTATTCCTTGCGATCATGATATTTACTGGAGATTTTGACTTATTTACGGGCCCCACGTTGGGCGCCATTTGTTTTAAATAGCCAAGCCAAATCTTTAATACAACTTTTGGCAATTAGCACATAATTTCATATCACTGATAACGTACCGTCAAAACATTACCCTCTAAAATACAACGTGACAATGGAAACAGCGCGTCTCTACGTGTGTTGTGAATATTATTTGCTATAGCGATGGCACGAGTAAAAATGGCGATACCCGGCTAGTTTGTGTCTGAAATATTTCGGGTCGGCACGTGCCGGCAGCACAAAGTGCTCTCACAGGTAAATAAAGTCATTTGAGTTCATAAATAAGGGTTATATTTAAACGCGCATCAAAAAAAGCCTGGAACCTAAAAAGACTGAACTGCGCAGCAATTAAAATAAATGTTCATCAAAAGCTTAGTTTGGTGTGCGTTTAGTTTTTTGTTCAGTTCAGTATTTTATTCGGTGCGGTTTTTATATTTCGCTGCGCAATTAAATATTTATCCGTAATTATTACCTTGAGGAGACTACTCGGATTACCGGCCAATATGTCAAAAAATAGAGGAACCATTTGAAATTTATAAATTAGTAATATTTATATTTATTTATCGCTTGAAACCATGATATTTACTTGAGGTTTTGACTTACTTACGGGCCCCACGTTGGGCGCTATTTGTTCTGAATGGCCAAGCCGTAACTAAAATACAGCAAATGTTGCTACTTAACTATACATATTTAAATAAAAAATAGTATTTTTACGACGATATACAAGCTAAGATTAAAGTTATCCAGTATAAGACATGGAACCTTTATATAGGGTGTCACTATATGTAAGTTATAAATATCTAAAAATTTGCATTAACCAAGGTTAACGACAAGCTCAAAAATTAATGTGATCTTACTCATTGGGTAACGTAATTTCTATAGGTATCAGTTTAAAGTTTTCTGATATCTGTTAGGTTAACGGAATAATCGCCTGGCTACACTAAACGATTACCCGGAGCAAAGCAAGGGTGGGTAGCTAGAAAATATCCACGCACGTGTCAATATTCCTGGCAAGGAGCTCCGCCACACCGGGCGTTTGAGAACAGGGTTGTGATTCTTTCAACAAGCAAAGGTGATCGTTCGCTCGAGTGAACGTCCAAGCGGCGAGTTTAAGTAGTCCCGACACAGCGAACAAAACACATTTTAGCGCTTGTATTCAATTTGGCAGTTCGAGAAGTCTCTCGAACGTATAAGGCTCCCTAATTGATTGCACGCGCTAAAATGTGTTTTGTTCGGTCGGACGGGACTACTTAAACTCGCCGCTTTTATTCGCTCGTCCGTCCGACCGGCCGCCTTTTTTTGAGAGAATAACACACCGTTCCCCGTCGCATGGCACTTGCGGGTAAGAACCCGCGTGTCATCGGTCCCACATACTATGAGTCCCGCTAAACTTAAAAATTTACAATCCGACGAAGCATTTCAACATCAGCTGAGAAACCTTTTATTGGATAATCTATCATACTCCGTCGACGAATATATGCAACTTAAATTGAAAAATTATTATTGTTTATTTGACCTTTATTACTTTTTGTATAGGTATTGACGTCAGAAACTGACCATTTATTAGTTGTATTACTGACCATTTATTGTTGTTTGATTACTTGAGTGTTATTTTTGTATTATTATTTTGTATTAAAGTTGACGATATCAATGTAATTTCGTATTTATTGCCATGCAATGCAATTTATATTGTAATATTTCATTGATGAATAAATAAACTAAACTAAACTATATTATAAAGGTGATAGTGTGTTTCCTTGTTAGTTGATTCAGTTTTCACTAGTAAACGCCCTAAAACGTTTGACATATAATATGGTATTAAAGAAATTCAATACATACAACGTGTCCCAAAACTCAACGATAAGCCGGCACCAGAGGATGGAGCTGCTTATGATTAGTCGAGAAAAAATAAAAAAGATAAAAAAGATAAAAGAAATTTATTTAGTAAGTAGGCCGCTCGGGCACTTTTACACGTCAATATACTACCAATACCAATACCAATAAGGAAAAGATATATTTTTTTCCTTATTTTTTCTCGACTAATCATAAGCAGCTCCATCCTCTGGTGCCGGCTTATCGTTGAGTTTTGGGACACGTGGTATAGACCTGTCTAGTTTTTATTCCAGAAAAATAGAAAATTCTTAAGGAAATAGCGATAACTTCACGAAATAAGTCGCAGGCAGTAGGTACATCAAATAATTTTAACGTATTTCAATTTCAATGGCCTAATACAATGTCTACGTTATAGGTAATTACATTCGCTATTGAAAGACCTTTAACACAATCACTAACATGATCAATAGCGTAAGTTACAAGTATATTAATAATGTAATATCCCACTTTGTGCCCTGTAACACAAAGGGCCTATAATGTTTCAATTATAAGTTGGACCCGGCCTTTAATCAAACTTGAGCGCCTTAAGATCCATTACAGTGCTGTCTAAAGTACAGCTGAACTTTAGTTTAATAATTAATTGCATAAATAAACAATAACCCAATAATCATCGTAAATACAAGTCTTTAATTTATTTTTTGTTTCTGGCCTCAAATTGGAAAAGGTGAAATGGAAAAGTAGATAACCTATATTGTAACAATTAGAACATAATTAGTTTTTCATCACACTTGCTCGTAAATGGTGTTATTCCATGCCTGTATACAGAAGGACAATGGCCTAAATTGTTCCCGCGGGAATTATGGCGAGTTTGTCATCCCTAGGGAGTAATGACTTTCTTTTTAAAATTTGCAACTCTTTCGTACATCATTTCTGACTAAGGAGGTTTAATTTTCAGCCAAAAATTTAATCGGTTTCTAATTTCATCTTTAAAAATTAGCTATAGACTAACTTACATTACACAAAACCTATACGCTTCATTAAACTTCATTATTTTTATACCTATTTCAAGTTTATATCAACATTTATCATTAATTTTAGTAATTATACATTTTTATCAAATTGGCTAAATCTGGCTCGAATCCAGGTCGAAACTAAACGCAGTTATTATCTGTGGTAGAGGTCACAAAAAAAATATCGTTTCCATTTACGTTCCCGTTCGTCAAAAGTTATATTTTGCTTTCTTTTAGCTTATCTTTATATTTTGCAGAGTTAAAGTGTTTTATTTTAAAATAGATAGGTACAAACCAAAAAAGAAAATGGCTTCTTCATCCCAGGATTCGGACACAAGATTAATTATCACCAATACACCACCGGAACTAAGAGATGCAGCTGAAGTAATACATGGCAATATGTTACCCGCCAAATCGAAAGAAAATAACTTTTTAATTTTCTCTTTGTTTTTTTTCCTCGCAAATGTGATGAAAACTATTGTGTGTATCACAGGCAGTAAGGGGATTACTAACTCGAGTCATTAAAAGCCCTCCGCCTTCGGCGTCGGGCTTCTAACACTCTCGTTAGTAATTCCCTTCATACTACCCTTGATGCACAATGTACTATAGTGACACGCAAATGGTAATGTGTCAATAACTCCAAATACTATTCTGAGTGTGGCAAAACAGGTTTAATTTAAGCTGGGCATTCACGACCGCTCCAACACGCCGAATAGAGCAGCGCCGCGCCAAAATCGATCCTTGAATGTCAGAATTGTCGCGTTTAAAAGTACCTGGCTCGGTCATGTTGGATTTCCAAATGTACAGAAAGCCAGCGGATGCGCCAACGCGCAATCCGAACGGAACTATCATGAATCATCATCATCATCATCATGTCAGCCGAAAGACGTCCACTGCTGGACATAGGCCTCCCCCAAGGCTCTCCACTCAGACCGGTCTTGTGCTTTTCGCATCCACCGCGTTCCCGCGATCTTTACAAGGTCGTCACTCCATCTTGTTGGAGGCCTACCTACAGCTCGTCTCCCGGTCCGCGGACGCCACTCAAGAACCTTCTGACCCCATCGGCCATCAGTCCTGCGAGCAATGTGCCCCGTCCACTGCCACTTAAGTTTGGCTATTCTTCGGGCTATGTCGGTAACCGTAGTTCTACTGCGGATATCATCATTTCTGATTCTATCACGCAGAGAAACCCCGAGCATAGCCCTCTCCATAGCCCTCTGAGTGACTTTGAGCTTCCTTATAAGGCCCATTGTTAGCGCCCACGTCTCAGATCCGTAAGTCATCACTGGTAACTTTGACTTCAGACACTGCGGTAATTTGGACGATAAGGTGCTACGAAGCTTCCCGAACGCTGCCCAGCCGAGTCGGATTCGACGAGTGACCTCTTTCTCAAAGTTGGACCTACCTAACTGGACCGTTTGTCCCAGGTAAATATAGTCGTCAACAACTTCGAGCGCAGAGCCTCCGACTATCACGGGAGTTGGCGCGACATGGACGTTGGACATGACTTTCGTCTTGTCCATGTTCATCCTCAAGCCAACTCGGTCGGAAAATCTACTGAGGTCAGCGAGCATTGCACTGAGGTCCTCCATGGTCTCAGCCATGACTACGATATCGTCAGCGAATCGAAGGTGAGTGATGTACTCGCCATTTATGTTGATGCCGCGTCCTTTCCAGTCCAGAACCTTAAAAGCATCCTCCAATGCAGCGGTGAACAGCTTCGGAGAGATCACATCTCCTTGTCTGACTCCCCGCTGCAGAGGAATAGGCTTCGTGCTCTGGTCCTGTAGTCGGACGGACATAGTGGCGTTTTCGTACAGACACTTCAGCACTTCGATATATCGGTAGTCAACTTGGTACCGCTGGAGAGACTGTAGTACAGCCCAGGTCTCGATCGAATCGAAGGCTTTTTCGTAGTCCACAAATGCAAGGCAAAGGGGGAGGTTATACTCTTCGGTCTTCTGTATAACCTGCCGCAACGCATGTATGTGGTCTACGGTACTATAGCCTTTTCAGAAACCGGCTTGTTCGGGAGGCTGGAAATCGTCAAACCTGCGCGCGAGACGATTTGTGATGACCTTCGAAAACAGCTTGTAAACATGGCTCAGAAGTGAGATGGGTCTATTGTTCTTCAACAAAGTTTTACCACCTTTCTTGAAGAAGAGAACCACCACACTTCTGTTCCATGCTTTCGGTGTTCTCCCTTCATGGAGGACGGAGCTGAACAGCGTCTGAAGGCCCCTAAGGGTGGGTTTACCACCCGCCTTCAGGAGTTCGGCTGTAATTCCATCCTCACCTGGGGCTTTGCCATTCTTAAGCTGTTTGAGGGCCATACTAATCTCGTACATGCTGACATCGGGGAGATCTTCGGTATAGTATCGGGTTAATCTAGCCCTCGGGTCTTTAGCTCGATTTTCGACGGGTGTTCGGGTTGTCGTGTACAGCTGTCCATAAAACTTCTCAACTTCCGCCAATAGCTCAGGTTTGGATGAAATGACTCTGCCGTCGTCGGTCTTCAGCTTCATCAGTTGGCTTTGGCCAACA
The DNA here is from genome assembly GCA_946894065.1 of Acleris literana. Classification (NCBI taxonomy): domain Eukaryota; kingdom Metazoa; phylum Arthropoda; class Insecta; order Lepidoptera; family Tortricidae; genus Acleris; species Acleris literana. Next base: position 4,085,818 of record OX335685.1, on the reverse strand, counting down.
GACAGATCCCTGGCAAACACCTTAGAGCCCCTTTTATGCTCAATAGCCTCTTCAATACTTTTAGTATTGAATCGGCGTATATCACGTTTCAGAGACTTCGAGATCTGTCTGTTGAGCTGCTGATAGCGAAAAGCGTCACCAGAGGACTGCAGAATCATTTCACGCCTCACCTCCATGAGCCTAAGGGTGGAGTCCGAGAGCTTCTTGGTTTTTTTACGGCGGATCTTGAAGAACTTAGACCCGACCGTTTGGACAGATTCCACGAACCCGTCGTTGTAATCGTCCACGTCGCTACCTAGGCACTCGAAACGGTTTTGAAGTTCGAGCTGAAAGCTCTCGGGGTTTTGGAGCTGAGCGGGTGCCGGGCGGAGCGTAGACTTCATCAGTCTAGACCTTTCAAGCTTGAACTGGATATTCAATGAGCCTCGTACCATACGGTGATCACTCCCGGTTTTAACCGTACTGATCACGGAGACATCATTGAATATGTGCTTTTTCGTCGACATGATAAAGTCTATCTCATTCCTCGTTACACCATCAGGACTCATCCAGGTCCACTTCCTATGCTCACGTCTCTGAAAAAGGAGTTCATCATATAGAGTCCCTCCTTCTCCATAAAAATGGCCAGTAGGTGGCCCCGGTGATTCCTATGCCCCACTCCAAAATTCCCCACTCTCTGCTCTTCACCGTCTCGCTTACCCAGCTTTGCGTTGAAGTCCCCCATAACAACCGTGAAGTGAGTTTTGGAGCTATGCATGGCTCCGGAAACATCCTCATACATAGCCTCCACCTCATCGTCGGAGTGTGTCGAGGTCGGCGCATATACCTGTATGATCTTCAACGAATATCGTTGGGTCATTCTGAGTACAAGGCACGCTACCCTGCTCGACACGCTCTCGATCTTCACCACGTTGTTCACGAGGGACTTGTGGACGATAAACCCGACACCTCCCTGGGACTGGTGGTCGCCCTCCCGGAAATAGAACAAGTTACCGGACTTCAGGGTTATCATGTCCTCCCCCTCTCTACGGACTTCTGACAACCCTATGATTCCCCATCGTAACCTGCTCAATTCCTCCTCGTCCACTATCGTGAATGTCGAAATTCAATGTTGAATCACGCCACGCCTCCGCGCTAAGCCAAATGGCGTCGCCGTGCATATGTTCTCTGACTGCCATTTTCTAATCAGTCTGCCCCGTGATGTCGCACCGCTGAGGCGTGGCGTGGCGCGCCCGTGATTTGGTCAATGTATTACGCCCATCCAGTTGTATACACTCCATCTGTCGCCGAGACAAACGGTGCGTCCGTGAATGCCCAGTTTTAAACGTTGAGTTCTATTATATTCGGATTTTGAGTCAATGTTTCGAGGGGTTTTTGATATTTGGTTTAAATTGAGCTAAAGGTTCCTATTTAGGAGCAAGTGTGATGAAAATAAAGTTTCGATGCGTTCTCCTACAGAAACCGCTAGATACGATATTGATTAGCTAGTTTAGGCCAAGCATTTGCGTCTATTAAATAGTCCTCGACCCTATAGTAAGCTTTAGACATCAAAGACTTTCATACATAGGTATATGACATAACATGCCACGGGTTAGGGCGAAGAAGGCTAGAATATGTAACGTTTATTACAAAGCTCAAAACGTGTAAGACCACGTAATAAAATCCATTATAACACCCTAGTAAGTACTAAATTATTATCATAATTCCCTGTGACCTCTTTACGCCAAAAACAAATGCCAGGCCTCACGTCTCCCGTCTATTAGCCAACCTAACTGCCCTATTAAAGAGATAATGCGTAAAGATAATAGTAATTACTGCCGTTTACCCAAATTTTAATATTATTCCGGTATACATTTAAGGGTTATTAGTAAGTTGTCCACATTAGTTCAATGGTAACTAGTTGTATTTAACGATGAAACTAAGAGCGCTGGTATATCTTCCGCTATGAAGGTGTAATTTTAATTCTAGATAATATTTAATAATTGTTAAGTTAAATACTTTAACACAATGGTTTAGTTGGTGGTTAAATTGCTCATTAAACTGAGGGTTGTAGTTGTAATCTGAGCGCGTTTTTTTTCTTGATTAACGGATATTAAAAAGTTTTATAAGAATTTATTTATAAACATATTTTTAATATTAATTTAGCTACCATTTACCACAGATCTTGTATCGTTCTGTGATCAAGATATTAATTACATACATACATACATAATCTCACGCCTTCGTTCCCAGAGTGGGGTAGGCAGAGCTACAGAATTACAAACATCTCTAAAAACTTGTTGATAATTCTATAACCACAATTTGCACAAATTAGACTAAGATGTTTACCAGCGTATTAGTGACAGGTTGCAAACCCATCGCCTAACAGTACTACAAGCCTTTATTCCCTTAGTCGTCTCTTACGACATCCACGGGAAGACATGGAGTGGCACTATTCTAACTCGGCAACCACACGAGGCTTAATAATTTTATATAAGAAGATATTAATTTTAATTGATTATTTTATTAAGAGCTAACATAAAATTCAATAAACGTTATCAGTTATCACAAAGTTAGAGTCGCTTTAGTTTTATTTGTCAGAATATAAAAAAAAAAATTGGAATCTGATGATATTTGACGAAAGAAAAAAAACGCTATCACGCTTGCACTCGCACTGACAGTATATTTTGTCACTCGTGTGTCATACGAAAACGAAGATTGCCGATCGCTATTAAGAAAATGGTTGCACTGTAAATGGGTAGCGAAAAGTTGACTAAAACTTATTTTTTATGGCAAAGGAGAAGGTATATGCGCACACAGGCCACCTGATGGTAAGTAGGATCTGAGACTAATATATATCTGAATCATCAAGACTACAATCTCAGGACTGTAATCCTAAGGGCCGTGTTAATAAACACATGTTAGCTGAGATACCCGTCACAAGATACGTCAAAGTAACCGTCAAGTCATAGTAAACTGACGTTTCTGACGTGTTTCAAGACGGGCATCCTTACTAAGACGAGTTTATTATTTAATATGGGGACTTGACAGAAGCGCGTGGAGCTAACCCTATGTGCTTCTGTTTAGTCCATTAGAAAATACTCTTTTACCGAACAATTGTCCTCGCGAGCGATATCCATGGACTTATTTCTCTAATAAGTCCATGGGAGTGTCTATAAATAACTCGACATAGGCGAAATACACCTTAACAGGAGTGAAAGCCATTAATTAAAATTAGAAATAGAATTTAATACGGACATAAGACTCCGAATGTGTTGCCATCCTTAAGGACTAAGATAGAAAGGACCAAGGTTGTCTTATACCACTGCGAACACTGCTGCTTAGCGGTGGGTGAAAGGATAAGATGGTGCTAACGATCCGGATGAACCCTACACAATGGACCCGATTCTACAGTGGCCTCTAAACTTCCTAATTTTAATTAAATGTCGCTAACACACTTCGCTATTCTATGAGCAGCTGTCATAATGAAATGACAGCGCTAATTTGAATCTGACGCTTCTTATTTTAGGCGGTCTTATGCAATATTATATTGACATTCTGGAATAGCACTTGTTAAATCTACCGTCTAAACTATATCTAAAAATTAGACAGTTTAGTTTTAGGCTATTTAAGCGATGTGCACGTAGAATCGGGCCCAATGTCCTGCCGCTAAAACTAAACTAACCTAAAAGGTCTAGCTCTTTTTTACGTAACATACTTTCCAAAACTCGTTAAAACACGATAATTAAAATACCGAACGCAAAAAATGCAAATGATAACCCGACCCAAAAAAATATTCAAAAAGGTTCGGAACCATTGAGATAAGTTGATTCTGGGCACGTGCAGTCCCACGACAAATCTAAAGGGCCGAACGTTCGGAATTAAAATTCTGCGTGCACGGCTTTTACCTATTGTCTACGCAAAATATCCTTTAATTATGTCGACCGTTTTGTTTTATATGGGTTCGTAAGGGATGAAAGATGGCGGAAATTTTTGAAAGAGAAAGCGGAAACGAAAGTTGAACAAAGAGATAAAATAAAATTACTTTAGGCTAGATATAAGACCATTTAAATAAATGGATTTTGATGCTTTTGTGCATAAAAATGTTTTATCGAATCCTATATACAGCGTGTGTATTCCATACTACCCTATATTTTAAGAGCAGTTAGATAAGACCCTAATTAACGTAAATTGATACATTAATTTAACAAAAGAAAACTTTTTTTTTCATACAAATTAATTCGGCACGCAATGTATTGAAATAACCAAGTCGTCTACGTAAGCACTTTGTGTTCATTGATTTATTGACGAAGTTATTGTCAACTCAATATTTGCATTACATTGCTGGCCGGGAAAACTTAAAAAAATCATTACGCTTAATTATTGAGAGTATTTGTTAAAATTTATTACTGTACCTCTTAATACTGCTTAAATCTATCGTATGTTAAAATTTAGGATCGTATGGAATACACACGCTGTAGACCCATATTGTGAAATATCAATACCATTCAAGTTTAGACGGAAAAAGGACAGCAATATAAAGTAGAATTTTATTATGACCTAAATAACTACCAGTAGAACTCGTAATTAGACTGATAGCATAACCTTATTAAGTATCCGTTGGCTGATGAATCAGCTAGCACTATGATTACTTACAGATACCTAAGCTTGTAATTTATGATAGTAAAAAAATATGAACGTCTGTACTTCACCATCCAATAGTTGTTACCTTTTCATTGCTATGTCAAAAACAAAAGACGACAGTCATACACTTAAAACCAGAGCGAATGTCAACCTTGCCTCATAGATTCTTAAGTCTTTTTTGCGCTGGCAACCATCACGGATATATCCGCCTGGAAAACTATTAACGGCAAAAACTTCAAAACATGAAAATATCAGCTAAACTTGCGTGTTTTTTCCATTCCATCTGCTATTACCGCAGCATCGCCTACCTACAAAAATCAGTAAAAATTAAGTAGACTTAACTTTTTTAATGCACTTACTCTCCAAACTCGGACCACACCTCATGTGTAGAAGGAAAGCACGTTCTCAAGTGCTGAACAATAGCTCTGTATTTCACGAGATGTTCAAACAGAACGAATGTAACTGACACGCTTAGAATTTTAATTGGTGCGAATTTGCGGCGTCTTCTTAGCCTGTAATTTGGCTTTGAAGTTACACCCTGTAGATTGGTTGGCGGTGAAGTTAGGGGTTTGAACGTTTGTGTGAAAATTGTGAACATCCTTTGTGTTAAGCTCGTTTTAACACTTATGGGAGATATTATTTTGACGACGCGTTTAGGTTAGTTGGTAGTTACCCTACGAGGCTAGCGTTCCCGGGTTCAATTCCCGGTATAGGCAAATATTTGGGTGATGAGTGCGAGTATTTTTTTCTTGAGTCTTGGAGGTTTTCTATGTATTTAGGTATTTATTTCACGATATCTTCTAACAGAACGAATCTAACTGAAACGCTTAGAATTTTAGTTGGTGCGAATTTGCGGTGTCTTTTTAGCCTGATATTTGGCTTTGAAGTTACACCATGAAGATTGGTTTGCGGTGAAGTTAGGGGTTTGAATGTTTCTGTGGAAATTGTAACACCCTTTGTGTTAATATTTTGCTGACTTGTTTAGCTTATTTGGTAGCACGAGGCTAGCGGTCCCGGGTTCGATTCCCAGTATAGGCGAAGATTTGGGTGATAAGTGCGAGTATTTGTTCCTGAATCTTGGAATTTTTCCAAGATTTCTATGTTACCAAAGAGATATTCTAACTAAATTGACCTAGTCCCAAACTAAGCTCTATATACTTGTACTTTGGGTAGAAAACCATAAACTTTGTTATATAGAGAAATAAATACATAGAAAACATCCAAGACTTAGGAACCTTGACCTAAATAATGTCCTATGGATCAGGCCCTGTATTGGAATGCGAGTGGAGTTAGTTAAAAGTTGAACATACTCGTAATTAGTAGAGAGGTAGCGTTAGCCATATAATGTCGACGTTGAAAAAGTTCCGATATGCGACTAAAAGTTCGCACAACGAAAAATTTCATAGAAAAATTAATTACGTGAGGTATCAGGCCAACTTTTTAAACTCCACCAACCTCTGTGTTAAAGAATGATGGACAAAAATGTATGGAATCCAGCCCAATCACCAATAGAATTAACGTATGTAGGCTTATTGATCCCACTATTTGCTATAATTGTTATTATGACGACTAGACTGTGAAGGCTGGGAGAATTGAGATATTTTTTTAACCCGCGACGCAAACAAGAGGGGTGTTATAAGTTTGACGTATGTGTGTGTGTGTGTGTGTTTGTTTAAACGGGGTTAATCTCTGGAACTACCCGTCGGATTAAAATAAATCTTTTTGTACATCATAGCCAGTTTCATGAGGAATAGTTTAGTCTAAAAAATCGGTCAAGCGTGAGAGAGTGAGGGAAATAGCATTGCAAGGCATGCGCGGCACAGCTAGTGTAATAATAAACGTTGTCTGTGTGTGAATATTTGCAGGCTGATAACTCTCTTCTCCGGGTTTTTTGTAGTTTGTCCCCGTATTAGAAAATGAACCTTATGTAAGTAGCTTTCACGTGGTATACATGAGGTTTGTATTGGTTATATGGGCCGATTTGTCCATCATTCTTTACCGGTATGGTTGGAAACATTACAGTTATAGGATTGCAGTCTTGAGACTGTAAATATCTAAGGGTCCCTAATCCCACTAACTATCAGATTTTCTTTTATGGCATAGAGAAGGCCTGATCTGAGACCCAACGCCATTTGCATTTTGAAGACTAAAATCTTAATACTGTAATCCTAAGACTTCAAATACATTGCTAAAAATGCATTGAGGACTATAGTCCTCAGGGTTGGAATGGTCGTCTTATCCCCACACCGGAACACGACAATGCAAAAGCTGCTGCTAGGTCATAATAACCGGGCAACAGCATGTCTGACCATGCTCAGTGTAGGGTTCCGAAGCCGAAGCCGAAGTTACGTACTACACAAACGCCATCTCAAAAAACAACAAGTATGAACTAGTTAAAGTAAGAATAGCCAAACTTAAGTGGCAGTGGGCGGGGCACATTGCTCGCAGGACTGACGGCCGATGTGGCCAGAAGGTTCTTGAGTGGCGTCCGCGGACCGGGAGACGAGCTGTAGGTAGGCCTCCATCAAGATGGAGTGACGACCTTGTAAGCATCGCGGGAACGCGGTGGATAAAAAAAGCACAAGACCGGTCTGAGTGGAGAGCCTTGGAGGAGGCCTATGTCCAGCAGTGGACGTCTTTCGGCTGACATGATGATGATGATTATGATGAACTAATTCTTTATTTTAAGTTATTTGGTGCTGTCTTAGATGATTTTAGTAGGTACAAACATTTTATTCGCCTGTATCTTAGGATCCAATCAAGTCTAATCAGTCGTGATAGTTTTTCTTAAAATTCGTAATATGTGCTTTCATCTAAGATATTTTTCAGATTTTTAGTATTTGTAGTTTTGGCTGTAGGGGGGGCACACTTGACTCTAACAAAAATTTGCGCTATAAAGCTTAATATTACATAAACGGATCCCGTAATCGAAAAATTGATTCCACAAACCCGCAATATTTTTGAAAAACCTACCCAACGACACCTCACACTAAGGGGTACACGAGAAAAAAAATACATCCCCACTTTACGTGCAGGGGAGGTACACTAAAAAAATATTATTTCACAAATTTTATTTTACCTCTTTTTGGCGTGACGAATATGTATATTCATGCTACTCGTAAATTACAGTTTTATAGTACTAAGAGTCTCTGAGCTAGGCTGTGGACGGAAGGACGGACATGGCGAAACTATAAGGGTTCCTAGTTTGACTACGGAACCCTAATAAAAAAGGACAATGATGGTACAAGTCTAAACAGTTCACTGGAACTTCCTATTTTACATACAATATAATACGCAGAGAGACGCGTACGCACGCAGAGAAATGAGTACGCTTACAATAAGGTCGTAGGCAATCCGTACGGACTTTGTACAAGATGTGACTTGTAAGATTTCCGGATAATGACACCTAATAGCGGCCTTTACCCGGCACAGTTCGGACCGCGGGAAACGCCACGCGCCATTCCACGCGCCAGTCCGAACCGTAGGTTTTTTACTATTTTAATATTACAGTTGCATTTACACGGACGGTTCGTAGCGAAGATTGGAATGGCGCGTGGCGTTTCCCGCGGTCCGAACTTTACGTGTGCAGGCCGCTATTTAAAACATAGGGCTGTAAGAAGTTGCGAAATCGACAGTTATTTATTGAACTTCTAAAATTTAAAATCCATACAGTACAACCTATATTAAGCTAGCTTCTGCCCGGGACTTCGTCCGCGTAGAATTAGTTATTTGGCCATGTTGCGGCGATTTCGAACTTTTAAATTTTCCGGCATGAAAAGTAGTTATGTGTTAATCCAGGGTATAAGCTATCTCCATTTTAAATTTCATCCAAATCCATCCGGCCGTTTCAGCGCAAATGAGTAACAAACTAACACACAAACACATACAAACTTTCGCATTCATAATTAAGTAGGATTTTATTTTTTATAACAATATCCAATTACAAAGCATTTTTTGTAAACATCCTTTATGTAAAATAACTTTTTGTTAGACCAAAATATTTTTTAGTCGAGTCTGAAGCTAACCTTTTATTTAAATACATTTAGTAAAGTTAGTCCTATCAAATAATATTAAATTTCATTTATAATTGGCATTGTGTTTCAAAGCTACTACTAATAAAGTAGAGGTTTATATAAAAAATATCTCTATTTCTAAGAGCCAAAAAGAAACCTAGCTAAATAAATATATGTGTAAAACGCAAAATAAAAAAGTCTAACAAACAGCACGCTTTAAAAAACCCGACTGTTGCTAAGCAACTTTAAATCGTTATAAACCCCAAATGATTATTCAAAATAAAAAATGGTAAAATAAACCTCAAGATGATTTTTAAATACCTAGGTATCATGATACCCCACTTGTCATAGATAGTTGACTTTTTTTTTTGTTTTTCACAATATGGCGTCTGGTTGCCGCCATTTTGAATTTTGATTACTGTCATATCTTTAGTGACGCTTACAAAAATTTAGACAAATTGAATGACATAAAATATATGTCCTCTTGTGGTTGCCGAGTTAGAATAGTGCCACTCCATGTCTTCCCGTGGATGTCGTAAGAGACGACTAAGGGAATAAAGGCTAGTAGTACTGTTAGGCGATGGGCTTGCAACCTGTCACTAATACGCTGGTAAACATCTTAGCCTATTTGTGCAAATTGTGGTTATAGAATTATCAACTAGTTTTTAGAGATGTTTGTAATTCTGTAGCTCTGCCTACCCCACTCGGGAACGAAGGCGTGAGATTATGTATGTATGTATGTATGAATGACATAAAATATATATTATTGATCGATACTAATTCTGCCCTCCTAAGCAAAAATACAATAACTAAATTCAATAGCCAAAGCAGATTCAACTCTCTTCTGTTTGTAACTAGGTTGCAATTTCTACAGATGTTTTGTCTGAGATATCGCCATTATGCTTAGTAGGGCAGAATTGGTCAGCAGTGGTCTCATGCGAAGCGCTGGTAGATTTTTGACGTGTAATAGTTGGCACTACTCTACTTACGGAATAAACATCGCGTATTTGTCAGGATCGTAGCAGGTGGAAAGAAGTTGTCTCTGCCTACCTCTCTGGGAAACAGGCGTGATTTAATGTATGTATGTATCTTTTTAGCAGTCCATACCAAAATGGTAAAAAAGGAACCCTTATGGTGAGAATTCGGTGTCTGTCTGTATTTATGTTACAGCAGTTTTTCGCTGAAACTATAAAAGCTATTAATTTGAAATTTGGCATAGGTCGTTGTATAACTCGCTTGCCTGCATCTGTTTTTTGTAAAAACGATATGAAATTATTTTTCTAAATGTTTGAAAACACAAAAAGAGGAGAGTCTGGGGCATCGTGGCTCCTAAATGAATGGACCGATTCGAACACGTTTTTATCAAAAAGCTAGTTAAAATCGCTGTGGATTAGCTCTGAAATCAGGGGTTTTTTTTTAAATCTATTTATTAGTTACAAGCAACCTGCTCTCGCTTCGCTTCAGTTAATGTGATTTTTCGGTAACACCAATATACATAATCCAGAATAATTAATTATGGATAAAAACTTTAGTCTTGAAACACTTTATCTATTGATGAAAACAAAATAAAACCCGTTGCGTTGTTTAGATCTAAACATACATAGAGATGAACAGACGGCGGGAAGCGACTTTGTTTTACACTATGTAAAGATTGCGCGTAATTATAGCCTAATTGCCTTAATATATTCCTCGACGTACAACTATTTACGTATGCAACTGGTTAACCAGCCCAACATTAAAATATCTTATTCACGTGTTTAATTTGGAGTTGGCTCGTGCGCAGTGGCAGGCAGCCAGCCAATCAGGTTACAGCAAATCCTTTAGTGCTTGCTATTTACATTGGAATTTAAAGATGCGGGTTTGATCCTGTAGTGTTCTTTGTAAAAGTCATAATAATCTGAAAAATATTTAACGTGAAAGCACATACTTACGACGACATTAAAAGGAAAACTATCACTACTAAGTAGACAGGGCAACCGGGGTTACGGCCACGGGCCTCAACAAAAGAGGGGCCCCCACAATAGAGACTTCGGAAAAAAAAACAATTTTGAATAGTAAATACTAGTAAACAACTTTTCCTGAGCATTGAAAGCGATTTACTTCGGGAACTGGATTTCAACGAAATCATGAACGATTTTTCGGCGAAAAAAGCTCGGAAGTTTCCGTTCGTTAACGCTTAAATTTAATTTCAGATATTTGTTGTTTCCGATTATATTTATACCTATGTCTATTCAATAATAAAATAATCTATACTTGGTTTCACAATAAATTATTTATTGGAAAAAAAATACCATTTTATTTGGAAAGTAATTTGGGGCCAGGGGGCCTGCACTTTTTTGTTGCCCCGAGGGCTCCAGACCTCTAAATGCGGCCCTGTCTGAGATACAGGCGACTTAAGTACTAAAAACTACTTACTAAAAATCATCTAACTTTAAATAGAAAGGTTGTTCAGGCATATTGTTTTTGTGACAGTTTTTTGTGTTTGTAGTAACGGCTACGGAACCCTATACTGAGCATAGTCCGACATACTCTTGGACGATTTTTCGTTATAAAATGTGCAACAAGCACTACCTTGATATAAAGCTTTGATTATCAAACGAGCTAATTTCGGTAAGATTTCGCACTCACTCCAAACTACTCAAAGCTTTAAGTTTGATTGATGCATTTGATGCAATTTGAATACGAGATGAAATTATAATTTGCGGATGGTTACAAAATAAATTGAATTACTGTTAGGGCGCGTACACATATAACGTCCGTTTTATAGGATCCGTTTTAACGGATCTTTTCTCCTTGTAATCTTCTTTTTTACTGGATCCAGAATACTGTTTTGGGTGTGAACTCGCTCATACAACTACATACGCCATCAAGATCCGTTAAAACGGATCCTGTAAAAACGGATCTTCTATGTGAACGCGCCCTTATTTATGTTTTTCCTATGGTTTCAGAAGGAAACTTAGTTAATTATTTTAAAGATCTGGCACGTGACTTTCTATTTAAATTAAGCGCCAAAACATTTATGTACGTTGTCTGTTCGTCAGACGTATGAAAGACTTTTACCTAGTAAAACACCTAGTAACTGGCCTCTAAAATACCTGTTACTGGCATCTAGTGATTGTTGAATTATCGTCTCTATTACCTTATGTTAAAGTTCATGGTGCCAATAATCGGTAGGCGGCCAACAATAGGTCAGTTTACGCTACATAATAATCAGAGCCCGGATTTTTCGCGGCAATTTCCAATAACGCTAGTAAGCCTCGTTTATCGACTTACGATATACATATATCGATACAATGCAATACAGAACAGAATAAAAAAATCAAAAGAAGATTAAAAGTAGAGTTAAACGTTAAACAACAGGCGGTCTTAAAGCTAAAGAGCGATCTCTTCCAGATAAACTTTTGGCAGCTGAAATTTTTTAATCGTCATTAGCAATTAAATATAAAAGTTATTCGGAAAACAATATATCTCATATTAAATCAGTTACCAAATAGGTACGGCTAAAATTACGTGATCCTTTGTTGCTAGTTCTAACAAGTGTTTCTTTAGTTTCTTCTTAAATAAATAAAATGGTCATATTTATTCCATATTATTATCTCGTTACTGCATAACCCGATAATTTGCTAACTATCTATTTAGAAGTCTAGTACATCGATATGTAGGTACATTGAAAGTCGATAAATGAGGAGTCACTACGACAGCCCAAAATTGCCGCGAAAAATCCGGACTCCGATAATAATATAATGTACAGATAGATTCACAAAGTGCCAACTGTTTCAGCAGCACTTAGCAACAAATTAAAAGTCGTTAACTAAAGTCGTCAAAATGATTTATGTCCTTATTCCTCTCATAATAAGTTCCATTTTAATGCTAGGAAACTAATAAAATGGGTGGTGCATTAAGTGAATTTGCACATAAATCTCGCGCGTCATTGCCACCGCGTTGCTGTTGGAGTTAGGAAACTAAAAGAGGTTGTAAAGGAGAAATATTTTAACCTCCGTCACAAAATGAAGGGTGTCAGTTTGAGTCTTATGTCTGTCTATCTTCGGCACTATATTTTCTAAACAAATTTGTATGTATTTGATATACAAAAATCCTGAAAAATTAACAGTTTCTTTAAAAAAACACGTTATGACTTGCGATGATTATGACCTACAGCACATTATGACTAAAAATAATTATGTCAGTCAATATAGACCCGGAATGAATATATAAAGAAATAAATAAATAAATGTCAGGGGAACACGTCACATCAATTTAACTCGTCCCAAACAAAGCTCTCAGCTTGTACTATAGGTACTAGGAGCGATATAAATACTCGTGTAGATAAATACATACTTAAATAGTAATATGCTAGTAATTTCACCATATTATTATTAAGGGTCAATATTGACTGACTGTTTTTTGAACACTGAGTGTTTTTTTAAAGAAACTGTTACTTTATCAGGATTTTTATAAATCAAAACTAACCTAACCTAGCCTTGTCTACACGTTAGATATTTCAGAACTTCTGAAAAAATTACAGTTTCAGCGATATAAAAATTGTGACTATCAAAAATTATGTCAACAATTACATTATGACCAATAAAATTATAGGAAACAAAGGGCTCCCATGCATTCCATTTCAGTCTTTAGGGTTGAAGACAAATTTGCAGTCTTGAGAATCTCATCATAAGTTGCAGTTTTTATATAACTATTGTCTATTGGCTTCAGAATTATCTTACCATCAGGTAGCTTATGTGCTCGATTGATTTCTCTACGCCTTAAAAAAAAGACAATCTACCGATGAACATTAACCTCCCTAAGGATGCCTTATGACGTCATGACACTGATCATACTAATGGTGTTAAGATCGGTTAAGTGCTACCTTCAGCGAGATGTCACATCAAAGATGTATGGGTGTTGACAGTACTACTCGTATCTCGCTATAGTAAGATTAATTGATTTGACCTTAGATACAGTGTTTTTAAACTGGGACGTGGAGAAATTGCGAAAATACTGTATGCTGTCTTAGGTGTCAGTAGATTTGTATTTTTTGTGAACTTGAGCTTGAGGACATTAGAAGGGCAACACACACACTGTTGTAACACAGTCGAAACGTCGAGGTAAATGTTTTTTTTTTTTTTAATTTATTTATCACAAAAAACTTAAATGGTATGTACATATTTATATTCCGCCAAACTGAGGACAGTTTGTTGGCGGATAAAGCGCTCATTATGCACTTGTGTTCTATCCACTTATAGTATAGCTACTTTACATCCTCATAAGTTATACACTACTTAACTAGAGCTACCGGTATACTTCAGTTATGCCATACAATCAATATATTATTACCCTATTACTCGCTACTATTATCAATATTATCATACAAATCTAACAGTTTTGCTTGGAGTCTTCTCTTAAATATCTGCTTGCTACTACACTTTTCTACTGTAGGGCCTAATTTGTTAAGTATTTTAGGAATAATATACTTGCGCGTTCTTTGGCCATAGCAGTTGTTCGCTTTATATTCTACGTACGCTCTTTGCGTGGTTGTTCTGAGGGTACGCAACGGTATTCTACGCATACCGTGAATTTATTACGTGATTAAGTCCCGTTTTATAGTTTTAGGACATTAAGAATATATATTTTTTTAACGTGAATTCATTTTGTTAAAGGGCATTGGATAAAGTTTAAAGAAATATGTCGTTTTTTTTTCAGCGGTCACGGATGATTTTTACATAGTTATTTAGAGGACCTGTAATTACACATAGATATATATAATTTATGGCGTTAAATAATATTCCAACTGAGATTTTAAAGATTTAAGTATTCAGTTTTTAGTACAAAAGTACGCCCAAGTATGACTATTTAAATATCTCGGCTCCGATGCACTTAAAATATGTTCAGTTTTGATAATTCTATCATAATTTACCACTTTTACGAATGGCCGCTCACCTTGAAAATGTATGAATTTTACAAATGACAACACTTTTATCCAAACCCCTTTATTTTTTAACCGACTTCAAAAAAAGGAGGAGGTTCTCAATTCGTCTGTTTTTTTTTTTTATATTTGATACCTCAGAACTTTCGACTGGGTGAACCGATTTTGATGATTCTTTTTTTATTTGAAAGCTGGTGCTTGTCGATTGGTCTCATTCTTATCAAAATGAAGATCTAATGGTGGAATCTATGAGGAATCGACGGAACTCTTCAAAATTTATAGGTACACCTATAGCGATTTTGGTATTTTTCATTGTAACTCGTGTATTTGGTCTTGGAAAACATTTTTTGGTGAAGTGGAACTGATGATGAAGACCACAGATGGCCACCGGAACTCCTAAACGGTTTATATTTCGAGGGTGGCGACAAGATATTTCGATTAAGATAGTTGAGCGACTATGACGAAGCATATTTAGGTTTAAATATATGACTATGACTTTCCCACGGCGTTGCTTACGGCGAGATTGAAATGTTCTATTGTTTCTTATTAATTGAGAAGTGGGAGAATAACAGCATAATTATGATCACTACAAAGTATAGAAAAAAAAAACCCGCCTTCAAAAAGCAAAAAATAACTTCTTTAAAATGGTAGGTAAATAGGTCAGTCCAACTGAAGTCGGCGTCCAACAATATTTTAACCAAAAGCAGACTTCTGTTGGACTGACCTATTTACCTACCATTTTAAAGAAGCTATTTTTTGCTTTTTGACATAAATACACTTCACAGCCAATGTTCTAAATATTCATTTATTTTATCCCCGAAATGCATGACAAAAGTTTTTTTAACCAAAAAATGTTTCATAATGCCAGATTATAAAACAACTTCAACTGCCATATTCAAAATATTCCTTACATTATGCATCCCTGTTGCTGCATGGGACGGAGTAACGGATTAACTTCGAAGAAATCTTGGCAAAATCCATACCTGAATCGTAAATCAGTCGAGGGGAGCGAAATGAAGCTCCAAGTGAACTTTAAATCATTTTTCTAACAAAGTTACTTCACTGTTGTATAACATCACTGATGACAGTGACTCGCTGGCATACAATGCTTTGAATGGGGTTAGTAAAATTGCATGAAGGTAAACGATTGCATAAATAAAGGAAAAAAAAACCGGTCAAGGCGAGTCGGACTCGCCCACCGAGGGTTCCGTACATGACACGGAAATCTCAATTCAAAATTTGCACCGCCGCCGTTCCTTGCATAAGACCCTGTATTTTTTGTAATGTTGGGTTTTCAGATTTTTCCCTGTATTTGTAGTATAAGGCGGTATTACTTGCCAAATTTTATAGTTCTACGTCAACGGAAAATACCCTATACATTTTGATTCCCTTGAGAGTGTCAAAATATACGTTTTTTGCAGCATAAACGGCCGTATCTTTTTTTACGTTAACATAGAGAAGTTTGATTTTTTCACAGCCTCAAGGGCCTGTAGATTTGAGTATATGGTTTAAATTTCAACTCGATACCTCTACGCAAATCTTTATTAGCTTATATCTTGCTTATTTTTAAAGCTATTCAAAAAATGATTTTTCTCAACTGTTTGTTACATGAATCAGCTTTTATTAAAGCTGAAAAAATGTCACGGATACTCCCTAAAGTATAAATAAAAAAAAAATGTTACCTATATTAGGTATATTCCATCAAGATTGTGATTATTGTGCATAAGAGTCTCGATTCCATACGAGCCTAATATGTAAGACGATCGAATCAACTATGATGCGAATTGAATCACGAAAAACTTGATATTGTTGGTGTGGCGACCTAGCGAAATCTAACGGCAACTTGTATCAACCAACTCGCTACCTCGCTAGCGCCACCAGCGTCAGACAGCGCAACTTAAGTGTTCTACAACGCGCTAACGAAGTTTCTCCAGTCAGTTGACATATATACAACTTCCAACTTCATCCCAATGGACTTCGGTCCCCAGGCATAACACCCGCCTGGAGAGAGATCTCTCTTTTAACATCTCTTCCTACATTGGTGACCCCGACGTGATAATAGGAAGAGAGGACAATATATTACTATCAGCTTTGGTTGAGGCATGACTAATGCACTGGTGGTCCCACCAAGGGCGAGGAAGTGATTAGCTATCGGCGATTTTCTCGCATAAGAAACGAACAAAAGATAAAGATCCCCTGTCAGTAAAAGAGACATGTATATTAATAGGTGATCGCTGGCTGGTCATACTGCCGGTGACAACTCTCTCCACTAGTTTGTCGAAACAACAAATATAGATCACGTGTCAAGAAAAGAGACACAAATATTAATATTTGATCGCTGGCTGTACTCGCTTCCCACTCATCGTCGGCGGTCGGACCAGTGCCTAATATCATAACCATTCTTTTTATTTTTTGTCAACTTGAAAATCGCTCTTGTGCAAGTCAATGCATAGCAGTTTTCGAAAATCGACAAAATTTATAGGATTATCGTAAGCTAAACGTAAAAAACGCCGAAAGAAATACTTTCCTTCTATGGTGACTAACTTTAGTTTTCTTGCCATTGCTGCAAACTACACACTGTACAAAATGGGAGTGTCTAGCTACTTCAGTTCAAAAGATACAGCCCTGTAACGGACAGACAGCGGAGTCTTAGTAATAAATGAAATGAAATGAAATGAATGTTTATTTGCTAGAATGCGATACATAGGTGTCAGATTATTAGGTAGAACAGGCATTCAATCGATAAAACGATATGCAAAGGGGTTTGGGTAAAAGTGTTGTCATTTGTAAAATTCATACATTTTCAAGGTGAGCGGCCATTCATAAAAGTGGTAAATTATGATAGAATTATTAAAAATAAACATCTTTTGTCATGTAATGTAATACTCTTAAGTGCATCGGAGCCGAGATATTTAAATATTTATACTTGGGCGTCCTTTCGTACTAAAAACTGAATACTTAAATCTTTAAAATCTCCGCTCCGATATTATTAAACGCCATAAATTATATATATCTATGTGTATTTAGAGGTCCTCTAAATAACTACGTAAAAATCATCCGTGGCCGCTGAAAAGAAAAGTTACAATATAATTCGAACAAATTTACCCAATGCCCTTTAGGTTAGGTACATAAAGTCAACTTAAAATCTATCCAATTATTGATGTCTAGATTACCATTTACAAAATTAAATATCAGGTTCCATTATTAATTTAATATCAAGATATAACACAGAGTGAAAAAATAAAAAAAAATAAAAAATAAAAATAAAAATTGTTTATTTCAGATTCCTAGGATCCATAGATGTTAGTGGGTTAGAATACAAAATTCCTTATACTATGTTATCCTATAACTATGTTAGTGTACACATTATTTAAGTGGAGCCTGGTCCAGTGACTCAGAATGCCACTGTCCATTCTGCCCGCCACCACGGCCAGGAGGCTGTTGCAGCTGCCCCGCAGACGCCGCAGCGCCGCCGCGGAGCGCTTGCGTAGCGTCGCGAGAAAGCCGTCGACATGCGCATCCGCAAACATGCCTGACGCGCTGCAGCGGCGCGGCAGCCGCAACAGAATCCTAAACGCGTTATTAAACTGGATGCGCAGGGCACTGAGCGATCGTTGCGTGTATCTACACCATAGGCTACAGGTATACAGCGATGTACAGTACGCCCTGAAAAGGGTTATTTTAACCTGTGCTGTACATCGACTGAACCTGCGCGCGATCATGTTCGCTCTGATCGCCAATGCCCTGCGCTCCCTCTCGATGTCCGCGTCATCCCGCAGATCGTCCGTCATCAAGTGCCCGAGGTACTTGAAACATGTAACCCTATTTAGCTTGTTACCATTGAGATGAATGGGAGGAACATATGATGGAACTTTATTTCCCGCTTTAAAAACCATGTAGACACTTTTTATGGCATTGTAAAATACATATTGGAGGTCATAAAAAAGTTAATTACGATTTATATATTCATTCACTTTGTAGAAACAATTGTCAAGGAGCCATCTCAGTAACTCAATTTTGAATTTTTTGCCCTGAAGCATTATTATTTGTATAGGAAGGGAGTTGCATACTCTAATGCACATATATGCGTTCCTTTTGTAAATATCTGTGCGACATAAAGGTTTATGCAGCAGATGCTTGTATTGAGTCCTAGGGTTTCTGCTAAAGACTTCATGACGCTGGCTAAAGAATCCTGGGTGCGCTCTACAAAACAAACAGAGTTTAAATATGTACAAACATGCTAAAGGTAAAATTTTTAGTTCTTTAAATAAGGCTTTGCAGCTGTCCAAGAACCATGCATTGCTAAAGGCAATATAGGTACCCGTTATGACCCTTTCGGTACAGAACCCTAAAATCAGTCGATATTAAAAGCCAAACATTTTTTGCAGCGTCACAATACGGGAGAAAACGCTGACTTTTTTTAATTGGGAAAAAAGGATTTATTTGCAGCAAACAAGGTGAAAAGCACCGTTAAACAAATTAGTCCGCAAACTGGGATTTATTTAGTTGTTTGGATGCCATAAATGGATTATCGGACAGTGAATGAATACACATTGACCAAAAACGCGTGATTTCGTTTTATAGGATCAAGAAATTGATTTTATCAAGCAAGAATTTATGACGGGAAAATAGTAACTCATTTTTATTTAAAGTAAATAATACCTAATGTATCCTTTACACTTTTTCTACGCAGCAGTGTTCGCATTGTTTTGTTCCGGTGTCGGGATGAGATAACCGCCGATAAGTATTACTAGCGTAGATGCATTCCATCTTATCCCTTAGGGTTTTATTCTATTTTATTCTATTTTAAATAGGCAGGCCAACAATACACATGCGAAATACATTTATATAACAGAAGCAGAGAAACAAGTACGCATGCATGCATTTTACAGGCTAGCACCTCACCAGTAAGGAAAAATATATAAATTGTGAGTTAACCCTTAATTTGATTTTGTCCGGTGGGACGGACAACTCATAAAAAAAAATATATCAGTTTACTAAGTCATATTTATATCTCTTGCTATATGAAAATCGGTAGATAAATAAATGTTTTTTGGTAGAAAAATAATATTGAAGCATTAAAACCATAATCATGCGAGTTGTCCAACTAAATGTCACAGGGTCGGACGTCAATTGTTTTTATTGAAGAATTAATGCGTTTATCTTTTGTTTTTTACTATAAAAGCATGTGTGTTTGTATCAAAACAATAAACAACGTTATATTATTGAAACATGAAGGTGTAATACTAGTGCATTTTACAACTTTTTCTCATTTCAAACTTCCTCTGAATGTGTTGTCCGCCACACCGGACAACGCCATAGATTCAATGACTTATATAAATTACTGGTTGTCCGCCGTGGCGGACTTTGCCAAAGTTGTAGACTGATGAGTTACAAATAAGATTTAAAAAAAAACTTCAAGATATGAATATTTGTATGCGTGTACTGAAATCTGAGCTTAAAATTTTCATTTCCTTTAAACCAGTGAATGGTGTGGGACCATTCTGCAATTTTTTTACGCAAATGACATGCAACGTCTGAGTCAGGTGAAGCTCCTGCTGATGAAAATTTGTCATAGAATATGCCTCCGTGAGATTCAGTTAATTATCTATGTATGATTAACTTCTTTGCACAATACACTTTAATTATACATATAATATGTAAAAACGGCGGACATAATCCTACGGTACTAACTTACAAACAAACGTTTGATCTAAAAATTTCGTCGCGCGTTAATTTGCTTCATTACTAACAGCTTCTTTGGCATCACTTTTATGATGCCATGCTATTTAAAATATTACCCAATTTAATAACGAGGTACAAAATTACGATCCGGCATGCAGTCTTGAAGTAATATGCAAGATATGGACGATTCTTTGAACAAATAAAAATTACAATATTCTGTCTATTTCATCATTTCCATCTTTACCTACACTGACAAACGCAACGAGAAAAACTCGATCAAGGGACCCCAACGTCATCAGCAAAACACGTAAATTTGTAGAAAGTATTTGGAAATCCTAAATATTTATTCAGATCCCCCCAAAATTCATTTCTCATGAGCCTTTGAAGATGTCTAAATGTACCTCACGAATTTTAATTTTAGTCATTAATATCCACGGATCAAAAAATTATTACAAAGTTCGCACACAACACTGTCAATGTACGCTTTCATAGTTTCATACAACCTAAATAATATACCAAAGTAACGTTATTTTAACATTTTCTTCCCTTTTTATGTATTTCTTTTATATCTAATAATTTGGCATTGTCCGGCACGGCGGACATATAATAATATCCCGCATATTTGGCAATGTCCGGTATGACGGACATAGTTTTTCTCAAAATCTAAAAAAACTAGATTTTTTTAAATATTTTTTCTGTACTCCTGTAACTTCTATTAACCAACATATTTAATAAAATTTGTAATTTTACGGTATCGAAGTCTCTGCCAAATTAAGGGTTAACAGCAGTAAAAACAACTTGCAACTACAAACAATGTATTACGCTTAATACGAAATTATGAGGAAAGTATTAGTTCCGATGATTTCTTAATTATTCTGACGGGACTGAATGATAAGGACCCAAATGATTTATCTGCGAACCTTTATTACGCAATCCAACAACTAAGTTGCACGAATGTTCTATTATCGCAAGTACCCTATCATCGATACCTAAATGAACTAGAATTGAATAAAATGTTGCTACAAATTACAAGCCGATTTCGTCATTGTGAATGTTTAAGTCTTGATTTCAACACAGAACAGAACAGAACGACACCTATGAAGATGCTGGCGCTGAAAATTTTCAACAAAATTGCTAATAAACTTTATACACCACAGTACCACTTTCAACTGCTGCGACGAAACACTGTAAGGACATCAACAAGTTCCGAAAACATACCCGACATTGACGGCGTCTGCGTCACTACCAACTCGGTCGTGGAGGAAAATCATGCATTAATAACAGGACCATACAATAAGTTTTTTCGTGCCAAATCTGTTTAAAAACTGTGTCGGTATCATGCACCAGAATATTTCTGGGGCAATAAACAAGCAGGATCTATTCAATTCTACAATATTCGATTTAGAAAAAGGAGGGGCCTATAGACATATTGTGCTTAAGTGAAACGAACATTCTACGTGGATCAGAAAGCAACTTAAAATTAAATAACTTCCAGCTAGCGGCTCATTTTTCTCGTAAGCATTCAAAAAGGGGAGGAGTTGCTATTCTTGTCCGGAATGGTTTAGACTTTACGACCGTAAAAGAAACCGTCTCTCTCGCGGAATCATATATTTTTGAATGTTGCGCGGTGACTATCTTGACATATAATATGGTGGTAATTTGTGTCTACACGAATAAAACCCCGACTTCACCTTTATCGCTGTTCTTTCACAAGCTTGAAGAAACACTTCACATATTATGCCAAAATAGGAGGAGGAAGTATATAATATGTGGGGATTTTAATATAGACACAAATAAAAGCTCGAATATCTCAAAATAATTCGAGCAGACTCTGAATTGTTATGGCATACAGTTAACCAACAATAATAAACCAACGAGAATTACAGCTCATTCGGAGACCTGCATAGATCATATAGCGACCAATGTGAAGGACGGCGATTTAAGAATACTTGATTTAGGTATCTCTGACCATACCGCGCAATTGTTCCATGTGCCTGTTCGAAAACGTGCCCCACCTCCAGTAAAGTGGTGGTATGAAACAAAGAGAGACTACAATCAAGACAACTAGTCAAAATTTATAAGATGTCTATCATCTCTATCTTTTGATGACATACTAAGTGATGAAGATGCGACACAAGCTTTTAACAATTTTTACGAATTATTTCTACTTTTCTACAATTTATGCTTCCCGGTTATTAGAGTTAAGGTTACAAACAAATCGGTAAGTGCAAAACATCTAACAAAAGGCTTACGTATATGTTGTCGTAAAAAAAGGGAATTATATTTATTAGGTAGAAAGAATAAACAATGTTTATTAAAGTATAAAAACTATACACGCTGGCTAAAACGTTGCATACTGTCTCATCGAAAATCAGAAAATATGAAATACCTTAATAAAAATGAAAGTAAATGTAAGGCAGTATGGAACATAATTAAGAAACATACAGCAGCTGACTGCAACAGTAAATCTGTAGAATCTCTATTAGTAAATAAAGAATATATTGATAATGCACAACATATAGCAGAATTTTTTAATAAGTTTTTTATTGAGACTATTAATAAAAATGTAAATTCGAATAACACAAGTGACATTAATATGAACAATAATGATTGCACCATGTTTTTTAATCCTTTAAGTGTTAGAGAACTCACTAAAATAATTTCATCACTTAAAAATTCTACAGCGGTTGGTTATGATGGCTTGAGAACTGACATAATAAAAAAAAGTATGTTTATCATCGCAGAACCACTTGCACATGTGATAAATTTATCGATAATGCAAGGATTATTTCCGGAGGAACTGAAAAAATCAGTGGTTAAGCCCTTATATAAAAACGGGGACAAAACCGATGTTAGTAATTATAGGCCTATTACCTTAATACCAATTTTTGCTAAAATATATGAAAAAGTCATGTACAATAGACTCCTTGAATTTTTTGAGGATACTAATATAATTAATGAAGAACAACATGGCTTCCGTAAATCCAGGTGCACTTCTCTAGCGGCATTTAAGCTGATGAAAAATGTAATGGATTCCATGGACAGTAAAATACCGATCACTGTTCTTTTCATGGACATGTCGAGGGCTTTTGACTGTGTGAGTCATAAACGCTTGATTGCCAAATTATCTAGGTATGGAGTACGAGGCCCAATATTGAATTGGATTAAAACGTACCTTGGTAATAGGCAACAGTGTGTAGAAATTCTAAAGTACTGCGGCAAGTCTCAAACTATAAGATCCTATCGTTCTTCATATGTAAACAATGAATATGGGGTGCCTCAGGGCAGTATTTTGGGACCTTTGCTGTTTCTGATGTATATTAATGATTTACCATGCTATTTACCCAACAAATGTATTTTATTTGCAGATGACACGTCAATTATAATTAAATGTAATGATTTACTGACATACAATAATGATATAAATTTGACATTAGCTTTAACAATTAATTGGTTAGAATTGAATAATCTCCAGGTTAACATTAAGAAAACTAATTACATTCAATTTCATACAGAACGAAACAAATCGCTAACTTTAGATGTCCGATACAATAACGATCCAATTGAAGAAGTAACCCATACGAAATTTCTAGGAATCATTATTGACTGTCACTGTAAATGGGAAGAGCATGTGGATAAAGTCTGTTCCAAGGTGAACAGATTTGTATTTGCCTTAAGACGAATTAGGCAGACTGTCTCTTTACAAGCTGCATTAATGGCTTACTACGGTTACGTTAGTTCTACAATACGATACGGGATAGTAATTTGGGGTAACTGTACAAAAATGGGCCAACTTTTTATTGCCCAAAAACGCTGCATAAGAGCTATTTTTAGAATTGGACGGAAAGGATCGTGTCGACCTTACTTCGCTGATTACAATATTATGACAGTTCCTTGCCTATATATCCTAGAGGTATGTATGTTTGTTCATAAGTATAAGAACCAGTTCACGGAATCACAAGCAATGTACTCACGTAAGGTTAGACCGCAATATAAATATAGACTATATAAACCAGCCGTAAAGCTGGCTTTGACTTCCAAAAATACCTATGTTATGTGTATTAATATATATAATAAACTGCCGGATGTCTTTAAAGACTATAATTTAAAGGCATTTAGAAAACTTGTGATGCAATGGTTAACTGAAAAATGTTTTTATAATGTAAGTGAGTTCTTTGATAAGTAGTTAATGTTTATTGGCTTCTGTAATAAAATGAATTAATCTTAAAATTGAAATTAATTATAAATGCACTTAATTATAAATTTGTACGCCAGTTTGTTGGCATAATGTGGCGATGGATGTATAGTTTTAAGACCTTTGTAAACCCACCATTAACAAATAAAATGTTTCATTTCATTTCATTTCAAAATTAAAGTAAAAAAAACTTGAAAAAAGAACAGAAGAATGACAACATAAGAAAAATTCAAATAAACAATTACTTGAGCAATGAAAAGCAAGCTTTAAAAACCAGACTGCATTTTTTATACTGTCGTCGATATACCTACATATGTTAATAATTGTCATTTTGCCATTGTTGTTATTTCAATTTTCACAGTTTAGGTATCCTATGTCACCCGGGATGACGTAAGGATTCTAACGATACCTCACACATCTAAATCGGTCAAGGGATTTAGAAGTTATTATAGTGGAATAAAGAAACTCACATACATACATACAAACATGAACCCTGAAAACATTACACTCCTTTTTTGGGGCAGTCGTCTAAAAACTGCAATACAATTCATTAACGGTTGGCAACGGTAGGCAGTCGTAGGATTGCAGTCTTAAGATTGTAGTCTTGAGACACTCACCATCAGTTGGCCTGTGTGCTCGTTTATTTCTCCATGCAATAAAAAAAAACACCGACCTTTAAAGATAAAAGATAAAAGATAAAAGAAATTTATTCAGTAAGTAGGCCGCACGGGCACTTTTACACGTCAAGAATCTACCAGCGCTTCCCAAGAGAAGACCACTGCCGAGAAGAAACGCCGCAAGAAACTCAGCAGTCAGTCATTTTTTAAACATAATTTCTTATTACAATGGTACTTTTTATAACGTGCCAAAGAAATTCAACCTTCAGCACACCATTTTTCTCATCAACTGAACAAACGCAAGCCATTCATTTGACCTAACAGTAACAAAAGACAACCTATATCGACACATCATACGAATTAGACCGTCATATCGAGACTCACACGTGGCAAATACCAGCCAAAAATGAAATAACACAGGGAGAGTCAACAAAGCACAAAATTAGTTTTATACCAAATAGAAGGAAAAAAGCAACGAAGCGAGATGCGGCAGAAATGGGAAATGTAGAGGCCTGCGGTTTGTTTCCGGTTGAGGTCGCCGTGTTGGGTGCTAATGATCGATGCATTCTGTAATATGAAAGTGGAATAGATACATACATACATAAACTCACGCCTTCGTTCCCAGAGTGGGGTAGGCAGAGCTACAGAATTACCAACAACTCTAAAAACTTGTTGATAATTCTGTAACCACATTTTGCACAAACAGGCTAAGATGTTTACCAGCGTATTAGTGACAGGTTGCAAGCCCATCGCCTAACAGTA